>BSBN01001396.1:0-2613750 GCA_027924645.1 Cunninghamia lanceolata | reverse complement strand
TAAGCACTTGATCCATATTTGGCAATGATGATGCAAGGACCTAGCCAATTAGGTTTAAACTTTCCTTTCTTGTCTTGGCCCTGATTAGTGTTTCTCTAATTTTCCTTAAGCATGAGGTCACTAATGTCAATTTCTCAAGCTCTAATATTCTTCGTATATCTTCAACAAAGAAGATTTTGATAAGATATTAAGTGGCCTAGGGCATTGAGGCACCACTCATCAAGCAATTCTAGCTCATGTAGCCATGCAATATAATACTCCTCATCATCAATGAGGTTATACAAAGACATGTGTAGTGATGGTAATTTGATCTTGACTAGCAAGACAACTTTAGTTTCAAAGACTAGTGAGTATGGAGTAGCACTTGTGGTTGTGTAGATACTGGTATAGTAATCCTATAGTGTGGGATTGAGTTGTAGGTGCCAATCATAACCAGTGCCATTGATAATTTTTTGAGGATTTTGATTAGGGTTTTATTAGATGCCTCAACTTGATTGTTACCTTGTGGGAAGTATGGAGTATACCGATGGTCTTTGATGTGGAATTGAGCACATAAGGTATGAAATTCATGGTTTTTGAAGGATTTACCATTATCAGTGATAATGACGGAGGGGATACTATAACAACATATGATATGGTGGAGGATAAATTTGGTATTTGTTGGTCAGTAGTGTAGGTGAGTGGAATGGCTTCAACCCACTTAGTAAAGTACTCAGTGGTAGTAATAATGAACTCATGACCATTGGAGGAGGGATTTATCTTGTTGATGATATTAAGACCCCATGCAGAAAAGGGCTAAGGAGTAGTATTGGGTTGTAAATCTTATGATGGTTCATGAATCAAGTCTCCATACTATTGATAGCTAGGCACCATTTGGCATACTGACCTGCATATTTTTCCATTCTAGGATAGAAGCAGCCTATTCTATGAATATTTTTAGCAAGGACTATACAACTAGTGTGGGCTCTGTAGATATTGATGGTGTTTATTTAATTCCCAACTTGATCTCACGAATAACCTATGATTTAGCCATTTTCAATATTTGGTTATGGTGGGGGGTTGGCCAACACATAGGTGAAAGTTAAAATAACTTTCCCTCTACACTTTAGGCTCTGCAAAACCTGGGAGGGTGATCCCTAAATAGCATTTATTAATATCCTATGCCAACTATTTGCAAATGCTGTGAATATAAAATTTGTTCTATGCAAATTTGCTTGAGGATTATGAAAAATATGAATACCTGGCTTAAATCATTCAAGATTTTAGCACTTCTCAAGACCATAGAACTGTTGATATGTGTCAGACAACTGAAAGGAGGGGTGAATCAGTTGTCACAAAAACTTAAACACTTTCTGCAATTTATACATTCATCACTTATCCACAATTATTATGATTTAACCATGAGTGCATGAAATCAGAAAATTAACCACATATACAACATCAAGCACAAGAGACACCAGATTTACATGGAAAACCCCAAGGTGGGGAAAAAACCATGAAGAGGATTAACTCTCAATATATATTGCAATCTTGAAATAATGATGTTTAGGCTTGGTCACTCCACAGGCCTAAACATACTGGCTTACTGCCATGAAGAACAACTAGGTCTAGCAGGCTCACTGCCTCAACCCTAAACCTAGCAAGATTACAATAAGGGTTGTTAAGCCCTACTGGTGACTTACTACCAGACTCACTACCATGATCAACACCTTTCTATATTTACAACTGAAGTACAATAATTCCCCTCCTCTGCTCTTCCTCTTCTCTGCTCTTCCTCTTCTTTCCTCTAGCTCTCCTTTGCTCTCCTTTGCTCTGCCTTTGGACCTTTCTTAATATCTTTTCATTTTCACTCAAGGACACCTCTTCCATGAATCAGCTACAGGTATTTATGCACTACATCAACCTTGGAATGATCATCAAGGTTGGCATCACAATCATCAACCATTAGAACAATCTCCAAGGTAGGTATTACAAACATTTACAAAATAGGTCCTGACCTATTACAACAATGTGCAAGGGAAATGAAATGTAGATCATGTTGTGCCTTAGTTGGGACTCAAACATGATCTTCCATGCCACAACATGCTTCCACAATCTTCTAGAGATCTTCGCAATCACTGGGATCAACTAGGTTGGCCAAGACTGGTTACATGCTACATTATCTGGGAACAATCTTCACACACCATCTCAATTTCTTAACGCGGACCAAAGTCTAGATAGGAACATGATTAGGAGACATCCACAAGCATGCTATAATCATCAGGAGCAACCACATGAACCTTAACCAATTTATCCATAGGAATATTCTTATCGGAACACATGAACTTCATTGTCTTCAACTGTCATAAAAGAAAGATATCTTGCGGACCCCCAAACCACGAACCATTGCCACTGTAAGCACATATCATCATCCCAAACTTCCCTCTAGAACCACAAAGCCAAATACTTTATTGCAAAGGAATGCAAAGCAGAATGCTTTCTTCTTGTCCCAACTGATCTTACAGGAAAAAGCAGGTTTCACTCTAGTGAATACAACTCACTCAGATCTTCATGTGGATGGCTCAAATCTAGAATGTAGCATCTTCAGACATATCTCTAACTTACTTCCAATCCACAGACCACAATCATCAAGCAGAAATAAATGCCGAGTAGTTTACCAGACTGTTCTTCAGCATAAAACTCACTGTCTGTACTGCACTTCTCTGTAACTCACTTGTTTCTTCTAGAGAGGCTAATTTTCTCAAAATCCTCAACATACAAGTCTTCTAAACAAGATACAGTTGACACTAATGACAACAAGGATATGTTGACATCAATGACAACATCGATTAGGCACATACTTGCAACAAGAACAAGGTGAAACATCAACTTAACAAAAATTTCCACCTCTAATGTAAAGATTTTCAAAGGTGTTTGTGTCTATTGATCTTGGCATTGAAGGTCATAAATAGATGCAAGAAACCAGTGCCTTAACCTAGGGATACAGCTTCAGAACTAAATGTAACTAAAACTCATTAACAACATTTAACCTAAACATCAGAAATCTTTATAACATTGCCTTACAACGTTAAACTCAAGATTTCTTAACCAGTCATATTTACGATATCCTCGCATACATTTATACAAATATATGTTTCTATTTAAGCATTTAACTCATTCTTTGAATAAGAGCCTTGAATAGAAAAATACACCCATAAGAAGTTTCATGGAGACAAACTAAATAATCTTTGATTTATTCACATCATAATTTGTGTAAACCACACATCAGGAGATAACTAGATTCATAAATTTGCCATTTGTATTCATTTATATGCTAGTACTAATAAACAAATTTACAACAAACATTCAGTTTAGACTCAAAATCCTAGAACAAAACATGATTTCTATTTTCTACAATTCTCTACAAAAATCTCCAAGAGATCAAGCAAAAACCCAACCAACTAGATCTCAAAATGACCTTGAAAATCCCTTTTATAACATAAGGGAGCAACAAGCATCGAGCCATTTTACATGACAATTGTCACATTTTCACATGACAATTACCTTACACATGATGCCAAAACAAACGTTCTCAACTACTAAGGCACACCTCCTACAACAAATCATCACTTTCAGCAAATGGGAGCAACTAATTTTGTCTTGTATGCTTTCTTATTCTCAATGTGAAGGAAAACTAGGATATGACAGGTGGCATCTTGTTAGATGCCTTTTTAGTTTCTACCACCTTTGATATCCATATACTTGTTCCCAATACAAGCATCCTCTACTTTGCCCCACCATCCACACATGAAGACATAAGAATACCTGTAAAGGACAACATCGAAAGGAAACCCTAGAAACTAGAAATTCCCTCATTATACCCAGTCTTAGGCACAAGCATGTGACTCCTCATCTTTCAATGAGAGGTTTCCAACCACCTTAACCAAATAGAAACCAAAGGAAGCCACTCATAGCTGGCTTTGGCAATGCCAAAATTCCAGCTAGAAGGGAAGCAACAACAATCATCAATTTTCGCTCCATTTTCAATTGTTTCATCCTGGGGGACAACACTCCCTCCATTGTTGCCTAAGCTCTATTAGGAACCAGAATGCTCAGGGAGGGGAAGAGAAAGCAATGATGCCTCTTTGCCTGAAATCCTAATCTAGGAACTTATAGAAATAAGGGACTACTGGAGTTTAGAGACTAGGATTCAAAGCCCACATCTGGATGAAAACAAGGAGAAAAGAAGGGTTTACAATGATTCCATAGATACTTCTAGGCTTTCTGAATCTTTCATTTACCACCTATACCCTAGAAGAAAACATCTCTAAAATCCTTTATCTTATAAGAACAAGTCACTATCCATGAGAATAGAGAAGAAAATTGCAAGGTATAGGACGGTGGAAAAAGAATACCAAAAAGATGAACACCCATATTGTTTGCACAGAAGGAGAAGGTATACAAAGTAACAATAGAAGCATCTATTTATAGCGAGACTATAGAAGCTCCCACACTTTGGATAGTCACACTTTGTCAATCTACCTTATCAATTCACTTCAACTAGTACCACGGAATGCTACTTTAAATGGAAACCCTTCAATAACCTACCAACACTACCAGAAAAATAGAAAAGGAGGTGGCATTCTACATCGTGTTGATCTCCGACAACTTGAAAATGTCAATTTCCAATATAATAAAATCAAAATTGGTTCCTTGATCATAACAATTACCACTTTCAACAACTAATCAATTTCAAATCCTGTAACATCGCAAGTGAAAGATCCCTTCAATCCTGGATGTAGATCCCCAATAGCTGATCCTCTATCCTGTCAATCCCCTCACAAGTTGATTCCCCTGTATAGTGGTAGTGAAGAAAACTCATTGCACATTTGAAAAAACCCACTACAACACTGGCTTATCGATCGTTACGTGCTAGCACCCTATACTTTCTATGTTTTGAAAATAGGCCATCAATTAGATTGATGTGAGGCAAGATCGACAGTTGTTGTGCTAGGCCTTCTTGTCCTGAGATCCTCCAACAAAAAGAGTGATGTAAAGGATCCCTGTAATGAACTAAGATACTACCACGTACTCACCCTACCATATCACATCCTTATCACCAACCCTGCCCTGGCGGCCATCGCACATCACATTTAGCAATAATGTCAGCAAACAAAAACCATGATGCAAAGAACTGCTGCGATGAGTCACTATCACTAACACCTGGTGGGAAAAGATTCCTGATTCAAACCTTTTCCCACATCAATTCACATCACACTTTGCACCTCGTAATAAAATTCCTTTAAATAACTTGCGATGCACTGCAATACAACGATGAGTGGAGATAAGGACACCTGGCAAAAATCTAGGTAATTAGCATGGATCATTTTTTTCTTTCCTCTTCACAAGACCAAACTACAATGCAAAACATCTTGTGTGATGTACCTTGGTGCAGACACCTATCCAAAAGAGCTCCCATTGCACATCACATTTCTTCATGGAATGTTGAAAAATAAAACATGATGCAAAGAACTGCCGTGATGGAGGACTTAAGTTATAACATATGTGCACATGCTTTAAAAGTTGTTTTGAAAAGGGGACCATGCTAAGTAACATGACAAAGGGGCACATTTGTCAAAGCAAACTCATAACTCAACTATAGGGATAAAACATACATTTCAACAAGTCAAATTATTTGAAAGAAATACCTCAGTAAGGGATCAGATGGTGGCACCAGACAAAGAGGGCTGGTCAACACGTGAAATGATGGGCATAAGTTGTAACTTGACTGACTGGGAAATAGGTTCTACTGAACAATAGGGAAAAAGAAAAGGCTACCCAGTAGCCCAAGACTAGGGTTTTTTGAAGATTTCACAAGTTATGATAAACCCTAAACACTATTTCACATAAACCCTTACCCACAAAGGCCAGGCAAAGGTTCAAAGATGGAAATTTCACACAAAAGACTACAAGATTTTTATAAGTCCTACTAGTGGCTCATGTTCAAGGATGCTTGTTCACAAGAACAAAGTGAGATTCCAGAAGATCTCCTGGTGAAGTAGACTAGACCAAGTGTAGAAAAATAGAGCATAATAGAAAGAAGATCCTACCAATAAGATGGCCCAAGGCCATCCCAAAATGGAAAATGAGATCTGCCCCTATCAAAGATTTTATTTTCGAATGTCTGCATTAGGCCAGAATTAGAAATAACACAATCACATCCCTAACTGCCCCCAAAATTTTTAAATTTTCCATATTCAACCTGTCTTGGGCCTCTTTGATTTTGACAACCAAACACAGATTGGAAATTTTCCTCACAAATCCTTAGGGTGACATAAGGATCCATCATATCAAGATAGTTATAATAATTTTCATAACTACTTCCTTGATCATCTTCAAGATTATCAGGTAGAATTGGAAAATGAAAACACTCATAATCCACTGAATGATTTGCATCAATATCATCTTCACCTACAACACTTGTACCAAATATAAAACATTCATAAGCAATGCCCTCAAGGGGCTCATCAATGTGTTTCTTTGCTCACTTAAGGCCACATTCTAGCCTTATGTTAGGTGCATCATCCTGATCAGAGGTGACAAAATGAAATATATAAACTGGATGATCATCTGTACTCCATTCTTCACATAAAGATTCCCTACTCATAGGTACCACTTTAGGCTGCAATACCACTGACTTATGCCTGCTCAATCTTAATGAGTCACTAATTTCACCATATATACCAATGCCTAATAATAGAGACCCATCCTTAGATGTAACAATATCCCTTTCCAAGCTGAAACCGCCAATTGGAGCCATTTTAATGTTTTCCCTACATTCTTCAAACACTAGGAAGTCTTCTTCTAACTTTTTAGATCTTGCATCATTAGAGTTCTCAACAAAGAGTGGATTATCTCTGTACCAATAAAAATCATCACTTCTAATATCTGATGGAGATGGAGGCTCATCATACAAGGGATTTTCCTTATATTCATTTTTGTTGTAAATATTTTTGCATCCTCACCATGAAGCTTCAAATCTTCCTCAGTATCACTATACTCAGAAGCACTATAGTCAATACCTTCTTCATCAACATAGTCACAATCAATTTTGGAATGATAAAAACCAATATCACTTCCCATTTCATCCTCTAATTGTTCTACACATATGACTGAGATTTCTACCATATCAACATAAGATGAGACAACATAATTAGAAAACTCCTCAAGTACCACAATGTCATTGATAGATAATGGTGATATTCTATCACCTACACCTTCACCATAAGGTATAGCTTAACCACTTGAGAGTGAACCTACGACATTAACACCCTGCATGCCAATGTTATCTTTATCAAGAATAAAACATTCCAACTCTACCTCATAAAAGCTACTATGATCAGTAGAATAATAATCAACATCATGAATTGAATATATGTGAATAGGCATAGTGACATCATGATCATTGCTAGCTAAGCTCTCAACCATGGTAAGACTATGATCAGGATTACATGGTTCTTGCACACTCAATGATAAATATGTTGTCTCATTATCACTCATACCATTGAACCTATCACCAAAATCATATGAGTCACAAGACTGCAACTGAACTTCTTCTGTGATCTCATCACTAGAGCCGCTAGTAGTTCCATCACATGGTGTAGTATGCCAAATATTTGAAAATGCCTCTACCTCTTCACCATTTATGTCATGACAAGATGTTACTTGATGCATCTGCATTTCTTCAATATGTAGTGCATTTGAATTTTCATGAATGCAATCCTCAGATGTGATGGTGCCTACACCTGGATTTAAAGTTTCAAATATGCATTTGTAGGCCCCTTCATAAAAACCCAAAAAATTCTGTCTTTCAGCCTATGAAGTTGCATGCATTTCGGGCTGTATATACAATCTGGGAGAAAATCTATATGTACATTGCAGGCATATTCCATCGCAGATTCTGTGGTTGTATCTAAGGAGCTTTGCATGTATATTTTGTGTATATTGGATAGACAATGGGTATATACAAGTGGCGGATGTCAAAAGATTCAAATTGGGTTGAAAAATGGTGGTCAGGTCCGCAGGTATGTGCATCAGGTTTCATTGTATGTTCGCATTGTATATTTGATATACAAAGGAAATGTGCAAAGGAAAGATACATCGCGCACATACAAGGCAGATATACAATGCAAAATGCACATCAGCGGTGACATACAAAGGAAATATGCAAAGCCGATATGCAAGGATGAATGTATAGCGGGTTGTATATCGCGGATGCATAAGGAAACATACAAGGGCAATATACAAGGAGGAGACATACAAAGGGTCATCGGCAGGACAATATACATCGGCAGCTCAACTAACAATCATTCCAATGGCTGATGATACAAGGGAAATGTGCAAAGGCAATATGCAAGCAGATAGATACAAGGTGGATGCGGCCAGTGAATCAACTGCATTTGTGAAATAGGTGAGGTCCGCAGGTTGTATATTGGGATTGTATGTTCCCAATGTACAATCGAACATACAAGTGATATATACAAGTAAAACATGCAAGCAGGTTGTGGTCAAAGTCCACGATGGGGCCCGCACAGTCGTATGTCCCAGTTGTTTGTATGTGTGCATATACAATGCAAAATATACAGGGCGCACATACAACCCAGACGCGAAAGGAAAGTTTGTTGTGACGGATAAATGGCTGGAGTCCGTAGATTGTATATTGCATGTTGTATATGCAATATACAAGGAAGCATACAAAGTGGTAGATACAAGTGCTGGATTTCGAAGTTATTCAAATCTACCTCATAGTGTGTTGGAATCCACATTGTATGTATATCACATTGTATATGCGATATACATGGCCGATATACAAAGGTAAAACATACAATGCCCGGACCCAATTAGAATTTCAAATTTGTTTTATACAGTTTTAGGGTCCATGGATTTGTATATTGCACATTTTATGTGCGGCATACAATGAAAGGTGAAAAGAGAAGATGCAAGCTGGACCTGATAGAAAATTCAATGTGCTTCATAATGGTTTGGGGTCCACTGCTTGTATGTGGCAGTTGTATGTATGTGCTTTTGCATATACATAGGCAAAAAAAGCAAAATGGAAGAAGGAAAAGTCGACGCAAAAAGACACCTGCATGACACGTTTTAACTGGTTGTTGACTTTTCAAAGTAATTTGAAGCCATAGATCTTGGTGATGAGGAGGAAATCGATGACCTGCTTCAAATCTTCAGGGAAGGAGGAATTTCCTGTGTTTGTTGCATCATTTCGAGTGAGAAGAAGCTTCAGGGGCATGCGAGCCATTGTTGCATCTTGAGGCTGCAGGTAGGTTGGCCATTTATGGCGATTTGTAGAGGTATGGGTCTGATTGACCAGCCAACTACCAAATTTGTGAAGAAAATCTCTAGGTGGCTGCACGGCTCCTGATTTTACATGCTTTTTCTCTCTTCTTGTCTCTGTTGCATTGAATTTTTTGAGCACCATTCTCACGATGTAGTGTATCTGGCAAAATTTTGAAAAGACCATTGTACTGAGTGTTGAGTACACATTCTTGCATAAAACGCAAACTGTGTTACTCATTGTTGAGGGTTGAAGATTTGGGCATTTTTGGAGGAAATAACGAAGAACAAAGCCTTTCTTGGTTGTTCTATCTCTTTTGTCAGTTTATGTGTTGCATCTGAGTGTACCTTGCACATATGTTCAATTTCAGTGTTGTTTAATATGAAATATGCTTTGTTGCATGTGTTTAGTTTTTTGTCTCCATTTGCTGTATGTATTTCTTCTTTTGAATCTGGTTGCTAAGGGTTGCTTAGATTCTTAGATACAAAGTTGCTGTATTGCATGCTTAATCTTTAACTTCCATTCAAGGAGTGGATTAAACTATTTTAGGTTAAGTATGAAGAAGAATGTATGTCAGCTAAGATATTTGTAAGTAGAGGTAGCTAAATACTCAGTCTTGGGTGGTGTTTGTAAGGAAAATACCAGTCCTAACCCCTTGAAACTTGAATGCCAGTGCAAATCATTCTTTTGTATACATCTAGTTGACTCCTTGCCTTGAGATAGGCACCAGTCTACTCCCTGTCTAGAAGTTATGATCCAAAACCCCTTATCTTGCATCCAAAATTAAAACCAACTCATTCCCTACTTCCAACCTATTAGTTTGTAGGAGTAGAAATAGGACCCTTGAATACTCTCATCCACAACCAGTTAGATATGTCCAAAAATGTTGCCAGCCTAGTGACTTATCACCCAAATCTTGGTCCTAAAATGAGAGTATTCTGCCTGTTCTAAAAAGCTAAATCTTTGTGTCATTGGGCGAGTCAGGTTTAAATCTTTAGCTATAGGGATACCCCCCTTGGTGCAGCAGAACTAGAAGTGAAGGGGAGGTAGCTCACGCAACCTCCTATATTTGTTGGCCAAATCTACCTGTGCATTGGAACTGGCAAATCCTCTGCTGATCCGTATACCAACAAAATGGTGACTCCGCTGGGGAATTGAATTGAAAGTGTTATCTTGGCATCCCTGGTGAATTCTTGCCCATCCAAGTTGCAACAAAGTGGAAACTCTACTGGGGAGTTGATTTAAAAGTGTTATTTTTGCCCATCTAAGTCACCAACAAAGTGGTGACTCTGCTGGGGAGTCAGGGCTAGAAAATCTAGTTTCCAGTGAAAGTTGTTGCAGCAAGACCAAAGAAAAACCATGTGGTGCTCTGCTGGTGTGATGAATCTAGAAAACAAAAGTGCCTTATTGATATTCCGTCCTCTCTATGAGAGGTGGTGACTCTATTGATTGAACCTATCCAAAGCTGCAACATATTTCTAGGTACTCCATCTTTTCACTTGAAATGTTTCAAATAGAGCAACAAACCTAGTTGTGCTCTCAAAGAAGACCATTTTTTATAGAAAGATATATAGCCTTGAATTTCAAAGGAATATGTGGTTACCCAAATCTTATTCCCAATAAGATTAGAAAATGTTTGCTGAGATATAGTGGATCAAATTCTGAGTCTGCAAACAAACATCTACAAGATTTTTGTAATTTGATAGAAGATTATGAGGTAGAGGCTGAAGATGTAATAATGAGACTCTTTGTTCAGTCATTAGAGGATGATGCTAGGGTCTGGTTTTCAGACCTGCCTGTGTGTTCAGTTTCTTCATAGGTAGATTTAGAAGTTGCATTCCTAGAGCAGTTTGGTGAAAGATTTGATGTGGCCTCATTGATCATACATTTCATGAATATTCAAAAGGAAGATGAGGAACTGGTTTCAGCCTTTACTCTAAGATTTATTAAGTTGCTCAAGCAGATTCCTGAATATATGAGACCCAATGATGCATTGTACTTGATAATTTATTTGGCTACATTTGATAAGAAAATGAGTTATAGATTAAGAGATAAAGAACCATCTACACTTCACCAGGCTTACAAATTTGCTATGGATATAGAGAATAATCATAAATATGGAATGCCAGTAGGTTTCATGGCTGCAAGTTATGAAAATAGTTTTCAAAGTGAATATATTTCAGCTTTCCCAGTGTGTTCATTGAGAGATGATTTTGCAAAGGGGAATATATTTCAGAACAATGGGTGTAGTCATGATGTGATGCATGAACATGAAGAAGATGTTGTAGAAAATGTAGGCACATCCTATAATGGTGAAGACAAAGATTGTTATCAGCCTCTAGAAGAGATGCCTGCAGACACAAAATGCCTTTCAAATGATCTAATGAAAGATATACATGAAGTTGTGTCTTGCAGCAATAGGCATATCCCAGTTATTCCTGATTATTTATATGAGGTGGATATGCAGAGCTTCACTCTGAATATAGAAAATGCTGATTCAAGGGACGACAGTGAATATGTTAGTGATTGTCAACATTTAGATGCATATGTGAGCCTTTTAAATGATGAATTATATATGGATGCTGAATATGAGTGTTTCCTTGAAAATTATGACCACCCCTACAATGCAGAGGTTGAAACTTTTGCTTTTGATTGTCAGTGAATTGGTGAAGATGAAAAATAGGGTCACTATTCAGATGTGAATGGACAAGTTGTAGATGTGTGTGCTCATACTGATGGGGATAGTGTTGGTTGTAGGGGTGACTACAAAGCTTTCAGTGAAGGGCTACACTCTAAGCTATTTATGCCTTCTCTTGAGACATTCCAGATAGACATTAATGATAGAATCGCTGAGCACAATGATGATGGATACTTGAATGATTATAAAAATGAATATGATTATGAGATGTTGCCTGTGCCTGAATATTGTGTGTTTGATATAGAGGAGTTCTTATTTTTTGAAGAAGGGCAAAATTCTGATGTGGTTTCATTTGTTTCATATGAGTCTATTATTTTTCCAAGAAACATTAGTGACTCATATGATCATGACATTCTACAGATGATGATAATGTATGCTGATGAAGCTTATTGTAGATTTGAAGAAAAAGAAATGGGCAGTAGCACAACCAATTGCAAAGTAGGGTGCTGCAAATGGTTAAATGTTTTCAGGCTTCATTTGAAGAAATCAAAAGAAAATCAGGTATTTGACAAAGGAAAATTCTAGTTTTTTCTTTTTGGTGGCCCTGGGCCACCAAGTAAATTTTAAAATGTGTATTTGTGATGCAGGTTGGTGCAATGTTTGACTCTATTGCCCAATGGATAGGGACCGGTCTGCATCCCAGAGATCTAAAGTTCTCACCATACCTGCAAGAGGCATGCATCCCCAGACAGAGCCAATGTTGGTGCCTACACCTGGATTTAAATTTTCAAATTTGCATATGCAGGCCCCTTCATAAAAACCCAAAAAAATTTGTCTTTCGGCCTATGAAGTTGCCTGCATTTCGGGCTTGTATATACATTCTGGGAGAAAATTTGTATGTACATTGCAGGCATATTCCATCACAGATTTTGTGGTTGTATCTAAGGAGCTTTGCATGTATGTTTTGTGTATATCAGATATACAATGGGTATATACAAGTGGCAGACATCAAAAGATTCAAATTGGGTTGAAAAATGGTGGTCAGGTCCATAGGTATGTGCATTGGGTTTCATTGTATGTTTGCATTGTATATTTGATATATAAAGGAAATGTGCAAAGGAAAGATACATCGCGCACATACAAGGCAGATATACAATGCAAAATGCACATTGGCGGTGACATACAAAGGAAAAATGCAAAGATGATATGCAAGGATGAATGTATAGCGGGTTGTATATCGTGGATGCATAAGGAAACATACAAGAGTGATATACAAGGAGGAGACATACAAAGGGTCATCGGCAACTCAGCTAACAGTCATTTTGATGGCCGATGATACAAGGGAAATGTGCAAAGGCAATATGCAAGCAGACAGATACAAGGTGGACGTGGCCAGTGAATCAACTGCATTTGTAAAACAGGTGAGGTCCGTGGGTTGTATATTAGGATTGTATGTTCCCAATGTACAATCAAACATACAAGCGATATATACAAGTAAAACATGCAAGCAGGTTGCGGTCAAAGTCCACGATGGGGCCCATACAGTCGTATGTCCCAGTTGTTTGTATGTGTGCATATACAATGCAAAATATACAGGGTGTACATACAACCTGGACACAAAAGGAAAGTTTGTTGTGATGGATAAACGACTGGAGTCCACGGATTGTATATTGCATGTTGTATATGCAATATACAAGGAAGCATACAAAGTGGTAGATACAAGTGCCAGATTTCAAAGTTATTCAAATCTACCTCATAGTGTGTTGGAATCCACAGTGTATGTATATCGCATTGTATATGTGATATACATGGCCGATATACAAAGGTAAAACATACAATGCCCGGACCCGATTAGAATTTCAAATTTGTTTTATATAGTTTTGGGGTCCACAAATTTGTATATTGCACATTGTATGTGCGACATACAATGAAAGGTGCAAAGAGAAGATGCAAGCTGGACCTGATAGAAAATTCAATGTGCTTCATAATGGTTTGGGGTCTGTGGCTTGTATGTGGCAGTTGTATGTATATGCTTTTAGGTGAAAAAAAGCAAAATGGAAGCAGGAAAGTTGACGATAGCAAAAAGACACCTGCGTGGCATGTTTTAACTGGTTGTTGACTTTTCAAAGCAATTTGAAGCCATAGATCTTGGTGATGAGGAGGAAATTGACGGCCTACTTCAAATCTTTAGGGAAGGAGGAATTTCCTGTGATTGCTGCATCATTTCAAGTGGGAAGAAGCTTCAGGGGCATGCAAGCCATTGTTGCATCTTGAGGCTGCGGGTAGGTTGGCCATTTATGGCAATTTGTAGAGGTATGGGTCTGATTGACCGGCCAACTACCAAATTTGTGAAGAAAATCTCTAGGCAGCTGCACGGCTCCTGATTTTACCTACTTTTTCTCTCTTCTTGTCTCTGCTACATTGAATTTTTTGAGCGCCATTCTCACAGTGCAGTGTATCTGGCAAAATTTTGAAAAGACCATTGTACTAAGTGCTGAGTACACATTCTTGCATAAAAAGCAAACTGTGTTACTCATTGTTGAGGGTTGAAGATTTGGGCATTTTTGGAGGAAATAACGAAGAACAAAGCCTTTCTTGGTTGTTCTATCTCTCTTGTGAGTTTATGTGTTGCATCTGAGTGCACCTTGCACATATGTTCAGTTTCAGTGTTGTTTTATATGAAATATGCTTTGTTGCATGTGTTTAGCTATTTGTCTCCATTTGCTGTATGCATTTCTTCTTTTGAATCTGGTTGCTAAGGGTTTCTTAGATTCTCAGATACAGAGTTGTTGTATTGCATGCTTAATCTTTAACTTCCAATCAAGGAGTGGATTAAAATGTTTTAGGTTAAGTATGAAGAAGAATGTATGTCAGCCAAGATATTTGTAAGTAGAGGCAGCTAAATACTCAGTCTTGGGTGGTGTTTGTAAGGCAAATACAGTCCTAACCCCTTGAAACTTGAATGCCAGTGCAAATCATTCTTTTGTATACATCTAGTTGACTCTTTGCCCCGAGATAGGCACCAATCTGCTCCCTGTCTAGTAGTTATGATCCAAAACCCCCTATCTTGCATCCAAAATCAAAACCAACTCATTCCATACTTCCAACCTATTAGTTTGTAGGAGTAGAAATAGGACCCTTGCATACTCTCATCCACAACTAGTTAGATATGTCCAAGAACATTGCCAACCTAGTGACTTATCACCCAAATCTTGGTCCTAAAATGAGAGTATTCTACCTGTTCTAAAAAGCTAAATCTTTGTGTCATTGGGCGAGTCAGGTTTAAATCTTTAGCTATAGGGATACCCCCCTTAGTGTAGCAGAACTAGAAGTGAAGGGGAGGTAGCTCACGCAACCTCCTATATTTGATGGTCGAATCTACCTGTGCATTGGAACTGGCAAATCCTCTGCCGATCTGGATACCAACAGGATGCGCACACCACATTACTATGAGGTGTAACCTCACTTTGCAACATGTTCTTTTCACTCACATATACTGCATCATTATCTAAATTATACCCAGAAATAGGACAAATGTGATCAATACTATGAAGTTTACCATCTTTATCATCATGAATCTCAATACTCTCCACAATGTCTATCCAATTAGGGACTTGAGCAAAATTACTTGGCTTCAACTTTTGATACAATGAACTCAAACTTGACCCATATAACTCATAGAATATATCAATGTACACAGATTCTTGAGGTCTGGAAACAATAGGGATATCCATATAGTTGTTCAAGATTCTAGAAAATAAAGAATATCATGTTTCTCCCTCATGTCTCCTTACATTAAAAAGGGCCTGAACCAAGACCACATGATCATCAATGCATAAAGTCTACTAACAAACTGTTTGAGGTTCTACATGATTAACACTATGGACTGATGTATAAGCTGGGATAGTAGGGGAGTAGATGCTTTGACATTCATTCTTAATTTTTGACCTACACCTAACATCATCATTGGGGGTCCTAGGGAAGCAAACGCTTGTAGACAGATAGCCCTTAAACATTTCATACTTCCAATTATTTTCAATGTTTATGGCATTCTCATAATCCTAGTGCAAATTTATAGGATCATTATCTCTTAACTAGTAACTTATCTTTCTATCAAAAGATCCTAGGTAAACTACTAAACATGTTGCATCATTTGGTCTAATAGCTTCAGGAATATTCATCAATGTTTTTGCAAATCTCAGGTTAAAAGCTGGGACTAGCTCATCCTCTTCTTTTTGAATGCTCATAAACTTATTGATCACTGCACTTTCACTAATTCTCTCACCAAACTGCTCAATGAAAACTGCTTTTAATTCATCCCAAGAATAGATCAAGCACACTAATAAATAAGAGAACCAATCTCTTGATTCATCCTTTAAAGATTGAACAAACAATTTCATGACAACATCTGTTGAATATAATGAATACTGAGAGGGGGAATGAATCAATATTCTAATAAAATTTTCATTCACACATTTATTAATCCATTTACCAGATTCAATAACATGAAAACAAAGTAAACACAAGAAGAGCAGCCACAAATTCATAACACATAGACACCAGGATTTTACATGGAAAACCCAGAAAGGGAAAAACCATGGTGAGTGTTAGCTCATAATATATTATGATAGCAATACCAAATTACATGAAGGTTCACTGCCCAAGGACTCACTGTCCAAAGAAATACTCATTGCATAAGGCTCACTGCCAAATAGAAGAGAAGATAGAGGAAGGATTGGCTCACTACCAAGAGATGACTGCTATAGGTGCATCTGCAATATGCTGAGGTGTAGTACCAATTCGCTCAGTATATAGATACAAAGGACTTCATATTGTCTGTCCTTCTTTTTTGCTTTGCTTCACATATACTTCTATTTTCTACCCTTACTATCCTTTTCTACTCTGTAAACTACCTTAGATCATGCACATGTCAAATTCATACACTATTTCATACCTCCAACACCAAAATCCATCAAATATATATATCCTCAATAAGATTCATCTCACAATCAGGTTGGCAACCCAGACATGAAGCGTGTATACAAGTGTTGTACCTTGTCAGCTTGATCTTGTGCTCAAACAAGAATGCGGACCCAAACAAACATACAATAATCTTCATATAGGTTAGCATCAATCATTCAACTACTTGGATCAATTCTTCAAACAATGTATCTTCTCCGCATATAGATCTAGCTTCCCTGTTGGCTTATCCTTTAAGGACACACTTGACCAATTCAATTGTCACATCATAAATTCCATTGCAGACCATATGAGACTCTAAAAATCATATCCAACATTCATTATGGAAATCTTAACATACCTTCAAAACTGCGGGGCACAATAGTCCTTTATAGCAAAATGCAGATCTTGGAACTATTGTTCTGTCATAGTGAAATATTGTCAAACTGGAAGCCGATAAAGAACAACTTGTAGAATGTGATCAAAGCAACTTAAGAAGGTATAAATTTGGATTTAGGTAGTCATGATATGTATCTTTGCTTCCTCAGAACCACAAGACAAAATATGCCACAACGGAGGAATGTGGACCCTTTTACTCTAGTACTGTGCACTATTCCTGACTTGATCTGTTCACCCAGACTTAGATATTTCACCATATGACTCCCAGAGGAGGTCAAGACTTGAACACTGGAGCATGTGATCACTAGGTAGCCATGGCCAACATACCTAAATTGCAAACAAATGTCTTTAACTACAGAGGCATACCATCTCAAATAATGTCACTTACTTTGTATAGTGTATGCTACCCATACTTAGTTAATTATTCTTCCAGAGTAAAGTCTCTTAAAATCATGCCAGTAGAAACCCTTTGCCTTGTTACCATCAATGACAACATTCAACATTCATCAGAGTAGTGTCTCTTGCCAACAATCTCCCCCTTTGGCATTGATGGCAACACTCAGTGAAATATAGGATGGTGGAAAAAGTATACTAAAAAGATGAAACCTCATATTGTCTGCATAGAAGGAGATGGTATACAAAGTAACAATAGAAGCATCTATTTATAGTGAGACTGTAGAATCTCCCACACTTTGGATAATCACACTCTGTCAATCTACCTTATCAATTCACTACAACTAGTACCACGGCATGCTAGCTTTAAATGGAAACCCTTCAATAACCTACAAGCACTACTAGAAAAGGGAAAAGGAGGTGGCATTATGCATCATGTTGATCTCCCACAACTTGAAAATGTCAATTTCCAATATAAGAAAATCAAAATTGGTTCCTTCGTCACAATAATTACCACTTTGAACAACCAATCCATTTCAAATCCTGCAACATCGTAAGTGAAACATCCCTTCAATCCTGGACATTAATCCCCAATAGCTGATCATGTATCCCACCAATCCCCTCACAAGTTGATTCCCCTATATAGTGGCAATGAAGAAAACTCATTGCATGTTTGAAAAAACCCACTATAGCACTAGCTTATTGATCCTTACGCACCAGCACCCTATACTTTCTATGTTTTGAAAATGGGCCATCAATGAGATTGATGTGAGGCAAGCTCGACATCTGTCGCACATCGCCCTCTCACCCCAAGATCCTCTAGCAAAAAGAGTGATGTAAAGGATCCCCGTGATGAACTAAGATATTACCATGTACTCACCCCATCATATCTATTAATAAAAGTGTCTCAACCTTGCAACTTTGAAAGATTACTATTCTTCCAAATTTTGGTCTTTTTGAATACCCTTTATCTTAGAGAATGGTCAGGAACCTTCAAAGTTTCCAAACGTTTCCAAACAAGCTAAAAATAGAGAGACTTACTATTTTTAGTAAGTCCTTTGATTGAGCTCAAATTGACCTAAAATTTTTCCCAGAAGGTGCAAAATAGCTAAGTGAACATCTCGAGTGAGTTTCATCTCAAGATCATATCAGGATTGCAAGATATTAAAGTTTCTATTTTTTTAAACTACCAGAAAAAGTCTTTGAACTCAATTACTGGAATTGAAACGTCTTTAAATGTCCCAAAAATTGTCATAACTGGCATAGCCAATTATAGGGTGATAGATCTCTTCACGAGCTTTCCGATGCATCAAACGATTCGTCAATCAGACACCTGGATCAAAAGTTATGGCCTCCGGAAGTTGGACCTTCTATTTTGGGAAATGTAAAAATGTGTTGGACACATAAAAGAGCTGTAAAGGGGAGAGTTACACGTGTTGGTGTGTGGTTTGGCACATCACAAGGCATCTTTGATTGGAGATAATTTGGGCACTACTTTTTGGTGGTTTTGGCTCATGGTTTTGTAATTATCATTGGCGGTGTACTGTATTGTATCTCCTATATATTAGGAACTTGAGATGGAGGTTGAATGTAAGAATCTTATAGATGTCGAATCACCTCTTGGATCTCTAGTTGGATATACTTCTGTAAAATCTTGCTCTGCAAGTATATTGCAATCGTTATGATTCCTAAATAATATACTGGGTGGCTTTGGAGTGTGGGGTTTTTTACCTGAAAGGGTTTTCCCCACGTATATCTTGTGTTGTGAGTTTTGTGTTTGCATTTGGAAGTTGTTATTATCTTTCTATTAATGTGCATCTTAATCTGTAACTGTAAAAGTAAAAATTTGCATAAGTCTTTCCTTAGTAGATCAATGTAGGAATCATTTCCGCATACCTTTCTTCCTTTTAGTTGGTATTAGAGCCTGATCACATTTGGTTCTATTTGTTGGGTAGAGGGTTTTTTAAGTTGATCTTTGTTTGAGTAGGAGCTTGTGCATAGGATTTTGAAATCTTTGTTGCAAGTAAGAGACAAAGAGCACATTTGGGAGGTTTGAGATAGAGAAGTTTAATGGCAGTAATTTCAAGTTGTGGAAACTCAAAATGGAGGACATGCTTGTAGATCAGGATTTATGGGAAGTTGTATCTAGTACAAAACCAGCAACAATGTCTCAAGAAGACTGGGATCTCAAAGATCGAAAAGCTAAGGGTTTGATAAGACTCTATTTGGTTGATTCAGTGCTCCTGAATATCCATGAAGAGAAGACTGCAAAGGAACTTTGGAAGAATATTCAAGATGTTTATCAGGCTAAATCCCTAGTGAACAAGTTATTCCTATGAAAGAAATTGTATTCTCTGAGGATGGAAGATGGAGGATCTATCACTGATCACCTGAATACATTCAATATGCTTGTTTCCTAGTTGACTTCCATTGGTGTGAAGATGGAGGAGGAGGATCGATGTATGACATTACTGTGTTCCTTACCAGATTCATGGGACCACCTTGTTATGGCCATTGGGAGTACCACTACCACCTTCAAGATGGATGAAGTGGTTTCTTTGCTATTGCCTAAAGAGATGCGAAGAAAGTCTTCTAAATTGGCTAAGGAGGCTCTTGTGGTTCATGGTAGATCTAAAGAGAAGGGAAATAAAAAGGATAAGAAGAAGGAAGAAAAAGGAAGATCCAAATCCCATGGGAGATCTAAGTCTCTCAGAAAGTCCAAGGTCCTATGTTGGAATTGCGGCAAACCTGGTCACTTTTGCAAGGAGTGCAAGGAGGAGAAAAAGAAAAAGAAGAAGAATTATGATTCGGATTCTTAAAAGTCCTCTCAGAATGAAGGAGAAGCATTTGTCGCTACCTTGGTAACACATGCATCTGAGGATGTGTGGCTTATTGACTCTGGTGCATCTTTTCACATGACCTCGCATTAGGGTTGGTTTTCAAAGTATGAAGAATACGATGGTGGAAAGGTATACTTGGGTGATGATTCTCACCTAGATATTGTTGGCTGTGGAAGAGTCTTGATTCAATTCCCTGATGGACGAGTAAAGGGAATCAATGGTGTTCTGCATATCCCTGGTTTGACACAGAACCTTCTTTCTATAAGTAAATTAAATGATGTGGGTGTGCAGGTTGTTTTCTCAAATGGAGAATGCAAGATGACTACAGGATCTATGGTGTTGGCTAAGGGTGTTTGGATTGGCACTCTATTTCAGCTTGATGCATGTGCAGTTCAATGCAATAGTGCCTCTGTTTCGAAGAAGAGAGCTCCAAAGTCTTCATCCTCACCATTGGAACTAGCAGCAAAAAAGACTGTTGCATCTACTTTTGATAGTCATGCTTTCTGGGTACCTAAGGGTGCTCATTCTATGGAGATGAAATTTCCAACTGAGAAGACAATGTTATGGCACCAAAGGCTTGGTCACATTGGTGAAAAGGGTTTGAGGACCCTGAAGAATAAAAATCTTGTTGAGGGTATGAATGATTGTAACCTTGAACTTGATTTATGTGAACATTGTATTTATGGAAAACAAAACCGTGTTCGATTTTATTCCAGTTCTCACAAATCTTCTGAGGTGTTGGACTTGATTCATTCTAATGTATTTGGTCCTATTAATGTTCCTTTGATTTCAAAATCTGTTTACTTTGTTTCATTCATTGATGACTACAGTAGAAGGACATGGGTGTATTTCCTTAGAAGTAAATCTGAAGTCTTTAATAGATTGAAAGAGTTCAAAGCTTTTGTAGAGAATCAGAAGGATAGAAAGATTAAGTGTTTGAGGATTGACAACGGTGGTGAGTTCTATTCAGTAGATTTTGACAAGTTTTGTAAAGAACAGGGGATTGAGAGGCATAAGACAACTCCGTATACCCCTCAGTAGAATGGAGTTGTAGAGAGGATGAATAGAATGTTGATGGAGAGGGAAAGGAGTATGCTAAGTGGAGCTAGTCTTGAACAAAAGTTCTAGGCTAAAGCTATTGCTACCTCTTGTTACCTGGTTAACAGGTCTCCTACATTAGCGCTCTTTGATAAGACACCTATGGAGGTATGGTCTGATAAAAAGCCTTCATTAAGACACATTCGAGTATTTGGTTGTGAGGCATATGCACATGTGCCTAAGGAGAAGAGGTCTAAGTTGAAGAACAAGGCTGTAAAGTGTATCTTCATCGATTATGGCATTGGTGTGAAAGGGTACAAGATTTAGGATCTAGTAGCTGAGAGAGTTCTGTATAGAAGAAGTGTGATCTTTAGAGAGCTCAATCCTTCTTCTGTTGTCTTGCATCCAAAGAAAGAAGAGAAGAAAGATGATGTGGTTCAACTTCCTTCCACCCCTGAGAAAGTTGAACCAAAAACATCTATTGGACCTGATAATGAGGAGAGCTCTAGTAGCTCTAAAAGTTTAAAAGAAGATGAAGAACCTCAACCTCAACCTTTGAGGAGGTCCATGCAGATAAGGCAGCAACCAGATAGGTTTGGTTATTCATTGCAGGATTCTAGTTGTATTTTTGCTTTGATTTCTAACACTGATGAGCCTAGAACTATGAAAGAGGCTATGGGTATGAAAGATGCAAGTTCCTAGAAGGAGGCCATGGAAGAGGAGATGGCTTCTT
Organism: Cunninghamia lanceolata; assembly: GCA_027924645.1. Classification (NCBI taxonomy): domain Eukaryota; kingdom Viridiplantae; phylum Streptophyta; class Pinopsida; order Cupressales; family Cupressaceae; genus Cunninghamia; species Cunninghamia lanceolata. The sequence goes on along the minus strand of BSBN01001396.1, from coordinate 2,591,419 downwards.
TGGAAAAGAATAATATTTGGGACTTGGTGCCTTTGCCTGAAGGATGAAAACCTATTGGATACAAATGGGTGTTCAAAAAGAAATTCGGTGTAGATGGCAGTGTTGAGAAATATAAGGCTAGATTGGTTGTGAAGGGGTATTCTCAGGTGGAGGGAATTTACTATGGTGATATTTTCTCTCCCATTGCAAAGCTGACATCTATTTGGTTCTTGTTATCTCTTGCAGCACCGTATGATCTAGAAGTGGAACAGATGGATGTGAAGACATCATTCCTTCATGGTGACTTGGAGGAGGAAATCTATATGTCACAGCCAGAGCACTACGTGGTGAAAGGTAAAGAAAATCTGGTTTGCAAGTTGAAAAAGTCTTTGTATGGTTTGAACAGTCTCCTAGGATGTGGTACCAGAAGTTTGATGCCTTTGTATTGAGTATTGAATTTTAGAGATCGAAATCAGATCATTGTGTTTACTACAAGTTTGACAATGATCATATTCTCATTATTGCATTGTATGTCAATGATATGTTACTCATTTGGAATGGTAAAAGTTTGATTTCTAATTTGAAGTCCTAGTTGTCAGCATAGTTTGAGATGAAAAATCTAGGGGCAGCTTGGTACATTCTGGGAATGGAAATTAGAAGAGAGAGCAAACAAAAAACTTTGGTTAGGCCAGAGTAAGTATGTTAACACTGTGTTGGAGAGATTCAACATGATGGATTGCAGACCTTTGACTGTTCCTATTACAATGGGGATAAAGTTATCTATTGAAGATTGTCCAAAGTCTCCTTCTAAGACAGAGGATATGAGCAGAGTTCCTTATGTCAGTGCAGTTGGTAGTTTGATGTATGTGATGGTCTGCACAAGACCAGACATTGCCCAAGCAGTGGGAGTCCTTAGTTGATTTATGGCTAATCCTAGACATGTACATTGGGATACAGTGAAGAGAGTGTTTAGGTATTTGCTGGGTACTTCTGAGTATTCCTTATGTTATCATGGTTATCCTACAGGACCTCAGCATTCACTTTGTATTCATGGATTTGTGGATTTAGATTAGGTAGGTGACATTGACAGTAGGAGATCCACCAGTGCTTATGTGTTCACTATGTTTGGTGGTGCTATTAGTTGGATGAGTAAGTGGCAACCTATGGTCTCTTTGTCCACTACTGAAGCTGAGTACATGGCAGCAACTTATGCTTGTAAAGAAGCCATTTGGCTTAAGAGATTGTGTTCTACTGTTGGGTTTGATGCAGGGAAGATTACTATTTGTTGTGATAGTTAGAGTGCCATATGTTTGGCAAAAAATCCTACTTTCCACACAAGGACTAAGCATATTGATGTCTAGTACCATTTTGTTCATGACATGGTAGAGGATGGGAATGTAAACTCAGAAAAAGTTGAAACATTGATTAATGTTGCAGATTCCTTGACAAAACCTGTGAGCACAGAGAAGTTTAGATGGTGTTTAGAGTCTATGGGCCTCATGGCCCCTAGTAATTAAATCATGGTATTGATACTCCGTTTGCTCTTGTAAGGTGTTCGACAAGTGGGAGAATGTTAAGAAAAGTGTCTCAACCTTGCAACTTTGAAATATTACTATTCTTCCCAGTTTTGGTCTTTTTGAATACCCTTTATCTTGGAGAATGATCTGGAACCTTCAAAGTTTCCAAAAGTTTCCAAACAAGCTAAAAATAGTGATACTTACTATTTTCAGTAAGTCCTTTGATTGAGCTTGGATTGATCTAAAATTTTTCCCAAAAGGTACGGAACAGCTAAGTGAACATCTCAGGTGAGTTTCATCTCAAGATCACATCAGGATTGCAAGAATATTAAAGTTTCTATTTTTTGAAACTGCCAGAAAAAGTCTTTGAACTCAACTATCAGACTTGAAACTTCTCTAAACGTCCTAAAAATTATCATAACCAGTGTAGCCAGTTATAGGGTGATATATCTCTTCATGAACTTTCTGACGCATCAAATGGTTCATCAATCGAACACCTGAATCAAAAGTTATGGCCTCCGAAAGTTAGACCTTCTATTTTGGGAAATGTAAAAACATGTTGGACACATAAAAGAGCTGTAAAGGGGAGAGTTACACATGTTGGTGTGTGGTTTGGTACATCACAAGTCATCTTTGATTGGAGATAAATTGGGCTCCACTTTTGGGTGGTTTTGGCTCATGGTTTTGTAATTACCGTTGGCGATGTACTATATTGTATCTCCTATATATCAGGAACTTGAGATGGAGGTTGAATGTAAGAATCTTATAGATGTCGAATTACCTCCTAGATCTCTAGTTGGATATACTCTTGTAAAATCTTTCTCTACAAGTATATTGTAATCTTCATGATTCCTAAATAATATATTGGGTAGCTTTGGAGTGTGGGGTTTTTTACCTGAAACGGTTTTCCACATGTATATCTTGTGTTGTGAGTTTTGCGTTTGCATCTGGAAGTTGTTATTATCTTTCTGTTAATGTGTATCTTAATTAGTAACTGTAAAAGTAAAAATTTGCATGTCTTTCCTTAGTAGATCAGTGTAGGAAGCATTTCTACATACCTTGCTTCCTTTCAGTATCAAATCCTTATCACCAACCCTGCCTTGGTGGCCATCTCACATCACATTTAGCAATAATGCTGGCAAATGGAAACCATGATGTAAAGAACTACCGCAATGAGTTGCTACCACTGACACCTAGTGAGGAAAGATTCCTAATTCAAACCTTTGCCCACATCAATTCACATCGCACTTCACACCTTGTAATAACATTCCCTTAAATAACTTGCGATGCACTAGAATACAGTGATGAATGGAGATAAGGACACCTGGCAGAAATCTAGGTAATTAGTGTGAATCACTCTTTTCTTTCCTCTTCACAAGACTAAACTATGATGCAAAAATCTTGCATGATGCACCATGGTGTGGACACCTGTCCAAAAGAGCTCCCATCGCACATCGCATTTCTTCATGGAATGTTGAAAAACAAAACACAATGCAAAGAACTGCCACAATGGAGGACTTAAGTTATAACATATGTGCACATGCTCTAACAGTTGTTTTGATATTCATGATTATGTGGATTAGGACTAGGTAGGTGATGTGGATAGTAGAAGATCCACTAGTGCATATGTGTTTACTTTATTTGGTGGTGCAATTAGTTGGATGAGTAAGTGACAAGTTGAGGTTGCTTTGTCCACTACTGAGGTTGAGTATATAGTAGCTACTCACACTTGTAAAGAAGTCATTTGGCTTAAGAGATTATGTTCAAGCATTGGAATAAAATAGGGTGTAGTGAGAGTTTGGCTTAAGATATTATGTTCAGACATTGGAATAAAATAGGGTGTAGTGAGAGTTTATTGTGACTTATAGAGTGCAATCTACCTAGCTAATAACCTAACATTTCATGCCAAGACCAAGCACATTGATGTGCGGTATCATGTTGTCATAGATATGGTCGAAGATGGCAGGGTGAAGCTAGTTAAGGTAGAGACTTTGATGAATGATGTAGATTCATTAACTAAGGCTATGAGCATAGAGAAGTTTAGATGGTGTTTGGAGTCTATGGGCCTCTCAGCCCCTAGCAATTAAATCATGGTGTTTATACTCCCTTTGCTCTTGCAAGGTGTTTGACAAGTGGGACAATGTTAAGAAAGGTGTCTTAGCCTGGCAGTTACAAAAAAAGTGTGATTTTTCAGTTATAAAATTGAATAAACTCAATTTCTAGGCTATAAAGTTGGTTTTTGGCAAAAATAAATATACTAAATTATTCAACACTACTTGCAGGGGTACCTTGTGCGCAAATCTCTTCAATGGGCCCAATCAATCTCCTATATCAAAAGTTATGACCTCCAGAAGTTGGGCCTCCCGTATTGGAAATGTATTTAAATATGTTGGACACAGAAAATAGATGTAAAGGGGAGTTACACATGTTGACCAACTTATGATGCATTCTCTAACACATCATAAGGCATTTTTTATTGGAGCTAATGCAACCCTAACGATTTGGGTGTCACTTTTCGGTGGTTTCTCATGGTTTTCTAATTATCGTTTGATGGTTTCATGTGTTGTATCTCTTATATATTAGGTGCTTGAGATGGAGATTGTGTGTGAGAGTCTTATAGATGTTAATTTGCTTCTAGATTTCTAGTTGGTGATATTCCTATGAGATCTTGTTCTATAAGTATCTTATAATCTTGTTGAGATTTTTGAATAATATATTGGGTTATTTTTAGAGTGGGGTTTTCTCTCAAAAGGGTTTTCCCCATGTTAATCATTGTGGTGTGGTATGATTGGTATTTATGCTTATTTCTATATAATTTATGCAACTCTTGTAAAGATTTGAAAAGTTTTACATAATCCTCCTCTCAAGATTAATGTAGGAAGTTATTTTTCTACCTTAGATTCCTTACAACAAATCCTCAGGTAACTTATCCTCTAGTTGTTGAAGCACTCATACAATAGAGTGTCTCAATCAAGTTGTTTCTATCTATCAAATGGATAACTCCTTGGCAATAGGATTAGACAACTCTATCTTCTAGCCACAACCCCTCCATCTCTCTATAGGGATTTGAAAAAAATTCCCATCTATCAAAGTGGACGCAACTCATGTAGAATCATCAAAATTGCTAAGTTCACCTAATCTCATGGCTCTCGATAGTCTCAGGTCCAAAGGGGGCATCTCTTATTGAGATGATATAATGTGCTTAAGGATCCATGACATAAAAAGTGAAGGGTGGCTTTTATGTCAAAAGGAAGAGCCCCTCATCATGAAATGTGATATAAGTCTCAATAGACCAAGGGAAATATGTCAATGCTCCAAATCAAAATTGTGCCTCATTCAAGCTACTAAATGATTGGTACCCAACACCATCTAAGAATCAAAACCTTCCTTCCCCCTGATAAGCAAGTGTGATGCAAAGGAAAAGATCAAACTCAGTCTCTCAATCTCACTCCTTCATAGACTATTCTTCATGTGCAACTATAGCACTCACACTATAACCAATCAACTGAAACTTGTTCAACACATCACCTAAACAAGGTCTCTGACCCAATAACTTCATACTACATCTTCCAAGATGCCCAACTTCAATCAAAACTCTATCCAACCACTATGCAGGACAGCAATCTTCAACACTGTTTATTAAAGACAATCACACACTTCTATCTCTAAGGAGACAGTCAGGGTACCCTCCTTGGGGTGATCTCCAATGACACAACTCTAATGCCAAAGAACCAACCAACTCAACAATATACCAACACTTAATTACCTTCAATGACAAAACAAACAAACATGATGAACAAAACTGTTACCTTCTTGACATGACTGTTGTCCTCCTCTCATCCTCTAACACATGATTCTGTAGGGGTTTCTCACATGCCCACACTCACCATACCAATCTCCTACCCCTGCAACCTTCACAAGGCTAAGGACAAACTATTTCACATCCCCTTCCATTAACCACCAATGGGAAAGATTAGAGGAAAGGAGGAATGCCCATCAGGCTACTCAGAGATACTCTAATCAGGGTTTTAGGACAGTCAACAAACCACAAACACTTTCTCCCTCCAAATGCAGTGTCAAGCCTACAAACTACTTGCAAGGGACAGATAACTCTCTGTCCTAACCAACCATCAAAGATTCAAACCTCCACTAGGCCGTACAGGTAAGGTTTCTTGCAGAAAATAGTGTATTTGTGAAGAAGACAGCAATTTCTAAAAGTCAATTTGTGAGAGACAAATGATATCTTTCATCTAGTTTATTATCAAGATCTCAAACCATGCTCAAACCCAAGCTAACACTTCCTTCTTTCCATCCAATATGCAAATGGATCAAAACAAATCCGTACCCCAACATAGTACGGATTGTTACAAGGCAAATTCTGAAAACAGTTACTCAAAAAAAGCAGTCTGGGGAAAATGTGAATATCTTCCCTATTATTTACTATTAAGACTTCAAACCAATTGTATTTTGGAGTCATCTCACCCCTCTACACATGCAACATAGATGGAGACCATGACAGTGTCGTACAACAGTACAGTACGGCAGAAAATAGCAACTAAAAAATAGGAAAATCAGAAAATCAGAAAAATAGTTTGCTTTTTTCTATTCCTTCCAAATCCTCCGAATGGTCTACACATTTTTACTTTCCTTGGCTTAAAATAAGCCTTATACAATGCATCAAAACACTTGGGGTTCTAGATAACTGCCCAAACCATGGATTTCTTCTTGATTTCTAACTGTTGCAATAAAACTATTTTTAGAAACTTGTCTTTTCACTGACAGTAGAGACTGATTCATGTTTAGAAAATGCTTTCTAACCTATGGTTAACCTTTGGACAAGGTTATCACCCATCTACACACCTTTGACATGCCTTAAAAGGCTTATAAATATGGAGATTTAATGACTACCTATATAAACAATAAAACTTAAATTCATCTTGCAAACTACCTATGACTGTCCTAACTAGGACTAATAACCTAACAATAGTAGATTCAAGTTATTTGGACATAGTCCATTACAACATGGCTTTCAAGCCTCATTACAACCACTTAATGGTCTCAAGGAACAAATCAAACATCTTGAAGATCAAATAAACCCTGATGTGAAGGTGCTCTTGCACCATACAACCAACCAACAAAGATTTCCAAGTCCCTTGGAAATGTATCTACAACAAAAGTCTTTCCTGCATCTCTGTCTATCTCTTCATCTTCTCAGCTTCAGTCTTCCAATCTTCAGACTAATAGGGAAGGTGACCAACCAACCAATAGAACAAACTACCATCTTCACAGAGCATCCTCAGGCTCCTTCTACTCCCATCAATGGAGTATTCTTCAGGCTGCAACATCAAGTGCTTCTTCAGGTATCCATCTCTCTCACTGCTTCACAACACCAACTCGCTAAACCATTCATCTCACCCAACAGCAGATCCTGGTGATGCACCTACCACTCTCTCCTTAGTGGTTTCTCTCTGCATCCTTCTTTAGCCAAATCTCTACTAGAGAATGGTCATGATAGACCTTCTCTTGTCTGCCCACACACAATCTCAAAAAACATCCTCCTACAGCTAGATGGATAAGCACCTGCAACCAAACAACTCAGCAACAAAAACAAAGGTCACCAACAAACTCTTTAACTTTACCTGCCTTCTCAGTGACAGGAACAAATACAACATCTCCTCCCAGAGCTTTTGCTAGATCTGATACCAAAATGATGCAGAGGAAAAGATCAAACTCAGTCTCTAAATCTCACTCCTTCATAGACTGTTCTTCATGTGCAACTATGGCACTCACACTATAACCAATCAACTAAAACTTGTTCAACACATCACCTAAACAAGGCCTCTGACCCAATAACTTCATACTACATCTTCCAAGATGCCCAACTTCAATCAAAACTCTATCCAACCACTATGCAGGACAGCAATCTTCAACACTATTTATTAAAGACAGTCACACACTTCTATCTCTAAGGAGACAGTTAGTGTACCCTCCTTGGGGTGATCTCCAATGACACAACTCCAATGCCAAAGAACCAACCAAATCAAAAATATACCAACACTTAATTGCCTTCAATGACAAAACAAACAAACATGATGAACAAAACTGTTACCTTCTTGACATGACTGTTGTCCTCCTCTCATCCTCTAACACATGATTCTGCAGGGGTTTCTCACATGCCCACACTCACCATACCAATCTCCTACCCCTGCAACCTTCACAAGGCTAAGGACAAACTATTTCACATCCCCTTCCATTAACCACCAATGGGAAAGATTAGAGGAAAGGAGGAATGCCCATCGGGCTACTCAGAGATACTCTAATCAAGGTTTTAGGACAGTCAACAAACCAAAAACACTTTCTCCCTCCAAATGCAGTATCAAGCCTGCAAACTACTTGCAAGGGACATATAACTCTCTACCCTAACCAACCATCAAAGATTCCAACCTCCACCAGGCCGTACAGGTATGGTTTCTTGCAGAAAATAGTGTATTTGTGAAGAAGACAACAATTTCTAAAAGTCAATTTGTGAGAAACAAATGATATCTTTCATCTAGTTTATTATCAAGATCTCAAACCATGCTCAAACCCAAGGTAACACTTCCTCCTTTCCATCCAATATGCAAATGGATCAAAACAAATCTGTACCCCAACATAGTACGGACTGTTACAAGGCAAATTCTAAAAACAGTTACTCAAAAAAAGTAGTCTGGGGAAAATGTGAATATCTTCCCTATTATTTACTATTAAGACTTCAAACCAATTGTATTTTGGAGTCATCTCACCCCTCTACACATGCAACATAGATGGAGACCATGATAGTGTTGTACAACAGTACAGTATGGCAGAAAATAACAACTAAAAAATAGGAAAATCAGAAAAACAGTTTGCTTTTTTCTATTCCTTCCAAATCCTCCAAATGGTCTACACATTTTTACTTTCCTTGGCTTAAAATAAGCCTTATACAATGCATCAAAATGTTTGGGACTCTAGATAACTGCCCAAACCATCGATTTCTTCTTGATTTCTAACTGCTGCAATAAAACTGTTTTTAGAAACTTGTCTTTTCACTGATAGTAGAGACTGATTCATGTTTAGAAAATGCTTTCTAACCTATGGTTAACCTTTGGACAAGGTTATCACCCATCTACACACCTTTGACATGCCTTAAAAGGCTTATAAACTTGGAGATTTAATGACTACCTATATAAACAATAAAACTTAAATTCATCTTGCAAACTACCTATGACTGTCCTAACTAGGACTAATAACCTAACAATAGTAGATTCAAGTTATTTGGACATAGTCCATTACAACATGGCTTTCAAGCCTCATTACAACCACTTAATGGTCTCAAGGAACAAATCAAACATCTTGAAGATCAAATAAACCCTGATGTGAAGGTGCTCCTGCACCAAAGTGGAAATAAGGCTAGTCAAAACCTTCAACAAGGGTAGAATGGTGAGCCTAGGGATGGAAGTAATTTGAATGCCAATCCTATCACTAGGTTGAGTCTCTCCCATAATAGCTACCCAAGATAGCCTCTCTCACTCAAACTCTCTCTGGAAATGTAAGTTGTTACCCTTTGATGGGAATGCCAAGGATATTGTAGATGTCCTAAAGAGTAATCAACCACTCTCTAGAAGCATATGTAAATTGGAATGTGTTCTAATTAGTATCCCAATAAGTCAGAATGTCACAACATATGCAGAATGAAGGATGGACAATCAAAATTTATGCTAATTAGGCTAATTTGATCCTTAAAAAAGTAGCATGGTTTGTAGTGGACAACACCTCTAATGCATCCATGTACCATGCCTACTCATGGTTGGAATTCCACCATATGTATGTGTCCTATGAAAAGAGTGCATCAAGTTAGACATTCATTAAAACTTTTAAAAGCCATAACAATTAGAGAAGTAAAAAATCGTAAAAAGTCATAAAACTCTCAAAAATCTATAAAAATTGAAAATAATCTTTAGATAATTAGAAATAAAATGATAATTCAGAGATAAATCAAAGAAAATGGTTAGTTTAGGCCTCTAAATAATCAAGTTTTCCTTCAATCCTATCAATAGAAGCTTTTGGCAGTGCCTCTCAAGTGACCTCACTAGTCTCTTGGGTGACCCCGGTTGAAGTGGTAGGGCCACTTAGGCAATATTCCCTATTAAAAGGGGCAATATAGAGCTATGACCCAATGTGCCCTAGTGGGCCAATAAAATGTATAAATTAAGTGAAAACTAGAAAAGTAAAGTAGTAGAAGTAGTGCAAACCTAAAACCTACTTGAATGTAACAAACAATTCAAGTTTAGCTGATGATTTCAAGACAAATCCAATGAAAAGGAAGCAAGGGTTTTAAGAAGGGGTTTTCTCATTTTTTTGTACCCGAGGATCTATATGAAGCTAAATAATGGCCATGAACTCAATTCTCTCATCATAAGCTTTCTGTCAGCTTCTCCCTTGCTCAATTTAATCACTATTTCATTGCTCTCTCCTTTTTCCTCTTTATTCTCCTCTCTCCTCTTCAATTTTTCTTTCATTAGTTGCTCATATGTTGTTTAGTTTTCTTTAGTACAATAGGTTTTGTTCTCATTTTGTGTTCTTTCATCATCTTGTTAGATCACCACAATAAGGTGAGGCAACATAGGTAAACATCAAACTCATACAGCCAAGGTACATTCTCTCGTCTTCATTCTTGTCATTACTATGAACTAATAATTTATCAAACTTACACTTGAATCATTTTGTTGATCTCTAGGTCTAGATGCTGGACAAAAGTAAAGAAGAGTACAAGTAAGTGAGGGCTCCACAACATCATGCTTTAGGAATAGTACCTACCTACTATTCAGACTACCATCCCTAATGGGGCAAATATGTAAACACTAAAAACATGTAGAGCCAACATGGAAGTTCTATGATGATTTGGTGGTCCAACTCATGACCCTCAAAGGCATGAATTACACTTCTCGTAGCATTTTCACACTTGATGATGTGTCTTCTAGCTTTTTTATCCCCATGACCATCTTTTTCAACTTCCAAATTAAGTTTCAAGACCTTGTGCTTGTCAATAAACCTTTTTTAGATCCTCAACTAGAGGGTAGACTAAGAGACCTTAGGGTCACCTAGGAAATCTATCCTTAAGTTGTAGGGTTTTTCGAGTGACCTACCCTATAAAAAGGGGCAACCTTGTCATCTTTTGGCATGTGTGATTTCTTTAAGTTCCACCTAGATTACTTCCATTTTCATTTATAATTGAGAGTTCTCTCTTGTCTAACTAAACCACCACTCCCCCTAACTATTTATCTTCTCCCAATTAGTCTATTATTCACTCCCAATGATCCCTTAATCAATCTATTGTCTTCTCCCCATCAACCTATGTGATCTCCTAATCATCTCTATAGTTATCTCCTAATTAGACCCTCCATTGGTGTTTCTTCCCAAACTATAAATACCCCCTCCTCTCTTGTTTTATGGAGGCTAATTTTCTTATTTACATTGTAGCCCCCATAGCATTTTTATGCTCAAATAAGACCTCAAGATCCTTTTTCTTTTTTTTATCTCAAGCTTCAAAGCTTCAATCAATCCCAATTTCCCTCACATCTATGTCTTCTTTCCTATCATCAAATGAAGCACCCTATTGTTGCAAAGGAGGAGCTATATGATATTGGATCTCTAAGGACACAATCCTAGCACCAATGCCTATTATTCATTCATAGGTTCTTATTTTCTAAAAATTTAAAAGTAGTTTAGAGAAGTAATTAGTAAAATCTCTTACCCTTGAGGAAGTAAAATTCTTGTTTTCTCTTGGTTGGATTAAATTTTATTATTTTACTAGATCTAGATTCCATTTTCTGTTGTGATAGAATAGATGCATTTTTATTTCATTAGAATAATTCACATCCAAAATTGAAACACAAAAGACCAAAATAGTAGAAAATTACATTTAGGAAAAGGCCATTCTAGATTGGCATCCATAAAAGATTTTATTTTCAGCAAAGTAGTAATTAGATTATATTTAAAAATTGGGAAAAACACAAAAGAAAAGTTGCAATCATTTAGGATAGTTGCATTTAGAAACTCATCAAATTGTGAAAACATAAACAAAGGAGAAAGCCCTCAATTTCATAACAAGGCACACAATGGTCAATTCACAACATTCAATAAAGAATAAAGCCCTCAATTTCATCATGAAGCACACAAGATTCAAAACTCAAACAAAATAAAGACAACTTTTCCATCTTCCTCAATTTAGCATTCACACTCAAATTGGATTAGAACAATCTTATATGAGATTAGGGAAAACCTACCAACACAAGAAAACCCTACAGAGGAAACTATTCAAGAGAAAACACAAACCTTACAATAGATAGAATGAAACATAGTAAGGACCCACATTTTATGAATATTCTAAATTTAGGGTTGAATAATAAATTAATTTTACAAAGAAAGAAGACAATATCTATAAATCATAAGGGACATAGGAAATGTCAATCTGAACTTACTACAAGAACTAGTCTCTCATCTTCATCAATTAAACCACAAGAATCACAACAAACATCAACCTCACACACAAACAACAAAACTACCATCTATGACATTCTACTTCCATGTGAATAGAACAACCCCTTAATCCCACCCCACTCAATTGGAAAGAAGAGTGACTAGGTGGGTGACTCTATCAAGGGTGTCATTTAATGTTCTATGTCAAATTTTGACCCACTCGCATTATGCTTGGGTCAATTTTGAACAACACGAGCTCTACCAAATCTTAACTTCAAAACTTATGCATGAAATTTTTGATACTACATTTGAAGAGACTATTTCACACCATAACAAGATTTCTTCTACCTATAAATAAAATATTTTTTACCCTTTACCACAAAGTGCTCAAGATGTGTCATGTAGATTTACTACTCCAAATTCCCATGCAAAAATGTTGTCTTAAAATCTATTTGTTCAACCTTAAGGTCAAATGCAATAACACAATAAAAATATGATGGAACTAAGATTTACAATAGGAGAGAAAATATCACTAAAATCTATTCCATCAACTTAGGAATATCTATTAGTAATCTTGTATTATATTTTTCGATATTACCATCATTGATGAACTTATTTTTGTAAGCTCATTTACATTGAACAAGTTTCCTATGATTAGGCAACTAAACTTAGTCTCATCTTATGTTATTCTCCAAAGTTTCCATCTCCTTATTCATGAATTTATTCCAAGAATTATCCTTCATCTCAACTACCTCTTTTACAAATCAAGGCTCATCATTGTTGGTAGATAAATAAAAAATGTAACCAAAATTAGGTTGGATATACCTTTCTAGTAGACCTTCTTAAGAGTGGAGTGTGAGCTTCATTTTCCTCATCTAAATCTTCATCTGGACCACCTGCCTCTATAAGAATCTCATGAATCTTTAATTTACCATTCGGTGTAGTTTTCTTAGTCTTTAGTACTAACAACACCTCCTTTTTCTCTTCATCTCCAAGTTGCTCAAATTTAGGAGATCTAGTCACATTTAAATTGTTCCCTATCTTCCTTATCTAAAAATTTTAAATCTTGCATCCATTCACCTTATCACTATAGTTAATGAAGATACAAGTTTCCCTACTTTATATTCCAACTCAAACCTCTTCTCCTTTGGAAAATGCATGTATTTATCACAACCAAAAACTTTGATATACTAAAGAGAGGGATTATTTCTTTTCTAAATCTCCTATAATGTTTTATCAACAAGTGATGATGCATGAGACATGTTGATAAGATAACAAGCGGTGCTTATTTATTCTACAAAAAATGTGTGATCTAAGACTACACCACTAGGAATACTCTTCACCTTCTTCATGAACATTCCAATCATTCTATTGAGGCATTTATGGATTTGTCTTTTTCCTTGCTAAACCACTATCCTTACAAAATTTAGTCAACTTTTTATAGAACACAAATCTCCACCATTATCCAGTCTTAGAACTTTAATCTTCTTCTCTATTTAGTTCTCTATAAGAGCCTTAAACTCTTTTTAACCTACTGGGGATTTTAGATTTATATCTATGAAAGAACACCAATATTTTTCTAAAGAAATCATTTATAAATGATACATTAAATAGGGTGATACCATAATAGTTTGTCTCACTTTTCAGCCCAAGAGGGCTATATAAATCAACATTTTAAAAAAAATTGTCTTCTCGCAATTATAACAAGAAAACTATTAAGAATTTGAAGATAAAGTAAACTAATAATTTGTAGTGCTTTCTATTTCTATTTTTAAATTAGAAAATATTTTCTCTCATTTTTTAATATTTTTTAGTAAAATGGTTATACATTTTACTACTTTTTAATGAGTAATATTTTTTTTTAACACATAACTTGAGCTATATATAAAATATTTTTACAATTTCATAAATATAGATTATTCACACTGATATCTAGGGTATACCTACTTTTTTATAATTTTTCTATCATTTTTTTAATTTTTAAATAAGAAAAATAATAATTTAGACACACATTTTCCTATAACACATAACTCATTTTGTATAATCCACATTATTATTTTTACTTTCCCTTTTGAAATAAAGACATCAATATGGAGATGTGTCTTATTTTTAAATTTTTTTCATTATTTTCTATCATTTCCACATGTGTCAAATAGAGGTCTTTATTTTTTGAATGAACCTATGTTGATTAGAAAATATAAAATAAATATAATAATAAAATAAAAGATACTAAAAACTATATTATTTAAATATCTTGTTGTGAGGGTTACTTTCATGTAAAACTTCATGTTATGGTTACTTTATTTGATGACAAAAATGACATCTAAATTGGTAGTTTGTGTCCAATGAAATATCTAAGGGAAACACATATACATGTTGAGAATAGTATCTACCATGAGCTTGATCTATTTTTTTGTTCCCCAGATTGGTGCATAGTACTTTTCATAAATTGTTAAATTAGCATGCGACCTACAAGTGAGACACAACTTTATGCCTCCACCCAATAAAGGCATTTTTCTAGTGAAGGAACACTAATAGGTTCAAATATATCACTATAAATCACTAGTAAAATCCCATCACATCTCACAAAGATCAAATAAAGCATAACAAATTTGTTTCTCATATATAGAATAGATTAAAGTGCTAGCATCAAGTTAAATTAAATTCCAATGAAAATCCCTTTGCCAAAACCATGGATTCTCTAACCATCTTCCATCCATCCTTGCTAAAGACAACATACACACTTGCATCATTCATTTTTCTTATAGAAATTAAGTTACTAACTAAACTAAGAATGCATAAATCATTAGAAATATTTTTAACTCTCTGATCTTTGAATACCATATTTACCAAGCTAGATAGTCAACTATCATATGATACATGTTATCTTCTAAGAAGGCATCTCCTCCATTGTAGTTATCATACACTATAAACCACTCCTTATGGGGAATCATGTGGTCTAAAGTGCCAAAATCTATCAAACATGCATCTTCACATGTATGTGTACTTCAAAATATGAACATATCTTTTGATTGTTTATTGGAGGATTTTAAATCTCTTCTCATCCTTCTTATCTTTGTAGATCTTCTTGATGTGACCAATATTCCCATAGTTACAACATTTTGTTGGGAAAATGTGTCTCAACCTTGCAATTATATAAGGCTTATTGTTGACAGGGTATATATATTTCCTAGTTACACCGATAGGTGTAATATACAATGGGAGCATGGGTGGAGTAGGATGCGTGTTAACATTTTTTATTAACAAAAACTATTAAATGACCAACATACATTAAATTAATGATATATTGTAAATTTGGACCATTCATTATTAGGTTTTAGAACTGATGGTAAATATTTTGTTGTCTTATCTTGCCCTAGAAGGTAACCCTATTTTATGAGGGCATTGTATTATGGATGCAGTATCATGATGTATTTTGAGACTTTGATAGTGGTCGTGTTGTCTCTAGATCTCTGTTGGTGATACTCCTATGAGAAGCTTTCTCTGCAAGTATATTGTAATCTTTGTGATTTTTGAATAATATATTGGGTAGCTTTTGGAGTGTGGGGTTTTTCTCCCGAAAGGGTTTTCCCTAGGTAAATCACTATGTTGTGGTATGCATGATATCTATGTTTATTTATGTTTAAGTTTCTGTAACTATTAAAGATCTATAAAGTTTTGCATTATCCTCCTCTCAAGATTAGTGTATGAAGTTGTTCCGCTACCTTACCTTCCTTACAAGTGGTATCAGAGCCTGATCACTTTTGGTTTCAGTTGTGGCTTGTTGGGTTTTTCAAACTAATCTAGAATTTAGTGGGAGCTTGTGCAGAAGACACTTTGTGATCTTGTTGTAGGAATTTTTAGATGGTAAGTTCATCAAGGAGAATAGACGTGGATAAATTTTTTGGAAATAATTTTGAAATGTGGAAGCTGAAGATGGAGGATATGTTGATAGCTCGAGATCTATGGGATGCTATTGATGAGAAGGTTTCAAGGCTTGCAGATCCTACTTTGGCTACTCAATATGATGTTATGGACCGTAAAGCTAAGGGTCTAATCAGATTGTGTTTATCAGACTCTGTTTTAATCAATGTCCATGAAGAGACCTCTGTACAGAAACTATGGAAGAAGCTTGGTGAAATGTATCAAGCCAAATCTTTAGTGAACAAGATTTTCTTGAGGAAGAAATTGTATTCCTTGAGAATGGAAGAGGGTGGATGAATTATAGACCACCTAGAAGCATTCAATATGCTAGTGGCTCAATTGGCATCAGTTGGTGTCAAAATGGATGAGGAGGAGAAATATCAAATATTGCTTTGTTCTTTGCCTAATTTGTGGGATTATCTTGTTATGGCTATTGGGAGTACTTCTGTTATATTGAAGACTGAAGATGTTGACACAAGAGAGATAGATCTCCCTCTTGCTCAACCACTCACACAATTCACAGATTCGACAAATCACGACATCCATTTGCATACAACTACTAAGATTGCAAACCACTATGTAAATAACTCAAATCTTACACAATGAAATGTAAATACAATCACTAATTTTATTGAAATTGAAATAACAAATTACATTAGGGCTCTCAATGGTCTTGCACACATATATAATCAATTTATTATTTACCCTCTTTCTCTGGTTTGAACTCTCACATAGAAAACTTTTCCCCAATCTAGATCTTTACTCTTGATCTAATGCCTCTCTAGTTCTTCTACAGTAGAATATATTCCCTCTTATCAAGACAACAAACTAATTTATTTTATTAATCTGTATTAAGGAGGAACTCTTCCCTAATAGCGCTCCTTCATGAGCGTTTTGTCCACCTTTTTCCCCCACCCTTCTCTCTCTCAATGCATCTAATTATGTTGTAGTTAAACCCTTTGGTATGCCTCAACGAGGCATTGAAAAGGAAAAAATGGGATGCTTCAAATTCCTTTATTAAAATCACTGTTGAATATAGTATTTAATCATGGCATGATTCATCTTTTATGTCTTTCTCTATAACTTTTGTGCTGCCTCCTTTCAACTGTTGAATGGAAGTCTTCTAGAGATGCCTTAGATCTTTTTATTTATGCCTCTCAAGAGGCATTAAAATCTAGTCAAAGTGATGCTTTTAAAATTCTAAACTATGGCACTATATTAGGTATTCCAAATAGCCCCAATTCACTGCCACCAAAAAAAATCATAAGAAAATGAGGCGACGCCTCATTGAAGTCAAGAGCTTCAAATTAAAAAAGGTAACTTATCTATCTTTATGTACACAAACATTCAAATTCTGATGTTCTTTTCCAGATTCCCAAATTTGACGGCTAATGATATATTCTCAATCACTACAGAAAAGGAAACTTTCTAATCCAATGGACAATCATGGTTCCTATGACTGGGCACTTCCTTGAAAGCACTGATGAGAGCATAATAATTTGTGATCTGTTTGCCATTTGTCACTATGAAGTCTAGAGACAATTTGCATTCTGTAATTCAGGGATTCAAAGACCATTTTTTTTCAACTTGAATCTTCCCTAGAAGCAAAACCAACTGAAAACTGAAACAAAATGAAAAACAAAAACTTTAGAATGTGTTTGGTCAATGTGGATCACCTATTCACCCAGATGCTCCTGCATCAGACACACCAGGTAGAAAAATTTGTGAGCGTATGCTCACAAAGGTGGAGTTGAGTAGTCAAACTACCCTTTCAAGTCATCACCAACTTGCAGTGAACTCCATCACTGAATCAAATAGAAAGAATTTCTTCCTCTACCTCTTCCAACACTTAGCCAAGACACTTTTCATCCTCCTTGGCCAAATGTGCACCTTATTCCTCCTTCCTCTCATGGAATCACATCCACCATAGACCGACCACCTCCACCAAATCTCTCCTATCACATCCTCTACATGCTCTACACACAAACATCCAACATCCACATGCAAATCTACAACTATATCCTCTCCGACCTTAACGCTTGCAAATAAAGGTAAATTAATCTCAAATTTTTCATGGTTTAGCTCATTCTCCTTCACTGCTCCAACATCTTCTTTACTCTCATCTTTAGCTACAATGTTTGTCTTTGTACCTCCATTGGCAATCTTTTCAAGCCATTCCTCTTCCACTGCTAAAATCTTTGGCAATAGATCATCTCCATCTTTGTTATCTCCTTCAACCTCTAGACTTTCTTTCACCTTCTCATCTTCTTCAACTGCCATACTTTCATCTAATACTGTATTCTCATCCTCCAAAGGACTTTCTTCCACTATACTTATGGCTTTCTCATCACCTTCTACACATGCACACTCACCTGCAAATAAACACTTGTCATAAGAAACACGGGACTCCTTCCTACCTACTTTCTCCTCCACAATGATTTCTCTAACACTATCCTTCAGCTCTTGGCTCAGTTCTTCTCGAAACCTTTGTACCTCTCTCTCAACTATAGCCATCAATCTTTTCTTTCTTCCCTTTTTCAACACAGGAATCGTCAACACCCAACCAATCACAAAACTTCACTTTTTCCTCTTGTTGTTTTTCTCTTCACAGTAATGTCTCCTCACGCTCTCACTATTGTAGGACTCCTCCATAACTACCCCAAGCTTTCGAGCCTCTCTCAAACACTTTACTGCTGCAACCTTTCACACATCTTAACTCTCATTTTCACAGATTCAAACTCTCAACTGATCAGGACTTCACACACCTGCAATGATCCTTTTGATCTCTCTCAAACACCTTCTCTACTACTCCATAAGTCCTGGTGGATACTCTCCTCGCTCAGGAACAACCTGCTCTGATACCACTTAATGCAAGAGAGATAGATCTCCCTCTTGCTCAACCACTCACACAATTCACAGATTCTACAACTCACAACATCCACTTGCATACAACTACTAAGATTGCAAACCACTATGCAAATAACTCAAATCTTACACAATGAAATGTAAATACAATCACTGATTTTATTGAAATTGACATAACAAATTACATTAGGGCTCTCAATGGTCTTGCACACATATAATCAATTTATTCTTTACCCTCTTTCTCTAGTCTAAACTCTCACATAGAAAATTTTTCCCCAATCTAGATCTTCACTCTCGATTTGATGCCTCTCTAGTTCTTCAGCAGCAGAATCTATTCCCTCTTATCAAGACAGCAAACCAATTTATTTTCTTAATCTGCAACAAGGAGGAAATCTTCCCTAATAGCGCTCCTTCCTGAGCATTCTTTCCACCTTTTTTCCCCACCCCTCTCTCTCCCAATGCATCTAATTATGTTGTAGTTAAACCCTTTGGTATGCCTCAAAGAGGCATTGAAAAGGCAAAAATGGGATGCCTCAAATTCCTTTATTAAAATTGTTGTTGAATATAGTATTTAATCATGGCACGATTCATCTTTTATGTCTTTCTCTATAACTTTTGTGCCGCCTCCTTTCAACTGTTGAATGGAAGTCTTCTAGATGCCTTAGATCTTTTTATTTCTGCCTCTCAAGATGTGTCAAAATCTAGTCAAAGAGATGCTTTCAAAATTCTAAACTATGGCACTATATTAGGTATTCTAAATAGGCCCAATTTGCTGCCACCAAAAAAAAATCATAAGAAAATGAGGCATTGCCTCATTGAAGTCAAGAGCTTCAAATTAAAAAAAAGGTAACTTATCTATCTTTATGCACACAAACATTCAAATTCTGATGTTCTTTTCCAGATTCCCAAATTCAATGGCCAATGATATATTCTTGATCACTACAGAAAAGGAAACTTTCTATTCCAATGGACAATCATGGTTCCTGTAACTGGGCACTTCCTTGAAAGCACTTATGAGAGCATAACAGTTCGTGATCTGTTTACCATGTGTCACTATGAAGTCTAGAGACAATTTGCATTCTGCAATTCAGGGATTCAAAGACCATTTTTTTTTCAACTTGAATCTTCCCCGGAAGCAAAACCAACTGAAAACTGAAACAAAATGAAAAAAAACCTGAGAATGTGTTTGGTCGATGCAAATCACCTATTCACCCAGATGCTCCTACATCAGACACACTAGGTAGAAAAATTTGTGAGCATATGCTCACAAAGGTGGAGTTGAGTAGTTGAACTACCCTTTTAGTTGTCACCAACCTGCAATGAACTCCATCGCTGAATTAGACAAAAAGAATTTCTTCCTCTGCCTCTTCCAGCACTTAGCCAGGACACTTGTCGTCCTCCTCTACCAAATGTGCACCTTATTCTTCCTTCCTCTCATGGACTCACATCCACCATAGACCAACCACCTCCACCAAATCTCTCCTATCACATCCTCTACACTCTCTACACACAAACATCCAACATCCACATGGAAATCTACAACTACATCCTCTTCGACCTTAATCATTGCAAATAAAGGTAAATTAATCTCAAATTTTTCATGGTTTACCTCATTCTCCTTCGTTGCTCCAACATCTTCTTTACTCTCATCTTTAGCTACAATGTTTGCCTTTGCACCTCCATTGGAAATCTTTTCAAGCCATTCCTCTTCCACTACTAAAATATTTGACAATAGATCATCTCCATCTTTGTTATCTACTTCAACCTCTAGACTTTCTTTAACCTTCTCATCTTCTTCAATGGCCATACTCTCATCTACTAATGTATTCTCATCCTCCAAAGGACTTTCTTCCACTACTACTATAGCTTTCTCATCACATTCTGCACATGCACACTCACCTACAAACAAACACTCGTCAGAAGAAACATGAGACTCCTTCCTACCTACTTTCTCCTCCACAATGATTTCTCTAACACTATCCTTTAGCTCTTGCCTCAGTTCTTCTTGAAACCTTTGTGCCTCTCTTTCAACTGTAGCCATCAATACTTTTTTTCTTCCCTTTTTCAACATAGGAATCGTCAACACCCAACCAATCACAAAACTTCACTTTTTCCTCTTGTTCTTTTTCTCTTCACAGTAATGTCTACTCACGCTTTCACTATTGTAGGACTCCTCCATACCTACCCCAGGTTTTCAAGCTTCTCTTAAACACTTTACTACTATAACCTTTCACACATCTTCACTCTCATCTTCACAGCTTCAAACTCTCAATCGATCAGGACTTCACACACCTGCAATGATCCTTTCAAGCTCTCTCAACCACCTTCTCTACTACTTCACAAGTCTTGGTGGATACTCTCCATGCTTAGGAACAACCTACTCTAATACCACTTGACACAAGAGAGATAGATCTCCCTCTTTCTCAACCACTCACACAATTCACAGATTCTACAACTCACAATATCCACTTGCATACAACTACTAAGATTGCAAACCACTATGCAAATAACTCAAATCTTACACAATGAAATGTAAATACAATCACTAATTTTATTGAAATTGAAATAACAAATTACATTAGGGATCTCAATGGTCTTGCACACATATAATCAATTTATTCTTTACCCTCTTTCTCTAGTCTAAACTCTCACATAGAAAACTTTCCCCCAATCTAGATCTTCACTCTCGATCTGATGCCTCTCTAGTTTTTCTATAGCGGAATCTATTCCCTCTTATCAAGATAGCAAACCAATTTATTTTCTTAATATGCAACAAGGAGGAACTCTTCCCTAATAGCGCCCCTTCCTGAGCATTCTATCCACCTTTTTTCCCCACCCCTCTCTCTCTCTCTCTCAATGCAGCTAATTATGTTGTAGTTAAACCCTTTGGAATGCCTCAAAGAGGCATTGAAAAGGCAAAAATGGGATGATTCAAATTCCTTTATTAAAATTGCTATTGAATATAGTATTTAATCATAGCATGATTCATCTTTTATGTCTTTCTCTATAACTTCTGCGCTACCTCCTTCCAACTATTGAATGGCAGTCTTCTAGACGCCTTAGATCTTTTTATTTCTACCTCTCAAAAGGAGTCAAAATTTGGTCAAAGTGATGCTTTTAAAATTCTAAACTATGGCACTATATTAGGTATTCCAAATAACCCCAATTCGCTGCCACCAAAAAAATCATAAGGAAATGAGGCAACACCTCATTGAAGTCAAGAGCTTCAAATTAAAAAAAGGTAACTTATCTATTTTTATGCACACAAACATTCAAATTCTGATGTTCTTTTCCAGATTCCCAAATTCGACGACCAATGATATATTATTGATCACTAAAAAAAAGGAAACTTTATAATCCAATGGACAATCATGGTTCTTGTAACTGGGCACTTCCTTGAAAGCACTGATGAGAGCATAATAGTTCATGATTTGTTTGTCATTTGTCACTATGAAGTCTAGAGACAATTTGCATTCTGCAATTCAGGGATTCAAAGATCATTTTTTTTCAACTCGAATCTTCCTTGGAAGCAAAACCAACTGAAAACTGAAACAAAATGAAAAACAAAAACCTGAGAATGTGTTTGGTTGATGTAGATCACCTATTCACCTGGATGCTCCTGCATCAGATGTGGTGGGTTCTTTTCTCTCTAAAGAGATGAGGAGGAAGGTATCCATTAGTGCCAAGGAGGCCCTAAATGTTTGTGGAAGACTTAAGGGAAAAGGCAAGAAGAATGAGAAGAATGATAAATCCAAATCTCCTGGAAAGTCTAAATTTATTTGTTGGAACTGCGGTAAGCCTAGACATATTTGTACGGAATGCCAAGAAGAAAAGAAGAAGAAAAAGAAGAGATTTGATTCTTATTCTGAGTCTGAGAAGGAAGATGGTGATGCAGTCATTGTAGCTTTGGCAACTCATACAAGTAATGATGCATGGTTAATTGACTAGGGTGCATCTTTCCATATGACCTTTAATAGAGATTGCTAGTTTTCTGAATATGAAGAATTTGATGGAGGTAAGGTGTACTTGGGTGATGATTCTTATTTAAATATTGTTGGCCGTGGTAAAGTTAGTGTATACGCCTAAAAATGACATGACTCGGTCTATATAAATATTCTTAATGTTTATTCCCTTCTAATTCTTCTATCAATAAATAAATAAATCAATTTATTTATTTGATTCACATTCCTCTAAGTTAATTAAATATCAAAATATTTAATCATCTCTTCTAAAGTCAAAATTAAATAAAATCTTTTGTTTAATTAAATTCTTCCAAACAATTAAATAATTCTAAATTATTTAATTAAGTCAAATTCATTTTTCCAAATTTAAATAAATCAAATCAAATTTATTTAAATCCTTTCAATCTCTAAAAATAAAATACGATCAAATATTTTATTTATTCTTCCAAATCATGCACAACAATTAAATAAATTTATTTATTTATTTAATTTGCTTTCTTATCTTCTAAATTAAATAATTCCAATTATTTAATTGTTTCTTCCAATAATATCTTCTCTAAATTTAAATAAATCAATTATTTATTTAAGTTGTCTTTTTCTTCTAATTTGAGTTATCTCTAAATATAATTCAATTTTTGTGCACATGCAATTAAATATTCCTAATATTTAATAAAGCAAAATATTTTCTTATTCTCATGCAAATCCCTTCTTGTTTTAAATCACTTAACTGATTATTATATTCTTTTAATTGCTTTAACTTATTCTTCTATTCTTAGCAAATCCTCTCATGCAAAAAAAAGCAAGACACTTGTCTTCTTCTTATTCGTTGCACATTCCTCAACCATTCTCAACTGTTGATCTTCTCATTCTTTCTGTACCGTTGATCTCTTTTCTCTCAAGTCTGTAAATTGAACCCTATTCTTCTATTTCATTCATCTAAGCTTTAAGTATTGTTACTCTACAGGAATTACAGCACGCCTTTGGCACCAATTCCTTCATTGCTTGTGATCACATTCGCTACTACGCACTACACATTACTACCATTATTGTGAAGCTCCTGTTCATGGTGAAACTATCACTGCCATTCCCAATTGACATTCTTGAAGCATAGCAAGGAAGTGCTCTCTCTGAGGGCCCTATTTCATACATGCAAGAACGATTGTGATAGGCGATCAATGGAAGCTTCGAATTAAGGAAGGTTTGCTTTGTTGTTCATTGTTTTATTTGATTAATCTTCTTAGTTCACCATTTCATTAAAGTTTTGGGTATCTTGATATTTGATATTATTGATTATTCATTTAAATTTAATTTTCCCTTAACATTTTTGGCGCCCACCGTGGGGCCTAGCCCCAAATCTAACCCAAAAACTGAGTTTTTTTCTTTTAGAAAGTTGTACACAGGAGAAAACAACACATCCATCACTTCCTAACATGCATTTGTTACCTGTCACAGCGAATACATTTCTGCAGTGCATATACTCTCTGTTTTGGCGCATCTATTATCTGTCACGGCACTTTCGTTACTGCAACGCATATATACTTTGTTACAATGGTTTTACCATCTGAAACGGCGCATATACTACTTCAGCACACATACACTGTATTCTAGTGCTTTTAACCTCTGTTGCAGTGCATATGTATTGCAGTGCTTCTGTTGACTGTTTCTACGCATTCAGTCTCTGAAGCAGTGCATCTGTTGTAGGTAGTGATTTTAGGTTTTTTTTGGAAGATTTTGTTAACGCTGACATCTTTGCAGGAACTCTCTTGATCTATTTTACAGGCTAGGTACTGGTTTAGATTCATATAGTTGCACTTGTTAGCTCACACTTTGATTTCTAAAGGGAAAGTAAAACGGATGCTCACGCAAATCTCACATAGTTTTAACTAGGAAAGTGGTAATTGAGTCATTGCTATTGCTATCTTTTCAAAGTTAACAACTCATTGCTATCAGGATAAAATTGAACTCATCATTTCTATCTGGGTAAAACTGAACCATTGCTATCTCGATCGACCATCACTTCAAAGTTAACAATTCATGCTATGTGGTTAAAATTGAACTCATCGTTGCTATCTAGGTAAAACTAAACCATTGCTATCTCAATTGACCATCACTTCAAAGTTAACAACTCGTGCTATGTGGATAAAATTGAATGCATCATTGCTATCTTGGTTAAAACTAGACCATTGCTATCTTGTTATCACTTCAAAGTTCTGTGCTTGCCCAAGTAGATAGCTCATCTAGTTTTTCTCATTTTAACTAGGGGAAAAGAACAATTGTATTCTATGTTTTGGGAATGATACCAGGCCTATGCTCTCCCCTATCTTCGGTGACCAAAATGCCAGATATATCATTCTCGCATGTGTTTTTCCTTTAGAGGGGCCTGCTCTTGGATACCGTTCATCCAAGTAGGAATGACCCTACGTGGTAACAGGTTAGACACCAAGCCCTTCCAAGCCACTATAAATAAATTGTGTTTGGAACGAAAACTTCAAACAATGAGTGAAGTTATGTTATACCGACAACCAACCTCCCCCAAAACCCTCCAAGACGCAACCCTTGCAGGCTGGGAGACTCCATAATGGAGAGTAGTGCTACCACATGTATAACCACTCAAACAGTTGCCTTTATTACTCACCTTTATTCTAGTGGCCAAAAACTCTTGTAAACTATTTGAAGCCTAGGATTTGTACTTGTTCTTTTGTTTTAGTCCAAAAGAGTCAAAAAATCACAAAAAAAAAAAACCATACAAATATTCTTTGTGTTTGTTGTGTTTTCTTGCCATAATTTTAGAAAATTAGATCAAAAAGACCTTCTTGCAACCAAAGTACCAAAAACATCAGAAAAATTCCAAAAAAATTGCAAAAAAACATTGAAAAAGCTAGAGTGGCGCATCTGTCCTCTGTTCCTGCGCATTTGTGAAGACCTGCGGTGCATCTGTTCTGACCAGCAGCGCTTTTACTGCCTGTTATAGCGTATTTACCTTTTACTAGTGTGGTGCATTTGTTTCAACTTATGGCGCATATATCAGTTTCTACAGTGCATCTGTTTCGACGCATGTGTGACAGTGAGCACTTGCACAATTTTTAGAGAAAAATTTTACCAGTTCTAGGTACCCATTTCAATCTAGTTTCAGGTTCAGAGATCAAGTCTTACCTTGCAGTCATTTTTCCATCCATTTCACATCAAAATTTCTCTTTCGTTGGTCATCCCATTCACCTTCTATCAGGTCTTCCTAGTCTAAAGTCAAAAGTATCCCATATCAAGTCAGCATAAGCCCCCTTTTCATATCACTTTGGATTCAAGTAACCCTAGTAGGTCATAGAACTTTGCTAGTGGTCTTGGTGCATGACTAGTCCCTACACATTAAGACAAGTATCGAGTACCCTTACTAGTGGCTATCATCTTGTATCAGACGTCTTACTTGGAATCATTGATCGAGAAAGTCCCTTGTTCAAGTCTGGTCATAAGTATCCCTTTCTCAGCAGTCTCCATCGACACCTTGCAAAAATCTCTAGTCCCATTCCACCTCATCCTTCATCACCTTGCATGGTCCTTACTAGATCTCAGTACAAAAAGCAACTTGAAATGGCCAGATCATCTAACCGTATTGTCACTCCTCATGATAGTGATGAGGAAATCTCACATGAAGATTATCAAGGAAGCCTCCAAGGTCAGAAATTCCAATGCTTGTTAGAGAAAGTGCTCCGTGATGATCCTCACAAGTATTTTTATTATCTTGCAAATCTTGGAATTAAACTCCCCACAGATTTCGATATAAGCACAATCCAAGAAAATGTGGAGAATAATCATGAGGAAAGGGGAAAGAAAGCCCTAGATCCAAACGCTGAGGATAATAATGAAAAAGGAAAGAAACCCATAGACCAAAGTGCTCCTATGGAAGAAATGAGGAAACAACTCGAGGGTCTAAAGCAACAAATGTCGGATCTCAAGATGGGTACAAACACTAAAACCTATTATTTGGAAGAGATTGCACCGTACCCCTTTGATAAAAGTTTGAACATGACACCATTTCCCTTTCGATTCGAAGTTCCCAAACTTGACAAATACAAAGGGAAAGGGGACCCTCGATACACATTAGGGAATTCAATGCGGCATGCATGGAAGTAGTTCACAATGAGACCTATTTAATGAGACTATTCCCTAGATCTCTAGGTAGTCAAGCCATGGAGTGGTTCTCACGAATCCCACCGGGCATCAAATCTTTTGATGAGTTAGTCAACAAATTCATCACGCACTTCTCTTACAATATTGAACATGAAGTCTCTATGCTTGACTTATGCAACACCAAGAAAAAGGGTGGTGAATCATTCGCCACCTTCCTACAAAGATGGAGACAACTAGAAAGCAAGTGCTCGTATGATGTGCCAGAGAAACAATTAATAGAGATGTTTGTCCATAACCTCAATACTAATCTTAGCTATCAAATACAAATACAATGCCCTACTTCATTCTCGAAAGTCATCGAAATGGGATTGTTCATCGAAAAAGCTATGATCACCAAGGGGCAAATCAAGTTATACAAGGACACACCTACCTCCAACTACACGACTGACAAATCAAAGTTTTGGACCAAGAATAAGAATGTTGTCAACGATGGGGTAGTTAACGCCAAGGTGGCAGCTCCTAAGCAACAACCCATATTCACTCTCAAAGGAGAGGCAAACAATGTTACACCCAACAAAACATTATCTCGGGAGCCAAGACCGTGGTTCGACTCAAATCCAAGGTGAAATTTCACACCGCTGGGTGAGTCTCAAGAATCTATATTAAAGAAGCTATTAGCTAACAATGAAATCTCTCTACCGCCAACAAGTGATTATGAGCCTCAAATTAAACCTCACTATTGGAAAGACACCGACTATTGTGAGTATCATATAGGAAGGGGACATACAACCAACAATTGTATCCATCTCAAACATGTTATTCAGGATATGCTTGATCAAAATCAAGGAGGAACCCAACAACATACCTCCAATGAGACACATGTGGCTTATAGGGATCCACTTCTCAATCATGATAGGCCGTATAACAACAACAATGGCAACAACAACAACGGTAACAACAACAACTGTAACAGGCAAAATCATAATAGTGGGAATAGTAATTCCAACTACGCAAGTGTGTCATTCGACTATACCATCAATTGCATATCAGAGCATGTATGACAAATCAATGGGGTCACACCAAACCAACAATCAGAGCCTAACCACAATAATTGCAGTATCATTACCCGCAGCGGTAAAGTCACGCTGAATACTGTCCCTCTAAGCTCGTCACCTTCTCAGTCCAATCCCCATCAGTATAGTGTCATAGACCAACTTCGGAAGACTCCAGTCCACATTTCTATCTTAGAGTTGTTGCGTCTATCTCCTTCCCACAAAGAGATTCTCAAGAAAGCCTTAGTGGAAATGACTGTACCCACTAACTTGGCCTAAGAGAAGTTTTAGGCTATGGTAGGTAATCTAACCTCCACAAATACCATATCATTTACCGAGCAAGATGACCTCTCAGTGTCTCAACCCCATAACACCCCTCTTCACATCGTCACCTTCATCCACAAGCACCGCATCAAAAGGGTTCTCATTGATGGGGGAGCCGGTTTAAATATTTACACGTTGAAGTTAGTTCTTACATTGGGGTTCTCTGAGAATGCAGTTGACCTAAGGAAGAAGATTACTATCAAAGCCTGTGATGAAGAGGAGAGAACTACAAAGGGAACATTAGTCTTACCCATACAAGTGGGACCAATAATAAAAGATGTTGTGTGCCAAGTCCTAGATAGGGATCTCACCTATAATATTCTCCTAGGAAGACCTTGGATTCATGCCATGAAAATTGTTCCCTCTACTTATCACCAATGCATAAAATTCCCGCATAATGGCAAGCAAGTCACCATCGAAGGAGACCCTGACCCCTTTCAGAATTGCAACTCTATCCTTTCAAAACTTGATTGCATCATACCGAACAATAGAGCATCTACATCCCCTACCCCATAGCATGATCATACCTCTGAAGCTTCCTCATCAAAGTCCAAAGAGCAAAAAATTACCATCAAAGAAACCGAAGTTGGGGAATACTCCATTGAGCACAGCCTAAACCTAGCCAAGATGCCTTTATCTCCTAGATCCTTTGGTCAACCCAAGCATTTTCCAATGCCATCTGCTCCTCCTATAGCTCCCACAGCTCCCTTTGTAAAATGGGGGACCTTATCTGATGAAATAGAGGAAAGAGTTGTCCTACAATGGCTTTATACCGAAGAAGAAGAGAACATACAACAGGAACCACCTAGGTTCCCAATAGAACTCTATGGGCGAGGAGAAGCTATCCTACATAGAATGGGTTACAAAGGACAAGGCCCTATCGGCCTAAGAAAAGAAGGAATCATAGAACCCATTCAACCTTCTTCATCCTCATTGGCTAGAAATACAAATTGCCTAGGATATAAAGGCAAGGGCAAGGCTAAAGAAAATGCTTGTCTTGTAGAAATGATCCATACACTTCAAGTGGACAGTGACACAGATTCCAATGAATATGAGTGGGATGAGCTAATAGAGCATTCCTATGATGACAAAGAGGTCGATACCATTAAAACTTATAGCCCCTACCGTGAGGGACAAACGCTACCGAATAGACTACTAGAGTCTGATTTGCCTATCTCTGAGAATATGACTTTCGAGGAAGGTTTGAGTTCTATCTAAATAAACAATTTGGAGGAAAGTACCATCCCAAACACTCCCCCTATACTCCTAGCATATCCATTCAAACTATCAACGAATCAGATCTATCCTCTGACTCCGTCTCCCTTGTACATCCTAAATTTATTGACTGGGATCTACGAGGAACCCCTCAACTAGATATGTTCCAAAATGATGATGCTTATATTGACTATATGGAACTTAGGGACCACCTACCCAAAGGAGATCATAAAGTTGGTTTCGCTATTGAACTTAATACCATGGCTTATTTTGGAGAGGGTGCCAATCCTTCCAGTCACAAAAATATCAAAATAAAAATTGGATCTGACGGTGAAAACTGCTCCGCGGCAATGTCAGATCCCAAAACAGTAAAAAGAAAGGACGCATCCGAAGGTGAAAACCCAACTGTGGCACCTGATGATGGAAGGCTTGACACTCTCCCCAATGACATGCACCAGGAGAAGTCTCATATTGTTGTGGAACCCACAGAGCCAATTAACCTTGGAACAAAGGAACAACCTAAGATCATTCATTTTGCTAAGTCTCTAACCCCACCAGAAAAGACTAAGTTTGTACCATTCTTCAAGAGAAAGCAAGTCAATTTTTCTTGGTCATATGTAGATATGTCGGGATTAGATCCTGATTTGATTCTACACCTTCTTCCATTAGATCCAGGAGTAAAACCAGTGAAATAGAAACTTAGAAAGATGCATCCACACATAGCATTGCTAGTAAAAGAAGAACTCAAGAAGCTACTGGATGTAGGATTCATCAAAGCTATAGACTATCTAGAATGGGTCTCCAACATAGTACTAGTGTCCAAACCAGATGGCCGAGTCAGACTATGCAATGACTTTAGAGATCTAAACAAAGTTTGCCGCAAGGATGATTTTCCATTGCCAAATATAGATATCATAGTCGACTTAACAGTAGGGCACACCATGTTATCTCTCATGGATGGCTTCTCAAGATACAATCAGATCAGGATAGCACCAAAAGACCAGCATAAGACAGCTTTTACTTTTCCTTGGGGCACTTTCTATTGGAATGTCATGCCATTTGGGCTAAAGAACATAGGAGCCACATATCAACGTGCTATGACTACTATATTCCATGATATGATGCATGTAACAATGGAAGATTATGTAGATGATATCCTAGCAAAGTCACTCACAAGAGAATCACATCTGGATGTGTTAGAGAAGGTCTTTCAGAGACTCGAGCAATTCAAAGTCAGGTTGAACCCAAAGAAATGTGTGTTTGGAGTCACCTCAGGCAAACTCCTAGGTTTTATTGTATCAGCAAATGGAATAGAGGTGGACCCCACCAAAGTCAAGGCTATTATGGACATGCCACCATCCAAGACTCTTACTCAACTAAGATCTCTATAGGGCAAGCTACAAGCAATCTGAAGATTCATATCACAACTGGCAGACATGTGCCAAACATTCAGTCATCTCCTACACAAGAACATTACATTCAGATGGGATGAGAGATGTGAAGTGGCATTCAACAAATTGAAATAAAATATCATGAATCTACCTATTCTCATGCCTCCTATCCAAGGGAAACCATTGATACTATACATATCTGCTACACCTACAGCGCTTGGGGCTCTTCTAGCACAACAAGATTATGAGAATAAAGAGAGAGCCGTCTACTATATCAGTCACACATTGGTGGGCTATGAGTTGCAATACTCTTAGATAGAAAGATCATGTCTTGCAGTAGTTTTTGCTTCCCAAAAAATCTAACATTATATGCTTGCACACCCAATCAAACTTATTGCAAAAATAGATCCACTGAAGTACCTACTAAGCAAAGCAACTCTTACAGGTCGCCTAGCCAAATGGGTAATGCTCTTAAGTGAATATGACATTGAGTATGTAGACAAAAAAGCTATCAAAGGGCAAGTAATTTCTGATTAGTTAGCGGATGCACCACTACAGGACACCACACCAATGCAATTTGAGTTTCTAGATGAATCCTTATTCAATATCTCAACACATTCCTGGAAACTATACTTTGATGGGTCCTACACAAACCATGGATCAGGAGTAGGAATCTTGTTTGTAACTCCTCATGGCAACACTATACCAAAGTCTTACCATTTGTTATTCCCATAATATGAAGCCTTAGTCATTGGTCTTAAGATGGCAAAAGAGTGGAAAATCAAAGAGTTACATATCTATGGTGATTCTCAACTAGTGATAAATCAGGTCAATGATGATTACCAAACCAAAGATGAGAAGCTTGTCCCATACAAGCGGATGGTCAACGACTTTAAGGAGTACTTTGTGATCATCTCTTTTGAGAAGATACCTCAGATTGAGAACAAAGCAACAGATGCCATGGTGATCATTGCCTCTCTTCTCGAGATATCAGAGAACGAGTCATGGTATGAGTTCTTAGTAGAAACAATTCGGCAACTAGTTTATGATCTTCCTGAAAACCATTCCATATGCCTATTAGTTGGATCTGATTCACCTTGGTATGGTAAGATTTATACTTACCTTAAGGACAACACCCTCCCACTTGACTTATCTTCAAACCAACGACAAACCTTTATATGCCAAACCTCTCGCTATACCATTATTGCCAACACCCTATACTGACGTGGTCTAGATGGTACTTTACTCCACTGTTTAGAACAAGAAGAATCTCAAACCGCTTTACAAGATGTACATGAAGGGATCTGTGAAACACACTCTAGCGGTCCTTCCTTAGCTAAGAAACTCATGCATTTGGGTTATTACTGGCCGAACATGGAAATAGATTCATATTAGTTTGTGAAAAAGTGTAAGCAGTGCCAAATACATGGGAACCTGATACATGCACCAGCTCAATAGTTGAGACCTTTAATGACGCCTTGGCCCTTTTGCCAATGGGGACTTGACCTTGTGGGAAAGATCCATCCACCCTCATCCAATGGCCATAAATTCATCATAACTGCCACTGAGTACTTTACCAAGTGGATTGAAGTCATTCCCCTCACCACGTCATAGGTAAATAAATCTCCTCATTCATCTTGAATTACCTCATCTACAGATATGGAATTCCCTCATCCATTATCATAGATAACAGAAGACCCTTGAAAAACTAGGATGTCTAAGACCTCTGTGACCAATTCAAAATCCAACACCGTTTCTCCACACCCTATTACCCCCAAGGCAACGGTCAAGTTGAAGCATCCAACAAGACCATCTTGAAACTCCTTAAGAAGATAGTCAACAATGCTGGCTATGATTGGCACATCCAACTCAATCCTACTATGTGGGCCTACAGAACTAGTATATGCACTCCCACAGATGCTACCCCTTACGCCCTTGTCTATGGCTCAGAAGCTATCCTCCCCATTGAGGTCGAATTACCATCTCTTAGGGTATCATTAAAAGGTCTCATATCAGATGAAGAATACAGAGTTTCCAGATTGCAAGAACTAGAGTTGCTATAGGAAAGGAGACAGAAAGCCTCTGACCATGTCAAAGCATGTCAACAGATGATGTCACGAAGCTATAACCATAGAGTTCGTCCAAGAATCTTTATGGTTGGAGATCTAGTACTTAAGGAGAATCCACATAATCAACAGGATAGGGAAAAGAAAGGCAAGTTTGAACCCAATTGGCTTGGGCCTTATGTGATTGTAGTTACTTATGGATCGGGGGCATATCAATTAGCAACATCATAGGGTGATCTATTCGATGACCCAATCAACAGCATGCATCTTCATCGGTTCTATACCTAGAAGAACCCCAATGTAAGGGGGGCATAAAAATACAAAAAAAAATTAAAAAATTAAAAAAAAATTAGAAAAATACAAAAAAATTGTCCTTTGGTGAAAACCTGGCAAACAGGTGCCTTAGATAGGTATCATGATGAAAACCTGGCAAATAGGCATCATGTATACTTTCTAGCTTTTTCGTGCAAATAAAGGCAAGTGGTGAAAACCTGGTAAACATGTGTTACTTGTGATAAACCACTTCCTCCATCTTTGGGAAACCAATCACCTTGTGTCCATTCTTCCTCATGTCCCATTCGATCCATATCTGTCCCATAATAAAATCCTAACGATAACCTATCATGGCTTGATAATCTATCTCTTTGTTCCCTTGTCAACCAAGGTTTTGTCTCATATCCTATCCATAGTGTCAGCCTAGCATAGTGTCTCTCGTTAATGTCCATCCAGGTCCATGAACTACGTTCCCTCTGCATCGTCATGTAGGCAAGGCCATTATTCTAATGCACCCCTGAGGCTTCCATTATCCCATCCATCCCATTTTCTTGTCATCTTTCTTCTAGTCCATCCATGGTCTGTTAGGGTTTACTCCGAACTACGTTGCCTCTACATCATCACATAGGCAAGGCCATTTAGCAATGACCCCCCAAGGCACTAGGTCAGTCCCTTAGGGTCCATCTCACCAATAAAGATTGTGGAATCTTCTCACCAGGAAAGCAAATGCAAACAAAACCTGCTCTTTTCAAGCAAAAATCCTGACGCAAGACATTAACCTATCCAAAGCAAAGCAAACAAACTCCTAAGGCCTTCTAAACAATTTTACCCAAATTATGGCAAGAAATAAACACATCTAAATGCAAAAATGTTTGTGGATTGGAAACATGGTTAAAATATAGAGTCCTAATTTTTGCTATCATGTCTTTCTATGCTACTCAAGGATGCCAAAAGCTAGAGATGCTATGATGGGGGCATGATTATTTTCTTTGTTTGTTGTTTGTGGATTAAACTTTAGTAATGTGACACCTTATCTAAGGACATGATCGGCAAAAGATCATCGAGGACATCCAAGGTCTAACATGAACGGGGGCAATCCTTGTTTGTTGATACGCAAGAAATACTCAGGTCATCTCAGTTCAATCATACCTCGATGCTTATATTAACTTGCCAAATCAAAATCCATGTAAGTGATACTCAGGTCATCTCGGTTCAATTATACCTAGATGCTTGTATTAACTTACAACATTCGGAAAAAGTACCCAAAAAAAATTGCCCAATGATGAAATAAGCACTTCAAAATACTTGCACCATCAAGATGTCAAAAGCAAACACCATTTGCATCCATTATACATCCAAAAAGCATCCATACCATACCCCATGCAATAAAGATCCAACAATGCAGAGTATCAATACAAATAAAAGCTTGTGAGTTCTATCAATCAGTATTCTATCTATCATTGTGGTCCATTCTTCTCAATTCGGTCAACCCAAGAAATGATCCAAATGCAAGTCTGTCCTTAATCCATACCAATCAAGTCAAAGTTAATCTTGTCAAATGATCCAATCACAATCAGTGGTCTTGATCCTTGTCTGGTCATAAACCAACTCGATCAATTATAATCAATGAATTGTCTTATACAGGATGTAACATTGTCGAAATTAGACCAACACATGCATCTTACACGATATGCTTCATTTCTTGAAACTAGACACTATCCTTCATGTTGCTCTAGGGATCCATCTTTCCCTGCCATGACAACACGCCTGCCATGTTGGTCTAGGGATATATCGTTCCCCACCATGACAACACTGTCGTATATCCTTATCAATATATCGTTGGTTTACCGCTTGACAGGGGCAATACCTTGATTGTTCTTATATCATTTGTGCATACTTACTTGCTTGTGTGTGTTATCATTCTATCTTGCATCGCGTATCATTTAGCTCTTTCTTCAAACCTAACCTATTTTTCACCTTCTTCATCGTGAGATTATCTATCTCGCACCCTCGAAACTCTCTCCTTGTCCAATCTCCCGAGGGGGCATCCTCACCCTATCTTTCTATTGCCGTCTTTTTCTTCTATCTGTACCTTAGCTTCTTTGAAATGATGTTACTTGACACAAATCTCATCATCTCGAACATCACATCAAAGAGGGGCAAAATGTATACGCCTAAAAATGACATGACTCGGTCTATATAAATATTCTTAATATTTATTCCCTTCTAATTCTTCTATCAATAAATAAATTAATTTATTTATTTATTTGATTCACATTCCTCTAAGTTAATTAAATATCAAAATATTTAATCACCTCTTCTAAAGTCAAAATTAAATAAAATCCTTTATTTAATTAAATTCTTCCAAACAATTAAATAATTTTGAATTATTTAATTAAGTCAAATTCATTCTTCCAAATTTAAATAAATCAAATCAAATTTATTTAAATCCTTTCAATCTCTAAAAATAAAATACAATCAAATATTTTATTTATTCTTCCAAATCATGCACAACAATTAAATAAATTTATTTATTTATTTAATTTGCTTTCTTATCTTCTAAATTAAATAATTCCAATTATTTAATTGTTTCTTCCAATAATATCTTCTCTAAATTTAAATAAATTAATTATTTATTTAAGTTGTCTTTTTCTTCTAAATTGAGTTATCTCTAAATATAATTCAATCTTTGTGCACATGCAATTAAATATTCCTAATATTAAATAAAGCAAAATATCTTCTTATTTTCATGCAAATCCCTTCTTGTTTTAAATCACTTAACTAATTATTATATTCTTTTAATTGCTTTAACTCATTCTTCTATTCTTAGCAAATCCTCTCATGCAAACGAAAGCAAGACACTTGTCTTCTTCTTATTCGTTGCACGTTCCTCAACCATTCTCAACCATTGATCTTCTCATTCTTTCTATACCATTGATCTCTTTTCTCTCAAGTCTATAAATTGAACCCTATTCTTCCATTTCATTCATCCAAGCTTTAAGTATTGTTACTCTGCAGGAATTACAGCACGCCTTTGGCACCAATTCCTTCATTGCTTGTGATCACATTCGCTACTACGCACTACGCATTACTACCATTGTTGTGAAGCTCCTCTTCATGGCGAAACTATCACTGCCATTCCCAATTGACATTCTTGAAGCATAGCAAGGAAGTGCACTCTCTGAGGGCCCTATTTCATACATGCAAGAATGATTGTGATAGGTGATCAATGGAAGCTTCGAATTAAGGAAGGTTTGCTTTGTTGTTCATTGCTTTATTTGATTAATCTTCTTAGTTCACCATTTCATTGATATTTTGGGTATCTTGATATTTGATATTATTCATTATTCATTTAAATCTAATTTTCCCTTAACAATTAGAATCAGGTTTCCTGATGGTAGAATAAAAAGGATTAATGGTGTGTTACATATCCCTAGATTAGCATAAAATTTGTTATCTGTGAGCAAACTAATAGATGCAAGTGTGCAAGTAGTATTTTCTGATGCAGTATGCAAGATGGTTAGAGGTGCTATGGTGATTGCTAGAGGTGTTAGATATGGCACATTAGATAAGCTTGATGCTTGCATAGTTGAGTGCAATAGTACTTCTGTGAAAAGCAAGTCTATGGAAGAGGTGAGGGTTTCATCTTCAGTAGATGGTCATGGCTTTTGGGTACCCAAGGGTGCTCTTTCTTCTAAATCAAAGTTACCTGCAGAGAAAACTATGTTATGGCACTAGAGACTTGGCCATATTGAAGAAAAAGATCTAAGGACCTTGAAAAATAAAAACCTTGTTGAAGAGTTGTCTGATTCTAATCTTGAATTTGATTTCTCTGAGCATTGCATTTATGGAAAACAAAACTGCATTTAGTTTTACTCGAGTTCTCATAAATATTGTGGTGTATTGGATCTAATTCATTCTGATGTGTTTGGTCCTGTAGATGTTCCTTCAATTGGAAAATCCACATATTATGTTTAATTTATTGATGACTATAGTAGGAGGAGATGGGTATACTTTTGAAAGAGTAAATCTAAAGTTTTCAGTCGATTTAAAGAATTTAATGCAATGGTTGAGTTGTAGAATGGAAAGAAAATAAAATGTTTGAGCAATAATAATGGCGGTGAATTTTACTATAATGATTTTGATAGATTTTGTAAAAATTGTGGTATTCATAAACAAAAGACAACTCTGTATTTTCCACAACATAATGGAGTTGTAGAAATAATGAATAGGACACTGATGGAGAAGGCTAGGAGTATGTTGAGTGGTGCTAGTCTAGAACAAAGGTTTGGGCTGAAGTTGTTGCCATTGCCTGTTACCTGATTAACAGGTCTCCTACATCAGCTCTTGATGATAAGACACCTATAGAGGCATGGTCAGGTCACAAGCCTTCATTAAGACATCTTAGAGTTTTTGGTTGCAAGGCATATGCACATGTGCCAAAGGAGAAGCAAAAAAAGTTGGAGAATAAGGTTGTGAAATGTATCTTCACCAGACATAGTTATGGTGTGAAATGATACAAGCTTTGGGATCTTGTTGCACAGAAGGTAATATATAGTAGAAGTGTTATTTTTAGAGAAATTAAGCCTTCTTCTATTACATTGCATCCAAAACAAAGTAAACATGAAGATGTGATACAATTTCCTTCTACACCTGAGAAAGTTGAATCGAGGCCCATGGATAGACAAGAAGTTGAGGAGGGCTCATCTAGCTCTAAATCTTTAGAAGAAGAGGAAGAACCTCCAACTCAGCTTTCTCATAGGTCTACAAGTCATAGACAACCACTTGAAAGGTGTTCACCTGATGATTGGAGATGTATTTTTGCTTTGAATACTAACATGGATGAACCCAAATCTATAGAAGAGGCATTAGGTATGAATGATACGGAATCCTAGAAGATTGCTATGGATGAAGAAATGACATCTTTGAAAAAGAATGATTCATGGGATCTTGTACCATTGCCTGAAGGATGAAAACCTATTGGTTGAAAATGGGTGCTCAAGAAAAAGATTGGTTCAGATGGAGGTATTGAGAAGTACAAAGCAAGGTTGGTTGCAAAAGGTTACTCTCAAGTTGAGGGTGCTGATTATGGTGAGATATTTTCTCCTGTTGCAAAAATGACATCCATTAGATTTTTGCTTTCTATTGTTGCTACTTATGATTTAGAGGTTGAGCAAATGGATGTGAAAATTGCTTTCCTTCATGGTGAATATGACACAGCCAGAGCACTACATGCTAAAAGGTAAAGGTAATTTGGTTTGCAAATTGAAGAAATCTTTGTATGGCTTAAAATAGAGTCCTAGGATGTGGTACTAGAAATTTGGTACATATGTGTTGAGTTTGGGATTTAAGCGTCCTAAATTAGATCATTATGTTTATTATAAAACTGATGGTGATTGTTTCCTATTTATTTCATTATATGTTGATGATATGTTATTTATTGGTAAAGGGAAAGGTATGATTTCAAAACTAAAATCTCAACTTGCTACTAAATTTGAAATAAAAGACCTTGGTGTAGCTAGACACATTCTTGGGATAGAAATTAGAAGAGATAGAGTGAACAGAAAGCAATGGCTTGGCCAAAATAAGTATGTCAATTCAATTTTACAGAGGTTTA
Organism: Cunninghamia lanceolata; assembly: GCA_027924645.1. NCBI lineage: Eukaryota > Viridiplantae > Streptophyta > Pinopsida > Cupressales > Cupressaceae > Cunninghamia > Cunninghamia lanceolata. The sequence continues at coordinate 2,552,612 of BSBN01001396.1, read as the reverse complement.
ACATGTAGGACTATAGACCATTGTGTGTTCCCTTTTTAGTTGGAACAAAGTTATCTATTTCAGATTGTCCAACATCTCCATCAAAGATGGAAGAGATGAGCAGAGTGCCTTACCAGAGTGCAGTTGGAAGTTTGATGTATGCTATGGTTTGTACTAGACATTGCCCAGGCATTGGGAGTTCTTTCCATATATATGTCTAATCCTGGTAGAGTTCATTGGGATGCAGTTAAAATAGTCTTCAGATATTTGTGTGGTACCTCAAAGTAGTCATTGTGTTATCATAGTAATTTGACTGAAGATGATATTTCCATTGATATTCATGGTTATGTGGATTTAGACTAGGCAGGTGATATTGACAGTAGATGATCCACTAGTGCTTATGTGTTTACTTTATTTGGTGGTGCAATTAGTTGGATGAGTAAGTGATAGGCTATGGTTGCTTTGTCCACTACTGAAGTTGAGTATATGGAAGCTACTCATGCTTGCAAAGAAGCCATTTGGCTTAAGAGACTGTGTTCAGATATTGGAATAAAACAAGGTGCGCTGATAATTTATTGCGACAGTCAGAGTGCGATCTGTCTAGCTAAGAACCTGACATTTCATGCTAGGACCAAGCACATTGATGTACAGTATCATTTTGTTAGAGATATGGTCGAAGATGGTAGGGTGAAGCTGGTTAAGGTAGAGACTTTGATGAATTTTGTTAATTCTTTAACTAAGCCTATGAGCATAGAAAAGTTCAGATGGTGTTTAGAGACTATGGGCCTTTTGGCCCCTAGCAATTAAGAGATGATATTTACTCCCTCCCATTTCTCTTGTAAGGTGTTCAACAAGTGGGAGATTTGATGGGAAAATGTGTCTCAACCTTGCAATTATATAAGGCTTATTATTGATAGGGTATATATATTTATATATATTTCCTAGTTACACCAATAGATGTAATATACAATGGGAGCATGGAGTGGAGTGGGACGCATCTTAACATTTTTTTGTTAACAAATATTGTTAAATGACCGACATACATTAAACTAATGATATATTGTAAATCTGGACTGTTCATTATTAGGTTTTAGATCTATTGGTAGATATTTTGTCGGCTTGTCTTTCCCTAGGAGGTAACCCTATTTTATGAGGGCATTGTATTACGACTATGGTATTGTGATGTATTCTGAGAGTCTAATAGCGGTTGAATGTTGTCTCTAGATCTCTAGTGGTGATACTCCTGTGAGAAGCTTTCTCTGCAAGTATATTGCAATCTTTGTGACTTTTTTATTTTTATATTAGGTGGCTTTTGGAGTGTGGGGTTTTCTCCTGAAAGGGTTTTCCCCACATAAATCACTATGTTGTGGTATGCATGATATCTATGTTTATTTTTGTTTAAGTTTTGTATTATCCTCCTCTCAAGATTAGTGTAGGAAGTTGTTCCACTAACTTAGCTTCCTTACACATTTGACCTAAGACTTTCTAAGTGACCTAGATATCCCTTTTGATTTTGATCTTTTATCTACATTCTTGTTCTTGTCCTTTTCCTTTAAATGGTCTCTGACAGTCAAATTATCTTTGATAGACTCCATATATGTTCAACTCATCTCTTAAAATAATAATGATCTAACCACCTCTTCAAGTTTCAAATTACTAGTAGTTCTACTAATTACCATCACAAGGTTGTCCTATGGGTCTAGAAACAAAAAGAGGATAAGTGCATGGAATTGATGGACAAAAAGGGGGTCAAAAGTGGCAACTTTTTTTTCTAAAATTAGCTAAATCTTAACTTGGATGAGTAATTCAAAATGTGTACACTCAAATTTTGAAGATATGATAAGAACAAGAATTGTAGTACTTGGAATATAGTTTCTAAACTACTAAAGATTCTTAAAAATGATTAAGATTAAGTGGGTAAAATGCTAAGCGCACACAAAAGTGTTCCTATTTTTATCCCTAAAATATAACATAGTGTCTAGTGTGTTCCCCCCTATTTTTTGCTACATTAAGTATTTTTTAAAACCAAATGGTGGAAATATGGCCAAGAGTGAGTACTACAAGTTGTATGTTTTCTTCTTTTTTTATTCAATATATTTTTCTTTTGTGATTTTTCAAAGTAGATGCATCCTCCAAATTACATCACTGGGTGTGTGTGTCACATAACTTGTCCAAAACTAATTGAAAATGTAAATTTATTTTTGAATGTGTATAGAATGAAGTGTAAAAGAATCCTATATTTTTTTCAAATTTGGTTAAATGGGTCAAATGTTATAAAAAAGTCAATACATATGTACTGGAGGAATATGAAGACACTCTTCAAAGAAAATAAAAATAAATATCTTAACTTATTCAAAATATTAAAAAATTGTATGGCTAGAAAGCTAAGAAGTAGCTCTTTATTTTGGTGGTGGTTTTATAAAATTTTATTGCAAAACATGTAAACCTGATGAGGTTGAAGTTTGAATTCAAGTTGTTTTATGTTAAAAACATGAATTTAGGAGCCACAAGAGATGTCCAACCCTTCAACTTGGAAATCCAAGCCTAAATGGGTGGGATCATAAAAAATTGAATTCAAGGCATTAAAAATTCATATGCATTGAAACATATACACGTTATGTGTTTCATAATGCTAATATTTTTTGTTGAAGGTTGGCCACTAATTTTTCCCCCATTTCCATGCACTTACCCAACTTGAGTAAGGTTTATTCACTAACCTTAACATATGACATCTAACTAATCATGGTATTGAAAGCATTCAAGTGCTTAGTTATTGAATCACCATTAAACATTATTAAATAATATAACATTTTCCATTGACAAAGATTGTTCACTAGATATAGTCTAATACAAAGCCCAAATCTTCTCCCATAATTCCTTGGTAGTATCCTCTCTAGAGAAATTTAGGAGAACTAAATTTGAAAGGCATATGTCAGAGTGGTAGATCTAGTCCTTTCTATTTTTCCCAAGTATTTGGTGCCCATTAATGTGGGCTTCTGACTAGCCATGACTAGCAATTGATCATGATCCACTAGGAGGTCCTCCATCTTGATCTTTCATAGCTCAAAGTTTACGTTGTTGAATTCCTCAATCTCCATTCTAGATGTGCTCACTATTTTTTACTTGAAATAAAGATCCACCTCATGAATGCATCCTCCAAACATATAATGTAACTCCTAATGAAGGATCTTAACCCCTACAATCAAGGGGTCAAATAATCAACCCAAGTGCTCTAACTTGGAGCAATAAAACCTCTTACAAGATGTTCTTACACATGATTGAAAATAGTTGTTCAAAGATGTCTCACATAGTGTACTTGTAACTGTTGATTTAAATGCCCTCATACAACTATCATAACACATTCTAAGTGGTAAGAAGTGTCATATAAAGATTATAGATATTCCTCCCAAGCATGGCACCCCATTCAGTGAAGGCCACAAATACAACACATTATACACTTATCAAAACAATTCAAGTATTAGAAGGTGTATAACACACCTAATCCTAATAGATTTTTTCCTACCACAATTTTAAATTAGTGAAACCTAAGTTGTTTTTGCACAAGTATGAATTTTCTAGTCATATGATTTCCATTCAAATTCTATTTCATATGACCATATTATGACACATTTAACCTTTTGGTAGTCATAAACTTTGCATATAGATTATATTGGAGCATTTTATTAAAGCCTTAGAAAGTTGGTTTTGAGTTATAAGTAGTGATATATATTTCAAGTTATTGGATAGACTAATGAGATGCTTAGGTCATTGAAAATTAAAGAAGCTTATTTAGATAATCCACCAATTTTTTGTAAGGTGCAATTAGTAGGTTTTGACTTCTTTTGTTGATATTTCATTTAGAATAATTATTTGTGGAGAATAATATGTGGGGATTAAAAGTTCCATTTTATAAGAATAAGAAAGAAACTCTTTATAATATGTTATTAATATTTTATTAGTCATATTGTACTCAAGTTATATTTTCATTTAAAAGAGTAAATAGATTAAAAATATATTTAATAAGTTCAAAAATTGTTTAACATAACATTTTAATCAAAGACTTCTAAATAAAACATAAGCTTATAATTTACACTTGGTCCATTTTCATTTGATATGATTAAAGACTATTTATTTTGAATAAAGTATCTTCTACTTTTTTAAAATAAAAGAAAGAATAATATAATTGAAATTATTCTAGCTAACTTGAAACTTTAAGCTAATTATGATGTGTTTGTATTCTTATTCCCCTCCATAACAATTGTTATAGAAACAAGATGATTAAACTCAATTTGTTATATATGTTGTTTGGTTATTAAATATTAAAATATCAAACTTAAAGAGATACACAATAATTTTTTAAAAAAATTGCCACAAATATAACACATTGTATACTTATCAAAACAATTCAAGTATTAGGTGTACAACACACCTAGTCTTAAAGGATTTTGCCTCCCCCATTTTTGAATTTGTGAAACCTAAGTTGTTTTTACATGAGTTTGAATTTGATAGTCATATGATTTCTATTCAAATTTTATTTCATATGATCATATTATGACACATTTAACCTTTTAGAGATCATATACTTTGTAGATTATATTGGAGCATTTTATTAAAGCATTGAAAAGTTGGTTTGGAGTTATAAGTAATGATATATATTTTGTTATTGGATAAACTAATGAGGTGCTTAGGTCGTTGAAAATTGAAGAGGCTTATTTAGATATTCCACCATTTGTTTAAGGTGCAATTAGTAGGCTTTGAATTCTTTTATTGATATTTCATTTAGAATAATTATTTGTGGAGAATAAAAAGTGGGGATTAAAAATTTCCATTATTTAACAATAAGAAAGATGCTTTTTTATAATATGTCATCGATATATCACTAAGTCATATTGTACTTGTATACACCTAAAAATGACATGACTCTGCCTAAATAAATATTCTTAATATTTATTTCAGTCTAATTCCTCTATCAATAAATAAACAAATCAATTTATTTATTTGATTCACATTTCTCCACAAAATTAAATAAAATCATTTATTTAATTAAATCCTTCATATTCCTCCAAATTAAATAAATTCATTTATTTAATTAAAATCCCCCAAATTCTTCTAAATTAAATAATACCAAATTATTTAATTAATTCTTCCAAAATTCCTCTAAATTAAATAATATCAAAATTATTTAATCACCTCTTCTAAATTCTAAAGTCATTCTAAATTAAATAATGTCCAATTATTTAATTAGTTCTTCTAAACTTAACATCCTCTATATTTAAATAAATTAAAACATTTATTTAAATTATCTATTTCCTCTTAAAAATGGATTAAACACCAAAATTAATCCATGCAAACCCATGTGCACACTTAATTAAATATTTTAATATTTAATTATTTGTTCCCTCACAATATTTTAATATTTTAATATTTAATTATTTGTTTATTTATTGTTAAATTTTAATACTTAATTAAATATTTTAATATTTAATTATTTGTTCCAATTAGTTAACTAGTTAGTCTTTTCTGTTAACTAGACAATCTATTCAGTTAACTCTTCAATCTATTTCTGTTAACTCCCTTGTTGCATGGAGTAGGACACTTTTCCTCTCCCTATTCACGCACATCCTCTCAAGTTTCCTCTACCGTTGATCTTCTTATTTGTTCTACACCATTGATTTTCTTTCTCTCAAACCTATAAATACAACCCCTATTCCTCCATTTCAATCATCCAAGCTTTTAGTAAACTTACTCTGCAGAATTCACAGCGCGCCTTTGGCACCCAACACCATTCCATAGCTTGTGATCACCCTTTTTTATTGTATTGAAGATCCTCTTCATTACAATAAATATCATAGTCGTTTCTCTATTGTCATCTTGAAGAATAAAGCAAGGAAGTGCGCTTTCTGAGGGCTTCATTCACACAAAAGATCAATTGAGACTAGGCAAACAATGGAAGCTATGAAGTAACAAGGTTTGTGAGGTATTATTCTTTGTTTTAAATCTTGTTTATTTCCATTTTCATTGAGTTATTGGGTTATTATTTAATCATTGATATTATCCACATTTTCCCATAACATTTTTGGCACCCACCATGGGGCTCGAACCCATAGCACCAAGCACCAACTGATCAACCTCTATAAGCATGTATCGCCACAACATCGGCAAGGGAAACTATTCCCGTGACATCAGTGTATCTGAAATGTCCTCCTGCAAACAAGCACAATAACGTCAACCCTAACTATATCAAAGCAAACCTGCTCAACTATCAAAGTATCCTATCACTTAACATAGCAAATTGATCAAAACAAGCATATCATCTCTTGTCTAGATTCTATCAATCTCAGAGATCGCTTATCAATTGACACATCGATCAAGATGCCAATTGAGTCAATTTTGCTAAGTAACTGAGTGTCAAAATGTAAATGCACCAAAACAGGTTGCAAATGGGTAGTATCAAGGCAAATGCACCGAATCAGGCAAATGCACCGATTCTTTGAGCATATGCGCAACATCAGGATGAAGGCACTGACCCTAGTAACAAATGCACATTTTGAACAAATGCGCAACAAGAGACTACAGATGTGCTATTTTGCAATACATGCGCCGATTCACATCACAGATGCACCGAATAGACAAATGCGCGGCAAGATTTCACATATGCACCGAACTGGCACATATGCGCAGTTTCAGGCAACATATGCGCCGAAACATGATTTAGCGTATTCATTCAGGCAAATTTTCCTAGCATTTATTAGGCTAATAAATGACCCTAGGCAAGTTTTATCAAACTACGTACCGATGGTCCTGCCTCAGCTGGCTGCCCAAACCATTGAGCGCACTCAAATCAGTGCTCCTCGCACGGTATATCCATCGCTCTATTGACTGCTCTAGCTCCTGTGCTCTGCAAACTCTCCTAGAAGATCTCTCCAAAGTGACAAGTGTGCAAATGACTAGCATTTTGGACCCAACTTTTATATATAGCAAGTGAACCCTAACTAGCTGTGTGGCGACTGTGACTACTTCCCAAACCTGTTTCCCACCATTTCTCTGAACCATAACCCATTTTTCACAATCCTAACCTATTTTTCACCTTCTTCATTCTGAGATTGTCTGTGTCACGCCCTCAATTCTTCTTCTTGTCCAATCTCCCGAGGGTGCATCCTATCATCATAAACCTATACAAGGGGCAAACTGGGGCATGTATCATTATCCAAAAATCTTATTCTTTGAAACAACGTGATAAAACACATTGCATCAAAGAGGGGCAAAATGTATACACCTAAAAATGACATGACTCTGTCTAAATAAATATTCTTAATATTTATTTCAGTCTAATTCCTCTATCAATAAATAAACAAATCAATTTATTTATTTGATTCACATTTCTCCACAAAATTAAATAAAATCATTTATTTAATTAAATCCTTCATATTCCTCCAAATTAAATAAATTTATTTATTTAATTAAAATCCTCCAAGTTCTTCTAAATTAAATAATACCAAATTATTTAATTAATTCTTCCAAAATTCCTCTAAATTAAATAATATCAAAATTATTTAATCACCTCTTCTAAATTCTAAAGTCATTCTAAATTAAATAATGTCCAATTATTTAATTAGTTCTTCTAAACTTAACATCCTCTATATTTAAATAAATCAAAACATTTATTTAGATTATCTATTTCCTCTTAAAAATGGATTAAACACCAAAATTAATGCATGCAAACCCATGTGCACACTTAATTAAATATTTTAATATTTAATTATTTGTTCCCTCACCCACATGTCCTATTCCTCTTCTAGTTCCAATTAGTTAACTCATAAATCAAATTAGTTAACTAGTTAGTCTTTTCTGTTAACTGGACAATCTATTTAGTTAACTCTTCAATCTATTTATGTTAACTCCCTTGTTGCATGAAGGAGCAGGACACTTGTCCTCTCCCTATTCGCACACATCCTCTCAAGTTTCCTCAACCATTGATCTTCTTATTCATTCTACACCATTGATCTTCTTTCTCTCAAACCTATAAATACAACCCCTATTCCTCCATTTCAGTCATCCAAGCTTTTAGTAAACTTACTCTACAGAATTCACAGCGCATCTTTGGCACCCAACATCATTCCATAGCTTGTGATCACCCTTTTTATTGTATTGAAGATCCTCTTCATTACAAGAAATATCATATCCATTTCTCTATTGTCATCTTGAAGAATAAAGCAAGGAAGTGCGCTTTTTGAGGGCTTTATTCACACAAAAGATCAATTGAGACTAGGCAAATAATGGAAGCTACAAAGTAACAAGGTTTGTGAGGTATTGTTCTTTGTTTTAAATCTTGCTTATTTCCATTTTCATTGAGTTATTGGGTTATTATTCAATCATTGATATTATCCACATTTTCCCATAACAATACTCAAGTTATATTTTCATTTAAAAGAGAAAATAGATTAAAAATATATTTAATAAGTTCAAAAAATTGTTTAACACAACATAAAAATCAAAAACTTCTAAATAAAACATAGACTTATATTTACACATGATCCATTTTCATTTGACATGATTAAGACTATTTATTATGTATAAAGCATCTTCTATATTAGTTAAAATAGAAAAAATAATAATATAATTGAAATCATTCTAGCTAACTTGAAACTTTAAGCTACCTTATGATGTGTGTTTGTATTCCTATTAATATAATTGAAATTGTCCTAGCTAGCTTGAAACATTAAGCTACCTTATGATGTGTGTTTGTATTCTTATTAATATAATTGAAATTGTTCTAGCTAACTTGAAACATTAAGCTACCTTATGATGTGTGTTTGTATTCGTATTCCCTTTCATAACAATCGTTACGAAACAAGATGATAAAACTTAATTTGTTACATATGTTGTTTAGTTATTGAATATAAAAATTTCATTATTATCATAGTGTATTCATTTAAAAAATTACCATTCTTAAAATTAAAGAGATGCCTAATAATATTTTTAAAATCTGCTATTCTCAAAATTGATGTGGCATCATTTGATTGGTTTTTTTTTTTAGATCTAAAGGGCACATTTCATTTAGTTGTAGGTACTTATAGTCAACATTGACAACCTTAAAGTCACAACTACTAGTGCTAAGCTTTTAAAAATATGAGACCTTAAATCGACAAATACTATCCACAACTATTGGAACATGCTCAACGATTGGGTCCTCTCCCGTAAGAGTTCTAGTCATTCATTCTGCTATTTCCAAATTCCTTAAAGGGGTGGCAAACCTACTTTCCAACAGCTATTCTTAAATATCATCCATTTCAACTGTAAAAAGTTAATTTTGGGCAATAAAAATAGGACAAATAGTTACCATTTTTTTTGTTATGAATGAGATGTAAAATTGCTGTTCACTGTTTGACCATTGAAATAGATGATATTTACGTAGAGGGCTTTGTGACCCCACTCAAACGTTAAGCTTAGGTTTCCTTTTCTTGATAGACCAAATTGGAATACGGACGAAATTTTCTCAAAAGCTTTTGCCGTTTAATAAAATACCAAGCGTCGTGAAAAAGGCGTCGTAGCATGATGGTTTGAATTGTTTAGTCAAAACTTGTTTCCTAAGATAGATAAGCGACAACATGGTAGGTTTCAAAATTTCTAGTCAAACATATACAGTACGATTTTCTGTAGCGACAAATAAGTTGTAACCCCCTCGCTTTCCACTTTCCACATGGTAGAAGATGCTGCCTAACTGCAAATAATAGTCGTTCTTTTTAAGGAGAATTCGACTTCAAGTCGAATACGTGTGTATAATTTCTTCGACTGATAAAGACATTGTAAATCCAAATCGTATACAAAGCGTTAATCCTTTTTTTTCTGAATGGAGTCGTCATATAACGTGCGTTGTACAATTTTCTATAATCTACTTGATTATTTTAGCCATCGCAACGTGTTGGCATGAAATGTTTGACAGAGTTGTTGAGATGACTTTCAATTAGTAAGGATAATCTCATTTCATATAGTCAAAGCCAAATTGTTAGCCACACGCAGAAAAAAACAAGCAGAAATTGGTATTTTGATACCGTCTTTAAAGGGAAACAAATGTCAAAAAGGAATTTGAGAAATACAAGACATTATAGTGTTTCCAGAAACACCCAGAAGACTTAAGTATATCTAATTTTATGTTCTACTTTAAGGTGGTTGTGTGTTGAATGCTGTAAAACTCCGTGAAATATCCTTCTTTTGAATTGAATCGATTACTACTTTGACAGAAAAAGACGTGTGTATGGCTCCACCGTAAACAGCCAGTATGTTCTACCAAAATTTTGACTCCGTTTTTTTCCGACTTTTTGAATTTATTTTTGTCGATCTCTTCAATCAGTAAATTTGTTCATGCAGTCGATTTGTTTCAATCTGTCGAGAAGATTTCGACCAATCAACCATTTTACAACGTACCGGCTAGTTAAGCTCTACCATGTGTATGTGTAACTTGACAAACAACAAAATCTTGGTGCAGTTGTGCCTTGGCGTACCGAGCGGAACAAGATATCCACAGAAATAATTAATTAAATTTAATAGTCTATCGTTGCATTGTCGACCACAAAATCACGTCGACGACTTCAAGTTCGTCCATCTTCAATTGAGGTCGCCTGTTCTCAAGCCTAAGCCTAAGCCTACCTTTATATACTATAAGGTATTCCACATATATATATCTCTACCTCTCTATTGCCTATATTAAATCAGATTTTTCGTTTATTGGGTAGTGAGTTGAGGTGTTTTCATGATGAATGAAGTTAATGAGGAGATTGTTTGTGGTCGAAAACGAGGCAGAATTGATACACAGCAGGATGACAAGCCTGAGCAGCAGAAAAAGAATCGAACTACTTGTTTGCCCTCTGATTTAGCAATATTTGAATCTCTTGAGTTGGAGGAAGATAATGTATGTAATATAGATGAGGAGCGCATTTACAATTTGATGAGAGAGCTCATGGAAGAAATAGGCATAATAGCTGATCCTCCTCTTTCTGCTCCATTTTCGGCTACTCTTCCTTTTCAAGCTTCATCTGAAACTAGCTATGCTTCATGTGACTCAGCATCGTCGTCGACCAACTGCTTCTCGACCTCCGAACATGCTTCGACAGAAATTGAATTGGCAAAGACTGTAGTCGATAGAGCGGATTGGGGAGATTATAATAGAGCAAAGGTTTTTGGAGATTATAATAGGGAGGAGGATTTTTCTGAGGTTTTTGGTGCAGGTAGCTTTTTAATAAATGATGGCTGCGTTTGCAATTTGAATAAGGCATTCTCAGGCGACGAATTCTGGCAGCAGAATGATGTTGTAAGCTCCGACATGAGTTCTAATATGGAGCTCTGTGAGATTGAAAATTGGGTGTTGTCAGCAAATAGTCATAACGAACCTAGGAGGTAGATTGGATGTTACTTACAATTACAAGAACGCTATAGGCCGATGTTAAGCTAGTTTTAATTTGTTCATTTGTGTTTTTGAGTTGAAACTGTGTAAATTTTTTAGTATCAATTTTTTGGATCACATTCTGTGATCCATCATCACGATGAAGAGAGCTAGAATCAGAAGAGAAAAATTGTGGAAATCTGATGTCTCTAGTTTTAATTTTTCATTCAATGGTTTACTGATCAGATTTAATTTACATGAAAACAAGCTTTTGTATAAATTGTGCATCAGTCATATTTTAATATAGAGGGGAGAAGGAACCATCTTCCCTGTTTCCTAAGAGAGATTTACACCCACAAATCAACCTTTCAATGGTTTTTAGAATTGTATGTAGCATTCTTCCTTCACATTACTTAAAACAATAAGGAAAAAGAAACAAGTAGTTGGTTGGATATGAAAGACTTTTTAATTCAAATATATAGTGTTTTTAAAATTACAATGTATCTATATATTAATGGCAATGTTTTAATGTAATAATATATTAATAAGTGGTATATTTTTGTTTCGGGTTTGGTTAGTAGGTATGACTTTTACGCATGAAAGGCATCTATAATGGCAGCAAGGGGTGGAGTGTAATGACGCTAGCGTGTTAACAAAAACTCTTAAACTTTTACCTTAATTTTGACAACCATTTACATGTCAAAGTATTAATATTTAATAATAGACATAATACTAGCATAAATATCTTTATAAAAAAAATGATTCATGGGAAAAAAAATAATGAAAAGAAAATAGAATGAGTTAAAAAGTTTTTCATTGTTTATTTTATTATAATTACAAGTTGAGTTAATATTGAAATATTCTTCTTTCATAATCTTTTTACTGTTGTGTCTTATTTTCATCTATTTAGTAATTTATTTGTGTATTTGTAGTAGTTTAAATTAATAAATCTCTTATTTTAAAAAATAGCTAAATATATGAGGTAAATAATTTATTTTGTTTTCATTTAACTTTTTCAGAACTATAGAAAAAATAACTCTTCAAGTAAAAATAAAGTAATAGGAAATAAAATAACATACAATTTGTTTTCATAAAACTTTGACACCACTGATATAGTTAAGATATAAAAATATCTTAAACAATTTAAATAAAATAAAATAATTCTTAAATAGTTGTAAAGTAAAATAAAATAACTCTTTGGTAAATAAAATAATTCAAAGTGATGCTTTTAAATAGATGTATTTAAGACATCTATACTAGCATACAATCTATGTAAGTTGAATAGACATCTTGAGAATGATATCTCTCTGCCTCTTTTACATAGATTTTCTAAATATAGGTATGTTGGTTATATGTATTTTATTTTATCTTTGCTTGTACTCAAATCAATACATCTATCTAAAAAATGCCACTTTAAGAGTTATTTTGTTTTACTTTAAAACTATTTTATTTACTACATGCATACATGGACACATAAATTTTAATTTTTAATTAAAAAATATTTTATTGTATCTACTTTCTTTACTTTATTTTTATTTGGGCAATTCTTTTGTTTTGTTTTTACTTTGAGTAGGTAGCAAATATTATATATTTATATGTTATTATTTAATATTTTCATTTATAGACATTAATATATATTTTAAAATTTTCATGTCTTTATATTAAAAAATAAATAATAACTTTTCTACTAAATAAAAATTAATTACTTTATAATAAATATTTATTTTTTATTATTGACAAAGTAAAATAAAAATATAATTTGTTTTGTTTTATATTTATATGTTTTATTTCTAGATTTTATTGTTGACAAAATGAAATAAAAAATATGCATATGTTTTAATATGTAATGCTTTGATGTAACTATGGTGTATCAAGGTTGAAAAAAAGGTGTTGCTACAATACCAAAGTTCTATGTTGTGCTAATAAGAGGGAGCTAAGGAGAGTGACCTCTATTGAAGAAGAATGCAGACCCCTTTGAGGGTGGTGATTGTAATAGAGAAGTGGCTATGTGAGAAGCCCATTGTTTGAGGGAGTAGGTCGTAGGAAGTGAAATCAACTTTTGTAGCATAGTATGTTTTATAAGCATGTTATAATAAGCTATAAGAAAATAATAAAATTATTATTTTAGCATGTATTTGCTTCCATTATGAATGGGTTTGTGTGAGATGTGAGTGTAGGCTACTAGATCAAGCTATCCTTTAGTAGACCTCTATCTAGACTACATCATAATGGGAGCAAAGTCAGTTGCTCATTGGGTGTGCGAGGAGAATGAGTGCATGTTGGACTATGTTTAAGAGTGATCCCACAATAGTGTGTCCCACTTTTTGTCCAAAGTGGGACATTGAAATCAACACTTCTAAACAAAAAATCACTTTCTGACACTTATAGCAACTAAACCATTAAGAATTTGAAGATGATGTGAACTAGTGATTTTTGAGATTTCATGTGTAGATTTTAAATATATATATTTAAAAAAAAATTAAATAATTTGTGAATTTTTTAACGTAACTTTTAATAACTTATTTTTTATAGTGAACAATATTTTTAAAAAGTGACATTTATACCATATAGCATAACTTCTTTTACATAAAGGATAAAATTATAAATATTTAAACAGAGATTCATAACACCAATATCTAGTGTACAGATATTTTTTCATAATTTTTTGTTACATGTTTTATTTTTTATTAATTTTTGAAGTAAGATTAATTATAATTTAGACATAGGTTTATACCATGTAGCATAACTTTTTCTATATATATCCAAATTAAATTTTTTTGTTTAGACAAGGACATCAATACCTAATATGTAGATATTTTAAAAAAATTTCTCTATTTTACTATTTTTCCACATGTGTGGAACAAAGACCTTGATGTTCAGTGAAAACCCTATGTTCACTAGAAAATAAAAAATTAATTAATTAATTAATTAAATAATATTCAAAATAATACTTTTTAGAAGATTATTTTGAGGGCTACAATCCTATAGAATTTCATGTCTTAGTGACTAAGTTTGATGGTTCAACCTAGGATTCAAAAGATAATTTTTTGGAGAAAAAAATAAAAAAAAGTCATGGAAGGGACCTTCATTCGAAGTTCCCTTCATTTTTGTAATGTGAAAACATTAAAAAAAATTAAAAGGTCCCTTTGAACAAAGGTACCTTCATTAAAAGATCAAAGTACCTTTGAAGGCATTTCTAATTTTTTGCTTGCTTGGGCTCAATTTTTTACCCTGTCCCACAACTAGGACACACTATTGTGGGTGCACCCTTAAAAATGCTCTAAAATTTTGTTGTAGGTAAGTGGAACTCTTATAACTATAGACAGATAAGTGAGAGAGAAATGGTGATAGAGTGGGAGTATATTATATAAAAAGAGTGCTGGTTGTCCTCCAAAAAAGGTAGTGCTCAATAGAAGATGTGCTAAATGTAGACACCTAAAAATGTCTTCTACCATCGAACTGACTCCTAACATCCCTAAACATGTCAATTTCCCTCCTAACCAATTAATTAAATTTTTATTTAATTAATTATCCCCTCATTACCCTATTTTTCATCATATTATCCCCAAAATTGAATTAATTTCATTAATTCAATAATCTAAAACCTTAGCCAATTGATTTAATAAATATGCAATATTTATTATTTCAATTTCCCTCTATCCTAAGTCCTAAATCCACCTCACAAAATCCACCTCATCAATCCAACTCATCTCTTCCACCTCACCATGTTGAACATATAATTAAATATTCTTAATATTTAATTAGCTAATATCCTCCATTATCCAAAATTAAATTTTTAATTCAATGATCATCCACTAATTGAATTTTTAATTCAATTGTCATCCACTAATTGAATTTTTAATTCAATGGTCATCCACTAATTAAATTTTTAATTCAATTGTCCCCCACTATCATCCACTATTGAATTTAAAATTCAATTGTCCCCCACTATCCTCCACTAATTAAATTTTTAATTCAATTGTCCCCCACTATCCTCCACTAATTGAATTTTTAATTCAATTGTCCCCCACTATCCTCCACTAACTGAATTTAAAATACATCCTCCATCCTCAAATGGCCATAAATTCATAATCACCGCTACTGAATACTTCACAAAGTGGGTGGAAGCAATTCCACTTACCTTCACCACCGGCATCCAAATCTCCAAATTCATCCTCCACTATATCATCTGCCAATATGGTATCCCCCATTCCATTGTCACCGATAATGGAAGGCCCTTCAAAAACTAAGAAGTTTGCAGTTTGTGCGAAAAGTTTGACATCAAACACCGCTTCTCCACACCGTATTACCCTCAAGGAAATGGTCAAGCAGAGGCTTCTAACAAAACCATCCTCCGCATTCTCAAGAAGACAGTCAACGAAGCTGGCCGTGACTGGCACCTCTAACTCAACCTCGCCCTATGGGCCTACCGCACAAGCATCCACACTCCTATAGGAGCCACCCCATTCTCACTAGTATTTAGATCTGAAGCCATTTTACCTATAGAGGTCGAGCTCCCATCTCTTCGAGTGTCCTTGCAAAACATTATCTCTGATGAGGACTACCACGTCGCAAGGTTGCATCAATTAGAACTACTGGATGAGAAACACCTGAATGCATTGAATCACTTACAGGCATACCAAAACTGCCTCAGAAGAAGCTACAAGAAAAAGATCAGAACCAGAAAATTTGAGGTAGGTGACCTTGTCCTAATAGAAAATTAGAAGAACCTGCAAGAGCGTCCAAAGCAAGGAAAGTTTGAACCCAATTGGCTAGGACCTTATGCCATCGCCGCCGATTATGGGTCAGGAGCCTATCAGCTTGCAACACCTGAGGGGCAACCTCTAGATGAGCTAATGAACATCCTGCATCTCAAGAAATTCTATGCATAACCCATCTGATACCCCAAGTCCAAAAAAAATCAAAAAATAAAAAAATAAAAAACACAAAAAAATAAAGAAAAATCAAAGTGCAATAAAAAACTTCCAATGGTGAAAATCACTTTGGTGACGCCTTGGATAAGTACCATGGTGAAAACATGTTTCAGGCGCCATGCATGGTGGCCGGTTCTACCATCTAATAAATCCTATTTCTGTCACATCACTCCATATCTCACGCATCCCATGGCTTGGAATTCTGAAACATCAAGTCCTATCACCCAACCCATCCTATCCCATCCCAAGGCCAACTCATGGAACGGGGATCCTTGTAAGCTCCCTTTATACATACAAAATTAAAAAAAAAAATCCAAAAATATCATAAATAAATAAAAAATCCCAAAACCATAGAAAACACACAAAATTCCAAAAACAATCTATCCATCACAAAAATCAAACTTGCTCCATCACACTCTCATCATCATCACATTTATCATCATCCTACATCATCATCACATCTATCCTCAATAAGCTTACACTAGATCTAAGCATCGCATCACTATCAAAGCATTGTCCCTTAATAAAATCATCAACTATCAAATCAACATCAATCACAATTTGTCACCATCATATCTTGAGCCAATCTTACAAACATCAATTTAGCATGATCCCATCATATATCAATTCTTGCCTTAGGATATATCTTTCCTATGATAGGAAAAATCTATCAAATCATTATCCATCTTGGTAAGAGATACAATGGCTACTTGTTTGGTTAGTTGGTCTTTTAGTTTTTGATTTTTATCTTTTGTCCTATTCGAAGATCACATCAAAGCTACCTTGATCTTACTATATCATGGTATGTGGCGAAAACATCTAGAATGGGGCATAGTCTTGCTTTTGTATGCTGTGCTTGTGGGTTGGTCTCATTACTCTAAGATAGTATTCATATCTTGTTGATCATAGGGTCAGTTCTAGCATATTGATCTCCTTATGCATCTAATGTTCATCATACCTTTTGTGTACTATGAGTCCCCTTCCCTCGTCTAGACAAGGTTGTACTATCTTGGGAATGCATGGGATCATCCCTTTGTCTGCGTGTCTAGTCCATGCAAATGTTGGATAAACATCATCACCCTGGTCTTCTATACCTTGGTGAAAATCTCCACTTTGCTATATCAAACCTAGGATTGCTCTAAATCATTTTCAGCACAATGATCATCCACCAATCATCTCCCAACATCATCATCCTTTCATCCCACCACTTATCCTCTGCCCAGTTCAACCAATCTGTTCCATCCATTTCGAGAGCACAACCGTGTTCTTGCAACACACCAGTCCTCTCGGGGGGGCATCATCCATACCAGTTATCCCCAAACCTTACCCTATTCTTCTAAACCAAAATCTTTTTTTTATCCAATCCAACTCTATGTTTTAACTTCTTTGAAATGATGTTACTTAGCCGCAACACCATCTAAAAGAGGGACAAATGTAGACACCTAAAAATGTCTTCTACCATCGAACCAACTCCTAACATCCCTAAACATGTCAATTTCCCTCCTAACCAATTAATTAAATTTTTATTTAATTAATTATCCCCTCATTACCCTATTTTCCATCATATTATCCCCAAAATTGAATTAATTTCATTAATTCAATAATCTAAAACCTTAGCCAATTGATTTAATAAATATGCAATATTTATTATTTCAATTTCCCTCTATCCTAAGTCCTAAATCCACCTCACAAAATCCACCTCATCAATCCACCTCATCTCTTCCACCTCACCATGTTGAACATATAATTAAATATTCTTAATATTTAATTAGCTAATATCCTCCATTATCCAAAATTGAATTTTTAATTCAATTGTCCTCCACTAATTGAATTTTTAATTCAATTGTCCTCCACTAATTAAATTTTTAATTCAATGGTCATCCACTAATTGAATTTTTAATTCAATTGTCATCCACTAATTGAATTTTTAATTTAATTGTCCCCCACTATCATCCACTATTGAATTTAAAATTCAATTGTCCCCCACTATCCTCCACTAATTGAATTTTTAATTCAATTGTCCCCCACTATCCTCCACTAATTGAATTTAAAATTCAGTTGTCCCCCACTATCCTCCACTAACTGAATTTAAAATTTAATTATCCTCCACTCTTTCCAAAAATAAATTTTTAATTCATCCACTATGAATAAAAGATTTTCTTTTATTCCTAGCCCTTGATCTCAACTCTTGATCCTCACCCTCCATTCCTTTTTCAAAAATCTATAAATGAAACCCTCACCCAAGCAATTCATACAACTTCTTCTTGCATCAAAACCATGCCCAAATTTCTCTCAAATCTCTAATCTATCTATCCTCTAATCCTTCATCTACATTTGTGTTGAAAGCAAGAGAAATCCACATTTGAATCAAATAGGGTTGTCTAATCTAGGAGCTCTTGGGTGCAAGCTTCCTCCTCCCTTGATGAGATTGGGTCTTCATGTGAGGTATAACTTTGTGTTTTATGCATTTAGTTTGTGTTTTCACTTCTTTTTGTTTTCCTAATCTACACTAATGTCCTTAATAAAGTGGGAAGTGGAACGAGGGGGTTTTGGGTGTGCATCTTCCAATTCCCTTGTTGGGTAAACCATCTATACAAATTATTGAGGAAAACAAGATGTGGTTGTTGTGAGTATGAGAGTTTGTGAGTCATTATTAATTTGAGTCAAAATTTTGTGTCTTATGAAAGATCATTGTCTTTGGGTTGTGGGTTATATGTGAGTAAGTGAAAATATCTTTAAGGAGGATGAAGATGGTCTTGATTAGACTTGTGAATTTTTCTTCTATTAAGAGAAGAGGAAGAGATTTATCTTAAAGAAGATGGGAAATGATTAAGATCATGTGTTTAGATATGTCTAGGATGTTAGGTTCCTTAAAGGAGAGAAGAGGCGAGAAGATTAAGAAGAGAGAAGACGAGAGATGTTGAATCCCATAATTTTTCTATTTTTTTATACGTAAAGAAGAGAAGAAAGAATGCATGCAAGAGGTGGAAGAAGATATCCTCATGCAAGAGGATAATGAGGAAGAAGAGAATAAGGTTGCAACTAAAACATGTCTTTTAGAAGGCATATAAGTGGTGGAAAATGAAGATGCATGTGGAGATGGAATTGTAGAAGAGGAGGATAAGGAGGTTGTGTTGTGATCCATCACAACATGCCCCTATTTTTTCATCATAATTGGGGACCCTTTATTTCTTTTAATCATTTACCTCTTATGGCACTTTGATTTTTAAGTTTTTATCTTTTGGAAAAGTAGTGTTATAGAAATTTATTTGTAAAGTTTTTGGGGTCCTTGTCTTTCTTGAAACTCTATTAAATTTCATGGGGCTTTTTTTTGTTGTAAGTTGAGTTTTGGGTTGGCATGCAGAATTTATTTTTGGATCTTAATCATCATTTTCCTCCTTGGGTGAGAGTTTCTTGCAAGTCTGTGTGTTTGCAACATTTTGTTTTTCTTTAAAGGGCTTAATTTTCAAGGGCATGTTTTTAATTAATGGTTTTGATATTTTTTCATTCTAATGGTTTCCCTAGTCATTTTGAGAATTTTGAGTGATTTATTGAAAGTGTGTTTGATTTCCAGATGCCTCTAGATCTTTTTGTGATTTACAAGTTTTTCCATGCTTTAGTCAGCTTCTGAAGTCTGGTTGTATTCTACACTTTGTTTATAAATTGTAGTCTACTACAAATTGTAACTAGAGTCTAACCCTCGGCTATAGTCTGCATTTTATTAAAAACATTTTGTAGTTTGCAGTGTTCTGCTAACTGTAACTAGACTCTAAAATTTTGTTGTACTCTATAAACCCAAAGTTTTTCATAGTTTGTAAGTTACTACTAATTGTAGTCAAAGCTCAAAGTATAACCGCACTTTGTATTCTATTTGTAATTTATATTTTATGAAAAACTATAGCTGGAGCCTAAACCGTAACCAAAGTTTGCACCCTACTATTGTCATTGCTACAAATTTCAAATTGGACTTGATTTTTAGTTTGCAATTTGCATTTTTCAGAGAAAAGTTTGAACTCCCTCAAGTGGTTCCAAATGCACAAAAATCTTAGGAAAAGGTTTTTAATTCTTAGTTTTTATTTTTCTAACCTAATTGTAGATGCAATTTGATAATTCACACATAATTTTTAATACTATTTTAATTTGGTAAATAATGATTTATTTTGATACTAAGATATGTTTGGTTGTGGCAAGAACTTCAGCTAGGAATGTCTTCAACACCAAGAATGAAGTATGAATATAGGGGCATGGTACCAGCTTCTAAGTTGGTATCCAAGATAAATAATATTGCTGATACATAATTGGGACATGTAGGTTTGGAGAAATTTCACAAAAGATTAGTGGACACTAAGAAGACTAGATGTTGCAAAAAATCAAATTGAGTGGACTTGTGGAGGCTACTTTATTTCTAGTATCTCTTTAATATCTAGGGGAAAGGGGTCAGTAGCCGCCCACCCTAACTTCACGCACATTAAGCTCATAGCTAGACATATCGGATTTTGATGATTTTTTTTGGGTTTCTCCATATGCAACCGAAGAGCTTAAAGCTATTCTTTCATCTTCTGGGCACTTATACATTTCACTGTGTGATGTGTTATGTGCACATGGGTCAAAAAAGTGTCATTTCAACATGTCGCCCCATACATGCACAATGATATGCCAGTAACCGCTCGCCATCACATTTGTGCACTTGCCTTAATTTCATTGGTTAATTTATTAGAGTTGTGAACATGTATTGGTGTATTTGTGAACATGTACAAATGTTGTGAACATGTATTGGTGCATTTGTGTTAACTTATTAGGTTGGTATTTTACATCTATTGGTTCTTTTTAAAAATTTAATTGGGGGGTCAAGTGATTAAAAACATAGTGGTTATTGGGACGTGGGAGGCAGTTGGCCCCTTTCCCCTAGATTTAGTTTTAACATGTGCAAGGTTTTACAACAAAAAAGATAGGGTTGTTATGATGATTGTGTTGCATATGTTGTCATTGATGTCAAAAGAGTGGTTATCATTAATGTCAAAGGAGTGATGATCAGAGGAGTAGATCAAAGGACCAATGATGATAAAAGATATAAGGGATCAGTGTCATATGTACATAGTTGTACCTTATCATTTGAAGTTCATGAACATATGAAGATTGTCAAAGTAGTTTGATGGTTTGATTGATGTCATGCTTTGATATATTTTGAAGTCAGACCTATTACACTATTACATGTATTAAAGCATTTCATGGGATATGAAGAAAATTGTCTAAGTCATTAGAAGATCTAAGGCACAGGGAATAACACTACAGGAGCATAGGAGAACACCACATTCCTCTGCAAATGAAAATATGAGACCGTAGATTGGAAGTTAGCTAGAAATAGCTATAAGGTATGTGTGATTCAGATTTGAGAACATAAGAACTACCACAAAGCTTTTTAGAGTTAGCAGAGTGAAGATAGTGGTGATACAATGTTGTTGCAGTCTCAAAGGTACAGAAAAATGCTTCGCATTTCTCCACACTTGAAGATATAACATTATGGCTTGGAGGATAGCTAGATACATATAAGAGGTATGATATACTCAAGTTTCAAAGGATTCAAAACACCACAGTGTTTTCCAGGGTCAGTTGAGTAAGAACAAGTCATGTTGATGTTCAAGTGTATCAGAGGTAGAATAGAAAGCCACCACATTTCACCGCACATTAATGTTTGGCTTTGTTGTTTGAAATATAATTTTAGATGGTTAGTATGTATTCTCAGTTCAGGTTTCAAGTGTTCTGGACTACCACAAGTATGTTTTTTAATGTTCTATATCAAGATAGTGTAACCAGACTATGTAAGGGATATCGACATTAGTTTTTGAAGGCTTGTGCAAACAAGAAGAAGCATAAACCAAAAATTAGAGTGTATGAGAAGGATTTACAAGTCATATAGTGTTTGTGGCTTGATCCGCATGATGATATCTCCTCTTGTCATGCCCACATTTTCCATGTGGTCACAACACACATCGCACGTGTCATAGCCACATCTGTCATGTGGTTATGACACGAGATATGAAAAACTTTTCTCACACTGTCCTAAAAAACCCCTTCGCATGCGTAAGCATGCTCAGCGGTGTTCTCTCATGGCGACACACTACAATTTTCGGCGGGATATAAGTACAATTGCATGCAACCAGACGCATACAGATCAACAAGAGGGTCTTTACGACGCCGCTAACGTCATTGCAAGAGTGAGATTACCAAAGTTCCTAAATCTAAACCTCGGCAATTTCTGGCAGCATAACGCCTTACGGCATTAGTGGGAATTACGCTGCACTCATTTACGCACGTGGTTCGCTGATAGACTAACAACTTCCCACGACGCCTTGTTCTGACTAAACCGACTAGTGATCTCCCTATTTAGTCATTTTTCAGCCAGGCATGGTTGTCTGTCTCCTCTCTTGTTTCCTGAAACATACTCCTCCTACGACTTAGCATTTTCAACAAGGCGGTTTGATTGTTCTCTCTTCCCTTTTCACTGGTTCTTAATTTTGATTGTATTTTTATCGCCCTTACCTTAACTATTTCTCTGTTAATTTAGTGTGTTTATATTTCGGTCTCTCTCTCTCTTTCGTTTTCTATGCTTTCTTTATGTGCATCCGGTCCTTTCTTCATGATTTACGTAAATCAGGGTTATCACTGCAGCTATTGTTGATATTAAACCTAACTTCAGGATGATCTAGGTCACATAGGCTGGTTTACTACTTCGCTGGACTCGGTCTCCTAATCTTCCCCGATCTAGGTTCCTCCTCTTCGTATGTACTTATTAAACTTGTTCCTAAGCAGATTTAGCAGAAGGGTCCGTCAACTTAGTTCTCTTATCCCATGTGGGAAATGTCGCGCATTTTCTCCTCTGTGTTTTCCAATGTTAGTTTTTCTTCTTCGGACTCTCTTACAGGTTTACTTATGAGGTCGTTTACTACAGTTGGGATCAAAATGGTCTCGCATGAAATGCCTGTGATGTCTCCTTAAGTTTATTTCCAGTGTTCTTTTAAGCAAGGTGACGTGTAATTTTCCTCTTCATTTTCCTTCTTTTTTTTTTGTTTTTTTTTCCTGGTTATTGACATTATGTTGGTAGTGGAAACTTCCGAGAAACTCTTTCCGGAGTATTACTGTATATTCCTTTATGCACCCATTAAATTATAATTTTATTTTCTCTTATCTATAATTACTGTTGTTATTATTACTAATCAGTATTATTAATACTCTTATTGTAAATCATTTACCGTTGTTAATACATGTAGGAGGCTCTTCACTTTATAAAACCCTGTTCATGGAAATATAACTTCTTTGGTTGTTGTGTTCAACACTTAATATAACTAAATGTGAAAATATAATTTGTTATTTTATTTTTGGATATCCATGTGACACATTTTATTACAATTATAAACGAGGGCTCAATAACATGGTTCATAGATTTACTCCTATGTATATTTATATATATATCTATATATAGATATCTATATATATATATAAATATATATATTTTAATGTCTATGTAAAGGACAAAATTGGTTTAACATGTTATATATATATATATATATATATATGTATATATAAATATATTTATATATATATAGATATATAGTAATTATTTTATTATATATATTGCTATATACATAGACATATATAGTATATATATATGCCTATATATAGAGCAATAAAAATGTATTTATTTCCAAATAATCCAATCATATGTTAGGGCCAAAGCCCTAACATGTTTTTTTTTTTTGTTTGTGATCCCACAGCCGACGGCGGCCATGGGCGGCGGTGGCCGTGCAGAGCGGAGGAGACAGAGTCGGCGATGGCCGTAGCCAGCGGAGGAGCAGGGTCGGCGGAGGGGGTAGGGCCTGTGTAGGCCGCGGGAGTCATAAGGGGAAGGGGGATGTGGAGTGGGGCGGAGCCCCACCCACATCCCACGATGTGGGGTGTGGGTGAGGCTCCGCCCCACCCCACACCTCCATGTATTAGTTAAAGCCTGCGGTGGGGGTTTCTCCCCACCGCCCAAACTGCAAACCGCGACTATGTTTTTTTTTTTGAACCCGCGGTTTAACTTCGACAGTCAACGATACTATATTTATTTATATATATATATTTTTATATACTTAGATTTATAATTCAGTCTCATAATAACACAATTTATTCAGTTTCTATATTCTTCTGTAAAAATGATAATTAATAAAACTGTGATATATATATATATGTCTATATATATATATAAATATATAGATATATATATTTATATATATATATATATTCTCTTTTATGTATATCTATAAATCATAATTTTCTCAAATTCACTACCCTATTCATTTTCTCAAATTCAACCTGATAGAATGATAATTAAATAACAATTATATATATATATATATATATATTTCGGTAACAATGGTAAAGATATAACAACTTAAACATTTAAGATTCTTAAATTTACAAACAGAAATATATATACATGCTAGATTTCCTCTAATCCTTCCAACTTAACAGAATCCACTAATTATGAAGAATAAACTTAAACAATTAATTCCTTTAGAACAATGAACCATAACTAACATTTCAACTAGTTAAGCAATTCCAAACTTTCAAATGTAAACAACTCAGATTAGATTGCAATAATGAACTTTTCCTTTCAGTAATACTTGAAACACAAATAAATTGCTATTGAACAAGGTTTACAAACATCAACTTGAAAATTTAAGCACATTCATATTACAGATTCTCAATCATGGATACAACAACTAACTTCCCAGATATGAACTTTCTTCTCCCAAACAGTATACAACTGATAGCTTATGACAACCAAATAAAAGTCCAATAATAACAAGATCAGGGAGGTGATTTTCTTCACTCCCAGAGTAACAATAATTTACAACAATAACAAGTGAGGTACTCTCTCTTCAACCAGGCCTAATTCTCATGACAAAGAAGATTAACTGCTTCTTCATAAATATCCAACCAGAAGCTCCAAGAGAAAACCTGCGTATCAAAGACAAACAAACAGGAAAACACCACTCATCTAGCTCTCCTCCCTTCCGTAGACCCGCAAGTGGGTCACCCCCGAGCTAGGGAGACCATACTCACACCTGGGTAACTCAAACACTCCACTTCACAACAGTAACAACAACAATCCCAAAGCACACAAACACCCGTGGGTATTTTACACAATACGGAAACTCAACTACAGTGAGTTTCATAAGGGGCAGGAGAGTGGACACACTCGACTCCAGAGTGTCACCCTGACAGATAAGTTAACCAATATAAATTTCTCTTGGTCTCAAACCAAGTGTGATCACAAATGTTAAGAAAACTGTATATGACTCTCAAGTCAAAAATACAGTCACAGATACATGCCCTCAAGGCTTTCAACATCCCAAAAGATGGAAACAGGTATGCACCTGAGGAGGATCTCTCCTCCCCTACCCCAAACTTGATGAGCATTTCTCCCAAGTGGGAGAAGCTCTGTCAAAACAACCCGACAATAACCCCACAGAAAACAACTCTAACACAAATTCACACACTTTACATACACATTTCAGTTATACGAAAACAAAGGTAAAATTTAGACCAACCTTGCAAAGTCCTCCTGGAATGAAGCTGTTGCAGAGTCGACAGAGTTCACTTCCAACCTTAGCCACCAACTCCCTCTCCCTTCTCTATCTTGCAAGCTAACTTCTCTATTTTTGGTAAGGCAAAAATGAAAGTTTTCCCAAAATTCAACTAACTCCCTCTCATCCCAAAATTTGAAAATAAATAACCCAAATTCTCTTTTTTTTTTTAGTTTTGAGAAATGGGGAAGTGACACTTGTCACCTCCTCACCCTTCCCCAAAACCACTATTCTGCCTGATGGCTTATGTCACTCTCCATTCCCAAGGGTACTCCTAGTCCTCTCCTCATGTGATTCCACTTTCTCATGGGAGAAATAAAAAAAAAGAGTTAAATGGGAAAAAGACAGGTGACCCATGCCTCTTTTTCCTTTCTTCACATGGGTGTCCTCACAGCACATGGGGGAATCTCACTAAAGGAGAGGGTGACCTTCAATAATGGATGGCATCTCTTATCTTGGGGAATGTAGAGGGGATGGGTTGGGTGTTGGTACAACCCATCATGTCCCCTCCTACCTCCAATTTTCGCCACTTAACTTCAAGGGAAGGTTAAGTTGACTAGATGGAGGTTACTCAAGGGTTACCCATGCCAAATGGGCCCCTGGACCCATGGGGTATAACCCAGGGTCAACTTTAACCCATACAAGACACCCCTGGTCAAGGTAAAGCACAAGAAAAGGGCCTCATAATTTAAATAAAATAAGAAATTCAAATTCAATCTCTTTACAACACAAATTATAAAATAATGTTACATGAGGGTAACCTAACCCACTCGACCATACGAAAGACCACATTACATCATTACATCAAACACAAAGAGATCTTGGTTCCTCGTGGAACCAGATCGGCTTAACAGGGAATAACAAATAACAAGGTGCGGAATGATCTCCGAGTTCTGTGGTTCGATTAGTAATTCCTGCACACTAAATTACAAGATCAGTAACCACATAAAATCATCATAGCCGAAGCAACTTAAAAAAAACATGCATTATCATGACATAGTATTAATTAACATAAATGAAATCATATTACAATTTTCCATCATCACCTAATTCATTTTTCTGAAATGTAAACTTATCCAAACATCACCCAATTAGTTTTTCCGAAAACATAATAAAGTTTAATAGTTTGACAATTCCGGGAACTGCTATCCCACAATTATAAAAAGTAACAATAACAGTCATGTAAATAGTCATAACAACAGTAGTAAAAAGGGCAGTCCTCACACCTCTCTAGTACCACATTAGGTCTGGAGCTAAGCTATGATAGGATAAGTGTTTGCTAAGTCAACATGGTGTGTTTGAGTGATTGTTTCGTGTGTGTGGAAGTGTGCACCAAAAAGAAAGATTGGGAGAAGGTAAAATGGGTCCAATTGATCACTTGATATGAACCGCACAATGGGATTTAACTCCTATATTATCGTGGATTATTTGGGAGCCAACAAGGAAGGCCGTTACACATTTCATGTTACACATTTCTTTAAGGCAGACAAAGATGATGCTTTGAATGCTTGTGGAGCATATAAATGAAAGATTAAGATTGTTACAAGTATATACATGTGTGTAGAGGGTGTTAACAAAGATAATGTGGAAATAAGATCAATTCAAAAGTAGTATGATGATGAAGTGTGGAAAAGATCAATTCAGTTAGGGTTAATCCAGAAGTGATGTTGTTGCAGAGGTAATTAAGGAAGTTGTGATGTTGTTGTGATAGAGAAGAGATACTTGAAAGAATTTTGATATTGCAGAGATGGGTATAGTGATTGTGTGGAGGTAAATGGCCAAGAAGATAGTGGTATAGAGTTTGTAGAGATCAACAGAAGCTTAAGGTTGATGTTGTTGTATCTAAATCAGTCAAGTGTTTTGGTACAGATATTGGAGCCTCTTCTTGTAAGTGTTGTTAAAAGTGTTGTAGCACTTTAGGGATTTGGAGCTTCATTTGGGTTGGAGCCCATAATTTTTTTTGTAAATTTGTTTTTATTTGTGAGGTTAGATTTGGATAGTAGATCCAAGCAACTTGCTCACCGTGGTTTTTTCCATCTTGGGCTTCCACATAAATTTGGTGTTATGTGCTTGTGTGTCTTTTTATTTCTCATGGTTTTGATGTTTACATTTGATTGAGTGCAACAAAAAAGTAAAATTTTAGTATTTACTGATTCACCCCCCCTTCTCAGTATATCTGTGTGTTCAACAATTGGTATTAGAGATAAGTTCCTTGATACAATCTAACAGTTGAGGTAGATCTTGGATTGGAACACAAGGCAAATGAAGTTCTGGATAGTGATAAGAACTCTACAAAGGACAATGAAGATATGATAGTCATTGATGAAGAAGAATGTGAGGTTGATCTTGAAGGAGAACTCATTTCTACTCTAGAAGATCTAGAAGCAGTAAGGAAAGAAAATGGAGAATATAAGGCTAAGCTTAAAGAATCAGAAGAAGCAATTGACAACATTAAAGTTCAAATTGAAGAAGGTAAAAGAGTTGTGGATTGCCTAAATGCTAAGCTCAATGCCAAATCTGATGAATGCCCCAAACTTGAAGAAGAAGTTGTCCTTCCGAGGAAGGAACTAGAAAAAGCAAAGGATCAGGTAGACAAGAGTCTAAAACTTAAGAAAATCACAAACATCCTTGATGTGATAATCAACATTCAAAAATCACTTAGGAATAAGGGTGGTCTTGAATTTGAGAAAGGTTAGAATTCAAAAATAGATATACCTGAAGGCATGTATGAAATGAAAGGTAAGAACCCTACACTAAAGTCTCTGAAAAGACTGAAAATGAGGAGCAGGTTGGATGATGACTTCATAAAGGTCAATGATCTGAAGAAGGGTTTCAGGGGTCCTCCTCCTAGACAAGCTACTGCTTCCAGGTTCTCTCAACCATTTTATGGTTACTATTACTCTTGCAATAAATTTGGTCATAAGGCTATTGATTATGGAACTAAGGTAAGAAGAAATAATTACATGAGCAAGAGTTCACTTTTGTCTCCAAAGTATGATGCTATGATCTCTCATTCCTTTTATGGTTATTATTATTCATGTAATAAGTTTGATCATATGGTTGTTGATTATAGAACTAAAACAAGGAGAAATGGTTATTTGAGTGTAAACTCATTTTTGCCTCTAAAATATAATGTTGTTTGCTACAAGTGCAAAAATTTTGGGCATAAAGAAAGATCTTGCAAAAGTGGTTTTGTGCAACCACCTATTCAACATAGGAAGATGGAGGAAACCCTGATCAAGAAAAAGAAGGAAATGACAAAGATATGGAGAAGGAAACTAGAACAAGATAATGAGAAGAAGGAAGAATCTGTGCTTTTGCCTTATGCAGAAGACTTCATAGTCGATTAAGTAAAGACATAGAGTTAGGGGGAGCTAACCATTGCATATTCTTTTTAAAACCCCCTGAATGATTGTTGCTTCTACAAATGGAAGCAAGGAACACAAATGATTCAACATGAAGTTGACAAAAGAGGATGTTAATAAAGCAAGATAGTTTCAATACCCTAAATTTTGAGAATGAAACATGAAATGTAGAGGAATGTTGAATGAAATTAGGTCTCTATGAATCTACAGAGCTCACCAAGAGCAGATAACCTAATAGGAAAAAGGTGTAATAAATGTGAAAAGTTAGGAAAAAAAGAAAGTTACTTAAGTCTCAATCATTCTATTCCTCCTCATTTGCATCCAAGAATTTAGCAAACTTGAGCAGAGAAGAGCAAAAGGAAAAACCCTAACATTTAGAGTGTTTGGAAAAATTGAGAGAAGAGAAGTGAGAAGTGAAACCCTAGTTATATAATATAGAGGAGATAGAGATGGTGACACCAGAGTTGATTGCTGTTTCTAAGAAGCTAAGGCCAAAGTACAAGAAATATCTGTACAAGGCTATGGAAGTGGATAAGGATGAAGTTGCATGTTCAAACATTCCAACAGATGTCATGTATACTGAGTCCTATAAGGATATATATCCACACTCCACTTAATGAAATTGATCACATGAAATTTGAGGAGCTGAGAGATACCCTCTTAGATGATGATGGATACAAACTAGAATAGGTGAATGTTGTAGCTAAAAGACTGGATGTCTGGAAAGATTACCCAGATTTCTGTGACACACATGAATGGGTAAGGATTGTCTTAAGAAGATTTCATGATGAATTTTTGTACCTTGACAAACCCTATAGGATTACCAAAGATGCAATTAGGGTTGTTACCAATTTGATCTCAACTGGACCAGTACTGGGAATGAAAGAAATTAAGAATGAGAAGATTACAGATCTTAATGGGGCTAAATTTGATAAGCGAACCCTAAGTGTGAATGATATAACTGATCTAGGGGTCCAGTATGCCATAATGGGTATTGCCTACAAGATTTATTATGCAAACAGAGAAGGGTCGACCATTGGTATAGCTATTCACACTACATATCAGATGATAAAGGAGGGAAAATACTTTGACCACTACGAGTTCATGTGAGAGAAAGTGATGGAGAATTTGAAGAGAACAAAGGATACAAACTATAATTTCAGGTATGGTGCTCTTATTATCTGCCTAGTATTTTATTTCTTAAATGAGTTACCTAGATTCAAGGGAAAGGTTTGGCAACAACACATTTATATTGCTACACAAATCAAAAATCACATGAGGGGTTTTGGTGATTCCAAGAATTGTAGCACTATGTACTAGGGGTTTTTTAAAACCCTGCAAGAAGACATGCAAGCTAGAGAGAGAATTCCATACAACATAGTAAGGAAATATAAAGAACAAATCACCTTTTTAGTTGATAAAGATTGCACATCCATTGAAGTGGTACTAAAACCAAGGATAGCTTAGATACCCAAATTGTCTTATGAGGTCTCTATGGAGGAAATAAAGACTTATGCTAATATTCTTCTTAGTAAACCTAAGGATATTACAACAAAATTTTTTGGAACCTACAAAGAAATAATGGACAAGATGAATAAGAAGAGTGTGAAGGAGCATCTTGAGAAAAATAGAGAACAACTACATGAGAAATGGGGTATACCGCCAAAGCCTAAATCCTCATCAAAAACCCCTATAGAGGATTCTTAATCTATCCTCGCTAATCTGTTAGCTACTCAAGTGCCAAGAAGGACTAGTAAATCTACATCTATTGCTACAAGTGCTCCACAACCTTCTAGCAAAACACAAACAAGATCCACTAGAAGAAGGGTTGCCTCCAAAAATTTGACATAGATGAAAACTAAAGAAAAGAAGCATCCTAGGCCAAAGCAGCAAGCTAAAAGAAAGAAATTTCAAATAGAGGAAGTTGAATAGGAAGAAGAAGGAGAGGAAGGAACCTCTAAGCTATAAAAGAAGAAGAAGAAAACAAAGCAAGCACCTTCGATGGCTACTCCACAAGATCCTCTTCAGTTAGAAGCCATCTTTAATGGGATTGTGCATCATGGACTGTTGAACTACATCCAAAAGTATCTCTTACAGATCAGAGTACCATAGAAAAGGTTGTGATCATGTATATGATCAGATCTAATAAGCCTCTAAATGAAATAATTGAAAAGGTTCTAGAGAGTCTAGCTTAGGTCTTAAAATAGAGGAGAAAAAGCTCTAGAATTGGATGAAGAGTTGAGACAACAAGATTTAAATAGAATTGGTGCTACAATCTCTTAGGAGGAAAAGGATAAGTTGTCACAAATGTAGGCTCAAGAAATGAGAACCAAACACTGGGTAGATACCCTAATGAGCATGGAATAGGATGATAGAGACACAATTTAAAAGGAAACTAAGGAGGTAACAAAGAAAAGTTTTGAAGAAGTAAAATAAGATGAAAATATGGAGCGACAACAAACTTCTCCACACAACACCGAGTCTCCTCCACACAATATAGATCAGTAGGATTAAAAAAAGAAGCAAGAGGAGCAATTCACACAAGATGAAGGAAAATCATCTCCTTCTCATAATACTAAGCAAGGGAATCCTCCTCCAGATAATACAAAGCAATAGAATCAACTAGATCAGCAAGAGGACTAGGTCTCACTTGATGTAGGGGAGAGTTCTAAAAGAATACAGGAAACATCTTCCTCTTCCTCTCCTGTAGATTCTATTAAGGAGTTTCTGGCACAAAAAATGCAAATTCAACCCCTAGTCACTCCTCAGCTACGACAACTACCAGTTCTTGATGAACAAGTCAACTTGTCCAGCATATCTCCTTTTCACAAGCTACAACTTGGAGATGTCCTACAATCCACTGCAAGGTAGGAGGATCCATCTTTGCCTCCAACACAACAAATGAAGCTATTAGTTGAGTCCTTCAAAGCACATTCCTCATATTTGGAGAAACAAGCAGAGCTGAAGATATCTGAGAAAATGAATAGAAAGAGAATGGTTGATGCATCCAAAAGATGTGCTAAAGCACATACTAAAATGCAAGAGAATGTAAAAAGCATTCAAAAATACTTAGAAGAAGCAAAAGTGTTGTACCAATTTTATTTAAAATGGCCTGCAACCACCAAAAATATAAAGGATCAAATTGATTCTATTGAGTTGCAAATCACATAGGTGGCCAATGTATATGATCTAGTTAAGGACAAAGATGGAGCTACAAGGGCACAAGTAGAAAAACTTCACTCTCAGCTAAAGCAACTTCAAGATCAAAGGGAGTAAATCAAAAGTGAAATTGGTTAGCTAAGGGAAGTGGTAAGTTTAAGGTTAGCATCTTTGACTGGAATTTTTTAGAAGCAAATAATGTTTCCCAAAAGGTGAAGGTTCCATCCACACTAGAAGAGGCAAAAGATTTGTACATTCAACTTGAGATACAAATGCATATTTTGTCTTCAGAAAAGAAACATTGGGATACAACACTAGTCCAATTGAAAGCTATATATAACAATGGTCTACCATCGAAGTAAATAGAACATATTTTGAAGGTAAGACAGTTTTGATGTAAAAAAGGTATGCAGAGAATAAGGCATGTATAAACAATGCTATTTTGGAAAGTACAAGGCACTGTGTATATATTACCTATGTACATTATAAGGAAAATGAAGAACAAAGTTTTACTCCATCATTTTTTTGAGTGACATAGGCTGCCTCTCATGGGGAGCAGGTAAACAAAGAAACTATAGACGATGATAGGAATTGTATGTTAGGAATTAAGGTGTCTCAACCTTGGTAATTCCTTGTATTATTTCATTGTATTTATTTATTTATTGCCTATTATGTAATTAGGATGCAAATCTTGTTTTATCATCTTATGGGAGTTGGCACAGTGATGTGTCATCCTACATGGAAGGTGACAACATGTAAATTTGTCCTCACATGAGGAGATAGGCATCCCACTTAGTGGTAGGAATATTTTTCCATGTGTCAGCATCTTGGATAGTGTGTAAGGGAATATTGACCAAAATGGTCATGACAGATTCCTATGACAAATCTATGACGCGTAAGAGTCGTAAATGGAAGATTCTATGACAGGTGAAGACATGTGTCACAAGGCATCTTGGAAGAAGGCATCTTTGGGTGCCCCAAGGAGAATTATGACATGTTGTAAGAGAATATGCTATTTATAGCCTGTGTATGACAGATTCTCTTATAGCTGTAAGATATTTCAGTATGACGGATTCTATGATGGTCTTAAGAGTCCTAAGAACATCTGTCATTGCCCAACTTGGGTATAGGCAACCATTTTGGGATGGAGTGTTATGACAAGTGTCATGACCATGTTGCAGTATTGGACAAGTGTCCTTAGGCGTGGGTTTTGGGCCATGAGGCCATATTGGACACCCATCTCAAGGAAAGCTCATCTTTGCCTTGAAAACTTCTACTTAAGCAGGTGCTTTGAGAGGAGATGTATTATGTGATTAACAGGTACTGTTATGCTACCTGTTTGTCTCCAGATATGAGTGTCAAAGACTCCTGAGAGCTTGCATTGCAAGTGTATTGTAAATAATTTCAGTTTTGATAATACATTGTTCAGGTTTTGGAGTGTGGGGTTTGTCACCCGATAAGGGTTTCCCCACATATATCTTGTGTCTCTCTTTTGTCTAATTTCTGTGTGTATGTGTATTGCTGCAATATCTCCATTGTTGTTGTTAACATTCTGTAATTGTAAGGGTTAAAACTAATTTGCACTCTTCTCTCCTCTTTAGATTAGTGTAGGAAGCAATTTCTACACACCTAGCTTCCTTTCAATTGGTATTAGAGCCCGGCCAGTTTTGGTTCTAGTTGCTGGGTAGGGGTTTTTTGAGCTAATCTTAGGTTGAGCGGGAGTCTGTGCAGAGTATTTTGTATCTTGTTGCAGGAAGGAGATGACAAGCACATCCGGAAGAGTGGAGGTGGAGAAGTCCAATGGCATAAATTTTGAGTTGTGGAAACTCAAGATGGAAGATCTATTTGTTGATCGTGACCTATGAGAAACTATTGGTGGAACAAAACTTATGACAATGGCACAAGCTGATTGGGACCTCAAAGAGCGAAAGGCTAAGGGTCTCATAAGACTTTGTCTACCTGACTCTATCCTATTGAATACCCATGAGGAGAAGACCACAAAAGACCTTTGGAAGAAGTTGGGAGATGTTTATCAGGCCAAGTTCTTGGTGAACAAGAATTTTCTAAAAAAGAAGTTGTTTTCTCTGAAGATGGAAGACAGATGATCTATTATGGACCATATGAATTCTTTCAACATGATTGTTGTACAGTTGATATCTGTGGGTGTGAAAATGGAGGAGGATTGGTGTATGACCCTGCTTTGTTCTTTGCCAGATTCATGGGATCATCTTGTCATGGCCATCGGAAGAACTACAACCACCTTCAAGATGGAAGATGTAGTGTCTTCATTGTTAGCTGAAGAAATGTGGAGAAAGACAATTGAGTCAGCCAAAGAAGCTCTTGCAGTTCGTGGAAGATCCAAAGACAAAGGGAAGAAGAAGGACAAGAAAGGTGAAAAGGGTAGATCCAAATCCCATGGGAAATCCAAATCTTCTGGAAAGTCCAAGGCTTTCTGTTGGAACTGTGGTAAATCTGGGCATTTTCGAAAGGAATGCAAAGAGGAAAAGAAGAAGAAGAAGAAGAATACCCCAGATTCAGATTTTGACAAGTCACAAGATGATGGTGATGCCTTCATCACAACCCTAGCCACTCATGCATCTGATGATGTGTGGTTGATATATTTTCGTGCATCATTCCACATGACCTCACATCAAAGCTAGTTCACAAAGTATGAAGAGTTCAATAGTGGAAGAGTGTACCTGGGTGACAATTCTTATCTGAAGATTGTTGGTCATGGAAGAGTCTCAATATGATTCCCTGATGGATGAGTGAAGGGGATCACTGGGGTTATGCACATCCCAGACTTGGCACAGAACCTACTTTCTGTAAGTATGTTGAATGATGCAGGTGTGTAGGTTGTCTTTTTGAAGGATGGATGCAAGATGACTAGAGGATCTATGGTGCTTGTGAAGGGTACTCGAAGAGGTACTCTATTTTAGTTAGAGGCATGCACTTCACAGTGCAATAGTTCTTCTGACTCGAAGAAAAGAGTTGCAATCACTTCATCCCCACCATCTAAACGAGCAGTGAAGAAATCTATTATAACACATTCTTATGGTAGTGCACATGCTTTGGAAGTTAAACTTCCTACTAAAAAGACTATGTTATGGCATTTGAGATATGGTCACATTGGTGAGCAGGGTCTTAGAACCCTAAAAAATAAAAACCTTGTTGAGGGGTTAAATGATTGTAATCTCAAGTTCAACTTTTGTGAACATTGTGTATATGGAAAGCAAAACTGTGTTTAGTTTTACTCTAGTTCTCACAAGTCTTCTGGTATATTGGATCTTATTCATTCTGATGTGTTTGGTCATGTTAATGTTCCTTCAATTTCTAAATCTATATATTTTGTGTCTTTCAAAGATGATTACAGTAGAACAACATGGGTTTATTTTATCAGAAGCAAGACTGAAGTCTTAAGTTGGTTTATTGAGTTTAAAGCTTTTGCTAAAAATTAGACTAGTAAAAAGATTAATTGTTTGAGAACTGATAATAGTGGTGAGTTTTGTTCAACAAAGTTTGATAAGTTCTATAAAGAGCAAGGGATTGAAAGACATAAGACAACTCCATACACCCCGCAACAAAATGGAGTTGCAGAGAGGATGAACAGGACACTGATGGAGAAGGATAGGAGTATACTTAGTGGAGCAAGCCTCAAATAAAAGTTTTGGGGTGAAGCTGTACCCACTACTTACTACCTCGTAAACAAGTCTTTTGCATCAGCTCTTGTTGGTAAGACACCTATGGAGGTGTGGTCTAGTAAGGAGCCTTCAGTTAGACATCTTCATTTTTTTGGTTGTGAGGCATATGTACATGTGCCTAGGGAGAAATGGTCTAAATTGCATAACAAGGCTATTAAGTATATCTTCATTGGCTATGGTGTTGGTGTGAAAGGATACAAGCTTTGGGATCCTATGGATGAAAAAGTGTTGTATAGTAGAAGTGTTATCTTCATAGAGATAATACCTTCTTCCGTTGTTCTATAGCTAGAACAGACAGAAAATAAAGAGGATGTGGTTCAGTTTCCTTCTACCCTTGAGAAGACTGAACCAATAGACCCTGTGAGACCTGATGATGAGGAGAGCTCTAGTAACTCTGAAATCTCAGAAGAAGAAGTAGAACCTCAACTTCAGCCATTGAGGAGGTCTACATGAACAAGAAAGCAACCTAATAGGTTTGGTTATTCATTACTTGATTCTAGTTGTGCTTTTGCCTTACTTACTAACACTGATGAGCCTAGAACTGTGACAGATGCTATGGGCATGAAAGATGTGGGTTCTTGGAAGGAGGCCATCAAAGATGAGATGGATTCTTTGGAGAAGAATAAAACATGGGACTTGGTGCCTTTGCCTGAAGGATGGAAACCTGTTGGATGCAAATGGGTGTTCAAGATGAAATTTGGTGCAGATGGCAGTGTTGAAAAGTACAAGGTTAGATTGGTTGCGAAGGGGTACTCACAAGTGGAGGGAATTGATTATGGTGAAATTTTCTCTCCCGTTGCCTCTCTGGTTGCAAAGCTGACATACATTTGATTCTTGTCATCTCATGTAGTTGCTTATTACTTAGAGGTGGAGCAAATGGATGTGAAGACAACTTTCCTTCATGGTGATTTGGAAAGAGAGATTTACATGTCACAGTTAGAGCATTACATAGAGAAAGGCAAAGAAAATTTGGTTTGCAAGTTGAAGAAGTCTTTGTATGGTTTGAAGCAGTCTCCTAGGATGTGGTATATGAAATTTGATGCCTTTGTGTTGTCGATTAGATTTCTGAGATCAAAATTAGATCATTATGTTTATTACAAGTTTGACAATGATTGCATTCTCATTATTGCATTGTATGTTGATGATATGTTGTTAATTAGGAATGGTAAGAATATGATTTTTGATTTGAAGTCTCAGTTGTCAGTATAGTTTGAGATGAAAAATCTAGGGGCAACCAGGTACATTCTGGGAATGGAAATTAGAAGAGACAGAGCTAATAGAAAACTTTGGTTAAGCTAGAGTAAGTATGTGAAGATCATTTTGGATAGGTTCAGCATGGTAGATTGTAGACCATTGTGTTACTGTGTGATTGGGGACAAAGTTATCTATTAATGATTGTCCAAAATCTCCTAGTGAGGTGGACATGAGTAGATTACCTTATGCTAGTGTTGTTGGTAGTTTGATGTATGCTATGGTCTACACAAGACTAGACATTACCCAAGCAGTGGGAGTCCTTAGTCGATTTATGGCTAATCCTGGACGGGTACATTGGGATGCAGTTAAGCGAGTGTTCAGATATTTGAGGGGTACTTCTGAGTATTCCATATGCTATCATTGTAATCCTATAGGACCTCTGCATTCTATTTGTATTTGTGGATTCGTGGATTCGGATTGGGCGGGTGACATTAATAGTAGGAGATCCACTAGTGCCTATGTCTTCACTATGTTTAGTCATGCAATTAGTTGGATGAGTAAGCGACAACCTGTGGTTGCTTTGTCCATGACAGAAGTTGAGTATATGGCAGAAACTCATGATTGTAAGGAAGCCATTTGGCTTAAGAGATTGTGTTTAGATATTGGTGTTGATGCAGGATAGATTACAATTTGTTGTGATAGTCAAAGTGTGATTTGCCTAGCAAAGAATCCAACTTTCCATGCTAGAACAAAGCATATTGATGTACAGTTTCACTTCATGCAAGACATGGTAGAGGATGGGAAGGTGAATTTGGAGAAGGTAGATACTCTAAAGAATGTTGCGGATGCATTGACAAAACCAGTTGGCACAGAGAAGTTCAGATGATGTTTAGAGTCTTTGGGCCTCTCATCCTATAGCAGTTAAATCCTATTATTTCCATTGGCTCTTGCAAGGTGTTTGACAAGTGGGAGAATGTTGGGAATTAAGGTGTCTCAACCTTGGTAATTCCTTGTATTATTTCATTGTATTTATTTATTTATTGCATAGTATGTAATTAGAATGCAAATCCTATTTTTTCATGTTGTGGGAGTTGGCACGGTGATGTGTCATCCTACATGGAAAGTGACAACATGTAAATTTGTCCTCACATGAGGAGATAGGTGTCCCACTTAGTGGTAGGAATATTATTCCATGTGTTGACATCTTGGATAGTGTGTAAGGAAATATTGACCGAAACGGTCATGACAGATTCCTATGACAAATCTATGACGCGTAAGAGTCATAAATGGAAGATTCTATGACAAGTGAAGACATGTGTCACAAGGAATCTTGGAAGAAGGCATCTTTGGGTGCCCCAAGGAGAGTTATGACATGTAAGAGAATATGTTATTTATAGCCTGTGTATGACAAATTCTCTTATAGGTGACCATTGAGTGACAGAGGCTGCCTCTCATGGGGAGTAGGTAAACAAAGAAACTATAGAGGATGATAGGAATTGTATGTTGGGAATTAAGGTGTCTCAACCTTGGTAATTCCTTGTATTATTTCATTGTATTTATTTATTTATTGCCTATTATGTAATTAGGATGCAAATCTTGTTTTGTCATCTTATGGGAGTTGGCACAGTGATGTGTCATCCTACATGGAAGGTGACAACATGTAAATTTGTCCTCACATGAGGAGATAGGCATCCCACTTAGTGGTAGGAATATTTTTCCATGTGTCAACATCTTGGATAGTGTGTAAGGGAATATTGACCAAAACGGTCATGACAGATTCCTATGACAAATCTATGACGCGTAAGAGTCGTAAATGGAAGATTCTATGACAGGTGAAGACATGTGTCACAAGGCATCTTGGAAGAAGGCATCTTTGGGTGCCCCAAGGTGAATTATGACATGTGAGAGAATATACTATTTATAGCATGTGTATGATAGATTCTCTTATAGTTGTAAGATATTTCAGTATGACGGACTCTATGACGGTCGTAAGAGTCATAAGAGCATCTATCATTGCCCAACTTGTGAATAGGCGACCATTTTGGGATGGGGTGTTATGACAAGTGTCATGACCATGCTGCAGTGTTGGACAAGTGGCCATAGGTGTGGGTTTTGGGCATGAGGCCATATTGGATGCCCATCTCAAGGAAAGCTCATCTTTGCCTTGAAAACTTCTATTTAAGCAGGTGCTTTGAGAGGAGATGTATTATGTGATTGATAGGTACTATTATACTACCGGTTTGTCTTTAGATATGAGTTTCAAAGACTCCTAAGAGCTTGCATTGCAAGTGTATTGTAAACCATTTCAGTTTTTATAATACATTGTGCAGGTTTTGGAGTGTGGGGTTTTTCACTCGATAAGGGTTTTCCCAATGTATATCTTGTGTCTCTCTCTTCTGTCTCATTTCTATGTGTATGTGTATTGCTACAATATCTCCATTGTTGTTGTTAACATTCTATAATTGTAAGGGTTAAAATGAATTTGCACTCTTCTCTCCTCTTTAGATTAGTGTAGGAAGTGATTTCTGCACACCTAACTTCCTTCCATTGTATAGGCAGGGGGAGCTTGTCTATCTTTTCCGGTATAGAGGAAGACCACTGGCCCTTTGCCCTTGATGTCAAAGGGGGACAAAAATTAGTATATCAGGTTAGGATTGCCATCAATGACAAAAGGGGGAGATTGTTGTATATGTTGTCATTGATGTCAAAAGAGTGGTTATCATTGATGTCAAAGGAGTGATGATGAAATATATAAGGGATTAGTATCATCTATAAATAGTTGTACCTTATCTTCTCAAGTTCATGAACATATAAAGATTATCAAAGTAGTTTGATGGTTTTATTGATGTCATGTTTTGATATATTTTGAAGTAAGGCCTATTGCACTATTACATGTATTAAAGCATTTCATGGGATATGAAGATAACTATCTAAGTTATTAGAAGGTCTAAGGCACAGGGAATAAGACTATAGGAGCACATGAAAATGTACTTCCTTCATCTATAAATGAAGATATGAGCATGCATATTGGTAGTTAGCTATAAATATTAGCTATAAGGTACAGAGCATAAGAACTACCATAGAGCATTTTAGAGTTAGTAGAGTGAAGACAGTAGTGATACAATGTTGTTACAGTCTCAAAGGTATAGAAGAATGCTCTGCATTTCTCTACATTTGAAGATATGACCTTATGTCTTGGAGGATAGCTAGATATAGATAAGGGGTATGATATACTCAAGTTTCAAAGGATTCAAAGTACCGCAATGTTTTCTAGGGTTAGCTGAGTAAGAACAAGTCACATGTTGTTGTTTAAGGTTGTCAGAGGTAGAACAAAAATCCACCACTTTTCACCACACATTGATGTTTGGCTTTGTTGTTTGAAAGATAAGTTTAGGTGGTCATTATGTATGTTCATTTTAGGTTTCAAGTGTTCTAGACTACCACAAGTGTGTTTTTTTAATGTTCTATATCAAGATAGTGTAACTAGACTGTGTAAGGGATACCGACATCAGTGTTTGAAGGCTTGTGCTAGAAAGAAGAAGCATAAACCAGAAAGAGGAGTGTATGAGAAGGCTTTATGTAAGTCATAGAGTGTTCATGGCTTGATCTGCATGGTGATATCTCTCCTCTTTGATAGCGCATTAGGTCTAGAACTAAGGTATGATAGGATAAGTTTTTGCTAAGCTGACATGGTGTTTTGAGTTATTGTGCCATGTGTGTAGAAGTGTACACCAGAAAGAAAGATTGGGAGAAGGTAAAATGGGTCTAGTTGATCACTTAGTATGAACCACACAATGGGATTTAACTCCTATATTACCGCGGATGATTTGGGAGCTAACAAGAAAGGCCATTACACATTTCATGTTACATGTTTCTTTAAGGCTGACAAACATGATCTTTTGGATGCTTATGGAGCATATAAATGAAAGATCAAGATTGTTACAAGTATATACATGTGTGTAGAGGGTATTAACAAAGATAATGTGTGAATAAGATCAATTCAGAAGCAGTATGATGATGAAGTGTGGAAACAATCAATTTAGTTAAGGTTAATCTAGAAGTGATGTTTATATGGAGGTAATTGAGGAAGTTGTGATGTTGTGATAGAGTAGAGATACTTGAAGTAATTATGATATTGAAAAGTGGTATAGTGATTATGGGAAGCTAAATGGCCAAGAAGATAGTGGTATAGAGTTTGTAGAGATCAATAAAAGCTTGAGGTTGAAGCAGTTGTATCTGAATTAGTCAAGTGTTTTGGTATAAAGGTTGGAGCCTCCTCTTGTAAGTGTTGTAGCACTTAAGGGGGTTGGAGCTTCCTTTGGGTTAAAGCCCATAAAACTTTGTATCAGGGAGTTGGAGCCCATAAAATTTGTTCTAAATATGTTTTTATTTGTGAGGCTAGATTTGGAAAGTAGATCCAAGGAGCTTGCTCACCATGGTTTTCCCATCTTGGGTTTCCACGTAAATCTGGTGTTATGTACTTGTGTGTCTTTTTGTTTCTCACAGTTTGAATGTTTACATTTGATTGAGTGCTATGGAAAAGTAAAATTTTAGTATATATTGATTCTCCCCCTCTTCTCAGTATATCTGTGTGTTCAACAGACTGATGGCAAAGTGATCATGCAAATTTAGCCACCCTATATCAAAGAATTGTTAAATCTTCCAATGAGAAAGGCCTTTGTTAAATTATACATAAAATCTACCAAAGAGTATTTTGAGGCCCATGCTGACCAATATGTAGATGTCATTAATAAAAATTTGGTTAGTGTAGTGACCCAACTTTTACACCAGGACATTAACAGACAAAGATAGGATGAACAATTTTTTTTGCAATGCAATTATAACACTCATATGTCAGAATTGTACACTCTATCTCAACAACCACCACATGATGACACTAAGGCACAAGAAGAAAGTGGAAACAAGGACACACATTTCTATTCTTGACAAGAACAACTAATAGATCAACAAATGGCCAACAAGCCAAGCAATGTCAACAACGACCAACAAGCCAAAAGATGATCAATCATGAAGCCTCACAAGGAGAAAATGTCCAACACAGATCCAAACACAAAACATCCAATTGATAACCATGAATCAACATGCTAACTAACCAAAAGCATGATAAAAATTCAAATAAAGGTAAATATGCAATTTCTAATCATTCTAACATATATGCCAAATATGAGAAATGTCATATGGAATGCCACACTCATTGGACACCAACGTTGAGATGGGCCAAATACAAATATGGGAATCTCAACCATAATGTGGGAACATTACAATCCAAATCATAAACATTGCATAAGATAACATTACAACATAAAATAGAGGACTCCAACATCCTGATTTAACCATTTCCATCAAAAGAAGCTATGCTAGAACATGATAAATTCCTTTCCAAACAAGGTTCATTTTTTAACCAAATGAAATCATAATACAATTACATGACAGTGGCAACTACCCAAATAGGGAAGGATCACACTTAAATTACACAAATAATAATAAATTATAACATTAATAAATCACCTCCAAAGTGCTCCAATAGGCATGAGATACAACATGATCATAAAGTAAATATTACATAAGGAATTCTTCTAGCTCCCAAGAGATCTTGTAGGAAAAATGGGGAAATGCTACCCATCACTCATATTTCCATTGTTGAGCACAATAGATGTCTATGTCAATATAGGCAACCCTTGAACTATGGAGAAGAAGATCATGGCAACATTGCTATCAATCCATCTCACACAAACAAGGGTCTCAACAAGACTCCAAGGTAATCCACACAAGGTTGAACATGGGTTCTACACACACCCAAAACAACACTAAGGGGATCAAATAGCTAGTAGAATTAAATGCACACCCACACATAAATACATACATACCATGGTCTAATGCATAACTCACCATAGTGTTACTCATGACCCAACCAAGCAAAAGAAGGGAAGGAGTTTAACACAAGAGCATCAATACTTTTAAATTCACACACATCCTTCTTTAATACATCACTACTAACATACCATTTCAATTTAGTGGAGAAGAAAATGGAAAACACTCCAAATCCATAATACAATTCATCCATCAATGCATGCAAAAACATCATTTTCTT
Source organism: Cunninghamia lanceolata (assembly GCA_027924645.1). NCBI lineage: Eukaryota > Viridiplantae > Streptophyta > Pinopsida > Cupressales > Cupressaceae > Cunninghamia > Cunninghamia lanceolata. The sequence continues at coordinate 2,509,159 of BSBN01001396.1, read as the reverse complement.
AAAATGAAAATAGCACATAAAACAAGGTATGGCATCATCATGTCAATAAACATACATATAATCATCAAGATCAAACAATGATGTAAGAGAAATATGGCCTTCTACAGGAAACCCATAGGAAGACTAAGTATCCATTCCTAGGTTCAAGATTCAACTTTGACCAAAAAGTCAATTGTGACCAAAAAGGTCACTCATATCCACATGGCTAAAATTATACAATTCTAACATAAGGCCTATACAAAGGTCAACTTTGAACAAAAGTCAACCAAGACCAAAAAGGTCAAAACATGGAGAGATGAGGTCAAAACATGTAACACTCATATCCATGTGGCTAAAAGTATAAAATTCTAACATAAGGCCTATACAAAGGTCAACTTTGACCAAAAAGGTCAAAACATAGGGAAATGAGGTCAAAAAACATAACACCCATATCCACATGGCTAGAAGTATATAATTCTAACATAAGGCCTCTAGAAAGGTCAACTTTGACAAAAAAAGGTCAAAACATAGGGAAATGTGGTCAAAACACATAACACCCATTCCATGTGGCTAGAAGTATACAATTCTAACATAAGGCCTATAAACAAAGTCAACTTTTACCAAAAAAAGTCAACCTTGACCAAAAAGCAACTATGACAAAAAAAGGTCAAAACATAGGGAAATGAGGTCAAAACACATAACACATATCCACATGGCCATAAGTATACAATTCTAACCTAAGGCCTATAAAAAGGTCAACTTTGACAAAAAAAAGTCAGAGCAAGGAAAATGAGGTCAAAACATGTGACACTCATATCTATAAGATAAGGAGCCATCTCAAAAGTGATCAAATGCTATTTAGTAATTTATTTAGGTGGTTCCATGCAAGGGTTCCTCCACATGCACAAAGCTTTGTGTGAGAAAATTTTAACACAAGAGGACCTTTATCAGGCTATTTTCTCCATGGATAATGATAAATCACCAAGATGTGATGGATTTCCTTGTGAATTTTACAAAGCCTTTTGGGATATGGTTGGTAATAATTTTTATAGAGTTTATTTGGAAGCTTATAATTCAAAATCCTTATGATATATTATTAACAAAGGAAATATCAAGTTCATACCTAAAGCTAGAGATTCAGAGGATGTTTGTAATTAGAAACCAATCACTTTGCTCAATGTCTCTTATAAAATAATTGCCAAGGATTTATCTCTCAAGCTACACCATCTTCTCTCTTTGATTGTTCATCCCAAGTAAATTGGATTTATCAAATCTAGATATATCATTGATAATATCATTGCTATATGGGAAGAAATTAAGTGGGCTAGATGTTCTCAACAACAATCCATCTTTATCAAAATTGACTTTTCCAAATCCTATGATCACATAGAGTGGCCCTTCATACTTGCAATGCTTTATGATTTAGGTTTTGGCCTAAACTCCTAAGATCTATTGAAATGCTTTTTGATGATTCTTCTACTTACATCACTATCGATGGTCATTGATCCTCATATTTTGGGATTTTATTATCTATATGGCAAGGATGTCCTCTTGATACTACTTTATATGTGTTGATTGTTGAAGTATTTGGTTATTTTTTAGCTCATGCTATGTCATAGAGATTGGTCAAAGGCATCACTCTTCCCATTCCACTCAATAGTTTGCCAATAGCAATTTCATTGATTATTCTTTTCTCACTATCTTAGAGGATGAAAATAAGGTCAATTAGGATCTTCAACGCCTAGATAATTTTTTCTTAGCTTCTAGTTCAAGTATTCAAAGAAAAAAAACTAATGTTATAGACAATATTTTTTTCCTAGATTACCTACTTAGCTCAATACTTTTGGCTAGAATGGATGGACTATGGAGAGGTTTTTATATTTTTTGGCATTCCTTTTACCTTTTAGGTTTCTTCCTTAGCATTATGGCAAGTTGTTGTTAGTCAGGTGGAAAAAGGTTGGCTTATTGGATTAGTAAGCCACTCTCCCTTGTAGGAAAGTTCCAAGTTTTTTCTAAGGTTATAGCTACCACCCATGTTTATTATTCTTCATGTTGGGTGCTTTTCAAAGCTTCTTATCAAAATACAGAAAAATTCGTTAAGCGATTTTCTATGGGTTTCATTATAACAAGACAAAGGCTTTCATAGTAGTTCCTAGGAATTTTTTTTGTATCCCTCATGATTTTAGAGGGCTTGGTCTCATTGACATACAACTACAAGGTACAACCTTATGTGCTAAATGATAATTAGAGCTTTGGATGGTGATGAATCTTGGAAAATTTTAGTTTGGAACTATATCCCTACTAGAGTGCCTCATGGGGGTAAACCATAGAGAGACCTATATCTCTACTAAATTTTCATGATGAAGGAGCTTCTTTAAATATAGGATACTTTTTTATTAAAAAAATATGGAAAGCTTAAGAAGATATTAATCCATGGCTTATTTAGAATGGAAATGAATCATGTACTATGTTATCTATTAAACATTAGTCTATTTAGTGATCTATTATGATCATTTACTAGCATAGACCTCTAGTTAAGGTTCTTTGGGTTTGTTATTTGAAAAAAAATCAACAAAAGCATCTTCTTAAGGTCCTTTTTTAAGAACCACCAAGAATCTTCTTCCCTAGCTAAAAGCCCTGAGGTCAAATACAAGTTTTCTTTTCAATATTTGAATCCTTTCAAATTATTATTGAATCTATCCCTATGGAGATGCTACAAAAAAATGGGGTAAGAAGTTTCAATCCATGGTGCAAAGATTGGAAAGGGTATTCTAATATACTATTTCATAAGTACAAACCTTTCAAAGGGTATGCTTGGCTCTTGCAACACTCGCATATGGTGCAAAAGCTTAATGACAGACGGGTTCATCAATCTTCCACTTTCTCATGGAAGCATAGATTCTAGACTATTTGGTCATTCATCATTGATTCAAAGCTTGCTCACTTTGCTTTGTGCATTTTATATTAGGGTCTTCCTATTTGTTACAAATTGATTCATTTGGGAGTTATTAGGAAACTATTAAACATTTGGAAAGATGGGAATTCTATTCCATTTTTGGATGTGCTATTGACAGTAATTTCTTCATGTATTCTAAATTTATGATTTGTTCAATTTTTTTAATATAGATACAAGTGTAAACTAATAAAGTTGCACTTGAAGTGGCCAACCTATAGGTGCTTCTTGATCACTAGGGTAATGCACTTTGTATGGTTGCTAGAGTTTCTTTGATCTCTCCTTCCAAAGGGCATTGACATGGTAGGAGTCATAATGCTTATGAGCATGATTCTCATTCTTATTAGACAGAGCTCATGGTCATAGTGCCCATGGATAGTCTCCAATTTCTCATCATCCTTTAGCTTCCTGTCAGTTGCATGACAAAGGTGCCTCAAGTTGGCTAGAGATAGTAGCAAGTTTCCTCATCTTGCATTGGCCATTTCTTCTCCCAAGGTTAATGAAGTGCATTATGAACAAACTAATAATGGTTCTCTTAAAGGCTAGCATCTCATACTAGATGGCCAAAATAATCCTAATGTGTGAAAACTAGATGACTGTTACCCACCTCCTTTTACTACATCAATAGCTATTGTTAAGCTTAACATCTTGTTGTTTTTTCTTTTTATATGTTTAAGGCTACACTTTTTTTTTGTTGCGCCAGGGGTATCCCCATGACCCAGCCCAACAACCCAACTCAACCTTACCTTGGTCTTACAAGCTGCCAAGTTGGGGTCGAGAAGGGGTGAGCTGGGGTGAGACTAATCCCCTGGGGATCCATGCAATAGCTCGCAAACCACGTGCATCAGGTAAGCCTGGGCCTCAAGTCAAACCCAAGACCTTGGGAAGCATACCCAAGACTTAAGCCAACACCACTACTCGTGCGAGCTAATTTAAGGCTACACTTTGCATAGACTACAGAGTCCAACTTTTTTCCACCACCCTTTTTAGTGATATAGTATATTTTTAGAAAAATTGTATAATTAATATAAATGACACTATTTCATTAAAAAATTAAATAAATTTAGCTTCCTCCTACCCCTATTTCTTACTACTACCACCAACCATAATTTTCATCTTCTTCCTCAAAATTTCCCCATGCATCCCCATTCTCTTCAGAAAACTCCTTTCCAACCTTACAACATGATCCACTTCCACTTGCCATAGTTCGTATGGGATATCCACGCTATAAGAGATAAAAGCAATGCCCTTGCAAAGCACCCAAAGGAATCCTCTTTGTTATCATAATCATTATCATAATGCTTTTCTTCTAGAGAACTCATGGAAATCTCCCAAGAAGTCACAAACCTTTTTCATGTCCTTAGTTACATGTTTCTTGAGGATTAACTTACATCTTTCTTTTCTTCTTTGTTATTTCCATTTCTCATTCCAAAATACATAGACTAAATTACTTTTTTTCATTTCTACACATTCTAGTATATCGTAGGTTTGTTGTCTTGCTTTGTCTATTTCCTAATGTGCATAATCAAACATTTCAAGCTTGAAAATTCCATTTTTCCATCATTTAGGATAACAATGCATGAAGTGATACAACACATTATGTGGATGTCCACTCATCACACTAGTGTCCTGGACAATGAGTTCCATCTTCTAGTCATAGGTTTCTCTCTTTCCACCATTTATGATTCTAAATCCAACTTGTTGATTCTATATTTTAATTTTCTGTAAATTAGTAATTTCTAATTTAGCTCTATGTTTTAGCTTAGTAAAAAATATCATTTTACAAGTTTAAAATATGTTATGATATTCTAGTTTGATTTTGTTCTTTCTATAATAGAAAAGAAGAAAAATATTTTCTTCCATAAAGTTAGTTTTATCCTAGAGTAGTGGTTTAAAAATATTTAACTTAGAAAACAAAGGACATTCTTGGTTAAACCACTTTTTTCAACATTACACAAAGTATATATGTTCACATTATGTCTAAAGGTCTACATGTAAGACTATAAGCTAGTAAGTATTCCATTATCTGTCAGTACTAAGTTATCATTGGATTAGGGTCCTAAGTTCAAAGATGATCTAGATAATATGTTTAATGTTCTATATGCTAGTGTTATAGGTAGCCTAGTGTATGCTATGGTTTGTACAAGACCAAACATTACTCAAGTAGTGGCAATTCTTAGCAAGTTTATGTCTGACCCTAGTAAAGAGCACTGGACTTATTTGAAAAGACTTTTTAGATATTTGTGAGAAACTTTTAGTTATGTATATACTATCATGGGACTAATGATGTGGGCATGTTTCTTAATATAGGAGGCTTTTTTGATTTAAATTGGGATGGCATTTTAGACAATAGTAGGTCCATGAGTGGTTATGTGTTTACTTTGTTTGGAACTTAACTATCAATTGAATAAGTAGTAACCTACAATTGTGTTATCCACTATGAAAGAAGAGTACATGGCTATAACACATGATTGTAAGGAGGTAGTGTGGTTATAGATATTATGTTCAAGTATTGGCTTTGAGTACAAATAGGTTAGGATTGGATGTGATAGTAAAAGTACCTATGTTTGGCAAAGAACCCAATATGCCATGCTCGTACAAGGCATATTGATGTTTAATATCACTTTTGTATGAGAGATTGTTGAAGGTGGAAAATTCATGATAAAAAATCTTGACTCCTTGATTAATGTTGTAGATTCTTTCACTAGGCCAATGGGCTTAGAGAAATTTTGTTAGTGTAAAGAAGCCATGGGCCATGCCTCTTCTAGCACTTGATTTATTTTTAGTTTCTTATTATGTCTTGTAAGTTAAATGTCAAGTAAAAGAATATTAGGATAAGGGGTGCCATTCACCTTGCAATTATTGGTCTTGATTGATTATATTTAATTATGTAGACAATAAATAATGTATTATCTCCAAATATGTTGGAGTTGGAGTGGGTAAAATGAGATTCCCATGTGTGGATGGGGACATTATTTATTTATTATTTATTCATAAGGATACTTGGTATACTATGTAAGAAGGTATTTAATAGGAAATTTACATTGAAAAGGTCAAATTTGGGAGTTACTTTAGCATCTTCCCAATATGGTGGTTATAACACAATCATTGAATGTCTTCATGGAGCACCTAGGATTAGGATCTTGGTCAATTTGACTATTATGAAAAAATCTATGACATGTAAGAAGGTTCAAATGTGTAAGAGGTGTAAGAGGAGTTACATACTATTCTGAGATACTTGACCATGACCATAGGGGCATTAGTTTTTCTTGTCATGGCTCGTGGTTTGGGATACCACTTGAAGGTTTCTAGTTTCTGGCATTTATATATATTAGAGGCATGGGAACTAGATGGTAAGTTTCTTTTGCAAATGCTCATATGTTGTCAGTTTACTATCAAAGGGATAAGTGATTATAATATTGGTGTATACTCTTTTGACACTAATACAAGCACATTAATACAAGCTAGATTCTCTTTGGTGGTGGAGTTTTTTCTTGCAAGAATTTTTCCATGTAAATATGGTGTTATGGTTTGCATTTGTTATGTTTTCTTCTTCATTGGTTCATTGATTTTATTAGCTTAGTTACGTATTTATCAAATTAAATCTCTATTGTGATAATATTTTATTGTGACATTTAGTCAATTAATCAACACTTGTTACTTCTAGAACCAAACCCAAGCCTAAACCTTTAGAGGATGTTGTTGATCCAAAAATAGAGGAGGATTCAATAGTTGGGAATTGCAAGAAAAATTGTTACAATGGAGAAAAATTCTAACTTATTAATAGTGGGGCACCTTCAAAATCTCTAGTTGATATAGTTTCACAACCTCTGGTTAAGGGATAGGAGATTAATGTCTCTTCTTCTCATGGCTATAAGGAGGCAATCTTAAGTTTATCTAAACTCCACTTCTAGATAGTGTGTTGTCTTCCCAGATGGAGGGCCTAGCCCATTCTCCTCCACCTTCTTCTAGGGTTATTTCAAGGTTTTCACAAAGCCCAACCAAGATTCTAGATGATGGTGAATATATTCTAGATAAGTAGAGGAATTTCACACTAGTCATTCAACTAGGAAGTTTCAATCCACAATTGGATGGAGAATTTTTACAAAATAATTATGCATCTCTAGATGATATTGATAGATATTATATTCTTTTATAATTAATTTTCTCTCATGTTTTAAAATTTACAATAGACTTCATAAGAAAATATGTAGTGTGGGATGTGTGATAAATATTTTCAAATTTGGATATTCCTTGTTTGCAAGAGGTTAAATTTTTAGACTTTTTACTTTTATGTGTTTGCCATATCAAATAGCCAATTGGTCATTTATTGTGTAGAAACCATGAGGTAGGACATGGTGGAGTGGTATTTTTATCTCTCCTAAGTGGTAGATACACTTAGTGGACTAGTGATGTGACCCTACAAATAGATCATTATGGACTCTCTTTAATATTGTTAAGAATTCTTTTGGGAAAAATTAATGTTTATGCTCCCAATGATGCTATTGAATGATCTAATCTTTAGCATTGGATTGTTTATTTAGTACTTCTAGCTACTTGGGTCATGTATTGGTATTTTAATATGGTTGAATATGTAGCTAATAAATGTGATGCCTTCCCTAGATGCAACTAAAAAAAGAAGCCTAGTTTTACATGTGCAATAAATTGGGCCTTTTTATTCCAACATTAGTCACCATCATTTCCACAAGTTATTTGGCATATATATATTAACCTCTACTCCAATTCTAAATACATTCTTAGAGGCTGGATCAAGCCATATCAATGTTAATGTAATATGTTTCTCTTTTTCCAATTCTTTTTCCTTCCATTGAAGCCTTTGTTAGATGTTGTCCCTTCTAATCATTTCTCAATTTAATTTTGCATTGAATGGAAATTTTCTAAGATAAAATCCAAAACATGTAGTTCTTTCTAAATATTTCCTTGTTGATTCATTATCCTACCATTGTTCATATTTGACCTATCTAGAATTTAGAGTAATGTCCCCATCACTAGACTAGATGGATTAAATGGTGGAATGATGCAACTAAGTGTAGTTCCAAATTTGTTTACATTTATGGATGCCAACTAGCATGTTTTCACTATTAGGCTTATAAGTCTACTACCATAGAGCTTTTCCATGTCACCACTAAGTTGGAAGAGAAACCTTTGGCTCCACTATAACTTCATATTTCCAAACTCTATCAATAGAAGTAGATTGTAAATAATCATTCTAATAGAGGAGCACAAATTAAAGCTCATATTCACTATCTCAAAGTTGGGGATAGAGCTTCTAAGGATTTTTCTAATATTTAAGAGCTTTCCATCCTTCTCAAGAGATCAAGCACATAAAAGAAGGTACTCAACTCTTTGAGGATCTTCCAAAACTTACTCAAGCCTTTTTTTGCTATTATGAACAAGTTTTCAAATCTTATGAGCCATCACCAAAGTGATCAAATGCTCTTTAGTAATGCATTCAGTTGGTTTCATGCAAGGGTTCCTCCATGCACAAATCTTTGTGTGAGAAAATTTTAAAACAAGAGGACTTTTGTCAGGCTATTTTCTCCATGGATAATGATAAATCACCAAGATGTGATGGATTTCCTTGTGAGTTTTACAAATCCCTTTGGGATATGGTTGGTAATAATTTTTATAGAGTTTATTTAGAAGATTATAATTCAAAATCCTTATGATATATTATTAACAAAGAAAATATCAAGTTCATACCTAAAGCTAGAGATTCAAAGGATGTTTGTAATTAGAAACCAATCACTTTTCTCAATTCCTATAGTTATAAAATCATTACCAAGGCTTTAGCTCTCAAACTACACCATCTTCTCCCTTTGATTGTTCATCCTCAGTAAATTGGATTTATCAAATCTAGATATATTATTGATAATACCATTGCTATGTGGGAAGAAATAGAGTGGGCTAGAAGTTCTCAACAACAATCGATCTTTATCAAAATTGACTTTACCAAAGCCTATGATCACATAGAGTGGTCCTCATACGTGCTTGCAATGCTTTAGGATTTAGGTTTTGGTCCTAAACTTCTAAGATCTATTGAAATATTTTTTGATGATGCTTCTACTTACATAACTATAGATGGTCATTGATCCTCATCTTTTGGGCTTTTCTTATCTATCGGCAAGGATGTCCTCTTGATACTACTTTATATGTGCTAATTGTTGAAGTCTTTGGTTATTGTTTTGCTCATGCTATGTCATAGAACTTGGTCAAAGGCATCACTCTTCCCATTCCACTTAATAGCTTGTCAAATGTCATTTCATTGATTATTATTTTCTCACTCTCTGAGAGCATGAAAATAATGTCAATTAGGCTCTTCAATGCCTAAATATTTTTTTCATAGCTTCTAGTTCAAGTATTCAAAGGAAAAAAAACCTAATGCTATAGACAACAATTTTTTCCTATTACCTATTTGGCTCAATAGTTTTGGCTAGAAATAGATTGATTATGGAGAGGTTTTTAGATTCTTTGGCATTCCTTTTGCCTTTTAGGCTTCTTCCTTAGCATTATGGAAAGTTGTTGTTAGTCAGGTGGAAAAAAGTTGGCTTATTGGATTACTAAGCCACTCTCCCTTGCAGGAAAGTTCCAAGTTTTTTCTAAGGTTATAGCTACCACCCATGTTTATTATTCTTCATGTTGGGTTCTTTTCAAAGCTTCTTATCAAAAGATAGAAAAATTCCTTAGAGATTTTTATGGGCTTCATTAGAACAAGACAAAGGTTTTCATAGTATTTCCTAGGAATTGTTTTGTCTTCCTCATGATTTTGGAGGGCTTGGTCTCATTGACATACAATTACAAGGTACAACCTTATGTGCTAAATGATAATTAGAGCTTTGGATGGTGATGAAGCTTGGAAAATTTTAGTTTGGCACTACATCCCTACTAGAGTGTGTCATGGGTATAAAGCATAGAGAGACCTAGGTTTCCACTAAATTTTCATAATGCAAGAGCTTGTTCAAATATATGGTACTTTGTTATAAAAAAACATATGGAAAGCTTAAGAAGCTATTAATCCATGGCTTATTTAGAATGGAAATGAATCCTATACTGAGTTATCTATTAATGGTAAATATATTTAGTGATCTATTATGATCACTTACTAGCATAGACGTCTAGTTAAGGTTCCTTGGGTTTGTTCTTTGAAAAAAATAGCAAAAGCATTAAGACCTTTCCAGATCCCTTTTTAAGAACCACCAATAATCTTCTTTCCTAGCCAAAAGCCTTGAAGTGAAATACAAGCTCGCTCTTCATTATTTTGAATCCTTTCAAACTATTATTGAATCTATCCCTATGGAGATGCTACAAAAATTGGGGTAAAAAGTTTCAATCCATGGTGGAAAGATTGGAAATGGTATCCTAATACACCATTTCATAAGTAAAAATCTTTCAAAGGGTATGCTTGGCTCTTGCAACACTTGTATATGGTGCAAAATCTTAATGAAAAATGGGTTCTTCAATCTTCCACTGGCTCATGGAAGCATAGATTCTAGACTATTTTCTCATTCATCATTGAGTCAGAGCTTTCTCACTTTGCTTGGTGTATTTTATATCAAGGTCTTCCTATTTGTTACAAATTGATTCATTTGGGAGTTATTAGGAAACTATTTTTTTGTTAGATGAGTTGTGACCTTTTGGGGGCCATTCCCTTTGCTTAAAAAGATGGATAAACAAAACCAAATTGGCTACTCACAAAGAGGGCCAAAATACAAAATTTCCCCTATATGGGATAATTTTATTTATAACTAGTAGACTATGCATGCCGATGTATATCATCTATAGATTATACATACATAGGTTGAGCATAAACCAAATAAATAGAAGTAGCTTAGGATGCCAGGGGAGATAACATCATTCCCAGGGTGGCTCCAGCCATAGTGTCATCTTCCATCACCGCCACCTCCTCGCTGGACACCTTCGAGTTCAAACCTGGGGCTAGTTTGAAGTCCTCTGAATATGTTATGTTGGTGATCATCTTCATGAAGTCCACTCCAATTTTTGCTAGAGCATGCCTTTCCTCCACACTCCTGCCCATGACTTCTATGATAAAGGGAGCCCAAGGGCCATTGTAGATAAGACAGATAACTGACCACACCCCCTACCAGTTCTGAATCCAAAACCAACCATCACATTCTCCAACACTTGCAAGAGGCCACAATGCCATTGAGGTTTTATCCATACCCTCACAATCTCCTTCACCATTGTAGTAGGCTCCCCTAAATCTAGACAAACACCTACCACCATCGAAGAGATGTTGGTGTTCACATGGTAGTGGTGTTGGGTAGCTAGATAAATCTCACCCAAGACCATCTCCATTGCCTACAAACCCAATGGTGAGCTCACTACAAGAATTTTCTTGAGTCTAAGATCCATTATCGACCCCAAGAAGTTGGCATGCCATTTCTTCACCCTCAAGTAGATTGTAGTGTCCATAGCTGCTAGTTAGGAAGGAAAAAGATGGGAATCTCACTCTATGAAAGGCAACTTAAAGTGGCTTGCGGGAGAAGATGCCAAAGGATAAGATATGAGGTGAGCACCTACTAAAACATAATGACAACAATTTAAATCTAGATTGTTCCATGATCCCAATCCCCTCTGAAAAAAGAGCGTACCACCTTCTAATTAAGTTTGCGCGTGCCACTCCCAGATGCTCATCATTATTAGCTGTGGTCATCGCTAATGTGGAATTGGGCTTCCAAATCTATGGCCACATTGGAAAGATAGTCTACATCAGCATTGCCTTCATGGTATATGTGACTAAACTTATAATCTTCCACTAATCTAAGTTCATCCTAGCAAAGTTCCAATGAATCTTCCAATTTGGAGTATTCCTATGCTTGAGGGCATTGATGATGATTTGGGAGTCTCCCTCAATATGAACCTTACGGAGGCCCTGCCTGTTGCACATTTGGAGACCCAGAAGGAGGGCTTGCACCTCAGCCTCATTGTTGGTGACATCTTTGAGTTTTCTTGTTTCTTTGATTAGGGTCTTCCCCTCATGGTCCCTGAGAATATAGGCAGCTCTAGATGCCCCTAGATTCCTTGTAGCCACTCCATCAAAGTTCATCTTAATCAATCCCATCTCTAGAGGATTCCACTTGATCTCTAACCTCCCTTTTTGAATAGGATGATCCCCAGAAACCCCTTGAACTAGGGAGTTATTAGGAAACTAATTAAGCATTTGGAAAGATGGGAATTTTATACCATTTTTTGGATGTACTATTGATAATGATTTCTTCATGTATTCTAAATTTATGATTTGTTCAAATTTGTTAATATAGATGTTGGTAGCATCAGTGTTGGAGAGATTGTTAGCATATAGAAGATAAGGTGGAGCATGATGTTATGCAATGTTGTCATTGATGGAAACAACAACTGTAAGGAGAAAAGCAAGTTGAATAGGAATTTTGCAAGAGGGTTTGATCCTCTTCAATTCAGGTTCATCTATTTCTTCTAAGAAGACAACTGTGTAAAGAGATCTGATCTAGTAAGGAACGTGTTGAGAAATTTGGCTAAGTGTCAACATACTGAATTTAGTTTATAATGTTCTAGTTTTTGGTCTGCATTGTTAAGCCATTGAAGATCATGTCTTGTGGTTCTAATATGTTATTACTAATCACTAAATACATCTATTTCTAAAATTTTGTCATCTAATGTTCTCCATAATGAAAGATAGAGTTGTTTATGTATCGCACCCTAAATAGACTGTGCATTGACAGTGCCAAAGGTGATTTGAATAACTCCGCATTTCATCGCAGGTGAACATTTTATTGTGTGGATTTGAAGATAAGTTTATGGATACCTTAAGTGTGCATATTCTAGGTTTGAGGCAATTTGGAGTTCTGGATATCATTTTGTGATTTGATAATTGGTTCATACTAGTGTTACTTTGCCAGTGTAACCGACCTGAAGATAGTGATGTTGTGCAGAAGGTAAACATGTTTTATGAAGTTAAGTGGGAGCTATTTTAGGTCCATCCTAACCTATTTCAAGTTGTTTCAAGATTTAATTGTTGGCATGAAGTGTGTGTGTAAAGTTTTGGGGCAGATAAGTTTTGTATGGCATGTTTTGCATGCTACATCCAATTAGGCCAACCTAGTTGATGTTGTAAAGGAAGCGGATATATAAAGAAGTTTGTTTTGATGCTTTGAGTGACAACAATGATGCGTATGTGATCCAAATGATGTGACAAGTGCCTACAGATGTGAATTGAGGAAATACAGAGCAAGCCAATGTGATATTTTAGATTAGTGAGGAAAGCTTTGTTTCGGTAACTTGAGCTTCATTGGAACTATATTCCATGCATATGTAGATGCAATTGTAATAGTTCAAATTCTGGTAGTGAGCCACCCTTCTTTTCTCTCTTTCTTTCTCAGTGGGTAGTGAGTCCACATGTAGTGATCACTTCTGTAATATCTTATAATCAGTTATAATATATTGTGAGTTAATCTTCATCGTGATTTTCCCTTTTTAGGTTTTCCACATAAAAATCCCAGTGTTCATGTGTTATGGTTTGTGGTTGTATGTTCTATGCTCAATCTTCTTTTCTGTTATTGAATTTGGGAAATGGATTGAATGCTTAATATGTGAATGGTTTAAAAGAATACTAATTCACCCCCCTCTTAATATTTTGAGTGTTCAACAATTGGTATCAGAGTGAGGTTCCTTGGAAGAAGCTTTACCTCTTGGGGAAGATCTTGGAGGTTAAACACATGGCATCTAGAAAGTTTCCTACTCCTCAGGAAGAGATTCATGCTGCTAAATTTTTAGAAGATGACTGCATGTCTACAAATAGTGAAGAACTCAAGATCACTCTTGAAGACCTAGAGAGGATTGAAGAAGAAACCAATGATCTTAAGGAGAATGGAAAAGAAGTAGATGGATGTATCAGAAATTTGAGAGAGCAAGTCAAGAAGTTCAAGGAAAGACATAAGGAAGTCAGTGAACAATTGAGGCTAGCAAATGAATCCATGAATGGTCTGAAAGTGCAAGTTGAAGAAAAGGCAAGAATTGAGGAATGTCTAAACTCAATGGTGAAAGGAAAATATGAAGAATGTATATGGCTTGAACAAGAAAGTTGTGAAACTGAAATCAGATCTGGAGAAGGCAAAGAATTATGAAGAAAATTTCAAGATAAGCTCTGCAAGACTTGACATGATTGCAAGTCAGAAAGATCCCAATGATAAAGAAGGCTTAGGGTTTGAAAAAGGTGAAAGTTCAAAATTAGGTCAAGCATCAAAAGCTGAAATCAAGAAGAATAATGGAAAGTAGGTCTGGAATCAAAAGAAAGGAGCTAGAAGACCATTGGTCAGACAACCTAATGCTCAAAGGTACCCATCTTTCAATGGTTATTATTTTCTTGCAATAAATTTGGACATAAGGCTACACAATGTAGGAGCGGAGTAAATCAAAATGTTCCATCTTTCTCTAGTCAATGTTTTATGTGCAAGAAATTTGGTCATAAAGCTAATGAGTGTAGAAGTCAAAGGGTTAATGGCTATAACAATAGTAGAATGATTCAATCCTTCAATGGTCACTATTATACATGAAATAGATTTGGGCACAAAGCTAACCAATGCAGATCTAGAATGAATGGAAGGAATACTGGTCAGATGAATGTTGTGTGCTACAATTGCAATAAGCTTGGACACATTTCAAAGTTCTACAGAGGAGAAGCATGAAGAAGGATATTCTAGTAGAGAAGAACAAACTAGTAAAAAAGTTAATCCGGTAGAAACTAAGAAGGATGTAATAGAGGCTAAGGATGTGTATGTACTAGCTTCTAGTGCAGATGTTTCCTCTGGACACTGAGATGAGAGCTTTGGCTCAGGGGGAGCTCTAATGGAAATATTTCAGCCCCTGCCAAAGAGAAGATGTTGATGCTTCAGCATGAAGATATGTGTTGTAGGATACTATTCTTGCTCTAATGAAGAAAGTTTCAATAGAAAATCTCTTGATGTGGAGATTTGTGAAGCACTTGAAGGTGACTGTAGTTGCAAAGACTATTTTGATAGCTTTATTGGTTGATGAATTAAATGTGAATTAGGTTAAGTGTGAAGTGTTATAAAAGAAGATTTTACTCTACAAAATCATTCACAAAGATTTCAAAGAGCGAAGTTGAGAGTGGATTTGAGCAAAAGAAGAATTCAAGGCAAATTAGAGATTAGTGCATCAAAACCCTAGTCTAGTGAAAGTGAAGAAAAGGTATTCATTCGTCCTTCGTTTGCCCTAGTTTTTCAGAGATCCCTATTTTTGATAAGTTTGATAGTATTTTCAATGGCTACTCTAAGAGTTGTTGAGGTGTTTGAGAAACCACAACCTAGATTCAAGAAATTCTCATCAAAGTGTTTAGAGGATGATTCATTGGGGGCATTTTCCTCCATCCCCTATGGGGTTGTGCTGACAGAAGACATAAGAATATATATTGACAAAAAAATAGAAGAATTTGATCACAAAAAGCTTGGATACATCTAGGTGAAAGAGCTCACACAAGATAACTTTGAACTTAAACCATAATAGAAAAACCTAACTGATAAGAAATTTGATGTTTGGCAGTGGTTCCCAAGTTTCTATTTTGATGATAAGTGGGTCATATTGGTGTTGAGCAGATTTCATGATCAGTTTGTATGGTTGGATATGACACAAAGGATGTGATGAGGGAGGTTACTGGTCTGTGTTCTTCTAGACCCATTCTTGTTTTGAAATCCATTAAGAATGAAGTGGTGATGGAGTTAACAGGTGCCACCTATGACAAGAGAGCATTAACAGTAAATCCTATCAAGAATCAAGCAATCAGGTATGCTACTATGGTGGTTGGTTATAAGATATATTTATCTAATAGGGAGAATTAATGTTTGCTACAGTTATCAATGTAGTTTATGAGATGGTATAAAAGGGCACAGACTATGATCTGTGTGAGTTTCTTAGATAGTAGTTTTTGGAAAATCTAAAATAAACAAAGGAGAAGAAATACCCTTTCAAATTTGGAACCCTTGTTGGTTGCATACTATTTTACTTTTTAAAAGAGCTTCCCAGTACTTAGAGAATTATATGAATTCAAGGTAAGCTTGTAGACCATTAGATTACAGATTTCATAAGGAGTATTGGTGATTCAAAGGCTCAAGATGATGCATTTACTACCTATTTTTCCATATTTCAGAAGAGAATGCAAGCAAGAGAGAATTCGAAGGAAAATGGTGGAGAAATACCAAAAGGACATCACATTGTTAGTCTCCATTGATGAATGTATAATGGAAACCATAGAACCAAGAACTGTGTGGATCCCACCTATGGGATATGAGATAGGTGAGCAAGAATGTTGCATTAGCTGATATTTTGCTGAAGAGTCCAAAGATACTACACAAGTAAGATTTGGGACTTATGAGGAGAAATTAGTTGAAGTTCATCTGCAACACAAGAAGCTAGAAATAAAGAGAAAAGTAAACAAAATCATTGATGAGTTTGTGGAGAGAATGATAATAACAAAAGAGCAAGTTCAAAAAGCAAGAGCACAAGGACAAGGAGAAACTAGTGACGCTAAAAGCTGAAAGGAAGCTAGGTGTGTGGAAATCGCTTCCTACACTAATCTAATGAGGAGAGAAGAGTACAAATTCATTTTTATCCTTACAATTATAGAATGTTAACAACAACAATGGAGATATTGCATCAATACACATACACATAGAAATGAGACAGAAGAGAGAGACACAAGATATACGTGGGGAAAACCCTTATCGGGTGAAAAACCCCACACTCCAAAACCTGCACAATGTATTATCAAATTTGAAATGGTTTACAATACAATTGCAATGCAAGCTCTTAGGAGTCTTCAACACTCATATCTGGAGACAAACCAGTAGCATAATAGTACCTGTCAATCACATAATATCTCCTTTCCAAAGCACCTGTTTATATAGAAAATATAAGGTAAAAATGGCTCTATCTTGAGATGGGAATCCAACATGGCCTCATGGCCCAAACCCCATGCATATGGACACTTGTCAAGTCACCCCATCCCAAAGAGGTCACCTATTCCCAAGATGGGTAATGATAGATGCTCTTACGACTCTTACAACCGTCATAGAATTCGTCATACTGACATATCTTACAGTTGTAAGAGAATCTGTCATAAACAGGCTATAAATAGCATATTCTCTTACAACATGCCATAAATCTCCTTGGGGTACCCAAATATGCCTTCTTCCAAGATGCCTTGTGACACATGTCTTCACCTGTCATAGAACCTTCTATTTTTGACTCTTACATGTCATAGATTCTGTCATAATCATTTCAATCAAGATTCACTTACACACTAGTCAAGATGCTGACAAATGGAAGAAAACCTCTACCACACAAAAGGGATGCCTATCTCCACATGGAGTGTGTTGACCATCCTAGTCATCTTACAAGTGGAGTGACAACTCATTGTGCCACTTCACACTAAATGACAAAACATGGTGTGCAACAAAATTACAACATAGGCTAAGTAAATAAATTACATTACAATAATAAATGCAAGGAATTACCAAGGTTGAGACACCTTAATTCCCAACATTCTCCCACTTGTCAAACACCTTGTAAGAGCCAATAGAAATAACAGGATTTAACTGCTATAGGCCGAGAGGCCCATAGACTCTGAACACCATCTGAACTTCTCTGTGCCCACTGGTTTCATTAATGCATCTGCAACATTATTCAAGATATCTACCTTCTCCAAATTCACCTTCCCATCCTCTACCATGTCTCATATGAAGTGAAACTATACATCAATATGCTTTGTTTTGACATGGAAAGTTGGATTCTTTCAAGGCAAATTGCACTCTAAGTATCACAATAGATCGTAATCTATCCTGCATCAACACCAATATCTGAACACAATCTCTTAAGCCAAATGGCTTGCTTCCAAGCATGAGTTTCTGCCATATACTCAGCTTCTATCATGGACAAAGCAACCACAGGTTGTCACTTACCCATCCAACTAATTGCACCACTGAACATAGTGAACACATAGGCATTGGTGGATCTCCTACTGTCAATGTCACCTGCCCAATCAGAATCCACAAATCCATAAATACAAACTAAAACTGGAGGTCCTATAGAATTAACATAATAGCATATGGAATACTCAGAAGTACCCCTCAAATATCTAAACACTCACTTAACTGCATCCCAATGTACCCGTCACCGATTAGCCATAAATCGACTAAGGACTCCCACTACTTGGGCAATGTCTGGTCTTGTGCATACCATAGCATACATCAAACTGCCAACAACACTAGCATAAGGTGCTTTGCTCATGTTCTCCACCTCACTAGGAGATTTTCAACAATCATTAACAGACAACTTTGTCCCCAATGAAACAAGAACACACAATGGTCTACAATCTACCATGTTGAACCTATCCAACATGGTCTTCACATAGTTACTCTGGCTTAACCAAAGTTTTCTATTAGCTCTGTATCTTCTAATTTCCATTCCTAGAATGTACCTGGCTACCCCTAGATTTTTCATCTCAAATTGTGTTGACAACTGAGACATCAAATTAGAAATCATATTCTTACCATTCCCAATCAGTAGCATATCGTCAACATACAATGTAATAATGAGAATGCGATCATTATCAAATTTGTAATACACACAATGATCTGATTTCAATCTTAGAAATCTATTCGACAACACAAAGGCATCAAATTTCATACACCACATCCTAGGAAACTACTTCAAACCATACAAAAACTTCTTCAACTTGCAGACCAAATTTTATTTACCTTTCTCTATGTAATGCTCTGGCTATGACATGTAAATCTTTTCCTCCAAATCACCATGAAGGAAAGATGTCTTCACATCCATCTGTTCTACCTCTAAGTCATAAGCACCTGTAAGAGATAACAAGAACCGAATGGATGTTAGCTTTGCAATGGGAGAGAAAATTTCACCATAATCAATTCCCTCCACTTGTGAGTACCCCTTTGCAACCAATCTAGCCTTGTACTTTTCAACACTGCCATCTGCACCGAATTTCTTCTTGAACACCCATTTGCAGCCAACGGGTTTCTCTCCTTCAGGTAAAGGCACCAAGTCCCATGTTCTATTCTTTACCAAACAAGCCATTTCGTCTTCCATGGCCTCCTTCCAAGAATCTGCATCTTTCATGCCCATAGCCTCTGTCACAGTTCTAGGCTCATCAGTGTTAGTAAGTAAGGCAAAAGCACAACCAAAATCAAGTAATGAATAATCAAACCTATCAAGTTGCTTTCTTGTTCATGTAGACCTCCTCAATGCCCAAGGTTGAGGTTCTACTTCTTCTTCTGAGCTTTCAGAGTTGCTAGAGCTCTCCTCATCATCAGGTCTCATAGGGTCTGTTGGTTCAGTCTTCTCAAGGGTAGAAGGAAACTGAACTACATCTTCTTTCTTTTCTGTTTGTTCTAGATGTAGAACAATGGAAGAAGGTGTTAGCTCTCTGAAGATAACACTTCTGCTATACAACACTTTTTCAGCCACAGGATCCCAAAGCTTGTATCCTTTAACAGTGACACCATAGCCAATGAAAATACACTTAACAACCTTGTTCTCTAATTTAGGCCATTTCTCCCTAGGCACATGTGCATATGCCTCAACACCAAAAACATGAAGATGTCTAACTGAAGGCTTCTTACTAGATCACACCTCCATAGGTGTCTTACCAACAAGAACTGATGTAGGAGACCTATTTACTAGGTAGCAAGTAGTGTCTACAGTTTCAGCCCAAAACTTTTGTTCGAGGCTTGCTCCACTAAGCATACTCCTAGCCTTCTCCATCAATGTCCTATTCATCCTCTCTGTAACTCCATTTTGCTGAAGGGTGTATGGAGTTGTCTTATGTCTTTCAATCCCTTGCTCTTTATAGAACTTATTGAACTCTACTAAACAAAACTCACCACCGTTATCAGCTCTCAAACACTTAATCTTTTTACTAGTCTGATTTTTAGCAAAAATTTTAAACTCTTTAAACTGACTAAAGACTTCAGTCTTGCTTCTGATAAAATAAACCCATGTCCTACTGTAATCATCTATGAAAGATACAAAGTATATAGATTTTGAAATCGAAGGAACATTAATAGGACCAAACACATCAGAATGAATAAGATCCAATACACCAAAAGACTTGTGAGAACTAGAGTAAAACTAAACATGGTTTTTCTTTCCATATACACAATGTTCACAAAAGTTGAACTCGAGATTATAATCATTTAACCCCTCAGTGAGGTTTTTATTTTTTAGGGTTCTAAGAACCTTCTCACCAATGTGGCCATATCTCAAATGTCATAACATAGTCTTTTCAGTAGGAAGTTTAACTTCCAAAGCATGTGCACTACCATCAGAATGTGTTAAAATAGATTTCTTCACTGCTCATTTAGATGGTTGGAATGAAATGACTGCAGCTCTTTTCTTCAAGTCAAAAGAACTATTGCACTGTGAAGTGCATGCCTCCAGCTAAAAAGGAGTACCTCTCCAAGTACCCTTCGCAAGCACCATAGATCCTCTAGTCATCTTGCATCCATCCTTAGAAAAGACAACTTGCACGCCTACATCATTTAACATACTTACAGAAAGCAGGTTCCATGCCAAGCCTAGGATGTGCATAACCCTAGTGATCCCCTTCACTCATCCATCAGGGAATCAGATTGAGACTCTTCCATGACCAACAATCTTCAGATGAGAATCGTCACCCATGTACACTCTTCCACCATTGAACTCTTCATACCTCATGAACCAACTTTGATGCGAGGTCATGTGGAGTGATGCACCAGAATCTATCAACCACACATCATCAAATACATGGGTGGCTAGGGCTATGATGAAGGCATCACCATCATCTTGTGACTTGTCAGAATCTGAATCTAGCGCATCCTTTTTCTTCTTTTTCTTTTCCTCTTTGCATTCCTTTAAGAAATGCCCAGATTTGCCATAGTTCCAATAGAGATCCTTGGACTTTCCAGGAGATTTGGATCTCCCACGACATTTGGATCCACCCTTTTCACCTTTCTTGTCCTTCTTCTTCCCTTTCTCTTTAGGTCTTCCATGAACCGCAAGAGCTTCTTTGGCTAGAGTTGGGGATAGAGTTTCTAAGGATTTTTTCCAATATTTAAGATCTTCCCATGCTTCTCAAGAGATCAAGCCAACAACACTAGCTTAAGGTGCTTTGCTCATGTCCTCTACCTCACTAGGAGATTTTTGACAATCATTAACAGACAACTTTGTCCCCAATGAAACAAGAACACACAATGGTCTACAATCTACCATGTTGAACCTATCCAACATGGTCTTCACATAGTTACTCTAGCTTAACCAAAGTTTTCTATTAGCTTTGTATCTTCTAATTTCCATTCCTAGAATGTACCTGGTTGCCCCTAGATTTTTCATCTCAAATTGTGTTGACAACTGAGACTTCAAATCAGAAATCATATTCTTACCATTCCCAATCAACAGCATATCGTCAACATACAATGCAATAATGAGAATGCGATCATTAACAAATTTGTAATACACACAATGATCTAATTTCAATCTTAGAAATCTATTTGACAACACAAAGGCATCAAATTTCATACACCACATCCTAGGAAACTACTTCAAACCATACAAAATCTTCTTCAACTTGCAGACCAAATTTTATTTACCTTTCTCTATGTAATGCTCTGGCTGTGACATGTAAATCTCTTCCTCCAAATCACCATGAAGGAAATATGTCTTCACATCGATCTGTTCTACCTCTAAGTCATAAGCAGTTGCAAGAGATAACAAGAATCGAATGGATGTCATCTTTGCAATGGGAGAGAAAATTTCACCATAATCAATTCCCTCCACTTGTGAGTACCCCTTTGTAACCAATCTAGCCTTGTACTTTTCAACACTGCCATTTGCACCGAATTTCTTCTTGAACACCCATTTGCACCCAACGGGTTTCTATCCTTCAGGCAAAGGTACCAAATCCCATGTTATATTCTTTCTAAAGAAGCCATTTCATCTTCCATGGCCTCCTTCTAGGAATCTGCATCTTTCATGCCCATAGCCTCTGTCATAGTTCTAGGCTCATCAGTGTTAGTAAGTAAGACAAAAGCACAACTAGAATCAAGTAATGAATAACCAAACCTATCAAGTTGCTTTCTTGTTTGTGTAGACCTCCTCAATGCCCGAGTTTGAGGTTCTACTTCTTCTTCTGAGCTTTCAGAGTTGCTAGAGCTCTCCTCATCATCAGGTCTCATAGGGTTTGTCAATTCAGTCTTCTCAAGGGTAGAAGGAAACTGAACTACATCTTCTTTCTTTTCTATTTGTTTTGGATGTAAAACAATGGAAGAAGGTGTTAGCTCTCTGAAGATAACACTTCTGCTATACAACACTTTTTCAGCCACAGGATCCCAAAGCTTGTATCCTTTCACACTGACACCATAGCCAATGAAAATACACTTAACAACATTGTTCTCCAATTTAGACCATTTCTCCCTAGGCACATGTGCATATGCCTCACAACCAAAAATAGGAAGATGTCTAACTGAAGGCTTCTTACTAGACCACACCTCCATAGGTGTCTTACCAACAAGAGTTGATGTAGGAGACCTATTTACTAGGTAGTAAGTAGTGTCTACAGTTTTAGCCCAAAACTTTTGTTCGAGGCTTGCTCCACTAAGAATACTCCTAGCCTTCTCCATCAATGTCCTGTTCATCCTCTCTGTAACTCCATTTTGCTGAAGGGTGTATGGAGTTGTCTTATGTCTTTCAATCCCTTGCTCTTTACAGAACTTATTGAACTCTACTAAACAAAACTCACCACTGTTATCAGTTCTCAAACACTTAATCTTTTTACTAGTATGATTTTTAACAAAAGTTTTAAACTCTTTAAACTGACTAAAGACTTCAGTCTTGCTTCTGATAAAATAAACCCATGTCCTTCTACTGTAATCACCTATGAAAGATACAAAGTATATAGATTTTGAAATTGAAGGAACATTAATAGGACCAAACACATCAGAATGAATAAGATCCAATACACCAGAAGACTTGTGAGGACTAAAGTAAAACTAAACATGGTTTTTCTTTCCATAAACACAATGTTTGCAAAAGTTGAACTCGAGATTATAATCATTTAACCCCTCAATGAGGTTTTTATTTTTTAGGGTTCTAAGACCCTTCTCACCAATGTGGGCATATCTCAAATGTCATAACATAGTCTTTTCAGTAGGAAGTTTAACTTCCAAAGCATGTGCACTACCAACAGAATGTGTTAAAATAGATTTCTTCACTGCTCATTTAGATGGTTGGAATGAAGTGACTGTAGCTCTTTTCTTCAAGCTAGAAGAACTATTGCACTGTGAAGTGCATGCCTCCAACTGAAAAGGAGTACCTCTCCAAGTACCCTTCGCAAGCACCATAGATCCTCTAGTCATCTTGCATCCATCCTTAGAAAAGACAACTTGCACACCTGCATCATTCAACATACTTACAGAAAGCAGGTTCCATGTCAAGCCTAGGATGTGCATAACCCTAGTGATCCCCTTCACTCATCCATCAGGGAATCAGATTGAGACTCTTCCACGACCAACAATCTTCAGATGAGAATCATCACCCATGTACACTCTTCCACCATTGAACTCTTCATACCTCATGAACCAACTTTGATGCGAGGTCATGTGGAGTGATGCACTAGAATCTATCAACCACACATCATCAGATACATGGGTGGCTAGGGCTATGATAAAGGCATCACCATCATCTTGTGACTTGTCAGAATCTGAATCTAGCACATTCTTTTTCTTCTTTTTCTTTTCCTCTTTGCATTCCTTTCAGAAATGCCCAGATTTACCACAGTTCCAATAGAGATCCTTGGACTTTCTAGGAGATTTGGATCTCCCATGACATTTGGATCCACCCTTTTCACCTTTCTTGTCCTTCTTCTTCTCTTTCTCTTTGGGTCTTCAATGAACCGTAAGAGATTCTTTGGCTAGAGTTGGGGATAGAGTTTCTAAAGATTTTTTCCAATATTTAAGATCTTGCCATGCTTCTCAAGAGATCAAGCCAGCAACACTAGCATAAGGTGCTTTGCTCATTTCCTCCACCTCACTAGGAGATTTTCAACAATCATTAACAGACAACTTTGTCCCCTATGAAACAAGAACACACAATGGTCTATAATCTACCATGTTGAACCTATCCAACATGGTCTTCACATAGTTACTCCTTAACCAAAGTTTTCTATTAGCTCTGTATCTTCTAATTTCCATTCCTAGAATGTACCTGGCTGCCCCTAGATTTTTCATCTCAAATTGTGTTGACAACTAAGACTTCAAATCATAAATCATATTCTTACCATTCCCAATCAGCATCATATCGCCAACATACAATGCAATAATGAGAATGCAATCATTATCAAATTTGTAATACACACAATGATCTGATTTCAATCTTAGAAATCTATTCAACAACACAAAGGCATCAAATTTCATACACCACATCCTAGGAAACTGCTTCAAACCATACAAAAACTTCTTCAACTTGTAGACCAAATTTTATTTACCTTTCTCTATGTAATGCTCTGGCTGTGACATGTAAATATCTTCCTCCAAATCACCATGAAGGAAAGATGTCTTCACATCCTTTTGTTCTACCTCTAAGTTATAAGCAGCTGCAAGAGATAACAAGAACCGAATGGATGTCAGCTTTGCAATGGGAAAGAAAATTTCACCATAATCAATTCCCTCCACTTATGAGTACCCCTTTGCAACCAATCTAGCCTTGTACTTTTCAACACTGCCATCTGCACCGAATTTCTTCTTGAACACCCATTTGCACTCAATGGGTTTCTGTCCTTCAGGCAAAGGCACCAAGTCCCATGTTCTATTCTTTTCTGAAGAATCCATTTCGTCTTCCATGGCCTCCTTCCAGGAACTTGCATCTTTCATGCCCATAGCCTCTGTCACAGTTCTAGGCTCATTAGTGTTAGTAAGTAAGGCAAAAGCACAACCAGAATCAAGTAATGAATAACCAAACCTATCAAGTTGCTTTCTTGTTCGTGTAGACCTCCTCAATACCTGAGGTTGAGGTTCTGATTCTTCTTCTAAGCTTTTAGAGTTGCTAGAACTCTCCTCATCATCAGGTCTCACAGGGTTTGTCGGTTCAGTCTTCTTAAGGGTAGAAGGAAACTAAACTACATCTTTCTTTTCTGTTTGTTCTGGATGTAGAACAATGGAAGAAGGTGTTAGCTCTCTGAAGATAACACTTCTGCTTTACAACACTTTTTCAGCCATAGGATCCCAAAGCTTGTATCCTTTCACATTGACACCATAGCCAATGAAAATACACTTAACAATCTTGTTCTCATATTTAGACCTTTTCTCCCTAGGCACATGTGCATATGCCTCACAACTAAAAACACAAAGATGTCTAATTGAAGGCTTCTTACTAGACCACACCTCCAGAGGTGTCTTACCAACAAGAGCTGATGTAGGAGACCTATTTACTAGGTAGCAAGTAGTGTCTATAGTTTCAGCCCAAAACTTTTGTTTGAGGCTTGCTCCACTAAGCATACTCATAGCCTTCTCCATCAATGTCCTGTTCATCCTCTCTGTAACTCCATTTTGCTGAAGGGTGTATGGAGTTGTCTTATGTCTTTCAATCCCTTGCTATTTACAGAACTTATTGAACTCTACTGAACAAAACTCACCACCGTTATCAGTTCTCAAACACTTAATCTTTTTACTAGTCTGATTTTTAGCAAAAGTTTTAAACTTTTTAAACTGACTAAAGACGTCAGTCTTGCTTCTGATAAAATAAACCCATGTCCTTCTACTATAATCATCTATGAAATATACAAAGTATATAGATTTGGAAATTGAAGGAACATTAGCAGGACCAAACACATCAGAATGAATAAGATCCAATACACCTGAAGACTTGTGAGAACTAGAGTAAAACTAAGCATGGTTTTTCTTTCCATATACACAATATTCACAAAAGTTGAACTCGAGATTATAATCATTTAACCCCTCAATGAGGTTTTTATTTTTTAGGGTTCTAAGAGCCTTCTCACCAATGTGGCCATATCTCAAATGCCATAACATAGTCTTTTTAGCAGGAAGTTTAACTTCCAAAGCATGTGCACTACCATCAGAATATGTTACAATAGATTTCTTCACTTCTCATTTAGATGGTTGGAATGAAGTGACTACAGCTCTTTTCTTCAAGTTAGAAGAACTATTGCACTGTGAAGTGCATGCCTCCAGTTGAAAAGGAGTAACTCTCGAAGTACCCTTCGCAAGCACCATAGATCCTCTAGTCATCTTGCATCCATCCTTAGAAAAGGCAACTTGCACACCTACATCATTCAACATACTTACAAAAAGCAAGTTCCATGCCAAGCCTAGGATGTGCATAACCCCAGTGATCCCCTTCACTCGTCCATTAGGGAATCAGATTGAGACTCTTCCACGACCAACAATCTTCAGATGAGAATCGTCACCCATGTACACTCTTCCACCATTGAACTCTTCATACCTCATGAACCAACTTTGATGCAAGGTCATGTGGAGTGATGCACCAGAATCTATCAACCACACATCATCAGATACATTGGTGGCTAGGGCTACGATGAAGGCATCACCATCATCTCGTGACTTGTCAGAATCTGAATATGGGGCATTCTTTTTCATCTTTTTCTTTTCCTCTTTGCATTCCTTTTAGAAATGCCTAGATTTGCCACAGTTCCAATAGCGATCCTTGGACTTTCCAGGAGATTTGGATCTCCCACGACATTTAGATCCACCCTTTTCACCTTTCTTGTCCTTCTTCCCTTTCTCTTTGGGTCTTCCATGAACCGCAAGAGCTTCTTTGGCTAACTCGGTTGTCTTTCTCCACATTTCTTCAGATAATAGTGAAGACACCACATCTTCCATCTTGAAGGTTGTTGTAGTGCTTCTGATGGCCATGACAAGATGATCCCACAAATCTGGCAAAGAACAAAGCAAGGTCATACACCAATCCTCCTCCTCCATTTTCACACCCACAGATGTCAACTGTGCAACAATCATGTTGAAAGTATTCATATGGTCCACAACAGATCCTCTGTCTTCCATCTTCAAAGTAAACAACTTATTTTTCATAAAAAGCTTGTTCACCAAGGACTTGGCCTGATAAACATCTCCCAACTTCTTTCAAAGAACTTTTGCAGTCTTCTCCTCATGGACATTCAATAGGACAGCGTCAGCTAGATTGAGTCTTATGAGACCCTTAGCCTTCTAATCTTTGAGGTCCCAATCAGCTTGTGACATTGTTGTAGGTTTTGTTCCATCAATGGTTTCCCATAGGTCACGATCAACAAGTAGATCTTTCATCTTGAGTTTCCACAACTTGAAATTTGTGCCATTGAACTTCTCCACCTCTACTCTTTCAGATGTGCTTTCCATCTCCTTCCTGTAACAAGATACAAAATACTCTACACACACTCCCACTCGACCTAAGATTAGCTCAAAAAACCCCTACCCAATAGCTAGAACCAAAACTAGTCAGGCTTTGATACCAACTGAAAGGAAGCTAGGTGTGCGGAAGTCACTTCCTACACTAATCTAATGAGGAGAGAAGAGTTCAAATTCATTTTTATCCTTATAATTACAGAATGTTAACAACAACAATGGAGATAATACAGCAATACACATACACACATAAATGAGACAGAAGAGAGAGACACAAGATATACGTGGGGAAAACCCTTATCAGGTGAAAAACCCCACACTCCAAAACCTGCACAATGTATTATCAAAACTGAAATGGTTTACAATACACTTACAATGCAAGCTCTTAGGAGTCTTCAACACTTGTATCTGGAGACAAACTGATAGCATAATAGTACCTGTCAATCACATAATATCTCCTCTCCAAAGCACATGTTTATATAGAAAATACAAGGCAAAAATGGCTCTATCTTGAGATGGGCGTCCAACATGGCCTCATGACCCAAACCCCATGCCTATGGACACTTGTCCAACATTGTAGGATGTTCCTGACACTTGTCAAGTCACCCCATCCCAAAGAGGTTGCCTATTCCCAAGATGGGTAATGACAGATGCTCTTACGACTCTTACAACTGTCATAGAATCTGTCATACTGGCATATCTTACAACTGTAAGAGAATATGTCATAAATAGGCTATAAATAACATATTCTCTTACAACATGTCATAACTCTCCTTGGAGCACCCAAAGATGCCTTCTTCCAAGATGCCTTGTGACACATGTCTTCACCTATCATAGAACCTTCTATTCTCACTCTTACGTGTCATAGATTCTGTCATAACTGTTTCAGTCAAGATTCACTTACACACTAGTCAAGATGCTGAAACATGGTAGAAAATTTGTACCACACAAAATGGATGCCTATCTCCACATGGAGTGTGTTGACCATCCTAGTCATCTTACAAGTGGAGTGACAACTCATCATGCCACTTCACACTAAATGACAAAACAGGATGTGCAACAACATTACAACATAAGCTAAGTAAATAAATTACATTACAATAATAAATGCAAGGAATTACCAAGGTTGAGACACCTTAATTCCCAACAAAAGCTCTTGTGCCTCCCAGAGATGTGGTAGAACTGCTACCACTCCTCTTGCTCCTCAGAAGTCCTCCGGGACTGTTCCCCCTGCCAATGTGAAAGAGAAAGCTGCTCTAGTGAAGGAGAAATATCCTTTGGTAAGGCTAAGAACAAGGTATGCTACCTCTTCTGAAGTCCCTATCGGCATGCTTGCTAAGAAGAGAAGAGTGAAGGTAAAAGGTTCCAGACAAGTATATGCCAGTCATGATATTTGTGAGGAAGAAGAAGGACCCAAGCTAGTCTGGAAAAAGAGAGAGAAAGTTGATATTACTACTGAAGAAGAAGAAATTAGTGAGAAGGAGAAAGAAGGCTTTATCTTTAGGAGAAGAGAAGTCATATCATGTGAAGAAGAGGAGTCTTCCAAGAAAGGGAAAGGAAAAGGTAAGAAAAGGAAGAATGGTGGAATTGATGACAAAGGGAAAGGAAAACAAAAGAAATCAGACAAAGAATTTCTTTCCTCTTTACAGTTAGATGCTGCAATTAATGCAATCATGAAGTATAAAAAATTGAAGCAAGTGGTAGAATTATATGATGAAGACATGTCCGATGATGACAAGGTAGTCATTGAAGCTGCAATAATCAGGTATCTAGATGTTTTTAATGTTGCTTCGATTGAAATAACAAATCAGCTACCTGATAGTTTAGCTAACATTCTGACAAAGAAGAGAGATGAAGCAATTAGTAGAGATAATGAAATGAAGAGCAAATTTTTTGGAAAACTCTGTCCTATCATCTCTAGACTAGACAAGAAGAGAGCCTTATAGAGATTGAACAAAGAATTTAGAACTAAAAAAAAAGAATAAACACTTTGGTCAAATAATGAAGAGGACATAAGGAGACTAGAAAAGGAAACTTTGAATACAACTATAAATGTTTTAAAAGAACTTTAGTTTGCTACTATTGAATAATATCATTCTAATAAAGAGGAAAAGAATGATAACCAGACTGAGGCTAGTGTAGAACAAAGTGTTGAACCACCCTTGGTGACTGAGCAGAATTTTCCCTCACCTTCATGAGAAGACAATACAACTAACCCTCTGGTGAATATTAAAACAATTGATGATCAGAGGGAGCCTAGATAGAAGAAAAGATAGAGGAAGATAAAGAAGAATAGAATGAGGCAATGCTAGATCAGAATGCAAATATTTTGGATACTAACTTTGTTTTGTAAAATGTTGAGGAAAGAGAATTGCATGATGCAAATCCTCCTCCGGACTCTGAAGAAAAGAAAAAAAAGAAAAGGTTGGTGAGTCCTCTAGATTCTCTCCACTGGACTCTATCAGGGAGTTTTTGGTGAAGCAAAGGGAATCACAAGTTTTATCATCCCCACACCTTCTACAAGTACAAGCTTCAGATGGTCAGATTAATTTGTCTACCATTTCTCCTTTTCAAAAGCTTTAATTAGGAACAATCTTTTAGGCATCTGCACAAGAGGAGATTTTGCAATCTAATGTAGAAGGAAAAAAGTTAATGGAAGAAGCCATGAAGATTTTTGAGAAGTCCGTGGCTGACGAAATAGAGATGTTACTTTGACTCCGGCATTGCAAATGAAGGATCTGATGAGTAAAGTTAACAGTCAGTTTGAATCTTGTGAGTTAGCAGCAGAGAAAAAGGTAAGAGAAGAGTTTGATAACAAGAGACTGGTAGAACTGATTGATAAGTGATCTAAGGCACACACTCTTCTAGAAAATGGTATAAAATATATTGAGACAGATATGAATGATGCAAATGCTCTATATCAGTTTTGCTTAACTTGGCCCATAACGATAAAAGACATAAAAGATAAAATAGAGGGCCTTGAGGATCAACTTATAAAGCTCTCCAGAACTTATGATCCATTAAAAGATCTGAATGGAGATGTAAGAGCTGCAATAGAAAAGGCTCATGCAAACATAAAGAAACTACAAAATCATAAGGAGTCCATAAAAGACCAAATGAGCCAGCTAAGAGAGAATGTTAGCTTTAAGATGGCTTCTATGACTTGTCTGATAAAGAAGCTGAGAAAGCTAGAAAAAATGTTGATGCCCCTGCTACTGTGGATAAGGAAGAGGAATTACTCTTACAGATCAATGGACACATACAGATACTGAGCTATGCTAAGGCATAGTGGGATTCATATGTGGTACAACTCAAGAACATCTACAAAGACATCTTCCCAAAAACTCAGTAAGTTTTGATTTATTATGTACATATGCGGAAGATTAAGAGACATTTTTGATATTTTGATATTTTTGACATTTTTGATGTCACAAAGTAAGTTTTGATTTAAGGGTATACTTAGGGGGAGATCCGGTACAAAGTATACCCTTTGCCATTGATGTCAAAGGGGGAGAGTATTTTGGAAAGAGACATGTGAAAAAGGATAGACATATTTCTCAGGGGGAGTATGTTGAAGAATTTGGTCTTGATGGGTTTTCACATCATGTGTTGCCATCAATGCCAAAGGGGGAGATTGTTGGCAACATCAGCGTTGGAGAGATTATTAGCATGCAAAAGATAAGGTAGAGCATGAAGTTATGCAGTGTTGTCATTGATGGAAACAACAGTTGTAAGGAGCAAAGCAAGTTGAATGGGAATTTTGCAAGAGGGTTTGATCCTCTTCCATTTAGATTCATCTATTTCTTCTAAGAAGACAAATGTACAAAGAGATCTGATCTGGTAAGGAATGTGTTGAGAAATTTGGCTAAGTGTCAGCATACTGAATTTAGCATATAGTGTTCTAGTTTTTGGTCTGCATTGTTCCACCATTGAAGATCATGTCTTGCGGTTCTAATATGTTGTTATTAATCACTAAATACATCTATTTCAGAATTTTGTCATCTAATGTTCTCCGGAATGAAAGATAGAGTTGTTTAAGTATCGCACCCTAAATAGACTGTGCATTGACAGTGCTAGAGGTGATTTGACTTACTCTGCATTTCACCGCAAGTGAACATTTTGTTGTGTGGATTTGAAGATAAGTTTATGGATACCTAAAGTGTGTATATTCCAGGTTTGAGGCAATTTGAAGTTCCAGATACTGTTTTGGGATTTGATAGTTGGTTCATATTAGTGTTACGTTGCCAATGGAGCCAACCTGAAGATAGTGATGTTGCGCAGAATGTAAACATGTTTTACCAAGTTAAGTGGGAGCTATTTTAGGTCCATCTCGACCTATTTCAAGTTGTTTCAAAGTTTAATTTTTGGTGCGAAGTGTGTGTGTAAATTTGTGGGGCCGACAACTTTTGTATGACATGTTTTACACACTACATCCAATTAGGCCGACCTCGTTGATGTTGTAAAGGAAGAGGATATATAAAGAAGTTTGTTTTTTATGCTTTGAGTAACAACAATAATGTGTATGTGATCCGAATGATGTGACAAGTGCCTATAGATGTGAATTGAGGAAATACAGAGTAGGACAGTGTGATATTTCAAATCAATAAGAAAAGTTTTGTTTCTGTAACTTGAGCTTCATTGGAGCTATATTCCATGCATATGTAGATGCAATTGTAACAGTTCAAATTCTGGCAGTGAGCCACCCTTCTTTTCTCTCTTTATTTCTTAGTGGGTAGTGAGTCCACCTGCAGTGAGCACTTCTATAATATTTTACAACTGGTTATAATATATTGTGAGCTAATCATCACCGTGGTTTTTCCCTTTTTGGGTTTTCCACATAAAAATCCTGGTGTTCATGTGTTATGGTTTGTGGTTGTATGTTCTATGCTTAATCTACTTTTCTATTATTGAATTTCGGAAATAGGTTGAATGCTTAATATGTAAATGGTTTTAAAGGATACTAATTCACCCCCCCTCCCCTCTCAGTATTCCAAGTGTTCAACAATAGATATAAGTGTAAACTAATAAATTTGCACTTGAAGTGGCCAACCTATAGGTGCTTCTTGATCATTAGGGTAATACACCTTGTATGGTTGCTAGAGTTTCATTGACCTCTCCTTCCAAAGGGCATTAGTCCATGGTAGGAGTCATAATGCTTATGGGCATGATTCTCATGCTTCTTAGACATAGCTCATGGTCATAGTGCCCACATGGATGGTCTCCAATTTCTCATCATCCTTTAGCTTCCTCTCAATCACATGACGAAGGTGCCTCAAGTTGGCTAGACATAGCAGCAAGTTTCTTCATCTTGCATTGGCCATTTCTTCTCCCAAAGCTAAGGAAGTGCATTATGAACAAACTCATAATGGTTCTCTTAAAAGTCAGCAGCCCATACTGGATGGCCAAAACAATCCTAATATGTGAAAACCAGATGGTTGTGACCTACCTCCTACTACTAGATCAATAGCTTTTGTTGCTTAACATCTTGTTGTTTTTCTCTTTTGATATATTAGAGTACATTTTATATAGACTACATACTGCACCATCCTTTTAATGATATAGTATATATTTTAAAAACTTTATATAATTAATATAAACGACACTATTTCATTAAAATAAATAAATAATACAACACATTAAAGTTACAAACTTTGTTCAAGAATGTACAAACAAAAGATAAAAAATGTTTGGAATATTAGGGTTTATAAACATCCCTGCCTAGAAAAGCATCCAATATGATCCATCAATATACAAATTTGTTGTTAGGAGTTTAGGTTAAATAACAAAAATTTCAGCTTCCTGGACTACCACTGTTCCTTACTGCTACCACCAACAAAAATTTTCATCTTCTTCCTCAAAATTTCCCCACGCATCTCCATTCTCTTCAGTAAAACTCCTTTCCAACCATACAACTTGATCCACTTCCACTTGCCACAGTTCGTATGGGATATCCACGCTACAAGGGTTAAACATCGACGCCCCTGCAAAGCATCCATTGTTTACCAAAAGCCCACCTGCACTGAAATTCTCGAAGAAACCCTCTTCTTTATCACAATCTCTTGCAAAACTTTCTCCTTCGTAATACCCATAATCGACCACACTCTCTGAAGAATATATTTCTGTCGAAACCACACCATCCTGGGCCTCTGCAAGTTTGGAAGAGCAGTTAGTCAATGATGATGCAGAGTCACATAAGATGTGGCTCAGATCAGCTGAACATTCTAAGGGAAGAGTAACGCCATGAGGAGAAGAAAGTGGGGCATCATCAGCTACGACGCCTATTTCTTGCATAAGCTCTCTCATCAAACTGTATACATGCTCCTCATCTATACCAGATACAGAATCCTCCTCCACATCAGAAGATTCAGATGCCCATAAAACAGATTGCAAGCAATTAGCTCTAGACCTTTTCTGCTCTTCAGGCTTCTCCTTCTCATGGGTATCATCTCTGCCGCGTTTTCGACAACAGACAATCTCCTCATTCTCTCGATTCATCATGAAACTTACTCTCTGTAATAATTGATTTGAAATTTACATAACACTCCTCTAAAGATTAATGTAGAAAGCTTTTCAACACACCTTAACGAAATCTGGCAGCTCTGACAGCTCTCAGAAACTCAGAATTACCTAGAGTGTAAGAGATGAATAAGTATAACTATAAAATGCTTAGAAAAGAGTACTGAGATTGTGTCTTCCCTAACCTGGATTTTATATCCGTGGGCTACGAAGTATCCGGGCTTAAATGGGAACCGACGAAGTAGTTGTCGGGGACGATAATGGCAGTATCACTCGATCAACAGAGCCTTCGGGTATCATCGTTATCTTCTTTCTTGACCAACGTTGTCAAATTAATTTGACGATAGACATTTGCATCGTTTTCTCCACAGGCCGTAATCTAGTAATCTCTATGCGTGTTGAATTAATCCATGAGAAGAATGCAATCTCCGAAAATTAATGTGGATCTTCCACTTTTTAATGGTCAAAGAGTTAATAGCAATTTTATATCTTCATGTCCGTTGAATTAATCCATGAGAAGAATGCAATCTCCGATCTGAATGGAACATGAAAATGAAATATAAAATGATGGGCCGATCTTCGTCATCCGTATAATGTTCAAACAATTAATAACAATTTTATATCTTTATGCATGTTGAATTAATCCATGAGAAGAATCTAATCTCCGATCCCAATGGAACATAAAAATGAAATATAAAATGATGGGCGGATCTTTGTCATCCGTATAATGGTCATAGTTAATAGCAATTTTATATCTGTATGCGTGTTGAGTTAATCCATGACAAGAATGCAATCTCCGATTCTATTGGAACATAAAAATGAAATATAAAATGACGGGCCGATCTTCGTCATCCATATAATAGTAAAACAGTTAATAGCAATTCTATGTCTTTATGCTTGTTGAATTAATCCATGAGAAGAATGCTATCTCAGATCTTAATGGAACATTAAAATGAAATATAAAATGATGGGTCGATCTTCGTCATTCCTATAATGGTCAAACAGTTAATAACAATTTTATATCTTTATGCGTGTTGAATTAATCTATGAGAAGAATGTAATCTCGGATCCGAATGGAACATAAAAATGAAATATAAAATGATGGGCCGATCTTTGTCATCCATATAATGGTCAAACAGTTAATAGCAATTTTATATCTTTATGCGTGCTGAATTAATCTATGAGAAGAATGTAATCTCGGATTCCAATGGAACATAAAAATGAAATATAAAATGACATCCGTATAATGGTCAATAGCAATTTTATATCTTATTCATATTAAAACTTCGTAAATATTTGTCTTATTTTTATTGGTTAAAATTGACTTTTGTTGAAGAGGATGGTGTTTAAAAATGTACGATTGATTGAAGTGCATTGAATATTTGAGGACGACTTAACAGTGCTTTGACTTCTTTGTTATAATTAAATGTGAATTAGAATTTAGACGTGAAATATATGGCCGCTCTCTTCAATTTAACCCTTTTTACACTTCCACTAGGCTAACCAAATATTCGTTCAATTTTGGTTTTGTTTCCGTGTTGGAGTCCAACCATGTGATTTTGACTATGTTTCCAATGGTTTGGCTGCAGCTACATGTTTGGCATGCATCTCATCAACAACAATACACATCCTATCTTGAACAATTCTCGCTGAAAATAATCTATGTGGAATGTGGAAAAACATTTTGGTCAAATATCATGTTTGTTTGATTCTGGTGTGGTCAAATATCGTGTTTGAAGATGGTCTCTTCAAAGATCCTCAAAACACTTTCAAAACAAAATGAGTCCCTTTTTGGAAGAATTCAAACTTAATACCTATTTTACGATGTTGAACAATCTCAACGGTCAAATTTTTAAGGGATGGTTTACGCAATGTGTCATCACGGCGTCCGTCCTCTTTAAGGGAAAATCAATACAACCTTCAA
This sequence comes from Cunninghamia lanceolata, assembly GCA_027924645.1. Classification (NCBI taxonomy): domain Eukaryota; kingdom Viridiplantae; phylum Streptophyta; class Pinopsida; order Cupressales; family Cupressaceae; genus Cunninghamia; species Cunninghamia lanceolata. The sequence goes on along the minus strand of BSBN01001396.1, from coordinate 2,473,326 downwards.
AACATCTACCATGTTAATAGGAGAATAATTGGGGAAATTAATTAAGTATAATCCACCTTTGAATATATGAATTGAGTATTTAAATGGATTGATAAAATTAGTTAAGGTTGTAATTAAATATGTGTTAATGAAAATGAGATGGTTAGGCTTCCGTATTTTGTAATGTAAGTTTTAATTGATATGTTGTTATGGTAAATAACTATAAATTGCATTTTAGGACTCGAAAATAGATTAGATAGTAAGGAGAACTAATGTCTAAGATGCTCAGAGTCCAGGTCAAAATTGTAGTAGCAAACTTGTCTAGACTTCCTAGATTATGTCTCCATCTTCCTCTTCTTTTGGGCCTTGGGATCATCATTTCCTCCTATGACTGTCTGAAATAAACTTTGTTTTGTGCTGCATGTTCTTTGAGATGTTTGACTCGCAACTTTGGTCCTTCCTTGTGTCCTGAGAGATCTTCTTGATGTTTAGTCGGTTGCTTGTCTTGTAGCCGTATGGCTGATGGTGGGAGCTCCTACTACTTGTGTTGATGTTGTCGAGGCAAGGACTCTCGATGATGATAGTTTTATGTGTGCCTTCACATGCATGGTTAGTGTTGATGGTCCTACAACAGTGGCAGATGTCACTTCCTACTCTACAACATGAGCTCTTGTTATTGTCCCAAAGCCAAGTTGTGCATTTGACTCTATCTTCTTGCTTCCTAGGAAAGCAACCTCTTGTCATGGCTGACTTATTGCACAATGTGTGAAAAGGTTGAGCTATCCTAGACCTTATCATAGGTCATCTCCTAGATATCATCCTCAAGGATGTCATTTGTCTTTTGCTTTGTGTGGCCAATCTCTTGGCAAAATATTCACCATACCTTGATTTTCTCTTTACTCCATTGTTCTCTTCTGAGTTTTGGCACCTAATCATTGAACATCTTAGGTTCATATTTATTTACCTTCTTATAGAAGGTCTTGTAGAACAAGGAAGACAAATGAAGTTAGAAATACAAACTAAATGCATAAATACATGAAGTTATACCTTCAAATGTGATCCCTCTCCTTTGATAGGGTGGAAGGAGTTGCACCCAAACTCTTTAGATTTTACCCAAGTAGATGAAATGTGGATTGCTCTTGCTTTCAACACAATATGATGAGAGATTGGAGGATAGACTGATAGGTTGGATAGAGATGAGAGATAAAGCTAGAGTGATTTTAGCATTACGATGGTATGATGAAGAGATTTGAGAGAAATTTGGGCATAGTTTTGATGCAAGAAGAAGTTGTTTTTAAATGGCTTGGGTGAGGGTTTCATTTATAGCTTTTTGAAAAGAGGATGGAGGGTGAGGATTAAAAGATGAGATCAAGGGCTAGAAATGGTTGAGAGTTAGGGTTTGGATTAAAGTCATAGCCTTATGACAAGTGTCACAAAGGGAGTGGATGAGAGAGATCAAGGGTTGAGATTAAGTCAATGGATTTGGAGCTCTCTCCTTATTTGTGAATTTTAAATTCACATGGGGAAAGGTGTGGAGGATAAAAATGAATTAAAATTTTATTTTTGGGAAGAGTGGCTATGACAAGTGAATTAAAAATTCAACTCATGGGGGAGTGTGAATTAAAAATTCACTTTTATGTGGAGATGTAAAGGTTGAAGGACACATGTACACTTACATGTGTAAGAGGGTGATAAATGATGTGTAAGGAAGATTTGACTATTCAAAGGTGTGTGGGAGGATGGGATAAGCAAGGTTAATTAAGTGTTAAGCTTAATTAATCTGGGTCTAGGGGATAGGTAGGCTAGGGTAGCTAATTAAATAATTAATATTTAATTAATTAGGATAGGGATATGTTAATTAATAGGATAGATTAATTAGATAAGCATGATTTATCTAGTTAACAAGGATTAGGGAAATGGGGAAATTAACTAAATAAATATTAGAAATATTTATTTAATTAATGAGGATAGTGTTGTAAGGTATAGTGAGAAATTAAATGAATTAATTGATCACCAAGGATGGGTAAATGGTTAAGGGTAGATGATTAGGGATAAATTAATTAAATAAAATGAATTTATTTAATTAATAGGAGGGATAATTGGTAGTGTAGAGATGCAGAAAATTGGTCTGCAGAGCAAGTCAATTTTAGGTGTCTACATTTGCCCCTCTTTGAAATGGTGTTACGGCTAAGTAGCATTATTTCAAAGAAGTTAAAATATAGAGTTGGATTGGACAAAAAAATATTTTGGTTTGGAAGAATAGGGTAAGGGATAATTGGTAAGGGGGATGCGCCCTCGAGAGGACAGGCAGGTTGCAAGAACACGAGTGTGCTCTCAAAATGGATGAAGCGGATTGGTTGAAGTGGTTGAGGATAAGGTGTGAGATGAAAGAAGGATGATGGATTGATGATTAGATGATAGGTGGATTGGAGAATGGATGATCATTATGCTGAAAATGATTTAGAGCAATCCTAGGTTTGATATAGCAAAGTGGATATTTTCACCAAGGTATAGAAGACCAGGGTGATGATGTTTATCCAACATTTGCATGGACTAGACACGCAGACAAAGGGATGATCTCATGCATGCCCAAGATAGTACAACCTTGTCTAGATGAGGGAAGGGGACTCATAGCGTAAGTCCTTAATACACAAAAGGTATGATGAACCTTAGATGCACAAGGAGATCAATATGCTAGAACCGACCCTATGATCCACAAGATATGAATACTAGCTTGGAGTAATGAAACTAAAACACAAGCACATCATACAAAAGCAAGACTATGCCCCATTCTAGATGTTTTCGCCACATACTAGGATATAGTGAGATCAAGGTAGTTTTGATGTGATCTTCGAATAGGACAGAAGATTAAAAAATCAAAACTCAAAAGACCAACAAATCAAACAAATAGCCATTGTATCTCTTGCCAAGATGGATGATGATAGGATAGATTCTACCTATTGTAGAAATGATATATCCTAAGGCAGGAATCGATGGATGATTGGATCATGCCTAGTTGATGTCGTTGGATTGGCGCAAGATATGATGGTTACAAGTTGTGGACGATGTTGATTTGATAGTTGATAATTTTTGTTAAGGTATGATGCAATGCTTGGGATCTAGTGTAAGCTCAACAAGTAGGGACCATCCAAGCGGCTTGGATGGGTGCATCTTATGTACCTAAGTACTGGAAACTTCCTTCATATTCCAGACTGCCTACATACCATGTATCCACAGGATCAAGGCACATTAAGATGCAAGTGGTGATGATATGTAGTTCTGATTTGTGATGGTGATGTGGGAGGATTAAGGATAGATGTGATGGTGATGAGATGTTGATAGAACGATGTTAATTTTGAGATGGATATTTTTTGGGGATTTTATGGATTTTTGGATTTTTTTTAGATTTTTTGAGATTTTGGAGAGGGGATGGTTTATTATGATGGTTGCATTGGATTTCATTTGGATAGCCTTTGTGCTAGATACCAAATGACAAGGGGACACCAAGTCTAGAGGTGAAGTTGATGGGGTTGGATAGGGGGATTGGCGATGAAAGATGATGGATAGCTGATTCATTATAGATGAATGGACAAGCGATAGGGATGCGTGTTAGATAGATGGAAGATAGGGATGAGGGATAGGATAGGTATGCATGATATATGGATGGGGGGTTTTAGGATTTTCTCCAAGGGCTAGGTTGAAAGGAATCATATGCCCCAATGCTTAGAATTTTGCATGATGGGTTCATGTTTGAATGGATGGACTTTGTAGTAGGTGGATGGAGGATAAGCTTGAATAGGGAGTATGTTGAAAGGTGTCCAAAGCATATTTTTTGATATTTTGGCCCTTGTCTTTATCAAGATCTAAGGAGGGGAATATAGTGGATAGAATGGAAGGTGGATTGTGGATATGAATATGATAGGATAAAGACAGATGATGGATAGGATTTACAAAGGATGTGGATGAAAGGTATGATTTTGTCCCCAAGTGTAGGGATACAAAAATGGATGGAGAAGGGGTTACACATGATGCCCACAAGGGGTTTTAATCATGGTACTTGCCCAAGGCGCCATTAGGAGTGGTTTTCACCATTGGACAGATTTTTTCTCTTTACTATTTTCTTGATTTTTTTCATTTTTTGCTTTTTTGATGGAATGCGGACTGTAGCATCTATTTCCATAGCAAGGAGAAGATGGTCCCATGTTAGATAGCATTATAGATGACAATTGCATGGATGTTGGTAGATAGGAGAAGATGGAATGGACGGTGGATAGTGGATTATGATGTGGATTATGTGGATTATGATGTGGATTATGCAAAAGCATGGACCATAGGGATGTGATGGGGGAGATATGTAGGATAGTGGATGAAAGATGGAGAGATGGAGGTATGTGGGAATGTCATGTGGTGGGGGGAATCAAGACCAATGGTTGCACACACCATGGTATATTTTGAAGAATATGTTTTGGATGTGGAGTTGGGAGTAATGGGGATTGGGATAGGGGATTTTTGGATGGCCTATTTGGGATTTTAGGGACCCAAATAGACATAGGAATAATGGGATTTTTAGATGGGGAGCAGGATGTTTGGGATTTTGGGGTGGTTTGAGAGGTGGATGCCTCAATTGCTTTGATTGATCTTTGCTTAGGAACCCACACCATTTTTGTTTTTGCTTTTTCTTGTGTTGGTGTGGGCTTTGATAGCTTTTTGGATTTTTTATTTTTCTTGGAAGGGATAACATCTTTAGGCTTTTGTACTTTATGAGTCAAGACATTCAAATTTTTGAATCCCAGGGATTTGGGGGAAGCTTCATGTTTGAAAGATGTGTTCTTTTGTTGGTCTTGATTGGGAATTTTAGGGGGTTTATGGGTGGAGGGGTTAAAAGTGGATTAATGGATAAATGGATGAGCAGATTTGAGGATGGTGATATTAGGAGTTGGGAGGATAGGAGAATGAGAGGATTTGTGGATAGGGGTGTTTGGTGTTGGTAGGATAGGAGGTAAAGTGGATTTGATAGGGATATTTGGAGTTGGAAGTAGTGGAGGTAAATTTGATGGAGGAAGATGGATGGTTACATGCTTTTGTAAATGATAGGATGATGGAGGAGGGATGGTGACATATGATTTGGGAGTGCGATGAGATGCACCATGTTTGGGATTGGATGAATGGATTTTGGAAGGTGGGTGGATGGTATGAACATGTTTAGATTGTTTGCCTTGGGATGTATAGCCAAGGCCATGAGAGGATGGATGGAATGTGATGTGGATGGGCTCTAAGATGCCTTGTTCATGAAGGCCTAAGCCTTTGCTTTGATAGTTCATATGTTGGAGTATGCGACATGCGATGGGATGTTTGGTGCTTTGGAAACAAGATGCTAGTCTATTATTTGTTGGAAGAGGATAGGTGGTGGAAGGGAGTTGTTCACCTCCTATGAGGGAGTCACCGCGGATGAAGGTGCTTTGTCCAAGTGGATAAGGGGATGGATTTGGGATGGGATTGGTAGATGGAGGTAAAGGATTAATGGGGGATGGTGAAGGGGTGGTAGAAGATGGTGTAGGATCAATAAGTTGATCAATATATGGGAGAGGGTTGGGGATGGGATTAGATAAGATGGTTAGATCTTGATTAGGAGAAGGGGTTTATATTTCAACATGCTTTGGATTTGATTCTTGACATAGCTCATGTACTTGGATAGAAGTGGGAGTGACTTGGATAGATGTGGTAGGTGCTTGGATGGATGTGATAGGTGCTTGACTTATGGGTTCTTGAAAATGGCTACATGATGGTTCTTGACTTATGATAGGGGGTTGTTCAAAAGATCTAGTGGATGTTGGATTGCATGAGGGTGTTTTATTCCTTGCTAATAGCCAATGGATGGTATCTTTCATGAGTCTATGGGTTAATGAACAATATAATGGATGGATAATGATGGTGGACGATGTTGGATTTGGATTGGGAATGGATAGGTGGGTGATGGGATTGGGTTGTGATGGTTCATGGATGGGTTCAAGGATAGGTGTTGGACTAGATGATGGTGTTGGAGGGGTGGAGGATTTGGGGGATTCCTTTGCTTTGCTTGGTGATGTTCTTTGGAGGAAATCCCACAAGGATTCTTTGGATGTCGTGGGTTTAGGATTTGGAAGATTTGATGGTGGATTAGATGGTGGATGGGTAATAGGGATTGGTGGCTTGGGAGATACATAGGGTGATGGATTAAGGTTGGTAAGGTTGAAGGGATATTGTGATGGGAGGATTGGAGGATGGGGATTGGGGGATTGGGGATTTTCGTGGGGAAATGGTTGTTGATATAAGCTTTGGATTTCGGATATAAGGTGTGATAGATTGGTGTTCCCTTGATCAAAGTTAGCATGACAAAGGTTGGGGGATGGATAAGTTGGAGGTATTGATTGGTTGGATAGGTACGATGGCATGGATGTGTAAGGGGATGGAGATTGATATGAGGGTTGTTGGTGCTTAAATCTGTAGGCACCTTCCTAAAAATTCAAGCATTCAAATATGTAGGCCCCTTCCCAAAAGTCCAAAAAGTTCTAACACTTTCAACCTCTGCAATAGTAAAATTATAAAAATCAGTTAAGGTGCAGGTGTCTTTGTATATACAAGGGTGTTTGTATATACATGCAGGTCAAAGATACATTGGCGGGCTTGCAAAATCTCAATCGGCCTCCAAAAGGTGATGAAAAAAGGAGTTATATGCATTTCTAAATGCATATCGAGTTTGCATATACAAGGGGGAATCTATCGCAGATTCCCAGGAATATTCGCTTCTTGCATATCGGGTTGCATGTATATTTGGTTTGTATGTTTAGACATACAACAGTTAGATACAAAGAAAAGATACATTGCGGGCATATTCCAGGAAAGATTCCTTGTTTGTATGTGAAAGGGTGAATGTATGTTTGGACATACAAGGGTCATATGCAAGGAAAATATGCATGGCAGCAAGATAGACAATTGGTGGGGCCCACAAACATACAAAGGCAAATGTATGTGAAATTGTACATTCGCAATATGCAAGGAAGGTGATATACAACCCAGACGTGATGGAGTTTTCAAGCTACTTCATAAACATTTGAGATCCGTGGGTTGTATAAAGTGCTTGTATATGCCGATATACAAGCCGATGTGCAAAGATGGGATACAAGCCGGACTTCAAAGGTTTTTTGAATCTGATGGATAAATGGCAGAGGTCCGTTGTATGTATATCACATTTGTATGATGCGATATACAAGGAAATGTACAAGTAAGAAGATGCAAACCGGACCCGATCTGAATTTTAAAACACCTCATTAGTCATTTGAAGTCTGCAATTTGCATGTATGTATGCATTGTATATCATGGATATACAGTGAAAATGCAAGGTTTTAGGTACAAAGGCCAGATTTCAAAGTTGTTCATGAAGGTTTGGAATCTGTGGATTGCATGTATATTACATTTGCATATGCAACATACAAGCCTATATACAAAACAAAGGCATACAACCTAGATGCGAAGGGAGAGTCAAATACAATGAATAAAATCTGAGGTCCGGCTTGTATATAAAATGCTTGTATGTTCGCGATATGCAAGGGGCCGATATACAAGTGGTGGGCCCCAATAACTCGAAGGAGCTATTGCATGTATATGCATTTTGCATATACAAGGGATTTTGAAAGGGGGAACAGTGGCGATTGTATATGCATATGTTTTTGCATGTACAAGGGTGAAATGGCAAAATGGAGAAGGTGAACAGTTAGCGATAGGAACATGGAGTGCCTACGTGGCACGTAATCATTGGCTCTTGGATTTTCTGCAAGTTTTTGGGGCCGTTGGATCTCAGTGATGGAATGTAGATCAACGGTCAGGTTTTAAACCTTCGGTGATGGATTTTCCTTGTGTCTGTGGCCATTTCTGAGTGGGAAGGCTCCATGGGTGCATTGCTACGATTTCCAAGGGGAGCTGTAGGTAGTTGAGCATTAATGGCAACATACAGAGGCATGGGCTGATGGTTGAATGGCCAACTACCAGATTTATGATGAAAATCTTTGGGAGGTGGCTCAAATCCTGAGCCCACCTGCTCTCTTCCTCTACTTCTCGGCTGCATTCAATTTTGAGCACCATTTCTCACGATGCATTGTATCAGGCAATTTTTGAGTTGACCATTGTAATTTTTCTGAGTACACAGTCTTGGTATAAAAGCCAAACTATGTTACTCATTGTGTTGTTTGAAGACTTGGGCAATTTTTTGTGTGAATAACAAAAAATAGAGCATTTCCTATTTGTTTTATCTCTGTGGAGTTTATGTGTTGCATCTGTATTATATCTTGCACATATGTTCAGTTTCTTGCAATTGTATATGAAAAATGCATTATTGCATGTATTTATCTATCTGTCTCCACTTGTTGCATGCATTTTCTTCTTTTGAATCTGGTTGCTAAGGGTTTCTCAGATTCTAGGGTATAGTTTTGTTGTATCACATACTTGATCTCTAACTTCCATTCAAGGAGTGGAATAAATTGTTTTAGGTTAAGGTATGGAGAAGAATGTATGTCAACTAGGATATCTATAAGTATGGATATTTAAATACCTTTTCTTGGGTGGTGTTTCTAAGGCAAGCATCACATTTGACCCCCTGAAACTCAAATCATAGTTGCAAGCCATTCTCTTGTATACGTCTAGTTGACTCCTTGCCCTGAGATAGACACTGATCTGCTTCTGGATTAGTAGTTATGATCTAAAACCCCTGTCTTGTATCCAAACCATCAAATTCAAACCATCCAAAACCCGTTAGTTGTAGGAGTAGGATTAGGAGCCCCTGCATACTCTCATCCATAACCAGACACATATGTCCAAGAGTGTTGCTAAACTTGTGATTTGTCATTCAAATCTTGGTCCATACATGAGAGTATTCTTTCTATTATCACAAAGCTAAATCTTCAAGTCATTGGGTGAGTCAAAGTGTTAAATCTTTAGCTATAGGGATACCCCCCTTGGTGCGGTAGAACCAAAAGTGAAGGGGAGGCAGCTCACGCAACCTCCTATATTCGTTGGCTGAATCTGCCTGTGCTTTGAAACTGGCAAACCCTCTGCTGATTCAGAAATAAATACCAACAAATGGCGACTCTGTTGGGGAGAGAGAGAGAGAGTCAAGTGATTTAAAGGCTAGAATATCTATTTTCCAGTGAAGTTGTTGTAGCAAGATGAAAAAAGTAACCATGTGGTGCTTTGCTGGTGTGGTGAATCCAAAAAATACATGTGCCTTGTTGATTTTCTTTCCTCTCTATGAGAGGTGGCAACTCTGTTGATTGAACCTATCATACTGCAACATATTTCTAGGTATTCCATTTTTCATTCAAAATGATGAGTTTAGAACAACAAACCTGGTTGTGTTCTCAAAGGAGACCATTTTTTATTGAAAGGTATAAAGCCCTAAATTTTAAGGGAATATATGGTTACCCAAATGCTATTCCAAATAAAATTAGAAAATGTTTGCCAAAATATAGTGGATCAGATTCTGAATCAGCAAACAAACACTTGCAAAAATTTTGTAATTTAATAGAAGATTATGAGGTAGAAGATGAAGATGTAGTAATGAGACTCTTTGTTTAGTCATTAGAAGATGATGCTAGGGTTTGGTTTTCAGACCTGCCTGTGTGTTCAATTTCTTCATGGATAGATTTAGAAATTGCATTCCTAGAGCAGTTTGGTGAAAGGTTTGATGTGGCCTCATTGATCATATATTTTATGAATATCCAAAAGGAAGATGAGGAACTGGTTCCAACTTTTAGTCTTCGATTTATTAAGTTGCTCAAGCAGATCCCTGAATATATGAGACCTAATAATGCATTGTGCTTGACAATTTATTTGGCTGCATTTGATGAAGAAGTGAGTTATTTATTAAGAGATAAAGAACCAGTCACACTTCACTAGGCTTACCAATTTGCTATGGATATTGAAAACAATGAGAAATATGGAATGCTAGTAGGTTTCATGGCTGCAAGTTGTCAAAACAGTTATCAAAGTGAATGTATTTCTGCTTTTCCACAATGTTCATTAAAGGGTGATTTTGTAGAGGGAAATATATTTCAGAATAATGTGTGCAGCCATGATGTGATGCATGAAGAAAATTGTATAGAAAATGTAGGCACATCCTATAATGATGAAAATAAGGATTGTTATCAACCTTTAGAAGAGAAGCCTGCAAACACAAAATGCCTTTCAAATAATGAAATGAAAGACATACATGAGGTTGTGTCTTGCAACAGTATGCATATCCCAGTTATGCCTAATTATTTGTGTGAAATAGATATGCAGACCTTCACTCTAAATATAGAAGATGTTGTTTCAAGGGACAACAATGAATATGTTAGTGACTACCAGCATTCAGATGCATATGTGAGCCTTTCAGATGATGAAATATATATGGATGTTGAATATGAGTGTTTCCTTGAAGATTCTAACCACCTTCACAATGCAGAGGTTGAAAAATTTGTTTTTGATTATCAGGGCATTGGTGAAGAGGAAAAATAGGGTCACTATTCAGAGGTGAATGGACAGGTTACAGATGTGTGTGCTCATATAGTTGGGAATAGTACTGGTTGCAGGGGTGACTATGAAGTTTTTGACATAGGGTTACATTCTGAGTTATCTCTGCCTTCTTTTGAGACATTCCAGGTGGACATCAATGACAAAATTGCTGAGCACAATGATGATGAATAGATGCATGCTTATAAAAATGAATTTGATTATGATATGTAGCTCATGCCTGAATATTGCATGTTTGATACTGAAGAGCTTTTTTTTTTGAAGAAAGGAAAAATGCTGGTGTGGATTCATTTGTTTCATATGAGTCTGTTAGTTTTCCAAGCAACATCAGTGATTCATATGATGATGACAGTCTACTGCTGAAAATGGTAGATGCTTATGAATTTTGTTGTAGACTTGTTGAAGGAGAAAGGAGCAGCAACACAAACAATTGCAATGCTAGGTGCTGCAAGTGGTTAAATACTTTCAGGCTTCATTTGAAGAAATCAAAACAGAATCAAGTGTTTGACAAAGGAAAACTCTAGTTTTTTCCTTATTGGTGGCCCTGGGCCGCCAAGTAAATTTTAAAAAATGTGTTTTGTGATGCAGGTTGGTGCAGTTTTGACTCTGTTGCCCAATGGATAAGGACTAATCTGCATCCGAGAGATCTAAAGTTCTCCCCATGCCTGCAAGAGGCATGTGTCCCCAGACAGAGCTTGTGTTGATGCTTAAACCTGCATGCACCTTCCTAAAAATTCAAGCATTCAAATATGCAGGCCCCTTCCGAAAAGTCCAAAAAGTTCTAACACTTTCAGCCTCTGCAGTAGTAAAATTACAAAAATCAGTTAAGGTGCAGGTGTCTTTGTATATACAAGGGTGTTTGTATATACATGCAGGTCAAAGATACATTGGCGGGCTTGCAAAATCTCAATCAGCCTCCAAAAGGTGATGAAAAAAGGAGTTATATGCATTTCTGAATGCATTTGCATATACAAGGGAGAATCTATCACAAATTCCCAGGAATATTCACTGCTTGCATATCGGGTTGCATGTATATTTGGTTTGTATGTTCAGACATACAATGGTTAGATACAAAGAAAAGATACATTGCGGGCATATTCCAAGAAAGATTCCTTGTTTGTATGTGAAAGGGTGAATGTATGTTTGGACATACAAGGGTCATATGCAAGGAAAATATGCATGGTAGCAGGATATACAATTGGTGGGGCCCACAGATATACAAAGGCGAATGTATGTGAAATTGTACATTCACAATATGCAAGGAAGGCGATATACAACCCGGACGCGATGGAGTTTTCAAGCTACTTCATAAATATTTGAGATCCGTGGGTTGTATAAAGTGCTTGTATATGTTGATATACAAGCCGATGTGCAAAGATGGGATACAAGCCAGACTTCAAAGGTTTTTTAAATCTGATGGATAAATGGCAGAGGTCTGTTGTATGTATATCGCATTTGTATGATGCGATATGCAAGGAAATGTACAAGTTAGAAGATGCAAACTGGACCCGATCTAAATTTTGAAACACCTCATTACTCATTTGAAGTCCATAGTTTGCATGTATGTATGCATTGTATATCGCGAATATACAGTGAAAATGCAAGGTTTCAGATACAAAGGCCAGATCTCAAAGTTGTTCATGAAGGTTTGGAATCTATGGATTGCATGTCTATTGCATTTGCATATGCAACATACAAGCCGATATACAAAACAAAGGCATACAACCCAGACGCAAAGGGAGAGTCAAATACAGTGAATAAAATCTGAGGTCCAGCTTGTATATAAAATGCTTGTATGTTCGCGATATGCAAGGGGCCGATATACAAGTGGTGGGCCCTGATGACTCGAAGGAGCTGTTGCATGTATATGCATTTTGCATATACAAGGGATTTTGAAAGGGGGAATAGTGGCAATTGTATATGCATATGTTTTTGCATGTATAAGGGTGAAATGGCAAAATGGAGAAAGCAAAAAGTTAGCGATAGGAACATGGAGTGCCTACATGGCACGTAATCATTGGCTATTGGCTTTTCTACAAGTTTTTGGGGACATTGGATCTTAGCGATAGAATGTAGATTGACAGTCAGGTTTTAAACCTTTGGCGATGGATTTTCCTTGTGTCTGTAGCCATTTCTGAGCGGGAAGGCTCCATGGGTGTGTTGCTACGATTTCCAAGGGGAGCTACGGGTAGTTGAGCATTAATGGCAACATATAGAGGCATGGGCCGATGGTTGAATGGCCAACTACCAGATTTATGACAAAAATCTTTGGGAGGTGGCTCAAATCCTGAGCCCACCTGCTCTCTTCCTCTGCTTCCTGGCTGCATTCAATTTTGAGCTTCATTTCTCACGATGCGTTGTATCAGACAATTTTTGAGTTGACTGTTGTAATTTTTCTGAGTACACAGTCTTGGTATAAAAGCCAAACTGTGTTACTCATTGTGTTGTTTGAAGACTTGGGCAATTTTTTGTGTGAATAACAAAAAATAGAGCATTTCCTATTTGTTTTATCTCTGTGGAGTTTATGTGTTGCATCTGTAATGTATCTTGCACATATGTTCAGTTTCTTGCAATTGTATATGAAAAATGCATTATTGCATGTATTTATCTGTCTATCTCCACTTGTTGCATGCATTTTCTTCTTTTGAATCTAGTTGCTAAGGGTTTCTCAGATTCTAGGGTATAGTTTTGTTGTATCACATACTTGATCTCTAACTTCCATTCAAGGAGTGGATTAAATTGTTTTAGGTTAAGGTATGGAGAAGAATGTATGTCAACTGGGATATCTGTAAGTATGGATAGTTAAATACCTTTTCTTGGGTGGTGTTTGTAAGACAAGCATCAAATTTGACCCCCTGAAACTTGAATCACAGTTGCAAGCCATTCTTTTGTATACGTCTAGTTGACTCCTTGCCCTGAGATAGGCACCGGTCTGCTTCTGGATTAGTAGTTATGATCCAAAACCCCTGTCTTGTATCCAAACCATCAAATTCAAACCATCCAAAACCTGTTAGTTGTAGGAGTAGGATTAGGAGCCCCTGCATACTCTCATCCATAACTAGACACATATGTCTAAGAGTGTTGTTAAACTTGTGATTTGTCATTCAAATCTTGGTCCATACATGAGAGTATTCTATCCATTATCACAAATCTAAATCTTCAAGTCATTGGGTGAGTCAAAGTGTTAAATCTTTAGCTATAGGGATACCCCCTTGGTGTGGCAGAACTAGAAGTGAAGGGGAGGTAGCTCACACAACCTCCTATATTCGTTGGCCGAATCTGCCTATGCTTTGGAATTGTCAAACCCTCTGCTAATTCAAAAACAAATACCAACAAGGGTAAAGGTTGATATGAGGTCAATGGTGTGGGTATATAGGATGAAGGTTGGTATGATGAAGGTTGAAAGAATGAAGATTGGTATGATGTTGATGGGGATGAAATGTAGGGTGTTTGTTGATATGATGCAGTTTGGTATGAGGTTAATGGTGTGGATATGTAGGATGTTGAAGGTTGATATGATGAAGATGGGGTAGGGGTTTGGGATTCTCCAATGATGAGGTGTGCTAAGGGTATATCTTTAATGTCATTTTTGCATTTTTCCTTAGCATTAGGATCCATGTTCTCATAGATTTTTCTAAGTCTTTGTAATTGTTGCATTGCTACGTAAGGATCCATTTTGTTGGAGAGAAATGAGATGAAATGGAGGATAATGGATGATTGTGATGTTGGGAATCAAATTTCAAGACCTTAGGATGATTCAATTTGCTTCAAAGGATGGATGATTCTCTATACTTAAGGTGGCCTAATGACACTTAAGTAATAGAATTGATTTGGTTGATTAGATTGGATGATCAATTAAGGTCTTGATTTTTTGATTGGGTTGATTTGGATTTGGTTTGATAGTGATGTTGAGGAACTTGGATGTTGATTAGGATTGATGTTGATTTTGGATTGGATTTGGAATATGATTTGGAAGATTATGGATTGATGTTGGTTGGATTTTGGATTTGATTTGGATAAGATGGGATTAGAATAATGTTGATGAATTGGATTAAGGATGATGAGGGTGATTAGGATAAGATTGGATTGAATGATTTGGATGATGATGTGGATAAGATAGGTGGTTAGGATGATTAGGATAGATGGGTGATTAGATTTAAGATGAAGTGGATAAGAATGATTAGGATGATGAAGATAGATTATGAGTAGAGAGGGAGTGGATTAGAATTTGATCAAGCTCAAATAAAGGGATTGGATAAGCTCAACTTATGGGGTTTGATAAATGAGGGGATGGTTTAGTGGTGTTGGGATGAAAACCTAACCCGACGTGAGGTGGGGTGCAGGGGGCTAGACGCGACCCCCCGCTAACAAGGGTTTGGGGGTGTAGCCCCCGACTGGAATTTTTTTGAAAATGGGCTTATAAAGTTGATGTTTTTGATGGAAAAATTTGATATTTGGACATGGATGAAGAAGGTGCTAAAACAGATGGAAAATGGCACTGAAACAGAGAGGAAATGATGCTAAAGGATGTGAATGGTTGGATTGATGGATGAATTTGATTTTTCTTGACAAGTAGACAAACAATCAAGCAAGAAAACACAATGACCAAAGGTTTTGTTTGTGAAATATTTATCAAGCATGCACAACCTAAGGTGAAGCAAGGACAATACTTGTGAGACAAGTAGAGGGATTTGGGCCACTAAAATAAAGGTTTGTAGTGGGGGAACATCCGGGGGATCGGCACCTTACGAGCATCCGATAAACCACTTAAGGTTTTGACTAGCTCTACTAGGGGTTTCATATACACAAGGTACTACTCCCTTTCAAGCTAGCATCGAATGGTAAGTGCTCATACCAATTCGGACTTGGCTTTCACCTTATCCTTTTTTGTATAGCGGTCTAGATGAAAGTACTGCTTGGGGTCGCCAATGAGTTCTCCGAATGGATGTGTCTCAAGGGCAGGCCCACATCTTAAAAAGAAAAGTAGAATATAACCATTTCTCTTCACCCAAGATCCTTTTGAAGGCAAGGGGAGAGGATACTTTGATTCTACCCTATGGGATGACACAAACATGCAAGTGCACAAAACATGGAAAACAAGAGCTAATGTTCGTTTTAAGCCCAAAATGAAATGTGCCTAAAGTTGTTTGTTGCAAACAATGATTAATTTTAGAGCACCAAAATCAAATATTTTCTACACTAAGGCACACAAGGATTCTTTTTAGGTGCACCAAAATGAAATGTTTAATTGTAGATTGTTTGGAAGCAAGATTTGTTTTAGGTGCACCAAAGATAAATGTTCTTTAAGCTAAGCACACGAAGGTTCTTTTTAGTGCACCAAAAGAAATGTTTTCTATGCTAAGAAATCCTTGCAAAAAGATGTTAGTAACTTCTAGATTGTGCCCCAAGATGATTTGAAATATCTTGCAGAAAAGGGGCCCAACCCTGCATAGATCCCTAAGCTAGTACAGAAAATAGCACCAATCCAGAGGCAAGATAGTGCTAATATAAAAGATAGCACTAATATAGAAAATAGCACTAATCTAGAAGCAATATAGTGCTAATGCAGAAAATAGTGCTAATACATAAAATAGCACTAATATAGAAAATAGCGCCAATACAGAAAATAGCGCTAATACAGAAAATAGCGCCAATACAGAAAATAGCACCAATACAGAAAATAGCACCAATCTAGACACAAGATAGTGCTAATACATAAAATAGTGCCAATACAGAGGCAAGATAGCGCTAAACTATGTTTTTGCCTTAGTTTATAGTCTGTAGTGAGAAAGATAGCGCCGAACTGGGTGATGATAGCGCCAATACAGCACAGAGTTGGTCAATGGATGGATTTTAGGAAAAGTTTGCCATAGTTTCTCCTTGTTTCTGTGTAAAACCTATAAAAATTGAGAGCTAAAATGCTAGAAAGGCCAGAAAACAAGAAAAAAGAAGTGTTAAAATAGCACCACAACAGATAAAGAATAGCACCAAAACATGAGTAAAATGGTGCCACTATGCAGCAAGATGGTGCTAATCTGCAAAAAACATGTCTTTCACCAAAAAAAATCACAAGATAGTTAGATTGGTACCTTGTGGGTCCCACCAGGCATGCCAATGTAGAACAAGGAAGACAAATGAAGTTAGAAATACAAACTAAATGCATAAATACATGAAGTTATATCTTCAAATGTGATCCCTCTCCTTTGATAGGGTGGAAGGAGTTGTACCCAAACTCCTTAGATTTTACTCAAGTAGATGAAATGTGGATTGCTCTTGCTTTCAACACAATATGATGAGAGATTGGAGGATAGATTGATAGGTTGGATAAAGATGAGAGATAAAACTAGAGTGATTTTGGCATTATGATGGTATGATGAAGAGATTTGAGAGAAATTTGGGCATAGTTTTGATGCAAGAAGAAGTTGTTCTTAAATGGCTTGGGTGAGGGTTTCATTTATAGCTTTTTGAAAAGACGATGGAGGGTGAGGATTAAAAGATGAGATCAAGGGCTAGAAATGGTTGAGAGTTAGGGTTTGGATTGAAGTCATAGCCTTGTGACAAGTGTCACAAGGGGAGTGGATGAGAGAGATCAAGGGTTGAGATTAATAGTTAATGGATTTGGAGGGCTCTCCTTATTTGTGAATTTTAAATTCACATGGGGAAAGGTGTGGAGGATAAAAATGAATTAAAAATTTATTTTTGGGAAGAGTGGCTATGACAAGTGAATTAAAAATTCAACTCATGGGGGAGTGTGAATTAAAAATTCACTTTTATGTGGAGATGTGAAGGTTGAAGGACACATGTACACTTACATGTGTAAGAGGGTGATAAATGATGTGTAAGGAAGATTTGACTCTTTGAATAAAAAAATGATTTTTATTCAAAGGTGTGTGGGAGGATGGGATAAGCAAGGTTAATTAAGTGTTAAGCTTAATTAATATGGGTCTAGGGGATAAGTAGGCTAGGGGAGCTATTAAATAATTGATATTTAATTAACTAGGATAGGGATAGGTTGATTAATAGGCTAGATTAATTAGATAAGCATGATTTATCTAATTAACAAGGATTAGGGAAATGGGGAAATTAACTAAATAAATATTAGAAATATTTATTTAATTAATGAGGATAGTGCTGTAAGGTATAATGATAAATTAAATGAATTAATTGATCACCAAGGATGGGTAAATGGTTAAGGGTAGATGATTAGGGATAAATTAATTAAATAAAATGAATTTATTTAATTAATAGGAGGGATAATTGGTAGTGTAAAGATGCAGGAAATTGGTCTGCGGAGCAAGTCAATTTTAGGTGTCTACAGGTCTCATATGGCTAGAGCAGTTGGGGTTCTTGTGCCACTATAGGATATTCATCTACAAATTTGTTAGTGTTCTCTTTAGTTGACGTCCTCAATTTGTGGTCAAGGCTAGTGTACAAACTTAGCAACTTTATTACTCTTTATTTTCTTGAGTCATGCTATGAATAACCCAATGGGATCAAAATCTCAATGGTCATGGACTTTGTTAAGTTGCATCTCCCTCAAGTTTACATCCAAGATATCTACAATCCTTTGCTTGGTGATTGTGATATCATAGCAAGTCTATGGGAAGGTGTAGAAAGTAGCTCTACCCCTTCCATTATCAAATTACAGGTCTATTGTGCCCACCCTCCTCAAGCACTCAAGTGCAAATATTCTTGATGGGTACAATCTTGATAATCTGTATGTGGATCCATTGTATCCGTGAACTCGTATGATGGTGTGGTTGGCACCATAGAACTAATGTCCCTTGTGTAGAGACTATATAATGGTCATACAAGCCTTGTGGAGCCTTGGAATTTCTTCTTTCACCTAGAGCAACAAGGTAGGCATGCAGTGTTATAAGTGAAGGTAAACAACTACAAGTAGAAATCTGATCTCAACAATAAGTATGCATGCATGTGTATAATCGAATGGAGATTGCAATAGAAACAAAACTATAACACCTAGAAAAAATAAATAAAAAAATTGAACACATAACATAGTATGTATGTGGAGAAAACCCTTTCAGATAAAAAATGCCACCAAGAAGAGAGGCACAAGCTTGTATTAATCTACAAATAAGAGAGTACAATATATCAACACCAATCTCTCCTTCAGTCTTCAATCCAATAGCATTCCAACAGTACCTTTATACAAGTCTCTCACACTAAACAACACTTACAATGCATCATTTAATATATAGAAGATGAACAACCATGAAAATGGTGTCTAACTTGGGATTCTCAATGCCCTCCTTGGAATCTTGCATGTATGGCAACAATTAATGACCTCTTACACACCTCTTACTCCTGTCATAGAGCATCTTGCATGGATCAACACTTGGGGTCAAAAATAGGATCTTACAGCTCAATTATTGTTGTCATAACCATCATAGAATCTTATGACAACTTACAATTGTCACAGATGCTCTTACATCTTATGACAGTTATCATAAATACCAAAAATAGCTCATCCCAAAAGGTCACACCTATTAGTGTAGGATTTTATTTACTAGTTGGGTTATTTATTTTTTCCTATATTCCTAGGTTTTTCCTACACTTTTATTGATCTTGCTTAGATTAATAAAACATGTCTTATTAGGTGAGTCAATTATGAGATGTCACCTTCCTACATGTGAGCAACCATTGGCTATCTTGGGAAGATACTTTGCTATCTTTAGTCCGATAGATGGTTGCTCCTCATTGGTCGATGTTTCCACCTCCTCCCTCTCCCTGGTCTATATAAGCATGCTACTTAGCTTGTATTTTGGTATCTATTGCTTTGCATCCTCTTAATGCTATTTTGCTTCTAGCATTTGCATTACTCTAGGAGACTAACTCTATGTTGCTATTTTGATTTCATATCATTTGCATTCATAGTTTAGATATCTATTCTTTTGCACTAGTTTTATGGGTTAATCATCTTTTCAAGTTCTAACATGGTATTAGAGCTTTTCTATGTGCAAGAGTAGATTCTAGTTTCCATATTTGAGAGATTCAGAGGGGGGTGAGCTAATAGAGCTTATTGTAGGTTTTCCCTAAAACCCAATATGCTCTTCTCTTACATCTTCAGATGATCTAGAGAATCAAAAAAGTTTGAAGGAAACATTTTAACCTTGAGGTTTTGCATATGTGTTTTGTGAGATCTAGGTGATTGTAGTGTTTCTAGTTATACTGGTGGCAATTTTGGTTGTTCCAACGCATTCAGGAGGCTCGAGAAAGTTAAGATTGGATTTCATTTCATCAAAATTAGAGATCATTTGACATAGTTGCGGAATAGGGGTTTCACGCTCAGATCTGGAAAACATCTTTCAATCGGAGCATTTTTATGCCAAAAGGACCTTGCCTTTGCATCCAGAAGGTCTTGCAGTGTCAAGTTTAGCAAATTTTTGCCGACACTCCAAAACTGGCAGAGATCTAACATTAGTTGGAGGTCTTCCTAACTAGCAGAGGTCTAAAACTACTTAGCAGCATTCCACATTTGGTGGCACCACTAAATCTTGAGGCATTTTTGGCGAAGATCAATTTTTTCTCACAGACCCCTCACAGATGGAATTTTCACTTTTGAAGGCAAACTTCTGATGCCCCATTTTGGGTCATTTTGGCTCTGATTCTGAGCTTCTTTTTTAGATTTTAGCTATTTTTCTATGCTCTTCATGATGGTGCAAACAATTCTCAATTATAGTGCATGGTTTTCCTAGAAATTGCAGATTCTCATAGGTGACGCTACACAGTTCCTATTTTTGGAACTTCAGAGGGTCATAACTTTCACATATGACCTTGTATTGAGGTGATTCTTTTTTTGAAAATACATGATTTTTTGAGTAGATCTCAGTGGTGTTGTTATTTTCACTTGACTCAATTTCTATATTTTACTTTCAACATACACCCAATTTGTGAGGGTTTTGTAATGCATTGAGATCAAGACCACTAAGTATTTCTTGCTAGTGGCAGTTGTAAACGCACTAATTATAAAGTGCTAAATCATTTTTACTTGGGGGGTTCTTTTATTGAGTGAAAGAAGAGGGGGTTGTCTTGTGTGTGTTCTCTTCTTTTCAACATTTCTTTTATGCATTTCTTCATCATGGATCAAACAACAGTGCCCATCCTAACTCCATACAACTACTTTGAGTGGAAATCACACATGACAATCTACTTAAGGAAAGTTGGATTACATAAGATAACAATGGGACTTGAAATTGAACCTACTAAAGATGAAGATAAGCCTAACTGGTTTAACAAATGTGATGAAGCCTATGGAACATTATGTTTGTCTATTTCTCCTGATTTGCTCTTTCACATTGAGTCTTTGAATTCACCAAATGAAATCTAGACAAAGCTAGAAACTCTATTTGGCACACAAGATTCAATGAGGGGTCACATGTTGGAAAATGAACTAATTAGTTTAAGTCCAGGCAATTTCAACACAATTCAGGATTTTTTCACCAAATTGAAATCACTAAGGTTGTAGTTAAAACAATGTGGAATTGAAAAGAAAGATGAACAACTGATTCTTAGTATACTCTCTAAGCTGAGCTCATAATATTTTGTGTTTGTTTCCACCTTCTATGCTACTAAGGGTGCACTTGGTACTCAATTCACCATGCCATCTTTAGATGATTTTCGTATCTCTCTCACATGGGAACATGATAAGCTAATCCAGATGAGTACTCTTAAGTCCTCTAAGTCACATGCCTTGGCTGCCAACCAAGGCACAAAAGAACAAAAATGACAAAGTAGTAACAATAAGAATAAGGATAAGAAACAAAAGAATAGCAAGGAGAAGAAGGATAAGATACCAGTTGCTTCAAAAGCAACTAATGAGACCCAATCTTCTAAGGGCGACAAGCCTAAGAAAGAAAAGGTCCAATGTGCCTATTGTAAAAGACCTGGTCATGATGAACATAAGTGTTTGAAGAAACAAATTGATCACTTGACACACATTGTTGAGAAGAATAATATTAGTGTTCTTGAGTCCATCAAACAGAGTTCAAATGAGGGGTCTAACAAGGCAAAAGAAAATAGTAAGGGAAAAGGAACTTAGGGCAAGGCCCTTGTAGCAATTGCTTCTTCATCATCCACTTGTTGGAATAGGTCTAGACAATTGAGAGGGGGGGGGGGGTGACTTAGTTATTGCTCTATTTAATCTTTTACAACTTAAAATTAAATCAATGATATAAAATTTCCAGCATTAGATAATAACATATGAGCAGAAAACATGAATGACACATTTGACACCAAGATTTTGACGTGGAAACCCAGTTAAGGGAAAAACCATGGTGGGGGTTAACCCACAAAAATTAATACCATGTTAAAAGCATTTTACAAATGGGAGTGCACATGTATTTAGGCTCACTACCTACAGAAAAGTTTACAAGAGTTTTACAGAGATTTTGAACTGGTAAGAAGCATCTGCCAATGCTAGAGATTAGCTTTGGTTAAGTGCAAATACTAACTTTGTACACTTCATCTTTATTTTGCTCTTCTCTCTATTCTTCCTACATTCGGATATTACACTTTTTCTCCTTTTTCTCTTTTTTAATCATTGCAATACATACATACACAATATCCACAATCATCAGTTATATATATCCTTATCATGAATTACAATCACTTGCTAGTCGGCAACAATCAACAACACTTAGAACCTTTTAAGAATGTTCTGCTCTGTTGGCTAGATCCATACACCAGTATTGATGCGTATCAAAAATAACACATGTAGATCATCATACATGTCAGCCACTAACATTATATCTCATACACAGCTTAACAAAACACTTCTATTAGGTCTGCACAAGGATTTATCATAAGTCTGCTTGTTCTTTACTAAACTATTTTGTCATAACAAGACCCGGTATTCAGATGGTCATAACTTTTGATCCCTTTATCACCAAAAGCTAAAAAATTGGATTTAGATTGTCCTGGTGTCCCTCTACACTTCTTCAAATCCACAACACATAATGATTAACTAGAGAGATCCGCTGACCAAAATACTGGACTCTGCTATATGCTCTATTTTAGGCTCCCAGACTTAGATAGATTATCATTCTGACTTCCAATATGATCAGATACTACATTGCAGGTGTGTGGAACAATCTTAGTTTCCATCAATGACAACACCTATCAATGCTAAGAAGTGTCTCTTGCCAACAATCTCCCCCTTTGGCATTGATGGCAACACTTAGTGAAAAATGACTAAGTGTCTTTGTGCAACTCCCCCTTTGTCTATGCATTCATGCACTTTACTTATTCTGGTAGTCCCCCTTTGCTGAATACTTTATTTTTCATTGCCCTTCACTCCCCCTTTGATATCAATGGCAAAGGGTGAGATCCACAAATCAAAACACTCCAAAATTTTTGTATACATTGCCGCATATGTACAAGTAACCATTAAGTTCCATTCACATGAACTTGAGGATGTCTACAAAACTAGCTTTTATTTGCACAAGTTCAGAGGCCCAAGTACTCTTTATTCTATCCAAAATTGAAATGTGCCCATTTAACACAAATGAGTATGCTTTTGCCTTTGATAGATCTGATGGAATACTGGTTTGAACTGTAGTCTGAGCTTTAAATAAGGCATTATACATTGTCTCTAACTTAGGGGCAATTAATCCCCAGAGCTCACACATTCTTTTCATAATGTTTCTTTTCTCTTTGACAAGTTTCTTTATTTCCTCAGTCAAGTTAATTACTTGACATTCTTGACTTATGGCTGAAACTAATAGGGGATCAAAATTTTGAGAGAGATTTGACAAATTTTGTTCTTGCTCCTTTATCTTGTTCTCAATACCCTTGTTAACTTTGGGCCATGATAGATAGAATTTGTACATATCATTTCCATCATTTAGAGCATTCTGAATACTCTTTATGCTAATACCAAGTATTCTTCTACAATTTCCTATCAGGTTCTTTATTTCACAAAATTTCTTATCTAAGAATTCTTTCTAGACTTTTACCTCCGTAGACTTCTCAAAGGACTCAAAATGTGAATTTACTGAACTTACAAGATTCTTTAGATGTTCAGAGGGGGAATCATTTTGATTCTTCTGATAGGTTAGCATTAATTTCTCCAAAACTCTGGAAGTAAGTCCTAGTAGCTCATTCTCCTCCATGTTGAACTTTAACATCTTCTCTCTAGCCTTTACTTGGGTGAATGATGCTATCTTCATCAGTTGAATTGGAGAGAGAGCATCTGGATTGGCTAGACCTTGGAGTAGTTCTGGTTCATCAAGTTCAATCACTTCTTTTCCAAGAAGACCTTCTACAGTGTCTCTTGCAGCCATTTCTGAATCAACCTTTTGATCTCCTGATTTCTCAGTCTCTACTTTAGGTGCTTCAACATTTGCACCATCTTCTTCTATTTTGTCTTTCTTATCTCTTTCTTCTTCTAACTCTGCTTTATCCTTTTCTGTGTTCTCTACAAAGGAATTTTTTTTTGTTTGTTTATCACTTGCTATCTGATCAGGAGGGCTCTGTGAAATAGTAACATTATCCTCTTTTCCTGTTGTATCAGATGGATTGGGAGTATCTTCTACATCAAATATTTTATCCAACATTTATGTATCCTCTTGAATTGCTTGTTCTACTTCTGAAACAAAAGCTCCACCTAACTCAGATTGCTACTCAATAATATTCTCTACTTCACCATCCGGCACTTCTTTTGTGACTATGTGAAAATTATACTTCTTTAATGCTTTCAAAATAATCTCTTGAGTTTCTTCAACTATTTTTCTTGTTTCTCCAAGCATGAGCTTGTTCATTCTCCTTTTGATTTTAAAATCATCTTTGACTTCCTTAAGTATCATATTTATTTGTTCAGGAGAAATTTGAGGACACAGATTTATCAGCTCATGTTCTCTAATTTCCACATCCTTTTTCTTGGCATTTTCTTTTCTCAATTCCAAGATATTTGCCAAACTTTGTGGTAACTCAGAAGTTATATCAATTAGTGCCTTGTTGTAAATGTTCAGATATCTAACCATTGCTTCCTCCAACACCCTTGAATCCATATCATTGTATTCATCATAGAATTCAATCATGGGTTTTAGATTACCATCCACAGTGACTGATTTTATCACATCTTCTATCGAGAGTGTGGGTTTCTCAACATATTCTTCATATTCTTCAGTCTTTTTCTTTTTGCTAGTCCTTTTTCTTCTATAGGACTTTTCTTTGGTTAACTTTATAGCTTTTGTTCCAATGCCTTCTGGTTCCTTAATTTCAATGTTGGAGTCTATATCTACTTCATCTTCTCTTATGCTTTCATAGGTCTGGGTAGCTTTTATTTTCTTTCTTTTCTCATGTTTTCTAGATGATTCTGCTTCCAGTTTTGCAAATTTGGAAGGACCAGAGGCAGTAGTTGAACTTCTAGTAGTTCTTGAAGTGGAAGAAGGTTCCACTAGATCACTTGTTTGTCTCTTTTCTTATTTTTCTTTCTCATCCTTTTCTATTCTTTTTTTGAATTTCTTCACAGCTTCCTTGTTAGGACAAGATTTTTAGCTAGCTACTTAACTTCTTTTCTTACTCTCCTATTTGTTTTAGGTTCTCTAAGCTTAGTATGCAACTTTAAACTCAACTCCTCATAAGTTCCAAATATTTCAACCATTGTGTCTTTGGGCTTGCTTAGCAGATGTTGAGCATACATATCCAAGATCCTTTCATCTACTTCATACCCCATGGGCATGATCCAAACAGTTCTAGGTTCCACTGCTTCCATTAAATACTTATCAGTATCAACCATGTGAAGCATATTTCATTTTTGTATTTGTCAACAATTGAATTGGGGATTCTTTCCCTTGAGTGCATCATATACTAAATTTTTTTGAAGTAACCCCATATTGTTGTTTTCTGAGCATTGAAATCACCAATGCTGCGAAGATGATTTCTGATTTGAATGGCAACTAGCTCATCCTTAGTCCAGTGTACACCTTTTACCCTAGGTACCTCATTCATAAAGTAAAATAATAGACAAAATCAGTGTACCATACTTGAAGGTGTTCTTCTTATCCCTTTTGATCTTGTTCAGATTTTCAATCAATTGATTTTGCAATAGTTCACACAAGTCATAATCAACATTTTCTTTTAGCATCTTGTATGTAGCATAAATGGATGTCTAGAAACAAAATTTTCTCTGCTCAAGTGTTAAATCTTGTATCTAATCACCATGGAGGTGAATTTGACATCCAGCTCTATAATATCATTTATGGTCATTGCTCTTCTATCGAACTTAGCTTTGGTAGCATCAACTACTGTCTGGTTTTTCATAGCTTTCAGCATGGGCAACCCTCCAGTTGAGTTTAAACCAGTTACATTTATGATAGCATCCCTGGTAATCTTGAAGGGTTTTAACAACTAAATGAATTCATCATGTATCTGACTTAAGACGTATCAGACCCACTCATCCTCATCGAATGTCAAAAACCCCATAACCTGAACAAAGTGTTTATCCTGTAGAGCCTTATATTTGGGTTTAAGTTCTTTATTTTCATCCACGAGTTGTTATTCAAACAAATCTACATACCTTGAATCTCCAAACTCATCTATATTTGCATGAATGTAAACTCTAATGTCTTCTACATGTAGCACCCCATATAGAACACTTGAAAAAGCACCTAACGGATCGACTTGAATTGATTTGTGAGGATGCTTTTTGAATTTGGGTCGAGGCCTTTCGATAATGTCAATAACATGAGGGGTACCGATTTCAATAGATTTTAGATTCAAAGATTTATAGAGAGGTACCTTTTTCTTTCGCAGTGTTAGGGTTGATCACTTGCCAATTGAATTCATTCTCTACCTCAGTCTCTGGACTTTGTAGCTCAAATGCTCTTCTTCTTGTTCACTTCAAATGCAAGGTGATTCAAATGAGTGATCAAGTGACCTTTTAAAGCTTTGTATTACCTAATTTACCTTTACAATAAATGTGTTTCCCTAATTGTATCTGGTTACATTGTTTTGATAGTTCCTTATATATTAACATCTTTTCTTCCAGTATTCCTTCCATAGGTTCTAGACCAATTTAGAGTATTTTCTGTTACTATACCAGATTTAGGCACCCACTTACTAACTAGGGGAATTTGATGTTCTATGCAGCTCCCCCTAAGCCAGAGTTTTTGAATTAATTCCTAGAGAAATTGTCAGCACCGGATTCCGGTGTGGACTCATTATCATTGTTTACTATATCTTTCTTTATCCAAATCTTGTTCATTTTACTCTGTATCTCATCCACATCAATTTTCCTTTTGCCTCTGTCTTGTTTCTACTCGTCCGATTTTCTATTTATCAGACCTTTTCTTCCATTGTTTTTACTTCTGCAGAATCTTGCAATATGACCAGATTTATTGTAGTTATAGCGTACAACATTTCCTTTCTTATAAACAAATTAGTAAATATTAGTAACCATTGCAAACAAATTAGTAACCATTGAAAGAATTGCTAATTCTTTTATTATTGTAAATATTCATTGTCATACTTTTGCATTCATTTGATCTATGACCATACCTGTTACATTTGAAGCATTGACTGGAGAAGGATAGACCATTTTGATTTACTCTTCTTCTACACTGAGTAGCTCTATGGCCAAATTTGTTGCAGTTGAAACAATTTCCATTGAATGATGGATATCTTTGAGCATTTGGCTATGTTTCTGGAGGTTTTCTAGATCTGTTTCTCTCATTCCTAGGTTGAAAATTTCTTAGTCCGGATCTAGAGCTTTCACCTTTCTCATACCTAAGATTATGCTTATCAACATCCTTTTTCTACCCTTCAATGAGTGCTTCAAGTTTAGCTGAGCTTATCTTGAACTTCTCCTTATACTCATTTGCAATTTCTAGGTCATGTCTGAGTGTGATAATTTGTCTCTCAAGTTCTCTTTCATTGTCTCTACTTTATTGCACATTAGATTCTAGAAGACCAGCTATCGTATCCAAGTTGCAGCATTCTTCAGAACTCTTTTTTAGATTTAGATTTAACTCTTCTTCATCTTTCTTCTCAGCTTCAATTTCTTTAGTTAGTCTCATCACTCTGGCTTCCATCTCATGTTTTAGAATAGTAACTTCTTTAGTTAACTTCTCACATTCCTTTGTCTTCTCATCCAGGGCCTTGTCTTCATAAGGTTTTCCTAGTTGAAGAGGTGGCTCCTTTCCTTTTGCATTGGATTTACTCAATTTTTCTTTTAAAACTATAATGAAGTCTTCAGCCTTTTTGAGGTTGTCTTGGAGCTCTTGAACTTCTGCCTTGGACTGCTCAAGATCATCTAGGGCGAGATTAAGTTTCCCTTGAAGGTCATATTCATCCATTCTACTGCCTTCCGAGATTTTCCTTAAGCTGTTAAGCTTTTCAAAGGATAGCTCTGATACCAATTGTTGGAATAGGTCCGGACAACTAGGGGGGTGAATCAATTGTTACTCTATTTAATCTTTTACAACTTAAAATTAAATCAATGATATAAACTTTTTGGTATTAGACAATAGCATATTAACATAAAACATGAATGGCAAATTTGACACCAAGATTTTGACGTGGAAACCCGGTTAAGGGAAAAACCACAGTGGGGGTTAATCCACAAAAATTAATACCCTGTTAAAAGTATTTTACAAATGGGAATACACATGTATTTAGGCTCACTACCTTGAGCTCACTGCTCAAGTTTGGAGGCTCATTACCTACAGAAAAGTTTACAAGAGATTTACAGAGATTTTGAACTGGTAAGATGCATTTGCCAATGCTAGAGATCAACTCCAGTTAAGTGCAAATACTAACTTTGTACACTTCATTTTTTTCTGCTTTTCTCTCTATTCTGTCTTCATTCTGATATTACACTTATTCTCCCTTTTCTCTTTCTTAATCATCGTAATACATACATACACAATATCCACAATCATCGGTTATATATATATATCCTTATCATGAATTGCAATCACTTGCTAGTTGGCAACAACCAACAACACCTAGAACCTTTTAAGAATGTTCTGCTTTGTTGGCTAGATCCATACACCAGTATTGATGTCTATCAAAAATGACACATGTAGATCATCATACATGTCGGCCACTAACATTATATCTCATACACATCTTATCAAAACACTTGTATTAGGTCCGCACAAGGATTTATCATGAGTATACTTGTTCTTTACTAAACTGTTCTATCATAACAAGACCTGGTATTGAGATGCTCATAACTTTTGATCCCTTTATCACCAGAAGCTAAAAACATGGATTTAGATTGTCCTAGTGTCCCTCTACATTTCTTCAGATCCACAATACATAATGATTAACTAGAAAGATCCACTTACCAAAATACTAGACTATGCTATATGCTCTATTTCAGGCTCCCAGACTTAGATTATCATTCTGACTTTCGGTATGATCAGATACTACACTGCGGATGTGTGGAACAATCTTAGTTGCCATCAATGACAACACCTATCAATGCTAAGCAGTGTCTCTTGCCAACACCACTTGGGTTCTTGATTCAGGTGCTTCACACCACATGGCTTTATCTAAGGAAGAACTTGCATCTTTGGAGCCATGTATTATGCCTTCTATTTTGATGGGTGATGACACTCCTGTTGAGGTGTGTGGGAGAGGGTATGTTGATGTGGGGTATGACACATTCCAAGATGTTCTTTGTGTTCCCTCATTATCAAGTAATCTCCTATTAGTATATCAAATCACTCACACAGGTTTAGGCAAGCGGGTTGAGTTCACTCCTGATTCAGTGGAGATTCATGAGTTGCATAGTGGTTCTACAGTTGCAATTGGGAGAGAAGATCATTAGTCATGGCTCTATCTATTTTCTCACTTTATTCCTGATCCTCCTTCGACTATTTTACTCACTCATTCTAATGATGTGAGTAGGTTATGGCATGAGTGGTTTGGCCATCTTAACTACTGCTACTTGCAGTAGCTCAACCATCAGAGCATGGTCACAGGGTTGCCTTCAATTTAGTTTTCAAGTGGCATTTGCCAAGGTTGCATTATTGGTAAGCATTTTAAGGAAAATTTTGACAAAGGTAAGGCATGGAGAGCTTCAAAGATACTAGAGTTAGTTCACATTGATTTAGCTGGTCCATTTTAGTAGGGCTAGATATGTCCTAACATTCATTGATGACTTTTCTCGCTATACTTAAGTGTATTTTCTCAAATAGAAGTCTGAGGTATTTGATCACTTTCAAGACTTCAAAAATTTTGTAGAGAAGTAATCTGGGAAAGCCATCAAAGTTTTATGCATTGACAATGGTGGTGAATATGTCAACCATCATTTTGAGCAGTTTTGCACTTCAGAGGGGATTGATTTGTAGCATTTAGTTCCATACAATCCTCAATAGAATGATATTGCAAAATGTAATAATAGGTCCTTGAAGGAAATGGTGAACTACGTGATTCACTCTAGATCTCTTGCATCACAGTATTGGCCAGAGGCCATTAACTGTGCTTGTTATATCCATAACCATGTTCCTCACTGAGCCTTGAAGGGAGTAACTCCTCTTGAAGCTTGGAGTAGTCAGAAACCATCAGTTAAGCATTTTCAAGTTTTTGGTTCTCCTGCATGGGCTCACATCCCTGTAGAGAAATAAAAGGCCTTGGATCCATAGTGCAGGCCTTGCATATTTGTAGGCTATCCTAATGGTGTGAAGGGTTATTAGTTGCTCCACCCTACTACACATGAGTTCTTCATTGAGAGGAGTGTTTGGTTTGAGGAGGGCTCTCGAGCTCACTTTTTATCACTTCTCCACCTCCTTCTACTTTGACATTGGAGTCACTTAGGCTACATGACACATCTTCTAATGAGTTAGATTAACCTAAGCAGTCTTCTACCTCCACTTTCGATGCTGAGGGTGATTCAAAGGATTCACCTCCTTCCTCTCCTAGTCATCATTCAGAGGGTGATGATTCTCCTCCACATTCTCTGACTTCTGGTCCACTTTGGGCTCAACAGACTTTGCAGTCTATAGGTGACTGGGATGGGGATCCATCAGACACCAAGTGGACTCATTCATAATTCTAGGATGCTCCACATGTCTTCATTGCTACTACCTCAGATCCATAGTTTTTTTGAGAGGCTTCTAGTATTCCTAAGTGGGATACAACTATGTAGGAGAAGTATAGTTCCTTGATGAGGAACCACACTTGGGATCTTGTCCCTCTTCCTAAGGGACGAAAACTTGTTTGATGTAAGTGGATCTATCAAACAAAGTTTGCAGTAGATGGGTTGGTTGATAAGTATAAGGCTTGCCTGGTTGCCAAAGGATTCTCCCAGGTTCCTAGGATTGACTACTCTGAGACTTTTGTGCCAGTTGCCAAAATGAACTCCATTTGATTTGTTCTTTCCATTGCTATAGCTAATTGTTGGGAAGTACATCAGATGGATGTGAAGAGTGCTTTTCTTCACGGTCACCTTTAGGAGGAGATCTACATGGAGCAACCACATGGATTCATTCAAGATTCTTCACTTGTGTGACATCTTCAGAAGTCTCTGTATGACCTTAAATAGGCTCCTTAGGCCTGGTATGCCAAGATAGACTCCTTCCTTTTAGCAGTTGGGTTCACTCAGTGCCATTCTAATCCCAATGTCTACATTTTGCAGCAAGATGTTTCACTCCTATTTTGTTTTTGTATGTTGATGACTTGTTGATCACATGGAGTTCTTCATCTGCCATTGGGGTAGTCAAAATTACCCTTCATGATAGGTTTTTGATGACCAACTTGGGCTTGTTGCATTTCTTTCTTAGGATTGATATCTTCCAGTCTACTTCTAGGATTACCATCACACAGTCTAAGTATGCTCTAGATTTGCTCTCAAGGTTTCATATGGCTGACTACAAGCCTTCTCTAACTCCCTTCCTTTCTGGAGTCAAACTTGAGGCTCAGTATTCTCCATTTTTTGATGGCACTTTGTACCGACAACTTGTTGGGAGTCTCATTTATCTGACTCATATGAGACCTGACATTTCATATGTTGTAGGCATGGTCTCTCAATTCATGTAGGAGCCCCATGAGCTACACTAGAAAGAAGCCAAGCTGATCCTTCACTACATTTAGGGTACTCACAGTTTTGGGATTCACTACGTAACAAACATTGATCTTGACTTGGTGGGATACATAGATTCAGATTGGGTAGGCAATTATTAGGATCACAAGTCTACTTTAGGTTATAACTTCTCACTTGGTTTAGGTCTTGTTTGTTGGTTGAGAAAGAAGTAGTCTTCTATTGCTCTATCTTCTTCTAAGGCCAAGTATCGGGAGGCTATGAATGCCACCACTAAGGCCATTTGGCTTCAGAATCTTCCAATTAAGTTTGGTATTCAAATCAGATGGTCATCAGTCATGTTTTGAGACAACCAAAGTGCCATTTAGATTTCACAAAATCTAATCCATCATCAATGGACCAAACACATTGAGGTCCACATGCACTATATCCAAGAGCTCATCCATGGCCACGTCATCGAACTTCGCTACTATCCAACTTCTAAGCAGGTTGTTGATATCTTCACCAAACCCTTCCATGAGAGCAAGTTCATTTGCAAGCTTTGTTGGGGGTGCAGGAGGCTTCATCTTCTAGGGGGCCTTCATCCTCTCACTCGAAGTCCTGACTCTCTCTACCTTGGGGGTCTCTTCTCTCTTTATTTGGGGGGCTATTCTCTCTTTTATGGGGGGGGCTTCTTCTCTTTTGGGGGCAATTTTATTTACATGGGTACCTCATCAGGCTTGATTTGCTGGGACCCATATCTACATCCACCTAAGCTTCGCTTAAGGGGGGTGTTAGTATAGGTTTTTATTTCCTAGTTGGGTTATTTATTTTTCCCTATATTCCTAGATTTTTCCTACACTTTTATTAATCTTGCTTAGGTTAATAAAGCATGTCTTATAAGGTGAGTGGATTATTAGGTGTCACCTTCCTACATGTGAGAAACCATTAGCTATCTTGGGAAGATGTTTTTCTATCTTTAGTCTAATAGATGGTTGCTCCTCATTGGTTAGTGTTTCCATCTCCTCCCTCTCCCTGGTCTATATAAGCATGTTACCTAGCTTGTATTTTGGTATCCTTTGCTTTTGCATCCTCTTAATGCTATTTTGCTTCTAGCATTTACATTACTCTCAGAGACTAACTCTATGATGCTATTTTGATTTTGTATCATTTGCATTCATAGTTTAGATATCTATTCTTTTGCACTAGTTTTATGGGTTAATCATCTTTTTAGATTCTAACAGCGCCTAGATTCTCCCAAATCACCTTTTAAAATTTACCATGATGCTAACAAGTAAATGTAATTTTGTAACAAACTCTTGGCAACATAATTAATTACTATTGCCGGTAATAATTATTTATCGTACCAATAAATATGTTTTAACTGCTATCAGTAAAACTCTACATCCTATATGGGTGAAGTACAAACAATAATAGGAATAAATAAACATGGAATTTACAAGGTTGATGGCACCTTAATTCTAACATTCTCTCACTTTACATCATACATTGTAAATACTCCTATAGGAAAAAAATGAAACAATTAAGCACTAGGAGCAAGGCTCATGTGAGGCCTAGTTAGCACTGCCCTTGAGACTATGATATGATACTATTTATAGTGATGATTGTGATTGGGCATGGTTGATATTATTATTTTTGGATTATGGACCTATGTGTTTTGATATGCATATTTCATATACTTATGTGTGTTTAAACATCGTTTTGAATTGTAGATGATATTATGTGCTTTAATTTAATAAAATATTTTAATTATGAAGTATTTACAATTATGTATTTAATTTCTACAAAATGAGTCTTTTAAATTAATTGCAAAATTTAATAAATTAATTGATGTTGGATATTTTAAATTTTTTAGTATTTAATTATTCATTGCATCGACTATATTTTTCGTGATATACTGATATTTGAAATTGAGTTTTGCAGGTGGGCAGTCTAGATCCCTTTTGTTTGGAGACATTTCAAATGCCCAATTTAATTGATTTATTTTCATATTTTGTTGCGTGAAATCAAGTGGTTTGATGTTGGAAGTATTTGGATTAATTATCTTGGTACTTTGATTTAGTGTTTATTTGGTTAAATGTTAGTGTGTGGGAAATATAATTTGTTTGTTATTTAGTTTTATTTGAATGGCTTATTTAAGAAGTTATATTATTATTATTATTATTATTATTTGATATCTCAGAGGGGTGTCCCCACGACAGGTTAGGCTTCACTTAAGTTTCCATTACCAAGTGAGACTAATCCCCTCTGGGCCAACACAATATCCCATTGCCTGCCCCATGACATGCATGGCTGGGTGAGTCAGGAAATGAACTCGGGTGGGAAGACTACCATGCACTTAGAGTAGGTAGCCGCACCACTCGAGCTAAACCCCAGGGTAGAAGTTATAATATTATTATTAAAATATTACTTTTTGGATTATTATTTGGGAGAAATTGAAAGGTTTTGAGTAAAATCTATTTTATGAGAGGAATGGGAGTCATTCCTCATGTTGGGTGTGTGAGTGCATGTTGGAGCTTGGTTTTCTTCTCCTCTTTGTCTAAATCTTTGTGCTGGAAGAATGTTGGGGTATGGAATTGGCTGGAAAGAAATGGCAATGGAAGAAAGAATAGACTATGGCTAGAATTTTTTTGGTTTCTAAAAGAATTTGTTGGATTAAAACCCCAATTTCTTGGGTTGATCCTAACTTGGATAGCAAAGGTAGGGTTTGGAATTTCTTCAAATTTCTTGTTTATTTTTATGTGAATGGTGGTTATGGCTATGATTCTGACTTATGTGAAACAATGGATTTTGTGTGAAGTTTTCTATTGAATGTATCTTTGTTGCAATGTTGGCATGCATGTGTGTTTTGGGGTTTGGGTGTGTAAAGGGAGATGATCTCGCTTGAGGGATGAGAGCCTCCCTCGTGTGGGGTTGAGGAAGGCATGGAGCCTCTCTAGGGGAAGTTGTGGCTATTGTTTAATATGGAGGATGTGGGAGTTTTTGTGCTTGAAGGGTTGTCATTATGGAGATGTGTATTTTGAATGGAAGGGTTGTGTTGGTGATGGCTGTGATATGATGGAGAAGTTGTGCTAAAGGGTTGTGATGGATTGAGGTTTTTCAAGGGTTGAGGAGATATCTGTTGTGAAGATGCTACTTGAAAAGAAAAGAAATTGTATTGATTTATCCCCAAAAGGAAAGGGAATCCCCTTTCTCCCCCTTTGCAAGAATCTATAATAGGTTCTTTCTGTGTGAGTTAGCCTATGTTGGCTTTAATTTGTTTATCCTTTGAAAAAATTTCATTTGGGCATTTGGAAAATTGTCTCCCACTCAAGGGTGGACTTGGAATCCAAGTCCTATGGCTGGGAGGAGAGTGGGATTGGGCTGCTCAATTGTGTGTGCAGGTTTTCTAATGGTTGCATCATGGACAAAAAGATTTTTGTTGAAAGAAAATCTGATTACAATGTATGGATAATATTCTCTGGAAAGAATTCTTATTGATTTTGTATCAAATGTATATATTGTTGAAATAAAAGAAATAGAAGAGTGATTCATGGTTCAACTCCTCCGAACTATTGAATGAAAGAAATAATTTATAATAGTTGCAATAGCTATGCATTTTATACCTAAATCTTCTGTTTAAAATGTTGATGTGTGATTTATAAATCACCCTGCATAATATAGGGGATTAAAGTTTGATAAATTATTCATAGTATTTAAATTGATATTGTTAAATTTCTGGTAAATAAATCTATGTTATACCCTGTGTAAACAGGGATAAAATCTGTTATTTGTATTATGCATCAAATGGAAAAATAGACTGAATGTTAAGTGATTTTATGTATTGCAATAGCCATGGTGGATGCCGTGGCATCCATGGCTACCACAACATAAGCCCTTCATTGTATCACCCTTCATAACAACAAACAAAATAATTAATGATTCTCTTTTATTATGTGTAACACATTATATATATATATATATATATATATATATATATATATATATACTAACTACAAATTCATATTCAGATTCTATAATTCTATTGTATAGTTTATCTTTGATTGATAAATAAATAAATAAATAAATATATATATATATATATATATATATATATATATATATATATATATATAATATATATATATGGTAAGAAATGTATAGAAATTTAATTGGAAAAGTGATTTGATCTTTCACATATATGTATATATATATATAACAAACAAAAGTTTTATTTCAATAGTTGATATATATATATATATATATATATATATATCTGATAAGAAATGCATAGAAATTTAATTAGAAACGTGATTTGATCTTTCACATATGTATATATATAACAAACTAAAGGTTTATTTCTGTAGTTGATATATATATATATATATATATATATATAGCTTTCTACTTTGTTAAAATTGTAATTTTAATTTGATATTTCATTAAGACAAAATGTTAGGTTCATTTATGTTATTTTAGAATTCGTATGATTCTTATATTTAAATTTGATAACTGCAATTGTGTTAATTCTTTTAGCTATGATCTTGACGAGGTAGATTATTAGTGTAGATGAGCTAGAAAATTTAATAGAATAACTATTTGTTTAGTTTTACTTGTTTCATGTTATTATCTTCAGTAGATTAAATTAATTGATTTACACAATCTTCTCTTGTTCAGTTGTAAACAAATAAATCTCTCTCTAGTTCTCATCTCCACATCGATAAGAGATTTGTGTGCATTAGGTAAACTTTTCCTCAATATGTACAAAATTAGTGTTTAGAAAAAAATGAATATTTTACTCATTTTTGTGTTCTTGTCTTAACTTTTAGTGTTAGTTAAGGGTGGGCATGATAGCTCATGGCCTCCTTGCACCACGTAAAAATTTTTGTGCTCATAGGTTTAGTAAGAGAATTTGCAATATTCTCATGAGTGTTAACTTTCTTTAGCTCAATATGTCCATTTGGAACCATTTCTTGAACAAAGTGATATTGAAAATCAACATGTTTTCTTTGAGCATGATACATAGGATTTTTAGCCAAACATATAGCACTCTAGCTATCATAGCCAATCTGAATGAGCCTACAATCAAAACCAATACTTGTAGACAATCTATGTAACCAAACTGCATCCTTAAAGACATATGTAGCAGCCATATACTCTGCTTCAGTGGTGGAAAAGGAAACTGTGGGCTCCCTCTTGCTCATCCAACTCACAGCTCCTCTAAACAAAGTAAACACATAGCCACTAGTGGACCTTTGACTATCCAAGTCACCTGCCCAATTTGTATCAACAAATCTCTATATGTCCAAGGTCTTATCAAAACTATCAATACTAGAATAAACCAAATAGTAATCAAAGGTATCTCACAAATATCTAAACACCCTCTTTGCACAATTCCAATATTGTCTATCAGGGTTAGACATAAACCTACTCAAAACTCCCACTGCTTGGGCAATATCTGGTCTAGTGCACACCATTGCATACATCAAACTTCCTACAGTACTAGCATATGGCACATTAGACATATCCTCTAAATCATCCTCATTCTTAGGACACATATCTAATGAAAGCTTAGTACCAATAGGTAAAGAAATTCTAACTGGATTGCAATCTTGCATGCTAAATCTCTATTAAATAGTATTCACATACTTACTTTGTGATAACCAAAGCTTTCTATTACCTCTATCCCTTTTGATCTCCATCCCTAGGCATAAACCTATGTCACACTTTTATAAAGGAAACAACCAACACTAATCTAACTTTTTAACTTGAATCATGTGCTATGAAGTGATGTATATGTTTTGAATTTTAAAATGATGTAAACTAATAAAATGTAGATTTTTTAGTGTATTTTATGTTTCTACTTTCTAAAAAAATTAAAAAATTATTTAAATGTAGTATTTTATAAAATTGACACTATAATTTAGTTGCTGATAAAATGCTAAAAAATAAGGTTGAATGAGACGTCACACTTTATATAGTAAATTTCATTTATTTTCCTTCTATATTTTTTTGTGTATTCATAGCTCAAAACTTTAGTGCATGGATTATTTTTTTCCCCAATTTGATAAATATATATTTTTAAATAAATCTTGGAAGTTGTGTGTAATGAAAATATAACTATTTTGATGGGACGTTAACTTTTGTCTTCATTATTTATCCAAAATAGGAAAAAAATGTCATCTTGACAAGGAATCTCTCCTCTAGTGCATCATATTTTTTTTAATTTTTTTTATAAACTTTACTATTTTATCTTGAGAGGACAATCAACACCATATTTTGGTGCTGATGACCTACTTTTAGTAGAAATAAAAAATAAAATATAAACAATAATTGAAATGTTTAAAAAATTATATTTTTACAAAGTAGATTGATTTATCTACAAAAGGGTATTTTTATATTCTTTTAAAATGATTATTTTCACAAGTTGTTAGAGCATCACATTTTTCAAATAATTTCATTTTTTTGGTAAATGAGCCCCAAAGTGATGCTACATATGTTTTTAGCGGATGGTTCCAATTGGAAAAATTTGTGCCTAGATCTATGAATCCAGATAGCACATAAGTTTCACCATAATTGACTTTTAGTTGAAAATACTTAAATTCATTTATGTTGATAAGTTGGCCCAAAGAGTGACACAACTTTAAACTTTTACTGCCTAGAATATACCTAGCTAATCCAAGATCCTTCTTATTGAATGCACCTGAAAGTTGAGCTTTCAACTCACTGATCATACCCTTAGTATTGCTAAAAAATAACATATCATCCACATACAAGGCAATAATTAGAATAGCATCATCAATACATCGAATGTAAACACAACAATCTTCCTCTCTTCTAACAAAGCCCAATTTCAAAACAAATGAATCAAACTTCTGGTACCACATTCTGGGAGATTGTTTTAGACCATAAAGTGATCTTTTCAACTTGCATACCCAATGGTCTTTCCCTTTAACCTCAAAACCTATAGGTTGTTCTTCCTCAATATCTCCATGCGAAAAAGCATTCTTAACATCCATTTGCTCAATTTCAAAATCATAAGTTGTAGTAATGGATAAAAGAAATCTAATAGAAAAGAATTTAGCAACAAGAGAGAATATTTCATTGAAATCAACTCCCTGTCTCTATGAATAGCCCTTAGCTACCAATCTAGCCTTGTACATATACAATGAACCATCTACTCCAAACTTCTTCTTGAAGACCCACTTACAACCTATGGCTTTTCTTCCTTTGGGCAAACTTATAAGATCTTAGTTGTCACAAGAGTCTAAAGCCATCATCTCCTCTTGCATGTCTAGCTGCCAAGACTCACTATCATCTGCATGAATAGCTTCCCTGTAGGATCTAGGTTCATCATCAATACCTACTAAATCAAATACACAATGAAAATCTAGTGGGATATACCTGTCAATTGGATTTCATTGTCTTATGGATATTCTCAAGGGTGAAGTAAGAGATTTCTCAAGGGCGGAGTAAGAGATTCTTCAGGTTCTTCTGTATGCTCAACTTCTTTTATTACAACAAAGTCTTCATCATCTGAACCTTCACTCAAATCTTCTTCTTCTTCCCCATCCCCTAATCCATCATTATGTTCTTCCTGATGTGCATCTTCTTGTTGTAGATTCTCTTTTCCTTTTCTTTCTCTTTTGGCTATACAAGATCAGAAATAGCTCTAAGTTACCTGAAAATCACATCTCTAGAAAAGACAAATTTTCTGGTTAGAGGATCCCAAATCTTATAACATTTTATATTCTCATCATATCCAATAAAGTTGCCTTTCTATTCTTTTAGATCGAGCTTAGATCACTTTTCTTTAGGCACGTGAACAAAATCCTCATAGCCAAAATCCCTTAAATGTGAAATAAAATGTTTCTTACCTATCCACACTTCATAAGGTGTCAAATCAAGAGCCTTACAAGGAGATCTATTAATCAAGTAACAAGTGGTACACACAGCTTCATCCCAAAAACATTTATCCAATTGTGCATCACTCAACATACTTCTAGTTTTTCCATAATCGTTCAATTCATCCTTTCTACAATAACATTTTGTTGTGGTCTGTAAGGAGTTGTCTTTTGTCTTATGATACTTGCATGCTTACAAAACTCATCAAATTCCTTAGAACAATATTCACCTCCATTGTTAGATCTCAATATTTGTATCTTATATCCTGCTCAGTTTTCTACTAAGACTTTAAAATTCTTAAACTTAGCTTCATAAAATAAATCCATGCAAGAAGGTAACAAAATAACAAGATTTACCAATAGAATCACTATCCATAGGTCCAAACACATCTATATGAATAATTTCTAATTTCTATTTTTCTCTATTGCTTCCTAAAGGAAATGATGCTTTGTTATGTTTCCCAAACACACAATGCTCACAAAAACCAAAGTGCTCATCAAAATAAGAAAAATTGTTCAACAAATTTTTATTCATGATAGTTTTCAAAACATTTTCACGTGTGTGGCCCAATCTGCGGTGCCAATACATACATGCATTTTTAGTAGTATCAGTTACATTTGTAGAGTTACATATAGTAATGGCATCAAGCCTAAAGATTGTTCCCATCTTTATTCCTCTCGTTACCACCAAGATTCCTCTCACCAATCTGAAACCATGCTTGTTAAATGTCACATGCATTCTCGAATCATTCAACTTCGAAACAAAAATAAAATTTCTAGCCAATCGAGGAATATGTAAAATACAAGGGAGGGTTTTGACTCTCCCATGACTAAAACACAACATTACCTTTCCCCTTCCAACAATCAGATATGTAGTGTTGTCACCAAGGTAGACATTACCTCCATTAGACTCCTCATATGTAGATAACCATTATTTATGCAGTCATGTGATACGAGCATCCCAAGCAACCAACCAATGATCATGAGAAACAATATTACATGTAAAAAGTAAAACTTCATCATCTGCATTTGAGGAATTTTCTATAGAGGAATCCCACTATTTCTTTTTATTTCTGCATTCCTTCTTAACATGCCCTCTTTTACTGCAATTCCAATACTTAACTCTATTCTTCTTTCTAGGAATCTTTGATCTTCCCTTAGATTTGTCTTTAGGGCACTTCTAATCTCCTTTTGGTCCTCTTTCCTTCAAACTTCCCCTAACATTGAGAATATCACCTAAACTATCAATAGTTTTCTTCCTCAATTCCTATCACAACAAAGTTGCAACAAGAGCATCCAACTTTGGATCTTTGAGGTTAGTAGTGATAGAAAGAATAACATTCTCCCAAGAGTCAGGTAAATAAAAAAGAAGCATAATGCATTTATCCTCTTCTTCAACTTTAACACCTACAGAGAATAGTTGACTCACAATCAAATTAAAAGAGTTCAAATGCTCTACAATAGATTCACCTTCATTTTCAAAGAAAATAACTTTTGCTTCAAGTAGAGTTTGTTCACAAGAATTTTTTCTTGGTAGATTTCACCCAACTGCTTCCATAATGCAAATGTGGTCTTCTCCTCAGAGATGCTTAGTAAGATAGAATCTGTAAGACATAATTGGATTATACCTATGTCTTTTTGTCTAGTCTATCCCACTCATATTGACTAACATCATAGGGTTTCTTTTCTTTTGTAATAGACAACCATTGGTTTCTTTCTTCAAGAAAATCTTCCATTTTTCAGCTTCCACAACTTGTAGCCCATACCATTGAAATTCTCTATGTCCAAACAAATTGCGTTTGCAGCCATGATTTCAACACAAAATCTGCACACTCCCACCCAACGCCCACTACAACTCAAATAACCTTCACACTCCCACCCAAAAGTTAGAACTGACAAGGGTCTAATTGATACCAAATGTTAGAAATGAATGTAAACAAATACAAGTAGAAATCTGATCTCAATAATATGTATGCATGCATGTGTATAATCAAATGGAGATTACAATATAAACAAAACTATAACACCCATAAACAAAAGATCAAAGAACTGAACACATAACATAGTATATATGTGGAGAAACCATTTCTGGTAAAAAAATCCACCAAGAATGGAGGCACAAGGTTATATTAATCTACAAATAAGAGAGTACAATACATCAAAACTAATCTCTCCTTCAGTCTTCAATCTGGCAACATTCTGATAGTACATGTATACGAGTCTCTCACACTAAACAACACCTTACAATACATCATAATATATAGAAGATGAACAACCATGGAAATGGCGTCCAACTTGGGATAATCAATACCCTCCTTAGAATCTTGCATGTATGCCAATAATTAATGACCTCTTACACACCTCTTACACCTGTCATAGAGCATCTTGCATGCATGGGCACCTGGGGTCAAAAATAATATCTTACAGCTCAAATATTGCTGTCATAACTGTCATATAATCTTATGACAACATACAGTTGGCATAGATGCTCTTATAGCTTATGACAGTTGTCATAAATACCAAAAATAGCTCATCCCAAAAGGTGGTGCCTAGATTCTCCCAAATCACCTCTTACCATTTACCATGATGCCAACTAGTAAATGTAATTCTGTAATAAACTTTCGCTAACATAATTAATTATTATTTTCAGTAATAATTATTTGCCATATCAGTAAATATGTTTTAACCAATGTCGGTGAAACTCTACATCTTTTATGGGTGTGTACTATAAAAAATTGTGACCTCACACAATTTCACACTGGGTTTAGCACCCTCCTCTATGTTTTTGTATAATTTCTATATGTATTTGTGTACCTCTATTCGTGAAGTGCCTATTTTAGGGCCTAATTGAGGAATTATATTAAAACATTTAATTGCTAAGATTTTTTGGGGTAAAATAGTTGAGACCTGGGCACACCAGTGCCTAGGTCCAACCTTTTTTCCCTAAACAAAGTTTAAATTTCGTGTGTTGGCTTTGCTACATCAGGTGGCACACCCCGTGTTAGCCTAACATGAATTCTTTCAAATGTATTGAGATTCATATATATGTAGTTATCTGTCTCTTATTTGAGAGGATGAATTAATGATGCAAAAAGTGATTATTTGAATACATGTTATATGCTCTATGCATGAAATCTAAAGCTCTCTATCCGTAGAAATATTGTTGCTATCATACTAACCCTTGCAGGTATCTGAAGAAGCTTCCTTCTCTCTCCAAGGTCTCCTAATTTGTGACTAGTGTTGCGACATCAAGTCCAATTAGAGTTTCATGGTGAATTTGTTCCATTTATGCTTGATCATTTTCATTTTATCAATTATTTGCCTTTGCCTACCTAGGGCACACACTCTCTATCACACTTATCTCTATTGTTGTGGAATTGGGAACACTTACACAAAGGTTTGACTGAGGCAATCCTCTATAAAGAAACCCAAACATTTTCCCCCTTTCTTGTGTGTGCATATCTAGAGCAAAAGATCTCAGATATCGATAGATGAAGGACTGACGGAAGTTATAGAGACTAACACCTCTACACAAAAGTGACTCTACCCTGAAACCCTAGGACTAAAGCACCCCATCACTTGTGTCCTACCATTCCTCCTTTGGTTTCTAGTGACAAGTTGCTCTCTATCTGCTTTGCTCTAATTTTTTTGTACTTTCTAGTTTTTGTCACTGTAGCCTACATTGTTACTCAGTTTGATCATTAGATCTATCTATTTGCATAGTTTAGTCAACCCTTTTACATCAATCTCTAATCATGTAGCAACAATAGAACCCTTGTTGGTAATATGTGTTTTCATTGATGTCGACTCTATGTGTGTCAACCTAAGGTCAAAGATAATGAAGCTGATAGACAGTGGAGGATTTAAGAGAGAAAATTTGACTTAATCAGAGACATAAGGTCAACTTGCTAAGGCAGGTCAGTCTAGAAGACCTAGCAAATGTAAGAAAGCTATCTAAGTGTGATGCGGAGGTGTGTAAACTTGTTCTAACATGTTTTCTATATATATATATATATATATCTATAATGATATCCTATCAGTTTGGTGTATCGCACTTAGAGAAAAGTTGCAAAAGTTTGGCTAAGGCTTTCACAGTGTATATCCTAAGGCAGAGTTACAACATTTTGGTCTGCATTCCTCTATAGTGCAAGATAGTCATGTGGTTCAGAAGATAAGTTGATTGACATATGAATGTGCTATATCCAAGATTTCAAGTCATTACACCTTCAATAGAGAAAGTTATAATAAGTGGTGAGTTCCGCACTGTGACTTGACAGTGTAAAGCAATGGTGGAGACCTGTTGGAATGCTCCGCATTCCTTTGAAAGAGAAGTTATTCCCTTGCAGTTTTGAGAACATGTTTAGAGATGTGTAATACATTCCTCCTTGCTATATCAGGGGTTCTTATGGTCTACAAGGTCAACTTTCAAATGACAAAAGTAATACAGACAATTCCGAGTGCAGAAGTATTCTATAAAACACATGTTTGAGTACTTGCGGAAGATGGTGAAGGTATAGATCAGCTATATGAATGTCTGTGGAGACTCTACATGATTCAAGTATCTTAGGTTTGAACCACATGCAATTATCTCTTATTTCTTGTACTGTAGAAGGTACTCAAGTCAGTTAGTAAAGTGTTGTATATGACTATCCTTTAGATTATAGTATACTTGAGTTAAGTCTCTGATTTTCTCTGGAAGTGATAGATGAGGTTGTGCGTATCTGGGAATGTGTTCATAATATTACATACTTTCATTTCTAAGACCTTCAAATTTTTTTGTGTATCGCAATGCAAAATCCTAAGTCTTGGAATATCACACTCTGTCTGGAATGCCCTATTTTCATTAGTTCAACATGTTTCTTGTTTTGTGGATGCATATATTGATTAGATACTTTAGGAGAATTATGTATGGATAGTGTTGAGAAGATAAATGGTTGAATTCTTGGTCCACATAATGTTTTTGGCTTCTCCTCAGTGATGTGAAGATGGTCAGTTAGTAGTGGTACTGTTGTTTGGGTTGATAGTCCAGGTTCCTTCATATGCAGTGGATTCTGATTGGTTGATTTGGCATTGAAGTATGTGTAGTGATGTTTCTTGGATCCTATTATGAAGTTTAGTGATCCACAACCTATTTACTCTTCATATTGTATATGTTTGATGTCGAC
The DNA here is from genome assembly GCA_027924645.1 of Cunninghamia lanceolata. Taxonomy (NCBI): domain Eukaryota; kingdom Viridiplantae; phylum Streptophyta; class Pinopsida; order Cupressales; family Cupressaceae; genus Cunninghamia; species Cunninghamia lanceolata. The sequence continues at coordinate 2,428,750 of BSBN01001396.1, read as the reverse complement.
CTATGGAGAATCACACATTTCAACTAAGAGTCTTTTTGATGCTGACCTAATCAATGTTTTGAAGTGTTGTGGAGGATATATATAGAAGAGCAAGTTCATTTGTTGAATGTATGAGTGTGTGTGAATGTGATAAAATAGAATGAGTAGTATGAAGTGTACAAAGTCCGTATGATGGAGTAATTGTGCAGAAAAAGAGGATTGCAACATCAACATAAGTCAAATACTTCTTTCATAGCAATTCATAGTTATGTTATTGTAATTCTTTGTAGCAGTGAGCTTTCTTTAGGTAGTTGTATCTTCCTTGGGCTGTAGCCCTAAAACAATGTTGTAAACTTTTGTAGCAGTGAGAATTATATTGTGAGCTAACACTCACCGTGGTTATACATGTAAAAATCCTGGTGTCATTGTGTTGATAAATGTAATGCATGTTTTACTTGTTGTTCTCTGAGTAATTTATTCTGATCTACAAATAAAGTAGTTAAGTTTTTATATATGTTGATTTTCACCCCCCCTTAATATCTCAATGTGTTCAACAACCCCAAGACCCCACCAACACCGTAACTTGGCTCTTCTTAGTAGCCAAGTCTATAGTCCTTGGTGGCTTGCGATCATTCTAATGTTATGTGTGGAGAGAGATTGACCTAGTTACTTCATTGTTGATTAGGATACTCTTTCCACACCTTAACATTTGGGTGAACCTATCGTGCTTGCACCTTCTTTAGATTTGTTGTAGCTTTTATGTACTTTCTTTAGCTTCTCTACACTTTATTTAGTATTGTTGTATTTAATTAAGTTGATAAGTTAGTTAGACACTTGTTTTTGCATATACATATAGTTCATTGTCAAGACGTATCTTACAATTGCACTTACTAATTTTATTGTTTAGATTTGTATTAGTGTTTGATTAGTTTATAACTTGATTCGGCATTTATATTGCATATCTTGTAGAAAGCAAAAGGAAACATTAGAACATATTTCTTTCTTTTGGAAAACATAAAACACAAACAACATTCTCTATTTCTTCTATCCCTTAATTAGCATATCTATCTTGTCATCACTCTTTCTTCTATATCGCTTCCTAACAGTGCATGAGTGTCGCAAAATTCCTAATTGCTTTATGAGTTTTGTGACCCTGTGCTTTGAATATGAACATCTTATGAGAAGAAGTTATCGAATCCTAATGGCCTCTCATCCATTAGCTAGCTCCAGTGTTGCCACATCAGAACTTGAATTAGATAACCTATTCATACCAAGGAGTTCTAGAACATGATCATCTCATAAATACATCTCCACCTTGCCAATGATCTCTGAAACACAATCTTCTCTTGATGCTCATGAGAACTTCACAGCCCATATTCCAGAGGCCCAAATTCATAAACTAGATAGTGAATTGGCTAGTTTACATCAATTATTGGGCATGAAACACTTGGCTAGGGAGGTTTACCTCTTATAGAGAATATAATAAAGTTGTTGCTTGATGATCCATAGGGTGTGTAAGTTATACATGGTCTTTCTCACATAGTGGATAACAACATTATGCCTACAGTAAGTTACACAGATACTCTCGACAACATGTCCTCTCAATACCAAATGGGGATGCATGTGTTGATACCCATATAAAAATCTTCTATTCCAACATTCACTTCTTCTATTGTCACCACCATTGCACAAAACTGTAATAATTATAACATTTGTTACAGGGTAACAAGTGGGAACTATACTTTTGTACCACCTTCCTCTAGCTTCCAATCTACCTATCAAAATCTTGTTCCAACTACTTCCTAGTATCTTTTTAGCCAACTCTGTCCATAATTCACTTACTCAAATTCTAATCATGTGGTGTCTCAAGCTCCTATTAGTTCATCTCCTTTCAATTCCATCCATTCACAAGTTAATGCACCTATTGATCCTATCATAAACCAAATTCTGCGACATGTCAACACCCTACAACAACAATTAGCAACCATGAATTAAAGTCTATCACACCCTACCATTCCATCCTATTACACCTGTAGTCCATTATCCCTTTCTATCCTTAAAACTTTGATGCTTGATAAGTTTGAAGTTCCCCATTTTGAGAAGTATTTTGGAAAAGGAGACCTGAATAGCCATGTGTCAGCCTTTACAACCTTGTGTAGCAAATTTCTATTTGAATATGCTCTCTTGGCTAAACTCTTCCCTAGGTCACTAAAAGACATGGCCTTGGATTGGTTTTTCTTTCTACCTAATAATTTAATTGATTCTTTTCAACAACTTATCAATCAATTTATACAACACTTTCAAGCAAACATTAGACCTCAAGTAACATTGACTGATTTGGTTCATTGCAAGCAAGGAGTGAAGAAGAAAGTGACTGATTTCATTGGGCACTATCAAGCCCTCTTCTGTCAATTTCTTATTCTCTTTTGGATGCTAATGTACAAAGGGTTTTCATTAGGAACCTGCAGCCACAGATCCATGATAAGATTTTTTTAATGCACTATCCTTCTTTTGCACATCTTTGCACGACTCTTTGTGATTACCAATTATTAGTTAGTCAGTATGAGGGATCTTCCTCATCAACTCCCATTGGTCAATCTGAAGCCACTTCTACACATCTTTAATCATTCAGGAAACAAAACAAAAGCTTTTTCAAAATTTCTTCTAATTATTCAAACAACATTTAATCAAATGTTGCAGCTGCAATGCCATTTGTTGCGACCCCCTATATATTTAAACCAAGGACTCAATAGTTTTCCTAGCTTTTTGAATCTCTTCATTCCATCATGTAACAACTCCTTAACCATAACCTTATCCATCTTCTTCATATTCACCCCATTGACACTTCTAAACTATTATCTCCTTCTTTTAACCCAAAGGCCATTTGTCAATATCATCAAACTCTTGGGCATGACACCGAGAAATGTATGCATTTGAAACATGAAATTCAAGACCTCATCAACTCTAATGTTATCCAAGTAGCTGGTGAGAATGAAAAAGGGAATAATTTTGTATCTCCGCCTAATCAAAATTTGCAAATTTATACAAATCTGCTTCCTAACCATGCTACCAACCTTGTGGAACCATCTGTCGATAGAGTACCTACTTCAATAACCTCTTATCATCAAAACAAGAATTTAGAGAACCTAGTTTCCTTGACAGATGCTTACCCTAACCAACAAATAGATGATTCTAAGATTGACATTTTCTTTACCCATGTCGATGCCTCTATTTGTGCACTTGACGGTCCTCTCTACATTACTACCAGAATTAATGACAAACCTACAAGGGGAGTACTCATTGATCCTATATACCTAGAAAATGTAGTTATAGAGGATTTCCTCTACATGCATGAATTATACCAAGATAAGTACAAGAGATCAAAAATCTCAATTAGAGTGCATGATGGTTCCACTCGACCTACTTTTGGTGCCATAACTCTCCCCATCCAAGTCAAACCAAAACTCTTAGATGCATCTTTTACCATCATCTCAACCTTGAATCCATTTTGTGTGAAGCTAGGCTATTCATGGATCGCTTCCATGAAGCAGATCCCTTCTGTAATCCATAAGTGTTCAAAGTTTCCATTTCAAGGACAAGTACACACTATATATCATAGTGGGTTTAAGCCCTTGGATCTTCATGGAAACTTTTTGCTTGATTACTTCTGGGCACAACCAGTTGAGCCCATTCGTCCTCACAATGTTTTTCTATTTATCTCCTATAAGAAATTCAAAGCTAGCTTAATTGTTTAATTGTTTTCTAGTGTCTCCTCATGTTTTATCCCAAATACTACCCTTGTGGTTTCTTGATCTCCTGTGAATGCGACACTAGTTCCCCTTATTCTGTAAGTGGTGAACAAAATGTAGCCCAAATCAGGAATCCTTCTTCGACCCCAAGCATCTAGTATTTATGTTGTAGTGTCACCTCTGTCATCCTACCAAGGACCAAGAGGCAAGTAGCCTACACAATCTAGACCTCCCTACTCATCAAGGATTGCTTTTGTTCCTCCTACTTCATCAGAATCTAGAGGAAAGCAATCCATGGCGCAGGAACTCTTCCTTGTGATTTCTCACTCATCTGTGGCTATCTCAATATCTTCACCTATCTTGTAGGCTCTGAGAGAATGACAACCTGCCATGATGCATCCTTCTTCCATTGTGTCCAAACCTCTAGTGGTTCCTTCTGTTCCTCCTTGTCCCTAAGCAGAGGAAGAAAAAGAACCTATGTTGGAAGACACCTCAATTCCTCTTGATAATGCTTTGAACCATACAAGACAAAAGCATAATGTGAAACAACATAGGAGATGATGTCATGCTATGGCTCACTAGCTTGCTATAGGGTTAAACCTCTTCCCTATAGTCCTTATCCTACATAGACATCCCTTGACTTAGCTCCACCTGTTGACCTATCATTACCTACCCCTTCAATGATTGAGAAAGTGGAAAAGATAATCTCGTTGGTCCTAGTATCCTTACCTATATCTACGAAGATTTCCATCCCATTGTCTCTTTCATCTAGCCAACCATTTGCTCATCCTTTAGACCAACCCATTGACATAGTTGTTTCTAGTAGTGCTCTATCGCAAATAGTTCAATCCTAGTGTACCCGACACTAGGTGTTCCTTGATGTCTTATATCTCACCACCATTGACATTGACATTTTTCCACCTTTGCCCAAGAGTAAGTGTGAGCCTTATCCATATCATCCATATCAAAAGATTAAGCAATCATCAAGTCTACAATATTCTTTTATTTCTTCTTCTCCTATGATTGATAGCACTCATGACACTGTTGTTAGCACTATTACATCACCTCTTGTGATTTATTCTGACAGTGATTCAGAAGACATCGATGAGCCACTGGAAAATCTTCTAAATTTATCCTTGTTTTTCACAAAATTAATAGACTTGGTCTCTAGAGGCATGTGTGAAGATCCTTCCCTGGTGATTGATCCATCATGTCATGAACCCAGTGTTCCTCCTTGTACTGCATTTTCTATAGTCCCTCTAGCATCTCATCCACCATCCTTTTTTGATGAGCAAGATTGGGAGGAGGATGATTTGCTATAGCCCAACTCGCAAGAATAGTACCCTTGTTTTATGTGTGTTATGATTGTATGTGATGTTACCCCCATATGTGCAACCTGGTGTGTGTTTTTTTGTTAGTTCTCTTTGGATGTGTTAGAACCTACATTTTTATGCATGTCCTACCCAGGGTTTCATTTGTTTAAGCTTGTTAAACCCTAGAAAAACCCCTAAAGGGCCCAAACCTTAATACATTGGTCTTTGTTCATCCTACATTTTTAATCCTCCGTTGATCACTCACTGGCAGTTCCCAATGACTTAAGTTATAACTTAAGTATCCCTTGTCATTTAAAGCCATCGACCCTTTCACTGGGTTGCCTGTAGCGGGCCCTCTTTTAGAACAACCTTTATTGCATGTACACAAATATCCTTTAAGTTGTGTCATGTCGACATTCCATGTCAGTCACTTTCCCTTTTCACTAAGGTTTCTTCCTTCGCAGAGCCTCCTCTTGAGTCTCCATGGGACTGCGAGGTATTTTTATTGGCCAACATGTCATGACAACTATATGATGAAAAATGTTTCATAGGAACTTATCTATCTACCCAAAAACACTCTAAGGGATGGCGAAGCCAGCATGGTGGTATAAGAAATTTAGCAAGCTTTTGTGGGGACTCTTTCCTTCACTAAATCTATTTAAAGACTTTGGTGAGCCCATGAAGAGAATGATGTGGATTATTTCATCCATGGTATCCATAATGTCAACGGCATCAACATTTCCTAGGAACTAAAGGCTTCACTAGAGCTCCCAAAAATACTCTTCATGTTTTTGGGACTAAAGGTATTTTATTGGCCAACGTGTCATGACAGCTATATGATGAAAAATGTTTCACAGGAACTTATCTATTTGCTAGAGCTCCCAAAAACACTCTACGGGATGGTGAAGCCAGCATGGTGGTCTGAGCAATTTAGTAAGCTTTCATGGGGACTCTTTCCTTCACTGAATTTATTTAAAGACTTTAGTGAGCCCATGAAGAGAATGATGTGGATTCTTTCATCCACAGTATCCACAATGTTAATGGCACCAGTATTTCCTGGGGACTAAAGGCTTTGCTAGAGCTTCTAACAACTTAATACGAAGAAGTGAGGTGCCAGCGTAGCAAAAGGGACTTTGAATGGAGGGTTCTCTGACTTTTGCTGGAGCAAATTCAAACTCCAATGAAGACTATTGATTAAGCACAATCTACAATGGAAATTTAAAGCTCAAAATGACTATCATTTGCTTACCACCCATGCACGATAACCATTGATATGCCTCCCAGAGTAGATCTAACGGCCCAAGTGCAAAAGAAAAGATAGATTGGTGGTGCATGGCAAACAATGATTTTGAACTACCATCTAGAGAAAGAAGGGCAAAAATAAATAAGTACTAAGTCCTCCTTTATTATTTGAAAGTAGGCTAGTTGAGCTCTCTGAGAAAAATGTCCTCTTCTAAGGCATAGCTAGGTATGACACTTGAAAGGAATTGAGTGTTCTTAAATCTTGTGAAGACCTTTTCATGTCATCGTAGTACATTGCAATGAGTTCATAAGGAAACTAATTGATGGGAAAAGAGTTTTTGGGGCTTGGTATTCAAAATTGTTGGTTCTTTTTCACATGACAATCAAAATGGGATGTGATATTAAGATAGATAAAATGCCAAATTCAGCATTTGGTTTCAACATTCTCATTATAGAAAGGGGTAAGTTGATAAGAACAGTTAGATGTCTTTCTAGCTTGGAGAGACACCTGCAGCTGCTTCCTCTAAAAGGAAGTTTTCAACACTTCATGTTTCAGTGCTAGGTGGTTGCCTCAAGAACCTTGAGGGTTTTGGTGGTTGGCGACCCTAGATTGAAATATGGGGAGTCATGCACCCATGCCTGAAAGATGAAGCATAATAGAAAATGGTTGTATTTGGATGTGGTGGAGGTTTAAGTTTAGAAACACATGATTAACCACCATGGTAGAGGATCAAATCAACATAATGACTTATTTCCCACACCTGGGGTTGGATCAAATAAAGACAAAAACAATTAGTCTCCCCACTCAGGGAAATGATTTGATTTTTGTATGTGCTCTCATTAACAGAAGATAGTTTGTCTTGGTGTTGTAGTGCAGGAGAGAAAATGCATTTTGTCTTGTAGCACTTCAAAGATGCTTTTTGGCATATTCTTATTGTAACAAGAATGGTACATAGACCATAGCTTGTTTCTCCCTTGTCTTATAAAAGGAAATTCAAGGCCATTTGATGTGGGTTCTGAATCTCATTTTTGGGTAGCAGTGTATTTGTGTTTTAGTCTAGAAAATAGAGATTAGTTGCAAGCTATACTTGTTAAAATCTACAAAGCAGTGTATGTCATTTTAATTCTGAATATCAAATCAAATTGGTTGTAGAATTGTCCCCATTTATGTACTTTTGAAATTGATATGAATACAAAGTATCAAGGGTATTTTGAGTTCATCTTTGTAGTTTATTTGTGTGTTGCAAATATGTGCCTAGGATGTGTTGTCATTGATGTCAACATATCTCTTTGTCAGAAATAGTGAAGACAGTGCAATTCAGAGTCTGTAGATTAAAGGGTTTTGTAGAGGATTGTCTGAAGTTGCTCCAATTAAGATTTGAGAGGTCCGCATGGAGGACTAGTGAAGTTATGGCCATCTAAGTAGAACTGAGTTTTGTAGTTGTTCAGAGGTAACAAACTAACATGAATTTGGTCTGGATTGCTCTGCATTGAAATATTATGGTCTGCGGTTCTATAGGTATGTTTGGGATGTTGGTGTGTATCCTCAACTCAAGTGCTTCATGGTTTGGAGGTTCACAAGCAATCTTTCTAGTGTGATAGTCATGATAGTTGAGTTCCCATATGAAGATGCAAGTGATTCTGGTGATTTGAGGTGGTGCAGTTGTTCTTGTTGATTTAATTGTTCTTGTGGAGGTCTTTGGATCGTATGCCTATTGTGTTGGTGGTCCACATTGAGGATTGAGCTTATAGTTGAAGATTTCTCCTTGGGTGTCATTGTTCATTCCAGTCTTGGTCTATCAGATGCTTTGTGCATGTTGTGGATGATCTAAGAGGAGTTCTATGGAGCATGGCATGTTGTTTGAGGGAGATTTGAGTCCCAACTATGTTTGGTTGATAGTGTAGTGGTTCACATGTAGCATTTTGTATCAAGTCAAGTCATGTGATTGTAATTTCTTGTAATGCCTATCTTAGAGAATGTTCTAGATAGATGATTGTAAGGCCGACTTTGATGTTCATTCCAAAGTCGATGTCATGGATAAATAAGTGTAATGAAGTTGTGTAAATGTGGTTAATATGTGCAGATATGTGGAGGTAGCGAAGAAGTGTTTGGGAGTAGAGAAGAGGTGTTGTGAGCTTCAATAGAACTAAACCTTAGCATGGAGAAGATGTTGTTTCTCAGTTCAACCTTTCAGTGTTAACCATGTGAATATTTTTTGTAGACAGCGAGTCTCTTGGAACAATGAGCTCTGGGAGTGAAGGCAAGTGCCTTCCCATTTTTTTCTATTCTTTTAATAGAGAATAAATCTTGTGGCTTAACCCCCACCGTGGTTTTTCCCTTAATTGGGTTTCCACAAAAAATCCTAGTGTTATGTGTGTTGATTATGTTTCTGCTCATATGTTGTTTCATGCTTTCATGGTTATACCATTAATCTATTAATAAGAGATAAAGAAGATTAAATGCAACAAGATAAAGTTTTGTGACAACTGATTCACCCCCCAGTTGTCTACCCTAATTTCAACAATTGATAATTGAGTCAGTTCTTCTAAAAGAATCTTGACCGCTTGAGGAGATCTAGGATGTTGACATACAAGGACAGTCCTAGATTTGATGTAACAAATTACTCTCTTTGGAAGAATCACATGGAGTGTCATTTGCAATGTATGGGTGATCCTTATTGGTTGATAACTAAGAATAAGTATACTTCTCTGCAGAATGGTCCTACAACCCTAGATGATGCTAAAGAAGATGAAAACAACATTCAGGCTAAAGAAGCATTGTTGAGTGCCTTGACTAATACAGAAATGACAAATGTCTTAGAATTACAAACTACTTATGAAATCTAGAAGAAGTTGGAAACTCTATATGAAGGTGATGCATATGTCAAATGTGCTAAGTTACAAAGCCTGAAGGGTAGATACAAATGTTTGAGGATGAGTAAAGATGAAAACATCACTTCCTACATGCAGAAGGTGAATGAACTTGTGTACAGTATCAGGTGTGCTGGTGGAAAACTAGAAGAATCAGAGATTGTTGGCAAGGTGCTCAGATCCTTAACTGCTTCATATAAGCACAAAGTTGCTACTATTGAAGAGATCAGGACTGTGACAGATGTTATAAGGGATCAGTTGGTTGGTAAGCTTTTAGCATTTGAAATGAGTGAGTTTGGTGATTCTCTTCCTAAATCAGAATCTACATTTAATGCGAGTGTTTTCGGAAAACAAAGATTTGATCCAAGTTAAAGCTCTTCAAGAAGACTAACCAGATATGAGAAGGCAAGGAAGGAACTTGAAGAAGATGAATTTGAGCTTGAAGAACTTGAAGCCCTTATTGCTAAAAGATTACCAAGAGGATTCGGTAAGTATGAAGGAAAGTTGCCTTTCAAATGTTTTGCTTGCAATAAGATTGGTCATTTTGCTTCAAGATGTCTAGAGAGGGTTTCAAAGCCAAACCCTAATAGATCTAGGGTTCAGAAGAAATGCTACTATGTCCAAGAAGCTACTAATGAAGGAGTTATAGATGATGAATCTGATATGGGAAGTACCTCTAGAAATGAATGGGTGTTCATTGCTATCAAAGAAGAAGATTCAGTGCCTATTGAATCTGCTAGCTATGTGAATGTGGAAAGTACCTTGGCTACTTAGGTTGAAGAAAATGATGAATGGGTGATTGACAGTGGATGCTCTCATCATATGAATGGTGATAAAAGTAAGTTTGTAAGTTTGGAAAGATATGAAGGTGGAATTGTGAAGTTTGGAGACAATTCAGTTGGTAGAATCCATGGCAGAGGATCCATCTCTCTTGATGGTAAGAATAACACTAATGATGTTTTGTATGTAGAAGGATTGAAGCATAATCTTCTCAGTGTTGGATAGTTAGTTGACAAAGGGTATGATCTCCAATTCAAGGATGGAAAATACAAAATTTTGGAAAGATCTAGAACTAAGATTACATCTGGTACATAGACTAGAGGTAATATATTTCATTTAAGTGGTACTGGTAAAAGTTGTTTGATTTCTCAGATTGATTAGAGTTGGTTATGACATAAGAGAATGTGTCATGTAAACTTTGATAACATTATCGAGATAAGTACTACTCAAGCTATGAGAGATCTTCCACAGCTTGTGAAACATGCTAATAACATGTGTAAGGAATGTCAGTTGGAAAAACAGAATAGAGCTACATTCAAAAGCAAAGAATAATTTTCAAGTGGATTGTTGGAACTTGTGCACACTAATTTGTGTGGTCCTTCCAGATTTAGGAGTTTGCAAGGAGACAGATACTTTATGTTGTTGATTGATGATTACCCCTAGATGATGTGGGTCACTTTCTTGAGATAGAAATTAGAATCTCTTGACAGATTCAAGGTGTTCAAGGCTAGGTTGGAGAATGAGATTGGTGTGAAGATAAAGTGTCTGAGATCTGATAGAGGTGGAGAGTTTACCTCCAGTGAGTTTAATGCATTTTGTGAAAAGAATGGAATAAGAAGATAGTTATCTGCTCCTAGGACTCCTCAGCAGAATGGAATTGTGGAAAGGAAGAACTAGACTATTCAAGAGGCTACCAGAACCATGATGATGGAGGAAGATGTTCCACATGTCTATTAGAGAGAGGTTGTGAGTACTACTATCTACACTCTTAACCGAGTGTAGATCAAAGGTAATACTAGTAAAACACCTTATGAACTATGGTTTGGTAATGCTCCTAATGTGAAATATTTTAGAGTTTTCGGTAGTAAATGTTATATTAAGAGAGATGAAGATCTAGGCAAGTTTGATGCAAGATGTGATGAAGGAATATTTTTGAGCTATTCTAACCAAAGCAAGGCATATCAATGCTTTAACAAGAGATTGAAAAGGATTGTTGAAAGTGCTAATGTCAAGGTTGATGAAAGTAAGGAGAGACCTTCTAATTCTTGGGGATATGAATTAGACAATCAAAATGAATGTCCAAATAAAGGAAAGCAAGTTCAAACTCAAACTCATATTACTCTAAAGAATCCAGTGACTCAAGAAGCTAGTGCAAATGTTGAGGAACAAGTTCAAGAAAATCCCAAAACTCCCAGGTATGTAAGGTTGAATCATTCTCAAGATCAGATCTTAGGAGATAAAAATAAAGGTGTTCAAACTAGAAGAAAAATTGTTGAAGAACAATTAGAGTATTGTTTGATTTCAAATATTGAACCAAAATTAGTGAATGAAGCTTGTAATGATGAAAGTTGGGTAAAAGCAATGGAAGAAGAATTAATGCAAATTGAAAAGAATCATACTTGGGATCTTGTTCCTAGACCTGAAAACAACAATGTAATTGGAACTAAATGGGTCTTTTGAAATAAATTGAATGAAAATGTGAAGTTGTGATAAACAAAGCAAGATTCGTGTGCAAAGGATATTCTCAGGTAGAGGGAATTGATTTTGAAGAAACTTTTGCTTTGGTGGTAAGAATCAAATCAGTTAGATTATTTCTTGTCTTTGCTGCATACAAAGATTTCAAAGTTTACTAGATGGGTGTCAATTCAGCATTCCTAAATGGAGAGTTGGAAGAAGAAGTCTACATTGAGAAACCAGAAGGATTCTAGTTGTTTGATCAAGGAGATATAGTCTATAGAATGAGGAAAGCATTATATGGACTTAAAAAAGTCCCAAGAGCCTGATATGCAAGATTAGATAAGTATCTGCTAAAGTTAAGTCTTAGCAAAGGCACAACTGACACTAATCTTTATTTCAAAATTGATCATGAACACATCTTGATTGTTGAGGTATTTGTTGATGATATCATCTTTGGTGGAAATGAGAGCATGTGTAAAAAATTTGCTAATCAGATGCAAAGTGGATTTGAGATGTCCATGTTTGGTGAAATGTATTTATTCTTAGGTCTACAAATCATTCAGTCAGATAAGGGAATCTTCATATCTTAGTCTAAGTATGTAAAAGAGTTGTTGAAAAAGTTTGGAATGGATGATTCAAAACCAGTGAGTACTCCTATGATAACCGAATACAAGTTGAGTAAAGATGATGATTCCATTAAGGTAGATTAGAAAAGGTATAGATTAATGATTGGAGGAGTGCTTTATCTAACTCAAACTAGACCTGATATTATGAATGTAGTTGGCCTTGTTACTAGATTTCAAGTTGGTCCTAGAGAATCTCATGTTGTAGCATTCAAAAGAATTTTTAGATATCTGAAGGGGACATATGATTATGGCTTATGGTATCCTAAGAATGACGATTTCACTCTTCATGAATATACAGATGCTGATTGGGCAGGAGATGTGGATGACAGGAAGAATACTAGTGGTGGTGAATTTTTCTTGAGAAAGAGATTGGTTTCTTAGTTGAGTAAAAAGTAGGAGGCAATATCTCTGTCTACTACAGAGGCAAAGTATATAGCAGCAACAAGTAATTGTACTCAAGTTTTGTGGATGAAGAAAATGTTGAAGTATATTAGAATTGTGTTTGAAGAGCCTGTTACAATCTTCTGTGATAATTTATTGCACATCTCAAAGAATCTAGTGTCGCATTCAAAGACAAAGAACATATCCATCAAGTTTCACTTTTTGAGAGAGAAGGTAAATGAGAATGAAGTCATATTGGAGTTTATTCCTTCAAAAGATCAGATTGCAGATATCTTCACTAAGCCTCTACCTAAGGACACTTTTGAGTATCTCAAAGTGAAGCTAGGGGTTATTACCCCTCCTGTTCAGAACTAAGGTGCACTAGTGTGCATCAGTCCGGTGGAACTCACAGTCATATCTTGTGATCCAAATTGGTGTTAAATGGATGCTACTTAGGGGGAGTAGTCAATATGTTATTTCTAGAGTTTAGTTTGGTTTTATCTAAGAAAAAAAAGGGGGGAGATGATTGCAAATATGTACCCTTTGCAATTGATGTCAAAGGGGGAGAGAAGTCATGTGAAAAAATTGGAAGTAAGTAGTTGCTGGTGAAAGAAGGAGCAATGAAGAAAGTGGTTACAAGTGTGATAAGAGAAAGGGGGAGAAGTTCTTGTCTTGATGGTTGAATCATTTTTTCACATCACATGTTTCCATCAGTGACAAAGGGGGAGATTGTTGCAAACATGTGCCTATGATGTGTTGTTGTTGATGTCAACATATCTCTTTGTCAGAAATAGTGAAGATAGTGTAATTCAGAGTCTGTGGATTAAAGGGTTTTGTAGAGGATTGTTTGAAGTTGCTCCAATTAAGATTTGAGAGGTCCGCATGGAGGATTGGTGATGTTATGGCCATCTGAGTAGAACCAAGTTTTACATTTGTTCAAAGGTAACAGAGTGACATGAATTTGGTCCAGATTGTTCTGCATTGGAATATTATGGTTTGCAGTTCTAGAGGTATGTTTGGGATGTTGGTGTGTATCCTCAACTTAAGTGGTTCATGGTTTGGAGGTCCACAAGCAATATTTCTAGTGTGACAGTCATGACAGTTGAGTTTCTGTATGAAGATGCAAGTGACTCTGGTGATTTGAGCTGGTGTGGTTGTTCTTGTTGATTTCATTATGCTTGTGGAGGTATTTGGATTATGTGCCTATTGTGTTGGTGGTCCGCATTGAGGATTGAGCTTGTAGTTGAAGATTTCTCCTTGGGTATTGTTGTTCATTCCAGTCTTGGCCAACCAAATGCTTTGTGCATGTTGCAGATGATCTAAGAGAAGTTTTATAAAGAGTGGCATATTGTTCGAGGAAGTTTGAGTCCCAGCTATATTTGGTAGATAGTGTAGTGGTTCGTGTGTAGCATTTTGTATCAAGTCAAGTCATGTGATTGTAATTGCTTGTAATGCCTATCTTGGAGAATGTTCTAGATAGATGATTGTAAGGCTGACTTTGATGTTCATTCCAAAGTCAATGTCATGTATAAATAAGTGTAATGAAGTCATGTAAATGTGGTGAATGTGTGCAAAAAATGTGGAGGTAGCGAAGAAGTGTTTGGGGACAGAGCAGAGGTGTTGTGAGCTTCAATGGAATTGAACCTTGGCATAGAGAAGATGTTTCTTAGTTCAGCCTTTCAATGTTAACCATGTGAATATTTTTGTAGATAGTGAGTCTCTTGGAGTAGTGAGCTCTGGACAATGTGCTCGAAGGCAAGTGCCTTCCTATTTTTTTCTATTCTTTTAACAAAGAATAAATCTTGTGGGTTAAACCCCACCCTGGTTTTTCCCTTAACTAGGTTTCCATGTAAAAATCCTAGTGTTATGTGTGTTGATTGTGTTTTTGCTCATATGTTGTTGTTTCATGCTTTCATGGTTATATCATTAATATATTAATAAGTGATAAAGAAGATTAAATGCAGCAAGATAAAGTTTTGTGACAACTGATTCACCCCCCTCTCAGTTGTCTACCCTAATTTTAACACTATGATGTGTGTGTTATTTTTTGCTTTCTTTCAAGGAAAGAATTAAATGCTTAGGTAACATACAATTAACTTCACAATATATTGTGGTTTAAAGAATGATCCTGCAATTCCAAGTCTAGGAGGTATTAGTGTAAGGCATTAATATCATTAGTCCATTGAAATGAATTAAGGTTGCTTGATAGATACTTTTATTTTCTGCAATTTAACTCTATGGCCCTGGGATAAGGCACCGATCCATTACTATGTCAAAGTGTCATTGAGATCCACCTCTATAATCAATACCATTTCCATTTCCTTATTGTTTTAGGAGTAGTTTAGGTTAGAACCTATTCTCAATACTGGTATGAATTTTTTACCAAAGGGCTAAGCCAATTTGATAGGAATCATTCAATTCCTTGGTATATTTTAATTGAGAACCATCTGTTTAAGAACAACATCTTCCACAAGTTACGAATATCCTTAGATGTTGTATAGGTACACCCACCTTGATCTTGCAAAACCAAAAGTGTAGAGGATCTCAACCCTTTGTTGAATCTTGTTTGTTGGCCACTGACCTCAAATCCTCAACCATAAGAAATTGGCTAAATCTTTAGAGGATTCAAATAATCAGTTGGAGGAACAAACATATTAGCGACTCTACTAGGGAATTAGTTTATAATTGTTAAAAATTAGTCTAGTGGTCTGTCATGGGTGTTTAGGGTTTGCACATATGTAGTGTGTAATCATTCCTTTTAGAGGGTAGTGACTCTGATATTCTCCTTATCGGTTGATCAAGGAAGAAACTAATTATGTATGAAAAAGGAAAGATCCCTGTATACTTCCAAAGTTGTTACATCCAAACATCATAGCATTAAAGGTGAAAGAGCTTCAAATATGTATGGGAGAAGGTCGATTCATCAGAAACTCTCCATAGTTGTTTCTTCTGAGCTATTAAAGATTGAAGACTCTCTTGGAATTATGAACCCTAAAGTCTATTTCTGGTTTGATGAAGAATGGTGTTGTTAAAATCTAGTCCTCTTTGAGAGGTGGCGACTTTGCTAATCAAGTTACTATAGAAAGATTTCATATTATGATAGGCTTGGGTTAAGATCTACATGATATTCCTTCAGAGGAATCAATTTTATGAGATCAACAAAGATTTCCAGGTATTCTATCTTCCCTTCTTGTTCCATTTTCAAAGGAAGAAGGCTTTGTATATGAAATTCATTTGTGGAATTATGTGAAGAAATGTGTTACTCCCTGACTAAATATGGATCTATGCTATATAAGGAGAAATTAAGTGAGCTTGGTATATGTGTGTTGGTATAATTTTGTGGGAATACTTGAAGTTTTGTTAGGATATTGATCCATGAGAAATTGATTCTAGCATATTGGAATATGGATTATTATTCTTTCCACTCGCCTACACACTGAAATGTCAAGATGCATGGTTCACAACAATAACAGTCATATCCTTAGAGAAGGGATTTCTCTATTGAAAGATACAGAGCCCTGGATTTTAGTGGTATTCAAAACTATCCTAATCCCATTCCTAATGAGGTTAGAAGGATTTTGTCTATATTCAATGGAGATAATTCTAAATCAACAAATGAGCATTTGCAGAATTCTGGTGAGCATTTGCAGAATTCTGGTGAGCATTTATAGATTTGCCCACACATTATATTTCTTCATGGCAAGATCTTAGAATGGCCTTTGTGGACCAACTTGGTGAAATGGTTAATGTAGGTTCATTGATTAACAAAGTTGTCCACATTGAGAAGAATGAAAAGGAGTTGCTCCCAGCCTTTAATCTAAGGTTTACAAAGATGTTAAGGGATATTCCAAAAAGTATTAGGCCTAATGATGCAATGTGTCTGGTTATATACCTAGGTGCATTTGATGAAGAGGTGGGTTATTTACTAAGAGATAAAAATCCCACAACAATCTGTCAAGCATATTCCATATCTATGGATATTGAGAACAATCTAAAGCATTTGATGGTGAAAGGGCCTAGGTTTGTAGGTATTGATTTTGTTAAAATATCTTACATAAATGGAAGATGTAGATCAAGAAATAGCAATGTTTGTCAAGGTGGCAATAGTCCAAATATCACAATGAATCCATTATTTTATCATTTTGATGATAATGAATTAATGGACATGATTGAGCCCATAAATAAAATTATGCATATGAGAAATGAGAGTAAGGCAGGATCTGATGGTGTGTATTACAATGAAAAAGGTGATGCTCATGACTAGTTCATTGGCTATGTGGGTGAGGATTATAGTCAAGATATCCCAAGCACCAAATGTGATGGACAAAAGGGAGATATCTGGGATCACTCCTCGTTGCAGTCCTATTAGTCAAGAAATAGAAAAGCATCTAAGTATTGGATAAATTGAAGCAGCTTAGAAGGTGGGTAATGTTGAAGAAGGGTATACAAATAGGTTGTTTGAAGGGTTGAAAAATGACTTTGCAATAGATAAATCTCCTTACTATGTCAATTATGATAATAGTGAATATGATCATTCCTTTGACGATTATGATTGCACTTATGAAGTGGAAACAAAATTCATTGCCTCAATCAAAGAATGTGTTGATGTGAATGATTATGAAGAAACATGTTTGTCTATGAGGGAATAGGTTGCTTTCCTTGGTGGATTCTCAGAATGTAAGTCTAAAAGGATAATTGTTGATGGTATGAGTGATATTGAGAGTTTGTCAGTATGTTCCTTGGAGGACTATGGTGACTTGGAATATGTTGATGCTAAGAGAGATTCAAATCCTCATGTCAAGGAGGTAGAAGTATTTATGACAAGGATGAACATAAGGCATAATGATGAGCCTCTAGCTCCACTAGATATGAAAAATGATAATCCTTATTGGTGCAAGGATAATCCTATCTTTGTAGAGAACCAGGAGTGTGGGGAACCTAAAGAATTTGAGGAAGATCAACCCAAGGTGAGAGTAGACCTCTCAAATTATGATAAAAACCTCAGTCAAGGGGATTACACCTTAGGTTTAATGCAAAATTCATATTATGTGCATCCTCTTATGCCTGATGAAGCCAGTACTCTTCTAGATAGACTTATTGTAGAATTAATGAGGAATAATCAAATACCCTATGTTCAAGGGTCTAACATATATAAAATTGATACTAGAACTTCCCAACCTTGTGAAGGTGATGATTTGAGTTGTGGAAGGAATCTTGTTATATTTGAAATTGAATCTTCCTTGCAAGACATCAAAGTACATGACAGAATTAGTGATCTGTGAAACTTGAATGAGTCTAGGTGTAATTCAACTCAGATTGAAGGGATGCTTGCGTATGAGCATTGATTTCTTATCACATAGGATGATTTCTATCATGTGAAGGACAAAATTTAGATCATCAATTAGTTGGTATATCTCATTCTTTTACCTTTAATAAGTATGATTTATCAAACTTGGAATTGAAATATGACTTAAATAGGTCAAAGTACATGCATGTTGAGGTATTCTAGGAAGACACTGCTTATGAATGTTTCAATTTCAATGTGGAAATAAAGGATGAAGTGAATGTTCCTGACGTGTTTTTCCCAAAGGATTATGAATCTTTTCATTTCACAGTTCATCTTGGTAAGTATCTGATGGTGCATAATGGTGGTGTTGCTAATATGAGGTGTCACAGTGATTATGAGTTTGATATTTATGATAAATATGACATGTATATTTTAAAAGATGATGTGTTTCATTGGGTACATGATTGCAAGGTTCAAACTAGCACAAAAGGTTTTGACAACACTAGATTCAGATTTGTGGTAAGAAGTATCAATGGCAATTTCAGTAACTAGGTGGATCATGACAGTGTTTTCAGAGCAAGCCTGGAGTAGGACAAAATATTTGATAGAGGGAGGTTTTGGTCCTTCATTTTTGGTGGCCCAAGGCTGCTAGATTATGACTGATAATTGTGAAGACAGTGTTGGAATATATGCTCCAACATTAATAAATGTAATAGTGAGCTATTGTGCATGTAGACAAATTACCTATATGTGATGTTAACAATTTGTTAGATGTAGATGTATGAGCAATTAGATGTTGTAGTTGTGTCAATAGTTGTTAGTGTGTTGTCAATTAATTGAGTTAGGTGTCAAGTGTAGATGCCTAGATTTTTAAATATTTTTTGTAATGAAGGATACAGTAGAGGATATATAGATGTTTAAAAGTCTAAGATGCTTGTGGATTGGAGAAACTATACCTCATTGGGGTTATGAGACATGCATGTGAGGATTGATGTCCAATAGTTTAGGGGAGATCCGAAATCTAGAAGTTCAACATCATGCCTTTACGAGGGTAATGAGACACTTCATGTGAAAATGGTGCCCAATGATGTTTGGAACTTTGATTGTAGTTGGGAGACTATACCTAGAATAGGGAGCATCTTGAAGAAGTCTTATTGGTCCAAGAACTATTTTCAAAGAGTAGTGTCTGAAGAATTTATTTTTTGGTTTTAATGTTGTTAGTCAGTTTAGTGTTATAGCATTAAGAGGGGGTGTTGGAATATATGCTCCAACATTAATAAATGTAATAGTGAGCTATTGTGCATGTAGATAGCTTGCCTATATGTGTTGTTAACAATTTGTTAGATGTAGGTGTATGAACAATTAGATGTTGTAGTTGTGTCAATAGTTGTTAATGTGTTGTCAATTAGTTGTTAGTGTGTTGCCAATTAGTTGAATTAGGTGTCAAGTGTAGATCCACTTTTGTAGGACTTTGTTATGAGTTTGTAATCTCTATAAATTGTAACCTTTATTTGTTAAATCAATGAGGAATACAGTTGTTCTATTTTCTATTTGACGGGCCACTTACAACCAGGTAGTTTTAGGGTAAAATTGCGAGCACATGGTCTGCTATCCCTAGAGATCTGGATCCTCATGCTGACCTTGCAGTTAGTTGTCCCCAACTAGAGCCATTATTAGAAACTGTGTTTTTTATGCATGTCTTGCCCAACGTTTCATTTGTTCAAGCTTGTTAAACCCTAGAAAAACCTCTAAAAGGCCCAAACCTTAATACATAGGTCTATGTTTATCCTATGGTTTTAATCCTCCATTGATTGTTCATTGGCAATTCCTGGTGACTTAAGTTATAACTTAAGTATCCCTTATCATTTAAAGCCACCATCGCCTTCACTAGGTTGTCGATAGCAGGCCATCTTTTAGAACAACCTTTATTGCATGTGCGCAAATATCCTTTAAGTTATGTCACGTCGACATTCCATGTCAATCACTTTCCCTTTTCCCTGAGATTTCTTCCTTCATGAAGCCTCCTCTTGAGTCTCCATGGGATCATGAGGTACTTTTATTGGCTAACATGTCATGACATCTATATGATGAAAAATGTTTTGTACGAACTTATCTCTTTGCTGGAGCTCCCAAAAAGACTCAGTGGGATGGCGAAGCCAGCATGGTAGTCTGAGCAATTTAGAAAGCTTTCGAGAGGACTCTTTCCTTTGCGGAAGCTATTTAAAGAGTTCAACGGGCCTGTAAAGAGAATGATGTGGACTTTTTTATCCATGGTATCCATGATGTCAACGATAGTAGTATTTCACGGGGACTAAAAGCTTTGCTAGGGCTTCTAACAACTTAACGCAAAGAGGCGAGGTGCCATCATGTAAAAAGGGACTTCGAGTCATGGAGGATTCTCTAACTTTCACTGGAGCAAATTCAAACTGTGGAGAAGAGCGTCGATTAAACATGATCTATAGTGGAAATTTAAATCTCAAAACAGATATCATTTGCTTACTGCCCATGCATGATAACCATTGATATGCCTCCCGCAGTAGATCCAATGGCCCAAGTGAAAAAGAAAACATGGATTGGCAGTGTGTGTCAGATGATGATTTTGAACTGCAATCCAAAGATAGAAGTGCAAAATTGAATAAGTACTAAGTCCTCCTCTATTATTTGAAAGTAGGTTGGCTGGGCTCTCTGAGAAAATTTCCTCTTCTAAGGCATAGCTAGGTATGACAATCAGAAGGAATTGAATGTTCTCAAATCCTGTGAAGACCTTTTCATGCCGCCATAGTACATTGTAATGAGTTCATAAGGAAACTGATTGGTGGGAAAAGAGTTTTTGGGGCCTGGTGTTCAAAATTGTCAGTTCTTTTTCACATGATGATCAAAATGGGATGCAGTATTAAGATGGATAAAATGCCAAATTTAGTAGTTGGTTTTAACATTATCATTATAGAAAGGGTAAGTTGACAAGAACAATTAGATGTATTTCTATCTTGGATAGATACCTACAGCTACTTCTTCTAAAAGGAAGTTTTCAACACTTCCTATTTCAGTGACAGGTGGATGCCTCAAGAACCTTGAGGGTTCTAGTGGTTGGCAGCCCCAGATTGAAAGATGGGGAGTTATGCACCCATGCCTGAAAGATGAAGCATAATAGAAAATAGTTGTATTTGGATGTGGTGGAGAATTTAGTTTAGAAACACATGATTAACCGCCATGGTAGAGGATCAAATCAACATAATGACTTATTTCCCACACCCAGGGTTGGAAATAATAAAGACAAAAATAGTTAGTCTCCCCATGCATGGAAATGATTTGATTTCGTATGTGTTCTCGTTAATAGAAGATGACTTATCTTGGTGATATAGTGCAGGAGGGAAAATACATTTTGTCTTGTAGCACTTCAAAGATGATTTTTTGCATATTCTTCTTCTAACAAGAATGGTACATGTCTCGTCGCTTGTTTCTCCCTTGTCTTATAAAAGGGAATTTAAGACCATTTGGTGTGGGTTCTGAATCTCATTTTTGGGTAGTAGTGTATTTGTGTTTTAGTCTAGAAAAATCGAGATTAGTTGCAGGCTGTATTTGTTAAAATCTGCAAAGTAGTGTATGTCATTTAATTCTGAATATCAAATCAAATTGGTTGTAGAATTGTCCCTATTTATGTACTTTTGAAATTGATATGAATACAAAGTATCAAGGGTATTTTGAGTTCATCTTTGTAGTTTATCTGTGATGTGTGTGTTAGTTCTTGTTTTCTTTCAAGGAAAGAAGTAAATGCTTAGGTAACGTACAATTAATTTCATACTATATTGTGGTTTAAAGGATGATCTTGCAATTCCATGTCTAGGAGGTATTAGTGTAAGGCATTATTGTCATTAGTCCATTGAAATGAATTAAGGCTACTTGAAAGATACTTTTATTTTCTACAATTTGACTTTGTGGCCTTGGCATAAGGCATCAATCCATTACTGTGTCAAAGTGTCACTGAGATCTACCTCTATAATCAAATCCATTTCCATTTCCTTATTGTTTTAGGAGTAGTTTAGGTTAGAACCTATTCTCAATACTAGTATGAATTATTTACCAAAAGGCTAAGCCAATATGATAAGAATCATTCATTTCCTTGGTATATTTTCATTGAGAAACATCTGTTTAAGAACAACATATTGCACAAGTTGAGAATATCCTTAGATGTTGTATAGATACACCCACCTTGGTCTTGCAGAACCAAAAGTATAGAGGACCTCAATCCTTTGTTGAATCTTGTTCATTGGCCACTAACCTCAAATCCTAAACCATAGGAAATTAGCTAAATATTTAGAGGATTCAAATAATCAGTTGGAGGAACCAACAGGATGACCCTTAACACTCTTATTAGCGTAAGGATACAAATAGAACGAATTTGTTGTGACATTCTTCTCTGTGTACCTTCATTCTTCTATTTGTCATAAATCCAATTTTATGCCTTTCAGGGATGATGCAAAGTAAAGGATGATTTAGCATCTGTTCCTTTGTTGACTTGAAGTTTTACTTTCTTTTGATTTCATGTGACACTTCCTCCTCTATCTTCGTAATTCTACTAGCTGGAGGATGATGACAATTCCTAAAATGAGTGTCCCTTTATATACAACCATTCATATACTAACTCCATTCGAGTAGATCCCTTAGTTCTATTGTTTGATATTACTTTATGCTTGGCCTTTGGCCTAGGGGCAACCCATTGCCATGATGTAAGTTTTGAAAACATATCCCTTTGGGCATGTGCTTCTAGAAAGCTCTTGTGTCTATTTGTGTGTTTATTACACTCTCTACCTTAAAGACAATTGCTCCCTACTAGCATCAGTAATTACTTCAAGGTGGGGGCATACACTTGGCCATGTGTATCACTTTGCTCACACACCATGTGGCTAGTTGTTCTATCGCAGCACCTTTTGATCATCTTTGTATCACTTTGCTAGAGTTACCCAATAGATAGCATGTTTTTCTTGGCCTGTAATATTTGATATTGTTGACATGAAACTCACCTAGGAAATTTGTAGATCTTACTAGCATGAGATGCCTTCATTTTTCTACTTGTTGACATGAAACTCACCTAGTAAATATGTGGATCTTACTAACCTATGATGCTTTCATTTTTCTACCTTTTGACATGGAACTCACCTAGTAAATCTACAAATATTACTAGCCTGTGATGTTGCCATCTTGCTACACATTCACAACCACCTAGTAAACAATGGATTTTACTAGCTTGTGGCTCATGACATGTGTTTTCAATTTGATTCCTAGCATAATGCAGCTTGCTACTTCAAGAATCAAACCTTGCATGCTCTTGTTTTCTATGTATGCTCCATATGCATTTGGATTTGACTATATTATCTTGCTAACCATAGTTGTTTTAGCATTTAATACTTGGTCTCATCCTATGTATATTTTACTTTAGATATATGTTATGTGTACATATGTGACTTGTGTTATATGTCTTGTGTGTGTAACCTCTTTCTCTAAACATTTGTAGAGTTGTAGAATCCTAAGCTTGGGAGATATTGTCATGCCCACATTTTCCATGCGGTCACAACATGCATCACATGTGTCATAGCCACATCTGTCATGTGGTTATGACACGAAATGTCAAAAAATTTCTCACGCTTCCCTAGAAACCCCCTCGCATGCGTAAGCATGCTCGGTGCTGTACGCTCAAGGCAAGGACACTTCAGTTGTCAGCGGGGTACTAAGTATACTTACGTCCTCCCAAACATAAGCGGTCCAACAGGGGGTCTCTACGACGCCGTCAACGTCGCTACAAGGTTTGAATTACCAAGGTTCCTAACCCTAAATCTTGGCAGATTTTGGCAGCATAACGCCTTATGGCGTAAGTGGGAATTATACAACACTATACTCATTACGGGGTTCCCTGATAGATTAACAACTTCCCACGATGCCTTGTTCCTAATAAACTGACATGTGATCTCCCTATTGGGTCATTTTTTTAACAAAGCATGATTGTCTGTCTCCTCTCTTGTTTCCTGAAATATACTCCTCCTTCGAACTTAGCATTCTCAACAAGGCCATTCGTTTGCCCTCTCTTCCTTTTCTCTGGATCTTAATTTTGATTGTATTTCTATCGTGTTCACCTTAACTAATTCTTTGAAATCTAGTTTGCTTATATTTCGGTCTCTCTCTTTTGGTTTCTAAGCTTTCTTTATGTTTATCCTGTCATTCTTCATAATCTTCATCAATCAGAGTTATCACTATATATTTTGTCTTGGTTTACATTATTCCTAATTTTTGGATGGACCAGAACACATAGACTAGTTTACTACTTCGCTGGACTCCGTCTCTTAGTTTTCTCTGCTCTAGGGTTCACCTCTACGTTGTATTAATTATACAATTATCTTGTTCCTAATTAGGATTATCGAAAGGGTAAATCCACTTAGTTCTCTTAGCCTAGTTTGGAAATGCTGCGCATTTTCTCTTCTATGTTTTCCAATGTTAGTTTTTCTTCTTCCCTCTCTCTTTCATTTTTTTCTCAATTGGATGTTTACTAACTACAGTTGAGTTTAAAATGGCCTCACATGGAATGCCTGTGATGGCTTCTTTACGTTTATTTCCAGTGTTCTTTTTAAAAGGAGACACATCATTTTCCTCTTCATTTTCTTGATTATTAATTTGCGTTAAATGAGAAACTTCTGAGAAACTCTTTTGAAACTACCTTATATTAATATACATGTGTTGATAATAATTTTTTTTTTGTTTTACATTTCTCACATATTCTTCCTTGTCTTTATTATTTCCCTTTGATATACAAACTCCCTCTTTTTTTTATTTAAAATAAGGAAATTATTAGCGAATAATTCGCTTAGATATATATAAAAATACAACTATATATATATATATATATATTCCTTTGGTATGTTATAAAAACAAAGGCTCTCCTCTTTATAAAATCCCAATCCATGGAACTAAATCGTATTTTAAAAATACAACTATATATATATATATATAATTATATTCCTTTGGTATGTTAAAAAAACAAAGGCTCTCCTCTTTATAAAATCCCAATCCATGGAACTAAATCATATTTTATTTGTTTCTTTTTTTTTGTTTGTTAAACAAAAAAAACCTAACTGTCTTTAGCTTGAGTTTTGGCCAGAGAGCAGGAGAGGTGGTGGCGGCCATGGCAGGGGTCACAGTGGAGAGTGAAGTGGATAGGGAGTGGAGGTGGGGCGCGGGAAAGAGAGCAGATAGTGGGCGGAGTGTGGAGGGCGGTGTTTGGGCCACAGTAGAGGTGGCAGGTAGTGGCGGTGCGGCGGCCGCAGGGACCAGGGCGGAGAGGCGGGTCATAGTGGCGCGGCGGCCACAGAGGCTACCGTAGGGAGGCGGGACTTGGTGGCACAGCGGCCGCGAAGGGGAGAGGACTGGCGGGAGCGTGAGGAAACTGTGGGAGGTGGTGGCTCGAGGGTCGTGGGAGGGAGTGACCCACGGGGTTGTGGATTAGCGGGGGTGTGGGAAGGGGCTCTGCCCCCACCCACATCCCCCAACGTGGGGTGTGGGTGGGGGCTCTGCCCCTCCCACACCCTTTTCAACAATGGCGGTGGGGGTTTGAACCCCCACCCTTATTATTTTTTATTAAATTTTTTTAAAAAAAATTCCTCTCTGTGTTTTTACCAAACAAAGAATACAATTTGTTTATGTATAGTAATTTCCATTAAAATTTCAATTTGTATAAATAATTTCATTCTATACGAACGATGTAATTTAATGTAAATTTTTTTTTTTGTGTAAACAATTTAACATTTATTAAATCATTATATATATATGTATATTCCCATTCACTCATTTCAAAGTTTAAACATAGATTCTTCAATTTATCTCCTGTCTAAGTATTTTTTTGATGTTAACGGACAAACACTTTGCAAGTTCAAAAAGAAACGGATTAACTTTATAATGAATACAGCTGCATTTTCCACGATATTCTGTCACCGTTCAATTAATAATTTGAGATTATAAAATACATAAAAAGAAGTATAAATCTATTTAGCTTCCATATAACATCACAGTTCATCTAGTAATTGATAATTGAAATTTAAATACAGGGACTTAAATTTAAATCTATTAAACTTCCATTCACAATTTTATGAATAAATATAAATATGCAAATTCTAAAATTTGACATCATTCTAATAGTGTTAAACTTTCCCCTATTAATTTTCCTTCTATTCAATCAAACTTGCTAATATCAATTTAATACATATTAGTCTAAAATAGAGAATGGAAAGGAATAAGTAAAATTACATTGACTCACAACTAGTTCAAATTACAATATCTAAAAATTAACAAAATACATAATTTCCTCCAACCACTTCCAAACACTACGATAGATAAAATTTTACACCTTTGTCTCTAACAACCATGCATTTAACTACTTAACAATTAGTTACACCCAGTTTACATAAACTGTCAACATTCATAACTAACAAACTCTATTGAAGGGAAGAATTTCTCTCTTTCCCCAAGCGATAATTCTTACAACTTCAGAGGGAGAGAATCCCTCCACAATGAACTTAAACAGGATGAAGCTCAATGAGCCAAACTCTTCTTTTAGTCAGGATGAAATTCATTCTCCCTAATTACAGAACTCCTCCAAATTCCATCAAAAAGCTTCAAGAGAAAACCTGCATATCAAAACAAAACAAAGAAGAAAACACCACTCATCTAGCTCTCCTCCCTACCGTAGACCTGCAAGAGGGTCACCCCTGAGCTAGGGAGATCATACTCACACCTGGATAACTCAAGTAATCCACTTCAAATAGGGAACAGCAACAAACCCAAAACACACAAACACCCATGGGTAAATTACACAACACGAAAACTCAACTACAGTGAGCTTCACAAGGAATAGGAGAGTGGACACACTCGACTCTAGAGTGTCACCCTTATAGATAATATAACCAACACAATTTCTCTTGGCCTTAAACCAAGTTTGATCACAAAATTTTCCAAGGAATCTGTATTTGACTCTCAAGCAAAAGAACCAGTCACAAATACATGCCCTCAAGGCTTTCAACATCCCAAAAGAAGAACCCAGGTATGCACCTGAGGAGGATCACTCCTCCCCTACCCCACACTTGATGAGCATTTCTCCCAAGTGGGAGAAGCTCTGTCAACAACCCGACAACAGTTCCCACAAAAACAAATCAAAAACACAAGCAAATAAACCACTTTCACACACTTTTCATACTACAATTAGATATACGAAAGAAAGGTAAAAACCAACCAACCTTACAAAGCCCTTCAAGGATGAAGCTGTTGTAGAGCTCCACTGAGATCTTCTCCAACCTAAGCCACCAAACTTCCTCTCCCTTTTTCCTCCCTTAAGCAAATTTAAAAATAAAATAAACTCTCCAAAAAAAATTCAACTAACTCCCTTCCCATCCCAAAAATGGGATTCAAATAACCCAAATCCTCTCAGTTTAGAGGAATGGGAAGGTGACACTTGTCACCTCCTCACTCTTCCCCAAACCACTATTATGTCCCAAGGGATGAGTGTTGGCTTATGTCACTCACCCATCCCTAAAGTCCTCCTTATCCCTTACCTCATGTCATTTCTCTTACGCATGGGAGAAATAAAAGGAGTTAAAGGAGGAAAAGACAGGTGACCCATGCCTCTTCTTCCTTCCTTCATTATGGATGACCACACAACTCATGGGGAATCTCACTAATGGTGAGGGTGACTTCAAGTCAATTCCTCTATAATGGATGGGTTTGTAGTCATCTCTTACCTTGGGGATGGAAGAGGGATGGGTTTGGGTGTTGGTACAACCCATCCTATCCCCTCCTTACCTCCAATTTTCGTCACCTAACTTCAGGGTGAAGTTAAGATGACCTTATGGAGGTTACCCAAGGGTTACCCATGCCAAATGGGGCCCTGGACCCATGGGGTATAACCCAGGGTCAACTTTAACCTACTCAGGACACCCAGGTTCAAGGTAAAGCACAAGAAAAGGCCTCAAAAATTTAAATCAAAGAAAGAAATTCAAATTCAACCTTTTTACAACACAAATCATAATATAGTGTTACAAGAGGGTAACCTAACCTATTCGACCTTTTGAAAGACCACATTACAACACCACATCAAACACAGAGTGATCTTGGTTCCTCATGGAACCAGATCAGCTTAACAAGGAATAACAATAACAAGGTGCGGAATGATCTCTGGAATCTATGGTTTGATTAGTAATTCCTACACACTAAATTACAAGATCAGTTCACACATAATCATCATAGCAGAAGCAACTTAAAAACATGCATTACCATGACATAGTTCTAAATAGCATAAATGAAATCATATTACAATTTTCCATCATCAACTAATTACTTTTCTAAAATGTAAACTTATCCAAACATCACCCAATTAGTTTTTCTCTGTTATCATAATAAAGTTTAATAGTTTGACAAATCTAGGAACTACTATCCCACAAATATAAAAAGTATCAATAACAGTAATGTAAATAGTCACAAGAACAGAAGTAAAAAGGGTGGTCCTCACATCCTCTCCCCCTAAGACTGTACTTCCTCCTGGAATTCGTCAAAAAGGTGAGGATAAAGGGTCTTCAGTCTCTCTGCATCTTCCTATTTCGCTGTGACTTCGTCGTATAGGTCCCACTGGACCCTAACCTGGTCCAGCTCTCGACCTCGAAGGGCCAGTGTCTGACGAGCCAATATGCGAATTGGCTCCAACACCAGCTGTCTGTCTGCCTCTACCTGAAGAGCACTCCAATCCAACACGTGAGATAAGTCAGAGATATATTGACGTAAAACTGAGACATGAAATACATCGTGGATACGTGACAAGCTAGGTGGCAAGGCTAGATGATAGGCTACTGGTCCTATCCGCTCCAAGATCTCGAAAGGTCCTACAAATCAAGGTGCAAGTTTAGAGCCCTTCCCATAACGGATTGGACTCTTGTGCGGTCGCACTCTCAAAAATACTCTGTCACCCACAGAGAAGCTTCTATCTGTTCTCTTAACATCGGCATACTTCTTCTATCTGTCCTATGCCTCCTGAAGTCTTTGTCTAACCTGTTTGACCTGCTGTTCCATATTCTGAACTATCTCTGGACCAATGGCCGCTCTGTCCTCTATCCGATCCCAACTCAATGGTGTTCTGCATGGTCTGCCATATAAAGCCTGGAAAGGAGGCATACCCAACGAGCTGTGATGCCCATTATTGTAGGTGAACTCAACCAGATACAGGTACTCCTCCCATCTAGACTAATGGTCCAAAACATACATGCGAAGCATGTCTTCTAACACCTGGTTAACTCTCTCTGTTTGTTTGTCGGTCTCCAAATGATAGGCTGAACTAAAGTTGAGCTGTGTGCCCAACGCCTGATGTAAGGCTCTCTAGAATGATGAAGTAAATACGGAGTCTCTATCAGATATAATGTGGCGAGGTACCCCATGAAGTCTAACAATCTAATCAAGAAACACCTTCACCACTGATGGTGCATTGTACATTGTGCATATCGGTGAAAAATGCGCCACTTTGGTCAGCTTGTCAACTGTCACCATAATAGCATCATGGCGACGTGATGACATAGGTAGACCAACAATAAAATCCATAGAAATGGTGTCCCATTTCCATTCAGGTATCTCGTGAGGGTACAACAGTCTCGCTGGATGCTGATGTTCAGCCTTGACCCTCTGACATTCTAGGCAACGAGCAACATATTCTGCAATGTCATGCCTCATCCCAGCCCAATGATAAAGCTATCGTAAGTTAGCATGCATCTTCTTCACTCCTGGGTGTGCTGCATAGGGTGCTCTATGAGCCTCTGATAGAATCACGGTACAAAGATTACCCGCAAGGGGTACATAGATGCATTGCCGATGTCGAAGCAAACCATCAGACTCAAGGGTATATCCTACAAATTTGCCCTCAAGGGCCCTCTGATTTAGAATTTCCTGTTGCACCTCAAGAAACCACTCGTCCTCTGGTAGATGCTGTAAGATGCGATCTCTCAAGTCCACTCTCAAGGTCAAGGTCAGGATCTCGTGGCGCCTCCGACTCAAAGCATCAGCGACCACGTTCTCCTTCCCTTTGATGTAGTGGACATCAAAGTCGTACTCGCATAGGAATTCTATCCAACGTCATTGGCGGGCGTTCAAGTTTGGCTATGTAAAAATATACTGCAAGCTATGATGATCTGAATGGAGTTCAAAGCGTCGACCTAAGAGGAAGTGTCTCCAGCGGACCAGGGCATGAATAACTGCTGTGAGCTCTAAGTTGTGAGTAGGGTAGTTTAACTCATGTGTCTTCAGTTTACGCAATTCGTATGTGATTGCTCTACCACCCTGCATAAGCACGGCTCCCAAACCCTCTAATGATGCATCTGTGCAAACAACAAACTCCTCTGCAGGATCTGGAACTACTAAAATAGGAGCACTGGTAAGACGCTCCTTGAGGACTCCAAAGGCCTTTTCACACTGCTTGGTCCAAATGAAACCCTTCCCTTTTCACTAAAGGGAAGTGATGGGATGTGCTGTCCTGGAAAAGCCCTTGACAAACTGATGATAATACCCGGCTAACCCCATAAAGCTCCTGACCTCTGTCACATTGGTGGGTGCTGGCCACTCCTGAATTGCTTTGATTTTAGATGGATCTACGGAGATGGCATCGCCTGATAAAATGTGTCCCAAATACTATACCTCTGTCCTGAAGAAGGCACACTTCGCCAAGTTGCCATAAAGCTGCTGCTCTCGTAATCGCTACAAAACTTGACGCAAGTGCTCCACATGCTCCTCCTCGGTCTGCGAATAAATCAAAATATCATCTAGAAATATGATCACGAACTGATCTAGGTAAGTATGGAACACCTCGTTCATGAGACTCATGAACACTACAGGAGCGTTCGTCAACCCGAAAGGTACCACTGTGAATTAGTAATGGCCATATCTGGTTCGAAAAGTAGTCCTATGAATATCTGCCTCTGTGATGCGCAATTGGTGATACCCAGATTTTAGATCAATTTTCAAGAATACTCTGGCTCCCTGCATCTGATCAAAAAGGTTGTCAATCCTAGGCAAAGGATAACGGTTCTTCATCGTCACCTTGTTCAACTGCCTATAATCCATGCATAATTGAAGAGACCCATCCTTCTTCTTCACGAAGATAACCGGTGTGCCCCATGGTGAAACGCTAGGTCAGATGTGCCCCTTCTCAAGTAATTCCTCTAATTGCAGCTTAAGTTCGGTAAGTTCATGTGTAGTCATCCTATAGGGTGCACGGGATATCAGCTCCGCACCCGGCACTAAGTCGATGTGGAAGTCCACTTCTCTGCGTGGAGGCATACCTGGTAATTCCAGCGGAAATACATCGGCAAACTCTCTAAGGACAGGGTGATCATCTAAAGTAGCCTCAGGTTCATCCTCTGCTCTATCACTGACCATAATAGCAAACATCTGACATCCTTTCCGCATACAGTGCTTAAGCTACTGAGCGGATATCATACGAACAGCCGTGGGCTTTTGAATGCCCACTATCTCAACTGGCGAACCATGATCGTCTAAATAGCTAATCATCCTTTGGCAACAATCTAGCTTGGCTCTATGTGCCGCAAGCCAATCCATACCCAGAACTACACCGTAGGAACCTAATGGCATAACCCTAAGGTCACATGATGTAGTGAAAGAACCTAAAGTGATCTTGCAATCTTTAACCAAGGTATCTACTGACATCCTGGCCCCAGAGGCCAGCTCAACCTCCCACCTAATGTCTTGCCTAGAAGCCACCAGCCTGCAACGTTCCATTAACGATGTTGACAGAAAGGAGTCAGTAGCTCCAGAGTCAAAAAGGATGGAGATGGGGAAGTCCCCAATCGTACCTGCTATCTCGATGACTGAGGCCTGGAAATCAGCTTAGCAGTTATCAACCGCTGCGAACATGTGGTGGGATCTGCCCACATCACCTACGGTCTGCTCAGATCCTCCTGATCGGGGCTGTCCCCCTACTGTAAATCCTTGCAGGCACTCTCTAGCCAAATGCCCTGCCCCACCACACACATAACACGGTCCTCTAGCTTGTAACTGCCCTGACTGTGTCCTACCTGACTATTGATGCCCAGTCTGTCCAGTGGACCCCTGTGAGCCTCTGTAAGACTGCTGAGACCTTGCGGGTCCTGCCAATGATCCCTGCTGTCTCTGATCTCTGCGTGAACCCTACTGCTGCCAACCACGGTTCTGTCCTCCCTGACCCCTTTATTGGAATTTAGTTTTTTGCTGATGTTGCTGCTGCTGTGGAGGCCTTGGAGGTAATGATGAAGAGTTATATCCTCCTCTCTGTGTTGTGTTTTGAGGCCTTCAAAAATTTTGTTGTTGTTGGGGATTACGATCCTGGTACTATGGGCGTGAATTCTACCCTCGTCCTTGAATTTCCTCTGCTATAAAGGCTTTTTCAACAGCCTCGCTCATGGTCTGGGGATCTGCCATACGAACTGGTGCTGCTATCTTGTGATTCAGTCCTCTGATGAATTTGTGTATCAAGAGTCTCTCATCATGGAGGTACTCCGTGTAATGGGAAAGCTCAATGAATCAGCTCTCATACTAAGTAACAGTGAGTCCCCTCTGCTGTAAATCATGGAACTCATTGATCCTGCACTGTCTGTAATGTTCTAACAAATATCGCGCATTAAAGCGCTCAATGAAGATATCCCAAGTGAGTGTATCCACAAAAAGTTGGCGCTTGCACTCCTCGGTGCGCCACCAGGTAGCTGTGGCATCTCTCAGGAGATGTATTGCCACTCGTGCTTTCATGTTACTTCCATAGGGTCGCAACGCGAAGCACCTGTCTAAACTAATCAGCCAAGCCTCGGCCACAGCTCCCTCTATAGAACCTGCAAAAGTGGGTGGGTTGAGCCTAAGTAGATCTCTGATGGGGTCCCCTCTGTCTTTGAGTCCCACAACTGGCTCTTCCACCCCATCCTCATACAATCCATGATGTACCTGTTCTGCCCTCTGGGTCTCATCTTGTCTCAAAGGTCTTGGAGGACTCCTACTTTGTGCACGGTAGGTTGACCCTACCTCCTCTACTGTAGTGTCGGGGATCTCAACGAAAGGCCCCACACGTGGCACCTCTCGCGGATCAACATGGGGCTCCTCAAGTGGCTCAACATGTGACTCGGCACGTGGCTCCCTACGTGGCTCCTCTCGCGGATCAACATGAGGCTCAACACGTGGCTCAGGAATCACTGGCGGTAACCTCTCTAACATAGCCTACAGTGCCTATAAGATCTGTGGACCTATATCCAATACTGGTGGTGCCTGTGGTACTAGTGGTGCTTGTGGCACAGGTGGTGCTGCTGTAACTGCGGGTGCCCATCCCTCGGCTGAGGAATCATTGTGCACCTCGACAGACGCTGTGTGGTGTGATCACGCTCATCAAACACATCAGGGAGGCATCCTACAAAACAAGGTAGAGACTAATTAATCAAAGTTGCAGAATAATAACGTGCCCAAATATGCCCAGTGTTTAAACCGGTGCTCTGATACCAAATGTCATGCCCACATTTTCCATGCGGTCACAACACACATCACACGTGTCATAGCCACATCTGTCATGTGGTTATGACACGAAATGTCAAAAATTTTCTCACGCTTCCCTAGAAACCCCCTCGCATGCGTAAGCATGCTCGGTGGTGTACGCTCAAGGTGAGGACACTTCAGTTGTCAGCGGGGTACTAAGTATACTTACATCCTCCCAAACGCAAGCGGTCCAACAGGGGGTCTCTATGACGCTGTTAACGTTGCTACAAGGTTTGTATTACCAAGGTTCCTAACCCTAAATCTCAGCAGATTTTGGTAGCATAACGCCTTACGGCGTAAGTGGGAATTATATAACACTATACTCCTTATGGGGTTCCCTAATAGATTAACAACTTCCCACGATGCCTTGTTTCTAACAAACTGACACGTGATCTCCCTATTGGGTCATTTTTTTAACAAAGCATGATTGTCTGTCTCCTCTCTTATTTCCTGAAATATACTCCTCCTTTGAAATTAGCATTCTCAACAAGGCCATTCGTTTTCCCTCTCTTCCTTTTCTCTGGATCTTAATTTTGATTGTATTTCTATTGTGTTCACCTTAACTAATTCTTTGAAATCTAGTTTGCTTATATTTCGATCTCTCTCTTTTGGTTTCTAAGCTTTCTTTATGTTTATCCTGTCATTTTTCATAATCTTCATCAATCAGAGTTATCATTGTATATTTTGTCTTGGTTTACATTATTCCTAATTTCTGGATGGACCAGATCACATAGACTAGTTTACTGCTTCGCTGGACTCCGTCTCTTAGTTTTCTCCACTCTAGGGTTCACCTCTACATTGTATTAATTATACAATTATCTTGTTCCTAATTAGGATTATCGGA
Organism: Cunninghamia lanceolata; assembly: GCA_027924645.1. Classification (NCBI taxonomy): domain Eukaryota; kingdom Viridiplantae; phylum Streptophyta; class Pinopsida; order Cupressales; family Cupressaceae; genus Cunninghamia; species Cunninghamia lanceolata. The sequence continues at coordinate 2,394,425 of BSBN01001396.1, read as the reverse complement.
AGGGTAAATCCACTTAGTTCTTTTAGCCTAGTTTGGAAATGCCACCAATTTCTCTTCTATGTTTTCCAATGTTAGTTTTTCTTCTTCCTTCTCTCTTTCATTTTTTTCTCAATTGGACGTTTACTAACTACAGTTGAGTTTAAAATGGCCTCACATGTAATGCCTGTGATGGCTTCTTTACGTTTATTTCCAGTGTTCTTTTTAAAAGGAGACACATCATTTTCCTCTTCATTTTCCTGATTATTAATTTGCGTTAAATGAGAAACTTCCGAGAAACTCTTTTGAAACTACCTTATATTAATATACATGTGTTAATAATTTTTTTTTTGTTTTACATTTCTCACATATTCTTCCTTGTCTTTATTATTTCCCTTTGATATACAAACTCCCTCTTTTTTTTTTTAATTTAAAATAAGGAAATTATTAGCAAATAATTCGCTTAGATATATATAAAAATACAACTATATATATATATATATATATATATATATATATATATATATATATATATATATATATATATATATATATATATATATATATATATATATATATATATATATATATATTCCTTTGGTATGTTATAAAAACAAAGGCTCTTCTCTTTATAAAATCCCAATCCATGGAACTAAATCGTATTTTAAAAATACAACTATATATATATATAATTATATTCCTTTGGTATGTTAAAAAAACAAAGGCTCTCCTCTTTATAAAATCCCAATCCATGGAACTAAATCATATCTTATTTGTTTCTTTTTTTTTGCTTGTTAAACAAAAAAAACCTAACTGTCTTTAGCTTGTGTTTTGGGCAGAGAGCAGGAGAGGCGGTGGCGGCCATGGCAGGGGTCGCAGTGGAGAGTGAAGTGGACAGGGAGTGGAGGTGGGGTGCGAGAAAGAGAGCAGACGGTGGGCGGAGTGTGGAGGGCGGTGTTTGGGCCGTGGCGGATGTGGCAGGTCATGGCGGTGCGGCGGCTGCAGGGACCAGGGCGGAGAGTTGGGTCATAGTGGCGCGGCAGCCACAGAGGCTACCATAGGGAGGCGGGACTTGGTGGCATAGCAGCCACAAAGGGGAGAGGACTGGTGGGAGCGTGGGGAAACTACAGGAGGTGGTGGCTCGAGGGCCGCGGGAGGGAGTGACCCGCAGGGTAGTAGATTGGCGGGGGTGTGGGGAGGGGTGAAGCCCCCACCCACATCCCACAACGTGGGGTGTGGGTGGGGGCTCCGCCCCTCCCACACCCTTTTTAACAATGGCGGTGGGGGTTTGAACCCCCACCCTTATTATTTTTTATTAAATTTTTATTTTTAAAATTCCTCTCTGTGTTTTTACAAAACAAAGAATACAATTTGTTTATGTATAGTAATTTCCATTAAAATTTCAATTTGTATAAATAATTTCATTCTATACGAACAATGTAATTTAATGTAAATTTTTTTTTCGTGTAAACAATTTAACATTTATTAAATCATTATATATATATATATATTCCCATTCACTCATTTCAAAGTTTAAACATAGATTCTTCAATTTATCTCTTGTCTAATTATTTTTTTGATGTTAACGGACAAACACTTTGCAAGTTCAAAAAGAAACGGATTAACTTTATAATGAATACAGCTGCATTTTCCAAGATATTCCGTCACCGTTTAATTAATAATTTGAGATTATAAAATACATAAAAAGAAGTATAAATCTATTTAGCTTCCATATACCATCACAGTTCATCTAGTAATTGATAATTGAAATTTAGATACAGGGACTTAAATTTAAATCTATTAAACTTCCATTCACAATTTTATGAATAAATATAAATATGCAAATTCTGAAATTTGACGTCATTCTAATAGTGTTAAACTTTCCCCTATTAATTTTCCTTCTATTCAATCAAACTTGCTAATATCAATTTAATACATATTAGTCTAAAATAGAGAATGGAAAGGAATAAGTAAAATTACATTGACTCACAACTAGTTCAAATTACAATATCTAAAAATTAACAAAATACATAATTTCCTCCAACCACTTCCAAACACTATGATAGATAAAATTTTACACCTTTGTCTCTAACAACCATGCATTTAACTACTTAACAATTAGTTACACCCAGTTTACATAAATTGTCAACATTCATAACTAACAAACTCTATTGAAGGGAAGAATTTCTCTCTTTCCCCAAGCGATAATTCTTACAACTTCAGAGGGAGAGAATCCCTCCACAATGAACTTAAACAGGATGAAGCTCAATGAGCCAAACTCTTCTTTTAGTAAGGATGAAATTCATTCTTCCTAATTATAGAACTCCTCCAAATTCCATCAAAAAGCTTCAAGAGAAAACCTGCATATCAAAATAAAACAAAGAAGAAAACACCACTCATCTAGCTCTCCTCCCTACCGTAGACCCGCAAGAGGGTCACCCCTGAGCTAGGGAGATCATACTCACACCTGGGTAACTCAAGCAATCCACTTCACAACAAGGAACAACAACAAACCCAAAACACACAAACACCCATGGGTAAATTACACAACACGAAAACTCAACTACAGTGAGCTTCACAAGGGGTAGGAGAGTGGATACACTTGACTCTAGAGTGTCACCCTTATAGATAATATAACCAACAAAATTTCTCTTGGCCTCAAACCAAGTTTGATCACAAAATTTTCCAAGGAATCTGTATTTGACTCTCAAGCCAAAGAACCAGTCACAAATACATGCCCTCAAGGCTTTCAACATCCCAAAAGAAGAACCCAGGTATGCACCTGAGGAGGATCACTCCTCCCCTACCCCACACTTGATGAGCATTTCTCCCAAGTGGGAGAAGCTCTATTTACAACCTGACAATAGTTCCCACAAAAACAAATCAAAAACACAAGCAAATAAACCACTTTCACACACTTTTCATACTACAATCAGATATACGAAAGAAAGGTAAAAACCAACCAACCTTACAAAGCCCTTCAAGGATGAAGCTGTTGTAGAGCTCCACTGAGATCTTCTCCAACCTAAGCCACCAAACTTCCTCTCCCTTTTTCCTCCCTTAAGAAAATTTAAAAATAAAATAAACTCTCCAAAAAAAATTCAACTAACTCCCTTCCCATCCCAAAAATGGGATTCAAATAACCCAAATCCTCTCAGTTTAGAGGAATGGGGAGGTGACACTTGTCACCTCCTCACTCTTCCCCAAACCACTATTATGTCCCAAGGGATGAGTGTTGGCTTATGTCACTCACCCATCCCTAAAGTCCTCCTTATCCCTTACCTCATGTCATTTCTCTTACGCATGGGAGAAATAAAAGGAGTTAAAGGAGGAAAAGACAGGTGACCCATGCCTCTTCTTCCTTCCTTCATTATGGATGACCACACAACTCATGGGGAATCTCACTAATGGTGAGGGTGACTTCAAGTCAATTCCTCTATAATGGATGGGTTTGTAGTCATCTCTTACCTTGGGGATGGAAGAGGGATGGGTTTGGGTGTTGTTACAACCCATCCTATCCCCCCCATACATCCAATTTTCGTCACCTAACTTCAGGGTGAAGTTAAGATGACCTTATGGAGGTTACCCAAGGGTTACCCATGCCAAATGGGGCCCTAGACCCATGGGGTATAACCTAGGGTCAACTTTAACCTACTCAAGACACCCAGGGTCAAGGTAAAGCACAAGAAAAGGCCTCAAAAATTTAAATCAAAGAAAGAAATTCAAATTCAACCTTTTTACAACACAAATCATAATATAGTGTTACAAGAGGGTAACCAAACCTATTCAACCTTTTGAAAGACCACATTACAACACCACATCAAACACAAAGTTATCTTGGTTCCTCATGGAACTAGATCGGCTTAACAAGAATAACAATAACAAGGTGCGGAATGATCTCTGGAATTTGTGGTTTGATTAGTAATTCCTGCACACTAAATTACAAGATCAGTTCACATATAATCATCATAGCCAAAGCAACTTAAAAACATGTATTACCATGACATAGTTCTAAATAACATAAATGAAATCATATTACAATTTTCCATCATCACCTAATTACTTTTCTGAAATGTAAACTTATCCAAACATCACCCAATTAGTTTTTTTCCGTTATCATAATAAAGTTTAATAGTTTGACAAATCTGGGAACTACTATCCCACAAATATAAAAAGTATCAATAACAGTAATGTAAATAGTCACAAGAACAGAAGTAAAAAGGGTGGTCCTCACAGATATCACACCTCTCAACTTGGTGACATTCTACTTCTCTAATTATTAGCAAAGAGATATGTTTTCTCTATACTTTAGTGTGCGTATGGATGTAAGCCCATACCCTAACTAAAGTGGGGGCTAAATATACTTTCAAAAATTGTGACCTCCCACAATTTCACACTAGGTTTAGCACCCTCCTCTATGTGGTTGTGTATTTTCTATGTATTTATGTACGTCTATTCATGAAATGTCTATTTCAAGGCCTAATTGAGGAATTATATTAAAATATTCAATTGCTAAATTTTTAGGGCCTAAAATAGCCGAGACTAGGGTGTCCCAGCACCTGGGTCCAGCCTTTTTGCCCCAAACAAAGTTTGAATTTCATGTGTCAGCTTTGCTACATTGGGTGGTACACCCTGTGTTAGCCTAACACAAATTCTTTTGGATGTAATTGAGATGAATATATATGTAGCTATCTCTCTCTTATTTTAGAGGATGAATGAATGATGTAAAAAGTGATTATTTTAATACATGTTATATGCTCTATGCACAAAATTTAAAGCTCCCTATCTATAGAATTATTGTTGCTATCATACTAACCCTTGCAAGTATCTGAAGAAGCTTCCTTCTCTCTCCAAGGTCTCCTAATTTTCATCTAGTGTTGCAACATCAAGTCAAATTAGGGTTTCATGGTGAACTTTTGTTCTATTTATGCTTGATCATTGTCATTTTATCAATTATTTACCTCTGCCTACCTAGGGCACACACTCTCTATCACACTTATATTTTTTGTTGTGGAAGTGGGAAGACTTACATGGAGTTTGACTAAGGCAAGCCTCTATACAGCAACCCAAACATTTTTCCCCTTTCTTGTGTGTGCAGATCAGGAGGGAAATATCTCAAATATTGATGGATGAAGGACTGATAAAAGTTACAGAGATAGACACCTCTACACAGAAGTGACTCTTCCCTGAAACCCTAGGACTAGGGCACCCTAATGCCCATGTCCTGCGATTCCTACTTTTGTTTCTGGTGACAGGTTCCTCTCTATCTACTCTACTCTACTCTATTCCTATTTTCTAGTTTTTGTCACTGTAGCTTGCACTATTACTCAAACTGAGCATTAGATCTATCCATTTTCATAGTTTAGACAACCCTCTTACATCAATCTCTAATCATAGAAACAACAGAACCCTAAGACCCCACCAACACATGTAACTTGGCTCTTCTCTAGGGACAGTAGCCAAGTCTATAGTCCTTGGTGGCTTGTGAGCGTTCTTATGTTAAGTGTGGAGAGAGATTGACCTAGTTGCTTCATTGTTGATTAGGATCCTCTTTCCATACCTTAACAAGGTGAAGAACAAACAATAATAGGAATAAATAAACATGGAATTTACAAGGTTGATGGCGCCTTAATTCTAACATGAGGAACTACTTCATGAAGGTATAATAATTATTTCTTTGGTGGAGGATAAGGATCCAAATGGTGACTAGATCACTCCGTTTATTGTCTGCGTGACCTTGGGAAGGATATCTAGTTACAATAGGTTGCATTAGTGAAGTAGCATGTGGGCATGTATGGATAGGTACCTGAAAGTCTAGGTGACTTCCAATTTTTGTAGTTGGGTATTGATCTAGTCCTCCAAATGTTGGGAGATGTCAAACTAAAGGGTATCTATATTGAGGGTTCTAGAAAGTAGATGTGCAATGGTAAGTTACTCAGGGTAGACCATTTTGTCATTGTGCATGCTAATAAAATATGGAACCATGCTACAAACATTTTCCATGTCTAATTTAAATTGGTTAAGAACTGGCAAGAATTTGATGTGTTTTGTAATGGTTGGGCTTCCACCATTAGTAGGCTTAAGGCATAGATTGTTTCTGAAGGTAAGTTGGTTGGGGATGTTGTCCCAAAGGGTGGTAAGGGAGTTGGTGTTGCATTTAAATGAGCTTAGGGGGATGCCCAACATTTTTCTTATCATTTTGGTGGAGACAACACATCACAACCTCCTATTTTGGAATCTAATTGACTAAGACTTGTTGTGTGGTTACACAACATGCCCCATTTTGACTTGACAAAATAGGGACCCAACTTTTTGCTACTCTCGCTTGTGTTGTTTTTCTACTTTTTGGCGGTCTGGTAAAAGTAAGTCATGCAGAAAACCCTGTAAGGGGGTAGATAGGTCATCATGATGAGGTTAGTTTTTCAAAGTTAGTATTTCTTATTATTAACCTCATGGTTGGAAAGTACATAAAATTCCATGTAGGTTTGCCTTTTGGATCACCTCGATATTCCTTAAGGGGAGAAAGTTATGATAAGTCAAAGTTTCAGTCAAACCTGATATTTTGAAGGGGGGTCATATTTCAAACATCAATCAACTTGCGTAAGATAAACCCGATATAGGTTTATCACCTGATAATCATGTGGTCCACAAATTTTGGATGTTAATTTTATTTGATAACTATATCTATCCATCAAACAACTTCATATATTTTGCGGGGGTCATATTTTCAATATCACCCGATCTTACAAATATCACCTTGTCGCAAAATATCACCCCAATGTCAATATGATGATGATGTTATCTAAGCCTGATGAACAAAGGAAATCACCATGATGGTGATGCCATCATTCTTTGTACCTCGCGGAGGTATGTATCCAACAATCACCCTATTCAATAACATGATGGTGGCGTCATTTTAATGCAAAGTTCAAATGAAGTCATCAACAAGGTGATGTCATCCAGATCTTTCAATAGGAGGTCATTTTAGTGGCGGGGTCACATTTTAAACATCCCCTGATCTTAAAAACCCTGACCTGATATACACATGGTCAACCTTTGACCACATCAACCGGTTCCTTTGTATTAGTTTTGTTGCCCAAAGGCAGAAGGTCATGTTACACAGAGGGGGTCATATTTTTAATATCACCCGATCTTTTGAAGATCACCCCTACCCCCTATTTCATAACATTTAATGCACATAAATGTAGTAGGTGGATTCTCACTGACTGCGAATATGATTCAAGCACTTGGTAACATCCATGGATTTGCTGAAGAAGATCAATGGATTTAATTGATTTGCCTCAATTTTACCCTAATTTGCTATACATATACGTTTAAAGGCAAGTTTCCAAGGTAATTTTCATTTACCTTATGAAAAAACAAGAATTTACAGAGCAGAGAGTCAAACCCTCATAAGAGCTACCTGTCGATGGATGAGATTTTCCAACACAACATAACAGGTGATCATCATCATTTGCTATATTTTTCTGTAATCACTTGTTTAATCCAAGAGGAAAGCATTATCGAGTAAGTAATTCAAAACCCTCATGTTGTTGTTTTTTGCATATCCAGGTAGTATGTTCTTTTTGTGGTTTGAATTTGTAAAGATGCATATCATGATGAAATAGTGAAGATTGAGGAATATAATATGCATGATGCTGTAGATATATAGTGTTATATGAATGCATATGGATATCGTATGGGAAGACCAGGCATGTTTCTTGTAGGAGTCCATGGCGGACCTCAGGTGGAATAGGTGTGATGTAGATTTTCTTAAGCCCATGTATGTTCAACCCGAAGGAATACAATTCAAGTATGGCATTATTAGGGACACTCACCAAGGAGAAACAAATTTGGTAGCATGGTCCTCCAAAATAGATCATGACAAAGACAATACCCTTCTGGATGCAATATATGTATCAAGAATGTGGCATGCATCTATATTTCCATATGCCATGCAAACCCAAGAACTGGTGGTAGAGTGCGTTAGGAATTATAATCCTTAGACCAGATGAGTGGAGAAGCATGGAAGTGTATATGCAGACTTTTCAGTTAAGGGCATCACATCTACATTGAATTTGCCAGTTGGAAAGAAAGTGGTTAGTGTGGACCTGCATAAACTGGAGACTAAGTATAAAAACAATAAGAAGAATGCTAGGAAGAGGATGTACCAGTGGAAGTCGAAGAGTAGCACCTACATTGCCTCTGCTAAGTTGCCAATGCACTTATAAAAATTTGATTTTGATGATGAATATCAATACATGATTGCCCTGCTCAGTAGAATGACAGGCCAGCATCATGCTGGAAACTTTAAGAATTGGATGTTTGGGATCATCCAGATGGTTCTTTACATAGATAGTAAGCCATTATGGGCCAAGGTCATCAGTGATGCATTGGATGAAGAGAGCAAGACCCTGGGAGGTCAAGAATGCTCATTCCATATGACTTCATGCATTGTCTATTTATGTGCCTACAAAGGAACATTTGATGCGTTGACTACAGTGGGCAAGATTGGTGGTGGTGTAGATGATGCCCATATATGGGATCATTATCCTCAATTATAGAGAAGGAACTACCTCTTTGATTACAAGTTGGTGAATGATACATTCTCTATGCATCTGGTTAGAACTATTGAAGAGGATAGAACCAAGAGATTGAGCATGGAAGCTCAAGAAGTTGTATACAAACACGGCACCTAGTTCATCCAGTATGCCACTTTTTCATATATCAGAATAGAAGGTTTTGAAGAACAACCCTATGCTGCCTAGGTACCCTACTGATGGGGTAGTCTTGATGGAATTTTTGAGACAAATATCTACCATACTAGATGCATACAAAGCACAGAGGAAGATACCCCCAACATTATTTCCAATATCTATGGGTTGGTACATGTGCCCTAATTCACAGAGCATAAAGGATGTCAAGAAGTCTGAACCTGATGTACTTACAGCCATTTCCATTGGCTAGATCATATGACTCCTATGGTAGAATGCATAAAATAATGGGGAAGCCTATACATCAGAAACACCTAGAAGATTTCTAGACTGATTGTGAGGATGAAGCAGAAGTAAGAAGAAGAAAATATCAAAGGCTCACCTTAATTCAGATAAGGACATTTGACTGCATCCCAGTGCGTGCTCAGTTAAAGAAAGATGATGGTAGGACCATGTCAAATGAATATAAAAAGTTGCATAATGACACCATCTTAGCCCCTGACCTAACACAGCCTGAAGACATTTCATTGGATCAGTTTATAGGTGGGGTGTTGTAATTAACCCAATCTTGGGTAGATGAACAAATAAATAGACTGAAGAAAGAGGTGTAGCCATTACAGTAGATGCCACGAAGAAAAGGCAGGAGGTACCTAATGAAGAGTATGATGGATTTCTTGGTGAGAAAAGAAAATCTAATGGAGAAAGGCTACCTACCCAAAAACAAAGGAAAGGACCCCCTAGAGGAAACAAAACTGATGATGAACCTAAGGGGGTGATAATTGAGAGAATTGCCATACCAGCTGCAGGTGCATCAGCATCATGATAGGCATCCACCTCATCTACATCACCTCTGATGGATAAACCAAAGACCAAAAGAATCCTGAGGCCAGCTGTAGAGACTATAGAAGTACAAGGTGAAGGCCAAACCTCACAACAATAGAATAAGGAAGAAGACATCCCTCTTGAGGAAGAGCCAGTCAATAAGGAGCCTACAAGTGTTGACCCAATGATGGTCAACAGGAAGACAAGGGCGGCGCCTCTGGTATCACCACCCAAGAAGCAAAGAACATCTATGAGGGGTGAGATCAGGGCTGACCCTATAGTATTGAGAGGAGCTGGTGGTGATGTGTTTAGGAAAGAGATGCAACATGATGTGCCACCTCCCATTATTATCAAGTTCAAGACTAAGAAGGTAGAAGTGCAAATAAAAGAGGCCTCCAAAGTAGGTCAAGGTGGTCCTTTCTCCTTGGAAGACACCATAGACCTATCAGATGATGAGGTAGTGCAAAATGTGGCTTCTCAATAGATGGAAACCCTTGCTTCTAGTACTCGTATGACTCCACATGGGACCCCATCAACACAGATGGAGGTATTAGAATGGCTAAAGCAAATAGCTCAATAAGAGAAAGAACGTAGCCCAAAAAGGGTAGCCCAACAAATCAGACTTGACAAGTTGGTAGATTAGGTAACCAGCCCTGCAGTGATAGACTTGACACATAGGGAGGATATGACTCCCGAAGACAAAGTAGGTGCACCTGATAGAATGGAGAAAGTTGAAGAAGCCAAGAAGGCAGAAATAAAAGGCAATGCTCTAGATATAGGCCAACAACATCAAGAGATACCTTCTGAACCAAAGATAGTTGAAGTCCAATAGAAGGGTAGAAGTGATAAGGACACATCAGGTGATGATGTCACCTGGACTCAACAGGCCACAGGAGAAAAGGATACATCAGGTCATGAGGACCTTAAGATGCCAGAGATTAGTGCATTAGGTACAGAACAAAATGTGACCCAAGATTAGTGTGATGCACTGGACCCAAACACATAAACAACCATGGATACAAATATGCCTCAAGGTGAGGAACATAATAAGGTGGATGAAATAGAGGAAGAGGGAGTGCATGATCAAGCTCAAGATCATCATATGGATACCCCACAAGATCCTCCCCTATAGGAAGAATCCCCTCAAGAAGAGGAGATGGAACAAGATTCCCCTCATGAGGAACATCATGAGGAAGAAATCAGGAAATCACCTTCTCCACCCAGAATAGAGATAGATATAGGAGATCAAGGTGAACATGATGGTGATAAAACACAAGGATCCAGAGATGAAGTACCTCAGTGGCTGGAAAAGGAAATAGGTATGGAACAAGGTTTTGAAATTCAAGAATTTGATGTTTCAACCTTGTTTCCAGAGACAATCATGAAACCAAAGAGGAAATCCAAGTTGACCTCAGCTATCAAAAGAGATCTTGCTACAGGTAGAAGGACTACCCAAGTAGCACTTCCCACTATAGAAAAGGAAAAGGGTAAGATCACCCTGGAGGAATTCTAGATCACCACAGTTGATTTGGGTTTTGCTAATGAAGACCAAGAGGGTTAAGAAGGGAAAGATATCATTGATTCTTTAACCCAAAGGGTAAAGAAAGAGAAGGAGAAAAATAAACAGCATAAAGAGCACATTGCTCAGCTGCATTCATATATAAAGGGGTTGATTAACCCTGATAGTACACCAATTGATCAGACAGTCCCATTGACTGTCATCTCTCAGGAGGAGGTTAATAAGTTGGACATCATGAAGCATGAATCAAACATCATGAAGAAGTGGATGCTATCAGTGCTAACAGGAGCTAAAGAAGTATTGAGAACCTCTTTACAGAGGTGGAATTATTTGAGTACTTTGAAGAGGAAAGTGGATAAAATGCAGAATGAAATGGGAAGGAGGTCATTCCAGCTGGAAAAATCCTTAAATGCTTTAAGTGAAATAAAGAGGATTGATCCTCAGGTCCTAATAAATAATCAGGTATTAAATAATAACATTTCCCTACTAGTAGAAGTATGGTATGAAGACATCAAGTTTGAATGTGATATCCTGAAGAAGTGCAGTGGCAAGCTAAGGGATATCAGTATAAAGCTACACAGTACGATGGCAGATGAGGCAGAAATCCTTGAAGCTATAGAAGGAAAAGTGGAGAGGAAGATTGAAAACCAAGACGCAGATTTTGCCATCAAGGCACTGTATGATAATTTCTAGCCAGTAGCTGATGATCCTCTCACCCACCTGATAGAAGAGGTTATGGATAAGATCATGAGGATCAAGGTCAGGGTGGAAAATTATAAGGAAACTTTAAACAATAGAAAAGACAAGTTAGAGACACTAAAAGATAAAGTTTAGGCTTACAAGCATGCTATCACTAAGGCCAAAACTCAAGATGGTGGGGAGATAAACAAAATAGTAAAAGCTTATGAGAATATCAAGACAGCAGTGAAGGTCCATATACAGGATGATATTCATCAGGGTGATAGCGATACAAAAAGTGATGAAGAGCATGATCATGATGAAGAAGAAGAAGATAAAGAGGAAGAACCCAAAGATTGAAAGGAAGATGCATCCCCAAAGAGACATATGCATCAGCTACTTATAAGATAATAAGTCATCCAAATGGTTTCCAACTGATAACCTGTGCCATGAAGGATAGTTGACTGAGTCAAAGAAGGATTATCTACCGTTGATCTTAATTGACAAATCTTGACCATAGGTCATTTGTAACCGCTCCCTCACCTTATTCTATAAAAGGTGCAGAGCTGCCATATTTTAAACATTCGAAAGCTTAATTGAAATATGATTGTTGAAATATCAGGACTTATTTCAATGTTGTTGCAAACATACATGTTTTGCATACTTAATGAAAGAGAAGACAATTTGATTACAAATCATCATAAATCCTGAGTAATCTGTGTTTGAAATCTTGATACATGCTTTGATCAGCTGCATCCCTTGGAGTGCTTATCAGTCTGCATGTGTTGTTTTCATTCCTTAGCCTTTGAAGTTAGCGTCATCTATATCTAGCTGTGGAACATCCTGGTGAAAATTTGGTTTGATTTCTTCTCCTAATGAAAGTATCTTGTATGTATGTGGTTCAATAGCTAAAGATTCACCAAAATTTGAAGTATTCTTTTAAATTTCTTTCAATTTCATAACAATTCACCATCACAGTTGCAAATAATAGAGAATTAAAAGCAAATAACATGAAATATGCTGATATCTCATAGATAATTAGAAATACATAGCATATTTTGATTTAAAGCATGTTAAATTGACAAATATCATGCAAAGATCTAAGTACAGACACATTATTTGAGTAAATAGAGTAGCAATAACCTCTATGTGGAGTATATTTACAGGAAGCAGAATCATACTGATAATCTAGACAAACGTAAGGCCCCTTGAAATTGAAAATAGCATACAACATCAACCTCTGAGTAATGTCAGATGATCATGACCTGATCAATGGAGACTTGGAGTCATCAACTTATCCTAAGTTGATCGTACTTTATAAGATGTTGTTCTCAAAATCAGCAACGTTCGTTTTTGTAGACAACCCCACGAAACTTGTCCGTTTCGTGAATCTACACTCTAAGATCGCGAATCGAGAAAAGATGTTCTTATTCTCGTGCGAGCTCATTTGACATTTTAAAACTCGTTTACGACGTTTCCTTGAATTGATTTCTTAATATTTGCGAAGAATATTCAAGTCGTAAATTGGTTAAGGTGTTAATTTTAGTCATTTTTTAAGTTAGGTAAATTTTGACTCTTAATATGCAAGAGCGGCAAAAAATGCCGCTCTTACATATTATTTTTAGTTTGTTTTGTTTTGATGTAATGTCGGCAAAATTTGCCGCTATTACATCGTTTTAAGCACAAATGTGCGAGAGCGGTTAAATTCACCGCCATCGCATGTCTTTCATTGAAGTCACTCACATGTAATGATGGCCTTTTTTGCCGACGTCGTACATTTGTCAACTAGAATGTCGTAGCAGCCGAAATCACCGCCTGAACGGGATCTTTGGGATTTTGATGTCGAGTGCCATTAATGGCCACTCGTGCCAGGTGTTTAAACTCCGATTTCAACCTTTAAAAAGTGTCATTACTCCCCATTGTTGTCATTTCCTATGCCAAAACCTTTTAAGTTGACTTACCAATGCTCTCCTCGACCGCCTGATTGCATACTCCAGATCTGTGACAGATTTTGCGTTGAAGACCGAATATAGGGTTTTCAGTTCTAAACGGGTATGTACTCCTTGTGTTTTCCATTTTTCTCTCTCATCGGATTAAGGTTTATGTCGTTTAGGTTTTTGATTCTAATTTTCGATGCGTTTTGTTTTAAGTTTTGTCTTGTTGTTTGTTTTGTTTTGTCATTTTAGTGTTTTGTCTTTAGATTGCCCTAGGTTTTACCTCGAAAACCCTAGGAATTCTATTGCCCTAGGTTTTACCTCGAAAACCCTCGCATACATCCCATTTTCGTAACATCGGTAGATTTTGCCGAGCATACCTGGAGTCGATGTAACCCTTATCAAAATGTGCATTGTCGGCAGATTTCGTCGAACCTTCAATTGTATCAGGTGATCCTTGCTGTGTCTACTCAGCGAATCTCCAGACTTACACTTAAAACCTGCAAACTTCACCTTGCGATGCAACAGCGGCGAAATTTGCCGCCCAGACTTCACTTTACCGTTCAATGCAACAGCGGTAAATTTTGCCGCTTGAACTCCACACCTATCAAATATGCATTGTCGGTGAAATTCGCCGCTCGGACATGTATGGAACTTCCCTCATGTGATAGCGGCAAAATTCGCTGATCAAACATGGAAAGCGACAAACACAACCTGCAGTGTCGGCAAATTTTGCCGCTCCGACATAAACCCCTGTTCTTCCTTATTTCCTGCAGTGACGGCAAATTTTGCTACTTATACCATTTCACTCCTCTCAAACATGCAAAGGCGGCAAAATTCGCCGCCGATGCAAATAATGCAAAACCCTCATATGCAAGGGCGGCGAATTTTTCCGCCCATGCAAAAAATGTCTCAAATTTTCCTAACACTGGAAAATTTCCAATTTTGTTTTCCCGAGCCCGCTTCTCCTCTGATTCTTGGCCAACTCACACTATAGCCCCTTTTCAAGCGCATTCCCATAGTCGTGATCGCTCAACATGCAATTTTCCCAGATTGCCCATATTTTCCCTGATTGCATGATCATGACTTTTGTTGCAGTTTCTCTTGCGGAGCTCCGTTCGACGTCAAACTTCTTCACGGTAAAAGTTCGTCCAAATGACTGACTTGTCCCCGAAGAAGGCAAAAGCTATGAAGTACAAATATCAAGGTGTTTTCCCAATCACCTTAGTCCACTCTAATGTAGAGGACATTAGAGATACAAAGATTGGCCATGTTGATATGGCTGAGTTTGTAGAGAGAACCAAGTCAAGCAACCCCAGTGCCATGATGAGGAAGATAGTGGAAAGTAATATTCATCTGGTATCCTCCTTCCCGGTGGCGGCTCACAATATAGAATTTGTCCTTTAGTGTGCCCATTTTTATAACAAAGATATCAGAGCTGTGGTGGACGCCAGTGGTAATGTGATAATCAGGTTGGATCCTGAGTTCATTGACAAGGTGTTCATGTGTCCTCCTGCGACAGAGGTGTTGAAGCTTGACTTTGTTGAAGCTCAAAAGGAATATGACAAGAATCCAGAGAAAGCAAAGAAAGTAATCAACAACAAATGGTTGAAGATTGCAAGGTCAAGTTTGTCTAGATGGCCACGTAGCTTTCCTCGAAGTGACTTTGTGGAAGAAGTTGGTGATTTGATTACCCTCCTCAGCAGGATAAGAGGTTTGTCTTCCTCTTCACAATTTCAGGAATGGATGTATCCATTCATTAAGGTCATACTCCAGGGCAGGCAAGTTATTTTCTGGGGAGAACAAATCAGTAACGCTTTGCATGATCAGCTGACGAAGGTATCCACTACCTCCAAGTTCTTCATGACTTCCTACCTGGTATACATTGCAGCCTCCATGAGGATTTTTCCAGGATTATCATCAGAAGGGGATAGGAGAGTAGTCCCAGTATACCAGTATTATTCTCAGCTAACACTGAAAGGTTCCATTCACCATTATAGGAGAGTGAATGATGCGTTCTTTGCTGTATTCTTGTGTCTTTTTGATCCCCAGCTGGAACAGAGAAGAATTTCAGACGAGGCATGGATAGTGGTTAATGGTTTTGGTTGTATGTTTTTGCAATTTCCATCTTTCTCCTACTTGAGGGTTGTCTTTTTCCAAGACTACCCTTATATGCTTCTGAGGTTTCCTTCAGATAGATTGGTCTTGATGGAGTTGTGCAGACAAATGATTGTCGTGCATAACAAATAGATGGAACTCAAGAAGCCTGGCTTCAGATTTCCAGTAGAGATCAGCAGATATTCAGTGTTGACTGCTGCAAAGGCAAGGGCTATGGAAATGGAAATGCAGTTGGTCACCATGAAGCAATTCAAGAGGAGACCAAAATTTGATTACCGGGGCGTAAAGGATAAAATCAAGAGGAAAACATAGTTTCACGAACCCATGGTGGAAGATGTCTGGATAGATTTGATGACAGAGGAAGACATCCAGAAACTGGACTATAGCAAGCTGTCTCTAGAACAAATTGAATATCTGGGACTTACTGATATTCCAGAAGATTGTGTGGATGATGGGGAATTGGTTGATGCTAAGTATGATGCAGAACAGATAGCTGGTACTCCTCTACCTCCAATTCAATGGTCCCAAAAGGAGCTGACTTCGCTAAGGAAGAGAGTTGAGCCCATATTGGCTAACACCAATAAGTGGCTGGAAGATAAAGGAATTACGCTGAAGGAATTCCTCACTGGTTCAGAAACTGAAGTTCAAGAGCAGACTGGTAAGAAGGTTGAAAACAGAATGAAGAATAAGAGTGATGCTCCATCATCCTCTAAAACACATAAACCTAAAATCAGATTTGTGACGAAGAAAGGAAAAGTTGTTGAGGAACCTGAACCAAAAGAAATGGAAGTTGAAGAGCCAGCAACTGAAGATCTGGCAACTGAAGAGCCAGCTACAGAAGAGATGGAGGTTGAAGACAGGAATTTAGATCAACAAGATGAAGAGGCTTTGTCTCCACAGGACAATACACCTGTTGTGCCCCCTGTGCCTGCTTCCCCTATTAACATTCCTTCCTCTGAATCCCCCTCTCCTCCTAAAATAATCTTCGATAATCCCCACAGCACTTTTGAAAATGTTCTCCGTTCTTCTGATTCAATTCCTAGTTTGTCTTCTTCATCTTTTGATATTGGAGACACGTCTATGTTCGATCATTTTGTGATGAATACTGAACAAGTCTCAAGTGCCAATGTAACAGGTGCAGTTTTTACCAACACCCCGCCTATTGTTTCCACCACCAGTACAAGCACAATTCCAGGAACACCAGTGGTAGGAATGGACTCGAATGTGAATACTTCTCTGCTTCCACCTTGGTTGTCAGCTTACACGCCAAAGAGGAAAAAGCAAGTCATCTCTCCAGATGATTTTGATTTTACTAAGCTGGCACCTGCAAAACCTAAGGCTCGAAGAAACCAAAGATCCTTTCAAGGGTACTTGAAGATAAGGGGCATAAAATTTTGGAGATAGCAAAACCCCCACAGGATGCAACTGTTAAAAATTTTGATATGAATGACTACTCAATTTCTAGGGTTGAATTGGGCAAAATCACCCATGAAAGCGCTAAAAATGATATGCAGTCAGCCATGGACATCCTGATCCAGAAGTTTGACAGGGAAAAAGAAATGAAAGATTACTATAAGGCAAAGGTAGAACAGCTGACTGCGGTGGTAAGAAAGATCACTTTGAACTCAGAAGCAGTTACTCCAGAGGCCGTATCTGTAGAAGACCCTGTCATTCTGAAGGTAGAAAAGACTCACCTCAGAGGAAAAGTACTTGAAGAGTACTTAGATAGGATGCGAGCCCAGGGAATCTCTTTGCTCACAGAGGTATTTGAGAAAACGGATAAGATGAGGAAAGTAAGGGTAGAACTCAACGATCTCGTTGATGCCATCTCTCAAGATATTGAGCGCATAGAGGATACTCATGATAAGTGGGTGGAAATGAGGAAGCTGAAAATAAGTACCCTGATTTCCATTGGCGCCATTTCTAACAGGGATTCATACACTGAAACAAAGGAAGCTCTGATGTACAGGAGTAGTATGCTAAGGAATTTGATCAAGGATCTTGAGGCTGCAAAGGAGATCAGCGAAGAAAATGATGTCAACCTTTTGCATAAGTTGGAAGAACTGCCTTGTAACTTGGTATCGCAAGATAACCAATTCCTGTCAGCAGAAGAAATGGTCAAGGAATTTCAAGACATGTTCCAAAAAGAATTTGAAGATAAAGTATTTTCAATAACTTCTATGGACAATGTCTTGGACAACCAGTTAACCTTGGACAATCTGAAAACCAGGTTAACCAATCATGCCAAGTCAATCACTACAGTAAGGGATGCCATAGTGAGGGCCAAGATGATCTTCAAAAACACATTCAACCCAGATAGCATTGAAATGCAGGCGACCTTCACTATGTATGATCACCACATGAGAAAAGGTGGTGACACAAATTGAAGCAGCTGGTTTTTCCCTTAGCTTATTTTCTGATTTTCACATGTACTTTCAAAACAATTTTGGACATTTTTACATGTACATTTTCAATATGTAATTACATGTAAAAATATAGGAAGTCCCAAGTCAATAAGGACTCCTATTTTTGAATAAGTCAAAGTAGTTGTAGATTTCCTAGATTTTCTCAAGGTCTTTCCCTATAAATAAAGGGGACCTCTTTTGTAAATAACTATCTTTTGTCTATTGCAAGAAAACTCTGGCGAATTGAGAATCAAATCAAGACTTTGTGCTTTTTGTGAAAATCAATATTCAAATATTTATCAATACAAGAAAGCAAGTTCAATTCCAATCTTTGTCTTGGGATTATTTGTGTTGTGATAGTTTTGTTCTTATGTCTTGCTATCATAATCTTATTTGATAATAATTGAAGTGTGGAGTTTGTTTCAAGTGATTGAAGAGCGCTCTTAATTTGATTATGATAAACTTTGTGTTATCAAATCGGTTGTGGGTTATATGTTCATGTTTGTGAGAATACAACAGTTTGGGGACTTTGTGCTGCAAGTTGTTATATTTGAATTACTTTTATCATATTGAAGAGGAGCGAAGACTTTGAGCTGCATTCTACTTCAAATAGTTTCGGTTACAAGTAGTGAGTGAGGTAACAGAAAACTTTGTGTTTCTGTGATATTGTGATAATTTATAAATTTTATATCAAGAGTTTGAAATATAAACATCTATTCTGAAAAAAGAGAATTAGATAAGATGGAACCACCACAAATATAGTTTTTAGTGTACATAAATTTGATAAGTTATTTGATTTGCCAAAGTTAAGTAATTATAGGGAACCTCCCCTTGCTGAGAGGAGAGACTTTGTCTCATCATAGCTGTGGCTGATATACCCATTTTGCCGTTAGCGAGTTAACGACAAAATATTCACCCAACAGTTTTTTGGCGACTCCACTGGGGACGAACGCGCAACTTAAAGCCTCACGCTTCGAGTTGAAGCATTTTCAGTTCTTTTCCATTTTCTTGCAATATTGTGTTTAGTATAATACAGTCTGGCAGATTCCTCGTACACCAGAAGTAAGAGGGCTCAGGGTATTGTTGATCCTGCATTTGAGTTGATGCAGTAGAATAATTTTGGATTCTTAACTCCATGGCCTCGTCTTCAGCGCACCAGGAGTTTTCCCCCTACAAACACCAGGTCCCCAATACCAGGTGAAGTTTCTATTGCTAGTGCTAACAGAGTTTTGGTTGTTCATACGCCACCAAGATTTGTTATACCACCTTTCAATCGGCGCGTCATGGCAGCCCAAGGTCCTTGGGGTAATACCTTTGGTCCTCTAAATTTGACCCCACCATTACATGAACTACCTCGTAGTTCAAGAAAGAATTTCCCCAAATTCTATGGTGACGGAAAAGTTCATCCTGATGAGCATATTGCGGCTTTCTGTATAGCCTGCGGTGTGATAGGTGTCGAGCACGAAGACGTGGCTGTGCGACTCTTTGTAGAAACACTACAAGGCGCTGCCGCAGATTGGTTCTATCACCTCCAAGCCCAGACCATAACAAACTGGGCTACTCTCAAAACCAAGTTCGAAGCCAGGTTCAAACCTGCGGAAGATGCTCATGCATTGTTGGCACAGCTGACACAGATGAAAAAGGAACCTCATGAACCAATGCGAGATTTCATCGCTAAGTTCAACAAATTGAGAAACAGGATTCCCACCGCTGCTGAGCCCACGGCGGAAAACCTCAAATGTTTCTTTATCAACACACAGCTTCCGGAGGTGAGTTTCCTATTGAGGCGAGCTGCTCCTACTAATCTTGCTGTGGCTCAGATTCTGGCAACTGAGGTAGAAGATGATCTTATCCTGGCGGGTAAGATAAGAAGGGATACTAATAGAAACAAAAGCTCCTCTTCTACTGAGAACCATTCCACAAGCACCACAGATCCCATGGTGCAAAAGCTAGCAAATGAATTGCTAGCTTCAAAAGACAAATGTCCCAAGGTATATCTGCACCTCCTTCTTACCGAGATATACCAAGGAGCACATTCCCAAACAATTCATATCAAGGCAATGCTGCTAGGAATCAAGGATAGCAAAACCATCTTCCGCCTACTCAGGGGAAGCTTGCTATTGAAGCAGCGCCGGTCAACTCCGTCGTTGGATACTATGAAGGGGAAAATGAACTTTCTTTCCAACTTGAGTTGGAATATGAAAATGGTGCTAATCTCTTCACAGAAGGAGAAGAAGAGATAGCTGGTGACTCTACCATCAGCTTTCTAAACTACCAGGACGAAGTTGAAAAAGGAGAAGTGAGTGAAGGAGCATATGCTGTTTTCACTAGGTCTCAAAATTAGTCAGCTCTTCAAGCTGATAAAGGGAAAGCCAGGGAAGAATCTCAACCGGCGATTTTGATCACTAAACGGGGGACTCCGCTACCTTTCCAATCAAAAGACCTGGTGGTCAATAAACAAGTAAGTGCCTCTAATGAATTTGTACCTTCCACTTCTACTCCTCAGACTAGTGCTGTCACTACTAAAAATCAAAATGATGGTTTTTCTTCCTCCGTATCTAATTCTTTTCAGCAGTTCGATATAATAGACCATGCTAGGAGAACTAAGATACAAATGTTTGAAGTTGAATATTTACAGGCTAATCTTGAACAATTTGATAGATTAGCCAAATATGTCAAAAACAAGGCCGTCCCTGTAGGACAAGAGTTTCCTAAAGCTACTCATGACTCCTCCAAAAGTAAACCTACCCAAAACAATCTTGTTATTACTCCTCCTGCGGTTTCTGGAAAAATTGAACCCTTCTATGTTTCCCTACTAGTGAATGGTCACAAGTTGAGCAATTGCGTAATAGATTCTGGAGCCTCAGACAACGTTATGCCTGCTAAGGTGGCAGATGCCCTTGGCCTCACCTTAACCAAAACTTTTGGGAGGTGTTTCTCTATGGAGAATAAGCAAGTTCCACTTTTGGGTCAAATCAAGGACGCCCAATTTGCATTTGCAGCTTTTCCGGATAAGAGAATCAAGATGACAGTCTTGGTAGCTAATGTTCTAGCTTCATACGGCATCCTCCTTGGACGTAATTTTTGCCAGGATGTGGGTGGAGAGTTGAACATGGATTTATCTGAAGCTAGGATACCTGTTAAAGGTGTCATGCAGAAACTGCTTCCTGAGAAGGAGGCGAAATATATTGTTACTCAAACATCAAACCCCAAAGCTCAAATTTTGTTTGAGTCCTCGAGAATGGGTAACTATTTTCTATCTACTGAAGATTGTTCCGATTCATCAGATGAGGCAACATTGGGTGATAGCTCCGATATGTCAGATGGAGAATCAGAAGAGTTTTCAGATGAAAGTTCAGGTAAGGGTATAGCAATTCCAGATTCTTCCCTCACCGATGAAGAGGAATCTTCTGACCAGAGGAAGTCTAAGAAATCAAATTCTGATGGAGTCTAGATTTTAGAATTTGATGGCAGTTGTTCTTCTACCGGTTCTAGAGCCGAAGTGGTCTTGATATCACCACCAGGTGATATTTTACCTTTTCATATAAGCTACAGTTTGACAATACCAATAACACCACCGAATACGAGTCCTTGTTGCTCGGATTGGAAGCGGCGCATGCCAGAGGTGTTAAGATCCTGCATGCTCAAGGGGATGCCGAATTGGTAGTTTGTCAAGTAAGAAATTTGTACCAAACAAAAAATGAAAGATTGAGACACTATCGCAATCGCATATGGGATTGCATTGAAGATTTCGATGCTTTCAATATTTCAGCTGTGCCAAGAGAGTTCAATGACCGTGCAGATTCATTGGCTATTTCTGCCACTCTCATGGTGCCTCACAAGGATTTCAAAGGAAGCAAGTACACTATTGAGCTGGTCTTCAGACCAAGTGTACCTGATAACGCTGATCATTGGCAGGTGTTCAATGGTGATAATCAAATCATTGCTTTCCTAGAAAAGATGGATAGTTTTGACGATCTTTACTTTGAAGGAAGCGAATCACCACCTCGTGAATATGTTTCTGAGGTAGATTCGCAGACTGGCAAAGAATTTCTACAGTTGAAAGGAAATAAAATCCCAAAAGGTTTGGTTTCCCTTGAGAGACTCTTTGATAAACATGACAGGTATATCAAGCAGCGGCAACAACAACAGGATTTGAGTTCTTCCATGGAATTTGAGCAGGTCAATTTGGGTACAGAAACAAATCCTAAGATGGTCAACATCGGAAAATGTTGTACTACTGATGAAAGATTCAAATTCATTATCCTCCTCCGCCATTACATTGATGTTTTGGCTTACTCCTATAATGATCTGAAGTCTTTCAGGCCTAAGGAGGTTCGACACGAAATTCCCCTCAAAGCTGGATCGTTGCCTTACAAACAGAAGCAGAGGCAATACAATCCAAAGATATTAGGTATGATTCTTTCTGAAAATCAGAAGATGCTGAATGCAAGGATTATTTTTCCAATTCATCATTCCACATGGGTTTCAAACATAGTCCCTGTAAGGAAGAAGAACAGAGAAATCCGTATCTGTGTTGACTTCAGAAACCTCAACCAGTCTTCCTTGAAAGATAACTACCCTTTGCCCATCATGGACCAAGTATTGCAAACAGTGACAGGTTCAGAAATGCTATCTATGTTAGATGTTTTTTCAGGGTATAACCAAGTAGAGGTAAACGAAGCTGACCAGTTCAAAACTGCCTTCACCACACCACGGGGCACATTTGCATATCGCAGAATGCCTTTCGGTCTGATCAATGCTGGCGCAACATTTCAGAGAGCGATGGATCTCGCCTTCAGAGATGAAATGGGTAAGTTTATTGTGGTATATCTCAATGATCTGACTGTTTTCTCCAAAAACCGTCATGATCATGCGCATCATTTGCGACAAGTGTTGGAACGCTGTCGGCAAAATGGTATTTCCCTCAATCCCAAGAAGTCAGTTTTTGGGGTGACGGAGGGTAAGCTTCTTGGGCATATTGTATCCCGGGAAGGTACTAAGATTGACCCGGAGAGGGTTAAATCTATTCAAAGTCTCACTCTGCCAGCAAGTAAGACTGCTGTTCATTCTTTCTTCGGAAAGGTGAATTTTCTGCGAAGGTTCATTCCTGAGTTTGCAGAAAAAACCCGTCACATTGTTAATATGATGAAGGGTAAGGCCGCTTTCCGTTGGACCGCGGAAGGTAAGGAAGCGTTCGAGGACATCAAGAGAGCTATTGCTTGTGCTCCAGTTCTTGTTTGTCCCGATTACACTAAGGATTTTGTAGTCTATAGCTACGCTTCAGAACACACACTTTCAGCTATTCTGGTTCAGCAGAATGAGGAAGGCGTTGAATCCCCCATATCATTTATGAGTTGTCCTCTCAAAGCTCATGAATTGAAGTATTCAAATATGGAGAAGCATGCCTATGCCGTAGTCAAAGTGGTTAAGCATTTCAGGTTCTATATTCTAAACTCACACACTGTTGTCATGGTGCCTGATACAACAGTCAAATCCATCCTAACTCAACAAGAGTTCGGAACAAAGAGAGGTAATTGGATCGCTAAGATCCAAGAATTCGATCTGGATATCAAGCCTACTAAGCTTGTGCGGGGTAAAGGTTTGTGTCAATTGATCGCAGACAATGTTCCAAAAGAGACAGGGGACAAAGAAGAAGAAGTTGTGGACACGCCAACTGTCCTTTTTGTTACTACAACTGACGAGTGGTATTCCAATATCGCTTATTTCCTTACCTATGGTGAGTGCCCTTCTCACTTGTCTTATAAGGAAAGGAGAACTGTCAAGTTAAAAGCTGCTAACTACGTCCTTTGGGACAATGGTTTGTACAAGAGAAGTCTTGACGGTGTATTTCTTCGTTGCGTGGACAAAGCGCAACAAGGTAGACTCTTGGAGTCCTTCCACAATTTGGCTTGTGGTGGACATTTTTCAGCACCCGTAACGGCTCACAAGATTCTGCGAGCTCGATACTATTGGCCTACATTATTCCAAGATGCGTACAATTGGGTACGCAGGTGTGAGTTATGCCAGCAGTTTGTTGGGAAACCAAAATTGGCAGCCTTACCTCTAAAACCAGTGGTGATTGAGGAGCCCTTTCAGCAATGGGGTATTGACTTCATTGGCGCAGTGAATCCATCATCAAGTGCCGGACATAACTATGTCCTCACGGCAACAGACTATTTTACCAAATGGGTGGAAGCTATTCCAGTCAAACACACCACTTCTGAGGTGGTATGCAGTTTTCTTAAGGAGAACATTATTTCTAGGTTTGGAGTTCCAAACAAGATTGTAGCAGACAATGCTACTTGTTTTTCCTCTTGGGAGATTACTGCGTTTTGCTACGAGCATGGCATCACTCTTTCCCATTCTTCAGACTATTATCCGCAAGGGAATGGTCAAGCAGAATCAAGCAATAAGAATCTGGTCACTATCATCAGGAAGCTGGTAGATGAGAATCAGAGAACTTGGCATAAGGCATTGTTTGATGCTTTATGGGCAGATAGGATTACACCCAAAAGGGCAATAGGCATGTCACCATTTCAGTTTCTATATGGTCTGAATGCAGAGATACCGATTACTTTGGAATTGCCAGCGTTGAAGTTGGTAAAGGCATTGGAAAATAGAACTTTTGATAGTTCTATTGATAAAAGGATCATGTATTTGACTGAACTTGAAGAGCAGTGCACTGTTGTGGTGGACCGTATTGCTGAGCACCAAAATCAAGTAAAGAGACTCTTTGACAAGAAGGCAAAGGCTCGTGAGTTTCAGGTTGGAGATCAAGTCTTGCTGTGGGACAAGAGGAGAGAACCAAAAGGAATGCACAGAAAATTTGACTCCTTGTGGAGAGGTCCATTCACCATTCATCAGTTCTGTGGTGAAAACAGTTTCTTGTTGGAGTATCAGGATGGGACACCATTCTTGTTGCCTCACAGCGGACAACATCTGAAGCACTTCAATCCTTGAAGTTTCAGATAAGTTAAATTGTACATTTGTATAGTTTTGTGTTTTATTTTTACGTTTTCGTTTAGTCTTTTGTGTCTTTTTCTTTTTAGCTTGACTCTATAGCCCAATGGCATGGATGAAGGCACTTAGAGACTGGATTCTACTTCCCTCAATCGTTTCAAAGTTCGATTGAAGGAAGTTCCCCAGTTAGAGCCAGTTGTTGTTCTCAAAATCAGCAACGTTCATTTTTGTAGACAACCCCACGAAACTTGTCCGTTTTGTGAATCTACACTCTAAGATCGCGAATCGAGAAAAGATGTTCTTGTTCTTGTGTGAGGTCATTTGACATTTTAAAACTCATTTACGATGTTTCCTTGAATTGATTTCTTAATATTTGCGAAGAATATTCAAGTCGTAAATTGGTTAAGGTGTTAATTTTAGTCATTTTTTAAGTTAGGTAAATTTTGACTCTTAATATGCAAGAGCGGCAAAAAATGCCGCTCTTACATATTATTTTTAGTTTGTTTTATTTTGATGTAATGTCAGCAAAATTTGCCGCTATTACATCGTTTTAAGCACAAATGTGCGAGAGCGGTTAAATTCACTGCCATCGCATGTCTTTCATTGAAGTCACTCACATGTAATGACGGCCTTTTTTGCCGACGTCGCACATTTGTCAACTAGAATGTCGTAGCGGCCGAAATCGCTGCCCGAACGGGATCTTCGGGATTTCGATGTCGAGTGCCATTAATGGCCACTCGTGCCAGGCGTTTAAACTCTGATTTCAACCTTTAAAGAGCATCATTACTCCCCATTGTTGTCATTTCCTATGCTAAAACCTTTTAAGTTGACTTACCAACGCTCTCCTCGACCGCCTGATTGCATACTCCAGATCTGTGACGGATTTTGCGTTGAAGACCGAATATAGGGTTTTCAGTTCTAAACAGGTATGTACTCCTTGTGTTTTCCATTTTTCTCTCTCATCGGATTAAGGTTTATGTCGTTTAGGTTTTTGATTTTGATTTTTGATGCGTTTTGTTTTAAGTTTTGTCTTGTTGTTTGTTTCGTTTTGTCATTTTAGTGTTTTGTCTTTAGATTGCCCTAGGTTTTACCTCGAAAACCCTAGGAATTCTATTGCCCTAGGTTTTACCTCGAAAACCCTCGCATACATCCCATTTTCGTAACATCGGCAGATTTTGCCAAGCATACCTAGAGTCGATGTAACCCTTATCAAAATGTGCATTGTCGGCAGATTTCGCCAAACCTTCAATTGTATCAGGTGATCCTTGCCGTGTCTAGTCGGTGAATCTCCAGACTCACACTTAAAACCTGCAAACTTCACCTTGCGATGCAACAGCGGCGAAATTCGCCGCCCGGACTTCACTTTACCGTTCAATGCAACAGCGGTAAATTTTGCCGCTTGAACTCCACACCTATCAAATATGCATTGTCGGTGAAATTCGCTGCTCGGACATGTATGGAACTTCCCTCATGTGATAGCGGCAAAATTCACTGATCAAACATGGAAAGCGACAAACACAACCTGCAGTGTCGGCAAATTTTGCCGCTCTGACATAAACCCCTGTTCTTCCTTATTTCCTGCAGTGACGAAAAATTTTGCCACTTATACCATTTCACTCCTCTCAAACATGCAAAGGCGGCAAAATTCACCGCCGATGCAAATAATGCAAAACCCTCATATGCAAGGGCGGCGAATTTTTCCGCCTGTGCAAAAAATGTCTCAAATTTTCCTAACACTGGAAAATTTCCAATTTTGTTTTCCCGAGCCCACTTCTCCTTTGATTCTTAGCCAACTCGCACTATAGCCCCTTTTCAAGCGTATTCCCATAGTCGTGATCGCTCAACATGCAATTTTCCCAAACTGCCCATATTTTCCCTGATTGCATGATCATGACTTTTGTTGCAGTTTCTCTTGCGGAGCTCCGTTCGACGTCAAACTTCTTCACGGTAAAAGTTCGTCCAAATGATTGACTTGTCCCCAAAGAAGGCAAAAGCTATGAAGTACAAATATCAAGGTGTTTTCCCAATCACCTCAGTCCACTCTAATGTAGAGGACATTAGAGATACAGAGATTGGCCATGTTGATATGGCTGAGTTTGTAGAGAGAACCAAGTCAAGCAACCCCAGTGCCATGATGAGGAAGATAGTGGAAAGTAATATTCATCTGGTATCCTCCTTCCTGGTGGCGGCTCACAATACAGAATTTGTCCTTCAGTGTGCCCATTTTTATAACAAAGATATCAGAGTTGTGGTGGACGCCAGTGGTAATGTGATAATCAGGTTGGATCCTGAGTTCATTGACAAGGTGTTCATGTGTCCTCCTGCGATAGAGGTGTTGAAGCTTGACTTTGTTGAAGCTCAAAAGGAATATGACAAGAATCCAGAGAAAGCAAAGAAAGTAATCAACAACAAATGGTTGAAGATTGCAAGGTCAAGTTTGTCTAGATGGCCATGTAGCTTTCCTTGAAGTGACTTTGTGGAAGAAGTTGGTGATTTGATTACCCTCCTCAGTAGGATAAGAGGTTTGTCTTCCTCTTCACAATTTCAGGAATGGATGTATCCATTCATTAAGGTCATACTCCAGGGCAGGCAAGTTATTTTCTGGGGAGAACAAATCAGTAACGCTTTGCATGATCAGCTGACGAAGGTATCCACTACCTCCAAGTTCTTCATGACTTCCTACCTGGTATACATTGCAGCCTCCATGAGGATTTTTCCAGGATTATCATCAGAAGGGGATAGGAGAGTAGTCCCAGTATACCAGTATTATTCTCAGCTAACACTGAAAGGTTCCATTCACCATTATAGGAGAGTGAATGATGCGTTCTTTGCTGTATTCTTGTGTCTTTTTGATCCCCAGCTCGAACAGAGAAGAATTTCAGACGAGGCATGGACAGTGGTTAATGGTTTTGGTTGTATGTTTTTGCAATTTCCATCTTTCTCCTACTTGAGGGTTGGCTTTTTCCAAGGCTACCCTTATATGCTTCCGAGGTTTCCTTCAGATAGATTGGTCTTGATGGAGTTGTGCAGAAAAATAATTGTCGTGCATAACAAACAGATGGAACTCAAGAAGCCTGGCTTCAGATTTCCAGTAGAGATTGGCAGATATTCAGTGTTGACTGCTGCAAAGGCAAGGGCTATGAAAATAGAAATGCAGTTGGTCACCATAAAGCAATTCAAGAGGAGACCAAAATTTGATTACCGGGGTGTAAAGGATAAAATCAAGAGGAAAACACAGTTTCACGAACCCATGGTGGAAGATGTCTGGATAGATTTGAGGACAGAGGAAGACATCCGAAAACTGGACTATAGCAGGCTGTCTCTAGAACAAATTGAATATCTGGGACTTGCTGATATTCTAGAAGATCTTGTGGATGATGGGGAATTGGTTGATGCTAAGTATGATGCAGAATAGATAGCTGGTACTCCTCTACCTCCAATTCAATGGTCCCAAAAGGAGCTGACTTCGCTAAGGAAGAGATTTGAGCCCATATTGGCTAACACCAATAAGTGACTAGAAGATAAATGAATTACGCTGAAGGAATTCCTCACTGGTTCAGAAATTGAAGTTCAAGAGCAGACTGGTAAGAAGGTTGAAAACAGAATGAAGAATAAGAGTGATGCTCCATCATCCTCTAAAACACATAAACCTAAAATCAGATTTGTGACGAAGAAAGCAAAAGTTGTTGAGGAGGAACCTGAACCAAAAGAAATGGAACTCGAAGAGCCAGCAACTGAAGATCTGGAAACTGAAGAGCCAGCTATAGAAGAGATGGAGGTTGAAGACAGGAATTTAGATCAACAAGATGAAGAGGCTTTGTCTCCACAGGACAATACACCTGTTGTGCCCCCTGTGCCTGCTTCCCCTATTAACATTCCTTCCTCTGAATCCCCCTC
Source organism: Cunninghamia lanceolata (assembly GCA_027924645.1). Classification (NCBI taxonomy): domain Eukaryota; kingdom Viridiplantae; phylum Streptophyta; class Pinopsida; order Cupressales; family Cupressaceae; genus Cunninghamia; species Cunninghamia lanceolata. The sequence goes on along the minus strand of BSBN01001396.1, from coordinate 2,365,399 downwards.
TCCTCCTAAAATAATCTTCGATAATCCCCACAGCACTTTTGAAAATGTTCTCCGTTCTTCTGATTCAATTCCTAGTTTGTCTTCTTCATCTTTTGATATTGGAGACACGTCTATGTTCGATCATTTTGTGATGAATACTGAACAAGTCTCAAGTGCCAATGTAACAGGTGTAGTTTTTACCAACACCCCGACTATTGTTTCCACCACCAGTACAAGCACAGTTCCAGGAACACCAGTGGTAGGAATGGACTCCAATGTGAATACTGTTTTGCTTCCACCTTGGTTGTCATCTTACACGCCAAAGGGGAAAAAGCAAGTCATCTCTCCAGATGATTTTGATTTTACTAAGCTGGTACCTGCAAAACCTAAGGCTCGAAGAAACCAAAGATCCTTTCAAGGGTACTTGAAGATAAGGGGCATAAAATTTTGGAGATAGCAAAACCCCCACAGGATGCAACTGTTGAAAATTTTGATATGAATGACTACTCAATTTCTAGGGTTGAATTAGGCAAAATCACCCATGAAAGCGCTAAAAATGATATGCAGTCAGCCATGGACATCCTGATCCAGAAGTTTGACAGGGAAAAAGAAATGAAAGATTACTATAAGGCAAAGGTAGAACAGCTGACTGCGGTGGTAAGAAAGATCACTTTGAACTCAGAAGCAGTTACTCCAGAGGCCGTATCTGTAGAAGACCCTGTCATTCTGAAGGCAGAAAAGACTCACCTCAGAGGAAAAGTACTTGAAGAGTACTTAGATAGGATGCGAGCCCAGGGAATCTCTTTGCTCACAGAGGTATTTGAGAAAACGGATAAGATGAGGAAAGTAAGGGAAGAACTCAACGATCTCATTGATGCCATCTCTCAAGATATTGAGCGCACAGAGGATACTCATGATAAGTGGGTGGAAATGAGGAAGCTGAAAATAAGTACCCTGATATCCATTGGCACCATTTCTAACAGGGATTCATACACTGAAACAAAGGAAGCTCTGATGTACAGGAGCAGTATGCTAAGGAATTTGATCAAGGATCTTGATGTTGCAAAGGAGATCAGCGAAGAAAATGATGTCAACCTTTTGCATAAGTTGGAAGAACTGCCTTGTAACTTGGTATCGCAAGATAACCAATTCCTGTCAGCAGAAGAAATGGTCAAGGAATTTCAAGACATGTTCCAAAAAGAATTTGAAGATAAAGTATTTTCAATAACTTCTATGGATAATCTCTTGGACAACCAGTTAACCTTGGACAATCTAAAAACCAGGTTAACCAATCATGCCAAGTCAATCACTATAGTAAGGGATGCCATAGTGAGGGCTAGGATGATCTTCAAAAACACATTCAACCCAGATAGCATTGAAATGCAGGCGACCTTCACTATGTATGATCACCACGTGAGAAAAGGTGGTGACACAAATTAAAGCAGCTGGTTTTTCCCTTAGCTTATTTTCTGATTTTCACATGTACTTTCAAAACAATTTTGGACATTTTTACATGTACATTTTCGATATGTAATTACATGTAAAAATATAGGAAGTCCCAAGTCAATAAGGACTCCTATTTTTGAATAAGTCAAAGTAGTTGTAGATTTCCTAGATTTTCTCAAGGTCTTTCCCTATAAATAAAGGGGACCTCTTTTGTAAATAACTATCTTTTGTCTATTGCAAGAAAACTCTGGCGAATTGAGAATCAAATCAAGACTTTGTGCTTTTTGTGAAAATCAATATTCAAATATTTATCAATACAAGAAAGTGAGTTCAATTCCAATCTTTGTCTTGGGATTATTTGTGTTGTGATAGTTTTGTTCTTATGTCTTGCTATCATAATCTTATTTGATAATAATTGAAGTGTGGAGTTTGTTTCAAATGATTGAAGAGCGCTCTTAATTTGATTCTGATAAACTTTGTGTTATCAAATCGGTTGTGGGTTATATCTTCATGTTTGTGAGAATACAACAATTTGGGGACTTTGTGCTGCAAGTTGTTATATTTGAATTACTTTTATCATATTGAAGAGGAGCGAAGACTTTGAGCTGCATTCTACTTCAAATAGTTTCGGTTACAAGTAGTGAGTGAGGTAACAGAAAACTTTTTGTTTATGTGATATTGTGATAATTTATAAATTTTATATCAAGAGTTTGAAATATAAACATCTATTCTGAAAAAAGAGAATTAGATGAGATGGAACCACCACAAATATAGTTTTTAGTGTACATAAATTTGATAAGTTATTTGATTTGCAAAAGTTAAGTAATTATAGGGAACCTCCCCTTGCTGAGAGGAGAGACTTTGTCTCATCATAGCTGTGGCTGATATACCCATTTTGTCGTTAGCGAGTTAACGACAAAATATTCACCCAACACAAGATAATAAAGGTTTGTTGTGCAAATTTTTATGCATGTTGTTATGACTAACAATCATCATCAACATAAATTGGCACTAGAAGGAGGGCTTCTCATCATCAGTAGGTTTTATCTAGTTTCATGATGTAAACAGTAAGGTAACACTCAAACACCTCTGTATTTCGAGTCATATGCAAAGATTTGTTGTTTTAAGTTTGTGCATGCTAATCCTTTGTGAAGATTTCAAAATTGAGCATAAATATTGCAAGCTTTGTGGTTGATCACCATGAATTCTTGCTAAAGCTTTGAAGTAATCTACTTTAGAAACTTGATATCTAGTTGCATATGACAGAAAGCTTCAATATCACCTCATATTTGCATCATTTCTACAAATATTCTGTAAATATCCAGTCAGTTCCTATTTCTGACCATAAATATAGCTTTTGGGAGGGAATTTCAACCAATCTTTACAATAATCCATCCAAATTTCCTTAAACTTAAGAAATCCTGGCTCTCAGGCCAAATACCAGGTCCAGATCTAGTGGACTCCTTGAGGAATTGCCTATCAGGGGATTTAGACCTAGAACAGTAGATATTCACCACTCTCCTAGTTCTAGTGCATCTGGAGCTTCACCAAAGCATCCTCCTGTAACTCCTATCAGGTTACAAACACCTACAGGATCACCTGTCACACCTCAGGGCCAACCTCCACTTGTCACACCTCAAGTCCAACCTCCACCGGTTGCAATGTCAATCTTTACAGCAAAGTCACCTCTGACTTTCATGGCATATCATGCTTTGCCTAAGGATATTGATAAAATTTGTCCTAAGTATCATCCATATCAGGATGCTGATGATCACATTAGAACTTTCAAGGAAGCTTGTTGTAGGGCTAGAATTGAGCATCAAGACATAGTATGCAAGTTATTTCCATTTTCCTTAGGGGAAGAGGCCTATAACTAGTATATCAGTCTTGGTCAGGGTTCAGTTGGTTCATGGGCTACCTTGGAGAAAACCTTTAAGGATAGGTTCAAAATACCTATAGATCCTTCAATGAATTATCATTTGTTTGCCACAATCAAGAGATTTGAAGGAGAACCTATTACTAACTTCAACGCTAGGTTCCAGAAGATGCTATCAAAGTTAGTTGCACCTTATGTTGTAGCAGATGAAGCTACTAGGAGCATACATTACTCAGCTTTAGATCCTTTGACTTCCATGTTTATCAGGAGAGCACATCTTGGTGTCACAACCTTGACAGGAGCTTTTCAAGAAGCTGTCAAAGTCAGTCAGCAATTGGTTCTTGCTCCAACACCAAACATTGCATTCCCTACACTTCCTAGTTATCCTACATATCCTGCTCAACAACAAACCAATGGGGCCATGATACCTCTAACTGTGATGCCAAGTCCTTTATAGATACCTCCACTTAGTATCATGCCTCCTCCAAAAGGAAATGGCCAGATGTTACAATATCCAAGACAAACACAAGTACCTCAGGGTGTGGATTAGTCGAATAATAATAACAATGGATCTTCCTTTGTCAAGCCTCAAATAGAGAATGTAGTTGCCAAGGTTCAGGAAGAGAAAGAAGAAATTAAAGAGATATTAGCCTGGTTGAGGAAACTCACTACTGAGATCACTTATCTAAGGAGTCAGAACTTCTATTCTCAACCAAATTAGAATAGAGGTTATGCTAATGACAGACCTAATTATCCTGGTAGGGGATATAACAACAATTACAATAGCAATAATGGCAACAATAATCCTCCTAGACAGCCTAGAGTGTGGAACACTAGGCCAAATAATGGTTCTCTACCATCACCCCTAGATAATCAGCCTCCTAGTGAACCTAAACAGACCACTAGGGTGAACCTTGCAGAGGCATCCCTTACAAATTGGTGCTGGATACATAACACCAATGCTCATGCAGAACTAGATTGTCCTCAATTTAGGATTGCTACCAGTATTTTCCAAACTGAAGTGTCTAATACTTCAGGTAATCCACCTCATGTAGAAGGAAATGAAATTGTCCCATGTGGATATGATTCTGCTTTAGTGCTAGAAAGTTTCATTCATCATCCTCATCAACAAACGATGTCATCTCACTAGGATTATACTTTAGCATGTGAAGAGTCAGCCATGGATTTTGAGTCTAACTATGTTTTTCCCTTTGAGGATGAAAATGAGCCCTCAAATGAACATGAGGAGGTACATGCTTATCAACAACAATATTAGGGTAGGCATAATTATAACTTGAGGAATAACTCAAACAGACCTGCTGGTCCTTTGACCACATCCTTGCCTCCAAATAATTTCAATACTCCACCTGATCCCAAGGAAAGTAACAACCCTAGATTTCCTAAGGTTAATGCTCAATACTTAGCACCACAGAGTACAACACCAAAAGCTGCTAATCTGCCTCCTGAATCTGATAAATTGGTCACTTACCTGGCAGATGAGATGAAAAAGATTAAAATCAGCCTATCATTATCAAAGTTGCTTAAAACACCTGCTATCTAGAAAGCTTTCATGAAATCATTAGATGATCCTACTCCAAAAGAGGATAGTCATCCCTCAGGACAGTCTAGAAATAAAGATCATTATGCTAGGGATGTTAATGTTAAACACAAAGTGCCTGCTACTGTTCAAGCTACAGAGACCTCCCACATGACCCTATACAGAGACAAGAGTGAGTCACCTCCTTTCCTCCTTACCATAAGGATGTTTAGTAAAAATTTGCACAACTACTTAGTACACTCAGGAGCATCTACCAATGTAATGTCCCTATCCATATGCAATGCTTTAGGATTGCATCCTGCTAAGTCATTAAAGAAAGTAACATAATTAGATGAAACAGAGGTGAGTGTGGTAGAACTAACTCACATTCATATGCAGTTGGCATCAGATCCCAAAATCCAGTACTATATTGATATTTAGGTAGTTGATATACCTGATACCTATGGGATGCTACTCAGCAGAGACTGGTCAAAAACCTTTAATGGATATATGTCAACTAATTTTAGTCATGTGTGGTTTCCCTTGAAAGGGATACCAAATCAAATAAGGATAGATGTTGAACCTCGCATGAAGCACATGATCACTGAATATAATAAAACCAACGAGATCATGTATGTGGATGTAGAACCCGGAGTTTACTCCATCAGACCCTAGACCATCAAGATAGAGGAAATCCTGATGTATGATGTTCATCTCATGATGATGACCCTTAGGATGATAAAATAATTGTAGAATCTAATTGTAACCCTGAAAATGAAATAGAGGTAGATCATTTCAAGAATTTTGAGATGCACTTGTCCAAATAGGTGAAACGATGTCAATTGTTAAAAGTGCCTATTCATGATATTCTAATTGATGGATGGTGCAGGTTGCATGATGAGGCGTATTTTGAAAAGACTTGTGATGCTTGCATAGACATGATGGAGCTGGAACAAGCATGCATTGAAGTATCTTCATCATCATCCACGGTAAGTTCTGCAGATAGTGATAGAGACACTGATTTTTGTTTGTCGTCTGCATGAATAGGAGAATACACATATCATGATGGTCATATTCAGATGACAGACAAGATTCTAGTATCTAACAAGGGTAATGTTAAAAGAAATAAGAGAATCACCCCAGGGAGTGATTGTTTGGTAGAATCAGATTATGAGTTATCCGATGAAGATAGGGGTAGTAATCTGTCCAAGTTTGAAGAGTTTTTTATCAAAAGAAATTCAAAAGATGACACAATAGAAAAGACCTCCATAGGATGTCTTGATTGAGGGCTGGTGCAAGTTACATGAAGCACCTCATTTAGAAACTACTTGTTCATTGTGTCTTCATATTCCAAAAAGGTGGATGTTGCCTAGTCTAGAAGATTTTCCCTCTGATGATAAAAAGAAAGAACAAATATCAACTTCACATCTAGCAAATAACGTGAAGTTTGAGACATTTGAGACACCAAAATTGAAATGGATATCAAGTGGTGCAACTGCCAGATCTAAAAAGAGAATAGAAGGCCCAAACAACCCTTTGCCTTAAGATAAGCCATGGATCCTCAAGTTTGATGGATCCAAGTCAAAACAAGGGGTTGGAGTAGGGATAGATCTTATTGATCCATCTGGAAAATCCTACTTGGCAGCAAATAGACTACAATTCCCATGCACAAATAATGTGACAGAGTATGAAGCTCTAATCCATGGGATATTGTTTACACTTAGGAAGAAAGTGAAAATTCTGCATGTCTATGGAGACTTAGAATTAGTTGTGAGACAAGTAAGAGGTATATACTCTTGCAATTAAAAGAAACTATCTAATTACAGACATAGGGTGTGGGACCTGATAGAAGATTTTGATGCATTCAACATCACCCATGTACCCATAGAACAAAATCATAGGGCAGATACCTTAGCCTAGGCTGCTAGCACTTTGGAACCACTGTCCATATCTAGTTTGAAAAGATTTTCAGTAGAATTAGTATCAGTACCTTCTGTGCTAGATAATGTAACCAACCTTCAAGTATTTGATGATGATCAACATATTCTAGACTTCATTTCCAACAGGGATATCTTTGATGCACATATCATAGATGAAAGGAATGTGGAAGACCATATCTGGGAAGAAGAAGAAATCCTAGAGTTGCCTAGTAATAAGATTCCTAAGGGAATGATAGAGATAGAAAGAGCGTTTGATCTAGACAACATGTTGAAACAAAAGGATCTCCCAAAAGCTGATGGAGGATAGTATTCATAGGTCAACATTGGACAGGATGATGAAAAAAGAAATGTCTTGATTGGGAAATTCTGTACAGAAGAGGAGTTGGAAGGAATAACCCAAGCTCTCAAAGATTATATCCATGTCATTGCCTAGACTTATGATGAGTTGAAGACTTATGATACATCAATCATCACTCATACTATACCTTTGAGGCTAGATGTCAAGCTTTTTAGATAGAAACAAAGACCTATCAATGCTTTCTTGGAACCTATCATTTTTGAAGAGGTTAAGAAACTGCTCACTGCTAGGATCATATTTCCTGTGAGACATTCCACATGGGTGGCAAACCTAGTTCCAGTAAGGAAGAAGAATGGTGACATCAGGTTATGTGTAGACTTCAAAAACTTAAACAGATCTTCTGAGAAGGATAATTATCCTTTGCCTTCTCGGAATGAGGTCCTACAAATTGTGAATGGTGCCAAGATGATGTCATTCTTGGATAGATTCTCAAGCTATAACCAGGTGATGGTGGACAAAATAGACAAATTGAAAACTGCATTCACCACAAAGTGGGGGATATTTGCCTATAGGTGCATGCCTTTTGGGTTAATAAATGCTGGGGAAACATTTCAGCAAGTGATGGACATAGCCTTCAGAGGCTTGATTAGTAAATGCATAGTCATATACATGGATGACTTAATAGTTTTCTCTAAAGAAAGAGGAAATCATATTGAAGATTTGAGAAAGGTGCTAAAGAAATGTGAACAATACGGGATATCCCTGAACCCTAAGAAGTGCATATTTGGGGTAACCACAGGGAAGCTATTAGGCCACATGATAATAGAAAATGGGATCATCATTGATCCTAATAGGGTGGAATCCATCATGAAGATATAGCTTCCTAGAAGCAAGAAGGAGCTCAAATCTTACTTTGGTAAGATTAATTTTGTTAGAAAATTTATCACTAGCTTTGTAGAGATTGTCAGACCCTTGAATGCCATGCTCAAGAAGGATGCTAAAATTGAGTGGACACCAGAAGCTAGAGCAGCTATTGAAGATATTAAAAAAGCCATATCAAATGCTCCAGTTTTGATCAATCCAAATTATACCAAGGACTTTTACATTTACTCATTTGCTTCAGAGCATACATCTGTAGCAGTGTTGACACAGAAAAATAAGGAAAAAGAAGAAAAGCCTATAGCCTTCATGAGCTATCCTTTCAGAGATGTAGAACTCAGATACATGGATGTTGAAAGACAAGCCCTTGCTCTAGTTCAAGCAGTTAAGAAGTTCAAGCATTATATCCTAAGGAGTAAAGTGATTGCTGTAGTACCTGATGCAGTAGTAAAGATGTTATTAATGCAAAGTGAACCAGGTGAGAAGAGAGATAAATGGATCACTATCCTCCAAGAGTATGATATGGACATTACACCCATGAAGTTAGTGAGGGGACAGGCATTGAGCTAGATGATATCAGAGATTGATCCTAATATCATGAGCCAGCAATATGTTATTAATGCAAAGGATGATGGAGAATGGTACTCAGACATCAGGCACATCCTAATTACTGGAAGATGTCCTTCAAGATTGCAGGCCTCACAAAGGAGAGCCTTAAAAATAAGGTCACAGAAATACATGATAAAAGGAGGAGTCCTTTTCAAGATATTACTATGAGGGGGTATACCTTAAATGCCTAGAAAGACAAGAAGCAGATAAGGTGCTATCAAAATTACATGACAAGTTTGGAACTACACATGGATCATCCTTGGCCACCACTCATGCTATCCTCAGGGTAGGGTATTACTGGCCCACTATTTTTAGGGATAATGCTGAACATATCAAATGCTGTCATATATGTCAGGTTGCTGCAAATAGAGAAAGATATGCTACTCAACCTTTGTAGCCAGTGATGGAGATGCGCCCATTTTCTCAATGGGGAATGGACTTCATAGGACCTATCAATCCTCCATCATCTTTAGGGCATAGGTATGTTTTGACCATTATTGATTACTATACCAGGTGGACTGAAGCTATCAATAGTGAGACATGTAATGCTGAAGATGTCATCAAGTTTTTGGAAAGCAATATAGTAACCAAGTATGGAGTTCCCTATGCTTTGGTATGCGATAATGGGTCTGCCTTTGCTTCAACAAGATTATCAAGTTGGGCTTTTGACTATGGGATCATCTTGAAATTCTCCTCAAATTACTATCCCTAAGGGAATGTATTAGCAAAATCCACAAATAAAAATTTATTGAACATCATAAAAAAGTTGATAGAAAAGAACCCAAGGGAATGGAATACCCTATTGAAATATGCCTTGTGGGTAGATAGAACCAGGATGAAGGCTGCATTAGGAAATTCACCTTTTCACTTAGTATATGGGGTGGATCCCATCCTCCTTGTTAACTTAAAGATCCCTACACTGTAGTTTGTACAAGAATACCTAGGCATAGATAATAAACAAAGAAGTTAGGTTGCTTCAATTGATGTACCTAGAAGAAAAAAGAAGTAAGCCAATTGACCAATTTGCTAAACATCAGGTTGTTGTCAAATGCTAGTTTGACAAAAGAGCCAGAGTTAAGGCCTTTAGAATCTTAGATTTGGTCCTGATGTGGGACAAAGTACATGAAAGGAAAGGAGTTCATGGTAGGTTTGATAAACTCTGGATAGGTCCCTTTCAAATTTCAAAAATATTAGGAGACAACACCTACAGGCTTAAGACCTTAACTAGTGAGGATGTTCCATTACCAATTAATGGACAGTTCCTCAAATACTATTTTCAAGCCTAAGTCAGCTCCATGTAAGTCATTTGTATTATAGTGTGCATATTTGTATAGTTGTTTGTACAGTTTTAGTTTTGTTTTGTTTATTTGCTTGTTGAGTTCTGTTTTGGTTAGTCAAGATGATGCAGCTCATCACCCTAAAAAAATAACCAAATTGTTAAGATTCAAGTGATGAGAACAAATTCATACATAGGTTATGACTCATTTTGAGAAGTACTGGTGATCAAGTCTGTGATATCTTTTCATTAGGGTGCCCTTTCTTGACCAAAGTGACTCTTTCACAATGACTCATCTAACAGCCTTGGGTTTGTTGAACACACAAGTATAAGTGTTAAGTGGAAAATCTAAAGGGACTCCCTTGCTACCAATGCAATCTCCAACCTAAATCAGCAAGTGACCATACCTTGCACATTAAGCTTACATGATGACACCATATGAATATAGAGATAAATCTTGAAAATCCAAAATAAAATAAAACTAGGCCATCTAAGTAACTCTATCGGGGCTATAGATGCTTGCTGGTAGTAGGGCTCTACTTAGGGGGATTGTATAGATAACCTTGCTAGGGCTATGGATGCCTGCTAGAAGCAATGCTCTATCCAGGTTAGCTATGAGGGATGCTCCCAAACTATGTAGCTTAACATCAGTTACTCATGTTTTCAACTTGCTTTCAAGATGAGGATAATTAATCATTTGCACACACCTGATCCTTTGTTAGCATTGTCGCCATGATGAAAACCTTGTCATTCAGAAAGATTATGATGCTTATACTTAGAAAGAGTTAGAATACTATGTTAGAATGTGATCATATCACATGAATCATTGGAATTTGGTTGTTTTATTTGTTGGCAAGTTGTTGTGTGGTTACACAACACGCCCCATTTTGACTTGACAAAATAGGGACCCAAATTTTTGTTGCTCTGGCTTGTGTTGTTTTTCTGCTTTTCGGTGGTCTAGTAAAAGTAAGTCATGCAGATAACCCTATGAGGGGGTAGATAGGTCATCATGATGAGGTTAGTTTGTCAAAGTTAGTATTTCATATTATTAACCTCATGGTTGGATCACCCTAATATTCCTTAAGGGGAGAAAGTTATGATAAGTCAAAGTTTCAGTCAAACCTGATATTCCAAAGTGGGGGTCATATTTCAAATATCAATCACCTTGTGTAAGATCACCCTGATATAGGTTTATCACCTAATAATCATGTGGTCCACAAACTCTAGATGTTAATTTTATGTGATAACTGTATCTGTCTGTCAAACAACTTCATATATTTTGTGGGGGTCATATTTTCAATATCACATGATCTTACAAATATCACCCTGTCGCAAAATATCACCCCAATGTCAATATGACGATGACATCATCTAAGCCCGATGAACAAAGGAAATCACCATGATGGTGATGTCATCATTCTTTTTACCTCGCGGAGGTATGTATCCAACAATCACCCTATTCAATAACATGACGGTGGCGTCATTTTAATGCAAAGTTCAAATGAAGTCATCAACAAGGTGACATCATCCAGATCTTTCAATAGGAGGTCATTTTAGTGGCGGGGTCACATTTTAAACATCCCTTGATCTTAAAAATCCTAACCCGATATACACATGGTCAACCTTTGACCACATCACCTGGTTCCTTTGTATTAGTTTTTCTGCTCAACGGTGGAAGGTCATGTTACACAGAGGGGGTCATATTTTCAATATCACCTGATCTTCTGAAGATCACCCCCTACCTCGTATTTCGTAACATTTAATGCACATAAATGTAATAGGTGGATTCCCGCTGACTACGAATATGATTCAAACACTTGGCAACATCCATGGATTTGCTGTAGAAGATTAAATGCATCAATTTTACCCTAATCTTCTATATGGATACGTTTAAAGGCAAGTTTCCAAGGTTATTTTCATTTACCTTGCGAAAAAACAAGAATTTACAAAATAGAGAGTCAAACCCTCATAAGAGCTACCCGTGAAAGGACGAGATTTTCTAACACAACATAACAGGTGATCATCATCATTTGTGATCTTTTTCCGTAAGCACTTGTTTAATCTAGGAGGAAAGAATTATCAAGTAAGTAATTTAAAACCCTCATGTTGTTGTTTTCTGCATATCTAGGTAGTATGTTCTTTTTGTGGCTTGAATCTGTAAAGATGCATATCATGATGAAATAGTGAAGATTGAAGAATATAATATGCATGATGTCATAGATATATAGTGTTATATGAATGCATATGGATATCATATGGTAAGACTAGGTATGTTTCTTGTAGGAGTCCATGGTGGACCTTAGGCAGAACATGTCTGATGCAGATTTTCTTAAGCCCATGTATGTTCAACCCAAAGGAATATAATTCAAGTATGGCATTATTAGGGACACTCACCAAGGAGAAATAGATTTGGTAGTGTGGTTCTCCAGAATAGATCATGACAAAGACAATACCCTTCTAGATGCAATATATGTATCAAGAATGTGGCATGCAGCCGGATTTCCATGTGCCATGTGTTGGTTCCCAAAAAATGTAGGTTGCTAACCCTAAGAGGATGCCAGACTCTATGTTTGGATTTGGAACATTTTTGGACCAATTGACAGAGCTATTAGCTCCCTACACTTCAGGTCCTGCAAACCTAGGCAGGTGTACCTTTGTAACTAAAGCAGAATGAACACTATATGACTTGATTGGATTAGTAAATCTATCACAATGGCATAAAATGTAATAGATGCAGTCCACAGATTATCTCCTACTCCTAATGTACTAACTTGAAATAGAAATATTTTGAATATGAGTTTGGATAGTAATGACTAGTGCCTACTTCTATTGGGCTATGGAGTCGATAAATGGATGAAGATCTAATGGAAATGGATGTATGAGGTAAGTTGATCTACTTCATAGTTTAACTTGAACTTGTAAGGCACATGGGATGTTTGCACCTTATGCAAATGTGCAAGAATGTCAGTTATAATGCTCTTCGTATACTATCCCAATGATATTCCCCGTATTACTGTGAACAACTGAGAGGATGTTTAATTCTAGTAAGAAGGGAATTTAGACCAGATTTGTTTTGTAGAAAGGATTTACCTCTTGGCAGAGACCTTATGACAATTCTGATCAACTTCTTTACAGAAACCAACCAATTCGAACACATTGAATCAATATTCTTGATACGATAATTTAAATAATATGGAAAAACCATTCTAGAGACAACATTACAACATTTAGGATTTAATATTAACATTACAGCTGAACACTGAAAATAGATAACTAAATTGAAGCATTCCGTTCCATTAATGAAAAAATGTGTATATACAAGTTCTGATCAGGCGAATGGGTGGAGTAGAATTAAATAAGTTCCTACTGCTACCCTAAATCTACTGATGTCTTCTAATCTACTCTACTCATGCCTTGATTGCTTGATTTGCACCTTCATATATATCTTGCAATATTAGGGTTATGACCCTTTACATTCTGGTGCATCCTTTGGTATAACTCTTCATTCAATTGTCTTTACAAAATAAAATATTTAATTAGTTGTCATTGGCAAATTAAATATTTTAATTAAACTTCATTTTCGTAATCTCCCTAAAAATTAATTTTAATGGTAATCTCCTTGGAGACTTCAAGCTCAATTTTTACTTGTTTACATTTTACCATATTTAATCACCCACTTTTAACTCCTCTGGTAAAATATTTCGTATTGCATTTACATTGTATGCTTTCACCTTTATTTTGCCAAAATATTCATCTAGTTAAAATATTACCCCGCTCTCTCTTCCTCAATGAAAATACTTTACTGCAAATTATTCTTTAGGTTTGCAAATGTATGTTTGATGTCTTCTTAACCCCCAGAAAAATATTTTACCTCTTGAAAATATTCTCAATTGTTACGAGGAAAAAATGTTTATTTTTGTTCTATTATGATCTTAGTTTATTATTCACTTTCACCACTTTAATGTTTATTTTTCTTTGACAAATGTTTTCCTCTTACAAACTCCAGTATATTCTCTTGAAAAGGGTATCCATCGGTGTAATATAAGAATTCGGTGTGAGTTAAAATTTTCCCTCTGATTATGCATGTTTCCCTGATGACCCTTTTCATCCTTTCCTCTATTGGTGTGACTCATGTAATCGGAGAACTCTTAGGAACTCACTCCGATATGCTATGCCTCTCTGACATTGGGTTTTATATGTTTTATCCTTCCTTTATCTCATCGGTGAAATATTTTGCATAAAATGTTCTCTAGTAAAATAATTACTTCTTGGATTAATTTTCTTGCAAATGAAAGTATTTTTTTAAAATCTTTCCCTGGATAAAATAATTATCTGCCTCATAGAAATAATTCATACCTCGGTAAAATATCTTTTACTAGCCTTTGTGTGCACTTTGAAAAGGATTACACATTTGGTTAATTTGTTTCAGAAAATATTTCAAGTGAAAATTTCCAAATTTGACTAGTAAATCTCCATTTGGTAATTTGATTATTTCCTTCTCATAAAATAATCCTCCATTTTATTATACCTTCCATGAAAATATTTCTCTTTGGCAGGAATAAAATATTAATTTTATCCTTCATTTTTATTTCTTGGTGATGGTGATAATAATTATTTCCCTTTTGATGGCAACTTTCACTTTCATATTTACTTCCCATAGGAGGGTTTTACCAGTAACCGCCTTGGTTAATTATTCTCGAGAAATTTTATCCCCAAGTGAAAATACTGGGCTATAGTTCACTTAACCTATTGATTAAAATAATCACCCTCACCTTATTTAAATAAATCCTTGCCTCATAATTTCTCCACGGGAAATGACTTTACCAAAATATTAATCTCTTCAAGTAATCTCGCATGTGATTTCACTCATAAAATGCTCCACTTCAAATTTCTTTGGGTAAAAATATTTTCACGGGCCATCATATATATTTTCACAAAATCTTATTAACTCTTCTAGTAAAATATTTCACTTTTGAAAAAATAATCTCAACTTCATAATTCCTTCAATGAAAATGCGAAACTTATTTCATCAATTTTTTATTTATTCTCTTGTTGAGATTTTATTTTCCGTTTAGTAAAGTCCCTATTTTATGACCTTCGAAAATGTGAAATCTGCAATTTTATCATAGTCATATTTTATTAATCTTTCTGTTGGCACTTTATACGTTTTCCTCTTGTGGTTTTTTCTTCCTCATCGGAGTGAACTATGCTATCAGAGATTTTTCTGCAGTCTCTCCCAATCATATATTTCTTCCCGATGCACTTGTATTTAACTTATCGGTGAAAGGGTATCCATCGGCATACAAAAGAGATTAGTATGATTTTAAAATCTTACTCTGACCATGTTACTCTTACCGATGAGTTTTTTTTTTATCGGTGAAATATTTGTTGGATATTAGGGTTTCCGCTGCGTTCTTATTTTGCCCTAATCACAGTCTTGAAGCTTTTGCTTCCTGTGGACAAGTCCCTTCAAATCTTTATGCAGAAATGGTATATTACATGTATGCAATAGCTTAGGCTCTGCACTTCCCTTTGCAGTCACACGATCCAGCTTTCTGCAAGACTTTTGGAGCTACTTTTGTGAGGTTCACCACAATAGTCTCGGATATGAGGATGGAAAAATCCATATTGCTTTGTGGCAGCTTCAAACCTTGAAGTCTCGAAGCTTGGACACTTCAAATTGTTAATGATGAGCAATAGTAACTTTGTAATCCTTGAAATTGAGTTCCACAGAATGGTTTTCCTGTCACTGGTGTATCTAATGTAGCTTTGCATAAACTGAGAACATGTAGTGTGTCATCATTCATTGACAGAAGAATACATCTTGGCTCATGCAACCAATCAAGACTTGTGATAATTCCTCTCGACAAATGAAGATCCCAAAATCGAAGGATCTTGTGAAGATAAAGCTTTTGGGATGAATTTCCATATAGCAACTATTCCATCATGACATCCAGCTAACAGAAGATCATGTGGTATTGAAGCTGACCACTCCAAAGTAAGAGGAATGCTCCAAAGTCCATCACTTTGAATCTTAGAGCATTTCAAGACAGGGTCTAATTTTATAAATCGGAGATCCAAGCCACCTCTAGCATTATTTGAAGTGAACAACAAGTTCACTGTACTTGGAACGGGAACCTCCCATACTTGCATTGACCCATCTCCCAATAGTGCATCTAGGAATCCTAGATGATGTTGGTTTCATAGGTCCTTCTCAGGGAAAAGAAATACATCATCTCCCTTCAGAAAAGGAGTAAGTTGGAGAAAATCACCAACAATGAAGTCAATAGAATCAACTACACCATATAACCTTGTATCGTGGTGAACATTATCAATCTTCTTTGGATTTTTGGCAATACTTATGTGACACAAGTTGGGTCCCATGTGGACCCGACTAAAAAATTTTCGTTTTCAAACAAGTTTTTCTCTTGGATTTGACTTTGGACTGTCTTAATATGCTTCTAGAGTGAAGATTTGAAATGGACCATCATTAGAATCCACCTTCTGATATTTTGCACAATGAGCAAAATAGGCCAAATAGCCTTCGGAATCAGTCTGGGAAACCGATCAAAACTTCTCCCGAAGCCACAAAAATGTACCAACATGTTGAGTTATGATAAGGGAGTATGTTTGTCAGATGGATTGGCACAAAGTTATTGGGATTAAAAGCTGCTCGCAATCAAAGTAGCTCACTCTACATGTTTTGCACATGTTTAAACTCAACTGAAACCTGTCATTTTGCCTCTTTGGAAAAATATCAAATCTGATATTGAGAAGCTGCCATCTTGGGGATTAGTTCATTTAGGTCATGTGAACATGTAGAAAAAATGGTTTTTCTTCACTCTTCTTCCTTTACAAAATATCAGGTGTCAAAGTTGACCTATTTAAAGCTGCCTGGGAATGCAGTCACAGAACTGTGTCAAACCCATTTGGATTTGATTTTGAAAAAATATCAAATGAAGTGATGGGATCTTCAGAATTGGCATGAAGATACATTAATATGGGAAGAATTCAAGACACCAATTGATTTGTCATGAACATGACCCGATCACTAGATATTACCTTCCAAATTAACCTCCTTGAAAACTGCACTTGTCAAAACCTGATTCAAGCTCAACTTGCAATTTTGAAAGACCATTAAATCTCCTCCTAGGAAATTATAACTGAAGAGTTTGGTTCATTTAGGCTTGATGAGTGTGTGTGTAGGAGGATTCTTCACCATCCATCTTCTGTCATGAAATGTTAAGGGCCAAAGTTAACCTCTGCAACTTTTTGGAAATGCAAATATGGAAACTGAACTTTTTACATTTGCTTTTGATTTTGAAAAATAACAAACGAGATGTTGGGGTCCCAAAAACTGGCATGAAGGTACATTATCATGAGGGGAATATAGAACACTAATTAGTTTGTCAGGATCACAATTTGGCTGCTAGATATCAACCTCCAAAATTGGCTTCTCAAGCTGATTTCACATTGTGCAAGTAACAAACCTTACCAGAACCCTCCAACTTGGTTCTTCAAAACCTTGTCAAAATTGATCATAGGAAGCTGAAATCAGGTGTGCTCACTTACATATGGCAAACAAACATGTTTGTGAAATGATTTTGCATGAAGACGAACTGACTCCAAATTATAATGCTTCAAAGTAGGCCACTTGAGCATATTGTGCAGGTGCATCTATGAGTGTTGAAATTGAATTTTTCATATTTGAATCTAAAATTTTGTTGAAATTTTAGGTTCCAACACCATGGAAACCCCAGAACTGGTGGTAGAGTGCGCCAGGAATTATAATCCTCAAACCAAATGAGTGGAGAAGCATGGAAGGGTATATGCAGATTTTTCAGTTAAGGGCATCACATCTACATTCAATTTTCCAGTTGGAAAGAAAGTTGTTAGTGTGGACCTACATAAACTGGAGACTGAGTATGAAAACAATAAGAAGAATACTAGCAAGAGGATGTACCATTGGAGGTCTAAGAGCAGCACCTACACTGCCTCTGCTAAGTTGTTAGTGCACTTATACAAATTTGATTTTGATGATGAATATCAACACATGATTGCCCTGCTCAGCAGGATGACAGGCCAACGTCATGCTGGAAACTTTAAGAATTGGATGTTTGGGATCATCCAGATGGTTCTTTACACAGATAGTAAGCCATTATTGGCCAAGGTCATCAATGATGCATTGGATGAATAGATCAAGACCCTGGGAGGTCAAGAATGCTCATTCGATATGACCTCATACGTTGTCTATTCATGTGCCTACAAAGGAACATTTGATGCACTGACTACAATGGGCAAGATTAGTGGTGGTGTAGATGATGCCCATATATGGGATCATTATCCTCAATTACAGAGAAGGAACTACCTCTTTGATTACAAGTTGGTGAATGATGCATTCTCTATGCATCTGGTTAGAACTATGGAAGAGGATAGAACCAAGAGATTGAGCATGGAAGCTCAAGAAGTTGTATACAAACATGGTGCCCAATTCATCTAGTATGCCACTTTTTCATATATCAGAATAGAAGGTTTTGAAGAACAACCCTTTATGCTGCCCAGATACCCTACTGATGGGGTAGTCCTGATGGAATTTTTGAGAAAAATATCTACCATACTAGATGCATACAAAGCACAAAGGAAGATACCCCCAGTATTATTTCCAGTATCTATGGGTTGGTACATGTGCCCTGATTCACAGAGCATAAAGGATGTCATAGGAAGTCTAAACCTAATGTACTTACGGCCATTTCCATTGGCTAGATCATATGACCCCTATGGTAGAATGCAGAAAATAATGGGGAAGCCTATACATCAGAAACACCTAGAAGATTTCTAGACTGATTGTGAGGATGAAGCAGAAGTAAGAAGAAGAAAATATCAAAGGCTCACCTTAAATCAGATAAGGACATTTGACTGCATCCTGGTGCCTACACAGTTAAAGAAAGATGATGGTAGGACCATGTCAAATGACTATGAAGATAAGAAGGTGTATAATGACACCATCTTAGCCCCTAACCTAATACAACCTGAAGACATTTCATTGGATCAATTTACAAGTGGGGTGCTACAATTAACCCAATCTTGGGTAGATGAATAGATAAATAGACTAAATAAAAGAGGTGTAGCCATTACAGTAGATGCCAAGAAGAAAAGGCAAGAGCTACTTGATGAAGAGTATGATGAATTTCTTAGTGAGAAAAGAAAATCTAATGGAGAAAGGCTACCTACCCAGAAACAAAGGAAAGGACCCCCTAGAGGAAACAAAACTGATGATGAACCTAAGGGGTTGATAATTGAGAGAATTGCCATACTAGTTGTAGGTGCATCAGCATCAGGATAGGCATTCGCCTCATCTATACCACCTCTGATGGATAAACCAAAGACCAAAAGAATCCTGAGGCCATCTTTAGAGACTACAGAAGTACAAGGTGAAGGCCAAACCTCACAACAACAAAATATGGAAGAAGACATTCCTCTTGAGGAAGAGCCCGTGAATAAGGAGCTTGCAAGTGATGACCCGATGATGGTCAGCAGGAAGAGGAGGGTGGTGCCTCTGGCATCACCACCCCAGAAGTAGAGAACATTTATGAAGGGTGAGATCAGGGCTGACCCTATAGTATTGAGAGGAGCTGGTGGTGAAGTGTTTAGGAAAGAGATGCAACATGATGTGCCACTTCCCACTATTATCAAGTTCAAGACTGAGAAGGCAAAAGAACATATAAAAGAGGCTTCCAAAGCAGGTGAAGGTAGTCCTTTCTCCTTGGAAGATATCATATACCTATTAGATGATGAGGTAGTTTGAAATGTGGCTTCTCAGCAGATGGAAACCCTTGCTTCTATGACTCCACATGGGACCCCATCAACATAGATAGAGGTATTAGAAGGGCTGAGCAAAAAACTCAAGAAGAGAAAGAAGGTAGCCCAGAAAGGGCAGCCCAACAAATCATACATGACAAGTTGGTAGATTAGGTAACGAGCCCTACAGTGATAGACTTGACATATAGGGAGGATATGACTCTCAAAGATAATGCAGGTGCACCTGATAGAACCAAGAGATACCTGCTGAACCGAAGATAGTTGAAGTCCAACAGAAGGGTGGAAGTGATAAGGACACATCAGGTTATGATGTCGCCCAGACTCAACAGGCCATAGGAGAAAAGGATAGATCAGGTCATGAGGACCTTAAGATGCCAGAGGTTAGTACATCAGGTGTAGAACAAAATATGACCCAAGATCAGGGTGATACACCGGACCCAAACACACAAACATCCACGAATACAAATATGCCTCAAGGTGAGGAATATAATAAGGTGGATGAAACTGAGGAAGAGGGAGCACATGATCAAGCTCAAGATCATCATATGGATAGCCCACAAGATCCTCCCCTACAGAAAGAAGCCCCTCAAGAAGAGGAGATGGAACAAGATTCCCCTCATGAGGAACATCATGAGGAAGAAATTAGGAAATCACCTTCACCCATAATAGAGATAGATACCAGAGATTAAGTTGAACATGATGTTGATAAAACACAAGCATCCAGAGATGAGTTGCCTCAATAGTTGGAAAAGGAAATAGGTACGAAACAAGGTTTTGAAATCTAAGAATTTGATGTTTTAACCTTGTTTGCAGAGACAATCATGAAACCAAAGAGGAAAGCCATGTTGACCTCGGCTATCAGAAGAGATCCTGCTACAGGCAAAAGGACTGCCCAAGTAGCACTTCCCACTGTAGAAAAGGAAAAGGGTAAGATCACCCTAGAGGAATTCTAGATCACCACAGTTGATTTGGGTTTTGCTAATGAAGACCAAGAGGGTCAAGAAGGGAAAGATATCATTGATTCATTAACCCAAAGGGTAAAGAAAGAGAAGGAGAAAAATAAACATAAAGAGCACATTACTCAGCTACATTCATATATAAAGGGGTTGATTAACCCTGATAGTACACTAATTGATCATATAGTCCCATTAACTGTCATCTCTCAGGAGGAGGTTAATAAGTTGGACATCATGAAGCATGAATCAAACATCATGAAGAAGTGGATGCTATCAGTGCTGATAGGAGCTAAAGAAGTATTTAGAACCTCTTTACAAAGGTGGAATTCTTTGAGCACTTTGAAGAGGAAAGTGGATAAAATACATAATGAAATAGGAAGGAGGTCATTCTAGCTGGAAAAAGCCTTAAATACTTTAAGTGAAATAAAGAGGATTGATCCTCAGGTCCTAATAAATAATTAGGTATTAAATAATAACACTGCCCTGCTAGTAGATGTATGGTATGTAGGCATCAAGTTCGAATGCAATATCCTAAAGAAGTGTAGTGGCAAGCTAAGGGATATCAGTATAAAGCTGCACAATACGATGGTAGATGAGGCAAAAGTCCTTGAAGCTATAGAAGGAAAAGTGGAGGGGAAGATTGAAAACCAAGATGTAGATTTCACCATCAAGGCACTGCATGATAATTTCCAGCTAGTAGCTGATGATCCTCTCACCCACCTGACAGAAGAGGCAATGGATAAGATCATGAGGATCAAGGTCAGGGTGGAAAATTATAAGGAAACTTTAAATAACAAAAAAGACAAGTTAGAGGCACTAAAAGATAAAGTTTAGGTTCACAAGCACGCTATCACTAAGGCCAAAACTCAAGATGGCGGGGAGATAGACAAAATAGTACAAGCTTATGAGAATATCAGGATGGCAGTGAAGGTCCATATATAGGATGATATTCATCAGGGTGATAGTGATACATAAATTGATGAAGAGCATGATCATGATGAAGAAGAAGATAAAGAGGAAGAATCTGAAGAATGAAAGGAAGATGCATCCCCAAATAGACATATGCATTAGGTACTTAAAAGATAATAAGTCATCCAGATGGTTGCCACTGGAAACCTGTGCCACGAAGGATAGCAGACTGAGTCAAAGAAGGATTATCTACCATTGATCTTAATTGACAAATCCTGACCGTAGGTCATTTGTAACCACTCACTCACCTTATTCTATAAAAGGTGCAAAGGTGCCATATTTTTAACATTCGGAAGCTTAATTGAAATTTGATTGCTGAAATGTCAGGACTTATTTCAAAGTTGTTGTAAACATACATGTTTTTCATACTTAATGAAAGAGAAGACAATTTAATTACAAATCATCATAAATCCTGAGTAATCTGTGTTTGAAATCTTGATACATGCTTTGATCAGCTGCGTCCCTTGGAGTGCTTATCAGTCTGCATGTGTTGTTTTCATTCCTTATCCTTTGAAGTTAGCACCATCTATATCTAGCTGTGGAACATCCTAGTGAAAATATGGTTTGATTTCTTCTCCTAATGAAAGTATCTTGTATGTATGTGGTTCAATAGCTAAATATTCACCAAAATTTGAAGTATTCTTTTAAATTTCTTTCAATTTCATAACAATTCACCATCACAATTGCAAATAATAGATAATTAAAAGCAAATAACATGAAATATGCTGACATCTCATAGATAATTAGAAATACATAGCATGTTTTGATTTAAAGCATGTTAAATCAACAAATATCATGCAAAGATCTAAGTACAGACACATTATTTGAGTAAATAGAGTAGCAATAACCTCTTTGTGGAGTATATTTACAGGAAGCAGAATCATATTGATAATCTAGACAAATGTAAGGCCCCTAGAAATTGAAAACAACATGTGACATCAACCTCTGAGTAATGTCAAACGATCATGACCTGATCAATGGAGACTTGGAGTCATCAACTTATCCTAAGTTGATCGTACTTTACAAGATAATAAAGGTTTGTTGTGCAATTTTTTATGCATATTGTTATGACTAACAATCATCATCAACAAGACCCTAGTGCCCAAGTGCTAGTGTCCTGCCAGTTAGGTCCTTAAAAGATTTTAGTAAGGCTTGTCAACCTTACTTGCTTTGGGTGATTCATCATGTCAGCCTCGATTCATTTTGAGTCCCTGACAAGTAATTAAGATCCACATATATACAAGTTTCTCTCACTCATTTACTCCTAATTATCTAATGACACTCTAGCTAATGATTCTCTATGATAAGACTCTCTAATAAGGAATTGATCTCTTTATCTACAAGCTCTCTATTTATGTAGATTATTGCTATGTGTACTAACCCTTGTTGCAGATCTTGGTGGAAGCTCTATCCTCCTTGATTCTTTCCTTGTGGCAGTTTGATAGTGACATCAACCCATCAAGGATTTCATGTTCATGGTAACATCTTTACTTTATGCTTGCTTACATTTATCTTTATTATTCAAATCTTCCTCTATCCTCCTAGGGCACGTGCTCTTGATCTAATCCTTTATGTTGTGGAGGTGGGAACACCATTCATGGGGTTTGACTTAGGCAAGCCCCTAAACAACACCAACATTTTCCCTCTTTTATGTATACAAGTCGAAGACAGAAGATCTGATAGAAACAGGTGAAAAAAAGACTAAGATATAGGTGTCAAAAGTGTCTTAGACTTCCCACAGCCCAAAATCCTAGGACACCCATGCCTAGGTTCCATACTCATCCAGATCTAGCCCCTTTTTCTGGCAGTGGCCCCCAACAATTCTTCTCTACATAGTTCAGGTCCTATTTTCTAGGTTTTCAGTCCCAATAGGTCACTAACTTCTATTTTGGCATATTTCATCATAGAAACCCTAAAACTAACCCAATTAACTCAATCTTTGTAACTACAACAAAGGGATAGAACCCCTATAGTTTGGCTCTCTTTCAAGACTGTAGCCAAGCTTGATTTGTGTTCCAATGTTTGATTAAAAGTATTGACCTAGCTAGTTGAATAGTTATTTGGTCTCTATTTTTCTATTAAACATTTTGGTGAACCCAACACATCTTACATTTTTTGAAACTTTATGATTACTGTATCAGATTTAAGTAGTATTGAAGAGATTAAAAATTTCCTATTTGCACATATTGTATTTGTACTTTTTCATTGTCATGGTTACCAAAAACCTCACCTTTTGTTGAAAGAACACCAATACACTGAGAAGTGGGGGTGAATCAGTGTATGTTTATTCTGAAAATATTAAACCAAGAGATAAAATTCAAGAGCACAGATAAATCACATAACACCAAATGTACATGGAAAACCCTAAAAGGGAAAAACCACGGTGAGAATATTGCTTGAGTCTATTGCTCAAATCCAATCTCACAATAAACAACGATTACATGTGTTTTGCAGGCACCAACCCATAGGTACACCAACACCCAAGATAATGTTTTGAGGAAACAGCCTATAGGTACATCACACACCTTAATTGAGCCCCAACTCAATACAATGATGTAGCAACCCCTAAATTCATACAAATTCTTATATACAAACAATGGTTCTTCTCTAACTTGAAATGTACCTTTTCAATTCATGTTCTATGATCTCCTTCTCTACCTAATGTTCTCATGAACACAAACTTCTTCTCTCTCTCTCAACTCACCCTGTAATCTACAATCTCCCTTTTTACTCAATACACATGCCTTTGAACATTTGTATGTTTGTGCAAACTCTTCACACTCTACCTGTGAAAGAAAATGTTTAGTTGAATAACATTCTGCAATTGAATTCCTTCTGTATATATCCCTATACACAATGCAAAATACTATCTTCAACAATGAACAACTGAATCAACAAGATCATAAATATTTCCACAGTTACAATTAACCCTAACTGCTTCGTATTCCATTGAAACTATTATAGGAACAATCTTGCATCAATACAGTCAAATCAGGTTCTTCTTTATAACTGCCTATCAATTTTACCTTTAGAAAACAAATGTTTGCTCACTTTAAATATCAACTGTTGATCTCACCTTTCCCACCATCTTAAGTGGACACGTGTCATCATCTTGCACTATTGTAGTCGATCATTAAGAAACATGTATTGCTATGCACTACTACAATCCTCTCCTTCATCGTGCATGGTTTACATACTGGCCCTTTGAAAAAAATATTTGGCCAATGAGAAGGTGCCATGGCATTAATTTTTCGACCTCAAACACAGTCAAAAAGTCTTCATTCTTACTGCATGCAACTAGTGCTTGCCACTTGTCAACATCACGCAGTCACACAAAGTGGCCATCCTGTGATCTCCATGTCCATGGAAGCTTGCAAAATCTTGACATGTTGCATGATTTTGTACCCACACATAAATCAAAAGCCAACATTCTCTTCCTTTGCACATATGCACTAGCCATTGATCTTGTAGGAACAACGTGCACCGTTGGATCAACATTGTAGTGCTTACACTTTAGTCTCCTTCATAGGCCTTCTTTAGTCTCCTTCGTAGGCCATAAGAAGGAATGTTGCCAAAGCTGGTAAGCACTAGGAAATGGGGCCGGTAATATGATGATGATGATGACTTAAGTTGTCACTTAAGTGACTTCTCGCTAGGGATAGCAGGTTTGAAAGGAAGCAAGGTACAAAGAATAGCTTCCTACACTGACCTAATGAGGGGAGTTTTATGCAAATTTTAATCTTTTCAGTTAACATTAAGGAGAAACACAAACATAAATTAGATCAGCAATACAATAACACAAGATGTACGTGGGGAAAAACTTTTCAAGTAAAAAACCCCACACTCCAAAGCACAACCCAATGTATTATTCAGTAATCAAATAATGGTTACAATATAATCATAGAGCCAAAATGTTTCAGGAGTTCACCACTAGTGTAGTATTCTGGAGCAATTTTGATAGCATAACAGTACTTGCAAATCAACTATGTGACTCCAACTCCAAGCACCTAAATAAATAAAGAAGTACTATAAATGTAGGTAGCTTCTAGAGCAAGTCAACACAAGAATCTTGTCCAAATCCATATGGTCCAATTTCCAAGGCCATAAAACATGTGAACACCACCTGTAAGAGATTCCCTTTCATCCCTTACAACCCCCAAACTTGGGCACCCCAAATTTGCCCAAAAAAGGTATGACAGATGCTCTTACAATGTCATAATATTTGTCATATATGACAACACTTATAGCTGTAAGAGAATCTGTCATAACTAACTATCAATAATGGATTCTCTTACAACTTGTCATAGCCAAAATTGGGCACCTACCTTCTCCATGCTAAGATTCCTGACACTTATCACACCTATCATAGAATCTTCTATTTCTAGCTCTTATATGTCATAGATTTTGTCATAGGAATTTTTCATAACTCTTACAAGTCATAGAACTCTTACAACACCTGAAAGATGCCAACACATGGCAAAAGACTTCTACCAAAAAGTGGGATGCCTATCTCCTCATATGAGGACAAAAATACATCTAGTCACCTTCCATGTAGGATGAAACATCACCGTGTCAACTCCCACAAAGTGACAAAATAAGATTTGCATAGAAAATTACAATAATAGGCAAAAATAAATAGACAATTAAATAATAAATGATAGGAACTTGCAAAGGTTGAGAGACCTTAATTCCCAACATTCTCCAACTTGTCGAACACCTTTCAAGAGACAATAGAATGATAGGATTTAATTTCTAGGGGCCAAGAGGCCCATAGACTCTGAACACCATCTGAACTTCTCCGTGCTCACAGGTTTTGTCAAGGAATTTGCAAAATTCATCAAAGAGTCAATTTTCTCCAAATTCACGTTCCCATCCTCTACCATATCAAAAACAAAATGGTACTGGACATCAATATGCTTTTTCATTGTGTGGAAAATAGGATTCTTCACCAAACATATGGCACTCTCACTATCACAACAAATGGTAATCTTCCCTGCATCAAAACCAATGTTAGAACACAATCTCTTAAGCCAAATGGCTTCCTTACAAGCATGAGTAGCTACCATAGACTCCACTTCTATTGTGGACAAAGTGACCATAGGTTGTCACTTACTCATCAAACTAATAGCACCACCAAACATAGTGAACACATAAGCAGTGCTGGATCTCCTACTATCAATGTCACCTGCCCAATCAGAATCAACATACCCACAAATACTCATAGAATGTTGAGATCTAGTAAGATAACCATGATAGCATAAGGAATACTTGGAAGTACCTTGCAAATATCTGAACATTCTCTTCATTGCATCCCAATGTACCCATCTAGTATTAACGATAAATTGACTAAGGACTCCCACTACTTGGGCTTGTACAGACTATCGCATACATCAAACTGCCAATCACACTAGCAAAAGGAACTCTGCTCATATCCTCCATCTCAGAAGGAGACTTTGGAGAATCTACAATAGATAACTCTATCCCCATCATAACAGGAATAGTCAAAGGTCTACAATCTACCATGTTGAATCTCTCCAACACCGTGTTAACATACTTACTCTAGCCCAACCAAAGCTTTTTGTTTGCTCTGTCTCTTCTAATCTCCATCCCCAAAATATACCAAGATGCCCCTAGATTTTTCATCTCAAATTGTGTTGACAATTGAGACTTCAAATTAGAAAATAAATTTTTACCATTCCCAATTAGTAACATATCATCAACATATAATGCAATAATGAGAATGTGATCATTGTCAAACTTGTAATAAACACAATGATCTAATTTTGATCTCAGAAATCTAATACTCAACACAAAGGCATCAAACTTCTAGTACCACATCCTAGGAGATTGCTTCAAACCATACAAAAACTTTTTCAACTTGCAAACTATATTTTCTTTATCTTTCACCATGTAGTTCTATGGCTATGACATATAGATTTCCTCCTCGAAGTCACCATGAAGGAATGTTGTCTTCACATCCATCTATTCCACTTCTAGATCATATGTTGTTATAAGAGATAACATGAACTGAATATATGTCAACTTCACAATAGAATAGAAAACCTCACCATATTCATTCCCTCCACCCAAGAATACCCCTTCGCAACCAATCTAGCCTTATATTTCTCAACACTGCCATCTGCACCAAATTTCTTTTTGAACACCTATTTGTATCCAACAGTTTTCATCCTTTAGGCAAAAGCACCAAGTCCCAAGCATTATTTTTTTCCAAAGAAGCCATCTCCTCTTCCATGGTCTCCTTCCAGGAACCTACATCTTACATACCCATAGCCTCTTTCATAGTTCTAGGCTCATCGGTGTTAGAAATCAAGGCAAAAATAAACTAGAAACCTCTTACGCTACCTCTTAATCCATGTAGACCTCAAAAGATGAGGTTGAGGATCTTCTTCCTCTTCTAAACTTTTAGAGATGCTAGATCTCTCCTCATCATCAGGTCCAATAGGAGCTTTTAGTTTAGTCTTCTCTGGGGTAAAAGGAAATTAAATCACATCCTCTTTCTTTTCTTTCTCTTCTAGCTGTAGAACAATAGGAGGAGTTACTTCTCTAAAAATAACACTTCTACTATACAAGACTATTGGCCATAGGACCCTAAAGCTTATACCCTTTTACACCGACACCATAGCCAATGAAGATACACTTAACTACCTTCTTCTCCAATTTTGACCTATTCTCCTTAGGTGCATGTGCATATACCTCAGCCAAATACTCAAAGATGTCTCAATGAAGGCTTTTATAAAACTACACCTCCATGGGTTTCTTATCAACAAGCACTAAAGTAGGAGACATGTTAATTAGGTAGCAAGCAGTGGCTATAGCTTCAGCCCAAAACTTTTGTTCGAGGCTAGCTCCACTAAGCATACTCCTAGCCCTCTCCGTCAACATCATGTTCATCCTCTCTGCAACTTCATTTTGTTGAGGAGTGTATGGAGTTGTCTTATGTCTTTCAATCCCATGTTCTTTACAGAACTCCTTGAAATTTGCCAAACAAAACTCACCACAATTGTTAGTCTTCAAACATTTAATCTTTTTACCAGTCTGATTCTCTACAAAAGTTATAAACTCTTTGAACTGACTAAAGACTTCATATTTTCTTCTAAGGAAATAAACCCATATCCTTCTACTATAATCATCAATGAATGATACAAAATATAGTGATTTAGAAATTGAAGGAACATTCACAGGACCAAACACATCAGAATGAATTAGATCCAACACCTTAGAAGATTTGTGAGAACTAGAGTAAAACTAAACATAGTTTTGCTTTCCATATACACAATATTCATAAAAATCAAACTCAAGATTACAATAATTTAACCCCTTGATGAGGTTTTTATTTTTCAGGGCTCTAAGACCCTTCTCACCAATGTGACCAAGTATCCCATGCCACAACGTTGTCTTCTCAGTAGGAAGTTTCATCTCTAAAGCATGAGCACCCTTAGTTACCCAGAAAGCATGATCATCAAAAGTAGATGCAACACACTTCTTTGTTGTTGGTTCCAATGGTGAGGATGAAGAATCTAAAGCTCTTTTCTTTGAAATAAAAGAACCATTGCATTGAACAGTGCATGCATCTAGCTGAAACAAAGTACCTCTCTAAGTACCCTTAGCAAGCACTATAGCTCCTCTTGTCATCTTGCATCATCCATTCGAGAAGACAACCTACACACCCACATCATTCAACTTACTTATAGAAAGAAGATTTCATACCAAACTAGGGATATGCAGAACACCATTGATCCCCTTCACTCATCCATCAGGGAATCAAATCAAGAATCTTCCACATCTAACAATCCTCAAGTGAGAGTCATCACCTAGGTACACCCTCCCACCATCAAATTCTTCATACTTTGTAAACCAACCTTGATGTGAGGTCATGTGGAAAGAAGCACTAGAATCTATCAACCACACATCTTCTAATACATGGGTGGCTAAGGTAGCAACAAAAGCATCACCATCATCTTGGGATTTGATAGAATTTGAATAAGAGAAATTCATCTTTTTCTTCTTTTTCTCCTCCTTACACTCCTTTCAGAAGTACCCAAGTTTGCCACAATTCCAACACAGTGCCTTGTACTTTCCAAGAGACTTAAATCTCCCACAGGATTTGGATTTACCCTTTTCTTCTTTCTTGTCCTTCTTCTTCCCTTTTTCTTTAGGTCTACCATGAACTACAAGAGCCTCCTTAGCTATTTCTAAAGTTTTTCTTCACATCTCTTTGAAAAGTAATGATCCAACCACCTCATCCATCTTGAAATTGGTGGCAGTACTCCCAATGAACATCACAAGGTGGTCTGACGAGTCTGACTAAGAACAAATCAAGGTCATGCAATGATCCTCCTCCTCCATCTTCACACCAATGGAGTTTAACTGAGCAACTAGCATGTGAAAGGCATCCAAATGATCTACAATAGATCCTCCATTTTTAGAGAGTACAACTTCTTTCTTAGGAATAAGTTATTTACCAGGGACTTGGCCTAATAAATTTCTCCAACCTTCTTCCATAGATTTGCAGTCATAGTCTCTTCATGAACATTCAACAAGACAGAGTCAACTAGACAGAATTTCACAAGACCCTTGGCTTTTCAATCTTTGAGATCCCAATCTTCTTGAGACATTGTTGTTGGTTTTGTACCAGATATGGCATCCCATAAATCTTGATCTACAAGCATGTCTTCCATATTGAGTTTCCACAACTCAAAATTACTGCCATTAAACTTCTCAAACTCTATTCTTCTAGATGTGCTTGTCATCTCCTTCTTGCAACAAGATCACAAAATACTCTACACAAGCTCCCAATCAATCAAAGATCAGTACAAAAAACCCTCTACCCAACAAAAAGAACCAAAACTAGCTAGGCTCTGATACCAACTGAAAGGAAGCAATGTACTCGAAATAGCTTCCTACACCAAACTAATGAGGGGAGTGTTATGGAAATTTTAATCTTTTTAGTTAACATTAAGGAGAAACACAAACATAAATCAGATCAGCAATACAATAACACAAGATGTACATGGGAAAAACCTTTTCAGGT
Source organism: Cunninghamia lanceolata (assembly GCA_027924645.1). Classification (NCBI taxonomy): domain Eukaryota; kingdom Viridiplantae; phylum Streptophyta; class Pinopsida; order Cupressales; family Cupressaceae; genus Cunninghamia; species Cunninghamia lanceolata. Next base: position 2,334,763 of record BSBN01001396.1, on the reverse strand, counting down.
AAAAAACCCCACACTCCAAAGCACAACCCAATGCATTATTCAATAATCAAAGAATGGTTACAATACAATCACAGAGCCAAGCTCTTTCATGAGTTCACCATTTTTGTAGTATTTTGGAGAAATTCCAGTACCATAACAGTACCTACAAATTAATTATGCAACTCCAACTCCAAGCACCTGTATAAATAGAGAAGTACTACGAGTGGAGGTAGCTTCTAGAGAAAGTCAACACAAGAATCTCATCCAAATCCATATGGCTCAATTTCTAAGGCCATAAAACATGTGAATGACACTTGTAAGAGATTCCCTTTCATCCCTTACAACCCACAAACTTGGGCACCCCAAATTTGCCCAAACAATGTATGACAAATGCTCTTACAATGTCATAAAATCTGTCATATATGGCAACACTTACAATTATAAGAGAATATGTCATAATTGACTATTAATAACAGATTCTCTTACAATTTGTCATAGTCAAACTTGGGCACCTACCTTTTCCATGCAAAAATGCTTCCTGACACTTATCACTCATGTCATAGAATCTTCTATTTCTGGCTCTTACATGTCATAGATTCTATCATAGGAATCTGTCATAACTCTTATGCATCATAGACTTCTTACAACACCCAAAAGATGCCGACAAATGGAAAAAGATTTCTACCACAAAGTGGGATGCATATATCCTCATATGAGGACAAAAATACATCTAGTCACATCCCATGTAGGATGACACATCACCATGCCAACTCCCACAAAGTGACAAAATAAGATTTGCAAAGGTTAGGACACCTTAATTCCCAACAAGGTCAACATTAAAATATAACACCTAATGAAATAAACTTGTGACAGGGTTTTAATGGAGATAAAACCCTAATGTAGAGTGCGACCTATGCTTATAAATGCTTCAATTGCATAGAGACATCAATCCTTGACATCAATGACTTTCACAGAGACACTCCCTTGACATCAATGACTATGATGCCAACAATCTCCCCCATTATCATTGATGGCAACACTTGAATATGCATGACAACACTTGTCATGAATAATTTTTGTGCTTGTGATCTTGAACTCCATTATCTCCAACATCTCGCCATAATTCTCCAAGACCACTATTCTCTCCTAACTACACTATTCTCACCCTTTGACATCAATTACAAAGCGATTCACAAAAATCTTCCCCTAAGGACTAGCATCCTACAAAGTAACTATATTACCAGGGATAGAGGAATACTCTGACATGCTCCCCCTGGATGAATACATTTTGTATTCAAGGAGAGATAGGAGAAGGGGCAAGTCCTAACTTCTACCTGAATTGATCAAATGTCTCCTTTGGAAGGGGTTTTGTAAATATATCTATCAGTTGGTCTTTTGTAGCAACATATTCCAACTTTACTTCTTGTTTAGAAAATTTCTCCTTGAGAAAATGATACTTAATGGATAGGTGCTTGGTCCTCTAATGCATAACTAGATTCTTTGAGATGTTTATTGCACTAGTATTATCACAAACAATGTTGACTAGCCCATCAAAATTCACCTTAATATCTTGCAGTGTTTATTTCATCCATAACACCTAAGTACAACAAGATATAGCAACAATAAATTCAGCTTCAACTATTGACAAAGAAATTGAATCTTGTTTCTTACTCAACCATGCTACCTGTGGATGGAAAAATGGATCAAAGGCAATACAAAGATAATGACAACAAACCCAATACCTTTACCTTCAAACCAAATCCTCCACACATGATAGAATGGAGTAGATGAACCCTAATCTAATAGCTATGTTCTAGATGATAAATGATTGATAATGAGACGTTGATTGCTCATTATTTCTACAGTATAATAATAGATAAAAGATAATGGATATGGAGATCTAGAGTCATTTCAACAACATGATGATAGTTAAAGATGGATGCTCAAGAACAGCTTAGTTAAGGCTTCATTTATAGAAGATGAGGGATATGGATTGATGGCTATGATTGAAAGGTGAATTGTGTGATGTGGACGGCTAAGATTAAAAGGTTATTTAAACCAAAGCCACTTCATTTAATAAAAGGTAGTGGTGTGACAAGTAATTTAATGAAGGTGGTAGTGTGACACATAATTAAAATAAAAAAATTACTTAAATTATGAGAGAGGGACATGTGTTGTGATGAGAATAAAGGTGAGGGCTAATTTAAATAAATATTTTATTTATTTAAATTGGATGATGGAGGAATTAATTAAATAAATATAATTTATTTTATTAATTGGCTAATGGGATAAATGGGATTAAAATAGGATTAAGATGGGAATTAGTTAAATAAATATAATTTATTTAACTAATTAGGTGATGAAAGGGGTATGTGAGGGTCCTAGGACAAAATGTCATAAGATGTCTCAAGTAATGTATCGACAAGGTGATGTTGTAAGACATGGTCAATTTTAGGTGTCTACATTTTGCCCCTCTGATATGATGTTGTGACTAAGAGAAGTAACACCATTTCAAAAAAGATAAGGTGTGGATAGAGGAAAAGGATGCCCCAACCACTTGAAAGAGTGACAAGGAGGAATGGATGAAGAAATGAGATGATGATATAAGGATAGGAAGATGCCCACTTGAGAGGATAGGTAGGTTGGAAGAACACAGGTATGCTCTTGAAATGAAATGAAATGATAAAGGATGGATAAGAAAATGGAAGATGTAAGATAAGGTATGGATGAAAGAGATAAATGATATGTTATGCTGCCATGAAGTGAGCAATCATATAGTTTGGTATAGCACTAGATATTATGCACCAAGGTATAAAGACTAGGGTGACAATGTGTCTTATGCACCCAATGTAATACAACTTTGTCTAGATGTATGAGGAAGAAAACTTAGAGCATTAAAGTCCCAATGCATAAAAGGTATGATATGACCTTAGATGCAAAGGATAGTGCAAAAATCTATTCCAACATACACAAGATATGAATATTAGCTGGAAAGATATAAATTTGATACAAATGCAATATAAAATAATAACACACACAAGCAAGCAAGCATGCACAAATGATACCAAAAAAATAAGGTATTGCCCCTGTCATGCTATAAACTAATGTTAATTGATGATGATTAAAATAGTGTTGTCAATGCGGGGAGTGATATATCCCTAAATCAACACAAGGATACAGGAATGATGTATCCCATCGATGGTGATGGTGATTGATTAATTAATTAATTGATTGGGTTAACAACGAGACTAGTATTAAGGCCAAAGGATGTGATTGGATAATTTGACAAGATTGATTAACTTGATTGGTATGGATTAAGGATGACTTGCATTTGGATTATTGCTTGGATTTTTGTTGGATATTTTATTTTTTTGTACTTTGGGAATAATTTGATTTTTTTGGATTTTTGAATGTTTTGGGATGGCATTGGATGACAATTTGGATAGTCTTTATGCTAGAGACCAATGACAAGGGAAAACCAAGTCTAGATGCAAGGATAATGGTGGTATTAGATAGATAAAAGGATGGGCTATAGTAAATGGGATGGAAGGCTCATGTTAAATGGATGGATAAAAAGATAGGCAAAAGCCCATGATATATGGAAAGATAAAAAGGATAGGCTATAATGGATGGGATGGAAGACTCATGATAGATGGGTGGATAAAAGGATAAGCCATGGAATGGAAAGCTCATAATAAATGGATGGATAAAAGGATAATATATAGTGGAATGGATGTATGCATCATAAGGGAGCTAGGATGTGATCTCCAAAGACTATGTCACATAGGAATAACATGCCCCATTATAGGTATAATGTTTAAGATGTTACATGAGAAATATTATGACAATAAGGTGATAAAAGAATTGTTTGGAAAGGATGAGGTATATCAAGATATATCCAAAGCATTTGTCAACATTTTGCCCCAATATCTTTATCAAGATCAAAAGGAGGAAAGGAGGATGAATGGATTCAATAGGATAGGTATATGGATGTAATGGATAAGGATGGTAGGATGGTATGGAAAGATATGATATGATAGGATGGAAAATGATAGGTTGGAAATGATAGGTTAGATAGACAATGTGCCCCCAAGTGTACGTGACATAGATAATCAATGTACACATGACGCTTGTTTGCCAAGTTTTCATCATGGTACTTATCCAAGGGTGGTTTTCACTATTGGACGAATGGATTTCTCTTTACTATTTTGATTTTTTTCTTTTTCTCTTCTTTTATTTTTTCTCTCTTTTTTTATTTATGGGGGATATTTAGATGGGGTAGGCGGATATGAATAAGAGGGACTCAAGCATCTAGTTCCATGAAGGGTGATATTGTCCCATTAGAGATGAATGTCACATATGGACCATGTCAAATGCCATTATGCTCATATATGTTGGTAAGGGATTGCATGAGAGGGAGATGGTTTAGGTGGATAGTGGATTATGAAAGGTTTATGCACAGATGGGTGGGGGATAATGGATTATGATGTGGATTATGTATGGCAAAGATAGTGGATTATGTAAGGAAGGATAATGCAAAAGTATGGATTAAAGCATTATGCAAAAACATGGACCATAGGAAGGTGATGGGGGAGATATGTGGGATAATGGGTGAAGGATGAGGAGATAGAGGTATGTGGAAATGTTGTGGAACTGAAAGGAACCAAGACCAATGGTTGCACACACTACGATAAATGTATACACCTAAAAATGGCAAAGACAAATTAAATAAATATTTATTATTTATTTAATTCCCTTTCTTCTATCATTTAATAAATTCATCAATTTATCTATTTGATTCACATTCATCATTAATAGTCCAAGTATTAAATAAATATCAATTTATTTAATTAAGTCAATTAAACCTATTCTTCTAATGCCATTCTTCAATTAAATAATAATCGAATTATTTAATCCCAAATCATCCTATTCCAAAGTCTTCATTCATAAATCCACATCACCTAATCCATGTCACCACATATCTACCTCATTACCTTGCACATGTAATTAAATATTTTAATATTTAATTAATCCATTTTCTCTCACCCACATGTCCTATTATCTCTCCAACCATCCCTATTCGAAAGGGCATGGTCTCTCCATGTCATCATGGTCAAAGGGACACTTTGTGACACTTGTTCCATAGTTCCTAGAATCTTTCCAACCTCCCTACAAACATGATCTCCTTGTTTGACCTTCTCTCTTTGGTCATTGTGAGCCTTGTGACATGTGGACTCATGTCACACCTTTCTCTCCTCTATGTCAAGGTGAGAGGAACATATTTCCTCTTTCTCTCCCTCATCTCAACCAATTCAATCCTCACCATACACCTCTCAAGATTTCTTCTCCACCATTGAGATCTTGACACATGGATTTGCCCCCTCCTTGGCCTATAAAAGGAAGCTCATTCCCTCATTCAACAATACACAAGCTATAGAAAAGTTACTCTGTAGAAATTCTAGCATGCCTTTGGCAAAGCATCCATATTTCTCATTGCATTTTACATCCATTACCTTCATATTCATACAACCATGGCTTCGATCATCCATCCCACATCCTCACAATAGTTGCATTGTAGGTAATCTTCATTGAATTTTATCCAACATATAGCCATTCAAGTATTGTCATCTTCAAACAGCGAGGAAGCACACTTCTGAGAGCTCTATTCATCAACAATATCAATACAAGATAGGCAACAATGGAAGCATTTGAGGTAAATTAGTCTTCAAGGTAAAATGCCTTTGTTTATTTGATTTGCATCATATTCAATTGAGATTATTGGATTATTAGTAGTTTAATACTATTGACAATATTTCCACTAACATTTTTGGCACCCACCATGGGGCCTTGCCTCATTTTTAACTTCCATATGAGTGTTTTGTGAAGGTTTTTTCATGACAGGTCACTTCTACGCATACAACTTCCAGTTCTGTGCATACAACATTTCTTGTTGCACTTTTACCTTCCCGCGCATCTAACCAGTATTGTTGCACATTTGAGGCATTTTGCTATGCTTTTGATATTCTTGTACATATACAGTGTAGTCCTACACTTTTGATTGCTATTGCTGTGAACTTTCAAATCTATGCACTTACTATACAGTATTGCGTATATGATCTGCAATCCTGCGCATTCAATTTGTAATAGAGAGTTGTAAAAGTTTCATAAGGTTTTCCATACTAACTTTCATTTGCAAATGTTAGGAGTTGGGTTTAGTCATTTTAGTAGCATTATTAAGCCACCTAGAACTAATTAGGAAGGAGTAACTTCATATGTTCATGCAAATCATCACATAGACTTAGCTAGGAGGAAAGTAAATCATTTTGTTGCATCACAACTTTCATCTAGTCCCAACCTAGGGGTTAAAAAATAGATAATTTCTTTATGTTTTTACTATCTTGCACTATAATCTATCACATAGCTTAATAGGGGAAAGTAACACTTGTTTTATTTCTGTAAACAACAATCTAGGTAAGTGCAAGAAGATGGGGGGCCAAAAAGGGGTATTAAGTGGCCACTTTTTTTCTGAAATCAAGAAATACTAATCTTGGATGAGAAATTGAGCATAGTTACACTCAAAATTTGGAAATGCAACCAAAACAATGTTTGTAGTGCTCCAAGTCTACTTTCTAAACTACTATTTTTTTTAAAAATGGCATAGATTAAGGGGTTCAAAAGAGGGAGCCACAGAAATTGGTGTTGTTTCTATCAAAAAAACATAACATAGCATGTTTTGTGGCTCCCTCAAAAGGTCAACTTTTTTTTGGTATTTTTAAAATCGCTTTAGTGAGAAATTAGCTAATAGCATGTAGTTTATGCCTAATTTTTCTGATAATTTTTTGATGAATATTTGATTTTTTACTAATTTTTAAAGTGGACATATCCTAAAACATAGAATTTTGGCCGTGCTACCCCCATAAATTTTGAAAACTAATTGAAAATCATTTTTTTCTTTTTTTAATATTTGTAGAATGGAGTCTAGTTTCTAAATATGTAATTTTTTTGAAATTTCAATGAATAGTTAATTTACAATGAAAAAAAGACCAAACAATGGTTTTTGCCCAAAAATGAACACACAAACAAAAGAAATTAAAAATGAAAGGCTTTACATTGTTAAAATGTGAAAAAAATCACATCGTCAAATAGCTAAGAGAAAGCCTAACATTACCCAGGTGTTCGATTTGTTTGACCTTGAAACACATGCAAATCTAAGGGTTAGCACGAATGAAATTATGTGAAATCTTGAAGAATATGGAAAAACACGTCTGTGACTGTTCAAAAGGCACTCCAAGCCTTTGGGTTGGAAATCCAAAGCAAATCCCAAGCCCAAGGCTTGGGATTCCCAAAGCAAGACATAATGCGAGTGTGTTATAATGCTCTCACGTTATGTTTTGCTTTGCATTTTTCCTTTTCTGCAAGTCTGTTGTTTGTCATGTTTGACATAACGCGAGCGCGTTATAACGCGTTCGCGTTATGTTCCCCTTAAAGTTTTTTCTATTCAAGTCTATTAATCATGTATGTATGTATACCTATATGTATGTATGTATCTATCTATCTATGTATGCCTATATGTATGTATGTATGTATATAACTATGTATCTATGTATGCCTATATGTATGTATGTATCTATGTATGCCTATATTTATGTATGTATAGTGTCAAGGGCAGAGGAGGGTAGAGATGGGAGTGAGCTAGATAGGGAAGGAGAGGGGTGGATAAGGATTGAGTGATTAAGGTTTAAGGTTGAGGGTTGAGCGTTTAGGGATAGGATTTAGAGTTTAGGGATAAGCGATTAGAGTTTAGGACCTTGAAGGATTAGGGTTTAGGGTTGAGGCTTTAGGGATAGCATTTAGGGTTAAGGGTTGAGGGATTAGGTTTAAGGTAGAGTGTTGAGGGTTGAGGGATTAGGGTTTAAGGTATAGTTTAATAGTTCTTGTGGATAGAGCCAGTAAACAATGGGAGATTATTTGCCTGTTTCATAACAATATACCTTCCCTAAGTGCAGGGTGGACAGCAAGAAACATAGATGTACCCCAATGCAAATATTTTCTCATAATGATCATACTTCTGATTTCAACTATTAATTACTCATTGTGGATGTACCATATGCAAAGATTTTCTCATAGGGTTTAAGGTATAGTGTCGAGGGTTGAGGGTTTATTGATAGTGTTTAGGGTTGAGGGTTGAGAGATTAGGTTTTAGGGTTGATGGATTAGGGTTTAAGGTATAGTGTTGAGGGTTGAGGGTTTAGGGATAGGGTTTAGGGTTGACGGATTAGCATTTAATGTCGAGGTTAGGGTTAGAGGGATTAGGTATAGGGTTTAGGGTTGAAGGTTTAAGGATTGATGGTTGAGGCTTTAGGGATGAGGGTTTAAGGCTTAAGATATAGTGTCAAGTGTTGAGGGTGTAGGGATAGGGTTTAAGTTTTAAGGGTTAAGGGTTGAGGGATAAGGATTAGGGTTTAAGGTATAGTGTTGAGGTTTGATGGTTTAGGGATAGGGTTTAGGTTTGAGGGATTAGGGTTTAGGGTTAATGAATTAGGGTGCAATGTTGAGAGTTGAGTGTTGAGGGTTGAGGTTGAGGGATAGGGTTAATGGTCAAGGGATTAGGGTTAAATAAGAGTGTCGAGGGTAGAGAGATTAGGGATAGGGTTTAGGGTTGAAGGTTTAATGATTTAGGGTTGAGGCTTTATGGATGAGGGTTAAGGGATTAGGATTTAAGATATAGTGTCAAGTGTCAAGCATGTAGGGATAGGTTTTAGGGTTCAAGTTTTAAGGGTTAAGGGTCGAGGGATCAGAGTTAAGGGTTGAGGGATTAGGGTTTGACGTTAAGGGTTGAGTACATTGAGGTTCGAGGGTTAAGGGTTTTGGGATAGGATTGAGGGTCAAGGGATTAGGGTTAAGGGATAGGGTTGGAGGATTTAGGGATAAGGGATTAGGGTTTAAGGTATAGTATCAAGCCCATTGAGGGTCTAGGAATAGGGATAGCATTTAGGGTTTAGGAATAGGGATAGCATTTAGGGTTTAGGGATGAGGTATTAGAGTTGAGGGATGACTGATTAGGGTTGAGGGTTAAGCGTTGAGGGATTAGGGTTTAGGGATAAGATTTAGGGTTGAGGGTTGAGGGATTAGAGTTTAAGGTATAGTGTTGAGGATTTAGGGATAGGGTTTAGTGTTGAGGGATTAGAGTGAAGGGTTGAGGGATTAGGATTTGATGTTGAGGGTTGAGGGTTTAGGGTTTAGGGTTTAGGGATAGGGTTGAGGGTCGAGGGATCAGAGTTAAGGGTTGAGGGATTAGGATTTGACGTTGAGGGTTGAGGGTTGAGGTTCGAGGGTCAAGGGTTTAGGGATAGGGTTGAGGGTTGAGGGTCGAGGGATTAGGGTTAAAGTAGAGTGTGGAGGGTATAAGGATTAGGGATAGGGTTGGATAGTTTAGGGATAAGGGATTAGGGTTTAAGGTATAGTATCGATTCAGTTAAGGGTTTAGGAATAGGGATAGCATTTAGGGTTTAGGGATGAGGGATTAGAGTTGAGGGATGACAGATTAGGGTTGAGGGTTGAGGGATTAGGGGTTTAGGGAACAGGTTTAGGGTTGAGGTTTGAGGGATTAGGGTTTAAGGTATAGTGTTGAGGGTTAAGGGATAGGGTTTAGGGTTGAGGGATTAGAGTGAAGGGTTGAGGGATTAGGATTTGACATTGAGGGTTGAGGCTTTAGGGTTTAGGGTTTAGGGATAGGGTTGAGGGTCAAGGGATCAGAGTTAAGGGTTGAGGGATTAGGGTTTGACATTTAGGGTTAAAGGTTGAGGTTCGAGGGTCAAGGGTTTAGGGATAGGGTTGAGGGTCAAGGGATTAGGGTTAAAGTAGAGTGTGGAGGGAATAAGGATTAGGGATAGGGTTGGAGGGTTTAGGGATAAGGGATTAGGGTTTAAGGTATAGTATCGAGTCAGTTGAGGGTTTAGGAATAGGGATAGCATTTAGGGTTTAGGGATGAGGGATTAGAGTTGAGGGATGATGGATTAGGGTTGAGGGTTAAGGGATTAGGGTTTAGGGATAAGGTTTAGGGTTGAGGGTTGAGGGATTAGGGTTTAAGGTATAGTGTTGAGGGTTTAGGGATAGGGTTTAGGGTTGAAGGATTAGAGTGAAGGGTTGAGGGATTAGGATTTGACGTTGAGGGTTGAGGCTTGAGGCTTTAGGATTTAAGGTTTAGGGATAGAGTTGAGGGTCGAGGAATCAGAGTTAAGGGTTGAGGGATTAGGGTTTGACGTTGAGGGTTAAGGGTTGAGGGTCAAGGGTTTAGGGATAGGGTTGAGGGTTGAGGGATTAGGGTTAAAGTAGAGTGTGGAGGGTATAAGGATTAGGGATAGGGTTGGAGAGTTTAGGGATAAGGGATTAGGGTTTAAGGTATAGTATCGAGTCGGTTGAGGGTGTAGGAATAGGGATAGCATTTAGGGTTTAGGGATGAGGGATTAGAGTTGAGGGATGATGGATTAGGTTTGAGGGTTGAGGGATTAGGGTTTAGGGACAAGGTTTAGGGTTGAGGGTTGAGGGATTAGGGTTTAAGGTATAGTGTTGAGGGTTTAGGGATAGGGTTTAGGGTTGAGGGATTAGAGTGAAGGGTTGAGGGATTAGGATTTGACATTGAGGGTTGAGGCTTTAGGGTTTAGGGATAGGGTTGAGGGTCGAGGGATTAGAGTTAAGGGTTGAGGGATTAGGGTTTGATGTTGAGGGTTGATGGTTGAGGTTCGAGGGTCAAGGGTTTAGGGATAGGGTTGAGGGTCAAGGGATTAGGGTTAAAGTAGAGTGTGGAGGGTATAAGGTTTAGGGATAGGGTTGGAGGGTTTAGGGATAAGGGATTAGGGTTTAAGCTATAGTATCAAGTCGGTTGAGGGCTTAGGGATGAGGGATTAGAGTTGAAAGATGATGGATTAGGGTTGAGGGTTAAGGGATTAGGGTTTAGGGATAAGGTTTAGGGTTGAGGGTTGAGGGATTAGGGTTAAAGTAGAGTGTGGAGGGTATAAGGATTAGGGATAGGGTTGGAGGGTTTAGGGATTAGGGTTTAAGGTATAGTGTTGAGGGTTTTTATCGTCAAATGTAGATTTAGGGGTTCGATTATATTGATTGCCTCTCTAGTTTTGGGGTGTGGATGTTTCAGAATCAATCAGGAAGTCTTCAGGAGACTTTGTGGAAGTGGATTGGCAATCGCTTGACAGAACCCCTACTATTTATGCTTGGATAAGGATTTGTCACAAACTAGAACTTCTTCCAAAGAAGATCTGTCTTTCTTCCTCGATGGGCATTTTATATCAAGAACTTGATTATGAGGGTTTGCCCCTTCATTGTTATGCCTATCATATGGTGGAGCATCTAGCAAGATCTTATAGGAAATAGGAAAAGTTCTCCCTCAAAAACCTTGTGGTCATTCAAGTCTGAAGGGGAAGGTTTGGAAAGAGAAATGCACAAGATGTGATCAATCTATAGCAGGACAAAATGTGAGCGCGTTATAATGTGCTCATGTTTTGTCTTGCTATAGAAATGGTAAAAAAGTGTTGACCCCCATGATCCAGGGCCACATGCTCTATTTTCATACTGATTCTACGCGTGCTCCGACAAAAAAGAAGTACTTTTATGTTGTTGGGAAGTTCACATGCACATTTGACACATTGTACCACCTTTGCATGATCTTTCCACCACCTTTTCTACTTTGCCAACTTGAGAAGGAGGAAATAACATAGTTTTCACACCAAGTTTGATATATATCTATTCAAGTTTTAATTTTTGTAGTGTTACAATATTAATTGTGATTCAATTTTAGGAATTTAACATTATAAATTGGTTAATAGTATTGTTGTTAGTAATTATATTTAAGTGTTATTCAATTTAACATTGAAAAAGGAGCAAGTGGTGAAAAACTCAAATTGTTGAGGAGTTTGATGCAAGAAGAAAAAAACACTACATAATTGGCTACTCTCTCCATTCAAATCTTCATTTTTTAGGTATGTCAAGTCTTTACATGTATGTTCTTTACATTTTCCTTAATTCGGATTGAATTACTTTATCATGCTTTATCATACATGTTTAAAATAGACACATTCCCAATCAAGAAAGTAGCCTACAATCTCACATGATTGCATGTATATTTTCTACACTTGGGCTCTTTAAGAATTATGTGTAATAAACAGACCTTAACATACCATGATGTCAAACTATACAAGAATAAATCCTTACAACATAATAAAAATACAATCCCACTATTATCTTGTATTCATTTCTTAGGAATTAATATTGGTCTCTTTATCATGCTATAGACAAATTCTTCGTCATGCCGAGGAAACGATAAAGAATTAAACCAACAAAGGAAGAGATAGAAGCTAAGAATGCAAAGAAAGTAGTGGCTATGAGGGAACTTTGTGAGAAGAGGAAATTAGACATGATAAATGAAGACATACCAATTGAAGAGGAACCACAACCATCACAAAGAGATATGGTATTGGCGGCACAAAGAGAATGAATGCAAAAACTTCATGCTACAAGAGATTTGAATACCATAGTTGGAGACACATCCTCTACCGCAAGTCAACATGTAGGGACACCATCTACCACATCTCAAGTTGAGAGTACATCATCACTCACATGTGATGGAGGTACGCCATCGTTCCCACCTCAACTTCAAGGTATATCATCTATTCCATCTTCAATCGAAGGTATGCCATCTAGCCCATCTCATTTAAATATTGATGAAATTCCTAATGTTGAGATGAATTTACCTAACTTAACACCACCTAGAATTTTGCATAGAAAGCCAAAGTATTTGATTGAAATTGATGAGAATATTTTGCAGCTAATGGAAGGTAAGATTCCAAAATGCACTTGTAGAAGATATGCTCATAAGATTTGGAGATTGTTCTTTGAAAAGTTAAATGAGACTGCAAGATGTCAACTATTCATTGAAATGATGCAAAGTATAAAGTATAGGTCCATCATGAAGATTCTTGGGTTGAGAACATCAGAGGCTTCAAGTGAAAAATTGATTGTCAAGAATCTAATGAGTGCATATGAGAGTGTGGGTAACACCTCACACACAAAAGATAGTAATGCAACACGGTGTGTGATTACATCGACTATAGTAAGTAGTCAAAGGAGGAAAGCTCGTCTCATTAGAAAGATGAGTCAAGAAGAGAATTAATAGGAAAACTTTATCAAGAGCCATTGGAAGATGCCAAAGAATTGAGGACACTAATGCCAATGAATTATGGGCATTCTTGGGGAGACTACCATGAAAAGATAAACCAATTGTTGAAGCATTGAGACCACTAATTAAAGACTTTTGGAAGAATTACACAAGGGTATCTCCAAATCAAAGGGATGTGGTAAGAAGGAGAATCAGTAGTTAGAACCGTGAGCCACATCCAAAGCATTTTTTGGATGAGACTCAAACACAGTTTTATGGTAAATTTCTAGAGAAGTATCCTCACATTAAAATTTGTCAAAGATATTTTGAAATGCTAAAACCTTTCTATGTCAAGATAAATCACACACGCACTACTTGTTGTTCTAGATTACAAATTTGAATTTTCTAACCATTTTGATGCTTATAGATCTATATGTTTAGATATGCATACTAACAATGTTTTGCAGGGTTGTGCCATATGTGCCCCACCAACATCTTCAAGAGACTTCATATCAAGAATTTTATGTGAAAGAGAGGAAGGTCAAATAATCTACAAGAAATTATGCTTGGATGGCACATGTCATCATTGCGGTGGCTTGCGACATTTGCCAATATGTGAACATATGGAAAGAACACATGTGGTTGGAAATGAACTAGTAGAGTTTGGCAAGTATAAAACAGTGGCATACAATACAAAAGATGGTAAAGAAGCAAAGAGGTGTGAATTGGTTATTGGAAAGATTCTAGTGGATCAGTTTATGCCTATATTTCGTGATAGCATAGTGTATGAGTATGCAAGACATGCCCATAGAGCTTGATGGTTGGAATTGTAATTCAAGTTATGCAAGGACACATTTTCGGTTGGTAGCATTGTTTCAGTCATTGACTTTGCAGAGAACTACAGTCTACAGCCACAGTGTGAGGTGCAATCAAAATATTACAACTCCACATAGGTTTCTATATTTGTGCACATCGCATTCATTCATCTGAATGATAGTACAGAGGATGATAGAAAGATCATAAGGGAGTATAATTTCTATATTAGTGATGATCGCATGCATTCTACAGAGTTCGTACAAGGTTGCTTTCAGGTGTTCTACAATGATTTGGCTAGAAGGGGCATATCGTTCAGTCAGCATATCATATGGTTAGATAACTGTGCGTCACAATTCAAGAACTCACAGAATTTCTATTGGCTGAGTAGGAGGCATAATTTTACAGGTATTCAGCATATGTGGAACTTTTGTGAGGCCGGGCTGTTGCAAGTATAAGGTAAACCAGTGTTGTCATTGATGTCAACATACTCATATTGCTTTGACAAGAAGGATTCAATGAGCAGTGTGCTGAGGATATTGAGAAAATTAGCCTCAGTCAGGAATAGTAAAGAACAGTGATGAGAAGAAGGCAAATGTACTATATAGGATGCGAACCAGAGGATGCAGATTAAAGGGTTTGTAGATATGGGTCTTGAGATGCTTTAGTTAAGATTTCAGAGGTCCGCATGAAGATCTGAAGGAGTTGTGGCTGTCGGTGTAGAACCAGTTCCGGCAAGTATTCAGAGGTGACAGAGGATCACAAAAGGTCCGGTGAGGTCTGGAACTGTATAATCCTAATCTGCAGATTGGAAGGAGTCTTTGGGATGTCCTTGTGATGTGCCATCTCGAGTTGTGTATGACTTGGAGGTCCGAAAGTACCTCTTGCATTATGACAGTGGCGACAGACAGTATTCTTGAAGTTCCGGATAAGGAGGATAAGAGATTTCAGTAAGTAAAGGAAATGCGGACGTACTTGGTCATTCAGGCAGGCTTGTGAAGGTTCCTGGATCATGTTGAGGTCATGTTGTTGGTCCGCATTGACAGTAGAGCCCAGAATTGAAGATATTCTTCCGGATGAAGTTTTTGCTCTGTTTAGCCGACCGGATGAGTTGTTCATCCTGTGAATGTTCTTATGGTGGCCGACCGGATGTGTCATTCATCTTGCGGATATTCTTATGATTGATTGCCAACTTAGATGATTGTTCCTAAGTTGATGTCTTGTATAAATAAAGATTTGTGAGTTCATTTTGTAGTGTGGCTCATGTGGAAAAAGGTGAAGTAGCAAAGAGAAGTGCAGAAGGAAGAGCAGATGTTTCTGGGCTTAATGGAACTGATCCGGACATGGTAAAGATGTCATTCTCCAGTTCAAGACTGTGATTCTTATTACTTTGTAGACAGTGTGTCTCCTTGTAGGCAGTGGGCCTCTTTGTGAGCAGTGTGCTCGGGCAGTGAGCCCTAATTGGCATGTGCCATTTTGTAATTCCTTATTCTTCTAATAGAGAATAATCTTTGGGTTAATCACCCCGTGGTTTTTTCCCTTAACCGGGTTTCCACGTCAAAATACTGTGTCATGTGTTTCTTATTTCATGATGATATTTGTCTGTTTGATTCAATACTGCTTTGATTAAGAAGAAGGTTCAATGGAAGAAATAATTAGGATAACTGATTCACCCCCCCTCTCAGTTATCAACAATTGGTATCAGAGCGAGGTTCCTCTGAAAGAAGCTTAACCGCTTGAGGAGATCTAGGATGTCATCATACAAAAAGGATAGTCCGAAGTTCGATGGAACCAATTTTACTCTCTGGAAGGGTCGCATGAAATGTCACCTGGAATGTATGGGAAAAGCATACTTGGCCATGGTTTCAAAACCATATGTACCTCCACAAGGTGGTCCGACAACTCTGAATGAAATCACAGAAGCTGAAAACAATCTGCAGACCAAGGAAGCTCTTCTAAGTGCATTGAATGACTCAGATCTCTCAAATGTTATTGACCTACCAACTGCATATGAGATCCTGACTAAACTGGAACTTCTGTATGAAGGAGATGAGTTTGTCAAAAGTGCAAGGTTGCAAAGTCTGAAAGGGAAATTCGAAAGATTGAAGATGAGAGATGATGAAAACATCACTACTTTTATGCCAAGAGTGAATGAACTAGTGTGTGGAATCAGAAATGCTGGTGGAACTCTGGATGAAAATGAGATCGTTTGCAAAATCCTTAGATCCCTTCCTGCTGCCTACAAAATCAAGTTTGCTGCTATTGATGAATTCAGAGCCCACACAACTGTCACAAGAGAACAATTGGCTGGCAAGCTAGCTACATTTGAAATGACCGAGTTTGGAGATGATCTTCCCAAGACTGAATCTACTTTCAAAGCCAGTGCCTATGTGAAAGGCAAACAAAGAATTGATCTGGGAGAAAACTCTTCAAGGAAGATGACATGGTATGATCAAGCAAGAAGAGATATGGAAGAAGAAGAAGCAGAAACAGCTCAACTTGAAGCCCTCATTGCAAAAAGACTACCAAGAGGATCCGGTAAGTATGAAGGAAAACTACCCTTTAAGTGCTTCAACTGCAATAAGAGTGGTCATTTTGCTTCAAGATGTCCAGAAAGATCTGCAAGGTCTAATACTAACAGACAAAGGTTTCAAAAGAATTGCTATTATGTTCATGAAGAAGATGACAATGAAGGAGTAACAGATGATGAATCAGAACTAGGAGGCAAATCTGGAAATGAGTGGGTGTTTATTGCCATCAAGGAAGAAGATTCAATACTCTCTGAATCTGTCAATCACAAAGTTGTTGAAAAAGCTTTGGCCGCTCAAGTGGAAGAAAAGGATGATTGGGTTATTGATAGTGGATGTTCTCACCATATGACTGGTGACAAGAATAAGTTCTTGAATTTGGAAAGGTATGAAGGAGGAATGGTAAAGTTTGGTGACAATTCTGCTGGCAGAATCAGAGGCAGGGGAACTATTTCCTTTGATGGAAAGAGCAAAACAGGTAATGTACTATATGTTGAAGGATTGAAGCACAATCTTCTCAGTGTTGGTCAGTTAGTAGACAAAGGCTATGATCTTCGGTTTAAGAATGGAAAATGCAGAATCTTTACAAGCTCCGGAACTGAAATTGCATCCGGTACTCAGACAAAAGGTAATATCTTTCATCTGGTTGGTTCAAATAAAAGTTGTTTGTTTGTTTAAATTGATCAGAGTTGGTTATGGCATAGAAGAATGTGTCATGTAAATTTTGATAACATCATCAAGATAAGCAATACTCAGGCTGTAAGAGATCTTCCAAAATTGATGAAACCTACAAATAGTTTGTGCAAAGAATGTCAGCTAGGTAAACAAAGCAGAGTCTCTTTCAAAAGCAAAGATCAGTCTTCTACCGGATTGTTGGAATTAGTACATACTGATCTCTGTGGTCCGACAAGAATTAAGAGTCTGCAAGGTGATAGATATTTCATGTTGTTAATTGATGATCATTCCCAGATGATGTGGGTTACCTTTCTAAAAGAAAAATCTGAAGCATTTGAGAAGTTCAAAATCTTCAAAGCTTTGGTAGAGAATCAAACCGGATTAAAACTAAAGTGTCTAAGGTCTGATAGAGGTGGTGAATTTACATCTGGAGAGTTCATTGACTATTGTGAGAAGTAGGGTATAAGGAGACAATTGTCTGCTCCTAGGACTCCACAACAGAATGGAGTAGTTGAAAGAAAGAACTGGACCATCCAGGAAGCTGCCAGGACAATGATGTTGGAAGCAAATGTTCCTCAGATGTTCTGGAAAGAAGCTATCAGCACTGCAGTCTACACTCTAAATCGAGTTCAAATCAGAAACAATACCGGTAAGACCCCCTACGAACTCTGGTTTGGCATCACTCCCACTGTGAAATATTTCAGAGTATTTGGTAGCAAGTGTTATATCAAAAGAGATGAAGATCTAGGAAAGTTTGATGCTAGAAGTGATGAAGGAATTTTCTTGGGCTACTCCACTCAAAGCAAAGCATACCGGTGTTACAATAAGAGACTGAGGAAGATGATAGAAAGCACTAATGTGAAAGTTGATGAAGGAATTGAGAAGCCCTCAAGATTTTATGAATCTGATGAAGATGACCAAGACAATGTTCAAGGAACTCAATCCTCTCTGGTAAGACAGAGTCAGCCTGATCCGGTAAATCAGGAAGAAGAGATAGGTTTGAATGAGCCTGATCAAGAAGCAGCAGTGCAAGATACTCCCAAAATTCCAAGGTATGTGACACTAAACCACTCTGAAGATCAGATCATAGGGGACAGAAGCAAAGGTGTGCAAACTAGAAGGAATGTTGCTCAAAATCAGGATGAATGTTGTCTGATTTCAAAGATTGAACCTAAAACAGTAAATGAAGCCTGCAATGATGAAAATTGGACTAAAGCAATGAAAGATGAATTAATGCAAATTGAGAAAAATCATACTTGGGATCTTGTTCCCAGACCTAGAGATAGGAATGTGATTGGAACCAAATGGGTCTTCCTGAACAAATTAAATGAAGCTAGTAAAGTAATCAGAAACAAAGCTAGATTGGTCTGCAAAGGCTACTCCCAAATAGAAGGAATTGATTATGAAGAGACCTTTGCTCCCATGGCAAGAATTGAAGCAGTCAGATTATTTCTTGCATTTGCTGCCTTCAAAGACTTCAAGGTATATCAGATGGATGTCAAGTCTGCCTTCCTAAATGGTGATCTGGAAGAAGAAGTTTACATTGAACAACCGGATGGATTTCAATTATCTGACAATGATGATATGGTCTGTAAGTTAAAGAAAGCATTGTATGGATTAAAACAAGCTCCAAGAGCATGGTATGAAAGGTTGGATAAGCATCTTGTGCAGATTGGATTCAGCAAAGGTACTGCTGACAGTAACTTATATTTCAAAATTGATCATGAAAACATTTTGATTGTTGAAGTGTTTGTAGATGATATCATTTTTGGAGGAAGAGATAGTATGTGTAAAACTTTTGCAAATCAGATGAAATGTGAGTTTGAAATGTCTATGCTTGGTGAAATGAATTTCTTCTTGGGTCTACAAATTACTCAAACAAAGAAAGGAATCTTCATTTCTCAGACCAAATATGTGAAAGAATTGTTAAGAAAATTTGGTATGGAAGATTCAAAACCAATGAACACTCCCATGGCAACCGGATGTAAGTTAAGCAAAGATGATGACTCTCCAAAGGCAGATCAGACAATGTATAGATCAATGATTGGTGGATTGTTGTATCTCACTCAGACCAGACCAGATATAATGCAGGCTGTTGGTCTTGTGGCAAGATTCTAGGCTGATCCTAGAGAATCTCATGTTATGGCAATCAAAAGAATTTTTAGGTACTTGAAAGGAACGGTTGAGTATGGTCTATGGTACCCTAGAGATCCGGATTTCTCTCTTCATGCTTACACAGATGCAGATTGGGCAGGAGATGTAGATGATCGAAAGAGCACCAGTGGTGGAGCATTCTTTTTGGGGAAGAGATTGGTTTCTTGGCTAAGCAAGAAACAAGATGCAATATCTCTGTCTACAGCTGAAGCAGAATACATTGCAGCAGCAAGTAGTTGCACTCAAATCTTATGGATGAAGCAGATGCTAAGAGATATTAAAATTGAATATGCGGAGCCTATCACAATTTTCTGTGATAATTCAAGTGCAATTAATATTTCCAAGAATCTGATATTACACTCTAAGACTAAGCACATATCTATCAAGTTTCATTTCTTGAGAGAACAAGTGAACAAGGAAGAAGTCAGGTTGGAGTATGTTCCCTCCAAGGATCAAATTGCAGATATCTTTACTAAACCTCTTCCCAAGGACTCTTTTGAATATCTCCGGGAGAAGTTAGGGGTCATGGCCCCTCCGGTGATAAACTAGGATGCACTAATGTGCATCAGTCCAGTGGATATCATAGTCATATCTTGTGATCCGGATTGATGATGGGGAGCTGCTACTAAGGGGGAGCAGCTGGTATGATTCTGATATGTTAAAATTGCAAGTATGAGCCCTTTGCCATTGATGTCAAAGGGGGAGAGAAGACATGTGAAAAACAAGTAGCTGATGATCAAAAGAGGAGCAGTAAAATGAGGAGAAGACATGTTGCTGATAGGGGGAGAAGTGACAGAAAGGAGAAGTTTCTTGTCTTGATGGTTTTTCACATCATATGTTGCCATCAATGACAAAGAGGGAGATTGTTGCAAGTATAAGGTAAACCAGTGTTGTCATTGATGTCAACATACTCATATTGCTTTGACAAGAAGGATTCAATGAGCAGTGTGCTGAGGATATTGAGAAAATTAGCCTCAGTCAGGAACAGTAAAGAATAGTGATGAGAAGAAGGCAAATGTACTGTATAGGATGCGAACCAGAGGATGCGGATTAAAGGGTTTGTAGATATGGGTCTTGAGATGCTTCAATTAAGATTTCAGAGGTCCGCATGAAGATCTGAAGGAGTTGTGGCTATCGGTGTAGAACCAGTTCCGGCAAGTATTCAGAGGTGACAGAGGATCACAAAAGGTCCGGTGAGGTCCAAAACTGTATAATCCTAATCTGCGGATTGGAAGGAGTCTTTGGGATGTCCTTGTGATGTGCCATCTCGAGTTGTGTATGATTTGGAGGTCCGGAAGTACCTATTGCATTATGACAGTGGCGACAGACAGTATTCTTGAAGTTTCAGATAAGGAGGATAAGAGATTTCAGTAAGTAAAGGAAATGCGGACGTACCTGGTCATTCAGGCAGGCTTGTGAAGGTTCCTGGATCATGTTGAGGTCATGTTGTTGGTCCGCATTGACAGTAGAGCCTGGAATTGAAGATATTCTTCCAGATGAAGTTTTTGCTCTGTTTAGCCAACTGGATGAGTTGTTCATCCTGCGAATGTTCTTATGGTGGCCGACCGGATGTGTCATTCATCTTGCAGATATTCTTATGATTGATTGCCGACTTAGATGATTGTTCCTAAGTTGATGTCTTGTATAAATAAAGATTTGTGAGTTCATTTTGTAGTGTGGCTCATGTGGAAAAAGGTGAAGTAGCGAAGAGAAGTGCAGAAGGAAGAGTAGATGTTTCTGGGCTTAATGGAACTGATCCGGACATGGTAAAGATGTCATTCTCCAGTTCAAGACTGTGATTCTTATCACTTTGTAGACAGTGTGTCTCCTTGTAGGCAGTGGGCCTCTTTGTGAGCAGTGTGCTCGGGCAGTGAGCCCTAATTGGCATGTGCCATTTTGTAATTCCTTATTCTTCTAATAGAGAATAATCTTTGGGTTAATCACCCCATGGTTTTTTTCCTTAACCAGGTTTCCACGTCAAAATACTGTGTCATGTGTTTCTTATTTCATGATGATATTTGTCTGTTTGATTCAATACTGCTTTGATTAAGAAGAAGGTTCAAAAGAAGAAATAATTAGGATAACTGATTCACACCCCCCCTCTTAGTTATCAACATGGGCATGGAAAGGGGGAGCATGATGGTGCAGGAGAATGTATCAAAAGAGCCATAGCACAAGAAGAGTTAAAGTATAAAGATAATGTAAAGTTGACAGATGCAAAATTGATTGTCGAGTGGTGTAATGCTTCCATGGGTCCAGGTAATGAAGGTAAGTCTTCAGTTCGTAGATTTTTTTGGTTGATAGATGATACTAACATTGCACCATATGAGGACTGTTGTACACTGACATGATCAAATGAGATGCACTCTTTCAGAAGCTCAATTGCAGTTTCATGGAGTATCCATATGTGAAAGATGTCATGCTTTTGTTCTTCCTGTACAATTCAAGTCTGGGATGAGTGCGAGTCAAAGTAATGGGTTGACGAATGACAGTTAAGTTATCTTAGCCCACTTGACACGTATCGACCCCCATCAACACTAGAACTAACACAAATGGAATCATCAATTGACTTTGACCACATATCAGATTTAGTTCAACCAAGTAATATAGGGCTCGTATATGCATCTAATTTCATCTAGTTCAACCAGGTAATGTCATCTTACTTTGTTGTGTTTTTGTAATGTTGACTAATTTCATCTAATTTGCTACACATATCAATGTAGGGCATGTATATGTAGTTATTGTAGATGAAGATAATGAAGAGGAAACAAATTATTAATTATGTCGTTGTGTTGAGGCCAAAAAGAAATTGGAGGCCCCTGTTACAGATGGAGAAAACATCGAATACCCTATAGGCTCAGTGGTTATTACTAGAACATGGATTAGAAGGTACCCACATAAGAGTGTTAATATTTGGGTATTTCAAGACTTTGACATGTATCAAAAGATTCTTCATTACTCGAACCTTGTCATGGCATCCAATGTTCATTTGATAAAGTATCGGGGTAGACCTTTGAACAAAATCTTGTGGAAGGTGCGTGAGTCTGACCATGAAGCAATACTTGACACAATAAAGAGTAGAGCAGACCTGGATGGTTCATTGGATTAATTTGTAAATATTCACATTGATTTTGTAAAGTCTACATTGAGTTGTAAGTATGCACATTAATTTGTAAGGTTTATCTTTTTTTTATTTCCTCCTGCATTTTTACACATATACACATTTTTACGTCATGATGTTATGCATTTTTGGTGTCCTGCTCCTGATGCAACCAAAATAACTATTCTAATGTGTCCGGATGGGTACATTTATGCTAGGCATGGTTGTATTTTTCACCCAAACATGTCGAAATAGTCTGATCTACATTGTACCGACGATATCCCTAAAGAGTCCAAAGTGCAAAAAGGCAGCAATCTTTGACGAGATGTTACTCAAAAACTGTGTCACTTAGAAACATTCTGTCTGAGGCAACGCAATCATGTAGAGTGCCTCTACAATAATCTCTCTCATTTTTTATATCGCTGAGGCATTTGCCCATGGTGAATGGTTTTTTGCTGCCCCAAAAATCGTCAGAAGGAGGCAGTGTAAAGTTGCAAAGGGGTGTAACTTTCATCTTGCTCCTGATGTGACCAAACTGACTGTTCCAATGCATCTGGATGGGTACATTTATGCTAGGCATGGTCCTATTTTTCACCCAAACATGTCGAAACAGTCCGAGCTACATTGTACTGACGATATCCCTGAATAGTCCAAAGTGAAAAAAGGCAGCAATCTTTGACGAGATGTTACTCAAAAACCATGTCACTTAGAAACATTCTATCTAAGGAAATGTGATCATGTAGAGTGCTTCTACAATAACCTCTCTCAATTTTTTATATCTCTGAGGCATTTGCCCGTGGTGAAAGGTTTTTTGCTGCCCCAAAAATCATCAGGAGGCACTGCAAAGTTACAAAGGGTGTAACTTTCATCCTACTCCTGATGTGACCAAACTGACTATTTGAACACGTCCGTATGGGTACATTTATGCTAGGCATGGTCTTTTTTTTCACCCAAACATGTCAAAACAGTTCGAGCTACATTGTACCAATGATAACCTTGAAGAGTCCAAAGTGTAAAAAAGCAGCAATCTTTGAATGGTTGTTACTCAAAAATTGTGTCACTTAGAAACATTCCATCTAAGGCAACATGATCACATAGAGTGCCACTACAATAACCTCTCTCAATTTTTTATATCTCTGAGACATTTGTTCATGGTGAAAGGTTTTCTGCTGCCCTAAAAATCGTCAGAAGGAGGCAGTGTAAAGTTGCAAAGGGGTGTAACTTTCGTCCTACTCCTAATGTGACAAAATTGACTATTCCAATGCATCTGGATGGGTACATTTATGCTAGGCATGGTCCTATTTTTCACTCAAACATGTCGAAACAGTCCGAGCTACATTGTGCCGACAATATCCCTGAAGAATCCAAAGTGCAAAAAGGCAGCAATCTTTGAATGGTTGTTACTCAAAAACTGTGTCACTTAGAAACATTCTATCTAAGGCAACATGATCATGTAGAGTGCCTCTAGAATAACCTCTCTCAGTTTTTTATATTTTTGAGACATTTGCCCATGGTGAAAGGTTTTCTGCTGCCCCAAAAATCGTCAGAAGGAGGCAATGTAAAGTTGCAACTTCTTCTTAGGCGCAAATGTAAGGGTACACAAGGGGAAAATGGTGCCTAGATGACTTAGTGCACTTCTATGACTTAATTGACATGTTTAAATGTTTGAGAAACTCTCCTTTACTAAGTGCTTGTCCTCATGTCAACGTTAAGCTTTATACCTCCTAGGCGCTCAATTAGGTGATGTCCAAATGAGCGCCTAAGGATGTGGAGTCTTCAATCAGGGTTTGGAAGTACAAGATGTTAAGAGAAACATCATTCAAGCATGCTCCACACCTAATAAAGGAATTTGAAGTCCTGAAATCACCCAAGATAGGTTAGGCGCAATTTCTCTCTCCTCTAGCCTCAAAGTGGCACCTAGCATAGAAGTATCATGTTAAGAAGCACATCAAACAAGGCGCTCTAGCAGGAAAAGTTGTTTGGCCTTCAAGATGAGGTTACCTTAGTGAATTAAGTCAAGATGAAAGCCTATTCACTCTAGGTGCTAATCTCAAGTTACACAATCATGAATGAGCACCTAGAGCAATAAGGCGCTACATTATGGTTCCAGGACCTTGAAATGGCGCCCAAGCATGTAGGAGGAATTTTCAAGGAGCTAGAATGTTTTTGAAACTCTAAGGAACTAGTCCAAAGACTCTATGGCGCCATCTTGATACCATTGAGTCAACTTTGGAACTCAAACATATTGAAATAAGGTCTAGGAAGCTAGGCGCCATCTCTTGCCAGTTCAACCTCTCAGATGCACCAACATTGGAAAGACTCTTAATGAGCGCCTAAGTTTGAATTGATCTTGTGATTGAAAGTTTGGTGATGTATTGGTGCAAGATGATCTTTAGTTGAATCAATCTATGTTCTAGGAAGGGTTTAGAAGTTATCAACCTCTTCACTAAGTTAGGTGCACTTTTCAAGCTTTCTTACCCAAGAGTTGCACCTCATTAAGACAAGGCACATCTTAACCTACGAGACTTTTCCAAAGAAGCTCTTCAATTTATTAACACCTTTGGACCTTGTTTTGCATTCTAAAAGAGAAGGCACACTTTGGAGGCATTTCTAACCTAGATTGATGCCTAGGTATAGTCATCTCTCTGGTGCATTACAATGTGTTTTAAAATGAAGGAGGACATTTCATAAGTTGGGGAATTGATCATTGAAGACCTTAGAATGTTTGAATTACTCTAAGCAAGAAGGTGCATTTCCATGGAGTAACATACTCTAGATAGCGCCTAATGTCATCAAGGCGCAATTCCACCCTCACTTTGGTGTCTATCATCAAGAAGGGGCATTGGGAATTCCTTGAACAATTCTAAGCGTTTGAAGTTCATGAAATCACCAAGGAATGTTGGGCACCATGTGTATCATCAACAAGTTTGAGTTTGCACCTAGACAAGTTGGCACTTATTCATGTTTTAACTTCACTCTTGAAGCACCTAACCTAGGAAAAAGTTATCTTGTTGTTAGTCAAGTGTTTGATGTCTTTTGGAGACTCCAAAAGACTTCCTCTTGCTAGGCACTCTTCTTGGCAACTACAACCTTCAACTGGCACCTAGATCCTGAAGAAAAACACTTGCAAGTGTGGGCGCACTTTCCTTGTGATGGAGCATCAAACTGGCAGCTAGAAATCATAATGCATGAAGTGAGCGCCTAGGATCCTATTGGTCCAATAGGTGGTTTTGGGATCCATGTCAAGTCGTTGGATTAGGTTGCCAACTCAGAATGATTTTCATGCACTTAGACTTCAAGGTGCCAAAACTAGTAGGAAAATATTTGGGGGGAAACCACGCTGATAAAAGTTGGGTAAATTTAACCTCTAAGTCTGATTAGGCTCCATATAACAACAATATTTATATCATTTCCCTTTGCTTTATGAAACAAGCAGTATGTGTCAAGTCATAGGGATAACACTATGGTCCTTAGAAATTTCTCTGTGACTTTTGATAAGATTATCTACTATTATGTGGATGATTGATAGTATTAAAATTATTGAGCATTAAGTTGAGGTGACCATTCTTGTTATGATCATCACTTTTCACAAGGGGTATGTCAATTATCCCATATATCATTACATTATGATTATTTTTCAATATCCTGATGATGGAAGGATTGTTTTCACTATTACCTCTAGCTTGGGAAGTCATCAACCATCCATTTATTCTGTAAACCCTTTACCCACTACTAATTGTGGCTTGATCAATTCTTAATGCACTTTATAAATATTCATAAGACTTATAAGGTAACTTCTAAACCTCCTCCCTTGTATCCCTATTTACAAAATGCAAAAAGAGGTTATAGATTTCTCTATGGGCCATATTTAGGGCACTAGTTGACAAATAAAGGACTTGCCTTTGACTTCTAAAAATGTACCAATAACTAAACATTTTATTTCATACTTAGGAACTCTCAAATTCTTGCCTTGACCAATTTGTTCATATTGAAAGGTATCACAAAATCACCAATGGGTTGTATGAAGAAATGTATAGAGACCTTTGGAAGGTAATAGTACCAATTTTACATGATTCCTTCAAGGGTTTTGGGAAATATCCTAGCCACAACTATGTCCCAAGGGAAGATCTCTCTTACAGTCATCATATATGCCTTGATGTGGGAATTTAGATTCCCTTCCCCTTTGAATTTTGGTACATCTGGGAGGGGATGTAATAATAACATATTACAAATTTTTAAGTCAAGAGGTTCTTTTAAATAGTCTAAGTAGGTTCCTGAAAAGGAATCTTCAGAAGTTGGAGTTCTTATGAACATGAGACCCATGGATGGGGCTTGTGTACTAAGTTGATTTTTCATTTACACATTTGTTTGATATCCTAGATACATTGGTTGGACAGTGATGGGATGATACACTATGGGAGTCAAATGATTTTGTGGTGCATAAGCTCCACTAGGTTGTTGAAGATATGGGAAAGTGTCATTACTAGTTTTTTGAAAAAAAAAAATTAGATAGGGAAGATTGAGTTGCCCACTAGTTTTTCTCAACCCTAGTGTTGAATGGATTCATTTGAACTTTTGGTCTTTCTATAGTTTTGTCCTTTAGAGGTTTCTCAATACCTCTAGCCTTTAGCATCCTGATCCATTGGACTAGTGTGGCTATGAGGTTGGAAAGTGTTGCAACCTCCATCCTTTAAACTTCTCCACCTTGTTATGGATTGTTTTGAGTATTTTCACTTGCTTTCTCTTTGAGAATATTTTCTAATGATACATGATGTGTCATAGATCATTCAACTTGATAAACAACATGGAGGGATTCTCATGCCTCCTATACTTCTTTCAAGTTTCTTTATAGATAGCTCACATCATTGTCCATCTAGGTGGTCATTTCCCTAAATATTATGATAAGATAATCCTGTTAATGAACTTTGGATTGAATGAGAATCAACATGCTTTGTCTTGACTAGAATAGTTGGGATGGACAAAAATCTATTGATTCTAGGTTGGGTTGTTAAAGGTCAAGAAGTTTTGGTGTCTAATGCCCTCTAAATCTAAATATTCAAAATCATAGTGGTTCAGTAAGTTACAACAAACAATCAGGTAGACAATAGACTATAAGGAACAAGGACTACACATGAATCCAAAACAACACCAGTCAATAAGGACATCACAAGTAACTCAACATTACTTCCAGAGGTGTTCACAAAAAGAAAGGGGAGATCACAACTAGAGAATGCTAGACTGTAGTAGGGATGAGTGTCTGATGCAGAGCACACAGTGGAAGCATAGAATTATCAACTTTTGAACTTCAAACTCACTATTGGCGAGACAACATACCATCGGCGAGCTTAAAATTTCATCAGCCGATAGGCCGATGCCACCATGACTCCGTTTGATTTCACTTCTGACAAACATCCCATCATTGACTCTTATCGGCCAGACAAACTGCTATCGTTGACTTTATATCCTTTCACACCGATGTCTTTGTCACTCTGATACGAGACTCTAAGTCCCTCGCCTATCGATAGGACTTAATACCATCGGCACACTCAAAAACTCTTCTACTGACACACCGATCTCACCAATGACAACCTTCGGACGACACCCATCGGTGAGACTCCAAACATCGGTGAACTCTAATCTCATTGGGCCGATACACTGATGGATTTTGACTGTTGGTGTGACCCCCTTCATCGGCGAAGCTCTCAACTACTCTTCCGATGCGCCGATGGGATTATCTTCTGATACACTGATGTCTTCGACTTCAAACCACACTTGTCGGCAAGACAGACCACTATCGGTGAAGCCTCGCCAAGGTCTGCCGATATGTCGATATGACCAACTCTTGACATCAATACAAGGTTCTTTTGAAGGCAAAGGGTGCCTAGGATTAAGGGGCTCAATTTGATGTATTTATTGAAAGCTCAAGGTGAATTGATGCTTATTGAAAATGCCACTTACTCCTTCATTTGCATTCTAGGTGCCATTTCCTATTGACTTATATACTCCTCATGCTAGGGTGCCATAATGAAGTGGTTTAGACAATAGGTGCGCTTCACTTACTAGAGGCTTGTTCTCCTTCCACCTTAGGTGCACTTTTATGGTGGAACAGGTGTCAATGGGTGCCTTGTCTTAAACGAATGCTCTCTCTAAGTTGGGTGCCCTTTTGAGGCTTTATGAGTTGCAAATTGTGCCTTAACCCTTCATGCTTGTTGCTTAATGTTTGAATGTTTAAGAAAGTCTCCTTTAGGTGCTCATCTTAATGACTTTTTCTCAAGGCGCAATCATCCTAATGACTTGGATATTCATCCTAGTGTTTCAGGATATCAGGCTACTAGACTTAGTCATTTTCAGGATCTCAAACATAAACAATAACATGATGATTCATTTTTTTTTATTGCATATACTTGACATTCTTTGCTACTCATAAAAAATATTAATATTTTCTGTTCAACATGATGATTCATTTTATTTTTTAAATACAACTTTTATCTTTTAGTTCCAAAATGAGGTTTAGGTGATACTTGAATAACAATAGCTAGCTTATTGGATCAACAAACATCCTATGTAATACAATTGGACTTTAAATATTTGAAGTAGCCATCTACAAATATCCATTCAAACATGGATTTATAATGCAAGTATGGATGCCATCAATAAAAAAGATTTGTATTAACCAAATATCCATATAGGTATACATCAATATCTGTCGATAAAAGTATAACATATATACAAAATAGCCATATAGGCTTACAAGAATGCCATATAGACATACAATGTCAACTATATACAATACAAAATATATGTCCACAAATGCCATATAGGCATACAACAAAGGAACACAATAAAAAGTCATTCCCCTCTGGCTGGTGAAGAGAATAGATCACGGGTAGCCTTTGATTTTCTAGGGGATGGAGACGCACATGTGGGTGGTCTACTACGAACCTGAGGGCTACTCCTCCTATTTAGTTCTTCCTGCATCCTTACCTATTACAATAAAAAGTATAGACATTAATATATAGAAATTACATGTTATTAAAAATGAAACATTTAACAAAATAATCACTTACCGCTAACATATAATCTGTCTCCTCACTTGCCTTAGTAGCAAGAGTAGGCCCTGGTGATGTCATGTCCTATAGAAACCATCCAGATAGAAATTAAACTTCAAATCAATAATCTTTTGATTTTTCAAAAATAGACAACTATAACAATGAATGTAAATTGAAATTTACTAATCTGCCTCATACCCCTGTCAATGCCATGGAGCTATGAATCGCAGAGGCCACACCATGCCCCATTGCCCTATGAACATGGGGAGGTGTCTCCACAGCCTGCATCATCTGGAAATAAAACAACATTATTCAATTATGAAAACTATAATAGTGATGAAAATCATGGCTCCTAACATACACACACATTCATCTAAACATGGAAGTACACACAAGAAAGCACACAAGTCACATACAAAAATCTAGTAAGTACAATTCATTCATTAAACTATTTATTTTATTACCTCCGTAAAGCTTTGAAGTCCACCACCGCTGGTAGGTGTTGCCGTGAAATCTATAATATTAACCTATTCAACATCCAAAATCAGATATTAGAATACCATTCATATAACGATGCTATTCCCATGTAATATTTATAATTGTTTACTAGTTACATACCCTGACAGTAGATGATCTAGTGTAAAATACAAGTGGCGAACTACTGAAAACTGCATCGACGCTATGACCCTGAAATTTCATTAAAATCATCAATTTAAATTAGTTAATCTTGCATTTCAAAAATAAAATTTAATAAATTAAATTCAATAAACTTGCTAATATTTACCTGAGTATCAAGGCTGAAAGTCTCACTCAGGAGGGTATCTGTCATCACCATCTACTCAGCTGCAGATGTAGCTTGTGCACCTACATCCTGACTATCCATGGGGTCATAACCACAGGCTAACTAGCAAGTCTGACAAGTATGGGGTGGGACCCTACTCCTCACACTATCTCCCAACCCACTCTGTACTGCAGGATCGACATGCTCTATGATGCTCTAGTTCAAGGCACTAATGGACTGAAGTGTATCGACCTCAACACTCTCCTTCACAATGGAAGGGATAGAAACATGCTTATGGACTGGTCTATTGATTACTCGCCTCACTACCCACTATGGGTCAAGACGTGCCCCTGGTCTATCTTGTGTTGACCCCTCACCTCTACCCTGGAAGTCCTACATATCAAAATAGTTTGGCACTTTATTAAGGACAAACTCGCAATAGAGTTTCCTAAAAAAGTATTGTGGGACCTCATTATTACTGCATGGAGGATGGTCAAAAACCATCCACCACCTCTGCCCAAAATTGTCCCTTATCGCTTGGTTGTTGCACCAATGGATAGGGAACCTCTTGCATGTAATGGGTGGAGGTTGATTTGTTTGTGGGTTTGTGAAAATCGAACACAAGTCTAATTTTGTGATTTGTAATTTTTTCACATCTCGGTATGACAACTTGTCTGCATAATAATCTCTAAACTCTCTCCTCTTATCCATCCAACTAGTTATTTGCTTGCTAATTGAATCTACATTTGATAACATAGATTCAAGAGATTCAACAAGCATGGACCTATGCAAGTTTGAAGTGGAAGGATCTTTCAACCTTGCAATTATATCTTCAATTTCTTTTTAGTTGTTTTCAATTTGCCCCATTATATTTTCTTGTGTTCTAGGGGCATGTCAAGGAATGGATGGAGGAGGCTATTGTTCTACATGATTTTGTGGAGGAGGAGAAAGAGGTGCATTAACATTTCCTAACAATTAACGAAATTTACATCAAAAATCAACTCAAACCTACCTATTTAGAAACAAATTCAAACAAATAAATAAATAAAACTCACTCCTTTGTCGTGCTCGACATTGTGGAGGCATTTTGGTGATGAATTACAAAGATTTTTGTGTCAAATTGATATCTCCAAAACACGAGCGTGCTTCCTATGGTTTGCAGGCCGCAGGTATATAGGAGGAAAAAGAAATGGAATGAAGTGAAGTGATTTTTTAATTTATTTATAGGAAGTAATAACACGCTCGCGTTATGTATTTTTTTTTTTTTCAAAACTATGTGGCCACTTTTTGGTCCCCCATCTTTTTGCACTTACCCATCTACACCTAGATTTGTTAGAGGGATAAAATTAACAAGATCTTTTCCAAGTTATTGCCATCTTGCTACAAATTTCTATGCTTGGTAGACTTAACACATTTAGTTATTTTTCTTTTAACTAGGGGGATAAAGAACCGGTGTTCTCCATATTTTCAAAATGATAATAGGACTATTCTCTCCCCTTAACTGGGTGACCCAAATGTGAAACTTATCATTTTGCATGTTTTACCTTTAGAGAGGTTTGCCCTAGGAATTCCTTCCTTCCAAGTGGGATGACCTAAAGTGATAACGGGCTAAAGCCAAGCATCTCCAAGTCACTATAATTGGATACGATAGGAAAGATCACCTATATCATAGCCACTACCTATAGATCAGGTGCATATCATCTCTCAACATTAGAAGGTGAATTGTTTGATGATCATATCAACAGTATGCACCTTCGAAGGTTTTATACCTAATAACCCCAATGCAAGGGACACAAAAAAAATGGTACAAGTAGAAGCAAGTGGTGAAAACCTAGAAATAGGTGCTATTTGCAACTAACCACTACCTCCATCTATTAATAAAACCCAACCCGCATCCATCTTTCCTATCATATTCATTTATAGTGACTTGGAGGTGCTTAGCTTTAGCCCGTTATCACTTAAGGTCGTCCCACTTGGAAGGATGGAATTCCAAGGGTAGGCCTCTCTAAAGGTAAAACTTGCAAAATGATAAGTTTGGCATTTTGGTCACCCAGTTAAGAGGAGAGCATAGTCCTATTATCATTCTAAAAACATAGAGAACACTGGTTCTTTATCCCCCTACTTAAAAGAAAAATAACTAAATGTGTTAACTCTACCAAGAACAGAAATTTGTAGCTAGATAGCAATAACTTGGAAAAGATCTTGTTAATTTTATTCCTCTAACAAATCTAGGTGTAGATTGTTGTTTGCAGAAATAAAACAAGTGTTACTTCCCCTATTAAACTATGTGATAGATTGTATTGCAAGATAGTAAAAACATAAAGAAATTGTCTAGTTTTTAACCCCTAGGTTGGGACTAGAAGAAAGTTGTGATGCAACAAAATGATTTACTTTCCTCCTAGTTAAGTCTATATGATGATTTGCATGAACATATAAAGTTACTCCTTCCTAATTAGTTCTAGATGGCTTAAAAATGCAACTAAAATGACTAAATCTAGCTCCTAACACATGCAAATGAAAGTTAGTATGGAAAACCTTATAAAACTTTTACAACTCTCTATTACAAATTGAATGCGCAGGACTGCAGATCATATGTGCAGTACTATGTAGTATATGCATAGATTTGCAAATGTACGACAATAATAGTCAAAAGTGTAGGACTACACTGTATATGTGCAGGAATATCAGAAGCACAACAAAATGCCTAAGATGCACAACAATACTAGTTGGATGCGCATAAAGGTAAATCACAACAAGAAATGTTATATGCCTAGAACTAGAAGTTGTATGTGCAAAAGTGACCTGTCATGACAGAACCTTCACAAAACACTCAAATTGATTTGCAGCTCTTGATTTGGGGGAGGTGTAGGAAGCAATGGACATGTTTTCTTAGGGGATGGTTGATTTAATGATTTAGGTACCCACATAGACTTAGGATTTTTATGATTTTTATTTTGCTTATGGGATGAAGGAATTTAAGATTTTTGAATGAGATTTTTATTCCAATCAAACTCACCTTCTACCATATCACACCTCCAATTAAAATCAAAATCCAACAAATCCCATAATCCAATTTTATCCCATCCCAAAATCTTGCATGGTGTAAACTAGATCTCAATCAAAACAAAAGCAAAACATGGACAACCCTAACAATAATATACCTGATCCGAATGATGAAGAATTCTCTCAAGAGGAAATCCTCCAACAACTCCAAGATCCTAAGTTCCAAAAGATAATGGATAGAGTTGTTGCTACGGACCCTCAAAAGTATTTCCTCATGCTTGCTCAACAAGGAGCAAAGCTACCCGTAGACTTTGATATCTCTAGTCTATGGGAGAATAATGCCTCAAATGAAGCTGAGTCATCAAAAGATGGCTCCAAAACTGAGAAAAGAGGCTTCAAAAATATAAAAGGATAAGGATACACTTAATCCTTTGGATGCATTGACAACCCAAATCCAAGCCTTACAACAGCAATTGGTAGATATCCAAAGTGGAACCTCAACGAAACATTATTTGCTTAAAGATATCTCACCTTACCCATTTGACAAATCCTTGAACATGATACCTTTCTTATAAGACTTGAAGTGCCAAAATTTGACAAGTATAGAGGAAAAGGAGATCCTAGAGATCATATCAGGGAGTTCAGTGTCACTTGTCTTGAAGTCACCCACAATGAAACTTATCTAATGCGACTATTCCCTAGAAGCCTAGGAGGATAAGCTATGGAGTAGTTTTCACATCTACCTCCAGGCATCCACACCTTTAACGAATTAGTGGAAAAGTTTGTCACACATTTCTCTTATAACATAGAACATGAAATCTCCATGCTAGACCTTTTCAATAATAAACAAAAAGGAGGAGAATCATTTGCATCTTTCCTACAAAGGTGGAGGTAACTTGCAAGCAAGTGTCCCTATCACATACCTAAAAAATAGATGATAGAAATGTTCGTGCATAATTTGTCCATTGAGCTAAGATATCAAATACAAATCCAATGTCCATTAACTTTTAGTAAGGTCATTGAGATGGGGCTTCTCATTGAGAAGGCCTTGATAGTGAAGGGGCAAGTAAAGATATACAAAGACACCCCAAGCTCTAACAACAATGTGGATAAGTCATAGTTTTGGACTAAAAACAAACCCATAGTGAATGACGGTGTGGTAGATGCA
Source organism: Cunninghamia lanceolata (assembly GCA_027924645.1). NCBI lineage: Eukaryota > Viridiplantae > Streptophyta > Pinopsida > Cupressales > Cupressaceae > Cunninghamia > Cunninghamia lanceolata. The sequence continues at coordinate 2,300,345 of BSBN01001396.1, read as the reverse complement.
AAACATGCGGCACCAAAGCAACCTTTTTTCAACCTATCCAATCCATAGAATAACACATCATCTACCAAGCCTCAAGGCACTGAACAAAAAAAAAACAACTTCCCTCCAAGAAGAAAGTTCATGCAACTTGGTGAATCACTTGAATCTGCACTTAGAAAGCTAATTGGGGGCAACATGATCACACTTACACCAGTGCGTGAATACAAACCCAAGTTCAAATCTCCTTGGTGGAATGAAAATGACTTTTGTGAATACCATAGGAGCAAAGCTCATAAAACCAATGATTGTATGAAACTCAAACATGTCATTCAAGACCTTCTTGACCAAAAGTGCATATCCATTACTGAAGGACATACTACCAATAATGAACATATAGCATTCAAGAATCCTCTTCCTCATTATGAGAAGGGAGGATGTTCAAACCAAAAAAACAAAAATGGCATTGAGAAAGTAAGCTATAGCAATGTTTCTTTTGATTGCACCATCAATCATATCTCCCAAAGTGATTCACACATCAATGTGATTACCATAAATAATCAACCTAATTGTAATGTGACAACACGTCATGGAAACATAACTCTGCAAGGGGCTCAGTCAAGGCCATCTTCCACATCCAAGTCACCCTCTACATCAAACTAGTACAGCATCATCAACCAACTTCACAAAACACCTGCGCATATATCCATCTTGGAGTTATTGCATTTATCACCATCCTATAAGGCCATTTTAGAAAAATATATCTTGGAAACAACAGTTCCTACAAACCTTATCCAAGATCAATTCTAGGCTATGGTAGGCCATCTCACCACTCTACATTTCCTATCCTTCACTGAGAAGGATGACATGTCAATAAATCAACAACACAATTCATCCCTACACATTGACACCCTAATACATAAGCCCAGAATAAAAAGTGTCCTAATAGATGGAGGGGTTGGTTTGAACATTTGTGCACTAAAGTTAATCCTTACATTGGGGTTTTCTGAAAATGTTGTTGATCCCAAGAAAAAGATAACCATCAAGGCATATGATGAGGAAGAAAGAACCTCCAAAGGAATAGTGGTTTTGCCAATACAAGTGGGACTGGTAGAAAAGGATGTAGTGTGCCAAGTTCTCGACATGGAGCTTACATATAACATTCTTCTAGGCAGACCTTAGATCCATGCAATGAAGGCTATCCCATCAACGTATCACCAACATATCAAGTTCCTGCATAATGATCAAGAAATAACCATACAAGGGGACCCCGATCCTTTTCAGTATTGCAATACCATATAGCCTAAACCAGAAGTTGTGATACCTACTAATAGAGCAGCTTCTTCTTCCTCCAACCAAGTAGATCCAAGTTCCTTAGCTTCTACCTCAAAACATTAGAGCTTAAAATCAAGGTCAAAGATAAGGACGTCAGGGAGTATGTTATTGAACAATCTTTCTCTCTAGCACAGTTGCCACTATCACCAAAGTCTTATGGGAGACCATCCCCAAACAAAGCTAAGTTATTTAAGACTCCCATGGGTCCTTTCATTAAATGGGGAAGCCTATTCGATGAGAGTGACGAGAAAGAAGTCTTACAATGGCTTTTCAAAGATGAGGATAGTCAAACCATACCAGAGGACCAACAACCTAAGCTTCCTACAGAACAATATGGTCAACATTTTTCTATGTTACAAAGGATGGGATACAATGGTTATGGTCCCATAGGACTAAGAAAGGATGGTATCATAGAACCTATTAGACCCCCTAATCAAATATATCGAGATACTACTAGGTTAGGATACCAAGGTAAGCAGAAAGACAAAGGTAAAAGTAAACAAAAGGTTGAAGACAAATAAACAACTATCACTAACTTAGTGGAGCAAATTCATTGCTTGCATGAGGCTAGTGAAACTGATTCAAATGAGTATGAGTGGGACAGCCTCTCTGAGATGTCTTGTGAAGATAAAGGGATTGATGTAGTACAACAATATAGTAATACTCTAATGATGCATGAGGGACAAATCTCTAGGGCTAGACCACTAGAGTTTGGACCGTAACATGACGAGAATGAATCTCACGAAGAGAGTATGATATCAAGATTGATGAATCAACTTGAGGAGAGTACTATCATAGAACTTGTCGATACCTTGTCCCATTCAAATTAATTTTCCATCCTAACCATAACTACCCTTGATTCCAATCAACCTAATGATCCCTTACCTCTTGTTCACCCTGAATTAATAGATTGAGATCTATCTAAAACATCACCTGAGCTTGACACCTTTGAAAATGATGATGCCATCATCAATTACCTAGAGCTTAGAAAACACTTGCCTGCAAGAAACCATAAGGCTAGCTTCCCCATCAACCTTAATGACAAGGCATACTTTAGAGAGAGTGTCAATCCTTTCAGTCGTAAAAATGTCAAAATAAATATGAGATCTAATGGTGAAAACTGCTCTGTGGCAGTGTTAGATCATGAAAAGAGAAAAAGAAAAGATGTATCTAAAGGTGGAAACCTCTCTGAGGCACCGATGGATGAAAGGATTAACCCTCTCCCCCTTTATGTACATCTAGAAAGATCTTCAATATTGATTGAACCTACTGAATCAATCAACACTGGCACAGAGGCACAACCAAGACTCTTTTATCAAGTAGAGTCATTAACTGCACAAGAGAAAATAGAGTTTGTTGAGTTCGACAGAAGAAAGCAGATAAACTTTTCTTGGTCTTATGCTGATATGCCAGGTATTGACCTTGATCTAATCATGGACCATCTGTCACTAGCTCTAAGAGCTAAGCTAGTTAAATAAAAGATGAGAAAAATACACTCCCACATAGCTTTAATAGTAAAAGAAGAGGTCAAGAAGTTACTAGATGTGGGGTTCATTAAATCCATTGACTACCCAGAGTGGGTCTATAATATTGTACCTATTTTAAAGCCTGAGAAGAGAATTAGAATATGCAATGACTTTAGAGATTTAAATAAGGCTTGTTTGAAAGATGATTTTCCTTTACCAAACATTAATATCATCATTGAGCTCAGAGAAAGTCACACCATGTTGTCCTAAATGGATGGTTTTTCTGGATATAACCAAATCACGATAGCACCAAAGGATCAACATAAAATAGAATTCACATGTCCATGGGGGAGCTATTGTTGGTGCGTTATGCCATTCGGTCTCAAGAATGCAGGATCAACATATCAGCAAGCAATGACAATGATCTTCCATGATATGATGCATACCATCATGGAGGATTATGTTGATGATATCTTAGGGAAATCACTCACCAGAGAGGGACATCTTGAAGTCTTCAACAAAATATTCACAAGGCTAGAGTAGTTTAATGTACGGTTGAATCCTAAAATGTGTGTTTTTAGAGTAACATCTGGAAAACTACTTGGATACATCGTATTAGCAAATAGAATAGAGGTGGACCTGGCAAACGTCAAAGAAATTATGGAAATGCTACCACCAAAGAATCTGAGTTAGCTATGGTCTTTACAGGGAAAGTTGTAGTCAATTAGAAGGTTCATCTCCCAACTAGTAGACAAGTTCCATCCATTCTCACATCTATTGCATAAAAATGTTCCATTCAAATGGGATGATAACTATGAGCAAGCATTTCAGCACCTAAAATAATATCTCATGAATCCACCTATCTTAATGCTGCCAATTCAAGGCAAACCTCTACTATTATATATATCAGCTACACCCACAGCTTTGGGAGCACTATTAGCACAAGAAAACCATGAAGGAAAGGAGCAAGTAATCTACTATATTAGTAGGATATTAGTAGGTTATGAGCTTTAGTTTACACCAATTGAAAGGGCATGCCTTACGGTGATCTTCACTTCACAAAAGTGGAGACACTACATGCTCTCTCACTCCATAAAGCTGGTAGCAAAGATCGACCCACTAAAGTATCTCCTCAGCAAAGCTACCCTAATAGGTAGAATATCCAAATGGGTTATGATTCTCATTGAATTTGACATTGAGTATGTGGAAAAAAGAGCCATAAAAGGATAGGTCATTGTAGATCAGCTGGCGGATGTAGCTTTGATTGATAATAACCCCTTGAATTTTGAGTTTCCTGATGAATCTATATTCAACATCACAACAATCGCTTGGAAGCTCTACTTTGATTTGTCATATATGCAACATGGATCTGGAGCAGGCATTTTGCTAATAATACCGTAGGGGATACAATCCCTAAATCATACAGACTTTTGTTCCCATGCACCAACAATGTGGTCAAGTATGAAGCTCTGGTTATTGGCATAAAGATGGCAGTTGAGTGGAAGATCAAAGAGCTTCTTGTATATGGGGACTCACAACTTGTCATTAATCAAATAAATGAAGAATACCAAACAAAGGATGAGAAGTTGATACCTTACAAGTGTATGGTGGACAACTTCAAAGAATATTTTGTTGTGATCTCCTTCGAGCAAATACCAAGGTTGGAAAACAAAGCAATAGATGCAATGGCCATTATTGCATCCCTTCTAGATATCCTTGAAAATCAATCACATTATGAGTTTTTGGTGGAGCCAGTCTCCCATCTAGCCTATGAAAGTCCAGAAAATAATAACACTATTTACGACATTGTAGGAGCTGATTCTCCTTTATATGGTAGGATTTACACCTATCTTAAAGAGAATATCCTACCTCCTGACCTGTCAAACAACCAAAAATGTACGTTCATACACCAATCATCCAGATATACCATTATTATTGACACCCTGTACAGACGAGGTTTAGGTGGTACTCTCCTTAGGTGTTTAGATAGTGATGAATATCAGACCTCTCTAAGGGAGGTTCATGAAGGCATTTGCGGGACACACTCTAGTGGTCCTAATCTGGTGAAGAAACTCATGTGTTTAGGATATTACTGGCTGAGCATGGAAAAAGATTCCTATCAGTTTGTCAAGTGATGTAAGAAATGCCAGATTCATGGTAATTTGATACATACACCCGCTCAGGAATTACAACCTTTAATGACACCTTGGCCCTTTTGTCAATGGGGACTTGATCTAGTAGGCAAGATTCACCCTTCCTCCTCCAATGGCCACAAATTCATTATCACAGCCACAAAGTATTTTATGAAGTGGATTGAGGCCATTCCATTAACCACCATCATAGTGAAATAGATTTCATCCTTCATCCTTAACTATATCATATGCAGATATGGCATTCCATTATCCATTGTCATAGATAATGGAAGACCCTTCAAGAATCAAGATGTACAAGAACTCTCTAGTAAATTCCATGTCTGGCATCATTTCTCTACTCCATACTACCCGCAAGGTAATGGCCAACCTGAGGCATTGAATAAAACCATTCTTAAGATACTCAAAAAGACTGTCGATGACACTGGCCAAGACTATCATATGCAATTGAATCCCGCTCTATAGGCCTATAGAACCAATATATGCACACCCGTAGGTGTGACACCATACTCCCTTGTCTATGGCTCTGAAGCCATATTACCTATCAAAGTTGAAATTCCTTCCCTCAGGGTGTCATTAAAGGGACTAATTAATGATGAGGAATATAGAGTATCAAGGGTTCAAGAAATAGAACTACTAGAAGAACAAAGACAACATGCCTTGAACAATCTTAAGGCATACCAATAGAGAATGTCAATGAGCTACAATCATAAGGTTAAGCCTAGGGTCTTTCAGGTAGGTGATCTGGTCCTAAGATAGAACCCACACAATCAACAGAATATAGAGAAGAAGGGGAAGTTTGAACCCAATTGGTTGGGTCCCTATATCATAGTCACTACCTATGGATCAATTGCGTATCAGCTCTCAACATCAGAAGGTGAAGTGTTTGATGATCCTATTAATAGTATGCACCTTTGAAGGTTCTATACCTAATAACCCCAATGCAAGGGACACAAAAAAAATGGTACAAGTAGAAGCAAGTGGTGAAAACCTAGAAATAGGTGCTATTTGTGACTAACCACTACCTCCATCTATTAATACAACCCAACCTGCATCCATCTTTCCTATCATATTCATCTAGTAACTGCATCCATTTCGCATCTACTTCACAATGACTTACCATAGCTTGGTGTCTTGTCACCTGTATCACCTTATCCAGTAGGGTCATCCAATCATAGTATCCTATCGTTTATCCTATCACAAGTCTATCATCAATATCAATCATTTTCTGAACTATGTTGCCTCTTAGTTATCACGTAGGCAAGGCCATCATGGATGCGCCCCCGAGGCTGCTCCTTTTCCATCCATTCTGTCCCATGTCATTCAACTTGGGTGTATTTGAGTCTGCACCATTTCTCATCGCCTAAGTCTTTAGGTCCACATAGGTCCACCCTGAACTATGTTGCCTCTGCGTCGTCACGTAGGCAAGGCCATTTAGCAATGAGCCCTAGAGGCACTAGGTTAGTCCATTAGGGCCCATCACATTGTTCATTGTTAGTTCATCCTTAATAAGTAAATCCTCTACTTGACTGGGGGAAAATCCTTGACCTAGTCAGGGGATAGGATTATTGAATGCTATAAATTTAGAGGGAAAATAATTGGATCATGATTTTATCACTAGACAACAAGCAACATGACAAGCAAGTTTTCAACATCATCTTGATAGAAAAGACAACAAGACTACACTTGACAAATTCTTTTTGACCTAAGACATCAAACTTATTCTATCAAGTTATTACAAGAAAACATGTTTTGGGCAAGAAAGTTTCTTCAATGGTTGTTTTAAAAGTCTTATATCATGATTTTTGTTATTATGTCTTTCTATGCTATTGAAGGATGTATCAAACTAGAGAAGCTATGATGGGGGCATAATCATTTTATTTGTCTGTTCTTTGTGGATTTACCTTTAGTAATGTGAAAGCCTAGTCTAATGACATGATCAACAAAATGATCATCAAGGACATCAAAGGTCTAAACATGAAACAGGTTTAATCCTTGTCTGTTGATACACAAGCAATACTCAGGTCATCTTGGTTCAATTATACTTAGATGCTTGTACTAACTTGCTAAATCAAAATCCATGTAAGAAATACTTAGGTCATAATGGTTTAATTATAAATAGATGCTTGTGCTTTCTTACAACATTTTAAAAGCTCAATGTTGAAACAAAGTACTTCAAAAACTCACACAATCAAAGATGACAAGAATTCATATCCATACTTATCCCATTGCATTCCATTACATTACAAGAATGTTATCATTTTTACCAAAATCCTTGTGTCTTTGTGATCTATCATTATCCAATTTCTTATCTATCATTGTCCAATTTTTTAACGTTTATTACCAAATCATTCATTATCACATTTGTTATCTTTCATTATCATTTCTTTTCATATATCCAGTTCATTTTTTTCTAAAAAAGTGCATTGTTATTAAGATTGAGTATACTTGGCATTAACAAAAATAAATCATTGTGTGTCATGATTCGATCCATCATCATAAATGCATATCATTTTGTCCATTAGGATGCATAAACACAAGTAAATCATAAATCACCATAGCAAGTATATACTCAAATCAATCATCCATTTTAGTTTCATATGTATATCATGATAGAAAACAAAAAATACAAAAACATAGATAACATGATCATCAATTAAACCATCTTAAGGCATGCATACATGATTCTTATCATTAGATTTAGCAGTGTACAAATCAATACATGTAGAAATCATCACATATAGATACTTCTTGCATATAGCATTAATTCAAACATCATATAGCATGTAGAAACATCATGCCTAGTGTCAAATTCTATAGAAGCATCAACATAATCATCATAGTATTGCATCATACAAGTCATCTTATAGAGCATCAGGTCCATCGCATAACATAAGCATGAGCATCAAAATCATAAACCATGTAAGTCATCTATAAGCATAGCACATCATAACATCATAGCATCATAACATAAGTCATGTCCATCGCATATCATCATCATCAAAAGAATAAGAGTGTCCAAGTATACAATGATGTCAAAATAATAATACATCTCGAAGTGTCTAAACCAAAGTGGTGTATACATGTCCAAATAAAACTACTAGAAACAAATACATGTCTAAAGGAACAGCTAGGAATGGCTTCCTCCTAATGGTGTTGGCTATGGTGGTATGATGCCTCCTACTCCTCCTCCTCTATCTGTTGTCCCTGTCCCTGGTGCAACTCCTCCTGATGGTCGCGAGGTGGCCCCATAGGTCCCATCACCCCACCACTCTCTGTTAGTCCCCTCTGCAACCTGCCATGGTCACTAGGTCTATATCTACCTGCCTTGTGCTCTGGTGGTACTGCCTGCTCATATAGGGACCACCAATAGAATATCTCTTGACCTATCCTGACCATCTCTAAAACTATTTGGCCAATGCCACCCTGTGGTGTAGTATGTTGCACCTACTCCAAGTACAACAACAAAATTTATTTATAGTGACTTGGAGGTGCTTGGATTTATCCCGTTATCACTTAAGGTCATCCCACTTGGAAGGAAGGAATTCCAAGGGAAGGCCTCTCTAAAGGTAAAACATGCAAAATGATAAGTTTGGCATTTTGGTCATCTAGTTATGGGGAGAGCATAGTCCTATTATCATTCTAAAAACATAGAGAACACTGGTTTTTTATCCCCCTAGTTAAAAGAAAAATAACTAAATGTGTTAGCTCTACCAAGCACATAAATTTGTAGCAAGATAGAAATAACTTGGAAAAGATCTTATTAATTTTATCCCTCTAACAAATCTAGGTGTAGATTGTTGTTTGCAGAAATAAAACAAGTGTTACTTTCCCCTATTAAGCTATGTGATAGATTGTAGTGCAAGATAGTAAAAACATAAAGAAATTGTCCAGTTTTTTACCCCTAGGTTGGGACTAGATGAAAGTTGTGATGCAACAAAATGATTTACTTTCCTCCTAGTTAAGTCTATGTGATGATTTGCATGAACATATAAAGTTACTCCTTCCTAATTAGTTCTAGGTGACTTAATAATATAGCTAAAATGACTAAATCCAGCTCCTAACACCTGCAAATAAAAGTTAGTATGAAAAACCTTATAAAATTTTTACAACTCTCTATTACAAATTAAATGCATAGGATAGCATATCATATGCACAATACTGCATTGTATATGCGCAGATTTGTAAATGCATGGCAATAACAGTCAAAAGCATAGGACTACACTGTATATGCATAGGAATATCAGAAGTGCATCAAAAAGCCTCAGATGCGCAACAATACTGGTTGGATGCTCAGAAAGGTAAAAGCGCAACAAGAAATGTTGTATGCGAAGAATTGGAAGTTGTATGCGCAAAAGCAACCTGTCGTGACAGAACCTTCACAAAACACTCAGATTGATTTGAAGCTCTTGATTTGGAGGAGGTGTAGGAAGCAATGGCATGTTTTCTTAGGGGATGGTTGATTTAGTGATTTAGGTACCCACATAGACTTAGGATTTTTATGATTTGTATTTTGATTGTGGGATGAAGAAATTTGGGATTTTTGAATGGAATGAGATTTTTGGGATTTTTTGATGGAAGAGGATTGTTGGGATTTTTTAGATGTGGATGCTTCATTTGACTTGCTTTCTTCTTGGTTAGGTACCCAAATTGTTTTAGTTTTGGCCTTTTCTTTTGGAGATGAATTTGGTCCCACCAGGTGTGCTAGAAATGTGGATGGAAAAATGGATCAAATGCAATACAAAGATAATGACAGCAAACCCAATACTTTTACCTTCAAACCAAGTCCTCCACACATGATAGAACAAAGTAGATGCACCCTAAGCTACTATCTATGTTCTAGATGATAAATGATTGGTAATGAGATGTTGATTGCTCATGATTTCTACAGCATAACAATAGATAGAAGATAATGGATATCTAGAGTCATTTCGATAGTATGATGATACTTGAAGATGGATGCATAAGAATGGCCTAGTTGAGGATTCATTTATAGAAGATGGGGGATAAGGATCGATGGCTAGGATTGAAAGGTGAATTATGTGATGTGGATGACTAAGATTAAAAGGTGATTTAATTCAAGGCCACTTCATTTAATAAAAGGTAGAGGTGTGACAAGTAATTTAAATAAGGTGGTAGTGTGACACATAATTCAAATAAAAAATTATTTAAATTATGAGAGAGGGACATGTGTTGTGATGAGAAGAAATGTGGGGGCTAATTTAAACAAATATTTTATTTATTTAAATTAGATGATGGAGGAATTAATTAAATAAATATAATTTATTTAATTAATTGGCTAATGGGATAAATGGGATTAAAATGGGATTAGGATTGGAATTAATTAAATAAATATAATTTATTTAACTAATTAGGTGATGAAAGGGGTATGTGAGGGTCCTAGGACAAAATGTCATAAGATGTCTCAAGTAATGTATCGACAATGTGATGTTGTAAGACTTGGTCAATTTTAGGTGTCTATACTACCAATCTATCTCCTAGAAAGAATGCACCGACACTAATGCTCTTTCTATCATCCACACAACCAGCCCAATCTAAATCTGTGTATGTAGTCAAAGTGAAGTCATCACTAATAGGATACCATAGACCATAATCTAATGTACTCTTCAAGTATCTGAATATCCTCTAAGTACAACTTTGGCATGTGTCTCCTTAGGAGCAGCTTGAAATCTAGCAACCACGTAGACAAATTGCATGGTATTAGGCCTTGTTGTAAGATATAAGAGACTTCCAATCATAGATTTGTAGAAAGTTTGATCTACTAAAGCAGATTCATTGAATCTTTGCTAAGCTTACATCCAATGACCATAGGTGTACTATCTAGCTTGCAATCTTCCATCTTGAATTTCTTTAGAGTTTCCTTCACATACTTAGTTTGAAATATGAAAATTCTTATTTCTAATTGATTCACTTGTAAACCAAGAAAAATGCTAATTCTCTTAGCATTGACATTTCAAATTCTTTCTGCATTGCATTAGTAAAGGTTGCTCTATATAAACTTCCTTGTCTAGATAGCCATTGAGAAATACAGAATTTACATCCATCTGGTACACCTTGAAGTTTTTATAAACTGAATATGCAAGAAACATTCTAATGGCTTCAAGCCTAGCCATAGGTACAAATGTCTCCTCAAAATCTATGCCTTCAACTTGAGCATAGCCATTGCAAACTAATCTAGATTTGTTTCTAGTTATATGCCCATCTTCATTCAGTTTATATCTAAACACCCATTTTGTGCCTATGACATTCTTATCAGCAGGCCTTGGAACAAGTTCCTAAGTCTGATTTTTCTCTATTTGACTAAGTTCTTCCTTCATGGCCTCAATCTAGCTATCATCTTTACTAGCTTCTTCATAAGATTTAGGTTCTATTTCATAGAATAAAGAATAGTTTACCTATTATTGTTGTGTAAGCTTTTTCCTTGTCATGACACCATCAACTTTGTTTCCAAGAATTTGATTCTCAGAATGATCTCTTTTGACATACTTGGGTGGAGCCTTTAGAGTAGATTTTGGTTGTTCCTCTTCATCAGTGTCATTCTCCTCTTGTGACTCTTCTTTTGCAACTTCTTCTTCTTCATAAGCAGGGACCTTTGAATACATGTCATTTTTATGTGACAACTGAGAGCAGTCTTTATCCACTCTAACATTCACACTTTCAACTATCTTTTGCAACCTTTTATTATAGCACTTATAGGATTTTCTTGTAGTTGAATAACTAAGAAATATTCCTTTATCAAATCTTGTCTCAAATTTACTCAAGGTATCTTCATCCCTTTTTATAAATCATCTACTTCCAAATATTCTAAAATACTTCACAGATGCAAGTTTGCCTTTCCATAATTCATATGGAGCCTTATCATGGTTTACTCTTAACTGACCTTTGTTAAGAATGTAAACATCAGTATGAACTACTTCCTTCCAGTATCTATCAGGTAGTTTGGCTTCATTCGACATTGTTCTAGCCATTTCCTAGATATTCTATTCTTTCTTTCAACAATTCCATTTTGTTGAGGTGTCCTAGCTACAAAGAAATGTCTTTTAATCCCATGCTTTTCACAGTACTGATCAAATTCATTAGAAGTGAATTCTCCACCTCTGTTAGACCTTTAGCATTTTATCCTTGAACCAATCTCATTCTCAAATAGCCCTAAAGATATCAAATCTTTCTAAATCTTGAGATTTATCTTTAAGAAAAGTTACCCATGTCATTCTTGAATAGTCATCTATAAGCAACATGAAATCATTTCTCCACTGATGCTTTTGGTTCTGGTTGGTCCACACAAGTTTGTATGTATCAACTCCAAGGGTTTTGAAGTTGAATATTCCTTTGTCTTGAAACTAGCCCTTGTCTTCTTCCCTTCTTGGAATTCTTTACAGAAGGTACTTGCAGTTTTGCCAATACTAGGCATATGTCTCACTGCATGTTTCCTGCTAATCTTCACCAGATGATCAAAGTTGATGTTGCCCATCCTTTTGTGCCATAACCAACTTTCATTAGTTTCTCCTAATGGACATCTTCCACCTTTCACCTCCTTCAGATGGTATAGGTTGTTGTTTGTTCTATTTTCCTCAACAAGTCTACCATAGCTAGCTTCTCTTATATCACATCCACTAGCATGAAATAACAAGTTATATCCCTTGTCACACATCTGGCTGACACTAAGCAAGTTATCTTGTAACCCCTCTACATACAACAATTACCGAGCATTAGTTTTACCATCTATGCATAATGTGCCTTTTCCAGTTATCTTAGTAGTGGTGTTATCACTGAATTTGATAGAACCACCATTCCATTTCTCAAAATGGTGAACTTGATCTTATCTCCAATCATATGACTAGAGCATCCATTGTCTATTACCCAAGGATTGCCTTGTCCTTTGGCATGAAAAATTCTTTGGACTATCATGGATTGTTCATTCTTCTTTTCTATCCAATGCCTTTTTGAATTTTCTTCTTTTCCTCAGAAGGCTTTGCAAGTTCTTTCTTCTGAGCAGGGGGTGCATATTCTTTCTTTTGACTTGTAGAGGATTTTCTAGGTCTTTTTTGTTTTCTTGCAGGAGCATGTATCTTGTCTTGGAGGAGTAAATCTCCTTTTCTCTTGTTTAGAAGGTTGTATAAACACACTTCTACAAAACTTGGCAGTATTCCCATAGTTGTTACAATTATAGAAAATATAATTCATATCAACTAAAGGGGCAAAAGGATTTTTCCTTGAAAAATCACCCCTATCCATTCTCCTAGGTCTAATTATGTATTTTATTACTTTATAGGCTCTTTTGTCTTCTTAGGCATAGTAGAACTTGACTCACCTTTTTCTTCAACTACTTTGAGTAGCAGCTTTGATAGTCTTCTCTTCAACATTCTTCTTAGAGACAACATCCTTGAAACTCTTGTCTTCCATAAATCCTAACCCAAGCATGTTGGATAAGGACCTTTGACAACCAATTATTTCATCAAGAATTTCAGAGCTCTTCACAAGCTTAAGGCTTCTATTTAATTATATATTTACCTTTTCTAATCGTTCCTTAGAGAGACAACTTTAGCCTCTAGTTTTTGGCATTCTTCCAGTTTGGTTTTCAAACTCAAACTAGTAACTTCCTCTATTCTCTTAGTATCTACTAGCTGCAACTTCAAACCTAATACAAGTTTTTCATCTTATTCAATCCTTAACTTGTATTTTTCATTTTGTTTTCTCTCATCTTTCAAGTCTTCTAAGGCAAAGACTAGTTCACCTTCCAAATCAACTTCACCCTCTTCTTCTTCATTAGAGTCTTCACAGAAATCTTCTATAGGACTATTTTCATTTTCTTGATTTCAATAGTCATAAATGCAGTTTCATAATTTTCACTTGTAGAACTATCATCTGTAGAACTAATTTCTTTGTCTACATATAGACTCTTTTTCTTCTTATTAAAGTTTCTCTTTTTATACTTGGAAACTTTTTGACTCCAAGAACTATCTCCCTTTTAATTTTCATCTAAGGGACATTTAGATGCAAAATGACCAATTTTTCCACAATTTAAACACTTAAAGGGTAGCTTACCTTTGTATTTGCCAGAGCCCTTCTTCAATTTTCTGACAAAATTTGCTTCTACTTCACTTGAACTGGTACTCATTTCTGAATCTTCTTCAATTTTCTTGACTTTGAAAGTCTTGAATGTTGCTTCTTTCTTTGTTGAACTAGAATTTGCACTTCTCATCTCATATGTTGTTAGTGACCCAAATAATTCATCCATAGCAAGATTATCCAAATCTTTTTCTTCCTCAATTCAAGACTTTAGAGTCATACCTCTATGGGAGAGACCTTAGAACCTTCTTTACAACCACCTTATCTTTTAAATCCTCTCCAAAACCTCTGATTACATTCACCGCCTCATCTACCCTGAGCATATGTGTTACAATATTCTCATCATCTTTCATCTTTTGAGCCTTGAATTTGCCTCTATGAATTTACATTTTTGCTTACTTGACTTATCATCACCATCATAGATGTTGTGCAACTTATCCCATATGTCTTTGGTGGATTTATAATGCATGACTTTCACAAATTCTATATTGGTTAGACCACATAGTATAGCATTCTTTGCTTTGGCATTGTTTTCACAATCTTTCTTATCATCTGCATTGGACATAGTTGTTGGTGGTGTGTAGCCATCTATAACAGATTTTCATACATTAAATCCAAGAGAGGTCAGGTAAGTCTCCATTCTGATGCTCTAGAAAGCATAATTGGATCCATTAAATAATGGTGCTTTATTTAAAGAAGAACCCTCATGTCCTGCTATAGTGTTCTTGTGACCAGATATTCCTTAGGTGGTTAAACTTTTTTCAAGGAACCCTATGCTCTAATACCAATTGTTGAAAGAACACCAATACGCTTAGAGGGGGGTGCATCAGTGTATGTTAATTCTAACAATATTAATCCAGGAGACAAAATTCAAGGGCACACATAAATCACATAACACTAGATGTACATGGAAAACACTAAAAGGGAAAAACCACGGTGAGAATGTTACGTGAGTCTACTGCTCAAATCCAACCTCAAAATAAACAATGATTACATGTGTTTTGTAGGCACCAACCCACAAGTACACCAACACCCAAGATGATGTTTTGAGGCACCAACCTACATGTACATCACACACCTTAATTGAGCTCCAACTCAATACAATGAGGCACCAACCCCTAAATTCTTACAAATTCTTATATGCAAACAATGGTTCTTCTCTAACCTAAAATGCACCTTTTCAATTCATGTACTATGCTCTCCTTTTCTACCTGGTGTTCTCATGAACATAATCTTCCTCTCCCTCTCAACTCATCTTACAATCTACAATATCCCTTTTTACTCAATACACATGCCTTTGAACATTTGTATGTTTGTGCAAACCCTTCACACTCTGCCTATGAAAGAAAATGTTTAGTTGAGTAACATTTTGTAATTGAATTCATTGTGTATATATCCCCTATACACGTTGTAGAATACTATCTTTAGCAATGACCAACTGAATCAACAAGATGATAACTATTTCCATAGTTACAATTAATCCTAACTGCTTCGCATTCCATCAAAATTGTTATAGGAACAATCTTGCATCAATACAATCGAATCGAGTTCTTCTTTGTAGTTAACTTCTTATCAATTTTAACTTCAGGAAATAGACATTTTCTTACTTTAAATATCAACCATTGATCTCACCTTTTCCACCATCTTGAGTGGACATGTGTCATCATCTCGCACCATTTCATTCGATGATTAAGAACCATGTATCGCTATGCACTAATGTGATCCCCTCCTTCATTGTGCACGGTTTACATATTAACCCTTTGAAAAAAATCTTTGGCCAATGAGAAGTTTCCACGACATTAATTTTTCCACCTTGAACATAGTCAAAAAGTCTTCATTCTTACTACATGCAACCAACACTTGCCACTTGGAAACATCATGCAGTCATTCAGAGTGGCCATCCTACTATCTCGATGTCCTTGCGAGCTTGCAAAATCTTGACACATGGCATGATTTCACACTCGCACAAACAACAAAAACTTGCATTCTATTCCTTTGCACATATGTGTTAGCCATTGATCTTATAGGATCAATGCACACCATTGGATCAACATTAAAGTGATTGCACTTTAGTCTCCTTCGCAAGCCTTAGTTGGTCTCATTCGCAAGCCTTCTTTAGTCTCCTTCGTAGGCCATAAGAAGGAATGTCACCTGAGATAATAAGCACTAGGAAATGGGGCTGGTAATATGAAAATGATGATTGCTTAAGTTGTCACTTAAGTGACATCTCACCTGGGATAGCAAGTCAACATCAAAATATAACACCTAAGGAAATAAACTTGCCATAGGGTTTTAAAGGAGATAAACCCTAATGCAGAGCATGACCTATGCTTATGAATGCTTTAGTTGCATAAAGACATCAATGACTTTCACAAAGACAATCCCTTGACATCAATGACAATAATGCCAACACCTTTTTGGTAAACCCCACTAATTTTGCACTTAGTGTTCATGATTACAAACTTATTTCAGATCTTTGCTATGTTGATTAGTTGTTAAATCTGATTACAAATTGTTGTAGCATATCATACTTGTCATTTGTGTTTAATTTAGAAAGAAAGAACATTTGTACACCTATCTTTCTTTGAGATTTGAAAGCAAAAAAAAACAAAACTAGTTTAAATACAAACATGTTTTCTTCTTTTGTTACATCACTATCCACTTTCACTCAAAGAGTTATTCCATCCAAGGCATATGATCATGACTTAGGTCTTCCTATGTCACTATATGATTGTGGTACATCTCCTAAAATCATCTCTACTTGTAGGGATATTTTGGTGCAAGAGCATATAATCATTGATATTTTGCCTCCCCTTCCTTTTGGGCATGTGGCATTGATGGATGAAGAGTCTCACCAAGGTTACATTGAATAAACACATTACTTTATCTTCTTCTAGAGATGAGGCATTAGTAGATGTTGAGTGTATCAATTCTACTTCTACCACATCTTCCATAGTCCATGATAATCCCATGACTCATCCTATGGATCTTCCTCCTTTAGTTGAATGTTCAATATCACTAAGGATCTGAAGACCTCTTCTCCTCCTCCTTTGGTTGCATGTTCAAGCTCCTTGGACATCACTAAGCATATATGTCAAAATCAAGTCAATGCAATTTATGTTTCTGGTTCCCAAAAGAAACCTATGAAACCAAATAATTTTGTACACCTTCGTTCTGATGTTCCACAACCACAATCTAGTCTTGTTTTGACTGTTTGAAGTGTTCCAAACCCATCTCGACCTCTTGGTTACATTTACAACTTTACAAAACAACTAATGTGTTCATAATGTGTTGTAATAACCCCATCATCATGCGGTTTCTCACACATATAACACTCACTATAACAAACAAAGTAAGTGATGCAAAGGAAAAGATCAATCTCACTTCATATTGGCAAAGTTCATAACAATGTGTTTCAAATCCACATTCTTTATCATAACCAAGGCTCTCAACATAACACCATTTTTGTTTTATTCATCATCTCTGACCCAAATTAGGTTTAACCTATCCTTCTGAACCTTAACTCAATCAAAATAAACAATCAACAAGGACTGTTCCTTCATGCATGCAACCTTCTCTTCAAGGACTATCTTTAATCGGCAACTATGGCACTCACACTATAACCAATCAATAGAAACTTGTTCAACACATCACCTACACATGGTCTTTGACCAAATAACTAACTTCTACACTTGCAAGGACAAAAGACAGCAAAAGACAGTTTGACTGCCCTTTGACAGTGTTGTGACAAGCTTGTTTCCTTATAGCCCTGTCCTTAGGGACTGTCAAACATAACTCCTGCTACTGGACCTTTCTCAAGACTATGATGGCATCTTTGAATACCCATTAACCATTTTTAAAACATATCCAAAACCCAACATAGATTACTTTGGAAGGAACGACTCAAAACAGGACTATCACGTTCCAGTTTAGGCCTAATTAGGCCTTGTCCATACAAAGGCTTATTGGTTTTATTACTTCCAACCCCAAGTTTATTCAACAAATGGTTTGATCATTCTTATCTTGACCTACTTATTCTTATCAAGCCACAAAAGACATTTCCCATGCATGATTTAAGAAACCCTAGGTCTGTAACACTTCACTATTCTTCCAAACTCTATTTTCTCTGGACTGTCACACAAAAAACAGTCATAAACTTTGCTTTTTCCTTCTTAAACCTTAATTATTTGATTCAAAACTTCTCAAATATGAAAACAATTGCTACTATAGTCATTCTCCACTGCAGGTGAGCAACATGCAATGCACAAAATGGGAGAAACACAGTCTTTCTTGCCACTGTTTACCCTAACAGAGGGTTTGGACAGTTTCTACTAAAAATGAAATATCTTTCACAAAACGAAACCAAAATGCATGCAACCAAATGGGAAGGGAAGGTGATTAAAAGACCTTTCATGTAAAATCACTTAGAAATGACTTCCTACCCATACAGGGCTGTACAATGCAAGAAGATAGTAATTCTAGAAGAAAAACACGGAAAAACACTGCTTTTTGCTATTTCATCTCAAATCTCCCATCACCTCCCCATCTTTAATGGTTACAAGGCCTTTTTTAAAGGCATAACAAAGTGTCTTTTCAGTTTCCATTGTCTTGGAATGAACCAAGAGCCACAAGACTCTTCACCTTCTAAATTTACATCATTTTAGCATTTTTACATAACAACCTATTACATTGTATGCAATATTTTGCATATTTGAACTTCCTAGTGACCTCTAATACATAACAATGACTTGATTATCGTTATACAATGATGAATCATTACAATATTGGATCATTTTAATCAAACTCCTATGGAAGTCAAGGTGCTCCTGCACCATACAACCAACCAACAAAGATTTCCAAGTCCCTTGGAAATGTATCTGCAACAAAAGTCTCTTTCCTCTGTCTTCAATCTTCAATCTACTCAACTACAATCTTCCAAATCTTCACATCAAGAAAGGTGACCAACCAACCAACAAAACAAACTACCATCTTCACAGAGCATCCTCAGGCTCCTTCTACTCCCATCAGTGGAGTATTCTTCAGGCTGCAACGTCAAGTGCTTCTACAGGTATCCATCTCTCTCACTGCTTCACAACAAACCAACTCACCAAATCATTCATCTCACCCAACAACAGATCCTGGTGATGCACCTACCACTCTCTCCTCAGTGGTTTCTCTCTGCATCCTTCTCCAGCCAAATCTCTATTAGAGAATGGTCATGACAGACCTCATCTTGTCTGCCAACACACACAACCTCAGAAAACATCCTTCTTGCAGCTAGATGGATAAGCACCTGCAACCAAACAACTTAGCAAACCAAAAACAAAGGTCGCCAACAAACTTTAACTCTTCATCTCAGAAACAACATCTCCTCCCAGAGCTTTTTCTAGCTTTGATACCAATCTAATGCATAGGAAAAGATCAATCTCACTTCATATTGGCAAAGTTCATAACAATGTGTTTCAAATCCACATTCTTTATCATAACCAAGGCTCTCAACATAACACCATTTTTGTTTTATTCATCATCTCTGACCCAGATCAGGTTTTAGCTATCCTTCTGAACCTTAACTCAATCAAAATAAACAATCAACAAGGACTGTTCCTTCATGCATGCAACCTTCTCTTCAAGGACTGTCTTTAATAGGCAACTATGGCACTCACACTATAACCAATCAATAGAAACTTGTTCAACACATCACCTACACATGGTCTCTGACCAAATAACTAGCTTCTACACTTGCAAGGATAAAAGACAGCAAAAGACAGTTTGACTGCCCTTTGACAGTGCTGTGACAGGCTTGTTTCCTTGTAGCCCTGTCCTTAGGGACTGTCAAACATAACTCCTGCTACCGGACCTTTCTCAAGACTATGATGGCATCTTTGAATACCCATTAACTAGTTTTAAAACATATCCAAAACCCAACATAGATTACTTTGGAAGGAACTACTCAAAACAGGACTGTCACGTTCCAGTTTAGGCCTAATTAGGTCTTGTCCATACAAAGGCTTATTGGTTTTATTACTTCCATCCCCAATTTTATTCAACAAATGGTTTGATCATTCTTATCTTGACCTACTTATTCTTATCAAGCCACAAAAGACATTTCCCATGCATGATTTAACAAACCCTAGGTCTGTAACACTTCACTGTTCTTCCAAACTCTGTTTTCTTTGGACTGTCACATAGAAAACAGTCACAAACTTTGATTTTTCCTTCTTAAACCTTAGTTATTTGATGCATAGTCTTTCTTGCCACTATTTACCCTAACAGAGTGTTTGGACAGTTTCTACTAAAAATGAAATATCTTTCACAAAATGAAACCAA
This sequence comes from Cunninghamia lanceolata, assembly GCA_027924645.1. Lineage (NCBI taxonomy): Eukaryota > Viridiplantae > Streptophyta > Pinopsida > Cupressales > Cupressaceae > Cunninghamia > Cunninghamia lanceolata. Next base: position 2,280,001 of record BSBN01001396.1, on the reverse strand, counting down.
AATGCATGCAACTAAATGGGAAGGGAAGATGATTAAAAGAACTTTCATGCAAAATCACTTAGAAATGACTCCCTACCTATACAGGGCCATACAATGCAAGAAGATAGTAATTCTAGAAGAAAAACACAGAAAAACACTGCTTTTTGCTATGTCATCTCAAATCTCCCATAACCTCCCCATCTTTAATGGTTACAAGGCCTTTTTTAAAGGCATAACAAAGTGTCTTTTCAGTTTCCACTATCTTGGAATGAACCAAGAGCCACAAGACTCTTCACCTTCTAAATTTGCATCATTTTAGCATTTTTACATAACAACCTATTACATTGTATGCAATATTTTGCATATTTGAACTTCCTAGTGACCTCTAATACATAACAATGACTTGATTATCCTTATACAATGATGAATCATTACAATATTGGATCATTTTAATCAAACTCCTATGGAATTCAAGGTGCTCCTGCACCATACAACCAACCAACAAAGATTTCCAAGTCCCTTGGAAATGTATCTGCAACAAAAGTCTCTTTCCTCTGTCTTCAATCTTCCATCTACTCAGCTACAATCTTCCAAATCTTCACATCAAGAAAGGTGACCAACCAACCAACAAAATAAACTACCATCTTCACAGAGCATCCTCAGGCTCCTTCTACTCCCATCAGTGGAGTATTCTTCAGGCTGCAACATCAAGTGCTTCTACAAGTATCCATCTCTCTCATTGCTTCACAACAAACCAACTCACCAAACCATTCATCTCACCCAACAACAGATCCTGGTGATGCACCTACCACTCTCTCCTTAGTGGTTTCTCTCTGCATCCTTCTCTAGCCAAATCTCTATTGGAGAATGGTCATGACAGACCTCATCTTGTCTGCCAACACACACAACCTTAGAAAACATCCTTCTTGCAGCTAGATGGATAAGCACCTGCAACCAAACAACTTAGCAAACCAAAAACAAAGGTCACCAACAAACTTTAACTCTTCATCTTAGAAACAACATCTCCTCCCAGAAGTTTTACTAGCTCTGATACCAATCTGTTGCAGAGGAAAAGATCAATCTCACTTCATATTGGCAAAGTTCATAACAATGTGTTTCAAATCCACATTCTTTATCATAACCAAGGCTCTCAACATAACACCATTTTTGTTTTATTCATCATCTCTGACCCAAATCAGGTTTTAGCTGTCCTTCTGAACCTTAACTCAATCAAAATAAACAATCAACAAGGACTGTTCCTTCATGCATGCAACCTTCTCTTCAAGGACTGTCTTTAATAGGCAACTATGGCACTCACACTATAACCAATCAATAGAAACTTGTTCAACACATCACCTACACATGGTCTCTGACCAAATAACTAACTTCTAAACTTTCAAGGACAAAAGACAGCAAAAGACAATTTGACTGCCCTTTGACAGTGCTGTGACAGGCTTGTTTCCTTATAGCCCTATCCTTAGGGACTGTCAAACATAACTCCTACTACCGGACCTTTCTCAAGACTGTGATGGCATCTTTGAATACCCATTAACCAATTTTAAAACATATCCAAAACCCAACATAGATTACTTTGGAAGGAACTACTCAAAATAGGACTGTCACATTCCAGTTTAGGCCTAATTAGGCCTTGTCCATACAAAGGCTTATTGGTTTTATTACTTCCAACCCCAAGTTTATTCAACAAATGGTTTGATCATTCTTATCTTGACCTACTTATGCTTATCAAGCCACAAAATACATTTCCCATGCATGATTTAACAAACCCTAGGTCTGTAACACTTCACTGTTCTTCCAAACTCTGTTTTCTCTGGATTGTCACACAGAAAATAGTCATAAACTTTGATTTTTCCTTCTTAAACCTTAGTTATTTGATTCAAAACTTCTCAAATATGAAAACAATTGCTACTATAGTCATTTTCCACTAAAGGTGAGCAACATGCAATGCACAAAACGGGAGAAACACTGTCTTTCTTGCCATTGTTTACCCTAACAGAGGGTTTGGACAGTTTCTACTAAAAATGAAATATCTTTCACAAAATGAAACCAAAATGCATGCAACCAAATGGGAAGGGAAGGTGATTAAAAGACCTTTCATGTAAAATCACTTAGAAATGACTCCCTACCTGTACAGGGCCGTACAATGCAAGAAGACAGTAATTCTAGAAGAAAAACACAGAAAAACACTACTTTTTGCTATTTCATCCCAAATCTCCCATCACCTCCCCATCTTTAATGGTTACAAGGCCTTTTTTAAAGGCATAAAAAAGTGTCTTTTCAGTTTCCACTATCTTGGAATGAACCAAGAGCCACAAGACTCTTCACCTTCTAAATTTGCATCATTTTAGCATTTTTACATAACCTATTACATTGTATGCAATATTTTGCATATTTGAACTTCCTAGTGACCTCTAATACATAACAATGACTTGATTATCCTTATACAATGATGAATCATTACAATATTGGATCATTTTAATCAAACTCCTATGGAAGTCAAGGTGCTCCTGCACCAGTAAGCAAGCACCAAGTTTGTCCACTTCCCTTCCACAAAATACTACTAGAGAATATGATCTTGTGGAGTAGCTCCACGCTACTCCAGCTAAAATCTCTTTTTTGGATTTAATATAAACCTCGTATACATACCACAAGATGCTCCAAGAGGCTCTACAAAAGATATTCATTACACCTTCTGTTAGGCTGAATGAGGTAGTAGCCCCATTTAATTGTATGCAGGCAACAAATTTAGATATCATATTCAAACAAAGTGAGTTACCTTCTCTAGAAGGACAAAACCAATATGATCCTTTTTGAATTAGGTTCAGACAACTGAGAGGGGGTGAATCAATTGTCACACAATCTAGAAATTTCTTTGTCTTAATCTTCTGTTATAACTTATAATCAAAACATTTCAGCATTAATCAATAACATATGAGTAGAAATGAAAATAGTACACTTGACACCAAGATTTTTGATGTGGAGACCCGGTTAAGGGAAAAACCATGGTGGGGGTTAACCCACAAAGATTATACTCTGTTAAAACTATTACAATGGGGAATGCACATGCATTCGAGCTCACTACCTAGAGCTCACTGCTCAAAAGAAGGCTCACTGCCTATAAGAAAAAAGAGTTACAAAATATTTGAACCGATATTTGGCATCTATCAATGCTGAATTTCAATTCTAGTTAAGCATAGAAAACTGACTTGATACACTTCATCTTTACTCTCCTCCTCTTACCATTCTACTAGCATTTGAACTTTGATCTCTACTTCTTTTCACAATTTACTCTATAGTCACAACACACAAACACACTAAAATCATCCAATTCCATCGGGTATATATATCTACAGAATGATCTACAATCTTTTTACTAGTTAGCTTCAAGAACATTTATAACTTTGTAGAGTACTTTGATCTGTTGGCTAGATCCATACATAATATGAGATGTGGATCAAGACTCCCACTCACAGATCATCAATCATGTCAGCTACCATCACTAATTATCACACATTGCCCAATAAACAACTTCTATACATCCAGAGTTAAGATCATTTGCAAGGTCGGCTTGTTCTTCTTCTGTCTATTTTATCAAACTGAGACCCGATACTCAGAAGCTAATATCTTTTGAGTCCTTCATATCCAAAGGACAAAACTATGGATTTAAATTATCTTAACAATTCTTGTAACTACCTCATATCCACAACAAACCATTCCTTTCCACCAGAGAGATCTGGATCAAGATACCGGGCCCTGTCATCTACTCTATTCCTGACTGCCCAGACTTAGATAAATTTTGACTCTGACTTCTAGTGTGAACAAATTGTGTTATGCAGATAGATGGGATGATCTTAGTTGCCATTATTGACAACACATATCATGCCTAGCAGTGTCTCTTGCCAACAATCTCCCCCTTTGGCATTGATGGCAACACTTAGTGAAAAATGACTAAGTGTTAAAATGGCTCCCCCTTAGCTTGTGCTCCATATTGTTGTTCATACTACTTTCCGGTGCTCCCCCTTAGCTAGATTCCTCATTTTTCATTGAACTTCACTCCCGCTTTGTCATCAATGGCAAAGGGTGGAGTCCACAAGCCAAATTCTCCAAAAAATTGTATATAGGACTGCATATGTACAAGTAATCATTCTATTCACATGAACTTGAGAATATCTGCAAAATTGTTTTTCAATTGCATGAGTTCAAAGGTCCAAGTATTCTTTATTCCATCCAAAATAGATATGTTCCCGCTTAACAAAAAATGCATATGCTTTTTCCTTTGTCAAATCCGAAGGATTGCTTGTCTGAAGTGCAATCTGAGCTTCTGATAAGGCATTAAACATAGTTTCTAACTTGGGGGCAATTAATTCCTGGAGCTCACAAATTCTCTTCATAATGTTCCTTTTCTCTTTACTAAGCCTCTTTATCTCATCTGTCAAGCTAATTACTTGACATTTCTAACTTATAGGTGAAACTGTTAGAGGATCAATAGTTTGTGAGATATTTGACAATTTTTGTTCTTGTTCCTTTATCTTCTTCTTAATATCCTTACTAATTTTGGACCATGATAGACAAAATTTGTACATATCTCTTCCATCATTCAAAGCATTCTGAATACTCCTTATGCTAATGCCAAGAATCATCCTATCATTTCCTATTAGATTATGTACTTCACTAAATTTTGTATCCAGAAACTCTTTCTGGAGCTTTGCCTCTGCAGATTTTTCAAAGGATACAAAATGGGTATTTACAGAACTTACAAGATTTTTCAGATGTCTAGATGGGGAATCAGATGGACTTTTCTGGTAGGAGGGCATTAACTTCTCCAAAATCCTGGTTGCAAGCTCCAATAGCTCATTGTCCTCCATGTGGAACTTTAACATCTTTTCTCTAGCCTTTACTTGGGTGAATGATGATATTTTCATCAATTGAATTAGAGAGAGAGAATCTGGATTGGTTAACCCTTAGAGTAGTTCAAGCTCATCAAGCTTAATCATCTCTTTTTCAAGAAGATTTTTCACTACATTTGCAGTGTCTCTTGCAACAATTTCTGAACCATCCTTTTGTTCATCAGATTTCTCAGTATCTGCTTTAGGTGTTTCAAAATTTGCACCATCTTCTTCTACTTTGTCTTGATTTCCTTTTTCCTCCTCTTTCTTTGCTTTATTTTTCTTTGTGTTCTTTGTAGAGGAACTCTTTCCTATTTATTCACAACTTGCTACTTGATCTGGAGGGCTCTGTGTAGTAGCAATATTCTCTTCTTTTTTAGAATGATTAGGTGGAGGAGTTACTCCTACATCAACTATTTTTTCTATCATATCTATGTCCTCTTGATTGACTTGTTCATCTTCTTGGACTTCTCCAACATTCAAATCTAATGAATCAAATCCAACCTTAGTCTCTTCATACGTTAACTCTGGAGGTTCTAAATTAACACCTTGGTCATCAATTCTTTTATTAATCTGTTCTTCTAGACCTTCAAGTTTCAGAACTGGAGGATTGACTTCTACTTGTTTCTCTAAAATAATATAATATTTATCTTTATCTAAATCCTTTCTTAGAATTTCTTCTGTTTCTTTTGCAATTTCCTCAGTTTCACCAAGCATAAGTTTGTTCATCCAGACTTTACTTCTGAACTTATCTTTAACTTCTCTAAGGATTTTGTCTATTTCTCTTCTAGTCATCACAGGGCACAAAGTGGAGAGAACGTACTCTCTGAGTTCCATGTCTTTATCCTTAGCTGCTTATTTCCTCATTTCCAATACTTTCCTTAAACTTTTAGGGAGTTCTTGTAAAATTTCCAATAGGGCTCTATTGAATTTATTCAAATATATGATAATGGCATCTTCCAACATTTTCTTATTTGCTTGATCAAAATTATCATAGTAAACTCTGATAGGTTTTAAATTTCCATGAACAGTGATTGTTTTTACAATTTCATCAATAGTCATAGTGACCTTACCAGTTACTTTCTTTTTACTAGCCTTATTTCTTTTGAAAGGCTAGTCTTCAGAAGTCTTTGAAGTTATGGCTTTCTTGGATCTTTATTCTTTCACTTCTTCATCTGTCTCTGTCTCCTCATCATCTTTTGTGCTCATGTGGGTTCTTGTGGCCTTGGTTTTCTTTCTTTTACCTCCATCACTAGATGGAGTGGTTTCCAGCTTCTTAGTGAAAGTGAACTTGAGTTGCTCAGCAAGAGTTGCAGAACTACTTGTCTTCCTTGAGGAGCTTGGTGGGACTTCCGGAGTGACTGCTGGCTCACTTTCTGCTTTTCCTTCTATAGTCTGCTCAGTGCTTTTCTTCATCTTTTCAATTCTTTCTCCATTCTACTTTACTGCCTCCTTGGTTAGGCCAATGCTCTCAACATACCTTTCAACTTGTCTCCACACTTTCCTCTTGGTCTCCTATTGTTTGATCTCCACATGCAATTTTAGACTTAGTTCCTTGTAGGTTCCAAACCTTTCCACAGAGGTATCTTTAGGTGTGCTCAGAAGATGTTGAGCATACATATCCAAAACTCTTCCATCCACTTCATAACCCATAGGCATTATCCAAACTATCCTTGGTTCTCAAGCATTGATCTATGTCAACCATGAAACATATGTCATTTTCATACTTCTTCACAATTGATTTGGGGATTCTCTCCCTTGCTTGCATTAAACTCTGGAAGTTTTTGAAGTAGGCCCAAATGACAGTCTTTTGGGCTTGGGTATCACCAAGGCTAATAAGGTGATCTCTTATTTGCCATGCTACTGGTCTATTAGTTGTCCAATGCACACCTTGAATTCCAAGTACTTCATTCATAAAATAGAAGAACAAGCATATAATCAAGGAACCATATTTGAAGGTATTTTTTCTATCTTTCTTTATTTTGTTCAGATTCTCAATCAACTAATTCTATAGTAGCTCGCAAAGGTCATAATCAGCATTTTCATTTGATAGGCTACATATATTACAGTTTTAGAGATAGAATTTTCCCTGTTGGAATAGTAAATCTTGTACCAAATCACCATGGAGGCAAATTTGACATCATGTTCTATGATATCATTGATGGTCATTGCCCTTTTGTCAAACTTGTCACTGGTAGCTTTAGTCACTATCTATTTTTTCACAACTTTCAGCATGGGTAATCTGCTAGAGGAATTTAACCCAGTTATAGTCTTGATAATATCCTTTGTAATCTTAAATGGTTTCAATAGCCACATGAACTCATTGTGTATTCGGCTCAATACATACCGAACCCATTCATTTTCATCAAATATTGAAAACCTAATGACTTGCATAAAGTGTTTGCTTTCTAGGGCTTTGTATTCTGGTTTCAATTTATGGCTATCATTAGTTAAGTAGTTGTTGAGAAAATCCAAGAGTTTCAGGTTTCCAAATTCATCCATGTTATAGTGGATGTATGCCCTAATATCTTCAACATGTAAAACCCCATATGGAACACTTGAAAAGGCACCTAGCGGTTTGAATTCAATAGATTTGTAAGGATGCTTCTTAAACTTAGGATAGGGCCTTTCAGTGACATCAAGAACCAAAGGTGTAGCTATTTGCAGAGATTGAGAATTCAAGAGATTTCAAAGAAAATAGAAATACCTTATTCTACAGGTTAGGGTTTTTCTTGAGGATTCTCTTCGCGCTTCAATTCTTGGGAATTCTCAGCTTAGAGCTCATTCACTTCTTCACTTCTTGCTTTCTTCTAATGCAAAGTGATCTAACTAGGGAATGAATGACCCTTTTATGCTCCGTAGCACTTAATTTGTCTTTGTAATAAATGCTCTACCCTAGTAGATCTAGTTACTCTATTGTTAAATAGTTTCTCATGAATTATTCTGTAATTTGTCATATCCACCCTTTTTCTTCTAAAAATGCTTTCAAATGATCTGAAACAATCCAAGATCTCTTTTCTCACTATGCCAGATTTAGGCACTTGCTTACTGGCTGGGGAATTTTGATTTTTATTGTAGCTCCCCCTAAGCCAGAGCTCCTAATTTAATTACTTGAAGAATTATTTGCACCGTATTCCAGTGTGGACCCATCACTATGGTTCACAATTGAGTGGCTTTATGACCAAATTTATTGCACTTGAAATAATTTCCATTGAAAGATGGATACCTTTGAGCATTAGGTTATCTTATCGGAGGTCTTCTAGGTTTGTTTCTCTCATTCCTTGGTTGAAAGTTTCTTTGTCCAAATCCAGAGCTTTCACCTTTCTCATATCCAAGACCATGCTTGTCTTCTACCCTTTTTTGACCCTCAAGTATTGCTTCAAGTTTACCTGAGCTTATCTTGAACTTCTTCTTCTATTCATTTGCAACTTCTAGATCATGTCTAAGAATGACAATTTGTCTTTAAAGATCTCTTTCATTGTCTTTGCTTTCTTGTAGATCATATTTTAGATGACCAGCAATACTGTCCAATCTGTAGCATTCATCAGTTCTTTCTCTTAGAGTTTGATTTTAATCTTCTTCAGTCTTCTTCCTTTGCTCAATTTCTTTGGTAAACCTCATTGCCCTAGATTCCATCTCAACTTTTAGAACATCAACTTCTTTTGACAGCTTATCATTCTCCTTTGTTTTTTCTTCCAAGGCTTCATTCATTGTATTTTCTTCAGTTAAACTGGATAATTGCAGAAGTAGCTTCTTATTCCGTCCCAAAGACTTCTTTAATTTATCTTTTAACATTTCAATGGTATCATCGGCATCATTGATTTCATCTTTTAGATTAGATATTTATGCTTTGGACTGATCAAGATATTTTAGAGCTAGCTGAAGTTGATCCTTAAGTGAACCCATTGAAAACTTCTTCCAAGATCTTTCCTCAAGCTGTTAAGCTCCTTTTAAGGAACCTTGCTCTGATACCAATTGTTGAATTAGGTCCAGACAACTGAGAGGGGGGTGAATCAGTTGTCATACAATCTAACAATTTCTTTCTCTTAATCTTCTTTTATAACTTATAATCAAAACATTTCAATATTAATCAATAACACATGAGCAGAAATGAAAATAGTACACTTAACGCCAAGATTTTTGACGTGGAAACCTGGTTAAGGGAAAAACTATAGTGGGGGTTAACCCACAAATATTATACTCTGTTAAAAGTATTACAATGGGGAATGCACATGCATTTGGTCTCACTACCCAAAGCTCACTACTCAAAAGAAGGCTCACTACCTACATGAAAGAAGAGTTACAAAATATTTGAACTAATATTTGGAATCTATCAATGCTGGAGTTCAGTTCCAGTTAAGTATAGAAAACAAACTTGATACACTTCATCTGTACTCTCCTCCTCTTACCATTTTGCTTGCATCTGAACTTTGATCTCTACTTCTTTTCACAATTTACTCCATACTCGCAACACACACACACCAAAATCATCCAATTCCATCGGGTATATATATCCTCAGAATGATCTACAATCTTTTTACCAGTCAACTTCAAGAACATTTATAACTTTGTAGAGTACTTTTCTCTGTCAGCTAGATCCATACATAATATGAGGTGTGGATCAAGACTTGCACTCGCATATCATCAATCATGTCAGCTACCATCACTGATTATCACACATTGCCCAATAAACAATTTCTATACATCTAGAGTTAAGATCATTCGCAAGGTTGGCCTATTCTTCTTTTGTCTGTTTTGTCAAACTGAGACCCGATACTCAGGAGCTAATATCTTTTGAGTCCTTCATCTCCGGAGGACAAAACTGTGGACTTAGATTGTCTTGATAATTCTTGTAACTATATACACCTAAAAATGACATGACTCTACATAAATAAATATTTTAAATATTTATTTCATCTACATATTCCTCTATCAATAAATAAATAAATTATTTTATTTATTTGATTCACTTTCTCCCATTTAATTAAATAAATTATATTTATTTAATTAATTCCATCAATATCAACTTTATTCTTCTAAACAATTAAATACTTTTAATTATTTAATTAAATCTTTCATTCTTCCAAATTTAAATAAAATGTAAATTTATTTAAATTAAATCTCCTAAAAATAAAATATATTTAAATATTTTATTTATTCTTCCAAATTATCTACAAATAATTAAATAAATTTATTTATTTCATTGTGCTTTCTTATCTTCTAAACAATCTTCAATATCTTCTAAAAATAAATTCTTGTCATGCAAAAGCAAAAGCTAAGTTAAAACAACTTTGTTTTTAAATTAGAAAAATATATATTCTAATTTAAGAAAATAAAAACTCATCCTCATCAAGAAAGCAATTAACTCAACAAAGCTTCCTTTTGAATGACACATGTCCTTCTATTCGTGCACATTCTCTTGAACATTCTCCTCCATTGATCTTCTTATTTCTTCTCAACCATTATTCTTCTCTCACACAACTCTATAAACACAACCCTCTTCTTCTATCTTTCATATGGATCATTTGAGTAAACTTATGCTGCAAGAAATATAGCGCACCATTAGCACCCCTATTATCACTTCATCTATCATCCACTCACATAGTGTATTGAAGCTCATCTTCAATCACACCAAGTATCAGAGCCAACTTATCCTTGTCATCTTGAGGAATCGAAGTGAGGAAGCAAGCTTCCTAAGGGTTATTTTCATCACCACAAGATCAAGAAAGAAAAGGCAAACAATGGAAGTTGAAAGGTGAAGGTTGTAAGTATCTCTTGTTGTTATTTTAAATCCTTTTTCCTTCATATTTCATTGATGTATTGGATTTTTTATTGATTTGATTAATCCCACATTTTACCCATCACAGTAACTACCTCAGATCTGCAACAAACCATTCCTTTCCATTGGAGAGATCCAAATCAAGATACCAGACCCTATCATCTGCTCTATTATTGACTACCCGAACTTAGATAAATTTTGATTCTGACTTCTGGTGTGAACAAATTGTGTTATGCATATAGATGGGATGATCTTAGTTGCCATCAATGACAATACCTATCATGCCTAGCAATGTCTCTTGCCAACAATCCTCTCATGATATTTATCATCACTAATAGAACTAGAATAAAGCGTACTATGATCAACAATGGATCAGGTCTTAATGTTTATGGAATTGACCTGATACATAAGCTTGGCATAGATACCTCTCTTATTAAGCCTAATACTCTTAATAGATGTGGCTTCAATAATGTTGGTAAACAATCACTAGGTATAATCACACTACCTGTTAAGGTTGGACCTATGACCTTGCCTACACTTATACATATCATGCCTAATTCTCTTAAATATAATCTTCTTCTTGGTAGACCATGGATTCATGCCATGGGTGTAGTCCTGTCTACTCTTCACCATACAATTAAGTTTGTTCATAACAACAAGCTCTGTATGGTTCATAATGATCCAGACCTAGAAAGTTTCTTGCAAGTGAAAGAGAGGCATCAACTTCCTCTTTCAAAATATCTTAATAATTTTAAATCTGATCCACTATCCTCCTTTGTTAACAATAGTGATGATCAAGATAGTGTTGATCCTTTGAGCACATTTTTTAGTGACAATTGGGGTTCACTAGATTTTACACCCTCCTTTATTAGAGAGTACAAAATCCCTCAATATAAACCTAAGATCCCAAAGGTAGCTTCAGTTTACTCCACACAACCTATTCCTTCTAAGAAATTAAAATCTACTCATGTTGATGTTCCTTCTTCCAATGAATGTCTTGGTGATGACTGGAGTTCTTTAGATTTCAACCCCCTTGGGTATGCTAAATATGTAGTTGACCCTCCTCAACATGATAAAAAGAATAATCCTTCTACTTCTTCAACATATGATCACATTCCTCATTTAAACAAGTCTTGTAATATGACCTCTCCTCTTCCTTCAGATTTGGAGACACATTATGGGCATGGATTCAAAATTCTTTATAAGCATGGATACAATGGAAATGGTTTAGGATGCAAGGAAAAAGGCATTAAGGATCCTGTGGAACTAACACCACACTTTTCTAAAATGGGCTTAGGTTTCCAACCTTCTCCTACACTCCTACCGCCATCTTTTAAAGTTTCTATGGCTCCATCTTTTCAAGAATCAAACTCCTCTCCATAATGGAAAGGATTGCTTCCTACTCCACCTACATCTTCACTTCTATCTCAAGAAGAGTGTATTTTTCTAAGTCTACTCAAAGACCACGTGATCACTCTTCCTCCTCTGACACGTAAAAAGTTTACACAAAATAATCAATCAACACTTCCTTTCTACGCATATCATCAATTGTTTGGCCATTCCACAAATGAATGTCGAGCCTTGCATGACAAAAATCAACAACTTTGAACAAGGTATAGCTCTAGCACATTGGATTGTGCTTGATGTAATACCTTTAGCATCTTCTCCTCCATCCATTTATATGTGATGATATTATTCAATTTATGTGTGTAACATTGGAAATTATCCTCTTGTATGGAATGGTGTAATTTCCCTTGGTTTAGCTCCTCACTCTTGGTGATCTCTCAACCTTTTCTTTTGGCCTTCCTGAAACCCTGATTGACTTAGTCTAGGAGCAGTCTATTCACTTTTTGAGGTAACTAATTGATAGAACCCAGAAAGAGATTTGAAATTAGGATCCCTAGGACCCCCAAAAATGTAGATCTAAGATGAAACTGGGGGCTTGGACATGGCCACCCATGCCCTAGTCCTCCCCAGTTTCATGAGATTTTGAATTTTGGCAGGGTGTTGGTTCCCGCCGAGTGCCTCAGGATTCCATTTTCAAATTCTTATTTTTTGCGCAATATCGAGACGTTATGTCAAAATTTTAATTCCCTAAATCTAGATATAAGAAGACATTTGCAAATCATTTTAACATAGACAATTCTTATGCAAACTTGATGCCAAAACTCTGCTACAATTGCCATTGAAGATTTTTTGACTCGTGGAAGCTATTCGAAGTATTCTTTATCTGCTATCTTGGAGACAATGGATGAAGGTTACGAACCAAGATCTTGAGTCTATCTTTCTCTTCCTAGGGCTTGTACACCCTTTACATGATCAAGAGAAGGGTTGAAGCCTCCAACAACAAGCTTTGAGATCCTCCACAAATATTGTTGATTCACCTTCTTGTTCATGCAAGTCTTCATTTGTTTCATCTCCTTGAGGTGAAGTTGTATGTGTTTATTGATGCAAAGCAAGTTGTTGATCTTTCCTTGATTAAGACATCTAGGGTTTGATTTTATGCATGATGCAGAGGCATCCACACTATAACCTTCGCATACAGCATGGACGTCTGCAGCCCAACCTCATCATCATCATATTTCGCTTTACTCTGTCAGCATCATCATCATATTTCGGACAATCACGATTATCCTCCTGCCGACTACTGTTCACCTCCTCCGTTTTCCTCCTAACATCATCATCATGATGTTCAACTAACGCAAACATCCTCCTGTTGCACTGTTCATCGGGCGCCAAGCTCCATCGGCGTCATCATGATATGCGACAACTCCTTTGTCAGCAGGATATCCAACATCCGGTTGCCCCAAAGATCCTGATGACGACCACTTCAGCACCTTCCCTTCGATGCTCCGCTAGCCGATGATACAAACAACAGCATCATGATATGATGTATCCGGTTCTCTTGAAACCTCCTGATGATGTTAATACAACCTTCTGCCGATACCCAAGGACTTAACAATGGCAAGTTAAACTCGCATAGGGGGATATCTCAATATCCTGATGACGATGACGTCATATCCTGATGACGATGACATCACCCAACATCTTGATGACCTCTTCAACACTTAGTCAAAAAAAACCGAACTTTCACTCCCGCATCTGCTCGCGATACGCGGATGATTGGCACTCCCGATAGATGATCCTGATGCCGATACGCTCCACCTCGGCTCCTCCAGATGATGATCACCCCGACGCACTTGCACTTCATGCACTCGAAAACATCATGCTCTCCTCCACTTATCCGGATGACGATATCCGAACTGACTGCAGGATATTCACCAAGATATCCTGATGATGCCGTTTTGGCGAACTTCTTCACTTAGCGAAATTTCACTTCGCCGATCCTCCAGGGATGACCCGATCTAACCTCAGGGTGATCTTCCAACTCAAACTTATCAACTCGACCTAGCACATACCCATGCTAGGGTCTTCAACATCTCTTGATGGTGATCCTGCACACCTGCATGCGAACAAAAAACAAACTACAACCTACCCTACTGTACATTACCATTCCACCGATCAGATGGATCAACCGGTGGAACAGATCAGTAAATCCATGAAAACCTCTCAAACCAGCAAATTGATTTAACAATGGAATTCAACCAGAGAAAGAACACAAACAGGATCACTTTATTTGATTTCAAAAGATGCAATACAATGATCAATCTCTCTCTCAGTCTCACTCTCTGCAACCTAGCTCGATCGATGATAGCTATCTGTATATGCAATATCAACCGATCTCATGCTTAAATAGATTATCCTACGAGTACTACTGACCCGACTCCAAGCGGCTGGGAACTCTCCAAGCGGCTGGGAGATCCAACCGATCATACATCATGACAGCTGTTATAACCAACTAACTAAAAATAGTAAAAGCCTGGTCAGCATGATCTTATCATGATCAACGTGACCTTATTACATGCATTTGGTCTAACAGACCTTCTTGGAAACATAAACAAGACCTAAAACTACTAACTGCCTTATGAAGGCCAGCTGTCAGGTAGGTGCTCCTGCACCATACTCCCCAACAGAAAAGAACTCATGTCCCATGAGTTTAGTATGTGGAAGTCCTCCACCTTTACACTTTGCTTTAGCAATGTTCTGCCCTGTTCCAGCTTTATCTGCTGCTGTCTCTTGGCTGCTCCAGGACTTCTGAACTGTAACTTGCTTTTTGGCAAGTAAATCCTCATGCCTGTTGATGTAGGCCTTTCTCTCACATACCCTGTGTTTGTCAGGTTGCCTGACCAGAACCTCTGTCTGAACTACCTCTTGAACTTCTAAAATGTTCAACTCTATCTTCCTGTCAATCTTTATAGGACAAGCAATAGTCCCAACTATGACAACATCCTTGTCAATACTTTCAACTGATGGTTGGTTGCACCCCTGTTTCTGAACCTGCTGCTGACCTCTGTCAGTCACAACTGAAACGTTCTTCAGCTTGTTGTCTGTAACAACTCCTTTCCCTGCAGTGTCCTCAACTGCCTTTATGCCTGCTCCTCTAGGCATCTGCACAAACTCCTTCTTTCCCATTAAAATGATTTGGGCTGCCTTCTGTACTGCAGCTTTTGCCTGCAATGGCATCAACTTAATAATCTTCCCATCCTTCTTGATGGTGTAGGTATTAGCATACCCATCATACAGTACCCTCCTATCAAATTGCCATGGTCTACCCAATAGTAGGTGACAACATTCCATAGGCAATATGTCACACAAAATTCTATCCTGATATGCTCCAATCTGAAAATCCACATATGCCTGTTCAGAGACAAAAAGTGATTGACTATCACTCACCTAAGATGCCTTGTAAGGGTGTGGATGTGGAATCCTTTCCAAATGCAGTTTATCCACCATTTCCTGAGATACCATGTTGTCTGTTGAACCAGTATCAATGACAACCTTGCATACTTTACCTTTGCTCTTACATGTGGTCTTGAAAAGAGCTCTTCTTTGCATCAGATCCTTTGATGCCTGCAAACTAATTCTCCTTAACATCAATGATTCTCCACTCTCTGGATATCCAACATTAGCAGGATCTCTGTTTGAACTCTGTGCACTTTCTTCTACTTTCTCTTCTTGCACAAGTTGTACTCTCTTGTCACTTGTTCTATCATTTCTGGATGATGAACCTTTGTTTTCTGGACATTTGAAAGATGGATGACCAAACTCTCCACAGGTGTAACATTTTCCTGAAAATGTAGTAGAACCTCTACCACCTCCAAATCTTCCTCTATTACCTTTCCATCCACCTCTGAAATCAGACTGTCCCTGTCCTTTACCAGTGTCTTCTTGAACCTCATTGGTTTGCTTTTGTGTAGGGGCTGCTCCTCTTCCCCTATGGGTTCCTCTTCCTCTCATGGACTTATCATGTCCTCTATTCATCTTTTCTTCAATCCTGATTGCCATTTGATAACAATCCTCCACATTCTTAGGGTTAGCTAAAACTAACTCATCGGGCGCCAAGCTCCATCGGCGTCATCATGATATGCGACAACTCCTTCGTCAGCAGGATATCCAACATCCGATTGCCCCAAAGATCCTGATGATGACCACTTCAGCACCTTCCCTTCGATGCTCCGCTAGCCGACGATACAAACAACAGCATCATGATATGATGTATCTGGTTCTCTCGAAACCTCCTGATGATGTTAATACAACCTTCTGCCGATACCCAAGGACTTAACAACGGCAGGTTAAACTCGCATAGGGGGATATCTCAATATCCTGATGATGATGATGTCATATCCTAATGACGATGACGTCACCCAACATCCTGATGACCTCTTCAACACTTAGTCAAAAAAAACTGAACTTTCACTCCCGCATCTGCTCGCGATACGCGGATGATTGGCACTCCCGATAGATGATCCTGATGCCGATACGCTCCACCTCAGCTCCTCTAGATGATGATCACCCTGACGCACTTGCACTTCATGCACTCGAAAACATCATGCTCTCCTCCACTTATCCGGATGACGATATCCGAACTGACTGCAGGATATTCACCAAGATATCCTAATGATGCCGTTTTGGCGAACTTCTTCACTTAGCAAAATTTCACTTCGCCGATCCTCCAGGGATGACCCGATCTAACCTCAGGGTGATCTTCCAACTCAAACTTATCAACTCGACCTAGCACATACCCATGCTAGGGTCTTCAACATCTCTTGACGGCGATCCTGCACACCTGCATGCGAACAGAAAACAAACTACAACCTACCCTACTGTACATTACCATTCCACCGATCAGATGGATCAACCGGTGGAACGGATCAGTAAATCCATGAAAACCTCTCAAACCAGCAAATCGATTTAACAATGGAATTCAACCAGAGAAAGAACACAAACAGGATCACTTTATTTGATTTCAAAAGATGCAATACAATGATCAATCTCTCTCTCAGTCTCACTCTCTGCAACCTAGCTCGATCGATGATATCTATCTGTATATGCAATATCAACCGATCTCATGCTTAAATAGATTATCCTACGAGTACTACTGACCTGACTCCAAGCGGCTGGGAACTCTCCAAGCGGCTGGGAGATCCAACCGATCATACATCATGACAGCTGTTATAACCAACTAACTAAAAATAGTAAAAGCCTGGTCAGCATGATCTTATCATGATCAGCATGACCTTATTACATGCATTTGGTCTAACAGACCTTCTTGGAAACATAAACAAGACCTAAAACTACTAACTGCCTTATGAAGGCCAGCTGTCAGGTAGGTGCTCCTACACCAATGCATACACATATTGTTAGGTTTGTACACACTTCTGCAAATCTTTATCTCTGGCTATTGTTGATGTAGAAATACCAAAGATGTGACTTGATTGAGGCAAGCCTATATAGTTGCATCAATTTCCTTCTTTTGTATGTGTAGATCGTGTTTCACAGGTTCTGGCAGAAAGAAGGATATTGTGGGTACAGTCATGACAAACTTTTAGATTTTGATACTTGCGAGACATTGGGTCAGGTGTCCTAGTCCAACCAAGTGTTTTAATCTGAGATCTGGGAGCCTTTTAGCAGTCTCAGACACCATGTGCAGAAGGTTTTCCTATTCAAGAATTTGTAGGACATTAGAGCAGGCGCCCTAGTCTAGGTAGCCCTCAAAATCTAGGTACACTATCTTTGAAACCTCTCCTCTGCACTCCTGTGATCAGTTTTACCAGATACTTCATCTAGTTTCTATATATTATTGATTTGAGGCATAATTACGGTTTTACTTGGTTGAAAGTACAACACTTGATAAAATCTTGATTAGGGCCTTAGGTTCTACGACCACACAAGCATAAAAGGGAGACAAAGTGATTAGAAGCTTGTTCACAAGCTCGATCCTTGTCATCCCTAATGTTTAATGGTGAAATTGAGATACTTAACCTAGAGTAAACAAACCATCAAATTTTACCCTAAACATTTTGGTGAACTTTAAAGAATTTACATCCTTTTAAACTTCAGATCTAAAATAATTTGCTGTTCTAAAGCATAATTGGATTGGAAACCCTCTTTAGTGAAATTTGCATTTGTTAGATTGTGATTACATTCTTTATCTTTTTCACTAAAAGAGTTGGAAATTAGCATTTATTGTTGGAAATTATATTTCATTTGTAAAGGCCATCATTGTGCATTTAAATCTTGGTTTAGATAGAGCATGTTAGAATGTTGGATTATTTTTTGCAAGATTTTCATGCTTATGATGAGCTGTTTAGTCATGATGACTTTGATATGTTAGATGAAGCCCTTGAGGACTTTATCTTGATTAAATATTCCACTACATCCTCTAAGCCATCACTATTTCAAAGATTTGTAAATGCAATTTATGTTCCTAAACCTAAAGAAGAGATTGAAAAACTAAAAATTGTGGTTACTCTATGTGCAAATGTGGTTCAACCATCCTCTAAGCCTATGTTTGTTGTTAAAGGTCTTTCATCTTCTTCTCAATCTCCTAATCACATTTATGATTGTGCAAAACAAATTGTGAAACAAAACTTACAACAAACCAATCATAATGTGGTTGATCATGCATATAATACTTGGAATAACAAACAAAGTACACAACAAACAAATGTTCTAATATCTTTACCAACTTCTCAACCTATGGTTCCTCAAGCACCTCATTTAACATATAAAGGTGGTAAAGACCATGATCTTGTAGAGCAGCTTCATGCTACTCCTGTAAAGATATTCTTTGGGAACTTATACAAACTTCACCTACTTACCATGGAATGCTACAAGAAGATTTACAAAAGGTGATTGTTCCTCCTATTGTTAAACCAAATGATGTTGTCGCTTTAATAGACTGTATGCATGCAACAAAAATAGATATTTTATTTCAACAATATGAGTTACCATCTCTCGAGGTTCAGAAACAATATGATCCTTTGGTTATCTTTATTACAATCAACAAAATATTGGTTAAGAGATTTATGATTGATAATGGGTTAGCCCTTAATGTTTGTGGTATTGATTTATTGTATAAGGTTAAAGTTGATGTATCTGCTATAAAACTGGAATCATTAAGTATTCATGGCTTTGACAATGTTGGACGACAATTTGTGGGTACTGTAACTTTATCTATACAATTTGGACCTATGATAGTGCCTACCTTGATTCATGCCATGCCTTGTTCTCTATCTTAAAACATGATTTTGGGAAGACCTTGGATACATTCATTAGGAGCAGTTCCTTCTACTTTACACTGTTCGATTAAGTTTATATTAAAGGCAAATTGCATACTATCCATTCAGATCTTGAACCTGATACTTGTCTACAAATGGAAGTGCATAAACATGTTGTTGGTCCTAAGATGCTAAACAATCTAAAAGATGAATTGTCAACTCCTCTTGCCTCTAAAAATGTTATGCAAGAGCCCAAGCAATCGAATGCATTTGTTGGTGACGACTCGGGTTCGTTAGATTTTGCATCCTCTGCCACAGGAGAGTATAAACTTAAAAACCCCATCCCTAAAACATCAAATATTGCATCAATCACATCACATGCTTCGAATGATAAACACAAGACTTCTTTGGTGACAAATAAAGATAATACTCTAAGTTACACTACTAATTATGAGACATATGAAGCTCTACCTTTGTCTAAAGAAATGGTCTCTCTTTATGGAAGAGGATTCTGAATCCTTTATAAAAATTGTGACTATGTAGGTAATGGTTGTGGTATAAATCAACAAGGAATCAAAATCCCTATAGAATCTACTTCACAACATTACTCAAGTGGCATTGGATAAAATCCTTTTAAGGAATCCAAAGCCCACAAACACCCTACTCTAAATGTGAATACAATATCAACACTCAGTTTGATATTCCCGAAGATGATTGACATCAATTGTCCTCCAGCATCACTTCCATTAGATATGTTTATGGTGTATGAAGAGATAATGGAATTCTTAGGTGCTTATGATGGTATTCCTCGTTATCACCATAAATGTGGCCTACCTTATTGCTTAAACAATGATGCATAGTTTGGAAAGACTACTAACACAATAACTACTACAATAGAACAAAATGAAGAATTCGAAGAACAATTACAATCCTACAATCCCCCAAACTATAGTACTCTTCCTAATAGAAAGACTATTGATGTTGTTGTAGATAAGGATAATCTTGAAAAAGTTATCCCTATTAGTGATTGTTTAAATGTGGAAGAAAAAGAAGAAATGACTAAATTGTTGAGTGAATTCTCAGAATTGTTTGCTTGGAATTATTCAGACATGCCTGGTATAGATCCTCATATTGTAATGCATAATATTGTATTGAAGCCAGATGTTAATCACTAGGAATTGCACCTATATGCAAGGTTGGAAAAGCTCTGCAATTCTATGTAACATGGGACTAATTTCAAGTTGTGGGTGCCCTATAATGAAATCAGACCTCCAGATTGTGGGCTAGTTCCCTTAAAATATTCTATTGGAATGTATGATTTTTCTGTTTTGGAAAAAGGGTAAGAATGAAACTATAAGCAAATGAAAACTGTGAAATTTGGTGATGCACCTAATATGGGTAAAAATATGTAATCCGGTTCACAATATAACTCAGAAATCTGACTCACACAATCCAATCTTTGCACAAATGTCACAAAAGCATTTCTAAGGAAGGATTGAAAATAGGCTTTCTATGAAGGAAAAGGATTTCTCACAACACAAAAGGATTATTTTCATTAACACAACCTAAGACCTGCAATAACACTATGCTTAATACTACAAGTAAAAGTGAGACAATAATTTTAAAGGTTTAATAATTAAACACAGTAAAACTTCATCAAATCGCTTCAAGCAATTAGCATTAAATGTAAAGGTAAATACTTGATTCCAAAGAATAAATGAAATATTGCAAAAGAGACAAAAATGGAACCTGTAACCTACTGATCTCTATAAAATTGTAAAAATGGCGAGCTACAAAACCTTCTTCTCTCAAAGTGTATAGCAGCAAAAAGGCAAGAACTAGCAAAAACAATATTTTTCTTTACAACATATAGGTTTCTCTCACTAAGAGGCATGCAAAATATGAACTTGCAGCTAACTGCCTCTAATAAAAATCTCTCACAAGCAACCTCAAAAATCCTCAAAAATAGGGGCTCAAATTGCCACAAATCAAGCAAAAATAACTCCAATTTGGGCCTCTCCATATGCTTGACCAAAAAGTTGACCAAGAACCCTAAAAATACTCATCAAATCATGCAATAACCTCCTAGGTGGCCTAGTTAACTCAACTAATCAATTTGCATGATTTTGCTTTAGCAAAATTGATTGTGAGTAAATAATAAGGTAATAAAAATGATTACTTTATCATTGGTTGCAACTTGTTCTATTTTGACTTTACAATTTTTCAAAAATAATAAAGTAATTTGGAAAATATTACTTTATTATTTATTTACAATTAATATATTTGTAAAATCATGCATGAAAAAACTAACTCCTTATCACTCTAAATACATATGCCTAATTGGCATGACTTTAGCAAAAAATAGGACTTAGAGATAAATACAATCCTTATAACTCCTTGTGAGAGAAAAATAATCCCCTACATGCCAATATGCCTTTAGAAAAAAAAAACCCTTATTACTCCAAATACATATGCAAAAACTCCTCACTGCCATATATATTCATCATGCAAAACCAAAACCCAAGTAATGCACCTGTCCACCTTGCATCTCCTTCATGCAAAAATTATGCTCTATTCTCCATTATTTGCCACCTTGCATATATCTTGTCTTCATATACTTTTTTCCTTGATCTTTTGATGACAATATTATAAGGCATAAAATCATATATTTTTTAACCTTATTCAGTCATCCTATATAATACATGTGATATAGGGAAATATTTTCTGTCTCCAAACACATGATGATAAGGACATATCACCCATGCAATGTCGACCATGTGGGTTTGAGCATCATTAGACATGTGGTAATTGACCTCCAAGGAAAGAAAAGATGTTTGGAAAACATAAGGCATAAGCCTTATCCTTATTGCTACGGACCACCATTTGATATTCCCTCATCTCACCCACTCCTTATTTTCATTGCTAGGAAAGCATCATTTGGAATTGTTGACCCCGATTGACATTTGGATTTAGAAATAATTTTTTTAATGAAGTCAAAATCTCAAGGAAGCCTCAAACAAAATATCGTGTAACCCTAAACTTTTTATTCATTTTCACACTTTCTCTTTTCTGGTCACCACTCTGCAACTCCATTGCATTAGGGTTTGATCTCTCTCGGCTTTGATTCCTCTGTGTCAAACTCCATGGTTTTTCTTGCATTTCCTGAGTGAGATGAGGCAGTAAGCATTGTATCCTTTAACTGATATTTCTTTCTTTTTGTGAAGCTTCCTTCATGGTTGCGGCCATTTATGTTCCTCATGTTTCTTCTGTAGCATTTCTTTGATATATTATTGCCTTCTTTGTGTTATTGCTCTCCATATGTTGGGTAAAATGTGAGGAAAAATGAAAGAAATGATAAAGACCTATCAACAGGAGGCCACCACCATTAAAGTCTTATTCTCTGCAATAAAGGTAGCTCTTCTATACTGTCGATATCTTTCTTTCATTGTATATAAGGGAGACAAGAGTCTCAACCTTTCTTTATATGGGTATTTTGAATGTTCTTCTTCTCTGTATGGCCACAGCCATTTCACTTCCTATAGTCTATTTTTAACTTCTTGGCATAAAAAAAAGGTTTCTCGACATACAAAAAGAGGGTTTCTCCTGAAATGCATACAAATGCATTATCCATGCACGGCCACCTGTAAACACATGTTATGAGCCTTCCTTTGACTATTTTCTAAAAATATTGATGAAGGGTTTCACTTAGCAACAAGGGTTTTGACTGAAGAAAAAGCTTCCAGTCACGGCCATACCCAAAACACACTATGGCATTGTTGTTTCTTTGTAGATATGGAATTTATGTTAGGGTTTCATAAAAAACCCATGTGGGTATCTTTAGAAAACCTTCCTTTTGTCATGGCCATGCTATAAGACTTCTTTGTATGCATTATTTGACTATATGTAGGAGAGTTGTGGCTAGGGTTTCAAACACCTTTTAACAATTCACATACATTTGAACTTCATTGTAATATTGTGGTATCTTCATTCCTTCTAGGCATGAATATTTTCATTTCTACACTTCTCTGTCTTCCAATTCTAATGAATGCTTGATATCACTATACTGACCAGAAATAAAGAAAACTTGTATTTCTCTCAGTAGTCAGACTGTATAATATACATGGCATATAATGAATCTTTATTGTTTTACCTCCTGTATATGTTTTCCTCCTTTTGTAGCATGTTTAGTATTATCTTCTTTCTTTTTTGAACATGACATATACATGTTATCACTGTATCATTTTGACAATATAATGTATGATCAATGAACACCTAACACAGAAATGTGAATGATAATGCTTGACTATCACCAATCAAGGCATTATGTCTTACTATCTTGATCACCTGGTTTGTTGTTTCTAGATTTCATTTATTCTTCTGTCAGAAGTAGTAATACTTGTACCTCATTTCTTAGACTATAGAATTCATTTTTATTTGATATACCTTCATTTGCAGTTGTACCAATTAGATGATCCTTTCTTGATGTATCTAAATAACATGTCATTTGGTGGCTGTCTATCATATGCTCTCCATGACAAACCTTACATATGACAAACCTTACATACTTGTTGCTTTGATTATGAATAGCATCTTATCTCCAGATTTCATCCATCTTCCTGTACCTGTATGTCATGACCTTCTGTCATTTGAATGTTATGACTATCACTTTAAAATTTCAAGTTGTCCTTCATTATATACCTACACTTGTCAAAACTATAGTATGATATTTGTTTGTTGTTCTATGCAAATGATCAAATGACTCTCTTGATGTACCCTGTAGCTCATGTACATAAGTCTATTTCATGAAAGCACTACTCTGTCACTCATTTATCATCATCAGATAGTAATGCAAACACTCATATGGCAGTGACTAAAAGATATGCATCAATTTGGTTATGTCATTTACTCTTCTTTGAACAGCATATGCATAGAAAATAAATGTTCTTGTAGCCTGTTCCTTTCATCTGATATGTAATAGAAATCTTCTTTACATATGTGATCATGTCTGCACTTGATGACTATACTTATCTCTATTCACTCTTCTGTCATTCCTTAAGTCTGTTTTTGAAAATGTGACATAAAACATGACAGAAAAATGGTATTCTGATAATGATATGAAAGAGATAAAATACCTTCTATGGCTGCAAATCTAATTTCTGCATTTTGCCAAATTGATTCAGGCATTTTAAGTTAATCTATTTTGCTTCAATCAGTTGTAGTGAATGTCATGATGACATAGATTTTCTGCAAGTTGATTAAATGATGCATAGTGTATCTTGGAGTGATGCATCCTATCTTTTTTGATACTCTTTTTCAAATGAAAAAGAAAACATGTTGGACTCAAACCCTTGTGGGAGCCACATTTAATCCACATGTTTATTTGTCTTCAAATAAGGAACATTACTTGTCCTATACCTGCACAACGAACAAACAAGTTAGCACAAAAAATATACCTAATGGTATGGATTGATCATCTTCATGATTTTTTCTTGATTTGTAGCACTTATCTGACTGGTCTTTCATATGTAATGTATGATGTGATAAGTAGATATATCTGCTTGATAAAAGCATATGATAACTTTAAACATCTGGAGCACTAACAGGGCTTTCCCCAAATTTTTTGCGAGTTCAACTGATGATGGGAACTGAAGATAAAAGACTGAAGACTGGCATCAACAAAACAACCTTCTTTCTCAGGTAATGACGGATGTTTCATTTTCTCATGTGTTTATTTCATTTCTTTTATCATCCAGATGTATAGCTTGCATGTCTGCAATTGCTCAGTCTAGTTACTCCCATGACTCATGTGGGACACCTTTGAACACTTCTTTTAAACATGATCAATTAATTTATCTTATGCACTTGATGTTTGTGTATCTCTTTTCAATCAATGCATAGAATAAAGTAACAAATATTGAATGTATGTTCAAAAAATGACATGAAATAATAGTTTAAACAAAATATCTTTCCTTCCTTCCTTTAAATCTGATTAACTAAATAATCAAACTAAATTATAACCCCTGAAAGATAACACCATTTTAAAACAACTATATTTCTTGAATGATTAATACCTTGGAAAACTTATTCTCTTGTCATGATGACTCATTAGTCTTGATTAGACTAATGGGTTATCCTGTCAACTGAAGTCCATTTCTGCTCTCTCAAGATATCAACTATTTCTTAAATGCAATTACTTCAAAGTGTTCTTTTATTCCTTTTGAACAACTACACTTAGGTCAAACTAATTTTGGTGTGAACAAAAATTAGTAACAGTTAAACCATTCAAACAAAAGATTCGTAAGATGAATCCTAAGATTGCTTTGCTTGTTAAAGCTGAAATAGAAAAACTCTTACAAGCTAGTTTTATTCGGCTTATTGATTACTCTTCGTGGATCTCAAATATTGTTGCCATCACTAAACCTAATGGTCATATAAGAATGTGCACAGATTTTTGGGACTTAAATTTGGCATCTTTGAAAGATGATTTCCCACTCCCTAATATCAATATGATTGTTGATTCCATAGCTGTACATGAGTTTCTATCTTTCATGGATGGATTTTTGGGCTATAATCAAATCCTTATAAATCCTCTTGATCAGTATAAAACAACCTTTATAACACCTTGGGGTACATTTTGTTAGGTAGTCATGTCATTTGGACTTAAGAATGCAGGAGCTACTTACCAACATGCAATGACTTGTATTCCATGATTATATGTACAATATTCTAGAAGATTATGTTGATGACATCCTAGTGAAGTCTATCCATTGTAAGGATCATGTGACAAATATTTGAGTGCATACAAAAATATAATATGTGATTGAATCCTTGTAAGTGTGTTTTTGGCGTGGACAGTGGAAAGTTACTTGGATTTATTGTTTCAAATCGAGGTATAGAAGTTGATACAAAAAAGATAGATGCAATTGTTAATATGCCAATACCTAAGAACATATCTCAACTTCGTAGTTTGTAGGGAAAGATACAGGCCATTCACAGATTTGTTTCACAACTCGCAGATAGGACTCGTCCCTTTACACAACTATTGAAGAAAGATTCTCATTTCTAATGGAATTCAAAATGTCAAAAAGCTTTTGATGATTTAAAAGGATTACTTAGCTACTGCGCCTATTTTACAACCTACTATTTCTGATAAACCATTTCTATTATACATCTCAACATCTAACAATGCCCTAGCTGCTTTGTTCATAATCCTTAAGACACTAGTAATTGAAAGTCCTATAGTTGTGAATTTGGAACTCTATGGTAATACATACACTGATGAATGGTTCTCCTATATATTCAACTATTTATGTGATGGAACCATCCCAGACTCGACATCTAAGAATGTCCAACTCCGTTTATGCAAACTAGCAGCGTGATACATTATATTATCGAATGTCTTGTATCGACAAAGTTATAATGGTGTTTTACTCTGATGTTTAAGTAATGTAGAGATTCTGATAGCTTTAGAAGAAGCTCACTCTGGTCCCTATGGGGGGCATTTCAGTGGAAAATCATTGGTTCAAAAATTGTTACGTATGGGGTACTATTGGCAGCATATGGAACAAGATTCCTTTGCTTATGTCAAGAGATGCCCGCAATGTCAACAACATAAACACCTCATCCATGTTCCTGCTCAAGAGCTTTGTGCCCAGGTGTCACCTTGGCCATTTTCTATCTGGGGCTTGGATCTTGTAGGTAAAATTTCCCTACCTTCCTCTCAAGGACATACGTTTATCATTATTGCTACTGATTACTTTACAAAATGGGTTGAAGTGGTCACTTTATGATCCACGACTACTGATGTAATTTGTTGATTCATACAAGATAACATATTTTCTTGATTTGGAATACCTTCCTCCTTAGTTTCAGACAATGGTACGCCATTTAAGAACAAGGATGTGAAAAATTTCCTCAAAAAATATCATATACAACATCGCTTCTCTACGCCTTATTACCCTCAATCAAATGGCCAAGAAGAAGCTTCAAACAAAGTTATTGGATAGATTCTAAGGAAAACCATTAATAAACATAAAAAAGATTGGCATACGCAATTATCTTATGCCTTATGGGCTTACAGAATAAACATTTGAATGGGTACAGGTAACACACCATATAATCTTGTCTATGGCGCAGATGTAATAATGCCCTAGGAGTTAGAAATTTCTTCCTTGCGAATTTTCGTAAGAGACATCATGGATGATGACATAGAACAAGAGAAAAGATTACAAGAACTTGAGATGCTTGATGAAAGATGTATTAACACTCTTGAACATCTCAAGGCTTATCAAAAAGGTGTGCAACGAGACTATAATGCACAAGTCATACAACATTCATTTAACGTTGGGGACTTGGTTCTATATGAAAATCAATACAACATAAACACACCACCTAGCAAAAAAGGTAATTTCAACTCTAATTGGCTTGGACCATATATAATCACTGAAACCTTTGGATCCGGCGCATATAAATTAGCCGATGAGCAAGGTTTGCTGCTTAAGGAACCTATTAATGTGGCACACCTCAAAAGATTTTATACTTAAAGATTTAATGTTAAATGTTTATAAGCTAATTTAATATATAGATTAGCTTCAATTTTGACAAGATAGTATTGTTTTGTCTTAATTCATTTGCTATTATATCTTTGTTCAGTTGATCATTGTTGTATCGTGTTTAAGTAGTATTTTCTTAGATCACTTTTGTATTAATTGAAAATAGTATGAAAATTTAAGTTATGTGTAAAATAATTAATCATTGTGTTTGTTACTACATGTTCTTTTTAGAATTGTTAGTATATCACAATAGTAATTAATTATAGCATTTAGACATCATCACTAGTTGCATTTTTACAAAAATCACATGTGATAGATCAAAAGCCATTACACATAAATAAAAAGAAAATAAACATCATATATATATATATATATATATCAGTTTCATGTGTACATCTGAGTCGACTATCCCTAAAAACAAAATGGGATGTCGTAGTACCTAATTCTATGAATCACATAGCAAAACTTCAATCGCTAGTACCCTCAGGCCCTCGTGGTGTGAGAGTGACAGAAGCCTAACCATGCATAGCTACGGATCGTGAATGACTCCTAGAGACACTTCATGATTGTAACCCCCTAATCTCACAACTCATCTCTATCATCCACTCATGTGCATCTTGGTACATCCTCTAGTACCAGTCTCTCTTAGCTTGAACCTTGTCTCTATCAGCACTTGCCTATTGGACCTCCTAAAGTAAGAACTCATTGACACTAGCTCTCCCTTCGATGTAGGAACCACCACCATCTACTCTCGTTGTGGCCTGAGCTCAGCCTTGGTGCACTCAGCTCTCTATCAAAACTCCTCTCTCTCTCATGCAGACTACTCTAGCATGGCCTCTGTAGCAGTCCTGTATATGAAGATAAGCATAAATAACTCAGCATTCCACCCAGTGAATGATCATGGCAAATGATCTGCATGCACCCACTGCTCTGAGGCATCTATCAGTAATATGTCTTCTATGACACGACCCACAAAGTCTCACCATGCACCTATCCCAACTACAAAATAGAGAATGAGATAGATGTTAGACTCTCATATAAAAATCATAAATAATAAACTATACCAAAACATAAAAAAATAAATCAAACCTTACCTAAATCTCCATCTCGCTAGGATGGATCTCGGATAACTGACAGTGTGATGAGCTTTGCATTCTGATTTGCAGTTGGGGGCATAGGCCTGCTACTCTCCCCTCACTTTATTTGACTAGGCCTCACATCGTCTGTGGGAGTAGGGCCACAAGCCTTGGACTGCAGTCTCGACTCAGTCTCCTCGTTAGTGTCCGCCTCCTACTGGCTCTGTCACAATCTCACTCTGAAGACATACTATGATGGGACATCCTCAAACCCATCCTCATCCTCCTCCATACCCTCTTCGAGAACGTAGTATCCCGTGAAGTCACTGATGTTGTCCTCCACCCTTGTGTCGCTAGCATGATCGGCCCGAGGTCGGGCATCACCTATAGGGTGCCCAGGTGGAAAGATAGGTGTAGTCCATGCTGTGTTCCACTAGGTCTGATATGCTTGAGTACACCTGACATCATCTGCACCTGATACCGGCTCTGCATCCTTAGGACCCTTGTCATCACTAAGTGGTACGTCTTCTATAGTCAGTTGTCAGACAGTATTGGCTCTAACTGCACTTCGAGCTATGTGTGCATAGCTTGAATGAACTGTAGGAACATCCTCTACCTATCTGAACTATCATACCACCTTGTCAAAGTAGAACTAAGATATAACATGATCAAGGTGACCAGCCATCAGCTGATCCCTCTGCATTTGAGCTAACTGCCTCTGCTCATGAGGCCATTTGATGAAGCCATGATACAGTCTCTAGATGATGTCACTAGGCTGTAATCTATCAAATACTACTCTCAAGTATAATAGATTGATGTGCCTCCAACACCTAACTAGTGGGTAGGCATAGACGCATGGATGTGTGAACGCTACCTCTATAAGGTAACCCATCAATCGTGTGCACTTGATGTGCTCAAAGGCCCAAACTTGTAACAATGTGCAGACCATCAGACTCTGCACCTTGTAGTGGACATATCACCCTAAGTTGGGATATAGGTGTGCAAACATATTGCACCCCCATGCATAGATAGTCTAATGTGCCTCCATCGCTCTGATAGTATGAATGAGACCCCCATGAAGGTGAGTGCCTTGTCCATCTGGTGTGATGGCTAGTGTGACTGTGACAATCATGATCCTCTGTAGTAAGGGAATGTCTCTCCATCCTTGCTCTAGTAACCAGAGCTAAATATGTCCTCACTCTACCTGTGAAATAGTGCGACCCAAGCAGTACAGTTGACTCTCATGAGTATACTCCTTTGAGTGATGTCCAATATCCTTAACTGTCTCTCCTCGGATCGATAGTTGAAGGATCCTGAATACATCCTCCAATGTGATGGTAACCTCACTAGTTGGTAAATGGAACATGGAGGTATCTGCATCCCATCTCTCCATCAGTACCATAAGCATCGCATAGTGCAATCTAATTATGGGCATCTCAAACACCCACCGTAGGCCCACCATTTGTAAATGCTCTCTCTGCGGTAGTCAAAGTGCTAGCATGCTCTTGTAGAAGTGCCATCAGATGACCGCCTATGTTCTCACGCATCTCAAGGACATCCTACAAATCAGAAAGCAAGCAAGAGTATCAAAATCCCCACTAGAAACCAAAATAAGCTATCAAAATTGAATAGAGTACCTAAGCCTAGGGCCTATGTCCTCTAAGGACCAAGCTGTCCCAGAGGGACACTGGCACCCCTATGGGACTAGGGCACCCCAGAGAGACTCTGGCATCCTAGGTGGACCTAGGCACCCCTGTCTGGGATCCCTGTCCACCTTCCCCTCTTGGCATAGACATCGATAAATGTGAAAGAAAAATATGACGAAAGATGACAAAAGTATGGAATTAGGAGCCTACCTCGGCCTCGAAGTGTCTCTCTGCCACTCAGGCTCGAAGCATCTCCAATCGTGGTGGATGGTATGGACGTCGGCTTGGCATGGTCATTCTCCTATTCTCCTCTCTCTTCCTCCGTAATAACAAGACATAAGAATGAGTTAAGTGATAAGTGATAACTCCTTTTTACATAACATATGTGAGTGAGAAATCCTATCCCTAACTAAGTGCAAAAGTGCACTCTTTCACTCTGGAGCCCTTTTCTTGAGCTATCAAACTCTGATTTCAGTGTCGTTCGTTGCATTGGAATCTTGGTTCCACTCTCTTTCTTACCCAATGTGTTATGATCAAGTGTTGTTCCTTCAGATGACCCTCATAACACATTTCCCTTGAAATCGATGCACGTGGATATCTCCTTGTTTCTTCTCGCAGACCAAGCAAGCAGAAACAAGGAGGGCATACATCTCCCTTGATTTCCTCCCTCACCATGTTTCATCAGTCAACCCCCTTAGTGTTTGATACTAACTCATCGGTGGTCTTTGCAGGTTGATTTGGTTTTGATTTCTCTAACAAGTTTTCCTTTGCAAGATGCAATTCCTAACTTTGTGGTCTTGTAGGATTGTAGACTTGGGGGCTTCTTCTTTTTCAGACAATGCTTTGACTTCCTCTACAGTATCCTTTTGGGTATCCTTTTCATGATTAATGCATTTACTTTCCTCTAGTTGCATATGCATGTAGTGTCATATGGCCACTAAAGTGGGGGCTAAATGTAATGTCAAAAATTGTCCTCCTATATGGAATGGTACAATTTCCCTCGGTTTAGCTTCTCACCCTTGGTGATCTCTCAACCGTTTCTTTTTTAGCCTTCCTGAAACCCTGATTGACTTAGTCTAGGAGCAGTCTATTCACTTTTTGAGGTAACTGATTGATAGAACTTAGAAAGAGATTTGAGATTAGGGTCCCTAGGACCCCCAAAAATGTAGATCTGAGCTGAAACTGGGGGCTTGGACTTGGGTGCCCACAACCTAGTCCTCCCCAGTTTCACGGGATTTTGAATTTTGGTAGGGTGTCAGTTCCCGTCGAGTGCCTCGGGATTCTATTTTCAAATTCTCAATTTTCACGTGATATTGAGACGTTGTTTCAAAATTTAAATTCTCTAAAGCTAGATATAAAAAGACTTTTGCAAATCATTTTAACATAAATAATTCTTATGCAAGCTTGATGCCAAAACTCTACTGCAATTGCCATTGAAGATCAGTGACTTGTGGAAGCTATTCAAAGTATTCTTTCTTTGCTATCTTGGAGATAATGGATGAAGGTTAGGGACCAAGATCTTGAGTCTATCTTGCTCTTCCTAGGGTTTGTACACCCTTTGCATGATTGAAAGAAGGGTTGAAGCCTCAAACAACAAGCTTGGAGATCTTCTGCAGACATTATTGATTCATCTTCTTATTCATGCAAGTCTTCATTTGTTTCATCTCCTTGAGGTGAAGTTGTACGTGTTTATTGATGCAAAGCAAGTTGTTGATCTTCCCTTGATTGAGACGTATAGGGTTTGATTTTATACATACACAAATTATTAGGTTTGCACACACTTCTGCAAATCTTTATCTCTGGCTATTGTTGAGGTAGAAATATCAAAGACGGGGCTTGATTGAGGCAAGCTCCTATATAGTTGCAACAATTTCTTTCTTTTGTATGTGTAGATCATGTTTCACAGGTTCTGGTGAAAAGAAGCTATAGAAAGAAGGATATTGTGGGTATGGTCATGAAAGACTTTCAAATTTTTGGATTATGACACTTGCGGGACATTGGGGTTGGCACCCTAGTCTAACCAAGTGTTTTATCCAGGATCTGGCAACATTTTAGCAGTCTCAGACACCATGTGCAGAAGGTTTTCCTGTTCAAGAATTTGTAGGACATTGGAGCAGGCGTCCTAGTCCAGGTAGCCCTCAAAATTTGGGTACACTATCTCTAAAACCTCTCCTCTACACTCATGTGATCAATTTTACCAGATAATTCATCAGTTTCTATAAATTGTTGATTTGAGGCATAATTAGGGTTTTACTTGGTTGAAAGTACAACACCTGGTAAAATCTTGATTAGGGCCTTAGGTTTTATGACCACGTGAGCATAAAAGGGAGACAAAGTGATTAGAAGCTTGTTCACAAGCTCGATCCTTGTCATCCCCAATGTTTAACAGTGAAATTGAGGTACTTAACCTAGAGTAAACAAACCATCAAATTTTACCCTAAATAATGTGACACCTTGTTGTAATGCTTGGTATCATACCATGAATACACAAGCCATTATGTATCATGCCTGTAGCATTGCCTTGGTTTGCCCATCCTAGGGGCAACCCCTTATCGCAATGTAGCTTTGGATAAAACATATCATTTGGGCATATGACTTCCAAAAAGCTCTCGTTTCCATTTTTTCTACCTTAAAGGCAATTGCTTCTTGATGGAGTTAGTAATAACTTTAAGGTGGGGGTGTACATTACACTATGCATTTTACTTTGTTCATGCACCATGTATGGTTGACATGGAGCTCACCTAGTGATTTGGTATTCTGCACTAGCCTGTGATGTCTTCACATAGCATGGAACTCACCTAGTAATTCAGTGGTCCTTACTAGCCTATGATATTGTTTCCTATTGACTTATTTTCCCCTTCCCAGAGTCAAATAGCCTAGCTTGAAGATATTGATGAAATCCCTTAAAATCCTAATATCATTTAGTTTTCAGTGTAAATCCTTGCAAAAATCCTTGAAAATTCCTAGGGAGAATCCTTTCAAAAATCCTAGAAAAACCTAGAAACTTCTAAGTCCTTGCCTTAGTTTTTGACCCCTTTGTGGCCTTTGTCAACAAAACTTCATGTTCACAAACCTGCTAGTTCGCCAACTGGCCAATTTGTTGACTAAGGTAGGAAAGCTCAAGAAATGACTAAGCAAAGGAAAGCATGTTTCCCTTTGTCTACAATTTTCATGTTTCACAAACTTTTCCAAAAGTTCAAAATTTCACAAGTTCGTCGATTCAACGATTTGCCGACAATGGGCCAAGAGAGCAGGTTTCTTCAAAATTTGTCCAAGGAATAAGGAGCTAAGGAATGCCTTTATCCACAATTTTCAAAAGTTGCAAACTTTTCCCAAGTTCAAGAATTCTCAAGTTCATTGATTTGGCGATTCCTTGATAAAGGAAAAGGAAAAGAAAAAAAAGCTTTGTCGGTGATTTTCAAAAAGCATGAACTCTTCAAAAGTTTGAAATCTCTGTTGTTTGCTGACAGGGCAAATCACTTACAAAGGGAAAAAAGAGAAAAGAAGGCCAAGGAAAAAAGGTTCACAAAAAGGTAAATAGGGCAACAAAAGGAAAAAATGGCTAAGGCATGGTGAGTTTGAAGTTTCAAGGTTTTGTCAACAGAGATTTTCCCAATAAGGCAAAATAAGAGTGAAGAATTGGCTAAGGTAAAATGGTTCGACAAAGTGAAATTTTGCCAACAAAGAAGACTTGGTTCAAAAGTTGGAGATTTTGACGATAAGGCAAAATAGAAAACATAAAAATGTCTAAGGCAAAGAAAAAGAAAGCCTTATCAGCAAATCGATAAAAGTGCAAACTTTTCCCAAGTTCAAAAATCCTCAAGTTCGTTGATAAGGGAGAAAGAAGCAAAAGTGGAAGTGGTCAAGTTTAGCAAAGTGACATTTCACCGATAAAGGTAAACGCAAGACCATAAGGCAAAATTTGTGAAAGTAAAGTTTTGTTGATAAAGAGGCGAAAGTTGGCCAAAGGCAAAGTTCGGCAAAATAGATTTTTGTCGATAAAGAAGAAAAGATGGATCTAAGAAAAGTTTAAAAAAATGATTTGCCAATGAGGGCAAAACATGGTCAGGAAAAGAATTTGGAAAAATGGATTTTTGCCGATAAGGGCAAAAATAGGAGAAACAAGCCATAGTTTAGAAAATTGAAAAGTTGTTGACTGAAGATGAAATATGCAGAGGGCAAAGACAAAATGGTTTGTCAATGGTAGATTTTTCTAGTAAGGAAAAATTTAGGCCAGACCTTCAAGTAAAGTGAGAAATTAAAAAAAAATAGAGTTTGTAATGTATTATAGGCTTTAAATATTTAAATCTGAAGATTTAAAGTGTTGTAAAAGCTCTGCACGGGGAGATTTTGGTGAGAAAATATATTTGAATATCTTCATCAGCCATTAATGCAGAATCTAATTTGTTTAGCTACTCCATTTCTAGATATTTTGCATTTGTTGTTGTAGATGATGAATGATGCAGGAGCATCCAAAGGTGTAAGGGCAATCTTGCATCACCCAAAAAAAGAAGTTAATTCAAAACCATTGTAGTTGTTCTCATTTCTTCCCATAATTAGTGTTTTTGGTTCCATAATATCCAGAATAATAATGTAGGACTTTCAATTTTTCCAAAACTGCTAAAAATAGCGACCTGCCTATTTTGGAAAGTGTACCTGCTATTTTTAGAAAGTTTGCATTTGGGCATGTAATTAAGCAAAAAATTCCAAAAAGTTACATAACAGAAATATAAGACCTTTGGTGAAGGAATTAGGCAAAGATCATTTGTGAGCTAAAAGATATTAAAGTTTTTGTTTTCTGAAAAGCCCCTAAAATTTTCTGGAACGAGATATGAGGCACTAAAACTTCCCATAACATCTCAAAAAGTTGACAAAAATCTGTTTACAGATATTTGGCATGATAGTTCACATTGTAAGCTTTTTGGTGCTTAAAATGGTTCATCAATCAGACACCCAGATCAAAAGTTATGCTTCCCGAAAGTTGACCTACTTTTGGAGGTAGTTGCAAAATTCAAAATTTAGCTGGAGGCCACCAAAAAGTGCTATTTATGACTATTTTGGGAACCCTGGGCAGTAGTAGAGTTAAGGGGGCCAGTGTAGAGTCAAGAATAGGTGGGAAAATAGAAACCCTAGTAGATTTGGGGTTACAGAAGGCTGAAGATTCTAGAGTCTTGAGGTTGGGAAAGCTGTAATGTGTTGTAGCCAGTAGAGGATTCATCCTCTGATTGTAATTGAGCTTCTGTAATGTAATGAGTTGCCCAGTTCAATAAAAGAAAGTTCTATTTGTTGTGTTCAATATCTATTATTGTGTTTTTTGTGATTTACCCCCTTCATCAAGTGGTATCAGAGCCAAGTTTTCCTGAGTGTGTAGACAGATCACCAACTGTGAGGTAGTTTGCACCAGGACCTGAGGTTGTGGGTTTGTTGTGGAGACCAAGATGCCTCCACGGAGAAATCATGTTGGGAGGAATGCTTTGATGGAAGAGGGTTTTAGGACCCTACAAAGGCAAATTGATGCATTGCAAGAGGAGCTACGAAGAGGGTTTGAGCCGAGGACGAGAGAACAAAGCGAAGGTGAAGATGAAGAAGAGCTATTCAAGGAAGAACAAGAAGCTGTCAGAGATCCTGCAGAAATTAGGTTGTTGAGGACCATTTCAAAGATTGGAAAGAGGCCCAGGATCAAAGTTTCTACATATTCTAGAGATTTGAATCCAGAATAGCTTATTGATTGGATTAATGACATGGAGGAGTATTTTGAGTACGAAGATGTGGAGGACCCAGATCAGGTTAAGTTTGTAAAAACAAAGTTGAAGAGTCACGCCAATATTTGGTGGAAGGAGGTCCAATTAGAGAGGAATAGAATAGGAAAAGGAAAGATCACCAGATGGGATTAGATGGTGGAGAACTAAAGAAGTAGTTCATTCCTATGGACTATGAGATGGAGTTGCTAAAGAAGCTGCAAGGACTGAAGCAAGGTAACAAGTCTATTAAGGAGTATACATAAGAGTTTTATAAAATTACTATCAGGACAGGCCATGTAGAGCCCAACAAGGAGAAGGTAGCCCATTACATTAATGGGTTGAGGCCGAGTATTCAAGAGGAGTTGAGCCTGGTCAGAATGACCACCATAGAAGATGAGTACCAGTTTCCCCTGAAGGTGGAAAGAAGCTGAACAAAAGATTTGATAGCAAGCAAAGGCAAAGAGGTCAAGGTGGAAGGACTGGTGAAAGACTCTATGGAGGCCATAATGAAGATCAAAAGAAAAGTGAAGAAGTAGGCACTAGTTGAAATCAAAGAGGGGATAATACCTACCACCCTTGTGACCAAAACAATGGTGAGCAAAGAGGAAGAGGAAGAGGCAGACCTGGGCAAGGACCTGGAAGAGGAGGTTTTAGAGGAACCTGTTTCCAATGTGGAGAAGAAGGGCATCAAGCATATGAGTGTCCGCAACATCAAGGAAGGACAAATAGAAGACCTGAAGGTAATGCACGAGTTGCACATGTAAATGAAGATGCACATTTTGAGCATTCTGAAGATGCTGAAAGGGGAGAAACCCTAGTTGTCAGAAGAACCTTGCTGAATGAGGAGAGACAACCCAATCAGAGGAAGAGTTTATTCTGCACAAGGTACAAATGTGAAGGTAAGTGTTGTGATATTATTATTGACAGTGGAAGCACTGATAATCTTGTTTCAGAGGAGATGGTTGACAAGTTGAAGTTGACAAGAAGAAAGCATCTGCATCCATATCAGATTGCATGGTTACAGAAGGACCATAGAGCTTTGGTCAATGAGCAATGTTTAGTGAAGTTCAAAAATGGTGACTACCATGATGAGGTGTTGTGTGATATCATACCGATGGATGCATTTCATATGTTGTTGGGGAGGCCATGGTAGTATGATAGGAGTGTTGTCCATGATGGTCGTGCAAACACATATTCCCTAACAAAGGATGGAGTTCATCATAAGTTGAAGCCCTTGAAGGAGGTGGAAGAAAAGGTATGTAGTACTACCAGAATTTGCTTGGTAGATGGTAGGAAATTTTTGGAGGGCATGAAGCATGAGCGTCATTGCTTTGCATTGATTCCTAAGATTAGTCAAGAGAAATGTGAAGATGTACCAGCAAAAGTTTTAGATATGTTGGAAGAGTTCTAGGACATTATCTCTGATAATGTAGCAGAAGGTTTACCACCAGTAAGGAAGATAAGTCATCAAATGGATTTGATACCAGGAGCCAGTTTGCGAAACAAGGCAACCCACATAATAACCCCCGTAGAGAATGAAGAGTTGAACAGACAAATCCAGGAGTTGTTGAGGAAGGGACTAATAAGGGAGAGCCTAAGTCCATGTGTGGTACCTGTAGTACTAGCACCAAAGAAGGATGGAGAATGGAGGATGTGTATAGACCCTTGAGCCATCAATAGGATAACGATCAAGTATAGATTTCCATTGCCAAAAATGGATGACATCATGGATTGTTTGAGTGGAGCCAAGTACTTCATGAAAATTGACCTGAAGAGTGGGTATCACCAGATCCGTATTAGAGAAGGAGATGAATGGAAGACAGCCTTCAAGACAAAGGAAGGTTTTTATGAGTGGTTAGTCATGCCATTTGGGCTAACCAATGCACCAAACACATTCATGCAGCTCATGAACGAGGTACTGAAAGAATTTTTGGGAAGTTTTTTTATTGTTTATTTGGATGATATTTTGATTTTCAATAAGACTTGGGATGAGCATCTGATGCATATTAGAAGAGTTCTAGAGAAGCTGAGGGAGGAGAAGTTGTTGATTAATCTGAAGAAATGTAGTTTTGCAAAGAAGGAGTTGGTGTACCTGGGATTTGTTGTCTCAGAAGAAGGTCTTAAGATGGACCCAGAAAAAGTAAGGGCTATCATTGAATGGCCTACGCCAAGGAGTGCAACAGAGGTATGATCTTTTCATGGTTTGGCAATTTTTTACAGAAAGTTTATCAAGAGTTTTAGTAGCATTTGTGCACCCCCAACTGAGACAATGAGAGGGGATAGAAAAGAGTTTAGATGGACTAAAGGAACAGACAAGAGCTTTGATACATTGAAACAAAAAGTCATAGAACAACCTATTTTGGTACTTCCAGATTTTAATAAGGTATTTCAGGTAGATTGTGATGCTAGTGGTAGTGGTATAGGAGCTGTTTTGAGCCAAGAAGGTAAGCCCATTGCCTATTTTAGTGAGAAGCTTAATGATGCCAAGAAAAAGTATTTTATTTATGATCAAGAGTTTTATGCAATAGTTCAGGATTTGAAGAAATGGAGACATTATTTGTTGCCAAAAGAGTTTGTTTTATATACTGATCATCAGGCTTTCTAGTATCTTAATAGTCAAGGAAAGTTAAATCAAAGGCACTTAAAATGGGTTGAGTTTTTGCAGAGCTATAGTTTTGTTTTGAAGCACAGGAGTGGAAAGTCCAATAGAGTTGTAGATGCCTTGAGCAGAAGGCAAAATTTGTTGATAGAAATGAAGATAGAGGTTGTTGGGTTTGATGAGCTCAAAAGTTTGTATCCTGAAGATCTAGATTTTACAAAGGCTTGGAAAGCTTGTTTGGAACCTGTTACTTTGGATAGGACAAAATGGTTGGATTTCATAATCCAAGATGGCATGTTGTTTAGAGGAAGCCAATTGCGCATTCCGAGGAGTTCCATGAGAGAGAACCTAATTAAGGAGAAGCATAGTGGGGGATTAGCTAGAAACTTTGGTCGAGATAAGACAATTGCCATTGTCTATGAAAATTATTATTGGCCACAATTGCAACAAGACGTTAGGAAATTTGTGCAGAGTTGCAGAGTGTGTCAGATGGCTAAAGGAACAAGTCAGAATACAGGGTTGTATCAACCATTACCTGTACCAGAGAAGCCATGGGATGATATTAGTATGGATTTTGTTCTTGGTTTACCAAGGACACAGAGAGGACATGATTCTATTTTTATGGTGGTGGACAGATTCTCAAAAATGGCACATTTTATTCCTTGTAAGAAGACTAATGATGTTGTTCATATTGCAGAGTTATTTTTCAGGGAAGTGGTGAGACTACATGGTCTACCAAAGAGCATAGTTTCAGACTGAGATACCAAGTTTGTTGGTTATTTCTAGAGGACATTGTGGAAGAAGTTAAAGATAGACTTGAAGTTCAGTTATGCACACCATCCACATATTGATGGACAGACTGAAGTGGTGAATAGGAGTTTGGGTAACCTACTACGATGCTTGGTAGGAGATAAGCCCAAGGGATGGGATTTGATTTTACCACAGGCAGAATTTGTTTACAACAATTATGTCAATAGGAGTACTGGTAAATCACCATTCCAGATCATATATGGAAATAGCCCAAGAAATGCTTCTGAGTTAAGGAAGCTGGACAACGAAGAAAAGACAAGTGCTGAAGCTGAAGACTTTGCAGAAGATCTAAAAATTTTGCATGAAGAGGTGAGAAAGCACGTTAATAAAATGAATATTCAGTACAAGGCTAAGGTAGATCAAAAGAGGAGATATAATAAATTCCAGGTAGGAGATGAAGTCATGGTTCACCTGAGAAAAGAAAGGTTCCCAATTGGAACATACAATAAGTTAAAAATGAAGAAATTTGGACCATGAAGAATCATGAAGAAGCATGATTCAAGAAATGCATATGAGGTAGAGCTGCCAAGTGGGATCAATATTTCCCATGTTTTCAACATTGCCGATTTATTAGAATATCATGAAGGTGGAACAGAGGATGGACCAACAGAAGTACAGTGGAGTATTCTGGCATTTATTTCAATAGAGGAGATAGAAGAGATCTTGATAGCTG
The DNA here is from genome assembly GCA_027924645.1 of Cunninghamia lanceolata. Lineage (NCBI taxonomy): Eukaryota > Viridiplantae > Streptophyta > Pinopsida > Cupressales > Cupressaceae > Cunninghamia > Cunninghamia lanceolata. Next base: position 2,239,621 of record BSBN01001396.1, on the reverse strand, counting down.
TGTGGGAAGGAGCACTCAAAATAGGCAATATGAAGAATATCTAGTGAAATGGAAAGGAAGGCCTATTGAAGATTCTTCTTGGTTGTCTAGGGTAGAGGTTGACCGTTTGGGTTTTCCTCACACAAACATTTGAGATGTGACAGGGTCACTTCTCAAATTACCCTGGGTGTCTGATGCAGGAGCATCCAAAGGTGTAAAGGCAACCTTGCATCACTCAAAAAAAGAAGTTAATTCAAAACCATTGTAGTTGTTCTTATTTCTTCCCATAATTAGTGTTTTTGGTTCCATAATATCCAGAATAATAATGTAGGACTTTCAGTTTTTCCAAAACTACTAAAAATAGCGACCTGCCTATTTTGGAAAGTGTACCTACTATTTTTAGAAAGTTTGCATTTGGGCATGTAATGAAGCAAAAAATTTTAGAAAGTTACATAATGGAAATATAAGACCTTTGGTGAAGGAATCAGGCAAAGATCATTTGTGAGCTGAAAGATATTAAAGTTTTTGTTTTCTGAAAAGCCCCTGAAAATTTGTGGAATGAGATATGAGGCACTAAAACTTCCCATAACATCTCAAAAAGTTGAAAGAAATTCATTTATATATTTCTAGCATGATAGTTCACATCACGAGCTTTCCAGTGCTTAAAATGGTTCGTCAATCGAACACCCGGATCAAAAGTTATGCTTCCCGGAAGTTGACCTACTTTTGGAGGGAGTTGCAAAATTTGAAATTTAGTTGGAGGCCGCCAAAAAGTGCTATTTCTGACTATTTTGGGAACCCTGGGCAGTAGTAGAGTTAAGGGGACCAGTGTAGAGTCAAGAATAGGTGGGAAAATAGAAACCCTAGCGGATTTGGGGTTACAGAAGGCTAAAGATTCTAGAGTCTTGAGGTTGGGAAAGCTATAATGTGTTACAGCTAGTAGAGGATTCATCCTTTGATTATAATTGAGCTTCTGTAATGTAATGAGTTGCCCAGTTCAATAAAAGAAAGTTCTATTTGTTGTGTTCAATATCTGTTATTGTGTGTTTTGTGATTTACCCCCTTCATCAATGAATCAGTTGTCTACATTCAAGGTAACAAATATCTCCCAACTACTTCAAGATCCAAGAGATTTTCTGCATTTAATTTTGGCAGATAGACATCCCTCCTGACAAGGATATTTTCTAATAGGCCCATGGGACCAATTTATTGTGATGGATGACTTAGGTCAATCTAATGAAATGCTATATATACATGTAAAAAAGATGTAATGAGGGTTGGATACAGAGATTTCTTTTTATACTCCAAATAGAACCCTCCTCTATTGTAACTGTGCCTTTTTTATTAATATATGCTAGTTGTTTTTACCTCTTCATGCCTTTTTAGCTTTGTGTAATTTAGAACTGGTTTTTCTGTGAATGTTTATTTCCTCTCAGCCCTATTCTTTTCTTTACCTCTATTAGAATATACTACATCTGTGTAAATTTATCAGTTGTATCTAGTTATTTTGTGCATTTTAGTTCTATGAGTGTTCTATATTCAAACCTGGTGTATCACCTCTTTTAATTTTCAATTTTATCCTTCTTCCCCTTTTCCTCAATGGTGCATAGATTAGGTTTAGTCTTAGCAATAGTTGAATCTCCCATTCAACAAAGTAATTAGCCTCTCTCTGGAGATTTGATTTCTTTGCAGGGTCCCACACTTGGAAATCATCTTAATGTTTCACTAGATTGTTGAAGCCCTAAATTACTTCAATATAGGGTGCAAATCCAAGTGACAATAGTTTATGGCATGCCCAATGGGACCATCTGATGATTCATATCATCAATTGAAGAGTTCTGGTGTGCTCTTTAGTGCATCTCGCCATTCAAAGCAATCTCTCCAACACCATGGCGACTCTACTGATCTGTTGGTGAAGTAGCCCAAGTGCCTAAAGAGCTTCAATAATCAGGATTTGGTGATGCTCCTGGTCTAAATTACTTTTAGAAGCATTTCAATCACCTGGAGACTCTACAAGTATGAGCTTATTCCCCTCTATCTTGTCAAAACATGCATCATTGACCTCCATATCAACCATTCTAGGCCCAAGATACCTCTAGTTTTACATTGTATGGCTCTATTTCAAAAGAATATCAACATCCTTATAATTCTTTCCTCCCACCCACCCCTGCTCAATCTTCTTGGCAGTCTAATGATGTTTATTTTCAACCCCAAGGAAACCACTTTGTCCCTAATCAATATGATTGCCCTCCTAACCCGCCTCAAGTGGACTATGATTTTGATAACATGAGTTTCATGGACATAATGATGGACCTGCAAATGAGGTTGGAGGATATTCAAGGAGTGATAGAGTATAACCAACAGTAAGAGGAGCTTTCTTATCAGGCCCATCTTTAGCAACAACAATAGGAGGTACAAGAAAGGGTTTTTCAAGAAAACCTTGCTATGCATATTGCAGCTCAACAAGAACAAATGAGGCAAGTGACTCATTTTGTGCCCTCTTTTCCCAATTTCAAAACCCCCTTGTCTACCACTCTAAATCAGCTTACAACAACTGATGTCACAAATTCCCAATTTTTAGAAGCTCTCTTGCTTTGCAAGACCCTGTTCCTATGCAAACTTAGTTTATCATTCCCCAGAAACATCTTTCCAAGAACCCTCTCCCCTCCAGGAAATTCAAGAAATTATTTATCTCTCTTTCCTTGATACTATTTCTCTTTTCAAAGGTGGACCTATTGTCTACTAGGCTAGTTGGTGGGATGCATCAGAGGTGGAGGTGGAAAAAAAAGAAACCAATGAGGAATAGTCTATTGTCCCTATTTCACAGAGGTAGAATTGTTTGAACCTCTTACAGTACATGTGAGTAATGTTAATTCAAATAAGGGTTTGAGTCCTCTAGATTTTAGTTCTTTTGGGGATTTTTCTCATGCATTTGATCAAGAAAACAAATATGAAATGTAAAGATTGCATGGGGAGAACCTTCATCTATAGAAATAGCTTGAGTAGAATCTATTGGATTTACAGTCAATTGAGGATAAAGAGGAGGAGATTGTTGTAGTAGCTCCGGAAGTTGACAAAGCCAACCTGTTTCATGAACTACCTAGTTATATTAAAGATATAGATGACATGCAAATGCCAACATTAGCTATGGTTCTTGAACAACATGAAGATGTTGAAGGCCATGGCAAGTTGATGGCACATGAGGTCAAGTGTGGCAATGAGGTTCCAACTAATGAAGAGGAGCAAATAGGCAGCCCCATACTGAAAGGTGTAGAGAATGATGATATAGATCTATTTGAGGAGCTTCCATATTTTATTGAAAATGATGATGTGGAGATTGAATGTGGAAAAGAAAAAATTAATATTTGTTCTTGATTATCTAGCAGGGATATGAACTCCTTGGTGAAGGATATTTCACCATTGAGCATGTGCAGGGCTCATTTTCTGAGCCTAATTTATAAAATCATGAGCATCTCATTCAAAGGTGATGCAGAGCAAAGTAACCATTCAGCTTCATACTAGCCTTTTGTGTATCACAACATGACCAACACATGGTCTCTGACCCAACAACTTCATTCTAGACCTTCAAGGATGCCTAACTCCATCTAACAATCCTTCAATTCTTCTACACAGGACTGCAGGACAGCAATCTTCGCTATGCTCTTCATAGACTGTTATAATCTCACTGCTACATGAGGAGGACGGTCACCATATCCACTTTGTCTTGATAACTATTGGGATAAACCCTATCTCAGACAACTAATCAAGTCTATCACCTGCCAAATCTCTATTATCTTCTTTGGCAAAACAAATCACATGCCAACATACTTGTGCTCTTCTCTTTATTGTTGTCCTCTACTCCATTCCAAGACACAACACTGTAGGGTCATCTACATGACCAAATCAATCAAACTATCCTCCTACCCTCACAACCTCTACAAGGCATTGCATTACCTAATATACAAACCATTCCATTGATCAGTAACAGAAAGGATCAATGGAATGAAGAAATAACCATCAGGCTGTCAGAAGAAGCTCAAAACTAGGTTTCCCAGACCACTTTTAAACAAAGGATAGATGCAGAGGTATGTAAGGGTGTCAAGAGCCCAAACAAGTTGCAAGTGATAGGTAGTTCAACCACCTAAACATCCATCATAAATACCAACTACTCCTCAGCCGTACTAGTACGGATCAAGGTAGAAAACAACAAATTTCTAACTGTGACAACAATTCTGGAAAAAAAATAGTTTTTGGGAAATCACCCATATCTCCCACCCAGATCATCATCAAGATCCCAAACTAGTCTCAAATCAAAGACACTTCAAATTACTTTCCATCCATCACAAGTTTGGGCAATAACAAATCCGTACAATTGTGGGTACTGTAGCAAAAATGGTGAAAAAAATAAAAAAAAGCACAAAAAATAGTTTTTGGCAAAATAGAGATTCCTCCCTTCAAATTCGATATTAAGACCTCCAATAAGCTTTGGATCAAAATTAATTCAGTCCCCTTTCATCCCATTCCAAATTCATGCCAAGGTTCTTCCATATAGGTACGGATTTCTGAGAAACAGTGAAGGAAAAAATAGGAAAAATAGTAAAAGGCAGAAAAATAGTGTCTTTTTGTTATATTTCTCAAATCTCTTGAATGTTCTCTTTACAATAATGCTTGGCAGGGATATATCACACCTCCACATTGTATGCATCAAGTGGGAAACAAGAAAACTACCCCACATCGTGTTTTTTCCTAATTTGTAACTGCAGCAATCAAGACTATTTTTAGAAACTATCTTTTTTCTTTTGTTTTGGACAGCAAAGACTGTTTTTATGCTTTTTTGACACTTGGCTAACCTTTGGTAAGGTTCCTAACATTCTTCCTAACCCATGACATGCCTTAAAAGGCTTACAACATGGAAAAATTAAAATGACTACCTATATAACAATAAAACTTAAATGCATCTTGTAAACTACCTAATGACTATTGCAACTACCTAAGACAACACATGGCTATCCTAACTAGGACCTACAACATTCTTTCAACATTGGGACATAGTCCAACTACAAGCATGGCTACAAGCCTCATAACATCATTAAAATGGTCTCCAAGACCTTATTAAATAAAACAACACAACTGAACATTTAATCAAAACTTAAATATCTAGGTGCTCCTGCACCAAAAGGGTGGAAGCAACCATCTTTCCAAACCATGGGCTATATCTAGAGCATTCAAACTAGCAAAAGGTTGCAAAATTAGAGTATGAACATGAATGCAATTCTGATGGTTTGCATACCATTTCAAGGGGATGCCCTATAATGTATTTGGCCTAGCTGGGGACAGATCATGAGAAGGAGTCCCTACCTGTCATGCTTACTTCAAAGCATGAGTTTGAGCATCAAAAGGGGCTAGATCAGCCTATTTATCCACTTCTAGGTAGCCATATTTCTTGTAACATTGGAAAATGTCCCCTCGAGGGCTTTTCCCTCTTTAGGTTTACCTCCCAGGTGTTTTGTGTGCATTTAGGACATTTTACATCATATTTCAACACCTCGATGAGAAAACCCCTAAGTGTCTTGGCAAATAGGACCTAGGGGGTCTACTTGAGATAACCCCTACTGAAAATAGGGGAGAGAACTTGGGCACCCGCGCCCTAGTCCTGCCCTATTTTGGGGTAGTCCCAATTTTTGGGTGTTATCTTATGACTTTTATTTGGGTCCTATGCTGACACGGTAAGTTTGAATTATGAAAATCTTGGCAGGAGTGTTTGTAGTTGCATATAAAAGCATGTTTAGGCATTCATTTGTAAATTAGATTATGTTCATGTGATTTTGGCATCCTCATGGTGATTCAAGGCTTTTATTGTGTTGCAAGAGCATATTTGTGTGGTCTATGTGTTTGTGTTTGTAGATTTGAGCATCCATTTCCTCATGGAATGAAGAGCATCTTCCTCCCATGAGATCTTCACTACAAGGTGACATTTATTGTGTTTGTGATCATTATTCATTTGGTTTTTGTCTCTACCTCCCTAGGCATGCACTCTCTATCTAACAAAGGTGTTTGGAAGACTTAAGTGTCCTTCCAGGGCTTGACTGAGGCAAGATCCTAAACACTACAACCCCCTCCCAAAATTTTATGATTGCAGGTTATAGGTTGATGATGTAGACAAACTGAAGTTACAGGAGGGCATGTTGGAGTGTTGGAATTGCAGGGTAGTAGAAAAAAGGACACCTTGGACTTGGGCACCTACTCATTAGTCCTCAAAGTTTCGTGACAGAAAAACCTTCGGTGTAGTGGGAATAGGCTGCAGATCTTATCCACAAATCCTGACAAAAAGTAGGGCATTGGACTTGGGCATCCACTCTTTTCTCCATAACTTTTCCACATTGGATCCCCAAAAACAGGTACACAGTCATTTGTAATTTTACAGCTTTCTATAGAGGCATTTCCCGTTATTCATTTGTTTACTGTCGTTTTCACATAATTAGGGTTTTGATGTGTAATTAAGCATAAGAGAAGGAAAATTGATAATCAAACACCCTAATCCAAGTTTCCCTACGTTTGTAAGTGACCAAGGACCTGATAGTGCTCTACCACTCGATCCGAGGGTCCTTGAATGTAACAGGGGAAAGGAGGATTCAACACTAAACTAAACAAATATAAATTTTACCCTAAACATTTTGGTGAACCCATGTTTTTGGACTTAATTGCAATTTTCTGAGTGTTTTTCTTTATATTTGGGTTTATTTCATTCATTCATATAGTCATTCATCTTATTGCATTGAGAAAATTACAAAAAAATTTGAAAAATTTGAAAAAAATTGCATTTTTAGGTTACTAATTTGCATCAGTTCACTCTAATTTTTCCTAATTCATGATTTTTTCATTAGATCTAATATAAAATATAGAAAATACAAAAATTCAATAATTTGCATGGCATTTTTATCATATAATTGCTAGGGTTTTATAGAAATTTCGACAATTTTCATATAACCTAGTAATTCCAAAATCTAGGGTTAGTAGGCAAAATCTTCTTTCAGATTTTTCTACTGATTTTGGAGACTCATTCAAATTTTTATTTGTCTGTAGTTTTGCATTTTGGTGTAAATTTGCATTTAGATTTCAAATATTTGCATTTTTGCATAGAAAATTTCAACAAAAAACTAGCAATTTTGATGCATTTTCATTAAATTTGCACTTGCATTTTGCATCCTAGAGCTTGGAAATCATTTTCAGATTGAAGTACACTTCATTTTCATCATAAATCAGACTTCAAAACATTCATATAATATTTTGTTTCAAGATCTCAAACCTAGGGTTTCAAAAAAACATCAATTTTCACTAGATTTGGCCTGATTGACTCTCAAAATTTGCACCATAGGCATGTTGTGAAGGGTATTTTTGCACTACTTGGTTGTTTTCAGGGTAACCATTTTCTACCCCTCCTAAAAATCTTCACAACACCCTTTTATTGGCCTCCTGTATTGAAATTTTGGTGAAAAACTACACATTTTTGCTATTTTTGCCCTAGGGTTTGGCCTAGTTTGCACTTTACATGTGTTGTGACAAATTTTATGGATTAAGGTGACTAATATCATTGCTTTTATTTTTTGAACCTCCTCAAATAAATTACAACACCCCTTTTTCTAGGTCTTGGAGTTGAAAAACCATGAAAAATAGCCTATTTTTGTTGTATTTTCACTAGGGTTTGACCTTAGGTGGCACTAAAAGCGTGTTGTGACAGATATTTTGACAATAAGTGGCTGTTATCACTGATATATTTTTCTCTCCTTCATTATCTTCCTCACAACACCCTTTTTCATGCCCCTTTGTATCTAGATTTGGTGAAAAAATTACATATTTTGACATATCTTCACTATATTTTGGCTTATCATCATCTTAGATTTGCATCAAGAGTGTGTTGTGAAGGATATTATTTCTATTTTGGACTGATAATAGGCATATAATTTTCTACACTTGATCAAAATTCTTCCAACACCCTTTGTTTCATCCATTTGCATTGAAAAAGTACAAAAAATAAGAATTTACAACATATCTTGCGCCTAAAATTTGTGCATATTACTGCATGAGTCTAATAACTCTCTACCCTAAGAGAAATATTCCTTTAAGAAAAAGTATAAGACACATGGGGTCTAGTGCTCTTGAAGAAGTTGGTACATTGAACACCTTCTTTACAAAAGGGGATACTCAAATGTTACAAGATATTACACCCATTACAAGTACAATGGAAGAACAAACTTTTCATGATGTTGATGATACTATTGAGGCAACAGAATATGTATCTGATGAACAAATAGAAAAATTGGATAAATATCTAGCCAATTTCAATCATTTATGTAAAATGAGAGAATAGTTGAAGAAGCAGTTCCTACAATTCATAACATAAGAGAATTGATAAAAGAAGGACAAGATGTTGTTAATACAATTCGTGGTCTAGCACATATTGCACAAACTAACATTATGTTAGTGACTAAATGTGCACAAGTGATAAATAACACTTTATCACCATCTCGTACTCAAGTATCAGTACCTATACTGACTACGGGAATATCTACCTTTACATCAACGATCTTAACAACTGATGCGAATGCTTGTAGTAATGCTACCACTAGTATTGGAGTATCTAATGGCACTAATTACAAAGCTATGGGATTTAATTATTAGAATTTGGTTCCTAAGGGGACATCTTCTATGAATAATTTCTCTCAACCACCTCTTCATCCCACTTATTCTCAACCACCCATTACATATAGTTATTCTCAACCACCTACCACCTACCATTATGTCCAACCATAATTGACCTACCCACAGTCACCACCTATCATATCCCAAGCTCAATCACCTTCTCACTTTGGTTCCAATTCCTTGCAACAAACTGCATCTCCCAATGATGACATCCTAAACCAACTCTTATAGGGCATGAAAGCTTTACAACAAATGGTAACAAATTTGACAAATTCTTTGAAGCCTAGTATACCAACATATCATGCCTATAATCCCCTTTCCTATGCAATCCTAAGAACTCCTATGCCTGAGAGGTTTGAGACTCCTCGCTTTGAAAAATATGGTGGAAAAGGTGATCCTAATATTCATGTTGCAGACTTTACAGCTATGTGTACTGATTTCTATTTTGACAAGGATCTGTTAGCAAAAGTTTTCCTGCAATCTCTCAAAGATACTACTTTAGAATGGTTTTTCTCTTTGCCTCCAAATTCAATATACTTCTTTTCGTAGTTGATTGATCAATATTTACAACATTTTCAAGCAAATATCGGACCTCAAGTCACCCTTATTGACTTGGTTCAATGCAAACAAGGTCTGAAAGAGAAGTTGACTAAATTCATTAGTCAGTATCAAGGACTTTATGCATAGATTCAATATCAGATGAAAGATGATGATGTTCAGAAGATATTTATTACAAATCTACAAATTAGTGTTCATGATAAGATCCTCTTAATGAAGTATAACTCCTTTCAACATTTATGCACCACCCTTCATGATTATCAACTTTTGTCTAGTCAGTATGAAAACCAAAACTCATTGACTCAAGTTAGTCAATCCACGGGTGGATCATCGCAAAACAATTTTAAGAGGAATAATAATAATAGGAGCTTCATCAAGGTTAATGGACCGAATATGAACAACTTTTCAAATGTTTTAGCTATCACCAATCCAAAGAAAGCATCATATCAACCAAGAAAGTTTACTCTGATATCTGAGTCTTATCATTCCATCATGAACCAAGCTGTGAGTAATAACATTCTGAAGCTTCTCCCAATCAAGCCTATTGATCCTAGTAAACAAGGACTTTACTTCGATGCTAATGCCTTTTGTCATTATCATCAAACATAAGAACATGACACTGAATGATGTATGTGTCTTAAACATGAGATACAAGACCTTATTGATTCAAATGTCATCTAAGTATCAGGTGTGAATGATAATGGAAACAAGTCAGTTGCCCTGCCGAATCAGAACTTACAAATCTTCACTAATCCTTTCCCTAAGCATACTGAAACTAATATGTTGGAACAAGGTTTAGTGGAAGTAGATGAGAATGATTACTTGGACTATGATAACATCATACAAATGATTGAAGTGGATAAGAAATAAGTGGACAACCCACCTCGTCCACAAAGGAATGGAATTTATGTTGAGGTTCCTCCTCTATTATCCTTATATGGATTGGAAGATAATCAAAATACATTAGAAAAGAAAAAACAATAACTGTTATAGACTTTTAAGATGGTACAAGATGATTCCTGTTACCGTGCTAGAAGGATTCAACAATGAAAACTTCATAAAAATTGGAAAAGAATTAGACGACTGTCGGTAATTAGAGAAAATAGTGGTTCCCCTCCTCATAAGCAAAAAAAAAATTATATTTACACAAGGAGTTACAAAACAAGCAACATATGATAATAAACAAGACTTTCATAAGAACCACTCAAATTTTGCACTCAACATGATCGAGTACCTCTCCAAGAGGTTTGCAAGTTCCAAAATCTGATACAAAGTCCCTACAGGTAAGTATCTCTAACCCTTTATCTCTCTCATGATGTGCTTTCCCCATGATGTGTTATGTGTTGTTTAGGCCTCCTGGGATGACCTCAGATTCTCCTGTAAGGTCTGGGATACCAGGAGACTACCTCTGTTGTGACCTTCTTCTATTTTTATCACCGTTCTTCTATATTACCTCTCCCTCTGATTTCATCATTGTGTGTTGTGTCTTACGGACATAGCATTGTGGTTAGTGACTTGGGGGCACCCTCCTACATGACTGTCCCTAAGACACTTGTTTCTCCTCTCTTATTTATTGTTTCCATTCCTCTAGTATTTCTATCTAGCAGGTAGATGACAAAAAACATTCTTACTAATTTGGACCTAGTGTCCCCTTCGAGAGAAATCAAAAATGGACTTAGTTCCTAATATGATGATGGGGTTGTATATTTTATCTGATGCTTGGCTAGTGGAAGCACTCATGCTTTCTGCATAGTGACTATGATGATGTTTTTATCTCATTTACAAACCTTAACAATATTGTTTCTCTGTGCACCTTTGTTTGTCTTTGAATCTAGCCTTGGTGATACTCGATTCGGAGAGCTTCATGATATAGCCCCACTATTATCCTCAAACTCTAAATTCGTGGTATAACCTTGGCTCTTTGTGTGGTTAATCATATGCATTGATGTTGTTGTTTATCATGATTTTGTAGACACTAACATGTTTCTTGCAGGGATGTGTTTGTGGGAACATTTGGCGATCGTAAAGTACATGTCACCTCTGGGGGGCATGGGCTTTGCGAGAGCTCATGTTCCCTTGTGTGTTTTCTTCCTACCTTAATGTGTATGATATCGATGCATGATATCAACCACCTTAAGGTGGGGGCATATAAGGTAAGTTGTCTATTGTAGATGTTAGCTATGTGCTTGTCCTCAGATGTAGTTTAAAGACCAGTGCAATGAGTGCTTTCTGCATCCTGAGTTTGTTTCCAATCAATCAATTAATCATGTAAGCCCTCTACAGAGGTGGAATATCATGTATATCCTTTGTTATCTTAAGCCCTCTATGGAGGCAGGGATGGTGTATTTCTCAGAGCAGATTGCATCATCCTGTCATTTTCAAAAGTCCTCTACGGAGGCGGGGAGTAGTTCTCTGACTAACTCAACCCTTAAGCATGTCTTCAGATATTGTTGTGGTGAAGCCCAATTGTCAGTGTGTGCCTGTAATGTACCTGAGATGGTGTTGAACCTAGAAATAGGAAAACTCCATCGCTTGTCTACCATGTTTTCTCCGTGTCTTCAAGTGTGTGTGTTTGGTGTGCTTTCTTTGTTGAGCATGTCTATTGCCCCATATGCAGTCTAAAGACTAGCTCGATGGGTGCTCCCTACATTTTGGGAGGTTTTGCATGTCTTGCATGTGTGTTGCCCCATATATGTAGTTTAAAGACTAGCACGATGAGTGCTTCCTGCATTATGGGAGGTTTGTTTACTCTCTATTACTTGCATCTGCATTTCATATATATGAGAAAAAGAAAAGAAAAGAAATCATGTCTTTCTTCTATGCATTAATGTGTCTTCTATGCATTTGATGTCTTCTCTATGTTCTACATTACTATAACTATCTTCTCCATGTTTTGCGTGCTTGTTACTGTTTTCTATGTGATTGGTGTGTCTTCTATGTACTTGGTGTGTTTGTTGTGTTTGTGACCATACTTTAATGCATCTATTGGCCTTGTGTTTATACATACATTAAAGTGGGGTCTAAAAGTAATGTCAGAAAATGTCCCCTTGGGGGCTTTTCCCTCTTTAGGTTGAGCTCCTGGGTCTTTTGTGTGCATTTAGGACATTTTACATCATATTTCAACACCCCGATGATAAAACCTCTAAGTGTCTTGGTAAATAGGACCTAGGGGATCTACTTGTGATAACCCCTACCCAAAATAGGTGGCCAAGAATTGGGTGCCCATGCCCTAGTCCTGTCCTATGTTGGGACAGTCCCAATTTTTGGGTGTCAGCTTGTGACCGTTATTTGGGTCCTATGCCAACACGGTAAGTTTGAATTACAAAAATCTTGCTGGGAGTGTTTGTAGTTGCATGCAAAAGCATGTTTAGGTATTCATTTGTAAAATAGATTATGTTCATGTGATTTTGGTATCCTCAAGGTGATTCAAGGCTTTCATTGTGTTGCAAGAGTAGATTTATGTGGTCTATGTGTTTGTAGATTTGAGCATCCATTTCCTCATAGAATGAAAAGCATCTTCCTCCCATGATATCTTCACTACAAGGTGACATTTATTGTGTTTGTGATCATTATTCATTTGGTTTTTGCCTCTACCTCCCTAGGCACACACTTTCTATTTGACAAAGGTGTTTGGAAGACTTAAGTATCCTTTCAGGGTTTGACCGAAGCAAGCTCCTAAACACCACAACCCCCTCCCAAAATTTTATGATTGCAGGTTACAGGTTGATGATGCAAACAAAGTGAAGTTGCAAGAGGGCATGTTGGAGTGTCAAAATTACAAGACAACAGAAAAAAGGACACCCTAGACTTGGGTGCCTGCTCATTTGTCCTCGAAGTTTCATGACGGAAAAACCTTTGGTGCAGTGGGAATAGGTTGCAGATCTTGTCCATAGATCCCGACAAAAAGCAAGGCATTAGACTTGGGCACCCACTCTTTTGTCCTTGACCTTTTTGCCTTGGATCCCCTAAAACAGCTACACAGTCATTTGTAATTTTATAGCTTTTTGTAGAGGCATTTCCCGTTATTCATTTGTTTACTATTGTTTTCATATAATTAGGGTTTTGATGTGTAATTGAGCATAAGAGAAGGAAAATTGATAATCAAACACCCTAATCCAAGTTTCCATACATTTGTAAGTGACTAAGGACCTAATAGTGCTCTGCCACTCGATCCGACGGTCCTTGAATGTAACGGGTGAAAGGAGGATTCAACACTAAACTAAATAAATCCAAATTTTACCCTAAACATTTCTAATCAATGCAAGTGGATAGATGAGCTTTTCTTTGTCCTTGGGGAAGTATTTCACTATCTTTTTGTATGCCCATACCTTCCACACCTTTTTTTAACTACCTACAACCATGGGAAGCATTGTAATTTTGTAAGAAAAGGCAGCCACTTTCAGGAACTAGTTAATGGCTTTGTTTAAGTTAGTTTTCTAGTTGGCTAGTTAAGGATTAGGATAGGTTTGTTTTTGTTTTAATTTTTTCTTTTGCCTAAGTGTTGTTGCATAGGCTCCACTCTCATTAGGAGAATGTAGGCCTTGTTTCCCTTTTTTGGTGTTGTTTTGAAGGCAGGGTTTCGGTTGTTTTGACCCACTGCAGTCCCTTTTTTAACTCCATGCCTAATGGATGCTTAAGGGCAATGGTCTATTTGTTTAGCAGGCAAACATCCTTGGGAGGTTGCTAAAATGTTGACCTATTTTACCCTTCCCAAAGTCAAATAGCCCAGCTTGAAGATATTGATGAAATCCCTTGAAATCCTGATATCCTTCAGTTTTTAGTGTAAATCCTTGTAAAAATCCTTGAAAATTCTTAGGGATAAAAAAACCCAAAAATTTATAAGTCCTTGCCTTAGTTTTTGGCCCTTTTCTGGCCTTTGTCAACAAAACTTTAGGTTCGCGAACCTACTAGTTCATTGACTGGTCGATTTGTTGACTAAGGCAGGAAAGCTCAAAAAATGACTAAGTAAAGGAAAGCATGTTTTCCTTTGTCAGCAATTTTCATGTTTCATGAACTTTTCCAAAATTTCAAAATTTCACATGTTTGTCGATTCAATGATTTGCCAACAATGGGCCAAGAGGGCAGGTTTCTTCAAAATTTGCCTAAGGCATAAGGAGCTAAGTGTTGATTGTCAGGAACACTAAGAGGGGGGGTGAATCAGTGTTCTATAAATCTTTTCTTGCACTCTTACTTTTAACCATTTCAAAAGAATAATCAAATAGAAGCAAAATATACAACTGAACAACATCCACAAAAACATAACACCAAGATTTTATGTGGAAAGCCTAAAATGGGAAAAACCACGAAGAGGATTAGTTCTCATAAATATATTGCAATCTTTACAAAAAGATGTTCAGGCTTGGTCACTCCACGGGCCTAGAACATGCTAGCTCACTACCATAATGTACAACTAAGTTTAGCAAGCTCACTGCCTCAACCCTAAACCTAGCAAGATTACAATAAGGGTTGTTAAACCCTGAGGGCTATTAAACCCTATTGAAGGCTCACTGCCTTGAAGACGAACACTTGCTTCCAATCAAATTTCTCATGAGAACTGTGTACTACTTAAGCATCTACCACTATGGTTGGGTGCAGTCATTTAACAATTGTATTCTGAATCCCAAGTCTTCATCCCTGCTGATCTTCTAACTCTGCTCCACTACTTGCATCCTTGCATCACACACACATACTTACACACCACACTCACAACCAAAGATCATCGCTCTTATATATCTGCTTCGTGATTTAATCCATAATCAGGTTGGCATCCAAGAAGTGAAACGTGTACATAGAAAGATGTACCTTGTCACTTAATCCAATGCACTATGTGTTGCACGGACACAAATCTTCTCCCAAATGTGTTCATATAGGTCGGCTCTAATCATTCAATTACTTACATAGATCCTCCAAACATTAACTCTTCTCTGCACAATGATTTATATACTTGTCAACCTCTTCCTTAAGAGTATGCTTAACAACTTCATCTGCTGACTTACAACTTCTACTGGGGATCTCAAAACACCTTCAAAAACATATCAAGGACTCTCTATACATTCCCAATTCTTCCCTTAGAACTTCAAGGCATCATATCATCTTCAGGAGAAATGTGGACCATCATAACTCAGACTCTCTCTCTGTCAAACGTTGTCAAACACTATGCCAATACTTAGCAGCTTGTAGCTATCCTTCCTATGAGCTTTAGATTTCCTAACTCTGGAATAAGACACTTCATATAATTTTTTACAACACATCAAAACCACATAATGAAATAGCTATCTACGAAGGAATGCGGACCACTGCACTAGACCTTGTTCACTGTTCCTGTTATACCTTTGCTTGCCCAGACTTAGACATTTCTTCAAGATGACTTCTGAAGAGGATCAAGACTTAATCTCTAAGGCATAACACTGTCAAACACCAACTGACATCACACCTAAACTGCATCTACAAGTCTTCAATTGCAGAGGCATACTAGCTAACTTTCTATCTTCCACTCAGAATAGCTTCCATACTTAGCCATTTTCTATCATCCAAACCTAGAATCCAACATGTTCTTCCAGAGATATCTCTTCTTGTCATGAAGATAGGTTCTCTAAGCTTTGTTTCCATCATTGACAACATACAAGTCAATACTAGAGCAGTGTCTCTTGCCAACAATCTCCCCCTTTGGCATTGATGGCAAAACTTAGTGAAAAATGCTTGACTGCTCCCCCTTACTGTACACACTTTATTTTCCTACTCCCCCTAAGATGATTATCCATTTTTCACTGATCTACTTCTCCCCCTTTGACATTAATGGAAAAGGGTGTGATTCAGAGGCAAAAGTTTGTCAAATTTTCAAAAATTATATATTCTGCCGCATATTTACAAGTGCAATCTTCATTTGAATATTACATGTGTTTAAGAACATCATTAAATATGTTTTTGATTGGTGTCCACTCAGCATCCCAACTTTTCTTTGCATTTTCCAAAATTTGAATTTGATTGCTGAGAAGAAAAACTAAGTCTTCTACCTTTATAAGATCAGAAGTTGTGTCCGCTTGGACAACTAACTTGGCCTCTGTAATAAGATTTGTCATTGAGTCTAGCTTTGGACAAACTAACATTCTGAGTTGTCCCATCCTGCTTTTTATTTGGTATTTTTGATTTGTTAAGTCAGTCAATTCATTATGAATATTGCTGACTTCTGTTTCCATCCTTATGACTGACTCTGTTCCCAGATCAAATTTCTCAGAGATATCCAACAATTTTTATTCCAAATCTTTGATCTTTTCTTTAATCTTTTGAGTAGTTTTAGGTCAGGACAAACAGAACTTGTACATATCTCCAGCATCTTTCATAGCTTTTTGAATGCTGGCTATTGTATTGTTTAATGTGATTTTATCCTTTTCTATCATTATTTTCAATTCTTCTAATCTTTTCTCATCAAATTCTTGCCTTACCTTTGTTTCTATAGATTTATCAAAAGATTCAAATTGTTTACTTACTGAATTTATCAACCCCTTCAAATGACTTGATGAGGGCATTGATAAGTCCCTTTTGAAGGTGGGTAGCAGCTTTTCTAAGATTCATGATGCTTCATCAATCAATTCACTATCCTCAATATGTGATTTTAGCATCTCTTCTTGAGCCTTTTCCTAAATAATTGAAATCCACTTAAACTTTTGTGTCAGAGACATTGTATCTAGATTTATTGGGCAATGCAGAAAATCTGGTTCATCCACATCTTGTTTCTCTTTCTTTAGCACTTCTTTTTCCAATGCAGCAGTGTCTCTTGACACAATAGGCACCTCTTCTTTTTTATTTTGTTCTAGATCATCTAATTAAATAATCTTATTGGTTTCCTCTGCTTGTTCAAGTGGAAGATTTACCAATTCTTCCTCAGTTTCTCCTCTGTCAATATTATGTTGTGACAGAGAAGTTCTCACTTTAGAGTCATCTTTGGGCTCCTCTTCCTCCTCAGACATTCTGTCATCTGTATTAGTTTCTTGACCCAAGTTTATTTCTGGAGCAGATGAATTGACAGGAACATCAATTTCTTCATCAACACTTGTAGTGGGAAAATTGTGTTGCTTTAGGGCTTTCAAGATGATCTCTTCTATTTCTTTCACTACTTTGTCAGTTTCACCTACCATTAACAAATTCATCCTTGTTTTAGTTCTAAACTAGTCCTTGATCTCCTTGAAGATTAGATTTTCTTCCTCTACAGTGATTTCTAGATATAGTCTAGTCACCACATGTTTTCTTAGCTCAATATCTTTAGCCCTAGCATTCTCCTTTCTAATGCTCAAAATATTTGCTAGAATTTCTGGGAGATCAGAGATGATCTCAATGAGGACTTTGCTGAAAGTTTTGAGATATTTTACAGTGGCTTCCTCCAGACTCCTTTTGTCTTCTTTACCATATTCATCAAAGTGCATAATCATGGGTTTTAGATTTCCATCTATAGTAACAACCTTTACTATATTTGCAAGTGTTGGAAGTATTTTCTATCTCTTTCTGGACTTCTTTTCTCCAAAGAATTTTCCTTTGCTACTTTTGGAGGCTTTAACAACCTCAACTTTCATCTTGTTGACTTCTTCCTCTAACTCAGTCTCTTCTTCATCCTTTTCACCAATACTAACATATAACCTTTTTCCTTTCACTTTTTTCCTCTTCATTTGTTTGGTAGTAGACTCCTTGGTAATGCCATATCTTGCAGTGATCTCTTCTACTTCTTTCCTCACTTTTCTAGAAGATTCAAGTTTCATGTGTTCAACATATAGTTTCATAGATATTTCTTTATATGTACCGAATCTTTCTTCTTTTGTATCCTTAGGTTTACTCAACATATGTTTGGCATAGTTGTCTAGTATATTACCACTTACTTCATACCCCATGGGCATGATCTAGATTGTTCTGGGCTCAATGGCCTCCATCAGACATTGGTCCTTGGTAACCATAAAATAGATATTGTCTTTGTATTTCTCAATAATTTCATTTGGAATTCTTTCCCTAGACTGCATCATGCTCTAAAAGTTTTTGAAGAATCCCCATAGGGCTACTTTTTGTTCATTTTGACCACCCAAGTTGCTAAGACATTGTCTTATTTGAGGAGCTACTGGTTGATTTCTTAACCAGATTAAACCCTTGTGATTGGGAAATTCATTCAGAAAGTAAAAGAACAAGTACATAATGAGCATACCAAATTTGAAGGGATAACTCTTACTTTCTTTGATTTTCTTTAGATTATCCATCACCTGAACCCTCAATAGTTTGCACAAGTCATAATCAACATTTCCTTTAATCATCTAATATGCAGTGTAAATTGCCATACCTGAGACATAGTTTTTTCTGCTGGAGAAATAGATCTTGTACCCTATGACCATTGAAGCAAATTTCACAACGAGATTGATGATATCTTTTATTGTCATTCCCCTTTTATCAAATTGTGCTCTGATAGCTTCTATGACTATTTGATTTTTAACTACCTTTAGCAGTGGCATACCTCTAGTAGAATTTAATCCGGTAACTGCTTGGATTTCATATTTTGTTATCTTAAAGGGTTGTTCCTTTCCCAGCCACATAAATTCATCATTAATTCTACTTAGCATGTAATGCACCCATTCATCTTCAACAAATGTGGGGTACTCAATGTAATGGATGAATTTCTTTTCTTTTAGAATCATGTGCTCTTCGTTCAGGTTAAACTGGTCATTACTTAGGTGATTTTGAAATAGATCTATGAAACAGGTTCCTCCAACTTCCTCTAGGGCAACATGAATGTATGCCCTAATGTATTTAACATATAAAACTCCATGTGAAATACTTGAGAATGCACCCATTTGATCAACTTCAGTTGCTTTATGAGGATGTTTCTTGAATTTGGGTCGAGGGCCTTTGGTAATGTCTACGATTTGAGGAGTTACCATAGCAAAGATTCAATAGATTTACACTGAGGGTTTCTACAGTAAATACCTTGAGATGCTAAGATTGGGTTTCCTTCACTTGAATCGATCTAAGCTTGAATCTTTGTTGTGCCTTGAATTCTTGCTTCAATCCCTCTCTGTCATCTGAAAAACTCTGAATGCAAGGTGAATTTGAGACCAAAAGACTTGCCTTTTATTCTCTATACTTGACCTGATTGTCATAAATGTTATTTTTAAAAAGCTGCTTGACTTATTTCTGATGGACAGTGTCAATTAGAATTGCTCCACAAAATGCCACATCAGCTTATTTCCTTCTAGTTTTTCTTTCAGAGGATTTGTCTTGTCATTTTCTACAAAGAATCTCTGTATTGAAATCCAACACCAACTACATGGCTGGGAAGTTTGGATTTCTAATACTGCTCCCCCTAATCCAGTGCCCAAAACACATTCTTCAAAGAGGGTATCTGCATCAGATGTTGGTGTGGATCTATCCTCAATTAAAATTACTTCCTTATCAATCTATATTTTATCCATTTTTTCCTTGGTTTCAACTGGATCAACTTTCTCTTTTCCTTTCACATTTCTCTACTCTATTTTCCTTTCTTTGGGATAGTGATTTCTCTTCACATTTCTGCTTCTACAAAATCTTTCAATGTGTGCAAATTTGTTGCAATTGAAGCACATCACATGAATTTGATTCCTTCCAAAGTTTGATCTACATTGATTTGCCATATGTCCGAATTTATTGCATGTAAAATATTTTCCATTGAATGGTTGACTGTTCCTTGTATTTTGCAAGTTAGTTCGTACAGAGCTTCTGCATTCATTTAATCTTTGTCCTATTTTATAGCAAGCATTGCACTTAACAAAGTTTTGACTTACTTTACTTCTACATACAACATCTTTATGACCAGTTCTATTACAAGTGAAGCATTTACCTTTGAATGATTGTTCATTTCTCCCATTGTTGAAACTTTTCTTGATCTGATTTCTACATTCATTTTCTCTATGACCAATTTTCTTGCAATTGAAACATTGACCAGAGAATAATGGAGTCTTTTAATTCATTCTACTCCTACACTGAGTAGCCCTATGACCAAACTTATTGCATGAATTACAATAACCATTGAAAGATGGGTACCTTTGAGCATTTGGTTGTCTAACTGGAGGTCTTCTAGGTCTTCTTCTTTGATTTCTGAACTGGTATCCTTTTTTTTGCCATGACTCAGTGCTCATTTGACTAGAGTTTGAACTTTCTCCTTTCTCAAATCCTAAGCCATGCTTGTCATTAGCATTCATCTGGCTAGCAATCATTTCATCAAGCTTGTTAGTACTTATCTTGAATTTTTCTTCAAAACTTCTAGCCTTTTCTAGATCTATTTTTAAACTTATAATCTCTTTTTCAATTTTTGCACAGTCTTCTGATCTATTCTTCACAATCAAATTTAGATAATCTTTTGCTCTTGTTTTTTCTGTAACTTCTACTTCCAAATTTTTTAGGGCTTCATTTGATGAGAGTAATTGTTCACTGACTTCTTTGTATTTGTATACACCTAAAAATGACACGACTTTGTCCAAATAAATGTTTTTAATATTTATTTAAGTCTATTTCCTCTATCAATAAATAAATAATTAAATTTATTTATTCAATTCGTATTTCTCTAAGTTAATTAAATATCAAAAATATTTAATTTCTTCTAAAGTCAAAATTAAATAAAATCTTTTATTTAATTTATTTCTTCCAAACAATTAAATAATTTCTAATTATTTAATTAAGTCATGCATTCTTCCAAATTTAAATAAATCATTTAAATTAATTTAAATCCTTTTAGTCTCTAAAAATAAAATATAATTAAATATTTTATCTTATTCTTCTATCTTGCACAAGATAAATTAAATAAATTTATTTATTTAATTTGCTTTCTTCTAAAAATATCTTCTTGCTTTCTTTCTAAAATTGCAACTCATGCATATCTAATTAATTTATTTAATTAGATATTTCATCTATTATTCCTCTCATCTTTTTAGGATTTATTTCCTTTAAAGCAAAAAGTCAAATCAAGTCTTCTTCCCTCTCCATAATCAATTAAATAAATTCTATTTATTTAATTAATTTCCTTATTCTTCTATTTTCCATCAAATGATTAAATAATTTTAAATTATTTAATTATTGCATCCTTCTTCTAAAAATAAATAAAATTAAATATTTTATTTATTTATTCATGATGGACATAAATTAAATAAATTTTATTTATTTAATTTGTATTTCATAAACTCTTATCTATATCATTTTCTTCTAAAAATAGACCCTCCTTGTCATGCAAAAGAAAAAGCCGAGTTAATTGATTTAAAGCAAACTTTGTTTTAATCAACAAATTCTTAGATTAGAAAAATATATTCTAATTTAAGAAATAAAAAGATCATCCTCATCAAGAAAGCAATTAACTCAACAAAGCATCTTGTTCTATGACACGTCCTTCTATTTGCGCACGTTCCCTCAAACATCCTCTACCATTGATCTTCTTATTTCTTCTACACTATTGATCTTCTCTCACACAATTCTATAAATACCCTTCTATTCTTCCATTCTCATAATAACATGCTTTCAAGTAAACTTATGCTGCAGAATCCATAGCGTGCCATTGGCACCCCCATTTTCATACCATTCATTATCCATTCCATATTGTGTTGAAGCTCACCTTCAACACAACAAGTATCCGAGCCATTTCTCCTTGTCATCTTGAGGAATTGAAGCAAGGAAGCAAGCTTCCTGAGGGCTACATTCACTATCAAAAAATCAAAAGAGAATAGGTGAACAATGGAAATCATGAGGTAATGAAGGTTGTGAGTATCACTTTCTTATTGTAATCTTTGTTTGCTTGCACATTTCATTGATGTTTTTGGGTTTTTGTAATTCATTTTATTTATCCCATTTTACCCATTATAGTATTTGTCTTTGAATTTCTTGACTTGCTCTTTTAGCTTTAAGATGCATTAATCCACTTGTTGCAAGTTTTCTATTAGATCCCTAACTTCTGCTTCAAAGTTTTCAAGATCCATAAGAGCTGCTTCTAGTTGGTTGTACCTTTCATAATTTCCATACCTTCTTTCTACCATGATCACACTATCCCAGATCTTCCTCAAGATGTTAAACTTCTTCTGAGTAACTTGGCTCTGATACCAATTGTTGATTGTCAGAAACACTGAGAGGGGGGGTGAATTAGTGTTCTATAAATCTTTTCTTGCACCCTTACTTTTAACCATTTCAAAAGAATAATTGAATAGAAGTAAACTATACAACTAAATTGCATCCACAAAAACATAACACCAAGATTTTACGTGGAAAACCCAAAACGGGAAAAACCATAGAGAGCATTAGCTCTCATAAATATATTGCAATCTTTATAAAAAGATGTTCAAGCTTGGTCACTCCACGAGCCTAGAACATGCTAGATCACTACCATGATGTACAACTAAGTTTAGCAGGTTCACTAGCTCAACCCTAAACCTAGCACGATTACAATAAGGGTTGTTAAACCTTGAGGGCTATTAAACCCTGTTGAAGGCTCACTACCAAGAAGATGAACACTTTCTTCCAATTGAATTTCTCATGAGAACTGTGTACTGCTTAAGCATCTTCCATTATGCCTAGGTGCAGTCATTTCACAACTATATTCTAAATCCCAAGTTTTCATCACTGCTGATCTTCTAACTCTTCTCCACTACTCACATCCTCACATCACACACACATACTTCCACACCACACTCACAACTGAAAATCATTGCTCTTATATATCTATGTAATGCCCCATCATGCAACCCTAGAGAGTTAGACCGTCAAGTGTAAGATTTACAGAATTTTTTTTTTTTTTAAAGAAAGTGCAATAACAGTAACCAAAGATATCATAATACACAACATAAACAAAATTACACTTCTAACTCCTCTAGGGAAACATAACTACATCAATAGATCATTAAAGTCTAAACAACACAAGAGATAAACATCATGCTACTATAGATAAGAACCACTATTACATTTGCAAGGAAAGTAGATTTTACAAAGTTATAGTACCAGATTACAAGGCCGATCATATCGGTTACAAAGAATACATATGAAAGTATACAACACCACTAAAGGTAGAAAGCAATCTGGAACTGGAACATCTCTGCACAAGACTCGAACTAAATCTCCAAAGAGGCCAATGGATAGCTCTGCCACCCAACCATGTGGAACCCTGAGCTCCACCCCACAGAGCTAGGGGAAAACATCGAAGTCCACTAAGACGAAGTTACAATAATGAAACAATAATAAGATACAGACTCCTTACAGGCATACATGATAACAAGATTGCAAAGAAATGATAATAATCCACTAGACAAATCAAACATCCAACCAAGATCCAACAAGAAGCCCAGACTATACTCCAGAGGTAATAACAAAATAAAGAGGAAGTAACTAAGTTGCGTAAGGAGAGTGTCATCGCATGGTCCTAGCATGGATTACCTAGGCTATGTATCACCAGAAGCTGGACCCCATCTATGGTTACCCTGGTAGCCTCTCTCTAGGCACTGGCCCCATAGGATGACACATGCGGAGCCGACAGGTCCTCTCACGGAGACAAGGAGGTCAGCTTTGCCAACCAGGCCTTCTCATCCCATCCTTAGCCTGCGGGAGCACTCAAGGCATGGGTGAGGTATCTTACTTATCTTGTTATGTGTTTTGCTACCCCAACCCTCCTAATAAGTTATTAAGTTTCCACTTGCTCATAACTTCCATGGGGTTACCCAGGTAGCCTCTCACTAGGCACCGACCCCACCATAGAAGCCACTCCCTTAGCAATCTCTAAACAAAAAAACAAACCACCACGAGCAAGGATAAGGTACAAAATGGCTTCTAACCATTCTCATGCCATTCACTTGCCCTTGATAATACAAATCCCATTGCATTGACATACTACTATATGGAACAAAGACCAAGACACCACACCTTTGGAGTTAGGTATTAAACCAAAGAAAAGGTAACCATTATCTGACAGGGACAATGCTTCTGTATTTGACACCAAGAACATAGGACATCTCTCAAGATTCACACTCCATACTTAACCAAAACAAAGACAAAACACAACCCCAAAAAGACATAATGACCCACTGTAAGCATTTTGACATGACAAGGAAGATAATCAAGAAAAGAGATTCAATATACTCCTAACCATAATATGAAATTAACTAGGAGATTAACTTCATTTTTAAGAAGATACTAGTTTACGGAAATAACAATTTCTCTACAACTACAAGAATAAATAAATTTCCTAGCTAATCCCTAATAACCATCATCTCAATTAAAACAACCATAATATAATGATAAACATAATTTTCCAACTAAAACTGCTAATTTCACATCCTAATATAATCAACCTCAATTTAAAAAAATATACTTGCTAACATAAATTTTCCCATCCAAGATTTACTAATGCTACATCCTAATATAAACAACTATAAGATATAATTATTCTGGCTATAATGAAAAAATAGCTTTTCAACAACCATCCAATTATTACTATTTTCTAATAAACAATTATAAACACAATATATTTCTTATAAGCATATGTTACCATTTCTCATTACACAATGCAATTTCAAAACAAAATGCTATACATAATTACATACAAGCATAGATTACCATTTAGCATTTAACCATTGCAATTTCTGAAGAAAAACACTATAAGTTTATATAAATATTTTCCTAACATCTGACCATTTCCCAATTCCTAATAATCACAACTATAAGGAACTACATTTCCCTATTTCAATTTTCTAATAAAAACCAATTGCTAAAACAACATCTATACACATATATACCTATAGTCTCCTATAAACATAACATACTATCTCACATTAAACAATTTCCAACCACTAAAAAAACCTTCACAAACGATTTTAATTCTTTTCCCATAAGAAAATTAACTATCTATCATGCTAGAATTTTAAATCAACCTTATTAGTTTTCTAAAAGCTAACATATATGTTTCAAAATGCATACAATCCTATCAACCTAAGCCACTTGAAATAAAAATACATTGCTATGGATGTCGACTAAACTGTCCACAAAGAGGGCGACTACAGAGTCAAAAACCTCTGATTTTATCTAATCATCCTAAGAGCAAATCTTTTGACATATATATATATATATATATATATATATATATATATATACTAGTGTAATTACATTGGATAAATCCTACATATAAGAGCAGGTTTATTAACATAAGAGGAGCAATTAAAAACATTGACTAAGTTTATAATATATATAATCTATTGATGACATTTATTACCTACCATTTCAAAGAAATAACTAAATCTTGGATAATCATATTCTAATGATCAAACTAAGAGCTGATTATAATTCAATATAACTTAAGATTGATCTAGAGTTTAGATCCAAAAACTTCCTATTATTACATTCACTTACTCAGACCTTGTAAGAAGAAAATACCAATTTGCTATATAGAGGAACTTTCTAAATCTATTGACTGGCAAAACAAATAAATATGTTAAGAAAAAGTATGAACCTCCATTAGACTCATATGCCAATCAAACAAAGGTTGTAGAGGAAAAGAGTTTAATGATCGATCTGGTTGAGAATCGCCTCTGAGAGGCCATACTTCAAGAATTGAGAATGCTGGCAGTTCTAGAAAAATTAGATGTCAATTATTCAGGATTAGTTTTGGTGCCCCAACTCAAAATTTACTAATTATGTTCACTGGCTAAAAAAAATTATCAATAGGGGAATCGTTGAGGGGCAAGAGAGTTAAATAAATATAGATTCTGAATAGAATCACCACAGAGAGTTGAGCCAGGAGATTCAAGATTGAACAATAGAGGCATTCATTTGGGAAATAAATCATGAGGTAACGGATAACAATTTTATTTGATAAAAGAAATAACTCTACTATGCTCATTTCTCTAGGCACTCAGTGAAATAAATAAAATGAGATTGAATTAAGTCTAGATTTTGTTTTGTTAAATGCTCCATTCCATGCATGTAGCGAAGGTTACAGATTGATTTGCAAATTCTATGTGGTCAAGCACTAAACATTTGACAAAACATCTCTCTTAGAAGCATTATCGTTTACTGGCCACAATAGAAATTGTAGAGGTGTGTTAAGTTGTCTTATTTGAGACCAATTGACCAAAAAATTTCAGAATGCAGATTCGAATGCTTTGAGAAACATGCTGCAATGAAATATAACTTACAAGCTACAACAATTTTAAACTCATAGAGAGAGGCAAATCACATACCTAAAATTCTGTCCCCTTCTCAAACATTTCTCCAATTCCTGCTACCAATTCCCTGTTCTTCTCCCCAAGATCTTTGTTCTTTTCCAACTCCCCTCAAAATACCATTTTTTTCTTATGAAAATGGTTCAGCTCATAAAAATAAATGCAGACATGCATCCGTTACCCAACAACCCACTCTTCCGATAAATTTTAAAAATTTGCTATAAAAAGAGATCCCAAATCTTCTAATTTTGAATTTGCCAACTCAAGGCATTTATTTCACATATCAAGATTATTCTGTACAAAATATATATACTAATTACCTGTAACTCCAATTTATGACATAAATATTCTTGGGTAGGAGATAATTAGTTCTAGATTATTATAAAATTTAACTAAGGTGTCATTCAAATCTTTAAGCTAAACCAGTTATTACCTACTAAACATAATAGAAGCATCATTAATTAATAATATATCATTTAAGTATTTTCCAACCACACATGAGCATAATAACACAACTCGACTATACACCACAACACAAGATTACCAACATACAAGGCAAGGACCAAGCATTACAACATGACTTGAGATGACAACAGAAGGCAAGGACTGACCTAGTGGAATAGACCTCACATTATCTCCCATCACTGATACCCATTGGTGTAAGAACCCGCTCAAACCTACTATATCAGGTGGAGTCGAGGTTCGATACCTACAACTTGCATCGAAACAACTGGTTATATATGATCAAATACATATATGTCTACACACAAAGAGTCAGAGAATCATAGCATAGCAGGGTACTCAAAGTGAGTAATGATACATCGTCCCTACTCTTGAACAAGATTATAATCACAGCATTTAAAATCAGATATCAATGAATCTAATAAACATGCAAATATTAATCCATTACTAATCATGTCCAACATATCATAACTGAAGTAATACTAATGTCATCATAACTCATAACACATGTCTAAATATATCCATCGGACATAGTCCATCAAGGTCAAAGTGAACATAAACCATAACATACTAATCCAAATGTCTTGAAACTGTAAAAATGCAATTAAAGACTATCGGTTGTTTCAAAACTGTCAGAGAGAAATATAAAACTAACATCTATCACAAGACAAAAAGCCAGGGGCATTACATCCTCCCCCCTAGAAATTAGGCTTACTCCTGGAAGCCTGCAAATAAGTAAGGATATAACTCCCTCATCTTGGAAGCATCCTCCCATGTAGTAAAGGTCTCATCATTAGGATCCCACTAGACCCTAACGTGCTCCATGTCTCTGCCCCTGAGAGTAAGTCTCCTATGCTGAAGAATGCCTACAGGCTCCAAAGCTAGCTGCATGTCCTCTACCTGTAGAGCAGTCCAATCAAGAACATGAGCAATACCTGGATAGTAAGGTCTAAGTACAGAGACATGAAATACATCATGGATGCGTGAAAGGCTAGGCAACAAAGCACGACGATAAGAAACAGGACCAATCCTCTCAAATAGTTCAAAAGGTCCAACAAAGCGCAATGCTAGCTTAGAGCCCTTTCTATAGCGGATTGGACTCTTTCACAGTTGCACACATAAGAACACCTAATCCCCAACTAAAAACTGACAATCGATCCTATGAGCATCTACATATTTCTTCTGTCTGTCCTGAGTAGCCATCAAATGCTCTCTAATCCTCTCACCCTACTGCTCCATATCTCTAAGCATATCAGGACCTAGAAGGACTCTATCCTCCAGATGATCCCAACTCAAAGGAGTCCTACAAGGATGACCATACAATGCCTGAAATGGAGACATGCCAATAGAACTGTGATATCCATTATTATAGGCAAACTCCACCAGGTATAGGTAGTCCTCCCAATGGCTCTGCCAATCCATCACATACATCCTCAACATATCCTCGAGAACCTGATTAAGCCTCTCGGTCTGACCATCAGTCTCAGGATGGTAAGTTGAACTAAAGTTCAGTTGTGTCCCCAAGGCATACTGCAAGGAAGTCCAAAGGGGGAAAGTGAACAGTGGATCCCTGTCGGAGATGATCCTATGAGGAATCCCATGAAATCTGACGATGTCCTCCATGAACACTCTGGCCACCATAGAGGCATTGTAAGAAGCACAAATAGGAGAAAAGTGAGCTACCTTCATCAACCTATCCACAATGACCATAATAACATCGTGTCATCAAGAGGATATTGGCAAATCTATAATGAAGTCTATTGAAATGATATTTCACTTCCACTTTGAAATCAAATGAGGTTGCAAAAGACCTGCAGGGTGCTGATGCTCTGCCTTCACCCTCTGACACTCAAGACATCTTGACACAAAATCAGCAATATCCCACTTCATACCACTCAAAAAGTATAGCTGATGTAGATCTGCGTGCATCTTCTTGACACCTGGATGAGCAGAATAGGGTACCCGATGTGCCTCTGACAACACTAGGGTGCGAAGACCCACAGAACTAGGAACATAGATATGGCCCAAATGTCGCAAAAGACCATCTGACTCAAGAGAGTAACCAGAGAATCCACCCTCTAAAGGTCTACCAGACTCAATCTCAGATCTCACCTCCTGACACCAACTGTCAGAAGGAAGAGCTGCAAGAATCTGACCTCTCAAATCAACTGTAAGAGAGATTGCTGAGATCTCATGCCTCCATCAACTAAGAGAATCTACTACCATATTATCTTTGCCCTGAATATATCTGACCTCAAATTCATACTCACACAAGAACTCCATCCAATGATTTTGCCTCACATTCAAGTTGGGCTGCATGAAAATATACAGCAAGCTACGATGATCACTATGCAGCTCAAACTGATTCCCTAATAGAAAATGCCTCCATCTCACCAAGGCATGCACAACTGCTGCTAACTCTAGGTCATGAGTGGGATAGTTCAATTCATGATCCTTGAGTTTACGAGACTCATAGGCAATCAAGTGACCATCCTACATCAGAACTACTCCCAAACCCTCCAAAGAAGCATTGGTACAAAGAACAAAGTCTCTAGCAGGATCAGGAACTGCTAAAATAGGTGCACTGGTCAACTGCTCCTTAAGAGTCTAAAAAGCTGCCTGACACTACTCTGACCAAACAAACTTCTTCCCTTTCCTCTAAAGAGAAGTAATAGGATGGGCAATCCTCGAAAACCCATTAACAAAATGATGATAGTAACCTGCCAAACCCATAAAACTGCGGACCTTAGAAACATTAGTAGGTGCAGGCCAATCCATAATAGCTTGGATCTTTGAGGGATCCACCACAATACCCTCTCCAGAGATGACATGACCCAAATACTTCACCTCAGTCTAAAAGAATTCACATTTAGACAAATTGGCATAAAGCTAATTTTCTCTCAGACACTACAACCCCTGACACAAATGCTCCTCATGCTCCTCCATAGTCCTAGAATAGATCAATATATCATCTTAGAAATACAAGGACAAATCAGTTGAGATAAGTATGGAAAACACCATTCATCAAGCTCATGAAAACTAAAGGTGCATTCATCAACCTGAATGGTACCATTGTGAACTCATAATGTCCATAACAGGTGCGAAATGTTATTTTGTGAATATCTACCTCAAATATCTGCAACTGGTGGTATCCTGAATTAAGGTCAATTTTAGAGAATACCTTTTCTCCTTTAATCTGATCAAACAAATCATCGATCTGAGGCAAGGGATACCTATTCCTCACTGTTACCTTATTGAGTTGTTGATAATCGATACATAGCTGTAGAGATCCATCCTTCTTTTTCAACAAGATCACAGGTGCTCCCCAAGGAGAACCACTAGGTCGAATGAACCCTTTGGCTAATAGCTCCTCCAACTACATTCGAAGCTCCTTGAGCTCCTATGTGGTCATCCTGTATGGAGCTTGTGAAATAGGCTCTGCACCAGGTACAAGATCAATCCTAAATTCGATGTCCCGCTTAGGTGGCATCCCTAAAATATCAGATGGAAAAACATCACCATACTCCCTCAAGAGTGGGTGATCATCAAGGGATGCCTCTCGACTCTCTTCTATCTCCATATCACTAATAGTCACTACAAAAAGCTGACATCCTTGACGCATGCATCTCTTGAGTTGCATAGCAGAGATCATACGTAGGGAAATAGGTTTATGAACTCCTACAACCTCAACCTCTACACCAGAATCATCCACACATCTAACTGACTTATGTAGACAATTGATCACCACCTGATGGGCCTCTAACCAATCCATCCCCAAAACAATATCATATGATCCAAGGGGTATGATGAGAAGGTCTACTAAAGTAGATAGAGAACCAATCCTCAACTCACACCCGGGAACTAGAGACTCAACTGCAATCTTAGCCCTGGAAGCTAACTCAAACTACCACCTATCATTCTGCTTTGTTACCACTAAGCAACAATGCTCCATAAGAGAAAGTGATATAAATGAATCAGATGCACCAGAATCAAAAAGAACAAAAAAACCAATACCTCACATATGACCAGAAGTCTCCACCACGGTGCCCTAATGCTCTGCCTATCGGTCATCCACTACTGCAAAGACTCGGTGTGACCTACCTGCATCACCAACTGTTGGCTCAGATGCCACCGGTCGATGTTCAAACCCTGAAGCACCCTTCTGCAGGCACTGTCTAGCAATATGGCCCTATTGGCCACAAGAGAAACACCCTGTGCCTCTACCGAAACCACCACCAACTTGAAAAGCACTAGACTGTTGAAAACTGCCTCTACTCACTGCAGACTGCGTACTCTGAGCTGGCCGCTCAAAACGATTGTGCTTATTGCGCTACCAAGACTGGTCCTTCTTATTTTGAAATCTATTACCTTGCTGATGCTAAGAATTCTTCAGCTTAGACTGAGAATACAGCTATTGCTGTCCACCCCTTGAGGGTGCATGAGAACCTGATGCCTAAGTGTGACCACCTCGAGAACCATATCCTGAAGAAGGTGCACTACCGATGTGCACACCTATATGCCCACCGAGTGCCATAGCCAAATTCTCCTCCACTAACCGGGCTTTCTCCATGGCAATATCCATAGTCTTAGGTTTGAATACATGAACCCCTCCACTAATCTAGGCATTCAAGCCCCTGATAAGATGCTACACCAACATAGACTCATCATCCCTCATACTTGCATACTGTTTGAGCTCATAAAATATGTGCTCGTACTGCTCAATTGTCATGGCCATCTATCTTAGGTCGTGAAACTCATCTACACAACGCTGCCTCCAATGGTCAGATAAGAAACGGGCTCTGAACCTCTCTAGAAACAACTCCCAAGAGACGGTGCTAATATCTAAATGCAGCTTCTGCTCCTCTAACCGCCACCAAGTCAAAGCAAATCCTCAGAGATGCAAAATAGCACATATGGCTTTGGTGTTACTGCCATACAGATGCACAATGAAACACCGACCTAAATCCAATAACCATGTCTCCACCACTAGACCATTATCAGCTCCATCAAAGGTGGGAGGGCGTGCCCTCAGTAAATCTCTCATATGGTTGGCTAATGTGGTCTCCTGCTTAGCTATCAACTCTCTCCGCCTAGGAGATCTCTCTCTCTAGGACCCGGCTGATCTACCTCCTGACCTCATTTAGGCTACTCACCCTCCTGTCTAGGGCCTAAATAGGCAAGGACCTCCTCAAGAATCTATCTCAGCAGGGCTCCATCAGGCTGACCCTGACCCTCCATGCTCTGACCCCCGCCTTCATGGGTACTCTTATGAGGAGAACTGGGAGGAGGTGTACCACCACCTCTCCCATGACCCTTACCTCTACCACGACCTCGGCCCCTACCTCGAGGCATCTACCTACAACACCAAAGGCAATTATTACATTCAGAAAAGGGTCACAATAGGGATAAAATTATTCTACAGAGTTTAAGCACTAGGTTACATAATGGGCTCAAATATAACTAGAGTACCCAGTGTTTAAACCTAGCTCTGATACCAAATGTAATTCCTTATCATGCAACCCTAGAGAGTTAGACCGTCAATTGTAAGAATTACAGAAATAATTTTTTTTTTTAAAGCAAGAAAGTGCAATAACAGTAACCAAAGATATCATAATACACAACATAAAGAAAATTACACTTCTAACTCCTCTAGGGAAACATAACTGCATCAATAGATCATTAAAGTCTAAACAACACAAGAGATAAACATCATGCTACTATAGATAAGAACCACTATTACATTTGCACGGAAAGTAGATTTTACAAAGTTACAGTACTAGATTACAAGGCCGATCATATCGATTACAAAGAATACATATGAAAGTATACAACACCACTAAAGGTAGAAAGCAATTTGGAACTAGAACATCTCTGTACAAGACTCAAACCAAATGTTGAAAAAGGCCAATGGATAGCTCTACCACCCAACCATGTGGAACCCTGAGGTCCACGCCCACCGAGCTAGGAGATAACATCGAGGCTCCACTAGCACAAAGTTACAACAATGAAACAACAATAAGATACAGACTCCTTGCAGGCATACATGATAACAAGACTGCACAGAAATGACAGTAATCCACCAGACAAATCAAACATCCAACCAAGATCCAACAAGAAGCCCAGACTATACTCCAGAGGTAACAACAAAATAAAGAGGAAGTAACTGAGTCGCATAAGGAGAGTGTAATCGCATGGTCGTAGCATGGGTTAACCAGCCTATCTATCACCAAAAGTTGGCCCCCATCTATGGTTACCCTGGCAGCATCTCTCTAGGCACCGGCCCCATAGGGTGACACATGCAGAGTTGATAGGTCCTCTCATGAAGACAAGGAGGTCAGCTTTGCCAACCAGGCCTTCTCATCCCATCCTTAGCCTGCAGGAGCACTCAAGGGATGGGTGAGGTATCTTGGTGAGGTATCTTACTTATCTTGTTATGTGTTTTTCTATCCCAACCCTCCTAATAAGTTATTAAATTTCTACTTTCTCATAACTTCCATGGGGTTACCCAAGCGGCCTCTCACTAGGCACCGGCCCCACCATAGAAGCCACTCCCTTAGCAATCTCTAAACAAAAAACCAAACCGCCATGAGCAAGGATAAGGTACAAAACGGCTTCTAACCATTACTCATGCCATTCTGTGAGGCTGATTATTTTTCCTTCCTTATTTTTATCGTTATGCATTTTAGTTGATGACATTATCAGACTTTTTAGAGACTATGTTTCATTATGCAGACTTGATTATATCTCCTAATCTTGATAGGACATTGATTAGACATATGTGATTCGATTTGATCATGTTTGATGCTATTTTGTGATCTGACATATGAGATATATATTTGATGATGTTTTGTGATGAGATTCTAGTTATTTATGTGGTGTTGACCTTTTGACATGTGATTGAAAAATGCAATTTAATTTGGCACTATGTTGTTGATGATTATTATTGTATTCTATGGCGTGAATTTAATTCCACTTGCTTCGGCTATAATTATCATGATATGATTGACACTTGATTGAGATGTGCAGGTTTTACATTCCCTAGCCACGGGAAATTGGAGGTAGAATTCACACCTAAGTTATCCCCTGTGAAACCGATCCATTCCCAAGAGGGATAAGGATCACATTTGAAATTGGATGTGATTTAAGTGCTTGATTTAATTTTTAATCATTTTGGCCTAGTACCCCTTTGTTTAATTATTAATATTAAGTGTTGTATAATTTTAATTGACTTACACCACTTACTATTTGTTTTATTTTTTTGAGGCCATTTAAAGTGGATTTATGACCCTTTTGTGAACCTTAGTGTCCCAAAAGTTACCCTAGGTGGTTACCCATGGGTCTAGGGTCAACTTGGACTATCTAACCCTTGGATTAACTCACTTTTGGTCACTCTAAACTATGGTTTAGTCAAAGTGAAGGAATTTGAATTTAGGGAAGGTGGGAGATGAGTCATGCTTTGGGAAAGGCTCATCTCCCTTCCCAAAGTTTGGGAATCCTTTCCCAAGGAGGACTTGGGAGGCCTCCAAGACTCCCAAGTGTGTAGGATCTTCCTCCAAGACTCTCACACATGTGTGAGAATATCTTGGAGGGAGATGACTCTTTGAGAGAATAAGAGGATGCCATTATCCTCTTGGAGGTTTGAGCGAGAATGCCACCTCACCACTTGTCCTCTCACACGTGTGAGAGCACAAGTGGATAAGGTGAGGATTGAGATGGAATGGGAGGATGACACTTGTCATCCTCACACTTCCTCTCCCTTGCAAGTGGCATTGGAGGAGGAAGGAGAAGGTGACAAGTGTCACCTTCTCATTCCTCAAGGCCAAATTGATGGCCAATAATATCTCCTCTTGTTGAGGAGTGTGGGGTTCTTGCTTTTTTTAGTTTCTTTCTATTTTGGAGGAGTTGGAGAAAGTTGGAGGAATTCTTGGAGATTGGAAGGTTTGGGAAAGCTTAGAGCTCTTCACCAAATGTGCTTCCATTATAGGGCCTTGAAGGTAAGCCTCTTAGGCTATGTTCTTCAACCTTTCTTATTTAATGAGATGTGTTGTAGTTTTTGATTGTTTTGTTGTTTTCATTGTTTTTGTGTGGGATGGGAGTATGGTGAGAGCACCTCCATTGGAGGTAATGCTCAACTTGTTTGGGTAGGGGAAAGGAACCTCCTTGAGGTCACCTCCACATTGTGTTATTTATGCCTTGAGGGATTTTACTTGTTGAGGAGATTTTTGAATGGCAAGAGTGCCATGGAGATTATTTTTGTGATTTTGTGGAGAGTGGTGATTTTGGAGATTTTTGGATTGAGGCCATGAGATTGGTATTTTATCATTTGGGTGGCCTTTGAAGTAGAGGGGTCCATTCCCTACCCTCATCAAACTCATTTTCATGAGTTGAGTTTTGTGTTAAACCTATGGGTTGTTTTTGTGTTGTTGTGTTTGATTTTTGTTATGGAATGTTGTACCTGTGTGAATCCCTACCTCCCTAGCTCGGGGGTGACCCACTTGCGAGTCTACGGTAGGGAGGAGGGCACTTTGAAGTGGCTAGGTTTGTTCTTCTTTTTGTTGTGTTTAATTGCAGGGTCTGAGTGAAGAAATGGAGTTGTTGTGGAGCTCATTTTTGGGTGGCTTAGTAGTGTTTTATTGGTTGTTGGAGCCATGGCCATTGTGGCCTTAATCTAACATTTGTTTTGTTATCCTTGCCATGTGTTTGGCTGTAATAAATGCTGAAAGAGGAATGTTCATTTTATTTTATTAAAATGTTGGTTATTCTCTAAGTGTGAGTTATAGTTTGTGAAATGCATATGAAGATACTTCTTGTTGCTGCCATCCCTTCAAAATATATATATATATATAAGAGTATTATTAAATATAGGTTATTGCATACAAGAAAGAAAGAGAAAGATATAATTAGTTTTCGGTTATTATTTTGACAATTATATTATTAGCTGCTGGTAAAGAAAGAGAAAAGAGTTGTAATAAATTCTTATGAGATTGTTGTTTTCTGAGTTATGTTTTTGCAAAAAAAAAAAATACTACATTCTGTATATATATTTATGCTTCAAAAAAAAATGTTAATGATTTATCCTATGTTATCATTAGCATGTTAGTATTTCATTTTAAACCATTGTTTTGTGCAAAGTGTATACATATAAATCTGAATGTTATTTTGTTATTTGAGAGTTAAGCTTATTGTATTTTTTTTATTAGTTATTGTGTTTATTTACAAAAAAATATAGAAGAAAAAAAAACTTATTACATTCTGCATGTTTGTTGTATATACTATAATATGCATATACACTTTATATATATATATATATAATGAGTGTATATATATATATATATATATATATAATTATATATAGCATTATGATGAAGAGATTTAAATACTGTGTTTTGGGTCTGAGTATATATATATATCCTTCAAACAACTGTTATTAAAAAAACATATATTCAGAACTGTTGAGGGAAGGTCTAATGGTGGACTGTATCATAGGAGTAATTGTTTATGGTAGAAACTTGTAAAAAAAATGCAGTGGTAAAGGGCGACGGCCCAGCCACCACCCCCCTGCCCATTCTCTGAGTGTGGGGGGAGGTACGGACCCCTCCCCACACCATTGGTCAGAGAATGGGCAGGGGGTGGTGGCTGGGCCGTCGTCCCTCTACCACTGCATTTTTTTTTGTATATTTTTTTTTACAAGTTTCTACCATAAACAATTGCTCCTATGATACAGTCCACCATTGGACCTTCCCTCAACAGTTCTTAATATAGGTCCAATGGTGAACTGTATCATAAGAGTAATTGTTTATGGTAGAAACTTGTAAAAAAAATATACAAAAAAAAAATGCAGTGGTAGAGGGACGATGGCCCAGCCACCACCCCCCTGCCCATTCTCTGATCAATGGTGTGGGGAGGGGACTGTGCCTCCCCCCACACCCATGGGTGTGGGGGGAGGCACAACCCCCTCCCCACACTTCCCCCTTTACTCGCATAGCTCTCGCCGTACACAGACCAAGACCTCTGTCGCCCTTCGCGGCCCCCACACCTCATCCTCTGCGCAGAGCGACACCGAAACCTGTAGCTCCACCCCGTGGGTGTGAGGGGAGGCACAACCCCCTCCCCACACTTCCCCCTTTACCAGCGCAACTCCCGTAATCCACAGACCAAGACCTCTACCACCCTTCGTGGCCCCCACACCTCATCCTCTGCGCAGAATGATGTCAAAACCCGTAGCTCCGCCCCTCCACCGCCTCCATCCCATGACTCCACCTTAAACCCTGCTGACACCCTCCTTTCAGTCAGCTCTCCATTGATCCTCAACCTTGCTTCCAGGCCTGCAACATAAGTTTAAATCTTCTCACTTGCTTATTATGTGTTTATTTAAATATCACACCATTTCAAAAAAAAATCAATATAACAATAGACTTCTCTGTGTATACCTCCGGATATCTTCCATGGCCTCCATTGTGGCCTTCAAACCCCAACCTACAAAATATGGAACATGAGCAAAACAATAAAAAGAGGATTAGGGCAACACAACAAGAGGGAATAATAAAATGAAATTAGGGTTCTCTTGAGAGAACACATTTTGGAATGAAATTAGGGCATCTTGGAATATAGAAGCAATAAATTCCAAATAGGGCTTTTCTTATTTTTTTTTGAGAGGATATTTTTATTGTGAGGAGATGTTTTTAATTCTTCCTTTTAGATTCCCCTTGTGCCATTTGTTCATTTTCTTTTAAACATTGGAGTTCCAAATATTTTGTTTGAATTTTAAATGAGGGCTTTGCATTTTTATTTTATGACCTTGTGCAATTAATTTTCATTTGGGGAAAATTAATTTTATTTTATTTGGGAAAGAGCATTTTCCCTTGTATTTAGATTTACTTAAATGGGGATATTGATTTTATTTTGGTAGAATTTTAACATTTTAATTTTATCTATTTTATTATTATTTTTACGAGAGTGAGTATCTTACCCTCCTCCCTTCTCTATTGTTCTGAGTTTGATAATAAACCTAGTTGTCAAAATTATGTTTATTAACGAACTCAAATTTTTGAGGTCCGAATTGGCGTTGCTATTAATTTATTTTATTATTTTATTTTAAATTTTTATCCCTTTATGCCAGGTCGATTTAATTGACCTTGGCAGGATATTTATTTTATTATTCCTATTTTTAAATCGTTTTGAATATGCTCTTAAGTTTTCATTATTTTTTTATTCTTAATTTTTATTTGATTCGTTATCGGTGTTTTAATTAAATTTTATTTTGTGTTTATCGATAACGTGTTATGCTATCAAAATTTTGCTAGATTTCTAGGGTTTAGCTTAGGTGATATTTTATTTATTTTTATTCCATCATTCCACTTCAATCATGTGCCATCATGCCATATTACTTAATCACTTTTCGATTGAGTTAAGTTAGGGTTCAATGCTAGTGAAATCATCTTCACCTAGGAAACTTAGGGTTTAGATTAAAATTAGTCTAACCCTAGAAGCGACACACTACATGTTGCATACCTCCTAGACAGCTTTCAACATCAGGGTTATATTGACATGTTTATGCCTTATGCGTATTGCCACCGAGCATGCAAATGTGTGTGAGGGGGTTCCTAGGGATAGGTAGAAAAGTTTTTCATAGTTCATGTCATGACCACATGGCAAATGTGGATATGACATGTGTTGTGTGTCGTGACCGCATGGGAAATGCGGGCATGACATTTGGCATCAGAGCCTAAGTTTAAATACTGGGCTTGTTTTGGGCACATTATTATTTCTGCAACTTTGATTATTTTGTGGTTACTTCATTTTGGTAGGATGCCTCCCTGAGGAGTTTGGTGAGTGCAGTCTCGCCACACTCCACCCACTGAGGTGCACACTAACTCTTCAGCTGAGGGACCGGATCAGCTAGTCCCATAGCCATAGCTATACTTACTAGTACCGCAGGCACCACCGGCCCTACCAAATATTGGGCCACAAATATTATAGGCTTTAAAGGTAGTTTTAGATAGGCTTTCACCGGCCGTAGCAGAGCCATGAGTAGAGCCACGCATTGAGCCGCGTGTAGAGCCACATGTTGAACCCCGTGAGGATCCACGAGAGGAGCCACATGTGGAGCCATGAGCTGAGTCCCGTTTTGAGCCACGTGTGGAGCCCCGCGTTGAGCCGTGAGGGGCACCATGTGTGGAGCCTTATGCTGAGATGCCAGAGATGACGGCAGAGGAGGTTGGTTCGGCCGACAGGGCCCATAGTAGGAGCCCTTCACGTCATGCTAGGTATGATGAGGTAGTACGAGTAGAGCACATGGTTCACAGACCTTATGATTATTATACAGATAAGCCTATCAGGATGCATAGAGACAATGGAGATCCCATTAGGGATATATTGAGGTTGAACCCTCCTACATTCATCGGGACCACAGAGGGAGTTGAGGTACAGGCCTGGCTTATCAGCTTAGACAGATGCTTCGTGTTGCGTCCTTACAAGGGCAACACAAAGGCCCGTGTGGTAGTACACCTGTTGCAAGATGTAGCAGCTACCTAGAGGCGCACTAAGGAGTGCAAATGTCACCTTTCATTAGATACTCTCACATGGGAGACCTTCATTGAGCGCTTCAATGCGCGATACTTACCAGATCATTACAAGCAGCATTGTATAGATGAGTTCCATGACCTTCAGAAGAGGGGACTTACAGTGGCATAGTATGGGGGTAGATTTACTGATTTATCCCATTATGCGAAGTATCTCCATGACGAGAAACTCCTGGTGCATAAGTTTATCAGAGATTGAACCACAGTATAGCAGGGCCTATTCGTATGGCAGACCCCCAGACTTTGAGTGATGCTGCCAAGAAGGCATATATCATTGAAGAGATTCAAGGATGAGGGCAGAGTTCACACCCTTAGTTTCAAGATCAGGGATAGTAGCAGCATCAGCAGAGTTTCCGTAAACCATCACAGCCACCTCATAGAGGAGTATTTAGTTCTGCACCCTTACCTCCTAGGCCCCCACAGCAGCAGCAGAGAGCTAGGACATAGCAGAGGGCACATGGGGGACATAATAGAGGTCGGTAGTAGCAGGGCCCACGCAGAGATCAGAGGCAGCAGGGACCACCTACGAGGCGCGCCAGGTCACAGCAGTCTTATAGGGGCTCACAGGGGTCTACTAGTAGATCAGGATAGCAACAATCGAGTAGGACTCAGACTAGACAGGTACAGGCTAGGGACCCTTGTTATGAGCTGGACACCTAGCTAGAGAGTGCCCACAAGGTTTTACAGCAAGGGACAGTCTCGTACAGGAGGATCCAAGCAGACTGTTGGTGATGTGGGTAGATCCCACTGTATGTTCGCGGTGGTTGATAACTGCCAGGCTGATTTTTAGGCGTCAGTGATTGAGACGTCAAGTATGATTGTGGGTAACCCCATTTCTATTCTCTTTGATTCTAGTGTTACTGACTCTTTCATATCTCCATTGTTAGTGGAGAGTTGTAGGCTGGTGGCCTCTAAGCAGGGTGATAGGTGGGTGGTTGAGTTGGCCTCATGGGCCAAAATGATAGTAGATGTCTTAGTCCATGATTGTGAGATTGCTTTGGGACCCTTTACCACAGTATGTGACATTAGAGTCATGACATTAGGATCCTATGACGTGGTGTTGGGTATGGATTGGCTTGTGGCTCACCGAGCCAAGCTAGATTGTCACTGAAAGGCAATTAGCTGTTTAGATGATCATGGTACATCAGTTGAGATAGTGGGCATTCAGAAGCCCACAACAGTGTGTATGATATCTGCTCAGCAGCTTAAGCATTGCATACGGAAGGGGTGCCAGATGTTCACCATCACAGTGAGTGACAAATCAGATGATGAGCCTGAGGCATCTTTGGATGATCATCCCATCCTTAGAGAGTTTTCCAATGTGTTTCTAGTAGAGTTATCGGGGATGCCACCCCAATGTGAGGTAGACTTTCACATTGACCTAGTGCCGGGTGTTGAGCCTGTGTCTCGTGCACCCTACAGGATGACCACACATAAGCTCACAGAGCTCAAGTTACAGTTGGAGGACTTGCTCGAGAAGGGGCACATCCGACCAAGCGTTTCATCTTGGGGCGCTCCTGTCATCTTCGTGAAGAAGAAGGATGGGTCTCTTCATTTGTGCATGGACTACAGGCAGTTGAATAAGGTGACGATGAAGAACCATTATCCTCTATCAAGGATTGATGATCTTTTTGATCAGATGTAGGGAGCCAGGGTGTTCTCTAAGATAGACCTGAAGTTTGGGTATCATCAACTACATATCACAGAGGCAGATATCCATAAGACTGCTTTCCAAACTTGATATGGCCACCATGAGTTCACAGTGGTTCCCTTTAGCTTGACGAATGCCCCTGAAGTGTTCATGAGTCTCATGAACGGGGTGTTCTCTACCTATTTAGATCGGTTTGTGATCATTTTGCTTGATGACATTTTGATCTATTCACAGACTGAGGAGGAGCATGAGGAGTACCTTTGTCAGGTTCTACAGTGTTTGAGAGAGCAGAATCTTTATGGGAACTTGGCAAAGTGTGCATTTTTCAAGACAGAGGTTCAGTATCTAGGGCATATCCTATCTAGCGATAGAATCTCAATAAATCCATCAAAGATTAGGGCTATTAGGGATTGGCCAGCACCCACCAATGTGACAGAGGTTAGGAGTTTTATGGGGTTAGCTGGTTATTACTGCCGCTTTGTTGAGGGGTTTTCTCGGATAGCGCACCCCATCACTTCCCTTCAGCGGAAAGGGAAGACATTTCTTTGGACTGAGCAGTGTGAGAGGGCCTTCGGGGTCCTCAAGGAGTGTCTCACCAGTGCTCCCATTTTAGCGATTCCTGATCCTATAGCAGATTTTATGGTTTACACAAATGCATCACTTGGGGTTTGGGAGCCGTACTTATGCATGGTGGTAGAGCAATCACGTATGAGTCACAAAATCTCAAGACCCATGAGCTGAACTACCCCACACATGACTTGAAGTTAGCAGTAGTGGTTCACGCTCTAATTTGTTGGAGACATTTCTTATTGGGTCGTCACTTTGAGCTCCATTCAGATCACCACAGCCTTCAGTATATCTTTACACAGCGAAATCTGAACGCCCGTCTACGGCATTGGATGGAGTTCCTTTGCAAGTATGACTTTGATGTCCACTACATCAAAAAGAAAGGAGAACATGGTTGCTGATGCATTGAGTCTGAGGTGCCACGAGCTCTTGACCTTGACTCTGAGTGTGGACTTGAGAGGTTGCATTATTCAGCATCTACCAAAGGATGAGTGGTTTCTTGAGGTACAATAGGAGATCAGTTCATAGAGGGGCCCTTGTGGGCAAGTTTGCAAGGTATTCACTTGAGGCAGATGGGTTACTTCGTCATCGACAGTGCATCTATGTACCCCGCGTAGGTGAGCCTACCTACTATAGTGTTATCAGAGGCTCACAGAGCACCATATGCGGCACATCTAAGGGTGAAGAAGATGCATGTCGATCTACGAGAGTTGTACCATTGGGTGGGTATGAGACGTGACATAGCAAAGTTTGTTGCTCAATGCCTTAAGTGTTAGAGGGTCAAGGCCAAGCATCAGTATCTAGTGGGTCTTCTATACCCACATGAGATACCAGAGTGGAAATGGGACACCATTTCCATGGACTTTATTGTTGGTCTTCCTATGTCTTTGTGTCGCCATGATGCCATCATGGTGATAGTTGACAAGTTGACCAAGGTGATGCATTTCTCACATGTACGCATGACATACAATGCGCCAGCAGTGGTGAGAGTATTCTTGGATGATATTGTGAGATTACCTGGAGTACCTTGCCGCATCATTTCTGATAGAGATCTCATTTTTACTTCAGCATTCTGGAGAGCCTTGCAGTAGGCATTGGGCACACAGCTCAACTTTAGCTCCGCTTATCATCCCAAGATAGATGGACAGATAGAGCGAGTGAATCAAATGTTGGAGGACATGCTTCAGATGTATGTTATGGACCATCAGACTAGATGGGAGGAGTATCTATATCTGGTTGAGTTTTCCTACAATAATGGGCATCACAGCTCGTTGGGTATGCCTCCCTTTCAGGCTTTATATGGTAGACCATACAGGACACCATTGAGTTGGGATCAGATAGAGGACAGAGTTACCATTGGTCCAGAGCTAGTTTAGGATATGGAGCAGTAGGTCACACTAATTAGGTAGAGATTACAGGAGACACAGGATAGATAGAAGAAGTATGCTGATGCTAAGAGGACTGATCGGAGCTTCTCAGTGGGTGACAGGGTATTCCTTAGAGTGCGGCCACACAAGAGTTCTATCTGTTATGGAAAGGGCTCTAAGCTCGCACCATGGTTTGTAGGAACCTTTGAGATTCTGGAGCAGATAGGACCAGTTGCCACCTACCCTGTCACATATCCATGATGTATTTCATATTTCTATTTTGAGGCGATATATATCTGATTTATCTCACGTACTAGATAGAAGTGCTCTACAGGTAGAGGCAGATGAGTAATTGGCTTTGGAGCCAATTCACATATTGGCTCGTCAGATGCTAGGCCTTCGAGGTTGAGAGCTAGACCAGGTTAGAGTCCAGTGGGATCGTTATGATGAGGTCACATCGACTTGGGAGGATGCAGCTAGTTTGAGGGCACTCTATCCTCACCTTTTTGATGACTTCCAGGAGGAAGTTTAGTCTTAGGGGGGAGGATGTGAGGCTGATTATTTTTCCTTCCTTATTTTGATCGTTATGCATTTCAGTTGATGACATTATCAGACTTTTTGGAGATTATGATTCATTATGTAGACTTGATTATATTTCCTAATCTTGATAGGACATTGATTAGACATATGTGATTCGATTTGATCATGTTTGATGCTATTTTGTGATTAGACATATGAGATATATATTTGATGATATTTTGTGATGAGATTCTAGTTATTTATGTGGTGTTGGCCTTTTGACATGTGATTGAAAAATGCAATTTAATTCAGAACTATGTTGTTGATGATTATTGTTGTATTCTATGGCGTGAATTTAATTCCAGTTGCTTTAGCTATAATTATCATGATATGATTGACACTTGATCGAGATGTGTAGGTTTTACATTCCCTAGCCACTGGAAATTGGAGGTATAATTCACACCTAAGTTATCCCCTGTGAAATCGATCCATTCCCAAGAGGGATAAGGATCACGTTTGAAATTGGATGTGATTTAAGTGCTTGATTTAATTTTTAATCATTTTGGCCTAGTACCCCTTTGTTTAATTTATTAATATTAAGTGTTGTATAAATTGACTTACACCACTTGGTATTTATTTTATTTTTTTGAGGCCATTTAAAGTGGATTTATGACCCTTTTGTGAACCTTAGTGTCCCAAAAGTTACCCTAG
This sequence comes from Cunninghamia lanceolata, assembly GCA_027924645.1. Lineage (NCBI taxonomy): Eukaryota > Viridiplantae > Streptophyta > Pinopsida > Cupressales > Cupressaceae > Cunninghamia > Cunninghamia lanceolata. The sequence continues at coordinate 2,195,337 of BSBN01001396.1, read as the reverse complement.
GTGGTTACCCATGGGTCTAGGGTCAACTTGGAATATCTAACCCTTGGATTAACTCACTTTTGGTCACTCTAAACTATGGTTTAGTCAAAGTGACGAAATTTAAATTTAGGGAAGGTGGGAGATGAGTCATGCTTTGGGAAAGGCTCATCTCCCTTCCCAAAGTTTGGGAATCCTTTCCCAAGGAGGACTTGGGAGGTCTCCAAGACTCCCAAGTGTGTGGGATCTTCCTCCAAGACTCTCACACACATGTGAGAGCATCTTGGAGGGAGATGGCTCTTTGAGAGAATAAGAGGATGCCATATGGCATCCCTTATCCTCTTGGAGGTTTGAGTGGGAATGTCACCTCACCACTTGTCCTCTCACACATGTGTGAGAGCACAAGTGGATAAGGTGAGGATTGAGATGGAATGGGAGGATGAGACTTGTCATCCTCACACTTCCTCTCCCTTGCAAGTGGCACTGGAGGAGGAAGGAGAAGGTGACAATTGTCACCTTCTCATTCCTCAAGGCCAAATTGATGGCCTATAATATTTCCTCTTGTTGAGGAGTGTGGGGTTCTTGCTTTTTTTAGTTTCTTTCTATTTTGGAGGAGTTGGGGAAAGTTGTAGGAATTCTTGGAGATTGGAAGATTTGGGAAAGCTTAGAGCTCTTCAACAAATGTGCTTCCATTATAGGGCCTTGAAGGTAAGCCTCTTAAGCTATTTTCTTCACCCTTGCTTATTTAATGAGATGTGTTGTAGTTTTTAGTTGTTTTGTTGTTTTCATTGTTTTTGTGTGGGATGGGAGTATGGTGAGAGCACCTCCATTGGAGGTAATTCTCAACTTGTTTGCATAGGGGAAAGGAACCTCCTTGAGGTCACCTCCACATTGTGTTATTTATGCCTTGAAGGCTTTTACTTGTTGAGGAGATTTTTGAATAGTAAGAGTGCCATGGAGATTATTTTTGTGATTTTGTGGAGAGTGGTGATTTTGGAGATTTTTGGCTTGAGGCCATGAGATTGGTATTTTATCATTTGGGTGGCCTTTGAAGTAGAGGGGTCCATTCCCTACCCTCATCAAACTCATTTTCATGAGTTGAGTTTTGTGTTAAACCTATGGGCTATTTTTGTGTTGTTGTGTTTGATTTTTGTTGTAGAATGTTGTTCCTGTGTGAATCCCTACCTCCCTAGCTCGGGGGTGACCCACTTGTAGGTCTATGGTAGAGAGGAGGGCACTTCAAAGTGGTTGGGTTTGTTCTTCTTTTTATTGTGTTTAATTGTAGGGTTTGAGTGAAAAAATGGAGTTGTTGTGGAGCTCATTTTTGGGTGGCTTAGTAGTGTTTTATTGGCTATTGGAGCCATGGCCATTATGGCCTTAATGTAACATTTGTTTTGTTATCCTTGCCATGTGTTTGGCTGTAATAAATGCTGAAAGAGGAATGTTCATTTTATTTTATTAAAATGTTGGTTATTCTCTAAGTGTGAGTTATAGTTTGTGAAATGCATATGAAGATACTTCTTGTTGCTGCCATGATTTCCCCTTCAAAAATATATATATAAGAGTATTATTAAATATAGGTTATTGCATACAAGAAAGAAAGAGAAAGATTTAATTAGTTTTCAATTATTATTTTGACAGTTATATTATTAGCTATTGGTAAAGAAAGAGAAAAGAGTTGTAATAAATTCTTATGAGATTATTGTTTTCTGAGTTATGTTTTTGTAAAAAAAAATATACTACATTCTGTATATATATTTATGCTTCCAAAAAAAATGTTAATGATTTATCCTATGTTATCATTAGCATGTTAGTATTCCATTTTAAACCATTGTTTTGTGCAAAGTGTATACATATAAATCTAAATGTTATTTTGTTATTTGAGAGTTAAGCTTACTGTATTTTTTTTATTATTTACTATGTTTATTTACAAAAAAATATAGAAGAAAAGAAAACAAAAATGTATTACATTCTGCATGTTTGTTGTATATAATATAATATGCATATACACTTTTTATTTATATATATATATAAATATAATGAGTGTATATATATATAAAAGTATATATAGCATTATGATGAAGAGATTTAAATACTGTGTTTTGGGTCTGAGTATATATATATATATCCTTGAAACAACTATTATAAAAAAAACATATATTAAGAACTACTGAGGGAAGGTCCAATGGCAGACTGTATCATAGGAGTAATTGTTTATGTTAGAAACTTGTGAAAAAACCTATACAAAAAAAAATGCAGTGGCAGAGGGACGACAGCCCAGCTACCGCCCCCCTACCCATTCTCTGACAAATGGTGTGGGGAGGGGGCCATGCCTCCCCCCACACCCGTGGGTGTGGGGGGAGGCATGGCCCCCTCCCCACACTTCCCCCTTTACCAGCACATCTCCCGCTGTCCGCAGACCAAGACCTCCGCTGCCCTTCGCGGCCCCCACACCTCATCCTCTACGCAGAGCGATGCCAAAACCCATAGCTTCGCCCCTCTGCCACCTCCATCCCATGACTCTGCCCTAAACCCTGCCAACACCCTCCTTTCAGTTGGCTCTCCATTGATCCTCAACCTTGCTTCCAGGCCTGCAACATAAGTTTAAATCTTCTCACTTGCTTATTATGTGTTTATTTAAATATCACACCATTTCAAAAAAAAAAATCAATATAACAATGGACTTCTCTATGTATACCTCCAGATATCTTCCATGGCCTCCATTGTGGCCTTCAAACCCCAACCTGCAAAATATGGAACATGAGCAAAACAAAAAAAGAGGATTAGGGCAACACAACAAGAGGGAATAATAAAATGAAATTAGGGTTCTCTTGACATAACACATTTTGGAATGAAATTAGGGCATCTTGGAATATAGAAGCAATAAATTCCAAATACGATTTTTCTTATTTTTTTTGAGAGGATATTTTTATTGTGAGGAGATGTTTTTAATTCTTCCTTTTAGATTCCCCTTGTGCCATTTGTTCATTTTCTTTTAAACATTGGAGTTCCAGATATTTTGTTTGAATTTTAAATGAGGTCTTTGCATTTTTATTTTATTGCCTTGTGCAATTAATTTTCATTTGGGGAAAATTTATTTTATTTTATTTGGGAAAGAGCATTTTCCCTTTTATTTAGATTTACTTAAATGGGGATATTGATTTTATTTTGGCAGAATTTTATCGTTTTAATTTTATCTATTTTATTATTATTTTTATGGGAGTGAGTATCTTACCCTTCTCCCTTCTCTATTGTTCTGAGTTTGATAATAAACCTAATTGCCAAAATTATGTTTATTAACGAACTCAAATTTTTGAGGTCCAAATTGGCATTGCTATTAATTTATTTTATTATTTTATTTCAAATTTTTATCCCTTTATGCCAGGTCAATTTAATTGACCTTGGCAGGATATTTATTTTATTATTCCTATTTTTAAATCATTTTGAATCTGCTCTTAAGTTTTCATTATTTTTCTATTCTTAAATTTTATTTGATTCCTTATGGGTGTTTTAATTAAATTTTATTTTGTGTTTATCGATAACGCGTTATGCTGTCAAAATTTTGCTAGATTTCTAGGGTTTAACTTAGGTCATATTTTATTTATTTTTATTCCATCATTCCACTTCAATCATTTGTCATCATGCCATATTACTTAATCACTTTTCAATCTGAATTTAGTTACGGTTCGATGTTGGCGAAATCATCTTCACCTAGGAAACTTAGGGTTCATATTAAAATCAGTCTAACCCTAGAAGAGACATACTACGTGTCACATATCCCCTAGACAGCTTTCACCATCACAGTTATATTAACATGTTTATGCCTTATGTGTATTGCCACCGAGCATGCAAACGCGTGCGAGGGGGTTCCTAGGGATAGGTAGAAAAGTTTTTCATAGTTCGTGTCATGACCACATGGCAAATGTGGACATGACATGTGTGTTATGTGTCGTGACCGCATGGGAAATGTGAGCATGACACATTCACTTGCCCTCGATAATACAAATCCCATTGCATTGACATACCACTATCCGGAACAAAGACCAAGACACCACACCTCTGGAGTTAGGTATTAAACCAAAGAAAAGGTAACCATTATCTGACAGGGATAATGCTTCTGCATTTGACACCAAGTACACAGGACATCTCTCAAGATTCACACTTCATACTTAACCAAAACATAGACAAAACTCAACCCCAAAAAGACACAATGACCCACTATAAGCATTTCGACATGACAAGGAAGATAATCAAGAAAAGAGATTCAATATACTCGTAACCATAACATGAAATTAACTAGGGGATTAACTTCATTTTTAAGAAGATACTAGTTTACGGAAATAACAATTTCTCTACAACTACAAGAATAAATAAATTTCCTAGCTAATCCCTAATAACCATCCTCTCAATTAAAACAACCATAATATAATGATAAACGTAATTTTCCAACTAAAACTGCTAATTTCACATCCTAATACAATCAACCTCAATTTACAAAAATATACTTGCTAACATAAATTTTCCCATCCAAGATTTACTAATGCTACATCCTAATATAAACAACTATAAGATATAATTATTCTGGCTATAATGAAAAAATAGCTTTTCGACAACCATCCAATTATTACAATTTTCTAATAAACAATTATAAACACAATATATTTCTTATAAGGATATATTACCATTTCTCATTACACAATGCAATTTCAAAACGAAATGCTATACATAATTACATACAAGCATAGATTACCATTTAATGTTTAAGCATTGCAATTTCTGAAGAAAAACACTATAAGTTTATATAAATATTTTCCTAACATCTTACCATTTCCCAATTCCTAATAATCACAGATATAAGGAACTACATTTCCCTATTTCAATTTTCTAATAAAACCAATTGCTAAAACAACATCTATACACATATATACCTATAGTCTCCTATAAACATAATATACTATCTCACATTAAACAATTTCCAACCACTACAAAAACCTTCACAAACAATTTTAATTCTTTTCCCATAAGAAAATTAACTATCTATCATGCTAGAATTTTAAATCAACCTTAGTAGTTTTCTAAAAGCTAACATATATATTTCAAATTGCATATGATCCTATCGACTTAAGCCACTTGAAATAAAAATACATTGCTATGGATGCCGACTAAACTGTCCACAAAGAGGGCGACTACAAATTCAAAAACCTCTTATTTTATCTAATCATCCTAAGAGCAAATCTTTTAACATATATATATATATATATATATATATATATATATATATATATATATATATATATATATATATATATATATATATATATATATATCTATAAATATAAATATATATACCAGTGTAATTACATTAGATAAATCCTACATATAAGAGCACGTTTATTAACATAAGAGGAGCAATTAAAAAACATTGACTAAGTTTATAATATATATAATCTATTGATGACATTTATTACCTACCATTTCAAAGAAATAACCTAATCTTGGATAATCATATTCTAATGATCAAACTAAGAGTTGATTATAATTAAATATAACTTAAGATCAATCTAGAGTTTAGATCCAAAAACTTCCTATTATTACATCCACTTACTCAGACCTTGTAAGAAGAAAATACCAATTTGCTATATAGAGGAACTTTCTAAATCTATTGACTGGGAAAACAAATAAATATGTTAAGAAAAAGTATGAACCTCCATTAGACTCATATGCCAATCAAACAAAGGTTGTAGAGTGAAAGAGTTTAATGATCGATCTGGTTGAGAATCTCCTCTGAGAGGCCATACTTCAAGAATTGAGAATGCTGGAAGTTCTAGAAAAATTAGATGTCAATTATTCAGGATTAGTTTTGGTGTCCCAGCTCAGAATTTACTAATTATGTTCACTGGCTAAAAAAAATTATCAACAGGGAAATCGTTGAGGGACAAGAGAGTTAAATAAATATAGATTCTGAATAGAATCACCACAGAGAGTTGAGCCAGGAGATTCAAGATTGAACAGTAGAGGCATTCATTTGGAAAATAAATTATGAGGTAACAGATAACAATTTTATTTGATAAAAGAAGTAACTCTGCTATGCTCATTCCTCTAGGCACTCAGTGAAATAAATAAAATGAGATTGAATTAAGTCTAAATTTTATTTTGTTAAATGCTCCATTCCATGCATGCAGCGAAGGTTGCAGATTGATTTGCAAAGTCTATGTGGTCAAGCACTAAACATTTGCCAAAACATCTCTCTTAGAAGCATTATCGTCTACTGGCCACAATAGAAACTGCAGAGGTGTGTTAAGTTGTCTTATTTGTGACCGATTGACCAATAAATTTCAGAATGTAGATTTGAATGCTTTGAGAAACATGCTGTAAGGAAATATAACTTACAAGCTACAACAATTGTAAATTCACAGAGAGACAAATCACATACCTGAAATTCCTTCCCCTTCTCAAAAAATTCTTCAATTCCTGCTACCAATTCCCTGTTCTTCTCCCCAAGATCTTTGTTCTTTTCCAACTCCCCTCAGAATACCATTTTTTTCTTATGCAAATGGTTCAGCTCATAAAAATAAATGCAAACATGCATCCGTTACCCAACAACCCACTCTTTTGAGAAATTTCAAAAAATTTCTATAAAAAGAGATCCCAAATCTTCCAATTTTGAATTTGCCAACTCAAGGCATTTATTTCACATATCAAGATTATTCTGTACAAAATATATATACTAATTACCTGTAACTCCAATTTATGACATAAATATTCTTGGGTAGGAGATAATTAATTCTAGATTATTGTAAAATTTAACCAATGTGTCATTCAAAGATTTAAGCTAAACCAATTATTACCTACTAAACATAATAGAAGAATCATTAATTAATAATAAATCATTTAAGTATTTTCCAACCACACATGAGCATAATAACACAACTTGACTATACACCACAACACAAGATTACTAACATACAAGGCAAGGACCAAGTGTTACAACATGACTCAAGACCACAATAGAAGGCAAGGACCGACCTAGTGGAATAGACCTCATGTTATCTCCCATCACATATACCCATTGGTGCAAGAACCCACTCAAACCTACTATATCAGGTGGAGTCAAGGTTCAATACCTACAGCCTACATCCAAACAACTGGTTGTATACGATCAAATACATATATGTCTACACACGGAGATTAGAGAATCACGGTGTAGCAGGGTACTCGAAGTGAGTAATGCTACACCGTCCCTGCTCTTGAACAAGATTATAATCACAACATTTGAAATCAGATATCAACAAATCTAATAAACATGCAAATATTAATCCATTACTAATCATGTCCAACATATCATAACTGAAGTAATACTAATGTCATCATAACTCATAACACATGTCTAACTATATCCATCAAACATAGTCCATCAAGGTCAAAGTGAACATAAACCATAACATACTAATCCAAATGTCTCAAAACCGTAAAAATGCAATGAAAGACTATCAACTATTTCAGAACTGTCAGAGAGAAATATGAAACTAACATCTATCACAAGCCAAAAAGTGAGGGGCATTACAATCAACTTCATGATTTAATCCATAATCAGGTCAACATCTAAGAAGTGAAATGTGTACATAGAAAGATGTAGCTTATCGCTAAATCCAATGTATTATGTGTCACACGGACCTAAATCTTCTCCCAAGTGTGTTCATATAGGTCAGCTCTATTCATTAAATTACTTACATAGATCCTCCAAACATTAACTCTTCTCCATACAATGATTTATATACTTGTCAGCCTCTTCCTTAAGAGTATGCTTAACAACTTCATCTGCTGACTTACAAGTTTTACTGAGGATCTCAAAACACCTTCAAAAACATATCAAGGACTCTTTATACATTCCTAATTCTACCCTTAGAACCACAAGGCATCATATCATCTTGCAGAGAAATGCGAACCATCATAACTCAGACTCTGTCATTGTCAAACACTATGCCGATACTTAGCAGCTTGTAGTTATCCTTCCTGTGAACTTCAGATCTCCTAACTCTGGAATAAGACACTTCATATAAGTGTTTATAACACCTCAAAACTGCATAATGAAATACTTTTCTGCAGAGGAATGCAGACCACTGCACTAGACCATATTCACTATTCCTACTATACCTTTGCTTTCCCAGACTTAGACGTTTCTTCAAGATGACTTTCGAAGAGGATCAGGACTTAATCTCTGAGGCATAACACTATCAAACACTAATTGACATCACACCTAAACCACATCTACAAGTCTTCAATTACAGAGGCATACTAGCTAACTTTTTGTCTTCCACTCAGAATACCTTCCATACTTAGCCATTTTCTATCACCCGAACCTAGAATCCAACATGTTCTTCTAGAGATATCTCTTACTGTCATTAAGATAGGTTCTTTGATCCTTGTTGCCATCAATGACAACATACAACTCAATACTAGATCAATGTCTCTTGCCAACACTAAGGAATGCCTTTATCAATGATTTTCAAAAGTCACGAACTTTTCCCAAGTTCAAGAATTCTCAAGTTCACTGATTCAGTGATTCCCTGATAAAGGTAGAGGAAAAGAAAACAAAGCTTTGTCGGTGATTTTCAAAAAGTGCGAACTCTTCAAAAGTTTGAAATCTCTACAGTTCATTGATGGGGCAAATCGTCGACAAAGGGTGAAAAGAGAAATGGAGGCCAAGGAAGAAAGGTTTGCAAAAAAGTAAATGGGTTGACAAAAGGAAAAAATGGCTAAGGCATGGTGAGTTCAAAGTTTCAAGGTTTTGTTGATAAGGAAAAATTAGAGTGAAGAATCAACTAAGGTAAAATGGTTCAACAAAGTGACATTTTTCTGACAAAGAAGACTTGGTTACAAAGTTAGATATTTTGTGGATAAGGAAAAATAGAAAACATAAAAATGTCTAAGGCAAAGAAAAAGAAAGCCTTATCGGTGAATCGGTAAAAGTGCAAACTTTTCCCAAGTTCGAAAATCCTCAAATTCACTGATAAGGCAATTCGCCGATAAGGGAGAAAGAAGAAAAAGTGGAAGTAGTCAAGTTCGGCAAAGTGACATTTCACTAACAAAGGTAAAAGAAAGACCAAAAGGAAAATTTCGTGAAAGAGAAGTTTTGCCAATAAAGAGGCAAAAGTTGGCCAAAGGCAAAATTTGGCAAAAAAGATTTTTGTCGATAAAGAAGAAAAGATGGATCCAAGCAAAGTTAGAAAAAATGACATTTTGCCGATAAGGGCAAAAGATGTTCAAGAAAAGAGTTTGGAAAAATGGATTTTTGCCGATAAGGGCAAAAATAAGAGAAACAACCCATAGTTTAGAAAAATGAAAAGTTGTCGACTGAAGATGAAATATGTAGAGGGCAAAGACAGAATGGTTTGTAAATGGTAGATTTTGCAAATAAGGCAAAATTTAAGCTAGAGTTTCAGGTAAAGTGAGAAATTAAAAAAAATAAAGTTTGTAATGTATTATAGGCTTTAAATATTTGAATCTGAATATTTAAAGTGTTGTAAAAGCTCTGTATGGGGAGATTTTGGCAGGAAAATACATTTGAATATCTTCATCAACAATTAATGCAGAATCTGATCTATTTAGCTACTCCATTTCTAGATATTTTCCATTTATTGTTGTAGATGATGAATCAGTTTCCTGCATTTAAGGCAACAAATATCTCCCAGCTACTTCAAGATCCAAGAGATTTTGTGCATTTAATTTTGGTAGATAGACATCCCCTATGGTAGGGATATTTTCTGACAAGCCCATGGGGCAAATTTAATGTGATGGATGACTTAAGTCAATGTAATGAAATGTTATATATAAATGTAAAAAATATGTAATGAGGGTTGGATATAGAGATTTCTTTTGTACTCCAAATAGAGCCCTCCTCTGCTGTAACTGTGCCTTTCTGATTAATATATGCTAGTTGTTTTTACCTCTTCATGATTTTTTATCTTTGTGTAATTTAGAACTGGTTTGCCTGTGAATGTTTATTTCCTCTCAACCCTATTCTTCTCTTTACCTCTGTTAGAATCTACTACATCTGTGTAAATTTATTAGTTGTATCTGGTTATTTTGTGCATTTTAGTTCTGTGAGTGTTCTATATTCAAACCTAGTGTATCACCTCTTTTAATTTTTAGTTTTATCCTTCTTCCCCTTTTCCTCAATGGTGGATAGATTAGGTTGAGTCTTAGCAATAGCTGAATCTCCCATTCAACAAAGAAACCAGCATCTCTCTAGAGATTTTATTTCCTTGCAAGGTCCCACACCTGGAAATCATCTTAATGTTTCATTGGATTTTTGAAGCCCTAAACTGCTTCAACACAGGGTGCAAATCCAAGTGACAACATTTCCTTTTTTTTTTCCATAAGCCACCTAGCATAATGCAACTTGCTATCATGTGTGCTTCATGTGACTTATCATTGTTACACTCATGGTCACCTAGTAATTCAGCGGTCTTTACTAGCCTGTGATCTGTGAGAATGTTGTTCATGTAATTTTTCTTTTACATCGATTGCTCCCTTGTCTATTTGAATATCATATTTACATTCTTCCATCCCCTTTTTAGAATTCCTCTATTTTAGTTACATCTTGGGGATGACACATGGTGATAGAGACAACCTTTTAGACTGAGGTCTCTTTTACCTTTCTAACTCAAGATTTTGTTTTGCGTTCTCAAGTGTTTGTGATGACTTCATTATTGTATGATTTTTCTTCCATGAAATTCTTCATGTATGCTTCAAGCATGCTTTACATGTATTTTGCATGCCTTTCGCATGTATTCTGCATGTCTTTCACATGCATCCACTATGTTTTCTTCATGTATTACATGTTTGCTTCGTGTATTATGTGTTTGCTTCGTGCTTTACATGTCTTCTTCATGTATCATGTGTTTGCTCTAGGTATTGCGTGTTTTTCATGTATTCTCTATGTGTGCTTTGTCTCATCTCATGTTCACAAGTGTATGTATATGTGTATATGTGTATTATTTGTGCCATGTGCTTTGTGACTCATAGAATCCTAAGCTTGGGGGCTAGCATATCTCTCAAACTTAGCGACATTCTATGAGAGGTTTTTGGTTTCTCCATACTTTAGCATGAGTAAGAGTGTAAGTTCCTACTCTTGCTAAAGTGGGGGCTAAATGTAGTGTTGTAAATTGTCGACTCAAGATAATTTCACACAGAGTTTAGCACCCTCTCGAATGTTGCATCAATTTTGGGTCTTGATTAAGGATCCTAGGTAAGTCCCCTAGGAACCTCCTATTTCAGGAGCTAATTGGTTAGGACCCTAGCACCCAAGCACTAGTGTCCTACTAGTTAGGTCCTTAAAAGATTTGAAGGTATGTCATCCTTACTTTCCTTGGGTGATGCACCTTGTTGGCCTCGATTCATTTTGAGTCCCCAACAAGTAATTAAGATCCATATATATACATGTTTCTCTTGCTCATTTACTTCTAATGATCTAATGATGCTCTAGCTAATGATTCTCTATGATAAGGCTCTCTAACAAGGAATTGATCTCTTTATCTACAAGCTCTCTATTTGTGCATATTATTGTTGTGTGTACTAGCCCTTGTCGCAGATCTTGGTGGAAGCTCTGTCCTCCTTCATTCTTGCTTACATTTATCTTTATTACTCAGATTTGTCTTTTCCCTCCTAGCGCATGCACTCTTGATCTAATCTTTTTTGTTTTGGAGGTGGGAACACCATTCAAAAGGTTTGACTTAGGCAAGCCCCTAAACAACACTAACATTTTCCCTATTTTATGTGTACAGATTGAAGACGGAAGATCTGATAGAAACGAGCGACAGAAAGACTAAGATATAGGTGTCGAAAGTGTCTCAAACTTCTAATAGCCCAAAACCCTAGGACACCCATGCCTGGGTGCCATAGTCCTCTAGATCTAGCCCATATTTCTAGAATTGGCCCCCAACAGTCTTGTTCTACTCAATTAAGGTCTTGTTTTTTGGGTTTTTAGTCCTGACAGGTCACTAAATTCTATTTTGGCATATTTCATCATAGAAATCCTAGATCTAACCCAATTAACTCAATCTTTGTACTTACAACAAAGGGATAGAACCCCTCTAGTTTGTCTCTCCTTCAAGACTATAGGCAAACTTAGTTTGTGTTCCAATGTTTGATTAAAAGGATTGACCTAGCTAGTTGAATACTGATTTGGTCTGTCTTTTTCTATTAAACAATATGGTCGACATAGTTGTTTGTAGCATACCCAAGATTCTTTCTTAATGCAATTTCATGGTGAAGGAAGGCACTATTTTTGAGTGAGATGGGATGGGTGTAAATATGAGGCTTATAGATGAAATCAACATCATCCTAGACATAATGGGTTGGGAATATGGGACAAGGGCATTGGGTTTAACAATAGGTTCATTAGAATATATTCTTATGAATAAAATGTAAGGAAAGTCAAGTTTAGGGAAGAACTTACCCTTCTCTGAAGGTGGAGCTAAGATGAGGACCTTCACCTACTTTTTTTTCTCTACCTTCTTAACCATTATGTCAACTTCTTTCCTTTCTTTCACTTTTGTTCAAGATGGGCTCTTTTAGAAACCACTAGATTGAGTCACAAGTTTAGTGTTACTATCAATTGCTTGGTCTCTATGTTAGAAACTATTGGATCATTTTGTGTGAGTACTAGTTTGAAAGATCTCTTAGTGCATTTGAATATACAAGATGCCAAATAGTTTAACTATCCACGGCACCCCTATTTGTATCCTTTTATATTTAAATTCCCTAGCCATCATGACATGACTATTCATTAATTATTACACTGTGAAAGTAGTTGAATCATGCCAATTTCTCAAATTTTGAATTTTTTTTCTTTCTATTTGTTAGAGTTGATGACATGGTAGCTATTTGGCATAGGCAAAGAGTCATTGGATTCCTAGCTATGTGGTATCAGCATGTGCCAAGTTGAAGTGACCCTTTGAAATATTGTTGTAAGTTGTCTCTTACAATGGATCATAGAAATTTGATCAGACAGCTTGATCCAATGATGTGTGGACCTTTTGGATTGGTTGTTTCGATGCAATTTTTAAAAATAGCAGGAGACATTAAATCAAGATGACATGGATGCATCCATGACTTGTTGGAATTCATTACTCTCATTGCAACAAAAGGTAGTTACTTTTTTATGAATGGCCTCTACTAAAAAAACTTTAAAAATCGACAACTAATGGGGCTTTATGTAAAATTTCCAAAAGGTATTTCATTTAGTTAGTGGCCACCATCAAATGAGAGATGATGTGGAAAGATCAGTGGCCTATGCTCTTTTCCTAGGAGGTGTTGGCGTAGCAACTATATCGATGATGAGATCCCTCTCCACCACTAGTACGTGCTTTTGGTGTGATGGAAAAAATCTACATTGTATCAGAGCCAGGTTATCGATTCGAGTCCCTCGACCCTTCATCCATGTAAGCTTGGCTTATCGACATGGTATGTAGTGGGTATGAATCCCACATGGTACATGGTTGTATCTGGCTCTATCATGTGGGGGGGTGTTGGCATAGTGACTATATCGATGATGAGATCCCTGTCCACCACTAGTATGTGCTTTTGGTGTGACAGAAAAATTCTACATGTGTTGGCGTAGCAACTATATCGACGATGAGATCCCTCTCCACCACTAGTACGTGCTTTTGGTGTGACGACAAAATTCTACATGAGGGACTCAAACTGATGACCTACACTCTGATACCATGTAGAATTTTTTTGTAACACCAAAAGCATGTATTGGTGGTGGAGAGGGATCTCATCGTCGATATAGTCGCTACGCCAATACCCCCCACACGATAGAGCTGAATACAACCACATACCATATGGGATTTGTACCCACTACATACCATGTTGATAAGCTGAGCTTACATGGATGAAGGGTCGAGGGCTCGAGAGACTCGAACCAGTGACCTGCGCTCTAATACCATGTTAGAATCTAGAAAGATTATTAACCTAGAAAACTAGTACAAACAAATAGATATCTAAACTATAAATGTAAATGATACAAAATAAAAATAGCAACACAGAGTTAGTCTCCAAGAGAGTAATACAAATTCTAGAAGCAAAATAACATTAAGAGGATGTAAAATACAAGCCAAGTAGAATTCTTATATAGACTAGAGAGTCATTATCAAAAAGAAGGTTGGGGCTTGTTCAAGTGATTGTATTTGTAGAGAGATGAGATGACACAAGGATTGTCATTGCTATCTTATGACTAGGATAGTACAAGGGACAAAGGAGGTACCAAAGGAGTTACATGCAAGGACAAATTGCAAAGGAAACAAAGAAACTATACAAGAGGAATACATATGATACAAAGAATATTTTATAAAAGGGAAAATGTGCTTACTAGTATGGCTTGAGATGAATCCTATGAACCAAGGCATTGAGATCTCAAATGCATTGGCTTACTTACAACCAATAATGATATAGGGCCCACTCTAGAGAGTACATCTAATCATGATGTCTAATTTTTTATTTATTCTCATCCCACTTGAGCATGAATTTTCCTTCCTTAAAGTTTTGCATTGTGGTTTGCTTCTCAAAGCACTTCTTCATCATGCCTTGATGTCTAGTCATTTATCCTTGTACAATAGTTCTTTATTCTTCAAGCTAGAGTAATTAATCCATTCTATTTGTTATGGATCCATTGTGATCAGTTTTAGTTAGAAAACCATGTTCAACACTTGAAACTCTATAGAAATTGGTAGTTGGGCCTATTTTTCATAGACTAGAGTGTGAGGAGACATCTCTATTACTCCCTTGGGAGTTATTTACTCAACCCATAGAGCTTGTTTCAGGTGTATATGCCACAACTTAAATTTTGGCCTTATTATTTTAATGATCTTTATTAAATTCTTGTTCATGGATTCTTCCATCTTGTTTCCTTACACATAGTCATTTGATGATGCTTTGAGGTATATCCCATGCTAATAAGTATACTATGTGAGCATGGTCCCTATGAATGCCTTGACATTGTCAGTGATGATAGTATTAGGAGAATCAAACCTTAAAATAATATTCTAAAGAAAATCAATAACTACCACCTTTGTTGCATTCTTCAACACTTTGGCTTTAGTCCACCTTGTGAAATAATATTTTCTATAAGGATAAATTTATGACCAATGCTAGATGGAGGGTTGATTACTCTAATGAAATCAAGACCCCACATAGTAAACAATTCATCCATAAATATGGACTTGAGGGAGAGGGATGCCTTCTTCTTCTTTCCAATGTAGAACTGACAATTCTAGTAATTGCACACCCACTTATGCATGTCCATAAACAATTGTATCCAATAGTAGCCTATTTGTGTGACCTTGATGGCAGTAGCTTAGGTAGAATAGTGACCACCTAATTGGCCCTAATATAATTCTTCCAAAATGGTTGGGACCTTGTCTTGCTCTATGCATCTAAGTAGCACTCCATCATATTTTTACCAAAACATGACACCTTCAATTAGTTTGCATGTAACTTTTGACCTAAATCCTATATGTTCATCTATGTCTAGGGCTCAACTCCTTGGGTTATTGCCCTATTTCTAGATATTGGATCATATCTTCAATCTAGTTAAGTTAGCATTGTTCTTCAGATATCATCTAGTAGTCTGTCTCTTTACATTGCCCTTCTTCTTCTTACAAGTCCTTAGAGATTAAGGTCCATCTTCCACCAAGTGTTGGCATAATGCTTTTCCTTTGATAAATTTTGTGGGCCTTACATCTACATTATATTCTAGAAACTTTCTAATCTAGTTAACCCTTTTTTCATAATGTCTCCTCCTAGATTGAATTGTCTGATGCTTGGGTGTACCACCATGGATGTCACCTTGTTAGCTGACAACATATGCCTAAATTTCATAAATGCTTTCACCAAGGTATAGGCCTACCTTTCAAAAAATGTGTGCCTTTCCTCTACTTATTTCAAAGTTTGTCTAAAGAAGGAAATAGGGTGCTCTTCAATGTTATCCTTCCCAAATTTTTGGGTAAACATTACAACAATGTTGTCATTTCCTCTATATACATATAGGATGAAGTCCTTGGAGAAGTCAGGTTTGATTAACACTGGGGCACTAGCAATTTCCTTCTTTATGAGCTCAAATTCCTAGCACCCATCTTCTATCCACTACTTGAACTATTGATCCTTTCTTAACATGAGAGTGATGGGTCAGACAATTCCTACAAAGTGAGATATAAAATTTCTCACAAAATTAATCTTTCCTAGGAAATACTGTAGACATTTCTTGTGCTAAGGAAGTGAAATCTCCATTATTGCTTTAACTCTCTCTAGGTATATAGAAATTTCATCCTTAGAAACCACATGGCTCAACAACTTACCTTGAGGCACTCCAAATATGCACTTCCTAGGGTTCAGGAAGATCCCAAATTATTAACAACGTACAAGTATATTTTCTAGATTATTGAAATGATCTTCCTTATTCTTGTAAAAGATAGATATTCTAAATAAATTAGAATTCTCTCATTGATGAGGTCCTTGAAGGTAATGTACATTGCCCTCTGAAATGTAGCTCCAATATTAGATAGACCAAAAGGAATATTTTGGTAAGCATATGTGCCCCATTTTGTGGTAAATGTCATCTTGCATGATCATCTTCATCTCTTACCAATATCTGATTGAAGCCCGATAAGTCATCCAACATGGAGAATTGATCTGAACCAATCATAGTTTATATACAAGTTAGTCCATAGAAGGAAACAGATAACGATCCTTGAGGGACACTTTGTTTAGGTCCTAGAAATTAATACATAGTCTGATTTCTCCATTCTTCTTCTTCACCAGGACTAGATTAAAGACCCATGTTAAATGCTTCATAGGGTAGATATTTTTTAGCTCACCATCTTGGAAATCTTTCTTCATGAGTAGCTTAATCTTAAGATTCACTAGCCTTTACTTCTATCTAACTAGCTTCATTTTAGGTCAAGTCTCTATTGTGTAATATATTACTTCTTTGTCATAGCCTCTTAAGCCTTCATAGTCCCATGCCATGACCTAATTATATTTTTTGAATAAGTTAATTAGGCATTCTTTCTCTTCATGCGTGCAAACCTTAGCCAACTTGACAACTCTCTCGAAAGCAATGTCTACATCTCTATAGTCCTTTTTGCTAGCCAAAATTTCTCTTTTCTCTCTATAAGAGTCATCAAGAAGGTCCTGAATATGCCTTCTAGGGTAACCATGCCTCTAAGACTCTTGTTGCTTTTCAACTAGATGATTTGATCACCATAGGCCACCTCTATCTTTAGGGTGAACTCTTCTACAAACTCATCAAAATTTTGAGGGAATTCTACAATCTTCTAGTCATTTTGGAAGACTATCTAATGATATTAATTGTCAAGCATCATGGATCTAACCACTAGCTTGATCTTACATCCTTGCTCCTAAATAGATCCTTAGCAAGATCAAATTGGGAGCCAATGAGTGTCATTCTATCTTCTTCAACACTTTCTCTTCTAGAAACTGCTTGAATATTGATTGCATTAAAGGATTCTAGGAGGTCCCATATGCTATGTTTGTATGCTTTCATAAGATAGTTATTGGCCACACATAGAGATATAACCTATTTGACCACTTGTTCTAATTTTCCATATATCTAGAGCATATTGATGCCCTTCTTTTCTGCAAATAACAATTCTTGAACTGATGCCTCATAATCTATAATATTGTAGGTGTAATTGAACTAGAGTCAGAAGGATTGTAAATGTATTTATCTCCTTGTGGAGAAATTATTTAAATGCTAGCACCAACACCTATTCTATAATTAATAGTTATTTATCTCATTGTAGATGTATTTAATAGTTACATCAAAGAATAACTTCCACATTCTAGCATCATTCTCTTGTTTCTTTACAAACTCTAAAATTGGTGGATCCTCTTCATGAATCATGTATGTACCTAGGCAAATTTCCTCAAATAGTTGACAAGTCTCAATCTCAATGGTATCCATGGATGACCACCATGCATCATGTCTTCATTCATGATCTCATTAGTAGTATGTATCTCATCATTATGCTTAGGAGAGAATGGATCTTCTATAATAAAAAATTATTGACTAGGATTACTATGGCTAGTAGGTATGTTCTCAGTGTGGTGCATACTAAGTGGCTTAGACAGGATTCCCATTTTGGTTCCATATCTTGTGTTTAGGAACATCTAGTCATAGTCTAGGTATGATATTGTATCATTAATAGATGTATGCTTTATTATACTCCTTCTTTAGTGTGCTTCTTCTACCTTAGTTTTTCACTAGCCTACTAAAGTTGGGGGGAAATGTAAAAACAAAAACTACATCCTTTGCAATTCCCTTTACTATGTTTTGCACTTATTTTAGTGTTTCCCTTTCCTAACTGTTAAGTGTTTTAACCTCATTTTACCCCCTTGTTTAGCCTTAGTTCATTGTTATCCCTTTCCTTTTCTCTTTCGCATGTATTTTCCTCCTTCCATATGTTTCTTAGCTCTTAAATTTTGGGCTTGGTTATCCTTCCTATATAGTGGTTATCCTTCCTATATAGTGGTTATCCTTTCCCAACCCCCTCATTTAATTCTTGTATATATTCACATGTGTAGAGAACCCTTCTCTTTCCCTTCCTAAAATATCACTTTACATAAATTATCTTGACTTAAGATCACCACCATTTGATGCCCCTCTCTTCCCATATCCTTCCCTAGAAAATTGTGCCTCCTTGGGTGAAGGGTCAATGCTTCCCCCCTTAATGTTTAGGGGTGTTCCTTAGACCTTAGCTCCTTTACCATCAAAATTTTATAATAGATTCATTAATGCCAACCTAATACATTTTGTTGGTGCTCAAAGTTGATCCTCCTCTAATCCCTAAAGTTGATCAATTCTTGAGTGCTAGAGGGTGTCAAACTAAAGACAAAAATCACAAACTTATGTTCAGGAAGAGACAACTAAAGCCAACTTTCATAAGGTGGGTAAGAAATTTTTCTTCTTTTGGTTCTGTTAGGCCAAGGGGGTATTCCCTAAGGTGTAAAGAAGATAAATTTATAACAGAAATACAACAAACCCCAAATCAAACAATACCCAATGCAAAGGGACTCCTAAATTTGTCATTAAGCAACATGTATGTTGGCTTGATGATTAAGAGGTACACCTTTTATAGAATAGAGACACAACCATGTAGATGACTTGAAATGATGCTATGACATCCCCTAGTGTAGTAGCATACATCTAGTCATGGATGTGGGTAGGACTGGTAACACAAGTAAAATGATAATTTTAAGTTTTATGTTGTGTTTGATTGTGTAAAGGAAAGGGGGAGTTTAAGCAAGAGTAGATTGGTGCCTATTCCAATTAGGGTAGCAGAGTCTAAATTTATAAACAAAGGGGGCATCTAGGTAACTAGATTTTAATGCTTAATCAAAGTAGCAATGAAGATTGTAGTTGAGAGTTTACCAAATAAGCTAGGCTCTATGCAATAAATAGACAACCAGAAGATAAACAGAACACCAATCCAAGTATTCTTCAATGATCCATAAGCAGTCCAAGAACTTCACACATTCTCATGGAAAGATATCTTCACAAAGTAATTATAAAGATGTTTTACAATTCAAAAAATAAACTAACCATGATGAACATTCATATCAGCAAATGCAATAAAGATAACTTGTCAAAATCATCAAAAACTCATGGAATGATTGAGGAGACACTTGGAACGATGCATAAACTACACTTTTAATCCATTCTTCAGAGGTTACAATACCTTTTCATTTCCCTTGAAGGGAAATCTAGAAATCTTTATAGGTTAAAATACTCTAGACCAGTAATTGGAAGAAATCCTAGGTTTCATATAAAGTTTTCATCTTTTTCTCTATTATGCTCTACAAATAAGTTTTTCCATCCTTTTCAAAATGAAAGAAAAATCCCTTAAATACCTTGTTCAATCCATCACAGATCCTTGAAAGAAAGGATTTGACCTTTGAAAATTGTAAGAACCAATCAAATAAGCTAGAATAAAATAGTATTATTCTCATAAAATAGTACAAAAAAAGGGAACAATTAAAATTTTCCCATAATTAACAAAACTCATGAAAAATACTTTCATCAATATAATCAAATAAGATTCATTCCATTCGCTAATCAAATAGCTTAATAAAAAGGACTATGTCTTTACAATATCTTGAAATATAGGCCCATACAAAAGAACATCGCACCATATAATTTCTTCGATACCATACCATATCTTCAACACTGAATCTTGCGGAGAGAGAGCATCATCAAGGTGATTTACTACCCAGCCACGAGGCTCATGCCTCCCCAATCTTACTTCTTAATGGAGAAGCCTGACCCTTCACGAGGGGTCTAGAAAACTAAAGCTAACATGTGTGAAGGAATCTTGTGCAACATGATATATCTATTATCTCTATATAGCATGTGTCAAAGGCATATACTGATCTTGTTGCAAGTATGTGCTAATCGGTGTTGTCATTGATGTCAACATGTTTGTGTTCTCTGATGTTTCTATTGTTATTTGATTAAGTTGTGTTAAAGTGATCTAAATGCCTTGTAGAGGTACCGATGATGTTAGTAGATTGTTCATGTTGCTGAGTTTCCAAGTGCTTTTGAGAAAATTTGATTAATACTAGAAACAGTGTGTTGAAGAGTCTTTCAGATTATAGAATACTATTCGAGTTTTTGCTCCGTATTTCTTCTTTGTTAGAGATCTAAGTGTGTGGTTTGGATATGTTTTCAAGAAGTGTTTGAAGATGCTAAATCTAGAATTTGGTGCTCCAGATTGTTGTATATTGAAAGTTATGTTCACTAGTTTGAGAACAGTATTTAACAGTGTTTCTGAGTTGTACAGAGGTATCAGGGAGAAAGTATTTTTCTCTGCATTCCTCTCCAGAAAGGTTTCAAGTGCTAAGGTCTAGATATGTGTTCATAAGGATCTTACCAATCCTCCTTCCAGAAATTTTATGATTTGGTGCTCTGGAAAGCAATTTATTGTGTGGCAGAGTTCGAAAGTATTGTGTTCAAATGAAAGTTGTTGTGTTCAAGTGAAAGTTGTTGTGTTCAGGTGAATGTTGTTGTGGCTAAATTTTTTGGTTCCTATGTGACTTCAAAATGTTCGTGGATGCTTCTAGATTGTTTTAAATCCCTGTGTATGGTCCGCAAGTTATGGTTGTGATCATGGAAGCATGTGATCAAGAATTCCTTATGATTACACTATTTGGCTGACCTTGAATGTTTGTGTTGATTAAGGAGTTGATTTGGTGATTATGTGAGTGTTGTGTAGTGTGCCTGGATAGATTTGGGTCTAAGCTAAGACATAGAGTGGTTTTCCTTCATTCTTTTGTGTTGTGGAATGTTTAGGTCTAGACCTAATTCAAATATTGTGTGTTTGCCGACCTTGGAGATTGTGTTGTCGACCTTGAAGATTGTTTCAAGAGTAATGATGGTATAAATAAGTGTCAAGGATTCATGGATGCATGTGTGAATGGGGGATATGATGTTGTGATGTGAATTTGATTAGGGCAGCAAGGGCTTTCATGTGTTAGGCTATCGGATGCAGTGAGCAAAAGGTGTTTACAATTTTCAGTGATGTTGCGAAGGTGTTGTGTATGTTGTGGTGTATAATGAGCTTCATTAGAACTAAACTCCATGCATAGGTTAGATGCAACTATATTAGTTCAAAGTTTGGCAGTGAGCCATTCTTTTCTTCTTTCTTTCTTTCTCAGTGGGTAGTGAGTTCACTTGGACAGTGAGTCCCCTATAGTGAGCATTCTCCCTATGGCAGTGAGCCTTTGTAATTTGGTAGTGTTACTACATTATATTGTGAGCTAATCCTCATCGTGGTTTTTCCCTTTTAGGGTTTTTTGCATAAAAATATAGTGTTCTCTTGTGCATGGTGTTGATGTGTTTAAGTTTCTATTCTCTTCTTTTCATGTTTAAAATTTATAACAGATTAAGGGTTTAAGTGAATTGATGTGGATGTGATTATGTTTATGAGGGTTTGAAGTTTTTGATACAACTAATTCACCCCCCTCTCAGTTGTCTTGTACCTTCAACAGATCTAATATCATGATATGGTAGAGAGAGAAATAAAACATCAAATAGTAACTATTACTAATTTGACTGACAAACTTTGGCCAAAGCATTTTTTCATCCATGTTCAACTAGATAGGTTCAAGAATGAACCCACCCTTCTCTGTTGCTCCATATTCAGCACCCATCCTTGCTCTTTCTCTAACTCATCATATAGAAAATACATTCACAACATCTAACGATGCATACAAGATCACAAGAAAGGTAACTTATGCAATATATCATACATCATCTCAAGGAAACATTCAAACAATTGAAGTGAAACAACAACAAGCAATTAAATACATGCATTTTATATAATATTTTGTAAGTCAAGTCATTTAATAGTTTCATAAAATTAATCAAGTGAGTATGCAACCCTTTCTAGGGTCTAGTTCCCTAGACAGTTTTCTCATTGGTTGCCACCCACTTAAGTGAAATAGGGATAAATTTTAAAAGAGATAAAAGATACTTGAATTGATTCAATAAAAGATTAAACATTAAGTTAGAAAAGAACATTTGGTTGCAATACATATCAAATAAGGTTCACAAGACACTCAAGATATGGACACCAGATCATATAATTGCTCATATTCCTAACTCAATAATGATCAACATTAATCACATTTCTATAACTTAATCATTAACAACAAATTTGGATTAAATAACTACTTGAGTATTAACGCCAAATACTTACCATTAAAAACTACACACATAATTATAGAAATTTAATTAAGTAAATGTCACAAATACCACCATTTAAATCCTTTAACTTCCTAAATATATTCTTTGTTATGTTGGACTGTCATCTAAGAGTAGACACCATTTTATGACCACCAAGATCCTCAAAAAAATAGTAGTTTATAAGATAAAAACTCTTCCATTAAAGATATAACCACTTAATTTAACCTAGATTCCACCAATAACTACATATAATAAAGAGATAAGGTCATAATACGTATAAGGGTTTACTAGAATTCCTAAAAGATGCAAGCCTATTAAGAACACATTTCAATCAAATTTTAACATAAGCATTTTAGAATATAATAATATTTTCCTTGCTTATGCAATAAGTAATGGTGATCATTACCAAAATGATGTAATCTTAATCCACTTATCAAGTGAAAAGTTATATCCTTAACCCTGATTTACTATTCTTAATTAAATTACCTAAAAGAAAGTTGTCTGGGTAAAACCTAACCATTAACCATACTAGAACATATATGTTAAAACATTATTATCTTAGGATCTAAGATCATATTAGAGCTCTTGCTTCATAGAGTAAAACATGAAATTTACTTAACTCTTAACTATCCCTTAAATTTTAAACTACATATTTTTAATAATAACAAGTATAAAAATTAAAAGAGATAGGAAGATAACATATATAAGGTTTACTATATTTTGCATTAGATTCAAGACCTAATCTCATAACTCATTCCACCTTTAAAAGAAATCTAAGAAGATTAAGCATATATAAAGCTCTCAAGTCGATTTCATGAAATATTTACAAGTATGGCTTCATATTCATATAATATAGTTGGAAAAGCTTTGGAAGATAGATAAGCAAAAGTTGGAAGCATGAACTACTTGGCAACATGTAGTATAAGAGAAAGCACATGGACTATTTGATAGAATGCCTCAAAGAGATTTCATCTCATAGAATGCAATAATTACAAGCATAAAAATAAAAAGAGAGAGATGGGAAGATAACACATAGAAGGTTTACTATATTTTTTATTAGATTCAAGACCTAATCCCATAACTCATTCCACCTTTAAAATGACTCTGAGAAGAATAAGCATATATAAATCTCTTAATTCTATTTCATGAAATATTTACAAGTATGGCTTCAAATTCATATCATATAGTTGGAAAAGCTCTGGAGGATAGATAAGCAAAAAGTGGAAGCATTAACTGCTTAGCAGCATGTAGTATAAGAGAAAGCATGTGAACTGTTTAATAGAATACTTCAAAGAGATTTCATCTCATGGAATTAAATGATTGTAGGGTTTCATAATAGCACCCATGCAGGCTTAGCGGATGAGGTATGTACATACTTCAATCTCAAGAGTAACCCTTATTACTATACAGCTACAAAAGTTTGTAAAGAGTGCATGGTCAACCTTCTTGACAAAGTTAGCTATCTTAAGGACACCCTAAACATAAACATTAAGCCACCAATAAACATGTGGAGGATGCATGGATGTGTTTTCTAATAGCATATCTGAAAAGATAACTCTATGTTGAAAAAGGTAGCCTTGGTAGGCATGCATGAAAAATGTGGAATCATAGACAAAGTGCCTAAAAATAATAGAAAAAACCTGAATGCTACATAGTCTTCAAAGTCTACAATGATTTAGGGATATACACAAAATGAATTAATGAATAGCCTTAAATGATTCAGGAGTTTGATGCTTGTAGGATGCACACAATGGATTGTCAAAAGACCATGACTAGTGTCAACCAAACATACTAATATTGTGGTTTCTAATTTAGACTAAAAAGGATTCTATTGCCATCAACAAATGCACCCCTCTTTTCATTATTCCATAATTTCTATGAAGATTAAAACCTGCAAATGAATAGAAACCTTCAAGCAAATACAGAAAGAGGAGGCGTAGATAAGGCGTAGAACTATTTGTCAGGATGCATCAAAGACAACTCAAGAGATGCAAAGACTGAGGGATATGCGCAATTTTGAACTTGTAAAAGGCTTTAGAAACTTTCAAGAAAAAGAAATTGGTGGTGTAAATCCAAATTCCTTGGATTAGTCTAGGTACATGAGCTAGATTAAGCTTTCCTCCATGATCTTTTCCCGTCAGGATTAGTGGAAACAAAATGTCACTACATCATGGAGTGCAAATCCTATGAGGACATTCGGTTCAAATACAAGGATATTCTAAAGGTGGTGTATTTAATGGCCTTGTTTGAGGAAATGAGGATAGTCAGAATAGCAGAGTATCTGGGAAGAATCCATAGAAGAAGGATGGTGATCAGCAAGGAGATTAAGAGCAGTAGCCAGGCTTAGTTGGGGACCGCTTGTTGGTTCCTCCAGTTTTTGTGTGATCTATTGTGACTGTGGGTCCCATAGACTATTTTGGTCTCGTGGACGTCAATAAAAACTTTCATTTCATTTCAACCCCCAAATTCTTCTCTACTTTTTCTTGCCTCCTCAGAATATCACAAAAAGAAAGAATGCATTATTTTTTCTTTTTCCCTCAAACTTCCTTTTTAAAAGACATCTGTTCAAAACAAAATAGAAATTATAATAAAATGCCCACTATCTTCTCCTCCCACTCAAATAGGAAAAAAAATTAATAACCAATAACTCCACTATCTCACTTTGGTTTCCCCAAAATTAGTCTCCTAATGAAAAGAAATAAAGATTTTCAAGATTCTTGCATCCCACTTCTTCCTTGTGGAAAAATAGAATTTATGTATTAAAAGAATATTTTTCATAAAGATATTCAAAAATCTAAATAACTAATTTGAAACAATGCGATTAATATTTATTTTCCACAAATTTTTTGACTTGGTCTATTTTCAAAATAATCGTTATAAATGCAAATAATATATGCAATTTAGTCTACATGAAACTATGTGTTGTGTGCTCATATTCACTTCAACACAAGTCACCGTCAATAAGCTAGATGTCCTCTACCTCGATCATTCTCTCTCTTCGTCGAGAGAGTGAGAGGGTATCCCTATTGCACACACAAGTTGAAATTAGTCAATGATTAATTAAATAATAATATTTATATTCATGATTAATTATTGAAAATAAGGGTTGTGACATCCTTTCCCCCTTAAAAGAATCATCATCCCAATGATCAAATTAAATAAACTCATGAGAAATTTCCATACCTCTTTCTAACTGGCTTTACCTCAAGGTTATAGTCTACTCACTTGACAAAGAGGTTGTTAACTTTAAGGTACCCATTTGTTCATAACAAAAATTCTTTGTCTAACATCCATACACTTGCACACATCATTAGCACATTAGTACATAATCATGATTTCACCACATTGCTGTAGATTTGTTAAATATAAGAGAGAATCATTACTCTATTTCATCATATTCACTCTATTTTCCATATTTTCAGACAAGTTAGATATACAAGCTAAAATCTATTCCTACTTGAGAATGTATACAAACATCTCAACTTGTTTGAAAAGTATTCCAAGTCTACAAGCAATGATTCTTTGTAAAGAATTTTTAAACTATCTCATTTCTTTTCTAGAATATTATCAATGTAACATTTTTTAACAAGTCCTATTTTATTCTAAGACATTTACATACAAGTGATTTTTATCCCACATACTTACTCAAAGAGGTATAACTACCTTCTAGATCACACATAGCCACTCACATAAAGAAAAAAACAATATGTTCATTTTGTCAAACATGCCTACCCGCATGAGACATTTGAACAGTTGCTATTCTATGATGAAAAAGAAGCATCCCATACTACTTGTTATCATCATTGGCAAATCAACAACACTAAATAAAAGAAAGAGTTTCAACATTAGACTCAAGAAGATATCAACATGAAATATCAAAAATGTTTCAATTAATGAATAAGATCCTCAAAGGATCATAACACTAAGTCAAAAGGAATAATATATTGTTAAATCAACATAAACAAAATACTTTATGTCAAAGAGATTCAAGTCTCAAAAGTAGATGAAGACACTTCATTTCAATTGATCAAAAATGGTCAAACAATATAAAGAAATACTTCAACAATAAGCTTTTACCTCTGCATAGAAGTTCATCATCAATCAAAATTAGTTAAAAAGATTACAACATTAGTCTTTAGGATTCAACATCAAGAAACGAAGTCAACATTAAGTTGGCAAGTTTATCAATAAGGAAAATAGACCAACTCAATCAACATAAAGAGTTCATCAAAACTAAAACCAAATTTTTGATTTCAACGTTGAATCATGAACGTTCAATAAAAGATTAGTTGATCACCAAAGGTTATCAATTTCATCACCAAACCAAATAAGATGGTCAACAAGATAGAATAACCTTGCAACTAAATTGATATCAAGAAAGGTTTGTTGAAGGAGTTCATCAACATCAAAGAAATGATGATAAAAAGATTATCAATAAAATAAGGGAATCATCGTGATCCTAAAAGATCAATGAAGTTAAGTATATCATCTTGATTAGCTCACTAAATCATAGATAAGTCAAATCATCATTCTATAAAATGATAAATAATTAAATTTCTAGTAAGGTCTTTTCAAAACTTCTTAAAGTAAAATTCAGATTTATTTGCATAAAAGTACATTGCATATCATTGAATGCTTAATAAGTTTCAAATAATACTGCAATTCGTCAAAATATTTTTTAATTTAAACTGGAAAGTTTCCACTCATTTTCATCTCATGAGCATTCATTATTCCTAATGTATCACTTTGCATTCACAATTATCAAATAAAAATGTTATAACAGTGTAATTCAATCATTATACACACAACACACAAGGTGTGAATACACCCTTTTCACAATTCTACAAACATATAACACCACTTGCTCAAAGTATGGCAATAGGATTCAAGTGCATGAATATACAATCACATAGCGCATAGAGCCTGAATATATAACAGCCATGTTTAGCATGAAAACAAGAACCCTAAGTGTATGACTCACACATGGTAGGAATACTAAAAGTACTCATAGTGCATCACGTGCATCATTCACGAAAAGTGTATCACTCACACTATAATTCATTACTTGTAGTGCATCACTCACACAAAACATGAAATTTATGTATTACTTACAGTGAACATTACTCGTTCAACTATAAGTACAATAAATATGATAAGTGCATCTCATGCACAAGTGCATTACTCACACAAAATATGATATATACATCACTCATTTTAGTTTAATACAATAAATATAATAAGTGCATCTCACGCACAATGTAATCATTAGACAAGTGCATTACTTGCACAAAATATGAAAAAGTTCATCAAAGGAAACAATTTTGCTCTGAATGTGAATAGAATCACTTATACAAATGCATTATTCACACAAAGCATGAGAAGTCCATTATTGTACATGTCAATTACTTGCACAATAAAATGTATCATTCTTTTATAGTACATATTTACGAGTACTATCACTAATAGCAATCAAGCATACAAGACTCTTAAGATCCTTTTAAACACAACATCAATAATTTGTCCCTTTCCTATAAGATAGATCAAGAGGACTTATCCAATCAAATCAAATCCTATCCTAGGTCATCGACGAAGACCCTTAAGGCATCTTATCTTTGCATTCTCTAAAGATTGCATGGATTCTATGAGAACCATTCTCACATCCTGATTAGGAAAAGGAAATGGTGTTGCTTGAGAATCAGCTTGTACATTAACATTGGGGTCATCCATCTCAGGTTTCCTTCTACCAAAGTCTAAACCATTGTCATCATCTTTATTTATTCATAGGTGATTTTTCTTTTTCTTCTTATCAGAATATTCTAAAAGTTGATTTGATATCATTTTATCTCCTGGCAGATCTTCCTTCCTTGTATCTTATCCCTTTTGTATTCAGTTGAACATGTAATCTTTACGTCATCAGACTAATCTCTCTTCTCAAAATATTTCTCTATCGATTCATTCTATTTTCCACATCATCACTTTTTGGGTTATCTACATAACATAGCCATATCAGCTCAAGTATACTCATCCGTCCTATCTTTTTGTTCACTTCTTAGTTCAAAAAGGTCACAAATCCTTGTTTTAACCATGACATCATTCTTTCTAGAGAGTCCTATGAAATACACAACAAAAGCGAACAAAAAAAGAGGCCCTAAGGCATTCATATCGATCAAACAACTTCTATACTCCTTCTTGGTTCCAAACTCAACCAACTAAGAATCAACAAGATTCCAACTCATCTAAGGAATCTTCGACCCAAAACTAGGGTCCTCAAAACACTCGATGCACCTATGACTTTAGGTCATCAACTGGTTCGCATTACTACAATGCAACCTAAAGCATAGAAGACTCGAGGCATGAGTGTTGAACCTGGAAGGCTCTAATACCACATGTAAGAACCACTCAAATAAGCTAGAATAAAATAATATTATTCTCATAAAATAGTGCAGAAAAATGGAACAATTAAAATTTTCCCATAATTAACACAACTCATGAAAATACTTTCATCAATATAATCAAATAAGATTCATTACATTAGCTAATCAAATAGCTTAATAAAAAGTACTGTCTTTACAATTTCTAGCCATATAGGCCCATACAAAAGAACATCGCATCATATAATGTCTTGATACCATACCATATCTTTGAAACTAAATATAGTGGAGAGAGAGTATCATTAAGGTGATTTACTGCCCAGCCATAAGGCTCATGCCTCCCCAGTCTTACTACTAAATAGAAAAGCCTAACCCTTTGCAAGGGATATAGAAAACTGAAGCCAGCATGCGTGAAGAAATCTGGTGAAGCATGATAAATCTATCATCTCTATAGCATGTGTCAAATGCATATACTGATCTAATATCATGATATGGTAAAGAGAGAAATAAAACATCAAATAGTAACTATTACTAATTTGACTAACAAGCTTTGGCCAAAGCATCTTTTTCAGTCGTGTTCAACTAGATAGGTTCAAGAAGGAACCTACCCTTCTCTGTTGCTCCATATTTGGTACCCATCCATGCTCTTTCTCTAACTCATCATACAAAAAATATAGAATAGAAAATACATTCACAACATCTAATGATGCATACAAGATCACAAGAAAGGTAACTTATGCAATATATCATACATCTTCTCAAGGAAGCATTCAAACAATTGAAGTGAAACAACAACAAGCAATTGAATACATGCATTTTATATAATATTCTATAAGTCAAGTCATTTAATAGTTTCATAAAATTAATCAAGTGGGTATGCAACCTTTTCTAGGATCTAGTTCCCCAGATAGTTTTCTTGTCGCTACCACCCACTGAGGTGAAATAGGGATGGATTTTAAAAGGAGATAAAAGATATGGTGCAGGAGCACCTACCTGACAGCTGGCCTCCATGAGGCAGTTAGTTTGTTTTAGGTCTTGTTGATGTTTCCAAGAAGGTCTTGTAA
This sequence comes from Cunninghamia lanceolata, assembly GCA_027924645.1. Lineage (NCBI taxonomy): Eukaryota > Viridiplantae > Streptophyta > Pinopsida > Cupressales > Cupressaceae > Cunninghamia > Cunninghamia lanceolata. The sequence goes on along the minus strand of BSBN01001396.1, from coordinate 2,165,158 downwards.
GACCAATGCATGTAATAAGGTCATGTTGACCAGACTTTACTATTTTTAGCTAGGTTGTTAGGACAGCTGTTATGCTGTATGTCCGGTTGGAAGCTCCCAGCCACTTGGAGTTAGGTCGGTAGTACTCGCAGGAGATCCTATTTATGCATTAGGATCGGTTGGTTTTAGATATATTGAGGAGCTAGGTTGCACAGAGTGAGACAGGGAGAGAGACAGAATATTGTATTTGCATCTTTTGAAATCAATAAAGAGATCCTGTTTGTGTCCATTCTCTGTTTTGAATTCCATTGTGTAATCGAGTTACTGTTCTGGTGGTTGCATGGATTCGCTGATCCATTCCACTGGTTGATTCGTCGAATCAGTGGAATGGCTATGTACAATAGTTTAGGATTTAGTTTGCATTTTCTATTTGTTCACATGTATGTTTGCAGGATCGCAGTCGAGATGTGCTAAGAACCCTAGCATGGGCATGTGCTAGGTCGTGCTGGTAGTTCGAGTCTGGAAAGTTGTCCAGGAAGCAGATCGGGTCACCTCAGGAGGTTTGGCGGATCGAAATTCGCTAAGGTTGGAAATTCATCACAACGGCATCATCAGGATATTTCTGTGTATATCCTGCAATTACTTCGGGCGTCATCCAAGTAGATGGAGGTGAGCATGATACAGTTGTTTGCATAAGGTGAATGCATTTCGGGGTGATCATCACAAGGTGTTGCCGAGGAAGAGTATATCAGCATAAGTTAGTCGATCGGGTTGATAAAGGTTTTAGTGTGGATGTCTCTGCATCAAGATACTTGAATTGATTTAATAAAAGATTAAACATTACGTTAGAAAAGAACATTTGATTTAAATGTATCAAATAAGGTTCACAAGACACTCAAGATATGGACACCAGATCATATACTTTCTCATATTCATAACTCAATAATGATCAATATTAATCGCGTTTCTATAACTTAATAATTAACAACAAATTTGGATTAAATAATTACTTGAGTCTTAATACAAAATACTTACCATTCAAAACTACACACATAATTATAGAAATTTAATTAAGTAAATGTCACAAATACAACCATTTAAATCCTTTAACTTCTTAACTATATTCTTCATTAAGTTGGACTGTCATCTAAGAATAGACACCATTTTATGACCACCAAGATCCTCGACAAAATAATAGTTTATAGGATGATAAATATTCCATTAAAGATATAACCACTTAGTTTAACCTATTCCACCAATAACTACATATAATAAAGAGATAAGGTCATAATACGTATAAGGGTTTACTACAGTTCCCAAAAGATGCAAGCCTATTAAGAAAACATTTCCATCAAAGTTTAATGTTTTCGGCATATAATAACATTTTCCTTGATTATGCAATAATTAATGGTGATTATTACCAATATGATGTAATTTTAATCCACTTATCAAGTGAAAAGTTCTATCCTTAAACCCTAATTTAGTATTCTTAATTAAATTACCTAAAAGAAAGTTGTCTGGGTAAGACCTAACCATTAACCATACTAGAACATATATGTAAAAACATTATTATCTTAGGATCTAACATCATATTTGAGCTCTTGTTGTTGGGAATTAAGGTGTCTCAACCTTGGTAATTCCTTGTATTTTTACATTATATTTATTTATTATTTGCCTATTGTATTAATTGGATGAAAATCCCATGTTGTCATATTGTGGGAGTTGGCATGGTGATGTGTCATCCTAGATGGCATATGACCACATGTATTTTTGTCCTCGCATGAGGAGATAGGCATCCCACTTAGTGGTAGGAATACTTTGCCATGTGTTGACATCATGGATGTTGTGTAAGGGAATATTGACTGTAACAGTCATGACAAATTTCTATGATGAAGTTATGACATGTAAGAGTCAAAAATAGGAGATTCTATGATAGGTGAAGACATGTGTTAGAGAGCATCTTTGAAAAAGGCATCTTTGTGCACCTCAAGGTGGACTATGACATGTTGTAAGAGAATATGCTATTTATAGCCTGTGTATGATAGATTCTCTTACAACTTAAGTTATGATAGCTATGACAGATTCTATGATGGTTGTAAGAGTCGTAAGAGCATCTGTCATAGCCCATTTTAGAAACAGGCCTTGGGATGGGGTGACTTGATAAGTGTCAGGAACATCCTACAGAGTTGGACAAGTGTCCATGGGCCATGAGGCCATATTGGATGCCCATCCCTATGTGGAGCCATATTTGCCTTGTATTTGTTATATAAACAGGTGCTTTGGAGAGGAGATGTACTACAAGTTTGACAAGTATTGTTATGCTACTAGTTTGTCTCTAGATATGAGTGTCAAAGACTCCTGAAAGCTTGCATTACAAATGTATTTTAAACCATTTCAATTTTGTTAATACATTGTGCAGGTTTTGGAGTGTGGGGTTTTTCACCCGATAAGGGTTTTCCCCATGTATATCTTGTGTCTCTCTTCTTCTATCTCACTTTCTTGTTTATGTGTTTGCTGCAATATCTTTGTTAGTGGGTTTAACATTGCTGTAATAGGAAGGATAAATTGAACTTGCACTCTCCTCCCCTCATTAGATTAGTGTAGGAAGTGATTTCTACACACCTAGCTTCCTTTCAGTTGGTATCAGAGCCTGGCCAGTTTTGGTTCTAGTTGCTGGGTAGGGGTTTTTTGAGCTAATCTTAGGTTGAGTGGGAGTGTTGTGTAGAGCATTCTATATCTTTTTGTAGCAATGAGATGGCAACCACATCTGGAAGGTTAGAGGTTGAGAAATTTAATGGCACTAATTTTGAGTTGTGGAAAGTCAAGATGGAAGACCTACTTGTTGATCGTGGCCTATGGGAAACTGTATTCAGTGTGAAACCTATAGCAATGTCACAAGCTGATTGGGACCTCAAAGATCGGAAGGCTAAGGGTCTCATAAGACTTTGTTTAGTTGACTCTATCCTGTTGAATGTCCATGAGGAGAAGAGCACGAAAGATCTTTGGAAGAAGTTGGGTGATGTTTATCAGGCCAAGTCCTCGGTAAACAAACTTTTCCTAAAAAAGAAGTTGTTTTCTCTGAAGATGGAAGACAGAGGATCTGTTGTAGACCACATGAATGCTTTCAACATGATTGTTGCACAGCTGACATCTATGGGTGTGAAAATGGAGGAGGAGGATCGTTGCATGACCCTGCTTTGTTCTTTGCCAGATTCTTTGGATCATCTTGTCATGGCTATCAGAAGCACCACTACCACCTTCAAGATGGAAGATGTGGTGTCCTCACTGTTGTATGAAGAAATGCAGAGGAAGTCTTCTGAGGTATCCAAAGAGGCTCTTGCGATTCGTGGAAGACCCAAGGAGAAAGGGAAGAAAAAGGACAAGAAAGGTGATAAGGGCAGATCCAAATCCCATGGGAGATCCAAATCTCCTAGAAATTCCAAGGCTCTTTGTTGGAACTGTAGTAAAACTGGGCATTTCATAAAGGAATGCAAAGAGGAGAAGAAAAAGAAGAAGAAAGCTCTTGATTCAGATTCTAACAAGTCACAAGATGATGGTGATGCCTTCATCACAGCTCTAGCCACCAATGCATCTAATGATGTTTGGTTGATTGATTCTAGTGCATCATTCCACATGACCTCACATCAAGACTAGTTCACGAAGTATGAAGAGTTTGATGGTGGAAGAGTGTACCTGGGTGACTACTCTCATCTGAAGTTTATTAGTTGTGGAAGAGTCTCAATCTAATTCCCTGATGGACAAGTGAAGGGGATCACTAGAGTTATGCACATTCTAGGCCTTGTATAAAACCTACTTTCTATAAGTATATTAAATGATGTAGGTGTACAGGTTGTCTTTTCGAAGGATGGATGCAAGATACCTAGAGGATCTATGGTACTTGCGAAGGGTACTCAGAGAGATACTCTGTTTCAACTGGAGGCATGCACTTCATAGTGCAATAGTTCTTCTAACTCAAAGAAACAAGTTGCAGTCACTTCAAAGTGAAGAAATTAGTCATAACTAGTTTTGATGGTAGTGCACATGCTATGGAAGCTAAGCTTCCTACTGAAAAGACTATGTTATGGCATTTGAGATATGGCCACATTGGAGAGAAGGGTCTACGTACCATGAAAAATAAAAACTTTGTTGAGGGGTTAAATGATTGTAATCTCAAGTTTAACTTTTGCGAACATAGCATTTATGGAAAGCAAAACTGTGTTTAGTTTTACTCTAGTTCTCACAAGTCTTCTGGTGTATTGGATCTTATTCATTCTGATGTGTTTGGTCTTGTTAATGTTCCTTTGATTTCAAAATCTATATATTTTGTATCTTTCATAGATGATTATAGTAGGACATGGGTTTATGTTATCAGAAGCAAGACTAAAGTCTTTAGTCAGTTTAAGGAGTTTAAAGCCTTTGTTGAAAATTAGACTAGTAAAAAGATTAAGTGTTTAAGGACTGACAACGTTGGTAAGTTTTGTTTGGCAGAGTACGATAAGTTCTATAAAGAGCAAGGAAATGAAAGACATAAGACAAGTCCATACACCCCATAGTAAAATGGAGTTGCAGAGAGGATGAACAGGACACTGATGGTGAAGGCTAGGAGTATGCTTAGTGGAGCAAGCCTCGAAAAAAAATTTGGGCTGAAGCTGTTGCCACTTCTTGCTATCTGGTAAATAGATCTCCTACATCAACTCTTGTTAGTAAGACACCTATGGAGGTGTGGTCTGGTAAGAAGCCTTTAGTTAGACATCTTTGCATTTTTGGTTGTGAGGCATAGGCACATGTGCCTAGGGAGAAATGGTCTAAATTAGAGAACAAGGTTGTTAAATGTATTTTCATTGGCTATGGTGTCAGTGTGAAAGGATACAAGCTTTGGGATCCTGTGGCTGAAAAAGTGTTGTATAGCAGAAGTGTTATCTTCATAGAGCTAACACCTTCTTCTATGGTTCTACAGCCAGAACAAATAGTAAAGAAAGAAGATGTGGTTCAGTTTCCTTCTACCCCTGAGAAGACTGAACAGACAAAACCTATGAGATGTAATGATGAAGAAAGCTCTAGTAACTCTGAAAGTTCAAAAGAAGCAGAACCTCAACTTCAGCCATTGAGGAGGTCTACACAAACAAGAAAGTAACTTGATAGGTTTGGTTATTCATTACATGATTCTAGTTGTGCTTTTGCTTTACTTACTAACACTGATGAACCTAGAACTATGAAAGAGGCTATGGGCATGAAGATGCAGGTTCCTGGAAGGAGGTCATGGAGGATGAGATGACTTCTTTGGAAAAGAACAAAACATGGGACTTAGTGCCTTTGCCTGATGGATGGAAACCCATTGGATGCAAATGGGTGTTCAGGAAGAAATTCTGTCATGCCCACATTTCTCATGTAGTCACGACATCTAACACACATGTCATGTCCACATTTATCATGTGGTCATGACACGAAATATCAAAAAATTTCCACACATCCCTAGAAAGCCCCTCGCACACCTCAGTGTCCTCAGTGGCAATACGCATAAGGCATAATCATGTCAATCAAATTTGGGATAATATGATCACATGTGCAATCCCCTACGTAATGATAGCTAACTAAGGGGGTCAATGCGACGCGAGAAGCGTCACCCTTAGGGTTATGATCGATTGATCAAAACCCTAAGTTTTCCTAGGTGAGTAATGAGATTTCGATACAAGTCAAAATCAAAACCCTAGTCCAACTTGCATAATAGAATTAAATAACCTCATAAATAAAACATCTAAGATGCAGAAACATTAAGTTATTACTCATTGCAAGGGTTAGGTCATCTAAGGAAATTAACCCTAAATCTGGGGAAAATCTAGCAGCATAACGCCTCTCAGGTGTGGAAAGGAATTATTCTAATAATTAAATTGTGCACAAAAGTTCTTTAAACTTGTTAACGTGGTTTAATTAAAATAATTACACTAGGGAAAATAAATTTCCGCACTAAGGTCCTCTAGTCGATTAACTAGGTCAAAAAAATTCAAATTAATTATAAAACCTCCTTCGATTAAATTCCAACATACGATTAAGTAATTTAAATCGATCTTATTAAAATTAAAGTTGCATTTAAATTATAAAGGTTACATTATTAAAATAAAACTTCCAACATAAATAACTAAGACAATATTTCCCTTCATAATAAAATAAATTATAAATAAACCAAACCAAATAATACTATAATAATCTTCTAACTATCTAAATAATTGAATTCACAACTATTCAACTATGATATAATTAAATCCCACATTTTAAATAAAACAAGAAGAAATCCCTAAAGCAAAAAGAAGAGGGAAAAGAATTAAAATCTAATTTTAAGATTCCCATGTCCTAAAAGCTCTTATAATAAAAAAAATAGTTTCCTTATTGAGGGGAAAGTCAAAACCCTAACCCATCATGTTTTCTCCATCATTTTCCTTTCCCTATTTTGTTTTCCCATTTCTATCCCCTCAATTGTTTTTTTGGCAGGTTGCAAGTTTAAGGGCATCCATGGATTCTGCTACGAAGGTATACACATAGTATACCTATCTTTTTTTTTTAAGAAAAACCCCTTTGTTTTTTTGAGTATATAAATATACAGGTATTTACTAGAGATACTCTATTTTTTTGCTGCAAATGATGAGTATACACCATATATATAAAGTATAATGCAAGTCATACAATAGAGGGCCAAACAATTGAATAAGGGGAAATAACGGACAGGGCAAAGGGGGGCTCTATCGACGGTTCCAATCCCCACACAGGATCGAAGGAGTAAAAGGATTTGGGGGGTGTGGGGGGGTTTGTTTCCCCCACACCCCTCTTAACACACAGCACAAGGGGAATGGAGGTTGTCATGCCCGCATTTTCCATGCAGTCACGACACACAACACACGTGTCATGTCCACATTTGCCATGTGATCATGACATGAAACTGCAAAAAACTTTTCTACCTATCCCTAGGAACTCCCTCACATGCATCTGCATGCTCGGTGGCAATACGCATAAAGCGTAAACATGTCAACATAACCGTGATGGTGAAAGCCGTCTAGGGGGTATGCAACATGAAGTGTGTCACTTTTAGGGTTAGACTGATTTAAATCTGAACCCCTAGTTTCCTAGGTGTGAAGATGATTCTGCTAGCATCGTACCTAACTTTAGTTCACATCTAGAATGGAAACGAAACTAATGATTAAGTAAATGATGGTATGATGGTCGCATGATTGAATTGGAAAGATGGAATAAAAGCTAATAAATTAACATAGAAATTAAACCATAGAATCTAAGAGAAATCTGATAGCATAACGTGTTTTCGATAAACGCAAAATAAAATTTAAGAATAAGAATTAAATTAAAACATAAGAATAAAATCAAAATAATTTAAAATGACAAAAAAAATTTCCTCCAAGGTCGGATAAGTCGACCTTACATAAAAGATTAAAATTTGAAATAAAATAATAAAATAAATTAATAACAAACGTCAAATCAGATTTCAAAATTGCATCCATTAATAAATATAATTTCAACATTATATTTATTAACGAACTCGGAATAATGAGGAGGAAGGAGGTTAAGATACTCCTTCCCGTAAAATAATAATAAAATAGATAAATAAATAAACGGATAAAAACCCTGCTAGGGAAGGAAAAATACAATTAAATAAATATCTCAGCTATGATAAAAAAAAAAATTTAAAAGGAAATACTCTGCCTAATTTGAATGAAATTAATCCCTCCCAAAATTAAATTTAATTCACAATACAATAAAATAAAAAGCAAATACCCCATTTAAAATAAAGCAAATTTAAAAGGCACAAGGGATAAACTAAAGTCAGGGAAAAGAAATAGAGGTTTTTTTTTTTAATTGAAGAATAAAACAAAACCTCACAAGATAAAATCCTCACAAAATAGAATATCCTCTCAATAAAATAAGAAAAGCCCTATTTCATAATAACACTAAGTTTTCAAAATGAGAACCCTAATCTATCTCTTTTATTATTTTCTCTTCTCCTTGTTTGCACTAATTCTTTAACTCATGCTTTCTTGTTTTCTTTGTTGGTTTTCTTCCTTTGTAAACAGGTCTAGGGTTTGAGAGGAGAATCCATGGAGGCCAAGAATGGGTTTGTCAATACCTCTCTCGGAGGTAAGCACAGCTGGATTCAAGGGTTTTGTTATAGGTCTGAATGTTTTTTCTTTTTTTGTGATATATATATATATACAATCAAATGACTGTGTGAGAGATGACATTCAGAGCAAGGTTGAATGGGCATGAGAGCCGACGGCGGTGGAGGAGCTGGGTCAAAGGTGGTGCGGCTGCTTGATGGGGTCACGGGGGAGCAGAGGTCACTGGATACTGGTGGTGCTGAAGTGGCTGAAGGGGGGGAATGGTGGTGCAGAGGGCGGAGGACTGCGAGCCGCGTGGGAGATAGTGGTGTTGGGTCCAGCTGAGGTGAAGAAACGAAGTACCGGGGGGCGTGGGTTTAAGGTTTGGGGGTGTGGGGAGGAGGTTGTGCCTCCACCCACACCCATCACTACCAACGAAAGGTGGACTATGGGCATTGCCCACAATCCCACATGCCCCTTTTTTTTGTTTTAAAACAAACACTCTAAATCAATTTCCATCACAGACTTCAGCAGTGTATTTTCATTTCGAAACATGCTTGTTGTCAATTTTAATGCTTAATGTCTATTTTATTTTACATATATATGTATTCAAATATATATACACAGTCTTTCTTTTAAACATAGTTTAACTAAAATAACACAAAATGGTTATATTTTCCAACTATTGTATATTTAAATGTGTATGTAATGTATATATTCACACACACACACACACACACACACATATATATATATCTATAAGTGTATATGTATATATCTATTTTTTAATATATCCAGCAAGAAAACAATATATGTATTTAATTTCCTATCTCAGCATAAACACAGTATTTTTGGAAAGGATAAACAGCAACTAGGTTTCAACAAGAATGCAAGTATATACATACTTATACATATAAAAGATTTCTTATGTGTGTATGTATAATTATATATACAAACTCTAAACTTTCTTCCCATTAACTCAAACTCTTAGTTAAATCACAGAATACTAAACTCCCATTTTAGAATCATAATTAATATAAATTTCTTCTAGACATTTATAAACAAAGATAGGTTTGTTTCCCCCTTTTTTTTGAGCTTGTATGGAAAAATAATGCAACTTCCGCTAAATACACAGTAGCATACACCCTTGAACAACAACTTATTATCATAACATTTCAAGCAATCTTAACAGAAAATACTTTCTTGAACTTTTATGCAGCAACAAGAAACTAATTTAAACTTTCCCCTTTTTGATATGCAACAAAAAAAATTCATTTACAACTAAGATGTATTTCCTTTCTTTCATCTACAATAAAATCTAGACAACAACATTATGACACATGCATATTTTCCTTTTGAAAGAACAATGACAGAAAAATATTTATATTTATTTTCACTTGCATTTCTCTACACACTGCCAACTTCACAATAAAGGGAATAAACAACTTTAAATAAAATAAATAGAAAGTATACATTGCACTACTTTTCACAGCCAACTCCAAGGGCATAAAACTTGCCAAAATAAATACAATAAGGCCATAATGGCCATGGCTCAACAGCCAATAAAATACTACTAAAGCCACACAAGAATGAGCTTCACAACAACTCTATTTCTCCATAAATACACCTGCAAATACAACACAACAAGAAGAACAACCCAGCCACTTTGAAATGCCCTCCTCCCTATCGTAGACCCGCAAGAGGGTCACCCCCGAGCTAGGGAGATAGGGATTCACATGGGTGTAAACATTCCACAATATGAATCAATAACATCAACACAAAAACAACCCCAAGGTTTAACAAATAACTCAACTCATGAAAATGAGTTGATGAGGGTAGGGAATGGACCCCTCTACTTCAAAGGCCACCCAAATACTAAAAATACCAATCTCATGGCCTCAAGCCAAAAAATCTCCAAAACCACAACTCTCCACAATATCACAAAATAACCTCCATGGCACTCTTGCCATTCAATTAATCTCCTCAACGAGTAAAGTACCTCAAGGCATAAATAATACAATGTGGAAGTGGCCTCAAGGAAGTTCCTTTCCCCTACCCAAACAATTTGAGCCTTACCTCCAAATGGAGGTGCTCTCACCATACTCCCACCCACACAAAAATAATGAAAACAACAAACAACCAAAAACTACAACACATCACATTAAATAAGCAAAGGTAAGGAACAAGACATAGAGCTTACCTTCAAGAGCCCTATTATGGAAGCACGCTTGGTGATGAGCTCCAAGCTTTCCCAAATCTTCCAATCTTCAAGACTTCTCTAACTTTCCCCAAATTTCTCCAAAATAGTAAGAAACTCAAAATGCCAGAACCTCACACTCCTCAACAAGAGGAGATAATATAGGCCATCAATTTTGGCCTTGAGGAATGAGAAGGTGACACTTGTCACCTTCCCCTTCCTTCTTCAATGCCACTTACAAGGGAGAGAAGTTTGAGGTTGACAAGTGTCACCCTCGAATTCCATCTCAATCTTCACCTTATCCACTTGTGCTCTCACACATGTGTGAGAGGTGTTGGGTCTCAAAAATGCAGGTTGTGGATTCTAAGGGGATGCCAAGCCCTATGGTCAAATCTACAATGTTTTTGAGCCAATGACTGGGAGTTTGACCTTAACGATCAACTTCTCCCTGCGCTTTAGGTCCTGCTACAACCTAGGCGGGTGGAACCTTTGATTTTCAAAGCAGGTTGTATGATTAAATCGATGTTGGTTTGCTACTAGTTTATCCAATTACAATGGCATGCTTGTAAATTAGATGAAATATTGTAAACTATTTCTAAAGAAAGCAAGTGATTTAATCTGAATTCTAACAGAAATAAATAACAGATAACATGAAATGAATCTAAACTATAACAATAAAACAATGTAAAGATTTTAATTATAAGATGAATCAATAGTTAGACTGGTGCTTTGTCTGTTTGGGCAACGGAGTCAGGATATCAAAAACAAATAACTTGTATTAGGTAATAACTCGATCTGATTGGCACATATAACAGTTTGCAACTTGTACAAACGTGCAAGGAAGAAATTATTAATTCATTCTTAACAATCCAAAGGACATAATTGAATTAAATGCAAAATATTAAAAGGATTTTAATCTTTCCGAAAGAACCAATTTAGATTTGCAAATTAACCAATTAGATCAACTATGGAGACAAATTAATAACCTAATCAATTAATCGTACTTAATAATCCATTCAACATTCTAAGATTACTATAATTGATGAGAAAGGATTTAATTCTGCTTGAGAAACCAATCAAATCAAATATACTGAATTAGCAACTGTAATCAGACAATTTGAACATATCCTTAACACATTCAAATTGAATAATCTAAAAATGAATGATATGGAGATAATTAAATTGATTGAATTTAAACAACAAACAGATGATACCATCCAATGTATTTCGAATTTCGAATCCTCAACAATGCTGCCTTAGAATGTATCATGCACCATAGTCTTTCTCAGAACGACATTGCACAGGAGGATCAAATTTGCATCAGATTCAATAAATCTAACCTAATCTAACCCTAAAATATTTCAAATGTGTTTTTGTAAAATCTAATCCTAACCTCATTTCTAACTCCATTCTCCGGGTCTTGGGATCTCTATTTAAAGAGATGCAACAAGCCTCAGACCCGTTACATTCGTTTTGCAGTTTAAATAACTGATATAACGGATATATGGTTTCACTTGACATAAAATAATTAATCATCCGGCTGCATTCTTTCATCTTCGGCTTGAAACATTTTGTCTTTCATTAATTCGATCCTCTTCTTGAAATCACTCTACTATATTAATCATAATCCTGCAAAAACAAATCAAATCATTTATTAGATAAATCATATATAAACATATAATTTGCATTGAGGTGAGCCTTAGGACCTGTGGCGTGCGGTATAGTTTCCTTACTTCCGTTGTATATTCGCTCATATATTTAGGGTTTTATCCTCGTGACAACATTTCATTTTATCTTAATTAATTTGCTTTGATAATTCCTTTTAGGGCTGAAATAGTTTAACAAATTCTTCGGCATGACCTTAGGTTTAATTAATTGTTTTTAATATTGATCTTTTGCCGAATTAAATATTTAAATCAATCTTCATAGTTTTAGATAACAAAATATTTACTCTCATACTTTATTAATCTTTACTTAATAAAGTATTTTTAAATATTTTAAAGTTTACTTCATTTCTCAATTATATTCACCTGCATATTTTTATTTTTATTGGGCAAAATCAATTAATTTGAGTGAAAAACAATTTCTCCTCCTCGGCAAAATATTTTATCAACGTTTATATGTTCTTCCAAAAATATCTTATAGGTAAAGTAATTACCTTTTGAATTAATTTCTTAAAAATATCAAAAGTCTTTTGCTGTATCAGATTAAATCTTCCGAAAAATAAATTTTTCATCTCCGAGTGAAAACAATTCTCTACTTTGATATTTAAAACCTATAAGATTTTACGCTTACTAGAGTTTCTAGTAAGATTTTTAGATTTGTCATTTTGCTCCCATTTTAAACTCCTTCAATTGAATTCCATTTAAAATTTTATTTTCCCATGTATATGTCCTCTAAATGGAATGCTGCTATGCCGAGTGCATACCCATATGGAGTATTGTTGAAATCGCGTAACCTTCTCTAGGGTTCGGATCCGGTGCCTCGTTAGGTTGGATGGATTGTTTGCGCTCATGTTTCAAATGGTAGATAGAATTGTCCAAAACCCTAAGGTTGACTTTCGCTGCACTGTGCTATCTATTTGGGAGCTACTTGTCTCTGTTGAATACAGGATTTCCACATCTTTCACATTCAAAAATATTTGTAGACCTTTTCTTTCCTATTTAGAAAGAGCAAGCAACCATCAATAGACCTGGGTCATGTATCAATTCAACAATAACCTTGCAGCATTAGATGTGTTCTTAGTTTAATGATCCGCGACACCTTTTTGAGCCACAATTGCAAGGTATCTTCTTTTCTTCAAGTGGAAATTTATAATTATATGTAAGCTCTTCGCCTGCAGATATAAGCCTCTTTGCATAAATGAATATTTTCTTATGTCCCTCCACAGTTATTATTTTTGTGTAGCAGTTTGGCTCACATGAATGATTTATAAATCTTGCTAACCCACCACGCTTAGTTACATCAACCACATATTCATTATCTATTCGGAACAGATAGCTGCTGCCAATACCCATTTTCTCATAGTGCTTCTCTCGAATATCAGATATCTTAGGTCGAATCAGCTCCCCAACATATTCAATCACAAAGTCGTCAGCCTCAATAGGCTCCAGAGCAACCAAACCCCAGTCATGTATCTTGCTTCGCTGAAACTTCAATCACTTTTTTCGAGCCTTCAACTGAGTAATTTTGAGTAGCTCACAACCCTCTGCAGCAGCAGCTAGATTCTGAAGTTTTGCTCTATTTGTTCGGGCTGACTGACTCTTATTTACCAATTTTGAAGGATTGTCTTGTGAACCACCAGTCTGATTAATTCCAAGAACTTTAAAACCTCTCACCAACGCTCTCTCAGCAGGAGAAGCATTGTGAGACCATTCGTGCCATGCCCAACCACTTGATATTATGATTAAAACAAACCACAGTGCTAAAATTTAGAATATTCATTATCAATTTTAATTGTTAAACACCATGGTTTGTAAAACTAGAATGAGTGATTATCGCCAACCCACATAACATGCAAGTTAAAAAGATTCAAGCATGAGTAAGAAAACATTTTCATTACCACTTCTATTGTTTTCTTCATCCCCAAGAAGATCCATTGCCCTTTTTACTGAAGACATTGACACTGCCACTGGTTTTCCAGCTGCTGTCTGAAAGATCAGACCAGTTCGACAGATTCCTTTGTTAGAACTTAAATCATTCTCATTATCGTTTTGCCCTATTTGGATATCATTTTCCTTTTGCACGTTAGTCTCTGATTTTTTAATACCAACAAAAGACATCTTTAAACAATTTCCTGTGGCAGTTTGAAACACTGCTGAAGAAGTATTAACCATTGGTTTTGGCTTGCCATGATCCACTATTACTGAAGGTTCATTACTACTCATATTTTTTTCTTTCTTATCAGACGAAGATTGTACTGACACAGTATTTCCTAGTGTAGTCTGGAACATTATGTTGGCCTTTTGTAGAGTGGACCCAGTGTCTGACTCGTGTACCTCGAATGTTGAAGCCTTCCCAAAAATAGCCTGGGCTTTCTTGATGGATGAGGGAAGCACTGTCACTGGAATCCCTGAAGCAGTTTCAAATTAATGTGAGCAAGTCCATACCCTTCCATGCCGTCCGTACTGTATGGTACGACTTCCTCTAGTTATTATTGTTGGATGCTTTTGTAATAAAGATTAGTTGGAGTTGGATGGCTGTCCCAAGGCACCCCCATTCTGAGTATTTTCATAGATTTTAGTTGTGAAGTTTGGGGACTGTGATTAGATCATACCATCCATGGCCGTACAGCCCAGGTATGCAACAAATCATTAAAGAATGCAGTGATATCTCTGTCTCATCTCATCTCTATTTTCAGAATGTTATATGTGGTTTAGTAATCAGTTTTGAAGGTAGAATGAACTGCTATCAAGCAATTTGTATTTCTATGAATTTATGGCTACCCTATGACTGCCGTATAGCCTGAGAAATCTCTAAAGAGTGCAGTCAAGTGATCAGTTATTAGCAAATAATCTTCTTTCTGGTTTGATCAGTTTTGACAAAGTTAAGAATTGTTTAAAACAAAGACAAGCAACTTTTAGTTAATGGTTATTCGCTATGGGTAAAGATTACCACCAATATCTAAGCTACAACATGTCAATTAAAATTTAACATTTAAAGCCCAATGCAATGTAGCAAAAACTCCACTTGGGTCTCACGCAGCCTCTCAGAACCATGTATCGTTAGAAGCAAATTTTGAAATTAACCATTAACATCAAGATGGAAAGAAACAGTTATGAAGATTATCTGTCAGATGACTAAGTTCTTTAAATGGTAGACAAAAATGCTTTCCTCTTTGGATCTCTAGTGCCATTTTATCATTTTCTACCGAAATTGTAGTTGACCCATCTAGTGGTAAGTCTTTAAAAGTAGATTAACACATTCAGTTTATTGTATGACAAACATAGTGTGCAGGTCAGCCATGGGACGACAAAAGTCATAGCATTTTACTTGCCCAAACATGAAGTAGCCAATGCCAATGCTAACTTCACATATGAAGGGCGAATTGTTGAGATAGTAACTTCGTATGCTTACTTGAGGTCATTATAATCCAGTCCTCACTTTAGTTTGATCATAAGCAAATTCTAGGTTCAATAAGAATTATTTAGCTCTTACCACTTTACAAAGACAATGCTTTTAGTTCCAGTTCCCAGATACACCATCAAGATCCTCTTTTTCACTCACTAGTAGCTCATCTCTCTTCCGCATTGTTTTAGATAGAATAGCTGGCAACTTCCAGACAAAGATACAACTATCTCCACTAACAGATATGACATGTTTGCAATCAGCTAGAAAATTTGCTCCAGTAATTACTTCAGCATGCCCTAAAGCTTACACTACAAGATCTCTAGTTGTAAAATCATAAATGCACATGCATTTGTCTGCACGAGAACAAATTATATAGCTTCCACTTTGGTCCACACAAACCTTGATAGGTTCACCAGCATTCCCATCTTGTTTGAAGGTTCTTACAGGCTTACCATAAATAATTGATGTCTTGATATCAATTGTTTAAAGCCTCAACACAAACAGTCACTTGTTTAAAAAGAGATTTTATTTCTAGCTGATGCGTTGTGGTCAATTGTTGAAGTAGAAATCTACTCTCTTCATAAACACCCCATACATTGGAGTAGTGCTCAAGTGCACCAATCTGTCTACACAATACGGGGTTTTACACAAAAGAATGTATCTTGACAGAAACAATGGATGACAAAACATATAATGATAGTAGTTGCATTCACCATTGATAATCTAATGCTACCTTCTTGTGATTCCTTGCTAATATGACATTATTTGCTGCTATGTCTATGTGCAATTACAAAATTTTAAGTACTGAAATTGATTTTTTCATCACGGGATCCTGAATTTTTTGCAAAATTTGGTGGGAAATTTTCAGTTCCAACAAGAGGACAAGTGGTGAGGTGGCATTCCCACTCAAACCTCCAAAAGGATAAGGGATGCCATATGGCATCCTCTTATTCTCTCAAAGAGTCATCTCCCTCCAAGATGCTCTCACATGTGTGTGAGAGTCTTGGAGGAAGATCCCACACAGTTGGGAGTTTTGGAGACCTCCCAAGTCTTTCTTGCGAAAGGATTCCCAAATATTGGGAAGGAAGATGAGTCTTTCCCAAAGCATGACTCATCTCTGACCTTCCCTAATTTTAAATTTCGTCACTTTGACTAAACCATAGTTTAGAGTGACCAAAAGTGAGTTAATCCAAGGGTTAAATAGTCCAAATTGACCCTAGACCCATGGGTAACCATCTAGGGTAACTTTTGGGACACTAAGGTTCTCCAAGGGGGTCATAAATCCACTTTAAATGGCCTCAAAAATAAAAACAAATACCAAGTGGTGTAAGTCAATTAAAATTATACAACACTTAATATTAATAAATTAAACAAAGGGGTACTAGACCAAAATGATTAAAAATTAAATCAAGCACTTAAATCACATTCAATTTCAAACGTGATCTTTATCCCTCTTGGAAATGGATCAGTTTCACAGGGGATAACTTAGGTGTGAATTCTACCTCCAATTTCCCATGGCTTGGGAATGTAAAACCTGCACATCTCAATCAAGTGTCAGTCATATCATGATAATCATAGCCAAAAAAACTGGAATTAAATTCACACCATACATTACAACAATAATCATCAATAACATAATTTTGAATTAAACTTCATTTTTCAATTACATGCCAAATAGTCAACATCACATAAATAACTAGAATCTCATCACAAAGCATCATCAATTATATCTCGTATGTCGAATCACAAAATATCATCAAATATGATCAAATCGAATCACATATGTCTAATCAATGTCCTATAATAATTAGGAGATAAAATCAAGTCTGCATAATGAAACCATAGTCACTAAAAGTCTGATAATGTCATCAACTGAAAAGCATAACAATCAAAATAAGGAAGGTAAAATAATCAACCTCACATCCTCCTCCCATAAGACTAAACTTCCTCTTGGAAGTCATCAAAAAGGTGAGGATAGAGTGCCCTCAAACTAGCTGCATCCTCCCAAGTCACTGTGACCTCATAATAACGATCCCACTGGACCCTAACCTGATCCAGCTCTCAACCTCGAAGGCCCAGCGTCTGATGATCCAATATGCGAATTGGTTCCAAAGCCAATTACCCGTCCGCCTCTACCTATAGAGCACTCCAGTCTAGTACGTGAGATAAATTAGATATATATCACCTCAAAACATAAATATGAAAGACATCGTTGATACGCGACAGGCTAGGTGGCAATGCTAGATGATAGGCAATTGGTCCTATTCGCTCCAAAATCTCAAAGGGTCCTACAAACTGTGGTGTGAGCTTAGAGCCCTTTCCATAACGGATTGGACTCTTATGTGGCCGCACTCTAAGGAATACCCTGTCACCCACTGAGAAGCTTCGATCAGTCCTCTTAGCATCGGCATACTTCTTCTGTCTATCCTGTGCCTTATGTAACCTCTGCCTAATCAGTGTGACTTGCTACTCCATATCCTGAACTAGCTCTAGACTAATGGCAACTCTATCCTCTATCCGATCTCATCTCAATGGTGTCCTGCATGGTCTGTCGTATAAAGCCTAAAAGGGAGGCATACCCAACGAGCTGTGATGCCCATTATTGTAGGCAAACTCAACCAAATACAGATACTCCTCCCATCTAGACTGATGGTCCATAACATACATCTGAAGCATGTCCTCCAACCCCTAATTCACCCGCTCTGTCTGTCCATCTGTCTCAGGATGATAGGCGGAGTTAAAGTTGAACTGTGTGCCCAACACCTGCTGCAAGGCTCTCCAGAATGTTGAAGTGAAAACTAGATCTCTATCCAAAATGATGCAATGAGGTACTCCATGTAATCTCACAATATCGTCTAAGAATACCCTTGCCACTGCTGGTGCATTGTATGTCATGCATATAGGTGAGAAATGTGCCACCTTGGTCAACTTGTCAACTATCACTATGATGGCATCATGGTGACGCAAAGACATGGGAAGACCAACAATAAAGTCCATGGAAATGGTGTCCCATTTCCACTCAGGTATCTCATGTGGGTATAGAAGACCCGCTGGATGCTGATGCTCGGCCTTGACCCTCTGGCACTCAAGGTATCGAGCAACAAACTCTGCTATATCTCGCCTCGTACCTGCCCAATGGTACAGCTGTCATAGGTTGGCATGCATATTCTTCCCCCCAAATGTGTTGCATATGGTGCTCTGTGAGCCTCTGATAACATTATAGTACGTAGGTCACCTACACGGGGTATATAGATGCGTTGTCGATGACGAAGTAACCCATCTGCCTCAAGTGAATTCCCTGCAAACTTGCCCACAAGGGACCTCTGTGAACTGATCTCTTGCTGCACCTCAAGAAACCACTCATCCTCTGGCAGATGTTGAATAATGCATCCTCTCAAGTCCACACTCAGAGTCAAGGTCAAGAGCTTGTGGCACCTCCGACTCAATGCGTCAATAACCACATTCTCCTTCCCTTTAATGTAGTGGACATCAAAGTCATACTCGCAAAGGAATTCCATCCAACGCCACTGACAGGCATTTAGATTCAGCTATGTAAAGATATACTGAAGGCTATGATGATCTAAATGGAGCTCAAAGAGACAACCCAATAAGAAATGTCTCCAATGAAGTAGAGCATGAACTACTACCGCTAACTCCAAGTTGTGCATGGAGTAGTTCAGCTCATGGGTCTTGAGCTTTCGTGACTCATACGCGATCGCTCTACCACCCTGCATAAGTACGGCTCCTAATCCCTCAAGTGATGCATCCGTGCAACCCATGAAACTGCTGCAGGATCAGGAACCGCTAAAATGGGAGCGCCGGTAAGACGCTCCTTGAGGACCCTAAAGGCCCTCTCACACTGCTCAGTCCATAGAAAACTCTTCCCTTTCTGCTGAAGGGATGTGATGGGGTGTGCTATCTAAGAAAAACCCTCAACAAAGTGACGGTAATAACCAGCTAACCCCATAAAACTCCTGACCTTTGAGACACTAGTGGGTGCTGGCTAATCCCTGATAACCCTGATCTTTGATGGATCTACTAAGATTTCATCATTAGATAGGATATGCCCCAAATACTAAACCTCTGTCTTGAAAAATGCACACTTCACCAAGTTCCCATAAAGATTCTGCTCCCTCAAACATTGTAGAACCTGACGAAGGTGCTCCTCATGCTCCTCCTCGATCTGTGAATAGATCAAAATGTCATCAAGGAAGATGATCACGAACAGATCTAAATAGGTACGAAACACCCCATTCATGAGACTTGTGAACATTACAGGGGCATTCGTCAAGCTGAAGGGAACCACAGTGAACTCATAGTGGCCATATCGAGTCCAGAAGGTGATCTTATGGATATCTGCCTCTGTGATACGTAGCTGATGATAACCGGACTTCAAGTCTATCTTAGAGAACACCCTGGCTCCCTGCATCTGATCAAAAAGATCGTCATTTCTGGGTAGAGGATAACGGTTCTTCACCGTCACCTTATTCAACTACCTGTAGTCCATGCACAATTGAAGAGACCTATCCTTCTTCTTCATGAAGATGACAGGAGTGCCCCAAGGTGAAACGCTCGGTCAAATGTACCCCTTCTTGAGTAAGTCCTCCAACTGTAGCTTAAGCTCTGTGAGCTCATGTGTAGTCATCCTATAGGGTGCATGAGACATTGGATCGGCACCCGGCACTAAGTCTATGTGAAATTGTACCTCTCAATGGGGTGGCATCCCCAGTAACTCTACTGGAAACACATCGGTAAACTCTCTAAGGATGGGATGATCATCCAAAGATGCCTCAGGCTCGTCATCTGATCTATCACTCACTGTGATGGTGAACATCTGGCATCCCTTCCACATGCAGTGCTTAAGCTGCTGAGGGGATATCATACGCACTGCTATGGGCTTCTAAATGCCCACTATCTCAACTAATGTACCGTGATCGTCTAAGCAGCTGATCGCCTTTCGGTGACAATCTAGCTTGGTTCGGTGAGCCGCAAGCCAATCCATACCTAACACCACATCATAGGATCCTAATGTACTAACTCTAATGTCACATACTATGGTAAAGGGTCCCAAAGAAATCTCACAATCGTGGACTAAGGCATCTACTGTCATCTTGGCCCCTGAGGCCAACTCCACCACCCACCTATCACCCTGCCTAGAGGCCACCAGCCTACAATGCTCCACTAACGATGGAGATATGAATGAGTCATAGCACCAGAATCAAACAGAATAGAAATGGGGTTACCCCCAATCATACCTGACATCTCAATCACTGACGCCTAAAAATTAGCCTAGTGGTTATCAATCGCTACGAACATATGGTGGGATCTACCCACATCACCAATAGTCTACTTAGATCCTCTTGCACGAGGCTGTCCCCCTGCTGTAAAACCCTGTGGACACTCTCTAGCTAGGTGTCCAGCTCCACCACAAACATAACAAAGGCCACTAGCTTGTACCTATCTAGTCTGAGTTCTACTCAACTATTGTTGTCCTGATCTACCAATAGACCCCTATGAGCCCCTATAAGACTGTTGCGACCTCACGGGTCCCACAGGTGGTCCCTGCTGCCTCTGATCTCTGTGCAGGCCCTGCTACTACTAACCTCGATTATGTCCCCCATGTGCCCTCTGTTGTGTCCTAGCTCTCTGTTGCTGCTATGGCTGCTGCTGCTGTGGGGGCCTAGGAGGTAGGGGTGTGGAACTAAATGCTCCTCTATGAGGCAGTTGTGATGGTCTGTGGAAACTCTACTGATGTTACTGCTACCCATGATCCTGAAACTAAGGGTGTGAAGTCTACCCTCGTCCCTGAATCTCCTTAGCGATATATGCCTTCTCGGCAGCATCACTCAAAGTCTAGGGGTCTGCCATACGAATAGGCCCTACTATACTGTGGTTCAATCCTCTGATAAACTTATGCACCAAGAGTTTCTCGTCATGGAGATACTCCGCATATCAGGATAACTTGGTACATTTACCCTCATACTGTGCCACTAGAAGTCCCCTCTGCTGTAGGTCATGAAAGTCATCTATACGACGCTGCCTGTAATGATCCGATAAGTATCGCGCATTGAAGCGCTTAATGAAGGTCTCCCATGTGAGAGTGTCTAATGAAAGGTGACACTTGCACTCTTTAGTGTGCCACTAGGTAGCTGCTGCATCTTGCAACAGGTGTACTGCCACACGGGCCTTCGTGTTGCCCTCATAAAGATGCAACGTGAAGCATCTATCTAAGCTAATGAGCCAGGCCTCTGCCTCAGCTCCCTCTGTGGTCCCGACAAATGTAGGAGGGTTTAACCTCAATAAATCCCTAATGGGGTCTCCTCTATCTCTGTACCTCCTGATAGGCTCATCTATATAATAGTCATAAGGTCTATGAACAATGTGCTCTACTTGTACTACCTCATCATGCCTAGCATGACGTGAAGGGCTCCTGATATGGGCCCTGTCGACCAAACCAACCTCCTCTGCCATTGTCTCTAGCACCTCAACAAAAGGCTCCACACGTGGTGCCCCTCATGGTTCAACGCGAGGCTCCACACGTGGCTCGACACGGGACTCAGCTAGTGACTCCACGCGTGGCTCCACTCACGGATCCTCACGGGGCTCTACACATGGCTCTACGTGCGGCTAGGCTATCGCCGATGGAAGCCTATCTAAAATTGCCTGCAAGGCCTGTAATATCTATGGCCCAATATTTGGTAGGGCCAATGGTGCCTGCGATACTAGTAAGCCTGGCTATGGCTGTAGGACTGGTTGATCTAGTCTCTCAGCTGAAGAGTCAGTGTGCACCTCAGCGGGTGGAGTGCGGCGGGACTGTGCTCGATGAACTCGTCGGGAAGGCATCCTACAAAATGAAGTAACCAAAAATTAATCAATGTTACCGAAATAATAATGTACCCAAAACAAGCCGAGTGTTTAAACCTGGCTCTGATACCAAATGTCATGCCCACATTTCCCATGCGGTCATGACACACAAAATAGGTGTCATGTCCACATTTGCCATGTGGTCATGACACAAACTGCAAAAAACTTTTCTACCTATCCCTAGGAACCCCCTCGCATGAGTCTGCGTGGTCGGTGGCAATACGCATAAAGCGTAAACATGTCAACATAACCGCGATGGTGAAAACCATCTAGGGGGTATGCGACACGAAGTGTGTCACTTTTAGGGTTAGACTGATTTAAATCTGAACCCCTAGTTTCCTAGGTATGAAGATGATTCTGCTAGCATCGTAACCTAACTCTAGTTTAGATCTAGAATAGAAACGAAACTAATGATTAAGTAAATGATGGTATGATCATCGCATGATTGAAGTGGAAAGATGGAATAAAAGCTAATAAATTAACATAGAAATTAAACCCTAGAATCTAGGAGAAATCCGACAGCATAACATGTTTTTGATAAACGCAAAATAAAATTTAAGAATAAAAATTAAATTAAAACTTAAGAACAAAATCAAAACAATTTAAAATGACAAAAAAATAAATATCCTCCAAGGTCGAATAAGTCGACCTTGCATAAAAGATTAAAAATTTGAAATAAAATAATAACAAACGTCAAATCAGATTTCAAAATTGCATCCATTAATAAATATAATTTCAACATTATATTTATTAATGAACTTGGAATAATGAGGAGGAAGGAGGTTAAGATACTCCTTCCCGTAAAATAATAATAAAACAGATAAATAAATAAACGAATAAAAATCTCGCTAGGGAAGGAAAAATACAATTAAATAAATATCTCAGCTATGAAAAAAAAAAAAATTTTAAAAAAGGAAATACTTTGCCCAATTTGAATGAAATTAATCCCTCCCAAAATTAAATTTAATTCACAATACAATAAAATAAAAAGCAAATACCCCATTTAAAATAAAGCAAATTTGAAAGGCACAAGGGATAAACTAAAGTCAGGGAAAACAAATAGAGGTTTTTTTTTATTGAAGAATAAAACAAAA
Organism: Cunninghamia lanceolata; assembly: GCA_027924645.1. Classification (NCBI taxonomy): domain Eukaryota; kingdom Viridiplantae; phylum Streptophyta; class Pinopsida; order Cupressales; family Cupressaceae; genus Cunninghamia; species Cunninghamia lanceolata. The sequence continues at coordinate 2,141,855 of BSBN01001396.1, read as the reverse complement.
CCTCACAAGATAAAATCCTCACAAAATAGAATATCCTCTCAATAAAATAAGAAAAGCCCTATTTCATAATAACACTAAGTTTTCAAAATGAGAACCCTAATCTATCTCTTTTATTGTTTTCTCTTCTCCTTGTTTGCCCTAATTCTTTAACTCATGCTTTCTTGTTTTCTTTGTTGGTTTTCTTCCTTTGTAAATAGGTCTAGGGTTTGAGAGGAGAATCCATGGAGGCCAAGAATGGGTTTGTCAATACCTCTCTTGGAGGTAAGCATAGCTGGATTCAAGGGTTCTGTTATAGGTCTGAATGTATTGTTTTATTTATTTTTTTAGTGATATATATATATAATCAAATGACTATGTGAGAGATGACATTCAGAGCAGGGTTGAATGGGCATGAGAGCCGACGGCGGTGGAGGAGCTAGGTCAAAGGTGGCACAACCGCGTGATGGGGTCGCGGGGGAGCAGAGGTCACCGGATACTAGCGGCGCTAAAGTGGCTGAAAGGGGGAATGGTGGTGTAGAGGGCAGAGGACTACAGGCCGCATGGGAGCAGGCGGTGTTCGGTTCAACTGAGGCAAAGTAACAGAGTACTGGGGGGCGTGGGTTTAAGGTTTGGGGGTGTGGGGAGGAGGTTGTGCCTCCACCCACACCCGTGGGTGTGGGTGGAGGCATAGCCGCCTCCCCACACCCATCACTGCTAATGGAAGGTGGACTGTGGGTGTTGCCCATAGTCCCACATGCCCCTTTTTTTTGTTTTAAAACAAACACTCTAAATCAATTTCCATCACAGACTTCAGCAGTGTATTTTCATTTCGAAACATGCTTGTTGTCAATTTTAATGCTTAATATATATATAGAGAGATATATTTAGAGATATATATATAGATATATATATAGATATATATATACAGATATATATATGGATATATATATATATTCAAATATATATATATACAGTCTTTCTTTTAAACACAGTTTAACTAAAATAACACAGAATGGTTATATTTTCCAACCATTGTATATTTAAATGTGTATGTAATGTATATATTCATATACACACAGACATATATATATAAGTGTATATGTATATATCTATTTTTTAATATATCTATACACACTTGGGAGTCTTGGGGACCTCCCAAAGGAGATGAGTCTTTCCCAAAGCATGACTCATCTCCCACCTTCCCTAATTTTAAATTTCGTCACTTTGACTAAACCATAGTCTAGAGTGACCAAAAGTGAGTTAATCCAAGGGTTAGTTAGTCCAAATTGACCCTAGACCCATGGGTAACCACCTAGGGTAACTTTTGGGACACTAAGGTTCTCCAAGGGGGTCATAAATCCACTTTAAATGGCCTCAAAAATAAAAACAAATACCAAGTGGTTTAAGTCAATTAAAATTATACAACACTTAATATTAATAAATTAAACAAAGGGGTACTAGGCTAAAATGATTAAAAATTAAATCAAGCACTTAAATCACATTCAATTTCAAACGTGATCCTTATCCCTTTTGGGAATGGATCAGTTTCACAGGGGATAACTTAGGTGTGAATTCTACCTCCAATTTCCCATGGCTTGGGAATGTAAAACCTGCACATCTCGATCAAGTGTCAGTCATATCATGATAATCATAGCCGAAGCAACTAGAATTAAATTCATGCCATAGATTACAACAATAATCATCAATAACATAATTCTGAATTAAACTACATTTTTCAATTACATGTCAAATAGTCAACATCACATAAATAACTAGAATCTCATCACAAAGCATCATCAATTATATCTCATATATCAAATCACAAAATATCATCAAATATGATCAAATCAAATCCTATATGTCTAATCAATGTCCTATAATAATCAGGAGATAAAATCAAGTCTGCATAATGAAACCATAGTCACTAAAAGTCTGATAATGTCATCAACTGAAAAGCATAACGATCAAAATGAGGAAGGTAAAATAATCAGCCTCACAGAGGCCACCATGGGGGGTTTGAAACACCTCCCATTGCCCACAGTCCCCCTCCCCTTTTACAACACAGGTCGTGGGTCGGCCGATCCAAAAAAAACATTCTTTTTTTTTTAAAAACGACAACTGTGCAAAATGTGTTTGATTCCTCATATGAGCATAAACTTAATTTTATATATCTATATGTTACCTTATAAAATGTATTAAATATATATATATATGAAGCCCACAGATTCTTCAGTTAGAATAAATACTTTTTTTAAAGCTATAATGCCCATTAATATATTATGAAATATATATATATATATATATAGATAAATTCTATATATAAATATATAAGTATATAAGTATATAAATATATATTTATATTGATATACACATAAAGAATATATTCACACAAAGACATTATTCTCATTTTCTAGTAAAGTAGAGGAAAAGGTTGAATACTAATATGAACTATTTCTTTTTATTTGACAATACATATACATTTTTTTTTTTTTGAAAGAGAACTACAACTCAACAATAATTTCTATTTTCTTTTGTATCTATAACTTCCAACAGCAACACAATTTTTTTTTTTATGTAAATCAGCAACTATACATATTTTTCTTTTTACTTGAAAACATATGAAATTAAGAACTAAATTTGAGCATATTTTGACAACAAATATAAAGTATTACATGCATTATTTCCTTCATTGCAACATTTCCAAAATCACATAGAATAAAACAACCACTATATATTATTTTCAACTTCAAATAAAATAAATACAACTCCACATATAGTCATGTAAGTTTACATATTAAGAGAGGGAAAATTTTCTCTCTTTCCTTGGAACAAACTACACAAAGGCCAAACTTGGCCAAGGCTCACAATAGCCAAAATAACAATGAACCAAAGCTATAAAATACTCTTCCTCCAAAACTTCAAAGCCAGCAATATCACCTGCACGAAATAGACAACAAAGAAGGGGAAACAAGCCACGAAGTAACACTCTCCTCCCTACCATAGACTCACTCATGAGTCACCCTCGAGCTTGGAGGTCATCTTCACACAAGGATCCTTCACTCTACAACACAACAAAACACAAACAAAAAGACATGAAGAACACCCATGGTTTATATAAAACAAAGCTCATAGAAATGAGTTTGAAGGGGTATAGGAGTGGACATCAGTCAACTCAAGAGTGCCACTCCAAATATCTCAAAACTCAACTCTAACAAAGCCTCAAGCCAACACATTTATACCAAATCACACACATTTCTCCATGGCTCTCAAACCATTCAAAAATGTTCATAATCACAACTTGCCCTCAAGGCCAAAATACCAAACTAGGAGGTGACCTCAAAGAGGTTCACTCCTCCCCCACCCCACACATGTTGATCATTTTCACCAAATAGAGAGGCTCTTACATACACCCATAAAACCCCACAACAACAAAACACAAACAAATACAATGCAACAGACAAGTAAAGTAAAATACATAAGAAAAGGCATCAAGCCTTGAATCCTACCTTAAATAGTCCAACAACAAAAATAGTTGAAGAAGAGCCCTTCCAACTCCACCTCCAAATCCTTCTCTAAAATTAGCCTCCAAAAATTCCTCTAACTCCCTCCCCAAAATTCAAATAAAATAGAAAATGTAATGAAATCAACAACCCTCTCCCCCTCTTCAAGAGAGATTAAAATAGGTTCTCCTCATGAGCCTTGAGGAATGAGAAGGTGACACACATCACCTTCTCCTTCCTCACAACCACTTGCAAGCTTCATGGAATGTGGGGGTGACACATGTCACCCTCCCATTCCACCAAGTCTTGCCCTCTCCCCTTGTGCTATCTCACACATGTGGGATAGAAAGGTGGAGCCAAAGAAGGATGTGGGTACCACAAGTGCCCCAATCTTATCCTTCCATGAAGGCCCACAAAACCCCAAGGTACTCTCACCAATGTGAGAGATCCTTGGAGTTGGGTCCTCCACAATTAGGGGTCTTGAAAACTCCCCAAGCCTTGGAATGAGGTGTGGATAAGGTTGAATATTTGACCCAACCTTCCACTCCTTCCCAAACTTCTATTTTCCTCACTTTACTTCAGGGTGAAGTTTAAGTGACCAAATGGGAGTTATCCTAGGGTTAGACAAGCTCAAATGGTCCCTAGACCTTAGGGGTACAACCCAGGGTCACTTTTAACCTATTTTGAGCACCATAGGGTGAGTAAAATCACATAAAAAGGGGTCTCAAAAAATGAAATCAATTAAACATTACACTTTTACAACACAAATATAAAATCACTAAAAAAGGGTAGACCTAGCCCAAAAGACCACATAAGCTAACATTACAAAAATTCATCATGCATTAACATTGATGATCTTGATTCCTCTTGGAACTAGATTGGCTTAACACGGGATTTCACAAAATGTGTAGGATCATCTCTGATTATCCATGGCTTGGTTAAAACACATGTGCACTTAAACAAAAGATTAATCCAATCATGTATATCATAGCCGAAGCAAGGAAAAACATACACTCGCAGCATCACATAATCAAATAAAACATCATAAAAATCACATCTCAAGATAAAATCGCATAATAAATCCATAGCATAATCTCTTAACTAGTATCTCAAATAATATCATAATTAATATCACATGTCAAATCATCATCAGTGAATAAAAATTAGGATCTAGTCTCATCAAAACATGCTAAACATAATTAATCAAAATAAAAGCATATAGTCTAATAATCCTGCATATCGAGGTCAATAGTCCCCAAAAGTCTAAAATGTGTCTCCAACAGTAATAAGGAATGATCAAAATAAGGGAGTGAAATAGTAGGCCTCACATCCTCACCCCTTAAGACTAAACTTCCTCTTGGAAGTCATCAAAGAGGTGAGGATAAAGTGTCCTTAATCTAGCTACATCCTTCCATGTTGTCGTGACCTCATCATACCTATCCCACTGAACCCTAACCTAGTTTAGCTCTCGACCTCAAAGGCCCAGCGTCTAATGAGCCAATATGTAAATTGGCTCAGCTATTTGTCTACCTCTACCTATAGAGCACTCCAATCCAATACATGAGATAAATCAGATATGTAATGCCACAAAATAGATACATGAAAAATATCGTAGATGTGCGATAGGCTAGGTGGCAAGGCTAGACGGTAGGCTACAGGTCCTATCCACTCCAAGATCTCAAAAGGCCCAACAATCTTTGGTGCAAGCTTAGAGCCCTTTCCATAACATATTGGACTCTTGTGTGGCCACGCTCTCAAGAATACTCTATCCCCGACTGAGAAGATCCAATCTAATCTCTTAGCATTGGCATACTTCTTTTGTCGATTCTATGCCTCCTAAAGTCTTTGTCTAATCAAGGTCACCTGCTGCTCCATATCCTGCACCAACTCTAGCCCAATAGCAACCCTGTCCTCAATACAGTCCCAACTCAACGGTGTCCTACAAGGCCTACCGTACAAGGCCTAAAAAGGAGGCATACCTAACGAGCTGTGATGCCTATTATTGTAGGCAAACTCAACTAGATACAGATACTTCTCCCATCTAGTCTAGTGATCCATAACATATATATGGAGCATGTCCTCTAGAACCTGGTTCACCCTCTTTGTCTGACCATCTATCTCAAGATGATAAGCAAAACTAAAGTTGAGGTGTGTGCCCAACACCTACTGTAATGCCTTCCAAAAGGCTGATGTGAACACTGAGTCCCTATAAAAAATGATATGGCAAGGTACCCCATGTAATCTAATAATCTCATCCAAGAATACTCTCGCCACTAATGTTGCATTGTATGTCGTGCGTACACGTGAGAAATACACCACCTTGGTCAACTTGTCAACCGTCACCATGATGGTATCATGGCGGCAAGATGACATAGGAAGACCAACAATGAAATCCATGGAAATGGTGTCCCATTTCCACTTAGGTATCTCATGAGGGTATAAAAGACCTACTGGATGTTGATGCTTGGCCTTGACCATCTGGCACTCAAGACAATGAGCAACATACTCTACAATATCTCATCTCATACCTGCCCAATGGTACAATTGTCGCAAGTCGGCATGCATCTTCTTCACCCCTAGGTGTGCTGCATATGGTGCTCTATGAGCCTCTAAAAGAACTACTACACATAGGTCACCTGTACAGGGTACATAGATGCGTTGTTGATATCTAAGTAACCCATCTACCTCTAGAGAATATCTTGCAAACTTGCCCACAAGGGCCCTCTGTGACTAGATCTCCTGTTGCACCTCAAGAAACCACTCATCCTCAAGTAGATGCTAAATGATGCACCCTCTCAAGTCCACACTCAAGGTTAAGGTTAGGATCTTGTGGTGCCTCTGACTTAATGCGTCGGCAACTACATTCTCCTTCCATTTGATGTAGTGGATATTAAAGTCGTACTTGCAAAGAAACTCCATCCAATGTCACTAGTAGGTGTTCAAATTCAGATGCATGAATATGTACTATAAGTTGTGGTTATCTAAATGAAGCTCAAAGGGATGACCCATTAGAAAATGTCTCCAATAAACAAGAGCATGAACCACTACTACAAGCTCTAAATCGTGAGTGGGGTAGTTTAGCTCATGGGTCTTGAGCTTTCGCGACTCATACCTGATCATTTTACCACCCTGTATAAGAACAGCTCCCAAACCCTCAAGTGATGCATTAGTATAAACCACAAAATCTTCTTCTGGATCAGGAACTGCTAAAATAGGAGCACTGGTAAGACACTCCTTAAGGACCCCAAAGACCCTCTCGTACTGCTTAGTCTAAGTGAAGCTCTTCCCTTTCCACTAAAGGGAAGTGATGGGGTGTGCTATCCTGGAAAAGCCCTCTACGAATCTGTGGTAATACCTGGCTAACCCCATGAAACTCCTGACCTCTATCACACTGATGGGTGCTGGCCAATCCTTGGTAGCCCTGATCTTCAATGGATCTATGAAGATACCATCGCCAGACAAGATGTGCCCCAAATACTACACCTTGGTTCTAAAAAAGGCACACTTCGCCAAGTTGTCAAAAAGTTGTTGCTCTCTCAAGCACTACAAAACCTGACGTAAGTGCTCCTCATGCTCCTCCTCGGTCCACTAGTAGATCAAAATATCATCAAGAAAAATGATCACGAACCGATCCAAGTAAGTATGGAACACCCCATTCATAAGACTCATGAACACTGCAAGGGTACTCGTCAAGCTGAAGGGTACCACAATGAACTCATAGTGGCCATATTGAGTCTGGAAGGTGGTCTTATGGATGTCCGCCTTTGTGATGTGCAACTGATGATAACCAAACTTTAGGTCTATCTTAGAGAACACTCTAGCTCCCTACATCTGATTGAAAAGATCATCAATCCTAGTTAGAGGATAATGGTTCCTCACTATCACCTTATTAAGCTACCTATAGTCCATGCACAAACAAAGAGACCCATCCTTCTTCTTCATGAAGATGACCGATGCACCCCATGGTGAAATGCTAGATCAGATGTGCCCCTTCTCAAGCAACTCCTCTAACTGCAACTTGAGCTCTATGAGCTCATGTGTGGTCATCCTATAGGGTACACGAGACACTAGCTCAGCAAACACTAGATCAATATGGAAGTCTACCTCTCTGAGGTTACATACTTGGTAACTCTGGTGGAAAGACATTGGTAAACTCCCTCAAGATAGGATGGTCATCTAATGATGCCTCTGGCTCATCCTCTGATATGTCACTAACAGTGATGGCAAACAACTGACATCCCTTCCGCATGCAAGGCTTAAGTTGATGAGTGGATGTGCCCACTACCTTGACTGATGTGTCATGATCATCTAAACAACTAATCACCTTTCGGTGACAATCTAGCTTCGCTCTATGAGCTACAAGCCAATCCATGCCTAGTACTACACCATAAGATCCTAAGGGCATAACCCTAAAGTTGCATAATGTAATGAAGGCCCCCAAAGTTATCTCACAATCCTGAACCAAAGTATCTGCTGACATCTTGGCCCCAGTGGCCAACTCAACCTCCCACCTATCGCCTTACCTAGAGGCCACCAGCCTACAATGCTCCACTAATGATGGAGATATAAATGAATCAGTAGCACTAGATTCAAATAAAATAGCAATGGGGACATCCCCAATCATACCTATTATCTCAATCACTGATGCCTCGAAGTCAGCCTGGCGGTTATCAACCGCTGCAAACATATGGTGGGATCTACCCACATCTCTAACCATCTACTCTAATCCTCTTGCATGAGGTTGTCCCCCTGTCATAAAGCCCTATGGACACTCTCTAGCTAAATGTCCTACCTCACCACAACTAAAGCATGGGCCCCAAGTCTATACCTATCCAGTATGTGTCCTACTACTCTGTTGTTGTCCAGTCTGACTCGTGGACCCCTGAGAACCTCTATATGACTAATGTGATCTAGTGAGTCCTGCAGGTGGTCCCTGCTGTCTCTGATCCCTATGCGGGCCCTGCTATTGCCAACCGTGATTCTATCCTCCTTGTGCCCTCTGTTGGGGCTTGGACCTCTACTGATACTACTGCTACTATTGCTATTATGGAGGTCTAGAGGTAAAGGTGTAGAACTAAATCCTCCTCTCTATGGTGGTGGTGGTCGACAAAAATTCTGCTATTGGCTATGATCCTAAAACTAAGGATGTGAACTCTAACCTCATCCCTGAATCTCCTCTGTGATATATGCCTTCTCAGTAGCCTCACTCAAGGTCTAGAGGTCTTCCATGCACACTAGTCTTGATATCCCATGATTCAAACCTCTACTAAATTTGTGGACCAAACGTTTTTCATCATGGAGATACTCCACATAACTTGACAACTCAGTGAACCTACTCTCATACTATGCTACAGTAGAACCTCACTACTACAAGTCATGGAACTCATCAATCTGACGTTTCCTATAATGGTTTGACAGATAACATGCATTAAAGCGCTCAATGAAAGTGTCCCATGAAAGTGTATCCAAAGATAAATGGCACTTGCACTCCTCAGTGCACCACCATGTTACTGTTGTGTCTCTTAATAGGTAAACTACCACGCATACCTTTGTGTTGCCCTTGTAAGGATGCAATGCAAAGTAGCTGTCTAAATTGATAAGCCAAGCCTCCACCTCGGCTCCCTCTGTGGTCCCTATGAAGGTGGATGGATTCAGCCTAAGTAAATCTCTAATGGGGTCCCTATGGTCTATGTGTCCTCTGATAGGCTCATCCACACCAAAACCATAAGGCCCGTGATAAACCTACTCTACCCTCACAGCATCCTCTCGCCTCACATGATGTGGAGGGCTCCTGCTACGAGATCTGTAAGCTAAACCAACCTCCTCCGCTGTGGTGTCAGGTATCTCAACATAAGTCTCTACACATGGCACCACTCATGGCTTGACACAGGGCTCCACACGTGACTCAGCACATGGCTCCTCTCACAGATCAATGTGGGGCTTGACACATGGCTCTGCTATAGCTAGTGGTAACCTCTCTAACATTGCCTGTAATGCCTATAAGATCTGTGGCCCTATCTCAGGTGTCGGTGGTGTCTGTGGTGCATGTGGTACTGATGGTCCCTGACCTTTGGTTGATAAATTACTATGTACCTCGATGGATGCAGTGGCACATGAACGTGCTCACCTAATTCTGGGTGGCATCCTACAAGAACAAGGTAATCACAAGTTAATCAAAAATGCAGAATAAGTAACATCCCTAAACAAGACTAGTGTTTAAACTTGGGCTCTAATACCAAATGTCATGCCCACATTTCCCATGCGGTCATGACACACAACACAAGTGTCATGTCCATATTTGTCATGTGGTCATGACATGAAATATCAAAAAAAAAATACGCATCCCTAGAAAGCCCCTCGTACGCGTCAGCACGCTCGATGGCAATACGCATGAGGCGTAATCATGTTGATCAAATTTGAGGTAATGCGATCACATGCACAATCCCCTACGTGATGATAGCCGACTAAGGGGGTCAATGCGACACGAGAAGTGTCATCCTTAGGGTTAGGATCGATTGATCAAAACCCTAAGTTTTCCTAGGTGAGTGACAAGATTTTGATACAAGTACAAATCAAAACCTTAGTCCAACTTGCATAACAGAATTAAGTAACCTCATAAATAAAACATCTAAGTTGTAGAAACATTAAGTTATTACTCATTGGAAGGGTTAAGTCATCTAAGGAAATTAACCCTAAATCCCAGAAAAATCTGGCAGCATAACGCCTCTCGAGCATGGAAAGAAATTATTCTAATAATTAAATCAAGCACAAAAGTTCTCTAAACTTATTAATATGGTTTAATTAAAAAAATTACACTAGGGAAAATAAATTGCCACACTAAGGTCCTCTAGTCATTTAACTAGGTCAAAAAAAATCAAATTAATTATAAAACCTCCTTCGATTAAATTCCAACATACGATTAAGTAATTTAAATCGATCTTATTAAAATTAAAGTTGCATTTAAATTACAAAGGTTACATTATTAAAATAAAACTTCAAACATAAATAACTAAGACAATATTTCCCTTCATAGTAAAATAAATTCTAAATAAACCAAACCAAATAATACTATAATAATCTTCTAACTATCTAAATAATTGAATTCACAACTATTCAACTATAATAGAATTAAAGCCCACATTTTAAATAAAACAAGAAGAAATCCCTAAACCAAAAAGAAGAAATCCCTAAACCAAAAAGAAGAGGGAAAAGAATTAAAATTTAATTTTAAGATTCCCATGCCCTAACAACACATATAATACAAACACAAATATGCTCTAACAACACAATGAATGCCTTGAATGCTCTTTGCTCCAATATCATAAGTTTGTTATATCCCTCTAGGTTCATAATGAATTCAAAAACACACTTATATATGCTTTCTCACTAACATTCATGAAATTAAATCACAAGAGCTGATAAAGAGGAGCATTTTTAAAGGTCCTATGCTGACACAGCATTAATTGGCCCTTACCAATCAGGGAGGACTTAAGTGGTTGGCGCCCAAGTCTAGGACCCCTTTTTTGGTCTAGGATAAGATTAAGGAAGGGCCCAAGGTCCCAAATTCACATTGGTGTCGAGCAATCTCTTCAGGATGATGAATTATAATTTATAATGTAATCACTAGGATGTAGGAGGTAAAAAGGCATGTGTCCACTTTTTACTCCATAACACTTATCCCAGCCAAAATTTTGTCCTTTCTTGAGCACCTTAGAAATTGATTTTGTTTTCTCAAAAAAGTTAGGAATAAACCTTCTAACAAAGTTTATTTGTCCAAAGAAGGATTGTACTGTCTTGATTTTCTGGGGTTGAAGAACAAGTTCAATTGCCTTGACCCTGTCTGGATCAATCCTTACACCATCCTTAGACACAATATGCCCTAGAAGCTTACCTTCTTCAACACCAAATATGCACTTCTTAGGATTTAATGAAATCCCATATTCTAGGCACCGTTTGAAAATTAGCTCCAAATGCTTACAATGATCATCTCTATTTTTGGAATAGGTTGTCAAATTAGCTTGATAAACCGCCATAATTTCAACTATCAGTCCAGTAAATGCAACATCCATTGACCTCTGAAAAGTGGCCCTTGCATTCTTGAGTTTGAAAGGCATCCTCACATACACGAATGTACCCCATGGGGTGGTGAAGGTTGTCTTGTATTGTTGAGACTCATTGACCATTACCTGATTATACCCTGAGAAGCCATCCATCATGGACATTAATTCAGGCCCTGTCACCTTTTGCAGCAATTGGTCTATACTAGGCAGTGGGTAGTTGTCATTGAGGGACTTAATATTCAAATTCCTAAAGTTGACACAGAGCCTTATGTCCCCATTCTTCTTTCTCACCGGTACCAAGTTTGAAACCCATTCTAAATGCATTATTTCTTTGATTATACCATCCTCCTTCAATTTCATTAACTCCTTTTCCATCTGCGGGGCCATTCTAGGATTAATAGGCCTTTACTTTTGCCTAAATGGTTTTGTACCAGGTTCTAAAGGGATAGTATGTTGGAATAGGTCTTCTTTATAAGCTTTCAGCTCATCATAAGACCATGCAAATATTTTTGAAACTTCTTTAGTAAGCTGATCAGCAATTGTTTCTTTGTTGGCTTCAACTTCTTACTAATGTAAATCATTTTGGGGGATGATTTAATCCCCAAATTTACTCCTACATCATTCTCATTGATTGGTTTGCTCCTTGTTTTCTAATAGTCATTACCATCAAAAATCCTTTCAAGAGAAACTAGTCCTCTTGGGATGGTGTTAGTCTTGAGCTGATTGAATTCCAATCTATTTGTTGATTGTCAAACTCACCAACATAGTTCATGAATTCATATATGTACTGATCATTTTTGAAAACTTGCTAGCCATAGATATTATCTGGTATACTGGGCCCAGTGAGGATTTCAACACTATATGTGCAATGAGGACCCCAAATGACAAGGACACATCAAAATTGGATGCCATGACAACAAGGGCATTAGCTACAATGTTTTCATTTCTATCCAACCATTTGATGTCAAAAGCATCAAATAACTCTATGTTGTCCCAAACGGCATTCTTGTACATCTTTAAGCTTTTCTCCTTGGTTGTGTATGCACTTCTAACTTGGGATACAACCAATTCTAAATCACCAAAGGCATTGAGGCATTTAATTCCATATCTGGTAGTAATGTTTAATCCTAGCAGCAAAGCTTCATATTCTGCTACATTGTTAGTTCACTCAAAATTTAGTCTAAAACTAAACTTGTGTTGTGTGCCATCTAGAGAGATTAACAAAATTCCTGCCCCATTTCCTTCTTGTGAACAAGCACCATCAAAATACATCTTCCACAAATTATTACCTTATGGATAGGAAGGTGTTGGATAGGAGGTCAAGTCAATGTAGTTGTGAACATTGTCATCAAACATTACATTAATATTATCTGGTTCACTATCCTCATAGCATACATCATTATTTGGTTTTTTTGGATCCTCAAGAATGTAGTTCATCTTCTTCTCTCTATGTAACTTGACATATATTCCCTCAATAGATATGGTGGCATAAGATAGATCCATTTGTATGTTGCCACCTACTGAAGCTACCCATTTTCTTGAAAGCAGCATACCCCATTTGGCTGGACAATCAACAATGATTATGTCCATCAACAAACACTTACCAAGTATGTAGCAAGCTAGATCTCTACTCCCTTGACAATTCCAACAACTATTACTTATCTAGAATCCATTACAAAACATCTACCACAAGCTTTGGATATCTACAATCCCAACAATTCCATAATATCTAGAGGCATCACATTGCTTGATGTACTGGAACCTAACATGCAATTGTGTACCATCCATCCATTTATCAAGAGGGAGGTGTAAAAAAGGTCAATCCTAGTTGGGTCATGCATAGATATAGTTCCAAGATAAACCTCAAATATCTTTTCACTGACCTCTTCAATTTTCTTCTCACGATCATCTATGGGATTTATGTGACTTTCAATAAAAGTACGGGCAGTGAAATATTGAAGATCCATATCCGTGTGTTCCATAATTCTAAGCATCTCAAAAACTAGAACCACAACTTTCATTTGATTGAAACATAGGGCCATATCAATGGGCACATAACTAGGCAAAGGAGTGGAAATAGGCATAGTTATAACATGAGTATCAGGAATGAAAGGAATTACCTAATTTGCTTCATTTATAGGCTATCCCACTTGAGAATCCTTTGTCACCAAATTATGCATGTCACCAGAATTTGACACCTTTTGATTTTGAAGGTCAACAACTGGTACTTTGACATTCTTGTTCTTGGGGATGTACTTCATTTGCACTGGGACATCTTGCACTGGATACTTCTTTTGAGCTAGCCTATCTGCCTTTTTGCTTGCATTCTTATCTGCTACACTATTGTTTCCAACATCATCCTTTGCCTTTTTCTTCTCTTTATCAACAGACACTTTAGGCACCTTAGGTGATGATACTTTTTATCAGTACTTTGTGAATTTACTTGCCTACTTCAGAGTTGATAATTACTTTGAACCTATACAACAACATTAGTGAAGGCTTTGATGTCTTCCTTTGAAGGTCTTGTCTTTTTGTACCTCTGCTACATAAGTTATTTAATATTTTGGAAATCTTGGGCAGGGACTTCATATTGTTTTTCATTATCATCAAAATCATTTTTAAAGAACTCAAATCATGTATCGCAAATTTAGGATCTACTCTGTCTCCATATTGCAATCTAAATACCCTCATGAATTCATCCCATGAATCAAGGTTGCTGTCTGGCAACCTTTTATACCATTCCTTTGTACTCTCCTCTAGTGAATACACAAACAGTTTCATCATGACATCCTCATCCTCAATTTCATATTCATTAGTCACATTAATGAATTTTTTGAGGTGTTCTTCACCAATGACAGCATTATTACCTTAAAATTTAGGGACTTTACCTCTTATTTCATTTGGAATGGGATTTGGGTAATCTAGGATACCATAGAAGTCTAGTTGTTTGTATCTTTCCATTCCTAATGGATGTCTTGGTGGAGGGAACCCCTGAGTATGCCTCCTATTAGGAGATCTTACATTTTTCTAGTTACCACCTTATTGATTAAGTGGCTGATTAGGCTATTGATTATATGTTGGTTGATTAGGAACATTGTGATACTGAGGTTGATTGTGTTGTTGTACATTTTCTACCAATTGAACTTGTTGCAAATCAATTTACTCTTATAGTTCCCTCTGTCTCTACCTGAGATGATCTAGCAAATTCAGTCTTTCATCAATCTCATTCTCTACATGCTCATTCCCTAATGGTGTTGCAGCATCAGCATCATAAAATAGAGCATCTTGACCAATTTTAGTCCCATGTGCAGAAGTAGAAGAATGAGATCTTGACCCCATCCTTGTACTTCTTCTGTTTGCAAGATTTGGACTATCCAAATCTTTAGGTTGTGCATCTAGTGATGTTCTAGTATTATGTCCACCCATGCTTAGTGAACCCTAGGCATGCCATACTCATATTTCTGATTTCTTCTATCTGATTTACCAATTCTATCACCAGAATCATCTAAAGAATATGGATATTGATCTACATGTGCATCATTTTCCCTAGAAGGACTAGAATTGTCTTTTTGAGAATTGTGTATAGGAGGCATACCTTTATTTACATCTTTCCAAGTAGTACGTTGTCTTCCTGAATGTGATGCCATATCACCTGGTTGTTGTGAGTTCCTTAGATTATTTCCTCTTTATATATCAGATGTCTTTCTTTTATAGTGTGTTGGGCTATGACCAAATAGAGTCGCCACTCTTCACTTGGGAAGAGATGGATTTTATTTAACAGTAGAAGGCTTAGAACAACAAGCAATATTTCAATCTTCTCCCTAGCAATGATGCCAGTTTTGGTACATCGTTTTAGTATAGTGGTGAGTATTCCCACCTGTCATGCGGGTGATGAGGGTTCAATCCCTAACAACAACATCAATTTTGTTAGTTCTCAAAGTTGATGCTCCTCTAATCCCTAAAGTTAATCAATTCTTGAGTGCTAGGGGGTGTCAAATTCAAGACAAAAATCACAAACTTATGTTCAAGAAGAGGCAACTAAGGTCAACTTTCATAAGGTGGGTAAGACCTTCTTTTTCTTTTGGTTTTGTCAAACCAAGGGGGGTATTCCCCTAGGTGTAAAGAAGATAAATTTACAACATCAATACAACAAACCACAAATCAAACCTTACCCAATGCACAGGGACTCCTAAATTTGTCACTAAGCAACATGTATGATGGTTTGCTGATTAAGAGGTATTACACCTTTTGTAGAATAGAGACACAACCATGTAGATGACTTGAAATGATGCTATGATATCCCATAGTGTAGTAGCATACATCTAGTCATGAATGTGAGTAGGACTGCTAACACAAGTAAAATGATAATTTTAAGTTTTATATTGTGTTTGATTGTGTGAATGAAAAGGAGAGTTTAAATAGGAGAAGATCGGTGCCTATTCCAATTAGGGAAGTAGAGTCTGAATTTCTAAACAAAGGGGGCACCTAGGTAACTAGATTTTAATGCTTAATCAAAGCAATAACGAAGACTGTAGTTGAGAGTTTACCAGATAAGCTAGGCTCTATGCAATAAATAGACAACCAGAAGATAAACAGAACACCAATCTAAGCATTCTTCAATGATCCATAAACAGTTCAAGAATTTTAGACATTCTCATGGAAAGATATCTTCACAAAATTGTTACAAATATGTTTTACAATTCACAAAATAAATTAACCATGATGAACATTCATATCAGCAAATGTGATAAAGATAACTTGTCAAAATCATCAAAAACTCATAGAATACTTGAGGAGACACTTGGAACAATGCATAAACTATACTTTTAATTCATTATTCAGAGGTTACAATACCCTTTCATTGCTCTTGAAGGGAAATCCAGAAATCTTTACAGTTCAAAATGCTCTAGACCAGCATTTGAAAGAAACCCTAGGTTTCATACAAAGTTTTCAGCGTTTTCTCTATTTTGCTTTGCAAATGAGTTTTTCCATCCTTTTCAAAATGAATGCAAAATCATTTAAATACCTTGTTTAATCCATCACAGAGCCTTGGAAGAAAGGATTTGACCCTTGAAAATCAAACTGGGTGACCATGTTGCCTGCATCACAACCATATGGGTTGTACCAAAAAACTCTACAAATTTGGAGTGTATACTCATGCTTTGGTACAAAAGATTCATCATGGAAGGGTCCACAAGAGTCCTGGAGCATATGGAGCTCACCTACCATTCCATCGAGCTCCAAAATGATGATTAATGGCAACCTAGAGAGTCGCTAGAGTGTCCTATCGTGTCCTGAAAAAACATAAAAATCTGAGTATTTTGGTCCCAAAATCATCAGGGGGGCTGAAATCCGCCAAGGATATCCAAAAATCCTTAGGGGTCCCGAAGTCCCTCAGTGATATCCAAAAAGTCTCAAAGGGGCCGAAATCCCCCAAGGATATCCAAAAAACCTCAAGGACCTGAAATCCCCTAGGGATATCCAAAAAACGTTAGAGATCCCCCAGGGATATCCAAAAATGGACTCAAACACTTAGGCCAAAATGGGGCACCCCATAGGGAATAGGAAACCTGGAAGCACCAGGAACTTAGGGATTTTTTGAAAAAGTGCAAATGCCCTCGAAAATCCTGAAATCCTAAAATGGCCAAAAAATTTGAAATTTTAAAATTGGCCAAAAGCTCCAAACCAAAGGTCCATTTGATAGAACGTGATGAACATAGCTGAGACATCCAAATTCATCAGAAAATGTTGAGTTTTGATCCCTCAAACAAAGCATAGA
Organism: Cunninghamia lanceolata; assembly: GCA_027924645.1. NCBI lineage: Eukaryota > Viridiplantae > Streptophyta > Pinopsida > Cupressales > Cupressaceae > Cunninghamia > Cunninghamia lanceolata. Next base: position 2,124,537 of record BSBN01001396.1, on the reverse strand, counting down.
AATTGAGGGGGTCCGGAAGGATTTTAGAAAACATGAAAAAACCAAAATAAGCCAAACACCTGATCCAAAGAGATGCAAGGGGGCACCAATAGTCCATAGCCACTGATTTCACTAGAAAATTCTAACATTTGAACCTCCAAATTGAGTGAGGAGAACAATCCTAAGATCCTTGGGGGACCTAAAATCCCCCAGGACATGCTTGAAAAAACTTGAAATTCTCAAAGTGCCAAAATTTTGAAGTGGAAGAGCTAGGGTAATGTTGGATGACATACTGAGCCTCCATCTCTTAGATTATCTAAAAAATCCATGTTCTGACCCATCAAATAGAGCATGGAAATTGAGGAGGTCCGAAAGAATTTTAGAAAACAAAAAAATCCCAAAACACTAGAAAATCTGTTGAAAGCGCACAACATGGGATTATGGGATTTTTGGCAATAATGAGACATGGCAAAGGCATGGAGAAGGTAAACAGTCACCACAACATGGAAAAGACCAAGGCAAACCCATTTAAGATTGCTTGGATCAGTTATCAACAATGGGTAAAAACCTTTCAGACAACACAAAGGCATAGACCAAGGACCTAATAAATTTTTTTTGAGGCACATGCTAACACATTTTTTCCATCACCTTCCCACATTCATCCTAAAATATATAAATAAACCCCTCCTTTCTCTCATTGTAACACCACAAGTTATCATTTTCCTTCTGTTAGCGCCTACATGAGTAGTCAGGTCTAATGTGTATTAGCGGGCTTGCAAAGTCTCTATCGGCCTCCCAATAATGATAAAGAAATGAGTTATATGCATTTTAGATCCATATTGGGTTGCATATGCAAAGGGGGAATCTATCGCAGATCCCCAGAATATTCACTACTTGTATATCGGGTCTATAGGTATATTTGGTTTGTATGTTCAGACATACAATGGTTAGATACAATAGCAACATGCAAGGAAAAGATACATTGTGGGCATATTCTTTAAAGATTCCCTGTTTGTATGTTAGGGAGGTTTGTATGTTTGCGTTTGAGTGCATTCCTAGAATATTCCACCGTAGATTCCACAGTTGTATCAAAGGGCTTGTACATTGTATTTGTATATGTGATGTGCAATGAAATGTGCAAAGGAGAGAGAAGATGGGTCGGACCCACCAGTTGTATACAATGGCAGTCGTATGTATGCCGGCATACATTCAAAACATACAAGTAGAAATATGCATTCCGGACCCAAAGGAGAAGTCAAATGCGACAGATAAATTTTTGAGATCCATGGGTTGTATAAAGTGTTTGTATATGCCGATACACAAGCCGATATACAAAGGAAGGAGATGCAAGTCGAACCCGAATAAGTTTCCAGTCTACTTCATGATATTTTGGGGTCCGCCTTGTATATTGAACTGTTGCATGTATATGCATTTTACATATACAAGGGATTTTGAAAGGCGAATAGTGGCAATTGTTTATGCATCCATTCTTGCATATACAAGGGTGAAATGGCAAAATGAGAGGGAGAAAAAGCCAGCGATAAAAACATGAGGTGCCTACATGGCACAATTTCACTGGCCGATGACTAGTCAGCGCAATTTTGAACTGTTGGTCTCAGTGATGGAATGCAAATCGACAGCAGTGTTTTAACATCCAGCAGCGAAGGTTTTCTTTGTATATGGCCACTTTTTTTAGTGGGAAAACTTCTGACGCATCTGTTGTTGCATTTCTAAGGGGTTGCGGGTAGCTAGAGCAATAATAGCAGACTTGAAGAGGATGATTGATGGAGTTGACAGGTCAACCACCCGATTGATGAGGAAAATCCTTGGGCGGCGGTGCAAATCCCGAGTTCACCTGCTCATTCCTCTTTGTCTCTCTATTACATTTACTATTTTTTTAGAGCCATTTCTCATGCATTGTATCTAGTGGATTTTTGATTTGCCTTGTAATTAATTTTGCTGAGTTTACAGTCTTGGTATAAAGGCCAAATTATGTTACTCAATGTTGTTGAAAACTAGACAAAATTTTGGTGCTGTAATAAGATACGACTCCATTGGTGGCTCTGTCTTGGCTATCTTGTGAGTTTATGAGTCTCATGCTATATGTTTTTTTGCATAAATCTACTAATATCATGCTGATTTAAATGAGTAATGCTATATTGCATGTATTTTGTTATCTGTCTCCAAATTGAGTGTGTTCTTATGAATCCAAGCATCTAAGGGGTGTTTATGATTCTAGAATATAGGTTCCCTATGTTGAATGCTTGGTTTCTTACTTCTGCTCAAGGAGTAGATTAAATGTTCTAGATCAAGTGTTGGGAAGAAGACATTGCAATAAGGATATCAGTAAGTAGAGATAACAGGATACTTTGTTTTGGAAAATATCTGTAAGGCAGATACTAAAAATCCCCTTGATATCTAGTCTTTGTTATAAGTTTATGCTGATCATTCACATGTGTATGTCTATTGACTCCAAGCCCCAGCTAGGCACCAATCTAGTCCTGTATTGAGGCTACACCCTAGTCCTAGTTTTGCATCCAAATGCCAAAAATCACACTTTAAACTTTAAATCAAACCATTAGGACTTTAGAAGTAGTTTAGGACCAAAATCTTCTATCTCACAACTGAACATAGGCCTGAAGCTAGCCCCTTTGCACTTATCTCATAGTTTTGGTCTGCTTACGAGAGGATTTATCTGCTTTGTGTCAACATCCCAGCTAACTTGTAGATGCATTTCATAGATGTTGAATAGGGAATACCCCCCTTGGTTTTGTAGAGCCTGAAGAAGAAGAGAAGATATTATAGAGTCTATCTCCTGTACTGTTGGCCGCTGGCCCAGAAATCCTATTGATCATTGATGGCTACTTTGTAGGGATAACTGGGAATAAGCACCCAGTCGGTTGAGAAGCAATAGATTTGAGGACTCTACTGGGGAACTATTTTGAGAAAGAACCCTAGTAAAAATAATTCCTAATAGTAGGTGGCGACTCTGAACCAATCTCCTAACCGGTAAGGTAAAAGACTTGTATGCTAGGGAGAAGATCCCTGCGTAACCCTCTATTTGAAGAATTGCCCAAAAAAATGATGTACGGGAAAAAAGGGACTGTTCAAGCCAGTCAAGAGGGTTCTCCTAGAAGTAATGATAATATTCAAGACAATCTAGGATCTTCAGAGAAGACAATACCTTATTTTCCAAACACTAAGGTTGAAATCCAGAACGTATATGAAAGACAGCAGGGTGCTAGTTTGAGAATAAGGTCAGAGGTTTTTCAAGAACGCCCTTTCTTAGATCCCAGTGATAGATTTGAAGAGGTTGAGTCTCCAAGGGATGAAGATAATGATGACCAAAATGGAATGGGACCATCCTCCTCTATGCCCAAAGAGGAACAATTAGCTGAAGAAATCAAAAGCTTAAGAGCTGAATTAGAATATTTACAGGCTATGAAAATTAGAGATGACATGAGACAGAAGGTGCAAGCTCTAGGACCTACTTAGAATGATTCAGTTCCCACCCTTGAAAATGCAAATGTGCTGAGAAACTAGCATAGAAATGAGGTTCAGGATCAGCATGGTGATCAGAGACAGAATGCAAATAATGCTAGAATACCATTAAATAATGTAAGAAATCAAAATACAAATAGAAATGCCAATGCTAATCAATTTGGTAGACAGCCGATGCAGCTAGACAGATTCAGGCAGTTAGTTTTTTATGGCATTCCTGGTTAGCCAAATCCTATTGGCAAACATGTGAGGCCGCAAGTGCCAAAATTTTTAGGAAATAACACTGTGTCAAGGGAAGACCACTTAAAAGCTTTTTAGAATATCATGGACAACTTTGAGGTTGAGCATGAGGATGTTTTCATGAAATTGTTTATGCAATCCTTAGTTGATGAGGCTAGAGAGTGGTACAAGGGTTTGCCTGACAGGAGTGTTTCATCATGAGAGGACTTCAGGAGAACATTCAAAGAACAATATGGTGAGAAAACTAATCCTAGTTTCTTCATTATGAATTCACTGGCATTACCAAAGGATCAAATGAACAGGTTGTTGATTTCAATGCTAGATTCATGAAGGTATTGAACAAATTGCCACATCACCTGAGGCCTAATGGACCTATGCGCATAGTGTTGTACATAAATGCTTTTGATGCCAATATAGCTTATGGATTAAGGGATAAGGATCCTCATAGCTTCAGAGATGCTTTCAAGATTGTAACTAATATTGAAAATAATAGAAAAGCATCTGGTAAGACAAACAGAAGAGATGATGTAAAAATCCTACAAAATCCAAATACTAAATCTCAAAGTGTTCAAAGCAATGCATCGACTTCTAAGGATAAATTAGATGAATTGACAACTATTGTCAAGGACATGAGTTACAGAATTGCTAAAAATGAAAAGGGGCTAGGTCCTGATAGACAGGTTTACCAAAGGCAAGAAAGAAGACCATCATTACATGATATGCCATATAACACTAATTGGCATAATGGTAAACCCATTCTCCCACATAATAGCAAAACCAATCAGAGAGCCCAAAATGCAAGGGAGACTCCTGATCCTTTGAAGAAGGCTGTTAATATTGTTAATGACACCCCATGGTGCATCATATGTCAAATGCCTCACTTACAGTCACAATGTATGATTGCTCAGTCTTTATATAATAATGTTGTTGCATGTGATGAATGTAATGAACCGCATTACATGGAAGATGACAATGTCAATATGTTGTCTACAAACAAGGAGTATCCTTCTCATGATGTTGATGCAAGTACAGATAATGAGATTCAGGTCTGCCAGCAATTTCCCTATGATGAGGATAAGGAAGACAACTATGCTTGTTCCCAAGATTCACACAATTTTTTGAATAGCTTAAGGAGGCCATCTGATGAAGAAATTAGAGCCCTCATAGCTACAGCAGTAGCTCAAGTCAAAAGCAATTACAACGTAAGAGGTAAGGCCTGGGTAAGTAACTCGCACCAACCAAAGAATACTTTTACAGACCAGCCAATGCATAGTCATAAAGGGACTGAACCACAAAAGAAGCAATGGAGCAGTAATAAACAAAGTTTTAAGCAAAAAATAAGTCATGATTCTCAAGGACTAGAAAATAGAATTCCCCACGTTGAGGATCAAAACAAAAATTCTCAAATCAAAGATGACAGTCAGAAAGCCATAAAAATTAAAGCTGTATCATACCAAGATAAAAACAAAACTGTAGATCAGGCTACAACTGTTATTCAAAATCATGCTCCTTTTGACATAGCTCAAGTCTTGTCCCAGATAAAAGTCTCTGTTCCTTTGATGGAGCTAATGAAAGTTGAAGAGTTTAGAAATAAAACGTTGTCCCTGATTTCAGGAATACCCTGTCAAGCTAATCAGAATATTGGGACTCAGGGTAATAAGCAGACCTTGTGTATTGATGAAGATGAGGTACCTAAAGTATATTTGGGGGTGACCATGACGAAATGTCCTTCACAGGTTGAACTATTTTATGTCTCCCTTCTTATAAATGGAAAAGTGATTAAGAATTGTATGCTAGATTCAGGAGCATCAACGAATATCATGCCTTTGGCTATTATGCAGCAAGTTGGATTAAAAATAGATAACGCATGTGGGAAATGCTATGCCATGGATGCTAGAGAAGTACCTATCATCAGAATCATGAAAGATGTGGATTTCAGACTGGCAATATATCCTGAAAAAACCTACAAAATGAATATAACAGTTGTTGATATCAAGCCACAGTATGGCATGTTGTTGTCAAGAAGATGGGTAGCATTGATTGGTGGAAGTATGTAATTGGATCTGTCATATGCTATGATTCCAATGAATGGTAGAGATGTCAAATTGATTAGAGAAGAAAGATCACTAGACATAGTTGAAGATCAAGAGTCAGAGGAGCATATATGCTTTGTGGACACTGACTGTGATAATTTCAGAGTTGTCTCGGATGATAAAGAAAGTGAAGGGAGAGACATGTGCGTTCAAGAGCTTGACCAACAGGGTCTGTGGACCATGTATTTTGATGAAGCTTGTTCGAAGGAGGGATCTAGTGCTGGAATTGTGTTTTTGTCTCTAGCTGGTAAGCTTCTAAAATTCTCTTTCTTGCTGAAGTTTGCTTGTATGAATAATATTGCAAAGTATGAAGCTCTGTTATTAGGACTAAATGTTGCTTTGAAGCATGGGATCAAAATGCTCAAAGTATTTAGGGATTCAGAGTTAGTTGTTTCCCAAGTCAGAGATAAGTATGCATCAAAAAATAAGAGGTTAAAGCAGTATAAGCATGCTATTTGGGATACAATTGAATTGTTTGATGCATTTTCAATAAGCTAGGTAGAGAGATCAAAAAATGTCATGGCAGATTTTCTAGCTAATGTAGCCATAAGGCCATATGACATCACTCTATCAGATGTTACAAATATTGAGGTCAAACTTAGGCCTGTAGTGCTAGATAATGTATGCAGCTGGCAGGTGTTTGATGATGACAAAGATTTGCTGAGATTTCTACATTGTATTGATGAATATGAGAACCAAGAAATGGATTTTTAGAACTATGTAGAGGTTTTATATGGAAAAGAAACTCTCTTAGGGAAGGAGGTAATTCAACTCAAGACAAATAAAATCCCTAGAGGGCTGGTTGCTTTAGAGAGAGCTTTTGACAATAGGGACCAATTCGTTACCAAGGCATCTCCAACAAATAAGAATGATTTAGAAGAGATAAACTTGGGGACATCTCATGCTCCCAAAAGGGTATATATTGGAAAACAGCTCAGACCACATATCAGAACTATGTTGATTGCATTGTTAAAAAAATATAAGCATGTTTTTGTCTAGTTGTATGAGGACCTGAAAGCTTATAGAGAAGATTTATTTCAGCATGAAATCCCTTTGAAGCCTAGAGCTAAACCGTTTAGATAGAAACAGAGACCTATCAACCCAACTTTAGCTCCTAAAATGCAAGAAGAACTTATGAAGCTTAGGGAGGCTGGAATAATTGTGCCAATCAGACAATCTACTTGGGTGTCCAACCTTGTCCCAGTCAAAAAGAAGAATGGTGACATTAGACTTTGTGTGGACTTTAGAAATCTGAATGTATCTTCTTTGAAGGACAATTATCCATTGCCAAACATGGAAGCCATGTTGTAGAAGGTGACTGGGTGTGAACTTTTATCCATGATGGATGGATTTTCAGTGTACTATCAAGTGAAAGTGAAAGAATCAGAACAATTCAAGACCGCCTTCACCACTCCATGGGGAACCTATGTTTATGTGAGAATGCCATTTAGACTGACAAATGCAGGTGCTACATTTCAAAGGGCCATGGATGTTGCTTTTGCAGGATTAATTGATTCAATCTTGGCTGTACATCAGGATGACTTGACAATTTATTCAAAAAAGGAGGAGCAACATTGCATGCACCTAGAACAGATATTTATTAGAGCATTGGAATATGGCATCTCACTCAACCCAAAGAAATGTGCTTTTGGGGTAGTGGAAGGAAAATTCCTTGGGCACATTGTTTCCAAGGATGGAATCAGGATCAATCCTGAAAGGGTGGCTACAATTGACAAAATTCAGATCCCTAAAACAGTGAAAGGTGTTCAGTCCTTCTTTGGACAAATTAATTTTGTTAGAAGATTTGTGCCTAACTTTGCAGAGACTACAAAAGACATCTCTAAAATGTTGAAGAAAGGTGCAACTATCAAATGGAAAGATGAAGCAACTAAATCATTCCAGAACATAAAAGAGGCTATAAAGATGGCTCCTGTACTAAAATCTCCTAATTTTTCTAAGTCATTTCAATTATTTTCATTCACTTCATTTCATACTATTGCTGCCTGCCTACTGCAGAAAAATGTAGAAGGTTTTGAACAACCTATAGCTTTTTTTAGCAGGTCATTGTAGGCTGCTGAATTGAAGTATGACATCATGGAGAAGCAGGCATATGCACTAGTTAGAGCAGTCAAAAGTTTCAGACCATATTTGGTGGGCTCACATAGTTGCATATATCCCTCATGCAGCAGTCAAGGACATTTTTACTCAGCAAGAAGTAGCTGGAAGAAGATGCAGATGGATAAATAAAATACAAGAATTCAACATAGAGATATAGATCACAAAGCTGGTAAGGGGACAAGGTTTGGCAAAATTGATGACACAATCAAATCTGGAAGCATGCCAAGTGAACATGATACATAATGAAGCTATAAATATGGCAGAGTCTGATTGGTATAAGGACATTGTATATTACTTGCAAAATTTGAATTGTCCTTCCCACTTTAGTGATAGTCAAAAAAGGACCTTGAAGCTACATATGATCAAATACATAATTCTTCAAGGAGAGCTGTATTGGAGGAATCTTGAGGGTGTCCTATTGAGATGTGTGGATGAGAATCAGGCTGCTGATATTTTAAATGAACTGCACATAGGAGGATGTGGTGGGCATTACGTGGCCAAGACAATAGCCCACAAAATTCTTAGAGCAGGATATTGGTGGCCAACTCTTTTCTCAAATGCACAAAAGTTGGTAAGAAAATGTGACTCCTGCCAAAGGTTTTTAGAGAAGCTCAAGTATGAAGGTGTATTACCCCTTAGGACTATCACTATAGAAGCTCCATTTCAGCAATAGGGAATTGATTTTATAGGGGAAATCTCAAAAAAATCAAGTGGAGGACATAGTTGGATTTTGGTTGCTACTGATTACTTCACTAAATGGATTGAGGCCATTCCAACTAAAAGGGCTACAAGAAAAGTGGTGATGGATTTTATTCTAAAAAAATATTATTATCAGATTTGGAGTACTAGCCAAATTGGTCACGGACGATGCCATGTGCTTCAAATCTGGAGAATTTGTTGATTTCTGCAACAAATATGGGATCAATTTGTCATATGCATCACCATATCACCCACAAGGAAATGGTCAAGTAGAGTCAAGAAACAAGAGCCTCATGAAAATCATTAAGAGGATGGTAGATAAGAGTAAAAGGGCATGGGATTCAAAGTTAAAGATGGCGCTATGGGCTAACCGGATAACAGTGAAGGAATCAATTGGAAGGTCACCTTTTGAGTTAGTGTATGGTGCACCAGCTAGGCTACCTGTGAACAACCTTTTGCCAATCTATATATTTATACAAGAAAATGATACGGAGGTTGAAGACTCAATGACTGAAAGGATAAACCAGCTAGTTGCATTGGATGAAATCAGAAGAGAGGCACACATGACAAACATCAAGAAACAACAGAAGATGAAATATTTGTTTGATAGAAAGGCTATGGAAAGAAAGTTTTAGATAAGTGACTTGGTCCTTGTTTGGAATGCAAAGAGCCAAGATAAGGGTAAGCATAATAAATTTGAGCCATTATTGATGGGTCCATATCAAATTAGCAATATTCATGGAGAAAATTCCTACTTCCTCCAAGCCCTAAGTGGTGAATTGCTGGAACTTCCAGTGCACGGTCAGTTCCTGAAGCCCTATTTTTCATAAGTAATCACCTTCTGTGCACATTTGTAAATTAGCCATAAATAGTCTGTGCTCACCTTGTATAGTCAGTGCTATTTTGTGTTTTGTGTTCTGCTTGGTCTGCCCCGGAGTGATCTAGTTCTCGCTGCAGCCTTGCGCCTGCACATCCCCAATCGGAGCCTATGTTACCACCTGCATGAGCAGTCAGGTCTAATGTGTATTGGCGGGCTTGCAAAGTCTATATCGGCCTCCCAAAAATGATAAAGAAATGAGTTATATGCATTTTAGATGCATATTGGGTTGCATATACAAAGGGGGAATCTATCGCAGATCCCCAGAATATTTGCTGCTTGTATATCGGGTCTGTAGGTATATTTGGTTTGTATGTTCAGACATATAATGGTTAGATACAATAGCAACATGTAAGGAAAAGATACATTGCGGGCATATTCTTTAAAGATTCCCTGTTTGTATGTTAGGGAGGTTTGTATGTTTGCATTTGAGTGCATTCCTAGAATATTCTGCTGTAGATTCTACAGTTGTATCAAAGGGCATGTACATTGTATTTGTATATGTGATGTGCAATGAAATGTGCAAATGAGATAGAAGATGGGTTTGGCGCACCAGTTGTAGACAATGGCAGTCGTATGTATGCTGGCATACATTCAAAACATACAAGTATAAATATAAATTTTGGACCCAAAGGAGAAGTCAAATGCGGCGGATAAATTTTTGAGCGCCATTTCTCATGCATTATATCTGGTGGATTTTTGATTTGCCTTATAATTAATTTTGTTGAGTTTACAATTTTGGTATAAAGGCCAAACTATGTTACTCATTGTTGTTGTTGAAAACTGGACAAAATTTTAGTGTTGTAATAAGATACAACTCCATTGGTGGCTCTGTCTTGGCTATCTTGTGAGTTTATGAGTCTCATGTTGTATGTTTTTCTGCATAAATCTACTGATATCATGCTGATTTAAATGAGTAATGCTATATTGCATGTATTTTGTTATCTGTCTCCAAATTGAGTGTGTTCTTCTTATGAATCCAAGCATCTAAGGGGTGTTTATGATTCTAGAATATAGGTTCGCTGTGTTGAATGCTTGGTTTCTTACTTCTGCTCAAGGAGGAGATTAAATGTTCTAGATCAAGTGTTGGGAAGAAGACATTGCAATAAGGATATCAGTAAGTAGAGATAACAGGACACTCTGTTTTGGGAAATATCTGTAAGGCAGATACTAAAAATCCCCTTGATATCTAGTCTTTGTTATAAGTTTATGTTGATCATTCAGATGTGTATGTCTATTGACTCCAAGCACCAGATAGGCACCGATCCAGTCCTGTATTGAGGCTACACCCTAGTCCTAGTTTTGCATCCAAATACCAAAAATCACACTTTAAACTTTAAATCAAACCATTAGGACTTTAGAAGTAGTTTAGGACCAAAATCCTCTGTCTCACAACTGAACATAGGCCTGAAACTAGCCCCTTTGCACTTATCTCACAGTTTTGGTCTGCTTAAGAGAGGATTTATCTGCTTTGTGTCAATATCCCAACTAACTTGTAGATGCATTTCATAGATGTTGAATAGGGAATACCCCCCTAGGTTTTGCAGAACCTGAAGAAGAAGAGATATTATAGAGTCTATCTCTTGTACTGTTGGCTGCTGGCCCAGAAATCCTATTGATCATTGATGGCTACTTTGTAGGGATAACTAGGAATAAGCACCCAGTCAGATTAAGAAGCAACACCTTCTATTTCTTATTGTACAAAGAAAATTATCTTCTTGTATTGGATTTTTTGTAGTAATATATCATTGAATCAGTATTGCAGTAGTCCTTTGAAGCCCTATAATAGTTTTTACAATCCCATAAACACTTGTGCAAGTAGTCTTGTGGCCCTTGCTCCTTATTTTCCTCAGTTTCCATCATGCTAGTATATTTCCCTTTCCACTCTCATTCGATTTTATCTTAATTATGCCTATTTTCCCTCATTCTCCCTCTTCCTTCATCCCTCTCCATTTTCCCCAAGTCATTGTCAATCCCTCTTATTTCTATTTAATGTCTTTTTTATTTCTCCCCATGTCTTCTTCTACCTCTAGCTTAGGGTTTTCTTTTGTATTCTTTCATTTACATGTTTTCATAGCTCAGATCTAGTTTTATTTATTTTTCAATATAATTATCATGTGGATTATGTTTGAAAAACCATGAGGAGATTAACCAAGATAGACTCCCCTTTAAGAATTCCATTTTGTAGGATTTTCAATAAATTTGTGCTTACAAGTCATTTATGGAGGTTTTGTGTAGATCTAACAAGTGTGATCAAAGAGAAAAGTGCTTAGAATTCCATCATAGACACCCCCTTGAAAATTTTAGTAGATTCGAGGGCAAGGTCAAAGGTGCCCCAAGGTCAATAATGTCCCCAAGTTCCCTAATTCCCTTCACCCTGTATTCAAGAGGTCCCAAATTTGATAGGAAGCTTAAGTTAGAGGTTTACATTTCCTTTTAGGAATTACATTCTATCACTATCAGGTGAAACCTTTCAATTTTATCATTTTCTCTCTTCTCTTGCATTGTCAAATTTATAGTATATTTTCTATTTTTGATGAAGGGGGTAAATCATAAAACACACAACAATAGAAATAGAACACAGAAAATAGAATATTTCTTTATTGATTTAGGCAACTCATTATATTACAGAAGCTCAATTACAATCAGAGGAATCAATCCTTCGCAGGCTACAACACACTACAGCTTCCTATCACTAGACTCTGGAATCATCAGCCTTCTGTAACCCCAAATCTGTTAGGGTTTCTATTTTCCTACCTATTCTTGACTCTACACTTTCCCCCTTAACTCTACTAGCACCCAGGGTTCCCAAAAAATGGTTATTAGTAGCCTTTTTGGCGGCCAACAACCTAATTTTTAAATTTGTTTCTCCCTCCAAAAATAGGTCAACTTCCGGGAGCCATAAATTTGATCCAGGTGTCCGATTGACAAACCATTTTATGCGTCAAAAAGCTTGTAGAGTGCTCTACGTGCTAAGAACTTGCTCTACCAGTTTCAGCCATTTTTGGGCCCATACGGGGCTGTTTAGTGCCTCAAACCTGAGTTTAAATAATTTTCAGGCATTTTTTAGGAAACAGAAACTTTAATATCTTTCAACTCGCAAATGATCTTTGCATGATTCTTTGGCCAAAGGTTTTATTTTTCAGTTATGAAACTTCTTGTAAAATTTCACTTCATTCCGTGCCCAAATGCAAACTGTCTAAAAATAGCAGGTTGCTATTTTTAGCAGTTTGGAAAAACTAAAAGTTCTACATCATTATTCAAGAGATTATGGAACTAGAACCACAAATTTTGAAAAGAAATGGAAAGAACATCAACAATTTTGAAACACATCTTTTTTTGGGTGATGTAAGATTGCCCTTACACCACTAGATGCTCTTGCATTAGACACCCAGGGTAATTTGAGAAGTGACCCTATCACATCTCAGGTGTTTGTGTGAGGAAAACCCAAACGATCAACCTTTGCCTTAGACAACCAAGAAGAATCTTCAACAGGCCTTCCTTTCGATTCACTAAATATTCTTCATATTGCCTGTTTTGAGTATTTCTTCCCACACGGCTATCTAAGATCTCTTCTATCTCCTTGGTTGAAGTAGATGCTAGAACACTCCACTGTTCTACTATTGGTCTGTCCTTTATTCCACCTTCATGATATTCTGATAAATCAGCAATGTCGAACACAGGGGAAATATTGATCCCAGTTGGCAGCTCTACCTCATATGCATTTCTTGAATCATGTTTCTTCAAAATTCTGCATGGTCTAAATTTCTTCATTTTCAGCTTATTGTATGTTCCAATTGGGAACCTTTCTTTTCTCCAGTGAGCCATGATTTCATCTCCTACCTGGAATTCCTTATATCTCCTCTTCTGATCTACCTTAGCCTTGTACTAAATATTCATCTTATTAATGTGCTTTTTCACTTCTTCATACAAATTCTTCATGTGTTCTGCAAAGTCCTCAGCCTCAGTACTTGTCTTTTCTCCTTTGTCCAGATTCCTTAACTCTGAAGCATTTCTTGGACTATTCCCATATACAATCTAGAATGGTGATTTACCAGTACTCCTATTGATAGAATTGTTGTAAGCAAATTCTGCCTGTGGTAAAATCAAATCCCATCCCTTGGGCTTATCTCCTACTAAGCATCGTAGCAGGTTACCCCAACTCCTATTCACCACTTTGGTCTATCCATCAGTCTATGGATGGTGTGCAGAACTGAACTTCAAATTTGTCTTCAACTTCTTCCACAATGTCCTCCAGAAATAACCAACAAACTTGGTATCTCGATCTGAAACTATGCTCTTTGGTAGACCATGTAATCTCACCACCTCCCTGAAAAATAATTTAGCAATATAAACATCATTAGTCTTCTTGCAAGGAATGAAATGTGCCATCTTCGAGAATCTATCCACCACCACAAAAATAGAATCATGTCCTCTTTGTGTCCTTGGTAAACCAAAAACAAAATCTATACTAATATCATCCCATGGCTTCTCTGGTACAGGTAGTGGCTGATATAGACCTATATTCTGACTTGTTCCTTTTGCCATCTAACATACTCTACAACTCTGCACAAATTTCCTCACATCTTGCTACAACTATGGCCAATAATAATTTTCACCAACAATAGCAATGGTCTTATCTCAACCAAAGTGTCCAGCCAATCCTCCACTATGCTTCTCCTTTATCAGATTCTCTCTCATGGAACTTCTCAGAATGCACAACTGGCTTCCTCTAAACAACATGCCATCTTGGATTATGAAATCCAACCATTTTGTCCTGTCCAAAGTAACAGGTTCCAGACAAGCTTTCCAAGCCTCTGCAAAATCTAGATCTTCAGGATACAAACTTTTGAGCTCATCGAACCCAACAACCTATATCTTCATTTCTATCAACAAATTTTGCCTTCTGCTGAAGGCATTTGTAACTTTGTTGGACTTCCCACTCCTGTGCTTAAAAACAAAGGTATAACTCTGCAAAAACTCAACCCATTTTAAGTGCCTTTGATTCAACTTTCCTTGACTATTAAGATACTGTAAAGCCTGATGATCAGTATATAAAACAAACTCTTTTGGCAATAAATAATGTCTCCATTTTTTTAGAGCCTGAACTATTGCATAAAACTCCTGATCATAAATAAAATACTTCTTCTTGGCATCATTAAGATTCTCACTAAAATAGGCAATGGGCTTACCTTCTTGACTCAAAACAGCTCCTATACCACTACCACTAGCATCACAATTTACCTAAAATACCTTATTGAAATCTGGAAGTGCCAAAACAGGTTGTTCTATGACTTTCTGCTTCAATGTATCAAAGCTCTTGTCTTCTCCTTTAGTCCATCTAAACTCTTTTTTATCCCCTCTCATTATCTCAGTTAGGGGTGAACAAATGCTACTAAAATTCCTGATAAACTTTATGTAAAAACTTGCCAAACCATGAAAAGATCTTACCTCGAAAGCACTCCTCAGCGTAGGCCATTCAATGATAGCCCTCACCTTCTTTGGGTCCATCTTAAAACCTTCCTTTGAGATAATAAATCCCAGGTATACCAACTCATTCTTTGTAAAACTACATTTCTTCAGATTAATCAACAACTTCTCCTCCCTCAACTTCTCTAAAACTCTTCTGATATGCATCAGATGCTCATCCCAAGTCTTACTGAAAATCAAAATATCATCTAAATAAACAATAACAAAACTTCCCAAAAATTATTTCAATACCTCGTTCATGAGCCACATGAATGTGCTCGGTGCATTGGTTAGCCCAAATGGCATGACTAACCACTCATACAAACCTTCTTTTGTCTTGAAGGTTGTCTTCCACTCATCTCCTTCTCTTATACGGATTTGGTGATACCCACTCTTCAGGTCAATCTTCATGAAGCACTTGGCTCCACTCAAACAGTCC
Source organism: Cunninghamia lanceolata (assembly GCA_027924645.1). Classification (NCBI taxonomy): domain Eukaryota; kingdom Viridiplantae; phylum Streptophyta; class Pinopsida; order Cupressales; family Cupressaceae; genus Cunninghamia; species Cunninghamia lanceolata. Next base: position 2,109,122 of record BSBN01001396.1, on the reverse strand, counting down.
ATTATGTCATCCATTCTAGGCAATAGAAATTTGTACTTGATTGTGATCTTATTGATGGCTCGAGAGTCTGTACACATTCTCCACTCTCCATCTTTCTTTGGTGCTAGTACTGCAGGTACTGCACATGGACGTAGGCTCTCTCTTATCAATCCCTTCCTCAACAACTCCTGAACTTGTTTGTTCAACACTTCACTCTCTACTGGAGACATCCTATGGGCTACCTTATTCAACAAACTGGATCCTGGTATCAAATCCATTTGATGGCTTATCTTCCTCACTGGTGGTAAACCCTCGGTACATTATCAGAGATAATGTCCTGAAATTCTTTCAACATATCTAAAACTTCTGTTGGTACATCTTCACATTTCTCTTGACTAATATTAGGAATCAATGCAAAACAATGATGCTCATGCTTTATACCCTCCAAAAAGTTTCTACCATCTACCAAGCAAATTCTGGGAGTACTACATACCTTTTCTTCCACCTCTTTCAAGGGCTTCAATTTATGATGAACTCCATCTTTTGTTAAGGAATATGTGTTTGCACAGCCATCATGGATAGCTCTCCTATCATACTGCCACGGCCTCCCCAACAGCATATGACATGCATCCATTGGTATGATATCACATAGCACCTCATCATGGTAGTCTCCAATCTTGAACTTCACTAAACACTACTCATTGACCAAAGATCTATAGTCCTTCTGCAGCCATGCAATCCGATATGGATGTGGATGCTTTCTTCTTGTCAACTTCAACTTGTCAACCATCTCTAAAACAAGATTATTAGTGCTTCCACTGTCAATAATAATGTCACAACACTTACCTTCACATTTGCACCTTGTGCGGAATAAACTCTTCCTCTGATTAGGTTCTTTCTCCTCATTTAGCAAAGTTCTTCTGACAACTAGGGTTTCTCCCCTTTCAGCATCTTCAGAATGCTCAGACTGCGCATCTTCATCTACATGTGCAACTCGTGCATTACTTTTAGGTCTTCTATTTGTCCTTCCTTGATGTTGTGGACACTCGTATGCTCGATGCCCTTCTTCTCCACATTGGAAGCAAGTTCCTCTAAAGCCTCCTCTTCTAGGTCCTTGCCCAAGTCAACCTATTCCTCTTCCTCTTTGCTCTCCATTGTTTTGTTCACGAGGGCGGTAGGCATTGTCCCCTCTCTGATTTCAACTGGTGCCAACTTCTTCACTTTTCTTTTGATCTTCATTACGACCTCTATAGGGTCTTCCACCAGTCCTTTTGCCTTGACCTCTTCCACTTTGCTTTCTATCGAATCTTTTATTTAGCTTCTCTTCCACCTATAGGGAAAACTAGTACGCATCTTCTATGGTGGTCATTCTGACCAGGTTCAACTCCTCTTGAATACTTGACCTCAACCCATTAATATAATAGGCTACCTTCTCCTTATTGGGCTCTACATGGCTTGTCCTAATAGTAATCTTATAAAACTATTCTGTACACTCCTTAACAGACTTGTTGCCTTGCTTCAATCCTTGCAGCTTCTTTAATAACTCCATCTCATAGTCCACAGGAATGAACTGCTTCTTCAGTTTCTCCACCATCCGATCCTATCTAGTGATCTTTCCTTTTCCTCTTATGTTCCTCTCTAACTAGACCTCCTTCCACCAAATATTAGCATGGCCCTTCAACTTTGTTTTTGCAAACTTAACCCGATCTAGGTCCTCCACATCTTCATACTCAAAATATTCCTCCATGTCATTGATCCAATCAATAAGCTGTTCTAGATTCAAATCTCTAGAATATGTAGAAACTTTGATCATGGGCCTCTTTCCAATCTTAGAAATGGCCCTTAACAACCTAACTTCTGTAGGATCTCCTGCAGCTTCTTGTTCTTCTTCTGATAGCTTTTCTTCAGCTTCATCTTCATTTTATTCTCTTGTTCTCGGATCAAACCCTCTTTGCAACTCCTCTTGCAATGCATCAATTTGCCTTTGCAGGGCTCTAAAACCCTCTTCCGTCAAAGCATTCCTCCCAATATGATTTCGTCATGGAGGCATCTTGATCTCTACAGAAAACCCACAACCTTAGGTCCTGATGCAAACTATCTCACGGTCGGCGATCTGTCTACACACTCAGGAATCCTTGCTTTGATACCACTTGATGAAGGGGGTAAATCATAAAACATACAACAACAGAAATAGAACACAGAAAATAGAATATTTATTTATTGATCTGGGCAACTCATTACATTACAGAAGCTTAATTACAATTAGCTTTTTATTTCATTTATTTTTACCTTTTTGTCATAATCTCACATGTGTTTGTTTCTATCCCTTGTCTTGTTCTGTCTAGTCTCTAGCCTCTAGTCTTTCATTAGTCCTAGCTCTACTATAGGTTAATTAGTTATAGATTAGGCTTCTATTGTGATCTATTTATTTTAATTTATACTATTTTAGCTTACATACTTAAGAAATAGATTTAAAAATCCTATATCGCATCTCATTTTTATTTTTCTTCTCTTTTAGCTCCTTACTTCAAACTATATGATTCAACCCAATTCAACAACATTTGGAAGTCTTGAAAAATGCCTCACCCTTATTAATCTAAAAAGATCAAACTCTTGAGCATGGAATCAATTTTACAATTTCATCTATTTGGTGGAATAAGCTATTTCAATTGGAAGATTAACCTCTAGCTACTTGTAAACAATTAATGGCAAGTCTCTTTTTTGAAAAATGGACCCACACCTTCAAATATGTTTGGTATTTCTCTACACTCTCTTGGAAGATTGAGTTACATTGAGACATGAATTTCACATGCCAACTATCTAGATTATATCTATCCATTTGATCTAATCTCTTGTTCCTCTAGACCTCTAGATGAAGCTCTCTACTTCTCACAATTAAATTTCTTCAAGGATTGGAGATGGATCACATGCATCATACTCACCTCCTTCCCTGTAAATGATGTTTAAAATAGAATGCTTTTGTACATATAATCAAAATTAAGACTTATAAAATGGAAGTGATCCTTCCATTCTTCCAAATTGGAACAAACTCAATCTCTCCATCAAGAAGTCAAAGACTAATGCTCAAGAGTAACTCCTCTCATGGAAGACACTTCACCACCACATCCTAGTTGGTGAATACCTTTGCTTGTTTCAACCCTTGTATCTTAAATGTCCATTATGTAAGAAAAAAGAAACCATGAAGCATGATTTTTGATTTTGTAAACATTCCCAACATATCTACCAATCCACCCTTTCCTTTCTCCTTACAATGTTCAATAGAATCACTTCTTGGAAAGATACTCTCTTGGGGCACAATATCTTATCTCATATATTCTATGAATCCTATAGACAAATAGTTTTAAACATATCTAGAAACTTAGACATGTATTCTTTAAAAACATCCAACCTCTAAAATTTGTCATGCATGTACTTTAATCTACTGTTGCAAATGCCAAATCTTACCTATGTTATGTGGGAATCTCTTCAAGCCAATACATAGCTCAAAGAGCAAATGGAATCCTTATAAGAACAAATGGGAGATCTAGCCAAGACCTAAGATAATCTTACTAAGAAAGTTGATGATTTGATTTTTGGCACTAATGTTTTGTTTGCCTTGGGGTACACGTTGCATGGTGAAGGAATAATCAACAAGTCCAATGTCTTGTACCTCAAGAATTTCAATGGAATGGTTGTCACGGCCCCTCTTAAAACCCTAAATAATTAATAATTAAATAAGCACCTCTTTAATTAATAGACCTAAAGTGTTTAATTATATGTTTAAAAATGTATTATTTTAAAAATATCATCATCAGATCGGATATTAATATTAGTTATTAATTTGTTTATTATTTAAAACAACATAGTGTAAAATAAGTGTATTTTAAAATAAATGAACATATATACATATATTTATATTTCTATTAGTAGAATAAATGTAGAATTAAAACTTATACCTATGGATATCAAAAATTAAAGGCATTCGAAGTTCCCCAATAGACCTAATGAGATTCATGCAAGTGATAGACCTAATGTGTTTAAATTATATATATGTTATTATAGCTATAAATTAAATTAACAAAATGAAAAGTAATAATTAAATCAAATGTAGATTTTAAAGTAGTAATTTAATTTTATAAATTGAATTAAAACTAAAGTAATAAAATAAAAACCAAGTCCTAAATAAAGCCTAAAACTTAGGCGTGATTTTTTTTGTTCCTAATTCATGAAAAAACAAATCATCTTTTTCAGCTGAGAAGACAACACTATGAGAGGAGGAAATTTCTTTGGGTCTGGAGAAAACTGGGAGATGATTTCTCCAGTGATTGAGGATAATAGGGTATAAACAATTGTTTTGTTGTGAGGAGGAGTTTTTCAACATGAGACTAGATTTTTTTTTTTTATTTTAGATTCAAGGGGAAGGAATTGGAAAATCATAAGCTCTCCATTAACAAGGGATTCTTTTAGAGGAAAAAGGAAATTTTGGCTTGGGAAGCTCTAGGATTTGGAGGTAAATTTAATTTATGCTATGTTTTTTTTCTTAGACTTCTGTTAATTTTCTCTCTGGCATTAGCTTTCACGAGAATGTTCTAACTAGGTTATGGAGGAATGGGTAGGATCTTCAATGGATTCCTCTGAAGTTTCACATGAATGCACACGCATGCATTTTTTTAGAATTTATTGTTAAAAATCTTAATAGGGTTTGATTATATATATATATAGCCGAATATATATATATATATATATAGATATACATTTACTGTCTGGTTTCAAAGTTGCAATGAAGTTAGGGTTTGGTCATATATATATATATATATATATATATACACACTTAAATTTTTTAATTTGAAATATTTTATTAAAATTTTATTTCAATAAAAAAAAAAATTTTAAATAATACAAAGGATTAAATAAAGATTTTTTTTTTATACATATAAAATGAAAGGTGAGGGGGGAGTCAGCCTTGGGCCAAGCCCCCTCAGCCCTGTGTGGGTAGGGCGGTCCAAGGACGCTGGCAGACCGCCTTTTAGGCAACCTACGGGTGCAGGTCGTGCCCTCAGGCACCTGCACCGTAGGGAGCCGCGAGGAAAGGGGAAACCCTAATCCCCTTCAAATATATAAATTTTGTTTTATTCATTCAAATTAAATTTTTACTTTGTTAAAAATAAAATGATTTATTTAAATTAATTTTTATTATTTATTTATTAAAAATAATTTATTTAATTTAAAATTCTTTTATTACGTTTAATAAAATAATTTATTTACATTATCTTTTATTTAGTTCATGTAAAACAAACAATTCTTTTAATTTAACCTTAATTTATTTTGTTTAATAAAGGAATTTATTTAATTAAACTTTTATTTATTTCATCAATAAAACAATTTATTCAATTTAACCTTAAGTTATTTCAATAATTTATTTTCAAGTTATCTTGTTTAATAAAGTTGAATTTTTATTCAAAATTAGATTTGCATATCTACCTATGGATCAATTCAAGGAAATGTTGGAACTTATTAACAATGATAGGATTACATTAAATGAGTTATTCTTATTAGATTAACTGGGTTTCAACGGATGATTAATTAATATGATTTGAGAATTTATTAGTAAAGTTAGAAGGCAAAGCAACAAACCAATTTATTAATTCCTAGTTCTGTTACAAATTTCAACTAAACAAATTCAATTTTAAGTATGCAATTTCATCTAACTTTAAGGGTTAAATGAACTATATTTCAATTTCAATCAACAAAATTAGATAGGTTTAGCTACAGTTTCTAATCAAGGGTAAATGGACGAATTAATTCAATCAACAACTAAGTTAGTAAGGGTTATAAATAAACTCAAATAAGTTTCACCTACTACTACTATGGTCCAATTCACAAATGATAGATGAGGATCTCTACTACAATATGCTCAATTTGCGTAGTTAATTTTTAATATTTTAGGAACTCTCACAAAATAATTTATTCCTCCTATTTAAGTTAAATAAGAGTAACTATGACAAATTTTCTTCTCAATAATCTATTTCTTTCAAATTACTTTATGTATTTGCAAATTGGTGGAATGGATGAAGCAAATGAAGTTTAGATGCAATTTCTTTTCCAAGTGCAATCAAATTAAAAAGAGAAAACTCCAAAACATCACAGCGTTCGGTGAATAAAGGGTGCCTCTAGTTCACACTTATAGGTCAAGCCATCGTGATGAACTACTGTGTTTGTGGCCTAACATTGCTGCTACAACGGCGTCTAGGCATCATCCCTATAAACCATTAGGGAGTAATAAGGGACACCTCTTCGATTAAAGTACTAGAGGTAGGGAAATCCCTCTAGTATGTTGAACTAAAAAGATAAAACTATAAATAATTCGTGTAGCAAATCTTCTCTTCTCAGTTTTTAAAAAGGAATTAGTTTTGCTTGGCATCTGGTTGTGTCAACTACATTATTTCAAAAGAATAACCTTACTTTAGAGATAAAGGGTTTCCAATTAGATAGTTGAAATCTTACAATATTAATGATTGAAATTACCTAGGGTATTCCTTAATAGCACTTGTGTGAGTTCCAATTAAGTAAACCTTAACATTATTATAAAATCAGTCTTAAGACTTATGTTAATGGATAACTAGGATTTAGGTAGTATTCTTTCAAATTATTATATTTTACTTTCTCATACTAGCAAGTAGCACTCAAATAAGAGATAATTCTAGGCCTTGTGGCTTCTTATGTATATTAAATTTCTTAATTCATACTTAGATCATTCGACTAATTAATAAAAGGTAAGTTGGGTAGTATGTAGGGGATATAATCTAATTGACTTATTGCTCGATTACAGTAGGATTATCATAAGGTACCTAATAACTAAGTAGATCTATGTTTAATGGTCGAGTGCATGATATCTATTTATGTCACCTTTATTAGATGGTTGCAGTACCTTGAACATGAGAGCCTAGGTACTTAAAGTAAATTTTAGTTAAGGGGGTAAAGTTCTTGAGGGCTCATATCAAGTTAGAGAATCTCTCTCTCTTTAGAATCAATAATGAGGGACAAAGCATTTTTTTGGAGTAGAAATTTCATCTTATTTATCTGTTATAGTTAGTTTTTGCTTAAAGGGTTATTAGATAATTATTGCATCAGTAGGGTAGGCCTTAATTGATGACCAAATTATTTCCTTAAGTTTTAGTCTTGTTAACCCTGAACATCGTCGTAGTTTAAAAAATGACACGTAAAAGCTTCTGTGGGAACTTGTCGAAGAAACCTTGTTAATATAAAAGATCTCTTGGGGAGAGGTTTCTGATTTGTAAACTTTAAACGTCTCGAAAACTAAAACATTTCACATCAAAGACCCCTATTAGGTGTTTGATGGTAGTTGTTCTTAGGGTTCTGTCCCTATTCCACTTGAGTGGGTGGCAGCGAACGAGGAACTGTCTAGGGAAACTAGACCCTAGAAAGGGTTCTGTACCCACTTGTGTAGTTACATAAACCTAGTGCAAACAAAACTATATATTTTGTGAGTGCGATCAAATTCTCTATGGCCTTGATCCTGTGGATACAAGGTATGTAGGCAGTCTGGGCAATGAAGGAAGTACTTAGTATGTAGGCCTTGAGAATATAGTCCAAATGTTTTTTTTGTGTTGAGAGAATTGTTGTCTTTAAGCTTGTTTAAAAATTTTGGTTTTTGGGATGGGTCCTTACAATGGTGAACTATTTAGCATGCAAGTCTGATATTGAGCCCACTTGGCCATGTGTGCTATATTTCAAAATATAGTTCTAAATAAAAGTATGTGCAGTCGATTATGTCATGACTAGTCTTTATGGAAACAATATTTTCAAATTTGTATACTAGCATTCTTCTTATGACATAACCTCTTGTAATTTCATTTTATTAGTAATATAATTAGTTAACATTTTCGTAAAGAAATGCATTGATAGGAATTATAACATTTACTTATTATTTATACAAATAGCATTCACTTAAATTTTTTATTATAGCCATTTACTATTATTATTTTTGTAAATACCTACTAGGCCTCCTTAATTAACGAAAAGAAGAAACAAAATACAAATTGCCATATATTTTGTAGATTACACATCCATCTTCAATCTTGTGTCATTTGAATCCAAATTATCAATCAAAAATGAATTTGTAGAGCAAATGGATCTAAAGTTAAAAAATGTTCATTTGGGATGGCCTCTTGACCAAGTTAAGAATTGCCCTTAACAAGCTAATATGATCAATCTTTCAATCAAATTGAAATGAAGCCATATCATTTTTTATTGAAAAGAAATACAACCCTATTTTTATATTACTATGTTAATTAATTAATCAAAGTAATTGATACATAATTAGCCTAGAGATAAATAACTTAGATGTCCAAACAATACACAAATAGTACATAAGTAAATGCTTAATTGATATAGGATAAGAAGTACTTAGTTTTGGATGTGACAACAAGATGTTCTATTGTAAATTGAACTAAGTGATTCAAATCTAATTTCTATTATAAAACACAAGATTGTGAAGCTTTGAAAAACTAATAAATGACCTATCCTCTATTTTGGTTCAAACCTACACTTGTGGTTCTCATATGTGCACCCATCGTTTTGATCTTTTTTCTATAATTTTGAAATTGGTATGTGGCTTTCATCTTTGTGTGCCTAGTAGTGTGTGTCTTGTTCACTTATGATTTTTTGAAAAGGGTGTGCCCAGAAACACTAAGAGAACTCACTATGCTATGGATGGGAGGTCAAATTGCTTCTGAACTTGCACCTTAGTCAAGCCCTTAGATTGATATAACAAATTAGAATAGGTTTGAAGACACAACAAGAGGAAATTCAAATGCCTATGTATATCCTTATGATAGATCACATGTTGATGGAATGCTCCTTGATGATCAATTGATTGAATGATATGATGTTCTAATTAATGACAGATTGTTTAAAATGAATTAAGGCTTTGTATCCTTTTATACAATGTAACCTAGCACCAAAATTTTAATATTTCATACTTGAGTTGATGAGCAATGTTTAGTTGGAGACAAGTCATCTTATGCCTATGATTATATTTGATCTAGGAAAATGAGGGTCAATCACACACGTGAAGTTCTCAAACAAGTTCAAGGTCAAACATATAGTTTTGAATTTAAACTAAAAATAATAGATTTAAGGGTTGAATTCAAACCACTAGGGATCAACGACTCGGAATCATATAAGGTATAGGATGGATGTCAACTCTTAGAACAAAATACACCATTCAAAAAAGTGAATCCAAAATGAATGGGAAAAGTGTTAGGGATGCACATTTCACTCTTAAATTTTTGTCCCCACTTTGAGTTGCATGTTAAGTACAATGAATCACACATGTTAAAGTAAACAAGCAATCAACATGAAAGTAAATTCCAAGTGAATATATAAAGGAGATATGGACAATGATGCGCACATGCTCCTTGTAATGATAACTTCATCAAACCTTCAAGAAATTTAGTAAAAATTTGAAATAGACATGAACAAATACCTAACAATGTTAAAAAATAATGCATGAAAGTAAAAAGATGTGTAGGATCATGAGTGGGCCACTTTAACTTAAAGGAGAGCAATGTGGGATTATGAATGATCCATCATTGATGTGGGGCTACAAAAGACCCACAATAGATATAGAGTTGGAAAAGAGCCATCATAAATCTAGGGTTGTGAAGGATCTATCATAACCAAAAGTAAACAATGTAGGCCTACAAAGGAGCCATAATAAACAAAAAATGATTTCTCATATTTTATATGACCCCTCTAATTAGTTGCATGCAAATGATGCAATAAATTCCAAAAGAGAGGAGAACAACAACTAATATGTGAAAAGATATAATCATGTAATCTCAATAATCATGTATGTTCAATGTCAAAAATATCATTGTGCAACAAGTATGAGATAAGATAGAAAGACATAATCATAAAAACACATGTACGAGAAGTCAACAAGGTGCCCTCCAATGTTGTCACCTATGTGGAGGACAATGAACAAACAATAACAACCAAGATTAAAAATGAAAAATGGATTTATCTCATGTAAGATGTACAATCATGGAGTAACTAAATGTGATGTATGATGTAAGCATGTAATATCCAAGTGGTCATTATCAAAGGCCACAAGATAAGTAACATAGATAAGATGCTCCCCAAGTGGAGAAACATAGTATGTATCATATAGATAAGATGAAAAGAAATAAACCTTCCTTTCCTATTATTAAGGTTAATAAATTAATCAAAAGCAATTGACACATAATTGAACTAGATAAAAAAACAAAGTCTCAAAATACTACATAACCATGTACATAAATAAATTCTTAATTGGCAAAGAGGATGATGGGTACTTAGCTTTGGATGCTATAAGGGGATGTTTTTGTATCTTGCACTCCATGATTAAATTCTCATTTCTAAGCTATCAAACCCAAGGCTTTGAAGCTCTACCATGCTAAGAAATGACATGCACTATGTTCTAGTTTAAATCCACACCCACAATTTTGATCTACATGCTTGGAATTTTCATCATTTTTCTACGATTCTAATCTTGATCTATAGCCTTGATATTTGTGTCTAGTCTTTAGAATCTTATTCGCTTGTGATATCTAAGAAGAGTGGTGTTCAAAATCACCAAAAGAACTTGCTATGCTAGGAAAAAATTCAACTTGCTTCCCTCATTGCACCTCAGTCAAGGTCTTGGATTGATCAAAAAAATTTGAAGTTTGTAGACATGCCAAGCAAAAATGCAAATGCCTAGGTCTATCATTATGATCTCTGATGTTGATGCAATACTCATAGATGCTCAAGTGATTGAGTGATATGATGCTCTAATTGATTATAATCAAATGAACTAGACTTTGTTTTGAATATTTGAAAGGAAACAATTAATTAAGAGATAAAAGGGAGCTTGCACACATACATTGATTAAATTTGATTTAGGAAAATGGGGGTTCAATTCTACACTTGTAATTATAAACTAAGTGAATCTCCAAAACAATAAAAAATAATCCAAAACAATTAAAAATAAATAAAATCTCCAAATCCACTTTTCACCCTTACACTCATATAATTTCAAAATAATCATATCATACATCATCGCAAACACCAATTATTTGAGTCATTTTAATTTTCTAATTTAGATTGCATACAATACTTCAGTATTGACAATCTACCAAATTTAAAAAGAGATTCCATTAAAGACATTTTTTATATTATTCCATTAAGTAGAAGGAAATGCCTCCACTTTACCTAACAATCGGGCATAAGATATGATTGAAGAAAGAAGATTACTTCAAATTAAAGAAGAAAAAGAAGATTCACAGAATTATTATTATTAATACATATACCAGATTCCAACAACTTTTTATATGTATTTTTTTTCGAAACTATACAAGACTGAAGTTCAACAATGCGCAAACAAGATACAACAAATATACAAACCCCTGAAATTTAAACATATGTACATTTCCTTCTAATATTCATATAATTGGAGGCTACTATAAGCCAAACTCCAAACAAATAAAATCAAACAAAAATTCTGAGACATTTGGAAATAAAATTCCACACAATCATCCATGTTCAGAACTTTTCCCAGTTTCAAATACAGCGAGAAGACACTCGATTGCCCAACCCACGCTAAAACCAGGTTCATTGGCAACAGTTGGAGACTTTATGATTTTGCTTTAAAAGACTTCCACTGCTAAACAACTTCCTATCATACATCATATCACAATATACATTAAAAGCGAGATTATTCCAGCAATTCCTCAACACATTATTGCAACCAAAATGATTCTATTACAGTGTACACTCCTATGGTTGGATGCCCCATCTTCAGATTATACCGGCATAGACACCCTCTCTCTCAACCTGTAACTCATAAGCCAGCACTTGCAATCTTAACAAACCATACAAAATAACTATAAATATGATATCAAGATCAAAAAAGAGTATGATGGATTCTAACAAGAGTAATAAAGAAGTTCAGGCTTTTTTTTCTTAACCACTAAGACGGGTTCTGCAAAGAAACCCAAAGTTGAAGTTATGTAAAACAGCAAAATTAATACCTTGAATGTTGTACCCCACATCTCCTCCTCCATGGCTGGAACTGCTGTCACTTTGTTCTTGGGATGTTCATAGCTTCTCAGCCCTTCAGCACCCAAGAACAAACACCCTGCACCCACCATCTACTTCATAAGACACCCTCACCAAATCACTATAAATAAAACATACACAACACAGTTTTTTTTAACCCCAAAAATTATTCAGAAAGAAACCTGAAAGTTATAAGATGTCATCTGATGACATAAATTGGGCACAGCCATTAAAGTCACATAATTTATCGTTATCCATGTGTAAGGAATAACTTGTTAGATTCTTAAAGCTAATCTTTTCATTTGTTTGGCATATATTCAAGCACTTCATCTGAAAGGGGCAAATGGACAAAAATATTCTCGTTGCCAAAAATCAATTCCCAGAAATTGTTGGCTTGTTCTTTAATAACTCATTAATATATTAGGGTTCACATCACATAATCTTTAAATAACTTGGATTCTCAATAAACTTTTGGATTTTTCTTTTCTCTTGTTCTATATTTCTCCTAATGATGGATCATAGAGTATGATCTTAAACGTTGAGAAAAAAACTCCACACAGTTAAATCCTGAAACACTAATCTACTATATAAATATATTTAAATCGGAATTAAATATCTACTTTAAAATAAAAATACCTTCGGGAAAAGAGGCAAGAGACTTCCCACAAGCCCCTTTCAAGAGCTCTGCATCGTCAGAGAACACCAGAAACCCGTCCGCCGTTATCCCCCAATAAAATGGCACTTTCCCCTCTGAGTCCTGTAAGCTTGAATTAATTAAAACCCTTAGAGACTATATTTATTTATAAACCAGATTAAACACTGAAGTTTATGGCATCTTTTGTCTTCTGCTTTACCGTGGCAGCAAATATGCTTTTGGTGGTTTTGTCGAGGATTATGAAGGCGAATCGGCCCTCGAAATGGCCTACAACGTGAGAGGCGGGATAAGGCTTCCGATCCCTCAGGGTTTTGTAGGCTTCAATCACAAGAGATACCTCATTTACAGATTTAGACAGCCCGTATTGCTGTCTTAAGCTCGGCAGATTCTCCAGCGTCCCCTCAAACAGACAAAATATCTCGTCCTTCACAGCAAAAGACCTGAAACAAAAATGTTTAAAAACCATAAATAATTTAACAAAAATCTTTAAAAACCATAAATAATTTATTATATAATCTATATTTAAAGACAGAAATATAATATCTATATCACGCGATTGAACTCATTAAAAAAAATCCAGAAAACGCTAAAAAGTGTTTAAATTTAGCTAAAAACTACATCCAAAATCACATAAGAATCCAATTGCCACCAATCCCAAGAGCAAGACACTTTTCTCAGCACATATTAACCAGGATTTGTGCTAATTATTCAGAGTTACATAGCTGAACAAGTATTCCCAAGCACCCGCCTAAACACATAATCTAGAGTCTCACAATATTTGTCCAAAACTAATTCCATCACTAACTCCCCGAAACACATAATCTACAATTTCAGCACTTTTTTTTTGTTTTTATGATGGATTACTGAGTGTGATCCAAAAGTACATGTAAGAAATTTTTTTAAAAAACTTTACACAATTTTGTCAGAAAAATCTACTCTGAAATATATAATCTACAATTTCACAACATTTTTATCTTCTTTAATGATGGATTACTGAGTGTGATCCAAAAGATCTATGTAAGAAAAATTTAAAAAAAAACTTTACACAATTTTATCAGAAAAATGTACTGTGAAATACATAATCTACAATTTCACAACATTTTTATCTTCTTTTGATGATGTGATCCAAAAGGTCCATGTGAGAAAAATTAAAAAAAAACTTTACACAATTTTGTCAGAAAAATGTACTGTGAAATATATAATCTACAATTTCACAACATTTTTATCTTTTTTAAAAAAACTTTACACAATTTTGTGAGAAAAATTTATATACATGTACTGTGAAAATATCACAATCTTTAATCCCCAAAACTTCTCCATTCGAGTATTCTTTAACTCAGAAAGTGTTAAATCATTAAATTGAGCAACGTGGCTCTATTTGCGCCCAGCCTCAAAACATCACAAGATCCTAACTGAGAAACAAATAAACTGAACAAATTCATCACCTGGGTCTCAACAAGGCCTCCTTTTCATGTGTATAAGCCATGTGACAAACTCCTTCAACGTTCACAGAAATCGCCTGCGGAAAATCGTGCAAGAACGACTGAAGCAGATCTGCAGATTTCTTCCTCGGAGTGGGGCTCAGATCGCCGGGAGTTCTGAGCTCCTCCGGCCCTTCGGCCACGCAGCTGTTGAAAATCGCCAACATAACTTCTCCAAATCCACAAACCCTTCCACAACAAAGCGATTCTTCCAACTTCGATTACAAATACAGGCCCCTTACCACTATATCCATTAACTGCGCCACCTATATATACCAACTCCACAGAGTAGTCGGTTGTATATACATAAAATATACATCCGACATCGGAAAATCCAAACTTTTGAATACAGTCAAAACAATGCGAATAAATTAAAAAACTTATCTAGGAAGTCCCTGACAGAAAATAATCTCGGCCAGAGATTCAAACAAAACAAAAGAAAAGGCCAATTAAGTATCCAAAACAATTTTAGTAACCACTACTTAAATTAGAAAAAATAATTGAAAATTCGTATTTACAAATGCTTATAAACAATGTCGAGACAAATAATTTCCATCAAAGTGTCCGTAACTCATATAGCAGAAATTGGATAAAATTTGAGGTCCGTCAGCTAAACTGGACATTTTCGTAACAATCTCAATGAATATGTCCGGAGCGCTTTAGGCGGAATTTGAAGAAATTCTGAGGTCCGTTAACTAGATTGGAATTTTGCCCGAGTTCCGCGGCTCCAGTACGTGACAAAGACGCTTAAGAAATAGAGATTCTTCCTTCACTACTGAGATTCTGACACGTGGCAAACCGCTCTGTCAATCTGGCCCTTGGTTTTGCGCGTACGCTGATTGCCTGGCGGCCTTTAAAAGCTTTAACGATACGAATCTGTTTTTTAATATTTCGGTGATGGAAACGTTTGCTTCTAAAGTCGTTATGAGAAATAATCACAAAAATACGTAGAGATGGAAATATACTGATATTTTGAAACTTTAGATTTTTGACAAATTTTTCTTTTATTTTTTGACTGTTTTACTTAAACAAGAGAAATTAGTAAAAATAATAAAAATAATAGTCTTTGATTAAGATTTATAATAGTGAATTGTGATTTAAACATCTTTGGACAAGTATGTACACAAAACAACTTTATACTCTTCTTTAGTTGTGTAGATTACTTGGTCTCATATACATTATTGAAAATGTTTTATTCAATCGTTCCTATCCAATGGCTTTCTTTTTCTTTTTTCTTTTTAGTTTTTGTTTGGAATTAACGTCACCCAAAGTTGATTGGGAGAGATTAGGTAGTAGAATTTGATATGGTAAATTGTCAAAATTGAGTGATTGGAATGGTAGACAAGGCATCTTTATCCCCTTAGTGGATGTTTGACCCCACTTTTACACACAAGTACATACTTGTGTGGATGAATACGCAATCATAGAACAATGATCGAAAATGAAAAAGACAAAACATCAAAGCGAGTGTAGTTGTCCTCCTACAAGGATCTTGAAAGTAGGAACATGGAATGATCTTGAAAGTGTTTCAAAATCCTTGCCTTTGCAGTGATGCTTCTATTTTTTTTTGTTTGGACAATTTTAATTGTCTTGGTTGGTATGTCAGCAGGTATATGTGTGGTTTTTGTTAAGGTTTTCATTTTGAATATGTATAGTTTTGTTAAGGTTTTCATTTTCTGTGTTTTTATGTGCATGGAAAAACAAATTTCTGGAGCTTAGTTGGAAATTGGCTATTTTGTTGGTTGAAGGTAGTATTTTTCATTTTTGGAAAATTTGAGAAAAAAAATGTCGTCTAATGGGAGAGGGGGTGGGTTAAAAAATTAACAACGCTTTTAAGGGTTTTCTTGTTTGTAATGTGCAAGCACATATGTGTGTACCTAGCTACAGTTCAGAGTTGATGGGTATTGTGTGGCGAGAATATGTCTTGCATAGAATCTTCAAAACGGGGTTTGGGTATGCGCAAAGTGGTATGTTGTGTTTAGGGCACATATTGTGAAACTGGATGTCATGCATTATAGTTCACAACACATTACCAATGGTGATGAAATTATTGGAGTGGTGATAATTTGGTAGTATTTTTTCTTGCAATGGGTTTCAAGGGAAGATATTTTTCAACGATGACGACCATCCTACTAATTGTTTGTCATGAAGTGTGTAATTATCTGACAATTTTTAATTTTGGGGACTCTACACTAGACATAGGGGCTATTCATTATGTGTTTCTTTTCAATGAGCTTGTGAAGAGTCCTCCCTATGGCCAGACCTATTTTGAAAACCCAATGGGACACTATAGTGATGGAAGGATCTCTGCTGATTTCTTTGGTATGTAACCGATAGCTATATTGGGATGTGCTTTAACATTTTCCTCATTTTTCATTTACCCTTATGTGATATGATAAGGGGCTTGTTAAGTTATAGCTCTAGAAATTTTAAAAATAAGATGGCAAATGTTTAAGCAGAGCCACCATTATGTTGGCTCTAGTTTTTGTTATTGAGTTTTTTACTGCAACTGTTAAATGTGGGTCAATTGAATGACAACAATGGCCTTGGGACAACCATTTTTGAGCCCATATTTATAGTCTGTTTGATTAAACTTTGGACATGAAGTGAACTTTGCTACTGTGGGTGCGACTGTCAGAGAAACCACCTTCATTGCACCTATTTCTCTCATTGTTCAAATCAATCAGTTCAAGATCTTCAAGCAAAAGATTCTCAATAGCATCAACACACAAGGTATAAATAAATATAAGCACTTTTAATAGTCCATCTGATTGTTGTGCAAGGGAAAATTTGTCATTTTTTTTTACTGCTAAATTGTTTAATATTTAAACAAAGAGTTTAACTAATTTATAAATTGTGATTTCAACTTTATTTAAAATTGATTAATAATGTATGCCTTATAACTCCACTAGTCTACTCCCTTTCCATGCATTAGTCTATTTCCAATTGTATGCAACATGTTTAAATTTATTTTGCATCCAATATGTTTTGAAATGTTTGGGCAATCTTTCTGTTGTGGTCTAAATTATGGTTCAAAAGGGCTTCTTAATATATCATGGGTCAACCCAACTAAATTCAACAACATTTTACTATAATTACAATAAAAATCAACAATATACTTAAATTCAAAATAATCTAGACTCTACTCAATCTTTTGTTTGAATCAATCTAAATTTTCAATAAGGTCTAAGACAATAGTACATGTCCAGTGATACAATTTTTTTGGGTTGGATTGGGGGTTGGGTAAAAGATAACATTTTTTCCTAGTTAATTAAGAACCTTGAATTTGGTGTTGTTTAGGGATTTAGCCTAAATGTCACTTTACGACTTGAACCTTGATAAAGACAATTTAGTCCTCCAAATCTACAAGTGAGCCACAACCCTTAAACCCATCAATTTGTATACCATAGGCACCTTGCCACCTCCAATATTTTGTATATTCATACTCCAATTACATGTCAAGTCCAATTTGTTCCTTTACTTCCTCTTGCCCACTTTCAATGAAGGATTCCCATTCTACTTGTCAAAGTTTGTTTTTGAGTCTCATCAAAGTTAAAGGAGGAATTATCAATACTTAACTTCACTCTCTTTCAGTTGAGTTGGATGAATATTTTTTAGATCTACATTAAGTGTCAAGCAGGCTCTTAAAGTCCAAAAAGATAAGTTCTCAAATAGGGAAATTAGATAGATAATCTATGTTGGCTATGTCCAGTATTCATGTATCTATACCATTTGTTCATTAAACATGTTTGATTTTTTTTACACTCTAAAATGCATGCCGACTTAGAGGAATGCAAGGTGTTAGGTAAAAATGTCAACTTTTCTACTTGTAGGATACCATTTCTTCAGTAAACATAATAAATTGATTTGTTTCAAAGTTAAAATTTATTTGACTATCTCTAGAACACACAATTGTAAATATTCTATAGACTCAAGTAGGAATGGAGAATTAAGCTTACTCAGAGGTGGAAACCAATAATACCTTTAAACACCTCTTTTATTAATAACTACTTTTGACTTTAAATACAAAAGGAAAAAAACCATTAACCAAAATAGAGCTTTTTTCCCCTACCTAAATCTATAGCCTAAAATCTCCTTTAGATATTAAATGACCATTGACAACTACTATAAACCCAACTCTATTCTAATTATGCATGACATCATGGGAGGTATGTATGCCCATAATTTATCCACTAACTAGTAGTGCTATTGTTTTTCCTAAAATTCTATAAATATATCCTTAAGGTCTTGTGGTCCTAGGCCTACCATGAGTTCCTTGATACATGATTTGCATCAAGGTTCAACTAATGTGCTAAGATGAAGAGATAGATGGTAATAGTAGCTCACTTGAATAAGACCCTAGTTTGGTCTTTAGGTTTAAGGATTCATATTCATGTGGAGATCTGATATATAGAATTAGAAGTATGTAATTAAAACATTGAGATTTCCACAAATAATCATTTTAGTATATTTGTTTGGAATCAATTATGTTGTATACTATGTCTATATTTAGAGTATTTTTGTGGTGTGTGATTTTGAGGTTGATTTTGCTAGGTGTAACTACTTATATTGAGTGGTGGGGTGACTGAGAAGTTGGCGTAGATAGACTGCTGAAGCCATTTCTATTGCATCTCAAGCTAGTTGAGGAGCAAATTGATAAGGGTGGCTATTCCATTGTGTTGGAGGTGGCCAATGGAGATGAAAGATCATGGTTTACCAAGGGCATGCTTTAAAGGTATGTAAACATTCTTGTAGTTTTTAAAACCAGTTCTTAATGCTAATTGAAGTGAAGAAAAGAACGATGTTAAACTTTAATTTTGTAGATTGGTGAAGAGATTATAATTAGCGTGGATCTGTCCATTTGAGTAATGAGTGTAATCCACATCTTTTGATGTGATCAATTTGATCAATTTCTTGACAAGGCCTTCAATTGTAATCTATAATAGGTTTGTTAGGTTTGTGAGCACCCTAGAGGTTCTTAAGAGGATTACCATAATCAAAATTGAAATTATACATATTGAGGAATCTATTAATGTCCAATGTAATGAGGCTTCTTTGGTGGTGAGCATTCTAAGCACTTTTTTTATTACACTCTTAGGTGCAATTTGTCTTCCATGTACAAAATTAACTTTTAATATTTATCTTTTTTTAGGTTGTTGAAAAACTACCTAAATCCAATGCAAATGGATCCACAAAAAGGTATGCACATACTCATTGGCCTAAATGACAAGTGCACACATTGGCATAATAAGTGAATTGTAGACCACATGCCTTCAATTTCCTTATTGCATCACCTCTGTGTTGTTGTTTCTTTCCATCTTTGGCTATTTGTTCACTTGAATCTCCCATTCATTTTATTTGTCATTTGGAGTTTAAAGGCAATGGTGATTTCTACATGAACTATTCCCATTTGTTATTTGCCATTTCATTTGTCCATCTACATTAGGTTGGTCACTAGGATCTTCTTGGTTATGCTATAAAATTCTCCATTTTAGGTTTCTTATCTAGATTGATTATTCTCTTTTCCTTAATGTTGTTGGATTTTGTTATGAGTTGTAATTTAATATAAAAATCCAAGATATGTTTTCCAATTGGGAGGAACCTCCTGCAACAATATAATGAAAAATGCATGAAATAACAGAAATAGCATAACACAGAAAGAATTTATTAATCGCAGACCACTTCGAGGGGGCAACCTCCTTTGAGCAAGTTCAATACAATAAACTCGTGGATGCCTTCATTGGCCTCAACATGTACTTATATACTGAGTCTAATCTAAACAACTATTACTCCCCATGAATGTGGGATAATACAATATACTCACGGGATGACTTACAAAGCATATGCGTCCAACAGCAATATACTAACAAAGTAAAGAGAAGGGTTAAACACAGGTTCCTAACATCCCCTCCCTCTTAGAAAAGCTTTGTCCTCAAAGCTTAAGATGTGGAAATTGTTGCTGAATCTGAAGGAGTGGTTCCCATGTAGCATCCTCTGTTTGCATTCTGTGTCACTGAATTAATACCTCTGTGATGGATCGAGAGTGAAGCTGACGAGTGCGCCTATCGAGGATTGACTCCAGCTCCAAAATGATGGATCATTGGTTATCCAGTTCTGGTAAAACAATCTGTACTCTGATGTTGGTGCCAAGAACTTTCTTTAGACAAGAGACATGAAATATTGGATGAATGCGGGAAGGAGGAAGCTCCAATTTATAAGCAACTGACCCAATCTTCTGAAGAACCTTATATGGCCCATAGAACTTTGGAGCCAGCTTATGACACCCTTTGAGTTTCAGGGAGGATTGCTTGTATGGCTGTAGACGAAGAAAAACCATATCACCTACTTGAAAAGTGCACTCAGAACGGTGCTGATTGGCTTGTTGTTTCATTCAATTTCTTGCCATGTGAAGATTGTCCTGCAAAATGCGAAGAATCTGATCTCAGGTTTGGAGAACCATGTCAATTGCCTGAACTGGAGAACTACTGGGGGTGTATGGAAGGAGCACTGGTGGTGCCTAACCATAGACTACTTCATATGGAGTCATTTTAGATGCAATGTGGTAGGAGGTATTGTACCACCATTCAACGAGAGGGAGCCACTTTGCCCACTGATGTTGTTGTTCAGATGTGAAACAACGAAGATAAGTTTCTAAACATTTGTTGATAACTTCAGTCTGACCATCTATTTGTGGGTTATACCCTGAACTCATCTTCAGTTTGGTCCCAGTGTGGCGAAATAATTCTGTCCAAAAATGACTGGTGAAAGTTGCATCACAATCTAAGACAATGGAAGAAGGGATTCCATGAAGATGGAAGATCTAGTCCATGAAAATCTGTGCAACTGAGGAGGTGGTATAGAGATGGTTGAGGGCACAAAAATGACTATATTTGGAGAGGTGATCAACCACAACCAAGATCACTGTCTTCCCTCCAGATTTTGGGGGGCCCTCAATGAAATCCATATAAATATCTATCCAAATCCATGTAGGGATGGGCAAGGGTTCAAGCAATCTAGGAAGGAGTGTCGTTTCACCCTTGTTGCACTAGTAGGTATCACATTCAACCACCATCTGTTGAATTTCCCTTTTCATTCCTTTCCAAAAGAAGTTACACCGTTCCCGCTCATAAGTTTTGAGGAACCCAGAGTGCCCTGCCATGGAGAAGCATGGATTTCATAGAAGATAGCCTGTTGAAGATCTGTGCTCTAGGGGAGCACCAGATGACCCTTGTATCTCAAAGAAGCACCATCCCAAGAGTAATGTGGTACAGCAGAAGGGTTATTAGCCAACTGTTGGATGATTTGAGATAATGAAGAGTCATTGACATAGCCCTGCTAGACAGATTCCAACCAATTTGGAACATGCATAGAAATAGATGAAAGAGAAGCTTGGTCATCATATGTGCGAGAAAAAGCATCTGCCACAATATTATCCTTACCCTTCTTGTAAGTGATCTCATAGTCATAACCCATGAGTTTGCTAACCCATTTCTGTTGTGCTGGGGAGGAGACTCGTTGTTCCAGGAAATATTTTAGACTCTGGTGATCAGTCTTGATGTAGAAATGATTCCCTAATAGGTATGGCTGCCACTTCTATACTACATGCAAAATAGCCATCATTTCCTTCTCATATGTAGAGTACTAAATTCTTATCTGAAAGGGCTTTTCTGGTGAATGCAATGGGATGTTCATCTTGAAGGAGAACAACACCAAGTCCATTGCCGCAAGCATCACTCTCAATAGTGAAGGTCTTGGAAAAATTTGGCATAGCTAGAACCGGTGTAGTACACATAGCTTGTTTCAGTTTTTCAAATGCACACTGAGCAGCATGTGTCCATGTAAAAGCATCCTTTTTCAACAGAGCTATTAATGGAGCTGCAATCTTCCCGTAATCCTTGACAAACTTGATGTAGTAGCCAGTCAGTCCCAAAAAACCACAAAGGCTCTTGAGTGTTTGAGGATGCGGCCAATTTTTCATGGCATCTATTTTGCCGGGATCCACTCGAACCCCTTGGGATGAAACAATATGCCCGAGATACTCCACTTCCTCCTGCCCAAAAACACATTTAGACAGTTTTGCATAGAGATGATGATTAGAGAGAAGTTGTAGTACAAGATTTAGATGCTAGAGATGCTCAGCCCATGTTTTACTATAGATGAGGATATCATAAAAAAATACCAGAATGAATTTTCGCAAGTAGGGCCAGAATATTTTATTCATCAATGCTTGGAATATGGAAGGAGCATTAGTGAGGCCAAAGGGCATGACCAAAAACTCATAGTGGCCATCATGCATGCAGAAAGCCATTTTAGGGATATCATCCTCATGAACCCGAATTTGGTGATACCCAGAACAAAGATCCAACTTGGAGAAAAAATGAGTGCCATGAAGCTCATCAAGAAGCTCATCAACAACAGGAATCAGAAACTTATCCTTGATTGTGATGTGATTAAGTGCTCGGAAGTCAATGCAGAGGCACCATGACCCATCTTTTTTTCTAGACAAGAAGAACTGGTGAAGTAAAGGAACTAGTACTAGGACGAATAATACCTTGCTTCAGTAAGTCCCGAACGAGCATCTCAATCTCTATCTTTTGGTGAAATGGGTAGCGGTAGGGCCTGATGTTGGGGGGAATGCTTCCAGGAAGGAGCTGAATACGATGGTCCTCTGGTCATGAAGGTGGAAATCCCATTGGTTCAACAAAGACACATGCATATCTATTCAAAATTCATTGTAAGTTCGAAGGAGTAGTGGAGACCGCTGATGGTTGCATCTGAATGGAATGAAGTTGTGCGATGACACCATGTGAATTCTTCTTAAGGAGCTTTTCCATGCGATGTGAACTAATGATGCTGAGAGACCCTGGTTGTAAGCCCTTCAATGTGTGTTTTTGCCCATTATCTGAAAACTGCATCCAAAGTTCAGTAAAATCCCATAAGATGGGTCCAAGTGTGCATAACCATTAAGCACCCAAAACCACATCACATCCACCTAAGGGCAAGGCAAACATGTCAGAGCGTAGGTTATAATCTCCAATAGAGATATGCATATTGCGACACTTCCCTTTGCAAGGTAATGTGCCCCATTGGCAATCATGACTTCAAAGCTAGAGCAAGGATGGACAAAACAATCAACCTATTTGGCAATCCGAGGGTTAATGAAATTATGAGTGCTACCATAATCAATGAGTATTGTAAGAGGGAGCTTCTTGAAGTAACCCTTGGCCCGGATGGTTTGTGGGGTGGTGACTCTTGCTAAAGCATGGAGAGAGATCTCTGGGTGGTCTTCCTGAGAAGGAGGGTCAACAGGTGGCTACTGAATGTCGACCTGATCATCTACTATATCCTGAGCATCTTCATAAACTTTAGTTATAGGCAGAGAATCCACATCTAAGAGATAGAGATTTTGCTCAACACATCTATGTCCCCAAGTGAATTTCTCATCACAATTATAACAAAGCCCTTTTTCTCTACGTGCCTTCATCTCTGCTTCAGACAAAGGTCTTTGGGAAACCATATTTCTGAATGGAACAAAAGTGGATTTGGAGCGTTGTTGAGCTGTGATCTTGTCCTCTGCCAACTTAGCCAACCCTAGGGCTTCCATCATTATGCTGGGATGGAACATTTTGACCTCAGATCGAATTGCATCCTTCAGACCACTAACAAAATAACTCCTGAAGAATTCATCAGACAATCCCTCTGTGTGATTGGCCAGTTTCTCAAATTCTATCTGATATTCTCTCACAGTGCTAGTTTGGCGAAGTTTAGTGAGTGCTCTTGTGAAGTCATCAAAAGCACTAGGGCCAAATTGTTGTAAAAGGAGTTTGCAAAAATCTATCTATTTTGGCTCTTCATGAGCCTTGATGTACCAACGGAACCATTGAAGGGCTTCATGTTCCAAATGAAAGGATGCAAGTGGGACTTTGTTGACATCAAAAGTATTATGCAAACTAAATATTATTTTGTCCGGTATATCCATCCAGTCAGATCATCACCATTGAAGCAAGGAAAATCAAGCTTCAGCCCATGAAAATTGTTGGAAGAAGAGAACCCCATGTCCCTAGAAGACTCTGGCTGCCGTCTATTGTTCATGGCTGAATGCTGAAGATCGAGGCCAAGAATTTTTTCATCCAAATCTTGGAGTTTGGTCTTGAGCGCTGCAAGTTCATCCTCCATGTTTTTTGCTCCTGCGTGGGTGACAACCATAACCATGAGTTTTTTTTTTTGGGAATGGGTAGAAAAACAAAAATAGAAACTTTTTTAGTTAAGGAAAATTTGGATTTAGGAAAAACTCTAATGGGTAATTGGGGTTTGACTAGGTTTGGGACATTTTCTGAGGGACAGGGAAGTAGAAAATAGGAATTTCAGAAGCGGGGTGAAAGAATGGGAAAATTTGTCCAACAGGGACAAAGGAGCAGAAATAGGAAATGAACACTGTGGCAAAATTTGAAGGCGATTGGGTGAGAATCGAAGAAGTTATGGTAAACCCTAAAAATAGACAAATGTGGGATTTTTGGCTTCAATAAGTGGAATTTGGGATAGGGTCCTCAAGGAAGAAAATATGCAGAATGGAATTTCAGGGGTTCCAGTGAATTTTTAGAGGAAACGGAGCTAAAGAAAGGAAAATATGGAAAAAAAATAGAAATTTTTTTACTCTTGGAAATGATCTGCATGGGATCTACAAATGGCTCTGGACAGATTCAATCTGTGATTTGTTAGCTAGCAATAGAAATGGACCCCAAGGATGTTCATCTTTCTAAAGGTTCAGGGGATTCACTCAGCTACCAATGCTATCTAACGACTTGCGTATTGGGGTAGTACCCCTCACTCCACGGCTTAGGTAAAACTGATAACTGCTTTGCCACAAACGACAACTCTTGGTTTACCTCATGGATGGGAACTAGCCAATCAGGTAGGGGCCGTTCCCCTTTTCACTGGCAGGTCCTCTCAATGGGCTAGCTACTTCAAGGTTCCTGTGGTACTCCTCACAATGAGTTTTAGGGCTATGCCCAGGCACTTCCCATAGTTAAGCGGATAGGGATTATTCCCTGATCCAAACCTGTAATTGAAATGAACAATACAGATGCAAAGAAAAAAGAACTACTGCAATAATCATAGCACTTGGAGGCTACAACGAAATTTTTTTTTTGCAAAAATTCCACCCAGCTAACCCAAGAAAGCGCTCTGATACCAGATGGGAGGAACCTCTTGCAACAATATAATGAAAAATGCACGAAATAACAGAAATAGCATAACACAGAAGGAATTTATTGATTGCAGGCCACTTCGAGGGGGCAACCTCTTTTGAGCAAGCTTAATACAATAAACTTGTGAATGCCTTCATTGGACTCAACACGTACTTATATACTAAGTCTAATCTAAACAACTATTACTCCCCATGAATGTGGGATAATACAATATACTCATGAGACAACTTACAAAGCATATGCGTCCAACAACAATATACTAACAAAGTAAAGAGAAGGGTTAAACACAGGTTCCTAACACCAATCCAAAGATCATGAGTGTCAAAATAAAATGATGTATTGTACAATTAGTGGAATAACTACCTTACCCTTCCGATGAACTATTTATCATGGTTTACATTAGATCATTATCTAAGACTATTGACTATTGGTTATACTTTCTAAAGGTATTTCTACGAATTAGTTATGGATACATGTCACTATTACTTATCAAACATGGAACTTAGATAGATAATCTATGTTGGCTATATCCTATAATCAATGTATCTATACCATTTTTCATTAAACATGTTTGATTTTTTTTTGCACTCTAAAATGCATGCTAACATAGAGGAATGCAAGGTGTTACGTAAAAATGATCATGTAGAACTTTCAAATTCAAATTTAAAACTAGACTCAAGCCAACTTCCTTCCTTCTAGTCATTACTTATTGACTTGACCATGAAATTTGTTAATTTGTGGGTGATCCCACAATAATGTGTCCCACCTTTTGGCCAAAATGGGACAATGAAATCAACATTTATAACCAAAATTTCACTTTATATCACCTATTGCAACTAAACCGTTAAGAATTTGAAGATGATGTGAACTAGTGATTTTTGAGATTTAATGTGTAGATTCTAATTTTTTTAATTTAATTTTAAAAAATAATTTGTGAAATTTTTTACATAACTTTAATAACTTATTTTTTATAGTTAATTATATTTTAAAAAGTGGTGTTTAAATTCCATGTCACAACTTTGTTTTACATAAAGGATACAATTATAATATTTTAAACATAGATTTGTAACACCAATATCTAGTGTGCAGATATATTTTCATAATTTTTTGTTACATTTTTTTTATTAATTGTTGAAGTAAGATTAATTATAATTTAGACATAGGTTTATCCCATATCGCATAACTTTTTCTGTATATATGCAAATTAACTTTTCTTTTTGTTGAAACGGGGAAATCAATGCCTAGTGCAAAAATATTTTTCTCTATTTTTCTATTTTTCCACATGTGTGGAACATAGACCTTGATGCTTGGTGAAAAACCTATGTTCACTAGAAAATTCTTGCCTTTGGCAGGAATGCTTATGTTTTTTTTTGGTTTGTTGGACAATTTTAATTGTCTTGGTTGGCATGCCGGCAGTAATATGCATATTTTTGTTAAGGTTTTCATTTTTCTATGTTTTTTTATGTGCATGGAAAAATATATTTATGGCGTCTAGTTGGATACTGGTTATTTTTGCTGGTTGAAGATAGTATTTTTCATTTCTAAAAAAATTGAGAAAAAAATGTCATCCAATGGGGGAGAGGGTGGGTTAAAAGATTAACAACACTTTTAAGGTTTTTCTTGTTTGTAATGAGCAAGCATGTACATGTGTACCTGGTTATAGTTCAAAGTTGATGGGTGTTGTGTGGTGAGAATATGTCTTGCATGGAATCTTCAAAATAGGGTCTGGACACGCACAAAGTGGTATGTTGTGTTTAAGGAACGAATTGTGCAATTGGTTGTTGTGCATTAGAGTTCACAACACATTACCAATGGTGATGAAATTATTGGAGTGGTGATGATTTGGTAGCAGTTTTTCTTGCAACGAGTTTCAACAGAAGATATTTTGTAATGATGATGGCCATCCTACCAATTGTTTGTCATGGAGTGTGTAATTATCTAACAATTTCTAATTTTGGGGACTCTACACCAAACACAGGGGCTATTCATTATGTGTTTCTTTTCAATGAGCTTGTGAAGAGTCCTCCCTATGGCCAAACCTATTTTAAAAAACCAGTGGGATGCTTTAGTGATGGAAAGATCTCTGTTGATTTCTTTGGTATGTAACTGATAGCTATATTGGGTTGTGCTTAAACATTTCCTCATTTTTCATTTACCCTTTTCTAATATGATAAGGGGCTTGTTAAGTTATAGCCCTAGAAATTTTAAAAATAAGATGTCAATGTGTGATTAGTGAAATCAAAATGAAGCATAAAACACAAATCTAATGCATAAAACAAAGATTATACCTCACTATGATCCACAAATCCAAAATAGAGTTGTAGAAGCTTGCACCCAAGAGTTCCTAGATATACCCAAGATGATGGATTCTATGTGAAATGCTCTCACAAGTGCAACTCACAAACTAACTAGCTCAAGAGATATTTTAGCATGGTAACACTACTTAGAAATTGGATGATCAAATGGCTTGGAGGATGTTGTATTTATAGGTATTTTGGAGAGATTTTGATCCAATGGTTGACATTGATTTGGGAGATCAATGGTGGATGATGAAGATGATGTGGAGGGCCTATATTTCATCTTAGAAAATGAAGGGCTAAGAATAAAGATGAATTTTTCATCTTGGGAAAGGGGTGAATTAAATAAAGTTGGGTGAGATGGATTATTTATGAATTAAAAATTCACATGGGGAAGAGTAAAATGAATTAAAAATTCATTTGGGGAAGAGTGGATATTAATGAGTTATGACATGTGTAAGGGGTGTAAGAGGTATTAAATGAGGATTATGACACCTGTGTATAAAATTTGATTTATATGGGATATATTTCAATTTTTTTATTTGTGGGATGTGGGGAGAAGTGTTAATCAAGGTTTGACCATCTTAGTTAGGGCGATTAGTCTAATTAATATAGCTGGAAAAAATTAGGGAATGGGTTAATGGGAGGTTAAGATTAATTAAATAAGGTTTTATTTAATTAATCCTAGGTCTAGGGTCATGTAGGTTAGGCTAGGTAATTAAATAATAGATATTTAATTAACTAGGGTAGGAATAGGTTGATTAATATGCTGAATTAATTAGATAAACATGATTTACCTAATTAATTTGATTTAGTGAAAAGGGGGAATTAACCAAATAAATATTGCATATTTATATAATCAATTAGCTAAGGTTGAACTATTGAAATAATTAAATTAATCTAATTGTATGGGATAAAATGATGAAAAATTAGGTGATGAATGGATAATTAATTAAATAAAAATTTAATTAATTGATTAGAAGGGAAATTGGTATGTTTAGGGATGTCGGGAGTTGGTTTGACGATGAAGACATTTTTAGGTGTCTACATTTTTTCCTCTTTGATGTGGCATCAGGACCTAGTAGGGAAGTGGTGTTAGGTCAAAGAAAAATATGCCCAGCTACCTGGAAGGAATGGAATGCGTGAGGGATGTCCCCTCAAGAGGTTGGTGAAAAATAAAAAAATATTTAGGCGAGCTCTCGAAAGGATGCGACGGGAGTGAAATTTGGATAGGGGAGAGAAAATTGGGTTGATAGGAAGAAAAACAAGTGAAAACAGTTGTGATCTGCACCCTGGTGAAGAAAAACTATGTGGAGGGATGACATGGATTACTATAATTAGAAGAGTGGGCCCTAATAGTGCCACATTTACACACATCGAGCCACTTAGAAGAAGAAGAGAAGAGGAGATGGCAGATTGTAATCCCATGTTCCCGTGATACACTCACATTTCAGAGCGCTTCCGACCATACAGGAGGTCACCAGAGGCTGGACCGCAGGTAGGCCCTAACCCTAGCTTTGTCATTTTTTTGTTTTTGTCACATTTTTTTATGCTGGGAAATGGGATTTTGAGTTTTGGTGCTATCAAGCAATCACCTAGTGCAAAAAGGTGTGTGGATTAGTGCCATCCTATGGATTGGCACTATCCGTTTAGGATAGAAAAGGGGCAAATCAGTGCCAAAACATCACATTTTGGCACCATCGTCTATTTTAGCATAATACCGCACAGGGGCTAGGGTTTGGAAAATTAGCGCCAAAAGGGGGCTAGGATAGTGCAATCCTCTGGATCAGCGCAATGGTTTGGACTAGTGCTATCATGTAGATTAGCATGATATTGGAAAGTAGTGCCATCCTTTGGATCGACGCTATCGAGAAAAGTAGTGCCATCCCTTGGATTAGCGGCAAAAGGCAAAGTGGCACAATATTATGAAATGGCGCAGAAACTCTGCACAGTGGTGCTATACTCTATTCTAGCACCATATGGAAATTGGGTTGCGCCATCTGTAAAGTTGGTGCAAAAGAGATGTATTGTGGTGCCAAAACTAGTTTGGCTTCCAACAGCAGAAATGTGATGTGAAAGGTTTGGTTTTGGAAGAATAGGTCAGTTTTTTATAAGCATTTATGGATGCAAGTGACGAGATCTTTTATTATGTACTCTTGGGAGTGACGTGTGCCTTCAGTGATGGAGCTATTTGATGTGTTTGATGATGCTACGTGAGGTCAACTGGCGCGACTAGGGCTTTTGACACCCACATAGATGCCAGTGCTACGAGCTCATAGAGCTTTGATGACAGCTCTCCTAGAGCGTTATCGCCCTGAGACATGTTTTTTTCTGCTTCCTATGGGTGAGATTACGATCACACTTGAGGATGTTTATCGCATCCTCAAGATACTCATTCATGGACATTGAGTGATATATGATACGAGGAGGGGACAGAGGGCCCTACTTAGAGTATTTACCCGTGGTCAGATAGTGTTGGTATCAGAGAGTCGAGAGATGAGCTATGAGGGGACACTCGTGGCAGGAGTAGATCATTTCTCGTTATTCTTGAGTGCATTGATTGGAGGTGTAGTGATGCCAGATCGGCGTGGCAGAGGCTTTCCAATCAGGTGGGAGGAGATGATTGAGGGGATGGTTCAACATGGGACGGTGTATGCCTGGGGGCCCTGTATGCTAGTGCAACTATACCATGAGATGCATACAAATGTTTATCATTGTGATTCAACATTGTCAGCCAGAGTTACTTTTCTACATGTATGGGCTTGGGAGCATATTGTGATTACTAAGACGAGGTGTGGATATTATCGCTGTTGATTTGAGGCTTTTGTCTTTTTGTATCAAGATACAGAGGACACGTACACAAGGTAGGTTTGATATTGGCGGTGAGTACTGGATGATTTGATTCGGGTTACTTGGCGACCTTATATCAGGGTGGAGCCATGGCCAGATGATGACATTCACATGCCCTACACATTCCAGCTGTGATACCTAATGGGTCGAGGCAACCATACTATTGACATGTATCTATTGTTGCAGGTCATGCAACAGTTTGGATTATGGCAGGATGTTCTGCAACCGATGGTGATATTTGCACGGACTCCTTGAGATGCACATTTGTGGCCCTCAGACATACAACCACAAGTTGCCATATCAGACTTTATGGCCTTTGGAGCTGATGATATGGGATTTGAGGAGTGAGGTCAAAGATGCAGGAACCACGCCTGTATATGACACATGGTGGCAAATGTGGCAGCCTATGGGTTTTACAGATCTGACAGAGGAGGTAGTTATGATAGATGAGGCTGGAGTAGAGGGAGATGATGAGGGTGGATTGGAGAGGGATGAGGAGGATGGATTGGAGGGGGATGAGGTTATTGAGGATTACATTATGGAGGAGGAGGTGGACATCAGAGATGATGATGATCCGATTGATGTTTTGGCAGTAGCAGCAGTTGGGCAGGCAAGGGTTGGAGGAGGGGGACAGGCAGGGGTACTGCATGTACCAGGACAGGGACAGGCAGGGGGGATTAGCAGTTGCCCCAGCAGTAGGTACCTATAATGCAGGTACATTTAGGAGAATGGTGGAGGCATAGGGCACCCCAACAGTGGGGCTTAGGGTAGTAGAGGTAGTGGACAGATAGGGAGCTTATTCCCCCACCAAAGGTACTACTACAATAGGGGCAGGTAGCTGTTACAACATAGTACGTACCCGGGCCAGAGGTAGGAGGTTCGGGGGCAAGTGGAGGTTCGGGGCTGAGAAAGCGTTCATCCTGTTGACAGCCTCGTGTTAGGGCTAGCTGACAGAAGATATCAATTAAATGCAAATAAAGATTAAACAGAGGAATGAAAATACATAGAAATAATAACAGCAAGAGACAAGTTTTAACGTGGTCCACCCAAACTTAGGCTACATCCACCAACAGAAAGTCTAATATTATTATCTAGTAAATCAAACTGATTACAACTAGTAATCCTTGCAACTCAATACTGCTGCAAAAATACTACAATACATCAATGGAAACCCTAACCCTTAGCCACTTTTATCAAGCCTTATGTCAGTTACAAAAATAAGGTTTTTTTATGTCAGCTAATAGAAAAATAACTCCTGACGCCTTTATAAAATAATAGGCAATTTTTGCTTTGGGGGTGCTGCCCCCAAGCCCCTGATTGGGGGCGCTGTCCTCGAGCCCCTAGCTGGGGGTGCTGCCCCCTACAGCCCCCTCTAGGGGTATTGCCCCTAGACCCCCACCGTGGGCTCCACCCTTGGGCCCCCGCAGGAGGGACTCTACCCCCTTGCACTCCCCCGTTAAATAATTTGAGGGGAAATTACACCGATAAAAG
The DNA here is from genome assembly GCA_027924645.1 of Cunninghamia lanceolata. Classification (NCBI taxonomy): domain Eukaryota; kingdom Viridiplantae; phylum Streptophyta; class Pinopsida; order Cupressales; family Cupressaceae; genus Cunninghamia; species Cunninghamia lanceolata. Next base: position 2,077,060 of record BSBN01001396.1, on the reverse strand, counting down.
GGGGAAAAACTTAACCTCTGAGTCTGATTAGGCTCCATATAACAACAATCTCCCACTTAGAGACTGATCAGACTCCACACCATATCATCTCCCATTTGGAGACTGATTATAACACCGCTAACCCTATAGCTCCCACTGGAAATAAGCACCCTGGACTCTACTGTTCTAATTTTGTTTTCAGTCTTGAAGACCAACCGAAGCTGAAGAGGAGCTCAGCTTCTCCCTTGTCACTTTCTTTGTAAACATATCTGCTGGATTTTCATCTGTATGTATCTTTTCTAGCCTTAACTATCCATCATCCAACACTGACTAAATGAAGTGATACCTCAACTGTATGTGTTTGGTCTTTGAATGCAAGGCATAATTCATTGCAAGATGTATGGCACTCTGACTGTCCGTAAACAAATAACTATTAGCCTGTTGTTTGCCCAATTCTTCCATGAAGGATTGCAGCCATATCATCTCCTTGCTTGCCTCTATTGCAGCTACATATTCTTCCTCTGTGGTGGATAAAGCAACCACCTTTTGCAACTTAGAAATCTAACTCACCGCTGTCCCACCTACAGTAAAGACATAATCTGTAGTACTCTGCCTGGTATCAATATCCCCTACCAAATCTGAGTCTACATAACCTGCTAAATTAGTATTAGAGCCCCCAAAACATAAGTGTTTATTGGATGTACCTCTCAAATATCTGAGAATCTATTTTACTGCATTCCAATGCTCTAATCCAGGATGACTCATATACCTGCTTATGACTCCTACAACATGTGCAATATCCGGTCTTGTGCATACCATGGCGTACATTAAACTTCCTACAGCTGAAGTATATGGTACCTTGGATATTTTTTTTCTCCTCTGGTGTATTAGGACACATCTCCTTAGTCAATTTCAAATGACTAGGCAAAGGTGTGCTGACATCTTTTGCATTCTCCATATGGAATCTCTACAACACCTTTTCAACATAATCAGCTTGAGATAGAGTCAATTTTCTGTTCTTCCTATCTCTGCAAATTTTCATACCAAGGATTTGTTTTGCTGCCCCCAAATCCTTCATAGCAAATAACTGTGCTAACTGTTGTTTTAACTCTCTTATGTGATCCATGTTAGACACTGCTACAAGCATGTCATCAACATATAAACATAAAATAATGTAGCTGTCATTATCCAACCTCTTAAAATAAACACAATGGTCAAAATTACACCGGTTGTAGCCTTGCTCGGCCATAAAACTATCAAATTTTAAGTACCATTACCGAGGTGCTTATTTTAGGCTATACAAACTCTTCTTCAATCTGCATACTAATTTCTCCTTACTTGTAAGCTCAAATCTTTGGGGCTATTCCATGTATATCTCCTCCTCCAAATCACCATGGAGAAAGATAGTTTTCACATCTAGTTGTTCCAAATGCAAATCTTCGGTAGCCACAATACTTAAAACAGTATGAATAAAAGTCATCTTGACAATCAGAGAAAATATCTCATCAAAATCAATGCCTTTTTTCTGTGCAAATCCTTTTACAACTAGCCTAGATTTAAATCTTTTCTTACCTCCATCTTCCTCTTTCAACTGATAAACCCATTTGTTTTGTAAAGCCTTTTTACCTGCAGGCAACTTACATAATTCCCAAGTCTAATTTTTAAGAAAGGAGTCCATTTCTTCTTTCATTGCAAGCTCCCACTGAACCTATGTATCCACTTGCATAGCTTCATCATACCCTTCTGGTTCACTAGCATCTGTTAACAAAATAGAATACAAAGAGGGAGAAAACCTTTCAGGAGGTCTACTTAGCCTTGTTGACCGTCTAACATTCATTGGAGTTTGTGGTATTTCTGGTTGCTGTTACAGAGCATGAGGAACCACTGGAACATCACTATTTGGAGTATCATTTAGAACCACATAATCATTTTCTTTCTTCTCATGCTATTGCAACTGATCTTTGTACAACACCTTCTCATTGAATACAACATCCCTGCTTCTCACAATTTTCTAATTTTCAAAATCCCAAAGCCTATAACCAAATTCATCAATGAAATACCCAATGAAAGTACACTTTTTTGATTTTGCATACATCTTGGTTCTATTTTCAAAACCTACATGTGTAAATACTTCACATCTGAAGGTTTTGAGAAAAGAATAACTCACCTTCTTACCTGTCCATGCTTCCTTTGGAATACCATAGCCTAAAGGAACTGAAGGACCTCTATTAATTAAATATACAGTAGTATTGACAGCCTCTACCCACATGTTTAAAGGCAACCCATCATGTAATCTCATGGTCTTTGCATGCTCCATCATTGTCCTATTCATGTGTTCATCCACTCCATTTTCCTATGGAGTCCCTAGAACCGTTTTCTACCTACGAATTCCATTAAAGGAACAATAATCCTCAAATTCTTTGCTACAATACTCACCACTATTATCATATCTAAGACATTTTAATCTTTTACCTGTCTCATTCTCAACCAAGCTTCTCCATTTCTTAAATGTTTCAAATACATCAGATTTCTGCCTAAGAAAATAAATCCATACCTTCCTAGTTGCATCATCTATGAATGTAACATAATACTGAGAGTCACCGAGAGAAGATACCTGAGCTGGTCCCCATACATCTATATGCACAAGCTCCAACTTTTTATCTTTCTTTTGCTTCCCATCCTTGAGAAAACTAACTCTCTTTTGTTTTCCATACACACAACTTTCATAGAAATCCATATTAATACATTTCAGACCTGGTAAAACTTTTTTAGAATGAAGTACCTTCATACCTTTTTCACTCATATGCCCAAGTTTGTTATGCCACAATGTTGTCTCAGAACCTACAGCAATTGTTTTAGTCTCTTCCTGTGAACCTGCAACAACTGTTCCTGAACCTATTTCTTTTTTCTCTGCAACAGCTAAAGTAGAAGGAACAGTATGACCTGTACAAAGATATAAGGTGCCTACTTTCACACCTTTTGCTACTATTAAGGCACCTTTTGAAACCTTCCAATTTTTATCAGTAAATGTAACAATACAACCTTCTTCAGCTAGCTGCCCTGTGGAATTAAATTCCTACTAAGCCTTGGAACGTGCCTTACCTCTTGTAGTAGCCAATGATTCCCATTCTACAACTTAATCTTAATTCTTCCCTTTCCAACAATCTGACAGGGTTTGTTATCACCCAAATAAAGCAGTCCAAAATCCCCTTAGACATAATCAAGAAAATAACTTCTATGGGGCATAGCATGAAATGAGGCTCCTAAATCTAAAACCCATGAATCATTAGCATTATCTAGGGAGAGAATAAAAGAATCATCTTTAGATTTATTACTTACCACATTTGCCTCCTTATTTCCTTCTTGTTTGTCTCCTTTATTCTTCCAAGACCAGCAATCTTTCTTCAGATGACCTAGTTTCCCATAGTACCAACAATCCTTCTGTCCTCTGGATTGGGATTTCTTGTCCTTTGATTTTCCTCATGACTTCCCATGACCTCCAGAACCTTTTCCTCTCTCCTTTGATCTGCCCCTGCTTTCTGCATTCAAAACACTACCTGATGTGGACACTCCTGAGCTTTTCCATTGCATTTCCTTGCTAAGGATAACACCAACAACATGATCAAATTTTAAAGTGTTTGAACCAAAGACAGAGTTACTTACAACCATTACCAAGTTATTCCAACTTTCTGGCAAAGAACATAAAACCAAGAGAGCCCTCACCTCTTCCTCAAATTTTACTTTTATAGAAGTTAACTGACTGACAATCATATTAAACTCATTTAAATGATCTGTCATAGATCCACCTTCAATCATTTTCAGATTAAACAAACGCTTCAGGAGAAATACCTTATTTGAGGCTGAGGGTTTTTCATACAATTTAGCCAAAGCTTTCATCAGTTCACTTATTGTCTTCGCTTTTGTTATATTGAATACCACGAATGGTGCTAGGCACAACCGAATGGTTCCCAGTGCCTTTCTGTCCAGAAGTTTCCAATCCTCATCCATCATTCTTGTCAGTTTCTTGAATACTCCTTCCAATGGCCTCCATAAATCCTTTTGATAGAGGTAATCCTCCATCTGCATCTTCCATAACTGATAGTTCTACCCATTAAATTTATCGACCTTCAATTTACCCTCATCCGCCATTTCTCCCACTCAACCATGAGACCTTCCTACAGACGATAATCAAACACAGCCTACTCTGATACCATTTGTTAGGGTTAGTTGAAAGAAGATATCAATTAAATGCAAATAAAGATTAAAAAGAGGAATGAAAATACACAGAAATAATAATAGCGAGAGACAAGTTTTGATGTGGTTCACCCAAACTCGGGCTACATCCACCAACAGAGAGTCCAATATCATTATCTAGTAAATCAAACTGATTACAACCAGCAATCCTTGCAACTCAATACCGCTGCAAAAATGCTACAATACATCAACGGAAACCCTAACCCTTAGCCACTTTTATCAAGCCTTATGTTGGTTACAAAAATAATTCTAACCGCATTGATAAAAGTGGGGAAAATTTAACCTCTGAGTTTGATTAGGCTCCATATAACAACACCTTGGAGTGAGGATGAGGAGGCGATAGAGACCCTGCGGGGATAGGTCGCTAGCCTATAGGAGACCTTATGGAGCCAAGTGCTGAGTTAGTGCAGTTGCGGGGCATGGCTGCATTATTGGACGGTTTAGTTGGGTAGATGAGTGCACTACAGGCACAGTTAGCACAGGCACAAGGTGAGATAGTTACCCTAATAGGAGAGAGGGCTTAGCGGTAGGCAACAAAGGTTAGAGCTCAGCAGGCAAAGGCTAGGGCCTTGCAGGTAGAGACGAGGGCCCAGCAAGCATAGGGGAGAGCTCAGTAGGAATAGGGGCTGGTGGCCAGCCTACAAGGGGTTGTGGCAGGGATAGGCATGGGCCTTGTATTGACACTGATACAGACACAGATTACTCAGTTGCAGGCACATATTAGGGGGTTGCAGGGATAGATTGGGGAGTTGCAGGGGCAGGTGGGAGAGCAGAGAGCCTGAGCTGAGTACTATCACGCGGCCTACTGTTTAGCTATTCCAGAGGGTCAGAGGATCTTGAGCTACAGCTAGCAGAGCATGTCTTGGAGGTCTGGGTCCCACAAGTCTCGATCCATTCACAGTGCAGCAGCCGATGGGCCCTCCACTATAGGTACCACAACATCAGCAGGTACATCCATAGCCATAGCCAGGATCCCCTACTGAGTCAGGCAGAGGTTCATCAGTCCAGGGGTGATGTATAGTGTTGTATATATTTTTGAGCCCTTTGAGGTCTTTTGTATCATGACTTGTATTAGTTTGAGTGATGTACATTATGTATTATGAGACTTGATGATCTATGGTGATGATGATGATTTATGCATTTATGATATGTTATGAATGTATGCATTTATGTTTCCTACTGATGCTTATGTTTATGGATGTTTATGTTTATGGATTATGCATATTATGATGATGCAATGATTTTATGAGATGCTATGTATATATTAATGATGTATGTGATGGATATAATGTTATGACTTGCCTATGGTGATGTGACGATGGATGTTCAGTCAGATTGTATGGATGTAGAATGTGAATTATAGCTATGCAGTTTGTGGGATCAATCATATCATATCAGGTACTAAATCACGACATATGTATTATTAGTTAGATTTCCACATGTATGTAATAACAACAAGATTTATGATAATGATAGATCATGGATGTTATATGTTTTATCTATGTGATATGTATGCATGTTTTGACTATGGATTATCATGTGAATGTGAAATGCAAATAAATGCTGAGATTAATAAACATTTATTATGGATGCAAAAATGTAACGGAATGGAAATATATGCTTATCTTAATAAACATATATTATGTATGCAAATGGAAAAAATGAAAATGCAATAGTTTAAATGGTTATGATAATGCAACTAATGGTTTAAGGTAAATGATGTACGTAGTGATCAAGTCATGATACACATGATGTTTTTGTAAAACTCTGGATGATGTAGGGGGATAGGTAGGGAGGGGAAATGATTTATGGACTAGGTAAGGGTAGGATTGGTTATAGTTAGATTGGGGAAGGGAGTGGGATGGGGAATGAGGGAGTTTCTAGGTCATGATACACCACATCATTGAGAGGGGATTTGTTTCGGTTCGGGATGGTTTAGGGATCAATGAAAAGTATGGTTAGTTAAAAGAATGGGGGAGGAGAGGGGATGAATAGATGGGGGGTTGAAAAATCTAGGCCCAAATAGTATGGTTGGATGAGTGATAGAAAGAGGACTTGAGCTAGCAATAGTAGTTGCATAAGATTAATTGAGAGCATTTCTAAATTTATTGTAGCAATGTAGGATACACTTCACAAAGTTATGAGATGACCTAGGTGATAATATCTATGCCCAATTGCATGGACTAGACCCACAAACAATAGGTTGATTTCATGCATGCCTAAGGTAGTATAACCTTGCCTAGCTGGGGAAGGGGACTCATAGCCAAGAGTGCTCATAGTGCATATAGAGTATTAACACTTATATTTGCGAATGAGACACATCATGCTAGAACCGACCCAGGATTCAAGATATGAATGCTAGTCTTGGATTAATGAAACCAACCCACAAGCACATCATACAGAAACAATGACCATGTCTACTCTAGGTGCTATCCACCACTTACCATGATATAATGAGATCAAGGTAGCTTTGGAAATGACCTAGAGCGAGATAAGAAGATAAAAATCAATAATCAAAAAGACCAACAAAAAGATACAAATAACTATTGTGTGCTCTTGCCAAGATAAGTGTTGATAGGATGATAGATTCTTGTCCATTGTAGGAATGATATATCCTAGGACGTGAATCAGTTGGATTTTGTTGGATAATTTTTGAAAGGTGAGCAAAAGGACAATCAAGCCATGTGTTGGATTATAGTTGGTATGTTGATTGATGATTTTTGCGTGAGGCGTGATGTTTCAAGCGTATGTTTGGTGTGTGTATCATTTGTTGGATCTAGTAAGCTCAGTAAATAGGGACCATCCAAATGGGTTGGATGGGTGTATCTTATGTACCTAAGTAATGGATACTTCCTTCGTATTCCAAACTGCCTACATAACCTGTGTCTATGGGGTCAAGGTACTTTCAAGATGCGGGTGAGATGAATATGTAGTTCTGGCTAGAATTGATGATGTGGGAATGGTTTAGGATGGATGTTGAGGATGAAGTGATGATGATTTTGGGTGTTTGTGAGGATGTTGGAAATCATGATGATGTCATGGGGGTGGATTTGGAATTTTTTTGATTTTCTAATGTTTTTTGATTTTTGATTTTTCTAATGTTTTTGGATTTTTGGATTTTTGGATTTTTTTAGATTTTTAGATTTTCTATTTTTTTTGAATTTTTTTGATATTAGTTGTACAGAAGGAAGCTTACAAGGATATTTGTACCATGGATTAGCCTTGGGTGCGGGGTGGGTGATTGATGTTTTAGAATTCCAAGCCATGGAAGGTGTTTTTGATATGGAGTGTCATGATGGAAAGAGGACTTATCGGATGGTAGGACCGGCCACTACACATGGCACCTGAAATAGGTTTTCACCATGGTACCAATCCAAGGCGTCACCAAAGTGATTTTCACCATTGGACATCTTTATTGCACTTAGGTTTTTCTTGATTTTTTAATTTTTTGATTTTTTCTATTTTTTGATTTTTTCTATTTTTTGATTTTTTTCTATTTTTTTGCTTGGGATACTCGATGGGTTATGCATAGAACTTTTTCATATGCAAATTGTTCATAGGCTCATCCAGAGGCTACCCCTCAGGTGTTGCAAATTGATATGCCCTTGATCCGTAGCTGGCAGTGATGACATAGGGCCCTAACCAATTGGGTTCAAATTTTCCTTTCTTAGGGCGTTTCTACAGATTCTTCTGATTTTCCATGAGGACAAGGTCACCTACTTCAGACTTGCGGTTCTTGATTTTCTTATTGTAGCTTCTTCTTCGGCAGTTTTGGTAGGCCTGTAGATGGTTCAGTGCATCTAGGCATTTTTCATCCAGTAGTTCTAGCTCGTGCAACCTTGTAAGTCGGTATTCCTCATCAGTGATTATATTTTGTAGAGATACTCTTAGGGATGGGAGCTTGACCTCAATAGGTAGGATGGCTTTAGATCTGAATACAAGGGAATATGGAGTGGCTCATGTGGGTGTGCGGATGCTTGTACGATAGGCCCATAGGGCGGGATTGAGTTGAAGGTGCCAGTCATGACCAGCTTCATTAACGGTTTTCTTTAGAATATGCAGGATGGTTTTGTTTGAAACTTCAACTTGACCATTACCTTGGGGATAATATGGAGTGGAGAAATGATGTTAGATTTAGAATTTCTCACATAGGGTGTGGACTTCTTGGTTTTTGAATGGTTTCCCATTATCTGTGATAATGGAATGGGGGATGCCATAATGACATATGATGTAATGAAGGATGAATTTGGATATTTGGGTTCCAGTGGTGAAAGTGAGTGGTATTGCTTCCACCCACTTGGTGAAGTATTCAATGATGAATTTATGGCCATTAGATGATGGTGGATGGATCTTTCCTATGAGGTCGACCCCGCACTGTGAAAAGGGCCATAGAGTTGTAATTGGTTATAGTTCCTGTGATGGTGCATGAATGAGATCTCCATGCTATTGACATGGCAGGCACTTTTTTATGAATTGGTAGGCATCTTGCTCCATGGTTGGCCAATAGTACCCTATTCTCAAGATCTTAGATAAAATAGGTCCACTCAAGTGTGCCCCACAAATACCTTCATGTACCTCTTGCAAGGCCACTTCAGCTTCCCTAGAGTCTAAACATTGTAAAAGTGTACCATCAAGACTCCTTTGTATAGGGTGTCTCCTACGAGGGTGAAGTGGGAGGCTCGGTGAATGAAGCTCTTTCGTTGCGAAGTGGAAGGGTTGGGGGGAATGATGTTATCATGGAGGTACATGTATGTTTCTTGATACCAAGGGGATAAGGGACTAACAATTTCGCACACTAGCTTTGATTGGGGAATGTCATAGGCCAGTATAGGGAGTTCTTCGATCAGGTACTCGCACTTCTTGCTATCTTTCTTCATGTCAACCAGGGATCCGATTGTTGCCATGGCATCTGCAGCTTTGTCGTTTAGCCTTGGGATTTGATCAAAATGAATATCATCAAAATAGTCTTTGAAGTCATCCACCATCTTTTTGTAAGGCAGGAGTTTATCATCCTTAGTTTTATATTCGTTGTTCACTTGTCAGATGACTAGTTGGGAGTCGCCATATACTGTCATCTTCTCGATTTTCCACTTGATTTCTATGCAGAGTCTTGTGATGAGAGCCTCATACTCTTCCATGTTATTGGTGCATGGAAATGTAATTTTGAATGACTTAGGGATGGTGTCGCCTTGAGGGGTAACAAACAAGATTCCTACCCCTGAGCCTCGGTGTGTATATGACCCATCAAAGTACATTTTCCATGATTCTACTGTTGGTGCTACTGTCAATATGGCTTCATTAAGAAAATCTGTGAGTGTAGGATGTTTTGTGGGAATAGGTGCCTCAGCCAACTGATTAGCAATGACCTGTCCTTTGATAGCTTTTCTCTCAGTGTACTCAATGTCAAACTCGCTTAAGATCATTACCCATTTGGCCATTCTTCTAGTGAGGGCGGATTTGTTTAGCAAATATTTCAGCGGATCAATCTTGGCAATGAGCTTAGTTTTATGATTGAGCATGTAGTACCTTAACTTCTATGAAATAAAGACCACGGCTAAGCATGCTCACTCAATGGGAGTGTAATGCAGCTCATAGGTCACCAAGGTGTGGCTGATATAGTATATAGCTCTTTCCTTTCCTTGTTCATCATGCCATGCCAACAAGGCCCCAATAGCCGTTTCAGTTGTTGAGATGTATAAGATTAGGGGCTCTCCTTGCTTTGGTGGAGTGAGAACAGAAGGATTAGCCAAGTACTCTTTTAACTAGTTGAAGGTAGCCTGACACTAATTGTCCCATACAAAGGCTGTATTTTTTCTAAGTAGGTGCTGAAATGGCTGACATTTATCGGCAAGCTAAGCAATAAACTGAAAGTTAGACTGGAGCTTCCCTTGTAGACTTCATAGTTGTTTCAATGTCTTTAGAGGAGGCATCTCTATGATGGCTTTGACTTTAGCAGGATCTACCTCAATTCCTCTTCTTGAGACTATGTATCCCAAAAGTTTTCATGAAGTGACCCTGAAAACACATTTCTTTGGGTTTATCTACACATTATATTGCTCTAGTCTGTCGAAGATCTTTGCCAGCACGTCCAAGTGTTCTCTTATTTTTGATTTCCCCAACAAGTCATCCACATAATCTTCCATGATGTGATGGAAAGATGACAGTCATGGCACATTGATAAGTAGCTCCTACATTTTTCAGGCTGAAAGGCATCACCACCCAACAATATGTCCCCCATGGGCATATGAAGGAAGTTTTATGCTGATCTTCTTCTGCAATTTTGATTTGATTATACCCTGAAAATCCATCCATTAGGGATAGTATCTCGTGCCCTGCAGTGAGGTCCACTATAATATCGATGTTAGGTAAGGGGAAGTCATCCTTAGGGCATGCTTTGTTGAGGTCCCTAAAATCTGTGCAACATCGGATGCCCCCTTGTGACTTTCACTATAGGCACTATGTTGGATACCCACTTAGGGTAATCAATGGGTCGAATGAATCCCACATCTAGAAGTTTTTCAGTTCTTCCTTGACAAGTAGCGCGATTTGCGAATTCAACTTTCTTAGCTTTTTTTTGACAGGCTTTGCATCAGGCCATATTGCGAGATGGTGAACAACCAAGGAAGGATCTAGCCCCAACATATCTACATAGGTCCATGCAAAGTTGTGGCTTCTTTGTTTAAAGAAAGCTAAGAAGTTCTCCTATTCCATTGTGGTAAGAGACTCTGCCCTGAAGGTGATTTTTGGTGCTTCCTCCATCCCAAGGTTCATTTCTTGTGATGTCTCCACAAGGATCGGTGATCTATTAGGATATACCTTTTCTATTTCAAGAAGGTCCATGCTCCCATCTTCTAGCACATCATGGAGGTTTTCACCAAAAGATACGTCCTTTATTTTTACTTTTTCTTCGCCTAAAAGTGCCACATAGTGGTTTTCACTAGGGGCGTCGTCTTTATTTTTATGTTTTTGTGACTAGGAGCATGGTTAGTCTCACTGAAATAGACAGACGTGTCAAGTTCCATGATGTATCTAGCTCTATGATCTCCCAAGGGGAAGTGATCTCTGACCCCCATCATTTTTGCTATGGCTTCATCATTTTGTGCTATGTCAAGAACATGAGGTCCCTATTGGTCCCAATCTATAAGGTTCGAGTATACAAGGGGTAGGTCATTAGATGAGGATGCTAGGGTGGTTACTGTGTAGATGGTGCATATGGAGGATTCAAAGAATTCAATGAAGTCACTAAAGGAGTCTCGATGGTCTACTTCGTTGATGTTATTAACTTCGGGGGAAATCGTAATGACCTTAGTTAAGGTACATTCGCCACTAGTGAGCATACGCTATTGTTTTCCATAGCCTAATCCTTGAGTGTAGGGATTCCTTGTTGCTTGAACTAGTTCTATAATCCCTTGTGTTAGGTCTCAAAAATGTAGGTCGTTAACCCTAAGAGGTTGCCAGGCTCTCTTGATGTTTTTGGGTAACTAACACGAGGTAGATATGGATAAACCCCCTTCACTTCAGGCTCTACCAGACCTAGGTAGGTAAACCTCTAATTAATAAAGCAGATAAAGAGATGATCACTACTTTGATCAAAATTAATCTAACTATTGATAATGGTACAAATTATAAAACAGATGAAAAGACAGCAAGTTAATTCTAAATGATCTAAATTGTAATGCTAAAACAATAATGCAATCTAATTAAGTATATCTAAAGTGAATTTGTATAAGTGATAATGAAAACACTAGACCAGTGCGTTATTGAATATAGAGTCAGTATGATCATGAAATAAATGACTGTTTGTTAGGCAAAAACTTGAACTATCTGGCATGAAAGAATAGGTATGTAACTTGTACAACCCTACAAGGAAATAGTTAATATTCCATACTTATATATATCCAATTGATAAAATCAAATTACCTACATTCATCTAAAAGGATTTAATCCCTCTTTGAAGGAACCTATCAGAATAATACTGCAATTGTAACAGATTTATCAAAAACTGGAGACATAATACAAACCCTAACTATATGACTCTTCTTATAGATCCATGACAATGTCTTCACAGTTACTGTGACGGATTTAAAGGATTTAATTCTGAAAACAGAAACCAATTAATCTTATCACACTATAACAACAAATGTGTATAGACAACTTGAAGATATACTTGATAACTCAAATTGAATAACAGAGAAAACTTTGAAAGGAGATAGTCATATAATTGAATAAATTAAACAGATAGTTGATATCAAAATTTGCAGTTACTGCTTCATGTTCACATACTTGACTTCATCCGAGAATGCTTGCACATGGTCTACCAGAAATAAAATATATTAAAAGTGAACTGACATTGCTGTTCAAATCTAATCTATAGTATCCCCTCTTCTATTCTCTAATCTCTTTCTGTTCTCTCCCTATTCTATCTTCTATCTTCTATCTATTCTCCTGGACTTGGTCATCTCTTATAAAGAGCGGCATACAATCTTCAGACCAGTTACAATAGTTGTGATGGTTGATAACCGAACAACAATATTTGTTCTAATAAAATAGATTCAAGAAATTTAATATTCATCTTTAATCATCAAATGGATAACCATTTCAGGGTCAAACAAAGATCTTTAACTGTAGTTCTGCTTAATATCCTTCGAGGGTTTTTTAATTATTCCTAAAAATACTAGATAAAACACAAATTAGTCTCTAATCAAATGATCAAAATAAATTTATTTAAAGATATGTATTTACTCAAATAATTACTTCCCTTATCAATGATTTATCAGTTGCTCAAGATCCTTTCGTGGGTGTTTACATAACTCGATATCCGCTGTGTATATCCTGCAAAAAACCCATATTTCAAATGTCAGAAAAATATCTTAGCCATTCAGATTTTAATGTCGTTTTAGGGTTTTTGTTTTTGTATAAGTTGTTCTGTGTTTGCATGGTGGTAGAGTATCAGCGTAAGGTGCATTTTGTTTCACCGAAGGTGTAATGCGAATGTATATCACAAATGTATCTTTAAGAATGTATGTGAGAATGTACATTATGTTGGATACAAAAGGTGACTGGTAGAAATAGTAAAGAGAACCGGTGATAACAAGTCATGTCTTGTATATACAATAGTTTGGCATATCGAAAATATACATTGTTATTATACAAGCCCAATGTGCAAGCGGCGGGACCCACTACTTGTATCCAACCTTCATATACAATGCCTGATACATACAAATTCAATTGTATCTCCTTTTCAGATTTATTCTTTTTATAACCCATCGTTTATTCACTTTTGGGTCCACGACATGTATAAAAAGCAATGCATCGTTTAATATACTTTAAGTCAGGATGCATCGTTTATACCACATTTTAACTTCTTTTGAGTTTTGGCTTGTATGTACTGTAATGTATGTATCTGAAACATACATACAAGGCTCGAAACATACATACAAGGCCCGAAACATACAAGGATAAAACCAATTTTAATACCGCTTTCGGTTTCGTCACTTGTATAAGTGCAATGCATATCGCAATCTATGTATACTAAAATGTATGTCTTCGAAAGCATACATACAACAACTTAACTTTATTTCATACTTTTTTGAATCCATGGTATGTATATTAGCCTTATATAACCCAAAATGTACAATACGTGAAACATACAACAATTTCACCACATTTCATAATCTTTCAGTTCCGTGCTATGCATATCACATTGTATGTACTGCAATGTATGTATACCACAACATACATACAAAGCACAAACATACAAAGACTTAATGTTAATTCATAATTGTTTCAGTTCCAGGCAATGTATATTGTGTTGTATGTACCATATTGTATGTTGCATTCTGCCAAACATACAAACATAACATACAAGCAACGGACCTGATAGAAAATACACTTCAACTTTTAATCTCGTCAGGTCCACCTTGTATGTAACAATAAAATGTTAGCTAAATGCATACAAGTAAACAATGCATCAACCCGATGACTCCTTTATGCGATCATACCACGACCCGATATACAAGGGACTTTGCATATGCATCATACAATGACACAACATACAAACCAATTTGTATATGAGAGAATTTGTATATACAAATGACTTTGTATATACAAACATACAAACCCATACCACAATGCATTTTACCAAAAACACACATAACTTGCAAAATACAAGGAATTTTAAGATGGTTCAAAAAGCAACCCCTATTCATTTTCGACAAGGAATTCACCCATATTCAGCTTTGGTACTTAATGCCATTTTTCCTTTATTTTCAACATAGTTTGTAACTTTTCACTTCCTTGTTTATGGTTCATCTTTAATGAGCACTTCAACCATGTTATATTAAGTCTTTAGGAATCAGAATAGATCAAATCCAAATATTTCTATCAACTCAATTGTTAATTTCTACTTGAAAACAACTGTGGATCTTTCCATATATGCTCATATACTAAAATCTTTGGATGATTGAAACTTAATATTTGCCAAAAAGTAGCCTGGGAATTTCAGTCCCAACAGTGGCTCTTTCTGGGGATGTATGCCCCTTGCGGGCATAGCAAGATCCTAGATTTCTGGAGGAGCAAACCAATGCCTTTTCTATTGGGTAACAGAGTCTACTTTTGCCCCAAAACTGATATGGTCAAAAGACCATATCAGAAAAGAAAATCCATGTCTTTCCCCTGTTAAAAACCTTGTTTTGATCATGTTGTAATGAAACCAATTTGAACATATCATTGAAGTTTGCATGATTGGTCATATCCATATTTAACTGATTAGTGATGCTAGTAAATTCTTCACCATTATGCATTTGAAAACCATCTATAACCTTACACTTGTATGACAGGCTAGACATAATCTCTGTGTGATATTTTATGTAACCGTATTTGCTGTCATCTTCCAAATGATGGTTCTCTATCTGAACTGGGAAGCAGAAGAAATCAATTTGCATCTGATATTTATTTTCTTGAGTCTTGGCACCATCTAATGAAAAAGCATCACTATTATTTTCAGCATCACAAGTAACTTTCCCACATGATTGTGATCTTGAGACTCCATTATCACAAGATTCAATAGAAGCATTTATCTCTAGACAATCACTGCTATCGAATTTACAATCATCAATTGTTTCTATCTCATCTGAATGTGATCCTGATACTATACTTTCACACCAATCATGTGGTCTACTATCACGCAAAGTATCCTCATTGTCAAAGCATATGTATGTTGGACATGGTATTTGAGTATCATCCTTATGTGCATATTTCTGATATTCTATAGTGAGTAATTCTAAAATTTGCTCACTATTAAGTGAGCATATTTTTTTGTCCACCACATTGATGATACTTTCTTCATCTTTTTCATCATTACCACAACACCCAAAATTAGATGTACCCATTTCATCAGCATGGTCACAAGATGATGTATCATTTTGACCATCTAAAAATACTTCATCCTCTTCTTCCCCACACTACTGGTTCATATATTGCAGTGGGTGGGCTGGGATAAAACTCATCTGATATGGAGGCTGATAGTAAACATTTTGTTGTGACACACATTGTTGATATTATGGGGCATACCATTGTCTTGATGGTGGTAGTATTGAGGAATGTTACTTGCATTTATAAGTTGGGGTCCTTGTGGTGGCTTATTATGCTGGATAGGGTTATGGTATGGATCATGAGGTACTCTTGGAGTATATGGAGCGTATGTGTTCTGAGAGGGTACATGTGAATTGACATCACCACTCTGTTTATGTGGAGGGATAGGTTTTGGTGGTTCCAGTACCTAGAGGCCCAATTGTGCCAGCTGTCTATCTAATTCTACTATTTTTCTATCCAGTTCTTTGTTTTTTTGTATCATCTGTGATCTCCTTAGTTCAAAGAATGCATCTAAAGGGGGTATGCTATATTTTTTCATGTTTCATCAATTTTATTTTCAGAGTCACCACCTCTTGTGAGAAGAGGAAAATTTCATCTTTCTGGGTTCTTGTGAGCAGAGTTTACCAGTATGTATTTGAATTTTGTGTAGAGTTGCCACCTCTATTTAGAGGACTAATCAATTTTCTGGGTTTTTCCTTCCTCCAGCAGAGTTATGCCTTTTAATTCTCTGACTCTAATAACATGGTCTACCACTAGGTTTTTCTATGTGTCCCCAATAGAGTCACCAATTCTGTTAGGTCTCAAAAATACAGGTTGTTAACCCTAAGAGGTTACCAGGCTCTCTTCACGTTTTTGCCTAACTGACACAGGGTAGATATGGATAAACCCCCTTCACTTCAGGCTCTGCCAGACCTAGGTAAGTAAACCTCTAATTAATAAAGCAGATAAAGAGATGATCACTACTTTGATCAAAATTAATCTAACTATTGATAATGGCACAAATTATAAAATAGATGAAAAGTCAGCAAGTTAATTCTAAATGATCTAAATTGTAATGCTAAAACAATAATGCAATCTAATTAAGTAAATCTAAAGTGAATTTGTATAAGTGATAATGAAAACACTAGACCAGTGCCTTATTGAATATAGAGTCAGTATGATCATGAAATAAATGACTGTTTGTTTGGTAAAAACTCAAACTATCTGACATGAAAGAATAGGTATGTAACTTGTACAACCCTGCAAGGAAATAGTTAATATTCCATACTTATATATATCCAATTGATAAAATCAAATTACTTGCATTCATCTAAAATGATTTAATCCCTCTTTGAAGGAACCTATCAGAATAATACTGCAATTGTAACAGATTTATCAAAAACTAGAGACAGAATACAAACCCTAACTATATGACTCTTCTTACAGATCCATGACAATGTCTTCACAGTTACTGTGACAGATTTAAAGGATTTAATTCTGAAAATAGAAACCAATTAATCTTATCACACTATAACAACAAATGTGTATAGACAACTTGAAGATATACTTGATAACTCAAATTGAATAACAGAGAAAACTTTGAAAGGAGATAGTCATATAATTGAATAAATTAAACAGATAGTTGATACCAAAATTTGCAATTATTGCTTCATGTTCATAGACTTGACTTCATCCAAGAATGCTTGCACATGGTCTACCAGAAATAAAATATATTAAAAGTGAACTGACATTGCTGTTCAAATCTAATCTATAGTATCCCCTCTTCTATTCTCTAATCTCTTTCTGTTCTCTCCCTATTCTATCTTCTATCTTCTATCTATTCTCCTGGTCTTGGTCATCTCTTATAAAGAGCGGCATACAAGCTTCAGACCAGTTACAATAGTTGTGACAGTTGATAACCGAACAACAGTATTTGTTCTAATAAAATAGATTCAGGAAATTTAATACTCGTCTTTAATCATCAAATGGATAACCATTTCAGGGTCAAACAAAGATCTTTAACTGTAGTTCTGCTTAATATCCTTCGAGGGTTTTTTTATTATTCCTAAAAATACTAGATAAAACACAAATTAGTCTCTGATCAAATGATCAAAACAAATTTATTTAAACATATCTATTTACTCAAATAATTACTTCCCTTATTAATGATTTATCGGTTGCTCAAGATCCTTTCGTGGGTGTTTACATAACTCGATCCCCGCTGTGTATATCCTGCAAAAAACCCATATTTCAAATGTTAGAAGAATATCTTAGCCATTCAGATTTTAATCTCGTTTTAGGGTTTTTATTTTTGTATAAGTTGTTCTGTGTTTGCATGGTGGTAGAGTATTGGCGTAAGGTGCATTTTGTTTCACTGAAGGTGTAATGCGAATGTATATCTCAAATGTATCTTTAAGAATGTATGTGAGAATGTACATTGTGTTGGATACAAAAGGTGACTAGTAGAAACGGTAGAGAGAACCGGTGATAACAAGTCATGTCTTGTATATACAATAGTTTGGCATATCAAAAATATACTTTGTTATTATACAAGCCCAATGTGCAAGCGGCGGGACCCACTACTTGTATCCAACCTTCATATACAATGCCCGATACATACAAATTCAATTGTATCTCCTTTCTGGACTTATTCTTTTTATAACCCATTGTTTATTCACTTTCAGGTCCGCGATATGTATAAAAAGCAATGCATCTTTTAATATACTTTAAGTCAGGATGCATCGTTTATACCACATTTTAACTTCTTTTGAGTTCCAGCTTGTATGTACCGCAATGTATGTATCTGAAACATACATACAAGGCCTGAAACATACAAGGATAAAACCAATTTTAATACCACTTTTGGTTCCGTCACTTGTATAAGTGCAATGCATATATAATGTATGTATACTAAAATGTATGTCTCCGAAAGCATACATACAACAAATTAACTTTATTTCATACTTTTTTGAATCCACGGTATGTATATTAGCCTTGTATAACCTAAAACATACAATATGCAAAACATACAACAATTTCACCACATTTCATAATCTTTCAGTTTTGCGCTATGCATATCGCCTTCTATGTACCGCAATGTATGTATACCGCAACATACATACAAAGTGCAAACATACAAAGACTTAACATTAATTCGTAATTGTTTTGGTTCCGGCAATGTATATTGTGTTGTATGTATCGTGTTGTATGTTGCATTTTGCCAAACATACAAACATAACATACAAGCAACAGACCTGACAGAAAATACACTTCAACTTTTAACCTCATCAGGTCCACCTTGTATGTAATAATAAAATGTTAGCCAAATGCATACAAGTAAACAATGCATCAACCCAATGACTCCTTTATGCGATCATACCAAGACCCAATATACAAGGGACTTTGCATATGCATCATACAATGACACAACATACAAACCACTTTGTATATTAGAGAATTTGTATATACAAACGACCTTGTATATACAAACATACAAACCCATACCACAATGCATTTTACCAAAAACACACATAACTTGCAAAATACAAGAAATTTTAAGATGGTTCAAAAAGCAACCCCTATTCATTTTCGACAAGGAATTCACTCATATTTAGCTTTGGTACTTAATGCCATTTTTCCTTTATTTTCAACATGGTTTGTAACTTTTCACTTCCTTGTTTATGGTTCATCTTTAATGAGCACTTCAACCATGTTATATTAAGTCTTTAGGAATCAGAATAGATCACATCCAAATATTTCTATCAACTCAATTGTTAATTTCTGCTTGAAAACAACTATGGATCTTTCCATATATGCTCATATACTAAAATATTTGGATGATTGAAACTTAATATTTGCCAAAAAGTAGCCTGGGAATTTCAGTCCCAACACCTTGTTCATGAAGGCCAATACTGCCTTGTCCTTTATAGCCCATGTTCTTGACAATTTTTGACCCTTTGCCATAGATTTCAGAGGGTATGGTAGGGGCTTCTTGCTCTGTCTCTTCATCTTTATACAACCATGATGATATGTCTTCAAGCATGTCCTGATCAAGAAGGTGTCTCTTTTCAAAGGTCGGGGACAACTTGCATTTGATAACCACTGTGGAGACTTCTCCCTCCCTCAAGGCATCGAACATCTTAGGATTGGGTAATGTCCCTATTGGGTCTCAAAAATATAGGTTACAAATCCTAAGATGATGCCAGGCTTTATGGTTAGACTTGCAACATTTTTTAACCAACGAATGGAGTTAACCTATATGGTTGATGACTCCGTGCACTTCAGGTTCTACTAAACCTAGGTGGGTCGACCTTGATAGCTAAAGCAGATTAAGAGTTGTATGACTTAGTTGAATTTATGGATCTATTCACAGTGGCATGAAGTGAATTAGATGAAGGCTTACTAAATACTCTTACTAAAATTTGAAATGTGAATGTACAGATAAGATTTTATAAAATTCTAAAATGGAGTGGGTATGATCAGTGCATTCTTCTGTACGCTAATGGAGTCAAGATGCAAAATATATGTGGCTTACTTGTTGGCTACAATTCAAATTGCTTGGCACTTGTGATTGTTTTCACCTTGTACAAACGTGCAAGAATGTAACTATTAGACTCTTCTTTAATGATCCCAAAGATTGTTACCAAGTTACTGTGATTAATTAATAGGAAATTTTAATCCTTTCGAAGGAACTAGTTAATTGAATCACACAAAAGCATCAAATGTATTCTGACAAATCAAATGTAGATTTGAATAACAAGATACAATCAAGTTGGAGACAGTATGATAATTTTATCGATTATATGGCTCTTCTTTAATGATCCAAGTGATACTCCTAGATTACTGTGATCTATTAAAAGGATGTTTAATTCTCAGAGAGAAACCAATTAATGAAACCACACAAGAATAACAAATGTGTTTTGATAAATTGAGTTATGACACTTCAATTTAAATAATATGAAAGTACAAATCTGGAGACAATCAAATAATCAGATATTAACAACAAACAATTGACACCAGTGTTTGGCCACCAATTTATACATTCTTCTCCATTATATAATTTCAAAAGATCTTGCAATACACAACATATTGTTCTATTAAGGCAATTGATCAACTGATGATTTCCTAACCTACTGTTACTGATGATGATCCTTCACTCTTTCTGATTTGTACCTCCCATATATATCTTGCAAATTTAGGGTTGTGACCCTTTTCTTGCCCTTTTCTTGCAGCTCTTCATTTAATTAGTCGTCTTCCGCAATAATTAAATATTTATTCTTAACTTTCTTTATTTTTGCATTCCCTTGAGAAATAAAGTATTTTATCATACTTTGATCTTTAATTCCTTTATATTTTCCTTTGTGTACTTTCACTTTTAACAAAAGTATTCATCCAAGTGAAAATGATTATCCTTCCTTTATCTCTTTGGTGAAATATTTTTATTGGCATAAAATGTTCTCCAGGTAAAATAATTACTTATCGGATTAATTGTCTTTCAATGAAAGTATTTTTAAAATCTTTCCTTGGATAAAATAATTACTTGCCTCATAGAAATACTTCATACCTAAGTGAAAATCTTTTATATCATTGGTAAGATGTGTGTCCGTGAAGCAATAATCCCACACTGAGATTATTTTAATAATTTTTTTATCCCATATTAATATGGTTTCATCAAAGACTTCCATTTGATTGTGCTCATTGGAAAAATAGTTAGGGTTTATTAATAATGTGTCTTCATTCCGAGTATACTCCCTTCTTAATCTTCCTGCCCATGATATTATTGTGAAGAAATATTATTTCTCCTTTGTTAATAGCATCCATTTTATCCCTCGGGTAAGAAGTAATGACTCACCAAAATAATTGTTGTTGTTAATTAACTATCTTGGTGAAAATATTTCATCCCTTGATGAACATGTAATTGCATTTTACACTGTTGAGTGCAATTTTTTACTACTTATGTTTTATCATTATTTCAATAAATCAACTTTGTTCTATTTCTTTTATTCCGTATTGCATTTCATCTAATGGAGAACTTCAACAATATCTTCTTCCTATGTATCAAAGTATCAGAGTGACTTACACAGTCAGAGAAACCTTGAGAACTCATTTTGATGGTATATCTCTTGCTGAAATTGGTCCATCAGCATGACTTATGAGATCGGCATAGTTTAATATTTTCACTCCAACTTTATCTCTCTTGCCAATGAGTTTTTATCAACGAGTTTCTTCTATGTGTTTTCAAATTTTGCCCTAACTGTTTAGCTCAAGCAAGGAGGATGTTGGCAATGATTGTGGTGTCTGGTTTTATACCTGCCATATGCATTTGCTTGAGAGTTTTTAAAACATTATTAACAACTCCATTTTGTGCATATCCTACAATCATTACATTCCATGAGATGAAACAGTTCACGTGCCTTGTCTATGCTTCCACATTTTGCATACATGTCTACCAGAGCATTTCCAACTATAATATATATAAAAAATCCCCCTTCCATTAAGCTTTGATGGATTCCACACCCTGTTTCAAGGCTCCCATTTTGGCATAGATGGGGAGGACGTTGGCAAATGTGAACTGATCAAGTTGGAAACCTATTTGCTGCATATGGTGAAACAGTGTAACTACCTCGTGAGAATCACCATGTCTTTTGTACGCTGCAATAATCATATTCCATGAGACAATGTCTCATTCTTTAATGTGGTCCAACACTTTACGGGCATGCACCAAACTTCTGCAATGGACATACATGTAAATGAGCTTATTATGAAAAGTTGTGCATGTAGCAAATGCAAATCACCTAGAAGCGATTAAGGAGTGGACATTTTTCCCTTGTGAAAAAATGTTCTTGAGAATACAAGTTTGCAATAAAAGATATGCAGAGTAGTCATCACGGGGTTTGTGTGTAGTAAACAGAGCATGCATCGCCTCCTTCAACATAATGCTATGAGACAGAGAGGGTATTGGATAGCAATGGCACTTTATGATTGTAATTGGACAGTGGAAAATGTGTAGTGTTATTCAGTCTATGTCTACCACAATGACATTGCTAGTGGTAAACCTGGGAGCATTGTCACTTTTGTGGATAGTCTTGCGACTTCTATTCTTAGTTGTTCAACCCTTGGATATTTACTTTGAATTCTGATCACTCCACAAATCTGTGACTTTTCATATTTTGTAGAATCATTTTGTCAAATATCTATATTGTTCCATTTCTTTTTAGCACTTTGTCAAATAGCTCATGTGACTTGTCTATGCTTTCCATATCTCAACAAATCACAGCTTATACATTCCTTTGGAAGCATTCTACTAGGTAATTGCACATATTGATTCTCTTTTGTAAACAATTTCATCTTCAAACAACTCCTCTAATTGCCTTTGCCTAAAATTTTCATACATTAACCAAAGAAGGAACAACTTTTTGCTACTACCTATAGTTTCATAATTTAAGGAATTCCATTTTGGCACTATATCAAATAGCTCACATACTTTTCTAAGCTCCATTTTGTCAAATGCCTCACATCATTTTGTCAAACACCCCACTATTTGCTTGAATTATTTCAAACACACCAATATGCCAAATGGTTCTCCCTCTTACATTTGTAATTATAGCAACATAATTCTCTTCTATGGATTAGTTTGAAGTATTTTGGTAAACAATTGGCTTCAGAACTATTGAAGCCATTTCACTAGTGTTGCATTTCTTTCTTTGTGATGTCAATCCTTGCTGTTGAAATCAGGACATTTGGTATTGATGTTGTATTATTCCCTTATTGATTTGCTCAAACTCTAGGTTTTCAAAATAATATGCTTCATGAAATATACCTTGAAATGCAGGTGGAACTTCTCTTTGCACCATTCAATCAGTAACACTTATGTGACATAAGTCAGGTCCCATGTGGGCCCGACTAATTTTTTTTTCCGTTTTGTAACAAGTTTCTGCCTTGAATGACCCAACACCATATCAATATGTTTGTGAGGTGAAAAATGAAATGGGTAGTCATCAATAATCCTTCTTTTGGCATTTTGTTATTGTGAGTAAAACAAGCCTTGTATCCTTCAGAATTGCCCTAGAAAACTGATCAAATCATCTCCTGGAGTGATAAAAATGCACATACATGTAGACTTCTGACCCAATAACTTAGTACAACAAGTGGTTCAGCAAAATGCATCCTGAGGTGTAAGATATTCACATCCAAAGTAGCCTACTTAGCTTGTTTTGCAACTGTACTTGTTTAAAACTGATTAGGGCTCATTAACTTGCCATTTTAAAAAAAATATCAGATCTGATTCTGGGAAGTTGTAACCCGGGGGATTAGCTCATCTAGGTCCAATGAGTATGTGTGCAAGAGGATTATTCACCATTCATCTTCTGTCGTGAAATATTAAGGGCCAAAGTTGACCTCTCTACAACTTTCTGGAAATGCAGATGTCAAAACTAAACTATTACATTTGCTTTTGATTTTGAAAAAATAGCAAACGAGATGCTGGGGTTCTAAGAATTGGCATGAAAGTACATTATCATGAGGGGAATTCAGAACACTAATTGGTTTGCCATTATAATCTTCCAATTGATAAATATTTGCCTCCAAAGTTGACCTCCCAAGCAAATTTCACATTGTGCAGGCAGTAAACTTGACCAGAACCCTTTAACTTTATGCTTCAAAACTCAGTCAAATTTGATCGTAAGAAGCTAAAATCAGGTGTGCTCACTCACATATAGCAGATAAACATGCTTGTAAAGTGATTTTGCATGAAGATGAACATGCTTCAAATTATAATGCTTCAAAGTAGGCCACTAGAGCATATTGTATAGGTGTATTTTTGAATGCTACAGTCAAATTTTACATCATGGGAACCTAAATTTTTTTGCAAAAATTGGTAGAAAATTTTAGGTCCTAATAGTGGCTATGTTTGGGGATATATGCCCCTCGTGGGCATAGCAAGATCCCAGATCTTTGGGGAGTAGACCAGTGCCTACCCCATTGGGCAATAGAGTCTAAACATGAATTTTTCCCTAAGGTGATATGGTTTAAAAAACCATACCACAACTGAAAAACTCATATTTTCCTCTATCAAAAATCTGATTCTCATCATGCAATAGTATCACATGTCTGGAAACACTATTGTCACTTGCCAATGAATACCCATTTTCAATGCTATCATTCATTGTTTTATCACATTTCTTATTAGTCCACATTCTGTTATCAGGCATCACCTTAGAGATATAACACATGATTGTACCAAAAACACAACCATGCTGAATGCAACACTTTTCAATATCAGGCTTCATAAAATTTTTATCTTTTGCAGTATCTTCATCAAATTTAGCATTGTCAAGTAAGGACAATTGTGATATATCAGCTTTAGTTTTATAGCTATTTTCATTATAACTTGATACATTGTCCTTCCCATCTGAAAATGATCTATTCTCATCATACAAAGGATTTAAAAATATATGAAAATCACCCTCACACATACCAAAGCATGCTTCTGTCTGGGTTATTTCTTGTGTTTCATCATACATTGGATTTTAAAAAAATTGAAAGTCATTTTCAGATATGCAGCCTTCCTTTTCCTCAAACTGTTGATTCAGGTATTGAGGTGGGTGGGTTGGGGCAAAATTTGTTTCACTATGGTATTCAGCTGCAATTGGATGTATTATTTGTTCACTATCAAGAAAACCTGCTTCATTGCTTTCTTCATTGCTAGTACATTCTTCAAGTATTGTGTTTTTAGTAACATCCTCATACTCCATACCAATATCCTGTATAAAGGCATTGAAATTTCTAACATGCTCTTCAGTTGATATCTTATTATTCCCAGTGAATTTGGGAACTGTATTTCTCCAATTGTTGTCAATTGGGTATGGATATAGTTGGTATCCTATCAAATCAAATTGTCTACTCATGCCTATGGGATTTGGTGAATAGAGGTTCAAAGGTGGTGGATTGGGGTAATATTGGTATCCATATGGAGGCTGATGATAAACTCTTTGTCAGAGGTGTTGATGAGGGTGTATATTCTGATGTGGCACATGCTGGTGATATTGTGGGACATACCGCTATCCTGGGGATGGATAGTATTGAGGAATGTTGCCTGCATTTATAGGCTAGGGCCTTTGTGGTGGCATACTATGCTGGGTAGGGTTACTGCATGTAGTATGAGGTACTTTTGAAATACCTGGAGCATATGTGTTCTGAGATGGCCCAAGTGAATTGACATTACCACCTTGTTTATGTGGAGGGACATATTTTGGTGGTTTTGATACCTGGATGGTTAATTGTGCCAATTGTCTATCTAGTTCTTGACTTTCTTATATCAACCGTTGTCTCCTAAGCTGTTGTCTTTACCATTCTAGATACACTTCAATCTCTTGGTTAGTCATACTATCAAAATCAATACCGTGTGATCAACAAACCCCTCCTAATTTTCTTCCACTCGTTCCTGGGATTCATTTGCCTTTTGAGGCTCTATCCTGTGATCGACGATATTATTATTTATATTGTTTCCTTTAGGTGGTGTTGAGGGATTTCCACCATTAGTGCGAAATGTTGTGAAAGCTTGCTCTGATGTGTTCACATTATTAGGTGGTTGGATCTGTCCACCCTTTCTTAGGACTCTCTTAGAATAGAGATCTCCTTCCATTCATTATTGGATAATATAATATATCTTTGGTATCTATAATTTATCTCTTTTGATCTGATATTAAAATTGTTTCAGAGTCACCATCTACTTTTCATAAGTAGGAAAATGATTCTGTCTTTCTGGGTCCTTGCCAGTAGAGTTACCAAGTTGTGTTGGAATTCAAAAATGTATTGACTCTGTGATGAGACGGTCTTTAACCAGATTCTGAATTAGTCCCCAGTAGAGTCACCAATTTGTTGGTTGTCAAAAACACTGGTTTTAGACCACAATAGGGTGCCAGTCTGTTGATACATTTTTAGTCAACAAGACATGGTTTATGTAATTGGAAACCCCCTACTCTTTAGGTTCTGCTAGACCTAGGTGGGTGCACCTAAATGATAAGGCAGATTTAAAATCTAAGTGGATTTTGATTTGGCCAATTTTACTCACTATGGCACACAAGTGTGAGATAATTGCAAAGCTTACTTACTAACTCCTAATAAAAGCTTGAAGCATGAAGGATGTGAATTATATTTATATAAAGAGTTCTAAAATTGATCAGTGCCTAATCTATTGGGTGGATGGAGTCAATGGAGAGATGATGATTATGGAGACAGGGGTGTAGAATTGGAAGATTTATTTCTCAGCTTAACTCTAATAGTTGAGCACTTGTAAATGTCTGTACCTTATACAAACGTGCAAGTATATCAATTATTTGAACTCTTCTTCATGATCCCAGTGATATCCCCTTATGTTACTATGAAGTTGTTAAAGGATTTTAATTCAAATGTGAAGAGAAGCCAATTAAGATGATCTACTTAAGAGGATTTTAATCCATACATAGGAACCAATCAAATTAGATTTCTCAAAAAGTAATTTAATCCTTCTGTACATAGAAACCAATCAGCAGCATCACACAATTATAGCAAATGTGTATTGAAAAATCAAATGTATTTTCACACTTAATTTGAATAATATAAACAACCACTTTGGAGACAGCTAAATAACATATGAGCAAAATAAATCCACACAACTACTGAGCACTAAAAATAGATCACCACATAAGATCAATCTGCTCCATTATATTGTTTCAGATAATATATAGTAATTGCATAAGTCTTTTGAAATATGAAATGGATGGGTGGGATGGATGCAATCTATCTTCTTGCTAATGACCTACCTAAAATGAAAATGGTAATGATGCTCTTTCATTCCTACTCTCCTGGCTTATATAGCTATATTTTGAAGAGGATGTACCCCTTCACAAGTGTCTTTTGGAATTTTAGCAATAACAAACAAATTATCATTAGGCTCTAATAAGCCATACATGGATTTTAGTAATATGATCCAAATACTTTTGGCTTAAGTGAGTATCTGCACACTCCACAATGTTCCTTGCTACAAACTCCATAGTAACCATTTCTCCATACATGCACAGGACTCCTCTAATGCAGGATCTTCACTTTTCACAGCCTCCAAGGCTTCATGTAGGATCAATTGGCATTCCTTCACCCAGTCCTACTGATTTCTTAGACTCTTATCATCATTGAATAATGCAGGCACTCCTTCCCTAGAAGCATTAATGAATTCCTTAGCTTCTACTCAAAGGTCCTCATGAAAATCTGTGTGTACCCTAAAGAAATCCTTAGCATTGACAATGGCCTCAGCATCAAGATTGTCTATATTCTAAATTTCTTGGAGTTTTTCTTGAATTCTATCAACCAACCTTTCATGTTCTTGGAGAGCAGTTTGATTTTTGGAATGGGTAACCCAGAATTTACTCATCTACGTCATCATGTTAGTATGTCTCCTTTTGAATACTGTAGAAAGAGCATTGTATCCATCCTGGACTATCTAAGTGCTTGCCTGTGATGCTTCATCCCTGCCCTTTGTCTGGGAACTTTCCCCTTGGGTTAACAGTTTGGTAGGAACTGAATCTTTCAAAAAATCATTTTCCTTTTGCATTCTTTTACAATTTAATTTATACATATCTCTTTCTCGGATCAACATTTGAATCTGTACTTTATTTAATTTAGCCACATTAATACCAATTTCTGCAGTAACCACAAGATCGATCTCACCCACTTTTAGTGTCATCACATGGCCAAATGCCTTTTCTATGTCAATAATGGCAAGCTTCTGGTGTGGAGGGTATAGGGCCCATATCATAAGGGATTTTTCATCAAGATTGTATAGTGATCTAGTATACACCTCTGTCACACCTCCTAAACTGAGTTTATGTTTGGCATTATCATTATGCAGAAAGCTATCAAAAACCAAAGAAGATTTCAAATCCAAACCAGGAAAAATCATCACACCAACTTCTTCTAAGAGTTTCCTCCCCTTTTCTGGAGTCATGTTTTTTATTTCATTTTCAACATCTATTTTTAAAGTATTTAATAACTATTTTTCATTATCTAGTGTGATATCTAGAACTGATTCTCTTATTGCTTTACCTTTATGTTTATACAAGAAAGATTTAAATTTTGGGGATTGGATGAACTAATCATCTAACATAAAAGATTTGTAAGCCAACCACCTGGCATCAGTATCATATGTCTCTTCAATCTCTAATTCTCTGTCAAGAGGCCCGTATTCTTCAATTCTAAGTTTGGGGATTATGTCATGGTAGTCTTGGGATCTTTTATCAAAAGATCCTTCTCTGTAAGAGGATAACACCTCTATCTCCTGCATTTCCTTCCTTCTCTTTTCAACTTCTTGATTATATTCATCAATGGCCAATTCAGCCTCTACCTCCTCCATGTTTCTGATAACATCATCATGAGGAAAGGGAACATGAATATATCCACTCAGATTTTGTTTCCTTCTTACAAAATTAATGAAACCTTCAGGGTCAAACCCTTTTCTTGGTATATCTTTTCTCAATTTAAAATGTAATAGTTTGTCGCGAATAAGGTCATAACCTTCTCTTGACAACATAGTGAAAACTCCAAAACATAATGTGCTTGGCATGAAAGATTGCTTATCATAGGCACTCAAATTCATAACATTTGAATAGTCCATTTGCCTGACAATCTCCAGGTATGCGATTCTGTCTGGTACAATTTTAGGTAACAAAAATGGTGTATCCTCAAAGCCATACACTCTAATCATGGTTGAATTGAGGAAACAATATCAATCACCCCAGTTGTGGTTCACAATTGGTGGTCCTCCGAAATCCTTAGGCCTTAAAAACTTTTTGATTTCATCTGACAAAGAATAACTACATAGATATCCATAACATCTGTACAGTGTTTTAACAAAGAATTCTTCTAAATGTACATAACTAGAATTCATAAATCTACTATCCCATATGGAAGTCCATAATTGTATGGGTAGCATTTGACCATCCTTATCAAATTGTGAAATTTTCAAGTGTTCTGGCCACATTTTTAACTCTTGTCCATAATATAACACCATATACATAAGAGAAGAGTAATGCTTAAAACTCATGGTTGGAGAGCCATTTTTGATGGCCTTCAGTCATGAATCAATTCCCCTAAAGAGGTGTGAAGCATAATTAAAAGTTCTGGCATGATGGCATTGTATGTCTGCAGAGATGACCATGGGTGCTATGGACATGAATTTAGGAACATCTATTCCCAATACTTGTCCCACTGAATAATACATTATTTCATATAGGGTTCAAACAGATCGACATGAAAAGGAGGCCCATCAACTTCCTCGAGTGGTACTAGATTTCCCTCCTCTCTGGCTCTATGCAGTGGCAATCTCCATCCCTTATAAGTAGTATCCATTCTCAAATATTCTTTTTCCAAATCTTCATATATGATGGGAGTATTGTACGTGTCATCCAGGCCAAAAACTTCACACATTGCATTCTTAGACACATGAACAAATGGTTCCCCTTGTAGGTTGCACATGGCTTTTAGGTCAGGGTCGTAATGGTAGGCCAAGAGTTTTATGAGATCTATATTTACAAAGACATTTGTGACAACCAGCTTGCCCAAGTTAAGATTCCATGGGTTACAAATGGGTTCCAACCTATTCCTTCTATAGTAGTGAAACATAAACAGTTCATATCCCTTGATAGGGGTCCATATGTTCCCTACATGTTTATATTAATCTTCCAATTTTTCCACGTCTACCCTTAATTGTGTAGTTCTCTTATCCTTAGGGCCTGAACTAGGCAATTGGTCTATAAGGTCTTGATTAAGCTTTCATTCCTGTGTTTTGTCTCCCTTCCCTATTTTGACCTTTTGCCTTTTTCTTTTGGGTTGTCTAGTTTCAGTTTGCTGCTTTCTTTTTGTTTTCAAAGAACCCTCCATTTTATCTCTATGCTAGACACTGGATTTAACCTTATAATCTATCAGTAACAAGAAGCTTTGCAATGCTTACTTGTATGTGCTCGACATCATGAATTTCTTGGTCTCTTGGTGAATTCCCCACTTTTCCACTACAACCCTCAGAGATTTCTATTGATTTCAATTCATTATGAATCAAAGAAGTTTGTATGAGATTATGCTCAAGCGGCCATTAATGTTGGCCACTGGAATTGAATCTAGCAGGCTTCTCGAGCTCCAAAAATGTCAAATCGATATAATGAATTGTGTCGGGAAGAATATTTAATCTCATGCCAATCTATATGTTTATTTTGGCACCATCTTTTGTTTATACATTTCCAATCAATTGCCAAGACTATCTTAATGTCTCTTTGATGAGATGTGTTCTTTTAGTTTTCTGATCTTATCGGGGAGACTCTCATCAATTTTTCTAAGATCCCCATTTCTTTCTTTTTTCTATTCTCAACATTTCGGGAAGACATTATAGATTTCACCTTGACATCAAGGTGGTCCTGACTGTCAAAGTTGCTTTTGGACATCGGTGAGTGTTTTCCTAATGAACAGTAGTTATCTCGTAGCCATCAGGTTGACAATCACTATCGCTAAGAGAATAGAATATTCTTCCGATATATCAAGTCTCGCCGATAGTGTTTTCTTATATCTTTGTCCATGGGGAACAATTGGTGGGATTCTCGCCAAACTTTGTAATACCTTCTCATTGGGGTGACTTGCATAGTCAGAAAGATATAAAAAATCCATTCTGATAGTATATGTCACGTCGATGCAACTAGTGCATCGACTCATCGGCGAGAGTGCATATATCTCTTGCCAAACTTATGTCCATCGGTATGACTTCTGAGATCGGTGTAGTTTAAAATTTTCACTCCGACTTTATCTCTCTTGCCGATAAGTTTTTTATCAATGACACAATATGTAATCTTCCCAATTGTTGCACAATTGTTACCTCTGGGTTCTTTGATTGGTGTAACTCCATTTAGGTCTTCTCGATATAAATGTTCATTAGAGGATTATGGCTTATTTGATCAGAAAGACATGCATATGATCTTACCGATAGGGATCAATTGCTCATTTTGTACAACTATGAGCAGGGAAATGCTAATCTCAAAGGTCACATTTATGGAATCATTTGTCATCATGGGCTACAATATGGATCTTGTCACACAAATTTTATCAATATGTATTAATCATAAGATCAATGTATGGCAAATGTGGAGGACAAGTGAGTGGTGGTTAATGGAAAATGTGAAACTTTTTTTAGTTCTAATAGTCCCTACACAAAAGGTACCATGCGGGTCATATTCTCCACATCCCATGTCATGAATCTTGGTCTTGACCTCGGGTGGCGGAGTTGCCTGGGATGAAGTGGTAGCAATGTTGGCGGGGTCAACATATGAGGTGGATGTTGTAGGGTCAGTTTGGGAAGTGGTTTTCATGATAGCCTTGTTGTATGGACATAAAGTATGGTCGTGTCCTTCCAAGAAACTGTAGTATTGGAAGGGGCGGGGATCAACATAGATAGTTACTTTCATGCCATTATGAGGGAACTTTAGACATTGATGGAATGTGGAGGGGATAGATTGCATGAATCCATGGTCAGCCGAGAAGAATGTTGTAGGGGAGGTCAAGATCAAGAACTTGACATTTGTTTCTAATATGTTTTGCCCTACTTGAATGGGGAGTTTGATAGTACCATCAGATAGTCTTTCAGTGTCATCATACCCCTTAATGGTTATGCATTCACTAGTGTCCACAACCACATCCGAGTATCCCAAATGTTTTAGCAATTTTAGAGTGTACAGGTTTAGGCCGAAGCCACCATCTATTAAGACTCTTTTGATGATATGTTTGTGGATGTGGACTTCAATATGTAAGGCATTGTTATGCAGGTTGTCAAAGGTAGGGAGATCCTTTTTCGAGAAAGTGAGATGATGGGGTGAGGTGATATGGCCCACCATGACTTGTAATTGATCCACATTCAGGTTGGTGGAAACTTGGGTTTCTATTAGAGCCTTGTCGAGGACATCTTTGTGGAGAGGGGATGTATGGAGTAGCTCAAGGATGGAGATCTGTGTAGGGGTCTTTCCTAGATGTTCTAGGAGGTTGTATTTAATGGTTGATGATGGGCGAATAGATGGATGATTTGGTTGAGGATTTGATGTGGATGTAGGTGTTTGGTCGGTGGTAGGGCCGCACAGATGGACACATGGCCTTGACAAGTAGTGACAGCACAATCGGGTGCTTGAGCCCAAATGGTGATTGTGTTGATATAGTTAGATGATGGTTCTAACCAACCTATGATAGAATCATAGGAAGCGGAAGGTGGAGTGATGTTGTAGGTTTGATTACAGGATGAGGCTTTTCCTTTGTTGTGATTAGGTAGAGGATCCTTGTAAGCTCCCAAGTTGGCATTGGGTGATGGTTGGGGGGCTTGCTTGAGTTGGACTTTGTTTTGATCTATAAGATCTTGTATACAATGTTTTAATTTCATGCAATAGGATATCTTATGGCCCACAATGCAGTGGTAGTCACAATAGTCATTTTCATTGTACCACGCGGCTTTGAGTTGACTTTCTTGGTGGGGCTTAATAGGTGGGAGAGTTATTAAACCATCTTTTAGGCATCTATCAAGGATATCTTTAAGTGGTTCCCCTAAGGGTGTAAATTGTCTCCGAGGTTTATTTTGCTTGGGTTGACCTTTGGGAATATTTACATTGGTGGTGTATGCACTTGAGGGTGCTTGGTTTTGAACATGTTGGACGGCCTTCACATTTGTGACGCCATCGTTGAGGGTGTTCTTGTTCTTACTCCAAAAGCGTGGTTTCTCATTTGATTGCGTGTTGTTATTGCTTGTATTTGGGGTGTTGATGTTGATTTTATTGTTCTTGTTGTTGCTATTGTTGTATGGCTTGTTGTCATATAGTTTAATACTTAAAGGTAAACTAATGACCAATCAAGCAAAATAGGGTGTGAAGAATGAAACCTATATTCAACTTTATCTTAAAGATTGATTTTTTGGATTTGATTCTTTTGGATGTTGGTTGATGTCTTTGATTGATGTTTGGATTATGAGATTTTGGAAGTGTTTTTGATGGAAGGAGCAAATGGATTTGGGAATGGATTTGTAGAAGGATGTTATTTGGTCCAAAAAGTATGCAAAAATTAAGGAGGATGAGAAGCTATGGAAATGAATGGATTTTGGTATGATAAAGGGTCCAATGGTAATAATGATTAATTCTCTAAGGTCAAGATGGGGGTATGATTGGAAATTTTGGGTCAAAATGGATGCGGTTTTTTGGCAGGCCCTAAAGATCCCAAAATAGTTTCCTAAAGCTTTGGACAAATTAGTTTGTAAATAACACCAAAACTCAGACAAATGGTGCCACAACAAACATAAATAGTGCTAAAACAAGTCAATGTTGGTCGATGCTTTGGAAAAAGGTTGATTTTGATGGCAAATTTGGATTTTGTGGATGTGAAGGTTGATCAAATGTTGAAATGATGTCTCAAATGTTGTTGTTTCTTGGCAAGTTTTTTGAAAACACTTCAAGCACAATAGAACACAATAGCCAAAGATTTTGTTTGTGAAAAATGTGAAGATTTTAACAAGCACTTTGTACAACCTAAGGCAAGGATAGGACAATACTTGTTGAGTTCCCACTTGGTTACCCAGCCGCGCCTACTTGTGGTGTATAGCTCTAGAAACTTGGGGCATGGGTTCCCCCTTATAGTGCACACACTTCTTAGGCACACCAAGTTCCAAGTCCCCAAGGCTCGCAAACCTTGAGATACTCTGCCATCTCTACCACAAGCCGCAAAAATGTGGGATGGCTATCAGAATTTGATCTTCTGACCTCTTGTATCAACGAGTAGAGGGTTTTGGGCTTCTAAAACAATGGTTTGTAGTGGGGGTACATCTAGGGGATCGGCACCTTATGAGCATCCGATAAACCACTTAAGGTTTTAACTATCTCTACTAGGGGTTTCATATACACAAAGGTACTACTTCCTTTCGAGCTAGCATCGTATGGTAAGTGCTAATACTGATTTGGACTTGGCTTTTGCCTTATCCTATTTTACATATAGCGGACTGGATGAAAGTATTGCTTGGGGTCACCAATGAGTTCTCCATACGGATGTGTCTCAAGGGCAAGCCCACTTTCTAGAAAAAGAGGATAGAACCATTTCTCTTCACCCAAGGTCCTTTTGAAGGTGAGGGGAGAGGATACTTTGATTCTAACTCTTGGGTAACAAAATGTGCAAGAGCACCAAGCACAGCAAACACTCACTAATGTTCTTTTTAAACCAAAATTGAAATGTGCCTAAATTTGTTTGCAAACACTTGTTAATTTTAGGGCACCAAAATGAAATGTTGTTTATGCTAGGTACACAAAGGATTCTTTTTAGGTGCACCAAATGAAATGTTTCTTTGTTGTTTGTTTGACAAGCCAATGATTGATTTTAGTGCACCAATTGAAATGTTTTCTACACTAACATGCAAGGGTTCTTTTTATGAGCACCAATTGAAATGTTGTCTAATCTAATAAACCCTGTAGAAACTATTAGTGGTCTTGAGATGATGGTCTTGGACAAACAAGCACAACTTGCAGAATAGAGACAACACCCTGCACAGAACCCAATGTTAGCACAGGAAATAGCGATAAAACAGAGAACACAAGCATCATCGAAACTTGAAATTGCACCACAGATCGTTGAAATGGCACTACTGATAGAGTGCAGGACAGAACCTAACTATCCTAACTATAGTGCTAAAATGTTTACAGATTGCGCTGATTACAAATATTGTGCTACAATAGTTACATATGGCACTTAATACAAGGATGGCACTATGATAACTATAGATAGAGCTACAACTTAGGATTGCACTATTACAGACAACTATAGTGCTACAATTTAAGATTGCACCAAAAGTACAGGAAAAGGTGCCACTGTGTAAAGGTCTGAGCTGTTTGACTGAAGGCGCTGTCTTGGGTGTCGATGGCGCTAATATGGGGTAGAAGTGGTCACTATTTCAAAAACACAAGTTTTCAACCAAGATTTCAATTGTTAGAGATTATAGATAATTTGTTAGCTCTGTTATTATTCAAAACACAAGATCAAAGCTTCAACAATGCTTGTTTAGAGCTAATCAAAAGATAGAAAATTTCAAGGTGTGTGAGTTAAAATTTTTAAAAAAATTTCAACATAACCCCCTTGTTCCTATACTTTTCCTACAAAAATTGAGACCAAGGATGCTGAAAATGTCAAAAACAAGCAAAGGAAAGAAGGTTTGAAGCCAAAATGGATTTTGGCTTGTCATCTGAAAATAGCACCACTGAAGATAGTGCCACTGTCCATGGAAATGGCATCGCTTTGCGGGGGTATAGCACCACTGCGCAAGGAAAAGGTGCTACACCTGCAAAAACACATCTCAAAAGTAAAAAATCTCACACAAAATGTTAGATAGAGAGGGTATGTGCAGGATTATGATGGGCCAAACTATACCTCTAAGTGGCAAAGAAAATACAAAAAATCAGACTTTATCAAGTTCATGTGAAAATTTGAATGGATTATCTACACAATTTGAAAAAGATGTAAGAATGAAATTTGTAGAGAATTGAATCTAGTTTATAGGCTACTATTTAAAAAAAAAAAAAACTAAATTTACTTAGTGAAAAATGAATATTTCAATGAATAGCTATTAAATTTTTCAGAAAAAAATAAAAAGTGGGTGTTTGTCCAGCCAACCTAACTATGAGTAAAAAAATATTTTTTTTTTGAAACTTTCAAAATAAGTAGAGGACTCATGCCCAGATGTGATGCATATTTATTTGAAATTTTTTTCCAATAAAATAATTAGTTATGATTTTTTTATTGTGACTTTTTTTTAAAAACTAAAAAGTAATTTTCCAACCAACCTAACTCGATAGAAAAATTGAAATTCAATTTTGTTTTAACCTATAGCTAGAAAAGCATAGAGTGTGATGTAGGTTTCGGATCTCAAAAAGGTGAAACGGTTTAAAAGTTATGGATATTTTTCAATCAGTGTGTCCATCAGGATTTCAGAGACACACTATATAGAAAATTATTAATAATTATTTAATAAAATGATAACCAAACAAATGTTATATTTTTAGAAAGCTGACAATTTTTTCTATAAACCCTTTTCATTTTATCAATTTTATATTAAAAAAAGTCGTCAGCACGAAGGCTAAAGTTCGAAGAAGAGATTGAAACATGAAAACACATTAGAATCCATGAAAAGTCAACAACCAAAATGGGTATCCATCTTGCTTTGTACCAAAGAAAAATGGATATCCATTTTGCTTTGGTAAAAGAAAAATGGATATCCATTTTGGCAGCTCAAAACGGATATCCATTTTCTAGAAACGGATATCCATTTTTCTTACATGTTTTTTAACCACATCTTATGAAACAGATGTTACTTGGTGATAGTTCTAGGTTTAGTGAACAATATTCTCAAGCTTATTGCAATTTTTATACTTGTGACCAAATTTGGTACCAAACCCTTTCACCTTTTCAATTAATCCTGATAGTGTCATCTCACTCCATGCAAATCAAACCAACATTAGGACCATGTGAATGAGATTAAGGATAGCCTTGAAATATGAATCTTTGTACTGTTGACTATCCTTTTAGCATGACAATCCTTTAGGATCATTGTACCCAGGTGCAACAATCCTTCAATCTTCTTTTATTTATATTTCCTTCCTCTTCATACACAAGATTCTCATGCCTTATAGTCATGACAATCCACAAATCACCTAACTATCCTTAGTGAGACTATATCTTATTTTGACAGTGATAGTCATCTTCCATTCACAACTCTCCTCTTTAACACAGATACCCTTTGCACATGTTTTGACTTCATGATTTTCCTTTTGTATGTTGTATTATGGTATAAAAATATTATTGCCCCTTCTTCATCCTCTTGTATAATGAAATTAAGGGTTGACACTTATGGTTACTCTTCTCTATTACTTGGTGATAATGAATCCCTAAACTCATTTTTGATTGTCTTGAAGCCAACTTTACCACTGTTGAGACAATCAGAGTTGATTCTTGATCATGAATATTGCAAATTACTTCAAATATCCATGGACAATTTCAATGTGTTTCTCAAGACAACCATGCCTTGACTATCCCTTGATGTTGGTCATGATTGTGCTTGGATGGCACAATAGTTCATAGTTAGATTTTTACCACTAAAGTTTTCCTTTCACAAAGTAGTATTTATAGTCCACCTTTTGATGATGTTCAAACAATATAAATACTTAGTCTTAACATAAGCAATACATTTCTCACAAATACCAATGCATTCTACTCATAAGGTTCATGGCACCATGCCTAAAGGTATGAGAGTCAGCAGTGTACTATTATGGCAGCCTATGGTTGGTTTGACAATCCATAATAGTGATAGCATTCATGCCTAACAGTCCCTATCATTATTGTCATTTTTACATTTGAGGCCTTGTCTACAACATATAAAGTTTACCTTTCTCACCCATACCTTTAGTATGTAAAGGACATTGATAGGGAATTTTCAATTTCCACTCAGTTAGTGCAATCTAGGAGAGGATAGATTGTCTAAAGTTGTAATCTATTTCCATTTACACTTGCCATAACTACAAATGCTTAGTGTTTATTCTCAACCCCGATATATGAATAAAATGTGACCTATTGTTCTAATAGGCCTATAGGGACAAAGAGGTGATAAAGCCTTTAATTCTAAACATGACATGGTTTTTATAACTTCCCATATTGGTAAGGTCTTGGATGACAATCCTTTGATGCACCTAATTGTAATAGGTGTTATGATAGTCCTTGGTATCTTTTCATTTCTTTCTTGAATGGCTTGCAAATAAGACATAAGACCTATTAGATCCTTCATAAATAAGAATTCTCATACATTACATTTAAACTTACTCCCTAAACATCCATCAATCCATCCATTAATATCAAATTGCCATGAATATCCTATGATCAACCATTCTAATGCCTAGGATAGTCATATTGCAATTTTGCTTCTCTATACTAAAATAGCCCAAGGAATATCTACCCTTGAATTTGCATTTTATCAATCTATGTCTTTACGAATAACATTGAGCCTTCTTTTGGGACAACATTTTTGCCTTTAGAATCTCCTCATTTCATGATAGCCTAAAATAGAATAAGTGGATAGTCATAACATTTTAGCATAATGGAAAAACCCTAAAGTGTGATAAAGTCTATACATTATCTATTCCCATCCATGTCACGAAGCAACTATTCAAATGCTAGGCCAACATGATGTAAACAATCATAAGGGCCAACAATCCACTCCAAATGCATGGGAAAAGGACAACTCTTGGATCCCATATTAATCATGTTCACATGGCTTCTAGCATCTTCAAGTGAGTCAATACAAAAATTGAAAGCCTCAAACTCATACACTTTAGAAAAATATACCTAATTAGAAATTTGATATGCATGAATAAGGAAGTCCTCATGCCATACAAACTAAAATGTGTTACATTTAGATATGTCATCAAGTTGAACTA
Organism: Cunninghamia lanceolata; assembly: GCA_027924645.1. Classification (NCBI taxonomy): domain Eukaryota; kingdom Viridiplantae; phylum Streptophyta; class Pinopsida; order Cupressales; family Cupressaceae; genus Cunninghamia; species Cunninghamia lanceolata. Next base: position 2,037,971 of record BSBN01001396.1, on the reverse strand, counting down.
CATCATGTTGATACTTGTGTTTACTTAAGCATTACAAGTCACTTGCCTCTTTGCATGCTTCAAAGTTCCAAACAAAGGACTCAACTTTATGTGTAGCAGAGTCCTCATCAATTAGTGATTTACATGGTCTTCAACAAACTAAAATTATATATCATCTTTATGCTTATATGGAAGCTATATCATCTTTACAATTGTATGTCCAGGCTCTTTAGGAGTCTTCACAAACATGACCAAAGTAAGATTACTCAAATCAGATAATGGCTTATATCCAGAGCTTTATTAAGTTGATACCTAGGTCGATTAGTGTGTAAACATTCAAATTAGATGGCAATTCAAAAGTTTATAGAATAATAAAATGAATCCCTAGTCTAGAATCTAAATGTACATATTCAAAGGTATTAAAGACTTTGAACAAATTACTTTATTGAATTGGAGAAGGCATGTACAAATGTGTAATGTTTAGCTTATTCTTCCTTGTCTATACTTTTATACAAATTTGTATGTACATGCGTGTGGTGCATGGATCAAGTGGTCAAGGTGATGATAGATGTCAAAACCATATGACTTGTTGTTCCTATCTTCCATGATTACCATATATTCTATTCTATGTTACTTGTTTAGCTCGTATTCTTTCATATATTCAATCCTTAGCTCCCATGCTTTCCTCTATGCCTTGTTTGGTTCCTAAACATCTCTATGTTCTATGTTTAGAACCTATATTTTTCCATGTTACTTGTTTACTTATATATCCCTATGCTATATATCCATGATGTCCCTATGTTCCTATGATCTATGCTTGTGATCTCTATCTCTTATGTATCCATATTCCATGCTTATCATGATGTTTCTAATACTTAAACATACTTATGGTTCTTACACATTTAGCATTCTTATTCTTTAGTTATTTATATATGTATTTTAACACTTAATTTTTCCTTCTTATGTGTTCTTATCATCTCCTATTCTCATTTATGTATATCTAGTTGTATACTTTGTAGATTATTTCATGCTTTGTGAGGAAAACAAAATGGATATCCATTTTGTAGAAGTGATATGGATGTTGCTGAGTGTCCCTTGCCAAAGAATTGGGTTTAAGAAATGGATATCCGTTATGTAAATGAAAAAAAAAAGATAAAAGGAATATTGTTGGGCCCGACATCTACGCCTAGAGACCCTCTGTTGTCAAAAAACTCATGATTTCTACCTGTGACAGTTAAAGGAATATTTTATGCACTTTTGGAGACACAATTTGCTTGTTACAATCATAAGGATAATATTTTTGTTCCCCTAATGGGGAGCAATAGTCGTCGTAAAGCAAAAAGGAGGAGGAAAGTTACATTGGAGGAAATTGAAACAATTAGGGAAAAAGATAGGGCAAGGAAGAGGATTGGAAGAGCGGGTTTGGCGGATGCTCATCAAGGTGAATCTTCTTCTTTACCATCCAATGACATGCAAATTAAAGATGTTAATTTTGATTATAATGAAATGTTAGATAAGAATGAAATTCACCATGATATTGCAAATGAAAATATTGAAAAATGTTATGAAACACCTATTAAAAAGAACAATACCATGGACAAAGAAGAAGAAGAAAAACGAAGATGTGCACTTGAAGAAAGTGGATATGAACATCATGATGTTGAAATTGCATTCCATAATCCATTTGTTGATAAAATTGATGAGGTTGATAACATGGATGAAACAAGGACAATCAATGTATCTCCAAATTTCATAAGAAGAGAGGACAATTGTCAAGAAGAGAATAACCATGATGAAATTGGAAAACACCCAAGAACCCCAAAATGGTTACTTGAAATTGATGAGAACATAATGGAAAAACTTGAAGGCAACAGCTCGTCACGAACGGTTTGGTTGTGGGCTTCAAAACTCTTCAATTAATACTTTGAGAATAAAACATTAACCAAACAATGCCAACTTTTTGTGCAATTACTAAAGATGTACAAAATGAGACCTTTACTAAAGAAATTAAAGATTCAGTTAAACAAAGTGTCTGATCAGAATAAAATTATTGTTAGAATCCTTTTCAATGCACTCAATTCTATTGGAAAGACTAGCAAGGAGAAAGATAAAAGAGATTCTCGTAGAGTAATAACAACCTCAATAGTAAGAAAACAATTAAGAAATGCTTGATTAATGAGGCAAATTTGTGTTGACTTAAGATTGAATCGTAAAACATTGTCAAAAGCACTAGCATTAAGATCAAGGCTAGATAGATCTCTTGCCAATGATACTTGGGCTTTTAGTGGTAGGCTTCCATGAGTTGACAAGAAGCTAATCGATAGCACAAAGGAAGAAATTAAACAATTTTGGCACACTAACTCTAAGGTATCAACGAATGCAAAAGATGTTTTAAAGTTAAAAATTGGTGATAAAGACTGCACACCACATCCTAAACATTACTTGGAATGTAGCCAAACATCATTGTACAAACAATATTGTGAAACACACCCAGGTATGACAATCTCACAAAGAGTATTTGAATCTCTTAAGCCATTTTACTGTATTCCTCTTAAAGTTCGTAATACATGTTGTTGCAAATACCATGTAGAGTTTTCTATGTACCATGAATTATTATACAATATTCGTTCTACTTTGCACACTAATGAAATGTTACAGAAGTGTGGTGGAATTTAACTACCAAAGTCATCTAGGGACTTATTGGATTTATTTCTATGTATTAGAGATGATGGTTGCATGTTCTACAAGAATGATTGTTTAAATGAAAAGTGTTTACAATGTGGTGGGTTATCAAAGTTTATATCATGTTTTCATGAGGGAAATGAGCATGATTTTGGAAAGAGAATGGTTGAGAAAAAGAGATATGAGATAGTGAAATAAAATTTGAAAAGTGGAGGTGAAGGTTCTAGATGTGAGTTGATTGTAAGAGAGGTAAGTATTTCTGATTTTATTGATGATTTTAAGAAAAATATTTTCTACAAGTATGTCAGACATAGCCACAGGTTTCGATGGTTAGATCAACAGTTCAAGATGTGTAAAGACTCTTTCCCGATTGGAACTATTGTCTCTGTAGTTGATTTTGTAGAAAACTATACATTGCAACCCCAAAATGAAGTTCAATGCCAGTACTACAATTCTATTTAGATTCACATCACATACATACATACCCCGAGAGTGCAGAAGAGAATAGGAAGATTGTCAGAGAATACCATTTGTGATTAGTGAAAATAAAATGAGATGAAAACACAAAATAAAAGCATAAAATAAGCCTTATACCTCACTAAGATTCACCAATCCAAGATAGGGTGGTAGAAGCATGCACCCAAGAGCTCCTAGATACACCTTAGATAATAGATGCAATGTGAAATACTCAATCTAAATGCAACTCACAAAACTAACTCAAGAGAATTTTTGGCATGATAACATTACTTAGAAATTAGATGATCAAATGGCTTGGAGGATGTTGTATTTATAAGCATTTTGGAGAGATTTTGATCCAATGGTTGAGATTGATTTGAGAGATCAATGGTGGATGATGAAGATGATGTGGAGGGCCTAGATTTCATCTTAGAAAATGGAGGACTAGGAATAAAGATGAAATTTTAATTCATCTTGGGAAGAGGGGTTCATAAATGAGGTGGAGTGTAATGGATTATTTGTGAATTAAAAATTCACGTGGAGAAGGGTAAAATGAATTTAAAATTCATTTGGGGAAGAGTGGATATTAACGAGTTATGACATGTGTAAGGGGTGTAAGAGGTATTAAATGGAGATTATGACAAATGTGTATTAAAAATTGATTTATGTGGCATGGAAATCAATTTTGTTTTTCATGGGATGTGGGGAGAAGTGTAAATGAGGGTTTGACCAAATTAATCAGGGTGATTAACCTAATTGGAATAAATTAGTAGATGGATTAGTGAGAAGTTAAGATTGATTAAATAAGGATTTATTTAATCAATCCTAAGGCTAGGATGATATAGGCTAGGATAGGCAATTAAATAATGATTATTTAATTACCTAGGGTACGGATAGGTTAATTAATAGGCTAAATTAATTAGTTAAACATGATTTGACTAATTAATTAGGTTTAGTGAGAAGGGGGAAATTAACTAAATAAATATTGTATATTTATTTAATTAATTGGCTAAGGTTGAACTATTGAATTAATAAAATTAATCCAATTGTAGGGGATAAAATGATGAAAAAATTAGGTGATGAAAGGATAATTAATTAAATAAAAATTTAATTAATTGTTTAGAAGAGAAATAGCTATGTTTTAGGGAGGTTGGAAGTCGATTTGATGATGAAGACATTTTTAGGTGTTTACATTTGCCCCTCTTTGATGTGGCGTCAGGACCTAGCAGGGAAGTGGCGTCGGGTCAAAGAAAAATATGCCCCAGTTACCGAGAAGGAATGGAATTAGTGAGGGATGCCCCCTCGAGAGATCAGTGAAAAATAAAATAATTTTTTTTCAGGTGATCTCTTGAAAGGATGCAACAGAAGTGAAATTTGGATAGTGGATAGGAAGAAGAACAAAATAAAGTGGGTTGATAGGAAGAAGAATGGGATAAAACATTTGTGATCTGCACCCTAGGGGAGAAAGACTGCGTGGAGGGATGATTTGGCCTACTATATTTAGAATAGTGGGCCCTAAAAGTGCCACATTTGCACACATTGAGTCATTGAGAAGGAGCAAAAAGGAGATGGCAGACTGCAATCCCATGTTCCCACAATACACACACATTTCTGAGCATTTCCAAGCGTATGGTTGGGCACCAGAGACTAGACCCTAGGTAGGCCTTAACCCTAGCTTTGTCATTTTTTTAATTTTATCTCATTTTTTATTTCGAGAATTGGGATTTAGGGATTTTGGCGCTATCACAAGATCGTGCAACGCAAAAAGGGGAGTGGATTAGTGCTATCTTCTGGATTGGCACTATCCATTAGGGTAGAAAAGGGATGGATTGGCACCAAATGCTTATCATTTTGGCACCATCCTTTGCTTTAGCACCATGTTGTGCCGGGTAGGAATTTGGCGCATTATTGCCAAATTGGTCTGGGGATAGTGCTATCTTATAGATTAGCACTATATTGCTAAGTGGCACCATCCTTAGGATTGGCACCTTGTTGGTTATTAGCACTATCTTCTTCATCGGTGCTTTTTGGAATAGTTGCGCTAGTTTCCAAATTAGAGCCAAACTGTATTATGGCGCTATGTTCTGGAATGGAGCAAAGAGGCTGTGCAGTGGCTCTATCTTCTGGATTAGCGCCATGTGGGGGAATAGTGGCGCCAAGTTTAGGATTGGTGCAAAAGGTTGCCTATTGTGGCACCAAAAATGTTTTGTCTTTCAATAGTAGAGGAAAGGGTGGATTTTGGAAGAATAGGTAGGTTTTGACAAGAAAATTGTGGATGCAGGATACGAGGTCATTTATAGTGTCCTCGTGGGAGCGACGCATGTTGTCTATGATGGAGTTATTTGATCACTTTGACGATGCCACCCAGGCTAGACTAGCGAGGTTAGGGATTTTGACAGCTACATCGATGCCAGTGCTACGAGCTCATAGAGTTCTGATTACGGTTGTCATAGAGCGATATTGCCCAGAGACTTGTTCATTTTTGCTTCCTATTGGTGAGATCACCATCACTCTTGAGGATGTTTATCGCATCCTCAAGATACCGATTCATGGTCAGCGGGTGACATATGACACAAGGAGGGGACGGAGGGCCTTACTTAGAGTATTTGGCCGCGATCACATTATTTTATCAATGGACAGGAGGGAGATGAGCTATGAGGGGACACTGGTGGCAGGTGCAGATCACTTTGTTTTATTCCTATGTGCATTGATCTGGGGCATAGTGATGCCAAATAGGAGAGGCAGGGGATTTCTGATTGGATGGGGGGAGGTCATTGAGGGGATGGTTCGACATGAGATAGTGTATGCTTGGGGACCGGTGATGTTAGCATAGCTTTATCATGAGATGAATACAATTATCTATCATTGTGATTCAGCTCTATCAGCTGGAGTTACTTTGCTTCATGTATGGATTTGGGAGCATATTCTGATTACTTGGCTGAGATGTGGGTACTATCACCATCGTTTTGAGGCCTATGTTTTTTTGTATCGAGATCAGAGTTGATGAAGGGGGTAAATCACAAAACACAGAATAACAGATATTGAACACAACAAATAGAACTTTCTTTTATTGAACTGGGCAACTCATTACATTATAGAAGCTCAATTACAATCAGAGGATAAATCATCTACTCGCTGCAACACATTACAGCTTTCCCAACCTCAAGACTCTAGAATCTTCAACCTTCTGTAACTCCAAATCAGCTAGGGTTTCTATTTTCCCACCCATTCTTGACTCCACACTGGCCTCCTTGACTCTACTACTGCCCAGGGTTCCCAAAATAGTCATAAATAGCACTTTTTGGTGGCCTCCAGCTAAATTTCAAATTTTGTAACTCCCTCCAAAAGTAGGTCAACTTTCAGGAAGCATAACTTTTGATTCGGGTGTCCGATTGACGAACTGTTTTAAGCGCCGGAAAGCTCGCGATGTAAACTATCACACCAGAAATCTGTAAATAGATTTTTGTAAACTTTTTGAGACATTATGAGAAGTTTTAGTGCCTCATATCTCATTCCGTAAATTTTTAGGGGCTTTTTGGAAAACAAAAACTTTAATATTTTTCAGCTCACAAATGATCTTTACCTGATTCCTTCACCAAAGGTCTTATATTTCCATTATGTAACTTTCTGGAAGTTTTTGCTTCATTACGTGCCCAAATGTAAACTTTCTAAAAATAGCAGGTACACTTTCCTAAACAGGCAGGTCGCTATTTTTAGCAGTTTTGGAAAAACTGAAAGTCCTACATTATTATTCTAGATATTATGGAACCAAAAACACTAATTATGGGAAGAAATGAGAACAACTACAATGGTTTTGAATTAACTTCTTTTTGGGTGATGCAAGATTGCCCTTACATCTCTGGATGCTCTTGCATCAGACACCCAAGGTAATTTGAGAAGTGACCCTATCACGTCTCAGGTGTTTGTGTGAGGAAAACCCAAACGGTCAACCTCTGCCTTAGACAACCAAGAAGAATCTTCAATAGGCCTTACTTTCCATTTCAGTAGATATTCTTCGTATTGCTTGTTCCGAGTGCTCCTTCCCACATGGCTATCCAAAATCTCTTCTATCTCCTCTGTTGAAGTAGATGCCGGAATACTCCACTGCACTTCTGTTGGTCCATCCTCTGTTCCACCTTCATGATATTCTGATAAATCAACAATGTTGAAAATAGGAGAAATATTGATCCCACTCGGCAGCTCTATTTCATATGCATTTCCTGAATCATGCTTCTTCATGATTCTGCATGGTCCAAATTTCTTCATTTTCAATTTATTGTATGTTCCAATTGGGAACCTTTCTTTTCTCAAGTGAACCATGACTTCATCTCCCACCTAGAACTCCTTATACCTCCTCTTCTGATCTGCCTTAGCCTTGTACTGAATATTCACTTATTAATGTGCTTTCTCACTTCATGCAATTTCTTCAAATGTTCTGCAAAGTTTTCGGCTTCAGCACTTGTCTTTTCTCCATTGTCCAGCTTCCTTAACTCAGAAGCATTTCTCAGGCTATTACCATATACAATCTGGAATGGTGATTTACCAGTACTCCTATTAACAGAATTGTTGTAGGCAAATTCCACCTGTGGTAAAATTGAATCCCATCCCTTGGGCTTATCTCCTACTAAGCATCGTAGCAGGTTACCCAAACTCCTATTCACCACTTTTGTCTGTCCATCAGTCTATGGATGGTGTGCAGAACTGAACTTCAAGTCTGTCTTCAACTTCTTCCACAATGTCCTCCAGAAATAACCAACAAACTTGGTATCTCGGTCTGAAACTATGCTTTTTGGTAGACCATGTAGTCTCATCACTTCCCTAAAAAATAACTCTACAATATGAACAGCATCATTAGTCTTCTTACAAGGAATAAAATGTGCCATTTTTGAGAATCTGTCCACCACCACAAAAATAGAATCATGTCCTCTCTGTGTCCTTGGTAAACCAAGAACAAAATCCATGCTAATATCATCCCATGGCTTCTCTGGTATAGGTAATGGTTGATACAACCCTGTATTTTAAATTGTTCCTTTTTCCATCTGACACACTCTACAACTCTGCACAAATTTCCTCACATCCTGTTGCAACTGCGGCCAATAATAATTTTCACTAACAATGGCAATGGTCTTATCTCAACCAAAGTGTCCAGCTAACCCCCCACTATGCTTCTCCTTAATTAGGTTCTCTCTCATGGAACTCCTTGGAATGCACAATTGGCTTCCTCTAAACAACATGCCATCTTGGATTATGAAATCCAACCATTTTGTTCTGTCCAAAGTAACAGGTTCCAAACAAACTTTCCAAGCTTTTGCAAAATCTGGATCTTCAGGATACAAACTTTTGAGTTCATCAAACCCAACAACCTCTATCTTCATTACTGTTAACAAATTTTGCCTTCTGCTCAAGGCATCTGCAACCTTGTTGGACTTCCCACTCCTGTGCTTCAAAACAAAAGTATAACTCTGCAAAAACTCAACCCATTTTAAGTGCCTTTGATTTAACTTTCCTTGACTATTAAGATACTACAAAGCCTGATGATCAGTATATAAAACAAATTCTTTTGGCAACAAATAATGTCTCCATTTCTTCAAAGCCTGGACTATTGCATAAAACTCTTGATCATAAACAAAATACTTTTTCTTGGCATCATTAATCTTCTCACTAAAATAGGCAATGGGCTTACCTTCTTGGCTCAAAATAGCTCCTATACCACTACCGCTAGCATCACAATCTACCTGAAATACCTTATTAAAATCTGGAAGTGCCAAAACAGATTGTTCTATGACTTTCTGCTTCAATGTGTCAAAGCTCTTGTCTGCTCCTTTAGTCCATCTAAACTCTTTTCTATCCCCTCTCATTGTCTCAGTTAGGGTTGCACAAATGCTACTAAAATTCTTGATAAACTTTCTGTAAAAACTTGCCAAACCATGAAAAGATCTTACCTCCGTTGCACTCCTTGGTGTAGGCCATTCAATGATAGACCTTACTTTTTCTGGGTCCATCTTAAGACCTTCCTCTGAGACAACAAATCCCAAGTATACCAACTCCTTCTTTGCAAAACTACATTTCTTCAGATTAATTAGCAACTTCTCTTCCCTCAACTTCTCTAGAACTCTTTTGATATGCATTAGATGCTCATCCCAAGTCTTACTAAAAATCAAAATATCATCCAAATAAACAATAACAAAACTTCTCAAAAATTCTTTCAGTACCTCATTCACGAGTCACATGAATGTGCTCGGTGCATTGGTTAGCCCAAATGGCATGACTAACCACTCATACAAACCTTCCTTTGTCTTGAAGGTTGTCTTCCATTCATCTCCTTCTCTGATACGGATCTGGTGATACCCACTCTTCAGGTCAATCTTCGTGAAGTACTGTTGTGTGGTTACACAACACGCCCCATTTTGACTTGGCAAAACAGGGACCCAGCTTTTGTTTTGGCTTGTGTTGTCTGTTTCTGGCGGTTTTGGTAAAAGTAAGTCAGGTGCATCATCATCATGAAGGTCAGGATGAGGTAGGTCATCATCATGAGGTTAGTTTTTCAAAGTTCATATTTTGTTTCTATGACTTCATGGTTAGAAAGAGCTTGAAATTTCATGCAGGTTTGCCTTTTGCATCACTTGAAAATTCGTCCATATGAGGGAGTTGTGAGCAGTCAAAGTTTTGGTCAAACCTGATAATTGCTATATGAACATCATCATCATGATATTTGAAAAGCCCCCCGATAATATCCTGAGGTCGAAACATCCGGACGTCAAGTTTAAGTCGTAGTAGGTTCTCCCCGTCGGGCGGTCTTTTGTATCGCAAAAGGTCATCATCATGATCTTACTCTATCACCCGGTGAATATCATGCAGTTCCGAAATATCCGGACGTCAATCTTAAGTGCTAGTGAACTTTTCCCGTCAAGCGACCTTGGAAACATCATCTTCATCATGATATTCTAGCATCATCAGCATCATGATATTCTCACATCGCATCATCATGATATTCCAACATCCCGATATTATAATATCATGCTGATATTATAATATCACCTTGCTTAAGAAATCTGCCATCTGCATAATTTGCGCGCGCACGACAGTCTTGGTGATCAACATCATCATGATATTTCGAGACCCGACATTTCCTAGTATCCTCCTGACCTCCTTTTGCGTGATCATGATGATCACCTTATCTTTCGAAGCGGAGGGTGATTTTCATTTCTTAAGTCATGTTGAACAAGATCATCATGATCTTGTTCGTCTCTCCCAACAGTTCGTAATATCATCCTGTCGACGAGTATAACCTTTTGCAAATATGATGATGACGATGACGTCATCATCACCTTCTCCTTCGGCAGGATATTTTCCAGGGTATGATCCTGTTCGCCAATATGATGATGACGATGATGTCATCTTCGAGGATTAACACAAGCCCCGGATATCCTGATGACGTCATCAGGACTTTCAGCAGGATCATATTTTAGATCGCCCAGTGCGAATATGATGATGATGATGTTCATCATCCTGATCTTTCAAGCGGATTGCCTTGGCCAAAAAGGGTCATACTGCTTTCATGACCTGATCATCTTCCTTAGAGGGAACCCGATATTCCAGTTATCTCCTGATCTTCACGAAACATGACGATGACGTCATCCCTTTGCATTTTAACCAAGCCTGATGATGACGATGACGTCATCATGATTTTCCTCAGCGGCAGGATCATTTTCCGAGTCCTCCTGTTTGTCTTCATCGTGATGATGATGACGTTGTCTTTCTTTCCCAGTATGCAGAAGTGAACATCCTGATGTGCTTTTCATCAGAGCATTAGGAAAGGAGGATCATCATATTTTGTGATATCCTGCGGACAGACAGAAGGCATATAGTTGGTCATCATCATGATTTTTGGCGTCGGTATAACTGTTGCCGTCGGCCTAAGGTTAAATTGTCACCCTGATCATATGTAGTCACGCCGATGCAAATATGATGATGATGCAAAGCCGGATTCTAAGGATGGTTGAAAGGCGATTATTTCTTTGTATAATTTGGGGTCATCATCATCATATTTCGAACCCGATATACAAGAGAATGGGCGAAAACATGAAGCGATAGAAATTTGAAAGCCCGACTGCCTGATTTTGGTCAACGAGGGTTGACCTGGTTGTTTTTATGCCGTTTATGCATTTAGTGCATATTTTTCACAGGTAAAGCCTGATGGCCTGTGGCTGCACATGGGGAGGTATGTTTAATAAAGTGTTTACTTCCTGTTGTTTATCATGATGATGATGAACTTAATGTTTGTCTGTTTACTTGCAGGAAGTCATCATGATGCTGCTGAAGCTGAACATTGAAGTCATGATGCTGCTGAAGCTGAGCGTTGAAGTCATGATGCTGCTGAAGCTGAGCGTTGAAATCATGATGATGCTGCTGAAGCTGAGCGTTACAAAGTTGCACATGGAGTCAACATGGACCAGACATGAAGAGGATATTGTCAAATATGCTGTTTGCCAGCTGGAGACCGAATCAAGTCGAAGATGCTGGAATATTCTGTGCCAGCTGTGCATTTGCCAACTAACGAAGCATGTGCTTTTCATCTGGACCGTTGTTTGTTATGAGAGGATCCTGATCCTTGGATCATGGTAACCGTTTTCTGGCAGTTGCTCTATATAACATCCAGAGCTTGTCATTTTAAGGGAGGAATACATTAGAATACACAGACGCATCTGGCGCAAAGAGTCAATTACTGTAGAATAAGTTAGGAGATCGGATTACTGAGACTAATGAGGATAGAATTGTTGAAATGTCAAGGTTCTTTCTTCAGATCACTGTAAATGTACCTGTTCTTGAGCATACTGAATGAATATGAAGTTCCAGATTACATCCTGATTGTAAATTTTACGTAATCTTTCTGTTGATTTCTGGATATGTACTGGTGAATGCTGTGTTCAACTGGAAGCGCTTTCATTTCATTACATGTTGTTGTCAACTCTCCTTTGAAGCTTTGCACTAGATCATGCAGATTTGTGGAATGTCCTGGTGAAGTATGATTTCTAGTTTTCCTTCTTTTCATTGCAAGTATGGGAGCTTGTATGTGAATCAGTGATCTAAGTCCAGTAATTTTAGGAATCTCACTCTCTAACCCTTTCCCTTTTTCAATTTCATTAATTCATCACCATAACTGCGAATCATGATAAATAACAAGCAGAAACAGTGAAATATGCTGAAATCCCGTAGGTAACTGAAGATCCTTAGCATATTTGGTTAAATGCATGTAGTATTGAAAATATCATGCAAAGAATCATAAATAATGGTAGAAATCATGCAAATATCAGCCTGTATGCACATTATTTGACTAAATTTACAGTGCAGAGGTAGAATTGTTGGAGACTTATGCAGAGCGAACATCCAGAGCAGGATATTTGAAGATGATGATGATGAACAGTGCAGAAACACGTAAGGCCCCTGAATGGAAAACAGCAACACACATCAACCACTGAGTAACGTCAGTAGATTAAGACCTAATCAACGGAGACTTGGGATCATGAATTCTTTGAATTCATCGTATCTTTCAAGATGAGTAAAGGTTGTTGTGTAACTTTTATTCTATGTTTGTGAATGACTAACATCATGACCAACAAGTACTTGGCTCCACTCAAACAGTCCATGATGTCATCCATTCTTGGCAACGGAAATCTATACTTGATCGTTATCTTATTGATGGCTCGAGAGTCTGTACACATCCTTCATTCTCCATCCTTCTTTGGTGCTAGTACTGCAGGTACCGCACATGGACTTAGGCTCTCCCTTATCAGTCCCTTTCTCAACAACTCATGAACTTGTCTGTTCAGCTCTTCATTCTCTGCAGGGGTCATTCTATGGGTTGCCTTGTTTGGCAAACTGGCTCCTGGTATCAAATCCATTTGATGACTTATCTTCCTTACTGGTGGTAAACCTTCTGGTACATTATTAGAGATAATGTCCTGGAACTCTTCCAACATATCTGAAACTTCTACAGGTACATCTTCACATTTCTCTTGACTAATCTTAGGAATCAATGCAAAGAAATGATGCTCATGCTTCATACCCTCCAAAAATTTCCTACCATCTACCAAGAAAATTCTAGCAGTACTACATACCTTTTCTTCCACCTCCTTCAAGGGCTTCAACTTATGACAAACTCCATCATTTGTTAGGGAATATGTGTTTGCACGGCCATCATGGACAACACTCCTATCATACTACCACGGCCTCCCTAACAACATATGACATGCATCCATCAGTATGATATCACACAACACCTCATCATGGTAGTCACCAATCTTGAACTTCACTAAACACTACTCATTGACCAAAGCTCTATGGTCCTTCTGCAACCATGCAATTTGATATGGATGTGGATGCTTTCTTCTTGTCAACTTCAACTTGTCAACCATCTCCTCTGAAACAAGATTATCAGTGCTTCCACTATCAATAATAATGTCACAACACTTACCTTCACATTTGCACCTTGTGTGGAATAAACTCTTCCTCTGATTGGGTTCTCTCTCCTCATTCAACAAAGTTCTTCTGACAACTAGGGTTTCTCCCCTTTCAGCATCTTCAGAATGCTCAGACTGTGCATCTTCATCTACATGTGCAACTCGTGCATTACCTTTAGGTCTTCTCCACATTGGAAACAGGTTCCTCTGAAACCTCCTCTTCCAGGTCCTTGCCCAGGTCTGCCTCTTCCTCTTCCTCTTTGCTCACCATTGTTCTGGTCATGAGGGCGATAGGTATTGTCACCTCTCTGATTTCGACCGGTGCTAGCTTCTTCACTTTTCTTTACATCTTCATTTCAGCCCCCATAGGGTCTTCTAGCAGTCCTTCCGCCTTGACCTTTTCCCCTTTGCTTGTTGTCAAATCTTTTATTCAGCTTCTCTTCCACCTTCAGGGAAAACTGGTATGCATCTTCTATGGTGGTCATTCTGACCAGGCTCAACTCCTCTTGAATACACAGCCTCAACCCATTAATATAATGGGCTACCTTCTCCTTGTTGGGCTCTGCATGGCTTGTCCTGATAGTAATTTTATAAAACTCTTCTGTATAATCCTTAACAAACTTGTTACCTTGCTTCAGTCCTTGCAGCTTCTTCAACAACTCCATCTCATAGTCCATAGGAATGAACTGCTTCTTTAGTTTCTCCACCATCCGATCCCATCTGGAGATCTTTCCTTTTCCTCTTTTGTTCCTCTCTAATTGGACCTCCTTCCACCAAATATTGGCATGGCCCTTCAACTTTGTTTTTGCAAACTTAACCCGATCTAGGTCCTCCACATCTTCATACTCAAAATACTCCTCCATGTCATTGATCCAATCAATAAGCTATTCTGGATTCAAATCTCTAGAATATGTAGAAACTTGAATCCTGGGTCTCTTTCCGATCTTTGAAATGGCCTTCAACAACCTAACTTCTACAGGATCTCCGGTAACTTCTTGTTCTTCCTCAGATAGCTCTTCTTCATCTTCACCTTCACTTTCTTCTCTCGTCCTCGGCTCAAACCCTCTTTGTAGCTCCTCTTGCAATGCATCAATTTGCCTTTGTAGGGCTCTAAAACCCTCTTCTGTCAAAGCATTCCTCCCAACATGATTTCTTCGTCGAGGCATCTTGGTCTCCGTAGAAAACCCACAACCTCAGGTCCTAATGCAAACTGCTTCACGGTCGGTGATCTGTCTACACACTCAGGAACCCTCGTTCTGATACCACTTGATGAAGGGGGTAAATCACAAAACACACAATAACAGATATTGAACACAGAAAATAGAAATTTCTTTTTTTGAACTGGGGAACTCATTACATTACAGAAGCTCAATTACAATCAGAGGATAAATCCTCTACTCACTACAACACATTACAACTTTCCCAACCTCAAGACTCTAGAATCTTTAACCTTCTGTAACCCCAAATCAGCTAGGGTTTCTGTTTTCCCACCTATTCTTGACTCCACACTGGCCCCCTTGACTCCACTACCACCTAGGGTTCCCAAAATAGTCATAAATAGCACTTTTTGGCGGCCTCCAGCTAAATTTCAAATTTTGCAACTCCCTCCAAAAGTAGGTCAACTTCGGGGAAGCATAACTTTTGATCTGGGTGTCCGATTGACGAACCATTTTAAGCGTTGGAAAGCTCATGATGTAAACTATCATGCCAAAAATTCATAAACAAATTTCTATCAACTTTTTGAGATGTTATGAGAAGATTTAGTGCCTCATATCTCATTCCACAAATTTTTAGGGGCTTTTCGAAAAATAAAAACTTTAATATTTTTCATCTCACAAATGATCTTTACCTGATTCCTTCACCAAAGGTCTTATATTTCCATTACATAACTTTTTGGATGTTTTTGCTTCATTACGTGCCCAAATGTAAACTTTCTAAAAATAGTAGGTACACTTTCCTAAACAAGCAGGTCGCTATTTTTAGCAGTTTTGGAAAAACTGAAAGTCCTACATTATTATTCTGGATATTATGGAACCAAAAACGCTAATTATGGGAAGAAATGAGAACAACTACAATGGTTTTGAATTAACTTCTTTTTGGGTGATGCAAGATTGCCCTTACACCTCTAGATGCTCCTGCATCAAGAGTATACATACACCAGGTAGGTTCGATATTGGAGACAAGTTTTGGATGACGTGATTCAGGGTACCTGGTGACCCTACATTAGAGTGAAGCCCTAGCCAGATGATGATGTTCATATGCCTTGTACATTCCACCAGCGCTACCTGATAGGTCGGAGGGACCATACTATTGATATGTATCTACCTTCATGAGTTATGCAGCAGTTTGGGCTACGACAGGATATTCCATAGCCGATGGCAATTTTTGTATGGACCCGTCGAGATGCACGTTATTAGCCTCCAGCCATACAGACCCGGGTTGCTTTAGAGGATTTTGTAGCTTTGGACCCATTGATATGGGATTGGCAGAGCAAGGTTAGGGATGTAGGCACTACTCCTACCTATGATATGTGGTGGCAAATGTGGCGGCCTACATGGTTCACAGATCCTGCAGAGGAGGTAGTGCTCCCAGAGGAGGAAGCAACATCAGGGGATGAGGAGTTGGAGGAGGATTGGGATGAGGATTTTGATGGAGATGATGATTTCTTAGAGGAGGTCAGGAGATTATTACAGATTACCTTGTGGAGGTTGGAGGAGATTGGGAAGAGAGGGAGATTGGAGGAGATGGGGAGCCGATGGATGTGTTGGTAGCAACAGCAGCTGGGCAGGTCAGGATTGGTGGAGAGGGGTAGGCAGATGGTAGTTCATAGTTGCCCCAATAGCAGGTGCAGCAGTAGGTACCTATGCAGCAGGTTTAGATAGGAGAGGTGTCAAGGCAGAGGGCACTTCGTTAGTGTGGGGGATGGTAGAGGATAGGTAGGGAGGTTCTGCCCCCACCACAGGTACCACAACAGCAGCAGGGGCAGCAAGAAGTTAGAGCAGGATAGTAGGTTCCTGGTTTAGAGGCAGGTACTTCAGCAGTAGGTGGAGTTTTGGGGTCTCGAGAGTGTTCATCTCACCAGTGGCCTCAGAGTGCAGGGGAGGATGAGATCAAGACCTTACAGGGATAGGTTGCCAGCCTGTAGGAGGCTTTATAGGGCTGTGATTCTGAGCTAGTGCAGTTGTGAGGCATGGCTGCACTACTGGATGGTGCAGATGGATAGGTGGGTGTGTTGCAGACACAATTAGCCTAGGCACATGGTGAGATAGCCACTCTGATGAGTGAGTGAGATGCTACACTTTTGAGAGCTCAGTAGGCAGAAGATATGGTGACTAGTTTACATGGGGTGGCCTCGAGTACCGGTATGGGACTAGTTTTGACACTGATGTAGACATAGTTGTCTCAGGTATAGGGATAGCTACTAGAGGCTAGAGGATAGGTTGATTATTATTAGGTTGCATATCAGGTGGTAGTGCCTACAGAGTAGTGCATGTTGAGCTATAGTCAGCACAGCGGGTCCCGGATGTCTAGGTCACACAGATCTAGATTGATTCAGTTAGTTCAATAGCTGATGGGTCCCCCATCACAGGTGCCACAATAGGTTACACAAGTATAGCCTCAACCACAGCCATAGCCATAGCCACATCCACGACTAGGATCCCCTACCGAGTCAGGCAGAGGTTCCACTATCCAGGGTTGACAGTTGTATCATTTTGGCCCTTGGAGGCATTATATCATGATAGATTGTTTGATGTATATATGAGCGATGTACATTTTTGCGATGATGATATATGAGATGATGATTTTTGATGGCCTACATGTTTGTTTGTGATGCTTTTATATGATTATGATGATGCTTATGTTGATGGATGCAATATGTTTTATGAATTATGTATATTATGATGATGTGATGATTTTATGAGATGCTATGGATGTGTTGTGTTTATGAGGTGTGTTATGTTGATGTTATGGATGTACTATTGATGTAATATGATAGATGTAATGATGGTTTACTTATGTTGATATATACATGTTTGTGATTATAGATTATGATGTGGATGTAAAATGCAAATAAATGTTCAAATTAATAAACATTTATTATGGATGTAAAATGTAATGAAATGGAAACATATGCTTATCTTTATAAACATATTATATATGCAAATGAAAATATGAACATGCATCTAAATGATTATGAAAATACAGCTATATGTTTATGATTATGAAACTAAATGATTATGAAAATGTCACTAAATGATTATAAAATGCAACTAAATGATTATGATTATGAAACTAAATGATTATTAAAATGTCGCTAAATGATTATAAAATGCAACTAAATGATTATGATTATGAAATTAAATGATTATGAAAATGTCACTAAATGATTATAAAATGCAACTAAATGATTATGATTATGAAATTATATGATTATGAAAATGTACCTAAATGATTATGAAAATAAGATGCAACTAAATGATTATGAAAATGTCACTAAATGATTATGATTATGAAACTAAATGATTATGATTATGAAATTAAATGATTATGAAAATGTCACTAAATGATTATGATTATGAAATGTGATGGTATATGTGATGATCAAGTTATGATACACATGATGTTTTTTGTTCAACCTTGGGTGGTGGGGCTTAGTGGTAGGGGAATAGGTGGGGAGAGGATAAGGGTTTATGGACTGGGTAAGGGTAGGATTGGTTTTGGCTAGATTGGGGAGGGAGTGGGATGGAGGATGAGGAAATTGTTAGGTCATGAGATGCCACGTCATTGAGGGAAGATTTATTTTGGTTCAGGATGTGTCAGGTGGGAATAAGCGGGATAGGTGGGGTTAGTGATAAGATTGTGGGGGGGGGGGCTAAATTAGATGGTGGGAGGTAAAAGATCTAGGCCCAAAGAGTATGGATGGATGAGTGATAGGAAGATGATTCGAGCTAGTAATAGTAGTTGCATAAAGTTAATTGAGAGCATTTCTTAGTTTATTATAGAAATGTAGGATAGTTTTACCAAAGGTCTGAAGTGACCTAAGTGATGATGTACATATCCCACGATTGCATGGACTAGACCCACAAACAATAGGTTGATGTCATGGATGCCCAAGATAGTATAACCTTGCCTAGCCAAGGAAGGGGACTCATAGCCGTTAATGCTCATAGTACATATAAGGTATTGCTGCCTATATATGTAAATGAGGCACATCATGCTAGAACCGACCCAGGCTTCAATATATGAATACTATTCTTGGAGTAATGAAACCAACCCACAAGCACAGCATACAGAAACAATGACTATGTCCACTCCAAGTGCTATCCACCATGTACTATGATATAATGAAATCAAGGTAGCTTTGGAAGTGACTAGGAGTAAGACAAAAAATAAAAATCAATAATCAAAAAGACCAACAAAAAGATATAGACAGCCATTGTGTTCTCTTGCCAAGATAAGTGTTGATAAGATGACAGATTTTTGTCCATTGTAGGAACAATATATCATAGGATGCGAATCGATTGCATGTTGTTGAATAATTTTTGGAAGATGGGCAAGAGTATAGTCAGGCCATGTGTTGACTTATAGTTGGTATGTTGATTGATGATTTTTTTGTGTTAGGCACCATGTTTCAAGCGTATACCTAGCATGTGTATCATTTGTTGGGTCTAGCAAGCTCAGTAAATAGGCACCATCCAAGTGGGTTGGATGGGTGCATCTTATGTGCCTGAGTATTGGATACTTCCTTCGTATTCCAGAATGCCTACATACCCTGTGTCTATGGGATCAAGGTACTTTCAAGATGTGGGTGAGATGAATATGTAGTTCTGGCAAGACTTGATGATGTGGGAATGGTTTAAGATGGGTGTGATGTTGAGGGTTGATGGATGTTGATGCTTGCGAGTTGTAGAGAGTACTATTATGGATCGATGTATGGGGTGGGGTGATTTGCAGCGAATCGTTAACAAAATCTAAAAGAAGTCTGTGATGAACTTGGGTGATGAGGTGGGAATTGCATGGGGATGGTTGATTTGCAATGAGTCGGTTTCATAGGTTCAGATTCTTATCAATTTGGTTCTAGAAGGTGCTTATTTAGGTACTGTATCTTTCTCAGGTATTTATACGATCGATCTGTTTTGGGGTATTTTTTTGGATTTTTTGATTTTCTAATGTTTTTGGATTTTTTGATTTTAGCTATACAAAAGGAAGCTTACAAGGATCTTTATACCGTGATGATAGCCTTGGGTGGGGAGATGCGGGGTGGGTGACTGATGTTTCCAAATTCCTAGCCATGGAAGGTGATTTTGGCATGGAGTGTTTGTGATGAAAAGAGGACTTATGAGATGGTAGAACCAACCACTACACATGACACTTGAAATAGGTTTTCACCATGTTACCAATCCAAGGCGTCACCGAAGTGATTTTCACCATTGGAAGTCTTTATTGCACTCAGGTTTTTCTTGATTTTTTAATTTTTTTGACTTTTTTTTGCTTGGGATACTTGATGGGGTATGCATAAAACTTCTTCAGATGTAGAATATTCATAGGTTCATCCAGAGGCTGCCCCTCAGGTGTTACAAGTTGGTACACTCCTGATCCGTAGCTGGCTATGATGACATAAGGCCCCAACCAATTAGGTTCAAATTTTCCTTTCTTAGGGTGCTCCTACAAATTCTTCTAGTTTTCCATAAGGACAAGGTCACCTACTTCAAATTTCTGGTTCTTGATTTTCTTGTGATAGCTTCTTCTGAGGCCATTTTGATAGGCCTACAGATGGTTCAATGCATCCAGACGTTTCTCATCCAGTAATTCTAGCTCATACAACCTTATGACTCAGTATTGCTCATCACTGATTATGTTTTGTAGAGATACTCTTAACGATGGGAGCTCAAGCTCAATGGGTAAAAGGGCTTCAGATTTGAATACAAAGGAATATGGAGTGGCTCCTGTGGGTGTATGAATGCTTGTGTGATAGGCCCATAGGGTGGGATTGAGCTGAAGGTGCCAATCACAGCCAGCTTCATTAACAGTCTTCTTTAGAATTCAGAGGATAGTTTTATTTGAAGCTTCTTCTTGACCATTACCTTGAGGGTAATATGGAGTGGAGAAGTGGTGTTGGATTTGGAATTTCTTACACAAAGTGCTGACTTCCTGGTTCTTGAATGGTTTTTTGTTGTCAGTGATGATGGAATGGGGGATGCTGTAACGCCATATGATGTAATAGAGGATGAACTTGGATATTTGCGTTCCAGTGGTGAAGGTGAGTGGTATTGCTTTCACCCACTTAGTGAAGTATTCGGTAACAATGATTATGAATTTATGGCCATTGGATGATGGTGGATGGATTTTCCCTACGAGGTTGAGCCCCCACTGTGAGAAAGGCCACAGTGTCGTGGTTGGCTAAAATTCTTGTGCTGGTGCAAGAATGAGATCTCCATGTTGTTGACATGGTAGGCACTTCTTTACAAACTGGTAGGCATCTCGCTCCATGGTTGGGCAATAGTACCCAATTCTCAGGATCTTCTTAGCTAAAGTTGGTCCACTTGAATGTGCCCCACAAATGCCTTCATGTACCTCTTGCAAGGCCACTTCAACTTCCCTAGAGTCTAAACATCATAAAAGCATGCCATCAAGACTCTTTTTGTATAGGGTATCTCATATAATGGTGAAGTGGGAGGCTCGGTGGATGAAATTTTTTTGTTGTGAAGTGGATAGGTTAGGAGCGATGATGTTATTGTGGAGGTATAGATAAGTCTCTTGATACCATGAGGATAAGGGACCAACAATTTTGCACACTAGCTCTGATTGGGGAACATCATATGGTGGAATAGGGAAATCTTTGATCAGAAATTCACACTTCTTGCTATCTTTCTTCATATCAACCAGGGATCCTATTGTTGCCATGGTGTCTGCAGCTTTGTTGTTGATCCTTGGGATTTGTTCAAAGTGGCTATGATCAAAATAATCTTTAAAGTCATTGACCATCTTTTTATAAGGTAGGAGTTTATCATCCTTAGTCTTGTACTCATTGTTTACTTGCCAGATGACCAGTTGGGAGTCGCCATACACTGTCAGCTTCTCAATTTTCCATTTGATTGCCATTCAGAGACCTGTGATGAGGACCTCATACTCTGCCACATTGTTGGTACACGAAAATGTAATTTTGAATGACTTAGGGATGGTGTCACCTTGAGGTAACAAACAAGATGCTTGCCCCTGAGCCTCTATATGTATATGGCCCATCGAAGTATACTTTCCATGTTTCTATTGCTGGTGCTATTGTCAAGATGGATTCATCAGAGAACTCTGCGAGTGTAGGATGTTTTGTAGGAATAGGTTCTTCAGCCAATTGATCAGAGATGACCTGTCCTTTGATAGCCTTTCTCTCTATGTATGCAATGTCAAATTCGCTAAGGATCATGACCCATTTTGCCATTCTTCTAGTAAGAGAAGCTCTGTTTAGCAAATATTTCAGTGGATCTATCTTGGTGATGAGCTTAGTTTTGTGATTGAGCATGTAGTGTCTTAACTTTTGTGAAGTAAAGACCATAGCTAGGCATTCTCATTTAATTGATGTATAATTTAGCTCATAGGTTATCAAGGTGCAGCTGATATAATATATAGCTCTTTCCTTCCCTTGTTCATTGTGTTGTGCCAGTAAGGCCCCTATAGCTGTTTCCGTTGCTGAGATGTATAATAGGAGGGGCTCTCCTTGCCTTGGCAGAGTCAGAATAGGGGGATTAGCTACGTATTCTTTCAACTGGTCAAAGGCATCCTGACACTGATTGTCCCAAACAAAAGTTGTATTCTTTCTGAGTAGATGCTAAAAAGGTTGACACTTATCGGCAAGTTGAAGAATAAACTAGTGGATGGACTAGAGTTTCACTTGCAGACTTCGTAGATGTTTTAGTGTCTTTGGAGGAAGCATCTCAGTGATGGCTTTGAATTTTGCAGGATCTACCTTAATTCCGCTTCTAGAGACTATGTATCCCAAAAGCTTTCCGGAGGTAACCCTAAAGACACATTTCTTTGGATTTAGCCACACATTATATTGCTCTAGTCTGTCAAAGATTTTTGCTAACACTTCCAGGTGTTCCTCCCTTGTCTTTGATTTCCCTAGCAAATCATCCACATAATCTTCCATGATGTGGTGAAAAAGATCATGGAAGATGACGGTCATAGCTCATTGATAAGTAGCTCAGGATAGTCAATGTGTCTAATGAATCCCACATCTAGTAGTTTCTTCAATTATGCTCTGACTAGGAGGGCAACCTGAGGGTTCATCTTTCTTAGCTTTTGTTTCACCAATTTTGCATTAGGCTGCACTGCAAGGTGATGGACGACCAAGGCAGGGTGTAACCCTGGCATGTCTGTATAGGTCCATGCAAAGTTGTGATTTCTGTGTTTGAAGAATGCTAAGAAGTTTTCCTGCTCTGTTGTGCTGAGGGATTCTACCCTGAAGGTGATTTTTGTCTCTTCTTCCATCCCAAGATTCATTTCTTGAGCTGACTCCATAAGGGCAGGTGATCTGTTAGGATATACCTTCTCTATCTTGGGAAGGCCAATGCTTCCATCTCTTAGCGCCTCATGGAGGTTTTCACTAGGAGATATGCCCTTTATTTTTACTTTTTTGGGATTTGACACTATTGCAGAGTGATTTTCACCATCAGATCCATGTTTGATTTTTATATTTTTGTGACTTGAAGCAAGGGTTGTCTCCTTGAAATAGGTAGCCGTATCAAGTTCCATAACGTATCCTACTTTATGATCTCCCAGGGGGAAGTGATCTCTAACCCCCATCATTTTAGCGATTGCTTCATCATTTTGGGCTACGTCGAAAATGGGAGGTCCCTGTTGGTCCCAGTCTATGAGGTTCAAGTACATAAGGGGTAGGTCATTGGATGAAGATGATAGGGTGGTGATTGTGTATATGGTGCATATGGATGATTTAAAGAATTCAGCGAAGTCATTAAAGGAGTCTTGATGGCCTACTTCGTTGATGTTATCAACTTTAGGGGAAACCGTAGTAACCTCGGCTAAGATACATTCACCACTAGTGAGGATACATTGTCTTTGTCCATATCATAACCCTTGAGTATAAGGATTTCATGTCACTTGAACTGGTTCTATGATCCCTTGTTCATGAAGGCCAATCCCACCTTGTCCTTTGTAGCCCATGTTTTTGATGATTTCTAACCCTTTGCCATAGATTTATGTTGGTATGGTAGGGGATTCTTTCTTTGTTTCTTTGTCTTTATATAGCCATGATGATATATCTTTGAGCACATCTTGATCAAGGAGGTGTTTCTTCTTAAAGGTAGGTGATGGTTTACATTTGATGACAACTATATTGATGTCGTCTTCTTTTGGGGTGCCAAACATTTTAGGGTTGGGTAGTGTCCCCACACAAAAGGTACCGTGTAGGTCATACTCCTCACATCCCATGTCACTAAGCTTGATCTTGACCTAGGGCGGTGGAGGTGTTTGGGATGAAGTGGTAGCAATATTGGCGGGGTCGATGTATGAGGTGGATGTTGTGGGAGTGGTTTTTGTGATAGCCTTGTTGTATGGGTGGAAAGTGTGGTCATGGGCTTCCAAGAAACTGCAGTATTGGAAGGGGTGGGGGTCGGCATAGATAGTTACTTCCGTGCCATTATGAGGGAATTTTAGACATTGGTGGAATGTAGAGGGGACAGCTTGCATGGCATGGATCCATGGTCAGCCGAGAAGAATGTTGTAAGAGAGATCAAGATCAAGGACTTGACATTTTATTTCCATTATCTTTTGTCCTACTTGGATAGGGAGCTTGATAGTACCCTCAGATAGTTGTTCAATGTTATCATATCCTTTGATTGTTATGCATTCACTGGTGTCTACAACCACATCTGAGTATCCCAAGTGTTTTAGTAATTTAAGAGTGCACAGGTTTAGGCTGGAGCCACCATCTATTAAGACTCTCTTGATGATATGCTTATGGATGCGGACTTCGATGTGCAAGGCATCATTATGTAAGTTCTCAGAAGCGAGAAGATCCTTTTTGGAGAGGGTGAGATGATGGGGTGAGGTGATGTGGCCCACCATGGCTTGGAATTGATCCACATTCAGGTTGGTGGGAACTTGGGTTTCCATGAGAGCCTTGTCGAGGACTTCTTTGTGGAGAGGTGAGGTGCGAAGGAGCTCAAGGATAGAGATTTGTGCAAGGGTCTTTCCTAGAAGATCTAGGAGGTTGTACTTATTTATAGGTGATGGGCAAGCAGCTGGACAATTAGGTAGGGGGTTTGATGTGGATGGAGGTGTTTGATCCGTGGTAGGGGTTGTGTAGATAGATACACGGCTACGACAGGTTGTGACGGCACAATCAGGTGCTTGAGCCTGGATGGTGATGGTATTGATATAGTTAGATGATGGTTCTATCTGTCCTACAATGGAATCATAGGACATAGGAGGTGGGGTGATGTTTTAGGCTTGATTAGAAGATGAGGCTTTGTTATGATTAGGCAGCAGATCCTTGTAAGCTCCCAAATTAGCGTTGGGTGATGGTTGGGTGCTTTGCTCGAGATTGACTTTCTTCTGATCTATGAGATCTTGTACACAATGTTTTAACTTCATACAATCAGATGTCTTATGGCCTACAATGTGGTGGTATTCACAATAGTCATTTTCATTATACCACGCAGCTTTGAGTTCACTTTCTTGGTGGGGTTTAACGAGTGGGAGAGTTATTAACCATTCTTTAGACATCTATCAAGGATATCTTCAATTGGTTCCCCTAGGGTTGTGAATTGTCTTTGTGGTTTGTTTTGTTTAGGTTGCCCCTTTGGGATATTTACATTGGTGGCATATGTACTTGATGGTGCTTGATTTTGTACATGTTGGACAACTTTCACATCAGTGACATCGTTGCTGAGGGTGTTTTTGTTCTTTCCCCAAAAGCGTGATTTTTTGTTTCATTGTGTGTTGTTGTTGCTTGCATTGGAGATGTTTATGTTGACCTTGTTGTTGTTGTTGTTATAGGGCTTGTTGTCATATAATTTGATCGAGCCCTTGGTGATAAGGGCTCTTTCAATGGTAGTACCTTTGTCAATGACTTCTTCGAAGGTAGATGCACAAATGATTTGTAGATGAAACCCCATTTCTTGGTTTAGATTAGTCACCAACATGGTGACTAATTGCTTCTCAAGAATTGGTAAAGGGAGTTTGCTTGCTAAGCCTCTCCACCTCTGCAAGAAGGAAGTGAAGAATCACCCCATTTCTTGGTTTAGATTAGTCACGAACATGGTGACTAATTGCTTCTCAGAAATTAGCCAAGGGAGTTTGCTTGCTAAGCCTCTCCACCTCTGCAAGAAGGAAGCGAAGGATTCTCCTCTCTTTTGTTTTGTATTGCAAAGGTCTGTCATGGATATTTCATGCTCAAAGTTATAGGAAAAGTGATTGAAAATTTTTTCTGTGAGCTCAGGGAAAGACCTAATGCCCAAGGGAAGATGTGCAAACCACTGAGTAGCTTGACCATCGAGGCTCCTTGGAAAATGTCTCATTAGATATGTATTATTGTTTGAGACTTCTAGGCAAGCAAGGTAGAACTCCCTAAGGTGATCCCTAGGGTCTCCCTTTCCCTTATACTTATCAAATTTGGGTGTTTCAAAATTTTTGGGAAAAGGGGGCATGTATAGTGTTTGATCAAATGGATAGGGACAAATATCCTCAAAAGAATAATGTTTGCGCTTGCCCCCAGTTTGCAAATCATCTACCTTTTGGATCAAAGTTTGTACTACGCTTGTTAGGTCCGGGGTTGGTGATGGTTGTGGGATGTAGGTTTGTTGATTGATGAGATTTTGGAGGTTTGACGGGATTTGGTTTTGGTGATTTTGGGGGATTGTGTTTTGATATTGTGGGGTGGTGTTTTGGTTGAGTTGTGCAAGATATTGTTGGTAAGCATGGATTTATTGGAGAATATGAGGGGGTATTTGAGGATTGGGATTATGTTGTGTTGATGACGCTATGGGATTTTGTAGATATGTGAGATTAGATGGGTTGATGTTAGATGGGTTGGTTGTGTTGTAAGGTGGTTGTGAAAAGAATTGCCTCATGTAGGCTATGGTTTGAGGGTTGAGTTGAGGCATGCTTGTGGAAGCACTTGCGTGCATGGGGTTTCTTTAGATGCCCAAGGTGATTTGGGGAACGGAAGAGTTTACGTTGGTTATGGTAGCGGATGTGATGACGGGTTGGGAGATGGTAGGATTGGAGACATTTGAGGCGATGGATATGTTAGTGGGAATTGTAGATGTGGTAACATTAGAGTTTGTGGGAGTGGTAGATACAGTGGGGGTCAAAGTTTGAGAGATGGTAGGTTGGGTGTTTGATGTAGATGGTTGAGAGGATGTGGTAGGATTGTTGTTAGAGGTGGATGGTTGGGATGATGTTGTGTTGTGGGGTGGTTGGGCACCAATTTTGAGGAGGTAGTCAAAATATCTATTTGGATACGACCTTAGGACTTTATCAAGCATGTCCATGTTATCGAGGTCTTATGTAAAGTTTAAGATGTCTTGATCATCTTGGCTAATGGTGGTGGTGCTTTGAGTGGGTGGTTGTGTTTGCAAGAAATGGAAGGGATTCTCATTGGGATTACATGATGGGATTTGAAAGACCGAGGGTATGTTGTATGTTTGTTGGTCGATGGGTATGTTGTTGTTGTTGGTTTGTGGCATCCCTATGCCCATATGTTGTCCAAAGTGTGCCATTGCTTGATTCTTCCTGTGTTGTGATCTAGTTATGGGAATGCAAGTGTATAGATCTTGATTTTGGGGTGGGTGAAAGGTGGAGAATTTGGATTGATTTTTTGGACCCAAAGAGGATGTGGTGAGGATTTAGAGATAAGAGGGTGTGCTTCTTACAAATCTAAAGGTAGAAGGAAATTATGATGTGGTTTAGATAGATTTCCACTTTTAAGAGATGAGTCTCAAAAGAGTGTCAACCTAAGGGTGGTAAGAGTGGATGATTTTCACAAAAATTTGGACCAAAATGATGGAGGGTAAAATGAGGTTTGTTTGAGGATGATTTGATGGAAGAGATTTTTTATGTTGATTTTGGGGGGGATGAAACCTTAGATGAGCTAGATGTTTTGGTATGAGAGATTTGGATGATGGATGAGCACAAAGTGAGATCTAGTTTTGTGTTGCACAAATGGATGTTTCTCTTTGTTTGGGGTAGACTTATGACCGTATACAAAGAGGGATGATTATTCTACTTGAAAGGTAGACTAATGACTTATCAAGCAAAATATGATGTGAAGGATGAAATCTAGATCTAGCTTTAGCTCAAGATTGATTTTCTTTGGATGTTGGTTGATGGTTTTGATGGGTGTTTGGGATTTTGGAGATTTTGGATATGTTTTTGATGGAAGAAGGAAATGGACTTTGGGAATGTTTTTGAAAAAAAATGTTTGTTTGGTCCAAAAAGTATGTAAAGATCAATGAGGATGAGAAGATAGGGAAATGAGTGGAGCAAGGGGTCCAATAATGATAATGATTAATTCTCTAAGGTTAAAATGGAGGTGTGATTGGGAAACTTTAGATCAAAATGGATGGAGCATTGACAAATTTTTGGGAAGGTGATTATGGATTATGGTTAGGCAGGTGCTAAAGATCACAAGGCAATTCTTCCCAGTTTTAGGCAGGTCAG
This sequence comes from Cunninghamia lanceolata, assembly GCA_027924645.1. Classification (NCBI taxonomy): domain Eukaryota; kingdom Viridiplantae; phylum Streptophyta; class Pinopsida; order Cupressales; family Cupressaceae; genus Cunninghamia; species Cunninghamia lanceolata. The sequence goes on along the minus strand of BSBN01001396.1, from coordinate 2,009,715 downwards.
TCTATAAATAGCGCCAAAACTCAAGTGAAATGGTGCCAAAACAAATAGAGATAGCACTAAAATAGGTTAGTGTTGGTTGAGGTTCTGAAAAAGATGGATTTTGATGACAAATTTGGATTTTTATGGGCATGAAGATTGATCAAATGATTTTTATTGTTTCTTGGCAAGTTTTTTGAAAACACTTCAAGCACAATAGCACACAATAACCAAAGGTTTGTTTGTGAAAAGATGTAATATTTTTAATCAAAGACTTTGTACAACCTAAGGCGAGGATAGGACAATATTTGTTGAATCTCCTAGCAACGCTTATTCAAAGAGGGTAGCTCTAGGATCTTGGTAGCACCAGCTCCCCCTCACAGTGCACTCACTTCTCACGCATACCAAGATCCAAGTTTCCCAAGGCTCATTCCCCCACCAAACCTTAGGATTGTCCCTACCTCCTTGGCTAAGAACCACATGAATTGGGGAAGCTTCAAAGGTTACCCTTCTGTGTCAACAAATAGAAGGATTTGGGCCACTAAAACAATGGTTCGTAGTAAGTGCATTCGTTCAGGTGGCCATATGTGCGGTAGCGCTACTCTCTTTTATGGAGTCTCCCAGCCTTCAGGGGTTACACCTTGAAGGATTTTGGGGGAGATTGGCTGTCAATATGACACAACAACACCTGTTGCTTATGACTTTCATCACAAACACATTATTTTATATAGTGGCTTGAAAGAGCTTGGATTTACCTTGTTGTCTCTTGGGTCATTCCCACCTTTCGAAGCAGGGTGGCAGGCCCTTTAAAAGTTTAACAAAAGCAACACAAGTGCAAAAATACTTTTGATCCCTAAGTTCATAGGAAGATGCAAGGGGAAAGCATACATATTTTTGGGCTTGGGTCACACTAAACAAGGTTCATTTTTTAGTTCTTGGATTATGTTGGGGGTGATTTATGCAAGTGTTATGAGAAGCTTTTGATTCCCAAGATAACCAGTGGTGCAAGGGAAGAGCATACACTTTCACCACACAAACACTATCACAAAACACTTCACACACAATTGTTTGTTTTCTTGCTTAGATGAGTGAGAATACAATTTGTGGTTCCTTTTAAACCAATGAGTTATGATGCACATTGTTTGTTCTTTTTAAGCCCAAAATTGAAATGCTACTAAGTTGGCAAGCACTTGTTAATTTTAGAGCACCAAAATCAAATTTTTTCCACACTAAGGCACACAAGAGTTCTTTTTACGAGCACTAATTGAAGTGTTTGTTTGTTGTTTGTTTGCTCAATTTTAGTGCACTAATTGAAATGTTGTTTATACTAACATGCAAGGGTTCTTTTTATGAGTACCAATTGAAGTGTTTCTTTGATCTAAAGAAAAACCCTACAAAAATTGTTAGTTGTTTTAGAAAAATGGTCTTGGATAGACGATGATGACTTGCAAAATAGATAGAAGGATCTGCACATAACCCAATGTTAGCAGATAAAATAGCGATAAAATAGATCACATATGGTGTTGCTTTGACCTAAAATGGCACTGCTGCCAGTACGCCAGACAAAATCTAGCCACCCTAGAAAATAATGCTAATAACACATACAAATATCACTGAATTACTAGATAGCATTTAAATGGACTACAGACTGCACTGAATACAGAAATAGCACTATAGGATAATACAAATAGCGCTAAAACTAATGATTGTGCTAATACATACTACATATAGCACTACCATAACAAATAGTGCTGAAAGAAGAAATGATTGCACTACTGTACCAAGATCAAATAGTCTGATCATTAGCAGGTAAATAGCACCTTTCTGGGTGTCAAAGGTGTTGATACAAGGTTGAACTGGTCAAACCTACAAAACAAAGTTTTCTTAACCAAGTAGGGAGTTTGTTCTGTCCCAAAAGAGGTGTGTTAGGTCCTTTTTAGTGGTTAGAAGTGTTATTAACCAAAAAGACAACCTTTTCAAAAGCAAACCAAACCAAAATGCACTATGAGAATATGTTAGATGATTTAAGAAAATTTTGGCATGGTCTCCCCTTGTTTTCTCATAAAAACCTACAAAATTGAGAGTGAACAACCTAAAAAGACACTAGGAAGATCAACAAAATCTAGCAACACGTGAGTGAGAGCCAACAAAACTATCATGTCAAATAGTGCTAAATTACGTCCAAATGGTGCCACTATGTAGGGAGATAGCGCTAAACCTGTAAACATGGCTCAAAACAACAAAACTCACAAAAAAATGATTAGATTGAGACATTGTGGGTCCTACCGGGCATGCCAAATGTGATTAGTGAAAACAAAATGAGATGAAAACACAAAATAAAAGCATAAAATAAGCCTTATACCTCACTAAGATTCACCAATCCAAGATAGGGTGGTAGAAGCATGCACCCAAGAGCTCCTAGATATACCCTAGATAATAGATGCAATGTGAAATGCTTAATCTAAATGCAACTTACCAAACTAACTCAAGAGAATTTTTGGCATGATAACATTACTTAGAAATTAGATGATCAAATGGCTTGGAGGATGTTGTATTTATAAGCATTTTGGAGAGATTTTGATCCAATGGTTGAGATTGATTTGAGAGATCAATGGTGGAGGATGAAGATGATGTGGAGGGCCTAGATTTCATCTTGGAAAATGGAGGGCTAGGAATAAAGATGAATTTTTAATTCATCTTGGGAAGAGGGGTTCATAAATGAGGTGGAGTGTAAGGGATTATTTGTGAATTAAAAATTCACATGGGGAAGGGTAAAATAAATTTAAAATTCATTTGGGGAAGAGTGGATATTAATGAGTTATGATATGTGTAAGGGGTGTAAGAGGTATTAAATGGAGATTATGACAAATGTGTATTAAAAATTGATTTATGTGGCATGGAAATCAATTTTTTATTCATGGGATGTGGGGAGAAGTTAAGATTAGTGAGAAGTTAAGATTGATTAAATAAGAATTTATTTAATCAATCCTAAGGCTAGGATGATATAGGCTAGGGTAGGCAATTAAATAGTGACTATTTAATTACCTAGAGTAGGGATAGGTTAATTAATAGGCTAAATTAATTAGTTAAACATGATTTAACTAATTAATTGGGTTTAGTGAGAAGGGGGAAATTAACTAAATAAATATTGCATATTTATTTAATTAATTGGCTAAGGTTGAATTATTGAATTAATAAAATTAATCCAATTGTAGGGGATAAAATGAAGAAAAAATTAGGTGATGAAAGGATAATTAATTAAATAAAAATTTAATTAATTGTTTAGAAGGGAAATAGGTATGTTTAGGGAGGTCGGGAGTCAATTTGATGATGAAGACATTTTTAGGTGACTACACCATTTTTACATGAGTGATGATTGATTTCATTCAGTAGAGTTTGTGTAATATTGTTTTCAACAATTTTATGGGTTCTTGCAAGAAAAAGATATTAGAATGGATCAACATCTCATTTGGTCAAATAATTGCACTAGTTAATTCAAGAATGCTCGTAATTTCTATTGGTTGAGAAAAATGCATGTAGAGAAGGGTATACCTCATATTTGGAATTTTTTTGAAGCTGGGCATGGAAAAGGTGAACATGATGGAGCGGGTGCATGCATGAAGAGAGCTATTTTTAAAGAACAACTAAAGATTAGAGGTGGTGCTACATTCAGTGATGCAGATTCCATTGTTAAGTGGTGTAACTATGCATTGTCACAAGGAGTGGCTCTTGATTTTGAAGTGCGCAAGTTCTTTTGGTTGGCTGATGATGGGATAGCGACAGAGAAATTGGAATGTCAGAGAATTAGATAATCATCAAAGATGCATTCATTTCGAAGCTTAGATGCAAGTACATGGACTATTTGGACAGGAGAATTAGCTTGTTTTGGTTAGAGTTGTATTAAATATGATTGACACAATTGTGAGTCAAGTGAGTGGGTAGATGCATGGATTCGATGATATTTAATCCCTTTATATGAAGGTCAATCATCTTCCATCAATGACATGGAGAGCTCATTTGACTATGAACATCTTTTAGACCTTGTACATCCAAGTCATGTTTATGTAGTTGTTGCACCGTATGGAAATGAAGAGAGGTCAGACTATTGATTGGTACGATGTGTACAGGGAAAACACAAGCTAACACAACCTATGATAGATGATGATGGGTGTACATATCCTACAGGATCAGATATTATTACTGGGACTTGGTTACAAAAATATATGATTAAAAAGAATGGAATCCCTACCTTTGAAGACTTTGAGAAGCATAAAACCATATTGATGTATTCTCACCTAGTTGTAGCAACAAATGTCAAGTTACTAAAGCATCATGGAAAACCAAAATCAGAAGAACTATGGACAATTAGTAATGTTGATCATGAAGCAATATTGGATACTCTGAAGGTAAGAGATGACCCCTCAGGTATGCTTGACTAGCATTTAAACTTCTAGATGGATAGGTATGACATTTTTTTATCTTAACTTGTTCTTGTTTTTTTTATTTTTTAGAATTGTTTTATTAAAAATCTTGTTTCTTTAACTATAATGCATACTTTTGACTATACAGGACTACAAATAAGGTTATTTTACATGGTATTGTAGATTATTTTGCATGGAATCATAAATTATTTTGTATGGCATCGTAGGTTATTTTGAATATACTCGAGGTACGATTTTTAGTTCTCATCTATATTTCTTAATATTTTGCTTTCTACCTTTTTCTACATAAGGTGTTCCATGAGATGACATGTATTTGATGTCTTTTGCTGACTAGTTCATATGCCTTGTCTATGCTTTCACATATTACATACATGTGTCACATGGCAATTACAACTACAACATCTGACAAAATTCTCATTTCTTTGAGGTATTCCACCAAACAGTTCATGTGCCTTGCTTATGCTTCCTTACTTTGCATTCTTATAAAAGCCCTATAACAATCCTATAATCTTCATACTAATCTTGATAGTAATATTTCCATCATTGCATTCCATGAGATGACATCTATTTGAGTTGTTCTATCAAACATTTCACGTGCCTGGTCTATCATTCCACACTTTGCATACATGTCTACTAGGATAGTTTTAACTACAACAGTCCTATAACAGTCCTAAAATAGTCCTAAAACAATCCTAAAACAATCCTATAAGGTAGGAGCACTTGATGGTGAATAATGGTATTTAGGAACAAATTTAGAGTTTGGATAGGCATAAATTTGTTCCCAAAGTTGGAGCACTAGAGAGATCCTAAGGTTTCCTAGATGACCTAGGTTAAGATATAGGGTCATTTTGTTTCAAATTTGGCCTATGACTAGGAGTCCAATTGAATCCAAATTATACCTACCTTTTATTTATCTTGATTTCTCCCACCAATCATGTTTTTGATTACTATTTTTTAGAATTGTTTTATTAAAAATATTGTTTCTTTAACTATAATGCATGCTTTTGACTATACAAAACTGTGAATAAGGTTATTTTACATGGCATCGTAGATTATTTTCCATGGCATTGTAAATTGTTTTAAATGGCATCGTAGGTTATTTTGACTATACTCGAGGTATGATTTTTAGTTCTCATTTGTATTTCTTAATATTTTGCTTTCTACCTTTTTCTACATAAGGCATTCCATGAGATGACATGTATTTGATGTCTTTTATCGAACAGTTCATGTGCCTTGTCTATGCTTTCACATATTCATACATGTGTCACATGGCAATTACAACTACAACATCTGACAAAATTCTCATTTCTTTGAGGTATTCCACCAAACAGTTCATGTGCCTTGCCTATGCTTCCTTACTTTGCATTCTTATAAAAGTCCTATAATAGTATAATATACACAGCATCATAATAAGCACAACATTTAATGTACATAAATGATATTCATGTTTACTTAAATTTGCTTGTTCATGCTTCTCACAGGACGTCACCTCCCCTACCCATCCAGCTCTATAGAAGAAGAGAGACAACAAATGATCAAGAGGGATCACTAATTGGCAGTAAGTGATTGATTACTTATGTCATGTTATATATTTTGAACATTAAATTCTATATTAATGTGGACATTGTTTGATTGTATTAACAGGTGGAAATTAAAAAATCTCTATCGAGGAGGTCTAGTCGATGAGTGATAGAGAATGAGTCATTGACTAGTTCACCATCTTCATGGCCTAGCAAGAGCCATCGATTATTTGATAGCAATCCATAGGAGATTTGATTTTGGGACATTTTTTTACATATGCCTATTTGGCTTTGTAAACATACTTTTGTATATTATCGATGTATATCGTTGTATATGCCCGTATGGTTTTATTTGTTCATGCCTATATGGCTTGATATATACACTATACATTATTTTCATGACATTATTCATATATGCATATATAAGATCCTAATTTGGCACAAGTAGGGAGAATGCTTGCAAAGGTTATGGAATTTGGTTTTACACGTTCAAATTGTATTTGCTTCAAAGTTTCTAAAGCCTTTTCAAAAAATCCATTTTTTGCATATCTTGCAATCATTGCATTCCATGAGATAGCATCTCTTTGAGGTGTCATGCCAAACTGTTCACATGCCTTGTCTATGCTTCCACACTTTGCATACATGTCTACAAGGGCAGCTGTAAATACATCTTGTTCTGAAGATCCCATAGGCAAGGAGAATGGTGGATAAGGTTGTGGAATTTGGATTTACACCCACCAATTGCATTTTCTTAACATTTCCTTTCAATCCTTATCAAAAATTCCATTTTCTACACATATTACAATCATTGCATTCCTTTATTTATGATGTCCATAACATTCCTTCATTTGTGATGTGCATAACATGCTATAATTGTACAAGCTTTCAACAAGTGATTCATGCTACAATGAAGCACAACATGATGAAATAAGAAGATGCATATTTACAACACTTAAGAATATGTAGTAGTGTTTCTCATGTCACAAATACTATGTTTACATCTTCACATACATGGCTTACAACATGTGACAATAAACCACTACAAGTTGTATATGTGCTTAACAAGTATAAATGTGATACAACACCCCAAAATGTACATTGAATAAGGTGAGTGGTTCTTTATTAGTGGTGGTGTTCATTTTGGACATAAAATAATGGTTAATTTTGCAAAGTTGTTTTATAAGTTAGTTGGGGTCGGTTGAATGGTGAAAACTATTTGTAGAGGCATAAATAGGCCTATATTTTACGACCCAAGGGTTGAAGGTTGAATTTTTTGAAGTTGAAGCAATGTGTACATGGCACAACATGTTTTCATTACAGTTGAGGACCTAGTTGCATTGGGTGAATGATTGATAATGTTTGCATCAACATGATGGCACAACATGAACAAATTGCATGTTTGCATCAATTGCATTGGGTCAATGATTGAGAATGTGTCAACTTGAACAATATTTTTTGTTCTGCTCATTGTGGGGCCAAACAGACTATGCCAATGCATCAGGGTGGGTAGGCAAATGCTAGGGGAGGTCCCATTTCATGCGCCAAGTGTCCCAGTCACTCTGGGCAACAGGTTACCGGTAAAGTCTCTTAAGATCCCTGAGGCTAAAAAATTACCAAACTTTGATGGAGCAGTTCTCTAAATTTGTGATAGCTGGGAATGTTCTATTTAGACCTACAAGTGCACGTGGGGTCTATCCACAATAACCTCTCTCATTTTTGGTCAACTCCATTCCATTTGACCCTGCTGAAATCAAATGCATTGTTGCAAAATGCTTCAATTTCATGTAGTGGAAAGGTGCTAGGTGTGACATTTTTCATTGCATAGCTCGTGGGGCCGAATGGACTATGCCAACACATTGGGGTGGGTGGGTAAATGCCATGGGAGGTCTCATTTCATGCGCCAAGCCTCCCAGTCACTCCGAGCAATAGGCTACCAACAAAGTCCCTTAAGATCCCTGAGACCAAAAAACTGCCAAACTTTGATGGAGTAGTTCTCTGAATTCGTGATAGCTGGAAACATTCTGTTTGGACCTATAGGTACACGTGGAGTTTTTCCACAATAACCTCTCTCAGTTTTGGTCAAATCCATTCCGTTTGATAGTGCTGAAATCAAACACATTGTTGCAAAATGCTTCAATTTCATGCAGTGGAAAGGTGCTAGGTGTGACATTTTTCATTCCATAGCTTGTGGGGCTGAATGGACTACACCAATACATTAGGGTGGGTGGGTAAATGCCAAGGGAGGTCTCATATCATGCACCAACCGTCCCAGTCATTCCGAGCTATAAGCTACGACAAAGTCAAAAGTTGCTAGGACTAAAATTTTGCATTCCACAAGTCCTGGGGCTGAATGGATTGCGCCAACATGTCAGGGTGGTGGGTAAATGCTAGGGGAGGTCTCATTTTGTGTGCCAAGCCTCCCAATCCTTCCGAGCTGTAAGCTACTAGCAAAGTGACTTTATCGATAGCTTATAGCTTGGAACGACTGGGATGCTTTGCACACAAAACTAGGCCTCCCCTAGCATTTACCCACCCATCTCGATGTGTTGGCACAATCCGTTCAGCCCCAAGACATGTGGAATGCAAAATTTCAGTCCTAGCAACTTTTGACTTTGTCAGTAGCTTACAGCTAGGAATGACCGGGATGCTTGGTGCACGAAACGAGACCTCCCCTGACATTTACCCACCCACCCTGACATGATGGCGCAATCCATTCAGCCCCATGAGCTATGGAATGAAAAATGTCACGCCTAGTACCTTTTCACTGCATGAAATTGAAGCATTTTGCAACAATGCGTTTGATTTCGACATGGTCAAATGGAATGGAGTTGACCAAAACTGAGAGAGGTTATTGTGGATGAACCCCACGTGCACCTGTAGGTCTAAACAGAACATTCCCAGTTGTCACAAATTTAGAGAACTACTTTGTCAAAGTTTGACAATTTTTTGGTCTCAGGGATCTTAAGGGACTTTGCCAGTAGCTTGTTGCCCGGAGTGACTAGGACACTTGGCACATGAAATGAGACCTCCCCTAGCATTTACCTACCCACCCCAATGTGTTGGTGTAATTTGTTTGGCCCCACGAGCTATGGAATGAAAAATGTCACACCTAGCACCTTTCCACTGCATGAAATTGAAGCATTTTGCAACAATGCATTTGATTTCAACATGGTCAAACAGAATGGGGTTGACCAAAACTGAGAGAGGTTATTGTGGATGGACCTCACGTGCACCTGTAGGTCTAAATAGAACGTTCCCAGCTGTCACGAATTCAAAGAACTGCTCCATCAAAGTTTGGTAGTTTTTTGATCTCAGGGATCTTAAGGGACTTTACCGGTAGCCTATTGCCCGGAGTGACTATGATGCTTGCCTGGAGTGACTGGGATGCTTGGCGCACAAAATGATACCTCCACTAGCATTTACCTACCCATCCCAACACGTTGGCATAGTCTGTTGGCCCCACGAGCTATGGAATGAAAAATATCACACCTAGCACCTTTCCACTGCATGAAATTGAAGCATTTTGCAACAATGCGTTTGATTTCAGCATGGTCAAATGGAATGGAGTTGACCAAAACTGAGAGAGGTTATTGTGGATGAACCCCACATGCACCTGTAGGTCCAAATAGAATGTTCCCAGCTATCACGAATTCAGAGAACTGCTCCGTAAAATTTTGGTAGTTTTTGGTCTTAGGGATCTTAAGGGCCTTTACCAGTAGTTTGCTGCCCGGAGTGACTGGGATGCTTGGTGCATGAAATGAGACCTCCCTTGGCATTTACCTGCCCACCCTGACACGTTGGTGCAGTTCGTTCAGCCCCACGAGCTATGGAATGAAAAATGTCACACCTAACACCTTTCCACTGCATGAAATTGAAGCATTTTGCAACAATGCATTTGATTTTGGCACGATCAAATGAAATGGAGTTTATTCTCAGAGTTTGATGGATTTTATGAGTATATACACGATGTTGTTTTAGGATAGTCATAAAGGGCAGTTTTGGACAGCCATGTGTATCTTTTTAACAATCATAAAGGGAAAGTTGTACATGGACTGTGGTAGTCCCAAAACTCATAAAAAATCATCCATTTTGGTGTTTGACAACCTTATAAATTGATTAGATCATTTATACAAACCCTAATGCAACATATAAACTCTCTTTGCATAGTAATTTCATAAATGACTATCTTGTATGATTATTTTGTGCATTTTAATAGCCCAATGAGGATTGTATGGTGTTGTGATCTTCATGATTTTAACTTGATGCAGAGGTAGGATTCAACTCAACATGATAGAGTTACACATTCCATATGTAGACTACTCAAGTGCTAGTGGGTCTATTTAGCATGTTTTTTGACCAAATATTTCTAAGACAACATCAAACCCACATGAGAACTACCATTTAGAATACCCTTTATCAAGTTACACAACATATCAAAAGATTAGATAGGGTTTCTTTGGAACATCACACCCAAAATTGGACTGTTACACTAGAAAAGAGGGGCAATTAGCCCTATTTTACAAAGCATCACCTATCTAGAGACACTCCCAATCCCAAATCACCCTTGACAATCCTTCAATAGGTTGCAAATGGCCTAAATCAACTAGTCTTGGCACTAGATAAGTCTTTGAGATCACCAAACCCATATACCCTCAACTAGGCTTATTTGACTAGGCTTCAACTTGTCAATTTGACATCCAACATAAGGACGGCTTCCCAAGGTTTAGCACAACTTTTATTGGCATTGATACACTTCATATGAATGACCTTCAAAAGGGTTTAACACCATGCAATATGGGATACACCAAAAATCTTGCCAAACATAATTTGTATGTGACTGTCAACTCTACCAGAACAGGGCAGGAGTTTAGAAGACCTCAATACCTTTTTGTTTATCAAAAAACTCTAGTTTAAAAGGGTTCATTATGCATCTTTACATCATTCTCAAGTCACTTCCACTTCTAAGGAACACTAAACTTGTCAACAAAAGTCCCAAATCCTTATTCTGCTATCTTAACAGTCTGCAACAAATGAGAATACAGTCTTATAATATCAAGAATTAATAACAAACTTCATTTTTTCTATCTGCAACCTTGGGGTATGAAAATGTATACAAGAGTGAGCATTTTCACCACTATTAGAGTTCATGAGTTGACCTAAAACTAGAGCAATACAATTTTATCTATTTGCTGTTACCCTAGATGAGGGTTTTGACAGTCTGGAGTAGTTTTTGGTAAAACGACCATAACTTACTTATTTCTCCATGAAATTGAATGAAACAAGAAACACAAGAAAGTATATTCCACCAAATTTCAATTACAATTGGTCTCAAGCCTTGACATATCCATATAGGGCCGTACTAAACAAAGAAATAGCAAGAAAATAGTAAAATCTGCAAAAATAGAGTTTCTTGACATTAATTTCATTCAAACTTGTCTTCAATTCATCTTCAAAATGTTTTCAATACATCTCCAATGACTTTTTCCAAGAAGGTTTATGCATATTTATACATTATTTGAGGGAAACCAATAGTCTCCAACTAACTTTTGAGTACTTGACTATTCTTCTTCCATTCTTTTACATTTTTTTACATTTTTCATATGACAACTTTGACATATTTACAAAATTTGACAAGATGAAGACTAAATACATGATGAAATGGTCTATCATGACCTTATTGGACTCATAAGACTCCAAAACACCTTAAAGACCTAGCTTAAGACCTTATTTACAAAGTTTACATGCTTTGACCAACCTTGACTAGGTGATCCTACACCATAGCTTCACTTACTTGATATAGTTCATTTAGCCATGCTTGATAAAAAAAAATTACCTTCAAACAAATTAATGACTAAAAAATCCACATAATTTCATCACAAATGAAACCAAATTCACCCTCAAAATTTTGTCATAAGATTAGAACAAAGGTATATGGATAATATCACAAAAGCATACCTCATCATGTAACAACCACACATGCATATCTCACAATGATAACATGCAAACTCATAAGTCCAAAAGATCAAGACATAAATATAGGAATATAAACAATACTCAACCAAGACCTCCTAAATCAATAATAACTTAAGCCTATCATCCCATGTAACCTAGATCCTCATGAAAAACCAAATGTATTATGAACCAACCAAGACTCCACTATCAAAAATATCTTACCTTAACCAATGGACACACAAGAAAACAATCAAATTGACTCATATGAGAGTAGGAGATTTAAATCTACTATCAATGATTAGGGCATATAAGGAATTTTGTCATATTGATTCTATTGACAAGGCATCTATTGATTCTACAACTAATGACCCTTTAATGAATTAGGTCTCCAAGGTCACCAACTTGCACTCAAGGGTTCAAACCTTCACATGGGATTGAAGAGGCATCTAACAAGATTAAATTCACCAACCAAACACAACTAAACCACTCTCAAGTCACAATGATCCCTTCTTAAGAACAAATCTACCCCAAGCCTTCAAATCCTAGTAGCCTTTTCCTAGGGGACTATTAAGAATATCATCTGACCTAGACAACTTATCAAGACTATAACCATAGTTTTGGATACCCTTTTCCTTGTTCTAAAACATATATCAAAAGCAATATGGACTCCTTTGAAGCAAAATCCCCAAATTGGCACCTTACCGTTTTCTCCACTAGGCCAATTTGGCCTATTTTACAAAGGAACTAGTCTCAATACTTCTCACCAACCCCTAGAACTAGTGGGGCAGAATTTACCTTGTGTCTAAACCTCCAAATCCACCATTAGTTTTAGGAAAAACTCTCACGTATACCCTAATCCACCATACCCTTGTTTTTTTAGCAATTGGGTGAGGGTTTATTGAAAACCTATATCACAGGCTTGCCTTGACCTTAACAATAGTTGAATCACCTCTTAATATGTCTGTAAATGCTCAAAAGATCAAGAAATATCACTGCCCCTAGAGATTTCATCTAACCCTAGGCCTAGACCTTCATTTTTGCTTGGAAACAAGTCAACTCACAATCTAGGGCATCACCATAGAGAGGTCTCACTTCACCTGCTGCTCTTGATACTTCAATGGAACTTAAAATATGTCTAATGGGGTCATTTCACTAAGCCACAAAGTTTTACAATACGTGGAATGCCCTAATTCATACTTTTTTTATGCCTTCAAACCCCTGTTTCACAGTCACATAGGTAGTTTTTAGAAAATTAAAGATATCTCACTCAAACCTTCATATTAGAACCCCAAATTGGATTGAAATCATGGCTAACACATGCCCCTACAAAATTTCCTCAATATACAAAACAAACTCAGGCTCTACGGGTCGTACAGTAGTCTGAAACAGAGAGAAAACAATGAAAAGTATAGGAAATTGTCTCTTTTTGCATTCAAATTTTGAATCTTCAATGAACAACAACTCCCACAATGTTCACAAAGCCTCCTTAAGTACTTTCCAACCTCCTAAACTGAATATAACTGCATGTTAAACTTCCCCTAAACAAAACTACTCTTCAACTTCCTTAATTGCACCTTTACAACTTTTGATGATAACATTTTGCTCTTTTTTTGCATTAGTTTGCAAATTGACCCTCCTAATCACCTAGAACGTTGGAAATGGTCTAATTAGACCTTATTCACCCTAAGAACATGACCTCACACAAGAAAATAACATTTTTCACTCCTTGACAACTTTTGACAAGATTTTACAATTTTTACAATATAGACCAAAATTTGTCAATTTCATGAAAGTGGTCTCCATTTGACCTTATTTAGACTCAAACACCTATACTCAACCTACCATGAAACAATTAGAGAAAATATCTTTGAGATGGACTGGTTCTCTTGCACCATAGAAGGTATACAAGTATCAAAATATAAATCATTGGAAGGTATCACTAGATCCATACTATCCTTTGCACGCTAGGACTTGAAAGATAAGAAATTAAAGTATGTACCAATTCATTAAAAGAAGTGTAAATCAAACAAGATGAATAAACAAGAAGGTAAGAAATTGTTGCTAAAATCAACATGAGAGACTAAAGAACTATCATCATAATGTATGGCATCATGGGAAGTATCATGAAGAATTTTGTCATATTGATTCTATTGATAAGGCATCTAATGATTCTACACACTCCTAGCCTCCAATAAAAACAATATTATATAACAAGAATTATAACAATATTATACATCAAACTTTTAAGTTTCAAAGTAAGAATACATGCACATAAGGAATTTAAATTATATTGTATATCAAGGTGTATATATATTAAAATCTAGTCCATAATGATAGACATATACAAAAATTTGGCAAATATGCCAACTCAAAACATTTTTTTACAAAATGTGGCATATGCCATGTCTCAAAATCTATATACAATCTACATACCGAATAGCTACATCAAATACTGCAAGTCCACTTGACCCTCAATCTGTGATGGATCCTCAAAAAGTGTCCTCTTTGTATCAGAATGTCTAGTAGTTGATGGAGGCAAAGTTGACTGCATTAACAAGTCAAAACACAAATTTGATTAATCTCTTCAATGGCAAATAAAAATAAGTTAAATTTAGTAAATAGATTCTTATCTACTACAATTAAGAACTTTCATTTATTAACATATATCTAAATCACTACAATCAACTATAAGACTGCTAGATAAACTATCAATTATTTAGAAAAATTCATTTCAATTGCCTCGACTCTATTTTGTTGTTCAAACAATCGTTCTGCAAATGATTTTCTCTTAAGACAATCAGGTGTCCTAGTGAAGCATGATGGCAAAGGTGGAACATCACTCACATTCTCAAGAGACTACATAAAAGCAAAGTAACATTGAAATAAATTAATAAATAATTATTAAACAAAAAAGGAAATACATACATTTAAAAAGGTTAGATGTGTTACACACAAACAATCTAGAGTGCACTACACAAAAACTTATCTACTAGAAAACAAGCACATACCACCATCGAGGCCTCCTGTATCAATTGAGAAGGACTCTAATGATCAAAATGACAAGAATGTAAGACTCTAAATGACTATAATCAAATATTTAAGTTTTCTAAATTATCAATTAAAGTACAATTCAATCAAATTACCTCCACCCTTTGTTGGCATTGAGAAAGTCGTTCTGCAAATGATAGTCCCTTGGGTCGATCAAGAGTTTGAGAAAAGACTATTGGCAAAGATGCCACATCATTCACATTTTTGATTGACTATAAAATAAAATTAACATCAAGATATAAATTAATATATAATTACTCACAAAGAAATAAATGCATAAAAAAAGTTGATGTGTAGAACAAATTATACGGGCAAGTCCAAGCCAAATTGGATGGCAGACAAAGTTCCCTGATCAACTTCTATCAACCTCCTCTATCATCAACTGTTATCCCACTTAGATACATTAGTACTAATAAATTTGTTTATATATTCAAATGGAATAGACAATAAAATTTAAATTTAAATTTTACCTGTATAAAAGATTGCTCATGCATTTCTCCTTCTCTATGGTTCACTAATCCGGTAGCTTCTACTCTTATTCCTGACCCCTCAGCTTGAGTTCTGGACCCCATTGCCTCATATTGTGAATGGAGTTCATACTCTGATGTGTTCAATGGTGGCTCACTACTCTCCATAATAGGACCTAAGCATAACTGATTGCAAGAAATGCAATGATAGGGCACACATACATGTGTGGATGATGATAGTCTAGTAAAACTAGGTGATCCAATATCATCACCAACATCACATGCTTGTGCAAACTGAGATGTCTGTATAATCAAATGCTCAGTCAAAGAGTGTAAGGCACCAAGGCCCTGTTATGTTGCATTTGCAACAACATCTGGGTGCTACATTGGGGGTGGAGAAGGGATAGCAGGAGGAGGAATATATGGACCTTATACTTGTCTCATTACCCCAGGTCTATCTTGAGGCATTCCCTTACCCACTCCTTGAAACTCTCTAAAATCAAAATAATTAACATGTTGACCCATGATGAACTCTGCATAGAGTTTACAAAGGAAATACAAAGGTACATCTAAATTGTTGTTGGGTGGTTTATCAAAAACCATCCACCAACGATCCCAAAAGTTCTAACTAATGCCCTCATGAATAAACCATTTGATTGAAAACTTGGGCTTATGGACATCAACATGCAATCCAGTTTTAGGATTGACAAAGTATTGGGCTAACATAGCTTTTGTAATCTCTAATTCTTTGACTTGATCATATTACAAATCGTTAGCATATTCGGCCTTGTTGGCTTCTCGCCATTGCCTAAATAATTTGTGTTGGGTTGACAAGGTTTGAACATGACTAATGAATCCCTCTAAATTAGATGTCATTGCAGACAATCGAGGGTGGCGGTGATACATTTCTATGATCCTACTTATTTGATCAATATTTCTTTGAATTTTCTCTTCTATTATTGGAGGGGGAGGGTTTGGTGGTGAAGGGTTTGAGTTTTCATTTTGTGCATCCATTTTACTTAATTAAAATATAAAACATACCCACTTAGCATAAAAAACCAAAAAGTTTGCTTGAATATACCAAAAAAACAAAAAAAATGTGAAATATCTTACCTTTTTGGATCGGATATCCGTTCTTCACCTTTGATATCCATTCTTGAGAGCTAACACTGTGTTTTGCAAGCCATGGGTTTGCAAAAACGTGACCCTTTTCCTCTTTTTATGTTTTAAAAAATGGATATCCATTTTAGGTTTTCAAAACATATATCCGTTTTCTTTTTCCCAATTGTTTTCATTGTTTTTTATTTTAGCATTTTAGCATTTTAGTATTTAGGCATTTTAGTTGTAAAATACAATCAAAATTTTAGAAAGGCTGTATCATATGAAAGGAGAGATTTTAGACAAACTATCAAAATTTATATAGGATTATGATGATATATATATATATATATATATATATATATATATATATATATATATATATATATATATATATATATATATATATAATTTTTATATGATTTACTTATACTAAGGTATCTCATAGTATTTCAAAGGCACTTTTGAATAGATAATTGTCATAAAAAAATTGCAAAAGCAAGTAGTTTCGGTGTAAATTCTAACAAATCATTTCATGTAACTTACATATTAGATGATATTTGTGTCAACAATTGAGATCAAACTTGTGACACTTGGGATCGACCTCTCATTTTTCTATACCTATTCAAATTCCAAGACAATCATTGGATTGATGTCATTTATTTTCTAGAGGTGACAAATCAATTTAGCACATCCTCAACATCATTGGATTGATGTCGATAGAGAAAGCAAGATAGAGAGAGGGAGATATCTATAGAGAGGTAGATACAGGAGAGAGGTAGTTATGAGTTAGGGGTTAGGGATTAGGGGTATTATTTAGGGTTTAGGGATTTAGAGAGAGAGAGAGAGACTACTTTTGACATGCAACCGTAAACCCTAAATAATGCCCCTAAACCCTAATCCCTAAACCATAAACCCTAAATAATTCCCCTAAGCCCTAAACCCTAAACCTAAGAAAGGGAGTCCTAGTTTTCTTGTTTCCATTTCCTTCATTGATAAGGGAGAGGGAAATATAGAGGGGATAGATAGGATATATAGGAATGATAAGGGGAGAGAGGCAAGAGATATAGAGATTGAGAGAGATGGCTAGGTATAGAGAGATAGAGAGGAGACAGATAGGAAGAGATAGAGGAGATGAAGGGGAGAGATAGGGAGATAGAGAGTGAGAGAGATGTCTAGAGAGATAGGGAGATAGAGGAATGATAGGGGAGATAGAGGCAAGAGATAGGGAAAGATAGATATAGGTAGAGAGAGAGAGGAGATAGATTGGGAGAGATAGAGGAGACAGAGGGAGAGATAAGGAGATAGAGAGTGAGTGGGATGTCTAGAGAGATAGGGATAGAGATTGAGAGGTGGAGGGATGATAGAGAGAGGGAGATAAGGGAGAGATAGGGAGATAGAGGTTTAGGGTTGCTTAGGTTTAGGGTTTAGGGGTTACGAGTTAGGGGTTAGGGATTAAGGGCATTATTTAGGGTTTAGGGATTTAGAGAGAGAGAGAATGCTTTTGACATGCAACCGTAAACCCTAAATAATGCCACTAAACCCTAAACCCAAGTAACCCTAAACCTATAAACCCTAAATAATGCCCCTAAACCCTAAATCCTAACCCCTAACCCCTAAACCATAAACCATAAATAATTCCCCTAAGCCCTAAACCCTAAACCTAAGAAGGGGAGTCCTTGTTTTCTTGTTTCCATTTCCTTCATCAATAAGGGAGAGGGAAAGATAGAGGGGAGACATAGGATATATAGGAATGATAGGGGGAGAGAGGCAAGAGATAGAGAGATTGGGAGAGATAGCTAGGTAGATAGAGATAGAGAGGAGACAGATAGGAAGAGATAGAGGAGATGAAGGGGAGAGATAGGGAGATAGAGAGAGATGTCCAGAGAGATAGGGATATATAGGAATGATAGGGGAGAGAGAGGCAAGATATAGGTAGAGAGAGAGAGGAGATAGATTAGGAGAGATAGAGGAGACAAAGGGAGAGATAGGGAGATAGAGAGTGAGTGAGATGTCTAGAGAGATAGGGATAAAGATTGAGAGGTAGAGGGATGATAAAGAGAGGGAGATAAGGGAGAGATAGGGAGATAGAGGTTTAAGGTTGCTTAGGTTTAGGGTTTAGGGGTTATGAGTTAGGGGTATTATTTAGGGTTTAGGGATTTAGAGAGAGAGAGACTACTTTGACATGCAACCATAAACCCTAAATAATTCCCCTAAACCCTAAACCCAAGTAACCCTAAACCTATAAACTTTAAATAATTCCCCTAAACCCTAAACCCTAACCCCTAACCCCTAAACCATAAACCCTAAATAATTCCCCTAAGCCCTAAACCCTAAACTTGAAAAAGCCTAAACCCCAAACCCTAAACCCTAAACACTAAACCCAAGCAACCCTAAACCTTTATCTACCTATATCTCTATCATTCCTCTACCTATCAATCTCTCTCCCCATGTCTCTATCCATGACCCTCACTCTCTATATCTCCATATCGGTCCTCTTTATCTAAACCCTAAACCCTAAACCTCTAAACCTTAATCCCTAAACCATAACCCCTACACCCTAAATAATGCCCCTAGACCTTAACCCCTAGTTGTAGTACTCTTTTTTTCCAATCCTATCCCTATATCATACTATTGTTGACTTTTCTTTCCATCTTCATCATCATAGTCCTAGTTATCCTATTTTGAGCTTACAATTTATCCTTAGCCATCTCTTGTACTTCTTCTATTTGAATGTTAATTTTAATGACCTCCAAATTTTCCATAAATTCTTCTCCATCAAACCCTAGACCATCACCCAAATCCTTACTTTCCTAATAAAAGTCCTTCCCCAAACATCATTTGATCATGTGGCTTCTTCCATCACTAGACAAGTGCCCAGGTACTTTCCATTATTCATCTAATACTATAATCTCAATGTCATAGCCCACATTCCCACACCTACATTCATAGACTCCATTCCCCCTATTGACACCATAATTGATAATCATTATATAAGGAGACTCCCTTGAATAATAATTAAACCATGGATTATCCCATATCCCCATCTTACACTTTCCTCACCTTTAAACCCTTAGAAGATGACATTTAGCTATCCCCACCATTACCAATCTCACTTTCTAGCAATCCCACATAAGAGACCTTACCCATCACTTCACCTAGGTCATCACCAATTAAATCACCTCATTACTCCATTCAACCATACCCATACCACCCCTTTCTCACTCCACAACCTGTATTAATGCATGATTAAACCTAACCCCTAACCCCTAACCCCTAAACCCTAAACTTGAGAAACCATAAACCTCTAAATCCTAAACCCCAAACCCCTAAACCCTAAACACTAAACCCAAGCAACCCTAAACCTCTATCTCCCTATCACTATCATTCCTCTACCTCTCAATCTCTCTCCCTATGTCTTTGGCCATGTCCCTCACTCTATATCTCCCTATCGGTCCTCTTTCTCTAAACACTAAACCCTAAATAATGCCCCTAAACCTTAACCCCTAACCCCTAAACCTCTATCTCCTATCTCTCCCTTATCTCCCTATCTCTATTGTCCCTCTACCTCTCAATCCTTCTCCCTATTTCTTTGGACATCTCACTCACTCTCTATCTCCCTATCTCTCCCCTCTGTCTCCTCTATCTCTCCTTATTTGTCTCCTCTCTCTCTATCTCTAGCTATCTCCAAAACTGAGCAACCCTAAACCCCTAAACCCTAAATCCAATCAACTCTAAACCTCTATCTCCCTATCTCTCCCCTATCTCCCTATCTCTATCATCCCTCTACCTATCTTAATCTCTCTCCCTATGTCCCTAGCCATGTGCCTCAATCTTTATCTCCCTATCTCTCTCCTTAGTCTCCTCTATATCTCCCTATCATTCCTCTCTCTATAAACCCTAAATCCAAAACCCTAAACCTCTAACCCCTAACCCCTAACCCCTAAACAATAAATCCTAAACCCTAAATAATGCCCCTAAACCCTAACCCCTAACCTCTAAACCTAAGAAACCCTAAACCCCAAACCCCTAAACGCTAAACCCAAGTAACCCTAAACCACTATCTCCCTATCTCTCTCCTATCTTCCTATCACCTTTGTCCCTCTACCTATCAATCTCTCTCCCTATGTCTCTGGCCATGTCCCTCACTCTTTATCTCCCTATCTCTCCCCTCGGACTCCTCTATATCTCCTTATTGGTCCTTTATCTCTCTCTAAACCCTAAACCCTAAACCCTAAACCTTAACCCCTAACACCAATACCATAAACCCTAAACCCTAAATAATGCCTCTAAACCCAAGCAACCCTAAACCTCTATCTCCCTATCTCTATCATCCCTCTACCTCTCAATCTCTCTCTCTCTCTCTATGTCTCTGGACATGTCTCACTCTCTATCTCCCTATCTCTCCCCTCTGTCTCCTCAATCTCTCCCAATCTCTATCAGTCCCCTCTCTCTATCTCTCTTTAAACCATAAAGCCCAAACCCCTAAACCTGAGCAACCCTAAACCTCTAAACCCTAATTAAATCCCCTAACCCCTAAACCTCTAAACCACTTCTATACATAGGTATAACTAATACCACTTTTTCATTATTTTCCACATTTAATTATTCTTTTCCATTTTCCAAATCCTACATGTGTCCAATTTGTATTGTTTGTCAAGTTTTTAGTCTAATTGTTAGTCCTAGCTCTCATGGTTATTAAAATGTTAGTATAGTTAGATTTATCCTTAGGTAACATTAATTTACACATTGTTGCACAAACAACCACATTGAAAAATAACCTTACCTAATTAAGGTTAACCTTTAAGGTTCTTTCATAAATTGTGAGCTTAACAGATCCAACTAGTTCAATGTTCTTATAGTCCATGCCTTCCAAGAGAGTTCATGCCATGTTAACTTTGTTGTTGGTAGGTGGCGACTGATCAGGAAAGTACTATACACTAGCCATGTATCCTCGCTGGGGTTCTGGAGGGCCGACTTAAAAAATCCTAGGGCTGACTTAAAAAATCCTATTTTGTTATGACCGACATAAGAAAACCCTAATTTTTGTAACCGACAAAAAGGCTTGATAAAAAGCGGCCAAGGGTTAGGGTTTGGGTATTGTATTGTAGTATTTGCAATGGTATTGAGTTGCAGGGATTGCTAATTATAATTGTTTTGATTTACTGGATAATAATATTGGACTCTCTGTTTGGTGGATGTAGCCTGAGTTTGGGTGAACCACGTTAAATCTTGTCTCTCGCTGTTATTAATTCTGTGTATTTCCATTTCTCTGTTTAATCTTTATTTGCATTTAATTGATATCTTCTGCCGGCTAACCCTAACAAGTGGTATCAGAGCGGGTTGTGTTTAATTATCGTCTGTAGGAAAGTCTCATGGTTGAGTGGGAGCAATGGCAGACAAGGGAAGATTGAAGGTCGATAAATTCAATGGGTAGAACTATCAGTTATGGAAGATGCAGATGGAGGATTACCTCTATCAAAAGGATTTATGGATGCCATTGGAAGGAGTAGCCAAGAAACCGGCAACAATGTCTGATGAGGATTGGAATCTTCTTAACAGAAAGGCATTGGGAACCATTCGGTTGTGCCTGGCACTGTCGGTGGCATTCAATATAACGGAAGCGAAGACAACAGATGGTCTAATGAAAACTTTGGCTAAATTGTATGAAAAACCCTCAGTCTCAAATAAGGTATTTCTTATGAAGCATTTGTTTAATCTGAAAATGGTTGAAGGTGGATCTGTGACAGATCATTTAAATGAATTTAATATGATTGTCAGTCAGTTGACTTCTGTAAATGTAAAATTTGATGAAGAAGTTAGAGCTCTCTTGATATTATGTTCATTGCCTGAAAGCTGGGATAGTTTGGTAATGGCAGTTAGTAACTTTGTTTCTAGTTCAAATACCCTAAAATTTGATGATGTTGTTGGTGTTATTCTGAGTGAGGAAATTCGTAAGAAAAGCTCAGGTGGATCCAAATCAGGTTGTGTTTTGAATGCAGAAAGCAGGGGTGATCAAAAGAGAGAGGAAAAGGTTTTGGAGGTCATGGGAAGTCACGAGGAAAATCAAAGGACAAAAGATCCCAAACCAAAGGACAGAAGGATTGCTGGTACTGTGGAAAACCAGGTCATCTGAAGAAAGATTGCTGGTCTTAGAAAAATAAAGAAGGAGACAAACAAGAAGGCAATAAGGAAGCAAATGTGGTAAGTAATAAATCTGAAGATGACGCTTTGATTCTTTCCCTAGATAATGCTGATGATTCATGGGTTTTAGATTCAGGGGCCTCATTTCATGCTACGCGCCATAAAAGTTATTTTCTTAATTATGTCCAAGGGGATTTCGGGCTGGTTTATTTGGGAGATAACGAACCCTATCAGATTGTTGGAAAGGGAAGAATCAAGATTAAGTTGTAGAATGGGAATCATTGGCTACTACAAGAGGTAAGGCATGTTCCAAGGCTCAGTAGGAATTTAATTTCAGCAGGGCAGCTAACTGAACAAGGTTGCACTGTTATATTTACTGATAAAAATTGGAAGGTTTCAAAAGGCACCTTAGTAGTAGCAAAAGGTGTGAAAGTAGGCACCTTATATCTTTGTACAGGTCATACTATTCCTTCTACTTTAGATGTTATAGAGGAAAAACAAACAGGTTCAGGAACAATTGCTGCAAGTTTGCAGGAAGGGACTGGAAAAGTTGCTGCAGGTTTTGAAACAACACTGTGGCATAACAGACTTGGGCATATGAGTGAAAAAAGTATGAAGGTACTTCATTCTAAGAAAGTTTTACCAGGTTTGAAATGTATTAATATGGATTTCTGTGAAAGTTGTGTGTATGGAAAACAAAAGAGAGTCAGTTTTCTCAGAGATGGGAAGCAAAAGAAAAATGAAAAATTGGAGCTTGTGCATATAGATGTATGGGGACTAGCTCAGGTATCTTCTTTCAGTGGCTCTTGGTATTATGTTACATTCATAGATGATGCAACTAGGAAGGTTTGGATTTATTTCCTTAGACATAAATCTGATGTATTTGAAACATTTAAGAAATGGAGAAGCTTGGTTGAAAATGAGACAGGTAAAAGATTAAAATGTCTCAGATCTAATAATGGTGGTGAATATTGCAGCAAAGAATTTGAAGATTATTGTTCCTTTAATGGAATTCGTAGGCAGAAAATGGTTCTAGGGACTCCACAGAAAAATGGAGTGGCTGAATGCATGAATACGACAATAATGGAGCGTGCAAGGACCATGAGATTGCATGCTGGGCTGCCTTTAAACATGTGGGTAGAGGCTATCAACACTGTTGTATATTTAATTAACAGAGGTCCTTCAGTTCCTTTGGGCTGTGGTATTCTAGAGGAAGCATGGATAGGTAAGAAGGTGAGTTATTCTTTTCTGAAAACCTTTGGTTATGAATCATTTGCACATATAGATTCTGAAAATAGAACCAAGCTAGATGCGAAATCAAAAAAATGTACCTTCGTTGGATATGGCATTGATGAATTTGGTTATAGACTTTAGGATTTTGAAAATCAGAAAATTGTGAGAAGTAGGGATGTTATATTCAATGAGAAGGTGTTGTACAAAGATCAGTTGTAGCAGCATGAGAAGAAAGAAAAGGATTATGTGGTGCTGGATGATACTCCAAATAGTGATGTTCCAATGGCTCCTCATGCTCCGCAACAGCAACAAGAAATACCACAAACTCTAGTAAATGTTAGACAGTCAACAAGGATAAGTAGACCTCCTGAAAGGTTTTCTCCCTCTTTGTATTCTATTTTGTTAACAGATGCTGGTGAACCAAAAGGGTATGATGAAGCTATGCAGGTGAATACACAAGTTCAGTGGGAGCTTGCCATGAAAGAAGAAATGGACTCCTTGCTGAAAAATCAGACTTGGGAATTATGTAAGTTACCTGCAGGTAAAAAGACTTTACCAAACAAATGGGTTTACAGGTTAAAAGAGGAAGATGGAGGTAAGAAAAGATTTAAGGCCAGGTTAGTTGTAAAAAGATTTGCACAGAAACAGGGCATTGATTTTGATGAGATATTTTCTCCGGTTGTCAAGATGACTTCTATTCATACTGTTTTAAGTATTGTGGTTGCTAACGATTTGCATTTGGAACAGCTAGATGTGAAAACTGCCTTCCTCCATGGTGATTTGGAGGAGGAGATATACATGGCACAACCATAGGGATTTGAGGTCAAAGGTATGGAGAAACAAGTGTGCAGATTGAAGAAGAGTTTGTATGGTCTGAAACAAGCACCTCGACAATGGTATTTGAAATTTGATAGTTTTATGGCTGAGCAAGGCTACAATAGGTGTAATTCTGACCATTGTGTTTATTTTAAGAGGTTGGATAATGACAGCTACATTATTTTATGTTTATATGATGATGACATGCTTGTAGCTGGGTCTAACATGGATCACATCAGAGAGTTAAAACATCAGTTAGCACAGTCATTTGATATGAAGGATTTGGGGGCAGCAAAACAAATCCTTGGTATGAAAATTTGCAGAGATAGGAAGAACAAAAAATTGACTCTATCTCAGGCTGCTTATGTTGAAAAGGTGTTGCAGAGATTCCATATGGAGAATGCAAAAGCTGTCAGCACACCTTTGCCTAGTCATTTGAAACTGACTAAGGAGATGTGTCCAAAGACACAAGAGGAGGAAGAAAAAATGTCCAAGGTACCATATGCTTCAGCTGTAGGAAGTTTAATATATGCCATGGTATGCACGAGACCGGATATTGCACATCCTGTCAGAGTCGTTAGAAGGTATATGAGTCATCCCAGATTTGAGCATTGGAATGCAGTCAAATGGATTCTCAGATATTTGAGAGGTACATCTAATAAACACTTATGTTTTGGGGGCTCTAATACTGATTTAGTAGGTTATGTAGACTCAGATTTGGCAGGGGATATTGATACCAGGCGGAGTACTACAGGTTATGTCTTTACTATAGGTGGAACATCGGTGAGTTGGATTTCCAGGTTGCAAAAGGTGGTTGCTTTATCCACCATAGAGGCATAATATGTAGCTGCAACAGAGGCAAGCAAGGAGATGATATGGCTGCAATCTTTCATGGAAGAATTGGGTAAACAACAGGCTAACAGTTCTTTGTATACAGATAGTCAGAGTGCCATACATCTTGCAAAGAATTCTGCTTTGCATTCAAAGACCAAACACATATAGTTGAGGTATCACTTCATTCGGTCGGTGTTGGAAAATGGACAGTTAAGGCTGGAAAAGATACATACAGATGAAAATCTAGCGGATATGTTTACAAAAGTAGTGACAAGGGAGAAGCTGAGCTCCTCTTCAGCTTCAGTTGGTCTTCTAGACTGACAACAACAAAAATAGAACAGTAGAGTCCAGGGTGCTTATTTCCAGTGGGAGCTGCATGCGCAACAGTGTCGTCTAGGATTAGTCTCCAAGTGGGAGATTGTTTGGTGTGGAGCCTGATCAGTCTCCAAGTGGGAGATTGTTGGTAGGTGGTGACTGATCAGGAAAGTACTGTACACTAGCCATGTATCCTCTTAAAAAATCATAGGGCCGACTTAAAAAATCCTATTTTTTTATGACCGACATAAGAAAACCCTAATTTTTGTAACCGACAAAAAGGCTTGATAAAAAGTGGCCAAGGGTTAGGGTTTGGGTATTGTATTGTAGTATTTGCAGCAGTATTGAGTTGCAGGGATTGCTGATTGTAATCATTTTGATTTACTGGATAATAATATTGGACTCTCTGTTTGGTGGATGTAGCCTGAGTTTGGGTGAACCACGTTAAATCTTGTCTCTCACTATTATTAATTCTGTGTATTTCCATTTCTCTGTTTAATCTTTATTTGCATTTAATTGATATCTTCTACTAGCTAACCCTAACATTTGCATTATGTCATAACAGATCACATAAAGGATCATCATCATCACAAGGAATAACAATGTCATGAAGGATTAACGAAGTAGCTTCACCACATAAAGTATCATTTATAATTTTATCACTAGAGGGTAAGGGTATATCATGTGTATCCTTCTCAAACCATGTATCATGAATCAAATCATATAAAGGATTGGGTAAATCAATTTAGGTGAAGCATGAGGTTTAAGGAACATGTGTTCTTTCTTCTCTTGGTGAGATAAAGTTGCTTTCATACAAGAATGCACATCTGTATGAAGTGTACTTTCTTAGTTTCAATGTGTTTTGAATCTTTTTAAACATGGATCCTTGGCCTAATAGTTTTCCTAGGTCTTCCCTTTCATATAATTTATATCATAGTTGTAGGCCTAGCTAATATGAAGTGTATGAAGAAGAAGATTGTTATAATGAAATCTCATATTACTGCTCAGATAGTTATATATCCTCTCCAAGTCATTACCAAAGCCTTGAATTGGGGGAAGAAAAATGGATATCTATTTTGCAAAATGGATATCCATTTTGGCTTGCTCAAAATAAATATCCGTTTTGCAAACAGATATCCATTTTGTATTTCTAAAAATGGATATCTGTTTTGTATTTCTAAAAATAGATATCCATTTCAAAACATATGAAAGTCAAACTTTGCCAAGTTGCAAGTTTGGCTAAGTAAAAATGCAATTTTTTTTCTATTGCCACTGTTTGGCCCACGATGATCCTGCACACACCCATTTTTGGATTTATGCATGATAATATGATAACTATGATTGATCTTTAGTATGTGACAGTGATATAGGTGATCAGTGGTTCATGATGTCATATTGCAGATAAGATGTTCAAGGGTTCAATACACAAAGAGTTTGATAATGTTGAGTGATTTGGTTTATAAATGATCCTATTTATATTTTGTTCATATAATGTTGATACTTACAAAGATTGAGTTGTTACGATGCTATAGTTCAATGTGATCTTGATATTGTGGAGTATTGATTGTCATGGTAAAGAGCTTAAAATGTTTTTCAAGGAGCTCTTATAAGATATTAGCATTTGTTGGTTGAGGAGGCTGAAAATGGAAGAAGCTAATTCATAAAATATGTCTCTGCATTTGGATTTGCAAAAGTATTGATAATGGTTTTGTATTTATTAGATTTGAAATGGTGTTGTAAAGAGTGTCATGTACAGGAATAGGAGGATGGTCTTCATTCTTTATCATGTCAAGATGTGTGTATAGAAGTTGATTGGTTGCAGGTTGATTGTCTATTTTGTAGTCACTATCATGGTATTATTGGCAAGGTCATCTCTTGAATGGAGATCATGTCATCATGAGTTGTGAATTTTGTGATGAATTATCTTCATGTTATTATTATTAGAATGTGCTTGTTGAGCCTGCATTATTGAGCATCATGGGTGTTGAAGTGGTTATAATATCTTTGCATGGAGTTCAAGTTTATCTATGTCTTGTCAAAAGAGCTATCTTTATGCCATCATGCTTTATGCTTTAGGAGTTATTGGAGATTTGTCATGTGGGTCAAAAGGTGTTGATGATTGAAGAAGAATTGTTTGTTGGGAAAGTTTGTTTTTCAATCACATGTGATGCCATCAAGAATGTGTAATTGTTAACAGATATATGTCAGTCTTCGTCTTCATAGTGGTATTGTAACAATAAGTGGTATTGTGCTTCAGGATGTAAGTTTTCAGATGTGTGTTTCATGGTGTCTTGTTGCTCTCAAGTTTGAAATGTTGTTCAAGTTGCAGATGTGCAAGGACAGAGATTTTAGGATAAGTTTAGGAAAACAAATTTCATAACTGTTCAGTGCCTTCAATCTTTTGAAAGACTAGTGGTATCAAAGATTTTGGTAAGTGGTATCTCAATTTTTGGTTGATATGAAGATAATAGGATAACATGAGTTTATGTTTTCAAAGTCCTCATAATGCAATGTGATTGTAAATGTAATGATCAAGATTTAACATCTTTCAGTGGAGTTATTCTCAGGGGGAGTTAATTTAGTCTTTGTCATCAGATGTCAAAAAGGGGGAGAAATAAAGAATGCATCATGTAGTTTTGCCATCAATGACAAAGGGGGAGATTGATGAAAGTAGATTGTCATTGATGTCAAAAAGGTGTTGGTATTGACAGGAGTTGTTCATATCATTAGGTTGGTTAAGGTATTTGTAGAATTGAGTGAAGTCAGGAGTTAACAAGATTGGTTATGCTTTAATCAGGTTCATCATGCTTATTGTGTTGGTAAAAGTTTGTCATGGTTAAGGAGTTTTGTTGGCTCTTCTTTCTAAAAAGATTGATGCAAGGTGAATTGTGTTGACTCCATGATAATCAGAAGATTTAAATTTATATCAAGAAGGGTTGTTGAATAATGACCATGGGTTTGATAGTGGTAATGGATCAAAATCCTAAGTTAAAATGTTTTAAAGCATATTTTATAAACCCCTCTCTGCCCATCATATATATATATGCACTTTTTGTTATAAAATAAAGTTGACCTGTTATCACAGGTTAGTCACTTAAAAGTGACTTGTTGAAGGGTATAAATACTATGGAGAAACTAGCCCTCATTTAAACTATGAATTCTCCTCTTACTGCATAAAGATTAATGTGCTATAAATTGTCTTTTTCAATAAGACTAAGGATGAGTTTTTATAGGCTATTTTTATCCTTCCAAACAGAGGAGATTTTTAATGTTTTTAAATGCTCATATTTTTATAAGATTCTAAGGCAGATTTTTTGGTGGAGAATGTGAAAAAGCCATCAAAGGCTATATTTAAATATGTGTGGGGCATAAATTTGTTAAAAATCCATAAATTTTTTTAAAGATTATTTTTAGTCTTTTTAAAAGCCTACTTTTAAGGAGATTCTTATGGTGAGTTTTTAAAGGGATTTTTATGAAGTTTTTTTTCTAATTTTAAAACATGCCTCCCTCTCATGTGCAGTTTGAAGGCTTTAAAAAGGAAGCTATTTTTAAGGAGAAATATGTTTTTGGCTTTTGAAATACTTGTGGAGTTTAAGAGATTTTTTTTGGAATATAAAGAGTTTCTTTTAAAGAAAATATTAATAAGAGAGATATTATTCTCTTCATGGTAGATTGGTTAAAAATGTTGTTGAAGATTTTTTATGATTGAAGATTTTTATAGGTGAAGAAAAAATGCAAAGAGAAGATGAAATTTTTTTTTAAGAGGATGAAGAAATGTTTTATTTTTCAAAGGAAAATTGAGAGATTGTTTTATGCAGGGAAGATGAAGCATTGAAGCCATGAAAAAGATTTTTTATTTTCTCTCACAGAGAGAGTTTAATAAAAAATATATTATTGAAATTTTTTTATGAAGAGGAATGGATCTGTATATGAAGGGTCATTTTTGTTTAATAATATTACAGATGCAATATGAAAATTTTATTGAGAACAAGAATGATTTTTTTGTTATGAAGATATTATTTTTGCCAGATGATATTGCAGAGATAAGGAAAATGAAAAGATTGAAGAGAAAAGTTTTGTAAGTGGTTTGTGTTTTTTTATTGAAAACAAAATGTTTAGATTGAAATGAATATGAAAGGACAATGAATTTTTGAAGATGATTTTTGTAGAGGAATAGAATGTGAAACGACATTCAGATTTTTCATAAATGGTATTGCAGATGGAGTGTGTGAGTGGACAATCATGCAGTGTTGAAGACATTTTTGTGAAAATTATGTTGAAGAGAAAAACAGATAAAACTTTATGTTTTGTATGTGATGAGAAAAACAAAGGTTGAAGATATTATGCAATGAATTTATAGATTGAACCATGCCAAGTATGAAGACACAGGTGATTTAATTGTGCAGAGAAGACATGTTTTGTGATGGTGCAAATCAGATTGAGTTGCAATCATTTCTTGCACATCTTGCAGTATGTTTTGATGGTGATTAAATTTGCCAGTGAGGTTTTATGTACCAGTGAGGCATTGTTGGTCAATGAGACCTCTTAGTAGCCAGTGAGGCTTGAATGGTCAGTGAGACCTTGTTGTAACGAGTGAGGTTTTGAATAAGCCAGTGAGGCAAGTTTGAGTGGTTTTTCTACCCCAAGAGGGTTTTCCACTCCTAAAATTCCTATGTTATAATTTGTCTCTATGTGTGAGTTTTAGATGTTTTACATATAAGTTTCTACTCACTCTTTTCATCATCATACATGTGCATATGAATTTGATAGATTGTTGATGTCTTCTTTATCCTCTTTGTCTTGTAATTCAAAAGTTGCAAAAAGTTAAAAAGTTTGACAACACTGATTCACCCCCTCTCAGTGTTGTCCTGGACTCCAACACAGACTATGCCTCTTATTCCTTGTATCACTCCAACTGGTTATAGTAGCTACCCTATCCTATGTCACACAAGCACTACAAGGCCCTTTTAATATTATTGTGAATTGAAGCTACTTTTCATCATTTTCTCTAGGGGAGATCAAAGCAACACCACCAGCCATCATTTATTAGTGTGACAACAAAGGCATTAGCTGTAGGCTGCCAGCATGGAGTAGAAATGGGAGGCTATGAGTATTTGTGAGCTAGGAATCATAATGGTGAACAAGGGTTTTTAAGTTGGTTGGGAACAAGAGGTGTAACTAGAAAAGCTCACATACATTGGCAGTGGTAACTAATTTCCACAAGCTTGTGGTACAACGCATATTACTTGATCTAACAATTTTTTGCCAATGGTTAGGATTTCTACTTACCCATTGATTACAACTACTTTGTTAGTGATAATACCACTAAAATGATTTTGATATGTGTCTTTAAAGTTTAGTTTCATTGCCAACCCTAATTGCTTTCCTAATCACATAGTATTTGGCATCATTGATGCTTTCAATGAAAAGTGATATCCAACTAACTATGAGTTGATAGCAAACAAGAAGACACAACTTAACTTGATACGTATATCCTGCACATAACATTGTGCAATCCATCAAAATATGGAATATGCAATTCCAACTATAGCTTTTACATACTACTTGTTTTGTTTTGTTAAGCATTTGATAATCCTAATTGCTTTGGATAGTTTAAACAGTAGCAATGTGTTCTGAAAAAGATGTAATTGTGTGCAGAGGATGAACTAAAACCATGGTTGTCACACTTTGTAAGCATTAAATCATCCCTTTTAAACTTGAAGCAAACTGTAGACAGTCAAGAAGAATAGCAAGATTGATAGACCGTGGCATGTAAACAACAATTCTTAGAACGTCATATGTAATATTTTCTATCAAAGAAAGCTGCCAGTGAAATCATGTGCACATAACCAGAAGAAAATTGGTGGAGACAATTTTTAACTGGGAGAGTGCCCATTTTTGGCCCTTGGAGGTTGTTTTGTTCAAATTAGCACTTCTCAATTTTTATCTGATTTTCACAATTTTACAGGCATTGGAAAGATGATTTGGTGAGCTACATAATGACACAATTCATTTTGTTAGATTTTGCCAAAATTTTAGGTATAATCATTTGAAATTTAGGCTTTTGTTTTGAAAAATCAAACATTTTCTTCTTGTTATGCATTTAACATTTTGCGGGTTTTTTGCAGGATTATTTGTCTTGTGCTAACATTTTTCTTGTAGCTTTACACTTGTCCAAGACAAAAAAATTTGCAAACTACTAATCCAATTTCTTGCAAAAATCCATTGTGTGTTTGTGATTTTTAATTTAGGAACATTTGGATTTGGTGCTCTAAAAAGAACAAGTGTTTTCTATGTTTGGTGCACTTGCACATATGTGAGTCAATCTACCAAAAGTGTGTCCATATATAGTTTCCTCTTCCCTTGTATATGAGTCTTGGGTAATGGAAATAACACATTGTGTTGTCTTGAGTATCCTCTTCCCGTGCTATATGCGGTCTTGGGTGATGAGAAATATTAACACTATGTTGTCTTGAGTAATTCCCTTGTACTACGATCTTGGGTCCAAGAGAATATAGCGATTTACAGTATTGTTTTTAGTATCCTCTCCCCTTGTGCTATGTTTGACCCTCGGTGAAAAGAAAGAATGATACACAAGCTTTCCTTTTTATTTTAGTAGGTGGCCTTCTTGGGAGTTCATCCCAGGGTTCAACCACAAACATGTATCTCTAGCAGGCTATATAAAGGGGCAAAAACTGAAAGGTGAGTTCAATCCACTTATGCCATAGGGGGTGGGCCTTGTAGTCTTGAGTGATTTCGGATGTAGCTTAGAGATTTCAATCTCCCATTGCTACTATGTTGTCGTGTTCTTAGGAGTTCATCCACTAGGAACCATTGTTTTTAGAAGCCTAATACGTATTGGCCATTTACTATGGTGGTGCAAGGAATAAGAAATGGTACCCTGAAGTTACTTACCACATATGGTTCTTGGTTGAGGTGACACGGTTCCTTGTTTGGACTCATCCTTTCAAGGTGAGAGGTGTCAAGGTGGTCCAAGACCTTGGCATACTCTAGTTACCCACTCCATTTACTCATATCTAAAATCATTGAAAGGTGAGGTAAGGCCACTATAGTAGACAACCCTATGTTACTAGCTAGGTTGTGCTTGTTTGAATTGTTTGTGAACCAAGGCCGAGTGAGTTTTGTGGAAGAAAACTTGCAAAATACCACATTTCCCTAAAAATCAAAGAATCAAATCAGCCAAAGGTCTATATGCCAAGTGTTTGTTGTGTTTTCTAATCACTTCTACAACTTGTCTACTCTATCATTAGCTTGACCTCTAAAATTGGGATCCTATCATCCTTTCATGTCACAACTCAAGTGGGACCTTGTCATTTTGAATCCTAAGAAGCTCTTCAATTGATCAAATCATCAAATCCAATCCATTTCTCACCTAATTCATTTGTCATCATCTTACTCATATTCTCATCCTTGAACCAAGTCCAGTCCTCATTCATCAAAATGGTTGTGATCATCAACAAATCTAGGTCAAATCCAAAACCCAAAATCATAATCTAAGGTGGTCCAAAATTCACTCCTAATGATGATGAGAACCTTGTGGATCATGACACATTTGATACTCATGAACCATATATAACCCCATATTTGTTTCCACCAACATCACTATCACCCCAAGGATATAATGAAATTGGTGCAGAAGCACCCTTAGAGCACACCTTGGTCAACTTGTTCAAGGATGAATTTTTGTTTTTCTTTGTGTCTTGGCATGTAATAAGGCCATTATTAGGCCATTTATATCCTTTTGATCACTTGGGTCCATCAATGTAACCATTGGTCAACAACTTGTTAAAGTGCTCCTAGAAGATGAAAAAACAAAAACAAACTTGTGAGCAATTTTGCAAAAGTTGTCAAACAAAACAATGGTAGTTTGGGTGGTTGAACCATACCATCTATTTGTAGAGGCATTAAATAACCTTGATTTGTACAGATCCAAGGTTGGTTGATAAGTTTTGGTGAAGAAGAACAATCAAACTTCTATTTTTTTCTACATTTTCTAACATTTTCCTGCTATTCTGATGCGTGACCATATGGTACTATACGAACATGTCCTATCCTGAAACTAGCTGGGCATGAAAGTACTCAAAGTTTACTACATTTCATCTTTTGATTGCATTCACTTTCACTGCATAATAAGAAAGTTATAAGGATTTTTCTGAAAACTATTTTAAACTGTCAAAAACCCTAGTTAGGGTAAACAGTGGACAAACAAAATGCAAAATAAAGGCCTTCCATAGGTGGATGATGCTAAAACCTTGTGGAATGGATGTTGGTAGCATAAAATTTGATTTTTCAAGATTCTCAGTAGCAGAGGTACAAGTTAGCACGTGCTATGGAGTCATGTAGGTTTGATATTATCATGTATTAGGTTGACAGGGTTAACAAAGAGGAGAATTTGTATACTTGGATGTTGGTTTCAGACTCTTTCATGATTGGAGGTGCTTGGGGAATGTGTCAAGAGTCCTAAGAAAACACTCTAGTTAGAGTTGGGTCAAATGTGAAATATTTGTATTCCTTTTTACTAACTGTCCTGTCTTGGCAAGGTTAGACAAAGTTAGGCAAGGTTGAGTTTAGTCCAAGTTGGAGTCTTCTATCTTGAAGAAGTACAAAAACCCTTCAAAATGTATTGGTTGGAGTGACATGAATGTCTTTAGTCTTGTATTGAACTCCATGGTATCCATTTATTGTATTGGTGTTATAGTGAACTAGAGTGGAACAAGCCTAAGAGGCCTATTTAGGCCTAATTATATAGGGGACAGTCAATTTTTGATGTAGACCGTACAAAACAACCCCACACCATTTCTTCATATGTATTGTAA
This sequence comes from Cunninghamia lanceolata, assembly GCA_027924645.1. NCBI lineage: Eukaryota > Viridiplantae > Streptophyta > Pinopsida > Cupressales > Cupressaceae > Cunninghamia > Cunninghamia lanceolata. The sequence goes on along the minus strand of BSBN01001396.1, from coordinate 1,975,033 downwards.
GGCCCAAAAGGGTATCTAAAAAGGTTAATACTTTTTGAAAGTTAGGTCTACAACAAGAGTTATGTCAAAAAATGCCTTTTGTAAGGCTACAAGGGAAAGGGGTCAATTATGAAGGAAAGCCCTATGGATAGAGGTATAGGGTTTTGGTAAATGGTTGATTGGTGTTGTCTAGATATTCCTTACCCCTTCTCTACATTATAAATACAAGATCTTAAACACATCTAGGATGGTTTTTATCTTACCACTAAGGCAAAGTTTAGAGTTAGTTTCCATCATGTGTCCTTAGCACATATCATCATTGGAGATTCTTATGATGATGTCATCTCAACATCACTATCCTATATGCCATCCCCATCAACTTCATACAAACCTTCATCCCCTCATGACCTTACAAAATCTTATCGATCAATTTTGGGATGTGATTGAAACTTTACATGAGGAACAATGAGAAGAAGAGGAATATATTCAAAAAATAAAACATGCATATGGGCAATTGAGTCCTCTTGATCAAGCTCTACTTTGAGAGGAATATAGACATCACCCTATAGTACCATTCATCTTTGAAGATTCACAAGATCATTCTTATCATCCTACCACATCAACACCCCAACCCTATGAGTCATCTCCATCCACCTAATACAATTCTTCATCACAACCAATCTACCACTCATATCAACCCAACTCATCCATACCCCAAACCTATTCAACAAAAAAATTACCTCAAACCTTAGAAGTTCAAATTTTTACCCATCCTTCATCTTCACACATACCAAATCCCATCACCTCACATCTTCAACAATGAATCCAACAACAATAAACCCTCCTTTAACAACAACAAATCTTAGCCCAAAAATATCAACTACAACCTTCATTTAACACATCATCCACCATACCTTTACCCACCCAACATCAACAAATTCCATCTAATCCCAATCCTAATCCATTGGTCTACCAACCTTCTAATTTATCAATCCATTCATCACCTTCACCACCATGTTCCTCTAATCCTCCACCAACATCCCACTCTCAATGGGATGAAAAAATTCAAGAAATAGAACATGAATACGAGAAATGGCCTCCCCTTGTTAAAGCACAAATTCAAAAAGAGTATGGTCATCTCCCTATAGTATCTTTTCTCTCTTCAACATCCCAATCCCATGAGTCACCCCCATCATCATGCCAACCTAGTCCCTCCACATCATCCAATCTCATGAATATTCCTCAATATTCATCTCAAAATCCTCCACAACATGAGCATGCTAGTACTAGTCACTCCTCACACCAAGATCAAGAATCCTTAAGCCATATTAATGCTACCCTTGACAAGGGAATTACCACCTCAAGTTTGGAATCCTACACCAATCCATTTACTAGTCCCCCTCATCCATCCATCCCTATGGAGCCTCCATCATATAGTCCTTCCAACCTTCCAAATCCTAATCCATTAAGCCAATCCACAACACACTTAAAGTCTAAGCCATCAAATCTTCTGCCTAAGTCCAATCCTATTATCCATCCACCCCAGCCTACTCCAAGTCTTGATCCTATCATATCCAATCATATCATCCCTCCACCAAATCCAAATCCCAATCCTATTATATCCAATCATCTTGTCCATTCACCCAATCATAATCCCACTCTTATTGAATCCCTCCACCCAATCCCTTTATCCCTCCATTAGATCTTAATACTACACCTTCCACCCTCATTGTCCATCCATTATATTATGCATCTACCCATTTACTAATGAAGGATGTGATTTGTTGGATACTAGCAAGGAATCAACTACCACCTTCATGCCATCAAATCCCTATTCTTGAAACTATCCAAGAACCTTCAAATGTCATACCTATTTTTCCAATCCCATCTTGTAGTCCACGAAATATTAAGTCTCTTGAAGATCCACCTACCATAAGCCCAATCCATTCCCAAACATACATTGAACCTATCCAAGAAACCTCCATTCCTATCCAAACTCAAGATTTATATCAAGAGTCAAATCTAAAGAAAGATCAAACATGTACTCAACTAAAAAAAGATCAAGTTAATCAAGATACTCAAGCTCAAATTATCTCATTTATCCAAGAACAAACTAGCCAAGCCACTCCCATTTTTGATCATGATCCTAGCTATGATCTAGAAAGCCAAATTGATCCTCTTCATGGACTTTATGATATCCATGATTCCAAAAGCCAAGTTGATCCTCTCCTTCAACTTTATGATATTTATGATCATCAAAGCCAAACTAATCCTATCCCATACCCAACTAGCCCTATCAAATATCCAACTACAACATCAAATCGTATGATGAGACACTTAGTCCCCAAGACAACATAGACAATGAAACAAAGCACTGGGATCATATCATCATGGATCCCAATGAGCATAGTTGCAGCCAAGATCCTATTCATATAAAACATGAAGAAACATTAGTCATAATCGATACCATTGAGCATTCAAATGATAAAGGAATGATAATGACAAACAATGATAATGAAACTACAAGTCTACATGATGAACTAGTACAGGAATCCCATCAAATAGGAGCTACTATCTTTATGAAGACAAATTTACTCACATAATAGACTATAGAAACTTCTGACTACTCTCAACAAAATACTAATGAGTTATCATCATGTTAAAAAATGACAAGTATCCTATTGTGAACAAGCATATCAAAGCATGGATTATCATGGAAAAGGAGGGCCTTTTTGAACAAGGGATCCTAGAACCTATCCCAATCCGCATCAAACATAGTCAAAGTATTGGTATAGAGTTCTCTTAGAAATCTAATGATGTTAGTGACACTTCCAAGATCATTAAGGAAACCTCATCCAATGAGAGCATCAAGATAGGGACCATTTTTAGCCCTTGTAGTAAACTAGTTGCCAACAATCTTGACAATCCTTCAACTTCCACTTCCATCACCTCTTGTCTTCCACTTCTTCCACCCATTGATGAAGACCAACAAAATCATAGAGAATACAAAGTAAAAGCTTCAAATCCAATCTCAAAAGAATATGAAGTCACAAATCAAGGAAAGCATATCAAAGCAATATGGGTCACAAAAAAAATGGACTAAGCATGTCAAATAGAGTAAATCTTCCAAATACCATGAGCTATCAAAGCTATCAAAATCAAAAAACACACCTTGCATAAAATAGGTGTCCACCACCTTATAATCTATACAAGAGCATTGGTCCTAATCGCCATCCTAGTTCCACATGTACACATCATAATGCTAAATCCAAATTTCATAATCTACTAGCTCAAGTTTGGTGAGTCAAAAATATGTCAAACTCATCTACATTGCCAACTTATTCATCCATATCAATTGTATCACAATCACTTAATCTCACATCCAATATTCCCCGTACACATCCAAAATCATGTCTCAAATCCATAAAATCCAACTCCCAAGCCCATCGTGTTGTGGAAGCAACACTTCATTATAAGGGATATGATGGTTCCCTATCAAAATTTGAGCATGACATTATTGAGTAGTCACTTTGAGCAGGACATTATTAGCATGTTATGACAGTTGCATATACATTGACCATCTCAAGAAAACAAGGGCACATGAAGACCTTTTGAGTATCAATTATCATTGTTATCCAATCAACATAACAAAAGTAAAAAAAATAAAAAAAATCAAAAAAGAAAAAATCAAAATAGTAAAGAGAAATCATTCATCCAAAGGTGAAAACCATTTCCATGGTGCCTTGGATAAGTACCATGATGAAAATGTATTTTTGGGCATTATGTGTAAGTTGATTGTCAATGAAAATTGTACTTGGGGGTAGGTCATCGCATCTATCCTATACGAGCATATTCTTTACCCATCAATATAACCTATCATATCCATGTTACCTGGTTATCATTTCCCTTTTGTCATCCCTCCTCAACATGGATCTTGATAATAGCATTGATCTTGATATGGATTGAGGCATGATTTTGATACATACATTAATAAACACTTGACATAACTAATCCTTTTCGCATTATCTTCCAACCGCCTTGTTATGTCCTATGCCATTTACCATATCCTTTTGTGTAATATTCTACATGACATTTGCATAATAGTGGCATGTTATTCCTATAAGACGTAGTCCTTGGAGATCACATCCTAGGCTCCCTTCACCCATCCGTCTATCATTAATCCTCCTTTCATTCATTATCTCTTCCATCATCCATCCAATCCAATATGTTCATTATCCTAAATCACCCAACTTTCTGTCATGCCCACTTTTTACGAGTGGCCACAACATGAGAAAACACATGTCATGCCACATTACCCATGTGGTCATGACATGAACCACCAAAAATTTTCTCCCTACCCCTAAATCCTCATCACACAAGGTGGGGAAGGAAGACAAGGTGTGGATGAAACATCCAAGATGCCTTGTCAAATAAATCAACCAAGGGGATAACAAAATTAAGTGACCAAAATGACAACCAAGAAAGATGAAGAATATAAACATCCATTCAACCAAAGATAAGTTAAAACATCCATACGTAAATGAGATACAAACTTGTTCATTCTAACATGACATATTAATATGAGAAATCTCAAGCATGCAAAAACATAGAGGGTACTCTAGACAAGGCTTTTATTCTAATACTAAAACATAGCATGGCCACATAATGACAATACAAAGATACCCGCATTCATTATAACCAAATCAACATAATTATAGACAAACAATAATTGATTCCATTTTTTTTGCAATACAGAAGTATATCCTACATCTACTAATAAACTAATACAATTATAAGGAGGAGGCTAGCTCCCCAAAACATTGAAGAGTTGCGCACCTAAAATCAATACAAGAGAGATAAATAACCCTTGATTATTTCCTTTACAACAAGAGGAATAAATAATAAATAATTACTTTCCTTGACCAAAAGAGTGATAAACAACCACTAATTACTTTCCTTTACAACAAGAGAAAACTTTACATCAATTGTTCTCCTATGCATCAGTAGAATAAAATAAACGTTAATTGCATAAATTAATTTTGCATATGTCAATAAAATAAAATACACATTAATTACTCACCCCCAAAAGTATCAAGAAATAAATATACATCAATTACTTCTTTGAAATATAAAGGTAAGAAAAAATACGATAATCATTTCTTGAATACATCAAAGGGATAAATATCCGTTAATTATTTTTCTGAAACATCAAAAGAAATAAATACAATAATCGTTTTTACTTTACATCAATAGAGGTAAAAAGCCGTAAATGATTATTCTAATGGACGAAGGCCAATATTCTGCCAAGACCGCAATAGAGTTCACCATTAATGAAGACCAAGGGGGATGTTGCTCACCTCCCAACCATATTTCCATCATCAAATGCAATGGATGTCCATTGCGCACTAGGCAACCCCCAAGCTACGGAGCGAGGAGATCATGGAAACCACTTCGATCAAGGCCAAACTCACATAAGACAAGGGACACAGTGCGGGACAATAGGTTCAACTACAAAAGTAAAACACGAGTCTCACTCACACCCAACACCTCAATAAGGGAGTGCCAACTAACAGCACTCTATGTACAATCACCCACCAACACATGCATGACAAAAGCCAAGCATAAACACCATAAGGTTGCTCATGCTCCAAGTGAGTTGGAGAAGGCAACAAGCTAACACAAGGTACAATAATAAAAAAAGGAATTAACACAATAATAATTTAATCTAACTACTTGCTAAAACATATTTTCGAATGCAAGAACAAGTTATTTTCAATCATATGTAAGGGAGTTTCACTTCTTGAGTTTGATTTTATAGTATTCTTACTATGATGCAAAAATAAGAACTTTGTGTTTAAAGAGGTTTTGTTTTGCATTATTTTTACAATGGCAATACATTAGATTTTACTTCTCTCCTCTCTTGCTCTCTCATTCTCCGAATGATGGATCACTAAGTGTGATCCGAAATGTTGAGTAAAAATTGCTAACACAGTCAAATCCAGAAGCATTCGCTACCAACATATTTAGAGTATCAATATTTTACATAATTTTCTCTATTCAGTTCCATAAGGTTGATTCCTCTTATTCTTCAGCTTATCGTGAGCTTCCAAGAACCAATTCATGTGGCTTTGGCTGTAACCCCAATGAGAAAATCAAATAAAACCCATAAAGTACACTCAGTGAAAAATCATACACCATATGCAATTAAAATTTTCTATAGACAAGATTTATTGTAACAAAAGAAAATAGACTAAGGGAGATTTTATATCTAAATTAGCTACATCTAAATGAGCTTGAGACTATGTTGGAATTGGCCTAACAAGACTGCTTTTAGAAAGTAGTGAAACTTACTATCGTTTATACAGACATAAAAATACCAACTCAAGTGGCTAAAAACATCTATTAGCTAAAAATAGTTGTAAGGAAAAGAAAGCTGTGCTCTATAATTATTAGCTAAATAACACATTCTCTTAGCTAAAGTTTATGTTCATCTATATATATATATATTTCCTATAGTGGGAGAGAGGTAAATTACTCTTCCAAAGTTACAAATGAGAAAGAAGCTTAAGACTTTTCACAAAAGAATACTGAAATAAATTACAGCTTTCCTATCATTCAGCCCATTGCCTCAAATATCCAATGAGACAGATAGCCCATGTGCTTGAAGAAGTAACAACTATTAGCAACAATTCTTCTATGCAAAATGAAACAACTGTCCTCTATGAGAAAACTTACACAAGTAGGGGAGGAGAAGAAGAAAAGCTCTAACCTGCCATGCAAAAAGAAATGATTTACTATCTTCAACAGAATGAAAATGTAGCTTGGTAGAGGAACTCATCCACAACCTCCTCCCTCCTTTCCTTGGCTCCCTTGTACTCCTCTCAGGATCACCACCACTTTCGTGGCCACCACTTTCGTGGCCACCACTTGTTCTTCATTGCCTCTCCCCTTCTCCCCATGCTCCCCCCACTGATTTCAATTCCCTCCTGTTTTCTCCCCAAAAACCCCACCAAAACTCCCCTCCTTACCCCTGACCTCCAAGGTGGTTAATAACCAAAAGGTTCTTGGAGGACTTAGGGTGAGGCACCCTACAAAGCGTGGTCGTTTGTGTCCCTATAACATGTCTTTATCACGCCCGACATCATCCTCATAATCACAGCTTAAATCTAGCTTGCATCTATGGATCAATAACCTCCCCCAACCAATGCTACAAAGGTGCTCCAGTCTCCAACTAAGCTGCATGGTCTCTCCTTTCAAAAATTGCATCAGTTTGTTTGGGTATGTTTTCATTTGGCTACTTCTTTTTCCTTTTTTTCTTTCTTTCTCAGGAATAGCTAAAATGGTCAAAGAAAATTGATACAATTGTATTAATTATTTAATGGCATTGAAAAGGTGTTAGAGTAGGTAGGTGTTAGTGAGGGCATTGGGGATGGTAGCCATTTCCACAATAGTAAAAAAAACTCTTCTGTAAATGTCCGCCATTCCTATCTAGTTGACAAAGTGGAATCCCTTTCTATCCTCCCTTTTCCCATTGACCACTGTACCCCCTCCCTTCTACCCAAAACCTAGTTTTTGATCTTCTCCCCTTTTCCCCCCACCTCCTTTCAAAAGGGAAGACCTAATAAAAACTTCTCCCTCCAAAATTATTAACCAAAAGTAATATAAAAACAAAAAAAACTAAACAGAAAATAGGAACCTTTTTTTTTTTATTATTGTAGAATAGAATCCAAACATTAACAAGATTGTATCATATAGATTACAATCAAAATATTAAAAAGACTATATTAAATGAAAAGAGAGATTTTGGACAAACTGTCAAAATTTACATAGGATTATGATAATTTGTATATATATGCGGCTTTATATAATATGCTTATACCAAGGTATGTTATAGTATTTTAAAGGCACTATTGAATAGATAATTGTCATACAAAATTTAATTGACATGTAAGGTCAACCATCAATTTAAACTAGGACTCGAGTACTATATGTTCACATATAAAAGCCTATCGGTTAATTAACCGACTACAACCTATAAGAGAGGGATTTTAAATCATGCTATCCTAATTTGTATAGGATTAAGATGATATAAATGTATCTAGTTTTCTTATACATTAAACATACTTAAACTTTGGTTCACATTTATATCATTTGGCACGAATACATATAAATTTCATAATATATATAAATTCTCAAGGCTGTAATATAAGAACGGGGAGATTTTAAAAACAATGCCAAAGTCTATATAGGATCATGATTATTCATATATGGTTGTCATAAAAAAAATTAAGCATAATAAGATAAGTCATAATATTCCAAGGGCACCATAGAATAGATAAATATAATAAAAGAATATAATAGATAATTATTATAAAAGGATTGAATATATAAATATTATAAAAGAATTGCATAGATAAATATTATAAAGAATTTCTTGATAAGCAAGGTAGACCAATGGAATCTTACCCCCACATACTGTCTTAAGATCGTAACCAAACTAAATTTCAATATTTAAATTAAACAAAATCTATCTATTTGTTCAAAACTCAAACCATCATTTAATCTCACTAATCTTTCCTTAAGTCATAACATCACCAATACACTGCAATGGACATCACACAATGGTTGATAAACCAATTCAACCTCACACAACAAGCAAGCATTACAAAATGACAAAACACTTAAAAAGTAATGCACCGACCCATGATGATCTTTAACCAAAAATGACCTCACATAGAGCACAAGAAAGATAATGACAACCACTCTAGTAAGCATAGGAGGAAACCGAAGAAGAGAAAAAATATTTCACAATAACTAACATGACAACATGACACAAGCACTTTATAGGTTTACACACAACATAGGGATCCTAACACAATTAATTTTGGTTAGAGGTATGAAACAAACATTGAAAGTAGTCCTCTATTCACAAATCGAATAGGACGGTTTGAGTGACAACATACCACATGACATAGGGCCAATAGCTTGACCTAAGGACTAGGTAAGGCAATGGGGTCCAGTGGTTCCCTGTCTCCTCCTCCACATCCACCCATTGGTCAATACCTGCAAGTATGCCCTGCACACTCAAATCAAAACATCAAATCCCACTATGAAATCATAGCCGAAGCAACATTAATAGACCAATGAGGATGTATGATCTAGCTAAGTACATGTCCATCACACAATTATATCATATAATAGTCAACACATTTTATATTTTAATCTAGAACTGTACAATGAATAGGTACATACCAATGAGAAGGGCAGGCCTTACACTCTACCCCCCTAGGATATGACTTACTCCGGGAAGTCATCAAGAGAAGGATAGAAGCACTTTCCTAAACTTCTTTGCACTAGACAAGGTAAGTACCAAGATACATATGTAATAAAGAACTCATAAGATTATAAAACATGTTAACTAAATGTTATAAAGGCTAGATTCTTTTCACAAAACACATTCTATAGATCAAAATTCAACACGAAGAATTTCCATGTTCATCAATCATTATCACACATGCATAGAGGAATTCTTACATCATAATGCATATTCATATAGAAAACATCAACTCATATACAGATACATCAAATGTAGAGCTTCCACAAACCACACATTTTCATTCATCCACATCATAGGAATTAACTTTACAAGGTTCACATATAGGTTTAGAGGAATGTCATAGTCTCATCATAGAATCACATAACCAAATATCAATGCTAAGTGTCCAAAGATCTAAGAACCAAAGGAATGATGGTCTTGAGGCCATGCACCTGGGGACCTCTCCATACATTTCCACAATGACCTACCTCTTATTTGTAAAAGGGTTTTAGCCTCTAAGAGATAGCCAACATAAGAACAAGATCACTAAGAAGGTAAGTGGATAATGACTAGCCCATACTAGTCCACACCAACCCCCATCCTCATAAGTTTCCCACGTCTGCTTCCTTATATACACTCCACCAGAGGTCATTCCATCAACATGGCGAGATGATACAAAACAACACAAGACCAACACTTGCAAACAAAAATAATATAGCTTAGCCACCACAAATAACAAATATACCAAAAGAAAGGAGTTTCAAAATCCCACAATAAAATAAATAAATGCGCGCAATTCCAACAATAAATCAAACATAACCACAAGGGTTACGTGATAAATGGAGAAATCAAACATTTGTGGCTAAGCTCCTTTCAGACAAGATAAAATAATATGGTTGGTCCACACAAGCAAGATACAAAAAGGTCACCAAACAACTGAAAGAAATGATTGCAATCTTTGAAAGTGCACATTACATCACTATGTGACTAACTTTAAGTCACCAATAAGGAAAGAGGGAAACACGGTCACTACATGTGTTATGCAAACACAACCAATGCAATAACATCATGTAGGTAAGTATTATCAATGCGCCTTCGCATACTCTTACGGAGAATCGTGTCCTCCTCAAAGGTAACACGTCATCAGTATAGTACATCATGCCCTTCTCAAAGGTACACATCATCATGATAATGTAAATGTCTCTAGGATGCTGTGCATCCCCTCAAATAAGATACCAAGGGTAAGAGTAAACTTGCACCAAGTAGCATGGCCTCAAGCAAATCACATGCCCTTACCAAACCATAACTAAGATCCCAAGTCAAATGTCAATAGTACCATCAAGGAAATAGAGCATGATAGGATAGCACGATGGGCCTTACAAAGGTCCATTTACTAAGGAGAAGTAGGGGTACTTTGGCATAGGAAGGTATGGTTGGTTGGGTAATCCCAAACCAATGCCACTACATGTCACCATAGCTTCCTAAGTTCTTCCTCTCCACTACTTAACTCAACACATGGAAGGTCTCCAACTCCAAGATTGGACCTTACAGGGTAAACAAACAAGCAAACCACACAAGCATGATTTCACCAGACTTGTAGTTATACACTCAACCCATGGATGGATACGTAGTATTTCCAGCTCATGAGTACACAAAGCATGTATGGGTGATCACAACACATAGCAAGCATGATCTTAATAGATATTCACATCCACAAGGTAACACATAACACAAGTTTTCCACTATCGTTCATTACCTAGTGAAGAAGAACAACTTTCATTCACAAGGTCACATAAGAGTTACCATAAAAGTTTCTAAGAAGTCTACCAAACATCAATTAGAATTACCATTTCTAAGGCATAAATGGAGTCTAACCATAACTTCACATTGAGTGACAATGCAATACACCTCAAATGAGTATACCAACATACTAGCATTTGCATACAAGGTTGTAATTAAATCAAAATAACATTATTTCAACTCGCAAGATGGACAACACATCACACATCATGGAGTTCTCTATAGCCCTTAACATATTACATATGAATTACAAACAATACATATACCTATCTAACAAACAAAGCTCATAAAATAGAGGTATATCATAAAAATGAATTTTAATTGCAAGCTCAAGTCTCTAATTTACTATTCTACCATATAATGCCAAGCATCTCTTTCACACAAGGTATACATAACATGATATCCAATTCTCTCAAGAACAAGGTTATAAAACACAATTTTCACACTATGGAAGTACTTTACAAAAATAACCACAAGCACACCATCCACCCTTGTACCATTGCGAAACATAAAATTATTTTTTAACAATTACCATGCATAAGACTTATTTTCCCTTCTTTCTTTCTTAATACTTTTACAAGGTAATCTAATGCAATCACACATGTCACAACTTGCACTCATAAAATTCAAAGCAAGATACACTTTATGCAATATTTTTGAGTTATCAATCCAAAGGAGACAATTCCAATTTCCAATGATATAAAGGATTAAGAATTCAAGAAAGTATGCCATTCAACCTCATGATAAACACACGCCAAGTTCACAAGGCAAAAATAAATCAAACAAGCATTAAGACGTCACTGCACTCCAAAAAATACACAAGGGCGAGGAAGGGCCCAATGCAACCCTCACAATCTAGACCAACCAACTCGAGAGGACAATCAGTGAGGAGGAACACAACCACCACAAAAACACAAGTGGAAGACTTTGATATTCGTGTGACAAGGCCACCATGATGACAAAACAAGAGGGTGGATATTCCTCCAAGGTGAAGGCTAGTCAACAAACTGCAACCTTGCTCTCTTGCAACTACACAGAGTAGGACGAGGGTCAAACCACCCTCAATCCACTCCATGTTGGCCCAAACAACACGCAAACCCCAGAGCTCCCAATGTTGAAACATGGGCTCTGATACCAAATGTCATGCCCACTTTTTACGAGTGGCCATGACATGAGAAAACACATGTCATGCCACATTACCCATGTGGTCATGACATGAACTACCAAAAAATTTCCCCCTACCCCTAAATCCCTATCGCACAAGGCGGGGAAGGAAGACAAGGTGTGGATGAAACATCCAAGACACCTTGTTAGATAAATCAACCAAGGAGACAACAACATTAAGTGACCAAAATGACAACCAAGCAAGAAGAAGAATATAAACATCCATTCAACCAAAGATAAGTTAAAACATCCATATGTAAATGAGATACAAACTTGTTCATTCTAACATGACATATTAATATGAGAAAGCTCAAGCATGAGAAAACATAGAGGGTACTCTAGACAAGGCTTTTATTCCAATACTAAAACATAGCATGGTCACATAATGACAATATGAAGATACCCACATTCATTAAAACCAAATCAACATACTTATAGACATAAATAATAATTGATTCCCTTTTTTTTGCAATACAAAAGTATATCCTACATCTATTGATAAACTAATACAGTTATAAGGAGGAGGTTAGCTGCCCAAAACATCGAAGAGTTGCGCACCTAAAATCAATACAAGAGAGATAAATAACCCCTGATTATTTCCTTTACAACAAGAGGAATAAATAATAAATAATTAATTTCCTTGACCAAAAGAGTGATAAATAACTGCTAATTACTTTCCTTTGCAACAAGAGAAAACTTTACATCAATTGTTCTCCTATGCATCAGTAGAATAAAATAAATGTTAATTGCATAAATTAATTTTGCATACGTCAATAAAATAAAATATACATTTATTACTCACCCCTAAAGTATCAAGAAATAAATATACATCAATTACTTCTCCAAAATATAAAGGTAAGAATAAATACGATAATCATTTCTTGAATACATCAAAGGGATAAATATTCGTTAATTATTTTTTTGAAACATCAAAGAAATAAAGACAATAATCATTTTTACTTTACATCAATAGAGGCAAAAAGCCACAATGATTATTCCAATGGATGAAGGCCAATATTCTGCCAAGACCACAATAGAGTTTGCCATTAATGAAGACCAAGGGGGATGTTGCTCACCTCCCAACCATATTACCATCGTCGAATGTAATGGATGTCCATTGCACACTAGGCAACCCCCAAGCTACGGAGCGAGATCATGAAAACCACTTCGATCAAGGCCAAACTCACATAAGACAAGGGATGAAGTGTGGGAAAACAGGTTCAACCACAAAATTAAAACATGAGTCTCACTCACACCCAACACCTCAATAAGGGAGTGCCAACTAACAACACTCTATGTACAATCACCCACCAACACATGCATGACAAAAGCCAAGCATAAACACCATAAGGTTGCTCATGCTCCAAGTGAGTTGGAGAAGGCAACAAGCTGACACAAGGTACAATAATAAAAAAAGGAATTAACACAATAATAATTTAATCTAACTGCTTGCTAAAACATATCCTCGAATGCAAGAACAAGTTATTTTCAATCATAAGTAAGGGAGTTTCACTTATTGAGTTTGATTTTATAGTATTCTTACTATGATGCAAAAATAAGAACTTTGTGTTTAAAAAGGTTTTGTTTTGCATTATTTTTATAGTGGCAATACATTAGACATATTTAGAGTATCAGTATTTTACATAATTTTCTCTATTCAGTTCCATAAGGTTGATTCCTCTTATTCTTCAGCTTATCATGAGCTTCCTAGAACCAGTTCATGTGGCTTTGTTTGTAACCCCAATGGGAAAATCAAATAAAACCCATAATGTACACTCAATGAAAAATCATACACCAAATGCAATTAAAATTTTCTATAAACGAGATTTACTATAACAAAAGAAAATAGACTGAGGGAGATTTTATATCTAAATTAGCTACCTCTGAATAAGCTTGAGACTATGTTGGACTCAGCTTAACAAGACTACTTTCAGAAAGTAGTGAAACTTACTATCGTTTATACAGACAGAAAAATACCAACTCAAGTGGTTGAAAACATCTATTACCTGAAAATAGCTGTAAGGAAAAGAAAGTTGTGCTTTGTAATTATCAACTAAATAATCCTTCCTCTCAGCTAAAGTTTATGTTCATCTATATATATATTTTGTTTTCTTGTAGTGGGAGAGAAGTAAATTACTCTTTCAAAGTTACAAATGAGAAAGAAGCTTAAGACTTTTCACAAAAGAATACAGAAATAAATTGCAGTTTTCCTATCATTTAGCCAATTGCCTCAAATATCCAATGAGACAGATAGCCCAAGTGCTTGAAGAAGGAACAACTATTAGCAGAAATTCTTCTATGCAAAATGAAACAACCGTCCTCTATGAGAAAACTTACAGAAGCAGGGGAGGAGGAGAAGAAAAGCTCTAACCTACCATGTGAAAAGAAATGATTTACTATCTTCAATAGAATGAAAATGTAGCTTGGTAGAGAGGAACTCATCCACAGCCACCTCCCTCCTTTCCTCGGCTCCCTCGTACTCCTCTCAGGATCACCACCACTTTTGTGGCCACTGCTTGTTCTTGGTTGCCTCTCCCCCTCTCCCCATGCTCCCCCCACCGATTTCGATTCCCTCCTATTTTCTCCCCAAAAACCCCACCAAAACTCCCTTCCTTACCCTTGACCTTCAAGGTGGTTAATAACTGAAAGGTTCCTGGAGGACTTAGGGTGAGGCACCCTACAAAGCGTGGTTGTCTGTGTCCCTATAACATGTCATTATCACCCCCGACATCATCCTCATAATCACAACTTAAATCTAGCCTGCATTTGTGGATCAATAACCTCCCCCAACCAATGCTACAAAGGCACTCTAGTCTCCAACTAAGCTACATGATCTCTCCTTTTGAAAATCACACCAGTTTGTCTGGGTATGTTCTCATTTGGCTGCTTCTTTTTTCTTTTTTTTTCTTTCTCGGGAACAGTTAAAATGGTCAAAGAAAACTGATACAATTGTATCAATTATTTAATGGCATTGAAAAGGTGTCAGAGTAGGTAGGCGTTAGTGAGGGTGTTGGGGACGACGGCCATTTCCACAATAATAAAAAAAACTCTTCTGTAAATGTCTGCCATTCCTATCTGGTTGACAGAGTGGAATCCCTTTCTATCCTTCCTTTTCCCATCGACCATTGTACCCCCTCCCTTCTGCCCAAAACCTAGTTTTGGATCTTCTCCCCTTTTCCCCCCACCTCCTTTCAAAAGGGAAGACCTAAAAAAAACTTCTCCCTCCAAAATTATTAACCAAAAGTAATATAAAAACAAAAAAAAAAAAAACAGAAAATAGGAACCTTTTTTTTTTTACTGTAGAATAGAATTGAAACATTAACAAGATTGTATCACATAGATTACAATCAAAATATTAAAAAGATTGTATCAAATGAAAAGAGAGATTTTATATATATATATGTGTGTGTGTGTGTGTGTGTGTGTGTGTGTGTGTGGCTTTATATAATATGCTTATACCAAGGTATGTTATAGTATTTTATTTTTTTTTTAAATGTGCCTGGTAAACTTTTTAACATGACCGGTGACGCTGGTGCGACACGCCCTCCGGCTCCACACAACGCTTTTGCCCGGAGCTATGAACCAGTGAGGCCACAACATGGGGGACCTCATCCCCAAGAAATAACACTTCAAATCCGCGAGCTCGTTGGCCCAGCGAAGGCGTAATGCCTGCGAGCTCGTTGTCCCAGCGGGGGTTTGAACTCTGGTGGCCGCCACTACAATCGAGCGACTTAACCACCAAACCATGCCCTTATCGGCATATGTTATAGTATTTTAAAGGCACTATTGAATAGATAATTGTCATACAAAATTTAATTGCATGCAAGGTCAACCATCAATTTAAACTAGGACTCTAGTACTATATGTTGACATGTAAAAGCCTATCGGTTAATTAATCGACTACAACCTATAAGAGAGGGATTTTAAATCACACTATCCTAATTTGTATAGGATTAAGATGATATAAATATATCTGGTTTTCTTATACATTAAACATACTTAAACTTTGGTTCACATTTATATCATTTGGCACGAATACATATAAATTTCATAATATATATAAATTCTCAAGGCTGTAATATAAGAACGAGGAGATTTTAAAAACAATGCCAAAGTCTATATAGGATCATGATTATTCATATATGGTTGTCATAAAAAAAATTAAGCATAATAAGATAAGTCATAATATTCCAAGGGCACCATAGAATAGATAAATATAATAAAAGAATATAATAGATAATTATTATAAAAGGATTGAATATATAAATATTATAAAAGAATTGCATAGATAAATATTATAAAGAATTTCTTGATAAGCAAGGTAGACCAATGGAATCTTAGCCCCACATATTGTCTTAAGATTGTAAACAAACTAAATTTCAATATTTAAATTAAACAAAATCTATCTAATTGTACAAAACTCAAACCATCATTTAATCTCGCTAATCTTTCCTTAAGTCATAACATCACCAATACACTACAATGGACATCACACAATGGTTGATAAACTAATTCTACCTCACACAACAAGCAAGCATTATGAAGTGATGACAAAACACTTAAAAAGAAATGCACTGACCCACGATGATCTTTAACCAAAAATGACCTCACGTAGAGTAGAAGAAAGATAATGACAACCACTCTAGTAAGCAAAGGAGGAAACTGTGATAGGTAAAAAATTAGGTTAATAAGATCAAGCATAGCCATGAAAACCTAACCCTACCATTATCAAATAATCTAATCCAAATGAAATAAAAAAATATGCAATTCAAACACAATATCACCTAGATTGTGTGATTCCTTGTTTATGATGTGGATTGCTTCTTCAACAATGAACAATTATGAAGATAAAAGCTGCCATGATGGATGGATGATAATGATATGCTCAATGGATGCTATGAATACTCAAGTGCTCAATATGCTTAGGATGATAATGTAGATGCTATATGAATGCTGGATCGATGAAGTATGGAATGAGAGGGTGTTTATATAGAACTCAACCAAAATCAATCAACGGTGGAGATTCGGTGGCTATGTGAATGGGTAAGATTGAAGGATAGACATAGGTGAATGTGTAGATGACAATTGGAGAGAAGATATGGCTTATGTGTGCTTGTGTACATAAAAAAGTACTACATGTGAAAGATATTAAATAAAAGGATGTAGTGCCACTTATCTTTTTAAATGAAAGAGGCACACATGTTGGCTCATGAGATAGATAATAAGATAAGTTAATTAAATAAATAAAATTTAGTTAATTAATTGGAAAGTGGGCTTGTGAAAGGAATTTTTAATTAAATAAATAAAATTTATTTAATTAAAAATAGATAGAATGAAGATAATTAAATAATTAAAGATTGTTTAATTATAGCTTAAAGGAAATAGCTAATGAATTAATTAAATAAATATAAATTTATTTAATTAATAGAAGAAATAGATGTGTTAAGGATATTGATCAAGTGTGTTAGACAAATGCAGATAATGTGTAATGCAATGTTTAAATGCTAATGATAATGAGTCAATTTTGGGTGTCTACATTTTACCCCTCTTTGATACAATGTTTGATAGAGTGTTGTGTTAAAGAAGATACGATATGCCTTCGATGAACAAGGTTATGCCCTAGTGTAACTGGTAGGTGATGCCCCCTCGAGAGGTAAGCCAGGCTAACCAGGAAGGGCTAGGTTGGCTCGTGATAAGATGAAAGGCTAGAAACAAGGTTGACACGAAGAAAAATAGGGGTTGGGTGGGAGAAAATGGGATAAAGCAGAAGAAAAGAGGCTTTGGCAGAGAAGAATTAGGGTTTGGATAGGGCTATAAGTAGGTTCGGCAAGGGCAAATAGGCTCATTTGTGCTCATTTGTGTTCAGAAAGCTATAGAGATCTAGAGCTCCTTAGAGTTGGTGTGTGACGAGAGTGGAAGAGCTATCAGGATGGTGTTTCCACGCAGAGATCATCGTACCGAGCGAGTGAGGACTCATGAATGACTAGATGGATCAAGTGTACTGGTATGTATTGAAATTTTTGCTAAAAGCGTGATTTTGATAGGCTAGAAGCGTCATAAATACACACACGTCACCGTAAGTGACTAGGTCTTAAGATAGGCAGTTTAGGTTGCTTGTGTAGGAAAACAGGTCGCTTAGGGTAGTTTAGGTCACTTTTAAGTGTGGCTTGGTCGCATATGGAAAGAACAGGTCGCTTATAGTTAGCTAGGTAAAATAGAGGCAAAATACACATATAGATAAAATCAAATCGCTTATGGGCTAAAAATAGGCGCATGCATAGGTTTAGCTCACTTAGAAATAAAAAACACTTGCTTATAGGATATAGCTCGCTTATAGGATAAAGGTAGGTGCATAGAGAAATACAGCTCGCACTTAGTCAAGAAGCGATCGCATAGGTAAAAGAGATCGCATATGAGTGAAAGATGAATGCATGTAGTAAAATAGATCGCTTGTGATCAGCAGATAGGTGCATATAGAAAAGTGAATCGCTTATGGTAGATAAGAGCCAGGATAGAAATAAAAGATAAAATTTGATAGCATTTATGTAGCACAAGGGATTGACATGATGAATGAAATGATGTAGAATATACTACCGTTGTTATCACGAGAGCCACATCCTAGGGATTTATGGTTGGTGAGATTATTGGATGCAGAGGAGTGGCTAGTGTTAGAGATCCTCGGGTTAGAGCATGTGTCAAGATTGGAACCAGTGCAGGTACATCGAGGATAGATGACAGTGATGGTGGAGCAATGGATGAGCGAGCATAGTTCTTTCTTGTTGCCGACAGGGGAGGCTACAATCACACTAGAGGATGTGATTCAAATTCTACAGATTCCTATAGATGGGAACTGAGTAGATTATGATCCTAATATGGGTCTAGCTACATTCAGGAGATTGTTTGGGACACCAGACATTGGAGTAGAGGGCTTAGAGATCCCGATGGCAAGGATGGAGGACTTATGTGATAGACTACAGTGAGTGGTAGTAGTTATTATTAGATGGCTAGTGGGAGATAGACAAGTGAGAGGCTTTCCATTAGGATGGGGGATAGTGATGGAGGGGATGTTCTCCTTGTTGGCAAGAGACACTATATCGATTCATGGTTGTTGTCATTGATGGCAACAAAGGTCATCCCACATATCCGCAAGTCATGATATATCTCTACCGGAAGTCAGATTGAAGATTGTTGTGGTCCGGTGAACAAGAACAGAGCATGTGGCAAGGTCCGACAGATTGGTCCGGATCTCTCAGAGGAAGTGTCTTGGCACAGTGCGGATCTGGGGAAGTCAAGAGGACTATCTTGAGTAGTATATTCCAAGGATTTAGCCTCCGGAGATGGACAAGGAAAAAGATATGAATAGTTGAGTACCGGATTCCTGAGAGACAGTGAAAACAGAGGAAGAACTGACTGACAGAGTATCAGACTACTTTCCGGATGTGTTACAGATGATGATAAAGGTTGCGGAGGCATGAATCATGTTTGGCCGACATAATTGATGATATCTACAAGTATATGCTTGATCCGCATTGCTTGGTGAGCAAGGATTCAGCCGACAGAACTAAGTTTGTAAGAAACTAGACTGTTCCGGATGCCGACTAGAAAGGTGATGAAATTACTTGTGCGGATATATATAGAGGATGGATTTAGTTGTAAAGTGTGTGAATGTGGAGAGATATGCGAATAAGTCCAGAGAAAGAGCAGAGGTAGCAAAAAGGATCTGGTATGTGAAAGATAGCAGAACAAACAACAGAGGAAAGATGAAGTGCAGCAGATCAGTGTACTGAGCCTAACCGGAACTGAACTCCAGCATATGCAGATGCTTCCAATCAGTTCAAGACTGTGATTATCATCACTTTGTAGACAGTGTGTCTTCTTGTAGGCAGTGGGCCTCTTGTGAGCAGTGTGCTCGGGCAGTGAGCCCTAATTGGCAAGTGCCATTTTTTTGTAATTTCCTATTCTTCTAACAGAGAATATTTCTTGGGTTAATCACCCCGTGGTTTTCTCCCTTAACAGGGTTTCCACGTCAAAAATACTGTGTCATGTGTTTCTTACTTCATGGTTAATGTTTTGTGTTTGATTTTATGCTGCTTCAATTAAAAGGAAAGTTCAATAAGAGAAATAATTAGGATAACTGATTCACCCCCCCTCTCAGTTATCAACAATTGGTATCAGAGCTAAGTTCCTCCTAATAGAGCCTAACAGCTTGAGGAAGATCTGGGATTTCAAATGGATGCATATGGTTTAAGGGAGCAACTCAAGACTGCCCTTGAGGATCTTGAACAGTCAAATTCTGAAGTCAGTGAATTAAAGGAAAGACTCAAACAGGCTGATGAATTCATGAGAGAATTAAAAGACAAATTAAGTCTCTCTATGAAAAAGAGAAAGGAGCTGCTTCAACAGTTGGCAAGACAAAGTGAAGAAAGCAATACAAATGAGGAATTGACTGAGCAAACCAAGTTATGTGAAAAGTTATCAAAAGAAGTCATTATGTTAAGACATGAAATGGAATCAGGAACTATAAAGTTTACTCAAGAGATTGAAGAAAAAAGAAAGGCTGAAGACAATCTAAGACAATCTCTTAAAGAAAAAATAGAAGAATGCCACCAGATGGACAGGATTATCAGACACCTTGAATCTGATCTTGAAGATGCCAAAGATAATGAAGGAAAACTTGAGGATCAAATTGCCTCTCTCAAAAGAGACCTTCAAACAGCAAATGAATATAAAGAGAAATTCAAGATAAGTTCTACTCAACTTGAAGTTCTTCTTGGAAGTCAAAAGAGGACAGATGACAAGTATGGCTTGGGATATGAGAAAGGAGAAAGCTCTGGATCCGGTCAGAAGAATCTTGGATCAGAAAATCCAAGGAGCAGGCCTAGAAGACCTCCGGTAAGACAGCCAAATGCTCAAAGATATCCATCCTTCAATGGATACTGCCACAGCTGCAACCACTTTGGTCACAAAGCTAATCAGTGCAGAATGAGAATGAATCAGAATAATTCATCCTTCTCCGGACAGTGCTTCAACTGCAAAAGGTATGGACACAAATCCCATGAATGTAGAATTATGCAAGTAAACAAATCACTCAAAGGTAGATGCTTCACATGCAATAGAATAGGTCATAGGGCTAATCAATGCAGATCAAGAGGATATCAGTCAAATATGCAAAGGAATGTTATTTGCCAAATCTGCAATAGGTCCGGTCATAATGCTAAAGTCTGCAGAAACAAGAATCAGGACAAAAGAGGTCCGGTGTATAATCAGAATCAAGACAAGGGTAAACAAAAGATGAATGCGGATGAGGTTAGGAATCAGATGAGCAAGATTTGGGTGAAGAAAAGTTCAGAGAATGTAGAGGTTGGATCCGCACCAGACTCTGGTGCTGATATTTCTTCCGGAAATTAAAAGTGAGCTCTGGCTCAGGGGGAGACTCAAAGAAAATCTTGTTCCCCCAGCCAAACAAGTGGTGCCGGATGTGGCACAAGATGCGGATCAAAGGGTTTGTAGATATGAGTCTTGAGATACTTCAGTCAAGTTTTCAGAGGTCCGCATGGAGTTATGAAGAAGCTATGATCGATCAAATAAGACCTGTTCAGGGAAATGCTCCGGTATGATAAAGGATTACAAAAAGGTCCGGAAAGATCCGGAAATGCACTATCTTGTTCTGCGGATTGGACAGAGTGTTTGAGATGATCTTGTAATATGCCACCTCGATTTATTCATGATTGATAGATCCGGATGATATCCATAGATCATGACTAATCCGGGATACTCCAAGCTATCCAGACAAGGCAAACCGGAATGATGTAGGTGAAGCATTTATTGCAGACAGGTATTAGGGTTCGCGGAGCAATTTAAGGGATTTCTCAAAGGTCATTTGCTCATTCTGCACTCGAGAAGAAGCGAAAAGTGGAGCTCTGCAACAAGGTTCTTCAAGCACACCAAGGATCTCCTGCCGAAGCTATTGGATAAAGAAATCAATCCAACCACTCCGTGCAAACCTAAGGCGCATAAGGTATTCTCCGTTTTTCATTACCTCACTGCAAATCTTTGAAAAATGGCTACTCCAAACATAGTTAAGATCTCCGATAGACCTCGCCCCTTATTCAAGAAACATCCCTACAAATCATTGGAGGTTGACCCACTAGGAGCCTTCTCTAGTGTTCCTCACGGAGTTTTACACACCGAAGACATTAGGGTTTACATACATGCAAACATTGAGGAATTTGGGGATTTCAAATTAAGAGACCTCTATCACAAGCAGCTGATTGACAATGCCTTTGAGCTTAAACCAGAGTATAAGGATATTCAGAAGAAACAATTTGAGCAATTTATTCATTTCCCCTGTTTTGAAGAGGATGAATGGGTCCGGTATGTACTGAGCAGGATGCATGACAACTTTCTATGGCTAGATAGACCCTGCAAGATCACAAAAGAGGCAATTAGAGCAGTAACTGGCCTATACTCTTCCGGAGGAGTACCTATCCTCAAATCTGTCAAGAACAACATTGTAACTGAGGCCACCGGATCAAAATTTGACAAAAGGGCAATGACCATTGAAGACATCTCCGATCCGGATATCAAATATGCATCAATGATAATAGGATACAAGATCTATCACTCCAGCAGGGAGAATTCTGTATCCGGAACTGCAATATACACTGCTTATGAAATGTTAAGAAAGAATGCAGAATATGATCTCTGCGAACTGCTACTAAGCCAATTAATGGAAAACATACAGAAAATCAAGAAGGATAAGAAGAATTCCTTTAAGTATGGTACTCTGATTGTATGTCTATTCTTCTACTTCATGAATGAGCTACCCGGAACAAATGGATGGGTATGGCAAAATGACAAACCTGTTGCAGTCCAGATAAGAGACTACTTGCATGGACTTGGGGATACAAAAGCGAGAAATTCAGCTCTATGGGGTTACTTCAAAAACTTTCAGAGCATGATGCAAGCAAGAGAGAGAATTCCTCAATCTCTCATTGAGAAATACAAGGACTCAGTGTGCTTTATGGTTGACACTGATCAGTGCCTGATGGAGGCAGTGGAGCCAAGGACTGTCTGGATCATGCCCATGGGGTATGAAGTTGATGAACAGATAGTGGAGCTGCATGTTCAACACATGCTAAGTCAGCCCAAAGATCCTAAGGCAGAAAGGTTTGGAACCTTTGAGGAGCTGAGTATAAAGTTACATGTAGAACTCAGGGAACCTGAGATCAAAAGAAAAGTGAGAAAAGAAGTAGAGCACATTGCTCAAGGTCTTGGAATTTCAAAGGAGGCACTTGATGCCAGCCGGGAAAAGAGAAGGAAGGCCGAGGAAGAAGAGAAAAGCAAAGAAAGTGCTCCGGTTGGAGCTCCCACCCGGACCAGATCAACAAAGAGATCTGCACCTCCTTCAACCAAAAGTTCAAAACCGGAAGTCCAGGCATCCGGTAAGAGATCAAAGGCAAAAGCCACAAGGGCTTATGGAAGCCAAAAGGATGAAGAGGAAACAGAATCAGATGAGGGAGTAAGAGAAGTAAAGAAACAGAAAAAGAAAGGATCCGGTAAGCCCTCCACAGGACAAGACAAGGAGGAAATGGCAGAGGTAACTGTTGAAAAGCCCACTCTGTCACTAGAGAGCATAATCAAGTCGGTCACGGTGGATGGAAACCTTCAACCAATGACTGAATCCTATGATGACTTCAGTGAGGCAGACCAAAAGACTCTGCAGGAGGCCACAGTGAAATATCTTAACATATATAATAAGGCTTTCATTGAAATAATATCTCTTATTCCTAAAAGCCTAGAAAAGGAAATGGAAGTGAGGAAAAATAATGCTCATGCTAAAGATCTTGAGATCCGGGAGCAGATAGCTATTCAGCTATATCCTCAAATTGATCCCAAAACAATGAACATTATCTTCAAGGACTGTAAAGATGAGTTCAGAAGCAAAGCCAGGATGAATCAACTCATGCTTGGTGAGACTGACAAAGTGGCCCAAGAAACAGAAGAGATCCTCCGGAAGGCCTTCAAAAGGTTCAATCTTCCTGTTGTAGAGGACTTAGGTGCAGAAACAGCTGCTGATTTGGAATCTTCTGTTCCGGAAGAAGTAAGCCCTGAACAGACAAGTGAGGACTTGGGACCCTCTTCTCAAGAAGAAGTAGCCCATGAACAAGTTAGCATCTCTCCTCCGGTTTCCCCTACAGTCTCCGGATCCAAAGAAGAAGAGCAATTGCAGGAGAAGGAAGCAGTGGTGACAGACAAAGAGGTTGACAGTTCTAAGACTGCAGAAGAAAAGAAACATCTGTCTCCGGCAAGAGACACTGCACAAACTGTTCAACAATTTTTGAGCAAAGAAACTCTAGAGATTGACGAACCGGAGCTTCTAAAAGGTCCATTTGATTTTGACTCTCTCTCTCCGGTACAAACAATGAAGATAGCTTCATTTGCAAATGCCAAGGCAAATGAAAAGCTCCTGAAGTCTCATATGGAAGACTGTGAGTTGATAGAGGCTGCTTCCGGAGTACTTGTAAAGATCATGCCATCAATCCAGATAGATCCGACAGCCTCCACTTCCGGTAATCTAAAAACCTTAGTCAGCAGTATTGATACACATTTTAATTCTCTAGAAAAATCAGCTGAAGAAAAGGTCCGGAAGGAATTTTTGGATAAAAGATTTTCTGAAATATTAGAATTAATCTCTAAGGATAGGAAGATTGTAAGCATTGGAATAAAGAGCTTAGAAAATGCTCTTAAGGATGGCGGTGACATCTACAAATTTTGTATATCTTGGTCAAAGGCAACAACAGCAATTGACAAGAAAATAAAAGAGGAACAGGACAAGCTTCAAAGCTTATCTCAAAGTTTTGATCCTCTCTCTTCCTCTATAATAAATCAAGAATGTCAGACTATTGCAGTCTTGAATGAAATAAAGAATCTTGAGAAGGAGAGGAAGAACATTACCAACCGGATGGGAGAACTTAGAAGGATTATAGTCCCTAAGTTGGAAACTATGCATGAGGCCATCAGTGATGCCCAGACCACCGCCCATACAAAAGATCCGACAGATCTCAGGCGGGCAGAAGCTTTTGCATTTTTGTTGAGTGGTCACATTTCAATCTTGGACAGAATGAAGCTAAGTTGGGCTACTGAAATGGTTCAACTGCAGACATCCTTTGCAGACATTCTGCAGTATATGTGAGTATGTAAATATGCGGCTATATATAGAAAATTTTTGAAAATTTTGGTGTGCGGACCCTACCCTTTGCCATTGATGTCAAAGGGGGAGTGAGGAGCAGTGAAAAATGAGGAATCCAACTCAGGGGGAGTTCCAGAAATTGTATATAAAGACAGAGCATCAGCAAAGGGGGAGCATAGTGTAAACACTTAGTCATTTTTCACTAAGTGTTGCCATCAATGCCAAAGGGGGAGATTGTTGGCAAGAGACACTATATGGATTCATGGTTGTTGTCATTGATGGCAACAAAGGTCATCCCACATATCCGCAAGTCATGATATATCTCTACCGGAAGTCAGATTGAAGATTGTTGTGGTCCGGTGAACAAGAACAGAGCATGTGGCAAGGTCCGACAGATTGGTCCGGATCTCTCAGAGGAAGTGTCTTGGCACAGTGCGGATCTGGGGAAGTCAAGAGGACTATCTTGAGTAGTATATTCCAAGGATTTAGCCTCCGGAGATGGACAAGGAAAAAGATATGAATAGTTGAGTACCGGATTCCTGAGAGACAGTGAAAACAGAGGAAGAACTGACTGACAGAGTATCAGACTACTTTCCGGATGTGTTACAGATGATGATAAAGGTTGCGGAGGCATGAATCATGTTTGGCCGACATAATTGATGATATCTACAAGTATATGCTTGATCCGCATTGCTTGGTGAGCAAGGATTCAGCCGACAGAACTAAGTTTGTAAGAAACTAGACTGTTCCAGATGCCGACTAGAAAGGTGATGAAATTACTTGTGCGGATATATATAGAGGATGGATTTAGTTGTAAAGTGTGTGAATGTGGAGAGATATGCGAATAAGTCCAGAGAAAGAGCAGAGGTAGCAAAAAGGATCTGGTATGTGAAAGATAGCAGAACAAACAACAGAGGAAAGATGAAGTGCAGCAGATCAGTGTACTGAGCCTAACCGGAACTGAACTCCAGCATATGCAGATGCTTCCAATCAGTTCAAGACTGTGATTATCATCACTTTGTAGACAGTGTGTCTTCTTGTAGGCAGTGGGCCTCTTGTGAGCAGTGTGCTCGGGCAGTGAGCCCTAATTGGCAAGTGCCATTTTTTTGTAATTTCCTATTCTTCTAACAGAGAATATTTCTTGGGTTAATCACCCCGTGGTTTTCTCCCTTAACAGGGTTTCCACGTCAAAAATACTGTGTCATGTGTTTCTTACTTCATGGTTAATGTTTTGTGTTTGATTTTATGCTGCTTCAATTAAAAGGAAAGTTCAATAAGAGAAATAATTAGGATAACTGATTCACCCCCCCCTCTCAGTTATCAACACTCCTATGGTATGAGATATACATGGGTAGAGTGTGTGCTTGGATAGCTCTATCATTTCCTACATGATTGTGCATATATGTTCAGGATGAGTATGTCGGCAGGAGTTATAGTTTTGCATGTGTGGGCTTATGAGAATATTCTAGTGACTAGACCAGAGGGATGGGTAGCTAGAGTAGCAGGAGAGCCTTATGCTAGGATGTATAGAGGAGCTTTGACATACCGACAGTGCAGAGGAGTAGTATATTGGCAGAGGAGGTTGGATGAGGTAGATAGCTTTATATGGAGGCCATGGCTGTGATGTGATAGATGGGATGAGGAGGATACTGAACTTGTCTATGCTAGACAGGTGAGATATATTTTTGGACGTGACATATACATTATAGAGTGCTATTTACTAGAAAGAGTTTTGAGGCAGTTCAGGTTAGTACAGGTAGTACCAGTTGGGGATGCCATTTTTGGGAGGACTAGATAGGAGGTGTTTGATTAGGGGCCAAAGGTTGTGGTTGACATGGCTTTGGCAGAGAGAGAGAGGCTACAACTAGTTGTATGGCAGTGGGGATAGGGTCCTACAGATCTAGGCACGCTACCAAACTATGATGCATACTGGGTGACAGCGAGACTGATGCAGTTGACGTGGGTTAGTGAGATAGGGGAGATAGGGATGGAGAGACCAGTCAGGAGGAGGCGACGACGAGCTCCACCAGCACAGGCTATTGTACCAACAGTGCCAGGGATACAAATGTAGGGATAGGCTCAGGGAGAACCTCAGATACTAGCATAGCCTCAGGGGCAGATATTAGTAGGTGATGATGTTGGGATTCAGTAGTTATGGAGGTAGATCAGAGAGGAGAGGAGATGGAGACAGTGGACTCAGATGAGATTAATGAGGGTGGAGTTAGATAGACACTAGGTAGTGATTGGCTTGTGGCATGCTAGGGCTTAGGCTCAGACATACTAGGCTCAGTTATAGTTGAGAGTGCAGGCTGGGGATGGATAGAATGATGGTACACTTGCTAGAGTGACAGGGGAGAGAGATGCAACTAGATAGAGTGGGTAGATGATGAGATTAGAGTGAGATACTGCTATGCAGCAGGTGTAGGTGATGAGAGCAAAGAGAGATGGTCTGTGGGCAAAGAGGGATATAGCTGTGCAATAGCTATAGGGGATGACTAGTGAGTGGGATAGAGCAGTGACTGCATTGGGTATAGATGGGGCTACGATGTACTTGGCCACATAGTTGACACAAGTATAGGCAGAGCTGTGGAGAGTACAGGGTGAGGCTGTGCCAGCAGAGCAGAGGCAACCTAGCTTTAGGAGCAGGTCAGTGGCTTTAGGTTCATGGAGGTCAGGTGGATCTCAATCAGTAGCCTCAGTGATGGGGCCATCGAGAGATAGGGGGACATGTGTAGGACCCAGCAGTGGTGGTCAGGGTGGGGGAGCTGCCAGTAGTCACTAGGGCTAAATTGTTTATGTACATTATGCTGTATCATGATGATGCCTAGAGCTGATTGTACATATATTCTTTATGGCTCAGCTTGTATATGTAGACATTTGTGTGTGTGTGTATATATATATATATGATGGCATGTTGGTTATCTACATGATGTTGTAATGGATGCACTATTGGTATTATGATGGTTATGCATGTTGTATTTGTATTTTCATGGATCATGTATGGATGTTTATGCAAATGATATAAGTGGAACATGTATGATAATGCAAACATGTAAATGGTAATGATATGATATGGACTTATGCATATAGATAGATGGTAATGAGATGATATGTGATGGACTTATGTATATCTAACACACTTGTTTTGAAGGATAAGAGATGTGGAAGAAGGATGATGGAAATGATTGATCTTGGTTGAGGACTATATAGGCAAGCAATGGGGTGAATAGATGGTATAACGGGTAGCTTTTTAAGTAATTGCTCAAAATGAAAAAATGCAATCCTTATGTTTGATATAGCATGTGGATGTTATGCACTAGGGTATAAAAGACCAAGGTGTGAAGATATCCAATGCACAACTAGCATGCTACAATCTTGTCTAAACACATGAGGTCAAGATGTTGAGCCAACATGCACAAGATATGAATAACAACTAGTGTTTCAAGATGGACTTTGACGCTACAAGCAATGGTTTGAGCTTATCTCCATTATACATAGTGACACCTTGCTGGTTATATGTATGGAGTTAGTCTTGACATAGAATAGTCTCAAATGCATAAGAGACTGTTTAGCTTCTTAGATGCTAGAGATATTGATATGTAAGATGCTAATCCCAATAGGTACAAGATACCAATATGCTTAGGAAGAGAATAAGATCATCCTGCAAACGTGGCATACGAAAGCAATAGACCATGCCCATTCCTCACTTCATCGCAACATACCAAGATATAGATAGATCAAGGCAATCTTGATTAGGCATAGAAAAGGGACAAAAGATAAATCAAAAGGTAAAACAAAAGATACTGTCATCACGTTCTCTTGCCAAATTTAGGTGCTCTTAGATAGATTTAAGCTAGGGCCTTGTTGAGAGGAAAACTACATCCTGTTGAAGGCTAAAGTTGTTGATAAAAGGCTATAGCAAATGTTGGCTTAAGGTATGCGGACAAATAGCTTCTGGCTTACTCTGATTGGTTAAAGTGCTGGAGCTTTCAGTATACACATAGTTTGCTTCTTTCTTGAGCTAATCAAAGAGAAGAAAATGGAAGATGAAAGAAGATGAAGAAGATGGGGTGGATCATCTGTGCTTGAGTACTAGAAACTTCCTTCGTATTCCAGAGTGCCTACATACCCTGTATCCATGGGATCAAAGCACGTTTATGATGAAGATGAGACATGATTAATATGTAGTTCAGGGTTTTATTGATGATGTATGTGATGAAAGATAGAAGAATGTGAAATGAAAGATTAAAGGATGATTAGAAGAAAGATGAAAGATGGATCATGAAGAGAAGGGACTATCGTCTTAGCCTGAATCAGAGTACTTCCTTCGCATCTCAGATTGCCTACATACCTTGTATCCACAGGATCAAGGCTTTAACAATAGAGCTAGTGATGTAGTTCTTGCTTATTACGCTGGTGAGTAATGTTGAAAGAATCAACTTATTTGCTTGGATACTTGTGTTGGTGATGTTTTCTAATTTTTGGATGTTGAATGAGCATGAATCGATTGTGAAGATATGAATCCTGGTTGTAGATTATTTTTGCTGCATTTGTCATTGGATGAATGCTATGGTTGAAGTTGAAAGTTTGTTGTGTTGTAAGCTAAGTGTTTGATGTGTTATGAGCTAGAGATAGTGGTATCCACTTCCAAATAAGACTCAACAAATGTCCCTAGTGCGAGATGAGGTTTATTATGAATGGGCGAAAATGGAGAAGGCGTGTGGTCAAGATGCTAAGGTGCCAAAAGGGATAGTTATCGCAACAATGTCTCAAGTCTGATAGCTAGCATTAACAAAGGCAAAGATAGAAAAGCTATTTATTGCGATGACATGTGGATTATGATATGGATTATGTGGGATAGGATGGTGAAATATGCTACGAAAAGTGATGATCAAACAAACCAAGCAGATGATGGAGATTGGTCACTACACATAGCACCTATTTGCTAGGTTTTCACTATGGTACTTGTAAGGTAAAACGTGAATCAATCAAATGAATTATATAAGACCCAAACATCAACAGAATAGAAGATAACAAGAAAGATTGAATGAAAATAGCAATGAATAACACAAAGCAAACCTTCCCTGAAATTGATGCTTCTATTGTTTGCCTATTACAACCGTCCTTTTGCAGATGAAGTGAGCCCTCAGAGAGTGCACTCTTTTAGCTGTTTGTAGGAAGTCAATGGTAAATGGCTATGGTGATATGCAATGGAGATGAGCTCCAAGGCAAGTATGTGATCTCAAGCTTGTGGATGGTAAAAGGGTGCCAAAGGCATGCTGGTGATATTTCTACAGAGTAACAATATCAAAAGCCTGGATGAATAGAGTGGAGGGATGAAGCTTCATTTATAGACTTGAAAGAATGGGAATCAACGGTTGAGAGGAGATATGAAAATCAACGGCTGAGGATGGTTGAGGAATGTGCAACCAGTAGAAATGTGACAAGTGTCCCAGCTCCATCATGAAAGAGGGGATGTGACAAAATTGATTGGAGAGTTAACTCCATTGACTGAACAGTTAACAAACTTGATTGATCAGTTAGAAGAGTGGATTATGGAACTGACTGAATTGATTGACCAGTGAACTGGGTTGATTGAGGAGTCAATAGAATAGATTGACCAGTGAACTCCAATGACTAATTAGTTAACAGATTTGATTGATTAGTTAACTAACTTCTGATTTGAGAAGAAATAGGCCATGTGGGTGAGAGAAAAATAGGTAATTAAATATTAAATATATTTAATTACATGTGCAACCTGATGAGGTGGACAAGGTGAGGTGGATTTTTGAATTTAGAACTTAGAATAGAGGAATTTGGATTAATTAAATAATTTATGATTATTTAATTGTGTAGGACATTTAGAAGAATTTTAATTAAATAAATTGAATTTATTTAATTATGGAATAGTGAATCGATTAAATAAATTTAGAATATTTATTTAATTGATAGAAGAATGGAATAAATATTTAGAATATTTATTTAGGATGATTCATGTCATTTTTAGGCATATACATTTTGCCCCTCTTTGATGCAAGGCTGTTTACAGTGTTGCTTCAAAGAAGTCGATAGTCTGATAGTGATACATGCCCCAATTTGCCCCTGGTACAGGCTTACTGATGATAGGATGCCCCCTCGGGATATTGGACGGGAAAAGGGCGAAAGAATTAGAGACAGACAATCTCACGAAGATGAAGGGGTTAGGATAGGTTGGAGGAAAAGGGACGCGTTTCAGGGAAACAGGAAGAAAATTGGAGGAAAAATGGGTACGGGAAGTAGTCACAGTCATCACCTAGCCATAATTAGGGTTTGGAGGCTATAAATAGGAGCTGGGTCCAAAAGAATAGTCATTTGTACACTTGTTTGATCTGGATTGGATAGAGAGAGCTTAGAGCAAACTTTGAGCAGCATGGCAGCCAGAGCAACAGACATTCCACGCGAGGAGCATCGATTCGAGTGAGTCCGTCGATTCGGGCGGCCAGCAGAGGCAGGACCCTCGGTATGTGCTTTAAAAAATTTCTCCTAGGGTCAATTTAGGGTGTCATAAATGCATGTAGAAAATAGGTCAAACATAAGCGTCGAAATGCAGAACGGCGCATATGCTACGCGAAGCGGCGCTTTTGTCATTTAGCGGCGCATATGCCGATTTCGGCGGTGCATACGTGAAAGCGGCGCATACGCGCATTGTAGCTGCACTTTTGTAGTTAGGCTGTGCATGTGTAATAAAGCGGCACATATGTTTAATGTAGCAGTGCATACATGAAAGCCGTGCATATGCTGAGTTTAGCAACGCTTCCATAATATGGCGGCGCATACGCCGAATGTTGCGGCGCATGTACTGAAACTGCGCATATGTGCACTGTAGCGGTGCTTTTGTAGTGGGGCGGCGCATACGTTGATTCTAGCGGCACATACACCAAGAAACGGTGCTTTTACCACCTGTAGTGGTGCATTTGCCTTGGATAGCCAATTTACTTAGCCAAATTGATTCAATTAGTGTCCTGTTTGATGCAGGAATCGATGAGCTATCTCTGAGATTGCAGGAATCTAGTCAAGAGATGTAGTGTGCTGTTTTGATCAATTTGAGATGCTAAGTTGAGTTGATATAGTTCAGTAGGTGTGTTGAGTATGGTATATGCCATTTGAGACTGATGCGTTGCCTTGCTTGCTTGCAGGAGGATATTCGAGACATACTGTAGTCGAGGGAGACGTTTCCCATGCCCCTATTGCAGAGGTGCATGATGATAGAGACTAACAGAGTGGCGCTTGGTACCATGGGTTTGGAATATGTTTACTTCATGCCCGAGGTGCGGATGAACCAAGGATTACTGACAGCTACTATGGAGAGATTTCATAGTGAGGACGAGACCTTCCACTTTCCTACTAGAGAGATGACTGTGACGTTAGAGGATGTCTACCAGATACTACACTTACCCATGGTAGGTGAGTTAGTAGAGTACGAAGCACAGTGGGATGCAGGACTCACCGAGTGTAGGCGAGTGTTCAACGATCCCAAGCTAGTTGGACAGGTCATCCCATGGCACAATATATACGATTGCTATGACTACTTCCCAGGGATTGTGGCTGGATTGATCAGGGGCGTTGTGTGCCCCGACAGGAGATCGCATGGGTTCCCCATTGGATGGGGCAGGATCATGGAGCGGATGCTGACTGAGGGCACTTGATATGCATGGGGAGTCTGTGTACTAGCCCATTTGTACAACGACATGCATCAGGTGGTGTACCACCGTAGCATGAGTCTATCAGCTGGGGTATTACTGCTACAGTTCTGGTTGTGGGAGCACATAGCGGTGACTAGGCCGATATGTGTCTTCGTGAGGCAGCGAGGAGAGCGATACAGTTATGGCTATGTAGCACTGATTTCCTAGCATAGGCTGGGGAAGTTAGAGTATTAGAGGCATACCTTGGATGGAGTAGATGTGGTCGTCTGACGACCATATTTGGATTGCAAGCCCTGGGACGACAAGGGAGACGAGCTGTCATATTGCTTTCAGACCAGGTAGCTGATAGGTCGTACACGGCATATACTAGAGAGGCAGATGGTGGGCTGAGTGCTGAGATAGTTTGGCAGGAGGCAGGGTATGCCACAGGGACAGACACTTTTTGCGCGAACACATGCAAAGAGGGTCCAATGGGGGCCAATGGCTTCGTATGAGGAGGCCCTAGTAGAGTTCCGTTAGACTCCCTATGTGGCGTGGGATATGCGGACAGAGATAGCAGATGCAGGGGTGACACAAGATTATGAGGATTGGATGACTACACATCCTTTCCTGAGATATTCAGGACCTAGCATGCTGGTGCCTCACATTGATGAGGCAGACTCAGAGGAGGAGGGATAGGTTGGCCCAGGTCAGAGGGGAGTTAGAGGCGGACGAGGATGAGGAGGACGGGGTGGTAGAGCTGGAGAGAGGCTAAGACAACAAAGGAGGTTAAATCAGATTGAGCAGGTAGTGCCAGGATAAGAGGCACAGTAGCAGATACCTCAACAGGTGCAGATGTTGCCACCCCAACAGGTACCACAGCAGCAGGTGCCCCAGCCACAGGGGCTAGGATAGGCAGAGGTAGCACAGGGGCCAGTAGAGGCAGAGGTGCATGAGAGGGCCATAGCCGGCCTGAGGGGATAGGTGCAAGCGCTGCAAGCACAGCTGAGGAGGGCCGATGGTAGGCGAGAGATGGATGCAGCAGTTATCACCGGGTTGACTCGTGAGAGAGATATGGCAGATGCATGGGTACGTATTATCTGTGTAGAGCGGGACACTGCTGTGGCTACCATGGGGACAGATGCAGTGAGTTCATTTTTGGTTGGGCAAGTGCAGTAGGCATAGGCATAGGTAGGCCAGTTGCAGACGCAGTTGGCACAGGTACAGACAGAGCTTGTCAGAGCACAGTCACAGGCTCAGTACTACCGAGGTTTATACCATGGTGCCGTGGCATCGAGTCAGAGGGCAGGGAGCTTTAGGAGTCAGACTGGGGCTACTCATAGAGTAGGTCCATCATAGTCAGGAGCTTCCGTGATGGGTCCCCAGCAGTCAGGAGCTGGCAGTGGTGGCCCACAGTAGCAGGGATAGACACAGACCAGATTTTGTACATTTTGGGACATGTATCACCATCCATTTGGATGTATATTGTATATGACACTTTGATTCAGAGAGAGAGATGGTGATATTGTACATTTGGACCTCTTATATGATAGTATATATGATGATGCAGCTTTGTATCTATTGCATGCGTTATGAGATGATGATTTACTTCTATTGTATGATGTGATGTATGTGTAGAGTTAGATGGTCTATCCGATGCTATATGAGATGCTTTTTGATATGATGCTATATAATGTCTATATGATTTAATGCTTCGAATGTATGCATATGTAATAGGATTTTTATGTGATGATGCAGCTTTGTGTATGATGCACTTAGCTATGTTGTGTTTTTGGTTTTCTGTGCGTTAAGATGTGATGTAATGCTGATGTATTGATGACCTAATGCATTGGGTGATGTATTCCACTGACTTAATCATGTTCATGACTAGCCCTACATATGATATGATATGCTCCTATATACTTTGTTTTTGTGATGTCCAAATGTACTCTATCGACACAAGAATGACATGATAGATAGAAGAATGGTTGTGATAGAATGACTTAGAAACTTTATTTGATATTGTTACTCTGCATAGTTTGGGTAATGAGGATTGTATGGGATATGGATGCATGGATGTGTATATGGATATAGGATGGATGTTTTGCTTTTAGAGTGCTTTATTTCATCATTGGGCATTTTGTTTTTGGTACATTTTCTGAGATGTTGTAAGTGAATACAAGAATCTAGGTATAATTGAATCGAGATGACCTGAGTACCGCTTACATGGATTGTGATTTAGCAAGTTAATACAAGCATCTAGTCAAAATTGAATCTAGATGACCTAAGTACTTTTTGCATTTCAACAAACAAGGATTGCCCCCATTCATGTTATACCTTTGATGTCCTCGATGATCTTTTGTCGATCATGTCCTTAGACAAGGCTTCACATTACTAAAGTTTAATCCACAAATAGAAAACAAAGAAAATAATCATGCCCCCATCATAGCATCTCTAGCTTTTGGCATCCTTGAGTAGCATAGGAAGGTATGATAGCGAAAATCAAGACTCAAACTGTTAACCATGTTTCTGATCTACAAAGCATATTTGCGTTGATATGTGTTTAGTTCTTGCCTTAATTTGCATAAAATCATTTAGAAGACCTTGGGTATTTGCTTTGCATTAGATAGGTTAAGATGCTCACAGTTAAGATTTTTGCTTGAGGCGCAGGTTCTGCTTGTATTTGCTAGCTTGGTGAGAAGATTGCACAATCCTTATTGGGGAGACAGACCCTAAGGGACTGACCTAGTACCTCAGGGGCTCATTGCTAAATGGCCTTGCCTACATGATGACGCAGAGGCAATGTAGTTCGGGGTAAACCCTAATGGACCATGGATGGACTAGAAGAAAGATGACAAGAATGAAGACAAGAAAGGGGGTGAATGGGAGAAAAGGAAGAAATGGAAGCCTCAGGGGCGCATTAGAATAATGGCCTTGCCTACGTGACGACGCAGAGGCAACGTAGTTCACGGACTTGGACCATGGACACTGATAAGAGACCCTATGCTAGGCTCACATTGAGGAGATGGTATGGGACAAAACCTTGGTTGACAAGGCCACAAGGAGAGTATCAAACCATGATAGGTAACTGTCAAGTGTTTATTTGTGGGATAGATATGGGTTGAATGGGGCAAATGGAGAAAGAATGGACTCAAGGTGATTGAATTCCCAAAGATGGAGAAGGCGATTTATCACAAGTAACGCATGTTTACTAGGTTTTCACCACTTGCTTTTATTTGCACGAGAAGCTAGAAAGTAACATGATGCCTGATTGCTAGGTTTTCATCATGATACCTATCCAAGGTGCCTGTTTACTAGGTTTTCACCAAAGGATGATTTTTTGTATGCTTTCTATTTTTTTTTATTTTTTTGTATTTTCTCTTTTCAACTTTTTTGATTTTTTGATTTTTTGATTTTACTATGCCCCCCTTGCATTGGAGTTCTCCTAGTTATAGAACCGGCGAAGGTGCATGCTGTTGATTGGATCATCGAACAACTCACCCTCTGAAGTGGCCAACTGATATGCCCCCGATCCGTAAGCAGCTACAATCACATAGGGTCCAAGCCAGTTAGGCTCGAACTTACCTTTCTTTTCTCTGTCTTGTTGATTGCGAGGCTTCTCTTTGAGAACTAGGTCCCCAACCTTAAAGCATCTTGGGCGAACCTTGTGATTATAGCTTCTTGACATCATTTTTTGATATGCTTTAAGATGATCGAAGGCTTTCTGGTGCCTTTCTTCTAGCAGCTCTAGTTCTTGTAACCTGGAGACTCTATATTCTTCGTCAGATATGAGACCTTTCAACGACACCCTGAGGGATGGTAGTTCAACCTCAATGGGGAGGATGGCTTCTGAACCATAGACAAGGGCGTAGGGTGTAGCACATGTGGGAGTGCGTATACTGGTTCTGTAGGCCCATAGAGTGGGATTGAGTTGGATATGCCAATCATGACCAGCCTCATTGACAGTCTTCTTTAGGATTTTCAGAATGGTTTTATTCGATGCCTCAGCTTGGCCGTTACCTTCGGGGTAGTATGGAGTGGAGAAACGATGTTGGATTTTGAAACGCTCACAGAGTTCCTGGACATCCTGATTTTTGAATGGTCTTCCATTATCCGTTATGATGGATGAAGGGATGCCCTATCTGCAGATAATGTAATTCAGAATGAAAGAGGAAATTTGCTTTCCTGTGACAGTGGTTAGGGGAATGGCTTCAATCCACTTTGTGAAATACTCAGTTGCGGTTATGATGAATTTGTGGCCGTTGGAAGAGGGTGGGTGAATCTTTCCCACAAGGTCAAGTCCCCACTAGCAAAAGGGCTAGGGTGTCATTAAAGGTCTCAACTCTTGAGCAGGTGCATGGATCAGGTTCCCGTGTATTTGGCACTGTTTGCACTTTTTGACGAACTGATATGAATCCATTTCCATATTTGGCTAGTAATAACCCAAACACATGAGTTTCTTGGCTAAGGAAGGACCGCTGGAGTGTGTTCCGCATATCCCTTCGTGTATGTCTCGCAAGGCAGTTATGGATTCTTCTTGTTCTAAACAACGGAGCAAAGTACCATCCAGACCATGTCGGTAAAGGGTATCGGCTATGATGGTGTAACGAGAGGCTTGTCGGATGAAAGTGCATTTTTGGTTGGAAGAGAGGTCCGGTGGGAGAATATTGTCCTTGAGGTAAGTGTAAGTCTTACCATACCAAGGTGAATCAGATCTGACTAGGAGACAAATGGAATGGGTTTCAAGGAGATCATAAGCTGGTTGCCGGATGGTTTCCACTAAGAACTCATACCGTGACTCATATTCAGGTATTTCTAGAATAGAGGCTATGGTAGCCATTGCATCTATTGCTTTGTTCTCTATCCTGGGTATTTGCTTGAAGGAGATTGTCCCAAAGTGTTCTTTGAAGTCATCGACCATCTATTTATATGGGATGAGCTTCTCATCTTTGGTTTGATACTCATCGTTGACCTAATTTATGATAAGATGGGAATCACTGTAGACATATAGTGCTTGGATTTTCCACTCAGTGGCCATCTTGAGACCAATTACCAAGGCTTCATATTCTGCTATGTTGTTTGTGCATGGAAATAACAACCGGTAGGACTTCGGAATTGTGTCACCTTGGGGAGTGATAAATAGGATAC
This sequence comes from Cunninghamia lanceolata, assembly GCA_027924645.1. Lineage (NCBI taxonomy): Eukaryota > Viridiplantae > Streptophyta > Pinopsida > Cupressales > Cupressaceae > Cunninghamia > Cunninghamia lanceolata. Next base: position 1,936,773 of record BSBN01001396.1, on the reverse strand, counting down.
CTGCCCCCGATCCATGGTTGGTGTAAGACTCGTCAAAGTAGAGTTTCCAAGGAGATGTTGATAGAGTGAATAAAGACTCATCGGGAAACTCAAACTGCATTGGTGAGGTGTCTTGTACTGGTGCATCGGCCAGTTGGTTAGCTATGATTTGTCCCTTGATGGCTTTTCTGTCCACATATTCTATGTCATATTCACTGAGAAGAATTACCCACTTTGCTAGTCGACCTGTGAGAGCTGCTTTGCTGAGGAGATACTTCAATGGGTCAATTTTTGCAATGAGTTTGATAGGATGTGCCAACATGTAATGTCAGAGTTTTTGTGAAGCAAAAACTACCGCAAGGCATTATCTTTCTACTTGCGAGTATTGCAACTCATAGCCCACTAAGGTTTGACTAATGTAATATATAGCTCTCTCCTTGTTCTTGTAGTCTGGCTGCACTAGAAGAGCTCCAAGAGCAGTGGGTGTAGCAAATATGTAGAGAATTAAAGGTTTTCCTTGGATCGGAGGCATGAGTATGGGAGGATTCATAAGGTATTCCTTTAGCTTGTTGAATGCCTCTTCGCACCGCTCATCCCATTTAAATGGAATGTTCTTATGTAGGAGGTGGCTGAAAGGTTGGCACTTGTCTGCCAGCTGTGAGATGAACCTGCGGATGGCTTGCAGCTTGCCCTATAGGGATCTCAACTGAGTTAGAGTCTTGGGCGGTGGCATGTCCATTATAGCTTTGACCTTGGCAGGGTCTACCTCTATTCCGTTTGCTGACACGATGAAGCCTAGCAGCTTGCCTAAAGTTATCCCAAACACACATTTCTTCAGGTTCAGTTTGACTTGGAATTGGTCCAACCGTTGAAAGACTTTTTCTAGGACATCCAAGTGTGATTCCCTTGTGAGAGATTTTGCTAAGATATCGTCAACATAGTCCTCCATAGTTACATGCATCATGTCATGGAATATAGTTGTCATGGCTCGCTGATATGTAGCACCTACATTTTTTAGCCCAAAAGACATGACATTCTAGAAAAAGGTACCCCATGGGCAAGTAAAAGCTATTTTGTGTTGATCCTCTGGTGCTATTTTGATTTGATTATACCCTGAGAATTCATCCATGAGCGATAGCATTGTATGTCCTGCAGTAAGGTTGACTATGATATCGAATGTTTGGCAATGGAAAGTCATCCTTGCGGCATGCTTTGTTTAAGTCTCGAAAATCATTGCATAGTCGAACCTGGCCATCCAGTTTAGACACTGGCACAATGTTGGCTATCCATTTTGGGTAATCTATGGCTCTGATGAACCCCACATCTAAGAATTGTTTGAGTTCTTCTTTGACCAAAAGTGCTATGTGAGGATGCATTGTTCTCAGCTTCTGCTTTACTGGTTTTACTCCTGGATCCAATGGCAAATGATGTAGAATTAGGTTTGGGTCCAAACCTGGCATGTCTGCATATGACCAAGCAAAGCTGCCTCTCTTCTTCTTAAAGAATGGTACAAACCTAGTTTTCTCTGGTGGTGTGAGAGATTTGGCAAAGTGGATAATCTTGGGCTGCTCTTCGGTTCCAATATTCATGGGCTCTGTCGGCTCCACCACAATTTGTGACCTTTCCTGGTACATATCACTAGGGAGAGTGTCAAGCATTCCATCGTCAGGTGCCACAGTTGGGTTTTCACCATCAGATGCGTCCTTTCTTTTTACTATTTTGTGATTTGACACTACCGCAAGGTGGTTTTCACTGTCAGATCCATTTTTGATCTTGATGTTTTTGCGACTGGAAGGCTTGGCACCCTCCCCGAAGTAAGCCATGGTATTCAGTTCGATAGCAAAACTAGCTTTATGATCTCCTTTTGGCACGTGGTCCCTAAGTTCCATATAATCAATCTAAGCATCATCATTCTGGAACATATCTAATTGGGGGGTTCCTTGTAGATCCCAGTCAATAAGCTCAGGGTGTAAGAGGGAAGGGAGTCGGATGAGAGACTAGATTCATTGATGGTGTGAATGGAAATGTTAGGGGCATTGGCGTGGGTAGAGTTTAGGGTGGTACTTTCTTCCAAGTTGTTTATCGTAATGGAATCTAAACTTTCCTCGAAAGCCATAATCTCAGGGGTGGGCAAATCAGACTCCAGTGGTCTGTCCCGTTGCATTTGTCCCTCATGGTAGGGGCTAAGATTTTGGATGGTGTCAACCTCTTTGTCATCATAGGAGTGCTCTGTTAGCTCATCCCACTCATACTCATTTGAATCATTTGAATCTGTGTCGCTGTCCACTTGGAGTGTTTGGATTGTCTCCACAAGGCAAGTATTTTCCTTGGCTTTACCCTTGCCTTTGTATCCTAAGCCACTTGTGTTTCTAGCTGAAGAGGATGAAGAAGGTTGTATAGGTTCAATGATTCCTTCTTTTCTGAGGCCTATGGGGCCTTGTCCTTCGTACCCCATCCTATGCAAAATAGTCTCACCCCGCCCATAGAGTTCTGTAGGGAGTCTAGGCAGTTCTTGGGGTGTGTTTTCTTCTTCAGCATAAAGCCATTGTAGGAGATCTCACTCCTCTGTTTCATCAGATAAGGTCCCCCATTTTACAAAGGGATTTGTGGGAGCTACAGGAGGAGCAGATGGCTTTGGAAAATGTTTGGGTGGATGTTTGGGTTGGCCAAAGGAGCGAGGAGACAAAGGTAGCTTGGCAAGATTGAGACTGTGCTCAATGGAGTATTCCCCCATGCCACTTTCTTTTATGGTAAGTTTCAGTGGTTTGGGTCTTGAGGAGGAAGCTTCAGCAGTATGGTCCTGTTGTGAGGTAGGGGAAATGTAGGCTCTGTTGTTGGGTATGACACACTCGGGTTTTGCACGGAAAGAATTGCAGTGTTGGTAGGGGTCAGGGTCTCCATGAATGGTGATTTGCTTGCCATTGTGCGGGAATTTAATGCATTGATAGTAGGTTGAGGGGACAGCCTTCATGGTGTGCATCCATGGTCTCCCTAGTAGGATATTATAAGAAAGCTCCCGATCAAGGACTTGGCACACCACATCTTTGATTACTGGTCCCACTTGAATGGGTAGGACAACCGTTCCCTTTGTGGTTCTTTCTTCCTCGTCATATGCCTTAATGGTAATTTTCCTCCTTGGATCAACTGCTTGTTCATAGAACCCCAATGCAAGGACTAGCTTCAATGTGCAAATATTTAAACCGGCACCCCCATCAATGAGAACCCTCTTGATGTGGTGCTTGTGTATGAATGTGACAATGTGCAGAGGGGTGTTGTGGGGTTGAGATATAGAAAGGTCATCTTGCTCAGTAAACGATATGGAATTGGAGGATGTCAGATTGCCTACCATGGTCTGGAACTTCTCTTGAGCTAGGTTAGTGGGGACAGTGGTTTCCACTAAGGCTTTCTCAAGAATCTCCTTATGGGAAGGAGATAGACGCAATAGCTCCAATATGGAAATGTGAGCCAGAGTTTTTTGTAACTGGTCGATGACATTGTACTGACGGAAGGTGGATGAAGATGGTGATGACCTTGGAGGAACGGTATTGAGAGTGACTTTACCACTGTGGGTAATTATACTACAACCAGTTTGGTTAGGTCCTGGTTGTTGGTTGGGTGAGATGACATTAACCTGTGGAATATGCTCAGAAATCCAGTTTATGGTGTAATCAAATGGAACACTTGCATAGTTAGCATTACTCATCCCGCTGTTCTGATTTGACCGGTTGTGATTATTGTTGTTGTCATTACTGTTGTTGCCGTTGTTGTTGTGACCATTGTTGTTGTTGTTGTGGCCATTGTTGTTATATGGCCTGTTATGATTTAGAAGTGGATCCCTATAGGCCACATGAGTTTCATTGGAGCTATGCTGTTGTGTCCCTCCCTGATTCTGATCCAGTATATCTTGTATGACATTTTTGAGGCAGATACAGTACTTATCCAAGGTGCCTGTTTACCAAGTTTTCACTAGAGGATGGATTATTTATCTTATACTATTATTTTTTTGTTATCCAAAGTGCCACAAAGTGGTTTTCACTGTTGGATGGATTTTTTTTTGATAGCTGATTACACATGGCGCTTGTTTGCCAGATTTTCACCATGGTAATTGATAGGAGGGACTCAAGTGTCTAGTTCAATGGATGTTGGTAGTCCCGTTAGAGATGGATGTCATTGCATGGACTGTGTTGTTATGCTTCAAGATGTTGGTAAGTGATGGTAGGAATGAAAGATGGATTGAGTAGAAAGTGGATTAGGATAAGGATGATTGAAGGTTCACACAAGGATAGATGGAAGGCTCATGCAAGGATAGATGAATGGGATAGTGGATTATGGAAGGCTTATGCAAAAGCATGGACAATAGGAAGGTGATAAGGGAGATATGTAGGATAAGATAACAGATAAAGGATAGTAGACGAAGGATGGGGGAGATCCAGAGGTATGTGGAAATATGGGATGGAAGGGAACCATGACCAACGGTTGCACACACCATGATAAACATCGAAGCTTTAGATGGGAAGGTGGTGTAGGAAACAAGAGTGATATGTGCTTATGAGATGAATGATGGAAGGATTTATGGACCCACATATACTTAGTATTTTTATGATTTTTGCTTTGCTTGTGGGATTTTTGAAGGGAATGGAAGTTTTGGATGGATATAGGCTCTTGGATGGATATAGGTGGTTGGGATTCTTGAGATGGATAAGGATGCCTCAATCAGCTACTTGCTTGTTTGTTTAGGAACCTAGACCATTTTGGGCATGGGCTGGAGCCATAGGCTCAGTTAGCTGTTTAGATGTATTAGGCTATGATTCTTTGCTTTGATGCCCTAAGGTATGAGAATCTTTAGGATTCTTGGTAGGATTTTTAGCTTTAGAGGCAGAGGTATCCAAATTTGTATTTTTGAATCCCATGGACCTGATGGAAGAGAGGTTGGTGGAATAAGTGAAAGCTTTATGTTTAGACAGTATGTGCATTTGTTGGTCATGATTAGGAATGTAATGGTGTTGATGGATAAGGGGATAATTAGGCATTGGTAGTAATGGAGGTGAGGAAATGGAGGGATATTAGGGGTTGGAAGTAGTGGAGGTAAATTGGATGTGGAAGATGGACTGTCACATGCTTTTGCAAGTTATAGGATGGTGCAAGTGGATGATATGGAAATAAAGTTGATGGTGGGAGTTTAGGAGTTGGAAGAAGTGGAGGTAGATTGGATGGTGGAAGATGTACAATCACATGCTTTTGGAATTTAGCATGGGGTTTTTGATAGGAAATGGTGGACTTAGGATGGATGGAGGATTTACCAACATCTTTAGCTTGGGGAGGCCTATGGTTGACACTGGGACTAGGAGTGCTTGGAGAACTAGAGTTGAGTTCATCATTAGATGGAGATGAAGGGGTTGCAAAAAGCATAAAGATGGACGATCCCGAAAAAAGGTCGGTGATATGAAGGGAGTCATCATCAATGGTATCAGAGTTAGAAGTCGCTCTTACCAAAGAAGATCCAACTTCTGTATCAGAAATGGATGTGGATGAAGGTTCTTACAATGTGTATTCACCAGGATCATGTTCGATGTACTTGATATGGAGGTTGGAAGCATCTTTGCTAGATGATGGCTCGAGTAGGTCAGATGGATCTACATATGATGATGGATATGCCTCAGTGTTGATAGGAATGCGGTTTGGACTCTGATATTTAGCTTGAAAGGCACGAAAAAACTCAAAAAGGATTGGGATCAGAATGGATAGTAATCTCAACACCATTGTGTGGGAATTTAAAATATTGATGGTATGTGGAAGGAACTACCTTGAGGGCATGTAGCCATAGATGACTAAGGATGATGTTATAAGGAAGGTCAATATCAAGAACCTGACAACAGGTTTCAGTAGTGATCGACCCTACTTGGATAGGCAGGAAAATAATCCCTTCAGTATCTCGCTCAGTATCATCATATGCTTTGATAGTAATTACCTTGGAGGTGTCAACATCTTTCTCAGAATATCCCAATTGTTTTATTATGACCAGCTCCACCATCTACCAAGATTCATTTGATACGGTGTTTTTTAAAAAACACTTCAATGTGGAGGGCTTCGTTGTGTGAAGGATGAATGGAGGGCTAAAGATCTTTGTCAGAAAAGGTTAAATGATAAGGGGCTGCAATGCTAGCGACCATAGATTGGAATTGTGTGATATCAATATCATTGGGCACCAAAGATTCTTGTAAGGCTTTGTCAAGGATAGCTTTGTAAGCAGGGGATATGTGAAGCAACTCAAGAATGGATATGTGTGTGGGTGTTTTGCCAAGGTGATCCAAGATATTATAGTTAGAGAATGGTCGAGGAGGATGAACAGGTGCTCCTTGAATGGTGACTCGACCTCTTCGAGTGGTTATAGCGCATTTAGGTGCTTTGCCTTGGATAGTAATGGTAGAAATGTGAGCGTGGTCAATGCGGTCAATGGTATATGATTCATAGTTGTACTGAATGGCATTACCGACATGAGGGTTACTTGGTTTATCATGAGATGGAAGTGGATTCTTGAAAGTCTCTAGATCATAGTTTAATGTTGATTGTTGTGCAGGTTGAGTTGTTGAAGGTGTAACTTTGATTAAACCTTGATTGATGCAATCTTGAATAACATGTTTTAAGTGCATACAACCATTTGTTTTGTGTCCTTTAACTCGATGGTAATTGTAATACTCATTTTCTTTGTACCAAGGAGCTTTGAAAAGTGGTTCACCATTGGGTGGTGCATTCGGTAACATAATATCACCCGCTTGGAGAAGCTTTCAAAAGATAACTTCCATAGGTTCCGCTAATGGTGTAAATTGTCGGTGCGGATTGGAAGTTTGTCGTTGTCGCATTCATTGAAAAGGTTGTGTTATTGTAGAAGCAGCTTGAATGTTGATGGGAGCTTTCATAGTTTGTATGTTCTTTGTGTCCACAACACCATCATTGACAACATTCTTATTTTTGTTCCAAAAGTGAGACTTATCATTGGAGTTTTAAGGATAGTCTTTGTTATCACAAAAGATCTTGATAGTTCCTTTAGCAATTAAAGCTCATTTAATGATGGTTCCTTTGGAAACAAGTTCATCAAAGGTGCTAGCACTTTGCAATTGTAGTTGAAATGACAGCTCGGGATGAAGATTTTGAACAAAGATATCGAGCTGTTGCTTCTCAGGTATTTCCCATGATAGTTTTCTAGCCATATTACACCATCATTGAGTAAATGAAGAAAAGGCTTCACCATTGTGCTGTTTATTATTGACAAGGTCATTCATGTTCACCTCATGTTCAATGTTAAAAGCAAAGTGTGATTGAAACTTATTTGCTAATTCTGAAAAAGACTTAATTCCCAGAGGTAAATGAGAGAACCATTCAAGAGCTTGTCCTGCTAAGCTTCAAGGAAATAGTCTCAAAAGATATGTATCATCATGAGTAAAATCGAGACATGCCACAAAGAATGCTCTAAGATGGTCTTCTGGATTTCCCTTTCCTTTATACTTGTCAAATTGTGGAATTTCAAAGTGTGGCAGAAAAGGTGTCATATGAAGAGACCTATCAAATGGATAAGCGCATATGTTTTCTAAAGAAAATGTCTTCTTGCCTTGTCCTACCGCTTGATTGATCATTTGTTGAACATCCACTGGAGATAATTGTTGTTGTTGCAAAGGGGGTGAAACATGGTATGATGTATATTGAGATTGTTGTTGTGGGATATATGAAGCTATGACCGTTTGTTGAGGTGGAGTACTCACAATGTATGTCAAAGGATTGGTACGTGACACATATGTGGTTGAGGAGTGATGTCCTTGAGACACAAGCGGCGGTTAGGTATATTGTGATGAATTGACACCAAGATTTGGCATCACATGAGAAGTGGAAGATGGATTGACATTGGTTAATGGTTGGGAAGTTGGATTTGGCTTTGTGACATGGTAAGTGATGGAAGGATTGGTAGATGCGAAAGAAGGATGGACACTTGGGTTTGTATTTTGGACAACATGGGGATTGATTATGTGTCATATGTTGGGTGACAATAGGCAAGCCTTGGGTGGCATAAGATGGATTGATGGTTTGTGAAGGATTGGAAGAATATGACGGAATGGATGCAAATTGCCCAACATAAGTGACCGTAGTCCTAGGATTGGCTTGAGAAATGATAGGAGGGTCACTCATGTCGATGAGACTAACATTGGGATTATATGGTGTAATGGAGGGATTAGTAGAGATACTAGAAAGTGTATTAGCAGTTGGTATATGAGATGTGGTATTCATATGGGATGTAGCGAGTTGTGATGGTCATGAAGCTTGGACTATTGGTGTTGGGATAGTTTGGGAGGCTTGCACACTATGGGATATGGGGATAGATTGTGATGTTTGGGGAGCTTGCGCTTGGGCCACATGGATAGCTTGTGTTACTTGAGGCATGGAAATGGTCATGGTACGAGGAGGAGTATGCTGAGGAACATGGAAAGGTGGAATGTTCAAGTTTTGTGAAATTAAAGGGAGCACATTAGTTGGTGTTATCAAAAGTTCTAGAGTGTACTCCGAGCATGGTGGATCAAATGAAGTAACAATAGGCAATGAAAGAGATGTGGTGGAAGATAGAGCTTGTGATATGATAGGGGGTGGTGTGACTATAGTGGATGGTCCCTTTGCAACAACAGAGAGAGTGTTTGGGTCGTGCTCTCTAATAGTGGATATGTCAAAATCTCTTGGTAATTTAGCACCCATGTGAGAAAGTTGCAAGAAGTAGTGATTAGGCTCAGATAAAACAAGTCTCTCAACTTGATCCCACACATGGGTATCTTGAAATTTTGATAAGTCTTCTTGGGATTGTTCTTCAAAAGTCTCCAAAAATGTTTGAGATTGCACTTGTTGTGAAGATGACTCTCCAATGGTATACCCATGAGGCATAAACATATGAGGAGGCATACTAGTCGTGAATTGAGTTGCGTCTTTAAGAGGTGCTGATCTAGATTGTTGCATTTTAGCTCCCATCTTAGCTTGCAATTTGACTTCCATTTCAGCTCGCAATTTGACTTCTATTTTAGCTCTCTATTGACTCCTAGTTTGAGGCATGATGGTGATGTCAAAAAATGAAGTTTATCTTGTCAAGATTTTGAGATCCAAAAGAAAGATGATAGTTTGCTGGTTGGTTGGTTGCTGGTTGCTTTATTGCTTTGCTTGCTTGCTGATTTGTTTGGTTGATTGGTTTGCTTTGGTTGGTTGGTTGGTTTGTTGTTAAGTTGCTTTGTTGATTTGTTGTTGGCTGGTTTTCCCTAGAGAATAGCTCACACACTCAAGGGAAAATTTGTTTGCTAAAGGTTGCTATGTTGCTAAAGCTAAAGCTAGAAGATGATGTTTTGCTGATTGATTGGTTTGATGTTTGGTTTACTAGTTTTGGGATCTCAAAAAGATGAAAAGCTCATGAAATTTGATTGATTGGTAATCTCAAAGCAAGAGACAAAGTCCAAGTATCTGCTAATGATCAGAGACAGGTCTGAAAGCTAATGTTGAAGCTGAGCAAGCTAGATTTGTGGCTAATTTGATTGAGTCACTAAGATTTATTGGTATTAGCCCACAGGTGACAAGTAATAGCTCAAATGTGACTCATAAAAGGCCAAAGGTGACTGTAATAGCTTAAATGCGAGCTAGTTTAGGTTCTAATAGCAAGTTGTAGTGTAAACCAGAAGCGAGCCAAATTTTCACAGGCAATTGATGTTAACTCAAAAGTGATTTACTGTTGATCAGAGGCGGTACAGTTTAGACCCAAGGCGATATAATGTTGTTTAAAGGTGATGTGATTTAGGTAAAAAGTGGTTGACTACTATTTAAATGTGACTCTGTTTAGGCAAAAAGTGGCTAACTGCTATTTAAAAGCAATTTAGTTATCTGTATGCAGGTAGTTTAGGCTCAAAAGTGATTGTGTCTATCAGGGAATATGTCTGATTTGTGATTTTTGACAAGAAAATAGTAATTACAGTCACACTCATAACAATCACAAACTTGTACAACCTAGGCTAGGAAAGGACTCTATTTATTGAATCCCCTGGTCGTGCTTATTCAAAGCGGATAGCTTAAGGATCTTGGTAGCACCAGCTCCTCTCCACGGCACACACTTCTCACGCATACCAAGATCTAGGTTTCCTGAAAGGCTTGTCCCTCACCAAACCTTAGGATTGTCCCTGCTATCTCTTCTAAGAACCACGTGAATCATGGTAGCTTCAAAGGTACCACCTTTTGCATCAATAAATAGAAGGTTTTTGGTTACTACACAAAATTGCTAATAAGGGCATCTATTCGGGTGGCTATACGTGTGGCAGCGCTATTCTCCATTATGGAGTCTCCCAGCCTTCAAGGGTTACACCTTGGAGGGTTTTGGGGGAGGTTGGTTGTTAGTATAACACAACAACACCCATTATTTATGGCTTTCAACACAAACACTTTTCTTATATAGCGGTTTGGAAGGACATGGCTTTAGCTCATTACCACATGGGTCGTATCCCTTCTCACACCAAGAAGACATGCCCTCTAAAGATAATAACAAGTTCTCATACACCCAAGATCCAGTTGATAGGCAAGGGGAGAGGATACTTTTGTTATTAAATTTGGGTTACAATCAATCACATGCAAGAAATCAAAAAAAGATAAATCAAGCATTGAGCAAGCAATGATTCATTTTAAGCACCAAGTCTAAATGTTCCTAATTTAGTGAAAAGCCACAAGTCTTGGACCGATCGAAGCTGCAACAGATATGTTAGTAGTTTGATAACCTCCTTTTCTTGGACAATCGATAAGATGCTGCACAAATACCGAATTAGTAGCCAAGAAAAATAAACTGCAAATGATACAGACTGAAAGTGACATAGTTTACCAGAGGTGATCCATTGTCTATCAAAAGTGATCTATATTCTGTCACAGGCAAGATCTTATAGATCATAAGCAATGCCAAGAGTTCTTGATGTGGATCATTAAATCTCACAAGTGATGCGAACTGGTAGGAAGTGATTTGTTACAGATCATAATGACTCAGATCTACAAGAGAAATAACATGCAACAAAAACCCTAGTTTTGTAATAAGCGATTCGATTAGCTAAAAGTGATCACTGTTAGATTAGAAATAATTCAAATAAATGCATAAGTGATCATTGTTAGTGTAAAAGCAATGCAAAATAGACAAAAAGTGACCACTATTCACTTATAAGCGATCTAAAAAATGCTAAAGGCTGCAGGTTTCAATTCAGAAGTGATGCATGCATTCGGACAACGATAGTTTTTTGCTCAAAAGTGATTGGAACTTGTTGTAAGCGCTCAGAAAATTTGATCTTCATAAAAACAACTTCAAACAACAAAGTTAATCAAGGACGTGGGTCCCACTGGGCATGCCAAAATGTGATAGGTAAAAAATTAGGTTAATAAGATCAAGCATAGCCATGAAAACCTAACCCTACCATGATCAAAGAATCTAATCTAAATGAAACCAAAAATATGCAATTCCAGCACAATATCACCTAGATTGTGTGATTCTTTGTTTATGATGTGGATTGCTTCTTCAACAATGAACAATTATGAAGATAAAATCTACCATGATGGATGGATGATAATGATAAGCTCAATGGATGCTATGAATACTCAAGTGCTCAATATGCTCAGGATGATAATGTAGACGCTATATGAATGATGGAGCGATGAAGTATGGAATGAGAGGGTGTTTATATAGAACTCAACCAAAATCAATCAACGGCAGAGATTCAGTGGCTATGTGAATGGATAAGATTGAAGGATATACATAGGTGAATGTGTAGATGACAAGTGGAGGGAAGATAGGGCTTATGTGTACTTGTGTACATAAAAAAGTATTACACGTGAAAGATATTAAATAAAAGGATGTAGTACTACTTATCTTTTTAAATGAAAGAGGCACACATGTCGGCTCATGAGATAAATAATAAGATAAATTAATTAAATAAATAAAATTTATTTAATTAATTGGAAAGTGGGCTTGTGAAAGGAATTTTTAATTAAATAAATAAAATTTATTTAATTAAAAATAGATAGAATGAAGATAATTAAATAATTAAAGATTGTTTAATTATAGCTTAGAGAAAATAGCTAATGAATTAAATAAATAAATATAAATTTATTTAATTAATAGAAGAAATAGATGTGTTAAGGATATTGCTCAAGTGTGTTAGACAAATGCAGATAATGTGTAATGCAATGTTTAAATGCTAATGATAATGAGTCAATTTTGGGTGTCTACAGAAACTAAAGAAGAGAAAATAGATTTCACGATAACCAACATGACAATAGGACACAAGCACTTTACAGGTCTACACACAACATAGGGATCCTAACACAATTAATTTTGATTAGAGGTATGAAAGAAACACTGAAAGTAGTGCTCTATTCACAAATCGAATAGGAAAGTTTGAGTGACAACATACCACATGACGTAGGGCCAATAGCTTGACCTAAGGACTAGGTAAGGTGATGGGGTCCAGTGGTTCCCTATCTCCTCCTCCACATCCCCTCATTGGTCAATACCTACAAGTATGCCCTGCACACTCAAATCAAAACATCAAATCCCACAATGAAATCATAGTTGAAGCAACATTAATAGACCAATGAGGATGCATGATCTAGCTAAGTACATGTCCATCACACAATTATATCATATAATAATCAACACATTTTATATTTTAATCTAGAACTGTATGATGAATATGTACGTACTAGTGAGACAAGGGCAGGCCTTACACTTTCCCATTCTTGTTTCAAGACTTGATGCTCCCTTGTCACTAGTTATCATTTGGAAATCACAATCCTATCCTAATCCACTACAATCCATTGCAATCCTATCGAAAGCAATACAATACATTATCAGTCCAAAGCAATTTGAGCAAAGCGTCATCCCAAGCATTGCAATGCAATAATCCCAATCTTAACCCTAAAGTAGTCAATCCCTCATAAGCAATCCTCATCCATGCAAATCTTGCCAAGAAATCTATCCTATTTCCCAAAATCACTCCATCATTCCTATTCCCAGCCTTGTTGTAAATCTCAATCATCTTAATCCAATCAATCTAATCATCGTCATCGGGATATATCGTTCCCAATCCTTGTGTTGTTCTCGAGATATATCATTCTAATATTAACACAACAATCCTCACGTTGTTCTTGGGATAAATCATTCCCGCATCAACAACACTATCATCATCATCAATCCAGTCATTGATTTTCAGCTTGAGTAGGGGCAATATAATGTTTTTCTTTGTATCGTGTATGCATGCTTTGCTTGTTTTGCTTGTGTGTGTTATATCATTCTTGTATTGCATCTATATCGATCCTTGCAACATACCTGCCACTTTGTCATCATGGTCTTTCATATCATGGTGGCTTAGACATATGTTTGCTACTGACTTTAAATCCTTTACACATTTGACACATCGTCACCCTGGTCTTTGTACCTTGGTGCATAATGTCTGATGCTATATCAAACATTAGGTTGCTCAAACTGAATCAACATAACTCTATCTCCTTCGCTTCATTTCCTTTTTCAAGAGCCTATCCATCTCCTTCATCCCTACATACCCTCTTGAGGGAGCATCAATCATCTACCAATCCTTCATTTTTATAAGCCCCCTTCATTTTTATAAGCCCCATCCAATCCAACCCATTCTTCCAACCTATGTTTTAATCTTCTTTGAAATGATATTGTCTCACAACATCATCTCAAAGAGGAGAAAAATGTAGACATCTAAAATTAACTAAACCCTAATTATTCCCTATTTATCCCTTAATTATCCCTTAATTATCCCTTAATTATTGTAATGCCTTGCCAAGGAACCCAAACGATAAAACCACTATGCTTACAAAAAAGACAAATATATATATATATATATATATATATATATATATATATATATATATATATATATATATATATATATATATATATAAATGAAAGAAATAACAACAATCATATATTTATTCATAACATTTAAATTAAGCTGTATCCTCTAGGGATTCCATGGCTACATTACTAACAACTATTAACATGATCTAACCAACATTATGAATTAACTAACAACCATGGTTCGATCTAATCTAATTGCATCAAATGAATAAACACATACATTTCCATATTATATCATCAGATAAGTAACCATGAAGATCCTAAAAAAAGGATACAAGTACATATACAATTTCCTTACAAGAGAGTACAATATTACATTGTTACAATATCTCCTTTCTGATTACATTGGAGTACACACATCAAGAATAATAGTACATGATTCTTCAAGGTAAGAACATAAATATCCATCTCGTTGAGCTAGATCAAGATGTAAAATCTACTACAAGTAATACATCCTTCTCCCTCATGATCAATAGAAAGAAAACTAATGGAGATAAAGCACAACCACCCGACCATGTAGAACCCTAAGGTCCACCCCCCCATGCTAGGAGATAACAATAAGGTCCCACTAAGCAATAGTCAAGAAGACAAAAGACTAACAGGTGCAAGGACTACACATGACTCCAATACAACATGGGTCAATATCAACAACACAAGTAACTCAAACATCACTTCTAGAGGCAATCACATAATAAAAGTGGAAAACACACTTAGGTAATGCTAGGCTGTAGTAGGGAAGAGTGTCATTGCATGGTCCTAACATGGGTTATCCTATTAGTCTCTCACTGGACGCCGGACCCCATCCATGGGTTATCCTGGCTGTCCAAATGCTGGCCTCCATCTATGGTTATCCTGACAGTCTCTCACTAGACACCGGCTCCATAGGGTGACACATGCGGAACCAACATTCCTTTCATGAGGGTAAGGAAGTTGATCTTACCAACCACGGCCTTCTCATCCCATCCTTAGCCTAAACGAGCACTACAATCATGGGTGAGGCATCCAATTATCTTATTTAGTGTGGAAACTACCTGACCCTCCAAATTTATTATTAAGTTATCACTAGATTAAAAACTTTCAATGGGTTACCTTGGCAGCCACTTTGGGCACCGGCCCCACATTGAAAGCCACTCCCCTACCTACGTCTAGAAGACCCTATCCATCAAGCAAGACAATAACCATCACAATTACAAGTAACATATACAATGCAAGGCATTTACCTTCTTGCATACAAATCATAATCACAGGGACCAATTCTTGTCCCAAAACATAAACCAAGCATGAACTACCACATTCTCATCATGATGCATTTACAACACAGAATACACATCATTTCATATCACATAGAGCAAGGCATTATCCATCTTTCATAGTCATCATAATCACATGAATAGGTACACTGAGCAAGGCATCATCCATCTTTCATAGTCATCATAACCACATGAATAGGTACACTGCAGAAGGCATTATCCATCTTACATAGTCATCATAACCACATGAATAGGTACATTGAGCAAGGCATTATCCATCTTGCACATGTATCATACTAACATGAATAGGAGACAATATTTTAAGAATGCATTTCATTCAACTCACATGATGCACACATAGCCAACCACCACACACAATCACACCCTCCTAGGCCTCTGGAATCAACTTCCCTAAATGACACAAACACTTGACACCACTAAACACAATAGTCAAGCAACACATTTAATCTCAAATGCACAACATAAACTATGATCCTTTATCAATATTTCAAATACAATACCACAAATGCAACATATGATATAATGCACTAATTATGAGTCTTAAAGAATGTAACATTAATCCAAGCATGATCAATCATCTAACAATTATAAAGTGAATCTATCTTAATAATACATAACTATAACTTTCTAATCACCAGTAGTAGTTATAATATGATCATAAGATATAAGTATCCATGAGTATCAATATTTTAACTAATAATTCTCAAGACTTATTTTAATTTCATTTAATTAAAATGATTGTGAACAACATGCAAATAACCCTAAGGCATACAAATTAAACACAACAATTATTTACACTATTTACATTGATGTAGATTTCATTAATAATCTAGACAATTTTGTAAATACTATTAAATATAACTATTTAAGCAATGCTAGAATCCTATAATATTAGAATGCTATAAATATCTTACACTAGTTAGAATTCACAAAATACAAAACCCAAAGCTACAATGAAAGAACCTTGTTCTAAAGTTATCTTGAGAGGAAACGAATACAAAACAACAAAACATTCCTATAGATCTAACATCTTCACCAAATCTACCCACACTTTTAACCACATGCATATGATAGGATCAGCGCAAAATGAATTTGTTGAGAAGGCTTTAGAAACTACCAACAATGCAAAAAAGTGAAAGCATAGACAGGGCACGTAGACTGATTGGTAGAATGCCTCAAAGAGAGTCATATGATTGAAATCAATGATCATAGGCTATGCACAAAATGAATTTGTTGAAAAATTGCATAGAAACCCAATTCAAAAATATAGAGTTATTGGTGACACAACTAATTGTTTTAACAAAGACGAAACAGGTGAGAGATAGACAGTCACAAAATATTCATATCTCAAACATGAAAAACTGGGTATGGCTAATATTTGGATATGATTTAGATATCCAGACCATGCACCATATATAGAAAAATTAGAGAAACCCAATTCGTAAAAATAAAGTTATGGCTAACATAACAGACTACTAAAACAAAGACAAAATGAGTGAGAGGTAGATAGTCACAAAATATTTATATCTCAAACATGACAAACTGGGTATGGCTGATTTTTGGATATGATTTAGATATCCAGGTTATACACCATATATAAACAAATTAGAGAAACCCAGTTCGTAAAAAATAAAGTTATGGCTAACGCAACAGACTGCTAAAGAAGAGATGAAATGAGTGAGAAGTAGACAGTCACAAACTATTCATATCTCAAAAATGACAAACTAGGTATGATTGATTTTTAGATATGATTTAGATATCTAGGCTATGCACCATATATAAAAAAATTAGAGAAACCCAATTCATAAAAATAAAGTTATGGCTAACGTAATAGACTGCTAAAACAGAGACGAAATGAGTGAGAGGTAGACAGTCATAAACTATTCATAGCTCAAAAATGATAAAATGTGTATGACTGATTTTCAGATATGATTTAGATATCCAGGTCGTGCACCATATATAAAAAAAATAGAGAAACCTAGTTCGTAAAAATAAAGTTATGGCTAACGCAGTAGACTGGGTTCAAAAAATGTAGAAGAGAATTCATAGAATATTTTACTAAATCTAATGCAACAATAAATCAGATTCATATCTCAGTCCATACCTGGAATATTACTTCTATCACATCCTCACAAAATTCTCATCTCGTATCCATTTTTTCCCAAGTCTTTTCTTTTGGAAACTATGGTTTATGGTGCCAAAAGAAAAATAAAAACTTCCCGAGAGAGAGAGAGAGAGATCCCCAAAACATAAAACATATTCTCTCTTTGAAATCCACACTGCCCCCAAATTATGTCTTGAGATTTCAAAAATAAAGTTGAGCATGCATAACCACCCCCATAATTTCTTCCAGAAGATTTTCCTTTATTACTTTCTTACAATTTATTTTTTTTAACCAGATAATAATTTCTCTTTGATTTTATTTATTTTAGAATTTTCTATTTATTTCATTTACATCCAAACAAAAATAGTTTCTTTCTACTTTACTAAAATTAGTCTCTTACACAACATAAACAATTATTTATAAGATTCTGTCTTGAGGTGCATAACTGCCACTTCTTCCAAGTGGCCAAAATAGAAAATAATTACTCAAGGCAATAATAATAAAGAAAGAGAATCCTTTTCAGACATAATAATACATATTTCCACACAACTATAATTTAGATAAAAGCATCTATATTTATTTATCAAAGTACCCTCTTGACTTAATAATTTTATTGTAATGAAGCAATTAACCAAAACATTAATCAAACAATTTCAAACAAAATAACCCAAATGCCAAACAATACCTGACACAATGCACAATCGAAAGCATGACCACAATGACAATGACTGGCCATTACTCCCATACAAACAACACTGATTGGGTGCAAAACTAGATACTCATCCTTTTCAAGGATGATGGCTAACTAGGGGACCACGTGTTATCTCCATTCAATAGTTTCCATTGGGTTTAAGGTATGCTCAGACCTGTCAATTTAGGTGGAGTCGATGCCTGGTACCTGCATCCTGCAGCAACCAAACAGTCAAACAAATAGACACACACACATATATAATCATATAGTCGAATCCAGCATGAAAGGGAATCGTAGCATAGCAAGGTACTCATGCATGAGTAATGCGACACTGTCTCTTTCACCATCACATCAAAAATGTAATCACAACACACATAGCAATTAGTTACTGAACAACTAAATAAGAACTATCAGATAATCACATGATACACATAATAAGATTAATCCACACAAAATATCACAACATAACATCCTATAATATAGAATTAGTTGCATAAAAATCAATTCTAACATATAACAATCATAGTAAGATCAACATCATAATCACCTGAATGTAAAACAATGTCAAGGCATATAAATTATCAGTGTCGCAACAAAGATTATCAATAAAACATACTATCATATGAAACCACATGAGGATAATCAAGAATGTCACCAACATGAATGTAGCATCTACCAACATCATATAACATACAACATCAATTGTCTAACATATCCCAAATATTCCTATTATTTTACCTTCACTGTCATGCTCCTTAGCCAGACCACCTGCACATCCAAGGTGAGAATGGAGGGGCACTACATCCTCCCCCCTAAAATTTGACTTACTCCTGGAAGTCACAGACTAGGGTGGAAACATAACATATTAGTATTGCAATTTTCTATTGCCAACATACACATCCATATTAAGCAATTGTTCATAAGACATGCACAATCGTTCAATAAAGACAAGAAGGACATCAATTCCCAACCTTAAGACGTATCATGTGATCTACTTATAACCAATCACACATATTTTGAGAATTTCAAATGATTTAGGGAATTGCATTCACATATTAGCAAGGAAAAACACATCTCATCTCTTATTTCCACTATGGTTCCAACTAATTACCAAACATGCAAGTACAATTCTCTGCGAAGTCTTCCCTTGTACATACTATGAGAGGCTCGAAATGAACATGATAGAAACAACACTTAGCACAAAATGGGGCCAATAAAAACAAACATTCAGAATAGCCACCATAGAAATTAAAAAAATGCAAACCCAAGTGGAGACATAATTAAATTCAATCTTAAGTCACAAAATGCTGGCAATTTTCAACAATACTTCAAGTATAAAGAAAGGAGTTTTGGTGGCCACTCCTATCATAAGAGAGTTCAAAGAAAATAAATTCACTGTTAGCCCACCCACAACACATGAAACAACTATCAAAAATTCCAAAACAACCAATATTATAAACAAATCCACATCACGGTGTGACTAATTTTAGCCACAAAAGGGAGTATCTGCTACACAACACCCCGGGACTCAAAGTCCATAATGCGTTAGAGAATGTACACCAAACACACAGACAACTAAGTTTTCTACATCTTCTTATCTAAGAAACTTTTATACAGGGATTTAAGGCAACACAGTCGCTACTTATTTACAAAATTTGTTTATCTTTAATGCAGTACAATTCCTATTTACCAAACTATGAACATATACAATTACTTCCTTATGCAAAAAGATACTTACAAAGGAAATGTATGATGTCACACACAAGAATAATTTAAAATTCTAATTGACTTACAATATCACATTCATGATCTCTTGGGTCCAACACAGGATCCAATTTGATCTCTTGCACATGTTTCTTACATAGGCATACACAATGATAACTTTCATAAATCACAATAAAACTTCCACATGAGGTCATAGCCAACTAGGAAATAGATATCAAATTATCAAGCAACCACACAAAAATACCCCACACACGACAACACCACAGAATCCACATGACTTGCGATGCATGATGCCACCGAGTGATTAAATCATTCCAATACTTACACATATAATGCAATTAACATAAAGATGGTATGGTGCTTCTACACCCAAAGTTAAACATAACCCCCAAGTATGATTACTTCACCAAACCAGGGAACACAAAACACCACTAGCTTTTCACAACACTCCACATAGAATAGGTACAGGATATTCACATCACTAGAGGGCAAATACCACACCCCTAATTACATGCACTAATAGTAATCATGCTTCTTTCTTTTAAAGCACTAGGGACCACAAGAGGAATTTAAGGCCTCAACAAATCAACAAGCACTAACATTTATGAAACTCATATTGTCAGATATATCTTTGCATTTTCCAAAAAGGAGAGAGAACACATAACAGACATAAGTAAAACAAGGAATTAAGATTTTATTTCTTCCAGAATCAAAGAACAAGTCTGTAAGTTTATCAACCTTCTAACGTCATACTAAGGCACATAGGTGAAAAGGTACTATTACCAATTTGCCACAAGGAGAAAAAAAATGCTTAACCTAGAGCAACAACAACAATCCAGAGATCCTAGTGTTGCAACCTGGCTCTGATACCAAATGTAACACCCCACCAAGGAACCTAGAGGATAACACTACTAAGCTTACAAAAAGGACAAATATATATATTTTTTAAAATGAAAGAAATAACAACAATCATATAATTAATCATAACATTTAAATTAAGTTGTATCCTCTAGGGATTTCATGACTGCATTACTAACAACTATTTACATGATCTAACCAACATTATGAATTAACTAACAACCATGGTTCATTCTAATCTAATTGCATCAAATGAATAAACACATACATTTCTATATTATATCATCAGATAAGTAATCATGAAGATCATGCAAAAATGATACAAGTACATATACAATTTCCTTACAAGAGAGCACAATATTACATTGTTACAATATCTCCTTTCTGATTACATTGGAGTACATACATCAAGAATATTAATACATGATTCTACAAGGTAAGAACCTAAATATTCGTCTGATTGAGCTAGATCAAGATTTGAATTCTACTACAAGTAATACATCCTTCTCACTCACGATCAATATAAAGAAAACTAATGGAGATAAAGCACAACCACCTGATCATGTAGAACCCTAAGGTCCACCCCTCATGCTAGGAGATAACAATAAGGTCCCACTAAGCAATAGTCAAGAAGATAAAAGACTAATAGGTGCAAGGACTACACATGACTCCAATACAACATGGGTCAATATGAACAACACATGTAACTCAAACATCACTTCTAGAGGCAATCACACAATAAAAGGGGAAACACACTTAGGGAATGCTACGTTGCAGTAGGGAAGAGTGTCATTGCATGGTCCTAACATGGGTTATCCTGGCAGTCTCTCATCGGATGCCGGCCCCCATCCATGGGTTATCTTAGCCATCTAGACGCCGGCCCCCATCTATGGTTATCCTAGCAGTCTCTCACTAGACACCGGCCCCATAGGGTGACACATATGGAACCAACATTCCTTTCGTGAGGACAAGGAAGTTGATCTTGCCAACTATGACTTTCTCATCCCATCCTTAGCCTGAACTAGCACTACAATCATGGGTGACGCATCCAATTATCTTATTTAGTGTGGAAACTACCCAACCCTCTAAATTTATTATTAAGTTATCACTAGATTAAAAACTTCCAATGGGTTATCCTAGTAGCCACTTTGGGCACTAGCCCCACATTGAAAGCCACTCCCCTACCTACATCTAGAAGACCTCATCCATCAAGCAAGACAATAACTATCACAATGACAAGTAAGATATACAATGCAAGGCATTTACCTTCTTGCATACAAATCATAATCACAGGGACCAATTCTTGTCCCAAAACATAAACCAAGCATGAACTACCACATTCTCATCATGATGCATTTACAACATAGAATACACATCATTTCACATCACACAGAGAAAGGCATTATCCATCTTACATAGTCATCATAGCCACATGAATAGGTACACTGAGCAAGGTATTATCCATCTTCCATAGTCATCATAATCACATGAATAGGTACACTGAGCAAGGCATTATCCATCTTGCACATGTATCATACTAACATGAATATGAGATAATATTTCAAGAATATATTTCATTCAACTCACATGATGCACACATAGCCAACCACCACACACAATCACACCCTCCTAAGCCTCTGGAATCAACTTCCCTAAATGGCACAAACACTTGACACCACTAAACACAATAGTTAAGAAACACATTCACTCTCAAATGCACATCATAAACTATGAACCTTCATCAATATTTCAAATACAATACCACAAATGCAACATATGATATAATGCACTAATTATAAGTCTTAAAGAATGTAACATTAATCAAGGCATGATCAATCATCTAACAATTATAAAGTGAATCTATCTCAATAATACAGAACTATAACTTTCTAATCACCAGTAGCAATTATAATATGATCATAAGATATACGTATCTATGAGTATCAATATTTTAACTAATAATTCTCAAGACTTATTTTAATTTCATTTAATTAAAATGATTGTGAACAACATGCAAATAACCCTAAGGCATACAAATTAAACACAACAATTATTTACACTATTTACACTGATGTAGATTCATTAATAATCTAGACAATTTTGTAAATACTATTAAATATAATTGTATAAGCAAGGCTAAAAGCCTATAATATTAGAATGCTATAAATATCTTACACTAGTTAGAATTCACAAGATACAAAACCCGAAGCTACAATGAAAGAACCTTGTTCTAAAGTTAGCTTGAGAGGAAACAAATACAAGACAACAAAACATTCCTATAGATCTAACATCTTCATCAAATCTACCCACACTTTTAACCACATGCATATGATAGGATCAGCACAAAATAAATTTGTTGAAAA
Organism: Cunninghamia lanceolata; assembly: GCA_027924645.1. Lineage (NCBI taxonomy): Eukaryota > Viridiplantae > Streptophyta > Pinopsida > Cupressales > Cupressaceae > Cunninghamia > Cunninghamia lanceolata. Next base: position 1,913,858 of record BSBN01001396.1, on the reverse strand, counting down.
GGCTTTAGAAACTACCAACAATGCAAAAAGTGAAAGCATAGACAGGGCACGCAGACTGATTGATAGAATTCCTCAAAGAAAGTCATATGATTGAAAGCAATGATCGTAGGCTATGCACAAAATAAATTTGTTGAAAAATCTCAGAGAAACCCAGTTCGAAAATATAGAGTTATTGGTGATGCAACTAATTGTTTTAACAGAGATGAAATAGGTGAGAGGTAGACAGTCCAAAAATATTCCTATCTCAAACATGACAAACTGGGTATGGCTGATTTTTGAATATGATTTAGATATCCAAGCCATGCACCATATATAGAAAAATTAGAGAAACCCAGTTCGTAAAAATAAATTTATAGCTAACACAACAGACTGCTAAAACAAAGATGAAATGAGTGAGAGGTAGATAGTCACAAAATATTCATATCTCAAAAATGACAAACTAGGTATGGCTGATTTTCAGATATGATTTAGATAACTAGGACGTACACCATATATAAAAAAATTAGAGAAACCCAGTTTGTAAAAATAAAGTTATGGCTAACGTAATAGACTGTTAAAACAAAGACGAAATGAGTGAGAGGTAGACAGTTACAAACTATTCATATCTCAAAAATGACAAATTGGGTATGGCTGATTTTCAGACATGATTTAGATATTGGGTCGTGTACCAGATATAAAAAATTAGAGAAACCCAGTTCGTAAAAATAAAGTTATGGATAACACAACAGACTGCTAAAATAGAGACAAAATGAGTGAGAGATAGACAGTCACAAACTATTCATATCTCAAAAATGATAAACTGTGTATGGCTGATTTTTAGATATTATTTAGATATTCAGGCCATGCACCATTTATAAAAAAAATTAGAGAAACCCAGTTTGTAAAAATAAAGTTATGGTTAACGCAATAGACTAGGTTTAGAAAATGTAGAAGAGAATTCATAGAATATTTTACTAAATCTAATGCAACAATAAATCAGATTCATATCTCAGTCCATACCTGGAATATTACTACTATCACATCTTCACAAAATTTCTAGCTCGCATCCATTTTTCCCCAAGTCTTTTCTTCTGGAAACTATGGTTTATGGTGTCAAAAGAAAAATGAAAACTTCCTGAGAGAGAGAAATCCCCAAAACATAAAACATATTCTCTCTTTGAAATGCACACTGCCCCCTAATTATGTCTTGAGATTTCAAAAATAAAGTTGAGCATGCATAACCACCCCTATAATTTCTTCCAGAAGATTCTCCTTATTACTTTCTTACAATTTGCTATTTTTAACTAGACAATAATTTCTCTTTGATTTTATTTATTTTAGAATTTGCTATTTATTTTATTTACAACCAAATAAAAATAGTTTTTTTCTACTTTTCTAAAATTAGTCTCTTACACAACATAAACAATTATTTCTATGATTCCCTCTTGAGGTGCGTAACTGCCACTTCTTCTGACTTGCCAAAATGGAAAACAATTACTCAAGGCAATAATAATAAAGAAAGAGAATCTTTTTCAGACATAATAATATATATTTCCACACAACTATAATTTAGATAAAAGAATCTGTATTTATTTATCAAAGTGCCCTCTTGACTTAATAATTTTATTGTAATGAAACAATTAACCAAAACATTAATCAAATAATTCCAAACAAAATAACCCAAATGCCAAACAATACTTGACACAATGCACGATCGAAAGCATGACCACAATGACAATGACTGACCATTACACCCATACAGACAACACTGATTGGGTGCAAAACTAGATACTCATCCTTTTCAAGGATAATGGCTAACTAGGGGACCACATGTTATCTCCATTCAACAGTTTCCATTAGGTTTAAGGCACTCTCAGACCTGTCAATTCAGGTGGAGTCGATGTCTGGTACCTGCATCCTACAACAACCAAATAGTCAAACAAATAGACACATTTATATATAATCATATAGTCAAATAAAGTGTGAAAGGGAATCGCAGTGTAGCAGGGTACTCACGCATGAGTAATGCAACATTGTCCCTTTCACCATCACATCAAAAACGTAATCACAACACACATAACAATCAATTACTAAACGACTAAATAAGAACCATCATCAGATAATTGCATGATACACATAATAAGATTAATCCACACAAAACATCACAACATAACATCCTATGATACATAATCAGTCGCATAAAAATCAATTCTAACATATGACAATTATAGTAAGATCAACATCATAATCACCTAAATGTAAAACAATGTTAGAGCATATAAATTAGTATCGCAACAAAGATTATTGATAAAACATACTAACTATCATTTGAAACCACATGAGGATAATCAGGAATGTCACCAACATGAATATAGCATCTACCAACATCATATAACGTACAACGTCAATTATCTAACATATCCTAAATATTCCTATTATTTTACTTTCACATGCATGCTCCTTAGCCAGACCACCTGCACATCCAAGGTGAGAATGGAGGGGCACTACAATTATCCTTATACCTAATTGTCCCTAAATATCCTTAATTTACCCTTAATTAATCCTAGTCCTCCCCTCATATGAGAATTTAAATAATTTTTAATTAATTAAATTCTTACATCCCCTCCCTAAATAATAAAATAAATTTAATAAATTTAATTTATTATTTACATTAAACCTAAAACCTAAAACCTAAACCTATTCACAAACTTAAAAGAAATTAAAAATATTAAACACCTTTTCTGTTGAACTACCTTTTACCTACCTTTTACCATTCAACCACCTTTTAAACCGAATACCAAATATTATAAAAACCCACCTTACTCCCAATTATCAATGACACACAACTGCCAAGAGATCAATTGGAGTTATGCTGGAAAAATTTGAGCAACCACATTTTTAATGATAATTGGTAACATTATTCAATTTATTTAATTCCTATAGTTTCTATATTTGATCTTTGTTGGTGCATTTGATATAAATTAAAGGGTTTTGCAATATTTTGAAATATTTTTAATAAAATTTATATTTTATGCATACAATTATGAGATTGAATATGAGGATGTCATGATGAAGCTCTTTGTGTAGTCCTTAAAGGGGGATGCAAGGGATTGGTTCATTGATTTACTAATGTGTTCTATTTATTCTTGGGAATATTTAAAAGCAGTGTTTATAGATTAGTTTAGTGAAAGAGTGGATATAAATTTGTTGATTAATAGACTCATTTATATTTATAAGGGTGAAGAAGAGTTGGTATGTGCTTTTAATTTGATATTTGTAAAGGCCATGAGAGACATTCCTAAAAAATATGAGGCCAAATGATTTGATGTGTTTGGTTTTATATTTGGGTGTATTTGCTAAGAAAATGGGTTTCTTATTTAAGAGATAAAAATTCTGCAACACTTCAACAAGCATACACCATGGAAAATGATATTGAGTGTAACCTAAAACTATCAATGATAAAGGGTGTTACATATGTAGGTGTTGATAATATTAGAACATTTCCTTTAAATAAGCAGTATGTAGAGGGGTATGACTATGAACACCAAGACAAGATCACATCCACTGTTATAGTCAAGACACTATGTAGTTATTCAATACATAAAGGAGCCCAAGGAAAATATGACATGGAAGAAGTCTCAATTAAAAGATGAGGAGTATGATGTAGAATCAGAGGTAGAAGAAAAGGCATCTAAAAGTGAAATAGAATCTAAATTTTGTTGAAATTTAGTGTAATGTGAGATAGGTTGTCAAGAGAATGAGATAGCAAAGAATATCACAAAGAGTTTCATATTTCAAGGAATGCCCATGCATTTGAATGCTATAACATTGATTCTTCATTACCTAAGTCACAAATTCCAACTCTTATTGCTCATGAGTATAAGATTTCAACTATTCCTCTTAGTTTTGCATACAAGAAATTAGACCTATCTTTGGTGATCCATGATTTCAAAACAATGACAAAGGAAGTTTATAATTAGATGCCTTGGTTTAGTGTACATGTTAATTAATAAGGAGGTGCTCATATCCAAGCATTTTTAGATTTCAAGGATTAGTTTCAATTTGTTGATGAAGACATGTGGATGAGACATTTTGTTACATCCCTACACAATGAAGCTAGGAAAATGTTAGCATGTTTTCCTAAAAACCATTTCTCTACTTGGAAAGATTTTGTATTTGTGTTTAATAAGGAGTACACATGTGGTGTTGGCCATAATTTTCTTATCCAAGAATTGTTTAATATTAGAAGAGAAGAGGATGAATCACTTTCTAAATTTTTAAAAAGATTTATGGATATCTTTTATACTAACCCTAAGCTTCATAGACCTAATAATTTAATATGCATTGATTTATTTTATGAATCTTATGAATCTAGTTTGAGTACAATACCTATGGAGGTAAAATTTAATCTTGATCAAGTTTATAAGTGGATTATTGGTATTGAAGAAATAAGACATAAATATGTGGAGATTCTTCTATCTTTGAATGTTAATGGTTGTGGACTGACTATCATAAACAATCAAAGGAAAAGTGTAGTATGTGTTGATAAAGTGTATAAAGAAAATGAAAATGAAGTACATTATGATGAAATAATTAGTGCATGACATGATATTGAGAGTATTCCTTGTATTGACCATGCTCATGATAGTCAAGTTGAAAATCAATGTTCTAAGGGGCTAGAGATATGTTGTTGTACTCCTTATGATAGTCTTAATAATGAAAAGGTTTTCTCACATAAGAGTGACATAGGTTGTTCTTCCTCTAAAAATGATGAAGTTGATGAAGATGGTGCTTTGACTGCATCTTTTGAGTTTAAGGAATATGGAATCATTAAGAAATGTCTTTCCAATAATGAACATTACTTATTGGACCACTTTGAAGATCATGAAAGGAAGAGAAAGTGTGAAAGATGTCTTCCTTCTCCTAAAATGCTTCATGGTAACTTGTAGACTGATGAATTTATTTTAGTAATGAGACATGCTAGTGATAGTATGGTTATGGGCATGTATATTGATGTTGGCATACAATTGAGTGAATGCATTGATGACATAAAGAATTTGAGCACTACAGTTGATAGGAACCTAAATTGCACTAAGGAGACATACAAAGATGGATCTCTTTTTTAGAAAAGGACTTAGATCTCATTTCTATGATAGCAAGGAGGCTATTGGTGTTGATATTGATACATGTTGTTTATCAACTTACTTGCATAAGTATGAGACATTTGCCTTTATTAAGTATTTGAATATTGTTGATTACAAAAGAATCGATGTACCTAATCTTCTCAATTACCAACTTGAATATGATATGTTTCTTGAAAATTTTGGTGCTAATTTAAAAGATGATGCAATATGATCTATTCAAGGTCAATGTTATGCAATTGCTATAGTAGGTGTAATTGACATCTTTGATTTTTGCATCAACAACTAGGAGGTAAGTACTAACTTTCATTTGCCAAGTTAGGTTAGGGCTTAGGCAGTATTGTATGATAATTTTGAATATGAAAGTTTCAGGTTTGATGCAATTATACCTAATCAGGAGGATCTTCAAGATGTTTCATATGGTATGGATTATAAGTACTTTTAGTTTTAAGTCCATATTGACAAATTTTCTAAGTTTCATAACCAAAATGTATGGGATGGAATAATATATGACACAAGAAAGTCTTGTAAATGGATAAAATTTAGTCCATATGTGTTGGTAGAGAATTTTCTCAGTGCATTAAAGGATTTTGGGGACAAACTTAATGTCAGTGATACATGGTTTAAATGTACTTTATAGGGCAATAGTATGATTAATTTTTAATTGTGCCATGTGCACACATTCAAGTCAAATTTTGGGAAATCCTCATAAGACAAGATTTTTGATAGAGGAAAATAATCAAGTTCACTTTTCTTATTGTCCTTGGGTCACTAAGACATAATAAGGGATGATGAATTCAGAGGGCTGGTAAAATGATTAGTTTGAGCACTTAGTCTATAAGTTATCAGTTTACACACCCATATGTGGCTTCTAGGATATTTCTATGCTTTCTAGGGGCATACATCCTAGAAAAAGAGCCAATGTTAGCACTTGAATTTGTGCCTCATTTCCTAGGCAATTGACCTTCAGTTTGGTAGAGAAACTATCTTTTTAGCCCCCAAAATGACATGCTGGCATATAAATTTTGGCCTTAAAATCTTGATATCTAGAACTCATATTTGAAATCCATTCAATGTAAAGTATTACTAATTCATAAAATCCTCCTAGTTCTAATTTTGTAGTGATCAAATGAGTTTTGGGCCTAAAATTGATGTTTTGATAGTTGGTAACATGTTTGAATAGCATCTGTGAAATGACAAAATTTCTTAGTTTTGTTGATTGTACAGATTTAGATAATTCATGAGAAGTCTTCAATTCTAGTTTTAAGTCCATCAAATAGATTCTATGGTCATAGAAAAATTCTAGTAACCACCCACAAACTAACCTCTATTACAAAGGAACCCCCAAAAATTGGTTGATTTTCAATGTTTTTGTGAACATACAATGATCATTGGTATTTATAATCACTCATAAATATTTGCAGCCTCTAGATGTGATTTGAGCCCATGGCAGCAATTCTTTTTTCATGTAGCTATCCATTTAACTATTGACAATTAAATCCAAAACAAAAAATTAAAACAATAATTTTATTGTTTTAAATTGGGCAATATAATTGAATTTATTACTTTATAGAAATATTCTTCATTGTTAAGGGGAAATTATAAATGAGATTTAAAAATTAATACTCACATGTATATTTTATGAATATTTTCAACTTTGTAAAGGTTACAATGGGCATTTCCCATGCGATGGACTAGTGGTCAAAGACTTTGTAATATAAAAATGTATTAACTTCTACCATGCAAAGTAAACTAATGGAGCAAAAAATGAAAATAAGAGAAATTAAAGTTTAATATTAATAAAGTCTTGTGTCACATGGAGGTATTCTATTGCATCACCTTCCCCTTTGCATCATAGCTTCTATCTTTCTCTCTCTTCTACACTCTATGATTGTTCTTTCATTTGTGATGGAAATAAACTTGAAGGCTCTTTATTTTTTTTAATATTTTAGAAAAACCTTTAGTAAAGAAAGGAGGTGCTATTACATAAACAACAATAATTAAAATTAAAATGTAGTGGTATTCACCAAGGAGTAGGTACCACATTGGATATGAGTTGTCCAACAACATTGATTTTCAAACGTGCAACAACAAAAATGCTTAGGTGAGATTTAAAAGGCCTTTCCACGAAGAAAAACACCCAGGCATGGAGGAATGATGTGTAGGCATGATTTGAATTGCCCAGGCATGGAGGAAAACACCTAGGCATGGTAAAATGCCCTGCAATTGAAGTAAGATGCCTTTATATAGTGTATGTTAAAAAATTGTGGGTGTGCATAGGGTAGATTTGTTGGGAGGGATTCATGGAAAATATTTTTATTGGAAATCCTTTGTTATGTGTGTAAAGATTGGAATCACGTGGAGAAATTCTAAATATTTGCAAAAGGGAGGAATGCATATAAAATGTAAGAACTTGATAGTGCACGTAAATTGTTTGACAAATTGCCTTTAATTGTTGTATTTCCTGCAGGATAAAAATTAATAGGATGTTTGAAATAGAGATTTTCTCTAGTGTATAAAATGAATGTGGAATGCTCAGGTGATTGCAAAGAGGAGTTTGCAACCTCTGGAGCTGGTATATTTGCAAAATGTCCAAATAGAAGTAGAGTGAATGTGAATGCAAGAAAATATATGAAGGTAAAGTGGGTTCTTGCCAACTATTTGATGAAATGTCTTAGTTGGGTACAAGGAGAAATAAGGAAATTTAGAGAGTTGAACTGCTTAATAACAATGATTTTCACTTAGTACCATGTAATGATAGAGGCTGGGGGTTTAGATTTTTCACTTACTAGGTAAAAATTAAGCTGGTAAGACACTTTTACTGTAGGGTAAAAGGTTTATGTGTGAATGTATAGAATTTTGGGAAAATAATTTTTAGTGGCTAGATGAGGGAAAAATGGAAGAGGTCTAAAGATATTGTTGGCATATTCTTGTATGGCCAGAGTGCAGACACAAATCAAAGGTCTAGCTTGTGACATGTGTCACCTTCCTCTTCCATGTTCTTTCTTCTTCATCTTATAAATTATATTCTCTGGTTCATTGGAAAAGGTTGATTCCTAGAGATACTTTAAGGAAAGGTTTGAAGTATTTGATTTATCATGGGTTATGCTTTCCAATTATAATGTATTGGATGTTTGATTCATGTATGTATAGGTCTATTTGTTAAACAATTTATGTAATGGCTTTGTAGATGGTTTAAATAAATCAATGTAATACCATACTTCTATTGTCATTTTACATTCTATCTCCATTGTTGTTTGAGTGCTTAGGAAATACAAGGAGTTCTTGAATTTGCATTTTCTATTTTCTATATTATGTTTTTGTTAGTTTACATTTAAGGGGTGCATTAAAATATATTTTTTTAAGCTTATGATTAGAAACTCTTATAGGACTGATATGTGGAGCATTCCAAACTTGTTATAGATAACTAAGAATGGGTGTGTTTCTGAGAATGGGAGGGAAATTGAGGGTCTAATTTTTTTGCAAGCTAGAAACCTAGTCTATTATACCTTATTGATTATTATGATTTATTTTTCATTGTGGCTTTTGGTCTAGGTATGACTTTGTTTATGCATGATTAGGCATTGGTCTAGTAGTTGAAGCTAACCCTACACGTCTCTAAATAAAAATAATCTTTGTTGTGCTTGTAAGTTATGTGTAAGTTATTTGTTCTTCCATTATGCGTACTGCCCAATATTATAAATCTTATCAAACCTTATGTGAAATTGTAGCTAATATAAATCTTTAGAGGACCTTTGTATATTGTATTTCCCTAGGTTAATGGTGTTGTGAGAAATCACAAATGAATGTACTCAGGCATATCTAGTTTTCCATCTTAGGACACATCATTTAACTTAGTTTCCTTAATTAGAGATCTTCCTTATTGTTATTTAGTTCTCTTCATCCTTCAAAGATCTCAGGGAACACCCTCCTGAGCTTGGTAATGGTCAAAGTGTAGAGGAGGCTTATCCACTCTCCTATTAATTGAATTTTTCTTATCCTTGGTTTGATCATAGGTTTCATCCCACTATTTGGATTAATTTGGTCCCTATATCTAGATATTGTGGTAAGTGCCTTATAATTGAAGGTTACAAGAAAAATAACCAATAGAACTTAACAATTTTTTGCATTTGAATTGATTGGTTTTCAAATATTTTGTCTATTTTGGAACCATGGAGGTGTGCTATAAATAGAATAAAAATACAATTATAGGGTTGGATCATGTGGGAACTTTCATATCTCTTTATTCTAAGTAGAAGAGCCAATGAATAAGGCAAGGTTTTGAGTTGTAGGTGGTTGTATAGTAGTTATGGAGTTATATGCTTTTACAAAGGATAATATCAACCTAAAAAGGTGGTGTAACAAGTATAATTAAGTAGGATAGTGATATGAACCTAAATATCCCTCTAAGTTTCATTTTTTTTCCCAATTAGGGTTTCTAAGGTATCTTGATGTTGTGTGCATGATCTCGTGTTTTCTTATACTCTATTCTAACTTGATTCATGTTGCTTCTTTTCTTTGAACATGTGTATACTATTTTTTAGATTAATCAAAAGTGAATACATGTGATGTAGTCAAGGTTAGGGGGTCCTATTAGAAAGCCCAACCTTGCATCCTTAATATGCCACCCTCCATTCTTTACACAATTTAAAGACTATCAATTGCAACAAAGTCTGAATCAACAACTTTATTCAACATATTATAAGAACATATATTTCTACATACTCTTCAGGAATAATTTAAAATGGAATTCAAACATTTTCACAAATTTAGATCTTCATCACACTCCACACCATTTCTATCTTCCCCTCGGTGTTTCCATCACTTTCCTGTACATGGAAATCTCATAGCATCCTTGATGCCTTATTTCTCCTTCAAATCCTTGCCACTTCCTCAAGTAGTCATCTTCCTCATATTTACTTTGCCATTAGCCAAGTGCCCCCTTTATAGAATACAACTGGTTCCTTTTATACATCAGGCTCAAAAGAAGTTAAACCATTTACATTGAAAGTTAAACTATTTTCCATCTTTGTAGTTATGAAACCAACTATCACAATCAAAACTAGGACTTTTGACGTTTTATCAATCTTCCAAGCTTTCACTCTTATGTTTCAATAATTCAGTGATTTACTGAACTTATGAACTTCATGAACTTTCTTTGAATGTTAAACTTTAGAAAATTTACACTCCAATGAACCCTTGGAATTCTCTTTCAAAAAATTACCTCCTCTATGAACCGTGGAGTCCTTCTTTGACAAATTTATCCTTTCATGAACCATTTATTTCTGTCTTAAACATTCACATTATGAGCATTTTCATCTATGATTTGACTCGAACGTGAACTAAAGAATCTCTATTGATATTCTTATAAGTTCAAGAACTTACAAATTCCCTAACACACTAATATGAAGGATGCTTTCAGTAATTGTGGGACTTTGTGAACTTAAGAGTTCACTGACACAAGCACCATTATCTAAAACTAAGGTTCAAAATCTTAAGATTTCTCTAAAAGTACAAGCTTTTAGCAAATCAACAAATATTTGAACCTACAAACTCTTAAATTTCACTTTTATTTCATTTTGGTGAAATATCATTTCAGCAGATTATCATTTTAGTGAACCACCATTTCAGTGAACTATCATTTTTGTGAACCATCATTTCGATGGACTAACTAATTAGTGAACCATTTGATCAACAAACTATCTGATTGGTGAACTTTGCTATTGACAAACTTTGCTATTGGCAAAATTTGCCATCGACAAACTTTGTGAACTCTTTTTCCTTCCAAGTCTCTATCAGGGATCTTATCTGTCAGCGAACAAAAGAGTTCATGAACTTGTGTTTCGACTGACACTATAAGAATGCTTTTCCACAAGAGGCAAAGTTTTCAAAATTCCAACATGGCTGAAAATAAAGAAGGAATTACACAAGGTTGTCAGTAGAAGAAGCTATCATTGAACTGGGGAGTTTGCTAACCTTGGAATTGGCCAATATATGCTAGCTTCACCATTTGTTAACCAAATTGCACCAAATTTGAATTGGTGAAACTGATTAAGCTCTTCTTCATACTAAAACCCTTAATTGGCCAAAATTTAACCTAAAAACCTCTTGAAGTAAAAGAACCAACAACAACTAAACATGACAAAACTCACCAAAAATGAAAGTGAAAACCTGAAATATTTTTGGGCAATGCAGGATCACCTATGGACCCAGATGCTCCTACATCAAACACACAGGATAAAAAGTTTGTGAACATGCTCTTACAAAGTGGGAGTTGAGTAACTAAATCACCCTTCCAGAATGAAAACATTCTACAACATACTCCAACGCTTCCAAAGATGAATAAAATAGTTTCTTCCTCCTCTTCCAACATTTGGCTGGAATAAGTGTTATTATCCTCCACCTAATATGCTCTTCAATATTCTCGCTTCTCATGGACTTATGTCCACCATATTCTGACCTCCTCCTCCAAATAAATCTCCACATTTTTCCTCTTCTCATGGGATTTGACCCACCACAAACCAACCACTTGCACCAAAATTATTCTTCCCATTCCATTCTATCTATACACAAGTTGATATAATCAACTATATGGAAATTAAAGATTTCCATCTTCTCTTTCACACCTACCATCTCATCAACACTTTATTTCTCCACAACTCTGATTGCTTTCATAGATTCTTCTTATGCATTTCTATGCTTCCCAATCTCCATCACACCTATACATACATCAACATCATGAATTTTAAGGAAATTAAAAATTTCCAACATTACCTCTTTATCTCTTTTCACTTCTTCACCACTGTCAGTCTTCATCAACTATTTCGTGCCTTCTACAAGACATGGTCTCACCAAAACCTCCCATTTCTCTTTTTCATCTTCATCATGTTCTCTTTCCTTTGTTATTACACTCAACTGCATTATTTGTTTCAATATTTTTATTTCTTTCAAAGGACCAACCACAACTATAGCCTTTTCTTCTTCATTAACCTTTACTACACAAGATGCAAACAAATTTGTACTAAAAAAATCATCCATCCCTTTTACCTTCACTTCAAATTTTCATCCATCTTTCCTCCCAATTTTATCACCTCATAGGTATACATCTTACTACTATCATAAAAATGAAAAACATTTATTGTTACCTCTATTTTCCCTTGTTTCTTGACTACTGCAACATTTCTGTCATCAATCTTTACTACAACAATCCTTCTACTCTCATTCTCTGTTATCAACATCTTTATACCTTCACTAAGGCATGCTTTAACTATACTTCAATCCTTTTCTTCTTCATCCTCTTGCATGAGGATCTCTCCTTCAATTTCAAATACATGACATTTTGTTGCATCTTCTCTACTACTTGCAAACAAAATAGTGTCAGCATAATCATGGGACTCATCTTTTCCCATCTACATATTTTCCATCACCTTATCATATTCATCTGACATTTGTCTTTCAAATAAATTATCTATCTTTCTCATCTCCTCTTCCAATAGGGAATCTTCTTCATATTCACCAAATTCTTCATCAAAGATGGGACCTTCAATGACCTCTCTTTTTACTCCTCCATCTATTTTATTTATTTCACTACCTACAAACAAATCAAAACATAAATTATCACAAAAATTAAAATCCTTCTCAACTATTTTCTATGTTTCTTCATTTGCTTCCACTGTAAGTTCTACATTTTTTAAATCGGATCATTTAATCTTTCCCTTTTCTACAATTTATTGCTTTGTTATTCATCCTTATTATCTTTTTCTCCCTCATGAAGATTTCTTTCTCTTTTCCTTCAATGTCATCTACAAATAAATCAATGTCAGATAAAATATAAGTTCCTATATTATCCATTTCTTTTTCATTTGATGTCACCATCACACTTTCCTCTTTTATCATGCCATCCATCTAGCATTCTCTTTCATAGTCTCTCATATCTACAACAAATTTATTCTATGCAACCTCTATTGTAACCAAACTTGATAGGGTTTATCTAATGCTTCAAAAGATCTTTCCATGTGAACTCTTTCTTCCCCTGCATCCTTCTTAATTTTAAAAGTTGGGTTTAAAATCAACTCATCATTTCTCTTTTCACCATCTTCTTCCAAGAGTATTTCCCTTCCATTGAAGTCTTTTATCTCATCACCTTCATCCAAATCTTCTCTTTCCTTAGGATAGTAATCTATCCTTTCTGCATGCCATTCAACATCATACTTTTTATTTTCTACCATGTCACTTTCATGATGTTCTTCCTCATATCTTCTCTCATCTACCATGTTTCCTCTCCTTTGTTTAGTTTCTAGTGCAATTACCCTAGGCTGGATTCTCCTTAATTCTTTAGAAATAAATTTTGCAAACCTTCTTTCTACTTGCTATTCCACAAATAATATTCTTACAAGTCTCTTCATGACCTTTCTCATCCTCCTTTTCAAAGACACCTCTCTCTACTTCTATAGTTACAAGATTCCACTTGCAATAATTTCTCCAACTTTTAGGGTATTAAACCTTTACAGTTACATGACTCTACCTGCAACAAAATACTTCACAATCCTCAATCAAATCTACAAAAACAAAACATACTTTTTCTAGTTTCTCATGCATCCTTTACCTTTTACAATTACAGGTTCTGTCTCACACCTACAACAAATTCTTTAGGACTCAAGTCCTCTGCAATTACAAGCCTCTTCTCACCTGCAACAAATTCATCAAAGTATCCAGCTATTTATAGTCACATAACTCCCTTTTCTACAACAAATCTCTAGGGTTTTCTTGAGACACCTTCCAGCTTCGTAGGCTGTGCTATTCAACTTCTCTTTATAAATCTCTTCAACTTCATCTTGCATCCAACACACAAGTTTCACAAACTCATTCCCAATATTTCTAGTAAGCTTTTCCTTTTCATACTTTTCTCTTCTTGTAGATTCTTCTTTTTTCTTTAATGAGCCTTTTCTCTAGTTTTAAACTCTTTCTAGGCAAACAAAATTCTTCATGATCTCTACTTCAACACATTCAAATGAGAAAACCTACTCTGATACCACTTGATGTAGTCAAGGTTAGGGAATCCTATTAGACAACCCAACCTTGCAGCCTTAGTGTACCACCCTCCATTCTTTACACAATTTAAAGACAATCAATTGCAGCAAAGTCCGAATCAACAAATTTAGTCAACATATTATATGAACATATATTTCTACATACTCTTCAAGAATAATTTAAAATAGAACTCAAATTTTCACAAATTTAGATATTCATCAAACTCCACACCATTCTTATCTTCCCCTTGGTGCTTCCATCACTTTATTGTACATGGCGATCTCATAGCATCCTTGGTGACTTATTTCTCCTTCAAATCCCTACCACTTCCTCTAGCAGTCATCTTCCTCATATTCACTTTGCCATTAGCTAAGTACCCCCTTTAGATAATACATATGGTTCTTTTTATACATTGGGCTCAAAAAAAGTTGAATCATTTACATTGGAAAAACCATTTTCCAACTTTGCAGCTATGAAGCCAACTGTCACAGTCAAAACTATGAATTTTGGTGTTTTATCAATCTTCCAAACTTTCACTCTTATGTTTCAGCAATTCGGTGATTTACCGAAATTATGAACTTCATGAACTTCCTTTGAATGCTAAACTTCGACAAATTTACACTCCAGTGAACCCTTGGAATTCTCTTTCAGAAAATTACCTCCTCCACGAATGATGGAGTCCTTCAAAAAATTTATCCTTTTACCAACCATTGATTTCTTTTTCTTAAACATTCACATTATTAGATCTTTCATCGGTGATTTGGCTCAAATGTGAACTAAAGAATCTCTATCAACATTTTTATAAGTTTAGGAACTTAGAAATTCCCTGACACATCAATATGAGGGATGCCTTCAGCATTAGTGGGACTTCACAAACTTAAGAGTTTGCCGACACAAGGTCCATAAGCTAAAACCATGGTTTAGAAACTTAATATTTCTCTAAAAACACAAGCTTTCAACAAGTTGGAAAATATTTGGACCTATTAACTATTGAACTTCACTTTATTTCATTTCAGTGAACCACCATTTCCACAAACTATCATTTTGGTGAACCACCATTTCAATGAACTATCATTTTGGTGAACCATCATATCAATGAACTATCCGATCAGCGAATCATTTGATCAACAAGTTATCTAATCAACAAAATTTTCCATTGACAAACTTTGCCATTGGTGAACTTTGCTATCGATGAACTTTGTGAACTCTTTTTCCTTCCAAGTCTTTATCGATGATCTTATCTATTAGCGAACTAAATCATGAACTTGTGTTTTATCTAGAATTGTAAGAATGCTTTACCACAAGAGGAAAAGTTTCCAAACTCCCAAAATTGCTGAAAACAAAGAAGGAATAATACACAAAGTTGTTAGCAGAAGAAGTTGTCGGTGAACTAGGGAGTTCTCTAACCTCAGAATTGGCCAATATATGCTAACTTCACCATTTGTTAACCAAATTGCACCAAATTTGAACTAGTGAAAACCATTAAGCTCTTCTTCAAACTAAAACCCTTACTTGGCCAAAATTCAATATGAAAACCTCTCAAAGAAAAAGAACCAAAAACAATTAAACACAACAAAATTGACCAAAAGTGAAAGTGAAAACCTAAAATATTTTTGGGTGATGTAGGATTACCTATGGACTTGGATGCTCATGCGTCAACATGGTTTCTAAGGGTTAGAGTGGGAGTTTGCAAAGAGTATATCCATTCTTTGTGAACACAAGGGGTACAACCCATGTTTAATGGATAGGTGGTGTTATATCTTTTATGAGATCATCAAATAGAGTAGTAAGGTGTTAATACATCTGCTAGGTCAAATAGGAAGTGGATATTTGACTATATATGAACCTAATATGGCTACAAGAGAGTGGGAAAGAGAGAGAACACCCATGACAAGAGAGGAAGTAGATGGTTAGGCATAATTTAAATGTATAATATTAAAAATATTATTTTATCCTTGACTAAGAGACTTGGAATGGCTAAGGTTCATGAAGAAGATAAAGAACTAGAGAAAGCTTAATCTAATCAAGGAGAATCATCTTGTAGAGGCTTCTTTACTGCTAAAGTCAAATTAAACGTCTACCATAAGATAGAGAAATTAAATTTAAGATATTGGATAATTCAATCTATCAAACGAAGGTTTATTTTAGTCTTCACAAGCTTGCACCCCATCAAAAAATAGTATTTACAATTCTTGAACTAGGTATGAAAGTTATGCATTGTCCTTGGAATTTCACAAGGTACCTCTAGTTTCCAAATAGGAAGAGTTCAAAGGGGCATGTAATAAATAATTTTATCCAATATTCCATGAGAATTCTAGCCCCATTCAACCATATATTAACTCATTTATTGCATCTTGTTGTATTTATGGCATTTCTTCTCAACATTTTTTCCCAACTTCTTTCCCATTCTATTTTACTTGAACTATTGTTCCTTCCCATCCTTTTTTCCCATAAAAATTTCCTATATTCCTACTCTTACCATGTACTTACTTAAATTAGTTCTCCTTCTTATGGTCTTTCTCTTCTTTATCATCTCCTTGTTACTAACATTGTTGGCCCTACTATGCCACATTTTTCACATCTCCTTTGAGACATGCATCAAAATCTCAACTCCCTTCCCTCTTATTCTTATAGAGAGATTAAAGTAGAATTTTACCATAAGCCTCTCTCTCCCAATATTATCTTTCATTCCTTTCCTCTTATGTCACCTTTTTTTGAGATGTATAATGGTGAAGTGGATCCTATGATGAATATTAAATGTATTCAATACTAGATGCTAACATTGCATATATGATGACGATCTTCTCACTGAACACTTTCCTTATACACTTAAAGATTACATTCTTGAGTGGTTATACTATTTTCTCCAATCTTATTTAAATTCTTTTATATAACTCACACATGCCTTTGTGTAGCAGTTTCAAGTCAATATTGGGTTAAAAGTTTACTTTAATGACTTGGTAATGTGTTGGTAAGGTACTCATGAGTTGGTTAGTGATTTTGTAATCTAATTTTAGTCCTTGTTGGAAAAGATGCGCTATGATTTTTTTGATGATAAGATTAAACATCTCATCATTCATAATTTAATTCTACTAATTGAGGATAAGGCCTTGTTCAACTATTATTTTCCTTTTTTAAACTCTATGCTAGTCTCTCAGATTATATGACTAAAATTCAAGATAAAAATGTTTTACTTATAACTCCTCTTATTGCTCTATTTTCCCCTCTTCCACATTCTCTTCCAAGTTATCCAAATCATCCTTTCAAAAAAACAACTCTAACCCTCCATTATATAAACTAGACAAGAAACCTAATCTTAACTAGGTGGAATCTTCTCCTTCTTACTTTACTAATTATAATTATTTTAAACCCCAAATTGTTCATCATTTTATTGTTTAGTTAATCCTCTACATTTTATGTTAAATGAACTTATAGTTAGCAACCTTATTACCCTTCCTCCCATATACCCCTTTAATACATCTCTTTATCTTCCAAATGAGTATGATTCTCAAGCCTTCTACCAGTACTGTCATATCCCAATGCATGATATTTAAAAGTGCATGGGGTTAAGACATGACTTGTTCTAGTCCATTTAATTGATAAGTATATTATTCATTTTTAGGGACATGATAAAGATAATTAATATAGATATCCCCTCCTATTCAAAATATATAGTTTTAATTACTAATATTTTCCCTCAACATAATCAAGTGAACCATATAGGTCCTATAATAGATGCTACTTCCTCTTATTCTCTTCTTTTTCTAGATACTTTTGATCCCAAGTCTCCATCACACTAGCCCCTATTACTAAATGATATAGGTCCTATAACAAATTCTACTTCCTCTTATTCTCTTCTTTTTCTAGATACTTTTGATCCCAAGTCTCCATCACACTAGCCCCTATTACTAACTGATATGAGTTTAATTTTTTGAGATGACTAGCATTATACATATGGATACTTCTTTTTATCCTCTTATTATTTTCTCTTCTTCTAAGGTTCCAATGAATGATTATCATAGGGATATTTACATTTAAGGATTTGTTAACTCAATGATTACTCATGATATCTCAGTGGACCTTGTTGACACTCATTTTGACCAGGGGTTGATTTATCATGATCAGGAGGTTTCTTCATTTGAAGCCTTTATCTTCTTGCCCATTTTTTCTAAGTGTTGGACCTCCTCAGCATTTTTCAACTGCAGCATCATATTTTCCTGAGGAGGAGGTCATCATCATCATGTTTGTTTTCATGAGGGTCAGCATCATCATGTTCTCCTTCGACCGGTTTCTCATCGTCATCATCATATTTCGCTGTCGGGTGATGTTCGGGTTTTATCCTGATGATGCTGCCGAGCTACAGTGCGCCCTGATCTGCTTGCGAGGGTGATGTTTCAAAGTCTCCGGTGATCTTCCATTTATCACCTTGCGCGAGCATCATGATGATGTTGCTTATTCTTTGAATTGCTCGACCTAACTTGTTTTTTCCTAAGGGTCGTGTTCATCATCATCATATTTCCAGTTTTCATCCTGCTGCTTGCGGAGGTCATCATATTTTCTGCCTTCATGATATTTCGCCGGGGTGATATTTTTATCATCGGGTGATCTTGGTTAACATCATCCTGATGATGTTGTTGAAGAGTTGTAATTGCGACCCGATATTCACTAGGGTCATCATATTTTGGAACGTCAGGATGATCTTAGTCAATATCATCCTGATGAGGTTGTATCACTTCTTGTTCTTTGTTTCTCATCCTGATGATGCTGGCGTCATCCGTATATCAGGGTGATATTTTTCTTTCTGCCTATCTGCATCATGATATTCGCGAAGGAGGGGGTGATATTTTCATATCACCCGGATATAGGTTTGTTCGAACATCATGATGATGCTAATATCAAGGAGATATCCGCCTGCTGGTTTCGCGTGTTATCTATTGAGGGTGATCTTTTCAAGCAGCATCATCATATTCAGTTATCGCCCTGATCTTATAGAGGAGCTACAGTGCAACCTGATATTTGAACATCAGGAGGATATTTCCAAATATCCGGTTGTCTTCCGAATATCATGATGATGTTAATATGATGATGACGTCATCAAGGTCCCGCGGGGGTCATATTTCTAACACTGATCATCTTGAAGAGACCTCCGGATATTTGCAAACATGATGATGACGTCATCCGGATATGAGGAGGTGCGCAGTAGGCAGATATGATGATGACATCAGCAGGATATGATGATGACATCATCAGGATGTTCATCAGCCAGACTTTTGTTATAAGCTCAGCAGGAGGATGTTCCTCCGGAGGATCAGGTTGTGCCGATTATCATGAAGGTTATATTTCAAATATCATGATGACGTCAGGGTGGTATTTCGAACAACAGGATATCATGCTGCTGAAAGATGATGATGATGAAGTCTATACTAGTGTCGTCAGGAGCAAAAGTACCGACATGATATATGCTCATGACCTAGTATATAAGGTGTTAATGAGGTCATCGCGGGGTGCATGTGGGATATTGTTATCCTGCATTTTCAAATATCATGATGATGAGTCTCGGCGGGAAAAGCTTGCGATGGTCTGTATGATGATTTTCCCTAGGCCGCGGGTTGGTGCGCCATTAATGGCGATTGTTGCAGAGGTATGGGCGATGGCGTGGGTCGATCTTGTACCCGACTGGAGGTGTCAATCAGCGGATAATGGCGCAGGGCTCGAGAAATCTTCCTGTCTCCTCCCCTACCTGCTGCATTCAAGTTTGGGCGCCAATCCGGTTGTGTTTGAGCGCCATTTTCATGATACTGTGTATCTGGCAAAATTTTGGTCAACCATGTGATTAATTGCTGAGCACCTACCTGGCTGATATAAGCAGGTTGTGTTGTTCATTTGTGGTTGTTGAAAGTTGATGATTTTGGCTCTGTAATGCATAACAAGTTGATCTGGTTGCTCTGTACAGCTTACCTGTGAGTTTATGTATCTCTTGTTGTTTGTTTTTGGCATGAACCCACTGATTTCATGATTAAACTTATATGAGAAATGCTGTTGGCATGTGTTGTGTTAATTCTGTCTCCAGTACTGCATGTATCCTTCTTCTGAATCTGGATGTTTGGTAATGTTTAGATTCTAGAGCATAGAATTCCTGTGTTGAATGTCTGATCTTTTAACTTCTATTCAAGGGGTAGATTAAACTGTTTTCAGGTTGAACATTGGGAGGGATATACTGCAGTAGGGATACCATAAGTAGAGATAACCTAACACTTTGTATTGGGAGATGCCTGTAAGGCAGGTATCACATAGATCCCCTTGAAATCCAGTTTTAGTTGTTTATGCTGATCATTCACAGGTGTATGTCTATTGACTCCAGGCCCTGGATAGGCACCAATCAGGCTTTGTTTTGTGTTATAACCATATCCAGCTTTGCATCCACACTTAAACTCCAAAGCAAAATCTAAAACAAACATTAGGACATTAGAGTTAGTTTTAGGAACCTCAGTCCTCTGTCTACAACTGCAAATAGGCCCAAAGCTAGCCCCTTTGCCCTTATCTTTCAGTTTTGGTCTACATACAGGAGGACTCATCTGCTTTCTGTCA
Organism: Cunninghamia lanceolata; assembly: GCA_027924645.1. Classification (NCBI taxonomy): domain Eukaryota; kingdom Viridiplantae; phylum Streptophyta; class Pinopsida; order Cupressales; family Cupressaceae; genus Cunninghamia; species Cunninghamia lanceolata. Next base: position 1,893,120 of record BSBN01001396.1, on the reverse strand, counting down.
ACATCCCAGCCTTCCATGCATATCCTCATGGATGTTGAGTAGGGAATACCCCCCTAGGTCTTGCAGAGCCTGAAGAAGAAGAGGAGATAAAATATAGAGTCTATCTCCTATACTGTTGACCCCCTGGCCCAGAGCTCCTGTTGATCACTGATGGCTACCTTGTAGGGATATCTGGGAATAAGCATCCAGTCTGGGAAAAAGTCAACAGACCTAACATATTTCTTGAATGTAGCTACAAAAGGCTACCTATATAATATCCACTTGCATTAGGATCCTTTTGTAGCATCTAGTGTGCCTTAAAATGCTATAACTTCACTCTCATTGACACTTTGAGATTCCTTGTTCTACCTATCAAAATAAGTCTAAAGTAGTTACTTACTCCTTTTTTATCATTCAAATTTTAGACCATTTCAACATTTTTCTAGGCCTTTCTTGGGTTTACTAGGCCCAATCCATTCCTTTAATAGTCCACTAGTTCCTCAAATTTCTTCATAGTAATGAGGTTGTCACTATTCTTTATCATGAGTAGCAAACATTATTTGAACTAGGAAACTTCACCCTATATTCCATTATGAATAAACCAATGGGTCCACCTTCTAATAATAATTACACCCTTTTTGGCTTGTATAAATATCTCAAATAACATTAGGTCCACATCCATGTTAGTAACCTTTCTCTTTCTATCTACCCTTTTAAACCTCTCCTTCCATGATTGTGTAAAGTGAATTATTTTCATTATCACCCATGTAATGTATTCATATATGATACTCCTTGCCCCTCTATATGAATAACCACATCTACTTCTCCTTGTTATGTCTAGTGTTTTTGTTGACCCATTTTCCTCTATCTAGAGTCAAATAGTTCACCTTGAAATATCCTGGACATCCCTTGGAATATGGCCCCGTGATCCTTAAATTATTCAAATCCTCATGCTCTGCCTTGCAAAAATCCCTGAATCTTGTCTAGAAAATTCTTGCAAAAAACCCAGAAAAACCCAGAAATCCTTAATCTTCAAAAGCCTTCCTTCGCAGGGATTTCCCATCTTCATACTTAGTCATTTTGACATGGATATCCTAATGACATTATCCAGATCTTAGCAAACATCCCGAATATTATCTTAATATCCTAGATCTTAGCTAACATCTTGATATCCCCTTCATATTCAGACCTTAGTTAATATTTGGATGTTTTCTAAACATCCGGATCTTAACTAATGTTCAGGTCCTTTGCGAATGTGCATACCCTTGTGAATATGATGATACCGTCATCCAGATATTTCCTAATATTTAGATCATTCTTAATATCCATGACCTTTGTAGATTTCCCAATGACGTCATCTGAGCCCCCTCCCCAAAGAAGTGCATATGACGATGATGTCATCCAGACATTTTTCTCCAGTATATTATCCTGCAGTGCTAATATCCTAATGATGTCATCCAGATCTCATCTTCAATGAAGCTCTTCATGCTATCAATGACATCATCAGGATATTCATAAGGCATCCAGATCTTAAGTTAGTGCTTGTATATTAAAAGTTAATATCCATGTGGATGATGGACCCTCCATGCTGCGAAGGACAATTTGACGGGTGCATCTGGATATCGCATAGCCCACAGACTACCTAAGGCTAACATCACATTCCTTTCATGCGACTGCAAAATGAGGACAACTGTAAAGTTTCTCATGGCCAATGACCGTAGCTTTGAAGACCAGACGATAGCGCAGTGTCACAGGTGAATCTTGCTCATAGGGAAGATCGTATGCATGGCTGCGATATGATGACATGTGGACATCCAAATGCTGGTTGATCGTAACTTTGACTGCAAATATCTCCCATGTCCTAAGGAATTTCTACATGATCCAAAAGGAAAAAGTTTTTAGAATTTCCTCCTCTTTCACTTGGTGGGCTTTTTGGGGGGATATTCTCACTTTCAAAATATGATCCAAATATCATGATCCATATATGAATGTACACATCCGAATATCAGGATAGTTGTCGACTAAGGAAAGATATGCAGGCTCAGCTGATAAGACATCTCAACAACTGACTTGAAGTGTTGCAGAGGTAGATATTTCACATTGATTCAAGTTGGTGAGCTCTACAGACAAAATTCAAGAAGGATGGCATGGTTCTTCAATGTGAAGGAACTTTAGTGGCTTGGTGGCAAATCTTTCGGTGGTCAGCGATGACTTTTGGTCTCTCTTCTTCAATACTCTATCCTCTTTTGCATGTGGGAAGCCATTCATAGTGTTGCAGGTCTACCAAAGGCATGGGTTATGTCCTTATCGCCATTTGTTCTTGACTCTACATAGATGACAACATTTGTGACCTTGGATCACATGGACCTACCTCAACGTCCTCTACACAAGAATTTGTTATAAAATGCATTGTAATCTCATTATTCAGGAGTTAATAATTCTTTGGGCTATTATGCTACCAAATTTCTTGTAGTCAGACCTCTTAGCACAATTATAGGATTATCAAAATTTTCCTCACTATGCCTGTAGCTTGGCCTTTGTTGTCTTCTGGTTAATCCACCCATGAATGTAATTGGCTATACTGTGTCTTTTCCTACTATAAGTTATTTTTTACTATAATAGTTTCTAGCCTTCATGATCAATATATGCACAATATCTTGCCTCTCTTATGCTCTGATTTCTATATTTTAATTGAAGTTGTGATCTATTCTATGAGTAAAATGGCTCCTCTATAGGTTAGGTCTTCATCTTGAAGCCTCAATCAGTCCTATAAGTCTGCATGATCCTCCCTTTGTGATTGAGATCATTGTTGTGTCTCTTCTAGGCTTACTTCTACTCATTAAATCTGGTGCATCACCTTTATTTCCATTGACTTTCTTCCTAACCCTTTTCCCCTACAATATTAGCACTAGGTTTAGATATTTTTCTCTAAGCATTAGGATTAGAATGAGGAACTGACCCTCTTTGGAGGTCTGATCTCAACTTGCAAGGTCCCACACCTTGAGATCATTCCCATTGTGTCATTAGAATGCTTTGACTCTCTCCAAGATGGGTGTAATTCTATGTGATAAAAGTTTCCACCCAACATCCTAGGACTAAAACCAAAGCCAAATCTAGAGGACCCCCCCTTCTAATCATATTCTGGTCCCTCCTAATTTCACTCTTCTACCCATCCTTCATATGCCTAGAATTTATCCTCTCCTTATACCACCAGTCCATTAGTTCACTCTAACACCTAAGCAAAAAACAAAATTTAGTTTCCTTTTAGATGTAAACCCATTTCCTTTGAAACCAATCTATAATTTTCTTTTCCTTCTAACTATTCTACTTCCCACTCCACTCCACTTTCTTTGCCATAACTTCCTCTTGTCTACTATTGTTGTTGTTGAGATTAAGATTATTACTGAGGATACCCCTCAACCTACTATTGATATTCCTAATCCTACTATAATTGCTTATTTTGTTTCTACTCCTACACTTGTAGTTGTTATAGATTCTCTTCAAACTAATGAGAAAACTCTATTTCAATCTACCATAGATATTCCTCTTCTCTCTTCTATATTTACTCTTTGCTCATTCCCTCCCTCTTAGCCTCTTCTTATTATTTCTCCTTCTATTATGGCTCACTTGGAAGAATTGTCGCCAAAACATTTTGACAATGATGAATACCTTGTTAATGATAAGTATGATTCCTTTAGTAGTTGATTTTTCATTTCTCCATGTGTCTTTTCCTACTTTATTGTGTTTGTATGATTTGTTTCATTGTTCCACCTCTTTATGGATGACTCATGGTACCCATATTTATAGATGATAACATATGAGAAGAGGGACAACATGTTTCTATGTCTTATATATGGCGTTTAATGCTTCTATTTGTTTCCAATATTCCATTATGTTTACTTTTGTTCCTTCTCATATACCCTTTGATATATAAGTATTTTGAGGACAATGTATAGAATTGGGGTGCCAATTTCTCCTTCATGTGGATCCACAAGTTTAGGTATCCCTGTGATTCTACTTCACCTATTTTTATGTTATCTCTAATGCTCCATCTTCTCTATTCCATTATAACTCTTTGTACTTTCCTCATCTTGACATTTTGGGGATGATGTGAAGTACTAAGGTAACCCATATCTTTCTCATGTTGACCCAAATAGGACATGCCCAAGATCCATCTTGTTTGTTGTATATCGCCTCTTTATCCCTACTTGTTGCTTTAAGATTATTATTATATGAAATGGGGGATTATGAGCCATCATGGTGATCACAATAAAATACCCTCCCCATTATGGACCCCATTCCCATATATATATATATATATATATATATATATATATATATATATGCTATTGGATTCCCTACGTGTAGTATATCTCTTATGTGAACTTTTTGTACAAAACATTCCTATTTTCTCAACTTTTTTTCTTGATATTCTCCCCTTTTGTAACTTTTAGGTTTTATTTCTACCTAATAATATCCTTATGATCTATTTTTTTATTTCTACATTGTCTTGTATGTTGATGTCATTATTTCTAATTTTTCCTTATGATTACTCTAGTTCTACTATTACACTCCTTTCCATTTCTTTAACTTTCAATACTATTTTTCTTACTATTTAATATATATGTCCATGTTGTATAGGCACTTTGTCTTGTTACACTCTTTTGATGGATGATTTTATACCATTTTATAGTACATTATTACTTCCACTATGTCCAAGCCCATGATTGATAGATCTATCAAAACCATATATCTTGAGAGTAATTATATCTTGTCCATTGATTTTGGATGACATTCAATGACTTAAGTTACAACTCTTTTGGCTATGCAATTGAATAGTTTTTATGATTCCATGTTACCTAGCCTAATTGACTTCTATAAATTAATAGATTTTTATAGTGTGCACCCTACCTATCCATAGATCTAGTATAACCATTGATCTTAAAAATGATAAATTTGAGTTGTTGAAAAAGATTCAAGTTCAAACGAATTATCCAATTCATGGAAAAGTTTTGGTTTTTAAATGAAAAGAAACATGGGCCAAATATTAATGGAAGGTTTCCATTAGAATAAATTTTGTGTAATTTTGTAAGCTTTGTTTACATCTGGGTACATATAAAATGTTGTGCATAGAGTGATGTGTTGAAAATTAATGGTACAGATTGATGGGGAGGGATGAAGCATTGATTATCTATCTAAGTGAATGATCTAAGGAGATTAATAGTGGATATATAAGGTAACACTGTGAATATTTATAAAAAAAGGCATGTGTGATCAAAGATTCTTAGTTATGAATGAAGGAGATGGAAGAATAAGAAATAGTTCATTAGTAAATGCTTTTACCAAAGAGGGTAATTTTTTGGAATCTTGATTGATAGATCTATCAAAACCATATATCTTGAGAGTAATTATATCTTGTCTGGTGATTATGGATGACATTCAATGACTTAAGTTACAACTCTTTTGGCTATGCAATTGAATGGTTTTTATGATTCCATGTTACCTAGCCTAATTGATTTCTACAAATTAATATATTTTTATAGTGTGTACCCTACCTATCCATAGATCTAGTATAACCATTGATCTTAAAAATGATAAATTTGAGTTGTTGAAAAAGATTCAAGTTCAAACAAGTTATCTAGTTCATGGAAAAGTTTTGGTTTTTAAATGAAAAGAAACATGGGCCAAATATTAATGGAAGGTTTCCATTAGAGTAAATTTCGTGTAATTTTGTAAGCTTTGTTTACATTTGGGTACATATAAAATGTTGTGCATATAGTGATGTGTTGAAAATTAATGGTACAGATTGATGGGGAGGGATGACGCATTGATTATCTATCTAAGTGAATGATCTAGGGAGACTAATAGTGGATATATAAGGTAACATTGTGAATATTTATAAAAAAAGGCATGTATGATCAAGATTCTTAGTTACGCATGAAGGAGATGGAAGAATAAGAAATAGTTCATTAGTAAATGCTTTTACCAAAGAGGGTAATTTTTTGGAATCTTGAACCATTGTAAACAAAGCAACAATATCCATATGGTAGTATATGATTCATTTATATATATATCTATGGAACATTTTGGCCATTCTCCCTTTATCTTCTAAACTTTTGATTTTCACATGATTCATTGATTTGTACAAGGATTAACTACCCTAGGTATTAGATTTATCACATAGGCCATGTGAGCATATATTTTTCAACTTGCTAAGTAATGTATTACAATGCATGAGGTAAGAGTATCTTTGTTGATTAGACCTTCAAATTATCAAAATTTTCATATGAGGCTTGATTAAACATGCTATATCATCTAAGGTGGATGTAGTGCCCATATGATCCACATGCTCTCACATAAGCATGTACACTATCAAACAATGGAACCAAAATGCACCAATCCTACATGTAACTCCTTACACCATGATGTGCATATGCATGCAACTCTTACCCATGAAATTCTTAGAACTCATATGCAAACTTTTTCATCATGTACGATTTGTGTGATGCCATGGATCATGCCACACAACATTATAAAAAATATATCTATGTTTAATGTCACACTTGCATTAGCACACACAATGTGCATAATTTAGGACTCGACACTAGATATTGCACAAAACATCATGTAACACTATGAAATTGACTCATGCATCTTCTAGAGCCATTTCATGTCATGTTTCTTATCAATACAATACACAACCATAATCCTAATCATCACAGGATCAAGAGTCATAGATGGAAGACCAAATAATTCAACTTTCATAATGAACTCCTTCATCATAACCATTTAGATTATAAGTGTATATCTAAAAAATAATCGATAGGAAGAGATATGAGATTTATCTACCAAACATTGCAAATACACAACCACACATCTCCATGAGAGTGTGTCATGTATACAACATGTAGATTAATATAAAAATCCATTCTAGTTTGTGTATTCATCTTTGTCTAAAATATTGTCTCCATATTGATTTTACACACTTACAACACATTTAGGCTCTCACTTGGAGTGTTATCCCTTATACCATTTAGGATATAGATAATTGGTATTGGAGTAGTTCACCTTTAATGCCTTACTAATCAAGATTAGATTATCTAAGCCTTGTACATCAAACCACAAGATCTATTAGATTACTTTAAAAGTCATTTCAAATACATTTAGATGATGAAACTATATAATGTAGTTGACACACTGATGGAAAAGATCATACTAGAAAGTCTCTTTTAGAATAATAGGCCTTTTGATTTAGCTAGTTCATAGATGTCCTCAAATAGTGATTCTATCAACACATTTTTTGGGTAAATATTTTGGTAGCTAAGTTCCCCTCAATTCTAGCTAAATTTATGCATTCCTATGTTTAAGAGTAAAGTTGATGTAGATGTTATAGTATAACTAGTTTGATTAGTTAGACTCATAAATGAATGACTATTTAATGAGGAAAAGATTAATATTGTGCTTTTTATAGTCTATTTTCCCATCAAGAACTAGTGGCAAACCCATGCAATTTGGGAGGAAGACTAGATAGGAGAAAGATCTAATCCTACCTAGGAAAAGTTTGTATAATCCTTTAAGGATGAATACTATCCTAAAGATTTCTATGATGACTAATACAATCAATGAAAAAATTACACCAAGGACATGACTAGTTAGTTTGCATCTTAAATGATGTATTCCATGATATCTATACAAATTTGGGAACATTCAAGTCAAAGAATCATAGATTCCTCAAGTATCACAACAACTTGCACCCATTCATTCACTACAAATTTAAGCTAGTTAAGGTCAAGGTTATAAGAGAAGTGAATTCCTATAATTGAGGAGGAGTCAAAACTAAAGAAAAAATAGCAACAAACAATCCATACCAAATAAAATGGTTTGGACAAGAGAAATCCATCCAAGATAGGTAAATGGTGAGACAAACAAAAATCTAGAAAACACTCCAACACATAGTTCCATGTGTAGAAGAATTTGTTCATGCATGTAGAAGCAAAAGGTCCATAGGAGGTTGAGGATAGATGTCTTGACACTATCTCCCTTTGATGGTCATTTTGTCATTGATGTCAAAAAGGGTTTGGTTAGGTGTTGTGATAGTTGTGAGTGATTAGTCATCATGTTCATGATAGTACTTCAAGATATGAGGAGATTAGTTGAAGGAGTTTAGTTGAATATTGAAGGTTTGATGTTTATGATAGTCTCATCTTCATGGTTGACAAGTGACCTTTGCAGAGAAAGTAATGGGCAGTGTTGTGAAGTTGCAATACAGTGGCAATTATGATGTGCAAGTGTTTTTCATGATTTGTTGTAGACATCCATTCTTAAGGACTTCATCATGTTGTTTCATATGTTGTGGTCTTCTCTCAATTAGGTGTGGTATGTGTTTCATGTTGATGTTGTTTCATACCGTGCTTCAATGTGCTCATTATCAAAGTTTCAATGTGCTCAATGTGTGCTCATGATGTTGTTTCAATGTGCTCATTATCTTCATGATAAGATGGTGATGCAGCAAGATGGTCATTTTACTCATACATGTTGCTCATACACATTTTGGACCACATGAGTTCATATACATTATGATATTGAGATGCTTGATGCTTATCAAAGTTGTCATTAATGTCAAAAGGTCTTGCAGGTTCACATGGTGTTGGTATTGATAGGAGTTGTTCATGGTTTGATATCATTGATATGATTGTCTCTTGTTTCAATTCATGATTCAAGACCTCAGAATGAAGGGCAGCTTGTGAAGCTTTATCAAGTATCATCAAGATTGTACTTGTGACAAAGGGTCATCTATTAATCTCAGATCATCACTTTAATGGAATCAAGGGTTGTCATGATGGTGAGATACCATATTTGTATACCATGTTTGATGGTGTATCATTATGTTAGTGATGCATGCTTACAAGAATTTACATGGTTTGGACTTCATTCAGGATATCTTCAAGGTATAATATTAAGTTGATAGTGCAAGAGTGTCTTAGAGCAAGAATATCAAAGTTAAGTTGCAAAGAACTTGTTGGGTTTAGGGTTTAATGGTGCTTTGGTTTCATGAGTTCATATTGGTGCTTGTGAGATGAACATGTTTCAAGAGGGTTCATGATGATTAAGGATTCATATTGGTTTTTGTGAAATATGATGATCCTCATAGTATTCATAGTCCTAGGTTGATCTCAGGTTCATAGATGATGATGTCTCTATGTTATGGTGTTCAATAGTCTCCTATGTTTGGTTTACTTCTATTGTATACTCTTTCTCTATGCTTGATCATGGTGGTGTTTGATGCTGATAGAGTTGTTAATGACATAGAGAGAATTCATTAACTCTAGCATTTGTATTAGAAATTGAAAGGTCAACCTTTTGGTTTAACGACAATCGTGGGCCAATAATTGGTATCGGAGTGAAAGTTCATGGGTTCGAATCCCCTTGGGCTAGCACTGGGGGGGAGATTGTTGGAAAGTTGGTGATTTCAACTCCCAATAGGTTGGTGCCATGTTTAGCATAGCCTCAGGATTCGTGTGAGGCCTACACTTTTTCATTTCCGTACATGTGACTATTTAGCTTACTGTTGTTGGTATTTTTATATTTATGGGATTGTTGTTCCCAGATTTTTAAACTATTAAACCTTATTATGTTAAAGGAAAATTAATTGGGTGATGTTAGTTAGATGTTTGCTTTAAGAGAAAACAAATTGGGTGATGTTATATAGATGTTTATTCTATTAGGAAAACTAATCGGGTTTAATGTTTACATTACAAGAAAACTAATTGGGTGAGGTTAGATAGAAAATTTTCATGTGATTTCATTATGTTTATAAGAACTATGGTATGCTTTAGAAATGCATGTATAAAATTTGCTTCGGCTATGATATGTATATGTGGAATTAACTTTGAGATTGAGTGTGCAGGTATTTTTAACAAAACCACAGATACAAGAGATTATTCCACACCTTATGTCATAATCCCTTGTGAAGCCGATCTAGTTCCATGAGGAACCAAAATCAACTCTATGTTTGGTGCAATGTTGTAATATTGTCTTGCATGAGGTTGAATGGGTTAGGTCTACCCTTTTGTAAAATTGAATTATGATTTGTGTTGTAAGAATTGTATTTGAATTTCATTTATTTAATTTAAAATTTTGAGACCCTTTTCTTGTGTCTTAACTTGACCCTGGGTGTCTTAACTAAGTTTAAATTGACCCTAGGTTATACCCCATGGGTCTAGGGTCACTTTTGACTTGGGTAACCCTTAGTTAACCTCCGTATTGTCACCTTAACTTCACAGTGAAGTTAAGTGACGAATTTAGAGGCATGGGAAGGATAGGATGAGTGAGATCAACACTCAAGCCCATCCTTTCTCCATTTCCAAGGCTTGAAATGACTCCATGGTCCACCAATAATGGAGGGGCTTATCTTCTTGTCCCCTCACCTTTGGTGAGAATCCCCATGAAGTGGTGTGGTCCTTCATGGGTGGGAATATTTTTTTTAATTCCACTTGGGATAGTGGAAAAAGGAGTGGGGTTATTTAAATATTACAATCTTAAAAAATTCATAAATATTACAATCTTTAATTCATTTTTGTCCTCACATGTGAATTTAAAATTCACAAATAATGTGAGCCCTTGATGTCATAATCCACTCTTCCCCAAAAAATAAATTTTTAATTCATCCACTATGAATTTAAAATTCATAAATAATGAGAGCCCTTGATGTCATAATCCACTCTTCCCAAAAAATTAAATTTTTAATTTATCCATTATGAATTTAAAATTCACAAATAATGAGAGCCCTTGATTTAATAATCCACTCTTCCCAAAAAAATGAATTTTTAATTCATCCACTATGAATTTAAAATTCACAAATAATGTGAGCCCTTGATGTCACAATCCACTCTTCCCAAAAAAATGAATTTTTAATTCATCCACTATGAATTTAAAATTCACAAATAATGTGAGCCCTTGATCTCAACTCTTGATCCTCACCTTCCATTCCTTTTTCAAAAAATCTATAAATAAGACCCTTCTCTAAGCAATTAGGGAAGACTTGATTTTTGCAGGGGAACTTCATTCTTATAGGGGAACTTCATTCTTGCAAGGGGACTTCATTCTTGCATTCTTATCATGCCTAATTTCCTCTAGGAAATCTTCTTCTAGCATCCTCATAATGCCCAATTCCTTCTCTATTCTCCTCTTCATAGCCTCATAATGCCGAAATTATTCTAGCCATCCTATATCCTCCATTCATTATCCCTTGCTTGTGATCATAGAGAGATTGTTTTGTTTGAGGAGAGATTGGGAGAAGATACTAAGTGTGGAGTTCTTCATCAACTTCATCCATTAAAGGGCTTTTTAAGGTTGGATTTCATGGCTTTTCCTTTGTATTTCTATTTGTTACATGAAGGATGTGTGAAAATTATTTATTTGGATTTCATGGCTTTTCCCATGTATTTCTATTTGTTGCATGAAGGATGTGCGAAAATTATTTATTTGTTGCATGAAGGATGTGTGAAAATTATTTATTTTGCTTGTGTTGTAAATTTTGTTAATGTGGGGAAATTTTATTGGGTTGTTGACAAAGCTTCTTCCATTTGGGAGAAATGCTCATCAATTATGGGGTGTTGACAAAGCATCTTCCACTTGGGAGAAATGCTCATCAAGTGTGGGGTAAGGGAGGAGTGATCCTCCTTGAGTGCATGCCTTGTTTCTTTTGAGATGTTGAAAGCCTTGAGGGCTTTTGTGTGAATTTGAGAAAATTGGTTATATGGCTTGAGAGCCAAACATGATATTTCTTGAAATCTAATGATCTTGTTTGGCTTGAGGCCATGAAAAAAATTGTGTCGCATTATTGTGAAGGGTGGTACTCTAGAGTTGAGTGTGTCCACTCTCTTACCCCTCTGTAAACTCACCTTTGTTGAGTTTTTGTGTTGTGTAAATATCCATGGGTGTATGTGTGTTCCGGTGTGTTATTTTTTTTTACCTGTTGTGAAGTGGATTTGGATTCCCTAGGTGTGTGGATAATCTCCCTAGCTCAAGGGTGACCCTCTTGTAGGTCTATGGTAGGGAGGAGAGTAGCTTGTGTGGTGTTTCTTCCCTTGTGTGTTATGCAGGTATTCTTGGAGCTATTTGTGAAGTTTGGAGAAGTTTCTCATGTTGGGAAAATATTTTATTTTCCTTTACTCTTAAGGATTAGTGACTACATCCTGGTTATTTGTCAAAAGGAGAAAGTTATCTCCCTATTGCTGTATAAATTGGTATTTTGAAGTTGGGAAGAAATCCTCTATTTTTGGGTTGATGTTTGTATTTCTATTGTTCATTAAGTTTTACCATTTTAAAATGAGGAAAGGAAGAGAAAATTTGCTTTTAAAAGGATATTAGACTCGTCTAGTTCCTTCCTCTTCTACTTGCAAAGTTGTGAGTTAGTTGATGTTTTAATAAAGTTTGTAAAAGTATTATTTTTGTGCAAGCTTAGTAGAAATATTAGTTTTAAATTTTGTTATAAGTCAAGTTGTAATTTTGCTACCATGAAAGAAATGAAATTTGGTTTGCAGTTTTGCTTTTGAAATTACCACCACCTTGAGGTTCTCTTCCTATGATGGGGACCATTTTACTATTCACTTTTCACTATTTACTATTCACTTTTCACTATTTACTATTCACTTTCCACTAATCACTATTCATTTTTACTATTCACTATTTACTTTTACTATTCACTTTTCACTATTCATTGAAGGCAAACTATATGTAGTTTAAAACATTTGACTTGAAATAGAAATTTTAATCAAATAAAGTGAGATTTATTTATGCATAATGTATAATACGAATTGAATAGATGTTTAAACTCAGAGTTGCAATTCAGAAATACATTATTTATACAATTACAATTTAAAAAGAGCATAGGTAAATATATTTTAATTTTAAGGAAGAGTTTCTCAGAAGTTTTAACAATTATCCTAAATTAAATGTCAGGAAAATGAAGAGGAAAGTATGATCCCTTCATTTACAAAGGACACTGAAAATAAACACAAATAAGCCATCACAGGAATTCCATGAGTGGCCATTTTAAACTCAACTGTAGATTTAGAGAATAAACGTCCAATAAAAAAAGAGAAAGAGAAAGAACAGCTAACCTTGGGAAACAAAGAGGAGAAAATGCACGGCATTTCCGAATAGGGCTAAGAGAACTAAGTAAGTTTAACCTACCGTTAATCCTGTTTAGGAACAGGTTGAGTATTAAAATTAATTCAAACATTGAACTAAAACCTAGAATGAAACCTTAGGGGGACTGAGTCAAGTGAAGTTAACCAACCCTGTGTAAATGATCGAGTTTACCAAGAAATTAGGAATAATGTAAAGGATGTAGTGTTATTGCTGTTTGATAAAGAACGTGAAGAAAAAGAAAATAGGATAACATAAGAAGATCTTGCACAACGGGAAGGGAAATGAGATAGAAATACAATCAAAATTAAATTTCAGAGAAATACTAAAATGAACGTGATAGAAATACAATCAAAACTAAATTCCAAGAAAAGGAAGAGAGGGCAAATGAATGGGCTTGGTTGAAAATGCTAAGTCTGAAGGATGAGAAATTAATATTAAATTCCAGAAAATGGAAAGAAGAATTAGATGATCGTGCTTTGCTAAAAAATGATCTATCACCTAAAACAATTCATGAGATTAACCTAGGTCAGGAAACCACGCATTTCCTTGCGTAGGGTGTACGCACATGTATTTGGTACGCCGCCGCCGACAACATGTAGTGGAAAATTTTTGGTATTTCGTGTCATGACCACATGGCGCATGTGGACATGACACGTGTGATGCATGTTGTGACCACATGGGAAATGTGGGCATGACAATTCATGACATGGACTAATCGCCTCCTGTGGATTCATTAACTCTAGCGTTTGTATTAGAAATTGAAAGGTTGACCTTTTGGTTTAACGACAATTGTGGGCCAACACCCTCCATTCAACAATTTCACAACATTTTTGCTAGATGAAAATGTTGAGTGTCTATCCCATTTGTAGATGTGTGTGAAAGGGAAGCCATTAGTTCTTTTGGTTGATTCTTATAGAATGATGAACCTCATTTTTAATCTATTATCATGTGCTTGAATTTTACAACCATGCCTAATTTGTAAGCTTATAGTTAGGGATGAATTAGCTTTTACAACACTATAGGTATACATGTCACACACCAATTCCACTTCTAATATGTTATTCATCATTTCCAAAAGGAGCTAGAATGTGATGTCACACTAATTGATTCTAGTGAGATTATTGTTGGGAATCTATATCTACATTATTGATAAGGTTTCCACATATCCAATCCTTAGAATATCAAAATCTTAGTGAGTGGTAAGAAATATCCAATTCTTGAAGTGTTTCCACAAGTCAAACATGTCACATAGTATCTACACCAGATTGTACAAGTTTCTTTCACCACAATAAAGAGGCTTATCTTTCAAGAAGGGGTTAATGATCCATGTGCCCCTTTATAAGCATGCACACTATAAAACATTGGAACCATAGAGCACAATCCTACATGTGGCTCCTTCATGATACAAAGGAGGGGTTCTAACTCAGTCTAATGTAGGCATATTTCACAACAATGGGCTCCATAAGCCACTTCTACAAGTTTCACAAGCAACCTCCTCAAGGCAACTTCCTCCTTCAAGGGCACAACTTGGGTTTCCAAGTTCTCTGACCTCACAAGGTTACCACAGGCCTCTTTACACCTCAGGGACCCAAACACACCCAAATCAATCCCTTACTAAAGTCTGCCTCAATTCTTTTATCTCTTGGTCAAACTCCATTTGATGGACAAGAAGCTTTGCAATAGAAATTAAAACCCATTACACAGAAATAACACTATTTTAGAAAGAATACTTTCGTACATCCTATACAAAACCAACTTTTATCATTTAGGTATTAGAATAAATTACATATTTGGAAACTAGAAACAAAATCATATATTTCATATTTTTACACTATGTTAATATTATATGTGTAAGTGCCTCAAAATTTTACTCCAACTATGACAAGCTTTGATTTTTAGGAAAAAGACTTCCACTGTTTGGCCAAATAGTGGATTCAACTTCTTGCACTCACCTCTCTATTCTAAATTTGTTCATCTCTCTCTTAGGATTGGATTTACAAATCTGATTTCCCATTTCTCTAGGTTTTGATTTTATCACCAAGTTGGATTAGGGCACTAGTCATCTTTTGGAAAATTCATCATGCTTATAATGAGTTATCTCCTTCACTCTTTATAGTTATTTTAAGTTATGTTGTTACTAGTCTATGTAAATTCATTAATATTTATCTCTACCAAATATTTTGAGAACCTACACTTGTCTTTATATTTTTAGTAGATTTATGCATGTTCTAGATTTACACAGGTTACACATGAATTAGGAAATTGTAAATGATATTATAATTGGGGATATTAACCTAGTTGTGCATCTTTGGTTTCTTTGTAACTTGAAATTAATCTATTATTCAAAATTTATAGTCTAAAAGATTGGTAATCCAACGTAAGTGGTATTTAACGACAATCTTTGAGATATCTTTATGGACAAGGTATGGTTAAGCCATGTGACCATGTTATTTTATTTATATTTAAAAATATCTTATAAGATATTTAGGAGCATGCTCCTTGTCCTAGGATAGCCAAAAGTGTAAAATATTTTCTTGCTCTTGTTAGTTGTCCTAAACTACTTATTATTGTTACACATATGGTTCCTATGGTTGTGTTGTTTATCATTGATGTCAACACTGTCACAAGGTTGTCATTGATGTCAACACTATCACAAGGTTGTCATTGATGTCAACATTGTTATGAATGTGTAATAGTGTTCATAGTTATATGTAATGTTCCTGAAGAAGATATATTCATATGGGAATTAGAGGCATCAATGTTCATAGTTGGATGTAATGTTCTTGAAGAAGATATATTCAGATGGGAATTAGAAGCATCAAGAAGACACATTAATATGATAATTAGAAGCACTAAGATATGGTACTGATGGACTAAGATATGTTGTATGATCTCTTCTACTATCCCTAAGAATGCACGTGTTAAGGAAAAGAAGATTTAGCCTTTGGAAGTTGGTGATAGTCTCTATTTTAGAATGACCATCTTTGAAGACTATCTGGAAAATTGCTCAACATTTCTAATAGTTTGGCTTTGGACCTTTGCAGATTGGAATATAGCTTAATGTAATGACAAATCTTACATATTCCAACTTTTATGATGTTTGGACTATCGAAAGTATGTTTTGCAAAAGATAGAGTGAAGACAGTGTTGGTTTTGTGAAGACAGTCACTACATGGAAGCAGCATGCTCTGCATTCCTCCGCATTTGTAGATTTGGCTATGTGGTTTTGAAGGTATGTTAAGACTATAGTGAAGATGATAATTTGAGAGATTCAAATCATTTACCCTTCCACTGTGTAAGTTGTGCATGATAGAGTATCGATATGTGTTCTAGTAGAGTAAGCCATGTTGAAGGATTGATGGAGTGCTCCACATTCCCCCACAAATGAATGATTTCCCTTGTAGTTTTGAGGACATGTTTCTAGATGTGTATTATATGCTTCTTTTTAGTTTCAAGGTTCTTGGTGGTCCGCAACTTAGTTTTTAAAATGGCAGTATGTTGCAGTGTGTTTCAGATGATAGAGTGTTCTCAAAGTTAATGATTGAAGCTATGTGGCATAATTCTTTGATGTGTGGTGGCAAAGGAGTGTTTGAGGATGTTTTATGAGTCATGTGGACTCATATGGAAAAGTTTCATGAAGATCTTTCTTGTTTCTAGTACCGCACAAGGTTTTTCAAGTTGATGTGGTTGTTATACTTCAAGTCTTCATATGTTTTCCTTAAATCTATCCTATTTTCAAATGAACAGAGTGTGTAGATGTAATTCCTTGGTGTTTGAAGTTGTGAAGGATATTTTGGACCTGGTTAAGCAAGTTTTGGGGTTCGTAAGGCTTGGATCTTCTATTGGTATAACATGTGGTTTCTCCTAGGACCTATCGTCTACACATTTCATATTATGTGTTGTCTGGCCGAGTTGTAAATGTATTTTTCATGTTGTATCAAGACAAAAAGTTATGTAATCAATGTAATATCATGTATAAATAGTGAATCAAATTGAGTCAGGAGAGTATGATTGCAAGTTGATTGAAAAGGTTTGCAAGTTGATAAAAGCAGAATAAATGCATTATTGATATGCAATTGAAGGAGAAAGAGTAGATGTTGTTGGTGTTGTTTGGATTCATCTTGAAGACATATTTGTGAGAGTGATCAATTATAGAGTGTGCCTAATTGATTAGATCTTCAGAAGAAAGTGTAAAGAGGTAGAAGTGCAATCATCAAAAGTGTGAGCTTCAATGTCAGTTTTCAAACAGTAGAAATACTGTCATACTGTAATCTCTTGTAAGTGTGTTCTCATTTCAGAGAGTAGATGCTTCCTTTAGAGTGACCCTAAAACAAATTCATCATGGAGTCAAAGCTTCCTTGGGAGTGACCCTAAATCAAAGTTACTTAGGGAGTAGTAGCTTCCTTGGGTTATAGCCCCTAAAACAAAGTTATTATTTAAGCTTCATATATTGTGAGTTAATCCTCACCACGGTTTTTCCCTTCTAGGGATTTCCACATATATCTAGTGTTATGTGTTGATGTGCACTATGTTATTCTTTCATGTTGATATTGTGATGCTTAAAGTTTAATCTATTCTGGATAAGTTGAAGTTGTTGACATTGAAAATTGTTTAAATACTGATTCACCCCCCTTTGAATATTCTTGTGTGTCTAACAATTGGTATCAAAGCCAAGTTCCTCTAAGGGAAGCTCAACCACTTGAGGAAGGTTTGGGATGGCACAAGGTGGATCCAGTAAGATGCCTAGGTTTGATGGAACGAATTATGCTTTTTGGAAGATAAGGATGGAAGCTTACATCAATTCTCTACAGTGTGGAGTTTGGGATTCTGTCAAGAAAGGTTACACTGTTCCTACTACTATTCCTAAAGATGTAGATGAAATCAAGTAATATGAAAATAATGCTAAGGAAAAGTTTTCCATCATGAGTGGATTAGCTGATTTAGAACTTTCAAAGGTGATGAGTTGCAGTTCTACTCAAGAAGTTTGGGACAAACTTGAAACTATTTATGAAGGAGATAAAAAGGTAAAGAAACATAAGATGCAAATATTTAAAAGCATATTTGAAACCCTAAAGATGGAAGAGGATGAAAACATTTTTGGATTTATGCTATGGGTGAATGAAGTGGTCAATGGCATCATAGGCCTTGGTGGTAAAATAAAAGAGGATGAAATTGTGAAGAAGGTTTTGGGATCTCTTCCCAAATCTTATATTCATAAGGTATCTGCTATTGAGGAGTCGATAGACTTGGATACATACACTTTAGACAAAATTTTTGGTACCCTGACTAGTTTTGAAATGAGAGAGTTTGATAGTGATGTTCCAAAGAAACAAGCTGCTTTCAAAGCCAATAAAAAAGACAAAGGATGAAACTACTGATGAAGATGAAATCCCTAATGATGTTGAAGCAAATTTTGTAAGAAATTTGAAGAAAGGCTCTAGCAAATATAAAGGTAAGTTACCCTTCAAATGTTTCAATTGTGGAAAGGTTGGTCACTTTGCTTCTAAATGTCCTTTTAAAGAAGCTAGGAGAAGTAACATAAATAGTAAATTCAAAAGGAGTGTATTTTCCATAGAAGACAATTGTTCTTCAAAAGATGAGGATCATGATGATTCAAATGATGAAACACTTTTCCTGGCCTTGAGTGTTGGTGACAAAAAGGATGATGTTGGAAAATGAGGAAAAATTGATACCTTGCAAACAATCTAGAACAATGAAAGATCAATGGTTGTATCGACTGCCTTCCATGCAAAAGAAGAAACCAAATCTTAGGTTATTGATAGTGGTTGTTCAAATCATATGATTGGTGACAAAGAGAAGTTTATCAGCCTTAAGAAGTGGGATGGTGGAGCTATCAAGTTTGGAGTTGATGAGTCACCTCAAATTTGTGGAAAAGGTGTCATAACTATTGATGGAAAAAATAGGACTGAGGATGTCCTCTATGTCAAAGGATTATAGAATGATCTTCTTAGTGTCAGTTAGATGTGTAGCATAGGTTCCAATCTTACTTTTCATGCCAATGGTTGTGAAATCAGGAAGGTAGGATCTGGAAAGCTAGTTGAAGAAGGTATCAAGACATGTGGTGATATTTATCTCTTGAAAGAGGTAAATGGAAGAACATGTCTGTTGGCTCAATCCAATGAGTGTTGGCTATGGAACAAAAGAATGGGACACAACAATTTTGATAATATTGTAATGGTGCAGTCACGGTAGGAGGGTTCATAGAATGAACAATCTGGATCGTGCAACAAGAGTAAACACAACGAAAACAACTCAAGAAATGGAACAAATGTAGATTTAGTCATTCAATATATCAAAGAATTCAAATACAATTTGGTCGGCATCATGCGGGCTTAGAATTGGGCTCAAAGGCTTGATTACATACATACGCAAGATAAGGCTTTGAAGCTCCCTTCGAATAAAACCCAAATTATCAGTTATCACTATATCATGAACTTGATAACTACTTTCCTAAGGATCTATTACATTTTTATATATCTAATTTAGATCAATAGATTCCTCCACGTCAGCCAAGGAAGATCACAAACTCCAATGAAGAGTTGTAACATGTTCACAGATAGGTCAGATCTAAATGCATAGTACACTTCCTCAAATGAATAGAACAATATGCAGACCCTTGGGGAAGGTCAGCCATGAACCAAAGGAGATTGAATGATGTTTCATTGAGATCTGCAAGTCAAGGAATGATCCACAAGCATTCTCTTTTAACTTATTGTCAGGAACTGTTAGAATGCTCTGCTCTGAAAAAATAGTTGACCTTCTGATAGCGATATCTTTCCAGTAACTGATCCAAATGCTCTAAATTCTTGATATGATGTAGATGAATGAATGTAGATGTTAAGTCTAGATCTGTAAGATGTGAAATGCCAAAACTAGACCACAAGCTAAAACTACTTCTGACTGAACTGCCTGAACTAAACTAGAAAATGAATGAACTGAAATGTAAACAAACTAAAATGTGAATGTATGAAAACTATTTTTGGTTGATGCAAGATTGCTCTTGAACCATGGATGCTCCTGCATTAGACATTCGGGGTTATTGAAAAAAAGTTAGTCCGTCACTTTGCTGGGGCTAGAGGAGAACCAAAATGGTCCACCTCAGCCTGAGAAATCCATGATGAATCTTCTTCTAGTCTGCCTTTCCACTTCACAAGATATTCTTTGTATTGTCTTCCTCTAGTGATGCGCCCAACTCTACTGTCCAAAATGTCTTCAATATGTTTCGATGCTTTGTGTGGTAACTGCTTCTTCAAGTCTTCTTCCATGTTGTCACTAAACTCTACTTCATGATACTAATAAAGATCTACAATGTTGAAAATAGGTGATATACCCAATGTCTCAAGTAGCTTCACTTCATATGCATTTCCTGAATCAAATTTTTTGAGTAACTTACAAGGTCCAAACTTCTTCATCTTCAACTTGTTATATGTCCCAACTAAAAATCTTTCTTTTCTCAAGTACACCATTACTTCATCTCCCACTTCAAATTCCTTATGTCTTCTCTTCTCATCAGCCTTCTCTTTGTACTTAGTGTTCATATCCTTCAAATGCTTCTTCACCTGATTTTGTACTGTCTTCATATGGTCTGTAACTTCTTCTGCTTCTACACTCCTCTTTTCTTCTATACTGATATCTCTTAGTTCTGCCACTCCTCTAGGATTCACTCCCGTAACGATCTCAAAAGGTGTTCTTCTGATACTCCTATTTACTAAATTATTGTATGCAAACTCTGCTTGTGAAAGAATCAAATCCTAACTTCTGGCTTTGTCTCCAACCAAACATCTCAACAAGTTTCCCAAACTCCTATTCACTACCTCTATTTGTCCATCAGTCTGTGGATGAAAAGTTAAACTAAACTTCAAATCCATCTTCATCTTCTTCCAAAGTGTCCTCCAAAAGTATCCAACAAACTTTGTATCCCTGTTTGAAACTATACTCTTAGGTAATCCATGTAATCTCACAATCTCTTTGAAAAATAGGTCAACTACATGCACTGCATCAGTTGTCTTCTTACAAGGTATGAAATGAGCCATCTTTGAAAATCTGTCAACCACTACAAATATTGAATCATGTCCTCTCTGTGTCTTAGGTAATCCCATTTCAAAATCCATGCTTATGTCTTCCCAAGGTCTCTCTGGTACTGTCAAAGGTTTATACAATCTAGTATTCTAACTACCTTCTTTTGCAACTGGACAAGCTCTAAAACTTTGCACAAATATTTGAACATCCTTATGTATTTGAGCCCAAAAGTAATTTTCACTCACCAAAGCCACTATCTTATCAATGCTAAAATGTCCTGCCAATCCGCCACTATGCTTCTCCTTGATCAAATTATCTCTCATTGAACTTCTAGGTATGCACAACTAACTTCCTTTGAATAACATATCTTCTTGAATGAAATAGTCCAACCACTTACTTCTATCTATCACAACAGTTTCCTTACATGTTTTCCAAGGTTTTGCAAAATTAATGTCTCTTTCATACATGTTCTTCAATTCATCAAAACCCAAAACTTCAACTCTCATCTCTATCAACAAGTTTCTTCTTCTACTTAAGGCATTAGCAACTTTGTTTGATTTTCCACTCCTATGCTTCAATACAAAAGTATAACTCTACATGAACTCTTCCCACCTCATATGTCTCTGATTCAACTTACCTTGACTGTTCAAATATTGCAAAGCTTGATGATCTGTATACAAAACAAACTCCTTAGGCAACAAATAATGTCTCCACTTCTTCAAGGCTTGAATTATGGCATAGAACTCTTGATCATAAACTAAATATCTTTTCTTTGCATCATTCAACTTCTCACTAAAATAATCTAAAGGTCTACCTTCTTGACTTAACACTACTCCAATTGCATTTCCACTAGTGTCACAATCAACTTGAAATACCTTATTGAAATCTGGTAATGCCAAAACTGGTTTCTCTATCACTTTCTGCTTCAACAACTCAAAACTTTTATTTGCTCCCAATGTCCACTTGAAATCTTTTCTGTCACCTCTCATTGTCTCTTTAATAGGATTACAAACTGAACTAAAATTTCTGATGAACTGCCAGTAGAAACTATCTAATCCATGAAATGATCTAACCTCTCCAATGCTCTCTAGTGTAGGCCATTCAACAATTTCTCTCACTTTCTTAGGGTCCATCTTCAATCCTTCCACAAAAATCACAAATCCCAAATATACCAACTCCTCCTTCATGAAACTACACTTCTTGATGTTTATTAGCAATTTCTCTTCTTTCAGTCTCTGCAAAACTTGTCTAATATGCCACAAATGTTCTTTTGTCTTACTAAAAATCAGCATATCATCCAGGTATACAATCACAAACTTACCAAAGAATTTCTTCAAGACTTCATTCATCAATCTCATGAAAGTACTCAGTACATTTGTCAATGAAAAAGGCGTCACTAACCACTCATACAATCATTCATTTGTCTTAAAAGCAGTCTTCCATTCATCTCCTTCTCTG
Source organism: Cunninghamia lanceolata (assembly GCA_027924645.1). Classification (NCBI taxonomy): domain Eukaryota; kingdom Viridiplantae; phylum Streptophyta; class Pinopsida; order Cupressales; family Cupressaceae; genus Cunninghamia; species Cunninghamia lanceolata. The sequence goes on along the minus strand of BSBN01001396.1, from coordinate 1,870,488 downwards.
ATTCTAATATGATGGTATCCACTCTTCAAGTCTATCTTTGTGAAATATTTTTCTCCACTCAAACAATCCATAATATCATCCATCCTAGGTAAAGGAAATCTATACTTAACTGTGATCTTGTTTATTTCTCTAGAATTAGTACACATTCTCCATTCTTCATCCTTCTTTAGTGCTAGCACTACAGGTACTGTACAAGTACTCAAACTTTCTTTGATCAAACCTTTCCTCAACAACTCTTGTATCTATCTATTTAGTTCTTAATTCTCTGTCGGTGTCATCTGGTGTGCTACTTTGTTAGGCAAACTTGCTCCCGATATAAGATCCATGTGATGACTGATACTCCTTATAGGTGGTAATCCCTCAGGTACATTATCTGGTATGATGTCTTCATACTCTGTCAGCAACTCTCATATCTCATCTGGTTCAGCTTCTTTCTTCACTACTTCAGGCTTCTTAGGAATCAAGGCATAACACATACTTTCCTCTTTCAAACCATCCAAAAATTTCTTTCCATCTACCAAACAGTTTCTAGCATTTCCACATACCACATCTTTAAGATCATCTTCTAAAGGAATCAAAGTAACTATTTTCCCATTTTCTGTTATAGTGTAAGTATTCTTTCTCCCATCATGTATAGCTTTTCTATCATATTGCCAAGGTCTACCCAACAAGATATGACAAACATCCATAGGCATAATATCACACAAGACTTCATCATGATAAGATCCAATATGAAATTTCACCAAACATTGTTCACTCACCAATGCCTTATGATCATCTTGAATCCATGCTATCTGATAGGGCTTAGGGTGTTTCAATCTTTCCAACTTCATCTTAGGCACCATCTCCTCTGTAACTAGGTTATCTGAACTACCACTATCAATTACAACTTTACAACACTTACCTCTGGATCTGCATCTAGTTCTAAACAGACTTTTTCCTCTGTGATGGTTCCTCAGTTGCCTCTATTTGAAATAGTGCTCTCCTCATCACCAATGATTCTCCTTTTTTAGGTTTGCCAACAGAACTGGGTGATTCAACAGGTTCTTCTTCAACATAGGCTACTCTTCCACTATATTTTGTTCTCTTGCTTGTACTACCCTAATTAAACTCAAATGCTCTATGTCCTTCACCTCCATACTTGAAACAAGTACCTCTGAATGTCCTCTTATCAAATCCTCTTCCTTCTCTTTTGTATCCTTCACTCCGATATGCACTAGGGTTTCCTCTCCCGTAAAATTTTTTGTCATCTCTCCGATAAGCATCATCCTTCTTAAACGGGTTGTCCAACTTGTTCTACTCCATAAATGATCTATCATATCCAGAAAATGCTTTACCTCTCTGAAGTTTACCTCCTCTACCTCTTTGTCTCTGATCATGTCTCTTATTTAGCTTCTCTTCAACTTTCAGGGCAAACTAGTATGCTTCTTCCAAAGATGTCATCCTTACCAAACTTAGTTCTTCTTGAATGTTCAATCTTAGTCCATTGATGTATCTAGCCACTTTCTCCTTGCTTGCTTCACTATGTCCTATCCTTATGATCATCTTATGAAATTCTTCAGTATACTCCACATATTTCTCCTTTTGTCTTAGGTTCTGCAATCTTTTCAACAATTCCAACTCATAGTCAGCAGGTATGAACTAATTCTTTAACTTTGTCACCATCTGGTCCCACTTTGTAATCTTTTCTTTTCCTCTTCTATTTCTTTCCAACTGAACTTCTTTCTACCATATAGCATCATGTCCTTTCAACTTTGTCTTTACAAATTTTACCTTCTCCAGATCTTCAATCTCCTCATATTCAAAGTATTCTTCCATATCATTTATCCAGTCAATCAATTCTTTAGGGTTCAAATTACCAGTATAGTTCGGCATATCAACTCTAGGTCTCTTTCCTATCTTTGAGATAGCTCACAACATCTTTATCTGATCTAATTCCTCTTCTTCATTACCTTCTAGGCTTTGACTAGTTCATTCAGCAGATTGAAATTCTTCCTCATCATCACTTTCAACATTAGCTCTCAGTGTCAATCCTCTTCGCCTATCTTCTTCAACAACATCCAAATGAATTCACATTGTTCTCATCAGTTCTATCATCTCATTGATTCTATTAGCCATTGTACCAATAGGAGGAACTCTTCACGGCAGCATCTTCCTAGGATCAAGTGCAAACTACCTCAAGTTCGACGATCAGGCTACAAGTGACAACTACCTCTCAATCAGCAATCAGTTGCACACAAGTAACCTACCTCAGATCGGTGATTTTCTTACAACAATATCTTATGGAATCCCCTTTGTCGATTCACTCTAAAGATTTAAACTGTCGCTCTGATACCACTTGGTGTAATCATGGTAGGAGGGTTCACAGAATCAATAATTGAGATTGTACAACAAGAGTAAACAGAATGGAAACAACTCAAGAAATGGAACAAATGTAGATTCGGTCATTCAATATATCAAAGAATTCAAATACAATCTAGCCGGCATCATGCAGGCTTACAACTAGGCTCAAAGGCCTGATTACATACATGCATAAGATAAGGCTTTAAATCTCCCTTCGCATAAAATCTAAATTATAAGCTATCACTATATCATGAACTTGATAACTACTTTCCTAAGGATCTATTACATCTTTATATATCTAATCCAAATCAATACATTCCTCCACGTCGGCCAAGGAAGATCACAAACTCTAATGAAGAGTTGTAACGTGTTCACAGATAGGTCAGACCTGAATGTATAGAACACTTCCCCAAATGAATGGAACAATGTGCAGACCCTTGGGGAAGGTTAGCCATGAACCAAAGGTCATTGAATAATGTGTCATTGAGATCTACAAGTCAAGGAATGATCCACAAGCCTTCTCTTTTAGCTGATTGTCATGAACTGTTAGAATGTTCTGCTCTGAGAAAATAGTTGACCTTCTAATAGTGATATCTTTCTGGTAACTGATCCAAATGCTCTAAATTCTTGATATGATGTCGATGAATGAATGTAGATGCTAAGTCTAGATCTGCAAGATGTGAAATGCCAAACCCAGACCACAAGATGAAATTGCTTTTGACTGAACTGCATGAACTAAACTAGAAAATGAAAGAACTGAAATGCAAACAAACTGAAATGCAAATGTATGCAAAATGTTTTTGGTTGAAGCAAGATTTCTCTTGAACCAAGGATGGTCTTGCATCAGGTAAGAATCAACTCTACTCATGCAGTGAAAGATATGCCTAAGATAATCAAGCCTGTAAACACTGTATGCAAGGAATGTCAAATGGGAAAGCAGACAAAGACAAGTTTTAAAAGCAAGGAGTATTCTTCTTCAAAGTCATTGGAGCTAGTTCATAGAGACTTATGTGGACCTACAATAGTAAAGAGTCAACAAGGTGAAAGGTATTTTATGTTGCTCATTGGTGATTATTCTAGAATGACTTGGGTTACCTTCTTAAGTGAAAAATCTAATGCCCTTAGTAAGTATAAAGTTTTCAAAGCTTTGGTTGAAAATGAAATGGATACTAAGATCAAATGTTTAAGGTTAGGTAGAGGAGGTGTGTTTACTTCAAATGAATTTGAAAAGTTTTTTGAAGATCATGGTATTAGAAGGAAATTGTCTGCTCCTAGAACCCCTCAGCAAAATGGGGTAGTGGAAATGAAGAATAGGACTGTGCAAGAAATGCTTAGGGCAATGTTGAAAGATGCATATCTACTTGATATATACTGGAAGGAAGCAATTGACACTGTTGTCTATCTAACTAACAAAGTGCAGTTAAGGGTCAATAACACTAAGACTCATTATGAGCTGTGGTATGGAAGACCTCCCATTGTCAGATACTTCAAGATCTTTGGTAGCAAATGCTATATAAAAAGAGATGAAGACCTAGGAAAGTTTGATTCAAGAAGTGATGAAGGAATGTTTCTTGGTTACTCAACCAGAAGTAAGGCCTATAGATGCTACAACAAAAAGTTGGGAAAGATGATTGAAAGTACAAATGTTAAAGTAGATGAAGACCTATATTAGATCTCACAAGTTTTAGAAGACACCCAATTTGATATCTTTCCTTGAATTAAAGATGAAGAAGAAGTGAAAGAAGAAAAGGAACAAGAACTAGAGCGGATGACAAAGACCCCAACAAAGTATGTTCAAAAGAATCACTCAGTAGAATAGATCATTGGAGAAAAGAATGAAGGTGTACTGACAAGGAGAAGGTTTGCCAAGACACATGAGCAAGTAAACTTGTATTTGTTATGAAAAGTAGAACCTAAGACCTTTGCTGAAGCCAACAAAGATGATGGATGGATAAAAGCCATGGAAGAAGAATTGGAATGGATTGAGAAGAATCAAACATGGGAATTGGTTCCTAGACCAACAAACAAGAATATTATAGGAACAAAATGGGTGTTCCAAAACAAACTGAATGACGAAGGTGAAGTTATAAGGAAAAAAGAAAGATTAGTATGCAAAGGATACACTCAAGTAGAAGGCATTGATTTTGAGGAGACTTATGCTTTGGTAGAAAGGATGGAGGCAATCAAAATGTTCCTTGCTCTTGTTGCTCATAAGAACTTCAAAGTATATCAGATGGATGTCAAGTCAACTTTTCTGAATGGTGACCTAGAAGAAGAAGTATACATTGAATAACCTAATGGTTTCTAGATATCAGAAGATGTAGACATGGTATGTAGACTCAAAAAGGCTCTATATGGTCTCAAGCAAGCACGTAGGGCTTGGTATGCAAGATTAGACAAGTACTTACTTCAGCAAGGCTTCAAGAAAGGTACCACAGATAGTAATCTTTATATAAAGGAAGAAGGAAACATGATTTTGGTAGTTGCAGCATATATTGATGACATCATTTTTTGTGGAGATGATGATATGTGTAAAAGGTTTGTAGAGGAGGTGTAAAAAGAGTTTGAGATGTCCATGATTAGTGAAATGTGTTTCTTCCTTGGACTTCAAATTTTCCAACTAGATGGTGGTATCTTTATTTCTCAAGCTAAGTATGTCAAAGAATTGTTGAAGAAGTTTGGTATGGAGGATTTAAAACTAGTGAGTACTCCCATGGTCACTAGATATCACTTAAGCAAAGATGACGAGCCTCTAGAGGTGGATCAGACTGTCTATAGGTCTATGATTAGAGCATTGTTGTACTTGACTACTTCTAGACCTAACATTATGGACATAGTATGTGTGGTTTCCAGATATCAAGCCAATCCTAAGCAAACACATGAGAAAGTAGTGAAAAGGATATTCAGATACTTGAAAGGAACTCTAGACTATGGTCTATGGTATCTAAAACTTAATGACTTTGATTTGAGTGCATACACTAATGCTGACTGGGCTGGTTGTGTTGATGATAGAAGAAGTACAAGTGGTGGTGCTTTATTTCTAGGAAGTAGATTGGTTTCATGGTAGAGCAAGAAGCAAGATTAGTGTTCTTATCAACTGTAGAGGCAGAGTACATTCCAACAACCTCCTACTGTACACAAGTGTTGTGGATGAAGCAAACTCTAAAGGATATCAAGGTATTGTATGATGAGACTATTCCTATTTTGTGTGACAATACAAGTGCTATCAATATTTTTAAGAATCTAGTGATGCATTCTAGAATCAAAATTAGGTATCACATTTTGAGAGAGAAGGTTCTAGATAAGGAAGTGAAGTTGGAATATGTTCGAACAAAAGATCAAATTATAGATATCTTTACAAAGAACACCTTTGAGGATCTCTAGTAGAAGTTAGGGGTAATTACCCCTCCTTCTTCTTGCTATAGATGCATAGTGATGCATCTGTCTAGGGGGAGTTAATGTTATATCCTTATTTCCTAGACTGATGATGGCTACCTCTCAAGGGGAGCAGGTAGTGGTTGTTAATGATAGGGGGAGTTTGTTTGTTGCAATAAGTTATAACCTAAAGAAAAATGTGCAAATATGGTTGGTGATGAAGCTAACAGTAGTTTCCCTTTGTCCTTGATGTCAAAGGAGGAGAAATGTGCAATTATGTGTTGCCATTAATGCCTAAGGGGGAGATTGTTACACAAATAGTTCATATGGTTGTGTTGTTTGTCATTGATGTCAACACTATCACAAGGTTGCCATTGATGTCAACACTATTATGAATGTGTAATAGTGTTCATAGTTGGATGTGATGTTCCTGAAGAAGATATATTCAAATGGGAATTAGAAGCATCAATGTTCATAGTTGGATGTAATGTTCCTGAAGAAGATATATTCATATGGAAATTAGAAGCATCAAGAAGACACATTAATATGGGAATTAGAAGCACTAAGATATGTTGTATGATCTCTTCTACTATCCCTAAGAATGCATGTGTTAAGGCAAAGAAGATTTAGCCTCTGGAAGTTGGTGATAGTCTCTATATCAGAATGACCATCTTTGAAGACTGTCTGGGAAATTGCTCAGCATTTCCATTAGTTTGGTTTTGGGCCTTTGCAGATTAGAAAATAGCTTAATGTAATGACAAATATTGCATATTCCAAGTTTTATGATGTTTGGACTACTAGAAGTATGTTTTGCAAAAGATAGAGTGAAGACAGTGTTGGTTATGTGAAGACAGTCACTACATGGAAGTATGATGCTCGACATTCATCCGTATTTGTAGATTTGGCTATGTAGTTATAAAGGCATGTTAATATTGCAATGAAGATGATAATTCCAAAGATTTAGATCATTTTCCCTTGCACTATGAAAGTTGTGCATGACAAAGTACCGACGTGTTCTAGCAGAGTAAGTCATGTTGAAGGTTAGATGGAATGCTCTGTATTCTTTCACAAATGAATGATTGCCCTTGTAGTTTTGAGGACATGTTTCTAGATGTGTATTTTATGCTTCTTTTCAATTTCAAGGTTCTTGGTGGTCTGAAGCTCAATTTTTCAAATGACATCATGTTGCTATGTGTTCCGGATGACAGAGTGTTCTCAGAGTTAATGATTGAAGCTATGCAGCACAATTGTTTGACGTGCGATGAAAAAGGAGTGTTTGGGGATGTTTTATGAGTCATGTGGACTCATCTAAAATTTTTTCACAAATATCTTTCTTGTTTCTAGTACCGTACAAGTTTTTTCAAGTTGATGTGGTTGTTATACTTCAAGTCTTCATATGTTTTCCTTAAAGTTGTCCTATTTTCAAATGAGCGAAGTGTGTGGATGTAATTACTTGGTGTTTCAAGCTGTGAAGGATGCTTTGTGTTACATCCTCAACTTATAATTTAGCTTAATCTTACTTTTGCATGGTAATCAGGATGATTAACTAGAGTTGAATGATTAGATGTTTGTGGAAAATATCAGATTAATCATTGTTTATGAGGAAACTGACTAATGCTAGTTAGATATGAGATTTCAAGTTGAAATGATTATTTAATTTTTATGATTTATCGATCATATGATGATACACTAATCATGATTTTATGGTGGTGAGTTTGATTAGGAAAGTAATCATCCTTCAAAGATGGAAGGAGGGTATCATTTGGGAGGAAGAGATAGATGTCGGGAAAAGGAGTTAAACAACCATCTGAGTATCAAACTTTGTCCTTTGAATCTTTTCTATTAGGGTGAGTATTGTCTCCTGTGTTAGTCTTTCATTTTCTCTCTTTGGCTGGTCAACTAGACTCTACTTGACATCTTTAATGTCGATTTGTCGAAATGATGATGTTTGCAAGAACGTCTTTTCGAGTCATTTGTCAATTTTGGAAAAGTTGTTGAGGACCCTTTGGTTCCATGTTTATTTTCCACATTATGTATTGTGACTATTTTATCTAGATATTTATGTCATTCGGTCAACGATACTTTCAAGGGGAGCAGTGCTCGACCCCGTAGTCGCATCGTAGGAATGCATTCTTATCTTATGATGATAATTGTTAACCCTTATAAGGGAGTATATGTATATTTATATTTAAGTTATATTTGTTTAAACCCTTCATGAGGCCAAACATGTTTAATAATTATATTATCCTTTTATTCAAATGTTGTTTATGTCTTGGTGGGGGCACTCGGCCAATCACCACCTGCGAGGAGTGGGAAGGAAAGTGGTTGTTGAGTGTACCCTATTTCCATGTCATTATCTTAGCCAACCTAGCGAAGATAGAAAGGTAGTGAGCTTAAGCTCAGCTGATGCAGGAGCATCTCTAGTTCAAGAGTAATCTTGCATCAACCAAAAACATGTGCATTTCAGTTTGTTTGCATTTCAATTCTTTCATTTTCTAGTTCAGTTTAAAGCAATTCAGTTCAAAGCAGTTCAGTAAGAAGCAGTTTCAGCTTGTGGTCCGATATTGGCATTTCACATCTTGCAGATTTAGACTTAGTACCTACATTCATTCATCTACATCATGTCAAGAATTCATAGCATTTGGATCAGTCACCAGAAAGATATCACTATCAGAAGACCAACTATTTTCTTAGAGCAAAGCATTCTAATAGTTCCTGATAATCAGTTGAAGGAGAAGGCTTGCAAATCATTCCTTGACTTGAAAATATTAATGACACATCATTCAACATCCTTTGGTTTGCGGCTGACCTTCCCCAAGGGTCTACACGTTGTTTCATTCATTTGAGGAAGTGTTCTATGCATTTAGGTCTGACCTATCTGTGAACACGTTACAACTCTTCATTGGAGTTTGTGAGCTTCCTTGGAAAATGCAGAGGAATCTGTTGGTCTGGAAATGATATATATTGATGTAATAGATCCTTAGGAAAGAAGTTAAGAGTTGGCAATCGATTCATAATTCTTAGTCTAGATTTTGTGCGAAGGGAGCTTCAAGCTTTATCTTGCGCATGTATGTAATCAGGCCTGTGAGCCCTCATTCTAAGCCCACATGTTGCTGGCCAGATTGTATTTGAATTCTTTGATATACTGAATGAGTGAATATGCACTTGTTCCATTTTCTTGAAGTTGTTTTTGTTGTGTTTACTCTTGCTGTACAGTCTAGATTCTTCATTCTATGAACCCTCCTACTGTGACTGCACCAAGTGGTATCAAAGCAAAAGTTCAAATCTTTGGGAGCAAATTGAGTGATATTAGTGAAGGGAATTCTGTAAGATCTTGCTATGGACAAATCAATGAATTGAGGTAAGTTACTTGTGTTACAACCGATCGCCGATTGTGAGGTAGTTGTCACCTTGTATCCTGATCGCTGAACTTGAGGCAGTTTACACTTGATCCTAGGAAGAATGGCACTGAGGAAAGTTGTTGTTGTTGGTACAATGGCTAATAGAATGGATGAGATGAAGGAATTGATGAGAACAATGTGAATTCATTTGGATGTTGTTGAAGAAGATAGGCAAACAGGATTAACACTGAGACCTAATGTTAAAAGTGATGATGAAGAGGAATTTCAATCTACTAAACTGAACAAACTGGTGAAACCTTAGAAGGTAGTGAAGAAGAAGAATTAGATCAGATAAAGATGTTGTGAGCTATTTCAAATATTGGAAAGAGACCTAGAGTTGATGTACTGAACTATATTGGTAATTTGAATCCTGAAGAATTGATTGACTGGATAAATGACATGGAAGAATGCTTTGACTATGAAAAAATTGAAGATCTAGAGAAGGTGAAATTTGCAAAGACAAAGTTGAAGGGACATGCTGCTATATGGTGGAAAGAAGTTTAGTTAGAAAGAAATAGAAGAGGAAAAGAAAATATTACAAAGTGGGACCAGATGGTGACAAAGTTGAAGAATCAGTTTATACCTGCTGACTATGAGTTGGAACTGTTGAAAAGATTACAGAACTTGAGACAAAAGGAGAAATCTATGGAGTACACTAAATAATTTCATAAGATGATCATAAGGATAGGACATAGTGAAGAAAGTGAGGATAAAGTGGCTAGATACATCAATGGACTGAGATTGAACATTCAAGAAGAACTAAGTTTGGTAAGGATGGTATCTTTGGAAGAAATATATCAGTTTGCCCTAAAGTTAAAGAAAAGCTGAATAAGAAGCATGATCAGAGAAAGAGAGGTAGAGGAGGTAAATTTTAGAGAGGAAGAATGTTTTCTAGATATGATAGATCATTTGTGGAATAGAACAAGTTTGGCAGCCCAGTTAGGAAGGATGATAGAGATAACAATACTTACCGAAGAGATGACAAAAATTTTTACTGGAGAGGAAACCCTAGTGCATACTGGAATGAAGGATACAGAAGAGAAGGAAGAGGATTTGATAAGAAAACATTCAGAGGTACTTGTTTCAAGTGTGGAGGCAAAGGACATAGAGCATTTGAGTGTAATTAGGGTAGTACAAGCAAGAGGATATAAAATAGTAGAAGAGCAACCTATGTTGAAGAAGAACTTATTGAATCACCCAGTTTTGTTGGTAAAACTAAGAAAGGAGAATCATTGGTTATGAGGAGAGCACTATTTCAAATAGAAACAAATGAGGAACCATTACAGAGGAAAAGTCTATTCAGAACTAGATACAAATCTAGAGGTAAGTGTTGTAAAGTTGTAATTGATAGTGGTAGTTCAGATAACCTAGTTTCAGAGGAGATGGTGACTAAGATGAAGTTGGAAAGATTGAAACACCCTAAACCCTATTAGATAGCATGGATTCAGGATGATCATAAGGTACTGGTGAGTGAACAATGTTTGGTGAAATTTCATATTGAATCTTATCATGATGAAGTCTTGTGTGATATTATGCCTATGGATGTTTGTCATATCTTGCTGGGTAGACCTTGGCAGTATGATAGAAAAGATATACATGATGGGAGAAATAACACCTATACTATAATAGAAAATGGGAAAAGAATTACTTTTATTCCTTTGGAGGATGATCCTAAAGATGTGGTATGTGGAAATGCTAAAATCTGTTTGGTAGATGGAAGAAAATTTCTGGATGGTTTGAGAAATGAAAGTATGTGTTATGCCTTGATTCCTAAGAAGCCTAAAGCATTGAAGAAAGAAACTGAACTAGGTGAGATAAGAGAGTTGCTGATAGAGTATGAAGACATCATATCAGATAATGTACTTGATGGATTACCACCTATAAAGAGTATCATTCATCACATGGATCTTATATCGTGAGCAAGTTTTCCTAACAAAGCAACACATAGAATGACATCGGCAAAGAATGAAGAATTGAATAAACAAATACAAGAATTGTTGAGGAAATGTTTGATTAGAGAAAGTTTGAGCCCTTGTGCAGTATCTACAGTGCTTGCACCGAAGAAGGATGGAGAATGGAGAATGTGTACTGATTCTAGAGCAATAAACAAGATCATAGATAAGTATAGATTTCCTTTACCTAGGATGGATGATATCATGGATTGTTTGAGTGGAGAAAAATATTTCACAAGGATAGACTTGAAGAGTGGATACCATCAGATTAGAATCAGAGAGGGTGATGAATGGAAGATTACTTTTAAGAGAAATGAAGGATTATGAATGGTTAGTGATGCCTCTTGGATTGATAAATGCACTGAGTACTTTCATGAGGTTAATGAATGAAGTCTTGAAGAAATTATTGGGTAAGTTTGTGATTGTATACCTAGATGATATTCTAATTTTTTGTAAGATAAAAGAAGGACATTTGTGGCATATTAGACAAGTTTTACAGAGATTGAGAGAAGAGCAGTTGTTGATAAACATCAAGAAGTGTAGTTTCATGAATAAAGAGTTGGTATATTTGGGATTTGTGATTTTTGTGGAAGGATTGAAGATGGACCTTGAGAAAATGAGAGAAATTGTTGAATGGCCTACATCGTAGAGCATTGGAGAGGTTAGATCATTTCATGGATTGGCTAGTTTCTACCGGAAGTTCATTAGAAATTTTAGTTCAGTTTGTAACCCTATGATAGAGACAATGAGAGGTGACAGAAAAGATTTTAAATGGACATTTGGAGTAGACAATAGTTTTGAGTTGTTAAAGTAGAAAGTGACAGAGCAACCTGTTTTGACATTACCAGATTTCAATAAGATATTTCATGTAGATTGTGATACTAGTGGAAATGCAATTGGAGCAGTGTTAAGTCAAGAAGGTAGACCAGTAGCATATTTTAGTGAGAAGTTGAATGATGCAAGGAAAAGATATTTAGTTTATGATCAAGAGTTCTATGCCATAATTCAAGCCTTGAAGAAGTGGAGACATTACTTGTTGCATAAGGAGTTTGTATTGTATACAGATCATCACGCTTTGCAATATTTGACTTGTCAAGGTAAGTTGAATTAGAGACATATCAGATGGGTAGAGTTCATGCAAAGTTATACTTTTGTGCTAAAGAATAGGAGTGGAAAATCAAACAAAATTATTGATGCCTTGAGTAGAAGAAGAAACTTGTTGACAAAGATGAGAGTTGAAGTGTTGCGTTTTGATGAATTGAAGAATATGTATGAGGGAGACACTGATTTTGCAGAACCTTGGAAATCCTGTAAGGAACCTATTGTGATAGATAGAAGTAAGTGGTTGGACTATTTCACTCAAGGAGATATGTTATTCAAATGAAGTTAGTTGTGCATACCTAGAAGTTCAATGAGAGATAGTTTGATTAAGGAGAAGCATAGTGGTGGATTAGCAAGACATTTTGGCATTGATAAGATAGTGGCTTTGGTAAGTGAAAATTACTTTTGGCCTTAGATACATAAGGATGTTCAGAGATTTGTGTAGAATTGTAGAGTTTGTCAAGTTGCAAAAGGGAGTATTTAGAACACTGGATTGTATAATCCTTTGATAGTATCAGAGAGACCATGGGAAGACATAAGCATATATTTTGTGATTTGATTGCCTAAGACACAAAAAAGACACAATTCAATATTGATAGTGGTTGATAGTGTTGCAAGTATGGGCCTAACCAGTGTTGTCATTGATGTCAACATACTCCTATTGCATTGATGATAAGGATTGGATGAGCTATGTGCTGAGGATATTGAGAAAATTAGTCATATCAGGAACAGAGAAGAACAATGAAGACAGTAAGGTAAAGATCCAAGATAAGATGACTATTAGAGGATGTTGTTCAAAGGGTTTGTAGATATGAGTCTTAAGACAATCCAGTAAAGATTTTAGAGGTCCGTATGAAGATCTAAAGAAATTGTGGCCACTCTAGTAAAATTAGTTCCGGTAGGTGTTTAGAGGTGACAAAGTGACACAGATAGGTCCGGTGGGATCCAGAAATGCAATATCCTATTCTATAGATTTGGTGGAGTGTTTGGGAAGTCCATGTGAAGTTATAACTCAATTGGTTAGTGGTCTGGAGGTCCGCAAGCATCTATTCCATTGTGACAGTGATGACAGACTGTGTTCTTGAGGTTCCAGATGAAGGAGATAAGGATTTTAGTAAGCAGATGAAGTGTGTATGTTCTTGGTGATTCAGGAAAACTTGTGGAGGTCTTTTAATTGTGTCCAATTTATCTTGGTGGTCTGCATCAGAGTTTGAGCTTGCAATTGAAGAATAACTTCCAGATGATGGTGTTCTTCCTAAGTTTAGCCTACCAGATGAATTACACATCTTGCAGATGTTCTTGTAGATGTTTTCTGACTTAGATGATTATTCCTAAGTTGATGTCTTGTATAAATAAAGAGTTGTAAATTCATTTCAAAGTGTCTTGTGGAGATGAGAGTGTGGTAGTGAGGAGGAGAGTGAAAGGCAGAGCAGAAGTCTTTGGACTTAAATGGAATTGATTCAAGCATGGTGAAGATGCTATTCTCTAGTTCAAGTATATGATACTTATTATTTTGTAGACAGTGTGTCTCTTGTAGGCAGTGGGCCTCTTGTGAGCAGTGTGCTCAGGCAGTGAGCCCTAATTGGCATGTGCCATTTTGTTCTTTCTATTCTTCTAATAGAGAATACAATCTTGGGTTAATCACCCTGTGGTTTTTCCCTTAACCAGGTTTTCCACGTCAAAATCTTGGTGTCTTATGTGTTGATATGTTTCTGCTCTTGATTTAATGCATTATGTTTCCATGATTGATTTATTAATATGCTGCTAAAGCACAAAGAGGATTTAAGTGTTTAATTGGAAGAAAGTTTTTGACAACTGATTCACCCCACCTCTTAGTTGTCTATCCTGAATGTAACAATTGGTATTAGAGCTAAGTTCCTCTAAAAAGAGCTTAACTACTTGAGGAGATCCGAGATGTCATCCTACAAGAAGGATAGTCTGAAGTTTGATGGAACCAATTTTAATCTTTGGAAAAGTCACATGCAATGTCACTTGCAATGTATGGGAATGCAGTACTGGACCATGGCTACAACAAAGTATACGCCTCCTTAGAATGGCCTGAAATCTGTAAGTGAAATCACAGATGCTGAAAACAATCTGTGAACTAAAGAAGCCCTTCTAAGCACCTTGTCTGATTCAGAGCTTACAAATGTTGTTGATCTACAAACTGCTCTTGAGATTTGGGAAAAAATGGAACTTCTACATGAAGGAGACAAGTATGTTAAATGTGCAAGGCTACAGAGTTTGAAAGGGAAATTTGAAAATTTGAAGATGAGAGAAGATGAAAATATCACTACCTTTATGCCAAGAGTAAATGAGCTTGTTTGTGGCATTAGATGTGCTGGTGGAGTCTTGGATGAAGATGAGATTGTTGGCAAGGTTCTCAGATCCCTTCCTGCTTCTTATAAAATCAAGGTTGCTACCATTGAAGAATTCAAAGCCCATTCAAGTGTCACAGGAGATCAATTGGTTGGTAAATTGGCCGCATTTGAAATGACCGAGTTTGGAGATGTCCCCCCCCCAAGACTGAATCTGCATTCAAAGCTAGTGCTTCTGTAAAAGGAAAACAAAGGTTTGATCTGGGAGAGAACTCTTCAAGGAAACTATCATGGTATGAAAAAGAAAGAAAAGACCTAGAAGAATAAGAAGCTGAAACTGCTCAATTTGAAGCCCTTATTGCAAAAAGTCTACCAAGAGGATCCGGTAAGTATGAAGGGAAATTGCCTTTTAAGTGTTTTAACTACAATAAGATTTGTCATTTTTCCTCAAAGTGTCTGGAAAGATTTTCAAGGCCAAATCCTAACAGATCAAGGTTCCAAAAGAATTGTTACTATGTTCATGAAGGGGATGATAATGAAGGAGTAACAAATGATGAATCGGAGACATGAAACAAATCTGGAAGTGATTGGGTGTTTATTGTCATCAAGGAAGAAGATCCAATGCCCTCTAAATCTGTCAATCATAAAGTTGTAGAAAGAGCTCTGGCTGCCCAAGTTGAAGAAAAGGATGATTGGGTCATTGATAGTGAATGCTCTCACCATATGATAGGTGACAAAAATAAGTTCTTAGATTTGGAAAGGTATGAAGGAGTGGTAAAGTTTGGTGATAATTCTGTTGGTAGAATCAGAGGTAGAGGAACTATTTCTTTTGATGGAAAGAACAAAATTGGTAATGTACTGTATGTTGAAGAATTGAAGCACAATCTTCTCAATGTTGGACAGTTGGTGGACAAAGGCTATGTTCTCTGATTCAAGAATGGAAAATGCTAGATCTTTGAAAGTTCTAAAACAGAGATTGAATCTGGTACTCAGACAAAAGGTAATATCTTCCATTTAGTTGGTACTAGTACAAATTGATCAGAGTTGGCTATGGCATAGGAGGATGTGTCATGTGAATTTTGATAATATCATCAAGATAAGCAATACTCAGGCTGTAAGAATCTTCCAAAACTGGTGAAACCTACAAACAACTTGTGCAAAGAATGTCAGTTGGGGAAACAAAGTAGAGTCTCATTCAAAAGCAAGGAATAATCTTCTATCAGATTATTGGACTTAGTTCATACTAATCTATGTGGTCTGACAAGAATAAGGAGTGTGCAAGGTGATAGATACTTCATGTTATTAATTGATGACCATTCCCGGATGATGTGGGTTACTTTCCTGAAAGAGAAATTAGAAGCTCTTGAGAAATTCAAAATATTCAAGGGTAGAGAATGAAACTGGATTAAAATTAAAATGTCTGAGGTCTGATAGAGCTGGAGAATTCACATCCGGTGAGTTCATAGAATTCTGTGAGAAACATGGAATAAAGAGATAGTTGTCTGCTCCTAGGACTCCACAACAGAATGGAGTAGTGGAGAGAAAGAACCAGACCATCTAGGAAGCATCTAGGACCATGATGATGGAAGCAAATGTTCCTCAGATCTATTGGAGAGAAGCTATCAACACTACAGTCTATACTCTTAATCGAGTTCAAATCAAAAGCAATACTGGTAAGACTCCTTATGAACTTTGGTTTGGCATCACTCCTACTGTGAGGTATTTCAAAGTCTTTGGTAGAAAATGTTATATTAAAAGAGATGAAGATCTAGGCAAGTTTGATGCTAGAAGTGATGAAGGAATACTCTTGGGTTACTCTACTCAAAGCAAAGCATACCGGTGTTATAACAAGAGACTGAGAAAGATTATAGAAAGTACAAATGTGAAGGTTGATGAAGGAATTGAAAAACCTTCAAGGTTTTATAAATATGATGAAGATGATCATAATGGTGTTTTGATTCAAGAAGCCCAAGCCCCTTCTGAAATTCAGATTCAAACTGATCCAGTAAACTAGGAAGAAGAGATGAGTTATAATGAGCGTAATCAAGAATTAGAAGTGTGAGAAACTCCCAAAGTTCCTAGGTATGTAAGACTAAACCACTCTAAAGATCAGATCATAGGTGATAAAAGCAAAGGTGTACAAACAAGGAGGATTGCTTAAGATTCAGATGAATATTGTCTGATTTCAAAGATTGAACGTAAGACAGTGAATGAAGCTTGCAATGATGAAAATTGGACTAAAGCAATGGAGGAAGAGTTGATGCAAATTGAGAAGAATCACACTTGGGATCTTGTTCCCAGACCTAGAAACAAGAATGTGATTGGAACCAAATGGGTCTTCCAGAACAAACTAAATGAAGTTGGTGAAGTAATCAGAAATAAAGCCAGATTGGTTTGCAATGGTTACTCTCAAATAGGAGTTGATTTTGAAGAAACTTTTTCTCTGATGGCAAGAATTGAAGCAGTTAGATTATTTCTTGCTTTTGCTTCCTTCAAGGATTTTAAAGTATATCAAATGGATGTCAAGTCTGCCTTTCTGAATGGTGACTTGGAAGAAGAAGTATACATTGAGCAACCGGATGGATTTCAATTGTCTGATCATGGTGATATGGTCTGCAAGTTGAAGAAAGCACTGTATGGACTAAAGCAAGCCCCAAGAGCCTGGTATGAAAGATTGGATAAGCATCTTCTGAAGATTGGTTTCAACAAAGGTACTGCTGACAATAATTTGTACTTCAAAATTGATCATAAAAATATCTTGATTGTTGAAGTGTTTGTTGATGACATCATTTTTTGAGGAAGAGATAATATGTGTAAAACTTTTGCAAATCAAATGAAAAGTGAATTTGAGATGTCCATGCTTGGGGAAATGAATTTCTTCTTGGGTCTACAAATCACTCAAACAAAGAAAGGAATCTTCATTTCTTAGACCAAATATTTGAAAGAATTGTTGAAGAAATTTGGGATGGAAGAGTCAAAACCAATGAGTACTCCCATGGCAACTGGATGTAAATTGAGAAAAGATGATGACTCTCCTAAGACTAATCAGAAAAAGTATAGGTCAATGATTGGAGGATTGTTGTATCCCACCCAAACTAGACCTGATATTATGAATGTTGTTGGTCTTGTTGCTAGATTCCAAGCTGATCCTAGAGAATCTCATGTCATGGCTATCAAGAGAATTTTTAGGTATCTGAAAGGGACAGTTGAGTATGGTTTGTGGTATCCTAGAGATCATAATTTCTCTTTTCATGCATATATAGATGCAGATTGGGCAAGAGATGTGGATGACCGAAAGAGTACCAGTGGTGGAGCATTCTTTTTGGTGAAGAGATTGGTTTCTTGGCTGAGTAAGAAACAAGAGGCAATATCTTTGTCCATTATAGAAGTAGAATATATTGTAGCAGTAGGTAGTTGCACTCAAGGTTTGTGGATGAAGCAAATGCTAAGAGACATAAGAGTAGAATATGAGGAGCCTATCACAATCTTCTATGATAATTCAAGTGCAATAAATATATCTAAGAATCTGGTGTTGCATTCAAAGACCAAGCACATATCTATCAAGTTTCACTTTCTGAGAGAGCAAGTGAACAAGAATGAAGTCAGATTGGAATTTGTGCCTTCCAAGGATCAGATTGTAGATATCTTTACTAAACTTCTACCTAAGGACTCTTTTGAGTATCTTAGGGAGAAGTTAGGGGTTATTACCCCTCCAGTGATGAACTAAGGTGTACTGATGTGCATCAGTCCGGTGGATATCCAAGTCATATCTTGTGGTCCGGATTGATGATGGGGAGCTGCTACTTAGGGTGAGTAGCTGGTATGATTCTGAAATGGTGGAATTTCAAGTATGTGCCCTTTGCCATTGATGTCAAAGGGGGAGAGAAGACATGTGAAAAACAAGTGGTGGCTGATCAAAGGGGTAGCAGTAAAGGAAGAGAAGACAAGTGAATGGTTGTTGGTGATAGGGGGAGTTGTGTCAGTAAAGAAAAGTTCTTGTCTTGATGGTCAAAATAGTTTTTCACATCATATGTTGCCATCAATGACAAAGGGGGAGATTGTTACAAGTATGGGCCTAACCAGTGTTGTCATTGATGTCAACATACTCCTGTTGCATTGATGATAAGGATTGGATGAGCTATGTGCTGAGGATATTGAAAAAATTATTCATATCAGGAACAAAGAAGAATAGTGAAGATAGTAAGGTAAAGATCCAAGATAAGATGACTATCAGAGGATACGGTTCAAAGGGTTTGTAGATATGAGTCTTAAGATGATCTAGTAAAGATTTTAGAGGTCCACATGAAGATCTGAAGAAGTTGTGGCTGCTCTAGTAAAACCGGTTCCGGCAAGTGTTTAGAGGTGATAGAGTGACACAAATAGGTCCGAGGGGATCTGAAAATGCAATATCCTATTCTGTGGATTTGGTGGAGTGTTTGGGAAGTCCATGTGAAGTTATAACTCAATTGGTTAGTGGTCTGGAGGTCCGCAAGCATCTATTCCATTGTGACAGTGATGACAGACTGTGTTCTTGAGGTTCCAGATGAAGGAGATAAGGATTTCAGTAAGTAGATGAAGTGTGGATGTCCTTGGTGATTCAGGAAAACTTGTGGGGTCTTTGGATCATGTCCAGTTCATGTTGGTGGTCCACATTAGAGTTTGAGCTTGCAATTGAAGAATGACTTTCGGATGATGGTGTTCTTCCTAAGTTTGGCCGACCGAATGAATTACACATCTTGCGGATGTTCTTGTAGATGTTTGCCGACTTAGATGATTATTCCTAAGTCAATGTCTTGTATAAATAAAGAGTTGTAAAGTCATTTCAAAGTGTCTTGTGGAGATGAGAGTGTGGTAGCAAGGAAGAGAGCGAAAGACAGAGTAGAAGTTTTTGGGCTTAAATGGAACTGATTCAAGCATGGTGAAGATGCTATTCTCTAGTTCAAGTATATGATACTTATTATTTTGTAGACAGTGTGTCTCTTGTAGGTAGTGGGCCTCTTGTGAGCAGTGTGCTTAGGTAGTGAGCTCTAATTGGCATGTGCCATTTTGTTCTTTCTATTCTTTTAACAGAGAATACAATCTTGGGTTAATCACCTCGTGGTTTTTCCCTTAACCAGGTTTTCCACATCAAAATCTTGGTGTCTTATGTGTTGATGTGTTTCTGCTCTTGATTTAATGCATTATGTTTCCATGATTGATTTATTAATATGCTGCTAAATTACAAAGAGGATTTAAGTGTTTAATTTTAAGAAAGTTTTTGACAACTGATTGACCCCCCCTCTCAGTTGTCTATCTTGAATCTAATAGATAGATTTTCAAAGATGGCTCATTTTCATACCTTGTAAGAAGACAACTGATGCATTGCATGTAGCTGACCTATTTTTCAAAGAGATTGTGAGATTGCATGGATTACCTAAGAGTATAGTTTTAGACAAAGATACAAATTTTGTTGGATATTTTTGGAGGACACTTTAGAAGAAGATGAAGACAAATTTGAAGTTTATTTCTACTTTTCATCCACAGACAGATGGACAGACAGAGGTAGTGAATAGGAGTTTGGGAAACTTATTTAGATGTTTGGTTGGAGACAAAGCCGGAAGTCAAGATTTGATTCTTTCACAAGCAGAGTTTGCATACAATAATTTAGTAAATAATAGTATCGAAAGAACAACCTTTGAGATTATTACCGGAGTGAATCCTAGAGGAATTGCAGAATTGAGAGATATCAGTATAGAAGAGAAGAGGAGTGTAGAAGCAAAAGAATTTGTAGACCATATGAAGACAATGCATAACCAGTTGAAGAAGCATTTTGAGGATATGAATAGTAAGTATAAAGAGAAGGTAGATGAGAAGAGAAGACAAGGAATTTGAAGTTGTAGATGAAGTGATGGTATACTTGAGAAAAGAATGATTTCCAGTTGGGACTTATAACAAGTTGAAGATGAAGAAGTTTGGACCTTGTAGGATACTTAGAAATTTGATTCAGGAAATGCATATGAAGTAGACCTACCAGAGACATTGGGTATTTCCCCTATTTTGAATATTGTAGATCTTTACCAGTATCATGAAGCAGAGTTTAGTGACAGCATGGAAGAAGACTTGAAGAAGCAGCTACCACAACAAGCACTGGAATAGATAGAAGACATCTTAGATAGCAGAGTCGGACGCAGCACTAGAAGAAGACAATACAAAGAATATCTTATGAAATGGAAAGGTAGACCAGAAAAAGATTCGTCATGGATTTCTCAGGCTAAGGTGGACCGCCTTGGTTCTCTCCTAGCCCTAGCAAAGTGAGGGACTCAATTTTTCAATAACCCTGGATGTCTGATGTAGGAGCATCCTTGGTTCAAGAGTAATCTTGCATCAACCAAAAACATTTGCATTTTAGTTTTTTTGCATTTCAGTTCTTTCATTTTCCAGTTCAGTTCAAATCAATTCAGTTAGAAGTAGTTTCAACTTGTGGTCTGGTATTGGCATTTCACGTCTTGTGTATCTGGAGTTAGCACCTACATTCATTCATCTACATCATATCAAGAATTCAGAGCATTTGGATCAGTCACCAGAAAGATATCGCTATTAGAAGACCAATTGTTTTCTCAGAGCAGAGCATTCTAATAGTTCCTGATAATCAGCTGAACGAGAAGGCTTGTAGATCATTCCTTGACTTGTAGATCTCAATGACACATCATTCAACATCCTTTGGTTCATGGCTAACCTTCCCCAAGGGTCCGCACATTGTTTCATTCATTTGAGGAACTGTTCTATGCATTTAGGTCCTACATATCTGTGAACATGTTACAGCTCTTCATTGGAGTTTGTGAGCTTCCTTGGCTGACACAGAGGAATCTATTGGTCTAGAAATGATATATATTGATGTAATAGATCCTTAGGAAAGTAGTTAAGAGTTGGCAATCAATTCATAATTCTTAGTCTAGATTTTGTGTGAAGGGAGCTTCAAGATTTATCTTGCGCATGTATGTAATCAAGCTTGTGAGCCCTCATTCTAAGCCCACATGTTGCCAGCTAGATTGTATTTGAATTCTTTGATATACTGAATGACTAAATCTGCACTTGTTCCATTTTCTCACAAAAAATTTCCGTTGTGTTTACTCTTGTTGCACAGTCTGGATTTTTCATTCTATGAATCCTCCTACCATGACTATACCATCAATGAGGAGGGTTCTTGTTTTTCTTGCATGCAAAGAATCAATTAATACCGATTGGGGATAGAGAGACTTAGCTTTTGATTCACATGTATGGTGTTATGTTTTGGTTATGCTTTGGTATGACTCTCAAGTAGGAGAGACAGAGAAGATTATTTAGGGATATCACTACTACAACAAAAAATTAGTGGAGTCGAGCTTGGAAACTACATATGTTTCTAACAAGCTTTAGTTTTCGGTATGAGTTGTAGTTCAACATTTTATACTTGATAACCATATTTTAATCTAAGTCTTCTATTGTTTATAAGAGAGTGTTGATGGTGTTGACCTGTGTATGTTATTCACTATTATTCCATGGCTTACAAAGCCATAATGATCACAAGGTTATGTTATATGTATTATCATGGTGGTTAGTTGTTTTTATTATCTTTGTTAAGGCCACATAAACCCTATTGTGTATACATGAAACCCTCGACCAACTTGGAGTTTGTAGTATGTGTGTTATGCATACATGAAGCTTTTTGTGCACCATTTGGAAGAGAATTAAACTCCATTTAAAGTTTTATTTTATCATGTCACCATATGATGACTATGTTTAGTGGGTAAAAATTATCATTGCACATTGTGATAAAACCCATGTAGGGTTATCAACTATTATCAAATAGATTTCAAGCCTTGAACTTTTCATCATGTTTGGTTGGAAGTCATGAAGGTTTAAAGTTTGATTTAATTGTAAAGCCTGATAGAGCACTTGTATTTTAAATGGCTATGATAACCAAGAGCATAGATTCATGCACTTGATAGCTAGAGCCTTGATTATGATAGTAGGAAGAGGCCAAACCATATTATATTATAGAGTTATGATAATAACTAACGCTGAACAATATTATGATGAAGACTACTTCAGTCTTGATGGAAAGCTCTCTTTTGAAACCATTGTTCTTAACATTAAAACTATCACCTTGAAGTGAAAGATACAAAACATCGACTACATGTAAGGATAGATTTGTGCATGTGATGTACTTTGATATTATAATGTCTTCTCATGGTAACAAGAAGGCTCTTGTGAAAATGTTGATGTATTTTGACTCCTATGGGTTTGAGTCATTTCTTTTTAAGGGAAAATTATTCTTGTAATGTCCTTTTACAAAATTAGAACATTGTCACCATATATCATGTTATGTAATAGTACATGAATGCCTTCTTTTGGAATGGCTAAGTTTCTTCTTTAAGAATTTGGAGTCAAGAAGGTCTCTTGAGAAAGAACTTAGTTAAAGAAAATTGACTCTATGAGTCTTTACAAGTTCACCCATTGACATTATGATGTAAATGTAAACAAAGTAAACACCAAGCCAATATGGTTAAGTGTGGAGAACATGATTGAACCTTTTTATGCAAACAAATGAAGGACAGAGTGACATGGAGTCACTAGTTCCCGGTTGCTTAAGCAATGAGAACCTTAAGAATGGGTTATCAAGCCAGAAGTCAAATGGCCAAGGAATGGACTAAGACATTTTGAACTTAACTATTCTAGACCAAGAACGGTCAAAATATGTTTACTATAGGACATGATAGCTTATAAGTCGAGTCAAGGTGGTGGACATATGACAATGTTCATTGCATAACTTTTATGTATGTAAATCTTTGGCCAAAGTAATGCATCTGTCTCTGCATGCATTGTCAGTCTATAGTGCTTCAGATGGCATAATGTCTCCAGTATTGTCATACATAGTTAGAGTGGATATATAGTTGTGTGAATGAGATGCATTATGAAGGACACAACACCAGATACTTAGATGGCTAACCTAACGGTTCCATATATCTATACCTTCTGTGAAGGATAGGGTTGCTTCTAGGTAGGAAGTTGTGCAGGGAACCACTGGTCTGTGGTTGGAGGAAAAGCACCTGGATGATGCTCTCCTTCCCAAGCATGAGACAAGCTGAGGCTTATGAAGATAGATGTCATATGTTCCAGATAAAATGCTATTCATTTTATGACTTGATAGTCAGTTATTATGTATAATTTAATATTTGATGCCATGAACATAGCTTTGCACATGCATAGTGAAGGTCATTCACTAATGAGATGTAAATTGATATTGCAATTTTAAGTTTTGTTATATTCTAGTTTAGAATAACATGCTTAATTATTGAGATGATAATGATTCATTCTTGTTAACTCTAATTTGAGTAATCATGATGTATTCTAATTCTTGTTTAAGATGAATACTTGTGTTAATTATTGAGCATTATGGAATGTGATGTTACATATGGTATCAGAGCTACCAGGTTCAATACATGGACCTATGAGCTGACTACTTGATGATTATTTGTATCCAACATTTACAGATGCTAATATTTGGATGTTCTATGGTAGAATGGTAAGAATTAGAACAACACCAAGAAAGAAGGTAACATAAAATGGATGTTACCTATGTTATCAAAAGGTATTGAGGGAGCAAGCCTCAAGAATGAAAAGAATTGAATAGACTGGCTACTTAGTAGGAGCATGGTTGACTGATGAAGAGACCTTCATTGATGCTGTGAAACTAATCAAGCAGGAGTTGAGGAAAGTAGTTAGGATTGCTGCCCCTAACTCTACTAATGCATCAGTAGAACCCTCTACACCTAAATCACCAGTTGTGGAAAAAAATCCTAATGATTATGATGTAACCAAGGAGGTTGTAGAAGAGTGCCTGCGTGTACCTCCACCTAAAACTAAAATGAAAAATCTTAGGGTTGAGAAATGAACATGGGAAGCTATCCTAGATTGAAAATGACTTGCAGTATCAAGGTGTAAATGAAAATTTGTAATTTTGATGGATTATATGTAATCCAATGACAACTATAATGCAATTGAAAAATTTTGATAATCTTTCCTTTCTTGTTAAAGATTACATGAATGAGAATAGATTTGTATTATGAATTAATTCAATGACATGGAAAAACTAATACGTGATTAATCTAAAAACTTCATGAAGAAGTAGATTGCAGCAAAGGTTCAGATAAGAACCAGGATGGGAGATAGCTAAGATGAAGGGCAACCTTTAGGGGCACTCTAAAACTAAACTTGATCAGATTATTTTCTTTCTTCAAGACACAAGAGTGAGAGTAGGAACTCTCGAATAGGAAGTCAGGGGTCAGTAAGGACCTAAGCGGGATGCCTATGATGGGGGTTATGACAAGACATGTTAAAATGATAACACCCAAAGTGAGCACAGAGAAAATAACTCTGAGGCTAGACAAGAAGTGGATAGAAGGAACCATATGGATATGGAACTATCTTGAGACTTGAAAAAGGTTATGCCTCCTAAATTTGATGGATCTATAAGCAGAGATGCCGCGAAGGCATAGCTTGCAGAAATGGAAAAGTATTTTAAAATCAAAAACTATAATGAGGTCACTAAAGCAGTATGGGAGGCATTCCAACTGGCAGGTGAGCATCCACACGGTGGATGAATAAAAGGATGGAACTAGGCTTGAGGTCTACAAGACTTGCATGGGATAGGTTCGTGGAACTTTTTAGGCAAAGATGGTTGCCTCAGCTATTCTATGATCAGAAGCTTATAGATTTCTATAATATGAAACAAGTTGATTTGACTGTGAATGAATATTGGGAAAAATTCACCCGCTTGCTTAAGTATGTTCCTCTGTACCAACAGGATGAGAGATTTCATATTCTAAAGTTTATAATGGGGTTGAAATCTTAGATTGGGGGTGACATTGATGTTCATGGTCCTACTTCATTGGACCAAGTATATGAAAAGGCCCTCAAATAGGAACAAAAACTGAAAGCTATGTCGACTTATAGAGAAAGGAACTAAAAGAGATACAATTGGTCCCAATCCTCTCAATCCTCTAAGAAAAAGGGGAAGAAACAAGATTTTACTAAGAAAAATGATAAAGGGACCAAGCGTAAGCAAACTGAGTCCAAGGGAGAGAAAAAAAGCAATAACTACTCCAAGAAGAATGGAGACAATTCTAGAAAACCTCAGGAGAGGCGAGGACCAATGGGAGGATGCTTCACTTGTGGTGGATATCATTACACCAACCAGTGTCCTAACAAGACACAAGGAGCACAACCAAGAGGAAACCCTCTACCCTCTCAACAAGTAGCATTCTAGCAACACATTCATGTAGCCTTGGACAATAGGCAAGCCGAATACCAAATATCTCACATTGAGACAACAGGTATTTTATCTGGTCTTCCAATTTTAATTTTGATTGATACTGGTGCTACCAAATGTTTTGTTTCCCCTAAAATTGTAAGAAAAATACCTAGAAAGGTTAGATATATGGAAAACACATGGTCAGTAGAATATGCAAATCAAACCAAGGCTCAGGTAGAGCAATGCCTATTTGAGGCTAGGGTTGAACTTTTGAGTTTCTCCACAGAAGTAAATCTTTATGTAGCCCCACTAGGCTCATATGATGTTATCCTAGTGATAAATTGGCTATGGAGACATCGAGCCAAAGTGGATTGTTATGAAAAAATAGTAGAATGTCTTGATGATTTAGGAAACAAAGTCTTTCTTCAAGGGAGCCCTAGGGAAGTCAAACTAAGACAAATTTTTGCCCTACAAATGAAAAGAGCTCAAAGAAAAGGATGCCAACTTTTTGCTGTCAAAATGGAAAAACTAAATGAGATTGAGGAAACCAATTTCCAAGATGATTTAATGTTTTATGAATCTCAGAAACTCAATGAAGTTGGGAAGGAGTCCATAGATTAGGGAAGATCAGCTATGGATAGGTATCATTTTCTTAGAGATTTTGAGGATGTATTTCCTGATGAACTACCAGGATTACCTCCTAAAAGAGCCTTTGACTTCTCCATTGATATAATTCTAGAGTTGGAACCTATTTATAAAGCCCCCTATAGAATGACCATTACAAAACTAATTGAGCTAAAAGCTCAATTATAGAAATTGTTGGATAAAGGGTTGATTAGACCTAGTGTGTCACCCTGGGAGCACCAGTTATATTTGTGAAAAAGAAAGATGGCACTTTGCGGTTATGCATAGATTACCACATGTTGAATAAAGCAACAATTAAGAAGAAATAACCATTGCCTCACATCGATGATATTTTCAATCAAATGAGAGGTACAACCTGTTGAAATGCATAGGACAATTGAGAGGGGGGATGAATTAGTTGTCACAAAACTTTAACCACTTATGAATATCAGAACATAAAATTCTTAATCATTGTTATTAAGATTAACCATGAAAGCATGAAACAAGAATCTCAACACATTAACACATGAGACACCATAATTTTTACATGGAAAACCATATAATGGAAAAACCACGGTGGGTGTTAGCCCACAGAAATAAATAAGTTATAGCAATATTGAAAATCAAAGGCTCACTGCCCAAAATGCTCACTGTAAATGTTAGGGCTCATTGCCAAGATCGACTCATTGCCAAAGGGTGGTTCACTACCAAGGGGTGGCTCACTACCAAGGATTGGTGAACTAATTCGATAGCATCTACTCCATGCCTGGGTTTAGTTCCATTGAAGCACGGTATAACTCCTATGCTCTACTCTTCTTACACCTTCGTACTTATCTTTTCATTTTTGCACAAGGATATCTTTTTCACAACTACATTACATGCTTTTATACAATTCGTCAACCTTGGAATGTACTTCAATGTTGGCATTACATTCATCAACCATTGGAACAATCTCCAAGTTTGGCAATACAAACATACATAGAAATAGGTCTAGACCTAAACAAGATTAGCTAAAGAAAAGATGTATGCGGATCATGTTATGCCTTAGTTGGGACTCAAATGCAATCTTCTATGCCACAACATGCCACAACATGCTTCCACAATCTTCAATGCATCTCTGCAAGTAGTGAAAACAACCAGGTCGGCCAAGACTAGTGTTATCACTAAGTCTTCTAAGAACAGTCTTCATCTACGATCCATAATTCTCTTTGTGGACCAATTCAAAGGTAGGAACATGTTCAGGAGACATCCACAAGCACATTATAATCACCAAGAACAACTGCATAATCTATAACCACTCTATTAAGAAGATTCTTCAAACTAGAGCACATAAACAACATTGTCAGCTATTGTCATAAGGAAAAGATTGCTTGCAGACCACCAAATCATGAACTATTGGAGTTGAAGGAGCTTATCATCATTACAAACTTGATTCTAGAACTGCAGACTTAAATACTTAAATGTGGAGGAATGCGGAGCATAATACATTCTTCCTATCATCACCAAATATACAAAAAAATTAGTTTTCACTCTGGTGAACATAACTCACTCAAATCTTCACACCAGAGGCTCAAACTTGGAACATAGCATCTTTAGACATGCATCTAAATAACTTCCAATCCGCAGACAAGGATATTCATTCTACAAGAACTATAGAGCAATCTACTAGGCTGTTCTGTTGTATCAGGAATACTTATTTTCTTCAACACTTGACTTATTACAAGAAAGCATCAAAACAAGAGCACAGTTGACACTAATGACAACATAGATATGTTGACATCAATGACAACACCGGTTAGACACTTACTTACAACACAACCATGTTTTCCAATCTATCAACCTTTGGTCTAGATATCACCAATTGAAGTTAAAGGATGAGGACATCCATAAGACAACCTTTATAACAAGGTACGAGCATTATGAGTTTACTATCCTACCTTTTGGATTAATGAACACACTAGTGGCATTTATGAACCTAATGAATAGTGTGTTCAGGGATTGTTTAGACAAGTTTGTCCTAGTGTTTCTTGATGACATTCTAATATATTCTAAGAATGAGGAAGAACATCTGCAGCATTTAAGAATTGTTCTTTAGAGGTTGAGAGAGCATAAACTATATGGAAAGCTCTCTAAGTGTACTTTCTTTCAGAAGGAAGTGCAGTATTTGGGCCACATAATTTCAGCTAAGGGAATAGCTATAGACCCAACTAACATTAAGGCTATTTTGGAATGACCAATACTAAGAAATGTTCATGAGGTCTGAAGTTTCATGGGCCTTGTAGGTTATTATAGGAAGTTTGTGAAAAACGTTTCAAAAATTGCACACCCTATAACTTCCTTGCAGAGAAAAGGAAAGAGATTTGAGTGGTCAAAAAAGTACCAGGAGGCCTTTGACCTACTAAAGGAAAAATTGACTTTAGCACCAATTTTGAATGTCCCTGACCCAGAGGGTCAATTTGTAGTCATTACTGATGCCTCAGGGGAAGGCTTAGGTGGTGTACTAGTCTAGTATGGACAAGTCATTGCATATGAATCATGTAAACTAAAAAATTATGAACAAATCTATGCCCCACATGATTTGGAACTAGCACTAGTCATTCATGCATTGCAAATGTGGAGACATTACTTACTTAGAAACCTTTTGAGTTAAAAATAGATCATTAGGGACTCAAATATCTATTCACTCAACCACATCTTAATTCTCGACAAAGAAGATGGTTGGAATTCATCTCAGATTATGATTTCAAGAATTAATATATTCAAGGAAAAGAAAACTGAGTGGCAGATGCTTTGAGTAGGAGAAGACACATCTCCTCAAATGATCTCCATACATTCTGATTTTAGAAATTAGGTATTATGAAAATCTAAGGGAGATGAGTTTTACGAGCAGGTAAAATAGGCCCTTGAGGAAAACACCCAGAATCTAAGATATGAAGGATTTAACCTTGAACCAAATGGGTTATTAAGGTTTAAAGGAAGAATATATGTACCTAACTCTGTAGAGTTAAGGAATATGGTGTGGAATGAGGTTCATTCTGCATCATATTCTGGACATCCTCAAGTAACAAAGTTACTTGCTAATGTGAAACCCCTATATTTCTGGAAAGGAATAAAGTGGAATGTTGTAAATTTTGTAGCTATGTGTATAGAATGCCAGAGGCTGAAGGCAGAACACCATCACTTGGTAGGAATCTTATACCCTCATGAAATACTAGAGTGGAAATGGAAAATTATAAGCATGGACTTTGTGCAAGGGATTCCTATGTCAAGGAACATGCACAATGCTATCTTGGTTGTGGTGGATAGACTCACCAAAGATACTCATTTTATACCTAGGAATTTGATGGATGGGGCACTCGTCATAGCCTAAAAATTTGTTCAAGAGATCTTCAAATTGCATGGCATTCCTGAGAAGGTTATCTCATATAGGGATGCACGAATGACATCAAGGTTTTGGCAAACCTTCTTCTCTTCACTTGGAACCTAGTTGAATATAAGCTATGCTTATCATCCTAAAACAGATGGCCAAACTGAGAGGGTAAACCAAGTGTTGGAGGATTTATTGAGAATGTATTGCATGGATCAACAATACAAATGGAAGGATAATTTTCCTCTGGTGGAATTTGCCTATAATAATTCTTATCACTGTGTTATTAAAATGGCTCCATTTGAGGCATTATATGGATGGAAGTGCCGAACCCCTATAAGCTGGGACAAGCTGGAAGATAGGGTTAGCCTTGGTCCAGAAATGCTGTCAGAGATGGAAGAGCACGTCCATCTAATTAGAAGGATAGTGGAAGCCAATGATAGACAAAAGAGTTATGTAGATGTTTAATGCATTGAAAGGCATTTCACAGTTGGAGAGATTCACAGTTGGAGAGAAAGTTCTCTTAAGGGTAAAACCTTAGAAGAGTTCCATTAAATTTGGAAAGATGTCCAAACTGGTACCTAGATACATGAGTCCCTTCAAAGTTCTTAAAGAAGTCAACCCAGTAGCATATAGAATTGCTCTACCGCTAGCTCTTGCCATGATGCATAATGTTTTTCATGTTTTTTATTTGAAAAAGTTTAACATTGTAGATAATCAAATTCCTATTCTATACTAGAATGTTTTATAGGTGAAGGACCCAGGAGTGGTGGTGATCGAGCCCATCAAGATGCTCAAAATGCGTAAGCTATGCTTACATAGTAAAGAGATAACACAGTACAAGGTCCAATGGGACCAATATGTAGAGGAAAATGCCACCTGGGAAAACTATGATGATTTTTATGCAAGATTTCCTCATCTTTTCTGAAAAACTTGTTATTATGATCTCAAAACATTTCTCTTAATATATTGATTGACTATGAAGACATTAAATCATCAGGGATGATGATTCTTATGGGGGAGATATGTTACATCCCCAAATTATGATTTAGCTTAATCTTACTTTTGCACGGTAATTAGGATGATTAACTAGAGTTGAATGATTAGATGTTTGTGGAAAATATTAGATTAATCATTATTTATGAGGAAACTGACTAATGCTAGTTAGATATGAGATTTCAAGTTGAAATGATTATTTAATTATTATTATTTATTAATCATATGATGATACACTAATCATGATTTTCTAGTGGTGAGTTTGATTAGGAAAGTAATCATCCAGGAGGAAGAGATGGAAGGAGGGTATCATCTGGGAGGAAGAGATAGATGTCAGGAAAAGGGGTTAAACAACCATCTGAGTATCAAACTTTGTCCTTTGAATCTTTGCTATTAGGGTGAGTATTGTCTCCTGTGTTAGTCTTTTATTTTCTCTCTTCGACTGGTCAACTAGAATCTACTCGACATCTTTAATGTCGATTTGTCATGACGATGTTCACAAGAATGTATTTTCTAGTTGTTTGTCAATTTCGGCAAAGTTGTTGAGGACCCTTTGGTTCCATGTTTATTTTCTAGATTATGTATTGTGACTATTTTATCTAGATATTTATGTCATTCAGCGAATGATGCTTTCAAGGGTAGCAGTGCTCGACCCCATAGTCGCATCGTAGGAATGCATTCTTATCTTATGATGATGATAATTGTTAACCATTACAAGGGAGTATATGTATATTTATATAAGTTATATTTGTTTAAACCCTTCATGAGGTTGAACATGTTTAATAATTATATTATCCTTTTATTCAAATGTTGTTTATGTTTTGGTGGGGGCACTTGGCTAGTCAACACCCGTGAGAAGTGGGAAGGAGAGTGGCTACTAAGTGTACCCTATTTCCATGCCATTATCTCAGCCAACCTAGTGAAGATAGAAAGGTGGTGAGTTTAAGCTCAGTGAGGAGGGTCCTTGTTTTGCATGCATGCAAAGAATCAATTAATACCGATTGGGGATAGAGAGACTTAGCTTTTGATTCTCATGTATGGTGTTATGTTTTGGTTATGATTTGGTATGACTCTCGAGAAGGAGAGATAGAGAAGATTATTCAGGGATATCACTGCTACAACGAAATCTCAGTGGAGTCAAGCTTAGAAGCTGCATATGTTTAGTGCCCAGCTACTACCTTCTAACAAGCTTTAGTTTTAGGTATGAGTTGTAGCTCAACATTTTATACTTGATAACCATATTTTAATATGAGTCTTCTATTGTTCATAAGAGAGTGTCAACGGTGTTGACCTGTGTATGTTATTCACTATTATCCCATGTCTTACAAAGCTGTAATGATCACAAGGTTATGTTTTGTGTATTATCATGGTGGTTAACTATTTTTATTATCTTTGCTAAGGCCGTGTAAACCCTATTGCATATACATCAAACCTTCGACCAAATTGGAGTTTGTAGTATGTGTGTTATGCATATGTGTAGCTTTCTATGCACTGTTTGGTAGAGAATTAAACTCCATTTAAACTTTTATTTTATCATGTCATCACATGATGACTATGTTTAGTGGGTAAATATTATCATTGCACACCTGTGATAAAACCCGTATAGGGTTATCAACTATTATCAAATGACTTTCAAGCCTTGAACTTTTCATAGTGCTTGGTTGGAAACCACGAAGGCTTAAAGTTTGATTTAACTGTAAAGCCTGATAGAGCGCTTGTATTTTAAATGGTTGTGATAGCCAAGAGCATAGATTCACGCACTTGATAACTAGAGCCTTGCTTATGATAGCACACAAAGGCCAAACCATATTATATTATAGAGTTATGATAATAACTAAGGCCAAACCATATTATGATGAATATTGTTTCAGTCTTGATGGAAAACTCTCTTTTGAAATCGGTGTTCTTAACATTAATACTATCACCTCAAAGTGAAAGATGCAAAACATCGACTGCATGTAAGGATAGCTTTGTGTATGTAATATACTTTGATATTATAATGCTTTCTCATGGTAATGAGAAGGCTCTTGTGGACATGTTGTTGTCTCTTGACTCCTATGGGTTTGAGTCATTTCTTTTTAAGGGAAAGTTATTCTTGTAATGTCCTTTTACAAAATTAGAACCTTGTCACCATATATCATGGTATGTAATAGTACATGAATTCCTTCTTTTCAAATGGCTAAGTTTCTTCTTCAAGAATTTCAAGAAGGTCTCTTGAGAAAGAACTTAGTTAAATAAAATCAACTCTATGAGTCTTTACAAGTTCACCCATTGGCATTATGACCTAAATGTAAACCCTGAAATGAGGTAAACAAAGTAAACACCAAGCCAGTATGGTTAAGTGTGGAGAACATGATTGAATCTTTTTATCCAAACAAATGTAGGACAAAGTGACATGGAGTCACTAGTTCCCAGTTACTTAAGCAACGAGAACCTTAAGAATGGGTTGTCAAGCTAGAAGTCGAATGTCCAAGGAATGGACTAAGACATTTTGAACTTAACTATTCTAGATTGAGAAGGGTTGAAATATGTTTACTGTAGGACATGACAACTTATAAGTCAAGTCAAGGTGGTGTACATATGACAACATTCATTGTGTAATGTTTATGTATGTAAATATTTGGACAAAGTAATGCATTTGTCTTTGCATGCATTGTCAGACTATAGTGCTCCAGATGGCATAATGTCTCTAGTAGTGTCATACATAGTTAGAGTGGATCTATAGTTGTGTGACCGAGAGGCATTATGAAGGGCACAACACTAGATACTTAGATGGCTAACCTAATGGTTCCATATATCTATACCTTCTATTAAGGGTAGGGCTGCTTCAAGGTAGGAAGTTGTGTGGGGGACTTCCAGTCTATGGTTGGAGGAAAAGCACCTAGATGATGCTCTCCTTCCCAAGCATGAGACAAGCTAAGGCTTATGAAGACAAATGTCATATGTTTCAGATATAGTGCTGTTCATTTTATGAATTGATAGTCAATTATTATGTATAATTTGATATTTGATGTCATGAGCATAGATTTTTACATGCATAGTGAAGGTCATTCACTAATGAGATGTAAACGGATATTGTGATTTTAAGTTTTGTTATATTCTAGTTTATAATAACATGCTTAATTATTGAGATAATAATGATTCATTCTTGTTAACTCTAATTTGAGTAATCATGATGTATTCTAATTCTTGTTTAAGATGAATACTTGTGTTAATTATTGAGCATTATGGAATGTGATGTTACATTTTGGACCTGGTTAAGCAAGTGTTGGGGTCCACAAGGCTTGGATCTTCTGTTGGTGTAACGTGTGGTTTCTCCTAGGACCTATCTTCTATATGTTTCATATTATGCATTGTATAGCCGACAAGTTATGCAGTCAATGTAATATCATGTATAAATAGTGAATCAAATTGAGTGAGGAGAGTATGATTGCAAGTTTATTGAAAAGGTTCACAAGTAGATAAAATCAAAATAAATGTATTATTGATATGCGACTGAAGGAGAAAGAGTAGATGTTGTTGATGTTGTCCAAATTCATCTTGAAGACATATTTGTGACAGTGATCAAGTATAGAGTGTGCCTAATTCATCAGATTTTCAAAATAAAGTGTGAAGAGGCAGAAGTGCAATCATCAAAAGTGTGAGCTTCAATGTCAATTTTTAGATAGTAGAAAGACTGTCATATTGTAATCTCTTGTAAATGTGTTCTCATTTCAGGGAGTGACCTTAAATCAAAGTTACTTAGGGAGTAGCAACTTCCTTGGGTTATAGCTCCTAAAACAAAGCTATTTTTTTAGCTTCATTTATTGTGAGTTAATCCTCATCGTGGTTTTTCACTTCTAGGGTTTTCCTTGTATATATATGGTGTTATGTGTTGATGTGCATTGTGTTATTCTTTCATGTTGATATTGTGATGCTTAAGGATTAATCTGCTCTAGATAAGTTGAAGTTGTTGAAATTGAAATTTGTTTAAATATTGATTCACCCCCCCTCTCAGTATTCTTGTGTTTCTAACAATTGTTTGATCATAAATCTCATTCAATCATTTATTCCAACATTGTTCCTTAGGGTTATGTTTCAATGTGTGTCTTTTAGAATCATAAGGAATAGTTTGGAGACCCAAAATAGAGAACATGGCTAGTGTAAAATGGAGAGATAAAATAGAAAATTGAGTTTCCAAAAGGAAGATGGGTATGTGCAGGACCATGATGGGCCAAACTATACCTCTAAGTGGCAATGAAAATACAAAAAATCAGACTTAATCAAGTTAATGTGAAAATTTGAATGGATTATCTACACAATTTGAAAAAGATGTAAGAACAAAATTTGTAGAGAATTGACTCTAGTTTATGGGCTACTATTTAAAAAAAAAAAACTAAATTTACTTAGTGAAAAATGAATATTTCAATGAACAACTATTAAATTTTTTAGAAAAAAAAAAGTGGGTGTCTATCTAGCCAACCTAATTATGAGCAATTTTTTTTTTTTTTAAACTTTCAAAATAAGTAGACTCATGCTCGGATGTCACGCATATTTTTTTGAAATTTTTTCCCAATAAAATAATTAGTTATGATTTTTCTACTATGACTTTTTTTAAAAAATAAAAAGTAATTTTCTAGCCAACCTAACTTGATAAAAAAAATTGGAATTCAATTTTTTTTAATCCTATAGCCAATGAAGCATAGAGTGTGACACATCTTTCAAATCTGAAAAAGGTGAAATGGTTTGAAAGTTATGAATGTTTTTCAATCAGTGTGTCCATCAAGATTTCAGACACACACTATATAGAAAATTATTAATAATTATTTAATAAAATGATAATCAAGAAAATCTTATATTTTTAGAAAGCTAACAATTTCCTCTATAATTTATCAAATTTGCATTAAAAAAAGTCGTCAGCATGAAGGGTGAAGTTTGAAGAAGAGACTAAAACATGAAAACATGTTAGAATCCATGAAAAGTCAACAACCAAAATGGATATCCATTTTGGAAGCTAAAAATGGATATCTGTTTCTGGGATTTTGGGGCTGCCCAAAACCAAGTGTTCAAAGGTTTTGGTTTTATGTGTTCTTATGAGATGAAGGCTCTACCATGAAGTATACCTGACTATCTTGTAGGACTATAGTCACCACCAAGTTGGAATGACACCTCATATTGTAAAGCCAACATAATAAATGCTTGGGCCCATCACCATCAAAGGAAATACATGGCAAGCAAAGAGTCGATAATGAATCCACATAAGCCACATGAGAGACCATACACCCATGACAAATAAACATCAAGGCCCACCAACGTTGGCATCACTAG
Organism: Cunninghamia lanceolata; assembly: GCA_027924645.1. Classification (NCBI taxonomy): domain Eukaryota; kingdom Viridiplantae; phylum Streptophyta; class Pinopsida; order Cupressales; family Cupressaceae; genus Cunninghamia; species Cunninghamia lanceolata. The sequence goes on along the minus strand of BSBN01001396.1, from coordinate 1,834,432 downwards.
GATAACACGTGTCATGATACAAATGGTCCAAGTATATTACATAGAGCCATGCAAAGGGATATATAAACATCAAGGAACACTTAGAATGAGGGTGTGCATGCAATGAGAAAATGTACAAGTTAAACCCTAACCATAAGAGGCTTATGCTCAAAATGAAACCTTAATGATGGAGGATAAAAATGAACATCTAAATTGATAATTGAAGCATAAAAACATATTCACCAAGGTACATACAAGTTAGAAGAGCACATATGCATATCAAAAGGTTAGACAAAAAATAATGCCAACATAAGCTTTGGTTGAGGATGAGTATCACATGTTGACACTATGAAAATCCAAAAAAGTTCTAGGGTGTAGACCAAAATGGAAAAGAGGAAGTCCAAAAATATAGGCAAGGATAGAGGGAACACAACTTAGAACCCTTAGGACAAATCATAAAAATGAAAACTTGCAGCTAATTGACCTAAAGGCATATGAGAGGACAAATTAAGCATGTCATGCAAATAACATCAAGAACATGTTGCAAGTCAAGACTTGTGGGGAGATTCATTTGCATGCTACAATAGATAAACTAAAGTACATCTCCTTCCAAGTTGTAAAAAATAACCTTCATGAATGAGATTCCCAATCTTGACTTGATTATGTATCCACCTTTTGACTACTTGACATGAAGTATCTTGCACATCCAAACATGACCATGACACTACTTCTTAAAGATAATAGTCAAAATCATTAGAGTCATCAATATAATTTAGCCATAGGTAGTAGGAGCATGATCTATTCCCATCCATGTCATGAAGCAACTATTCAAATTCTAGGCCAACATGATGCAAACAATTATAAGGGCCAACAATCGACTCCAAATGCATAGGAAAAGGACAAATCTTGGATCCCATATTAATCATGTTCACATGGATGCTAGCATCTTCAAGTGAGTCAATACAAAAATTGAAAGCCTCAAACTCATACACTTCAAAAAAATATACCTAATTAGAAATTTGATATGCATGAATAAGGAAGTCCTCATGCAACACAAACTAAAATGTGTCACATTTAGACATGTCATCAAGTTGAACTACATCATGTTGAGACTCATGTTTACTTAAGCATTACAATTCACTTGCCTCTTTACATGCTTCAAAGTTCCAAACAAAGGACTCAACTTTAAAGGTGTAGCAGAGTCCTCATCAATGAGTGAAACATGGCCTTCAACAAACTAAAATTATATATCATCTTTATGCTTATATGGAGGCTATATCATCTTTACAATTTTATATGGAGGCTCTTTAGGAGTCTTCACAAATGTGTCCAAAGTAAAATTACTCAAATCAAATAATGTTTTATATGGAGCTTTATTAAGTTGATCTACCTAGGTGGATTAGTGTGTAAACATTCAAATTAGATGGTAATTCACAAGTCTATAGAATAATAAATCAATCCCTAGTCTAGAATCTAAATGTATATATATATAAAGGCATTAAAGACTTTGAACAAATTACTTTATTGAATTGGAGAAGGCATGTACACATGTGCAATGTTTAGCTTATTCTTCCTTGTCTATACTTTTATACATATGTACATGTGTGTGGTGCATGGATCACGTGGACAAGGTGATGATAGATGTCAAACCCATATTGATCTAAAATTAAGCAGTTAATTTGGATCTATTTGAAATAATTAGACGATCGGGGTCATGTCTAAATTTTTGTTACTGTAGAAGTTGACAGTTCTCTAGAAGTGGCTCTTTACTACCAAAGTTTCCCTTGCTGATTAAGTTGAGTAGTCATTAACAAAGTCAAATAGTTGTTGATGAAGACATGTTGTTGTTGTTAAAGTTGATAGTTATTTAAGAGTAGTAGAATAAAAATATGAACAAGAATCAAGAAGCTACTTATGCACCTTCTCACTCTAGAACTTATGATGAAAAATGCCTAAGACTCAAGTTGCACATCCTAAAATGTTTAAACATTAAGGTCGTGATATATGCATGCCTTCCAATGATCTTATTAAGAACACACTCCTCACATACCAAGAAATCAAGAGATTAACAAGGACATTATGTATGATAAACCTACATTTCATTCCAAAGGAACTACTTCAAGTCCTAGATACTTAATAACAAATTGTGGCAAAGCAAATGCGAAATCTCTCTATGGAGCCACCTCAAAAGAAGAAAGGACAATGGATATAGAAAAATAATTCAATAGTTGCACATGTTGAGCTAGTTTTTTCACTAAGAGAACCACTTCTTATAAAAAAATACATTTACTTGAGGATAAAGAACTTGATATATTACTTGTTGGGATGGGGATGACCTCTTTTACATGGTTATCTCTCTAATTTCATTGGTTGATCTTTGTTTGGACCCATGTGGGGACATTTTTCCTTTCAATTCTTTCCATGTCTCTTCCTATATGACTTGTTCCTATCTTCCATGATTACCATTTATACTATCCTATGTTACTTTTTTAGCTCCTATTCTTTCATATATTCAATCCTTACCTCCCATGCTTTCCTCTATGCCTTGTTTGGTTCCTAAACATCTCTATGTTCTATGTTTAGAACCTATATTTTTCCATGTTCCTTGTTTACTTATATATCCCTATGCTATATATCCATGATGTCCCTATGTTCCTATGATCTATGCTTGTGATAGCTATCTCTTATGTATCCATATTCCATTCTTATCATGATGTTTCTAATACTTAAACATACTTATGGTTCTTACACATTTAGCATTCTTATTCTTTACTTATTTATATATGTATTTTAACATTTAATTTTTTCTTCTATGTGTTCTTATGCATCTCCTATTCTCATTTATGTATATAGTTGTATACTTCATAGATTATGTATATAGTTTCATGCTTAAATTGAGGAAAACAAAACGGATATCCATTTTGGCCGTCTTGAAAATGGATATTCATTTTGTAGAAGTGATATGGATGTTGTTGGGTGACCGTTGCCCAACGAATTGGCTTAAGAAATAGATATCCATTTCAATAATGGATATCTGTTTAATAATGGATATCCATTATGTAGATGCAAAAAAAAGAAAAAGGAATATTGTTGGGCCTGACATCCCTGCCTACAGACCATCTGTTATTGAAAAACTTGTGATTTCTGCATGTGACACAAAAAAAACATTCTTATGCACTTTTGGAGACACAATTTGATTGTTACAATCATAAGGGTGATCGTTTTGTTCCCCTAATGGGGAGCAATAGTTGTCGTAAAGCAAAAAGGAGGAGGAAAGTTACGTTGGAGGAAATTGAAGCAATTAGGGAAACTAGCCTAATTAGGCCTAAATTACAGCGTAACAGTCCTATTTTGACCCTTGTGTTACAAAACACCCCTATTTGCATTTGAAGTATGCTGTGTAAGAGGATAATGGGTATCAAAAATAGTTTTTAGTTCATGGATTTGAGTTGTTTCCTTCAAATTATGTCAAAAATACCCCTTTTGTTGTCCTACAAGGCATAGTGGAAGATTGTGAAGAAAATCACTTTGTTTGAGGTGTTAAGACTTTAACCAAGGATTGATTGAGTGAGTTTGATCTTTGATACCCTGATCTCAAAGGTACACCTAGGAGAATAAATGAAGATATCTTAGTTTGGCACTAGCAGAGAGGATGTAGTCAAAGGTTGTGGATTTTAGCTTTACACCCACCAATTAGTTTTTCTTCAAAGTTTCTAAAGCCTTGGCGACAAATCCATTATTTGCATATCCTACAACCATAACATTCCATGAGACCACATTTCTTTGAGGCATCATGTCAAACAGTTCACTCACCTTGTCTATGCTTCCACATTTTGTATACATGTCTTCTAGGGCAATTGCAACTACAACATTTTTCAAAATTCCAATAGACCACATTTTTTTGAGGCATCATTCAATGCAACTACAACATTTGATAAAATTCCCATATGCATCTTGTAAGAATATGTATGAGATGCTATATATTTCTATATGATTACCCTAATTAGTAAGAATTAATAAGAAAGAAGCATAATGGCAATAATTAGCATTCAAGGATTTCTAATGAAGACCTAGGGTTTGGGTGCCAATGGCAACTCCCCAAACTCATCTAATCATTGCTTGGTTTCTTGTAGGGTTTGTTTCCATGCTTCTAATAATAATAATCAAGGTTATGGGATAGAAAGGTTATGGAATAGCTCTTGTCATGTCATATGAGGAGATCATGGCCACAATACCATCAAGATGTTGTGAATTTCAACAACAAATTTCCATCTGTCCAAACCCTACCATCGTACACTATCAAGAAGGCTTTGGTTTCATGTAGTGGAAAGGTGCTAGGAGTGACATGTTGCATTCCATAGCTCATGGGGCCAAACAGACTATGTCAATGCATCGGGGTGGGTGGGTAAATGCCAAGGGAGGTCTCATTTCATGTGCCAAGCATTCCAATCCTTCTGGGCAATAGGCTACCAACAAAGTCCCTTAAGATCCCTAAGACGAAAAAATTGCCAAACTTTGACAGGACAGTTCTCAGAATTTGTGGTAGCTGGGAACATTTAATTTAGACCTATAGGTGCATGTGGGGTCCATCTACAATAACCTCTCTCAGTTTCATTCAACTCCTATCCGTTTGACCATGCCAGAATCAAACACATTCTTGCAAAATGCTTCAATTCCATGCAATGGAAAGGTTGTCAGGTGCCATATTTTTTGTTCTGCTCATCATGGGGTCGAACTGACTATGCCAACATGGCTGGGTGGGCAGGTAAATGCCAAGGGAGGTCTCGTTTCATGTGCCAAGTGTCTCAGTTGTTCCAGGCTGCAAGCTACCAGCAAACTCAAAAGGTGCTAGGTGTCGATAGTAGGCTAGAATGACTGGGACGCTTGGCACATGAAACAAGACCTTCCCTACCATTTACCTACCCACCCTGACATGTTGACATAGTTGGTTTAGCCCCACGATGACTAGAACAAAAATATGGCACTTGGCAACCTTTCCACTGCATGGAACTAAAGCATTTTGCAAGAATGCGTTTGATTCCGACACAGTCAAATAGATAGGAGTTAAATGAAACTGAGAGAGGTTATTATAGATGGACCCCATGTGCACCTGTATGTCTAAATGAAACATTCCCAGCTACCACAAATTTTGAGAACTACTCTATCAAAGTTTGGCAGTTTTTTCGTCTTAGGGATCTTAAGGGACCTTAGCGGTAGCTTGTTGCCCGGAAGGACTGGGATTCTTGGTGTACAAAATGAGACCTCCCCTAGCATTTACCCACCCACCCCGATGCATTGGCACAGTCCATTCGGCCCCACAAGCTATGGAATGTAAAATGTCACTCCTAGCACCTTTCAAGTTTACCGGTAGCTTGCAACCCGAAACGACTGAGACACTTGGCACGCGAAATGAGACCTCCCCTAGCATTTACCCACCCACCCAGCCATGTTGGCACAGTCATTTTTCCCCCAAGACCTATGGAATGCAAAATTTTAGTGTTAACAACTTTCTACTTTGTCGGTAGCTTACAACCTAAAACAACTGGGACACTTGACACACAAAACAAGACCTCCCCTAGCATTTACCCATCCACCCCGACATGTTGGCATAGTTGATTCAGCCCCATGATGAGCAGAACAAAAAATATGGCACTTGGCAACCTTTCCACTACATGGAACTGAAGCATTTTGCAAGAATGTATTTGATTCTGACATGGTTAAACAGACAGGAGTTGAATGAAACTGAGAGAGGTTATTGTAGACGGACCCCACATGCCCCTGTAGGTCTAAACAAAATGTTCCCATCTGCCATGAATTTTGAGAACTACTCCATCAAAGTTTGGCAGTTATTTTCATCTTAGGGATCTTAAGGGACTTTACCGGTAGCCTGTTGCTTAGAAGGACTGGGATGCTTGGTGCATGAAATGAGACCTCCCCTAGCATTTACCCACCCACCCCGATGTGTTGGCACAATCCATTTGGCCCCACGAGCTATGGAATGCAAAATATCACTCCTAGCACCTTTTGAGTTTATCGGTAGCTTGTAGCCCAAAACGAGACCTCTCCTAGCATTTACCCACCCACTCAGATGTGTTGACATAGTCGTTTCACCCCCAAGACCTATGGAATGCAAAATTTTAGTGTTAGCAACTTTCTACTTTGTTGGTAGCTTACATTGTGGAATGACTAGGACACTTCACACACAAAATGAGACCTCCTCTAGCATTTATCCATCGACCCTGATGTGTTGGCACAGTCAGTTTGGCCCCATGATGAGCAAAAAAAAAATATGGCACCTGGAAACTTTTCCACTGCATGGAACTGAAGCATTTTGTCAAAATGTGTTTGATTGTGACACGATCAAACAGACAGAGTTGAATGAAACTGAGAGAGGTTATTGTGGATAGACCCCACATGCACCTGTAGGTCTAAATGAAACATTCCCAGCTACCATGAATTCTAAGAACTACTCTATCAAATTTTGGTAGTTTTTTCATCTTAGGGATCTTAAGGGACTTTGCTGATACCCTGTTGCCTGGAATGATTGGGATGCTTGGCACATGAAATGAGACCTCCCCTAGAATTTACCCACCCACCCTGATGCATTGGCATAGCTCGTTTAGCCCCACGATCTATGGAATGCAAAATGTCACTCCTAGCACCTTTCCACTGCATCAAAATGAAGCATTTTGCAAGAATGTATTTGATTTTGGCACGGTCAAATGGATAGGAGTTGAATGAAACTGAGAGAGGTTATTGTAGATGGACCCCACATGCACCTATAGGTCCAAATGAAATGTTCCCAACTACCATGAATTCTAAGAACTACTCCATCAAAGTTTGGTAGTTTTTCGTCTTAGGTATCTTAAGGGACTTTACCAGTAGCCTATTCCCCGAAATGACTGGGATGCTTGGTGCATGAAAATAGACCTCCCCTAGCATTTACCCACCCACCCCGACACATTGGAATAGTCTATTCAGCCCCATGAGCTATGGAATGCAAAATGTCACTCCTAGCACCTTTCAAGTTTATCGGTAGCTTACAGCCTGAAATGACTGAGACACTTGGCACATGAAACGAGACCTCCCCTAGCATTTACCCACCCACCTGGATGTCTTGGCATAGTAATTTCACCCCCAAGACCTGTGGAATGCAAAAGTTTAGTGTTAGCAACTTTCTATTTTGTCAGTTTAAGGAGTATTTGGTTTAAGGATTAGGAAGATCATATTAGTTTCATGCCGAGTATTAAAAAGAATAAAAGCAAACTCAGTAGGCAGAGTAGTAAAAATTACAAGCAGAGGGCAGAATATATGGTATAATGTTGAACAAAGATAAATATGTTTGAAGGAATGGATCCTACTAAACCTTGGCTTATAGTGTTGGATATCTTGTGCATTGTTGAGAGGTTACAAAATAGAGATTGAAGATCAATCATACACTAAACCCAAAACCTTGTAGTCTGAAACCTTATAAAAATTTATGAAGATGAATAGTGTGATTAGTGCTAAGGTTTGTACTAAACATGTTGCAGGTTTCTAAGAAGGAGAAAAGGATTGATATAATCCTATTAGACAATTTTTTAGGTCTAGTAATGGCTAGCATTCTTATTAAAGGCTTTTATATCCTTGAAGGGACTCAGAAAAGAAGATACAAGGTCTATGTATACATTTATAACCTGCACATGCTTTCAAACTACTTAAACCCCTATCTACTTTGGCATGTGTTTCCAACACTATAAAGCTCTGCCAGTACAGTCTCAAGACATGCATATATATCTCAAATCAAACATAGCTCATGAGGTTGTCAAGGAAGTCTTAGGACTTTGTTAAAGTTAGCAAAGGAAAGATATCAGATAACACATTAGTTGTTAGTGGAGGTTAGATTAGTGTTATTGAAGGACATGTTAGACAAGAGGATGAAAGATGAGTAAAGGCATATGGCCTAGAAAGCCACAAAATAGAGATTCTTAAATTAGTTTAAATAGCTTAGCACATGTCTTATATGCCTATGTGAGTAATACAAAGGGAGACACACTCCATCATAGTGGGAACTAATTGTGGACATCGAATCATATTAGGATAATATATATACAATGGTCAGTTTGAAGTTAGAGACTGTTGAAGACTCACAAAGGCAATTATCAAACATATTGCATTTGTCACCTCCATTGGTATGTCAACATTTCATATATATCTCTTATTTTGTAACAACAGATTAGTATATGTGTTCGCTATCATAAAACCGTCCTTTTTGATGTGATTGAAGTGATATAGAAATCTGATTTTCACAGCAGTTAGAAGTGATTTAGTTCATCATTCTTGATTGCATACATATCTAAATTCTGTAACAATAGTCTAAGCCATGTTCCTTGTTTGTCCTTTAGCCATGCATATGTTGTAATTGAAGTTGTGTAAGGACTATTATTTGAACAACCTAATCTAATTTAGTTCTTCATCATTTGCAACCTATTTGTATATGTATTTCATGATACCAAGGTTGCAAAAATCTATACCTTGTTCTATGATCAATTTGTAAATGTTGTTCATGTTTTTATATGGGCAAAGCTATAATAGAAGAGTGCAAAAAATAAAGTTAGATTTTAGTCCCAAGACCCTGTCAACACTAAGAATGGATTGAAATAGTTTCATGAAGATTGCAGTATTAGTAATGGATAGTCTAAGAATGAGAAAAAGGGGCAAGGACTGAATGCAATGTAGATGACATTGTTAACCAAGAGAAAACCCTAAAAGGTGAGCACATATGGACTATGAATAGTCCAAGTTGGATAGTGAAGCTCACTATCAAACTTAACTGGGCTAGGTCAAGAAGAGATGTCATGTGAGAACATAAATATGTCTTAGAAAAATATCATGAGGAAGAACAAAGACAACAATATGCATTAGGGATAGTGGCCAATGTTGGATACCCCCCAAGTCTCCAAGACCTTGGAGTCATGTAGCTTCTATAAAGAAGTTGTATATGCATGAGAAGAGACTCTCAAGGTCTAAGATCAAAGGAGGACTATCATAAGTTGACAGTGGAGGCTTACAATGTCATCACAAATCAAACCAAATTCACCCTCAAAATTTTGTCATAAGATTAGAACAAAGGTATATGGATAATATCACAAAAGCATACCTCATCATATAATAACCACACATGCATATCTTGCAATGATAACATGCAAACTCATAAGTCAAAAATCTCAAGACATAACTATGGGAATACAAACCATACTCAACCAAGACCTCCAAAAGCAATAATAACTTAAGCCCATCATACCCATGTAACCAAATGCCTCATGAAAAACCAAATGTATTATGAACCAACCAAGACTCCACAATTGAAAGCATGTCAAACCTTAACTAATGGATACACAAGCAAACCATCAAATTGACTCAAATGAGATATGTGGCAACAAATAAGTGCATCCAAATCATACAAGTCAACTAGGACCTCCAGGAGCATCCAAATGCATCTAAGACCATGCTAAGCAATCAATATCCAAAAATCATCAAAATATGTCAAACTATTACAAATGCATGAAGAAATTTATAGAATATTCTCCAAAGTCAACCAAGTGTACTTATAGGACAGTCATAAAGAGTTTGATCCTAATTTACATAATTAAAGGAAGGAATGATTAAAGGAAAATGAACTTTATAATCATGTATGAGAATTACAGCCTTAAATATGATTGTTGCAGCCTTCCATGAGGTACCAAATTACTGTTCTAGATTGTCGATGTCCTAAATAAGACTGAAAATGGAGAAAACATGAAGAAAGGAGGCTAGAAATGAAGTTTTGATGGTGAAATTAGCTATCTAAAACTACTTTTTGATGTTTGTACTTGAAAAATGAAGAGATGTAGCTACATATGGAGGAGATAAAAGTATTTTATAGCTCTGCATATGTGTGAACCATTCAAATTTGTCATTTGATGAAAATCCTATATATAACTAAAACTACAATCATGGGCAACTAAGATCAAGTTATGTCTTGAGGTATGAAACAACATATATCATCTTTCTACCAAGAAAAATAATCATATATAACAAGAAATCAATCTATAACATGTTATTGATCATAACTCAACCATTATAAACTGATTATACATCAAACTTTTAAGTTTCAAAGTAGAAATACATGCACATAAGGAATTTAAATTATATTGTATATCAAGGTTTATATATATTAAAATCTAGTCCATAATGGTAGACATATACAAAAATTTGGCAAATATGCCAACTCAAAACATTTTTTACAAAATGTGGCATATGCCATGTCTCAAAATATATATACAATCTACATGTCGAATAGCTACATCAAATACTAAAGGTCCACTTGACCCTATGTCTTTGGTGATTCCTCAACCTGTGATGGATCCTCAAAAAGTGTCCTCTTCATACCATGATGTGTAGTAGTTGATGGAGGCAAAGTTGACTACATTAACAAGTCAAACCACAAATTTGATCAATCTCTTCAATGGTAAATAAAAATAAGTTAGAGAACTAGTAAATAGAATCTTATCAACTATAAGACCTATATAAACTATCAACTATTTAGAAAAATTTAATTCAATTACCTTGACTCTTTCTTGTCGTTTGAACAATCGTTCTCCAAATGATTTTCTCTTAAGACAATCAGGTGTCCTACTAAAGCATGATGGCAAAGGTGGCACATCACTGATATTCTCAAGAGACTATAAAAGTAAAGTAACATTGAAATAAATTAATATATAATTATTAAACAAAAAGGAAGTGCATACATTAAAAAAGGTTAGATGTGTTACACATAAATAATCTAGAGTGCACTACACAAAAAATTATCTACTAGAAAACAAGCACATACCACCATCGAGGCCTCCTACATCTGTCATGCCCACATTTCCCATGCGGTCATGACACACAACACGTGTCATGTCCACATTTGTCATGTGGTCATGACACGAAATATCAAAAAATTTCTACGCATCCCTAGAAACCCCCTCGCACGTGTTAGCATGCTTGGTGGCAATATGTATAAGGCATAAACATGTTAATCAAATTGGGGGTAATGTGATCTCAAGCGCAATCCCCTGCATGATGATAGCTGACTAAGGGGGTCCATGCGATATGAGAATCGTCACCATTAGGGTTAGGATCGATTGATCAAAACCCTAAGTCTTCCTAAGTGAGTGAAGGGATTCTGACACAAGTCAAAATCAAAAGCCTAATTCTAAAGAATAAAAGAATTAAATAACAACATAATAAAAAACAACTATCTTGTAAAAACGTTAAAATATTACTCAACACAGTTTAATTCGCCTAAGAAAATTAACCCTAATTCCCAGAAAAATCTGGCAGCATAACGCCTCTAGGACATGTATAGAAATTATTCTAAATAAGAAAACTTGCACAATAATTCACTAAACCTACTAATGTTGATTAATTAATATAATTACACTAGGGAAATTAAGTTGTCGCACTAAGGTTCTCTAACTAATTAACTAGGTTAAATAATTAAATAATAACCTACTAATTAAATATTAACCTAATTCAATAAAATCCAACATACAAATGATTTAATTAAATTGTCCTTGCTAATACACCATAGAAATAATAATCCACTAGATGCATATTAAAATTAGAACCCCAAATATAAATAAATTATATTAAAGTTTCCCCTCATACATATTTAAATAAATACTCCAAAAGCCCAAAGCCATTTAAATCAAAGACATCACAATTTAAAAATAAAATAAATTATTCCCAAGATAAAATGAAGAGGGAAAAATAAATAACTCTAATTTAAAAATCAAAAGCCCTAAAAGTTTTCCCCAATTAAATAATAGTTTCCTTATGAAATAAGGAAAACCCTAACCCTATGTTTTCTCTATTCTTCTCCTTTCTATTTTCTTTCCTCTCATTCTCTTTCTCCTCATTTGTTTCTCTCTACTTGTTTTGTTGGAGGTCTAATGGATGGGTAGCCATGGCCGCCACTCAAGCAGAGGTATATACATTTAGTAAATATGTATTTTTTTTAAAGAAAAACCCCCTTTTTTTAGTATATATATATACTAGTTAAAAAACTAGAGATAAAATATATTTTATTATAAAACTACAAGTTTTGAATATATATATATATACGCTGTATATATATGTGTGTGTACATATATATAAGCATGCGTTATAGGCATGTCAAGGGCCGAGCAGCTACGAATGGAGGAGCAGCGGATTAAAATAAACGCCACCGCCATTGTGTATATGTAGGTTTCTTTTCAAAAAAAAAAGTGGTAAAAATTTTGTTTTAGAGGGTTTCATTTGTTAAAAGAGGGGGGTGTGGGGGTGGATCAATGGTGGGTAGTGGGTGGGGTTCGCTCCCCACCCAATTTCCCATATACACAAACACAACGCTTAAGGAGAAAAAGCAGTGGGGGTTTGAATCCCCCCACCACAAACATTTAACCCTTCATTTCATTTTAAAAAAAACACCAACCTGCCATAAATGCATACGCTGTATAATATGGCCTTAAAACTATTTTATTTATATAGTATTTTCATTGTATATGTGTGTGTATAATCTTAGAAAAAATATATATACAGTTCTCTTTTATACAAATTAATTTTTCCAGTCATTAGATTTTAAATATATACTATATATATATAGTCTTCCACGAGGTAAAAACTCAGTTGCTCAATATACACAATCTCCATAGTTAGACTATGTATATTTTCCAGCAAACATAATATTGCAAAAATATGATATATATATATATACACACACACACACATATCACAGTTACTATAGATATTTTTAACAACACAAAAAATAAAGCATTCACATTGATTTTTCTAGTCTTCACAATGTAGCAACTTTTAAAAGATATATATATATTTATTTATTTATTTATATACATAAATATTTTTCACATATGCAATAGATATTGTTTTTTAAATAAAAATGCATTTATCTATATATATTTCTTTTGAGAAAATAAAAAGGAGCATACTTATCTAATCATTGAGTAAGTCTAACTATTTTCTCATACATTTTTTTTTCTTCTTTGAAAAATTTACAATAGCAACTATCTATATATATATTTTTGCAAAGGCAACATAGTATTTCTAATCTAACCCTTCTATTTTTGTTTCAACAACTCAAAATATATAAATAATTTCTTTTAAAACAGCAACATGAAAGATACATTTTTTTTTTGAAAACAAATCAGCAACACCTACATTCCATTTTCAACAACATTATAAAACAGCCAACTAACATATTTTATAGACTTCCCAAAAATGGATTAAAACATTAGAAATCATTTAAATCATTACAAAGATAAGAGAGTATTTTTTTCTCTCTCTCTTCATACAAACTTTACAAGGCCCATCCTTGGCCATGGCTCTCAAGTAGCCAAAACAACAATGAACAAAACTTGAAAAACAATGCTCTTCCTCCAAGCTTCAAACCTACATTAGCACTTGCAAGAAAAATACAACAAGGAAGGGAAACCAAGCCACAAAATGCCACTCTCCTCCCTACCATAGACTCATTCATGAGTCACCCAAAATCTTGGAGGTCATCCACACACAAGGATTCTTCACTCGACAACACAACAACAAACAAACAACAAAACATGAAGAACACCCAAGGATTTTAACACAACACAAAACTCATGGAAATGAGTTTGAAGGGGTAGGGGAGTGGACATCACTCACTCAAGAGGCCACTCCAATATCTTAAATAAACTCAACACAAACAAGGTCTCAAGCTCAAGTATATATACAAAAATCACACATATTTCTCCATGGCTCTCAAGCCATTCAAAATGCACATACTCATAAACTTGCCCTCAAGGCCAAAATACCAAAACTAGGAGGTGACCTCGAGGAGGTTCACTCCTCCCCCACCCCACACAAGTTGAGAACTTTCTCCAAATGGAGAGGCTCTTACATACACCCTCAAAACCCCACAACAACAAAACACAAAACAAACACAATGCAACACACAAGTAAAGTAAAATACATAAGGAAAGGCATCAAGCCTTGAATCCTACCTTAAATAGATAGTTGAAGAAGAGCCCTTCCAACTCCACCTCCAAGTCCTTCTCCAAATGTGCCTCCAAAAACCCTCTAACTCTCTCCCAAAATTCAAATAAAATAGAAAAATGTACTGAAATTGGTGCAGGAGCACCTACCTGACAGCTGGCCTCCATGGGGCAGTTAGTTTGTTTTGAGTCTTGTTAATGTTTCGAAGAAGGTCTTATAAGACCAATGCATGTAATAAGGTCATGTTGACCATGCTTTACTATTTTTAGCTAGTTTGTTATGACAGTTGTTATGCTGTAGGTCCGGTTGGATCTCCCAGCCGCCTGGAGAGATTTCCCAGCCGCTTGGAGTCGAGTGGTAGTACTCGCAAGAGATCCTATTTATACATGAGGATCGGTTGGTTTTAGGTAGGATAGTATAGTATTGCATTGAGCAGAGGAGTTAGATTGCAGAGAGAGACTAAACATTGTAATTGCATCTTTTGAAATCAATAAAGAGATCCTGTTTGTGTTCATTTTCTGTTTGATCTCCCTTGTGAAATCGAGTTGCTGGTTTGGTGGTTTCATGGATTTGCTAATCCATTCCACCGGTTGATTCATCGAATCGGTGGAATGGCTATGTACAGTAGGTTAGGTTTTAGTTTGCTTTCTGTTTGCATGCAGGTGTGCAGGATCGTCGTCGAGAGGTGTTGAGAACCCTAGCATGGGTATGTGCTAGGTCGAGCTGATAGTTAGAGTTTGGAAAATCACCCTGAGAGTAGATCGGGTCACCTCAGGAGGTTTGGCGGATCAAAATCCGCTAAGGTTGGAAAAATCCATCACAACGGCATCATCAGGATATTTCTATGTATATCCTACAGTTACTTTGGGCGTCATCCGAGTAGATGGAGATGAGCATGATGCAGTCGATTGCATAAAGGTGAATGTGCATTGGGGTGATCATCATCAGGTGATGCCGAGGAGGAGCGTATAGGCATAAGGTAGAAGATCAGGTTGATAAAACCATCGCGGGCCGATAAGGTTAAGTTTGGCCGACAGCAGGATATCGGGGCAGCAGGATATTGAGGAGCTGCATGTGATGTCATCGTCATCAGGATAATCGTCATCAGGATATTGGGGTGACGTAAGCATCGAAGGAAAGGTGCATGAGAGGGTCGTCATCAGGATATATGGGAGGAACAGGATATTTTATATCCTGCTGATGAACATGATGTTGAACATCATGATGCTGAAGAGAGAGGTTGTCGGTAAGGTGAATAGTGAACGTCAAGAGGATGTTTGCGCTTGCCGAATATGATGATGCTGCTGACATGCGAAAGGATGAAGGTTTGTCTACAGGAGGATATCGGTCGGCAGGGGAAATATGATGATGCTGACAGTGTTAAGGGAAATATGATGATGATGATGAAGGGTTGCGGACATCCATGCTATATGTCAAGGTTATAGTGTGGATGCCTCTGCATCATAGTGGTATTAGAGCTCAGCAAAAGGTCTGGGCTGTTGTGTGTTGATTCTGTCACCGAAAGGGTAGAGGTAGAGTTGATTCTGTCACTGAAAAGATAGAGGTAGAGAAGTGAGAGGTTGACAAAATGCCTCCGAAAGGTAGTAGTACTGCAAGGGAATTGCAGGAGATGAAGGAAAAACATGCCAGAGAGATGAGGAAGATGAAGGAGCTTGCTGAAGCACTTCAAGCCAGGCTTGTAGCCCTGGAGAAGAACAAAAAGAGGGAAGTGGAAGATAGTGAGTCTGAAGAAGATGAAGATACTGTTGAAGAGTATGAAGAGGTAGCTGAAGATCTGGATGCTGAAGACCAGAAATTTGCAAAACTGTTAAAGGCAGTGCAGAGTGATAAACCTAAGGTAAATGTTGATGTTTCCAAGTATAATGGAAGTCTGAATGAAGATGAGTTACTGGATTGGATTACTGCACTTGATAATCACTTTGAATGTGAAGATGTTGCTGAGGATCAGAAGGTAAAGATTGCAAAGACCAAGATAGGAGGTCATGCTTTGGTATGGTGGGATTATGTACAATCCGAGAGAAGGAAACAAGGGAAGTCAAAGATCACTTCATGGGATAAAATGGTAGCAAGGATAAAAGGTAAATTCTTGCCTAAGGATTATGAAATTCAGATGTTTAAGAAGCTGCAATTTTTAAGGCAGAAGGAAATGGATGTGAA
The DNA here is from genome assembly GCA_027924645.1 of Cunninghamia lanceolata. Classification (NCBI taxonomy): domain Eukaryota; kingdom Viridiplantae; phylum Streptophyta; class Pinopsida; order Cupressales; family Cupressaceae; genus Cunninghamia; species Cunninghamia lanceolata. The sequence continues at coordinate 1,818,244 of BSBN01001396.1, read as the reverse complement.
GGCATATACTGAGGAGTTTTATAAGTTGAGTATGAGATCTGGTCATCATGAGAATGAGGTAGAAAAGGTGGCTAGGTACTTGGCTGGTTTGAGATTGAACATACAGGATGAGTTAGTTTTAGCTAACCCTAAGAGTGTGGAAGATTGTTACCAAATGGCAAAGAAAAGATGAATAGGAGACAAGATAAGTCCATGAGAGGAAGAGGCAGCAATATGAGGGGAAGAGGAGCAGCCCCTACAACAAGGCAAACCAATGAGGGTCAAGAAGACGCTGGTAAAGGACAGGGACCGTCTGATTTCAGAGGTGGATGGAAAGGTAATAGAGGCAGATTTGGAAGTGGTAGAGGTTCTACTACATTTTCAGGAAAGTGTTACACCTGTGGTGAGTTTGGTCATCCATTTTTCAAATGTCCAGAAAGCAAAGGTTCATCATCCAGAGATGATAGAACGAATGACAAGAGAGTACAACTTGTGCAAGAAGAGAAAGTAGAGCAAACAGATAGAGTTTCTGAAAGTTATGGATATCCTGAGGAGGGAGAAGCATTGATGCTAAGGAGAACTAGTTTGCAGGCATCAAAGGATATGATGCAAAGAAGAGCTCTTTTCAAGACCACATGCAAGAGCAAAGGTAAAGTATGTAAGGTTGTCATTGATACTGGTTCAACAGACAACATGGTATCTCAAGAAATGGTGGATAAACTGCATTTGGAAAGGATTCCACACCAACACCCTTACAAGGCATCTTGGGTGAGTGATAGTCAATCACTTTTTGTCTATGAACAGGCATATGTGGATTTTCAGATTGGAGCATATCAGGATAGAGTTTTGTATGACATTTTGCCCATGGAATGTTGTCACCTACTGTTGGGTAGACCATGGCAATTTGATCGGAGAGTACTGTATGATGGGTATGCTAATACCTACACCATCAAGAAAGATGGGAAGACTATTAAGTTGATGCCATTACAGGAAGCAGCTGCGGCACAGAAGGCAGCCCAAGTCATTTTAGTGGGAAAGAAGGAGTTTGTGCAGATGCCTATAGGAGCAGGCATAAAGGCAGTTGAGGACACTGCAGGGAAAGGAGTTGTTAAGGACAACAGGTTGAAGACAGTTTCAGTTTTGACTGACAGAGGTCAGCAGCAGGTTCAGAAATAGGTTTGCAAATAGCAACCAGTTAAGAGGAATGACAAGGATGTTGTCATAGTTGGGACTATTGTTTGTCCTATACAAGTTGAAAGCAAGACAGAGTTGAACATTACAGAAGTTCAAGAGGCAGTTCAGACAGAGGTTCTAGTCAGACAACCTGACAAACACAAGGTATGTGAGAGAAGGGCCTACATTGACAGGCATGAGGATTTACTTGCAAGAAAGCAAGTTACAGTTCAGAAGTCTTGGAGAAGCCAAGAGACAGCAGAGGATAAAGCTGGAACAGGGCAGAACACTGCAAAGGCAAAGTGTAAAGGTGGAGGACTTCCACAACCAAACTCATGGGACATGAGTTCTTTTCTGTTGGGGAGTATGGTACAGGAGCACCTACCTAACAGCTAGCCTCCATGAGGTAGTTAGTTTGTTTTGAGTCTTGTTAATGTTTCAAAGAAGGTCTTATAAGACCAATGCATGTAATAAGGTCATGTTGACCATGCTTTACTATTTTTAGCTAGTTTGTTATGACAGCTATTATGCTGTAGGTCCGGTTGGATCTCCCAGCCGCCTGGAGAGATTTCCCAGCCGCTTGGAGTCGAGTGGTAGTACTCGCAAGAGATCCTATTTATACATGAGGATCGGTTGGTTTTAGGCAGGATAGTATAGTATTGCATTGAGCAGAGGAGTTAGATTGCAGAGAGAGACTGAACATTGTAATTGCATCTTTTGAAATCAATAAAGAGATCCTGTTTGTGTTCATTTTCTGTTTGATCTCCCTTGTGAAATCGAGTTGCTGGTTTGGTGGTTTCATGGATTTGCTGATCCATTCCACCGGTTGATTCGTCGAATCGGTGGAATGGCTATGTACAGTAGGTTAGGTTTTAGTTTGCTTTCTGTTTGCATGCAGGTGTGCAGGATCATCGTCAAGAGGTGTTGAGAACCCTAGCATGGGTATGTGCTAGGTCGAGCTGATAGTTAGAGTTTGGAAAATCACCCTGAGAGTAGATCGGGTCACCTCAGGAGGTTCGGCGGATCAAAATCCGCTAAGGTTGGAAAAATCCATCACAACGGCATCATCAGGATATTTCTGTGTATATCCTGCAGTTACTTCGGGCGTCATCCGAGTAGATGGAGATGAGCATGATGCAGTCGATTGCATAAAGGTGAATGTGCATTGGGGTGATCATCATCAGGTGATGCCGAGGAGGAGCGTATAGGCATAAGGTAGAAGATCGGGTTGATAAAACCATCGCGGGCCGATAAGGTTAAGTTTGGCCGATAGCAGGATATCGGGGCAGCAGGATATTGAGGAGTTGCATGTGACATCATCGTCATCAGGATAATCGTCATCAGGATATTGGGGTGACGTAAGCATCGAAGGAAAGGTGCATGAGAGGGTCGTCATCAGGATATATGGGAGGAACAGGATATTTTATATCCTGCTGATGAACATGATGTTGAACATCATGATGCTGAAGAGAGAGGTTGTCGGTAAGGTGAACAGTGAACGTCAGGAGGATGTTTGCGCTTGCCGAATATGATGATGCTGCCGATAGTCGGATATGATGATGCTGCTGACATGCGAAAGGATGAAGGTTTGTCTGCAGGAGGATATCAGTCGGCAGGGGAAATATGATGATGCTGACAGTGTTAAGGGAAATATGATGATGATGATGAAGGGTTGCAGACATCCATGCTGTATGTCAAGGTTATAGTGTGGATGCCTCTGCATCAGAAATCAACAACCCTCTCCCTCTCTTCAAGAGGGATTAAAATAGGCTCTCCTCATGAGCCTTGAGGAATGAGAAGGTGACACATGTCACCTTATCCTTCCTCCTCACATCCACTTGCAAGCTTCATGGAATGTGGGGGTGACACATGTCACCCTCCCATTCCACCAAGTCTTGCCCCCTCCACTTGTGCTCTCTCACACATGTGGGAGAGAAAGGTGGAGCCCAAAAAAGATGAGAGTACAACAAGTGCCCCAATCCTATCCTCCCATGAAATCCCACAAAACCCCAAGGTACTCTCACCAATGTGAGAGAGCCTTGGAGTTGGGTCCTCCACAATTAGGGGTCTTGAAGACTCCACAAGCCTTCAAACAAGGTATCACAATGCTTGGAATGAGGTGTGGATAAGGTTGAGTGTTTGACTCAACCTTCCACTCCTCCCCAAACTTCCATTTTCGTCACTTTACTTCAAGGTAAAGTTTAAGTGACCAAATGGGAGTTATTCTAGGGTTAGACAAGCTCAAATGGTCCCTAGACCCTAGGGGTACAACCCAGGGTCACTTTTAACCCAATTTGAGCACCATAGGGTAAGTAAAATCACATGAAAAGGAGTCTCAAAAATGAAATCAATTAAACATTACACCTTTACAACACTAATATAAAATCAACTGTAAATAGGTAGACCTAGCCCAAAAGACACCATACACCAACATTACGAAAATTCATTATGCATTAACACAGATGATCTTGGTTCCTCTTGGAACTAGATCGGCTTAACACGGGATTTCACAAAATGTGTGGGATGATCTTTGATTATATGTGGCTTGGTTAAAACACATGTGCACTCAAACAAAAGATTAATCCAATCATGTATATCATAGCCAAAGCAAGAAAAAACATACACTCACACCATCGCATAAGCAAATAAAACATCATAAAACTCACATCATAATTAGATTCATAATTTGCGTTTTATAATCCATCACAAGATAAAATCACATAATAAATCCATAGCATAATCTCACAACCAATATCTCAATTAATATCATAATGTATATCGCATGTCAAATCATCATCAGTGAATAAAAATCAGGATCTAGTCTCATCACAACATGCTAAATATAACTAACCAAAAAAAAGCATATAGTCTAATAACCCTGCATATCAGGATCAACAGTCCCCAAAAGTCTAAAATGTGTCTCCAATAGTAATACAACATGAGTGAAAATAAGGAAGTGAAATAGTAGGCCTCATAGCATCGATTGAGGACTCATCATGGATGAACCAACTAATATCTCCTGTATGAAAAATGATAAGAATGTAAGACTCTATGTATACAAATAATCATAATAATTTTTAAACTATTATTTATCTAAATGACTATAATCAAATATTTTAGTTTTCTAAATTATCAATTAAAGAACATTTCAATCGAATTAAGTTTCCACCCTTTGTTGGTGTTTAGAAAGCTGTTCTAGAAATGATAGTCCCTTGGGTCAATCAGGAGTTTGAGTGAAGACCATTGGCAAAGATGCCACATCATTCACATTCTGGATATAATATTAAAGAGATATCATGATATAAATTAATATACAATTACTCACAAAGAAATAAATGCATACAAAAAAAATTGATGTGTAGAACAAATTATACCGACAAGTCAAAGCCAAATTGGATGGTAGACAAAGTTCCATGATGAACTTCTGTCAACTCCTCCTCTGTCATTAGTTGTTAACCCCCTTAGATACATTAGTACTAATAAATTTGTATATATTATATAAAAGATTGGCCATGGTCTTCTCCTTCTCTATGCTCCACCTATGCTTGTGCTTCTACTCTTGTCACTGACCCCTCAGCTTGAGTTCTGGAGGCCACTATGTCATCTTGTGAATGGAGATCGTACTCTGAGGTGTTCAAAGGTGGCTCACTACTCTCCAAAATAGGGCCTAAGCACAGTTGATTGCAAAAAATATAATAATGGGGCACACAAACATGTGTAGATGAGGAGTGCCTAGTAAAATCAGGTGATCCAATATCATCGCCAATATCATGTGGTTGTGCAAACTAAGAAGTCTGTATAATCAACTGCTCAGTCAAAGAGTGTATTGCACTAAGGCCCTGTTGTGTTGCATTTGCAACAACATCTGGGTACTGAATTGGGGGTGGAGAAGGGATAGCGGGAGGGGGAATATAGGGACCTTGTGCTTGTCTCATTGCCCTAGGTCTATCTTGAGGCATTCCCTTACCTACTCCCTGGAAATCTCTAAAATCAAAATAATTAACATGGTGGCCCATGACGAACTCGGCATAGAGTTTACAAAGTAAATACAAAGGTACATCTAAATTGTTGTTGGGTGGTTTATCAAAAACCATCCACTAACGATCCCAAAAATTTTGACTAATGCCCTCATGTGTACACCATTTAATTGAATACTTGGGCTTACGAATATCAACATGCAAGCCAGTTTTAGGATTGACAAAATGTTGAGCTAGTACTAACATAGCTTTTGTAATGTCTACCTCTTTCACTTGATCTGTTGGCAAGAGACACTATATGGATTCATGGTTGTTGTCATTGATGGCAACAAAGGTCATCCCACATATCCGCAAGTCATGATGTGTCTCTACCGGAAGTCAGAATAAAGAATGTTGTGGTCCGGTGAAGAAGAACAGAGCATGTGGCAAGGTCCGACAGATTGGTCCGGATCTCTCAGAGGAAGTGTCTTGGTGTAGTGCGGATTTGGGGAAATCAAGAGGACTACCTTGAGTGGTATATTCCAAGGATTTAGCCTCCGGTGATGGACAAGGAAAAAGATATGAATGGTTGAGTACCGGATTCCTGAGAGACAGTGAAAACAGAGGAAGAACTGACTGACAGAGTATCAGACTGCTTTCCGGATGTGTTACTGTTGATGACAGAGGTTGTGAAGGCATGAATCATGTTTGGCCGACATGATTAATGATATCTACAAGTATATGCTTGATCCGCATTGCTTGGTGAGGAAGGATTCAGCCGACAGAACAAAAGTTTGTAAGAAACTAGACTGTTCCGGATGCCGACTAGAAAGGTGATGAAATTACTTGTGCGGATATATATAGAGGATGGATTTAGTTGTGAAGAGCGTGTTGATGTGGAGATATATGCGAATAAGTCCAGATAAGAGCAGAGGTAGCAAAAAGGATCCGGTATGTGAAAGATAGCAGAATAAAGAACAGAGGAAAGATGAAGTGCAGCAGATCAGTGTACTGAGCCTAACCGGAACTGAACTCCAGCATATGCAGATGCTTCCAATCAGTTCAAGACTGTGATTCTCATCACTTTGTAGACAGTGTGTCTTCTTGTAGGCAGTGGGCCTCTTGTGAGCAGTGTGCTCGGGCAGTGAGCCCTAATTGGCAAGTGCCATTTTTGTAATTTCCTATTCTTCTAACAGAGAATAATTTTGGGTTAATCACCCCATGGTTTTCTCCCTTAACAGGGTTTCCACGTCAAAAATACTGTGTCATGTGTTTCTTATTTCATGATTAATGTTTTTGTGTTTGATTCTATGCTGCATCAATTAAAAGGAAAGTTCAATAAGGGAAATAATTAGGATAACTGATTCACCCCCCCCTCTCAGTTATCAACAATTGGTATCAGAGCCAAGTTCCTCCTAATAGAGCCTAACAGCTTGAGGAAGATCTGGGATTTCAAATGGATGCATATGGTTTAAGGGAGCAACTCAAGACTGCTCTTGAGGATCTTGAACAGTCAAATTCTGAAGTCAGTGAATTAAAGGAAAGACTCAAACAGGCTGATGAATTCATGAGAGAATTAAAAGACAAATTAAGTCTCTCTATGAAAAAGAGAAAGGAGCTGCTTCAACAGTTGGCAAGACAAAGTGAAGAAAGCAATACAAATGAAGAATTGACTGAGCAAACCAAGTTATGTGAAAAGTTATCAAAAGAAGTCATTATGTTAAGACATGAAATGGAATCAGGAACTATAAAGTTTACTCAAGAGATTGAAGAAAAAAGAAAGGCTGAAGACAATCTAAGACAATCTCTTAAAGAAAAATCAGAAGAATGCCACCAGATGGACAGGATTATCAGACATCTTGAATCTGATCTTGAAGATGCCAAAGATAATGAAGGAAAACTTGAGGATCAAATTGCCTCTCTCAAAAGAGACCTTCAAACAACAAATGAATATAAAGAGAAATTCAAGATAAGTTCTGCTCAACTTGAAGTTCTTCTTGGAAGTCAAAAGAGGACAGATGACAAGTATGGTTTGGGATATGAGAAAGGAGAAAGCTCTGGATCCGGTCAGAAGAATCTTGGATCAGAAAATCCAAGGAGCAGGCCTAGAAGACCTCCGGTAAGACAGCCAAATGCTCAAAGATATCCATCCTTCAATGGATACTGCCACAGCTGCAACCACTTTGGTCACAAAGCTGATCAGTGCAGAATGAGAATGAATCAGATTAATTCATCCTTCTCCGGACAGTGCTTCAACTGCAAAAGGTATGGACACAAATCCCATGAATGCAGAATTATGCAAGTAAACAAATCATTCAAAGGTAGATGCTTCACATGCAATAGAGTAGGTCATATGGCTAATCAATGCAGATCAAGAGGATATCAGTCAAATATGCAAAGAAATGTTATTTGCCAAATCTGCAATAGGTCCGGTCATAATGCTAAAGTCTGCAGAAACAAGAATCAGGACAAAAGAGGTCCGGTGTATAATCAGAATCAAGACAAGGGTAAACAAAAAATGAATGCGGATGAGGTTAGGAGTCAGATGAGCAAGATTTGGGTAAAGAAAAGTTCAGAGAATGTAGAGGTTGGATCCGCACCAGACTCTGGTGCTGATATTTCTTCCAGAAATTAAAAAGTGAGCTCAGGCTCAGGGGGACTCAAAGAAAATCTTGTTCCCCCAGCCAAACAAGTGGTGCCGGATGTGACACAAGATGCGGATCAAAGGGTTTGTAGATATGAGTCTTGAGATACTTCAGTCAAGTTTTCAGAGGTCCGCATGGAGTTATGAAGAAGCTGTGATCGATCAAATAAGACCTGTTCAGGGAGATGCTCTGGCATGATAAAGGATTACAAAAAGGTCCGGAAAGATCCGGAAATGCACTATCTTGTTCTGCGGATTGGACAGAGTGTTTGGGATGTTCTTGTAATATGTTACCTCGATTTATTCATGATTGAAAGATCCAGATGATATCCACAAATCTGGACTAATCTGGGATACTCCAAGCTATCCAGACAAGGCAAACCGGAACGATGTAGGTGAAGCATTTATTGCAGACAGATATTAGGGTTCGCGGAGCAATTTAAGGGATTTCTCAAAGGTCATTTGCTCATTCTGCACTCGAGAAGAAGCGAAAAGTGGAGCTCTGCAACAAGGTTCATCAAGCACACCAAGGATCTCCTGCCGAAGTTATTGCATAAAGAAATCAATCCAACCACTCCGTGCAAACCGAAGGCGCATAAGGTACTCTCCGTTTTTCATTTCCTCACTGCAAATCTTTGAAGAATGGCTACTCCAAACATAGTTAAGATCTCTGATAGACCTCGCCCCTCATTCAAGAAACATCCCTACAAATCATTGGAGGTAGATCCACTAGGAGCCTTCTCTAGTGTTCCTCACGGAGTTTTACATACCGAAGACATTAGGGTTTACATACATGCAAGCATTGAGGAATTTGGGGAATTCAAATTAAGAGACCTCTATCACAAGCAACTGATAGACAATGCTTTTGAGCTTAAACCAGAGTATAAGGATATCCAGAAGAAACAATTTGAGCAATTTATTCATTTCCCCTGCTTTGAAGAAGATGAATGGGTCCGGTATGTATTGAGCAGGATGCATGACAACTTTCTATGGCTAGATAGACCCTGCAAGATCACAAAAGAGGCAATTAGAGCAGTAACTGGTCTATACTCTTCCGGAGGGGTACCTATCCTCAAATCTGTCAAGAACAACATTGTAACTGAGGCCACCGGATCAAAATTTGATAAGAGGGCAATGACCATTGAAGATATTTCAGATCCGGATATCAAATATGCATCAATGATAATAGGATACAAGATCTATCACTCCAGCAGGGAGAATTCTGTATCCGGAACTGCAGTATACACTGCCTATGAAATGCTAAGAAAGAATGCAGAATATGATCTCTGCGAACTACTGCTAAGCTAATTAATGGAAAATATACAGAAAATCAAGAAGGATAAGAAGAATTCCTTTAAGTATGGTACTCTTATTGTATGTCTATTCTTCTACTTCATGAATGAGCTACCCGGAACAAGTGGATGGGTATGGCAGAATGACAAACCTGTTGCAGTCCAGATAAGAGACTACTTGCATGGACTTGGGGATGCAAAAGCAAGAAATACAGCTCTATGGGGATACTTCAAAAACTTTCAGAGCATGATGCAAGCAAGAGAGAGAATTCCCCAGTCTCTTGTTGAAAAATACAAAGACTCAGTGTGTTTTATGGTTGACACTGATCAGTGCCTAATGGAGGCAGTGGAGCCAAGGATTGTCTGGATCATGCCCATGGGGTATGAAGTGGATGAACAGATAGTGGAGCTGCATGTTCAACACATGCTAAGTCAGCCCAAAGATCCTAAGGCAGAAAGGTTTGGAACCTTTGAGGAGCTGAGTGTAAAAATACATGTAGAACTCAGGGAACCTGAGATTAAAAGAAAAGTGAGAAAAGAAGTAGAGCACATTGCTCAAGGCCTAGGCATCTCAAAAGAGGCACTTGATGCCAGCTGGGAAAAGAGGAGGAAGGCTGAGGAAGAAGAGAAAAGTAAAGAAAGTGCTCCGGTTGAAGCTCCCACCCGGACCAGATCATCAAAGAGATCTGCACCTCCCTCAACCATAAGTTCAAAACCGGAAGTCCAGGCATCCGGTAAGAGATTCAAGACAAAAGCCACAAGGGCTTATGGAAGCCAAAAGGATGAAGAGGAAATAGAGTCAAATGAGGGAATAAAAGAAATAAAGAAACAGAAAAAGAAAGGATCCGGTAAGCCCTCCACAGGCCAAGATAAGGATGAAATGGCAGAGGTATCTGTTGAAAAGCCCACTCTGTCTCTAGAGAGCATAATCAAGTCGGTCACGGTGGATGGAAACCTTCAACCAATGACTGAATCTTATGATGACTTCAGTGAGGCCGACCAAAAGACTCTGCAGGAGGCCACAGTCAAATATCTTAACATATATAATAAGGCTTTCATTGAAATCATATCTCTTATTCCTAAAAGCCTAGAAAAGGAATTGGAAGTAAGAAAGAATAATGCTCATGCTAAAGATCTTGAGATCCGGGAGCAGATAGCTATTCAGCTATATCCTCAAATTGATCCCAAGACAATGAACATTATCTTCAAGGACTGCAAAGATGAGTTCAGAAGCAAAGCCAGGATGAATCAACTCATGCTTGGTGAGACTGACAAAGTGGCCCAAGAAACAGAAGAGATCCTCCGGAAGGCCTTCAAAAGGTTCAATCTTCCTGTTGTAGAGGACTTAGGTACAGAAACAGCTGAGGACTTGGGACCCTCTGCTCCAGAAGAAGTGGCCCATGAACAAGCTAGCATCTCTCCTCCGGTTTCCCCTACAGTCTCCGGATCCAAAGAAGAAGAGCAATTACAGGAGAAGGAAGCAGTGGTGAAAGACAAAGAGGTTGACAGTTCTAAGACTGCAGAAGAAAAGAAACATCTGTCTCCGGCAAGAGACACTGCACAAACTGTTCAACAATTTTTGAGCAAAGAAACTTTAGAGATTGATGAACCGGAGCTTCTAAAAGGCCCATTTGATTTTGACTCTCTCTCTCCGGTACAAACAATGAAGATAGCTTCATTTGCAAATGCCAAGGCAAATGAAAAGCTCCTGAAGTCTCATATGGAAGACTGTGAGTTGATAGAGGCTGCTTCCGGAGTACTTGTAAAGATCATGCCATCAATCCAGATAGATCCGACAGCCTCCTCTTCTGGTAATCTAAAAACCTTAGTCAGCAGTGTTGATACACATTTTGATTCTCTAGAAAAATCAGCTGAAGAAAAGGTCCGGAAGGAATTTTTGGATAAGAGATTTTCAGAAATATTAGAATTAATCTCTAAAGATAGGAAGATTGTAAGCATTGGAATAAAGAGCTTAGAGAATGCTCTTAAGGATGGCAGTGACATCTATAAATTTTGTATATCCTGGTCAAAGGCAACAGCAGCATTTGACAAGAAAATAAAAGAGGAACAGGATAAGCTACAAAGCTTATCTCAAAGTTTTGATCCTCTCTCTTCCTCTATAATAAATCAAGAATGTCAGACTATTGCAGTCTTGAATGAAATAAAGAATCTTGAGAAGGAAAGAAAGAACATCACTAACCGGATGGGAGAACTTAGAAGGATTATAATCCCTAAGTTGGAAACTATGCATGAGGCCATCAGTGATGCTCAGACCACCGCCCAAACAAAAGATCCGACAGATCTCAAGCGGGCAGAAGCGTTTGCATTTTTGTTAAGTGGTCACATTTCAATTTTGGATAGAATGAAGCAAAGTTGGGCTACAGAAATGATCCAATTGCAGACATCCTTTGCAGACATTCTTCAGTACATGTGAGTATGTAAATATGCGGCTATATATAGAAAATTTTTGAAAATTTTGGTGTGCGGACCCTACCCTTTGCCATTGATGTCAAAGGGGGAGTGAGGAGCAGTGAAAAATGAGGAATCCAACTAAGGGGGAGTTCCAGAAATTGTATATAAAGACAGAGCATCAGCAAAGGGGGAGCATAGTGAAAACACTTAGTCATTTTTCACTAAGTGTTGCCATCAATGCCAAAGGGGGAGATTGTTGGCAAGAGACACTATATGGATTCATGGTTGTTGTCATTGATGGCAACAAAGGTCATCCCACATATCCGCAAGTCATGATGTGTCTCTACCGGAAGTCAGAATAAAGAATGTTGTGGTCCGGTGAAGAAGAACAGAGCATGTGGCAAGGTCCAACAGATTGGTCCGGATCTCTCAGAGGAAGTGTCTTGGTGCAGTGCGGATTTGGGGAAATCAAGAGGACTACCTTGAGTGGTATATTCCAAGGATTTAGCCTCCGGTGATGGACAAGGAAAAAGATATGAATGGTTGAGTACCGGATTCCTGAGAGACAGTGAAAACAGAGGAAGAACTGACTGACAGAGTATCAGACTGCTTTCCGGATGTGTTACTGTTGATGACAGAGGTTGTGAAGGCATGAATCATGTTTGGCCGACATGATTAATGATATCTACAAGTATATGCTTGATCCGCATTGCTTGGTGAGGAAGGATTCAGCCGACAGAACAAAAGTTTGTAAGAAACTAGACTGTTCCGGATGCCGACTAGAAAGGTGATGAAATTACTTGTGCGGATATATATAGAGGATGGATTTAGTTGTGAAGAGCATGTTGATGTGGAGATATATGCGAATAAGTCCAGATAAGAGCAGAGGTAGCAAAAAGGATCCGGTATGTGAAAGATAGCAGAATAAAGAACAGAGGAAAGATGAAGTGCAGCAGATCAGTGTACTGAGCCTAACCGGAACTGAACTCCAGCATATGCAGATGCTTCCAATCAGTTCAAGACTATGATTCTCATCACTTTGTAGACAGTGTGTCTTCTTGTAGGCAGTGGGCCTCTTGTGAGCAGTGTGCTCGGGCAGTGAGCCCTAATTGGCAAGTGCCATTTTTGTAATTTCCTATTCTTCTAACAGAGAATAATTTTGGGTTAATCACCCCGTGGTTTTCTCCCTTAACAGGGTTTCCACGTCAAAAATACTGTGTCATGTGTTTCTTATTTCATGATTAATGTTTTTGTGTTTGATTCTATGCTGCATCAATTAAAAGGAAAGTTCAATAAGGGAAATAATTAGGATAACTGATTCACCCCCCCCTCTCAGTTATCAACACGATCATATGATAAACTGTCAGCATATTCTACCTTCTTGGTTTCTCACCATTGCCTAAATGATTCATGTTGTCCTGATAAGGTTCAAACATGACTAATAATTCCCTCTAAATTTGATGTCATTGTAGACAATCGAGGGTGGCGGTGATACATTTCTACAATCCTATTTATTTGATCAATGTTTCTTTGAATTTTCTCTTTGATTGTTGGAGGGGGAGGATTTGGTGGTGGAGGGTTTGGGTTTTCATTTTGTTCATCCATTTTACCTATTTAAGATATAAAACATACCTATTTAGAATAAAAACCAAAAAAACTTGTTTGAATATAAAAACAAACAAAAAAATGCAAATTTACTAACCTCTTTGGATTGGATATCTATTTTGGAGTTCTGATATATGTTTTACGAGAGGTCTGCATTTTGCAAGCCATGGGTTTGCAAAATGCAACCTCTTTTTTCCCTTTTTATGTTTTTAGAAATGGATATCTATTTTGCAAAATGGATATCCATTTTTCTTTACCCAATTATTTTCATTATTTTTTAGTTTAACATTACACATTAAATATAAATATAAATAGTTTGAATTACATATTACACATTAAATATAAATAGTTTAAATTACATTACACATTAAATGACATTGCATTTCCTAGTAACACATGGTAGGTATACATCAAAATCACATCACACCATACCTTATTTGCATATCCTTCAAGGTAGAATGTAACTTAATGTTACTATGTCATCATGAGTTACTATCCATTTTGTATCCATGAGATTGTATTGTGTGATTTGCATGACTATCTTCATCCCTAACTTATGCATAATCTTTATTGATACTAATGTGTTTGTGGTGCATCCATTAATGATTAGATTGCAACACTTTCCTCTAAACTTGCACTTAGTCAGAAGAGACTCTTTCTAAACCATGGTTCATCATCCTTTCATGCAAGTTTCAACAAAACAATGTTCATCATCAAGTTCTCCCTAGCCTCTAGGTTTGCACCTTCTACTCTAGCACTCAATGATCTTGCTTCTTTAGCCTACACAACATGCACATGTTTATCTATATGACCTTTTTTATAGTTCCATTTTTATAGTTCATTGTTTATCTATGCACAATGTAAAGAATTAAAAAAAACCATTTATAGTTCCAGGAAACAGATATCCGTTTCTGGAAAACCAAAATAGATATCCGTTCCAAATGGATATCCATTTCGGTTTGGTATCTAAGACAAAATGGATATTTTTAACATACCTATGAAAGTCAAAGTTGAGAAATTCATGAATTTGGCTAAGTAAAGACACATTTTTTTTCCATTGCCACTATTTGGCCCACGATGATCCTGCCAATGTGATTAGTGAAATCCAAATGAAGCATAAAACACAAATCTAATGTATAAAACAAAGATTATACCTCACTATGATCCACAAATCTAAGATAGGGTTGTAGAAGCTTGCACCCAAGAGCTCCTAGATATACCCAAGATGATGGATTCTATGTGAAATGCTCTCACAAGTGCAACTCACAAACTAACTAGCTCAAGAGATATTTTAGCATGGTAACACTACTTAGAAATAGGATAATCAAATGGCTTGGAGGATGTTGTATTTATAGACATTTTGGAGAGATTTTGATCCAATGGTTGAGATTGATTTAGGAGATCAATGGTGGAGGATGAAGATGATGTGGAGGGCCTAGATTTCATCTTAGAAAATAGAGGGCTAGGAATAAAGATGAATTTTAAATTCATCTTGGGAAAGGGGTGAGTTAAATGAGGTTGGGTGAGATAGATTATTTGTGAATTAAGAATTCACATGGGGAAGAGTAAAATAAATTAAAAATTTATTTGGGGAAGAGTGGATATTAATGAGTTATGACATGTGTAAGGGGTGTAAGAGGTATTAAATGAGGATTATGACATTGACCATCTTAATTAGGGTGATTAGCCTAATTAATATGGCTGGAAAAAATTAGGGAATGGGTTAATGGGAGGTTAAGATTAATTAAATAAGGTTTTATTTAATTAATCCTAGGTCTAGGGTCATGTAGGTTAGGCTAGGTAATTGAATAATATATATTTAATTAACTAGGATAGGAATAGGTTGATTAATAGTCTGAATTAATTAGATAAACATGATTTACCTAATTAATTAGATTTAGTGAAAAGGGGGAATTAACCAAATAAATATTGCATATTTATTTAATTAATTGGCTAAGGTTGAACTATTGAATTAATTAAATTAATCCAATTGTAGGGGATAAGATGATGAAAATTTAGGTGATGAATGGATAATTAATTAAATAAAAATTTAATTAATTGATTAGAAGGGAAATTGGTATGTTTAGGGATGTCAAGAGTCGGTTTGATGATGAAGACATTTTTAGGTGTCTACACAATGTTTAAGCAGAGCCACCATAATGTTAGCTCTAGTTTTTGTTATTAAAATTTTTACTACAACTGTTTTAAATGTGGGTCAATTGAATGACAAAAATGGCCCTGGGATAACCATTTTTGAGCCCATATTTATAGTCTATTTGACTGAACTTCAAACATGGAGTGAACTTTGCTACTATGGGTGTGACTATCAGAGAGACCACCTGCATTGCACTTATTTCTCTCATTGTTCAAATCAATCAATTCAGTATCTTCAAGAAAAAGGTTCTCGATAGCATCAACACATAAGGTATAAATAGATATAAGCACTTTTAATAGTTCATCTAATTGTTGTGTAAGGGAAAAAGTGTCATTTTTTTTTTACTACTAAATTGTTTAATATTTAAACAAAGTGGTGCAGTCACAGTAGGAGGGTTCATAGAATGAATTGTCCAGGCCGTACAACAAGAGTAAACACAACAGAAACAACTCAAAGATATGAAACAAATGCAGATTCAATCATTTAGTATATCAAGGATTCAAATACAAATGGGGCCGGCCACATGCAGGCTCACAATTCGGCTCACTGGCTTGAATAC
The DNA here is from genome assembly GCA_027924645.1 of Cunninghamia lanceolata. Lineage (NCBI taxonomy): Eukaryota > Viridiplantae > Streptophyta > Pinopsida > Cupressales > Cupressaceae > Cunninghamia > Cunninghamia lanceolata. Next base: position 1,802,469 of record BSBN01001396.1, on the reverse strand, counting down.
AGAATATCAAAATATTCACAAGATATAGCTTTGAAGTCCCTTCGTGAAAATCTAAACTTAAGGATTTTCTAAATCATGAGAACCACCTTCCTAGGGATCTATTACATCCTTATATATCATCTCCAGTAAAAAAGATTCCTCCATGTCAACCAAGGAAGATCACAAACTCTGATGAAGAGCTATAACGTGTGTACATGGATAGGTCAGACCTAAACGCATATAACACCTCCGCAAATGAATGGAATGATGTACAGATCTTAGGGAAGGTTGGCCACAAACCAAAGATCATGAAATGATGTGTCATTAGGCTCCATAGGTTGGGAAATGCTTCATAGGTCATCTCCTTTAGCTAATTGTCTGAGACTGTTAGGATGCTCTGCTCTGAGAAAATAGTCAATCTTTTGAGAGTGGTATCTTTCTAGTGCCTTAACCAAATGCTCTAAGATTTGGATATGTTGTAGATGAATGAATCTAAATGCTAAGTCTGCTCCACAAGATCTAAAATATAGCTACGGTAGAATGCAGACCAAAATGTTGAAACCACTTCTGACTGAACTACCTGAACTGAACTAAAAATGAAAAGAAAACAACTGAACTACAAACAAATTGAAATGCAAATGTTTTTGGTTGATACAAGATTGCTCTTGAACTAGGGATGCTCCTGCATCAGACATCTGGGGTTACTGAAAAAAGTGAGTCCCTCACTTTGTTGGGGCTAGGAGAGAACCAAGACAGTCCACCTCAGCCTAAGAAATCCATGATGAATCTTCTTCCGGTCTGCCTTTCCACTTCACAAGGTATCCTTTGTATTATCTTCCTCTGGTGCTGCATCCAATTTTGCTATCCAAAATGTCTTCAATCTGCTCTTGTGCTTGTTGTGGTAACTACTTCTTTAAGTCTTCTTCAATGCTATCACTGAACTCTGCTTCATGATATTGATATAGGTCTGTAATGTTGAAAATAGGTGAAATACCCAATGTCTCCAGTAATTCCACTTCATATGCATTTCCTAATTCAAATTTCTTGAGTATCTTACAAGGTCCAAACTTCTTCATCTTCAACTTGTTATATGTTCCAACTAGAAATCTTTCTTTTCTCAAGTACATCATCACTTCATCTCCTACTACAAATTCCTTATGTCTTCTCTTCTCATTTGCCTTTTCCTTATACTTGTTCATTTCTTCCAAATGTTTCTTAAACTGATCATGCACTGTCTTCATATGTTTTGCAAATTCTTTTGCTTCTGCACTTCTCTTTTCTTCCAAATTGTTGTCTCTCAATTCTATCACTCCTCTAGGGTGTGCTCTGATAACAATCTCAAAAGGTGTTCTTCTGGTACTCCTATTTACTGAATTATTGTATAAAAACTCTGCTTGTGAAAGAATCAAATCACATTTCCCTATCTTCTCTCCAACCAAACATCTCAGAAAGTTTCCCAAGATCCTATTCACTACCTTTGTCTGTCCATCAGTCTGTGGATGAAAAGCTGAACTGAACTTCAAATCTATCTTCATCTTCTTCCAAAGTGTCTTCCAAAAGTATCCAAGAAATTTGATGTCTTTATCTAAAATTATACTCTTAGGTAATCCATGCAATTTCATAATCTCCTTGAAAAATAGGTCAGCTACATGCACTGCATCAGTTATCTTCTTACAAGGTATGAAATGAGCCATCTTTGAAAATCTATCCACCACTACAAATATTGAATCATGTCCTCTCTATGTCTTAGGCAATTCCATCACAAAATCCGTACTTATGTCTTCCCAAGGTCTCTCCGTTACTGTCAAAGGCTTATACAATCCAATGTTCTGACTACTTCCTTTTGCAACTTAACAAACTCTACAGCTCTGCACAAATTTCCTAACATCCTTATGTATCTAAGGCCAAAAGTAGTTTTCACTCACCAAAGCCACTGTCTTATCAATGCCAAAATGTCCTGTCAATCCCCCACTGTGTTTCTCCTTGATCAAATTATCTCTCATTGAACTTCTAGGTATGCATAATTGATTTCCTCTTAACAACATATCCTCCTGAATGAAATAATCCAGCCACTTACTCCTATTGAAATGAAGGAACATTGAGAGGGGGGGTGAATCAGTATTCTACAAAGCTTAATAATTTACCACATACATCCAAAAGAAAGAAGCATGAATAGAAACAACAAGATCATAACACATGAACACCAGGATTTTTATGTGGGAACTTGGTTAAGGGAAAAACCATGGTGGGGGTTAAACCACAAGATTTTATACTCTATTAAAAGTATTACAAATGGGGAATGCACATGCCTTCAGGCACACTTCCTAGAGCTCACTTCTCAAAGGAGGCTCACTTCCTACAAAATTGATTACAAGAGTTCACAGGAATATTTGAATTGAAGAATAGCATCTAACAATGCAAAATTACAGTTTTGGTTGAGCTCAATACACTGACTTTACACACTTCATCTCTCTCTACCTTGCTTCACTGTTCTGCCATGATCCGGAGCTTAGATCTCTTTACTTTGCACTTGATTCTGCTATACTTCACACCTATACCTTCATATTTGTACTCTCACCTTCCAAAATGCTTGAATCCATCTATCATATATATCTGCTACATGAAATTACATCAACTGCAGTCAACCTTAAGAAAACTTGGAAGCTATTTCAAGAACACTATTCTGTTAGCTAAATCCATGCACAAACATCAATGCAGACCAAGACTTATATATCCAAGTTACCTTGCATGTTGGCCAATACCACTGGATCTTATAAATTACTCAACTAACCACTTCTTTTCATCCACACAAGGATCAAACACCTAGTCGGCCTGTTCTTCACTGGACTGAACTATCTAACCAAAACCCAATACTCAGATGCTTGTAACTTACAATCCCTTCATCATCAGAGGCTAAAATCTTGGATTTAGGTAGCCCTGACATCCCGTAACATTCCCTTAGATCCGTATCACAATGTGATTACCTGTGGAGAAATATGGACTAAGATACAGAACCCTGTCAAATGCTCTGTTCCTGTCTATCTGAACTTATATAAATCTGCACTCTAACTTCCGATATGATCAAATGATGTAACGTGGATGTGTAGGATAGATTCAGTTGCCATCAATGACAACACCTGACATGCCTAGTAGTGTCTCTTGCCAACAATCTCTGCCTTTGGCATTGATGGCAACACTTAGTGAAAAATGACTAAGTGTTAGAACAACTCCCCCTTACTATGTACACTTAATGCTCCCCCTTAGATGAATCCTCATTTTTCACTGCTTTTCCTCCTCCGCTTTGAAATCAATGGAAAAGGCTAGGATCCACATACCAAAATACATGCAAAAACTCTATGTACATATTTTCGCATATGAACACACAGTCCTTAAGCCTTGCTCATCAGCAAAAAGATATCACCAATTTTTTTTTTTCAATAGTGCTAATTCACTATCCCAACTTTTCTTCATGTTGTCAAAAATTAAAATATGACCACTGAATATGAATGCTTGTGACTCTGCCTTCTATAGATTATTGGGATCACTTGTCAAAGCAACAGCTTGACCTTCTATTAATGCATTGAACATTATTTCTAACTTAGGAGAGATTAGTCCCCAGAGTTCATCCAATTTACTCAAAACTTTAATCTTTTCTTTCTCCAAATTGCTCAATTCATCAAGCAAATTCACTACTTGACATTTTGTAGTTGTTATAGACTCAGTTAAGGGACTGTAGGACTGAGAGATGTTAAACAATTTAAGCTCTAGGTCCTTAATCTTCTTCTCAATATCTTCAACAACTTTAGACCGAGATAAAAAAAATTTGTACATATCTCCTCCTTCAGTGAGGGCATTTTGAATACTCTTTACACTGGTATCCAACATAAGTCTATCATTGTCAATTATTCTTTTCAGTTCACTGAATATTCTATCACTGAATTCATTTTAGACTTTGACTTCTGCTGACTTTTCAAAACTTTCAAAATGAGTACTTACAGAGTTTATTAGACTCTTCAACTGACTAGAGGGGGATGCTGATGAATCCTTCTAAAATGTAGGCATGATTTTCTCAAAAATGTCAGATGCAAGACCAAGAAACTCACTATCTTCTATATGGAACTTTAATATTTCCTCTCCGGCCTTAGCTTGTGCAAGAGATGCCAACTTCATCTTCTGTACCAGAGAAAGAGTATCAAAATTGATTGGACCTTGTATTATATCCAGATCTTCTACAAGTTGTTTGTCTTTTTCTAAAATTTCTTTCACTACTTCTGTAGTGTCTCTTGCCCAATATCATGTTTCAGTTTTAGGGCTTGCATTTCTTCCCTTTCTGGAGTCAACTACATTGTCTTTCTTATCATTTTCATTCTTTTCCTCTCCTTCTGTTCTCTCTACATCATCAGCAATGTCTTCTGCATTCTTTTCCAAAGGATTTGTGTATTCTCAGTAGCAACATTATCATCATTTTTATCAAATTCCTCAACGTCAAGAATGGAGGAATCAATTCCATCATTAGTTTCTTCTTCTTGACCTTGTCCTCAACCTCTTCAACTTTCTACTCCTTATTCTTCTCAGAATCACTTTTAGTGGGATCATTTATTTCCATATTCATTTCTATATTTGCCTCACCAGATTGATCCAAAGAAAACATTATTGTCGTTGCACCATCCTTTACCATCTCTTCATCTATTTTATTTGATATTTCATCTTCCAAAATAGAGGAGTCTTCTACCTCAACTTGCTACTCATTTTCCTTCAACTCTTCTTCATTTGGAAGGGATGTATCATCAGCATCAGGTTCCTTAGTGACCACATAAAACTTGTTCTTGTCTAGGGCTTTTCTCAAAATTTGCTTTGTTTCTCTAACCACTTCATCAATGTCTCCAATCATTAGCTTATTCATCCTTTTCTTGCTTCTGAAATGATCTTTAACTTCTTTGAAAAAATTATCTACTTCATTACTAGAGATGACTAGACATAGGCTGGACAATACATGTTCTCTTAGCTCCAAATCCTTTGCTTTGGCAGCTTCTTTCCTCATCTCCAAAATATCACTTAGACTCTGATGAATTTCAGATAAAATTTCCACAAGTGCTCTGTTGAATGTGTTCAAGTATTTAACAGTAGCATCTTCTAGAATTCTCTTGTTGGCTTTGTCAAAGTTATCGTAATATTTTGTTATGGGCTTCAGATTCCCATCAACAATTATTGCATTCACAATATCTTCAATTGACAAGGTAGATTTTTTAGTTTTTAGTCTTTTGCTTACCCTTACACTTCTGGAGGGCTTGTCTTTGGCAACCCTTCATGCTTCTACTTTCTTTGACTTTGAGCTTCTGCAGAGCTTCTCCTTATATATTTTAGTAGCCTTAGTGCTTGATGTTGGCAAGAGACACTGCGTGGCTTCATGAATGTTGTCATTGATGGCAACAAAGTCCTTCCCACACATCTGCAAGACATGGTATGTCTATATCGGAAGTCATATTGAAGAGTATTTTGGTCCGGTGACTAAGAACAGAGCATGCAGCAAGGTCTAACAATCAGTTCCAGATCTCTCAGAGGAAGTATCTCAACAAAGTGTGGACTTGGGGAAGTCAAGAGGAGTACCATGACTAATACATTCTAGAGATTGAGCCTCCGATGATGAAAGAGTGAAGAGATATGAGCACCTAAGTATTGGGTTCCTATTTGGCAGAGTAGACTAAGGAAGAACTGACCGACAGAGTATCAGACCTTAATCCAGATGAGATATTAATGGTGATCAAGTTTCTTGAGGTATCATTCATGATTGGCCAACATGATTGATGACTTCTATAACTATCTTTTTGATACGCATCACTTAGTAAGCATAGATTCATTCGACAGACCAGAGTTTGGAAATATCTTGAGTTTTTCAGATGCCAACTAGAAAGATGATTGAAATCATTGATGTGGATATATATATACCAGACTAATTTCGGTATGAAGATGTGTGTGGTGTGTTGTGTTGTACAAAGAAAAGTAGAGAGTAGCATGAAAGCAACTATACAGGTCCTTTATGTGATAGGACAGTAGCACCAAACAAGAGGAAGAATGAAGTATAGTAGATCAGTGTATTGAGACTAACCAGAACTGAACCTCGGCATATGTGGATGCTTCTCATTAGTTCAATCACATGGTTACTTTCTTTATACCTTGTAGACAGTGAGTCTCTTGTAGGCAGTGAGCCTCTTGTGAGCAGTGTGCTCAAGCAGTGAGCCCTAATTGGCAAGTGCCATTTTGTACTTCTATTCTTTTAGCAGAGAATACAATCTTGGGTTAGTCACCCCGTAGTTTTTCCCTTAATAGAGTTTTCCACATCAAAATCATTATGTTATGTGTATTAATTTTTTTCTGCTTTCATGGTTATGCATGCTTATGTGATTTGATGATGCACTAGTTGTTAAAGAAGAATAGAAAGTTCAAGTAATTAAGATAATTGATTCACCCCCCCTCTCAGTTATCAACAATTGGTATCAGAGCTAAGTTCCTCCTAATAGAGCCTAACATCTTGAGGAAGATCTAGGAATCTCAATGGATATGTATGGTATGAGGGAACAACTTTAGTCTACCCTAGATGATCTTGAGAAATCTCACTCCAAAGTCAATAACTTGAAGGAAAGACTCAAACAGGCTAATGAATTCATAAATGAACTAAAAATGAAATTGAGTATTTCTATGAAAAAGAGAAAGGAACTACTTCAAGAATTAGCAAGTCAAAGTGAAGCCAATAATATCGATGAAGATCTGAATGAGAAGAACAAGTTATGTGAGAAGCTATCAAAAGAGGTCATTATTGTAAGACATGAAATGGAATTAGGGGTTATGAAATTCACCCAAGAAATTGAAGAGAAAAGAAAAATTGAAGATAATCTAAAATAATCTCTCAAGGAGAAGTCAGAAGACTACCACAAAATGGATAGAATAATCAAGCATCTGGAATCTAATCTTGAAGAAGCTAGAGATAATGAAGAACAACTTGAGAATCAAATTGACACTCTCAAAAGGGATCTTCAAACAGCAAATGAATACAAAGATAAATTCAAGATAAGCTCTACTCAACTTGAAGTTCTTCTTAAAAGCCAAAAGAGGGTAGATGACAAGAAAGGCTTGGGGTATGAGAAAGGTGAAAGCTCTAGATTTGGTCAGAAGAACTCTAGATCATGAAATACAAGGAACAGGCCTAGAAGACCTCTGGTAAGGCAACCAAATGCTCAAAGATATCCATCCCTCAATGGATACTGCCACAATTGCAATAACTTTGGTCATAAAGAAAATTAGTGTAGAAGAAGAATGAATCAAACTAATTCATCCTTCTCCAGTCAGTGTTTTAACTACAAAAGGTATGGTCACAAATCTCATGAGTGTAGAAATATGTAAATGAATAATTCATTCAATGCTAGATGCTTTGCATGCAATAGAATGGGACATATGGCCAATCAATGTAGATCAAGAGGATACTAGTCAAATATGCAAAGAAATGTTGTTTGCTACAATTGCAATAGATCCGGTCATATTGCTAAATTCTGCAGAAGTAAGAATCAGGACAAAAAGGGTCCGGTGCATCATAATCAAAACCAAGACAAAGGAAAAGGAAAAGTGAATGTAGATGAAATTCAAAAGGAGGTGAACAAGATTTAGGTGAAGAGAAGTACAGAAAATGTTGGGGATGGATCCATCCCAGAATCTAGTGCTGATATTCCTTCTAGAAACTAAATAGATGAGCTCTGGCTCAGGGGGAGTCACAAAAGAAAACAAGTTCCCCCAACCAGTCAATTAGTGCCTGAAATTGGCACATGGAAGGTTACGGATTAAAAGGGACCTTAGAGCAACATCTAAATAATCCTTGGTAAAGATTTGAAAGATCCACAAGGAGTTTGAAAAGGTTAATCATCCAAGATTAATCTAGTTTGATAGTCTTCCGGCAAAAGCAGGACTTTCACAGTTAGATCTGGTATAATTTAAAATTGAAATATTTGGATTTGCCATTAGATGGAATGATTGGAGAAAGGGAGATACATTGTAAGTTATCATTGTAGGTGCATTTCAGTGATCTAGAAATATCTCTCTCAGAACAAGGAAAACAAGGCAACCGGAATAACTTAGGTTGTGCATTAATTGCAAAATGGAATTAGGGTTTACACAGAAATAAAAGGGTTCTTTGGTTCATCATTTGTACATTTGCATTCAAGAAGAAGAGACAAGGATCTCTGCAACCAAATTGTCTCAAACCTCTCAAAGATCAACCGCAGAAGTTGATTCATCCAACAATCTAATCTGGCTCATATCGTGAACCCTAGAAGCATAAAAGGTATTTTCTGCTCTTGAATATCTCTCTCTAAATCTTTGAAAGATGGCTACTCCAAATGTTGTGAAGATCACTGATAGGCCGTGCCCTAAATTCAAAAAACATCCCTATAAATCCCTAGAAGTTGATCCCCTAGGTGCATTTTCTAGCATTTTGCATGGAGTTCTGCATGTAGAAGATGTTAGGGTTTACATACACGCAAACATTGAATAATTTGGGGAATCCAAGATGATGGATATCTACCACAAGGAACTGGTAGATGAATCACTTGAACTTAAACCCTAATACAAGGCCATTCGGGATAAGCATTTCAGACATTGCATCGATTTCCCCTGTTTTGCTGAAGATGATTGGGTTCGATATGTTCTGAGCAGAATGTATGACAACTTTATGTGGTTGATGAGGCCATTCAAGATAACCAAGGATGCAATTAGAGTAGTAACTAGATTGCACTCATCTAGTGGGTTGCCTGCTCTCAAATCAATCAAAAATCAAACTATAAGTCAGGTTACTGGATCAAAATTTGACAAGAGAGCAATGACTATAGAAGATATCACTGATCCGAATATCAAGTTTGCATCTATGATAATTGGCTATAAGATATATCACTCCAGGAGGGAGAATTCTATATCTAGAACTACAATCTATGCTGCTTATCAGATGTTAAGGGAGAATGCAAATTATGATTGTTGTGAGCTTCTTCTGAGCCAACTGTTGGAAAACCTACAAAAGATAAAGAAGGACAAGAAGAACTCATTCAAGTATGGTGAGATAATACTGTGTTTGTTCTTTTACTTTATGAATGATCTACCCAGATCTAGTGGTTGGGTATGGCAAAATGATAGACCAGTAGCCATACAAATTAGAGATTATATGCATGGGATTGGTGATGCCAAGGCACAAAGCACAGCACTGTGGGGTTACTTCAAAAAATTCCAAAGTATGATGCAGGTTAGAGAAAGAATCCTCCAATCATTGGTTGAGAAATACAAGGATATAGTGTGCTTTATGGTAGACACTGATCAATGCCTAATGGAGGCAGTAGAACCAAGAATAGTATGGATCATGCCAATGGGGTATGAGGTTGATGAGAAAATCCTAGAGTTGCATATCCAACACCTATTGAGTCAACCCAAGGACCTTAAGACAGAAAGGTTTAGAACCTTCCAAGAGCTAAGTGTAAAAGTTCATGTTGAACTAAGACAGCTTGAGACTAAGAGAAAAGTGAGAAGGGAAGTAGAAGAATTCACCAAGAGGCATGGAATATCAAAGGAGGCAGTTGATGCCAACAGAGAGAAGATGGAAAGGGCAGAGAAAGAAAGGCAAGAAACAGAAAAAGAAAGTGCTCCAGTGCAAGCCCCCTCCCAAATGAAATCCTCCAAAAGCTCTACACCTGCCACCTCTAAGAGCCAAAAAGCATCAAAACTAGAAGCCCTGACATCTGAAAAGGGAGAGAAGAGAACAAAGAAAAAGGCAACGAGGTCCTATACAAGTCAGAAGGATGATGAAGAAATTGAGACCGATGAGGAAGTCAAGAAAATGAAGAAGAAGAAGAAAACATCCAGTGAACCCTCTATCGGTCGTAGCAAGGAAGAAGAGGTAGAAGAGTTTGTTGAAAGGCCTACTCTGTCCATTGATGATGTAGTTAAGGCAGTTACTATGGATGGGAATCTGCAACCAATGACAGAATTCTATGATGAGTATAATGATGCAGATAAAAGGATATTGGAAGAAGCCACAGTTAAGTACCTAAACATATATAATAAAGCATTCATTGAAATCATTTCTCTAATCCCCAAGAGTTTAGAGAAAGTACTTGAACTTAGAAAAGATAATGCCAAGGAAAAGAATATGAAGATCTAGGAACAAATAACGATTCAACTCTATCCCTCCATCACTCCAAAGCAAATAAACATGATCTTCAAAGATTGCAAGGATGAGTTTTGGAGCAAAGCCAGAATGAACAAGCTTATGCTCGGAGAGACTGATCAGGTGGCAAAAGAAACTGAAGACATCCTTCAAAATGCATACAAAAGATTCAATATTCCTATTATAGAGGACTTAGGTGATGAACCTTCTATCATGGATGATGGACTAAGTACATAAAAGGAAAATCCTACAGAGAAAACTGAAGAAGAATTAAAGGAGATAGGTGAGAAAACTAAGGATCTGGATCCTCTACTCTGGAAGAGGAAGTCCATGAAGAAGTAAACATCTCTCTTCCAGATTCCCCAGTAGACTCCGGATCTAAAGGAGAAGAAAAGATAGAGGAGAAAATCAGTTAAGAAGAAGAGGACAAGGGAAGAGAAAAAGATCAAACAGAGAAAACCCCAGATGACAGCTTTGAGGCCACAGAAGGGAAGAAAACTCTCTCTGGCAAGAGACACTACAGAAGTAGTCAAAGACTTCCTGACAAAAGAAATCATGGAATTAGATGAACCGGAGCTACTTCAAGGACCATTCAATTTTGATTCCCTCTCCCCAGTTCAAACAATGAAGATAGCATCCTTTGCTCAAGAAAAGGCAAAAGAAAAACTTCTAAAGTCTCACATGGAAGACTGTGAGCTGATAGAGATTACATCCAGTGTATTGGAGAAGATCATGCCATTCTTCCAGAAGGATCTTTTGGCCTCCTCATCTGGTAATCTGAAATCTCTTGTTAATTCTGTTAATACACACTTTGACTCTTTAGAGAAAGCAGCAGAAGAGAAAGTCTTAAAAGAGTTTTTGGGTAAGAGGTTCTCTGAAGTATAAGGGATAATAACAAATGATAGGAGAAATATGGATATTGGGATAAAGAACTTACAAAATGCTCTTAAAGATGGTGGAGAGATATATAAATTTTGTTTATCCTGGTCTAAAGTGACAATGAATATTGAGAAGAAAGTGAAAGAGCAAGAGGGTAAACTGTCAAGTTTATCTCAAAATTTTGATCCTCTCACCACATCCATAATAAACCAAGAATGTCAGACTATTTCCATTCTAAATGAACTAAAAAAACTTGAAAAGGAAAGGAAGAATATAATAAGTAGGATGGGTGAACTTAGAGGGATAATTATCCCTAAATTAGAGGTCATGTATGAGGCCCTAACTGATGCTCAGACCATAGCCCGGACCAGTGATCCGACAGATCTAAAGAGGGCATAAGCTTTTGCATTCTTGTTGAGTGGTCACATCTCAATTTTGGATAGGATGAAGCAGAGTTGGACAATAGAACTTGTCCAGTTGAAGACAACTTTTGCAGATATACTTCAGTATATGTAAGTATAACATGTATATATATATTTATGCGGCCAAGTATGGATTGTTTTTGGAAATTTTGGTGTGCAGATCCTACCCTTTGCCATTGATGTCAAAGGGGGAGTGAGGAATAGTGAAAAATGTGGAATCTAGCTAAGGGGGAGCTCCAGAAAAGTGTACTTTAGAACAAAGCATCAGCCAAGGGGGAGTGTAGTGTGACATTTAGTCATTTTTCACTAAGTGTTACCATCAATGCCAAAGGGGGAGATTATTGGCAAGAGACACTATGTGGCTTCATGAATGTTGTCATTGATGGCAACAAAGTCCTTCCCACACATCCACAGGACATGGTATGTCTATACCGGAAGTCAGATTGAAGAGTATTTTGGTCTGGTGACCAAGAACAGAGCATGCAGCAAGGTCTGACAATCAGGTTCAGATCTCTCAGAAGAAGTATCTCAACAAAGTGCAAACTTGGGGAAGTCAAGAGGAGTACCATGACTGATACATTCTAGAGATTGAGCCTATAGTGATGAAAGAGTGAAGAGATATGAGCACCTAAATATTGGGTTCCTCTTTGGTAGAGTAGATTGAGGAAGAACTGACTGACAGAGCATCAGACCTTAATCCGGATGAGATATTTATGGTGATCAAGTTTCTTGAGCTATCACTCATGATTGGCCAACATGATTGATGAATTCTATAACCATCTTTTTGATACGCATCACTTAGTAAGAATGGATTCAGCCGACAGACCAGAGTTTGGAAATATCTTGAGTTTTCCAGATGCCCACTAGAAAGATGACTAAAATCATTGATGTAGATATATATACTAGACTAATTTTGGTATGAAGGTGTGTGTGGTGTGTTGTTTTGTGTGAAGAAAAGTAGAGAATAGTGTGAAAGAAGCTATACATGTCCGATATGTGGCAGGATAGTAGCACCAAAGAAGAGGAAGAATGAAGTGTAGTAGATTAGTGTATTGAGCCTAACCGGAACTAAACCTCAGCATATGTGGATGCTTCTCATCAGTTCAATCACTTGGTTACTTTCTTTATACCTTGTAGACAGTGAGTCTCTTATAGGTAGTGAGCCTCTTGTGAGCAGTGTGCTCAGGCAGTGAGCCCTAATTGGCAAGTGCCATTTTGTACTTCTATTCTTTTAACAAAGAATACAATCTTGGGTTCGTCACCCCGTAGTTTTTCCCTTAACAGGGTTTTCCACATCAAAATCGTTGTGTTATGTGTATTTATTTTATTTCTGCTTTCATGGTTATGCATGCTTATGTGATTTGATGTTGCACTAGTTGTTAAAGAAGAATAGAAAGTTAAAGTAATTAAGATAACTGATTCAGCCCCCCCTCTCAGTTATCAACACTTGAGGCCTTCAACTCCTTAACCTCATCATCTGAATCAGTCTTTTCTTCATCCTCCTTCTCCACACTAACATATGACCTTTTGGCCATTACTTTTGTTTTTTTCCCTTCCTTACTGGTAGGTTTTTCTTTAAATTTCTCTATACCGAAGGTTGTACCAGAACTCCTAGTAGTCCTTGCTTTAGAAGTGGATTCCATCAAAACACTTTCCTGTTCTATGTCTTGCTTCTCCTTCTAAGCTTTATCTATCCTTTCCCTATTTTGTCTCATAGCTTCTTTTGATATCAATGCTCTCTGCATACATTTCAACTTGGCTTTGAATCTTTCTCTTAGATTCAAGTTTTGGAAGCTCAACATGTAGTTTCACACTGAGTTCACTATATGTAAAGAATCTCTCAACTGAGGTATCTTTTGGCTTGCTGAGAATGTGTTGAGCATACATTTCTAGTATTCATTCATCAACTTCACACCCCATGGGCATGATCCATACAATGCTCAGTTCAACTGCTTCCATCAAGCATTGATCTGTTTCCACCATGAAGCAAATTGTATGCTTAATTTTTTCACCACAGATGTAGGGATTATTTCCCTTGATTGAATCATGTTCCAAAAATTCTTGAAATATCCCCAAAGAGTAGTTCTTTGGGCATTTGAGTCACCAATATTGTTCAAGTGCTCTCTTATTGTTGTTATATGAAGCCTAATTAGACTCAGAGGTTAAATTTTCCCCACTTTTATCAACATGGTTTCCCCCCAAATTATTTAACAAGGGAGTTATTTTTTCTATTTGTCAACATAAAAAAACCTATTTTTGTAACTGACATAAGGCTTGATAAAAGTGGCTAAGGGTTAGGGTTTGAGTTGATGTATTGTAGCATTTATAGTGGTATTGAGTTGCAGGGATTGCTGGTTGTAATTAGTTTGATTTACTGGATAATAATATTGGACCCTTTATTGGTGGATGTAGCCTGAGTTTGGGTGAACCACTTTAAAACTTGTCTCTCACTATTATTATTTCTGTGTATTTTCATTCCTCTGTTTAATCTTTATTTGCATTTAAGTGATATCTTCTGTTAGCTAACCCTAACAAGTGGTATCAAAGCGGGTTGTGTTTGATTATTATTTGCAGAAAGATCTCACGGTTGAGTGGGAGCAATGGCAGATGAGGGTAAATTGAAGGTCAATAAATTTAATGGGCAGAACTATCAGTTATGGAAGATGCAGATGGAGGATTACCTCTATTAGAAGGATTTATGGAGGCCATTGGAAGGAGTATCCAAGAAACTGACAGGAATAAGAGATGAAGATTGGGAACTTCTAGACAGAAAGGCACTGGGAACCATTTGATTGTGTCTGGAACCATCTGTGGCATTCAATATAACACAAGTGAAGACAATAAGAGAACTGATCAAAGCTTTGGCTAAATTGTATGAAAAACCCTCAGCCTCAAATAAGGTATTTCTCATGAAACATTTATTTAATTTGAAAATGATTGAAGGTGGATCTCTGACAAATCATTTAAATGAGTTTAATATGATTATCAGTCAGTTAACTTCTGTAAAAGTGAAATTTGATGAAGAGGTGAGGGCTCTGTTGGTTTTATGTTCCTTGCTAGAAAGTTGGAATAGCTTGGTAATGGCTGTAAGTAATTTTGTCTCTGGTTCAAATACTTTAAAATTTGATGATGTTGTTGGTGTTATCCTTACTGAGGAAATGCGATGGAAAGCTTAGGAGGGTTCACATCAAATAGTGTTTTGAATGCAGAAAGCAGGGGCAGATCAAAGGAGAGAGGAAAAGGTTTTGGAGGTCATGGGAAGTCACGAGGAAAATCAAAGGACAAAAGATCCCAATCCAGAGGACAAAAGGATTGTTGGTATTGTGGGAAACCAGGTCATCTAAAGAAAGATTGCTGGTCTCAGAAGAATAAAGGAGACAAACAAGAAGGCAATAAGGAGGTAAATGTGGTATGTAATAAATCTAAAGATGATGCTTTGATTCTTTCCCTAGATAATGTTGATGATTCATGGGTTTTAGATTCAAGGGCCTCATTTCATGCTATGCCCCATAGAATTTATTTTCTTGATTATGTCCAAGGGGATTTTGGGTTGGTTTATTTGGGAGATAACAAACCCTATCAAATTATTAGAAAGGGAAGAATTAAGATTAAGTTGTAGAATGTGAATCATTGGCTACTACAAGAGGTAAGGCACATTCAAAGGCTCAATAGGAATTTAATTTCAGTGGGGCAGCTAGCTGAAGAAGGTTGTTTTGTTACATTTACTAATAAAAATTGAAAGGTTTCAAAAGGTGCCTTAATAGTAGCAAAAGGTGTGAAAGTAGGCACCTTATATCTTTGTACAGGTCATATTGTTCCTTCTACTTTACCTGTTGCAAAGAAAAAATAAATAGGTTCAGGAACAGTTGCTGCAGGTTCTAAGACAACACTGTGGCATAACAGACTTGGGCATATAAGTGAAAAAGGTATGAAGGTACTTCATTCTAAAAAAGTTTTACCATGTCTGAAATGTATTAATATGGATTTCTATGAAAGTTGTGTGTATGGAAAACAAAAGAAAGTTAGTTTTCTCAAGGATGGGAAGCAAAAGAAAGATGCAAAGTTGGAGCTTGTGCATACATATGTATGGGGACCAGCTCAGGTATCTTCTCTCAGTGGCTCTCTATATTATGTTACATTCATAGATGATGCAACTAGGAAGGTATGGATTTATTTCCTTAGGTAGAAATCTGATATATTTGAAACATTGAAGAAATGGAGAAGCTTGGTTGAGAATGACAAGGGTAAAAGATTAAAATGTCTTAGATCTAATAATGGTGGTGAGTATTGTAGCAAATAATTTGAGGATTATTGTTCCTTTAATGGAATTCATAGGCAGGTAGAAAATAGTTCTAGGGACTCCATAGGAAAATGGAGTGGCTGAACGCATGAATAGGACAATAATAGAGCATACAAGGATCATGAGATTGCATGCTGGGCTACCTTTAAACATGTGGGCAGAGGTTGTCAACACCGCTGTATATTTAATTAATAGAGGTCCTTTACTTCCTTTGGACTGTGGTATTCCAAAGGAAGCATGGACAGGTAAGAAGGTGAGTTATTCTTTTCTCAAAACATTTGGATGTGAAGCATTTGCACATGTAGATTCTAAAAATAGAACGAAGCTGGATGTAAAATCAAAAAAGTTTACCTTCGTTGGATATGGCATTGATAAATTTGGTTATAGGCTTTGGGATTTTGAAAATTAGAAAATTGTGAGAAGCAGGGATGTTGTATTCAATGAGAAGGTGTTGTACAAAGATCAATTGCAGCAACATGAGAAGAAAGAAAAGGATTATGTGGTGCTCGATGATACTCCAAATAGTGATATTCCAGTGGTTCCTCATGCTCCATAACAGCAACCAGAAATACCACAAGCTCCAGTGAATGTTAGACAATCAACAAGGCTAAGTAGACCTCCTGAAAAAGTTTTCTCCCTCTTTGTATTAGATATTTTGTTAACAGATGCTAGTGAACCAGAAGGGTATGATGAAGCTATGCAGGTGGATACTCAGGTTCAGTGGGAGCTTGCAATGAAAGAAGAAATGGACTCTTTGCTGAAAAATTAGACTTGGGAATTATGTCAGTTGTCTGCAAGTAAAAAGGCTTTGCCAAACAAATGGTTGTATACGCCTAAAAATGACACGATTTAGTCTAAATAAATATTCATATGATTTATTCCCTTCTAATTCTTCTATCAATAAATAAATAAACAAATTTATTTATTCGATTCATATTCCTCTAAGTTAATTAAATATTGAAATATTTAATTATCTCTTCTAAGGTCAAAATTAAGTAAAATCTTCTATTTAATTAAATTCTTCCAAACAATTCAATAATTCTTAATTATTTAATTAAATCAAAATCATTCTTCCAAATTTGAATAAATCAAATCAAATTTATTTAAATTCTCTCAATCTCCAAAAATAAAATATAACCAAATATTTTATTTATTCTTCCAAATCATACACAACAATTAAATAAATTTATTTATTTAATTTGTTTTCTTATCTTCTAAATTAAATAATTCTAATTATTTAATTGTTTCTTCTAATAATATCCTCTCTAAATTTAAATAAATCAAATATTTATTTAAGTTGCTTTTTCTACTAAATTGAGTTATCTTTAAATATAATTCAATCTTTTTGCACATGCAATTAAATATTCCTAATATTTAATAAAGCAAAATGTCTTCTTATTCTCATGCAAATCCCTTCTTCTTGTTTTAAATCACTTAACTAATTATTATATTCTTTTAATTACTTTAACTCATTTTTTTATTCTTAGAAAATCATCTCATGCAAAAGAAAGCTAGACACATGTCCTCTTTTTATTCGTTGCACATTCCTCATCTATTCTCAACCGTTGATCTTCTCATTCTCTCTATACCGTTGATCTTCATTCTCTCAAGTCTATAAATTGAACCATGTTCTTCCATTTCATTCATCCAAGATTTAAGTATCGTTACTCTGCAGGAATTACAACGCACCTTTGGCACCAATTCCTTCATTGCTTGTGATCACATCCGTTACTACACACTACCACTATCGTTGTGAAGCTCATCTTCATGGCGATATTATCATAGCCATTCTCAATTGACATTCTTGAAGCATAGCAAAGAAGTGCACTCTCTGAGGGCCCTATTTCATACATGCAAGATCGATTGTGATAGGCAATCAATGGAAGCTACAAATTAAGGAGGTTTGCTTTGTTGTTTGTTCATTGTTTATTTGAATCTCTTCTGTTCACCATTTCATTAAGTTTTGGGTATCTTGATATTTGATATTATTGATTATTCATGTTGAATCCAATTTCCCCTTAACATTTTTGGCACCCACCGTGGTAAAATTCCTGCATAATGGCAAGTAAGTTACCATCCAAGGCGACCCTGACCCCTTTCAGCATTGCAACTCTATCCTTTCAAAACCTAATTGCATCATACCAAACAATAGATCATGTACATCCCCTACCGCATAGTATGATCATACCTTTGAAGCTTCCTCATCAAGGCCCAAAGAGCAGAAAATTACCATCAAAGAAAAAGGAGTTGGGGAATACTCCATAGAGCATAGCCTCAATCTAGCCAAGATGCCTTTATCTCCTAGATCCTTTGGTTGACCCAAGCATTTTCCAAAGCCATCTGCTCCTCCTATACCTCCCACAACTCCCTTTGTAAAATGGGGGACCTTATCTAATGAAACAGAGGAAAGAGATATCCTACAATGGCTTGATACCGAAGAAGAAGAGAACATACAACGAGAACCACCTAGGCTCCCAATAGAAATCTATGGGCAAGGTGAATCTATCCTACATAGAATGGGTTGTGAAGGATAGGGCCCCATTGGCCTAAGAAAAGAAGGAATCATAGAACCCATTCAACCTTCTTCATCCTCATTAGCTAGAAATACAAAAGGCCTAGGATATAAAGATAAGGGAAAAGCTAAAGAAAATGCTTGTCTAGTAGAAATGATCCATACACTTCAAGTGGACAGTGACACAGATTCTAATGAATATGAGTGGGATGAGTTGATAGAGCATTCCTATGATGACAAAGAGGTCAATACCTTTCAAACTTATAGCCCCTACCGTGAGGGACAAATGCTACCGAATAGACCACTAGAGTCTGATTTGCCTATCTCTGAGACTACAACTTTCAAGGAATGTTCAAGTTCTATCGTAATAAACAATTTGGAGGAAAGTATCATCCCGAACACTCCCCCTACCAATACTCCTAGTATATCCATTCAAACTATCAATGAATCAGATCTATCCTCTGACTCCCTTCCCCTTGTACATTCTAAACTTATTGACTGGGATCTACGAAGAACCCCTTAGCTAGATATGTTCCAAAACGACGATGCCTATATTGACTATATGGAACTTAGGGACCACCTACCCAAAGGAGATCATAAAGCTAGTTTCACTATTGAACTTAATACCGTGGCTTATTTTGGAGAGGGTGCCAAGCCTTCCAATCACAAAAATATCAAAACAAAAACTAGATCTGATGGTGAAAACCACTTTGCGGTAGTGTCAGATCCCAAATAATAAAAAGAAAGGACACATCCAAAGGTGAAAACCCAACTGTGGCACCTGACAATGGAAGGCTTGACACTCTCCCTAATGACATGCACTAGGAGAAGTCTCAGATTGTTATGGAACCCACAGAGCTGGTTAACATTGGAACAAAGGAACAGCCTAAGATCATTCACTTTGCTAAGTCTCTAACCCCACCAGAGAAGACTAAGTTTGCACCATTCTTCAAGAGAAAAAAAGTCAATTTTGCTTGGTCATACATAGATATGCTAGGGTTAGATCCAGATTTGATTCTACATCATCTTCCATTAGATCCAGGAGTGAAACCAATGAAATAGAAGCTTAGAAAGATGCACCCACACATAACACTACTTGTAAAAGAAGAACTCAAGAAATTACTGGATGTAGGATTTATCAGAGCTATAAACTATCCAGAATGGGTCTCCAACATAGTACTAGTGTCCAAACCTGATGGCCGAGTCAGACTATGCAATGAATTTAGAGATCTAAACAAAGCTTGCCACAAGGATGATTTTTCATTGCCAAATATAGATATCATAGTCAACTTGACATCAGGGCATACCTATTGGATTCAAGACAGACAACTGAGAGGGGGGGTGAATCAGTTGTCCAAAACTTGCTTCTAATTCAAACACTTAAATCCTCTTTGTTATTTAATAGCATATCAATTAATCACTCATGAAAGCATAAAGCATAAACACCAGAGTAGATACACATCAACACATGAGACACCAAGATTTTGACATGGAAAACCCGGTCAAGGGAAAAACCACAGGGTGATTAACCCAAGGATTATTCTCTGTTAGAAGAATAAGAAAAATAGATGGCACATGCCAATTAGGGCTCACTACTTGAGCACACTGCTCACAAGAGGCACACTGCCTACAAGAGACACACTGTCTACAAAAGTAACAAGTATCATAAACTTGAACTGGAGATTGACATCTTTACCATGCCTGGATCAGTTCCATTTAAGCCCAAAAACTCTTGCTCTGCCTTTCGCTCTTCTTCTTCGCTATGCCACCCTCATCCACACCAAGACACTCTTTGAAATGACTTCACAATCCCTTATTTATACATGACATCAACTTAGGAACAATCATCTAAGTCGGCAGACACTTGTAAATCATCTGGAAGACTTGTAATACATCCAGTCGGCTAGTCTCAGAAAGAACACCAACAACCGGTGGTTATCCATCAAATCCAAACTCTAACTTCAATGCGGACTACCAACATGAACTAGACATGATCCAGCAATCATCATAACCTTCCCTAAAACACCAAGAATATCCACACTTTATCAGCTTACTGGAATTCTTCTCTTCTTCATCCGAAACTTCAAGAACACAGTCTGTCATCACTGTCATAATGAAAAAGGTGCTTATGGACCTCCAAACCATGAACAAATCTAGTTGTCACTTCACATGGACTTCTTCAACACTCCCTCCAATTCGCAAAATGAGATAATGGAATACCGAAGCTCACTGGACCAATCTGTGACACTCTGTCACCACTGAACATCTGTCAGAACCGATTCTACTTGAGCGACCATAACTTCTTCAAATCTTCATGTGGACCTCTAAAATCTAGATAGGAACATCTCAAGACTCATATCTACAAACTCTTTAAACCACATCCTCTAATCCTCAACCTATCTTGGACTTTTACCTTGTTATCATCACTGTTCTTCACTGTTCCTGATTGAGACTGACTTTCTCAATATCCTCAGCACACAACTCATCCAATCCTTCTCATTAATGTAACCTGAGTATGTTGACATCAATGACAACACCGGTTAGGCCCATACTTGCAACAATCTCCCCCTTTGTCATTGATGGCAACATATGATGTGAAAAACCATCAAGACAAGAACTTCTCCTTTCTGTCATAGCTCCCCCTAATAGCAACAACTCTTCACATGTCTTCTCTTCCTTTACTACTCCCCCTTTGATCATCAACTACTTGTTTTGCACATGTCTTCTCTCCCCCTTTGACATCAATGGCAAAGGGCTCATATTTGCAATTCTAACACATCAAAATCATACCAACTACTCCCCCTGAGTAGCAGCTTCCCATCACCAATCCGGATCACAAGATATGACTGTGATATCCACCAGACTAATGCACATTAGTGCATCCTAGTTCATCATCGGAGGGGCAATAACCCCTAACTTCTCCCTGAGATACTCAAAAGAGTCCTTGGGAAAAGGTTAGTAAAAATATCTGCAAGCTGATCCTTGGAGGGCACATACTCCAATCTGACTTCACCCTTGTTCACTTGCTCTCTAAGAAAGTGAAACTTGATAGATATATGCTTAGTCTTAGAATGCAACACCGGATTCTTAGAAATATTTATTGCACTTGAATTATCACAGAAAATTGTGATAGGCTCCTCATATTCTACTTGAATATTTCTTAGCATCTGCTTCATCCACAAAACTTGAGTGCATCTTCCTGCTGCTGCAATGTATTCTACTTCAGTTGTAGACAGGGATATTGCCTCTTGTTTCTTGCTTAGCCAAGAAACCAACCTTTTTCCCAAAAAGAATGCTCCTCCACTTGTACTTTTCTTATCATCCACATCTCCTACCCAATCTGCATTTGTATATGCATGAAGAGAAAAATTATGATCTCTAGGATACCATAGACCATACTCAACTGTTCCTTTTAAGTACCTAAAAATTCTTTTGATTTCCATGACATGAGATTCTCTGGGAGTAACCTGGAATCTCGCCACAAGACCAACAGCCTACATTATATCTGGTCTAGTCTGAGTGAGATACAATAATCCTCCAATCATTGATCTGTACTTGGTCTGATCTATCTTAGGAGAGTCATCATCTTTGCTCAACTTACATCTAGTTGCCATGGGAGTGTTCATTGGCTTTGAATCTTCCATTCCAAATTTCTTCAACAATTCTTTCACATATTTGGTCTGAGAGATAAAGATTCCTTTCTTTGTCTGAGTAATTTACAGACCCAAGAAGAAATTCATTTCACTGAGCATTGACATTTCAAACTCACTTTTCATTTGATTTGCAAAGGTTTTACACATACTGTCTCTTCCTCCAAAGATGATATCATCAACAAATACTTCAACAATCAAGATGTTTTCATAATCAATTTTGAAATATAGGTTACTATTAGCAGTACCTTTGTTGAAACCAATCTTCAAAAGATGTTTGTCCAACCTCTCATACCATACTCTTGGGGCTTGCTTTAGACCATACAATGCCTTCTTTAATTTGCAGACCATATCACCATGCTCAGATAACTAAAATCCATCTGGTTGTTCAATGTACACTTCTTCTTCTAAGTCACCATTCAGGAAAGCAGATTTGACATCCATCTGATACACTTTGTAATCCTTGAAGGCAGCAAATGCAAGAAATAGTCTGACTACTTCAATTCTTGCCACCAGAGCAAAGGTTTCTCCGAAATCAATCCCTTCTATTTGAGAGTAGCCTTTGCAGACTAATCTGGCCTTATTTCTGATTACTTCACCAACTTCAGTTAGTTTGTTCTAGAAGACCCATTTGGTTCCAATCACATTCTTGTTTCTGGGTCTAGGTACAAGATCCCAAGTGTGATTTTTCTCAATTTTCATCAACTCTTCCTCCATTGCTTTGGTCCAATTTTCATCATTGCAGGCTTCATTTATTATCTTAGGTTCAATCTTTAAAATTAGACAATATTCATCTAAATTTTGAGCAATTTTCCTTCTAGTTTGCACACCTTTGCTTTTGTCACCTATGATCTGATCTTCAGAGTGGTTTAGTCTTACATACCTTGGAACTTTGAGGGTCTCTTGCACTTCTACTTCTTGATCAGGCTCATTCAGACCTATCTATTCTTCCTGATTTACCGGATCAGTCTGAATCTGACTTTTAGGAGAGGATTGAGCTCCTTGAACCAGAACATCATTTTGATCATCTTCATCATACACATAAAACCTTGAGGGTTTCTCTATTCCCTCATCAACCTTCACATTTGTACTTTCTATCATCTTTCTTAGTCTCTTGTTATAACACCGGTATGCTTTGCTTTGAGTAGAGTAACCCAAGAATATTCCTTCATCACTTCTAGCATCAAACTTGCCTAAATCTTCATCTTTTTTGATGTAACATTTGCTACCAAAGACTCTGAAATATCTTATAGTAGGAGTAATGCCAAACCAAAGTTCATAAGGAGTCTTACCGGTATTGCTTCTGATTTGAACTCGATTGAGAGTATAGACTGCAGTGCTGACAGCTTCTCTCCAAAACATCTAGGGAACATTTGCTTCCATCATCATTGTCCTAGATGCTTCCTGGATGGTCTGGTTATTTCTCTCTACTACTTCATTCTACTGTGGAGTCCTAGGAGCAGATAACTGTCTCTTTATACCATGCTTCTCACAAAAATCTATGAATTCACCGGATGTGAATTCACCACCTCTATCAGACCTCAGACATTTCAGTTTTAATCTGATTTGATTCTCTACCATAGCCTTGAAGATTTTGAACTTCTCAAAAGCTTTTGATTTCTCCTTCAGAAAGGTAACCCACATCATCCGGGAATGGTCATCAATTAGTAACATGAAATATCTATCACCTTGCATACTCTTGAATCTTGTCGGACCACATAGATCAGTATGAACTAATTCCAATAATTTGGTAGAGGACTGATCCTTGCTTTTGAATGAGACTCTGCTCTATTTACCTAGCTGACATTCTTTGCACAAACTATTTGTAGGTTTTACCAATTTTGGAAGATCTCTTACAGCCTGAGTATTGCTTATCTTGATGATGTTATCAAAATTTACATGACAAATCCTTCTATGCCATAACCAACTCTAATCAACTTGAACAAACAGACAACTATTATTAGTACCAACTAGATGGAAGATATTACCTTTTGTTTGAGTACCGGATGCAATCTTAGTTCTAGAGCTTTCAAAGATCCTACATTTTCGATTCTTTAACCGGAGATCATAACCTTTGTCTACCAACTGTCCAACACTAAGAAGATTGTGCTTTAATCCTTCAACATACAGTACATTACCGGTTTTGTTCTTTCCATCAAAAGAAATAGTTCCCCTACCTCTGATTCTACTAGCAGAATTATCACCAAACTTTACCATTCTTCCTTCATACTTTCCAAATCTAAGAACTTGTTCTTGTCACCTGTCACATGGTGAGAGCATCCACTGTCAATAACCCAATCATCCTTTTCTTCAACTTGGGCAGCCAAAGCTCTTTCTACAAACTTATGATTGACAGATTCAGAGGATATTGGATCTTCTTTCTTGATGGCAATAAACACCCATTCATTTCCGGATTTGTTTCCTATCTTTGATTCATCATCTGTTACTCCTTCATTATCATCTTCTTCATGAACATAATAACAATTCTTTTGGAACATTTGTCTATTAGAATTTGGCCTTGTAGATCTTTCCAGACATCTTGAGGTAAAATGACCAATCTTATTACAGTTGAAGCACTTAAAGGGTAATTTTCCTTCATACTTACTGGATCCTCTTGGTAGTCTCTTTGCAATGAGGGCTTCAAGTTGAGCTGTTTCTACTTCTTCCACTTCCATGTCTCTTCTTGCTTGATCATACCATGACAGCTTCCTTGAAGATTTTTCTCCCAGATCAAATCTTTGTTTACCTTTCACAGAGGCACTGGCTTTGAATGTAGATTCAGTCTTGGGGGGATCATCTCCAAACTTGATCATTTCAAATGCAGCCAGTTTGCTAGCCAATTGGTCTCTTGTGACAATTGTATGGGCTCTGAATTCATCAATGGCACAACCTTGATTTTGTAGGCAGCAAGAAGGGATCTGAGAATTTTGCCAACAATCTCATTTTCATCCAAGACTCCACCAGCATTCCTAATTCCACATACCAGCTCATTTACTCTTGGCATAAAGGTAGTAATATTTTCATCATCTCTCATCTTCAGTCTTTCAAATTTCCCTTTTAGACTCTGCAACCTTGCACACTTAACATACTCATCTCCTTCATGCAGAAGTTCCAGTTTAATCCAGATCTCATAGGCAGTTGGTAGGTCAATAACATTTGAGAGCTCTGAGTTAGTTAATGTGCTTAGAAGAGCCTCTTTGGTTCCCAGATTGTTTTTAGCATCTGTGATTTCATTTAGAGTTGTCGGACCACCCTGTGGAGGTGCATACGCTTTTGTGACCATGGACCAGTATGCCTTTCCCATACATTGCAAGTGACATTTCATGCGACCTTTCCAAAGAGAGAAGTTGGTTCCATCAAACTTCAGACTATCCTTCTTGTATGACGACATCCTGGATCTCCTCAAGCAATTAAGCTCCTTTTAGATGAACTTGGCTCTGATACCAATTATTGGAATCAGGACAGACAACTGAGAGGGGGGGAGTGAATCAGTTGTCCAAAACTTACTTCTAATTCAAACACTTAAATCCTCTTTGTTATTTAATAGCATATCAATTAATCACTCATAAAAGCATAAAGCATAAACACCAGAGTAGATACACATCAACACATGAGACACCAAGATTTTGACGTGGAAAACCCAGTCAAGGGAAAAACCACGGGGTGATTAACCCAAGGATTATTCTCTGTTAGAAGAATAAGAAAAATAGATGGCACATGCCAATTAGGGTTCACTACCTGAGCACACTACTCACAAGAGGCACACTGCCTACAAGAGACACACTGTCTACAAAGTAACAAGTATCACAAACTTGAACTGGAGATTGACATCTTTACCATGCCTGGATCAGTTCCATTTAAGCCCAAAAACTCATGCTCTGCCTTTCGCTCTTCTTCTTTGCTATTCCACCCTCATCCGCACCAAGACACTCTTTGAAATGACTTCACAATCCCTTATTTATACACAACATCAACTTAGGAACAATCATCTAAGTTGGCAAACACTTGTAAATCATCCAGAAGACTTGTAATACATCCGGTCGGCCAGTCTCAGAAAGAACACCAACAACCGGTGGTTATCCATCAAATCCAAACTCTAACTTCAATGCGGACCACCAACATGAACTGGACATGATCCAGCGATCATCATAACCTTCCCTAAAACACCAAGAACATCCACACTTTATCAGCTCACTAGAATTCTTCTCTTCTTCATCTGGAACTTCAAGAACACGGTCTGTCATCACTGTCATAATGAAAAATGTGCTTTCAGACCTCCAAACCATGAACAAATCTAGTTGTCACTTCACACGGACTTCTTCAACACTCCCTCTAATCTGCAGAATGAGATAATGCAATACCGGAGCTCACCGGACCAATCTATGACACTCTATCACCACTGAACATCTGTCGGAACCAGTTCTACTTGAGCGACCATAACTTCTGTAAATCTTCATGTGGACCTCTGAAATCTTGACAAGAACATCTCAAGACTCATATCTACAAACCCTTTAAACCGTATCCTCTGATCGTCAACCTATCTTGGACTTTTACCTTGTTATCATCATTGTTCTTCACTATTCCTGATTAAGACTAATTTTCTCAATATCCTCAGCACACAGCTCATCCAATCCTTCTCATTAATGCAACCTAAGTATGTTGACATCAATAACAACACCAGTTAGGCCCATACTTGCAACAGTACCATGTTATCTCTCATGGATGGCTTCTTAGGATATAATCATATCAGGATAGCACTAGAAGACCAACATAAAATAATTTTTACTTGTCCATTGGGCACTTCCTATTGGAATGTCATGCCATTTGGGCTAAAGAATGTAGGAGCCACATATCAGCGTGCTATGACCACTATATTCCATGATATGATGCACGTAACAATGGAAGATTATGTAGATTATATCCTAACAAAATCACTCATAAGAGAATCACACCTAGATGTGTTAGAGAAGGTCTTTTAGAGACTCAAACAATTCAAAGTTAGGTTGAACCCAAAGAAATGTGTGTTTGGAGTCACCTCAGGCAAGGTCCTAGGCTTTATTGTATCAGCAAATGGAATAGAGGTGGACCCCGCCAAGGTCAAGGCTAAGATGAACATGCCACCACCCAAGACTCTCACTCAACTAAGATCTCTACAAGGCAAGCTACAAGCAATCCGTAGATTTATATCACAACTGGCAGACAAGTGTTAACCATTCAATTATCTCCTACACAAGAACATTCCATTCAGATGGGATGAGAAATGTGAAGAGGTATTCAACAAACTGAAGGAGTATCTTATGAATCCACCTATTCTCATGCCTCCTATCCAAGGGAAACCATTGATACTTTACATATCTGTAACACCTATAGCTCTTGGGGCTCTTCTAGCACAAGATTATGAGAATAAAGAAAGAGCCATCTACTACATCAGTCGCACATTGGTGGGCTATGAGTTGCAATACTCTAAGATAGAAAGATTGTGTCTTGCGGTAGTTTTTTCTTCCCAAAAACTTTGACATTAAATGCTTGCACATCCAGTCAAACTTATTGTAAAAATAGATCCACTGAAGTACCTACTAAGCAAAGCAGCTCTAACAGGTCACCTAGCCAAATGGGTAATGCTCTTAAGTGAATACAACATTGAGTATATAGACAGAAAAGTTATCAAAGGACAAATCATTGCTGATCAGTTAGTGGATGCACCATTACAGGACACCACGCCAATGTAATTTGAGTTTCCAGATGAATCCCTATTCAACATCTTAACACATTCCTAGAAACTTTACTTTGATGGGTCCTACACAAACCATGGATTGGGGGCAGGAATCTTGTTTGTAACTCCTCATGGTGACACCATACCGAAGTCTTACCATTTGTTATTTCCATGCACCAACAACATAGCAGAATATGAAGCCTTCGTCATTGGTCGCAAAATGGCAACATAGTGGAAAATCAAAGAGCTACATGTCTATGGTGATTCTCAACTAGTGATAAATCAGGTCAATGATGATTACCAAACCAAAGATGAAAAGCTTATCCCATACAAGCGGATGGTCGCTGACTTTAAAGAATACTTTGCGATCATCTCTTTTCAGATACCTCAGATTGAGAACAAAGCAACAGATGACATGGAAACCATTGCCTCTCTTCTTGAAATACTAGAGAATGAGTCACGGTATGAGTTCTTAGTGGAAATTATTCGACAACCAGCTTATGATCTTCCTGAAAACCATTCCATATGCCTTTTAGTTGGATTTGATTCACCTTGGTATGGTAAGATTTACACTTACCTCAAGGACAATACCCTCCCACTTGACTTATCTTCAAACCAACGACGAACCTTTATATGCCAAACCTCTCGCTATACCATTATTGCCGACACCTTATACCAATGTGGTCTAGATGGTACTTTACTCTAATGTTTAGAACGAGAAGAATCCCAAATTGCCTTACAAGACGTGCACGAAGGGATCTACAGAGCACACTCTAGCAGTCCTTCCTTAGCTAAGAAACTCATGCGTTTGGGTTATTACTAGCTGAACATGGAAATAGATTCATATTAGTTTGTGAAGAAGTGCAAGCAGTGCCAAATACACTAGCTCAAGAGTTGAGACCTTTAATGACACCTTGGCCCTTTTGCCAATGGGGACTTGACCTTGTGGAAAAGATCCATCCACCTCATCCATGGCCATAAATTCATCATAACTGCCACTAAGTACTTTACCAAGTGGATTAAAGCTGTTCCCCTCACCACCATCACAGGTAAGCAAATCTCCTCATTCATCCTGAATTACCTCATCTGCAGATACGAAATTCCTTCATCCATTATCATGGATAACGGAAGACCCTTCAAAAACTAGGATGTCCAAGAACTCTATGACCGATTCAAAATCCAACACCATTTCTCCACACCCTATTACCCCCAAGGCAATGGTCAAGCTGAAGTATCCAACAAGACCATCTTGAAACTCCTCAAGAAGATAGTCAACGATGCTGGCCATGATTGGCACATCTAACTCAATCCCGCTCTGTGGGCCTACAGAACTAGTATACGCACTCCCACAGGTGTTACACCTTACGCCCTTGTCTATGGCTCAGAAGCTATCCTCCCCATAGAGGTCAAATTACCATCTCTCAGGGTGTCATTAAAAGGTCTCATATCAGATGAAGAATACAGAGTTTCCGAATTGCAAGAACTAGAGTTGCTAGAGGAAAGGAAATAGAAAGCCTTTGATCATCTCAAAGCATATCAACAAATGATGTCATGAAGCTATAACCACAGAGTTCATCCAAGAGTCTTTAAGGTTGGAGATCTAGTACTTAAGGAGAATCCTTGCAATCAACAAGATCGGGAAAAGAAAGGCAAGTTCAAACCCAACTAGCTTGGGCCTTATGTGATTGTAGCTGCTTATGGATCGGGGGCATATCAGTCAACAACATCAGAGGGTGAGTTGTTCGATGACCCAATCAGCAGCATGCACCTTCACCGGTTCTATACCTAGGAGAACCCCAATGTAAGGGGGGCATAAAATACAAAAAAATCAAAAAATCAAAAAATACAATAAAATCAAAAAATCAAAAAATACAAAAAAATAAAAAAATCAGAAAAACACAAAAAAATTGTCCTTTGGTGAAAACCTAGCAAACAGGTGCCTTGTCAACCAAGGTTTTATCCTATATCGTATCCATAGTGTCGACCTAACATAGTGTCTCTCGTTAGTATCCATGGTCCAAGTCTGTGAACTACGTTGCCTCTACATTGTCACATAGGTAAGGCCATTATTCTAATGCGCCCCCGAGGTTCCATTGTCCCATCCGTCCCATGTCTAAGTCCTTCTATCTATCTGAGTCCACACTACCTTCTACACCCTAGGTCTTAGGTCCACTAGGGTTTTCCCCGAACTACGTTGCCTCTGCATCATCACGTATGTAAGGCCATTTAGCAATGAGCCCCTGAGGCACTAGGTCAGTCCCTTAGGGTTCATCTCACCAATAAGGATTGTGGAATCTTCTCACCAGACAAGCAAGCGCAAGCAAACCCACTTTTCAAGCAGAAATCTTGATGCAAGGCATTAACCTATCCAAGGCAAAGCAATCAAACACCTAAGGCATTCTAAATGATTTTACCTAAATTATGGTAAGAAACAAACACATCTAAATGCAAAAATGTTTTGTGGATTGGAAACATGGTTAAAATATAGAGTCTTGATTTTTTGCTATCATGTCTTTCTATGCTACTCGAGGATGCCAAAAGCTAGAGATGCTATGATGGGGGCATGATTATTTTCTTTGTTTTTGTTTGTGGATTAAACTTTAGTAATGTGACGCCTTGTCTAAAGACATGATTGGCAAAAGATCATCAAGGACATCAAAGGTCTAACATGAACGGGGGCAATCCTTGTTTGTTGATACGCAAGAAATACTCAGGTCATCTCAGTTCAAATATACTTCGATGCTTGTATTAACTTGCTAAATCAAAATCCATGTAATCAATACTCAGTTCATCTCAATTCAATTATACCTATATGCTTGTATTAACTTACAACATTTTAGAAAAGTACCCCAAAAAAATTGCCCAATGATGAAATAAGCACTTCAAAATACTTGCACCATCATGATGTCAAAAGCAAAGCATTCATTATAAATCCATTATACATCCGTACATCCATATCCCATGCAATAAAAGATCCAAACAATGCAGAGTAACAATGTTTACAAATGAAAGCTTGTGATTTCTTCTATCGAGTCATTTTTCTATCGATCAAATTTCTATCTTCATATCTCTCATCAACAGTTCTAGCTGTCAATCCGAGCAATGATCCAAATGCAAGTCCATCCTTAATCCATACCAATCAAGTCAATTCAATCTTGTTGAATGATCCAATCACAATCAGTGGTCTTGATCCTTGTCTGGTTGTAAACCAACTCGATTAGTTAATCAATCAATTGTCTTATACAGGATGTAACATTGTCAAAATCACACCAATACACACATCTTACACGACATGTTTCATTTCCTGAAACTAGACACTATCCTTCGTGTTTGCTTTGGGGATATATTGTTCCCCACCATGACAACATGCCTGTCATGTTGGTCTAGGGATCTATCATTCCCTACCATGACAACATTATCATATATCATTATCAGTATATCGTTGGTTTACCGCTTGACAGGGGCAATGCCATGCTTGTTCTTGTATCATTTGTGCATACTTGCTTACTTGCTTGTGTGTGTTTTCATTCTATCTTGCACAGCGTATCATTCAGCTCTTTCTTCAAACCTAACCTAGTTTTCCCTTCTTCATCGTGAGATTGTCCATCTCACGTCCCTTCTACCTTCTTCCCGTCCAATCTCCCGAGGGGGCATCCTATCGTTAAAACCTATACTAGGGGAAAACTAGGGCATGTATCATTATTCAACAATCAATTTCTTTGAAGCAACGCCATAAACTGTATTGCATCAAAAAGGGACAAAATGTATATGCCTAAAAATGACACAATTCGGTCTAAATAAATATTCTTAATATTTATTCCCTTCTAATTCTTCTATCAATAAATAAATAAACAAATTTATTTATTCGATTCATATTCCTCTAAGTTAATTAAATATTGAAATATTTAATTATCTCTTCTAAGGTCAAAAATTAAATAAAATCCTTTATTTAAATAAATTCTTCCAAACAATTCAATAATTCTTAATTATTTAATTAAATCAAAATCATTCTTCCAAATTTGAATAAATCAAATCAAATTTATTTAAATTCTCTCAATCTCCAAAAATAAAATATAACCAAATATTTTATTTATTCTTCCAAATCATGCACAACAATTAAATAAATTTATTTATTTAATTTACTTTCTCATCTTCTAAATTAAATAATTCTAATTATTTAATTGTTTCTTCCAATAATATCCTCTCTAAATTTAAATAAATCAAATATTTATTTAAGTTGTTTTTTCTTCTAAATTGAGTTATCTCTAAATATAATTCAATCTTTTTGCACATGCAATTAAATATTCCTAATATTTAATAAAGCAAAATATCTTTTTATTCTCATGCAAATCCCTTCTTCTTGTTTTAAATCACTTAACTGATTATTATATTCTTTTAATTGCTTTAACTCATTCTTCTATTCTTAGAAAATCTTCTCATGCAAAAGAAAGTAAGACATATGTCCTCTTCTTATTCATTGCATGTTCCTCATCTATTCTCAACCGTTGATCTTCTCATTCTCTCTATATCGTTGATCTTCATTCTCTCAAGTCTATAAATTGAAACCTATTCTTCCATTTCATTCATCCAAGCTTTAAGTATCATTACTCTGCAGGAATTACAGCACGTCTTTGGCACCAATTCCGTCATTACTTGTGATCACATTCGTTACTATGCACTACCACCATCATTGTGAAGCTCATCTTGATGGCGATATTATCATAGCCATTCTCAATTGACATTCTTGAAGCATAGAAAAGAAGTGCACTCTTTGAGGGCCCTATTTCATACATGTAAGATCGATTGTGATAGGCAATCAATGGAAGCTACGAATTAAGGAGGATTGCTTTGTTGTTTGTTCATTGTTTATTTGAATCTCTTTTGTTCACCATTTCATTAAGTTTTGGGTATCTTGATATTTGATATTATTGATTATTCATGGTGAATCCAATTTCCCCTTAACAATGGGTTTATCAGTTGAAAGAGGAAGATGGAGGTAAGAAAAGATTTAAATCCAGGTTAGTTGTAAAAGGATTTGCACAGAAAAGGGCATTGATTTTGATAAGATTTTTTCTCTAGCTGTTAAGATGACTTCTATTTATACTGTTTTAAGTATTGTGGCTGTTAAAGATTTGCATTTGGAACAACTAGATGTGAAAACTGCCTTTCTCAATGGTAATTTGGAGGAGGAGATATATATGGAACAGTTCCAAGGATTTGAGGTCAAAGGTAAGAAGAAATAGGTGTGCCGATTGAAGAAGAGTTTGTATGGCCTAAAACAAGCACCTTGGCAATGGTATTTGAAATTTGATAGTTTTATGGCTAAGAAAGGCTAAAGCCAGTGTAATTTTAACCATTGTGTTTATTTTAAGAGGTTGGATAATGATAGCTACATTGTTTTATGTTTATATGTTGATGGCATGCTTATAGCGGGGTCTAACATGGATCACATAAGAGAGTTAAAATAATAGTTAGTACAGTCATTTGCTATGAAGGATTTAGGGACAACAAAACAAATCCTTGGTATGAAAATTTGCAGAGATAGGCAAAGTAGAAAATTGACTCTATCTCAGGCTGATTATGTTGAAAAGGTGTTGCAGAGATTCCATATGGAGAATGCAAAAGCTATCAGCACACCTTTGCCTAGTCATTTGAAATTGACTAACGAGATGTGTCCTAAGACACCAGAGGAGGAAGAAAAATGTCTAAGGTACCATATGCTTCAGCTGTAAGAAGCTTAATGTACGCCATGGTATGCACCAGACTGGATATTTCACATGTTGTAGGAGTCATAAGCAGGTATATGAGTCATCCCGGATTGGAGCATTGGAATGCAGTAAAATGGATTCTCAGATATTTGAGAGGTACATCCAATAAACACTTATGTTTTGGGGGCTCTAATACTGATTTAGCAAGCTATGTAGACTAAGATTTGGCAGGGGATATTGATACCAGGCAAAGTACTATAGGTTATGTCTTTACTATAGGTGGGACAGCAGTGGGTTGGATCTCTAGGTTGCAAAAGGTGGTTTCTTTATCCACCACAAAGGCAGAGTATATAGCTGCAATAGAGGCAAGCAAGGAGATGATATGGCTGCAATCTTTCATGGAAGAATTGGGCAAACAACAAGCTAACAATTATTTGTTTGCTAGAGTGTCATACATCTTGCAAAGAATTATGCCTTGCATTCAAAGACCAAACACATACAGTTGATGTATCTCTTCATTCAATCAGTGTTGGATGATGGACAGTTACGGCTGGAAAAGATACATACAGATGAAAATCTAGCAGATATGTTTATAAAGGTAATGACAAGGGAGAAGTTGAGCTCCTCTTCAGCTTCGGTTGGTCTTCAAGACTAAAAACAAAATCAGAATAGCAAAGTCTAGGGTGCTTATTTCTAGTGGGATCTATAGGGTCAGCAGTGTTATGATCAGTCTCCAAGTGGGAGATGATATGGTGAGGAGTCTGATCAGGCTCCAAGTGGGAGATTGTTGTTATATGGAGCCTAATCAAACTCAGAGGTTAAATTTTGCCCACTTTTATCGTCACAATTTCCCCCCAAATTATTTTATAAAGGCGTCGAGAGTTATTTTTTCTATTAGCTGACATTAAAAAACCTATTTTTGTAACTGACATAAGGCTTGATAAAAGCAGCTAAGAGTTTGGGTTTCGGTTGATGTATTGTAGCATTTGCAACAGTATTGAGTTGTAGGGATTGATGGTTGTAATCGGTTTGATTTACTGGATAATAAATTTGGAATCTCTGTTGGTGGATGTAGCCCGAGTTTGGGTGAACCACGTTAAAACTTGTCTCTCACTATTATTATTTATGTGTATTTTCTTTCCTTTGTTTAATATTTATTTACATTTAATTGATATCTTCTGTTGGCTAACCCTAACACTTATTTGAATGGCAACAAACTTATCACTGGTCCAACACATACTTTTCTTGCTGGGTAACTCATTCATGAAATAGAAGAACAAACACAATACCAATGTACCATACTTGAATGTATTCTTCTTGTCCTTTTTCTTCTTGTTCAAGTTCTCCATTAACTAGTTTTGCAGTAGCTCACACATGTCATAGTTAGCATTTTCTCTTAACATCTGATAGGAAGCATAAATAGCTATATCAGATACAAAGTTTTCCCTGTTGGAGTGGTATATCTTATACCCAATTACCATGGATGCAAATTTGACATCCGGATCAGTTATATCATTTATTTTCATTGCCCTCTTATCAAACTTTGATCCGATAGCTTCAGTCACAGTCTGATTCTTCACTGATTTTAACATTGGCAGTCCACTAGATGAGTTGAATCTTGTTATAGCCTATATAGCATCCTTGGTGATCTTAAAAGGTTTCATCAACCACATGAATTCAGCATGCATCTGACTCAGTACATACTAGACCCACTCATCTTCACTGAAGGATGGGAACCCAATAACCTGAATGAGATGTTTGACTTGCAGTGCCTTATACTTAGGTTTAAGACTATGAATCTCATCCCTTAGATGATTCTTGAACAAATCTACTAAGTTTGAATCCCCAAACTCATCTATGCTAGCATGAATATAATCCCTAATATCTTCAACATGCAACACTCCATGTGGAACATTAGAAAATGTACCTAACGGATCAACCTCTACAGATTTGTGTGGATACTTTTTGAATTTAGGTTGGGGCCTTTCGGTGATGTCAACAACCAATGGAGTAGTCATATCCAAAGATTGCAAATTCAAAGAGCTTTAAAGAGAATACCTTGTTTCATTAGTTAGGGTTAGCTATTGAATTCACCTTTCACACTCCAAATCCTTGAAGTCTTAGCTCAGACGCTCTTCTCCTTGTTCCCTTCGAATGCAAAGTGATTCAAATGTTGAGTAGATTGCCTTTTATGCCCTGCAAAACTTGATTTGCCATTATAATAAATGCTTTGCCCTAATACATCTAGTTACACTGTTTCTGCATACAATCAATCTTTAGTTGTTCCACAATCAATCGTATTAGCTTCTTTTCTTCCAGAATTTGCTTCAACAAATTTGCAATAGGCTTCTTTATCTTCATTCATCATGTCAGATTTCGGCACCAACTTACTGGTAGGGGGAATTAGATTTTTAATGCAGCTCCCCTTGAGCCAGAGCTCTTAATTCAATTCCCAGAGGAATTATCAGTACCAGATTCTGGTGCAGATCCATCTCTGTCATTCATTTCACTTTTCTTCACCCATGTTTTGTTCATTTCATTCTGGATCTCATTCACATCTACTTTGCCCTTGTTTTTGTCCAACTTCTACTCTATTTTTCCTTTACCTGGCTGTGAGTTCTCATTTTTTCTTCTACAGAATTTAGCAATATGTCTGGATTTGTTGTACTTGAAACACACAATCTTATTTTTCTAGCAATCACATGTTGGAGCAAGTTTAGATCTGCATTGCATTGCAATATGACCAAACTTATTGCAAGTAAAACATCTTCCATTGAAAGCTTGTTTGTCCCTAGGGGGATTCCTTGATCCACTTCTGCAATCCTCAGCATTATGACCTATCTTTTTGCAATTAAAGCATTGACCAGAGAAAGATAATGTATTTTGATTCACTTTACTTCTGCATTGATTAGCTCTATGACCATACTTATTGCATTTGAAACAATTACCATTGAAAGATGGATACCTTTGAGCATTAGGTTGTCTTACTGGAGGTCTTCTAGAATTCCTTCTTTCATTTCTTGCTTCAAGATTTCTTTGACTGGATCCAAAACTTTCACCTTTCTCAAATCCCAGACCATGAATGCAAAGTTCTAGATAGATGATAAGGTAGAGAAATGACCTAGAAGTTTAGCTGAGCTTATCTTGAATTTCTCTTTATATTCATTTGCAACTTCTAGGTCATGTTTGAGAATAACAATTTGTCTTTCAAGTTGTTCCTCATTATCCCTAGTTTCTTGTAGATCAGATTCTAGATGGCCAATTATTCTGTCTAATCTATAGCACTCTTTTGTTCTTTCTTTCAGATTTTGACTCACTTTTTCCTCAGTCTTCTTCTGACTCACTTTTTCCTTAGTTGTCCTTTTAAGGTCTCAATGAATTCTTTAGCATCTTTAATGTTCTCTTGCAGATCTCTGAATTCTACTATGGACAGGTCAAAATCATCTAAGGCCACTTGAAGTTGTTGATTGATACCATCAGAGTGCTTGAATGAACCCATTGAAAACACCTTCCCAGATCTTCCTCAAGTTGTTAAACTTCTTCTAAGGAACCAAGCTCTGATACCAATTGTTGACATTAAGGAACACTGAGAGGGGGGTGAATCAGTGTTCTGCAAAACTTAATAATTTACCACATGCATCCAAAAGAAAGAAGCATGAATAGAAACAACAAGATCATAACACATGAACACCAATATTTTTACGTGGAAACCTAGTTAAGGGAAAAACCACGGTGGGGGTTAACCCACAAGATTTTATACTCTGTTAAAAGTATTATAATTGGGGAAGGCAATGCCTTCGGACACACTGCCTAGAGCTCACTACTCAAAGGAGGCTCACTACCTACAAAATTGATTACAAGAGTTCACAGGAATATTTGAATGGAAGAATAGCATCTAACAATGCAAAATTACAGTTTCAGTTGAGCTCAATACTCTAACTTTACACACTTCATCTCTCTCTGCCCTGCTTTACTGTTCTTCCATGATCCAGAGGTTAGATCTCTTTACTTTGCACCTATACCTTCATATTTTCACTCTCAGCTTCCAAAATGTTTGAATCCATCGATCATATATATTCGCTACATGAAATTACATCAACTGCAGTTGGCCTTAAGAAAACATGGAAGCTATTTCAAGAACACTATTCTATCAGCTGAATCCATGCACAAACATCAATGTGGACCATGAATTATATATCCAAGTTACCTCACATGTTAGCCAATACCATTGCATCTCATAAATTACTCGACCAACCACTTCTTTTCATCTGCACAAGGATCAAACACCTAGTCAACCTATTCTTCACTGGACTAAACTGTCTAACCAAAGCCTTATACTCAAATGCTTGTAACTTACAATCCCTTCATCCCCAGAGGCTAAAATCTTGGATTTAGGTCGCCCTGACATCCCTTAACATTCCCTCAGATTTGTAGCACAATGTGATTACCTGTGGAGAAATGTAGACTAAGATGCAGAATCCTGTCAAATGCTCTGTTCCTGTCTATCCAGACTTAGATAAATCTGCACTCTAACTTCTGGTATGATCAAATGATGTAACGTAGATGTGTAGGATAGATTCAGTTGCCATCAATGACAACACCTGACATGCCTAGTAGTGTCTCTTACTAACAACTGCTATTTGTCACAACCGGTTCCTTACATGCTTTCCAAGGTTCTACAAAATCAATGTCTCCCTCATACATGTTCTTCAATTCATCAAATCCCAATGCTTCAACCCTCATCTCTATCAAAAAGTTTCATCTTCTACTTAATGTATCAACAACATTGTTTGATTTATCACTCCTATGCTTCAACACAAAAGTATAACTCTGCATGAATTCTACCCACCTGATATGTCTCTGATTCAACTTATGTTGAATATTCAAATATTGTAAAGCTTGATGATCTATATACAACACAGACTCCTTAGGCAACAAGTAATGTATCCACTTCTTCAAGGCTTGAATTATGGCGTAGAACTCTTGATCATAAACTAAATATCTTCTCCTTACATCATTCAACTTCTCACTGAAATATGCTACATGTCTACCTTCTTGACTTAATACTACTCCAATTACATTTCCACTTGCATCACAATCTACTTGAAATACCTTATTGAAATTCGGTAATGCCAAAACAGGTTGCTCTACTACCTTCTACTTCAACAACTCAAAACTTTTATCTACTCCTAATGTGCATTTGAAATCCTTTATGACACCTCTCATTGTCCCTGTCATAGGGTTACAAAATGAATTAAAATTTTTGATGAACTTTTGGTAGAAACTAGCTAATCCATGAAATGATCCGACTTCTCTAATGCTCTCTGGTGTAGGCCATTCAACAATTGCTCTCACTTTTTTAGGGTCCATCTTCAATCCTTCCACAGAAATCACAAATCCCAAGTACACTAGTTCTTCCTTCATGAAACTACACTTCTTGATGTTTATCAACAATTTCTCTTCTCTTAGTCTCTGCAAAACTTGTCTAATATGCCATAAATGTTCCTCTTTTGTCTTACTAAAAATTAGAATGTGTTGTTCTCAAAATCAGCTATGCTCGGTTTTGTAGACAACCCCCATGAAACTTGTCCGTTTCGTGAATCTACACTCTAAGCTCGTGGACCGAGAAAAGATTCTCTTCGTCTCGTGTGAAGACTTTTGACATTCTAGACTAGTTTATGACATCCCTGTGAATAGGTTTCTTGATATTTGTGAGGAACATTCAAGTCGTAAATCAGTTAAAATGTTAACTTAAGTCATTTTTAAGAGTTAGTTGAATTTGAAATCTTGATATGCAAGAGCGGTGAATTTTACTGCTCCTTCATGTCCCATTTGCCTTGTTTTTCAAGTATGTGTAGTGGCGGCAAATTTTGCCGCTTTTACATATACTTTTCTTTTTTCATGTAGAGGCGGCGATTTTTGCCACCACTACATGTGTTCTTTTGTTTTAAATGTAAAGTCGGCGAATTACGCCATCATAGCATATTTTTCTTTTCCTCTTGTGCACTGATGCCCGAAATCTCCACTCAAGCGAGATTTTGTGAATCTTGGTCACGCAGTGCCATTAATGGCCACTTGTGCCACTTGCTCGGCATTTGTATTTGGGTTATTTATTGTGTTTTTTTTTATGGTTTATTCCTCCACTTCATCTTCTCTCCCGAGCTACCCTCCAGATCTCTCCTCACATTGCTAGATCGCGCCCTCGAAGAGATCAATCCGCGTTCATCGCCGTCAAATGTAGGGTTTTCAAGTCTTTGAATGGGTAAGTTTTACCTCTCGTTTCCGTTCTACCTCTTCTTCACAGTTTATCATAGGAGCTTCGTTTTGATTTTCGTGTTTTGTTTTCTTTACGTTTTTCGTCTTTGGTTTTGATTAGTGTTTTTTGTGTTTTGTTTCGACCCTAGGTTTTGCTCTAGGTTTCACCCTAAAACCCCGATCAGTGCTACTCTAGGTTTTGCCCTAGATTCCCCAAACCCTGGCTACATGCCATTATTGTAACATCGGCAGAGTTCATCGAGCCTACCTGAAAACTACGTAGCCCTTGCCGAGTTCCAGTCGGCAAATTTCTCGGCCCTCGCACTCAAACCTGCGAACTTCACCTTACATTTCAAAGCAAAGACGGTGAAATATGCCGCTTGAACTTCACCTTACCATTCAAAGCAAAGACGGTGAAATATGCCGCTAGAACATATACAAAATTCCCCTCATGAGATGTCGGCGAAATTTGCTGACCAAACACCAAGCAGCGACAAAACTGAAATGCAGAGTCGGCAAATTTTGTCGCTCCGACAAACCTTTGCCTTTCCTATTTCCTGCATCGACGGCGAAATTTGCCACTTATACCAATTCCCATAGTCATCTCTCAACATGCACGAGTGGCAAAATTTGCCGCCAGTGCAAATAATACAAAACCCGTATATGCAAGGGCGGCGAATTTTGCCACCCGTGCAAAAATGTCCCAAATTTTCCCAACTCTGGAAAATTTCCAATTTTGATTTCCCGAACCCGCTTCTCCTCTGATTCTTGGCTAGCTCGCACTATAGCCCTTTTTCAAGCGCATTCCCATAGTCATGATCATCAACATGCAATTTTCCCAGATTGCCCATATTTTCCCTAATTGCATGATCATGATTTCTGTTGCAGTTTCTTCTGTGGAGCTTCGTTCAACGTCAGACTTCTCCTCGGTAAAAGTTCATCCAAATGACTGACTTGTCCCCGAAGAAGGCAAAAGCAATGAAGTACAAATATCAAGGTGTTTTCCCAATCACCTCAGTCCACTCTAATGTAGAGGACATTAGAGATACAGAGATTGGTCATGTTGATATGGCTAAGTTTGTAGAGAGAACCAAGTCAAGCAACCCCAATGCTATGATGAGGAAGATAGTAGAAAGTAATATTCATCTGGTATCATCCTTCCCGGTGGCGGCTCACAATACAGAATTTGTTCTTCAGTGTGCACATTTCTATAACAAAGATATTAGAGCCGTGGTGGATGCCAGTGGTAATGTAATAATCAG
Source organism: Cunninghamia lanceolata (assembly GCA_027924645.1). NCBI lineage: Eukaryota > Viridiplantae > Streptophyta > Pinopsida > Cupressales > Cupressaceae > Cunninghamia > Cunninghamia lanceolata. The sequence goes on along the minus strand of BSBN01001396.1, from coordinate 1,761,594 downwards.
GTTGGATCTTGAGTTCATTGACAAGGTGTTCATGTGTCCTCCTGTGACAGAGGTATTGAAGCTTGACTTTGTTGAAGCTCAAAAGGAATATGACAAGAATCTAGAAAAAGCAAAGAAAGTGATCAACAACAAATGGTTGAAGATTGCGAGGTCAAGTTTGTCTAGATGGCCACGTAGCTTTCCTCGAAGTGATTTTGTGGAAGAAGTTGGTGACTTGATTACCCTCCTCAGCAGGATAAGAGGTTTGTCTTCCTCTTCACAATTTCACGAATGGATGTATCCTTTCATTAAGGTCATACTCCAGGGAAGGCAAGTTATTTTCTGGGGAGAACAAATGAGTAACGCTTTGCATGACCAGCTGACAAAGGTATCCACTACCTCTAAATTCTTCATGACTTCCTATCTGGTATACATTGCAGCCTCCATGAGGATTTTTCTGGGATTATCATCAGAAGAGGATAGGAGAGTAGTCCCAGTATACCAATATTATTCTCAGCTGACATTGAAAGGCTCAATTCACCATTTCAGGAGAGTGAATGATGCATTCTTTGCTATATTCTTGTGCCTTTTTGATCCCCAACTAGAGCAGAGAAGAATTTCAGACGAGGCATGGACAGTGGTTAATGATTTTGGTTGCATGTTTTTGCAATTTCCATCTTTTTCATACTTGAGGGTTGGCTTTTTCCAAGGCTACCCTTATATGCTTCCTAGGTTTCCTTCAGATAGACTGGTCTTGATGGAGTTGTGTAGACAAATGATTGTCGTGCATAACAAGCAAATGGAACTCAAGAAGCCTGGCTTCAGATTTTCAATGGAAATCAGCAGATATTCAGTGTTGACTACCGCAAAGGCAAGGGCTATGGAGACAGAAATGCAGTTGGTCACCATGAAGCAATTCAAGAGGAGGCCAAAATTTGAATACTGGGGCGTGAAGGATAAAATCAGGAGGAAAACTCAGTTTCACGAACCCATGGTGGAAGATGTCTGGATAGATTTGAGAACAGAGGAAGATATCAGGAAACTGGACTATAGTAGGCTATCTCTAGAACAAATTGAGTATCTGGGGCTTGCTGATATTCCATAAGACCTTGTGGATGACGGGGAATTGGTTGATGCCAAGTATGATGCAGAAAAGATAGCTAGTACTCCTTTACCTCCAATCCAATGGTCCCAAAAGGAGTCGACTTCATTAAGGAAGAGGTTTGAGCCCATATTGGCTAACACCAATAAATGGTTGGAAGATAAAGGAATTACGCTGAAGGAATTCCTTACTGGTTTAGAAACTGAAGTTCAAGAGCAGACTGGTAAGAAGGTTGAAAATAGAACAAAGAACAAGAGTGATGCTCCATCATCCTCTAAACACATAAACCTAAAATCAGATTTGTGATGAAGAAAGCAAAAGTTGTTGAGGAGGAACCTGAACCAAAAGAGATGGAAGTCGAGGAGCCAGCGACTGAAGATCCGGCAACTGAAAAGCCAGCTACAGAAGAGATGGATGTTGAAGACAGGAATTCAGATCAACAAGATGAAGAGGCTTTGTCTCCACAGGACAATACACCTGTTGCACCCCCTGTGTCTGCTTCCCTTATTAACATTCCTTCCTCTGAATCCCCCTCTCCTCCTAAAATAATCTTCGATAATCCCCACAGCACTTTTGAAAATGTTCTCCATTCTTCTGATTCAATTCCTAGTTTGTCATCTTCATCTTTTGATATTGGGGACACATCTATGTTTGATCATTTTGTGATGAATACTGAACAAGTTTCAAGTGCCAATGTAACAGGTGCAGTTTTTACCAACACCCCACCTATTGTTTCTACCACCAGTACAAGCACAGTTCCAGGAACACCAGCGGTAGGAATGGATCCCAATGTGAATACTTCTCTGCTTCCACCTTGGTTGTCAGCTTACACACCAAAGAGAAAAAAGCAAGTCATCTCTCCAGATGATTTTGATTTCACTAAGTTGGTACCTACAAAGCCTAAGGCCCCGAAGAAACCAAAGATCCTTTCAAGGGTACTTGAAGATAAGGGGCATAAAATTTTGGAGATAGCAAAACCCCCACAGGATGCAACTGTTGAAAATTTTGATATGAATGACTACTCAATTTCTAGGGTTGAATTGGGTAAAATCACCTATGAGAGCGCTAAAAATGATATGCAGTCAGCCATGGACATCCTGATCCAGAAGTTCGACAGGGAAAAAAAATGAAAGATTATTACAAGGCAAAGGCAGAACAGCTGACTACGGTGGTAAGAAAGATCACTTTGAATTTAGAAGCAGTTACTCCAGAGGCCATTTCTGTAGAAGACCCCGTCATTCTAAAGGCAGAAAAGACTCACCTCAGAGGAAAAGTACTTGAAGAGTACTTAGACAGGATGCGAGCGCAAGGAATCTCTTTGCTCACGGAGGTATTTGAGAAAACGGATAAGATGAGGAAAGTAAGGGCAGAACTCAATGATCTCATTGATGCCATCTCTCAAGATATTGAGCGCACAGAGGATACTCATGATAAGTGGGTGGAAATGAGGAAGCTGAAAATAAGTACCTTAATATCTATTGGCGCCATTTCCAACAGGGATTCATACACAGAAACAAAGGAAGCTCTGATGTACAGGAGCAGTATGCTAAGGAATTTGATCAAAGATCTAGAGGCTGCAAAAGAAATCAGCAAAGAAAATGATGTCAACCTTTTGCATAAGTTGGAGGAACTGCCTTGTAAATTGGTATCACAAGATAACCAATTTCTTTCAGTAGAAGAAATGGTTAAGGAATTTGAAGACATGTTCCAAAAAGAATTTGAAGATAAAGCATTTTCAATAACTTCTGTGGACAACCTCTTAGACAACTAGTTAACCTTGGACAATCTGAAAACCAGGTTAACTAATCATGCCAAGTCAATCACTACAGTGAGGGACGCCATAGTGAGGGCCAGGATGATCTTCAAAAACACATTCAACCCAGATAGCATTGAAATGCAAGCGACCTTCACTATGTATGATCACCACGTGAGAAAAAGTGGTGACACAAATTGAAGTAGCTGGTTGTTCCCCTTAGTTTATTTTTCGATTTTCACATGTACTTTCAAAACAATTTTGGATATTTTTACATGTACATTTTCAATATGTAATTACATGTAAAGAGATAGGAAGTCCCAAGTCAATAAGGACTTCTATTTTTGAATAAGTCAAAGTAGTTGTAGATTTCCTAGATTTTCTCAAGGTCTTTCCCTATAAATAAAGGGGACCTCTTTTGTAAATACCGATCTTTTGTCTATTGCAAGAAAACTTTGGCGAATTGAGAAGCAAATCAAGACTTTGTGCTTTTTGTGAAAATCAATATTCAAATACTTATCAATACAAGAAAGCAAGTTCAATTCCAATCTTTGTCTTGGAATTATTTGTGTTATGATAGTTTTGTTCTTACGTCTTGCTATCATAATCTTATTTGATAATAATTGAAGTGTGGAGTTTATTACAAGTGATTGAAGAGCACTCTTAATTTGATTCTGGTAAACTTTGTGTTATCAAATCAGTTGTGGGTTATATGTTCATGTTTGTGAAAATACAATAGTTTGGAGACTTTGTGCTGCAAGTTGTTCTATTTGATTTACTTTTATCATCTTGAAGAGGAGTGAAGACTTTGGGCTGCATTCTACTTCAAATAGTTCTGTTTACAAGTAATCAGTGAGGTAACAGAAAACTTTGTGTTTCTGTGATGTGATAATTTATAAGTTTTATATCAAGAATTTGAAATATATACATCTATTCTGAAAAAAGAGAATGAGATGAGATGGAACCACCACCAACATAGTTTTTAGTGTATATAAATTTGATAAGTTGTTTGATTTGCAAAAGTTAAATAATTAGAGGGAACCTCCCCTTGCTGAGAGGAGAGACTTTGTCTCATCATAGCTGTGGCTGATATATCCATTTTGCCGTTAGCGAGTTAACGACAAAATATTCACCCAACAATTTTTTGGCGACTCTGCTGGGGAAGAACGCGCAACTTGAAGCCTCACGCTTCGAGTTGAAGCATTTTCAGTTCTTTTCTATTTTCTTGCAATATTGTGTTTAGTATAATACAGTCTGGCAGATTCCTGGTACACCAAAAGTAAGAGGTCAGGGTATTATTGATCCTGCATTTGAGTTGATGCAGCAGAATAATTTTGGATTCTTAACTCCACGGCCTCGTCTTCAGCGCACCGGGAGTTTTCCCCCTACAAACACCAGGTCCCCAATACCAGGTGAAATTTCTATTGCCAGTGCTAACAGAGTTTTGGTTGTTCATACGCCACCAAGGTTTGTTATACCACCTTTCAATCAGCGCGTCATGGCAGCCCAAGGTCCTTGGGGTAATACCTTTGGTCCTCTAAATTTGACCCCACCATTACATGAACTACCTCGTAGTTCAAGAAAGAATTTCCCCAAATTCAATGATGACGGAAAAGTTCATCCTGATGAGCACATTGCGGCTTTCTATATAGCCTGTGGTGTGATAGGTGTCGAGCACGAAGACGTGGCTGTGCGACTCTTTGTAGAAACACTACAAGGCGCTGCCACAAATTGGTTCTATCACCTCCAAGCCCAGACCATAACAAACTGGGCTACTCTCAAAACCAAGTTCGAAGCCAGGTTCAAACCTGCGGAAGATGCTCATGCATTGTTGGCATAGCTGACACAGATGAAAAAGGAACCTCATGAACCAATGCGAGATTTCATCGCTAAGTTCAACAAATTGAGAAACAGGATTCCCACCACTGTCGAGCCCACAGCGGAAAACCTCAAATGTTTCTTTATCAATACACGGCTTCCAGAGGTGAGTTTCTTATTGAGACGAGCTGCTCCTACTGATCTTGCTACGGCTCAGATTCTGGCAACTGAAGTGGAAGATGATCTTATCCTTGCGGGTAAGATAAGAAGGGACACTAATAGAAATAAAAGTTCCTCTTCTACTGAGAATGCTTCCACAAGCACCACAGATCCCATGGTGCAAAAGCTAGCAAATGAATTGCTAGCTCTCAAAAGACAAATGTCCCAAGGTATATTTGCGCCTCCTTCTTACCGAGATATACCAAGGAGGACATTTCCAAATAATTCATATCAAGGCAATGCTGCTAGGAATCAAGGACAGAAAAACCATCTTCCTCCTACACAAGGGAAGCTTGCTATTGAAGCAGCGTCGGTCAACTCTGCTGTTGGCTACTATGAAGTGGAAAATGAACTTTCTTTCCAACCCAAGTTGGAATATGAAAATGGTGCTAATCTCTTCACAGAAGGGGAAGAAGAGTTAGCTGGCGACTCTACCATCAGCTTTCTGAACTACCAGGACGAAGCTGAAAAAGGAGAAGTGAGTGAAGGAGCATATGCTATTTTCACTAGGTCTCAAAATCAGTCAGCTCTTCAAGCTGATAAAGGGAAAGTGAGGGAAGAATCTCAACCGGCGATTTTAATCGCTAAACAGGGGACTCCGCTACCTTTCCAATCAAAAGACCCGGTGGTCAATAAACAAGTAGGTGCCTCTAATGATTTTGTACCTTCTACTTCTACTCCTCAGACTAGTGCTATCTCTACTAAAAATCGAAATGATGGTTTTTCTTCCTCCATATCTAACTCTTTTTAGCAGTTTGATATAATAGACCATGCTAGAAGAACTAAGATACAAATGTCTGAAGTTGAATATTTACAGGCTAATCCTGAACAATTTGATAGATTAGCCAAATATGTCAAAAATAAAGCTACCCCTGCAGGACAAGAGTTTCCCAAAGCCACTCATGACTCCTCCAAAAGTAAACCTACCCAAAACAATCTTGTTACTACTCCCCCTGAAGCCTCTGGGAAAATTGAACCTTTCTATGTTTCCCTACTAGTGAATGGTCACAAATTGAGCAATTGTGTAATAGATTCTGGAGCCTCAGACAACGTTATGCCTGCTAAGGTAGCAGATGCCCTTGGCCTCACCTTAACCAAAACTTTTGGGAGGTGTTTCTCTATGGAGAATAAGCAAGTTCCACTTTTGGGTCAAATCAAGGACACCCAATTTGCATTTGCAGCTTTTCCGGATAAGAGAATCAAGATGACCGTCTTGGTAGCTGATGTCCCAGCTTCATACGACATCCTCCTTGGACGTAATTTCTGCAAGGATGTGGGTGGAGAGTTGAACATGGATTTGTCTGAAGCTAGGATACCTGTTAAAGGTGTCATGCAGAAACTGCTTCCTGAGAAGGAGGTGAAATACATTGTTACTCAAACATCAAACCCCAAAGCTCAAATTTTGTTTGAGTCCTCGGGAATGGGTAACTATTTTCTATCTACTGAAGATTGTTCCAATTCATCAGATGATGCTACATCGGGTGATAGCTCTGATATGTCAGATGCAGACTCAGAAGAGTTTTCAGATGAAAGTTCAGGTAAGGGTATAGCAATTCCAGATTCTTCCCTCACTGATGAAGAGGAGTCTTCTGACCAAAGAAAGTCCAAGAAATCAAATTCTGATGGAGTCTAGATTTTAGAATTTGATGGCAGTTGTTCTTCTACCAGTTCTGGAGCCGGAGTGGTCTTGATATTGCCACAAGGTGATATTTTACCTTTTTCATACAAGCTACAATTTGACAATACCAATAACACCGCAAAATACGAGTCCTTGTTGCTCGGATTGGAAGCGGCGCGTGCCAGAGGTGTTAAGATCCTTCATGCTCAAGGGGACACCAAATTGGTGGTTTGTCAAATAAGAAATTTGTACCAAACAAAAAATGAAAGATTGAGACACTATCGCAATCGCGTATGGGATTGCATTGAAGATTTCGATGCTTTCAATATTTCAGCGGTGCCAAGAGAGTTCAATGACCGTGCAGATTCATTGGCAGTTTCTGCCACTCTCATGGTGCCTCACAAAGATTTCAAAGGAAGCAAGTACACTATTGAGCTGGTCTTCAGACCAAGTGTACCTGATAACGCTGACCATTGGCAGGTGTTCAATGGCGATAATCAAATCATTGCTTTCCTAGAAAAGATGGATAGTTTTGATGAGCTTTACTTTGAAGGAAGTGAATCACCACCTCGTGAATATGTTTCTGAGGTAGATTCGCAGACTGGTGAAGAATTTCTACAGTTGAAAGGAAATAAAATCCCAAAAGGTTTGGTTTCCCTTGAGAGACTCTTTGATAAACATGACAAGTATATCAAGCAACGGCAACAACAACAGGATTTGAGTTCTTCCATGGAATTTGAGCAGGTCAATTTCGATACGGAAACAGATCCTAAGATGGTCAACATCAGAAAATGTTGCACTGATGATGAAAGATTCAAATTCATCACCCTCCTCCACCATTACATTGATGTTTTGGCTTACTCCTATGACGACCTGAAGTCTTTCAGGCCTAAGGAGGTTCGACACGAAATTCGCCTCAAGGCTAGATCGTTGCCTTACAAACAGAAGTAGAGGCAATACAATCCAAAGATATCAGGTATGATTCTTTCTAAAATTTAGAAGATGCTGAATGCAAGGATAATTTTTCCAATTCATCATTCCACATGGGTTTCAAACATAGTACCTGTAAGGAAGAAAAATGAAGAAATCCGTATCTGTGTTGATTTCAGAAATCTCAACCAGTCTTCTTTGAAGGATAACTACCCTTTGCCCATCATGGACCAAGTATTGCAAACAGTGACAGGTTCAGAAATGCTATCTATGTTAGATGGTTTTTCAGGGTATAACCAAGTGGAGGTAAATGAAGCTGATCAGTTCAAAACTGCCTTCACCACACCACGGGGCACATTCGCATATCGCAGAATGCCTTTTGGTCTAATCAATGCTGGCGCAACATTTCAGAGAGTGATGGATCTTGCCTTCAGAGATGAAATGGGTAAGTTTATCATGGTGTACCTCGACGACTTGACTGTTTTCTCCAAAAATCGTCATGATCATGCGCATCATTTGCGACAAGTGCTGGAACGCTGTCGGCAAAATGGTATTTCCCTCAATCCCAAAAAGTCAGTTTTCGGGGTGACGGAAGGCAAGCTTCTCGGGCACATTGTATCCCGAGAAGGTACTAAGATTGACCCGGAGAGGGTTAAATCTATTCAAAGTCTCACTCTGCTAGCAAGTAAGACCGCTGTTCATTCTTTCTTCGGAAAGGTGAATTTTCTGCGAAGGTTCATTCCTGAGTTGGCAGAAAAAACCCGTCACATTGTTAATATGATGAAGGGTAAGGCCACTTTCTGTTGGACCACGGAAGGTAAGGAAGCGTTTGAGGATATCAAGAGAGCTATTGCTCATGCTCCAGTTCTTGTTTGTCCCGACTACACTAAGGATTTTGTAGTCTACAGCTATGCTTCAGAACACACACTTTCAGCTATTCTGGTTCAGTAGAATGAAGAAGGCGTTGAATCCCCCATATCATTTATGAGTTGTCCTCTCAAAGCTCATGAATTGAAGTATTCAAATATGGAGAAGCATGCCTATGCCGTAGTCAAAGCGGTTAAGCATTTCAGGTTCTATATTCTAAACTCACACACTGTTGTCATGGTGCCTGATACAACAGTCAAATCCATCCTAACTCAATAGGAGTTTAGAACAAAGAGGGGTAATTGGATCGCTAAGATCCAAGAATTTGATCTGGATATCAAGCCTACGAAGCTTGTGCGCGGTAAAGGTTTGTGTCAATTGATCGCAGATAATGTTCCAAAAGAGACAGGGGACGAAGAAGAAGAAGTTGTGGACACGCCAACTGTCCTTTTTGTTACTACAACTGACGAGTGGTATTCCAATATCGCTCATTTGCTTACCTATGGTGAGTGCCCTTCTCACTTGTCTTATAAGGAAAAGAGAACTGTCAAGTTAAAAGCTGTTAACTATGTCCTTTGGGACAATGGTTTGAACAAGAGAAGTCTTGACGGTGTATTTCTCCGTTGCGTGGATAAAGCGCAACAAGGTAGACTTTTGGAGTCTTTCCACAATTTAGCTTGTGGAGGGCATTTTTCAGCACCTGTAACGGCTCACAAGATTCTGCGAGCTCGATACTATTGGCCCACACTATTCCAAGATGCGTACAATTGGGTACGTAGGTGTGAGTTATGCCAACAGTTTGTTGGGAAACCAAAATTGGCAGCCTTACCTCTAAAACCAGTGGTGATTGAGGAACCTTTTCAACAATGGGGTATTGACTTCATTGGCACAGTGAAGCCATCATCGAGTGCAGGACATAACTATGTTCTCACTGCAACAGACTATTTTACCAAATGGGTGGAAGCTATTCTAGTCAAACACGCTACTTCAGAGGTGGTATGCAATTTTCTTAAAGAGAACATTATTTCCAGGTTTGGAGTTCCAAACAAGATTGTAGCAGACAATGCTATGTGTTTTTCCTCTTATGAGATTACTGAGTTTTGCTACGAGCATGGGATCACTCTTTCCCATTCTTCAGACTATTATCCGCAAGGGAATGGTCAAGCAGAATCAAGCAATAAGAATCTGGTCACTATCATCAGGAAACTGGTAGGTGAGAATCAGAAAACTTGGCATAAGGCATTGTTTGATGCTTTATGGGCAGATAGAATTACAGCCAAAAGAGCGATAGGCATGTCACCATTTCAGCTTCTATATGGCTTGAATGCAGAGATACCGATTACCTTGGAATTGCCAGCATTGAAGTTGGTGAAGGCATTGGAAGATAGAACTTTTGATAGTTCTATCGATAAAAGGATCATGTATTTGACTGAACTTGCAGAGCAGCGCACTATAGTGGTGGACCGTATTGCTGAACACCAAAATCAAGTAAAGAAACTCTTCGACAAGAAGACAAAGGCTCGTGAGTTTCAGGTTGGAGATCAAGTCTTGTTGTGGGACAAGAGGAGAGAACCAAAAGGAATGCACGGAAAATTTGATTCCTTGTGGAGAGGTCCATTCACCATTCATCAGTTCTGTGGTGAAAATAGTTTCTTGCTGGAGTATCAGGATGGGACACCATTCTTGTTGCCTCACAGCGGACAACATCTGAAGCACTTCAATCCTTGAAGTTTCAGATAAGTTAAATTGTACATTTGTATAGTTTCATGTTTTATTTTTGTGTTTTCGTTTAGTCTTTTGTGTCTTTTTCTTTTTAGCTTGACTCTATGGCCCAATGGCATGGATGAAGGCACTTAGAGGCTAGATTCTACTCCCCTCAATCGTTTCAAAGTTTGATTGAAGGAAGTTCCCCAGTTAGAGCCAGCTGTTGTTCTCAAAATCAGCTACGATCGGTTTTGTAGACAACCCCCATGAAACTTGTCCGTTTCGTGAATCTACACTCTAAGCTCGCGGACCGAGACAAGATTCTCTTCATCTCGCGCGAAGACTTTTGACATTCTAGACTAATTTATGACATCCCTGTGAATAGGTTTCTCGATATTTGCGAGGAACATTCAAGTTGTAAATCGGTTAAAATGTTAACTTAAGTCATTTTTAAGAGTTAGTCAAATTTGAAATCTTGATATGCAAGAGCGGCAAATTTTGCCGCTCCTTCATGTCCCATTTGCCTTATTTTTCAAGTATGTGTAGTGGCAGTGAATTTTGCCACTTTTACATATACTTTTCTTTTTTCATGTAGAGGCGGCGATTTTTGCCGCCACTACATGTGTTCTTTTGTTTTAAATGTAAAGTCGGTGAATTACGCCGTCATAGCATATTTTTCTTTTCCTCTTGTGTGCTGATGCCCGAAATCTCCGTTCAAGCGAGATTTGTGAATCTTAGTCATGCAGTGCCATTAATGGCCACTCGTGCCACTCGCTCCACGTTTGTATTTGGGTTATTTATTGTGTTTTTTTTAATGGTTTATTCCTCCACCTCATCTTCTCTCCCGAGCTACCCTCCAGATCTCTCCTCACATTGCTGGATCGCGCCCTCGAAGAGATCAATCCGTGTTCATCGCCGTCAAACGTAGGGTTTTCAAGTCTTTGAACGGGTAAGTTTTACCTCTCGTTTCCGTTCTACCTCTTCTTCATAGTTTATCATAGGTGCTTCGTTTTGATTTTCGTGTTTTGTTTTCTTTACGTTTTTCGTCTTTGGTTTTGATTAGTGTTTTTGGTGTTTTGTTTCGACCTTAGGTTTTGCCCTAGGTTTCACCCTAAAACCCCGATCAGTGCTGCTCTAGGTTTTGCCCTAGATTCCCCAAACCCTGGCTACATGCCATTATTGTAACATCGGCGAAGTTCGCCGAGCCTACCTGAAAACTACGTAGCCCTTGCCGAGTTCCAATCGGCAAATTTCTCGGCCCTCGCACTCAAACCTGCGAACTTCACCTTACATTTCAAAGCAAAGATGGTGAAATATGCCGCTTGAACTTCACCTTACTGTTCAAAGCAAAGACGGTGAAATATGCCACTAGAACATATACGAAATTCCCCTCATGAGATGTCGGCAAAATTTGCCAACCAAACACCAAGCAGCGACAAAACTGAAATGCAGAGTCGGAAAATTGTGCCACTCCGACAAACCTTTGCCTTTCCTATTTCCTACATCGACGGCGAAATTTGCCGCTTATACCAATTCCCATAGTCGTCTCTCAACATGCACGGGCGGCAAAATTTGCCACCAGTGCAAATAATACAAAACCCGTATATGCAAGGGCAGCGAATTTTGCCGCCGTGCAAAAATGTCCCAAATTTTCCCAACTCTGGAAACTTCCCAATTTTGATTTCCCGAACCCGCTTCCTCTGATTCTTGGCCAGCTCGCACTATAGCCCTTTTTCAAGCGCATTCCCATAGTCGTGATCATCAACATGCAATTTTCCCAGATTGCCCATATTTTCCCTAATTGCATGATCATGATTTCTGTTGCAGTTTCTTCTGTGGAGCTTCATTCAACGTCAGACTTCTCCTCGGTAAAAGTTCGTCCAAATGACTGACTTGTCCCCGAAGAAGGCAAAAGCAATGAACTACAAATATCAAGGTGTTTTCCCAATCACCTCAGTCCACTCTAAAGTAGAGGACATTAGAGATACAGAGATTGGCCATGTTGATATGGCTAAGTTTGTAGAGAGAACCAAGTCAAGCAACCCCAGTGCTATGATGAGGAAGATAGTAGAAAGTAATATTCATCTGGTATCATCCTTCCCAGTGGTGGCTCACAATACAGAATTTGTTCTTCAGTGTGCACATTTCTATAACAAAGATATTAGAGCCGTGGTGGACGCCAGTGGTAATGTAATAATCAGATTGGATCTTGAGTTCATTGACAAGGTGTTCATGTGTCCTCCTGCGACAGAGGTATTGAAGCTTGACTTTGTTGAAGCTCAAAAGGAATATGACAAGAATCCAAAAAAAGCAAAGAAAGTGATCAACAACAAATGGTTGAAGATTGCGAGGTCAAGTTTGTCTAGATGGCCACGTAGCTTTCCTCGAAGTGATTTTGTGGAATAAGTTGGTGACTTGATTACCCTCCTTAGCAGGATAAGAGGTTTGTCTTCCTCTTCACAATTTCACGAATGGATGTATCCTTTCATTAAGGTCATACTCCAGGGCAGGCAAGTTATTTTCTGGGGAGAACAAATGAGTAACGCTTTGCATGACCAGCTGACAAAGGTATCCACTACCTCTAAATTCTTCATGACTTCCTATCTGGTATACATTGCAGCCTCCATGAGGATTTTTCTGGGATTATCATCAGAAGGGGATAGGAGAGTAGTCCCAGTATACCAGTATTATTCTCAGCTGACATTGAAAGGCTCAATTCACCATTTCAGGAGAGTGAATGATGCATTCTTTGCTGTATTCTTGTGCCTTTTTGATCCCCAACTAGAGCAGAGAAGAATTTCAGATGAGGCATGGACAGTGGTTAATGATTTTGGTTGCATGTTTTTGCAATTTCCATCTTTTTCATACTTGAGGGTTGGCATTTTCCAAGGCTACCCTTATATGCTTCCTAGGTTTCCTTCAGATAGACTGGTCTTGATGGAGTTGTGCAGACAAATGATTGTCGTGCATAACAAGCAAATGGAACTCAAGAAGCCTGGCTTCAGATTTCCAGTGGAAATCGGTAGATATTCAGTGTTGACTGCCACAAAGGCAAGGGCTATGGAGATAGAAATGCAGTTGGTCACCATGGAGAAATTCAAGAGGAGGCCAAAATTTGACTACCGAGGCGTGAAGGATAAAATCAGGAGGAAAACTCAGTTTCACGAACCCATGGTGGAAGATGTTTGGATAGATTTGAGAACAGAGGAAGATATCAGGAAACTGGACTATAGTAGGTTGTCTCTAGAACAAATTGAGTATCTGGGGCTTGCAGATATTCCAGAAGACCTTGTGGATGATGGGGAATTGGTTGATGCCAAGTATGATGTAGAAAAGATAACTAGTACTCCTTTACCTCCAATCCAATGGTCCCAAAAGGAGTCGACTTCATTAAGGAAGAGGTTTGAGCCCATATTGGCTAACACCAATAAATGGCTGGAAGATAAAGGAATTACGCTGAAGGAATTCCTTACTGGTTCAGAAACTGAAGTTCAAGAGCAGACTGGTAAGAAGGTTGAAAACAGAACAAAGAACAAGAGTGATGCTCCATCATCCTCTAAAACACATAAACCTAAAATCAGATTTGTGACAATGAAAGTAAAAGTTGTTGAGGAGGAACCTGAACCAAAAGAGATGGAAGTCGAGGAGCCAGCGACTGAAGATCCGGCAACTGAAAAGCCAGCTGCAGAAGAGATGGATGTTGAAGACAGGAATTCAGATCAACAAGATGAAGAGGCTTTGTCTCCATAGGACAATACACCTGTTGCACCCCCTGTGTCTGCTTCCCCTATTAACATTCCTTCCTCTGAATCCCCCTCTCCTCCTAAAATAATCTTCAATAATCCCCACAGCACTTTTGAAAATGTTCTCCGTTCTTCTGATTCAATTCCTAGTTTGTCATCTTCATCTTTTGATATTGGGGACACGTCTATGTTTGATCATTTTGTGATGAATACTGAACAAGTTTCAAGTGCCAATGTAACAGGTGTGATTTTTACCAACACCCCGCCTATTGTTTCTACCACCAGTACAAGCACAGTTCCAGGAACACCAGTGGTAGGAATGGATCCCAATGTGAATACTTCTCTGCTTCCACCTTGGTTGTCAGCTTACATGCCAAAGAGAAAAAAGCAAGTCATCTCTCCAGATGATTTTGATTTCACTAAGTTGGTACCTGCAAAGCCTAAGGCCCTGAAGAAACCAAAGATCCTTTCAAGGGTACTTGAAGATAAGGGGCATAAAATTTTGGAGATAGCAAAACCCCCATAGGATGCAACTGTTGAAAATTTTGATATGAATGACTACTCAATTTCTAGGGTTGAATTGGGTAAAATCACCCATGAGAGCACTAAAAATGATATGCAGTCAGCCATGGACATCCTGATCCAGAAGTTCTACAGGGAAAAAGAAATGAAAGATTATTACAAGGCAAAGGCAGAACAGCTGACTGCGGTGGTAAGAAAGATCACTTTGAATTCAGAAGCAGTTACTCCAGAGGCCATTTCTGTAGAAGACCCCGTCATTCTGAAGGCAGAAAAGACTCACCTCAGAGGAAAAGTACTTGAAGAGTACTTAGACAGGATGCGAGCGCAAGGAATCTCTTTGCTCACGGAGGTATTTGAGAAAACGGATAAGATGAGGAAAGTAAGGGCAGAACTCAATGATCTCATTGATGCCATCTCTCAAGATATTGAGTGCACAGAGGATACTCATAATAAGTGGGTGGAAATGAGGAAGCTGAAAATAAGTACCTTAATATCCATTGGCGCCATTTCCAACAGGGATTCATACATAGAAACAAAGGAAGCTCTGATGTATAGGAGCAGTATGCTAAGGAATTTGATCAAAGATCTAGAGGCTGCAAAAGAAATCAGCGAAGAAAATGATGTCAACCTTTTGCATAAGTTGGAGGAACTACCTTGTAAATTGGTATCACAAGATAACCAATTTCTTTCAGCAGAAGAAATGGTTAAGGAATTTGAAGACATGTTCCAAAAAGAATTTGAAGATAAAGCATTTTCAATAACTTCTATGGACAACCTCTTAGACAACCAGTTAACCTTGGACAATCTGAAAACCAAGTTAACTAATCATGCCAAGTCAATCACTACAGTGAGGGACGCCATAGTGAGGGCCAGGATGATCTTCAAAAATGCATTCAACCCAGATAGCATTGAAATGCAAGCGACCTTCACTATGTATGATCACCACGTGAGAAAAAGTGGTGACACAAATTGAAGCAGCTGGTTGTTCCCCTTAGTTTATTTTTCAATTTTCACATGTACTTTCAAAACAATTTTGGACATTTTTACATGTACATTTTCAATATGTAATTACATGTAAAGAGATAGGAAGTCCCAAGTCAATAAGGACTCCTATTTTTGAACAAGTCAAAGTAGTTGTAGATTTCCTAGATTTTCTCAAGGTCTTTCCCTATAAATAAAGGGGACCTCTTTTGTAAATACTGATCTTTTGTCTATTGCAAGAAAACTCTGGCGAATTGAGAAGCAAATCAAGACTTTGTGCTTTTTGTGAAAATCAATATTCAAATACTTATCAATACAAGAAAGCAAGTTCAATTCCAATCTTTGTCTTAGAATTATTTGTGTTATGATAGTTTTGTTCTTACGTCTTGCTATCATAATCTTATTTGATAATAATTGAAGTGTGGAGTTTATTACAAGTGATTGAAGAGCGCTCTTAATTTGATTCTGGTAAACTTTGTGTTATCAAATCAGTTGTGGGTTATATGTTCATGTTTGTGAAAATACAATAGTTTGGAGACTTTGTGCTGCAAGTTGTTCTATTTGATTTACTTTTATCATCTTGAAGAGGAGTGAAGCCTTTGGGCTGCATTCTACTTCAAATAGTTCTGTTTACAAGTAATCAGTGAGGTAACAGAAAACTTTGTGTTTCTATGATGTTGTGATAATTTATAAGTTTTATATCAAGAATTTGAAATATATACATCTATTCTGAAAAAAGAGAATGAGATGAGATGGAACCACCACCAACATAGTTTTTAGTGTATATAAATTTGATAAGTTGTTTGATTTGCAAAAGTTAAATAATTAGAGGGAACCTCCCCTTGCTGAGAGGAGAGACTTTGTCTCATCATAGCTGTGGCTGATATATCCATTTTGCCGTTAGCGAGTTAACGACAAAATATTCACCCAACAGAATGTCATCCAAATATATAATAACAAACATGCCCAAGAATTTCTTCAGAACTTTATTCATCAATCTCATGAAAGTACTTGGTGCATTTGTTAATCTGAAAGGCATCACTAACCACTCATACAGTCCTTCATTTGTCTTAAAAGCAGTCTTCCATTCATCCCCTTCTCTGATTTTGATCTGATGGTATCCACTCTTCAAATCTATCTTTGTAAAATATCTTACTCCACTAAAACAATCCATGATATCATCCATCCTAGGTAAAGGGAATCTATACTTAACTGTGATCTTGTTTATTACTCTAGAGTCTGTACACATTCTCCATTCCCCATCCTTCTTAGGTGCTAGCACTGCAGGTACTGCACGAGGACTCAAACATTCTCTGATCAAGCCCTTTCTCAACAATTCTTCTATCTGTCTGTTCAGTTCTTCATTCTTTGTCGGTGTCATTCTGTGTGCTATTTTATTAGGCAAACTAGCTCCAGGTATGAGGTCCATGTGATGACTGATACTCCTAATTGGTGGCAATCCTTTAGGTACATTATCTGATATGATGTCTTCATACTCTATCAGAAACTCCTTTATCTCCTCTGGTTGTGATTCTTCAATCTCCTTCTTCAATGTTTCAAGCTTCCTAAGAATCAAAGCGTAACATATCTTCTCATGTCTCAAACCATCCAAAAAATTTCTGTTGGTTGGCAAGAGACACTGTTAGGCATTTCAAGTGTTGTCATTAATGGCAACTAAATCTATCTTACATATTTGCATTTCATTAGTGGATCATACCGGAAGTTAGATTACAGATTTTTGTAAGTCCAGATAGACAGGAACAGGGCATATGATAGGGTTCAGCATCCTAGTCCGCATTTCTCCACAAGTAATCATATTGTGTTGTGGATCTGAGGGAATGTTTAGGGATGTTAGGGCTACCTAAATCTAATATTTTAGCCTCTAGTGATGAAGGGATTGAAAGTTACATGCATCTGAGTATCAGGTTCTAGTTAAATAGTTCAGTCCAGTCAAGAACAAGTTGACTTAGTGTTTGATCATTGTGCGGATTAGGAAAAGTTGTTGGTTGAGTAATTTGTGAGATCCAGTGGTATTGGCCGACATGTAAGGTGACTTGGATACAGAGGTTTTTGATCTACATTGGTGTTTGTGCATGGATTCAGTCAATAGAATAGTGTTCTTAAAAAGTCTCTAAGTTTTTCTTAAGGCTGATTGTAGTTGATGCAATTTCATGTAGCGGATATATATATAATCGATGAGTTTGAGCATTTCATGGTGGTGGTGTGTGAATATGAAGGAATAAGTGTGAAGGATAGCATAATCAAGTGCGAAGTGAAGAGATCTAAGCTCCAGATCATGGCAGAGTAGTGAAACAGGGCAGAGAGAGATGAAGTGTGTAAAGTCAGTATACTGAGCTCAACTAAAACTATAATCTTGCATTGTTAGATGCTATTCCTAAGTTCAAACATTCCAGTAAACTTTTGTAATTGATTTGTAGGTAGTGAGCCTCTTTGAGCAGTGAGCTCTAGGCAATGTGTCTGAATGCATGTGCCTTCCCCATTTGTAATACTTTTATTAGAGTATAAATTCTTTTGGGTTAACCCCCACTATGGCTTTTCCCTTAACCAGGTTTCCACATAAAAATCCTGGTGTTCATGTGTTGTTATCTTGTTGTTTATGTTCTTGTGTTCATGCTTCTTTCTTTTGGATGTATGTGGTAAATTAATAAAGGAACAAAGTAATAAGTTTTGCAGAACACTAATTCACCCCCCTCTCGGTGTTCCTTAATTTCAACAATTGGTATCAGAGCAAGGTTCCTTAGAAGAAGTTTAACAGCTTGAGGAAGATCTAGGAAGGTGTTTTCAATGGGTTCATTCAAGCATTCTGATAGTATCAATCAACAACTTCAAGTATCCTTAGATGATCTTGACCTGTCTAGAGTAGAAATCAGAGATCTGCAAGAGAACCTTAAAGCTGTTGAAGATTTCATTGAGGCCTTAAAAGGTCAATTCAAAAAATCTAATTAAAAGAGGAAGGAGCTGCTTCTTCAGCTAGCAAATCAGAATGAAGACAATGACATGGATGAGGCCTTGAAGGAGAAAGACAAAGGGATGTGAGAAGCTAGCAAAAGAAGTGGTTGTCCTAAAACATGAGATGAAATCCAGGGTGATGAGACTAACCAAGGAAATTGAGGAAAGGAAGAAGAGTGAGGAAAAATTGAATCAATCTCTGAAAGAAAGAATAGAAGAATGCTGCAGATTGGACATAATAATTGGTCATCTAAAATCTGATCTACAAGAAACTAGGGCTAATAAGGAACAACTTGAAAGACAAATTGTCATTCTCAAACATGACCTAGAAGTTACAAATGAATATGAAGAGAAATTCAAGATAAGATCAGCTAAACTTGAGGTGTTGCTTGACAATCAGAAGAAGGCAAATGATAAGCATGGTCTGGGATTTGAGAAACGTGAAAGCTCCGGATCCGGTCAAAGAAATCCTGATGCAAGAAATCAAAGAAGGAATCCTAGAAGACCTCTTGTAAGACAACCTAATGCCCAAAGGTATCCATCTTTCAATGGAAATTGTTTCAATTGCAATAAATTTGGTCATAGAGCTACTCAGTGTAGAAGTAGAATGAATCAAAATGGTCCATCTTTCTCTGGTCAATGCTTCAATTGTAAAAGGTATGGTCATAGCTCCAATGAATACAGAAGTATGATGATGAACTACTCTAACAACAGAAGAAATGTCAATTCTTTCAATAGCAACTATTTTGCATGCAATAGATTTGGACACATGGCTAATCAGTACAGATCAAGAAGGAATCAAGAAAATGAGCAAAGAAATGTTGTGTGCTTTAATTGCAACAGATCTAGTCATATTGTAAGATTCTACAGAAGCAAATATGATGATAGAAAAGGTCTGGTGAAAAGAAACCAAAACATGCAGAAAAAAGATAAAGGCAAGGGTAAAGTAGATGTGAATGAGATCTAGAATGAAATGAACAAAACATGGGTGAAGAAAGGTGGAATGAATGATGGTGATGGGTTTGCACCGGAATCTGGTGTTGATAATTCCTCTAAGAATTAAATTGGGAGCTCTGGCTCAGGGGGAGCTGCATTGAAAATCTAATTCCCTTGGCTAGTAAGTGGGTGCCTAAATTTGGCATGATGAATGAAGATAAAGAAACTAATCGCAGATCTATTAAAGCAATTTCTGAAAGAAAAGAAGCTAAAGCGATTGATTGTGGAGCAATTAAAGATTGACAATATTTAGAAATAGAGTAATCAGATGTATTAGGGCAGAGCATTTATTACAATGGTGAATTAGGTTTTACAGAACATAAAAATTCATTCATTCAACATTTGAATCACTTTGCATTTGAAGAAAACAAGAAGAAGAGTGCTTGAGCTGAGATTTCAAAGATTCGAAGTGCGATAGGCGAATTCATTAGCTAACCCTAATCTCGTGGAGAAAAAGGTATTTTTCTACGAAGCTTTGAACTTGTGATCTTTTTGAAATGGCTACACCTCTGGTTGTGAATATCACTGAGTGACCTAGGCCAAAGTTTAAGAAGCATCCACACAAATCAGTAGAGGTCAATCCGTTATGTGCCTTTTCAAGTGTTTTGTATGGTGTGTTGCATGTTGAAGATATTAGGGCTTATATTCATGCTAGCATAGATGAGTTTGGGGACTCGAAGTTAGTAGATTTGTTCAAGAATCATCTGAGGGATGAAATTCATGGCCTTAATCCTGAGTATAAGGCACTGCAAGATAAACATTTCATTCAGATTATAAGGTTTCCATCCTTCGATGTAGATGAGTGGGTCTGGTATGTACTGATTCGGATGCATGATGAATTTATGTGGTTAATGAAACCCTTCAAGATCACCAAGGATGCCATCAAGGACATGATAGGGTTGAACTCATCCAGTGGACTACCAATGTTGAAGTCGGTAAAGAGTCAAATTGTAACTGATGCTACCGGTTTAAGGTTTGACAAAAGGGCAATGAAAATAAATGACATCATTGATCTGGATGTCAAATTTGTATCAATGGTAATTGGATACAATATATATCATTCCAATAGGGAGAATTTTGTATCTGGTACAGCTATCTATGCAGCTTATTAGATGTTGAGAGAGAATGTTGACTATGACTTGTGTGAGTTGCTGCAGAACCAGTTAATGGAAAACCTGAACAAGATCAAAAAGGACAAGAAGAATACATTCAAGTATGGTACATTGGTATTATGTTTGTTCTTCTATTTCATGAATGAGTTGCCCAGCAAGAAAAGCATGTGTTGGACTAGTGATAAGACTATTGCCATACAAATAAGAGAGCACTTAAACAAGATTGGTGACTCCAATGCCCAAAGGATTGTTCTTTGGGGATATTTCAAGAATTTTTAGAACATGATGCAATCAAGGGAAAGAATCCCTACATCTGTGGTTGAAAAATACAAGGATACAGTCTATTTTATGGTGGATACATATTAGTGTTTAATGGAAGTAATTAAACCAAGAACTATGTGGATCATACCCATGGGGTATGAAGTTGATGAGAAAGTATTGGATATGTATGTTCAACACCTTCTGAGTAAACCAAAGGACACCACAGTTGAAAGATTTGGGACATATGGTGAACTCAGTGTGAAACTGCATGTTGAGCTCCAGAAACCTAAATCTAAGAGAAAGATTCAAAGGCAACTTGAAATGTATGCAGAAAGCATTGGCATAACAAGAGAAGTTGTGAGACAAAATAGAGAAAGGATGGAGAAAATTGAGAAGGAGAAGTAGGATAGAGAATAGGGAAGTGTTCCGATGGAATCCACTTCTTAAGCAAGGACTACTAGAAGTTTTGGTACAACTTCTGGTGCATCATCTTCTCCTATTGTAGAGAAATTCAAAGAAAAATCTACTAGTAAGGAAGGAAAAAGAACAAAGGTAATGGCCAAAAGGTCATATGTTAGTGTCGAGAAGAAGGATGAAGAAAAAACTGATTTAGATGAGGAGGTTAAAGAGCTGAAGGCCTCAGGCACTAAGGCTGCCAAAGTATCTAAGGAGAAGCCCTCTGGAGACATAAAATCAAAGAAAGAAGCATCAAGGGTTGCCCAAGACAAGCCCTTTGGAAGTATAAGGGTAAGCAAAAGGCAAACTAAGACACATGTTGAAAAATCTAACTTGTCAATTAAAGACATTGTCAATGTAGTAATTGTCCATGGGAATTTGAAGCCCATAGCAAAATATTATGACAGTTTTGATGATGCTAACATGAAAATCTTGGAGGATGCTACTGTTAAGTACCTGAATATATTCAACAAAGCACTTGTGGAGATTTTGTCAAAGATTCCTAAGAGTCTAAGAGACATCTTAGAAATGAGAAAAGAAACTGCCAAAGCAAAAGACTTGGAATGAAGGAAACATGTATTATCTAGTCTGTGTCTAGTAATCTCCAAAAAGGAAGTTGATAAAATTCTCAAAGAAGTCAAAGAGGAATTTAGAAGCAAAATCTGGATGAAAAAGCTAATGATTGGAGAACTAGATGAGGTAGTCAAAGAAACAGAGCAAATTTTGAAGAAAGCTCTAGACAAAAATAAATTCAATATTGTCACAAAAGAACTAATTGAAACTAATGATGTATACATTCCAAATGTTGAGGAGTTGAAAGAAAGTGAACAACAAGCTGACATCTCTACTCCAGAAGATGAAATTCTAAATAAAGGAGATGAAGAGTCGGTGGAGGAAGTTAATTTTGATGGTGCAGAGGACACTCAAATTCCTCTGTACCAATCTGCTAAAGAATATATAGAGATGAATACAGAAGTAGATGCTCTTGGTGAAGATGACTCTGTGAAAAATAAAGAGCAAGAAGTAAAAGAGGTTAAGGACAAGGATGAACAAGAAGGAGAAATAGAAGAGAATATTGAAGAACAAAAGCAAGATGACTATACCAGCAAGGATTTGAAAGATGGAGCTGCATTTTTGGCAAGAGACACTACAAATGCAGTGAAGAAATTACTTGAGAAAAACAAGCTTGAGTTTGATGAATCAGAGCTGATTCAAGGACCTATTAATTTTGACACTCTTTCCCCTCTACAAAAGATGAAGTTATCATCTGTGGCACAAGCAAAAGCAAGAGAGGAGATTCTAAAAACTCACATTAAGGATAGTGAGTTGCTTGGTCTTGCCTCTAGAATTCTAGAAAAGATTATACCAACCTTTCCAAAGGATTCATCCGACTCTCCTTCCAGTCAGTTGAAGAGTTTGATCAACTCTGTAAGTACTCATTTTGAAACTTTTGAGAAGTCAGTAGAAGTTAAAGTCAAAAATGAATATAATGAGAAGAGATTTGCTGAAATAAGGAAAATAATTAGCTATGATAGATCAGTGCTTGATACTAGTGTAAAAAGTATCCAAAATGTCCTCTATGCAGGTGTAGAGATTTATAAGTTTTGCTTAAACTGATCTAAAGTTGTTGAAGATATTGAGAAGAAGATTAAGGACTTAGAGCTCAAATTGTCTAACATTTCTCAGTCAAGTCCTTTAACTGAGTTTGTTTCTACCAAAGAATGCCAAGAAGTGAGTTTGCAGAATGAATTGAGTGATTTGGAGAAAGAAAAGGTTAAAGTTTTGGGTAGATTGGATGAACTCCAGGGACTGATTTCCCCTAAATTAGAAACTATGTATGATCTAGTGGCAGAATCCCAAGTTGCTACTACTAACTAGTGATCCTACTGACCTTCAAAAGGCAGAATCACAAGCATTTTTGTTCAGTGGGCATATATCAATTTTGGGCAGCATATAGAAGAACTGGGATAGTGAATTGTGATGGTTGAAAAATATTTTTGGGGATATCCTTTTGCTGATGAACAAGGCTTAAGGATTGTATGTTCATATGCGAAAGTATATACCTAGAGTTTTTGTAAGGAAAGCAGAGGTGCAGACTACAGCTTCCCTAATGTTAATTCAAAGGGGATAATGTAGATAGGTAACTTTTAATTCAAATACATAGATGAACACACCAGAAAAATATAGAATAAACATTCAAGATAACAAAGATCAACACCAGATGTACGTGGGAAAACCCTTTCGGGTAAAAAACCCACCACCACAAGAGACAATCTTTTTTATAGTAAACTTTACAGTTACAATAAAGATCTCAGCTCACTTGCTTAGGTATTGATTCTCAAATTATATAAACTATTCACTTTCACTGTACATTTATAGAATGAACAATATAATCGAATCTCTTCATCAATAACCAATGACAACACCAAATCTGTATTTATCTATAGTCTTCAAGAGCAAAATCGTTCTTCCAACTTCTACCCTAACTGTTCATTTCAATTGATGCATCCTCGCTGCCTTCTTACCATCGCAACTGTTCATATTCATGTGAGATGTTTAGTCCCACATTCACCATGTTGTGTTGGACACTCTAGTTTATATACATTAACCGTCAGTAAGACTATCATCAGCAATTTTGTTGCCGACGATGCCAAACCAAAGGCCCATCAGTATAGCCTAAACCATTGATGAACACTTCACCATTCACTCCAATAGTTCCTCATCTCAGCGATGCCCAAAGATCTTCATCCTCCATCAGAGTGACCTCTGCCATCGGTCCAAGAACTTTATACTGCGCCAATGAATAAACTCTCACCGATCACCTAGAGAAACAACCATCAGTGAGATCAACTCTTCGCCAACTTCCATCAGAGCGACCACCACGAGCTTAGCCGATGACAAAACTCATGCTGATAGCTCACTACCCTTGGTGAGACCTTGCAGACTGGTCAAAGGCTCCTAAACTCCTGCTAATAGTGAAAGTCTTTCCGATGGTCACTACCATTGGTGAAACACATGCCATCGGTAGAGCCCAACATGGATACACCGATAGTGTTTTGTCAGCCCGATGAAGAACACGTGAATGTTATGACGTTCCAAGTAGTAATATGAGACACTAGGTCTCTTCAATCTCCCACTTGTCGAAGAGATTACTGCTACCTCTTAATCCGCATACGATTACTAAGAATTATGGGTCCGAAGACCCATTCCATCTGAACACCATTTGAATTTGGCCGTGCTCACTGGTTTAGTTAAGGCGTCAGTGACTTTTTCCAAAGTGTCAATCTTTTCTAGCTTCACCTTCCTGTCTTCCACCATATCACAAACAAAGTGATATTAGACATCAATATGTTTTTTCCTAGCATGAAAAGTAGGGTTCTTCAGCAAACATATAGCACTTTGACTGTCACAGTGAATTTCAATCTGCCCTGCATTAAAACCAACATCAGAACACAACCTCTTCCACTAAACGGCTTCTTGGCATGCACGAATAACTGCCATGTACTCTGCCTCTATTGTGGACAAAGTGACTACAGCCTACTGCTTGCTCATCCAACTGATAGCACCACCATTTAATGTGAATACATATCCACTGGTAGATCTTCTACTGTCAATGTCCCCTGCCCAATCAGAATCAACATATCCCTAAATGCTAATAGATATTTGAGATCCAATTGAGTTTCCATGATAGCAAATAGCAAGGTTAGATGTCCCTTTCAAATACCTCATAACTCTTTTCACAGCATCCCAATGTGATCTTCCTAGGGCAATGTATAGGCTGGTACAGACCATTACGTACATTAAACTACCAACAGCACTTGCATAAGGCACTTTTTTCATGTCGTCAATTTCAGTCAAAGATTCTGGACAATCTTCAATAGATAGTTTCGTTCCCTGCAAAACTGGAACAACTAACTGTTTAGAATCAAACATATTAAACTTATCAAGAACATTGGTAATATACTTTCTCTAGCTGAGCCAAAGCTTTCTCTTAGATCTATCCCTTTTAATTTCCATTCCTAGAATGTACTTTGCTGCCCCCAGATTCTTCATTTCAAATTTCAAGGACAACTGAGATTTTAATTCTGAGATCATCCCCTTACCATTGCCAATGAATAACATGTCATCCACATACAGTACAATTATAAGAATTTGATCACCATCAGTTTTATAATAGACACAATGATCAGATTTAGATCTCACATATCCCAAAGATAAAACATATGTATCAAATTTTTGATACCACATTCTGGGAGATTGCTTCAAACCATAAAGAGACTTCTTAAGTTTACATACCAAATGTTCTTTACCATTTTTCCACAAAATGCTCTGGCTGGGACATATAAATTTCTTCTTCAAGGTCCCCATGAAGAAATGCTATCGTCACATCCATCTGCTCAATTTCAAAGTCATACACTACTGCAAGTGACAACAGAAATCTAATGGATGTCAGCTTAGTTACAAGAGAAAAGATTTCTCCATAGTCTATACCTTCTTTTTGAGAATACCCTTTAGCAACTAGTCTTGCCTTGTACTTTTCAATACTACCATCTAGACCATACTTCCTTTTAAATGCCCACTTACAGCCCATAGGTTTTCTACCTTTAGGCAAAGGCACCAGATCCCAGGTTCAATTTTTCTCCAACAATGACAATTCACTATCCATGGCTTCCAACCAAGAATCTGAATCAGGTAAACTAATAGCTTCTTTCATAGTCCTAGGTTCATCAGTATCAGTAAGCAAAGCATAGGCACAACTTGAATCAAGTACTAAAAATCCATATCTATCTAGTTGTCTTCTTTCACGTGTAGATCACCTCAATGGTTGAGGTGTTGGTTCAGATTCTTGCTCTGGATTTGAATCTTTGGAGCTACTCAAACTCACTTCTGAACCATCTACACTTGGTGTTTGTTGTTCCTCTTTTACAGGGGTCAAAGGAATATTAACAACACTCTTTTCTTTCTTCTCTTCTGTCTTCTCTGGTTGAGGATCAATAACCAAATGTTTCAGCTCTAAAAATTACATTCCTGCTGTAAATTACCTTTTTAGTTTGTACCCTTTAACACCGACTCCATAGCCAATAAAGATACATTTGACTGCCTTGTAATCCAGTTTAGATCTTTTTACCTTAGGGATATGAGCATATGCCTCACAGCCAAAGACACGAATATGTCTAAGAGAGGTTTTCTTTCTAGACCATGCTTCCATTGGTGTCTTATCAACCAATGCCGACATAGGGGAATGATTCAGCAAGTAACAAGCTGTAGCAACTGCCTCAGCCCAGAACCTTTGTTCAAGACTAGCATAACTCAACATACTTCTTGCTTTCTCCATCAATGACTAATTCAACCTTTCAGCAACTCTAATTTGCTGTGGAGTATAAGGTGTAGTCTTATGCCTTTTAATTCCATGATCAAGACAAAGCTTATCAAAATCTACATTGCAATATTCACCACCGTTATCCGATCTCAAACATTTTTTTTTCTACCAGTCTGATTTTCCACAAGATTTTTAAAATCTTTAAATCGACTGAACACTTCTGATTTATTTTTCAAAAAATATATAAATTCCCTCCTTGAATAATCATCAATAAACGATATGTAGTATCTTGATTTAGACATAGAAGGAACATCAACTAGACCTAAAACATTAGAATGTACACAGTCCAGAACACCAGAAGGTTTATGAGAACTAGAGTAAAAAGAAACACGGTTCTATTTTCCATACATGCAATGTTCATAGAAATCAAACTCTAGATTACAATCAATCAGTCCATCTACCAAGTTTTTGTTTTTCAAGGTTTTTAAACCTTTTTCACCTATGTGACCAAGTCTATGATGCTAGAGCATTATTTTCTCTGCGGGAAGTTTAACTTCCATAGAGTTTGCATCATGTGTTACAATAGTAGCTTTTTTAGATTTTACAGACATTATTATAGCACACTGGTGTAGCATCTAACCTATAGAAAGTTCCAATGCGTTCACCCTTTGCCAAAACAATAGAACCTCTAGTCATCTTACAACCACCATTCACAAAAGTAACTTGCACTCCAACATCATTAAGCTTACTAATAGAAAGTAAATTTCGAGCCAGACCTAGTATGTGTAGTACTCCATTCATTCCCTTTATTCTTCCATCTGGGAATTAGATTCTGACTCTTCCTCAGCCAACAATTTCTAGTGTCAAATCACTTGCTAGGAACACATTGCCACCAGCATATGGTTCATACTTAGTGAACCATTCTCTATGAGATGTCATATGAAAAGATGCTCCTAAATCCACCAGCCATACATCTTCAGACGTAGGCATTGCCAAGGTAGCAATGAAGGCATCATCATCACTCTGAGAAGAATCGGTGTTAGAGAAGTTCTTCTTTTTCTCCTCTTTGTAGTCTTTCCTGATGTGTCCTTTCTGCCCACAATTCCAGCACTTCACCTTGGACTTTTTGCCAGGAGATTTCAATCTCCCCTCTGATTTGGACTTAGACTTCTTATCCTTCTTGTCTCTTTCCTTTGATCTACCTTGAACAGTTAGGGCCTCTTTGGCCATCTCAAAAGATTTCCTCTGCATCTCTTCAGATAACAGTGAGGCAATAATAGTTTCAGTTGTAAATGTAGTTGTACTTCCAATAGCCATCACAAGATGATCCCATGAGTTAGGTAAGGAACATAACAGAAGCATACAACAATCCTCTTCTTCTATTTTTACACCTACAAAAGTCAACTATGCAACAAATGTATTAAATGTGTTCAGATGGTCTGCTATAGATGCTCCTTCATCCATCTTCAAAGAATACAACTTCTTTTTGAGGAACAATTTATTCACCAAGGACTTGCCTTGGTAAATATCTTCCAACTTCTTCCACAAATCTTTGGCTAACTTCTCCTCATGGACGTTCAATAGAATAGAATCTGCTAAACTTAATCTTATCAGTCCTCTGGCTTTCCTATCTTCCAAGTCCCAATCTTCTTGCTTCATGCCTGCAGGTTGAACCCCAGACACAGCAACCCAAAGATCTCTGTCGACCAGCATATCTTCAACCTTAAGTTTTCACAACTCAAAGTTTGTGCCATTGAACTTTTCAATGTCTATTTTTCCTGATGTACTTGCCATCTGATTTAATAAAATAGACCTCTACAAAACTCCCACTTACAGAACTAACACAAAAAACCCAACCTACCAACAAGGATAACACAACTGGCCAGGCTCTGATACCAACTTGTAAGGAAAGTAGAGGTACGGAAAATAGCTTCCCTAATGTTAATTCAAAGGGGATAATGTAGATAGGTAACTTTTAATTCAAATACACAGATGAACACACCAGAAAAATACAGAATAAACATTCAAGATAACAAAGATCAACACCAGATGTATGTGGGAAAACCCTTTCGGGTAAAAAACCCACCACCACAAGAGACAATCTTTATTATAGTAAACTTTACAGTTACAATAAAGATCTCAGCTCACTTGCTCAGGTATTGATTCTCAAATTATATAAACTGTTCACTTTCACTACACATTTACAGAATGAACAATATAATCGAATCTCTTCATCAATAACCAACGACAACACCAAATCTGTATTTATCTATAGTCTTCAAGAGCAAAACTGTTCTTCCAACTTCTGCCCTAACTATTCATTTCAACTGATCCATCCTTGCTGCCTTCCAACCGTCGCAACTATTCATATTCATGTGAGATGTTTAGTCCCACATTCACCATGTCACATTGCACACTCTGATTTATATACATTAATTGTCAGTAAGACTATCATCGGCAATTTTGTTGCCGACGATGCCAAACCAAAGGCCCATCAGTATAGCCTAAACCATCGGCGAACACTTCACCATTCACTCCAATAGTTCCTCATCTCAGTGATGCCCAAAACTCTTCATCCTCCATCGAAGTGACCTCTGCCATCGATTCAAGAACTTTATACTACACTGATCAATAGCCTCTCGCCGATCGCCTGGAGAAACCACCATCGATGAGATCAACTCTTCACCAACTTCATCAGAGTAACCCATAACTATTGGAGCAACCACCATGAGCTTAGCTGATGACAAAACTCATGTAGATAGCTCACTACCCTTAGTGAGACCTTACAAATTGGTCAAAGGTTCCCGAACTCCCACCAATAGTGAAAGTCTTTCCGATGGTCACTACCATCGGTGAAACACATGTCATCAGTAGAACCCAACATGGATATGCCGATAGTGTTTTGTTAGCACGTGAATGTTATGAGGTTCCAAGCAGTAATATGAGACACTAGGTCTCTTTAGTTTTGACCCATGTACATAAAATTTTTGCATGAATTTTGATATGTGGATTCTAGCCTTTGCCATTGATGTAAAAGGGGGAGAGGAAAAGAAGTGAACAATGAAGAATTAATCTAAGGGGGAGCATTTGAAATCACAAGTATATATAGTAAGGGGGAACTGTTCTAACACTTAGTCATTTTTCACTAAGTGTTGCCATTAATGCCAAAGGGGGAGATTGTTGGCTAGAGGCACTGCTAGGCATGTTAGGTGTTGTCATTGATGGCAACTAAATCTATCTTACACATCCGTATTTCATCAGTAGATCATACTAGAAGTCAAATTGCTGATTTGTCTAAGTCTAGATAGATAGGAACAGGGCATATGATAGGGTTCATCATCCTAGTCAACATTTCTCCAAGGTAATCATATTGTGCTGTAGATCTGAGGGAATGTTTAGGGATGTCAAGGCTACCTAAATCTAATATTTTAGCCTCCTGTGATGAAGGGATTGAAAGTTACATGCATCTGAGTATTGGGTTCTGGTTAAACAGTTCAGTCTAGTCAAGAACAGGCTGACTTGGTGTTTGATCATTGTGCAGATTAGGAAAAGTTGTTGGTTGAGTGATTTGTGAGATCTAGTGGTATTGGCTGACATATAAGGTGACTTGGATATAGAGGTTTTTAATCCGCATTGGTGGTTGTGCATGGATTCAGATCATAGAATAGTGTTCTTAAAAAGTCTCTAAGTTTTTCTTAAGGCTGACTGTAGTTGATGCAATTTCATGTAGTGGATATATATAATTGATGAGTTCGAGCATTTCATGGTGGTGGTTTGTGAATATGAAGGAATAAGTATGAAGGATAGAAGAATCAAGTGCGAAGTGAAGAGATCTAAGCTCCAGATCATGGCAGAGCAGTGAAATAGGGCAAAGAGAGATGAAGCGTGTAAAGTCAGTATACTAAGCTCAACCAAAACTATAATCTTGCATTGTTAGATTCTATTCCTTGGTTCAAACATTCTAGTAAACTTTTGTAATTAATTTGTAGGCAGTGAGCCTCTTTGAGTAGTGAGCTCTAGGCAGTGTGCCCAAAGGCATGTGCCTTCCCCATTTGTAATACTTTTATCAGAGTATAAATTCTTGTGGGTTAACCCCCACCGTGGTTTTTCCCTTAACTGGGTTTCCACGTAAAAATCTTGGTGTTCATGTGTTGTGATCTTGCTATTTCTTTTCTTATGTTCATGCTTCTTTCTTTTGGATGTATGTGGTAAACTAATAAAGGAACAAAGTAATAAGTTTTGCAGAACACTGATTCACCCCCCTCTCAGTGTTCATTAATTTCAACATTTCCATCTACCAAACAGATTCTAGCATTCCCACATACTTCACCCTTAGGATCATCTTCCAAACGAATCAAATTAATTCTCTTCCCATTCAATGTTATAGTGTATGTATTCTTCCTCTCATCATGTATAGCTTTTCTATCATACTGCCAAGGTCTACCCAACAAGATATGACATACATCCATAGGCATAATATCACACAATACTTCATAGGGTGTTTCAATCTTTCCAACTTCAACTTAGTCACCATCTCTTCTAAAACTAGGTTATCTAAACTACCACTATCAATTATGACTTTACAACACTTACCTCTTGATTTACATCTTATCCTAAACAAACTCTTCCTCTGCGGTGGTTCCTCATTTGTTTCTACTTGAAATAGTGCTCTCCTCATCACAAGTGATTCTCCTTTCTCAGGTTTACCAGCTAAACTCG
This sequence comes from Cunninghamia lanceolata, assembly GCA_027924645.1. NCBI lineage: Eukaryota > Viridiplantae > Streptophyta > Pinopsida > Cupressales > Cupressaceae > Cunninghamia > Cunninghamia lanceolata. Next base: position 1,730,524 of record BSBN01001396.1, on the reverse strand, counting down.
GTGATCCAACAGGTTCTTCTTCAACATAGGTTGCTCTTCCACTGTTCTCTATCCTCTTGCTTGTACTACTCAAATTACACTCAAATGCTCTATGTCCTTCACCTCCACACTTGAAACAAGTATCTCTAAATGATCTCTTATCAAATCCTCTTCCCTCTCTTCTGTATCCTTCATTCTGATATGCACTAGGGTTTTCTCTCTGATAAGCAGTATTATCTCTGTCATCCTTCTTAAATGGGCTGTCAAAGTTGTTCTGCTCTGAATGTGATCTATCCCCTCCAAAAAATGTTCTACCTTTCTAAAATTTGCCTCCTCTACCTCTTTGTCTCTGATCATGCCTCTTATTCAGCTTCTATTCAACTTTCAGGGAAAACTGATATGCTTCCTTTAAAGATGTCATCCTTACTAAGATTAGTTCTTCTTAAATGTTCAACCTCGGTCCATTGATGTATCTAGCCACTTTCTCCTTGCTTTCTTCACTATGTCTTGTTCTTATGATCATTTTATGAAATTCCTTAGTATACTCCTTCACAGATTTCTCCTTTTGTCTCAAGTTTTGCAATCTTTTCAATAGTTTCAACTCATAGTCAGCAGGTACAAATTGATTCTTTAGTTTTGTCACCATCCTATCCCACTTTGTAATCTTTTCTTTCTCTCTTCTATTCCTTTCCAACTAAACTTCTTTCCACCATATAGCAGCATGTCCTTTCAACTTTGTCTTTTCAAATTTCACCTTCTCCAGATCTTCAACTTCCTCATATTCAAAGTATTCTTCCATGTCATTTATCTAGTCAATCAACTCTTCAGGATTCAAGTTGCCTGTGTAATTTAGAACATCAACTCTAGGTCTCTTTCCAATCTTTGAAATAGCTCACAACATCTTGACTTGATCTGATTCTTCTTCTTCATCGCCTCCTAGGGTTTCACCACTTTGTTCAATAGATTGAAATTCTTCTTCATCATCACTTTCAACATTAGGTCTTGGTGTCAATCCTCTTTGCCTATCTTCCTCAACAACATCCAAACAAATTCACATTATTTTCATCATTTCCATCATCTCATCCATTCTACCAACCATTGTTCCAACAGCAGCAACTCTCCTTGGTGGCATTCTTCCTAGGATCAAGTGCAAACTACCTCAAGTTTGGTGATCAGGCTACTAGGTGACAACTGCCTCACAATTGGTGATCAGTTGCAACACAAGTAACCTACCTCAATTTGGTGATCTATCCACAGCAAGATCTTATAGAATTCCTTCACCAATTTTACTCAATTCACTCCCAAAGATTTGAACTTTCACTCTTATACCACTTGGTGCAGTCATGGTATGAGGGTTCATAGAATGAACTATCCAGGTCGTGCAACAAGAGTAAACACAATGGAAACAACTCAAAGATATGAAACAAATTTAGATTCAGTCATTTAGTATATCAAGGATTCAAATAAAAATGGGGCCGGCCACATGCAAGGTCACAATTTGGCTCACTGGCCTAAATACAAAATATCAGAATATGCACAAGATATAGCTTTAAAGTCCCTTGTGCAAAATCTAAACTTAAGGATTTTCTAAATCATGAGAAATGCCTTCCTAGGGATTTATTACATCCTAATATATCATCTTCGATACAAATATTCCTCCGTGTCAGCCAAGGAAGATCACAAACTCTGATGAAGAGCTATAATGTGTGTACACATGTAGGTTAAACCTAAACGCATAGAACACCTCCACAAATGAATGGAATGATGTGCAGATCTCAAGGAAGGTCGGCCATGAACCAAAGATCATTGAATGATGTGTCATTAGGCTCCATAGGCTGAGAAATGCTCCTTAGGTCTTCTCCTTTACCTGATTGTCTGAGACTGTCAGGATGCTCTACTCTAAGAAAACAGTTGATCTTCTGAGAGCGGTATCTTTCCGGTGTCGTAACCAAATTCTTTGAGATTTGGATATGTTGTAGATGAATGAATCTAGATGAAAAGTCCTATTGGTTATTTTTTCTGAATTGGCAAAGGGTTTGTCAGTTCCAATGCATAGGCAGATTAGGCCAACAGATACGGGAGGTTGCGTGAGCTGCCTCCCCTTCACTTCTGGTTCTGCCGCACCAAGGGGGTATCCCTATTTGCTAAAGATTTGACACTTTGACTCACCCAATGACATTAAGATTTAGCTTTGTGATAATAGGCGAAATACTCTCATTTTAGGGCCAAGATTTGTGTGACAAATCACAAGGTTAGCAACATTCTTGGACATATGTGTATGGTTAAGGATGAGAGTATGCAGGGGTTCCTAATCCTACTCCTACAACTAACAGGTTAAAATTATGGAATGGTTTGAATTTGATAGTTTGGATGTAAGACAAGGGATTTGGATCATAACTACTAACCCAGGTGTAGACTAGTGCCTATCTCAAGGCAAGGAGTCAAATAAACATATCCATAAGAATGGCTTGCAACTAGCATTCGAGTTTCAAGGGGTTAAGACTGATGCTTGCCTTACAAACATCACCCAAGGATAAGTATTTGACTATCCATACTTATAGATATCCTAGCTGACATCCACTCTTCTCCATACCTTAACCTAAAATAGTTTAATCCACTCCTTGAATGGAAGTTAGAGATCAAGTATGCAATACATAAATCTGTATTCTAGAATTTGAGAAACCCTTAGCAACCAAATTCAGAAGAAGAGATGCATACAACAAGTGGAGACAGATAGCAAAACACATGCAAGAAGCATTTTTCATATAAAATTGACACTAAAACTGAACATATGTGCAAGATACATCACAAGGAAATACTCTGTATTTCGTTATCTTTCCCCCAAAATTGCCCAAGTCTCCAACAACCACAATGAGTAATACAGTTTGGCTTTTATACCAAAACTATGTGCTCAACAAAATTAATTACAAGGCAAATCAAAAATTCGCCAAATACAACGCATGATCAGATTGGCGCTCAAAATAATAAATGCAGCCGGTGACAAAAAGGGAAGAAGCAAGAGAAGGGTGAGGAATGGTTTAGCTCAAGCCCTGTGCCATTGCTGGAAAACTCCCCGTCACAAATTAGGTACTTGAACATTCAACCAGCAGCCCATGCCTATTCGCAATCCTGCCATAATGGCTCAACCACTGGCGGCTCCTCTCGAAAACAGCAGCGGACACATCTAAAGTTTTTCTTACTCAAAAATGGGCCGCAGATAAAGAAAACCATCACTCCAGCAAAATGAAAACATAGTCGTCGATCACCTCCCCATCGTTGAGATCTGTGGCTCAAAACACATTTGAAAAGTCGTGAACCAATGATATCGTGCCACGTAGGCACCTTGATCCTCCATCGCTGGCCTTTCGCACCTTTACCATTTTGCCTTTTCGCCCTTGTATATGCATGAACATATGCATATACAATCACCTTATATACAAGTCAAACCCCAAATTTTATTAGAACAATTTGAGAACCGGTTCAAATCCAGCTTGTATCTTAACCCTTTGTATATCAGCATGTACAAACACCACATACATGCACGTCGCGGACTTCAAACCATTATGCATCGGAATGTACCTCCCTTTGAAGTTCGGCTTGTATCTCTTTCACTGCATATTGGCTTGTATATCAGCATATACAAGCGCCTTATACAACCTACGGACCTAAAATATTTATTCACTGCATTTTATTCCTCCTTTGGGTCCGGAATGCATATTTCCTCCTTGTATATTCGATTGTATGTGCAAACATACAAACGAATGCACATACAACTAGTGGACCCAACCATTTTCTCTTTGCTTTGCACTGTTCACTTTGCATGCCGCAAGCCTTTGTATAATTTTCAATGTACATTCCCTTGCACATACAAATAAGGAATCTTCTACAGAATATGCCTACAATGTATCTAACCATTGTATGTGTGCCCGAATGTATATTGCATATACATTCCACCTTGTATATCCACGGGCCCCACCACATGCATCTCTGCCTCGCCACTGTAGCAAATGTATATTTGCACCTCCTTGTATATTTTGCTTTGTATATTTCCTCTACATACAAACAACGAATCTTCCCTGGAATATGCTTGCAATGTATATTTTTTGCTTGTATCTCCAGCACTGTAGTAAATGCATCTACGCCCTTATATATTTTTCAATGCACCCTTACATACAACCTGATATACAAAGTGGGAATATTCTCAGGAATCTGCAAAATATTCCCCCTTTGTATATGCACATTTAGAGCCCGATATGCACTCAAAAATGCATTTAACTGATTTTTTCAAAGGGTGATGGAGATTTTACACCCGCCAATGCATATTTCACCAGTATGTATATACAAACACCTTTGTATATACAAAGACACCTGCACTTAGCTGATTTTTCACAATTTTACCACTGCAGAGGCTGAAAGTGTTAGAATTTTTGGATTTTTTTGGAAGGGGCCTGTATATTTAAATGCTTAAAACCTGATTGCTTATGTAGGCACCACCAGTGGCTCTATCTGGGGACACATGTTTCCTGCAGGCATGGCGAGAACCTCAAAACTCTGGGATGCAGACCAGTCCCTTATCCATTGGGCACAGAGTCATGAAGTTACACTGACCTGCATCACCAAACACACTTGATGGCCTAAGGCCACCAAGAAAAGAAAAACCTATATCTCCTCTTGTCAAACACCTTGTTTTCATCTGCATTCACTGGATCAAGCCTGGAGATACTGTCATGACCTACCCACAAACAAATCTTATCATCTGCATATTCAACCCTCTGATTTAGATTGTCACCGTCATCCCTATGCAAACAACCTTCAGCATCATGTGACATGTGGGTGTCATATTTATCAAATAATACATATTCAAATGAAATATAACACATGTTATCATCTGTGTTAGCATTATGCATTACAAAATGATCTCCTAGCTGGACTGAAAACTGAAAACACTAAAAGTCCACCATGCAGCTAGGAGCATCAGGGCTCATCTTATCACAAGCTAGCATATCAAAGACAAAGCTCTCAAATCCATATTTGTGCACTTCAGGCACACAACTTTTAGCTGCACCAAATAGAAAAAACTTAGATTCTGGCACCTCCCTGCAATAACCTTCATGATATATGTTGGTTTCTCTTTCATTGGGATGAGAACTAGAATCCATATCAACATCAGTGCCTAGACTTTCACCATACTCAAAAAGATCCTCATCATCATATTTGTCAAAAATGGGTGATCCAGGCATTTCAATTTCATCATGGTATGCCACTGGTTCATGGGCAGCAGAACATGCATCTTCATTACCAATGGATTCACCCCGTGGAGGAGTATCTGTCTGTACGGCATAAGAAAAACTATAATCAAATGAAGAACAATCATGCTCAACACTAGCACTTGTTTCAATCTTTGACTGCTCTTCATCATCTCCATGTGTCTGAAAAGAAGGCATTGATTCACACATGGAACTGCTGCTCTATCTACTTATTTCTCCTCTATCTTGTGCACAATACTCACAATTATCTCCACAAACCCATTCAAACAAATGTTCATTGCTGTCCATAACCACATCATTGTTTTCAGAATCAGATACCTTAACCTTGCAATGGGAGTCATCAATGATCCTTTCATTGGCATCCTCAACTGGTGAATAATCCAGTTGAGCATTGTTATCAGCATTATGTTTGAATACAGCAGTCTCAACTTTTATGCTTTCATTTTCATATTTATCTTCGACTGATGCCATGATCACTTGGTCATTTGTAGCTACACAATTGTTATTTACACCAAGGCCTATGGACAAAGAATTCTGCATACACTCATTTCTCATTTTTTCTATATTTTCTAAAAACTTGTATGCCATCTGCATACCTGTTATCTTGAATTCCCTCAACAATGCACTAGAGCCCTCCTCAAAAGCTTCAAAATATATGCCAACACAGGATGAAATATCAGGTCTGAAGTTTTTAGGGATTTGTGAAAGGGCTACTGCAAATCTATGACTAAAAACAATACAGGGCTCTTTATCTTGTTTTCTAATTTCCATTAATCTTGCAACAAGATCAGCAGGTTCTCTTGCAAATTCCTCTTTGAAACAGTCAGCAAGTTTATCCCAATAGGCAAAGGATCTCTTTGGAAAGCTCAAATACCAATCTCTAGCTTTTGCATCAAAGGATCTAACAAAAAACCTCATCCACATATCCTCATCTCTAAATGAATGTCTTTCCATAAAACTGTAAAAGTTTTGGATATGTGCAACCCCAACACACACATTGTGTCCATTAAATCTGGGTATCTGATTGTAAATTTTAGCAGGCATACTTTCCATTTCATAGTCAACCCATGACAAATCTAATTGGTCATATAAAGGATCAAAAGAGCTTACAAGAGGGTTATCATTCTGACTAGTAGACACAACAGGGTTACTACTATTTAACTAAGCCTGTCGGGTTTCTAAGGATATCAACCTATTCTTTATCTCTTCAATATTTTTACTCAATACATCATCTCCCTCTTGACTGAGTATGGGTGAATACATACTTGGATTCATAAAAAATTCACTCTCAGACATCATATATCTACCTAAGACCTAAGGCTTCCCCTAGCATCTAACTTATGCAATAAAACAACAAATACAAGTCGGAGGAAACCAAGTACCTTGTCTCACCCAGATGCTGCAATCTGAACAGAACATTCTTAGATCACAATAACATACCTCAGTCTTTCATGTGCACTAAAACTTTTTTGCAGAGTCGCCACCTCTCTAAAGAGGATAAAAATTTCAAACAACTAAAAGCTCATCAAATATGTTTCTGAGTTCACATCCCCAGCAAAGCCGCCAAAATCTGTTGGTTATTTTTTACAAATCGGCAAAGGGTTTGCCAGTTCCAATGCATAGGCAGATTTGGCCAATAGATACGGGAGGTTGTGTGAGCTGCCTCCCCTTCACTTCTGGTTCTACCGCACCAAGGGGGATATCCCTATTTGCTAAAGATTTGACACTTTGACTCACCCAATGACATTAAGATTTAGCTTTGTGATAACAGGCAGAATGCTCTCATTTTGGGACCAAAATTTGTGTGACAAATCACAAGGTTAGCAACATTCTTGGACATATGTGTCTGGTTAAGGATGAGAGTATGCAGGGGTTCCTAATCGTACTCCTACAACTAACAGGTTGAAACTATGGAATGGTTTGAATTTGATGGTTTGGATGCAAGACAAGGGCTTTGGATCATAACTACTAGCCCAGGTACAGACTGGTGCCTATCTCAGGGCAAGGAGTCAAATAGACATATACATAAGAATGGCTTGCAACTAGCATTCGAGTTTCAAGGGATTAAGACTGATGTTTGCCTTACAAACATCACCCAAGGATAAGTATTTGACTGTCCATACTTACAGATATCCCAGCTGACATACACTCTTCTCCATACCTTAACCTAAAACAGTTTAATCCACTCCTTGAATGGAAGTTAGAGATCAAGTATGCAATACATAAATCTATATTCTAGAATTTGAGAAACCCTTAGCAACCAAATTCAGAAGAAGAGATGCATACAACAAGTGGAGACAGATAGCAAAACACATGCAAGAAACATTTTTCATATAAAATTGACACTGAAACTGAACATATGTGCAAGATACATCACAGATGCAATACATAAACTCCAAAATAAGATAGAACAACAAGGAAATGCTCTGTATTTTGTTATCTTTCCCCCAAAATTGCCCAAGTCTCCAACAACCACAATGAGTAATACAGTTTGGCTTTTATACCAAAACTGTGTACTCAGCAAAATTAATTACAAGGCAAATCAAAAATTTGCCAGATACAATGCATGATCAGATTGGTGCTCAAAATAATAAATATAGCCGGGGACAAAACAGGAAGAAGCAAGAGAAGGGCGAGGAATGGTTGAGCTCGAGCCCTGTGCCGTCGCTGGAAAACTCCACGTCACAAATCAGGTACTTGACCGTTCAACCACCGGCCCATGCCTACCCGCAATCCTGCCATAATGGCTCAACCACTGGCAGCTCCTCCTGGAAATAGTAGCGGACACATCTGAAGTTTTCCCCACTCAAAAATGGGCCGCAGACAAAGAAAACCATCGGTCCAGCAAAATTAAAACACAGCCGTCGATCACCTCCCCATCGCTAAGATCTGCGGCTCAAAACACATTTGAAAAGTCACGGACCAATGATATTGTGCCACGTAGGCACCTTGATCCTCCATCGCTGGCCTTTTGCACCTTTACCATTTTGCCTTTTCACCCTTGTATATGCATGAACATAGGCATATACAATCACCTTATATACAAGTCAAACCTCAAATTTTATTAGAACAATTTGAGAACCGGTTCAGATCCGGCTTGTATCTTAACCCTTTGTATATCAGCATGTACAAACACCACATACATGCACGCCGTGGACTTCAAACCATTATGCATCGGAATGTACCTCCCTTTGAAGTCTGGCTTGTATCTCTTTCACTACATATCAGCTTGTATATCAGCATATACAAGCGCCTTATACAACCTACGGCCCTGAAATATTTATTCACTGCATTTTATTCCTCCTTCGGGTCCGGAATGCATATTTCCTCCTTGTATATTTGATTGTATGTGCAAACATACAAATGAATGCACATACAACTGGTGGGCCCGACCATTTTCTCTCTCCTTTGCACTGTTCACTTTGCATGCCGCAAGCATTTGTATAATTTTCAATGTACATTCCCTTGCACATACAAACAAGGAATCTTCTACAGAATATGCCTACAATGTATCTAACCATTGTATGTGCGCCCGAATGTATATTGCATATACATTCCACCTTGTATATCCATGGGCCCCACCACATGCATCTCTACCTCGCCACTGTAGCAAATGTATATTTGCACCTCCTTGTATATTTCCTCTGCATACAAATAACGAATCTTCCCTCGAATATGTCTGCAATGTATATTTTTCGCTTGTATCTCTAGCACTGTAGTAAATACATCTGCGCCCTTGTATATTTTTCAATGCACCCTTACATACAACCTGATATACAAAGCGGGAATATTCCTGGGAATCTGTGAAATATTCCCCCTTTGTATATGCACATTTAGAGCCCGATATGCACTCAGAAATGCATCTAACTGATTTTTTCAAGGGGCGATGGAGATTTTACACCTGTCAATGCATATTTCACCAGTATGTATATACAAACACCTTTGTATATACAAAGACACCTGCACTTAGCTGATTTTTCATAATTTTACCACTACAGATGCTGAAAGCGTTAGAATTTTTGGATTTTTTGGGAAGGGACCTGCATATTTAAATTCTTAAAACCTAATTGCTTATGCAAGAACCACCAAGTCCATCTCCACAAGATCTAAAATACAACTGTGGTAGAATGCGGACAAAAATGTTGTAACCGCTTCTGACTGAACTGCCTAAACTAAATTGAAAATGAAAAAAAAAAAACTGAACTGCAAACAAATTGAAATGAAAATGTTTTTGGTTGATGCAAGATTACTCTTGAACCAAGGATGATCCTACATCACTAAGAGTTTAACTAATTTATAAATTGTGATTTCAAATTTATTTAAAATTGATTAACAATGTATACCTTATAACTCCACTGGTCTACTCCCTTTCCATGCATTAGTCTTTTTCAATTTGTATGCAATATGTTTAAATTTATTTTGCATCCAATATGTTTTAAAATGTTTGGTCAATCTTCCTATTGTGGTCTAAATTATAGTTTAGAAGGGCTTCTTTATAAATCATGGGTCAACCCAACTGAGTTAGACAACATTTTACTATAATTACAATAAAAATAAAAAATATATTTAAATTCAAAATCAACCTGGACTCTACTCATTCTTTTGTTTGAATCAATCTAAATTTTCAATAAGGTCTAGGCCAATAGTACATGTTCAGTGATACATTTTTTTTGGGTTCGATTGGTGGTTGCGTAAAAGATAACATTTTTTCAGGTGGTTAATTAGGAAACCTTAAATTTGGTGTCATTTAAGGATTTAGCCTAAATGTAACCTTATGACTTGAACCTTGATAAGGACACTTTAGTTCTCCAAATCTAGCAGCAAGCCACAACCCTTAAACCCATCAATTTTTATACCATAGGCACCTTGCCACCTCCAATATTTTGTATACTCATACTCTAGTTACATGTCAAGTCCAATTTGTTCTGTTACTTCCTCTTGCCCACTTTCAATGAAGGATTTCCATTCTACTTGTCAAAGTTTGTTTTGAGTCTCATCAAAGTTAAAGGACGAATTATCAATGTATACACTAGAAAGTGCACATAAGAAACAAGCTAAAATCATAACCTATTTCATGCAAGTCCTAATATACCTCAGATTGAGAAAAAGGAATGCAAAACAAGAAATGAAGCTAAGCTATTAATCCCAAATACAAACATTCCAGTAAACTTTTGTAATTGATTTGTAGGCAGTGAGCCTCTTTGAGTAGTGAGCTTTGGGAAGTGTGCCCGAAGGCATGTGCCTTCCCCATTTGTAATACTTTTATCAGAGTATAAATTCTTGTGGTTTAACACCTATCGTGGTTTTTCCCTTAACTAGGTTTCCACATGTTGGTTATTTTTCCTGAATCGGCAGAGGGTTTGCTAGTTCCTATGCATAGGCTGATTCGGCCAAAAGAAATGGGAGGTTCCGTGAGCTACCTCCCCTTCACTTCTGGTTTTGTCGCATCAAGGGGGTGTCCCTATAACTAAAGATGTAACATTGACTAGCTCAATGACAGGAAGATTTAGCTTGACATCAACAGGTAGAATACTCTCATGTCTGGACCAAGATGTGGATGATACATCACAAAGTTGGCAATATTCTTGGACATATGTGTCTAGTTGTGGATGAGAGTATGCAGGGGTCCTAATCCTACTCATACAACTAATAGGTGGAAGTTATGGAAAGATGGATATGATGATTTGGATGCAAGACAAGGGGTTTTGGGTCATAATTACTAACCCAGGAGCAGACCAGTGCCTATCTCAGGGCAAGGAGTCAACTAGACATATGCAACAGATGGTTTACAACTAGCATTCAAGTTTCAAGGGGTTGGATTGATGCTTGCCTTACAAACATCACCCAAGAATGGTTATTTAGCTGCCTCTACTTACAGATATCCCTACTAACAAGCAACCTTCTCCATGCTTAACCTAAAACAATTTAATCCATTCCTTGAATGGAAGTCAGAGATGAAGCATGTGATATAAAAACTTATACCCTAGAATCTGAGAAACCCTTAGCAGCCAAATTCAAAAGAAGGAAATGCATGCAGCGAAGGAGACAAACAGATAAACACATGCATAAGAGCATTTTTCATCTATATCAACATGAAACTAAACATACGTGCAAAATACATTCATGTTGCAACTCATAAACTCCATAATGAGATAAAACAACCCAGGATCATGCCCTGTTCTTCATTATTTACACAAAAATGCCCAAGTCTTCAACAACAAATATGAGTGACACAGTTTGCATTTTATAGCAAAACTGTGTACTCAGCCAAAATTACAACGGTCAACTCAAAAATCGCTAGATACAATGCATTGTGAGAAATGGCTCTCAAAATAATAAATGCAGCAGCAGGGGACACAACAGGAAGAAGCAAGAGAAGGGCGAGGAGTAGTTGAGCTCAAGCCCTGTGCCACCGCTGGAAAATTTTTGTCATAAACCTGGTACTTGGCCATTCAACCATCGGCCCATGCCTGTTTGCAATTCTGCCATAAATGGCTCAACCACCCTCATCTACCGTCTAAATCTACAGCAGTGCATCACTGAAGTTTTCCCGCTCGAAACATGACTGCAGACACAAGGAAAAAACCATCGCTGAAGGTTTAAAACCTGATCGTTGATAAAAAACCCATCGTCGAGATCAACGGCCCCAAAATATGCATGAAGAGTTGCCAGCTAATGATATCATGCCACGTAGGCACCTTAATCTTCTATCACTGACCCTTCGCTCTCTCCACTTTACCTTTTTGCCTTGTACATGCAAAAGCATATACAAGCACCTTTATACAAGGCGGACCCCAAAACATCATAGAACAAATTGAAAATCAACCATAGGGTCCACTTTGCATCATCTTTCCTCACATATCCCCTTTGTATATTAGCATGTACAAATGCCATATACATGCACGCCACGGACCCCAAATGTTTATGAAGCAACTTGAAATCTTCATCGGGTCCAGATTGTATATCTTCCTTTGTACCTCCACTTTGTATGTTGCACATACAAAAGCAAATATACAAGTCACGGATTCTAACTCATTTATCAGCTAGATTGGGGAACCTTTTGAATTCGACTTGTATCTCATCAAATGTATATTTCCTTTGTATGCCGAATATACAAACTCATTTGTATATACCTGCGGCCCCTACCACATGTATCTTCCCCGCTACACTGTAGCAAATGCATCTTTGTACCTTTGTATGTTTCGCTTGCATCTGCAAATATACAAACCTCTAATATACAACTACGGTATCTTCAACAGAATATTCTGGGAATGTATCTTCCACTCGCCACTGTAGCAATTGTATATTAGCATGCCCTTGTATACATTGCTTTGTATATGACCCGATATACAAAGCAAGAATATTCCCTAGAATCTGCAAAAGATTCCCCTTTGTATATGCACCTTTTAGAGCCTGATATACAATCAGAAATGCGCCTAAATCAATTTTTCAAAGGGCGATGGAGATTTTTGACCCGCCAATGCACATTTTGACCTGTGTGTATATGCAAACACCTTTGTATATACAAAGACACATGCATATGACTGATTTTTTGCATTTTTTAGCACTACAAAGGCTGAAAATGTTGGAATTTCTTGAATATTGGGAAGGTGCCTACATATTTAAATGCTTAAAACTTGATTGCTTATGCAGGCACCACCACCACATAAAAATCTTGGTGTTCATGTGTTGTGATCTTTTTGTTTCTGTTCTTGTGTTCATGCTTCTTTCTTTTAGATGTATGTGGTAAATTAATAAAGGAACAAAGTAATAAGTTATGTAGAACACTGATTCACCCCCCCCTCTCAGTGTTCCTTAATTTCAACACTTCCATCTACCAAATAGATTCTAGCATTCCCACATACTTCACCCTTAGGATCATCTTCCAAAGGAATCAAAGTAATTCTCTTCCCATTCAATGTTATAGTGTGTGTATTCTTCCTCTCATCATGTATATATTTTCTATCATACTTCCAATGTCTACCCAACAAGATATGACATACATCCATAGGCATAATAGCACACAATACTTCATCATCATATGATCCAATATAAAATTTTACCAAACATTGTTCACTCACCAATACCTTATGATCATCCTGAATCCATTCTATCTGATAGGGCTTAGGGTGTTTCAATCTTTCCAACTTCAACTTAGTCACCATTTCTTCTAAAACTAGGTTATCTGAACTACCACTATCAATTACAACTTTACAACACTTACCTCTTGATTTACATCTTGTCCTAAAAAAACTCTTCCTCTGCGGTGGTTCCTCATTTGTTTCTACTTGAAATAGTGCTCTCCTCATCACAAGTGATTCTCCTTTCTCATGTTTACCAACTAAACTCAGTGATCCAATAGGTTCTTCTTCAACATAGGATGCTCTTCCACTGTTCTCTATCCACTTGCTTGTAATACCCTAATTACACTCAAATGCTCTATGTCCTTCACATCCACACTTGAAACAATCTCTAAATGATCTCTTATCAAATCCTCTTCCCTCTCTTCTATATCCTTCATTCTGGTACGCACTAGGGTTTTCTCTCTGATATGCAGTATTATCTCTGTCATCCTTCTTAAATGGGATGTCAAAGTTGTTCTGCTCTGAATGTGATCTATCTCCTCTAGAAAATGTTCTACCTTTCTAAAATTTACCTGCTCTACCTCTTTGTCTCTGATCATGCCTCTTATTCAGTTTCTCTTCAACTTTCAAGGAAAACTGATATGCTTCCTCCAAAGATGTCATCCTTACCAAGATTAGTTTTTCTTGAATGTTCAACCTCGGTCCATTGATGTATCTAGCCACTTTCTCCTTGCTTGCTTCACTATGTCATGTTCTTATGATCATCTTATGAAATTCCTCAGTATACTCCTTCACAGATTTCTCCTTTTATCTCAGGTTCTGCAATCTTTTCAATAGTTTCAACTCATAGTCAACAGGTACAAATTGATTCTTTAGTTTAGTCACCATCCTATCCCACTTTGTAATCTTTTCTTTCCCTCTTCTATTCCTTTCCAACTGAACTTCTTTCCACCATATAGCAACATGTCCTTTCAACTTTGTCTTTTCAAATTTCACCTTCCCCCAATCTTCAACTTCCTCATATTCAAAGTATTCTTCCATGTCATTTATCCAGTCAATCAACTCTTCAGGATTCAAGTTGCCCATTTAATTTAGAACATTAACTCTAGGTCTCTTTCCAATCTTTGAAATAAGTCACAACATCTTGATTTGATCTGATTCTTCTTCTTCATCGCCTCCTAGGGTTTTGCCAATTTGTTCAACAGATTGAAATTCTTCTTCATCATCACTTTCAACATTAGGTCTTGGTGTCAATCCTCTTTGGCTATCTTCCTCAACAACATCCAAACGAATTTGCATTATTTTCATCATTTCCATCATCTCATCCATTCTACCAGCCATTGTTCCAACAACAGCAACTCTCCTTGATGGCATTCTTCCTAGGATCAAGTGCAAACTACCTCAAGTTTGGTGATCAGGCTACTAGGCGACAACTACCTCACAATTGGTGATTAGCTATGACACAAGTAACTTGCCTCAATTCGATGGTCTGTCTATAGCACGATCTTACAAAATTCCTTCACCAATTTTGCTTAATTCACTCCCAAAGATTTGAACTTTCACTTTGATACCACTTGGTGCAGTCATGGTATGAGGGTTCATAGAATGAACTGTCTAGGCCATGCAACGAGAGTAAACACAATCGAAACAACTCAAAGATATGAAACAAATGCAGATTTAGTCATTTATTATATCAAGGATTCAAATAAAAATGGGGTCGGCCACATGCGGGCTCACAATTTAGCTCACTGGCCTAAATACAAAATATCAGAATATGCACAAGATATAGCTTTGAAGTCCCTTCGAGCAAAATCTCAACTTAAGAATTTTTTAAATAATGAGAAATGCCTTCCTAGGGATCTATTACATCCTTACATATCATCTTCGGTACAAAAGATTCCTTCATGTCAGCCAAGGAAGATCACAAACTCTAATGAAGAGCTGTAACATGTGTAAACATGTAGGTCAGACCTAAATGCATAGAACACCTCCACAAATGAATGGAACAATGTGCAAATCTCAGGAAAGGTCAGCCATGAACCAAAGATCATTGAATGATGTGTCATTAGGCTCCACAGGCTAGGAAACACTCCTCAGGTCTTCTCCTTTAGTTGATTGTCTGAGACTATCAGGATGCTCTGCTCTGAGAAAACAGTCGATCTTATAAGAGCAGTATCTTTCTAGTGCATTAACCAAATGCTCTAAGATTTGGATATGTTGTAGATGAATTAATCTAGATGCTAAATCCAGCTCTACAAGATCTAAAATACAGCTGTGGTAGAATGCAAACCAAAATGCTAAAACTGCTTCTGACTGAACTACCTAAACTGAACTGAAAATAAAAAGAAAACAACTGAACTACAAACAAATTGAAATGAAAATGTTTTTGGTTGATGCAAGATTGCTCTTGAACCAAGGATGCTCCTACATCACTAAGAGTTTAACTAATTTATAAATTGTGATTTCAACTTTATTTAAAATTGATTAACAATGTATACCTTATAACTCCACTGGTCTACTCCCTTTCCATGCATTAGTCTATTTCCATTTGTATGCAACATGTTTAAATTTATTTTGCATCCAATATGTTTTAAAATGTTTGGGCAATCCTCCTGTTGTGGTCTAAATTATGGTTCAGAAGGGATTCTTTATAAATCATGGGTCAACCCAACTGAGTTAGACAACATTTTACTATAATTACAATAAAAATAAAAAATATACTTAAATTCAAAATTGATCTAGACTCTACTCAGTCTTTTGTTTGAATCAATCTAAATTTTCAATAAGGTCCAGGCCAATAGTACATGTTTAGTGATACTTTTTTTTGGGTTCGATTGGCAGTTGGGTAAAAGATAACATTTTTTCAGGTGGTTAATTAGGAAACCTTGAATTTGGTGTCATTTAGGGATTTAGCCTAAATGTAACCTTATGACTTGAACCTTGATAAGGACAGTTTAGTTCTCCAAATCTAGCAGCGAGCCACAACCCTTAAACCCATCAATTTTTATACCATAGGCACCTTGCCACCTCTAATATTTTGTATAGTCATACTCCAGTTACATGTCAAGTCCAATTTGTTCCTTTACTTCCTCTTGCCCACTTTCAATGAAGGATTTCCATTCTACTTGTCAAAGTTTGTTTTGAGTCTCATCAAAGTTAAAGGAGGAATTATCAATGTATACACTAGAAAGTGCACATAAGAAACAAGCTAAAATCATAACCTATTTCATGCAAATCCTAATATACCTTAGATTGAGCAAAAGGAATGCAAAACAAGAAATGAAGTTAAGCTATTAATCCCAAATGCAAACCTTGATACTTGGATGTGCTCCTTGATGGTGTTGATATGGATGTCTCCTCAAATGGGCAGCATAACCTTGCTTCTCATGGAGTCTTGGATTGAAAATAACAGCATTATGTTGCATGAAGAAGTGATGTGTTTTGTAAAGGGTTGAGCTCTAATTTATAGATTTTTGGAGGCTCAATTGGATGGTAAGGATTTGATTGAAAGATCAAGGGTGGAGGATTGTTGAGAGCTCTCGAGTAAGGAGAGCTTAACAAGTGTCATGATAGGATTGGATGAGATGAGATGTCCTTGGATCAAGGAGGAATGGATGGTCAAGATTGGGCTTTGGGAAGATTGGAGGGATGAGATTGCCTTGGTATATGGGAGGTATGAGTTGGATTTTATTGGAATTTTAAATTGGGAAGCATGGGTACATGCCCAATTTAAAATTGGAGGAAAAGGGGCGAGTTGGATTTGATTTGGATTTTAAATTGGAAGCATGGATACATGCCCAATTTAAAATTGGAGGAATAGGAGATGGAGGACAAAAGGACCCTTGTACATGGGTCCTTGACCATGCCTTTTTTAAGAATTCCATGTGGATATGTACAAGAGGCCCATGCCTTTGTACATTTGGAGGAATGGAAAGGATTTGAACATGATTATATTAGAGTTTAGGTTGTACTAGTGGGGGATTAGGTTAGTTAATTAGGTTTAGGAAAACCTAATCAAAAGTTTAGAAAATAATAATTAAATAATTACAAATATTTATTTAATTCATAGGATGGGGAAAAGGGGATAATAGATAAATTAAATTTGTCTAATGTTTGGACTATAGAGAAATGGGATAAATGATTAATAAATCATTTTAGCTAGGGATAGGTACTGATGTAGGTACCAATGCAGGTATAGATGAATAGTAGAAAGTACATGAATAGTGATTTTGACAATAAAATATTGTAGAATCATGGTTTGAAGGGGAATTGATCAATTAACTATCTAAACATGTGTGTATTTAGTTAATGTGGTAGAAATAGTGATTTAGGGACATTTAGAGATGTTTAGTGATGGTTTAGAGGAGTTTGGGGATGAATTAGGGATGAATAGAGATGTTTAGGGATGAATAGGGATGAATTAGGGATGAATTAGGGATGACACAAAGAGTGGACAATTTTAGGTGTCTACATTTTGCCCCTCTTTGAGATGGCATTGTGAAGCAGCATCGTTTCAAAGAAAGATAAAACATAGTACTAGATGGGACAGAGGTAGATGATAGGAGCAAGAAGACTGTTGGTTAGATAAACCTACATGCATAGAAGAAGAAGTTGAAGAAAAGGAAGAAACACAAGAGAAGATCACAAAGACTCCTACCAAGTATGTTTAGAAGAATCACTCAAAAGATCAGATAATTAGAGATTAGAATAAATAAGTGCAAACTAGAAGAAGATTTATAAGGTCAAATGAATAGGTAAACTTCTCTTTGTTGTCTAAGATAAAACCTAAAGCTTTTGCTGATGCTAGCAAGGATGAAGCATGGATACAAGAAATGGAAGAACTAAATTAGATAAAGAAGAATCAAACTTGGGAATTGGTGCCAAGGCCTGCAAACAAGAATGTGATAGGTACAAAATGGGTGTTCAGAAATAAACTGAATGAAGATGGAGAAGTGATTAGAAACAAAGCAAGGTTTGTCGGCAAAGGTTATTCACAGGTGGAAGGAAATGACTTTGAGAAGAAATTTGCTTTGACAGCAAGAATGGAAGCAATCAAAATGTTTCTTGCATTTGTTTTTCACAAGAACTTTAAGATATATCAAATGGATGTCAAATCTGCTTTCTTGAATGGGGACTTAGAAAAAGTTTACATAGAGCAACCTAATGGATTTTAGTTATCAGAAGACCCAAACATGGTATGCAGACTTAAGAAGGCTTTGTATAGTCTCAAGCAAGCCCCTAGGGCTTGGTATGTAAGGTTGGACAATTACTTACTCTAGCAGGGCTTCAAGAAAGGTACTGCAGATAGTAATCTTTACATCAAAATTTAGAATGAACAAATTCTAATAGTTGTTGTGTATGTTGATGATATAATTTTTAGAGGTAATGATGAGATGTGTAAGAAGTTTGCAGAAGAGATGCAGAATGAATTTCAAATGTCTATGATAGGTGAATTATCATTCTTTCTTGGACTCCAAATTGCTCAATCAGATGAAGGTATATTTATATCTCAAGCAAAGTATGTCAAGGAGATGTTAAAGAAGTTTGGTATGGAGGATTGCAAACCAGTGAGTACTCCTATGGTAACAGGTTTCCACTTGAGTAAGGATGATGAGTCACCTCGGGATGATCAGACTTTGTATAGGTCAATGATTGGGGGCCTACTATACTTAAAAACATCAAGGCCTGACATTATGCAAGCCATTTGCATGGTTGAAAGGTTTCAAGCTGATCCAAAAGAAACACATGTGAAAGCAGTCAAAAGGATTTTCATATATTTGAAGAGCACTCTAGATTATGGATTGTGGTATCAAAAAGGTGATGACTTTTCCCTGAGTGCATATATTGATGCAGATTGGGTTGGCAGTGTGATGATAGGATAAGTACTAGTGGTGGAGCTTTCTTTTTGGGAGGAAGATTGGTCTCATGGTTTAGTAAGAAGCAAGATTCAATGTCCTTATCAATAGTAGGAGAGTTTATAGTTGTAGCATCATGCTGCACTCAAGTGTTGTGGATGAAGCAAACATTGAAGGATATCAAGGTAATGTATGATGAGCCCATTCCTATCCTATGTGACAATATAAGTGCCATAAATATTTCAAAGAATCATGTGATGCATTCTAGAGCCAAGAATATATCTATCAAGTATCACTTTTTGAGAGAGAAGGTTGCTAATCAAGAGGTAAGACTAGAATATGTACCTACAAAGGATTAGATTATAGATATCTATAGAAAGGCACTTTCTAAGGACACATTTAAATATCTTAGACAAAAGTTAGGGGTTGTTTCCCCTCCTTTTAACTAGATGCATAGATAGTGCATCTATCTAGGGGAGTAGTTCAAGACATATTTTTATCCCTAGATTGATGGAGGCTACCGCTCAAGGGGAGAAGGTAGAAAGAGACTAAGGAGGATGAAAAGGATTGCAGACATAGGGGGAGCTTGTATGAGTTTTCTAAAATAGAGGAAGACCACTTTCCCTTTTTCCTTGATGTCAAAGGGGGAGAAAATTTGCATATTAGGTCAAGTGTTGCCATCAATGCCAAAGGGGGAGATTGTTGCATATGTGTTGTCATTGATGTCAATAGAGTTGTGTTGTGAAGCTTGCATGTGATGTCAACATTGTAAGATTTCAGAGGAGCAGACAAAGGTGTGTTGATCAAAAGAGTTGTGAAGTGAAGGACTAGGTGATGAAATTCTTGAGCATATTGTTGGATTAGTATCATTTGTACACAATTGTACCTTATCTTCTTGTTATGGAGTAAAAAGTATCCACTTGTCCTTTTACCTCCTTGTTTAGCTTCTAGGTCCCCGTGATTACATTATTCATTCAAAATGTTTATCCCAACACATTTCCTGACACCAAAGCAAAATTGGAATATGGGCCCCTTCATTTACCTTACCCCAAACCCAAAAAGGGCTGATGAACATGGGCGGTATCACTCATGTCCCCTCTTTTAGGTTTGGTCTAATTCAAAGGCATGTCAGCTTGGGACTTTCAAAAGGTTTCTCCTTATTGGCTCTTTTGGTTTAATTTCATGATTATGAGTGGGAAAGCATATATAAGTGTGTTTTTTGGATTCATTTGTAACTAGGTTGGAAAGAGCATAACTTGAGATCTTGAAGGAAAGTAAGTAACAACATTCATAGTGATTCTAGAGCATATTTGTATTGTTATTGTGTTGTTTGTTGCAGACATGGAGCTATCATCTATTCTCCTTAGGATTTGAAGGATCTTCACCATTCTAATGGATCTTCACATAGGTGATATCATTATTTGTTCATCATCATTTGAATCATCTCACTATCAGTTGTTTTCAGCCTTTGCCCCCATGAGGGTACACACTCTTTATTGATCAATGGTGTTGGGAAGCTTGAATGCTATCCTAGGATTTGACTGAGCCAAGTCCCTAAACATTATAACCCCCAAACCCCTTCTTATCTTCTTATGTACATGTTACAGAAGCGAGATCTGGAAAATACATAGCTACAGGAAGATAGGTTATATATCAAGGTTTCAAGATCTGGAGGCAATTTTGGAGAATTCACTCATCAAGGACCTAGGAGGTACCACCCATGTCCTCTTTCCCTTATTGAATTCAGATATGGCATTTGGGTAGCATTTACAACATCTTTCCAATTTGCAGTTTCTGCAGATTCCTTCATTTAGGACTTGGGCAGTCCCGAATTCATTCTCTGACACCTCTACTTTTGAGAGACAGGTTTTATCATCTCTCTGATCACCCATGTGTAATTAGTTTCTAGATATCTATTGTACTTTCTCTGTTATGAGAAGATCATTGTAAAACTAGGGTTTCATGCATTGTTAACCTAGGGTTTGATAAAAAGGCTGAATTAAATCTGATCCATCTATAACTCAAGAGTCACAAGATCAGTAGCTAAGTCCTCCTTCACTTGGTAGCAATTTGGCTCAGTCTTGAACTTGTAGATTTGAGTATTTGCATCTTGCTGATTGATTCGTTGCATATTTATCAATATTCATTTATAGATCTTGCATCATTTCATATCCTTGATTTAAATTCTTACTTTTGCAATTACACATTGTGTATTTCAACATAAGAAACTGGGCATATTTTTCACATATCTTTGCAAGAAATCGTAAAGTTGTCTATATTTCCTTTTTGTGCAACACTTTTAACATCACAATCACTTCATTTGTAGTGACACTAGTGTGTTTTTGATCTTTGCAAAAACTTCAAAAACTTGATTTCCTCAAACTAGTGTCTTGGTGTGCAAAAGTCTCACATTTATGGCATCCAATCATAACAAGGGTGGTGTGACTCCTCCCTCTAACAAGAAAAGAAAGGATCTTGAATCTGTCATATCCTTCACACCATATGAGGTCACTATTAGAGACATTTATGGTCCTCTTTATATAACAACAAGAATAAGTGGAAATCCTACAAGAGGAGTTCTTATTGATCCTAATTGCATGACAAATGTTATCACAGAAGAATTTTTATACATGAATGATCTCGCACAAGATACTTATGATCCAATGGATATAATGATAAAGGCACATAATGGTTGTTTTCTTCTGGCAATTGGAAAGATAAAACTTTTAATTAAGGTGGTTGAAAAAGACCTAGAAGCATCATTTATTCATTCCCACTTCGGATCACTTTCGTGTAAAGTTAGGACATCCTTGGCTAAAATCCATGAAAGTAGTTCCTTCTACTATTCACAAATCCTTAAAGTTCCTTCATAAAGGACGAGTGCATGTTATTCATCACAGTGGATTTAAACCTTTAGTCACTTGTGGAAATTTCAATTTGGAGAATCTTTGGCCACAACCTATTGAAGCAAACCAACCAAGACAAGATCAATTCTTATTGGCATATCAAAAGTATAAAGCAAAGAAAATAGCAGAAATATCATATGGCAAGAACACTCCTAGACCCTCTCAGTCCTCTAAGGCTACAATTCCTGCTATCCAACAAATAGAAAGTGAAAAGAAGCCCGAGTTGAAAGATTCACCTCAACCAAAAGGAAAGGGAATTTTTGCTGAGATTCCTCCTCTGCTATCCTTACAAGGATCGGGAGAAAACCTTCAAGTGCTAGTCTATTCATCACAAAATCATAAAATCACTTTTATATAGGCTTCCTCTTTAGAAACGATGAAGAATGTGGAAAATCATGAACCCTTGATGGTGGACAAAGAAAATCCCTTAGGAAATATAACTAACAAGACTATAATAAATAGAAATGCAAGGGAAAGAAGAAGAAAGCATCAAGCCTTAGCTCAAAAAATGTCACCTCAAGAAGAAAATATCCCACTGAAAGAAATGGAATCAAAAGAAGAACTAAAGGAAGAAGTTTCAAGTTGGGCTATAGTGACCACTATGCCACTTATTTCATATGAAGATCAAGATTGGGAAGAAGATGATTTGATCAAGGATAACCGCTAGCGTAGTTGCATTTTATTTCAAGTAAGTATTTCTAACTCATTCAACTACCTTTGATGTAGCACCTCTTTGATTTTCTCTCATGGGTGGCCTCCTCTTAAGTGTTGTGTTGTGTTACCCCATGTAGTGTTAAATGTTTGTCTAGGTCTCCTTGGATGAACCTTGATACTCTTGTAAGGTCAAGGATACAAGAAGACTACCTTTGTTCTGACATTCCTTCTATTTATTTTCCTATTCTTCTACATTTCTCTTGTTGCAATTGTTGTGTGTGGTGCCTTGGGGTCATAATGTTGTGGAGGGTGTCTTAAGGGCATCTTCCCATGTTGTGACCCTAAGTCACTTTTGTCTCCTCTCTCATTTTTTGTGATTTGATTCTTCCGTTGTGCTTGTGGCTCTACTAGTCGACGGATGACGACAAAAAAAATACACTTCTAATAAGGACTATGCATCCCTAAATAAGAAAACAAAAATGAACCTAGTCCATATATGAAGAGGGGGGTAATTTTTTACTGACGTTTGACTAGTAGAATCACTTTGTGTTGTGATTTGGTTATGTATCGTGTTGCAAAATTGTTGTAACAAGCCTTTCCAATACTCTAAATCTGCTTCTATGCACTTTGAATTACTTTTGTCTCACCTTGTAGCTACACTCGGTTCTGAGATACCTGAAGTATAACCTTATGGCTATACTCAGTTCCAAACCTATAAGTATAGCCTTGGTATGTTTGAGTGGCATGTTGCCTTTTTTCTGTATCAGTTTCATGGAATGATTTGGTTGTTATCTTATCTTAGATGTTCTAACCAAATATTATTATTGATCAATGGTTGTTAGCAAATGATATTGATGTGTTTCTATGATGATTGTTGGGAAAAATTCAGTGATTGTAGTTACATGTCACTTTGGGGCATGGGCTTTACGAAAGCTGTTGTTCCCTCACGTCTTTTCAACCTTACCTTAAATGTGATTGCTATCGAGAAATGGGAGAAACCACTTTAAGGTGAGGGCATATATTGTAAATGCTTAGATATCTTAGATTTTATGATAATATGTGTTATATACTACCTTTTCACTGTAAGGCATCTCCATGATGTAGGTGGGGTTGTATACTTTGTGTACATGCTTCCTTTTCACCATAAGGCATCTCTACGATGCAGGTGGGGTGGTATGTTTTTTAAAGCTCTTCTATGGAAGGCGAGGTTGTGTCTTCCCTTGAGTGGTTACACACCCTTTTAAAAATGTCCTCTCATGGAAGGTGGGATTGGTCTTGAGTTACTCATCCTTAAGCATGTCTTTGGTGGTCATGGTAGCGTAGCTTGACCGTCAGGTGTGTTTGGCGTGTCTTAAATGCCGAAGTGTAGTGATGAGCTCCTCCCTATCACCTGTGTTTGCTGTGTATAAGATGTATAGTGGGTCGATGATACACTATATGATTCTCATGTATTCTGTGTGTTTTCATGTGTCTTGCATGTTTTGTGGAGGCATGTAGCAATGATCTCCCCCCACACTGTGTGTCTTGTGTGTTTTGTGGAGGTGTGTAGCGATGAGCTCCCCCCATCACCCATTAGTATAGTGTAATTGTTTAATCATGTCTTCTCCTCATGTATACTTGGTGTATTATGTGACTGCATTCATGACTTCTCCATGTATTGTGTGTTCCTCTACTATCTTCTTCATGTTTTACGTGTTTGTCATGTGTCTTCTTATGTTTGCCTAAGCTTGGGGGATAGAAATGGTCTTCTAAACTTAGGGTGTGCTTTTGGCTCTAGTGTTTTATGTGTTTTGACCATACCTTAATGCATGTATTGATCATAAGATCATACACACATTAAAGTGGGGGTTAAATGTTATGGAGTAAAAAGTATCCACTTGTCCTTTTACCTCCTTGTTTAGCTCCTAGGTCCTTGTGATTGCATTATTCATTCAAAATGTTTATCCCGACACAAAATTTCTTGACACTAAAGAAAAATTGGAATATGGGCCCCTTCATTTACAACCCAAACCCAAAAAGAGATAATGGACATGGGCGGTATCACACATGTCCCCTCTTTTAGGTCTGGTCTAATTCAAAGGCATGTCAACCCAGGACCTATCAAAAGGTTTCTTCTTGTCGGCTCTTTTGGTTTAATTTCACGATTATGAGTGGGAAAGCATATATAAGTGTGTTTTTGGTTTCATTTTTAACTAGGTTGGAAAGAGCATAACTTGAGATCTTGACAAAAAGCAAGCAAGAGCATTCATAGTGATTCTAGAGCAGATTTGTATTGTTATTGTGTTGTTTGTTGTAGGCATGGAGCTATCATCTATCCTCCTTAGGATTTGAAGGATCTTCACCATTCTAAGGGATCTTCACATAAGTGATATCATTGTTTGTTCATCATCATTTGAATCATCTCGTTATGATTTGTTTTTAACCTCTACCCCCATGAGGGCACACACTCTTTATCAATTAATGGTGTTGGGAAGCTTGAATGCTATCCTAGGTGTATATCAAAAAAATTGGATTTGCAAATAGAGATGGTCAAACAATGAAATGCATAACCTAAACCCAAATCATTCAATACCTCAAAGATGCAAGATGAATTGTTTGATTGATTTGATATGTTGGTTTCTCATAATTTGGCAGCATAACAATTGCATAGGATTGAGATGATAGATGGAAGATTGATAGATGGAAGATGATAAAGATAGATGCAAAGGATCTAAAGATATTTTGACAGCATAAAGATACTCCAACTCAATGCCTCCTAGAAAATTTGGCAGAATAAGGGTACTTGAGGCTCAATGCATCTTGCAAATGGCTTGTGAGGGGGTTGATTTATAGGAAAGGCTTGGTTCAAATGGATGGTTGAGATTAAAAAGCTAAATGATTGATGTGGATGGCTAGGATTAATTAGTTATTCCCACTCTTCAAGGGAGTTGTAGTCATGTGACAAGTGTACAAAGGAAGATAGGGCTCATATGTGACCATGTACACAAATACTAAAATTAGGTCCCATTAGTTGTACATGTGAAGGATTTTAAATGAGAGTTGCACTACCACACATGATTGAATGGAGAGATGGACAAGTGTCAAAATGTGATGAAAGGTGAGGACATAATTCAAATAAAATATTTGAATTAGTTGGAATATGTGTTGGAAATTAATTAAATAAATAAGATTTATTTAATTAATTGGGAAGATGATTAGGATAGGATTGGGATATGATATGGAAATTAATTAAATAAATAAAATTTATTTAATTAATTGGCTAAGTGGGATAAGGATGGGATTAAGATGGGATTTTAATTAAATAAATAAAATTTATTTAATTAATTGGCTTAATGGGATAAGTGGGATTAAGAGCGGGATTAGGACAAAATGCTACATGATGTCTAAGATAATGTATTTGACTAGGTGTTGCAAGACATGGACAAATTTGAGACAATTTTGGGTGTCTACATTTTGCCCCTCTTTGAGATGATGTTTGAGATGATAAGATTTGTGATGATTAACATCATTTCAAAGAAGCTAAGGTATGGATAGATGAAAAGGATAGGGTGATGGAAAGATATGATGATGATGAAATGGGATGAGGATGGAAAGATAGGATGATGATGCCCCTTCAAGAGGATAGGCAGGTTGGACAAACATGGGTATGCTCTCGAAATGAAAAGGAATTGGTCAAAGAAGATAAGGAAATGGATAGAAGAAATGATGATGCGTTATGTTGTAATGAAAGTGAGCAACCATGGTGTTTGATATAGCACTAGACGTTATGTACCAAGGTGACGATATGTCTCATGCCCTAGCATAATACAATCTTGTCTAACGTATGAGGAAGTAAACTTAGAGCATTAAAGTCCTAATGCACAAAAGGTATGATATGACCTTAGATGCAAAGGATAGTGCAAAAATCTATTCCAACATACATAAGATATGAATATTAGCTGGAATGATACCGATATGATGCAAATGCAAGATAAAATGATAACACACACAAGCAAGCAAGAAAGTGTTAGGGTTAGCTGGTAGAAGATATCAATTAAATGCAAATAAAGATTAAACAGAGAAATGGAAATACACAGAATTAATAATAGCGAGAGACAAGTTTTAACGTGGTTCACCCAAACTCGGGCTACATCCACCAAATAGAGAGTCCAATATTATTATCCAGTAAATCAAACAGATTACAATCAGCAATCCCTGGAACTCAATACCACTGCAAAATGCCACAATACACTACATCCACCAAACAAAGAGTCCAATATTATTATCCAGTAAATCAAACTGATTATAATCAGCAATCCCTACAACTCAATACCATTACAAAATGCTACAATACAATATATCAAAACCCTAATCCTTAGCCACTTTTATCAAGCTTTTTGTCAGTTACAAAAAATAGGGTTTTCTTATGTCGGTCAATGAAAAATAACTCTTAGTGCCTTTATAAAATAATAAAAAACCATGTGAGCTTTCGGAGGCACTGCCCTCGAGCCCTCGCGAGGGCGTTGCCCCTTGACCCTGCCCTATATCATGATAGGGAATGTGCCAGGGGCACTGCCCCTTGACCCCGTCTTGGGGGCACTACCCCCAAAGCCCCACAAGGGGCGCTGCCCCTTGATCCCGCAGGAATTTGGGGGGAAACCGCACTGATAAAAGTGGGGAAGCTGTAACCTCTGAGTTTGATTAGGCTCCATATAACAACAGAAAGCATGCACAAATGATTCAAAAACAAACAAGGTATTGCCCCTATCAAGCTGTAAACCAATGATTGATTGTTGATTGATGATGATGATAGTGTTGTCATGGTGGGGAATGCTATATCCCTAGATCAACACAAGGTTGTTTGTTGAGTTGGTTGGTTGATTGGCTGATTGATTTGGCTTACAAAAAGGTTAGGATCAAGACCATTGATTCTGCTTGGATAACTTGGTTTGATTGATTAACTTGATTGGTATGGATTAAGGATGACTTGCATTTGGATCATTGTTTGGAATGAATTTGAGGATGATGAAATGATGGATGATTAGATTAATTTGGTTTGATGAATTGATTTGATGGTTGGATTGATTGAATGATAGATTGATTGGAAGAAGTTATTTATTAATGATGTAGAAGATAGATGATAGAAGAAATGATAAGAAGAGAAAGAGGAAAATTGTTTGTGCCTAAATCTGGGCACTTCCTTCGTACTCCAAACTGCCTACATACTCTGTATCCATGGGACCAAGGCACTTAACGATGGAAATGAGATGTAGTTCTGATGTTTTATTGATGAGATGATGAAAATGGATTGATTGGGATTGATGAAATGTTGATGATGTGATGATATGTGGTGGATTGAGCTACTTTTGATTTGTTGGAGTGATTAGATTTGTTTTGTTTGGATTGGATATGATTGAGTTTATTTGCTTTAGTGTTGATGCTGATGATTGATAGGATTTGTTTTGATGGTTGGCTTGATGTGCGTTGGTTGTGATGTTTGCTATTGCTGGGTTGATTGTTTTGATGATTGGATTGTTTTGAATGATGATAGTGATGGTGTGATGATTAGAGTGTCCACTCAATCTAAGCATAAGCAAGTGTTCTCAATATACTCAAAGGATGCAAAACAAACAAGGTATTGCCCTTGTCAAGTCATAAACCAATGATTGATTGTTTGATTAATAATGATAGTGTTGTCATTGCAGGGAACGCTATATCCCTAGATCAACATAAGGATGTGGGAATGCTATATCCCATTGATAATGATGATGATTGATTCAGTTTATGACAAGATTAGGATCAAAAACTTGTTGATTTGATTGGATAATGTTACTTGATTGATTATCTTGCTTGATATGGATTAGTGTGAGTTGGACCCTGCAAGGGGCACTGCCCCTTGACCTTGTCTTGGGGGCACTACTCCTAAACCTCTGCAAGGGGCACTGCCCCTTGACCCCGTAGGAATTTGGGGGGAAACCGCGCTGATAAAAGTGGGGAAAATGTAACCTCCGAGTCTGATTAGGCTCCATATAACAACAATCTCCCACTTGGAGACTGATCAGACTCCACACCATATCATCTCCCACTTGGAGACTGATCATAACACCACTGACCCTGTAGCTCCCACTGGAAATAAGCACCCTAGACTCTGTTGTTCTATTTGTGTTGTTTTCAGTCGAGAAGACCAACCGAAGCTAAAGAGGAGCTCAGCTTCTCCCTTGTCACTGCCTTTGTAAACATATCTACTGGATTATCATCTATATGTATCTTTTCCAACTATAATTGTCCATCATCCAACACTGACCGAATGAAGTGATACCTCAACTGTATGTGTTTGGTCTTTGAATACAAGGCAGAATTCTTTGCAAGATGTATGGCACTCTGGTTGTCTATATACAAATAATAATTAACCTATTGTTTGCCCAATTCTTCCATGAAAGATTGCAGCC
Organism: Cunninghamia lanceolata; assembly: GCA_027924645.1. NCBI lineage: Eukaryota > Viridiplantae > Streptophyta > Pinopsida > Cupressales > Cupressaceae > Cunninghamia > Cunninghamia lanceolata. The sequence goes on along the minus strand of BSBN01001396.1, from coordinate 1,701,351 downwards.
ATATCATCTCCTTGCTTGCCTCTGTTGCAACTACATATTCTGCCTCTGTGGTGGATAAAGCAACCACCTTTTGCAACCTGGAAATCCAACTCACCACTGTTCCACCTACAGTAAAGACATAACATGTAGTACTCTGCCTGGTATCAATATCTCCTGCCAAATCTGAGTAAACATAACCTACTAAATCAGCATTAAAGCCCTCAAAACATAAATGTTTATTGGATGTACCTCTCAAATATCTAAGAATCCATTTTACCGCATTCCAATGCTCCAATCCGGGATGACTCATATACCTGCTGACGACTCCTACAGCATGTGCAATATCCGTTCTTGTGCATACCATGACATACATTAAACTTCCTACAGCTGAAGCATATGGTACCTTGGACATTTTCTCTTCCTCCTCTTGTGTCTTAAAACACATCTCCTTAGTCAATTTCAAATGACTAGGCAAAGGTGTGCTGACAGCTTTTGCATTCTCCATATGGAATCTCTGCAACACCTTTTCAACATAAGCAGCCTAAGATAGAGTCAATTTTCTATTCTTCCTATCTCTACAAATTTTCATACCAAGGATTTGTTTTGCTGCCCCCAAATTCTTCATATCAAATGACTATGCTAACTGTTGTTTTAACTCTCTGATGTGATCCATGTTAGACCCAGCTACAAGCATGTCATCAATATATAAACATAAAATAATGTAGCTGTCATTATCCAACCTCTTAAAATAAATACAATGGTCAGAATTACACCTGTTGTAGCCTTGCTCAGCCATAAAACTATCAAATTTCAAATACCATTGCCGAGGTTCTTGTTTTATGCCATACAAACTCTTCTTCAATCTGCACACCTGTTTCTCCTTACCTTTGACCTCAAATCCGTGGGGCTGTTCCATGTATATCTCCTCCTCCAAATTACCATGGAGAAAGGCAGTTGTCACATCTAGCTATTCCAAAAGCAAATCTTCAACAACCACAATACTTAAAATAGTACGAATAGAAGTCATCTTGACAACCAGAGAAAATATCTCATCAAAATCAATGCCCTTTTTCTATGTAAATCCTTTTACAACTAACCTGGCCTTAAATCTTTTCTTACCTTCATCTTCCTCTTTCAGCTGGTAAACCCATTTGTTTGGTAAAGCCTTTTTACCTACAGGTAACTTACATAATTCCCAAGTCTAATTTTTCAGCAAGGAGTCCATTTCTTCTTTCATAGCAAGCTCCCACTGAACCTGTGTATCCAACTACATAGCTTCATCATACCCTTCGAGTTCACCAGCATCTGTTAACAAAATAGAATAAAAAGAGGGAGAAAACCTTTCAGGAGGTTTACTTAGCCTTGTTGACCATCTAACATTCACTGGAGTTTGTGGTATTTCTGGTTGCTGTTGCGGAGCATGAGGAACCACTGGAACATCACTATTTGGAGTATCATCCAGCACCACATAATCTTTTGCTTTCTTCTCATGCTGCTGCAATTGATCTTTGTACAACACCTTCTCATTGAATATGACATCCCTACTTCTCACAATTTTCTGATTTTCAAAATCCCAAAGCCTATAACCAAATTCATCAATGCCATATCCAACAAAGGTACACTTTTTTGATTTTGCATCCAGCTTGGTTCTATTTTTAGAATCTATATGTGCAAATGCTTCACATCCCAAAGTTTTGAGAAAAGAATAACTCACCTTCTTACCTATCCATGCTTCCTCTGGAATACCACAGCCCAAAGGAACTGAAGGACCTCTATTAATTAAATATACAGCAGTGTTGACAACCTCTGCCCACATGTTTAAAGGCAGCCCAGCATGCAATCTCATGGTCCTTGCATGCTCCATTATTGTCCTATTCATGCGTTCAGCCACTCCATTTTCCTGTGGAGTCCTTGGAACCATTTTCTGCCTACGAATTCCATTAAAGGAACAATAATCTTCAAACTCTTTGCTGCAATACTCACCACCATTATCAAATTTGCGACATTTTAATCTTTTACCTGTCTCATTTTCAACCAAGCTTCTCCATTTCTTAAATGTTTCAAATACATCAGATTTCTGTCTAAGGAAATAAATCCAAACCTTCCTAGTTGCATCATCTATGAATGTAACATAATACCGAGAGCCACTGAGAGAAGATACCTGAGTTGGTCCCCATGCATCTGTATGCACAAGCTCCAACTTTTCATTTTTCTTTTGCTTCCCATCTCTGAGAAAACTGACTCTCTTTTGTTTTCCATACACACAACTTTCACAGAAATCCATATTAATACATTTCAGAACTGGTAAAACTTTCTTATACCTTCATACCTTTTCCACTCATATGCCCGAGTCTTTTATACCATAGCGTTGTCTCAGAACCTGCAGCAACTGTTTTAGTCTCTTCCTACGAACCTGTAGCAACTGTTCCTGAACCTGTTTATTTTTTCTCTACAATAGCTAAAGTAGAAGGAATAGTATGACCTATACAAAGATATAAGGTGCATACTTTCACACCTTTTGCTACTACTAAGGCACCTTTTGAAACCTTCCAATTTTTATCAGTAAATGTAATAATGCAACCTTGTTCAGCTAGCTGTCCTGCTGAAATTAAATTCCTACTGAGCCTTAGAACGTGCCTTACCTCTTGTAGTAGCCAATGATTCTATTCTGCAACTTAATCTTGATTCTTTCCTTTCCAACAATCTGACAGGGTTCGTTATCTCCCAAATAAACTAGCCCAAAATCCGCTTGGACATAATCAAGAAAATAACTTCTATGGGGTGTAGCATGAAATGAGGCCCCTGAATCTAAAACCTATGAATCATCAGCATTATCTAGGGAAATAATCAAAGCGTCATCTTCAGATTTATTACTTACCACATTTGCTTCCTTATTGCCTTCTTGTTTGTCTCCTTTATTTTTTTGAGACCAACAATCTTTCTTCAGATGACCTGGTTTCCCACAGTACCAGCAATCCTTCTGTCCTCTGATTTGGGATCTTTTGTCCTTTGATTTTCCTCGTGACTTCCCATGACCTCCAGAACCTTTTCCTCTCTCCTTTGATCTGCCCCTGCTTTCTGCATTCAAAACACTGCCTGATGTGGATCCACCTGAGCTTTTCTTATGAATTTCCTCACTTAGAATAACACCAACAACATCATCAAATTTCAGGGTATTTGATCTAGAAATAGAGTTACTAACCGCCATTACCAAACTATCCCATCTTTTAGGCAATGAACATAATATCAAGAGAGCTCTAACTTCATCAAATTTTACATTTACAGAAGTCAATTGACTGACAATCGTATTAAATTCATTTAAATGACTTGTCACAGATCCACCTTCAACCATTTTCAAATTAAACAAATGCTTCATGAGAAATACCTTATTTGAGGCTGAAGGTTTTTCATACAATTTTGCCAAAGCTTTCATCAGACCATCTGTTGTCTTCGCTTCCGTTATATTGAATGCCACAAACGGTGCCAGGCACAACCGAATGGTTCCCAGTGCCTTTCTATCAAGAAGATTCTAATCCTCATCAGACATTGTTGCTAGTTTCTTGGCTACTCCTTCCAATGGCCTTCATAAATCCTTTTGATAGAGGTAATCCTCCATCTGCATCTTCCATAACTGATAGTTCTGCCTATTGAATTTATCAACCTTCAATTTACCCTCATCTGCCATTGCTCCCACTCGATCGTGAGACTTTCCTGCAGATGATAATCAAACACAACCCGCTCTGATACCACTTGTTAGGGTTAGCCGGTAGAAGATATCAATTAAATGCAAATAAAGATTAAACAGAGAAATAGAAATACACAGAATTAATAACAGCGAGAGACAAGTTTTAACGTGGTTCACCCAAACTCAGGCTACATCCACCAAATAGAGAGTCTAATATTATTATCCAGTAAATCAAACCGATTACAATCAGCAATCCCTGCAACTCAATACTACGGCAAAATACTACAATACAATATATCAAAACCCTAACCCTTAGCCGCTTTTATCAAGATTTTTGTCGGTTACAAAAAATAGGGTTTTCTTATGTTGGTCAATGAAAAATAACTCCCGATGCCTTTATAAAATAATAAAAAACTGTGTGAGGTTTCGGGGGCGCTGCTCCCGAGCCCCTGCGAGGGTGCTGCCCCTCGACCCCACCCTGTATCGTGACAGGGAACGCACCAGGGGCGCTACCCCTTGACCCCGTCTTGAGGGCACTGCCCCCAAAGCCCCGCAAGGGGTGCTGCCCCTTGACCCCGCAAGAATTTGGGGGAAAACCACACCGATAAAAGTGGGGAAAATGTAACCTCTAAGTCTAATTAGGCTCCATATAACAACAAAAAGCATGCACAAATGATTCAAAAACAAACAAGGTATTGCCCCTGTCAAGTTGTAAACCAATGATTGATTGTTGATTGATGATGATGATAGTGTTGTCATGGTGGGGAACGCTATATCCCTAGATCAACACAAGGTTGTTTGTTGAGTTGGTTGGTTGATTGGCTGATTGATTTGGCTTACAAAAAGGTTAGGATCAAGACCATTGATTCTGCTTGGATAACTTGGTTTGATTGATTGACTTGATTGGTATGGATTAAGGATGACTTGCATTTGGATCATTGTTTGGAATGAATTTGAGGATGATGAAATGATGGATGATTAGACTGATTTGGTTTGATGAATTGATTTGATGGTTGGGTTGACTGAATGATAGATTGATTGGAAGAAGTTACTTATTAATGATGTAGAAGATAGATGATAGAAGAAGTGATAAGAAGAGAAAGAGGAAAATCATCTGTGCCTAAATCTGGGCACTTCCTTCATACTCCAAACTACCTACATACCCTATATCCATGGGATCAAGGCACTTAATGATGGAAATGAGATGCAGTTCTGATGTTTTATTGATGAGATGATGAAAATGGATTGATTGGGATTGATGAAATGTTGATGATGTGATGATATGTGGTGGATTGAGCTACTTTTGATTTGTTGGAGTGATTGGATTTGTTTTGATTGGATTGGATGTGATTGAGTTGATTTGCTTTAGTGTTGATGCTGATGATTGGTAGGATTTGTTTTGATGGTTGGCTTGATGTGCGTTGGTTGTGATGTTTGCTATTGCTGGGTTGATTGTTTTGAATGATGATAGTGATGGTGTGATGATTAGAGTGTCCACTCAATCTAAGCATAGGCAAGTGTTCTCAATATGCTCAAAGGATGCAAAATAAACAAGGTATTGCCCTTGTCAAGTCATAAACCAATGATTGATTATTTGATTGATAATTATAGTGTTGTCATTGCGGAGAACGTTATATCCCTAGATCAACACAAGGATGTGGGAATGCTATATCCCATTGATAATGATGATGATTGATTCAGTTTATGACAAGATTAGGATCAAAAACTTGTTGATTTGATTGGATAATGTTCCTTGATTGATTAGCTTGCCTGATATGGATTAGTGTGAGTTGGATTTAAGATCATTGCTTAGATTGATTTGATTGATATGATTGGAAGAAGTGATTGATTGAAATGGATGAATAAATGTTATTGATAGGAAAAATTGATGATGATGATGATTTGATTTTGATTGAATGTTGATGGAGTGGATTGTTTTGGATGACGTGATTGGTTTTATTGCTTGGATTTTTCGTTGGATATTTTATTTTTTTGGATTTTTGAGAATATTTGATTTTTTTTTTGTTTTTTGGGATATTTTTATTTTTTTGGATTTTTAAGAATATTTTGTTTTTTTTGTTTTTTTTGTTTTTTTTTATAGATGTTTTGGGATGGCATTGGGTTTACAATTTGGGTAGCGTTTGTGCTTGATACCAATGACAAGGGAGAAAACCAAGTCTAGGTGCAAGGGATGGATAAAAGCATGGGTTCATAGTAAATGGGATGAAAGTCTCATGATAAATGGGTGGATAAAGAGATAGGCCATAAAACAGAATGCTCGTGATAGATGGATAGATAAGACGATAGGTCATATAAGGGATGTATGCATGCCTCAAGAAAAATGGATAGGTAGGCTATAGTGGAAAGCTCATGATAAACAGATGGGGATAAGCTATAAGACAGAAAGCTCATGATAAGGGTACACCATAGTGGATGGATCATAAGGGAGCTAGGATGTGATCTTCAAAGACTATGTTGCATTGGAAGAACTTGCCCCATTCTAGGTTGTAATGCTTAGGATTCTTTACATGACAAAGTTCATGACCAAGGGATGACATGATAGATTGGTTTGAATGAGATGGATAAATGGTCAATATATAGGACTTGGTTTGGAAAGAAGGTATGTCAAGAAATATCCAAACATGTTTCAACATTTTGCCCCTATGTCTTCGTCAAGATCAAAAAGGAGGAAGGATAGATAAATGGTTCAGTGGAATAGGCATGTTTATGTAATGGCTAAGAATGGTAGGATGGTATGGTAATGGTAGGATAGGATAGCATGGAAAATGATATAATGTAATATGGATGAGGCAATGTGCCCCAAGTGTAATAGGCATAGAAGATCAACTACACATGACGCCTGTTTGCCAGGTTTTCATCATGGTACTTATCCAAGGTGCCTGTTTACCAAGTTTTCACCATTGGACGAAGGGATTTCTCTTTATTATTTTTATTTTTTTAGATGGGATGACAATTACACATGGTGCCAGTTTGCCAAGTTTTCACCATGGTAATGGATAGGAGGGACTCAAGTGTCTAGTGCTATGAATGTTGGTAGTCCCATTGGAGATGGATGTCATCGCATGGACCATGTTGTTATGCTCATGGATGTTGGTAAGGGATGGGATTTCATGAAAGTGAGATAGAGTAGGTAGATAGTGGATTATGAAAGGTTTGTGTAAGGATGGGGGATAGTGGATTATGATGTGGAATTATGGTAGGGTAGGCTAGTAGCTTATGGTGTGGATTTATGTAAGACTTATGCAAAAGCATGGACCATAGGAAGGTGATGGGGAAGATATGTAGGATAATGGATGAAGGTTGGGGAGATGGAGGTATGTGGGAATTGTTTTGGAATGGAAGGGAATCATGACCAATGGTTGCACACACCGTGTTAAATATTGAAGCTTTTGATGGGATGGTGGTGTAGGAAGCAATGGAGATGTTTTCTTAGGGGATGGTTGATGAAGTGATTTAGGAACCTACATAAATTTAGTATTTTTAGTGCTTTTCCTTTGCTTGTGGGATTTTTGAAGGGAATGGAAGTTTTGGATGGAAGTAGACTTTTGGATGGATATAGGTGGTTGGGATTCTTGAGATGTGGATGAGGATGCCTCATTTGACTTGCTAGCTATTTGCTTAGGAACCCAAACCATTTTGCTTTTGGGCTTTGCTTTTGGAGGTATGGGCTTGGATAGCTTTGTGAATGTACTTTGCTTAGAAGATGGATGATTTAGAGACTTTTCACATTGATGCCCTAAGGCATGAGGGTTCTTAGGAGTTTTAGTTAGATTTTTGGCTTTATAAATAAAGGCGTCCAAATGTTTATTTTGGAATCCCATGGGTTTGGTGGAAGCGGGATTGGTGGAATGATTGGAAGCTTCATGTTTAGGCAATGTGTGCATTTGTTGGTCATGATTAGGAATGTAAGGGTACTTATGGATAAGTGGATAATTAGGTGTTGGTAACAATGGAGGCAAAGTGGATGGAGGGATATTAGGAGTTGGAAGGAGTGGAGATAAAGTGGATAATGGGATGTTAGGAATTGGAAGGAGTGGAGGTAAAGTGGATAATGGGATGTTAGGAGTTGGAAGTAATGGAGGTAAAGTGGATGGTGGGAGGTGTATGGTCACATGATTTTGACATTTGTAGGTTGATGGAGGGGGAATAGCTACATATGTTTTGGGTATATGATGTGGTTTGTGATAGAAAGTGGACTTAGGAGGGATGGAGGAATTACCAACATCTTTAGAGGGTTTTCCTTGGGGTGTGTATCCAAGGCCATATGAGCATGGAGGAACTTTGACATGGTTTGGCTCCAAAATACATTGTTCATAAAGGCCTAGGCCTTTACCTTGGTAGTTCACGTTTTGGAGTATGCGATGGACTATAGGGCTTGGTGTGCTTTGGACACTAGACTTGAGTTCATTATTGGATGAAGAAGGTGAAGTGGATAAAGGTCATTGTTGTCCTAAGGAAGAACACTCATGTATAAGGGTGGTAAGACCAATAGGACATGATGGTGGACTTGAAGTGGAATCGATGGTGGATGTGGAAGGAGGATCATTAGGATGTTGATTAGCACTGTGTTCACTACGATCCAAGTTATTTGTTTGATCTTTTATGCTTACTTGGGGGACAAGTGTCTCATCATAACAAGTGGATGTTTTCTCATTAAGGATAGGGCTAGATGGAAAATGACTAGGAGCAATGTGGATATCTTACTCATGGATAGATATAGGATTATGGATAGGATCAAGGTGCTCATGGAAAAGATAGATGGGTTGGACGGGTTGCATGAAAGTGATTTGATCTTGAGTTGGACTAGGGCTTAATGTTTCCACATGCTTAGGATTAAACCTTTGACATACCTCTTGAGTTGCTTGAATGGAAGTGGATAACTCTTGGATAGGCTTGACATGTTCTTGAGGGTTATTGACATGAAGGTACAATAGCTCTTGACTTGGGTTCATGATAGGCTTGATTGTTTGTGGGTCACATGATGGGCTTGAAAAGCTATGCATGTTAATGGAGAGCTCTTGGATAGGCTCAAAGACATGTGGACTATGTAAAGGGGTTGTAGAATTGGGCATGACCTTTGGAAGTTCTTTGGTAGGCTCATGAATGGGTGTTTGACATGGAGGTAGTTTATTCCTAGCTAGTAGCCAATGGATCACATCCTTCACAAGGGTATGAGTGGATGGGCAATATAATGGATGAGAAATGATAGCAGATGATGTTGTAGGCTTAGGACTAGGATTAGGTTGGGGGCTAATTGGATTGGGTGGATTAAGATTAGAGGGAGGTGACACATGGGATTTGAATGATGTGGCATGATTTCCTATTATAGGTGGGTACACCTTGTAAACAATTGGGACAAATATTGGGCATTTATTTGTATTATGGCATTTGGTCCTATGGTATGCACAATAATCATGTTCATCATATGGACTTTCTTCACATGGTTTGACTTCAGGAAGTTCAATGAGTTTTGCTTCAAGCATTCTTTGTAAAACTATCTCAACCGCATCCTTTGGTGAAGGATTAGAATGACATGGTGATGAAGGTAATGGAGGGCTTGGTGGTTTGGAAGGTAGAGGGATTAATGGACTAGGAATGGGATCACATGAAGGTGTTAAGATAGGACTTTTAGGCTCATGTGTTGGCATGGGATTAGACAATGCAAGCCACTCATAGGATGAATTAGCTAGGTTGGCATCTCCCTTGTCAAAGGTAATTAAATCTTGCATAGGATAACTTGGGCTTTGATTTATGTACAAGGGGCCACTTGGACTTGGATGTACTTCTTGTTGGAAAGGTGGACTTAGGCTCACTTGTGCTTGTTGTGGAGGCCATTGATAGTCTTGGTGGTTGGGTGAAATGGTAGGATATGTAGACAAAAGATCTTGGGGTCGGTATGAAGTTGAGGGCATTTGATCTTGTTGCCAAGGTGGATTTGGGCTTACATGTTCTTGTTGTGATGACACGTGGTTGCCTTGTGGATGGGCTTGGTAGTGCATTGGAATGTTGGCATGAGGGATTGAATAAGCTTGAGGTGGATATTCATAAGTTGATGTGGCATTGACTTGGTGGATGGGTGGATTAGGTTGATAGGAAGTGGATGGATATGACATGTGGCTATAAGGTGGATTAGGTTGATATGAAGTGGATGGATATGACATGAGGCAAGATGGATTAGGTTGGGAGTGAATGGTTAAGGATTGTTGTGCTTGTCAGGCTTGACTAATGGCTAAAAGGTGTTGAACTTGGGTTACAAAGTGTCACAGTTGAGGTGATTGGCTTGCTTGGGGTTGATCTTTTTGGATGAAGAATTGTAATGTTTCAATGGTGTCTTGGTTTAGGGGTTGTGATCCTTGATAAAGATTTTGGAGGAATCTTTAGAATTTGATTTTTGGGTCTTCTAGTGTAAACATGTTCTCACCCAAGTGTATGTCTTAAGTCCTTTTTAGCAAGTGCTCGTTTAGGGATTTTGATGATGACTAGGATAAGTTTAAGATGGTTTGAATGACTTGGCTATGAACGGTTGGATGATGACTAGGCTATGTTTGGGATGAAAGTGATTGGGTTTGAATGTTATTGGAAGAATGTGTGGGATGACTTGTCTTTATGTGTTTGGGTGTTTAGAGCTTGATGTGGCAATATTCAAACAAATGATTATGCATATACACACATGAATCACTCACACAAGACACATAAGCAAGTTGTTAGTTTGGAAGAATGTGATGATGGTTAAGCAAGCACGTGAAGACACTTCAACAAGTCCTAGTCAAGGCAAGGCCACTATCACAAGGAGGTTCTAGTGAAAATCTGGGGGACTGGCACCCCACGAGCATCCAGCAAGCCACTTAAGACTTTAACTAACCCTACTAGGAGTTTTAATATACACAAAGGTACACCTCCTTTCAAGTTAGCACTATATGGTGAGCGCTAATACCGATTAGACTTGGCTTTCACCTTATCGTCTAATTTTTATAGTGGACCAGATGAAAGTACCACTTGAGGTCAGTCCCTTGGGGTGAGTACCTCTTTTCCCACCAAGGCAGGCCTCTCTAAGGTTTAACAAACGAAACACAAGTAAATGTTTTTGATCTCCAAGTTCATGTTAGGACACAAGGAGAGAGCATACACATTTATTTGGTCACACTCGCATGGGGTTTATTAACCTTAGAAATTCAATGTGTGGAAGACAATGCAAGCACTTGTTTGTTTTAAAGCACAAATCCAAATGTGATGAAAGACAATGGTTTGTTTTAGTCTAATTTTTTATGTGATAGCAAACAAGTTGTTCATTTTATGCCCAAATCCAAATGTATTTGTAAACAATGATTGATTGAAATGAAAAGATGAAAGATAGAAATGAATGCACTGGATTATTTTCACTTTCCAAGCTGTTGTATATAATTGATATTGCTACTACTAAAGCTCCTTATGATCACCTACAAGATCAAAAAATGATATTATAATGCAGGCATAAAAAATAAGCTCATCAGGCAAGGAAAATTATAATTTTAGATACATAGCTGAATTAGATTTGATTATTTTGAGACATTTTTTATTCGAAAATTAAAAATCAAAGAAGAGACCCCTATTAATTTTTGGAGTGCTTTTCAAAAATGTAAAGAAATAAAAAAAATCCTTGTTTTGCGCCCAGAACTGCGGATTTATGGAAAAGCTACAGTTGGCAAATATCTAATTTTTCTGCACTATAAATGATCTCTAAAATAAATCTATAAAACATAGACCCCCCTTAGAATTTCAAGTTCCTCATTTGTAAAAATTTCTAAAAAATTTGTTGATTTGCGCCCAGAATTGCAATTTTATGAAAAAACATAAAAACATGATAACTCCCACAAAAATGGTGAAAAACTCAAAATGTTTCTGCTGTAGCTTCCTTATATCATGGACAAACTTCTTTTAAAATCTTGTAGAAAAATTCGTAGCCATTTGGAATATATGATGAAATCTTTAAAACCTAGGGTTTTGTCCAAAACATAGCGGATCTAGAACAAAAAGTTAATTAAACCTACAAAACTTGACAATGGGGGTTAGATGAATGCAAATTTTTACTACAAAAACCTACAAAATAGATCAAGCGAAGTGAGTCCCACTGGGCGTGCCAAAAATTTATATCAAAAAATTTGGATTTGCAAATGGAAATGATCAAACAATGAAATGCATAACCTAAACCCAAATCATTCAATACCTCAAAGATGCAAGATGAATTGTTCAATTGATTTGATATGTTGGTTGCTCACAATTTGACAGCATAACATTTGCATAGGATTGAGATGATAGATGGAAGATTGATAGATGGAAGATGATAATGATAGATGCAAAGGCTCTAAAGATATTTTGACAGCATAAGGATACTCCAACTCAATGCCTCCTAGAAAATTTGGTAGAATAAGGGTACTTGAGGCTCAATACATCTTGCAAATGGCTTGTGAGGGGGTTGATTTATATGAAAGGCTTGGTTCAAATAGATGGTTGAGATTAAAAAGCTAAATGATTGATGTGGACGGCTAGGATTAATTAGTTGCAAATACTAATTAGGTCCCATTAGTTGTACATGTGAAGGATTTTAAATGAGAGTTGTACTACCACACATGATTGAATGGAGAGATGGACACGTGTCAAAATGTGATGAAAGGTGAGGACTTAATTCAAATAAAATATTTGAATTAGTTGGAATATGTGTTGGAAATTAATTAAATAAATAAAATTTATTTAATTAATTGGGAAGATGATTAGGATAGGATTGGGATATGATGTGGAAATTAATTAAATAAATAAAATTTATTTAACTAACTAGAAAGTGGGATTATGAATGTGAAATTAATTAAATAAATAAAAATTTATTTAATTAATTGGCTAAGTGGGATAAGGACGGGATTAAGATGGGATTTTAATTAAATAAATAAAATTTATTTAATTAATTGGCTTAATGGGATAAGTGGGATTAAGAGTGGGATTAGGACAAAATGCTACATGATGTCTAAGATAATGTATTTGACTAGGTGTTGCAAGACATGGACAAATTTGGGACAATTTTGGGTGTCTACACTAGGATTTGACTGAGGCAAGTCCCTAAACACCATAACCCCCAAACCCCTTCTTATCTTCTTGTGTGCTAGTTACAGGAGCAAGATCTGGAAAATACAGAGCTACAGGAAGACAGGTTACAGATCAATGTTTCAGGATCCAAAGATAGTTTCAGGGAATTCACTCATCAAGGACCTGGGTGGTACTGCCCATGTCCTCCTACCCTTTTTGAATTCAGATCTGGTATTTGGGTAACATTTACAGCATCCTTCCAATTTATAGTTTATGTAGATTCCTTGAATCAGGACCTGGGTGGTCTCAAATTGGTCCTCTGACACCTTTGTTTTTAGGATATAGGTTTTATCATCTCTTTGATCACCCCTAACCTATGCAATTAGTTTCTAGATATTTGTTGTACTTTCTCTGTTATGAGCAGATCATTGTAAAACTAGGATTTCATGCATTGTTAACCTAGGGTTTGATAAAAAGGTTGAATTAAATTTGATCCATCTATAACTCAGGAGTCACAAGATTAGTAGCTAAGTCCTCCTTTACTTGGTAGTGATTTATCTCAGTCTTGTCCTTGAATTGTATATGGAAAAGGGTTTGATCTAGTTTGTGTGCTAGTTGTTGGCATTTTCCTTTTTCATATTAAACACTTCTGAAGTTCATGGACATATGAAAGTTATCAAGAAAAAGTTGTGGGTTCTTGTTGTTGATGAAAAGAGTTGTGTAGGTTGTCTATGGTGTTGTAAATGTTACATTCATTATTTCTTAATGACAAGGATTGCAAAAGATATGAAGGAAAATGTGTAAGGTTTCAAACTAGCAAAGGCACAAAAAGTTGCACTGAAGAAGCTCAGGAGAATGCTCTTATTGTTTGGAAGTTAGACAGATCCAGATGTGAAGTATGTATGCTCCTAATTTCAAAGCATAGAATTTACCATAGAAGGTTCCAGAGCTAGTACAGTGAAGACAATGGTTCATTATTGTTGCAGTTAGAAAGAGTTAGAGGAATGCTCCACATTTCTCCACATTTCTCCACATTTGAAGATGTGATGTTGCCGCTTGAAGGATTGTCAGATATAGATGAGAGGTGTGTTATATTCAAGTTTCATATGGTAAGATGTAGTGCAGAGGTTTTCCAGAGTTAGAGAGTAAGGACATATCATGTTGCTAATTAGGGATGTCAGAAGGAGAAAGTGAAAGCCACCACATTTCACTACATTATGATATTTGGTGTTGTTTGAAGGATATGTTCATAGTGATTGGATGTTTTCTCATTTCAGATTTCATATGTTTTATTTCATGATTGTGTGTTCAGAATTTGCAAAAGTTGTTGGGTTTAGTGTCTGTTTGTTTGCACCAAAAAGAAGATGCATAATTCAGAGAAAGGAATGTATGGGAATGTTCTTACAAGTCATATAATGTTTGTGAAGTGATCCGCATGATGTAATTTTGTTTCTCCAGTACCGTTTTAGGTCTAGAGCTAATGCATAGGAGGTTAAGTGTTTGTTGGTCCGACTTGCTATGCTTTTGTGATTGCACCATGTGCTTGGAAGTGTGTGCCAGTGTGGAGAGGTGTGTTCAGGTGAAATAGGTCCTAATTACATTGGATCTCTACATGACTTTGGGTGCAGACTTGTTGTGGCTGTTGCATGTTTCATGCTACACATTTCATCTTGGCCAACAAAGGAGAAAGTTTTTGAAGCTTGCAAAGGATATAAATGTAAGATCTAGTTTGTTGTGAAATGGATGAGTGTATGAGATAGTGCAAAGATGTATGTGCAAGTGTGGATGTGAGTATATGTGTGTGTAGAAGTGTGTTGAAGGAAACAGAGCTTGTTGAGCAGAAGTGTTGAAGATATATGTCAATGTGAAGGGTCTTGATGCTGCAGAGGTGATCAATCAACATAATTCTTTCAAGTTTTTTGTACAGTGGTTGTAGCCTCTTTCTATAAGTGTTGTCGCACTTTAGGGAGTTGTAGCTTCCTTTGGGTCGAAGCCCATAAAACAATGTATTAGGGATTTGTAGCTTCCATTGGGTTGTATCCCATAAAACTTGTTGTAAATCTATTTTTATTTGTGAGACTAGATTTGGATAGTAGATCCAAGTAGCTTGCTCACTGTGGTTTTTCTCTTCTAGGGTTTTCCACGTAAATCTGGTGTTATGGTTGTGTGGTTGTGTGATTGTGATTTAAATTGCTTAACTTGCTTCATTATATGTTTAAGGTAGTAGAAGTTTTTGTTGATAAATTTGATTTGGATTAAGTTTTGGCATATACTAATTCACTCCTCCTCTCAGTATATCAGAGTGTTCTAATAGTTTTGAGATCTTTCCCTCACAAATTTGATTCAAAAGTTTCTACTATTGAAGAATCCAAAGAGCTGAACACATTTACCATGGATGATCTATTTGGGTCCCTCACTACCTATGAGATGAGAAATGAAGTCCAAGGTACATCCAAAAGGGAATATGCTTTTAAAGATACAAAGAAAGAAGAAACATCTAGTCCACACAGTGAGTCTGAGGAAGAAGAAGCAAACTTTGTGAGAAAGCTAAAGAAGGGTTCAGGCAAGTATAAGGGTAAGTTACCTTTCAAATGTTTTAAATGTGGAATACATCTAAATGTCCTTTTGGAGAAAATGAAAATAGTAGCAAGAGTTTCAAAATGAGAAACTTCAAAAGGAATCTCCTTTCCAAAGAAGACTAAAGCTCTTCAGAAGAAGCAGATCACTACTCATCAGATGATGAAAGAGGAGAATCCTTATTCATGGCTATGATAGTCTCTAACATTTCTGACAAGACAATTCATGAATAAGAATATGAAGTTGATTTTGAAGGTGAAATTATTTCTTCTCTTGAAGACTTGGAATGTGTAAGGAAAGAGAACAAAGAACACAAAGCCCTAATTGAAGTCAAGACAAATGAATGCGCAAAGCTTGAGGAAGAAATATTCTCATTCAGAAAAGAATTGGAGAAAGTATATGATCACCTGGACAAAAATGTCAACTTTGGAAAAAGACCTGGTAATTCAGATGACCCTGAAGAAGCAAATCTCATTCCAGTCATGTCTCAAGGAAGAAGATATGGAAGACATTTTCATGCAAGACTGATCTTCATAAACAGGTTCAATCATGCCTTTTTTGGTTATTGTTTTATCTACAATAAATATGGTCATAAGGCTATGGAATGCAAGTATAGAATGAATAGAAGAAATTTTGTAACTAGGAATCCTCTTGCTTCACTAGTAGATATCAGTGTGACATATCATATTTACAACAATTCTAGACACATAGAAAGATGTTGCAGAAGTTGATTAGCAAGAACAGAAACTCAGGTGGCAGATATTAATGTGCAAGACAAGGAGAGTAACACTTCTAAAAGATAGGAGACAAATAATGAGGTTGAAAGTTCTATGATTGTCCGAACAACATTTCATACCTAAGGGAAAACTAGCCCCTAGGCAATAGACAGTGGATGTTCAAGCCATGTGACAGGTGATAAGAACAAATTCATCAATCTTGTAAAGTGGAATGGTGGATCAGTCAAGTTTGGAGATAATACTTCTACAAAAAATATGTGGAAAGGGCACCATAAATATTGATGGAAGATCTAAAACAAAAGATATTCTATATGTAGAAGGTCTTATGAACAATCTTCTTAGTTTAAGTCAGATGTCCAGTAAAGGATACAACTTCATATTTCATGAACAAGGATGTGAAATCAGAAGAGTAAATATTGGTAAATTAGTGGTAGAGGATTTTAGGATAGAAAACAACTTGTACAACCTAAAGGATGTTAATGAAAGAAATTTTCTTCTAGGATAGAAAAATAAATGTTGGTTGTGGTACAAAAGGATGGGACACATCAATCTTGACAATCTTGTGAAAATTAACTCCATATAAGCAGTAAGAGACATGCCAAAGATTACCAAGCCTGCAAGCACCCTATGTAAAGAATGTCAGATTGGGAAGCATACAAGGACAAGATTCAAGACTAAGAGTATTCTTCTATAGAGCCATTAGAATTGATTCATACTGATCTGTGTGGTCCTACCAAAACAAGAAGTCTCCAAGGTGAGAGGTATTTTATGTTTCTCATTGATGATTACTCTAGGATGACATGGGTTACATTTTTGAAAGAGAAATCAGAAACTTTCAGTAGGTTTAAAAGATTTTCAAGTCCAAGGTTGAAAATTAAATGAATTCTAGAATCAAGTGCCTAAGGTTTGATAGAGGTGGTAAATTCAAATCAAATGAGTTTGATGAATATCATGAAGAACATGGAATAAAGAGGCACTTACCTGCTACAAGAACTCCTCAGTAAAATGGAGTAGTGGAAAGGAAGAATAAAATAGTCCAAGAGATGGCTAGAACAATATTGAATGAAGCCAAGGTATCCGATACATATTGGAAAGAAGTAGTCCATATTGTTGTCCATATTTTTAATAGAGGACAAATAAGAGTGAACAACACTAAGACACCATATGAACTAGGGCAAGGAAGACCTGCTTCTATCAAGTACTTCATAATTTTTGGAAGCAAATGCTATATCAGAAGAGATGAGGAAAGTTTGGGAAAGTTTGACTCAAGATCTGATGAAGGATTTTTTCTTGGATATTCAACTAGAAGAAAAGCTTACATATTCTACAATAAAAGACTAAGGAAGATAGTTGAGAGTGCAAATGTTAGGGTTGATGAAGAGTCACATCCATTCACACATGAGCAAGAAGATTGTTGTTCAGATGAACCTGCTTGCACATAAGAGGAGAAAGAAGCTGAAGAAAAGGAAGAAACACAAGAGAAGACCACCAAGACTCATGCTAAGTACGTTCAAAAGAACTACTCAAAACATCAAATAATTAGAGACAAGAATGAAGGAATACAAACTAGAAGAAGATTTGCAAGGAAAAATGAATAGGTAAACCTCTCTTTGCTGTCTAAGATAGAACCTAAAACTTTTGTGGATGCTAGGATAGATGAAGGATGGATCCAGGCAATGGAAGAAGAACTAAATCAAATAGAGAAAAATTAGACTTGGGAATTGGTGCCAAGACCTGCGAACAAAAATGTGATATGAACAAAATGGGTGTTTAGAAATAAATTGAATGAAGATGGAGAAGTGGTTAGGAACAAAGAAAATTTGGTCTGCAAGGGCTATTCACAAGTGGAAGGAATTGACTTTGAGGAGATATTTTCTCCTATGGCAAGAATGGAAGCAATCAGGATGTTTCTTGCATTTGTAGTTCACAAGGACTTCAAGGTATATCAAATGGATGTCAAATCTACTTTCTTGAATGGCGACTTAGAAGAAGAAGTTTACATAGAGTAGCCTAAAGGATTTTAGTTATCAGAAGATCAGAACATGGTATTGTTGATGATGATGTTACTCACACACAAACATGAAATAAAAGTTACACAACAACCTTTATTTATCTTGAAAGATACGATGAATTCAAAGAAATCATGATCCCAAGTCTCCGTTGATTAGTTCATAATCTATTGACATTACTTAGTGGTTGATGTGTGTTGCTGTTTTCCATTTCAAGGGGCCTTACGTTGATTAGTAGATTCTATTTTCTATAACTATGCTACACAGAAAGGTTACTCTACATAGTATATTTCTTCAAATAATGTGTCTACAAGTTGATATTTGCATGATTTCTACCATTATTTGTAATTCTTTGCATGATATTTTTAACACTACATGCATTTAGCTCAAATATGCTAATGATATTTAGTTATCTACGAGATGTCAGCATATTTCTCTGTTCTGCTTATTATTTATCATGATTTGCAGTTATGGAAGTGATTTCAATGAAATTAAAATGAGAAAAAGGGTTAGAGAATGACATTCCCAAAATTACTTGACTAAGATCACTGATCCACATACATGTTCCAATACAGCAATGAAGAGAAGAAAAATAGAATCATACTTCACCAGGACATTCCACAAATCCACATGATCCAGTGCAAATATTCAAAGGAAAAGTTGACAAAAACATGCAATAATATGAAAGCACTTCTATTTGAGCATAACATTCACCATTACATATCCAGAAATCAACTTGAAGATTACGTAAAGTTTACAATCAAGATGTAATCTAAAGCTTCATCTCCATTCAGTATGCTTTAGAACAAGTACATTTACAATGATCTGAAGAAAGAACCTTGACATTTCAACAATTTAGTCCTCATTAGTCTCAGTAATCTGATCTCCTATATTAAAATGTCTCAGTCAGATTTAAAATGGTTGACCTTTCTCTTTTTACAAAGTAGAGGGGCTCAATATATAGCTCTGATTATCCCCAATACGATTCCAAAACCCTAGCTAATCAACGATCTGCATCTCAAGTGCAGCATCAATCGGTGGAAAACAAATCCCGCCAAAAATCTTTGAGCAGCATACCCATATCGAGCGTAAGGATGCCCCTTGGAAACCCTAACAGTCACCAGAATAATTGTTTCTCCTTTTAATAATATTTCTTTCCACCTGCATTTTCCTCCACATTGAAAGCCTTTACTCCCCCTGCTTCATTTGCGATCTTTTGTGATCCGATCCGCCACCTAGTCATAATATTAGATTGGCCTTAATTGTAGTAGTTAATGCGCCACCAAATCGGTCTTTAGTTGCAGTGTTGGCACCTTTAAACCCTTTGTATATCTTCATCATCAACGTGACCCACTCTGTCAGCACAGCTCTCTCAGGTCTCCTCACGACCAATCTCATTCCGACAATTGAAACTTCACTCTACCCTTCGGCAAGACTCTCCTCATCGGCCGAGTCTTCTATCGTTCTACCGATGGCCAATGACTACTTTGTTCACTTTATCTTTTTAACCGCGACAACTTCTACACCGATAAACCTGTGTACCTATAGCCAACAGACAGAAGTTAAGCATCATCATTTAATAAACTAGCAAGAAGATAAACATTACATTAAATTAGGTTGAATGTGCAAACACAAATATTAGGTTATGAATATTAAGCATCTGTGAACATCCGCATATCCAAATGCATCTACAACGTCAAAAATGGTCGGGTCAACCACCGTTGACCAAAAACATGCTATCGGGCTCTAAAATGGATTCAAAATCTTCTCACTTTGCTTTCCTACCTTTTTCCTTGTATCTCGCGAATGCATATCGTTCCTTTGTATATCACCTTGTACATCATAAACATACAAGTGCTAAATATACAAAGATTTTCCATTTTTAATTTTCTCTTCGCATCTGGCTTTGCATCTTATATATGCATCTTTCGCTTGTATATCGGGTGGTATCTTCTCTTGTATCTATCACTTGAATATTTCCTTGCATACAAGGCCCAATACATACAAACGCCTTTGTATGTCCCTTTTCAGACTTCAACTCTTTCATAGACCACATTTTACTCACTGTCGGTTCTCGGACATGTATATAATGCAGTGTATATCAGAAATACATTAAGTAATGATACATCGTGTTAACCGGATTTTAATCTTTTTTGAAATCCACCTTGTAGTCCTGTAATGTATGTCTCGAAACATACATACAAGGCGCAAAATATACAACAATTTAACCTCATTTAATAACCTTTTCAGTTCTATGGCTTGTATAAGTGCAATGCATATCGGCTTTGTATGCAAGATACATACAAAGCAAAAAGCATACAACGACTTAACTTTGGTTCATAACTTTTTCGGTTCCACGGCTTGCATGTATAGATAAAGTGTTAGCGATATGCATACAAGTAAAATGACAATGTATATAAACCCGACATACAAACAGCTTTGTATGTGCAACACGTTGTATATACAAACAAACAAACCCTTTTAACAGTGCATTTACCAAAAAACACTCATAACTTGTAAAATACAGGAAATTTTAAGATGGTTCAAAAAGTAACCCCTATTCATTTTTAACAAGGAATTCACCCATATTATGCTCTGGCACTTAATGCTATTTTTTCTCTATTTTCAACAAGGTTTGTAACATTCACTCCCCTTTTTCCCTTTACCACCAAGCAGAATAGCACACACAAGCAAAAGCAAAGGCCACAACAGGGGTCCTCATTTTGCTAAGGAGTAAAATGGGGCGTGTTGTGAACATCACAACAACTAACAACCAAACAAAATAATCAAAAATTTAAACCATTAAAGAAAATTAGATGAAATAAATTCATAATTTCCAGCTATCTTTTCTGCAAATCATTATTTAACTTGAGACTCAATGTATTCAATAAGGTGCATGAATCTTCCTTTCAGTTTAAGTGGGTGCACGTGATTAATAATCCTCATCTTGAAAATCAGTTGAGCAAACCAGTGACTGATATTAGACTATGTAGTTGATGCCATTCCCTCATAGTCAACTGGATAGAGCCTTGCTACTAGCAGGCGTCCATAGCCCCGACAAGGTTATCGTTACAATTCTCCTTAGTATAGCCCCACTGCCAACAAGCATCTATAGCCCAGGTAGAGTTGCTTAGATGGCTTAATCTGTATTTTCAGTAAAATCCATTTTATTATTTTATATATTTATTTTTTTTAGAGATTTTGTAAGATATTGCAGTTGTAACTTCATGATGCAAGGAATGGTCACTTGCTGAAATTAAGCTGAGAATTGCAATGGTAGCAAGGGTGACCTCTAATTTTTCACCTAATATCTACACTGGTATGTTCAACAAACCCGAGGATTTTAGGTGTGTCATTGTGAGAAAATTTCCTTAAATACTCAACCCACAGTTATTGAATACAAAATTTCACAAATCAAACAACTTTCTACGTTCATGATAGTCACAACAAGTTATGCATAAATTTCAAATAATTAACCTGAATGATCTAAATTTTCCATTGTTTTTAGTGGTTGTTAGTCTGCTCCTTCATACTCTAAATCAAAATAAACATCCCTGCTGAGGAAACACAAGAAAGCAAACAAAATAAACAGACTGTACAAACAACTAACCTATGAAACAAAAAAAACCTCAAAAGGCAAACAAAACCCAAGAAAAGACCCAAAGACACCTGTATTTACATACTTCCTTAGATTGTGCAAGAGCATCAAGGCATTAGTTATGGTTTTGATCCTAGCAAATTCATCTTTATATTCTGAAAAATATTCTTGTATTCTAAATTCACTATGTTTAACAAAATAACCTCTGATTATCAGTAACTGAGGAAGCTCATCATGTTCATGACATATCCATATGTACGTCTTATCTCTTGAATTTCCATAATCAAAATAATAATCAACATTATTCACTATGGAAAGGAAAGATACAACCTGGTACATCTTTGGTTCTACTGGACATGCTTGTTCATTGATAGCTGGTCTCCCGTTTAACTCTACACTTTCATTGCTTGTCTCAATGTCTGGTCTCACTTCAAATTGTAGGATGTATGGCTCTTGATGGATTATTTCTTCATCTTTATCCAACTCTGTTCCTTCATTCTGGATGTTCAGTTTATCCTTAAGTTTAGGAAACATCTCAATATTCTCTTCAATTCTCTGCACATCAACATCTAAATGAGTATCTTTATAATCATAATTTGATATACATAAATTTATCATTTCTAAATCATTTGACTGTAAAGGTGAAACAACATTCAACTGATAGGAATACTCCCCTATTTCATTTTCAAAATGACATTTGATTGGCATCTGATCATGCACAACAATTTTGAAGCTTTCTATATCTTCACCTTTCATGAATTGTTCATCAAATATTTCACATTTTGCATCTAGTATGGCATCTGGTTCCATTGTCCTACAACATTCTTGCATTTGATCATGCAATTTAAAGAAGTCAGATAGTAAATCAACATCTATTTTCTTTTCTACAACTTCCTAGGTTACTATCATAGGAACTTCATCAGCAGCAGTGCATTTAAATTGTTCCACCACCTGTTTACACTTCTTTATCTATTCATCTCTATCAAAACTACTAAACTCAGATCCAGAAACATTATCCTGACAAGTGTTTAATAATTCAATGTATTTGTCTAGTGTGTCAAGATCAATTTCATATTTATCTTTCCCCTCATCAAATCTTTCTTGATGATTGTCTGATGATGTGAAACAAGAAGCACTTTCTTCTCTATGATTTTCAAAAGACTCATACTTGCATGTTGCCTCACCCTTGTTATAAAGTGGATACTTCCAATTCTCACCATAAAATGACTCAAGGAAAGATGTTTCACTATCCTCATCAAAAGTATTAGGATCAAAATCAAAGACTTTATCCTGACAAGTGGTTTCTTCTCTACAAATTTTGAAAGATTTATACCTATAATCCCCTTTACCCATATTAGGAAGTAGAGAACTTCTATCAATCTCACCATAAAATGACTTAAGGAAAGATACTTTACTATCATTTCCTTCTAGAACTGATTTAGCTATTGTATTTTCTAACCAACCAATATTTTCTAGTGTTGTATCTGCTTGTTGCTCCAAAAGTTCTTCATTTTCCTACCAGACTTCAGCCTTGAACACATCTGGGAAAAGAATTAGTCCTCTTAAATATGAATCTATCCTAGTGAGGAAAGTTAAACAATTAATTTCATTGTGTTCCACAGACTTGTGTATCCTGCAACAACTGGATAAACCAAAGTTAGATAAACTTTAAGGATAAAGCCTCTCGTTTAAAGTTTTCTAAAAGATGAGAATATTAACCTAGAAATTGTCCTCGTATGAGTCCATTGAAAATGACACCCTGCTTCCAACTTTTTTAGATTTTAAAATTTCATGAGATCTAACATATCTCAGAATAAAACTTGAAAGCTCAGAAAATCAAACGAATCTTTGAAACTTTGAACTAGATCTTAGCAAAGATGCAATCAAAACCTCTCAGACAAGAGATATTTGTAGTCATCAACCTCAAATGATAAAATATTTATGTAATATTTGCATAAATCCATAGATTCCTTGTTCAGGCCCTCCTTCTAGCACTAATTCTATGTTGATGATGATGTTACTCACACACAAACATGAAATAAAAGTTACATAACAACCTTTATTTATCTTGAAAGATACAATGAATTCAAAGAATTCATGATCCCAAGTCTCCATTGATTAGTTCATAATCTACTAACATTACTCAGTGGTTGATGTGTGTTGTTGTTTTCCATTTCAAGGGGCCTTACGTTGATCAGTAGATTCTATTTTCTGCAACTATTCTACACAAAAAGGTTACTCTACAAAGTATATTTCTTTAAATAATGTGTCTATAGGTTGATATTTGCATGATTTCTACCATTATTTGTAATTCTTTGCATGATATTTTTAACACTACATGCATTTAGCTCAAATATGCTAATGATCTTTAGTTATCTCTGAGATGTCAGCATATTTCTCTGTTCTACTTATTATTTATCATGATTTACAGTTATGGAAGTGATTTCAATGAAATTAAAATGAGAAAAAGGGTTAGAGAATGAGATTCCCAAAATCACTTGACTAAGATCACTAATCCACATACATGTTCCGATACAGCAATGAAGAGAAGAAAAATAGAATCATACTTCACCAGGACATTCCACAAATCCGTATGATCCAATGCAAATCTTCAAAGGAAAAGTTGACAACAACATGCAATAATATGAAAGCGCTTCTATTTGAACACAACATTCACCATTACATATCTAGAAATCAACTTGAAGATTACGTAAAGTTTACAATCAAGATGTAATCTGAAGCTTCATCTCCATTCAGTATGCTTTAGAACAAGTACATTTACAATGATCTAAAGAAAGAACCTTGACATTTCAACAATTCAGTCCTCATTAGTCTCAGTAATCCGATCTCCTATATTAAAATGTCTCAATCAAATTTAAAATGGTTGACCTCCCTCTTTTTACAAAGTAGAGGGGCTCAATATATAGCTCTGATTATCCCCAATATGGTTCCAAAACCCTAGCTAATCAACGTTCTGCATCTCAAGTGCAGCATTAATCGGTGGAAAATAAATCCCACCAAAAATCTTTGAGCAGCATACCCATATCGAGCGTAAGGATGCCCCTTGGAAACCCTAATAGTCACCAGAGTAACTGTTGCTCCTTTTAATAATATTTCTTTCTGCCTACATTTTCCTCTGCATTGAAAGCCTTTACTCCCCCTACTTCATTTGTGATCTCTTGTGATCTGATCTGCCACTTGGTCAGAATGTTAGATTGGCCTTAATTGTAGTACTTAATGCACCAACTCGGTCTTCAGTTGTAGTGTTGGCACCTTTAAACCCTTTGTATATCTTCATCATCAGCGTGACCCACTCTGTCGGTGCAACTCTCTCAAGTCTCCCCGCGACCAATCTCATTCTAACAATCAGAACTTCACTCTACCCTTCAGCAAGACTCTCCTTGTCGGCCGAGTCTTCTATCGTTCTGCTGATGGTTGATGACTACTTTGTTCACTTTATCTTTTTAACCGCGATGGCTTCTACACCAATAAACCTGCGTACATGTACCCAACAGACAAAAGTTAAGCATCATCATTTAATAAACTAGCAGGAAGATAAACATTACATTAAATCAGGTTGAATGTGCAAACACAGATATTAGGTTATGAATATTAAGCATCTGTGAACATCCGCATATCCAAATGCATATACAACGTCAAAAATGGTCGGGTCAACCACCGTTGACCAAAAACATGCTATCGGGCTCTAAAATGGATTTAAAATCCTCTCGCTTTGTTTTCCTACCTTTTTCCTTGTATCTCGCGAATGCATATCGTTCCTTTGTATATCAGCTTGTACATCGTAAACATACAAGTGCTAAATATACAAAGACTTTTCCATTTTTAATTTTCTCTTTGCATCCGGCTTTGCATCTTGTATATGCATCTTTCACTTGTATATTGGGTGGTATCTTCTCTTGTATCTATCTCTTGTATATTTCCTTGCATACAAGGCCCAATACATACAAACACCTTTGTATGTCCCTTTTCGGACTTCAACTCTTTCATAGACCACATTTTACTCACTACCGGTTCTGGGACATGTATATAATGCAATGTATATTGGATATACATTAAGTAATGATACATCGCGTTAACTAGATTTTAGTCTTTTTTGAAATCTGCCTTGTATGTTCTGTAATGTATGTCTCGAAACATATATACAAGGTGTGAAATATACAACAATTTAACCTCATTTAATAACCTTTTCAGTTTCGTGGCTTGTATAACTGCAATGCATATTGGCTTTGTATGCAAGATACATAAAAAGCAAAAAGCATACAACAACTTAACCTTGGTTCATAACTTTTTCGGTTCCGCGGCTTGCATGTATAGATAAAGTGTTAGCAATATGCATACAAGTAAAATGACAATGTATATAAACCCGACATACAAATAGCTTTGTATGTGCAACATACAAATAGCTTTGTATGTGCAACATACAAATAGTATTATATGTGCAACATACAACGACCTGACATACAAACAGCTTTGTATGTGTAACACGTTGTATATACAAACGACTTTGTATATACAAACAAACAAACCCTTTTAACAATGCATTTACCAAAAAACACTCATAACTTGCAAAATACAGGGAATTTTAAGATGGTTCAAAAAGCAACCCCTATTCATTTTTAACAAGGAATTCATCCATATTATGCTCTGGCACTTAATGCTACTTTTTCTCTATTTTCAATAAGGTTTCTAACATTCACTCCCCTTATTCCCTTTACCACCAAGCAGAACAACACACACAAGCAAAAGCAAAAGCCACAGCAGGGGTCCTCATTTTGCTAAGGAGTAAAATGGGGCATGTCGTGAACATCACAATAGGTATGCAGACTTAAGAATGCTTTATTTGGTCTCAAACAAGCCCCTAGGGCTTGGTATGCAAGGTTGGACAAGTATTTACTCCAACAGGTCTTCAAGAAAGGTACAACAGATAGAAAACTATATATCAAAATTGAGAATGAGCAAATATTAATAGTGGTAGTATATGTTGATGATATTATCTTTGGTGGCAATGATGAAATGTGTAAGAAGTTTGTAGAGGAGATATAGAAGGAATTTTAAATGTCTATGATAGGTGAGCTATCATTCTTTCTTGGAATTCAAATCACTCAATCAGATGAAGGTATCTTCATTTCACAACCAAAGTATGTCAAGGAGATGCTAAAAAAGTTTGGTATGGAAGACTGCAAACTAGTGAGTTCTCCTATGGTAACATGTTGTCATTTGAGTAAAGATGATGAGTCACCTCAGGTTGATCATACTCTATATAGGTCTATGATTGGGGGCCTATTGTACTTAATAACATTAAGGCCTGACATTATGCAAGCTATCTGTATGGTTGCAAGGTTTCAAGATGATCCAAAAGAAACACAAGTGAAGGCATTCAAAATAATTTTTTGATATTTTAAGTGCACTCTAGATATTGTACTATGGTATCAAAAAGGTAATGTTTTTTCCCTGAGTACATACTAATTCAGATTAGGCTGGCAATGTTGATGATAGGCAAAGTACCAGTGGTGGAGCTTTCTTTTTGGCAGACAAGTTGGTCTCATGGTTTAGAAAAAAATAGATTCATTTTCTTTATCAACAATAGATAGAGAGTATATTGCTGTAACATCCTGATGCACTCAAGTGTTGTGGATGAAGAAAACATTGAAGGATATCAAGGTAATGTATGATGAGCCCATTCCTATCCTATGTGACAATACAAGTGACATAAATATTTCAAAGAATCTAGTGATGCACTCTAGAACCAAGCACATATCCATCAAGTATCACTTTTTGAGAGAAAAGGTTGCAAATCAAGAAGTAAAATTAGAATATGTACCCACAAAGGATCAGGTTGCATACCTCTTTACAAAAGCACTTTCTAAGAATATACTTTATCTCAGGAAGAAGTTAGGGGTTGTTGCCCCTCCTTCTAACTAGATGTACAGATGATGCATCTATCCAGGGGGAGTAGTTCAGGGCATAATTATTATCCCTAGATTGATGGTGGCTACTTCTCAGGGGGAGAAGGTAGATAACAGACTATGAAGGATGACAAGGATTACATAGATAGGGGGAGCTTGTATGCTTCTTTTATTATAGAGGAAGACCATTGGCCCTTTGCCCTTGATGTCAAATGGGGAGAAATATGTGTATATTAGGTTAGTGTTGCCATTTATGACAAAGGGGGAGACTGTTGCATATGTTGTCATTGATGTCAAAAGAATGGTATTCATTGATGTTAAGGAATTAGTGATTAGCGGTGGTGTAATGTGGAAAGCATAGTGATAATTAGAGGAGCAGACAAACGAGTGATGATCAGAGGTGTTGTGATGGTGATGACAGACATGAGAATGTTGTTGAATCAGTATCATCTATACACAGTTGTACCTTATTTTTTGATATACATGGATAGGCGAAATTTGTCAAGTTGAAAGACATGCTAACTTGAAGAAGTTGTGGCTTCTTGTTTTTGATGAAAATAGTTATGATTATTGTCTATCGTGTTGTGAATGCTGCATTCATTGCCTCTTGATGAAAAGCATTGCATGAGATATGAAAGAAAATGTATAAGGTTTGAAACTATTAAAGGCACAGGGACTTGTACTGAAGGAGCTTAGAAGAATGTACTACATTCTACCATAGATGAAGATATAGCCTTGTAGTTTGGAGGTTAGACAGAGACAATTATGAAGTATGCATGATCCTAGTTTCAAAGCATAAAAGTTAATGCAGATCTTTTTAGAGCTAGCAGAGTGAAGACAATGGAGGTACAATGTTGTTGCACTCTCAGAGGTACAAAAGAATGCTCCACATTTCTCCACACTTGAAGCTATGACCTTGTGGTTTGGAGGATAGATAAAGATAGACAAGAGGTATGCATGTTTCACATTTCAAAGGATACAAAGTACTGCAATTTTTCCAGGGTCTTCTGAGAAAGAACAAGTCAGGTTTATGTTTAAGGTTATCAGAGATAGAATAGAAAGTCACCGCATTTCACCACACTTTGAATTTTGGTTTTTCTATTTGAAAGATACGTTCATAAGGTTAGTATTTATTCTTAGTTTAGATCTTAAGTGTTGTAGAGTATCACAAGTATGTTTTTCAATGTTCTATATCAAGACTATGTAACTAGACTATGTAAGGGATATCAACATTAGTGTTTGATTGATTGCACCAACAAGAAGAAGCATAAAGTAGAGAAAGGAATGTATAAGAAGGTTTTTGAAGTCAGATTGTGTTCATGGTATGAACCGCATGATGATGTCTCTCTTCTCTGGTACCACATTGGGTCTAGAGCTAATGTAATGAAAGATAAGTGTTTACATTGCCGACATGGTATACTTAAGTGATTGCACCATGTGTGTGGAAGTATGCGCTAGCATAGAAATGTGTGTAAAGGTAAATTGGGTCTAGTAGACCTCTTGGCATGAACTGCATAACGATATTTAATTCCTACTTTACCGCAGATGATTTGGGAGCTGACATGTTAG
The DNA here is from genome assembly GCA_027924645.1 of Cunninghamia lanceolata. Classification (NCBI taxonomy): domain Eukaryota; kingdom Viridiplantae; phylum Streptophyta; class Pinopsida; order Cupressales; family Cupressaceae; genus Cunninghamia; species Cunninghamia lanceolata. The sequence continues at coordinate 1,672,195 of BSBN01001396.1, read as the reverse complement.
GCTAGTTACATGTTTCATTAAGGCTGACAAAGGTGAAGTTTTGAAGTATTGCAGAGCATATAAATGAAAGATCAAGATTATTGCAAGGTGGAGAATGTGTGAGAGATTGTGAGTGTGTGAGAATAAGTGTATGTGTATGTGAAAAAGATAAATGATCTAGAAGTTGAGAAGTAACTCTGGAGACTATGATGCATCATTCATAATAGAGTCAAAGTGTATTGCAGAGGTGTTTTGAACATAGATGTTTTTAGCAGAGGTGATAGAGCGGGGGTGTTGAAGCATCAGAATTAGTCAAGTGTTTTGGTATAGAGTTTGGAGCCTCTCCTTGTAAGTGTTGTAGCATTTTAGGGATTTGTAGCTTCCTTTGGGTTGGAGCCCATAAAACTGTGCTTCAGGGGGTTGTAGCTTCCTTTAGGTTGGAGCCTATAAAACTGTGTATTAGGGAGTTGTAGATTCCTTTGGGTTGGAGCCCATAAAACTTTGTATCAAGGAGTTGGAGTTTCCTTTGGGTTGGTGCTATTGGAGTATGGAAGACACTGAGAGGGGGGGTGAATCAGTGTCTTATAAAACAAACTTGTTTTTGGCAACCATGAACTTTAACCTTTTTATAATGAAAACAAGACATTAATGGATTATAACAACTTGTACACATGAAAGAACAAAACAACTGTTGATGAATTGTGATGAACCATCAAAACCAATTTATGAACATCATATTAATATTTGTTGAATCATGATTGTAGGACTGACAACAAAAGAGGCAATTTTATAACTTTCATTGGACTATGATAATCATGCATTTGTACTAACTTAAAATAAGCACCATGTCAACAATAATATGCAATAGTTAAATTATGAAACAATGAACATAAACTCATGAATAGAGCAACATAATCACAAGCAAACATAACACAAAGATTTGAGGAGCGGAAAACCCTCTAGGGATGAAAAACCACTCCAAAAAATGCCTCATTGGCTTAATCATCAAAAACACCAATTACAGAGCCTCACTGGCCTTTATGTCTCACTAACTACACAATACCTCACTGGCAACATAAGCCTCACTAGAAACATAAGCCTCACTGGGAACACAAGCCTCACTGGCAACACAAGCCTCACTAGCAATACATCAACCTCACTAGCATTAGGTCATCTGTGTCTCACTGACATGACCTTGAAGAACCAAAGAAAAAATATACAATATAGAGGGTTTCTCTCTTTCACTACAGCTCAGTTCTTGATCATCTCATTGAATTTGGAGACCTCAAGAATCACATAACCAAAATTGTGCACATTAACTCAGAAATGTTTTGCATTGTAACACACTGGTATTGTCTCAATGATAGTGTAAGATACAATATCATCAACACCATATCAGATGTTTACAATACATGTTATTTTATATATTTTCACAAAATTGTCTTTCTCTCATGAAACAATTTTTGTCTATAACTGAACCTCTTCAACTGTCTCAGGTAGTTTGTAACTGCACAGGTGACTATGATAGATGTATGGTCGGATAGATCCATGAAGACCAATATACAATGCATTTGAAGTAAATTATAACCCATAGTTTGAGTCTTGTAACATAAAGTTTTTAACCATATATCAAAAACTATTTAATAAACTAAAGAATGCTTTGAGAAACTGTAATTACCAAAATAAATTGTCAATAAACTGCCTTCATGCTCATGAGAAACCCTAACCATGAGTAACAATAACTGTTAAACTCTTCATCAAAAACTATCAAACCCTAACACAATGTATGCAATAACAACCCTTTAATCATAGTCTTTCATACTTCTTAACCGTATTTCTTTAACGAAAACCTTCAACTATGTTTGCATTCATTTATCTAGTAAACTCTTTTTGTTTTTGTTAATGAAAATGCCAACAAAGCAAAAAACCTTAACTGAATCTTCATAAGAATGAAATACAAAAATAGAAACAACAACACTTGATAATTTTTATGCCATAGGAAGAAGAAAAACTATCGAGTGACTTTGTATAACTATCAAGCTGCATAGTTGACCGAGCACGAGCATTGTCACTTCATAAAATCTCCATCATAACTAGAACCTTACTAAATGTTTCATGTTTTATCATCATTGCCATCAAAATGTCAAACCCTAGCTTGGTGAGAGCTCATATCAAAAGTTTGCACTTTATGAAATGAAACCTTAACAAAGCTTTTTGCCCAAGATAAATCATGTAACCTGTGATCCTGGTGAGCCCTAAGTGGCCCGGTAGAAAACAACAACAATTTTGAACCTTTTACCTATTGCAAATGCCGAAACCTGCTCAGTAGGTAAAAAATCAATAGAAGACCAATAAACACATGTATATTTTTGTTTATTAGATGCTCTAGGTACTCAATGATAGATAATGAAGACTCTTTTAATAAATACAAACATTTCCTTGTATGATGACAAATGAAGACCTTAAGACATTCTCATGTCTTTTATTGGCACAAAAAATATAAACTTTGATCACCAAAAGAATATCTCATAAGTGACTCAAATCCCCTTTAATACCTTGAACTATGATTGTATTACTTCATATTACAAATTGAAACAAGTAACAAAAAGAAAACTTTAATATGAAGAAGTCCATAGTAATGCCAACTGTATACCAAGGCAACCAAGATTGCCAGTACGAATCATATTAAACTGTCCTGTCATCATGAAAATGTAACATGATACCATATGAGCCATCAGTAGAACTATTATGCAATTGTGTCAATGCAACCGTGTCATCAAGATACCACATATGCAACTGTTTATCATGACATCTATGTAACATAATGTCATATGCCATATGCCATAGAAGATAAACCATCAGAGCCCATAGAGATAAACCATCATATGCCACAAGAGATCATGAGCACACCAAGAATCAAGTGTATATTAACTGAGATGACATCAAAAATCAAGTGCGTATTCAAATGTATATCAACTGAGATGAACCCATTTGTCAAACTGTATCATTGTATCAACTGAGATGAACCATGAACCATGAGAGTGTGGATTGTAATCAAGGACAACAAAAGGACAACAAATGGAGAGGAGAACAACAAACTCCCCCTTTGTCCTTGAGGGCAAAACACAACTCTCATTCTCCTCCTTTTTGCATCAAAGACAAAGGGAGAAAGGAGTGTGCCAATGCCTCAAATAGAGATCAAAATGTAAAAACCATCATGCTATAGAAATGAGAAGCAAAAATAGAAACTGTAAACCATACCATGATTGTCCCATGGAGCATAAATGTCTAGAATACCTGAAATTCAACTGCACTGTCAGTACCATAGAAAGGAGCATAAAAATGAGCATTTATCAAAACAAGGATAACAACTAAAGATGTCAAGCAAAACCAAAGACAAGAGAACTATCATCTAAGGAGAACACCACTGTCACCAACATCAAAAATGCTATATCAATGATCAAGAAACATCATGAAATGAAGACATCAAGAGAACAATATCATCATGCAAAAGAATAGTACAACAAACTCCATTTTGCACTACACATTGTTGCATTGAAATCTTTGAATGCTAAAGCTCAAGAAATGAATAATCATTGTGAACAAAATGTTAAACACTGATATCACTGTGATAGCCAACACTAACTCCAACATTGGCAGGGATTAACCATAACAGTTGACAACCAAAAACAAATGTATAGAAACCAACCACTGAAACTTGTACCAAAGTCTTTTTCAGACCTAGACTGTCAAGAACAAGGTAGAATAAGCACACAAAAAAATTCATTGTACACATGCTATCATCTTAAGTACTCCTCCACCTAAACATAGTCTAGAAGTCATAATACCATCTCTTTCAAATAAATCTGCAGCATATCGCCTTGCACAATGCTTCATAGTCACATTAGGGTGCTAAGAAGCTCCCCCTAAGATCAAAGCTTTCTACAACTTCCCTTTGACCTTAAAGGCCTCAACAATTACTACACTTGCTTCAAGAGATGCTTAAAGTACTGGTTTGTGTCAACTTATCACTAAGAGACACACTATCCATCAATATTATCAACATGAAACATTAGAACAAAAAGAAACTGTACTATCCAAATGACAATCAGAAAGCACATCCTTACTGCATAAAGCTGTCATACACCAATAAAATAGAACTTTCACCAAACATCAAAAGAATCATAGACATATTATTACTAAACTGCAAAGGTAGAACTATGAACTCAATGCAGCCAACAAACCACAGGTATATAATATGATGCTTGAATTGCACCCTGAGAACACACATGAAAGATTTAGTTAAGAGAAATATGAGGAAGAATATCCAATCTCTCCCTCGACTAACCAACCATTTTCATGCATTTGGTTTCTTGCAAAATATAAATATTTCCTTGAGTTCTTAATCCTACTATAACAATTTCACCTATGTTCTTTCTAATTTCACACCCAAGAGCATCAAAAAGAATATAAAAGCCTTGATCACAGATTTGAGTTACACTTAAAAGATTATATTTGAGCCCCTTTGCATAGTACACATCATGTAAAGGTAAATCATCATCCAAAGAAATAGTACCTTTTCCTATGATCTGAATACAATCACCATTTCCAAACCATACCAAGCCACAATCACAATATTCAAATTTGATGAAGTTGTGTATATCACCCATCATGTGGTGAGAGCATCCACTATCTAAAACCCACACATTGCTTACTTTGACATGTAAAGTTGTTTGATCAAGAATACCTTCTGTCTTTTTATCAACCTTCTTTGGTTTCCAAATCAACTTTGTTTTAGCAACATTAAAAGATGTTTTGGAAAAAATATTTGATTTGTTTTGTTGAACATCATGGTTGGATCTGTAACTATTTACTACATACATGAGATTTTTCAGTATGTGAGTTTGAATTCCTTTTAGACATAATTGTTTTCATAAACAAGATTTCTTCTCCTTCTTCAGGAGATTCCTCTGAGTAACTATCTGTCACATCAGCAAACAAACTTCTCTTTTTGAAACCATCTTTCCCTTTAAAATTATAATGTTTTTTCTTTCTCAATTTTCTATTATTTTCTTCATCACTCTCAAGTTCTTTATTAGGGCATTGAGTAGCATAATTTCCAATCTTTCCACAATTGAAACACTTAGAGGGTAATTTCCCTTGATATATACTTAAACCTCTTCTTAGTTTGCTTACTAAAACAAACTCATCTTCATTCACTTTTTCAGACTCAGAAACAGTTTTGAAAGTAGTTTCTTTGTTAGAATTGTCATTGATCTTTCTCACTTCATATGCAGTAAAAATTCCATGAAGAGCATCTATAGTTAATTTCTTCATGTCTCTTTCTTCAACAACAGAAGTCTTAGAATCATATTTAGGAGACAAGGTTCATAACACCTTTTTAACAATAGTTACCTCTTCTATTTTTTCGCCTAAACCTCTCATAGTGTTTACAGTTTCTTGGACTCTTTGAAGGTAATCAGCTACCTTCTCTTCATCTGTCATTCTTAAGCCTTCAAACTTGTTTCTCAAAGCCTGAAGTTTTACTTCTTTTATATCCTCATCACCCTCATAGATGTTTGACAATTTTTCCCATATGGAATTAGCTATTTTGCATTCCATGACCTTAACTAAGACATCATTGGACAAACCACAACAGATGGCATTTACAGCCTTTGCATCACAATCATATGCTATTCTCTCATTAGCAATAGATGGTGTATCTGCACCAGAATAACCAATTTTAATAGCATTCTAGACATCAAAGCCTAAAGACTTTATGTGACGAGTCATTCTATACTTCCAGAAAGTATAATCAGTACCATGAAACAATGGTGCTCTGAAAGTAGAAAGACCTTCCTGGGATGACATGGTATGTACTCCACCAAGAATCCCTTAGGTTGGTTAAACCTTTTAGACAAGGATCTGGCTCTGATACCACTTGTTGGAGTATGGAAGACACTGAGAGGGGGGGTGAATCAGTGTCTTATAAAACATACTTATTTTTGGCAACCATGAACTTTATCAAACTATGAACTTCAACCTTTTATAATTAAAACAAGACATTAATGGATTATCACAACTTGTGCACATGAAAGAATAAGATAGTTGTTGATGAATTGTGATTAACCATCAAAACCAATTTATGAACATCATATTAATATTTGCTGAATCATGACTGTAGAACTGACAACAAAAGAGGTAGTTTTATAACTTTCATTGGACTGTGATAATCATGCATTTGTACTGACTTAAAATGAGCACCATGTCAACAATAATATGCAACAGTTAAACTATGAAACAATGAACATAAACTCATCTATAGAGCAACATAATCACAAGTGACCATAACATAAAGATTTGATGAGTGGAAAACCCTCTAGGGATGAAAAACCACTCCATAAAATGCCTCACTGGCTTAATCATCAAAAACACCAATTATACAGCCTCATTGGCCTTTATGTCTCATTGACTACACAATGCCTCACTAGCAACATAAGCCTCACTGGCAATACATCGGCCTCACTGGCATTAGGTCATCTGTGTCTCACTGACATGACCTTCAAGAACCAAAGAAAAAATATACAATACAGAGGGTTTCTCTGTTTCACTACAGCTCAGTTCTTGATCGTCTCATTAAATTTGGAGACCTCAAGAATCACATAACCAAAACTATGCACATTAACTCAAAAATGTTTTTCATTATAACACACTAGTATTGTCTCGATGATAGTGTAAGATACAATATCATCAACACCATATCAGATGTTTACAATATATGTCATTTTATATATCTTCACAAACCCTTCTTTCTCTCATGAAACATTTTATGTCTGTAACAAAACCTCTTCAGCTGTCTCAGGTAGTTTGTAACTGCACAGGTAACTATGATAGATGTATGGTCAGATAGATCCATGAAGACTAATATACAATTCATTTGAAGTAAAGTTTAACCCATAGTTTGAGTCTTGTAACATAAAGTTTTTAACCATATATCAAAAACTATTTAATAAACTAAAGAATGCTTTGAGAAATTGTAACTACCAAAATAGATTGTCAATAAACTACCTTCATGCCATTGAGAAACCCTAACCATGAGTAACAATAATTGTTATTTAAAACCTTCATAAAAAATTGTCAAACCCTAACCCAATGTATGTAATAGCAACCCTTTAATCACATTCTTTCATACTTCTTAACTGTATTTCTTTAACGAAAACCTTCAACTATGTTTGCATTCATTTATCTGGTAAACCCTTTTTGTTTTTGTTAATGAAAATACCAACAAATCAAAAAACCTTAACTGAATCTTCATAAGAATGAAATACAAAAATAGAAACAACAACACCTGATAATTTTTATGCCACGGGAAGAAGAAAAACTATCGAGTGACTTTGTATAACTATTAAGCTGCACAGTTGACTGAGCACGAGCATTGTCACTTCATAAAATCTCCATCATAACCAAAACCTTACTAAATGTTTCATGTTTTATCATCATTGCCATCAAAATGTCAAACCCTAGCTTGGTGAGAGCTCATATCAAAAGTTTGCACTTTACGAAATGAAACCTATACAAAACTTTTTGGCCAAGATAAATCATGTAACCTGTGATCCTAGTGAGCCCTAAGTGGCCCAGTAGAAAACAACAACAATTTTGAACCTTTTACCTATTACAAATATTGAAACTTGTCTAGCAATTAAAAACTCAATAGAAGCCCAATAAACACATATATTTTTGTTTATTAGATGCTCTAGGTACTCAATAATAGCTGATGAAGACCCTTTTAATAAATACAAACATTTCCTTGTATGATCACAAATGAAGACCTTAAGACATTCTCATGTCTCTTATTGGCACAAAAAATATAACCTTTGATCACCAAAAGAATATCTCATAAGTGACTCAAATCCCCTTTAAGACCTTCAATTGTGATTGCATTACTTCATATTACAAATTGAAACAAGTAACAAAAAGAAAACTTTCATATGAAGAAGTCCACAGTAATGCCAACTGTATACCAAGGCAACCAAGATTGCCAGTGCCAATCATATTAAACTATCCTGCCATCATGAAAATGGTACCATATGAGCCATCAGTAGAACTGTTATGCAACTGTGTAACATGACATCTATGTAACATAATATCATATACCATATGCCACAAAAGATAAACCATCATAGCCCATAGAGATAAACCACCATATGCCACAAGAGATCATGAGCACATCAAGAATCAAGTGAATATCAACTGAGATGACATCAAAAATCAAGTGCATTTTCAAATGTATATCAACTGAGATGAACCCATTTGTCAAACTGTATCACTGTATCAACTGAGATGAACCATGAACCATGAGAGTGTGGATTGTCATCAAGGACAACTAGAGAGGAGAACAACAGGTGCCTATAAAAGTTATTGTAAATCTAAACTTTTATTTGTGAGGTTGGATTTGGACAGTAGATCCAAGTAGCTTGCTCACCGTGGTTTTTCCCATCCTGGGTTTCCACGTAAATCTAGTGTTATGTGCTTTTGTGCTCTTTTGTTTCTCATGGTTTAAATACTTACATTTGACTGAATGCTTTTAAAAGGAAAAATTTTGATTAAGTACTAATTCACCCCCCCTCTCAGTACTTCTATATGTTCAACAAATGAGATAGCATTTATAAATGCCAAAAAGTGAAGGAGTATAGGGAGGAGAGAATGAAGTCAAAATGACATAAGAAGGGAACGGGAATGAAGTGATCAATATGGAGAAAGAGGATACCAAGTTGCTAGTAATGTAAAATAGAGCTCTAGTGCAAATACCATATTGAATTTAATGAAAAGAAAAATACACTTGAAACTTGCTAAAGCTCGTTGGATCAAGTTGAGAGAGAATATTGTGTAATTGGACCACCATGGCCTTATCACTCTCACAATATATTTCCTTGAGCTATCTTCTATGCATGTCTCCAATTAATTGATACAAAACTTTAACTCCCTTGAGATGTAGTGGCCAACAACACCAAAGGTTGTAGCAAAACTATTTTAAAACTTTATTAGCTTCTTTGAATCTATTCTTCAACACTCTGCCCCCCCTAGAAGTTATCCATAATTCTATGGTCTTCAGCAATTCAACCCTATCATGCTCCCACACTACCACTAGGAATGGCCATGCTTGAAAAAGATGCTAATTAAGTGGTACCATTTATCATCCTTTGATTTGTCATATATTTAATGAATAATAAGGTATTATGTTACCATCATCTATACAATGTAGGTAGTAAGAGGTCATGCTCCAAAGAGGGCCCAAAAAATTCTACTCAAAGATCTTCCAATCCTAAATGCCCTTGCAAGGGAATGGTATTCCCTTAAGATGTAGCAAGGCCGCTTTCAAGATTCTTCAAGTTGAGTTTCTTTTAGAACTAGTGAGCTTCTACCACAAATCACACTCAAACTACTCTATTAAATTCCTTGAAATATTAGATTTGAAGGTTTAAAAATATATAACTAATAATAGCATTTAATGTCATAAAAAATGTGCTTCCGAAAGAGATATAAAGTAATATCTGTCTTTTAAAGTTATTTTATTCAAAACGTTCATAAACTTTTTAGCTGAAGTAGTCATATTTTCCATCCAGAACGTTGCTCTCTTGTATATAGCAGGATAATAAATTCCACTTTTTGTCGGTTGAATGACAGTCTCAAAAACGACGTTTGCATAATCAAATTATAGTGATGAATCTGTGCAAAGAATCAAAGGTTGCAGGGATGATTACGCAACACAACATAAATCAATGAGCAGCTATTGTTGAAATTTGTGAAGGGGAAACCATCAAATTCAAGCCAGAATGGAGTTTACTAATAGAACAATTTAACGTGTCATTGATTAGTGGCAAACATGAAAGCCATTGATGGGTCATCAAAGCTGTAATGGAGTTCCATTTAAAACAATTTCTACTGATATTAGTTGATGGAAAACTAATAGCTATTTTATGGAATCTAGCTATGTACTGTGGGCTAACTTATCAAGATTTTAAGATATATATGTTTCCTAACATGGAACACGATGACCCGAGTGGGAATCTTTTTCTTTTTGGAGATTGTGAGAACAATAGAAATCCATGAAAGTGAATGCTCTGTAAAAACAATATATATATATATATAATTGGGTGAATATTATAAGAAAATAGGAAGAAGTAGATTTAAATTACATGTGTTATTGTTTGTTGAAGAGATTTTTTTTTTTTTTTTTAAATGGTGGGGGGTTGGGGTAGTAAATATTTTTGATGAAAAAAAGTTGAAATTGTGTATTTAGATTTATGTATTTGAAGGTATCATTCTAGGAAAGTTTTCACATAAATATTAGAAATCACAAAAAGTATCTAAAGAATATGAGTATTTGTCCTCTCACAAGAATTAGGTAGGAGTCTCCATATGTTAGCATTGAGTATCAACAATAATCAACAATCAACAATCACATTCATTGGCGAAGCTCACTACAAAGGCATATGTCAAAAACAATCGTTCAACTATTTATATCAAACATTAATAACATTTAGTGATAATCTCTTCAGCATTCATTGCCACCACTTACATCGGCACTCATGGCTACCCTTATATCTTCTTACTATTGTAAACTCAACCAAGGGGCCTAACTAAGGTTTAAGAAAGTTTCACATTTCAACACTCTCATAGTAGGCTCTCAATGATGCTCTTTACCACTACACTATTTTTCCTACACTAGATATACATTGGGTAAATATTTTTTGTAGGTATCAAAGATTTGTTTCTATATTGAACAAAAACATACCATTAGGAGAGAATCACATAAATTGGACTAGATTGTAGATGTGGAATTATCCTAGGCCCTCAAATTATCATGTCTTAGTCATCATAGGTCTCTAATACCATATTTTGAACTTATTGAGTTTCTATCACAGCATTACAATAATAAATGTTTGCATTACGTAGATTTCAAGGTAAGCTCTAATTCACTTTCAATTTCATTTGAACACGTCTATTTTTTAACTTAGCTAAGGGTGGAAACATAAATGTGTGTTCCACTTTTTTGCCTAAGTGAGACACTTAAATCAACACTCAACCAAATTTCTATTTTATGTCACTTGTAACAAGAAAATTGTTAAGAATTTGAAGATGATGTGAGCTAATAACTTTTGAGATTCTTTATATAGATTTTAAATGTGTTTTTTTTTTTTAATTTTAAAAAATAATGTGACTCATTTCTTAAACATTTGTTAATAACTTATTTCTTATACTTTATAGTATTTTTAATGAGTGATATTTTCCTGTCCAACTTAACGTTCATTTTAGAAATAAGATCAATCCATAATTTCTTCATTATAGATCCTTGAGACTAATATCTAGTGTATGCATATTTTTTGTAATTTTTTATTGCATATTTTATTTATTATTAATTTTGTAATTTAGATTAATTATAATCTAGAGTAATATTTTCCCATCCAACATAACTCTTTTTGTATATATCCAAACTAATTTATTTCATTTTTGTTGAGACAATACAAAGTGTGGTCATATTTTTTTAAAGTTTGTTTTATTTTTTTTCCATGAGTGTCGAACAAAGACCTTTATGTTTAAATGACTAGTTGCTTTGCCAAGGTATAGACATGGCTCCACACATCCATTTTTGGTAGAAACCTATGTTATTGGCTCCACACATCCATGTTTGGTAAAAACCTATGTTTGTTAAAATGCACCAGACAACTAAGAGGGGGGGTGAATCAGTTGTCCCTAAAACTTTGAACACTTATAAACATCAAACACTCATTTATTGTTATTCAGATTTAACCATGAAAGCATGAAATAAGAAGCTCAACACTAACACAATCAACACATGAGACACCAGATTTTTTACATGGAAAACCCTATAAGGGAAAAACCACAGTGGGTGTTAGCCCACAAAGATATATATGTTATAGCAATACTAAAAAATAGAGGCTCACTACACAAAATGTTCACTGCAAAAGTCGAGGCTCACTGCCAAGAACGACTCACTACCAAGGATGGCTCACTGCCAAGGGGTGGCTCACTACCAAAGAATGGTGAGCTGATTTGGTGGCATCTACTCCATGCCTGAGGTCCATTCCATTGAAGCACAATATAACTCCTCTGCTCTGCTCTTCTTACACTTCTTACCTTATCTTTTCATTTTCACATTCAGACATCTTTTTCACAACTACATTACATGTTTTTATACAGTTCATCAACCTTGGAATGTACATCAAGGTTGGCATTACATTCATCAACCATTGGAACAATATCCAAGGTTGACATTAAAAACATACATAGAAATAGGTCTGGACCTAAACAAGACTAGCTAAGTAAAAGATGTATGCAGATTATGTTATGCCCTAGCTGTGAGTCAAACGCAATCTTCTACGATGCGACACACTTCCACAATCTTCAATGCATCTCTGTAAGAAGTGACAACAACCAAGTCGGTCAAGACTGGTGTTAACACTAGGTCTTCAAAGAATAGACTTCATCCAAGATCCAAATTTCTCTTTGTGGACCAATCCAAAGATAGGAACACAATCAAGAGACATCCACAAGCACATAGTAATCACCAGAAATAACCACACAATCTCTAACCATTTTGCCTAGAAGATTCTTCAAACCGGAGCACATAAACAACAGTGTCAGCTGCTGTCATAGAGAAAAGATAGGTTGCAGACCACCAAATCATGAACCATTGGAGTTGAAGGTACTTATCAACACTAAAAACTTAATTCCAAAACCGCAGACCAAAATACTTCAATGCAGAGGAATGCAAAGCAAAATACTTTCTCCCTGTCATCACTGAATGCACAAAAAAATAGTTTTTACTCTGGTCAACAGAACTCTCTCAAATCTTCATACCAGAGGCTCAAACTTGAGATATAGCATCTTTAGACATGCCTCTAAATAACTTTCAATTTGCAGACAAAGATATGCATTCTACAAGAAATGTGGAGCAATCTTCTGGACTGTTCTGCTATAAACCAAGATACTCTTCTATATACTAATTCCACCGGAGGATCAAATTTTCTCAAAAGCACTTGGAAACTCAATATCAGAATCACTTACTCATCAAATTCAACACTTATGTAGGCTAGTACAAAGCATCTATCTTAATCAAAACAAGAGCACAGCTGACACCAATGACAATACAAATATGTTGACATCAATGACAATCCCAGTTAGACACATACTTGCAACAATGTTTAGTACTAGAAAATAGAAAAAAAAATGCAATAAATAAACAAAATGTATTACAAATTATAATTTTTTGAACACTTACTCCAAGAGCTATGGTCATGCAAAATCTTGGGTCATGGTAAGTTTATTTGATTGTTGAAAACTTTCTCTAAATCATCATTTTTTGTCAAAAACTAGGTGAGTAGATGTTGAAGTTTTAGCTAAGGGCCTTTATAGGAAGGGCCTTCAAACAAAGGACTTGGACTCAAAGCCCTTTATTTGAAGGTACCTTTAGTCAAAGGACCTTCTAACAAAGCCCTAGTACATTTGAAGGTAATTAAATAATACCATATATAAATTTATCTAAATTTCATAAATCAAAACCATATTTTTCGTGCTCATACTTTTGAAAGGAAAAGAATTTTTATTTACTTACACTTTTTGGAAGGAAAATATTTTTTGTCACTTTTTCAAAGGAGAAGATTATTGCATCACATTTTTGGCAAAGGAGCAAATGGGTAATAAAAGAACTAGGCAAAATAAGGGTGTGTTTACAATCGAAATAAAAATACAAGGAGTAAAGCAAAGAAAAAAATGAAAATATTGGGAAAAGAAAGAGGTATATTTTAAAATCCATTTCTAATTTAATATCAAGTAAATTAATTATGATAGAAATCTCAAGTAGTTTATTTCATCGAGATCCTTCTATGGTTTATGCTTTGAATCTACTTATTTTCTTGCTATATCTATATATCTTACTCGAGCTCTACGTGATTGTTTCCCTTGCAAGTAGCTTTTTTAATTTTTAGGATAGAAGCACTATGTCAAAGATTTTAAAATATCTATAGAAGAGTCTTCATTTTGGGCTAAGCTAAATTCCCCATAAAGGGTCTAGTGAAGTGAGGAGGGCTTAAACTCCAATACCCAAGCCTCAGATAACCTTTATACATGGCCTTGAGCTTCCTCATACATTCAAGTATATTGGAAGACCACATAGAACTATTTTTGAAACCCGTCCCTATGTAACCTTTAACCATCTATAATCTATGATGCACTAATAAAAAATTGACTCCAAGAAGTTACACTATACCTTAAAGATGAGATAGTGGGCTATGAGAATTTGGTTTATTTGTTGATGTGTTTTTTAGCACGTAGCAACGTAGGTGTGATTGCTGGTATCACACCTCTCTTGTAAAAGGTATCCTATCTAAGATAGGACTACCCCAAGGATAATACAGCTAGGTCTTAGCTTGCTTGGAATAACTTTAGTGGAATGTTTAGCTGTCCCAACAAGGGGTCTTACATGAAATGCAAGGTTTATGGAAGATGGCAGCAATGTATATGTAGAAACCCTAGTGGTTCAGATTGTAAAGTTTGAAAATTCAGCAGATGATCAATGTGATGCTGCTCAAATCCTAAATCTACTAAACTTTATGTAAATAAAATGCAAAAGGAAAAGGAGAGGGAGAAGGGATAAGAGATCCTATAGACAATTGCAGAAATGATCAATAACCAGATAGACAGATTCCCAACAATAAACAAATCTCTGCTTAACCAGGCAGCCCACAATGCCACGGAGAATGTGCAATCTTCTAAGGAGATGTAATGATTTTTAAATTGTACAGGGTTCATCAAACACCCAATCCTTGGCGCAGCTCAATGAAATCATACAATCAAACTTATCTCATAAACTATGCCTAGACTAACCATGCACAATGACATACAATCAGCAAGCCATTAATGGTATGGACAGGAAATCCATCAAATATCTGAATAATTAATCACAAGTGCAACTGAATATCAACTAATTTCAGATTGACATGAACCATGAAAACCAAAATAAGACAACACATAATCATAAATTCCCAGCAACCTGCAAAACTTGCTTTGTATTGACTGTATTTTGGCAAAGTCTCAGCAATTCAATATCTAATCTTACTTGCAAATGAGAGCAAAGGATGGCCCTTTTATAGGTAAGGCACCATACCGAGTTTTTCAATGGACGATGGAGATTAACTTGACACCAACGGTTCAGATTACATGGCATTTAATGAGATACATCAGTTTGTTACATTTTCAGATTTGCCTTTGTCTTGTAAAAAAAAGACAAAATACAACTTGCAAATACATTGGATTTGGACAAAATGAATACCCATTTGGTTGTATATGATGAAAAGCCAATTTTCAAGGCCTGGTAAAGCCAAAATAGAGTCACATGACACTTGAAAACTTGAGCTGATGTGGATTCACAAGATTCCAAGTGCCGAGTGGACCAAGGGGAGTATGTGGCACATTATTGGATGAAGACATATCCAATTAGATGCTTGTTGGATCATCATTGCATGACTGGACTTCTAGGACAGCTATGAACAAGTCTTGTGCAATGAATTAGATCTGTAGGAATAACAGTGATGTAGGCATGATCTTTAGTGTCTCCCAGCTCCTGTAGCTCATCTCCATCATCTTGGACATCATACTGACTTCCTTTTGCATGTACAACAACAATTTGGTTGATAGAATGTCAATTCTGCAACTCTGGGTCAGCGAGGTACCTCTGTGTGTTCATCCTTCCAAGATGGCTTCAATTGGCTCTTTTGTCCCCCAAGAACTGCAATTCACCATGCACAGCATCAATTTCATCATAAAAAATTATTTTCCATCAATTTGGATCAAATCATGTCCATTTGCAATCATGGATCAGTCAAAAACAGTCCATTGTCAATGTTGCTTCCTTATAGACAACTTCATAAATCTAGTGATTTTCACATGATTTTCTACATTTTTTACCATTTTCAAGTACCCATTTGGCCAATATATTGATATAGGGAGTTTTTGCAGTCATTAGGATCCATTTACAGACTTTAATTTCATGTTTTTCTAGCCCTTTCTACAAAAAGCAGGATTTTTGGAGGTCACAGACTTTTCATGTGCAGTGGCATTAATTGTCGTAAAACATGCCAAAAATCTATAGAAACTTGATAAAATGTTCATCATGATGTGAAAACTAGTTGTGCAATTCAAATCCATCAAGAAAATCCCATTTGCACCTTAAAAACTCAATTTTTGGGCCAAAATACCAAAAAGCGCAGGTTTTGGGTGTCATGGACTTAGCGTTGATTTTGGGTCTAACTGACTTTAGGTAGTGAATTGTAATTCTAGTGTAGGTCAGAGGAGGAGGTTTCTAGTACTAAATGGGTTTGGCACCAATTTCAAGTCTGACTGACCTATAGCAGTTTTAAAGTCAGCTGGAGGCGAATCCCGCGCAAGTCTGTGGGAGGCGAATTTAGCGCTAACCATTCTAGGTGTAGCTGGTGGGGACTTTGGGTCCATCCAACTAGCACAGATTTTGGCAGTCATGGAAAAAGTTGATAAAAGTCAAATTTAGCGTAGGTCCATGGGGTCTATTTTTAGCACTTTTTCTTCAAATTGTTCACAGTGGAGTTTTTGATGCCCGTCGCCTTAGCAGTAGTGTGGAAGGAAGTCGGTCGGAGGTAATTTTAGAGCAAAAGTCGGTAGGAGCTATTTTTAGTGCTAGATTTTGAATTGGCCAGGGTGAAAGTATATTTAAAAATATATTTAAGTATAAGTTTAACTTATACTTTAAATATTTTTAAATATACTTTCAAGATGTTTAAGATAGATTCCAGATCCATAGGATTTCATATGCAGATTCTAGAATTTTGAGGTTCTACCAGATTTTAGACTTAGCCATTTTTCAGGGTTTTCAGGGTTTCAGACTTAGCCAAATTAGGGCTTCAGGACCATGTGACAGAATGAAAGCATATGAATCCCTTAGTAAAATCTTGTAGAGTTAGGCATGATTTTGCAATTCTAAGACCTAGAAACTAGGAATTTCAACATGACACATCCTGCAGAAGTAATTTCAAGGCCAATATCTAGTGACATAGGATTTTTGAGAAAAAAGCAACAACACCTAATTTCAATGCAGAAGGCAACAAATGGCTATCTTTCGAGCACAAGACCACCCAAGACATCTCCAAATCAATCATGCATAACATCAAATGACTACAAACATGCCAAGAACTCAAATTTGAAGCAAATCATGCATTCTAAGCACAAATTCACCTTCTCGTCATCATAAGTAACAAAGGTTGAGACTCTAAGACAAAGAAAAAGAGGGGACCTCCATTTGGCAAAATGGGGTGTGTGTGCAAGGCACAACACTATCTTCCATAGTTGTACTATTTATAAACATGATTAGTATATTTTCCAATTCATAGTCTAGACACATCTTGTAGAATCCTTCCCTCTTATTTTTTATTTTCTTGTTCATCTCTTGTGTATATTAGTGTACTTTGTATCCAAGTTATGTTTCTTTTGCATCAAGTCTTTGTTTGCTTTCCTCTTTTGGGTCAATCTTTAATTCTTTTCAGCGTTATATTTTCATCTAAGTCTTGTTTTTTTCATCAACCTCTACCCTTTTCATATGTGCTTCACTACTTCATCCCTTTCTCCTCTTCTTACCTCTATCCCTTACCTTGTCCTAAATTATATCTTTCACAAGAGTACCCTCTTAACATTTTCTAGAACACTCTCTTTCCTCTTTCAAGTTCCATTCACCATGGACATTTTATACTACCTTCAAGTGTAGCTTTCAAATTTTTACTTGAAACCTATGTATCTCATCTCAACAAATAAATATCTTTCTTTTTATTAAACACCTAATTTTTAAATACTATACAAGTTATCTTTTCCACTGGACTTATCCCTACAACACTTTACCAAACTTTCACAATGCTAAACTTTTCTTAAATATCACTTATTTATATCTTATCCCTTTTTGAACCTTTTAAAATGGGATTCAATTTTAGAACACTCCTTAAATTGTTTAAAAGTCCCCTCAACTTGGTTACAACAAATTTATGTACCACTTTCCTACACTACTTCATCACTTTTGCCTCTTCTTTCCCCTAGCCTAGTGCAATCAAGGATGGAGGGCCCAAAGAATGGACTGTCCAACCCTATAGCTAGAGTAAACACAATGGAAACAACACAAAAACAACACAAGAATAGAATGTAATGGAAGATTCATATATTCAATATCTCAAAACATTACAATTCTCACATGTGAGCAACATACAAACTGATATGGGCTCACAGGCCTATCCTCCAGTAGAATACAATTACATGAATTATATAGCTTTGAAGTGCCTTCTACAAATCTACAACTAAAGACTAAGAATGTTCTATCATGTTCAATATATTTCTAATACATCAAATGAATGCTTTTATATCATCTCCTAGCTCAAAGAATGCTCTGTGTTGGCATCAAGAGGTCTCAAACCCCAATGCATGATGAAACATGTAGGTAATGTGTAGGTCAACTTAAGGTAATGTTCTGTAAATGAATGAAACTTGATGTGGTTCTAATGAAGGTCTATCTAGTCCTGAATTGCCTTGTGTAATGTTCCATTTAGCTTCGTAAGTCATGGAAATGCTCCGCAAACCTTGTATTCTCCAATTGAATGATGAATACTCTTCTCTGTGAATGTTGATGATCTTCTAATAGCGATAACTCTCCGCAAACAACTCCAAATCTCATGAAATCTGAATATGATGAAGATGCCATATGGTGGAACCCAAATCCTACTCTACAAGCTCTAAAATGAAGATGTGTTAGAATGCAGTAGAAAATGTTGAAACTACAAATGACTCAACTACAATTGAAATGCAAGAAAAGAAAAGAAAGAAAATATTTTTGGTTGATGCAAGATTGCTCTACAACCTAGGATGCTCCTGCATCAAACACCTGGGGTTATTTGAAAAGTGAGTCCCTCACTTTGTTAGGGCTAAAGGAAAACCAAGGTGGTCTACCTCAGCCTGAGAAATCCATGAATCTTCTTCTTCTGGTCTTCCTTTCCACTTAACCGGGTACTCTTTATACTACTTCCTCTGGTGTTGCATCCAATTCTGCTATCCAAGATCTACTCTATTTTATCTGGTTGTTGCTATGGTAACTGATCCTTCAAACCCACTTCAATGCTATCACTTGATTCTCCTTTGAATGATACTGATATAGATATGCAATATTGAATATAGGTGATATACCAAATGTCTCCAGTAACTCCACTTCATATGCATTTCTTGAATCAAACTTCTTAAGAATCCTACATGGTCCAAACTTCCTCATCTTTATCTTTTTGTGCATTCCCATTTGAAATTTTTTCTTTCTTAGGTATACCATGACTTCATCTCCAATAAAAAATTCTTTATGTCTCCTCTTCTCATATGTTTTCTCCTTATACTTGTTGTTCATCTCCTCCAAATGCTTAGTGACCTAAGTCTGTAGTGTTTCCATGTATCCTGCAAATTCTTCTGTCACTGCACTTCTCTTGTTATCCATACTGATGTCTCTCAGCTCCACAACTTCTCTACATTGTACTCTAGTCACAACTTCAAATGGTGTTTTCCTTGTACTTCTATTCACTAAGTTATTATATGCAAATTCTACTTGCAGTAGAATTATATCCCAATTTCTTGCCTTATCTCCTATCAAACATATTAACAAGTTACCCAAACTCCTATTTACCACTTCTATTTGTCCATCTGTTTGTGGGTGAAATGTTGAATTAATTTTTAGGTTTGTCTTCATCTTCTTCCACAATGTCCTCCAAAAATATTCTATGAATCTTGTATCCCTATCTGAAACTATACTCTTTGGTAATCCATGCAATCTCACAATCTCCTTGAAAAATAGGTTGACAACATGCATTGCATCATTTGTCTTCTTATGAGGAATAAAATGAGCCATCATTGAAAATCTATCCACTACTACAAATATAGAATCATGTCCTCTCTATGTTCTTAGAAAACCTAATATGAAATCCATGCTTATATCTTCCCAAGGTCTCTCTAGTACTGTCAAAGATTTGTACAAACTAGTATTCTAACTACTCCCTTTTGCAACTTGACAAACTCTGCAACTCTGAACAAATTTCCTTACATCCTTATATATATATGAGGCCAAAAATAATGTTCACTTACCAAGGCTACTATCTTATCAATTCCAAAATGTCCTGCTAGTCCTCCACTATGCTTCTCCTTGATGAAATTTTCTCTCATGGAGCTCCTAGGTATACACAACATATCCTTCTGAATGAAATAATCCAACCACTTACTTCTATCTGTCACAATAGGTTCCTTACATGCTTTCCATGCTTCTACAAAATCAAGATCATCTTCATGCATATGTTTCAGTTCTTTAAAACCTAATACTTCTACCCTCATCTTTGTCAATAAACCCCTTCTTCTACTAAATGCATCTGCCACTTTGTTTGAATTTCCACTCCAGTGCTTCAATACAAATATGTAACTCTGCATGAACTCTACCCACCTCATGTGTCTCTAATTCAACTTACCTTGACTATTCAAATACTGCAAAGCTTGATTGTCAGTGTACAACACAAATTCTTTTGGCAACAAGTAATGTCTCCACTTCTTCAAAGCTTGAATTATGGCATAGAACTCATGATCGTAGACTGAATATCTTCTCCTTGCATCATTCAACTTCTCATTGAAATATGCTACTGGTCTCCCTTCTTGACTTAATACTACTCCTATTACATTTCCACTAGCATCACAATCAACTTAAAATACTTTATCAAAATCCAATAATGCTAACATTGGTTGCTCTATCACCTTCTGCTTCAACAATTCAAAACTCTTATGTGCTCCTGATGTCCACTTAAATCCTTTTAGTCACCCCTCATTGTCTCTATGATTGGTGTGCATACAGTACTAAAATTTCTGATGAACTCCTGGTAGAAACTTGCTAGTCCATGAAATGATCTTACCTCTCTAATGTTCACAGGTGTTGGCCTCTCAACAATTGCTATGACTTTCTCAAGGTCCATCTTTAATCCTTCTGCAGAAATCACAAATCCCAAGTATACCAATTCCTCTTTCATGAAACTACACTTCTTGATGTTTATCCACAATTTCTCTTATCTCAACCTCTGAAGTACTTGTCTAATATGATGCAAATGTTCTTCCTTGGTTCTACTAAAAATCAAAATATCATCCAAGTATACAATAACAAACTTACCCATGAATTTATTCAAAACCTCATTCATCAACCTCATGAAAGTACTTGGTGCATTAGTTAATCCAAAAGGCATGACTAACCATTCATATAATCCTTCATTTATCTTTAATGCAATCTTCCACTCATCTCCTTCTTTAATCCCAATCTGATGGTATCCACTCTTTAGGTCAATCTTTGTGAAATATTTTTCTCCACTCAAACAATCCATGATGTCATCCATCCTTGGCAATGGAAATCTATACTTGACAGTGATCTTATTTATTTCTCTAGAGTCTATACACATCCTCCATTATCCATCTTTCTTCGGTGCTAGTACTATAGGTACCACACATGGGTTTAAACTTTCTCTAATCAAACCTTTCCTCAACAACTCCTGCACTTGTCTTCTTAGCTCCACATTTTCTACTAGTGTCATCCTATGTGCCTCTTTGTTAGGAAAACTTGATCCAAGTATGAGATCCATATGATGACTGATACTCTAGATTGGTGGCAATCCTTCAGGCACATTCTCTGAGACAATGTCTTGGTACTCTGTCAATAATTTAGTTATCTCCTCTGGTGGTGGTTCTTCTTTTGTGGTGGAAGTTTCTGCACTAAGGGCTCCATACTTACTTGGAATCAAAGCAAAAAACATATTCTCATGTCTTAATCCATCCAAAAATTTCCTTCCATCCACTAAACAGATTCTAGCATTGCCACGTACATCACTTCTAGGCTCATCTTCCAAAGATATCAAGATATGTTTCTTCCCATTTGATGTTATAGTATATGTATTCTTTCTCCCATCATGTATATCCTTTCTATCATACTTCCATGGTCTTCCCAAAAATATCTGGCATACATCCATTAGCATAATATCACATAATACCTCATCAACATAAGATCCTATATGAAATTTCACCAAACATTGTTCACTCACCAGTACCTTGTGCTCATCTTGAATCCATGCTATCTTGTAGGGCTTCAAATGTTTTAAACTCTCTAGGTTCAGCTTTGTCACTATCTCTTTTGAAACAAAATTACTAGTATTACCACTATCAATGATGACTTTACAACATTTACCTCCTGATTTACATCTTGTCCGGAACAAAATTTTCCTTTACGATGGTTCCTCAGTTGTTTCTACTTGAAATAAGTTTTTGCTTGAAATAAGGCTCTCCTCATGACTAATGAGTCTCCCTTCTCTTGCTTTCCCACTGAACTAGGCGATCCAACCAGTTCTTCCTCTGCATACACTGCTCTTGCATTATTCTCTGTTCTTTTTCTAGTACTCCCTTGATGATATTCAAATGCTCAGTGTCCTTCGTCTCCACACTTGAAACAGGTTCCTCTGAATGATCTCTTGTCAAATCCTCTTTCATCTCTTTGGTATCCTTCATTGTGGTAAGAATTATGGTTTCCTCTACTATTGCAGTAGAAATTTTTGTCATCTCTCCGATATGAATTACTATATTTGTCTTCTTTCTAGTATGGGCTACTCTCCTTGTTTTGCTCCACATAAGGTCTTTCTCCTCTTGAATGTGTTCTACCTCTCTAAAATTTTCCTCCTTTACCTCTCTACCTTTGCTCATGTCTCTTATTCAACTTATCTTCAACTTTCAGTGCAAATTGGTATGCTTCTTCCACTATTGTCATCCTCAGCAGACTTAGGTCTTCTTGAATGTTTATCCTCAATCCATTTATGTACTGCACCACTTTCTCCTTTCTTGCTTCACTATGTCTAGTCCTTGTGACCATCTTATGAAATTCTTTAGTGTACTTCACAGGTTTCTCCTTTTGCCTTAGGTTTTGCAATCTCTTCGACAATTCCAACTCATAGTCAGGAGGTATGAACTTTTTCTTCAATTTTGTCACCATTCTATCCCATTTTATGATTTTTTGTTTTCCTCTCCTATTTCTATCCATTTGAAATTCTTTCCACCAAGTAGCAGCATACATCCTTTCACCTTGGTTTTAGCAAATCTTACTCTTTCTAGATCTTCAATCTCCTCATATTCAAAGTATTCCTCCATGCCATTTATCCAATCAATCAATTCCTCAAGATTCAAATTTTGGGTATAGTTTGATACTTCCACTCTAGATCTCTTACCAATCTTAGAAATAGCTTTCAAAATCTTTACCTAATCTAATTCTTCTTCTTCTAAGGCTTCTTCATTTTGGTCAACATCTTGGAATTCATCATCATTACTCTCATCCTCATGTCTAGGGTTTAATCCTCTTCTTCTATCTTCTTCTACAACATCCAATATAACTTTCATTGTTCTCATCATCTCTACCATTTCTTCCATTCTTCTAGCAACATTGGCCATAGCAGGCATTCTCCTTGGTGGCATCTCTTCCTAGGATCTGGTGCAACTACCTCAATTTGGTGATCTGACTACAGACTTACAACTACCTCACAATCAGTACTCTATTACAAACACAAGTAGACTACCTCAACTTGGTGCTCTTTTCACCACAAGATCTTCCAGAATGCCTTCACTCCCAAAGGATTCACAAACTTCACTTTGATACCACTTGGTGCAGTCAGGGATGGAGGGCCCAGAGAATGGACTGTCCAACCCTGTAGCTAGAGTAAACATAATAGAAACAACACAAGAATAGAATGCAATGGAAGATTTATATATTCAATATCTCAAAATGTTACAATGCTCACATGCAAAAAACATGCGGATTGATATGGGCTCACAAGCCTATCCTTCGGTAGAATACAATTCCATGAATGATATAGCTTTGAAGTGCCTTCCACAAATCTATAGCCAAAGACTAAGAATGTTCTATCATGTTCAATATATTCCTAATACATCAAATGAATGCTTTTATATCATCTCCTAGCTCAAAGAATGCTCTGCATCAGCATCAAGAGGTCTCAAACTCCAATGCAAGATGAAATGTGTAGGTAACATGTAGGTCAGCCTACAAATCATGGTACTGCTCTGCAAATGAATGAATTTGATGTGGTCTCAATGAAGGTCTATCTAGTCCAAAATTTCCTTATTTGATGTTCCATTTACCTCTGCAAGTCACGAAAATGCTCTGCAAACCTTGTATGCTCAAATTGAATGATGAATACTCTGCTCTATGAATATTGATGATCTTTTGATAGCGATAACTCTCCACAAACAACTCCAAATCTCATGAAATCTAAATATGATGAAGATGCCATAGGTTAGAACCTAAATCTTGCTCCACAAGCTCTGAAATGAAGATGCGGTAGAATGAAATAGAAAATGTTGAAACTACAAATAACTGAACTGCAACTGAAATACAAGAAAAAAAAAGAAAGAAAATATTTTCTGGTTGATGCAAGATTGCTCTGCAACCTAGAATGCTCCTGCATCATAGCCCTTTTGTAGTCCTACTATAACTTTCAAAACACCTTCTTAAAATTTCTGATGCAGAGGCATCCACACTATAACCTTCGCATATAGCATGGATGTCTGCAGCCCATCCTCATCGTCATCATCATCACCATCATCATCATATTTCAGATGAGCAGAATTATCCTCCTGCCGACTACTGTTCACCTCCTCCGCCTGTCGCCTATCATCATCATGATACTCAACGGGCGCAAACATCCTCCTGTTGCACTGTTCATCGGGCGCCAAACACTAGCGGCATCATCATGATATGCGACACCACCTTCGTCAGCAGGATATCAAATATCTAGTTGCTCCAAATATCCTGATGACGACCACTTCAGCACCTTCCCTTCGATGCTCCGCTAGCCGACGACACAAGCAACAGCATCATGATATGGTTTATCCGGTTCTCTCGAAACCTCCTGATGATGTTAATACAACCTTCTGCCGATACCAAAGCACTTAACGACAGCAGGATAAACTTGCGTAGGGGGATATCTCAATATCCTGATGACGATGACGTCACTCAATATCCTGATGACCTCTTCAACACTTAGTAAAAAAATGAACTTTCACTCCCGCATCTGCTAGCGATACGCAGATGATTGGCACTCCCGAGAGATGATCCTGATGCCGATACGCTCCTCCTCGGCTCCTCCAGATGATGATCACCCCGATGCAAGTCATGCAATCGAAAGCATCATGCTCTCCTCCACTTATCCGGATGACGATATCCGAACTGACTGCAGGATATTTGCAGAAATATCCTGATGATGCCGTTTTAACGAACTTCTTCACTTAGCAAAATTTCACTTCGCCGATCCTCCAGGGACGACCCGATCCACTCTTAGGGTGATCTTCCACACTCTATCTTATCAGCTCGACCTAGCACATACCCATGCTAGGGTCTTCAACACCTTTCGACGGCGATCCTGCACACCTGCATGCAAACAAACAAACTACAACCTAACCTACTGTACATCGCCATTCCACCGATCAGACGGATCCACCGGTGGAATGGATCAGTAAATCCATGAAACCTCTCAAACCAGCAAATCGATTTAACAATGGAATCCAACCAGAGAAAGAACACAAACAGGATCACTTTATTTGATTTCAAAAGATGCAATACAATGATCAATTTCTCTTTCTCAGTCTCACTCTCTGCAACCTAGCTCGATCGATGATATCTATCTGTATGCAATATCGACCGATCCTCATGTTAAATAGATTTCCCTACGAGTACTCCCTGGACCCTGACTCCAATCTCCGGACCCACCTCTACAGCCAGACAGCTGTCATAACAAACTACCTAAAAATAGTAAAAGCCTGGTCAGCATGATCTTATCATGATAGCGTGACCTTATTACATGCATTTGGTCTTAACAGACCTTCTTGGAAACATAAACAAGACCTAAAACAACTAACTGCCTTATCAAGACCAGCTGTCAGGTAGGTGCTCCTGCACCATACTCCCCAACAGAAAAGAACTCATGTCCCATGAGTTTAGTATGTGGAAGTCTTCCACCTCTACCCTTTGCCTTGTCAGTCTTCGAACCTGCTCCAGCTTTGTCCTCTGCTGGCTCTTGGCTGCTCCAAGACTTCTGAACTGTAACTTGCTTTCTGGCAAGTAAATCCTCATGCCTGTCAATGTAGGCCTTTCTCTCACATACCCTGTGTTTGTCAGGTTGTCTGACCAGAACCTCTGTCTGAACTGCCTGTTGAACTGCTGAAATGTTCAATCCTGTCTTTCCGTCAACTTGTATAGGACAAGCAAGAGTCCCAACTATGACAACATCCTTGTCATTCCTCTCAACTGGTTGCTGTGTGCAAACCTGTTTCTGAACCTGCTGCTGACCCCTGTCAGTCACAACGGAAACTTTCTTCAGCTTGTTGTCTTTAACAACTCCTTTCCCTGCAGTGTCCTTATCGGCCTTCATGCCTGCTCCTCTAGGCATCTGCACAAATTCCTTCTTTCCCATTAAAATGATTTGGGCTGCCTTCTGTACTGCAGCTTTTGCCTGCAATGGCATCAACTTAATAATCTTCCCATCCTTCTTGATGGTGTAGGTATTAGCATACCCATCATACAGTACCCTCCTATCAAATTGCCATGGTCTACCCAACAGTAGGTGACAACATTCCATAGGCAATATGTCACACAAAATTCTATCATGATATGCTCCAATCTGGAAATCCACATATGCCTGTTCAGAGACAAAAAGTGATTGACTATCACTCACCCAAGATGCCTTGTAAGGGTGTGGATGTGGAATCCTTTCCAAATGCAGTTTATCCACCATCGCCTGAGATACCATGTTGTCTGTTGAACCAGTATCAATGACAACCTTGCATACTTTACCTTTACTCTTGCATGTGGTCTTGAAAAGAGCTCTTCTTTGCATCATATTCCCAACACTCTCAAGTTCTTACAACCATTAACTCCACCCATCATACTACCTTTGTGTACCTCTAAATTTTCTACAACACCTCTTCACTTCATTCCAACACTTAAGTTATCTTTCTTTTAAACACCTAATTGTCATAGTTTTACAGTAAATTTATTTTTCATTCCTTATCCCTACAACACTTTTCCAAACTTTCACAAAACTCCTTTTCTTATCAAGCACCTAAAAATATATTATCCCCTTTCCTAGGCTTTTAAAATGGGGCTCAATTCATTGCAACAATACTTATTTTTCCACAGTGTCCCTCCAATTTATTACAACACATTCATATCCCTTTCCTACACTTCACTACATTTTTTTGCCTCTTCTAGCCCGTAACCATTACCTAGTCCTAAAAATTCTCACAACACCCTCTTAACATTTCCCAACACTCTTTTTCTTCTTACAACAATCAACACCATCCCTTATACTACTTTTGTGTACCTTAAAATTTTATTCAATACCTCTTTATCTCATCCCAACACATAAATATATTTCTTATCCCAACACAAATATCTTTCTTATAAACACCTAGAATATTCATACTTTTACACTATGTTTATGTTAGCCTCAAAATTAGTTGTGCTCATTTTGTAGGATGACCCCTACAAAACTTGTCTGTTTCATAGCTTACAACTCTAAGCACTCAAATCAAGGTGAATCATCTTGTCCTCATGTGTGGTCCTCTAGCTCCAGAGAATCCATTCGAGTATCTTCTCACCTTGGTTTCTTGAAATTTTATGCAAACAGATCAAGTGGTGATCTCATTAAACTTGAGTTTTTGGCAGTTTTAAGGAGTTAGAGAAAATTTTATTTTGCATGCAAGGGTAGTGAAAATCACCACCATTGCCTATTTTGATGTTGATGCTCCCTATATGTAGGGGCACCAAAAAGTGTCTCTCATGCATCTCCTAGTTCACACTTAGTGCATTTAATGCACTTCGTGTGAATGTTTTATAACTTGTTTATATGTTTAAATCACTTTTAGTTTTCATTTTTCTCTTGTTTATTCACCTCTAAGACTCGTTTAAACTTCTAGAAACCCTTGGACAATTCTGACGCGCATTTTGGATTGAGAATTTTTCTTGGATTTGAACTAAAGTTTTCACCATCCAGGTAAGTTTTATTCATACTTTCATTTCATGATTTCTTCTTCTGAATCCTTCCTTTTGTTACTAGCATTAGTTTCTGACTTTTTGTGTTGATAGAATCTCTAAAATCATTTATTATTTTCATGATTTTCTTCCTAAACATCTGATCAGTTTAGGGTTTTTATTTAGGTTTTTGTTTAGTTTTTAAACTTTCATTTTTGTCTTTGTGTTTCTAGTTATGCAAATGTGGTGATTTCTGTCGCCTATCCATAAAAACCCTAGATGTGTGTTTTGTTGTAAAATACCTAAGATTAGCAAGGGTGGTGATTTTCACCGCCCGTCCTAAAGACATAACTTCCCTCGATGTGTAAGGGTGGCGAAAATCACCGCCCATACAAAGTTATTTATTTATTCCCAAATGCATGGGCGATGATTTTCACCGCCAATGCATATATGTTGTATTTTTTTGAGAAATGCATGCGCGGTGAAAACTGCCACCCATGTTTGTTTTTCATGTTTTATGCTGTGTAAGGGCAACAATTTTTTTTGCCCCTACATGAAGTTTGTAATGATTTACCCAAGAATCCAAAATGCACAAGAAGGCATTTTTTCCGCTCAAACATACTATGCAGAGAACTTCCTTCTATATGCAAGAGCAGGCTTTTTTACCGCCTGAACACATTTGCAAATGCTTACCTTCTAACATGTAGGAGTGGCAAAATTTGCCACCCTGACATGAAATGCAATTCCTTCTTACATGCAAGGGCGACAATTTTTGCCGCCCGTATACTCACTCCCTAAAAATTTTCTAACTCTAGAAATTTGCCAAGTTGTTAACTTTAACCCGCTTTCACTTAGTTTTTTGCTCTAATTGCACTTTAGCCACTCAAAGCCCATGCAAATGTTTAGTTCTCCCTTGCTACTACAATTTCCAATCAAAGAGACCAAAAGTTTCTTTCCATAGATGAAATGATATAGGCATTCAATAACATGATCCAAAGGAGTTTAAAGATCAAGCTTTCTCAATGGCTTCTATGGATAAGTTGTCAAATATACAGTTGACCTTGGACATTCTCAAGGTAGTTCTAGATAAGCATGAGAAGTCTGCTACCTCCATGAAAGATTCAGTAACAAAGACTTGTGTCATTTGTAAGAACACTTCTGGACTAGATAACCTTGAGATGCAAACAATGTTGACAATGTTTGAGGATTTTTTGAAGAAGGATGGGAAAGGGAGTTGATGAAAGTGATCATGCCTTACTATAGTTTTGTATTTCATATGTACTTTGTTTTCAATTTTGGACATTTTCACATGTACTTTTCCAAGATGTAATTACATGTGTAAACAAAGGAAGTCCTAAATCAATAAGGACTCTTTTGTTGATTAAGTCAAAGTAGTTAAAT
The DNA here is from genome assembly GCA_027924645.1 of Cunninghamia lanceolata. NCBI lineage: Eukaryota > Viridiplantae > Streptophyta > Pinopsida > Cupressales > Cupressaceae > Cunninghamia > Cunninghamia lanceolata. The sequence goes on along the minus strand of BSBN01001396.1, from coordinate 1,642,647 downwards.
TGTCCTAGATTATCTCATGGTCTCACTATAAATAAAGAGTGCCTCTATTGTAAATTAGATCTCTTGAATCCTATGCAACAAAGTGCTGCAAAAATTGAGACTCAACTTTGAGACTTTGTGTTCATTGCACGATCAATTCCAATCAGTAAAGAAGGCAAATTTTGATATCAAACTTTGTGTTGAATTGAATTTGTATGAGTGAGGATGTAAATATGGCATTTTTGCTGATTTCTCTTGTTGATTGATTGGATAAAGTGGTGTTTGGTTATTATGATTGGGGTCATCCCACAATAATGGGTTACACTTTTTGGCCAAACTTGACATTGAAATCAACATTTTGAACTAAATCTTCACTTTCTGACACCTATAGCCGCTAAATTGTTAGGAATTTGAAGATGATGTGAACTAGTGATTTGTGAGATTATGTTTGTAGATTTTAAATTATTTTTTTAAAATTTGGAGTTAAATTGTGAAACTTTTTGCGTCTCCTTTAATAACTAGTTTTTAATAGTAAACATTTTTTTAAAAAAGTGATGTGTATTCTATAGCACATAACTTTTATCTACAAAGGATAAATTTTGATTATTTTGAATTGAGATTGGTAGCACCAATATATAGGGCATGCATTTGGTTTCATAATGTTTTGTTGAATATTTTTTTTAATTAAGTTTTGAAGTCAAACCAATTACAATTTAGATATAGGCATATTCCATAAAACATAAATTTTTCTGTATGTATCGAAATTCACTTTTTTCTTTTTTGTTGAAACAAGGACATCAATACCTAGGGCATAGATATTTTTCAAAAAAAAAAAATCACTAATTTACTAATTTTCCATCTGTGTAGAATAGAGAACTTGATGTTCGGTGAAAAACCTACATTCACAAGAAATAAAAATAAATATAATAATCAAATTAAATATATTTAAAATTATACTTTTTGGGAAGCTTATAATAAGAACTACATACTTACAAAACATACATTTTAAATGAATTCATTTGATCCCCCAAAAGGTAAATCAAAAGTGGTTTTTTATCAGCATTTTGATAGGTGTAGAGGAGACTCCATTATAGAATATGGTTTAAAACTAGTGGGGTTCTATCCAAGGGGGTTTGATCAAAACCTCTTCAATTAAAATCCTTTAAATGGAACCTTTCAAGGCTTAAATCATTATATTTTCTAAAAATATGTGATTTTAGCAAAAATTAGGATGTCCCAGAAAGTGTAACCCATTATTGTGGCAACACCCATTGGAGAACGTTCAAGATAAGTTATATAAAATTTGTGTTATATTATTTACTTGCATCTATGTGTGTTGAAAGTGTTTCTCAGTGGAGGATTATAAAGACTTTGAGCTTGTAATTGTTCACTTTATATATGAATCATGATGAGAACTTGTAGACTTTGTGCTATAATTTTTAATTGCATTCACGTGGATCAGTGGTATTGTTAGTTGACATACTTTGTGCTCCAACTGGTGATATGATTACTTTCAAAAGCTTTATGGGGATGATTACTTTCAAAAGCTTTATGGGGATAATTTGAATACTTTGTGCTTGAGATTATTCACTTGGTTCGTGAATCTTTTGTGAAGTGAGTTAAAAGACTTTGTGCTTCAACTTACGTCATTGGTTATTATAGAACTCGCATTGAAGGAAGTGAAAAGACTTTGTGCTTTTGTGTCTTCTGATGTCTTATCACATGTTTATATTGGTACTCTTTGATTATTCACATGTTTAATCAAGAATATTGATGATTATTGTTTAGATTAATATTAGAAGTGTAAAAGCATTATTGAATATTAGCGTGAAACATTGTAAACATCTTTTCTGAAAGAAGAGAAAAGGATGACTGTAACACACCCCCTACATGGTTAGAGCTAGTGTAAATACTTGTAGCTTAAAGTAGTTTAATTTTGTTTCAATAAACCATAAGAAGGGAGCCTCCCATTGCTGAGAGGAGAGATTTATCTCATCACACTGAGGTTGATATAACCATTTTGTCTTTAGTGAGTTGATACAGAACAGGGTGGAGAACTTCTACAAATACTGGAACAATCAAATTTCCAAATTCTAGAGTCCCAACTTAGTGATTACCTTCACAATCTCCTATTTCCCTTGTAGGACAGCAAACGAGATTTTTGTGGTATAACTTGCAGGGAACAACTCCAACCCACAATCTAAAAACTATTTAGGATGCCCTTTTTAGAGTTTTAAAACATATCCAAAATTTAAGGGTGGTTGTTTTGTAACACAAGACCTTAAAATTGATTGTCTTGCTTGAGAAGAGGCCTAATTAGGCTTGTGCAAATAGGTCACTACATGGTTTTTGATCTCCAAGCTTCCAATATTCAAACCAAGACTCCAAACATGTAAAATTGGGTATGCCTCAACCTTTTCAAGCATTACAAACACCTTCTAAAGAATTTCTCTACAAACCCTAACCCTTATGCAAATTAATTGCCTAAAAACATGAGTTTTCAGCCTAGGGCATCAACAAACTGTCATCAATCTTCACCAACCTGCCTCCCCCGCTCCTGCAAGCATCAAGAATAGTAAATATACCCTAACTATATCCATTCCACCAATTTTGAGGTCAATTCATTGGTGGAATGGAGAGGAATCCATTAATTACAATCAAGGCACACCCTAGTGAGGGTTTTAAGCAACTTTCAGAAAAACTACTCTAACTTGCTTCAAACCTCATGAAAAATAATGAGACCAATTACAAATGAGAGAAGATTTAATGCTCCATCAATCCAAATGCTTACATGATCACTTCCAGGCCGTACAAGGTCATACCACACAGTATAGCAGAAAATTCAATGAAAAAATACAGGAAAACAAAATTTTTATTGATGTTCAATCCTCCAAATGCACACCCCGACCTTGTCTTCACCTCCACAAGGCTTATTTCACCAATACAAACCATATCCAACCATTTTCCAACCACCATTTGAATTCCAACGTTTCATCTTCCCATGACTCAAAAATGCAAAGTTGCTTGTGTAACTTTTGTAACATTTACAAAATTTGACAACTTTACATAAGACCGACCCCACATGACTTAAAACATGAAACATGGTCTCAATAGACCTTATTACAAACAAAAACATGACTCAATCACAAAAACCTAACACTTAACCCCATTTTCCATCATGAAGACTAGGTGCCCCTGCACCATGAGTTGACAAAATATTCACCTAACAGTTTTTGGTGACTCTACTAGGGACCGAACGCACAACCAAGAGCCTCACGCTTGTTATATTTTTATTATATCTTCTCTATTGTTTGTTAAGAGTATGGTTGTCCTAGGTCCATGGGGAAATGCCTTTGGTCCTTTGAATTTGGCTCAGCCTCTACATGAACTACCTCAGGGTTCACGTAAGAATTTTCCCAAGTTCTACGAGGATGGAAAACAACATCCAGATGAGCACATTGTAGCTTGCTACATTGTATGTGGTGTTCTCGGAGTTGAGTATGAAGATGTTTCAATGAGACTATTTGTAGAAACACTTCAAGCTGTTGCAGCTGATTGCTTTTATCACCTTGCACCAGGAACTGTCACTAGATGGAATACACTTCGAACCCAATTCGAACCTAGATTCAAGCTAGTAGAAGATGTTAGTTTCAAGACAGACAACTGAGAGGGGGGGTGAATCAGTTGTCCCAAAACTTTCCTTTTATTAACCACTTAAATTCTTCTTGTAATTTAGTAGCATAGTAATAAATCAATCATGGAAACACAATGCAATAATTCAAGAGCAGAAACACATTAACACAAATGACACCAAGATTTTAATATGGAAAACCCGGTTAAGGGAAAAACCATGGGGTGACTAACCCAAGATTGTATTCTCTGTTAAAAGAATAAGAAGAACAAAATGGCACATACCAATTAGGGCTCACTACCTGAGCACACTATTCACAAGAGGCCCACTACCTACAAGAGACACACTGTCTATAGAATGATAAATATTACATACTTGAACTGAAGAATAGCATCTTCACCATGCTTGAGTTAGTTCCATTTAAGCTCAATACTTCTACTCTACCTTTCACTCTTCTCCTCTCTACCACACTCTCATCTTCACCAAGATACCTTTGAAATGACTTCACAACTCTTATTTATATAAGACTTTGACTTTGGGATAATCATCAAAGTCGACATACTTTACAGAGAAAATACACAAATACAACTTGACTTATTACAAAAGACTTCATGTGAATCACCACACTATCAACCACATAGATTTGGGGCTTAAATCTTCTTTGAGTAACACGCCATGCTTCGCAGAACATCTTCAAGATCATCCGCAAGATGTGTAAATCATCTGGTCGGCCATGTTTAGGAAGAACATCATCATCAGGAAGTAATTCTTCAATTATGAGATCAATCTTCAATGCGGACCACCAACACAAACTTGACACAATCTAGAGACCCCCACAAGCTTGCCTGAAACACCAAGAATATCCACACCACTTCTGATTATTGAAATCATTCTCTTCTTCATCCAGAACCTTAAGAACACAATTTGTCATTACTGTCATATTGGAATAGATGCTTGCGGACCTCCAGACCACTAACCAATTGAGTTGTCAATTCAAATTGACATCCTAAACACTTCACCAAATCCGCAGAACATGATATTGCATTTCTAGATCTCACCGGACCTATTTGAGTCACTCTGTCTCCTTTGAACTTCTACTAGAACTAGTTTTACTCATGTGGCCATAACTTCTTCAAATATTCATGCAGACCTCTCAAATCTTTATTAGATCATGTTTAGACACATATCTACAAACCCTTTGATGCATATCCTATGATCTTCATCTTAGCTGGGATCTTCACTTCATAGAGCTTCACTGTCTTCACTGTTCTTCTCTGTTTTTGATAGGACTAATTTTCTCAATATCCTTAGCATACAACTCGTCTAATCCTTGACATCAATGACAACACCAGTTAGGCCCATACTTGCAATAGAAGATTATGCATTGTTGGCCCAACTTACTCAAATGAAAAAGGAACCACATGAACCCATGCCTAATTTCATGGCAAAGTTCAATAAGCTAAAGAATAGGATCCCAATTGTTGCTCAACCCATAGCTGAGAACCTAAAATGCTTCTTCATCAATTCACAATTTCTAGAAGTAATTTTTCTTTTACGAAGAGTAGCACCAACTAATCTTACAATTCCTCAAAGTTTAGCAGTTGATGTGGAGGAAGATTTGATATTGGAGGGAAAGTTGAAGAAGGATTCTATTAGACCCAGTGGGCAGCCCCCTTTGGCTCTATCTTCTACCAACACTATGGATCCTATGGTGCAAAAGTTGGCTAATGAGCTGTTAGCCCTGAAAAAATAGATGTCGTAGAGTTTGTCCTATAAGGACATTCCAAGAAGTACCTTCCCCAATGCTCCGAATTACCAAGGTAATACTTCAAGGAATCAAAATCAAAATAACCTTCCTTCATCACAAGGAAGACTTGCTTTAGAGGCACCACCTATGAATGCAACAATCTTCTATTATGAATCGGAGCAAGAAGATCTTCTTCAATCAGAATTTGATCAAGGAGAAGATGATGCTAATCTTTTCACAAAAGTTGAAGAGCAATTAGCTGGCGACTCTACCATTGGGTTCCTTAACTTGGAAGATGAGATGGGGCAAAAGAAGTTACTTTTGGTGAATCTTATGTTGTTCTCACATGGTCATAGAATCAATCAAATCATAAAGATGTGGCTGGTGATAAACAAGTAAGTACACCAGATACTCTTACTTCATCCCCTATTCCTAAGACCAGTATCCCTAATGTAAAACCTCAAGATGAGAGTTTTTTGCCTTCTGTAGCTAGTCCATATCAACTTGTTGGTATCATAGATCATGTTGAGGAGACAAAGATTCAAATGTTAGAGGTAAGAATACATGTTAAGGGTATTATGCAGAAGGTTCATCCTGAAAGGGAGGCTGAGTACACAGTGACAAAATCTGAGGATCCAAAGGCTCAGATTCTCTTTGAGTTTTCTGCTATGGGTACTTACCTCTTGATCTCTAATGAAGATCGTAAGTTATTGGATAGTGTTTCAAATGGAGGTCTAGACATAGATGGATCATTCTCTTCAAGTGAAGAGACTTTGTAGCTGAAAGGAAATGGGATTTCCAAAAGACTGGTTTCTCTAGAGAAACCTTTTGATGAGCATGATCACTTCATCAAACGACAACGACAATGGGGACCAAATTCATCAGCAGAATTGGGGCAATTCAATCTGGGTGCAAAGGAAGATCCCAGAATGGCAAATACTAGGAAATGTTACTCTTTCAATAGTAAAAGAAAAAGAACATTTGAAGCTTTTCACTCAATAAAGTGATAGATAAGTTCATGTATTTTTGTATAGTTTTTGAGTCTTTTTCATTTTAGTCATTTTTTGTGTTTTTGGGTCTTTTGTTGTTGCCTGACTCTATAGCCCAATCGAATGGATGAAGGCAATTAGATACTAGAGTTCTGCTCCCTTTGACCATTTTAAAGAATGATCAAAGGAAGCTCCCCAATTAGAGCCAGTTGTTATCCTCAAAATTAGCTATGATTATTTTGTGGGATGACCCCTACAAAACGTGTTCATTTAGTAGCCTACAACTCTAAGCATGCAAATCGAGGTGAATCATCTTGTCCTCATGTGTGGTCCTCTAGCTCTTGACAATCCATTCAAGTATCTTCTCGCCTTGGTTTCTTGAAATTTTGTGCAACTAGATCAAGTGGTGAATTCATTAAACTTGAGTTTTTGGCAGTTTTAAGGAGTTAGAGAAAATTTTGTATTGCATGCAAGGGTGGTGAAAATCACCACCATTGCATGTTTTGATGTTGATGCTCCCTACATGCAGGGGTGGCAAAAAGTACCACCCGTACATCTCCTAGTTCACACTTAGTGCATTTAATGCACTTCATGTGAATGTTTTATAACTTGTTTATATGTTTTAAATCATTTTTAGTTTTCATTTTTCTCTTGTCTATTCACCTCTGAAACTCATTTAAACGTCTGGAAACCCTTGGACAATTCCAGTGCGTGTTTTGGATTTAGAATTTTTCTTGGATTCAAACTAAAGTTTTTGCCATCTGGGTAAGTTTTATTCATGCTTTTGTTTCATGATTTCTTCTTTTGAATCATTCCTTTTGTTAATAGCATTAGTTTCTGACTTTTTGTGTTGATAGAATCTCTAAAATCATTTATTATTTTCATGATTTCCTTCCTAGACATCTAATCATTTTAGGGTTTTAATTTAGGTTTTTGTTTAGTTTTTAAACTTTTAGTTTTGTCTTTGTGTTTCTAGTTATGCGAATGTGGTGATTTCCACTGCCTATCCATAAAAACCCTAGATGCATGTTTTGTTGTAAAATATCTGAGATTAGCAAGAGCGGTGATTTTCACTACTCGTGCTAAAGATAGAACTTCCCTTGATGTGTAAGGGTGGTGAAAATCGCTGCCCATACAAAGTTATTTATTTTATTCCCAAATGCATGGGCAGTGATTTTCACTGCCAATGCATATATGTTGTGTTTTTTGGAGAAATGCACGGGCGGTGAAAACCACCGCCCATGTTTGTTTTTCATGTTTTACCCTATGTGTAAGGGCGGTAATTTTTGCCACCCCTAAATGAAGTTTGTAATGATTTACCCAAGAATCCAAAATGCACAAGTGGGCATTTTTGCCACTCAAACATACTATGTAGAGAACTTCCTTCTATATGTAAGAGCAGGCTTTTTTACTGCCTGAACACATTCACAAATGCTTACCTTCTAACATGCAGGAGCGGTAAACTTTGCCGCCCTGATGTGAAATGCAATTCCTTCTTACATGCAAGGGTGATGATTTTTTCCACCCGTGCACTCACTCCCTGAAAATTTTCTAACTCTAGAAATTTTCCAAGTTGTTAACTTTAGCCCGCTTTCACTAAATTTTTCACTCTAATCACACTTTAGGCCCTTAAAGCCCATGCAAATGCTCAGTTCTCCCTTGCTACTGCAATTTCCAATCAAAGAGACCAAAAGTTTCTTTCCACAAATGAAATGATATAGGCATTCGATAACATGATCCAAAGGAGTTCAAAAATCAAGCTTTCTCAGTGGCTTATATCGATAAGTTGCCAGATCTATAATTGACCTTGGACATTCTCAAGGTAGTTCTGGATAAGCATGAGAAGGCTACTACCTCCGTGAAAGATTCAATAACAAGGACTTGTGTCATTTTTGAGAACACTTCTGGACCAGATAACCTTGAGATGTAAACAATGTTGACAATGTTTGAGGATTTTTTGAAGCAGGATGGGAATGGGAGTTGATGAAAGTGATCATGCCTTAGTATATTTTTGTATTTTCATATGTACTTTGTTTTCAATTTTGGATATTTTCACATGTACTTTTCCAAGATGTAATTACATGTGTAAACAAAGGAAGTCCTAAGTCAATAAGGACTCTTTTGTTGAATAAGTCAAAGTAGTTAGATTTTCCTTTCTTATCTCATGGCCTCTCACCATAAATAAAGAGGGCCTCTATTGTAAATTAGATCTCTTGAATCCTATGCAAAAAAGTGCTATGAAAATTGAGACTCAACTTTGAGACTTTGTGTTCAAATTGCACGATCAATTCTAATCAGTAAAGAAGGTGAATTTTGATATCAAACTTTGTGTTGAATCAAATTTGTATGAGTGAGGATGTAAATATGGCATTTTTTGCTGATTTCTCTTATTGATTGATTGGATAAAGTGGTGTTTGGTTATTATGATTGGAGAATGTTCAAGATAAGTTATATAAACTTTGTGCTATATTATTTACTTTAATCTATGTGTGTTGAAAGCATTTCTCAGTGGAGGATTATAAAGACTTTGAGCTTGTAGTTGTTCACTTTATATATGAATTGTGATGAGAACTTGTAGACTTTGTGCTATAATTTTCAATTGCATTCATGTGGATCAGTGGTATTTTTAGTTGATAGACTTTGTGCTCCAACTGGTGATACGATTACTTTCAAAAGCTTTCTGGGGATAATTTGAAGACTTTGTGCTTGAGATTATTCACTTGGTTCGTGAATCTTTTTATGAAGTGAGTTGAAAGACTTTGTGTTTCAACTTACGCCATTGGTTACTATAAAACTCTCATTGAAGGCAGGAAAAAGACTTTGTTCTTTTGTGTGTCTTCCGGTCTGTTATCACATGTTTATACTGGTACTCTTTGATTATTCTCATGTTTAATCAAGCATATTAGTGATTATTGTTTAGATTAATATTAGAAGTGTAAAAGCATTATTGAATATTAACATGAAACATTGTAAACATCTTTTTTGAAAGAAGAGAAAAGGATGACTGTAACACACCCCCTGCATGGTCAAAGCTAGTGTAAATACTTGTAGCTTAAAGTAGTTTAATTTTGTTTCAATAAACTGTAAGAAGGGAGCCTCCCCTTGCTGAGAGGAGAGATTTATCTCATCACACTAAGGTTGATATAACCATTATGTCTTCATTGAGTTGATGACAAAATATTCAGACAATAGTTTATAAGTTCTTATTCCTTATTCCTCTTTATTTTACACTATTATATTGACTCTACTAGCTTGTTCCTCTCTTCCTATTTGTTTGAGACTATATATTTGATCTTTCTCCATTAAAAATGGATCCACTTTAATAGACTTCAAGTATTCCCTCCTTTGAACTACCCTTAATTACCCTATGTTACCCATCCTATATTATCACATGAGATACTTCAATTTAGGTTTCTACCTCTTTCCCATATCTAAACTAGTTTAATTCATACTTTACTCAAATTGAAAAAATAAACTTATAACATGTATCTTATGATCTCACAAATATGTTCAAGTGATCAACATAGATAAACTAGAGTGAAGGCCCAACCTCGTTTGGATACTAGAGTAGAGGAGGCCCAACCACATATTGATGTTAGAGAGGAGGCTCATATGCATATTCATGTTGGAGAGAAAGCCCAACCTCATACATTTGATATTGGAGAGGGATGTCAACCTCTTCCCTTCATAGATGTATATGTGAATTAATTAAAGAGGTTAAGGCCTAAAAACTTTCTAAGAAGAATATTGTAGATCATTTAGTTGGGATTGATAAAGACAAATTAAAATATTATGTTGAACAAGGTTAGGTTTTTAAGATGTCAATGAATAGAATTTCCATGCAAATATTTGACAAGAACTGTAAACATCATGACATATTGGGCAACTATTAGTGACTATACTTACTCATGATGAGATGAAGGAGCCCTTACAATTATTGGGTGTATATTTAACAAAAATATGAAAGCACACCTATAAAACGATGATGAAAATGTGGAAAAAATTTTGAGTTCTATTGACAAAACAGCTCTATCTATTGATAAAAGCATTTGAAGGAGAGTGATGTTGACTTATATTGTATTTCAAAACATGTCTAGAAAGAATTAAATTTCATTACATTCAAATGAAATTGGTTTAAGTAGAAATATGGTATCAAGATATATAAAAATGAGAAAGGTTTTGTATGACATACCTATAGAAAGAAATTGGGCATTGATGTGTAGAGATGTTCAATCTAACAAGATTGAGGATAGTGTTAGGAAGTTGATATTTAATTTCTGGCCTAAGTATACTCATCCTTCATCAAATAGTAGAGATTTTCTCAAACATAGGATTGAGCAAATGATTATAAACAACATAGAAAACATTGGTTTGACATAACCCAACATGAGATGTATGTTAGATTTTATGATACAAATCCACATATTAAGATTAGGAAAATAATGTTTGAAATGTTAAGGTTGTGGTATGTGAAACCTAACAAATTGTTTGAAATGTGTTGTTGTCATCACCATATTGCATTTGATCTTTACTATTAGGTGTTTTGAAAGATCAATGTAGAAAGAATTGAAGTTGACAAAGCACCTCATAAATGGGTAAGTGAGCTCATAGAATCCATAATGTGTGATAAGTATGATGATGATGTGGATGGTTTGATGAAATACATTAACAAACTTTGTGAAACATGTGGAAATTTGGCTAAATTTTCTTTAATAAATAAAGACACTAACATGAGGGAAATAGGAAATTTCAAGAGGTACAAGTACATAAAGTGTAAAACTAAATCTACAAAAACAAGGTTAGATTATGTAGAAGAGAAACTAGCTATTGGAACAATATGAAAAATATTTGTAAATTGATAAAAGCATACACAACCTTTTTTCTTGCTAAGTGGCAAGCAAAAAACTTAAGTTGTTGAGAGATAATTTTCCTCTTGGAATAGTCTTATTAGTAGTCGGCTTTGTAGACAATTACTCTTTTACCTATCAAAAGGAGATTCAAAAACAATATTATCATTCTGAGTAGGTGACTATTATGGTGCATGTGTGTTATGGACATGCACAATTGGAGTTAGATGGTGTTGTGAGTAACTATCTATGATGAGTCATTAGGGAAGAATATCAGTTATATTAGCAATGATAAAGACCATGACACACACTTTGTACAAAATTAGTTTTACAAGTTTTCTAAGGATCTGGCTAGAAGTGTAAAAATTAAGAAACATTTTAATGGTTGATGGGTGTGCATCACATTTCAAATCATCAATACCATTTTTTTCACTTTGAAGATATGATTGACTTCTCAATAATCCTCACATTTAGTGTAGTGCCCCTCAACTTGTCGTCTATCAAATTGATGTTTGCTTAGTAGTATTAGACATTATGACAGTATCTTAGATTATTTGATGATGGATTCCTTGTTATTTTGTTAATTCATTATGGACCTAATTGTTATGATAATAGTTGTTGATGTTGGATTCCATTATTTTATGCTTTAGAATTTGATAAATGAACTAGTTGTTAGAGATGTTTTGATGTTAATTGCTATATTTGATTGTAAGATAATTGATTGTTTTATGTTGTTGACTAGTAATCAGATATCTTGTTTAATGTAGTGATTTGTTTAAACAGGAACATGAATGGAACAATGTCGTATTACTCGCTCTCGAGTACCCTACCTCACTGCGATTTACATTCACTATAGGACTGCATGTGGATATATATCTTGTTATGTTTAATTGTGTGTTGCTGCAGGATGCAGGTATTAGGCACCGACTCCACCTAATTTACCAGGTCTAAGTGTGCCTTCACCAATGGATTAGTTGTTTGGAGTTAACGTGGGGTCCCTTGTCAGTGTTGTCTAGTTGTCAGTTTACCCTTGTGGTCATTGTCCGTCATTTGGTCATGACTTGCAGACAGGTAATGTTATACTTTGAAGTCTAAGTAGGTCTGAAGGTGTCTAAGTGTGTAATGTAGTGTTGTGCATGAAATTGAATCATTATACGGAAATTATAATGTTGATAATTAAATATATTTGTAAAAGTTGATAATTGATCATAATTATAATTGTCGATAATTGAGGATAATTGTTGTAAATAAAATTATAGATTTATGTGAAGTAAAATTGTTAAATAAAAATTATAAGAAATTTTGTATTGTTGAATGTAGAAATTAGTTGTAATGAATATTTAAATAAATAAATAAATTGTAAGTCATGTTGTAATTCGTGATTTGCAATTTAATTAATAAAATGAATTATAATTAAGTTGTAAAATTTATAGGTATTGTGTAATGTTACAATTTATTAATAAAAAAATAGTTGGAATCACATATTTATATTAATAAAAATCATAATTTTAATAAAAACAACATAGTGGGATCATTAAAATAATAAAAAAATACATTTTGAGGTTGGAGGAGGCATAAGATCGCGTGTCGCATCCTTACAAGGTGGAAGGGTTTGTTTGATAAAAGGGATTTTGCAGAGAGAAGAAGGGGATTTTTGCAGGAAGAAGAAGGATTGAGGAGGAAGATTGCAGGATCAAATTTTTGCAACTGAAGAATTGATTTTTGCATTGAATCTAAGCTTCGGATACAGCTTCTAATGTCTTCTATATTTTATTTGTGTTTTATTTAGATGGAATGACGGAAATTTGTCTTTCTTTACTCCTCCAATTCGCATTTGCTTGATAGTTTTTAGAGCCTCTTGATAATCCATCCTATACCTATCCTGCAACCATTTCATTTCAAACAATTTTCTATCTAAGATATAATTAATTACCAACCCATCTTTGCATAAATGATTGAGAAGAAAATATGAGTTTTATTTTATTATTTAGGGATCCAAATTAGAAAAGAGAAAGAAACTGGCCTCTGAATTTATACATGATCTGTATCAGATTATTAAAATCATTTGTGCATTTCTTTGATCCCTATTTCCTATACCCTTGAGGCATCTGCATACGGTTTACATGATTACCTTGCCTATTTATGCATCATCAGCTATGATGGGTGAGTATACTCGTACCAAGGCTCCTATTTTTGGCGTGGTCTAGTTGTATACCTGCCAGCGTCATCTACTTGATCAATTCTAAAACACCTTCAATAGGTTCATTTTGTGCTTATCCTGCAATCATTGCCTTCCAGGCAGCTTCAGCAACCAAGTCAATTTCTCCAATGATTGTGCAAAGATCTCCCTTACCTATAGATGTGATCTGCCTCCTACGTGAAATGTATGCCATTTTATGGCTTTAGATCCAACTTCACCCAGGGATCTTTTTAATTATTCTATCATTCAGTAGTCTCCAGACCATTTAACCCTCACGTCTTGGCCGCCTATGCATGTATGTTTGGGAGAAGAACATAAGTCATGTAGTAGTTTTGGTTCCATATAAATGACACATGATACACACTTATTCAACCACTACAGATTTTAATGTGCATCTTAGTGATGAAGTTTAGGGTGCCCTCATGATTGCCAGCTCGGGCAAGAAGGTCAACCATGCACATATTTAAATCAATTGTAGGTGTATTGCAAAAGGGTTGTATATGGGGTTGAAATTAGTTTCTAGCTCCAAAGCTCCCATTCTCATGCAGGCTGGATTGTACGCTGGCAAAGATGGTGGATCTGGTAATACACCTGCCAAATACGTTGTCATTACTCCTACAATTTGCGTTTGCTTAATAGTTTCAGGGTGCACATATATAGCTGCCAGATCTAAGAAGGCTTCGAACCTTAGTTTTGTTGAAGAAGAACAGATATAGTCAAGGGATCGGATGTGTCATCACAGTTAAAGCCAATAATGAATCGACCATCCCATGAAATGATAATATAGTCAACTATAGTAAATCGCTGGGTTAGGGACTAGATTTTATTATACATTCATTTGTATATTGCCTGTATATCTTCCTTATATGGGACGACTATCATATCATTTCTGATGGTTAACTTTTTTTTAACCAATGACCAAACGCTGCACTCTTCCTAGCATTTGTTTTCGCATTGCTTATAAACTGCATTTAATCTCTTGTAGAGACATCTGGGCGCACAAAGTAGTATGAGCTCCAATACTTAGCTCACACCTGCATTTTAGTTCGATATTTTTCTTAAAAACAACCACTCAACAAGTACAGATTTAACAGGTACCTCAACGATAAGTAAGTGCTCCCTCTGGAACGCTAGCGCAGCCCAAGGAGGATCGACCTTGCTTTCATTACGAACAGCAGCTTGTAATATGCAAAAAGAGTTTGCAATCTAATAATTTCTGTCAAAAATTAAGCCAGAGGGGAGGTATTTCTATGTATTTTAAACTTGTAATTACACTTTTCACAATTGGAAATCTGCACAACTATAAGGAGTTTAGATCTAGTGCTGGGACTACCTAGAGAAAACTACTACCATCTTATTAAGTCATCTCCAGTTTATTCATCAAATTTGATTTGTCATTACCAGAAAATAGTTTAATGCCAATCACTGTCGTCTATAAAACATTTGCAAGTTGAGGGTGCTAAATGGAATGCTACCAGACAATGGTAGAATTACTCAGACATAAGCCTACTTAAATATCATCCATTACAAAGAAAATAGTATAAATGTATCCTGTTTAAAATTAAGACTAGGGCGAACAAAAGAATATTAGACAATAGTACTACACTCTTAGTTACAAATACTTCAGAAAACACAATCATTATTGCCTTTCGTTAGAGAGAGAAAACTGTTTTGTGGATGCCATCAATTTTATTAGATTTGCAAGTTTGAGGAAGTTGTTAGACTAAACAAATAACATCCATTTCAAGGATAAAACAATCAATAGCAATTTTACTCCTCATTGACAATCTATACAAGTTGTTCACGTTCCATTCAAATAGGTTCATTTACGATTCTCCTACAAGACAGTAGGTTATAATAGTTGAAACAGTAATAGTAGAGGTATTTGCATGGGAATCGAAATGCCTTGGAGACAAAATGTAGTTTAGACAACTATCAAGTGATGGTCGCTTGAGAAATGACCATCTCGATCTTTTTCTTAGACAGAATCAAACATCGTTGACATCGTTACCACGAAAAAAAATTCAAAGCATATTAAACTGCCTTTTGGTCAAGGTCAAAAGAATATTGGAAAGACCGTATTTAGGGCAGATCCTTGAGGAAAATGAAACGTTAATGTTCATTGTTGATGGATGGACCTTTTTCCTTGTTGGATTGTCATATAGTTACAAGGTAATATCTTAGTGTTATTATTCAATCCGTCATTGGAAAGGTACATTAATCGGTGTAATAATTGTTATATTTTTGTATTTTGTGATTTATTTTTAGAAACAACATGAAGAGCATTTAGATAATTAGTTGTAATGTATAATTGTTGCATTTAATTTAAAATCAATTGGTTTGGAGAAAGAGATAATGTAATCTAATGTTGATTTTATTACAGAAGTTGTTTACATTGAATAGAGAAGAAATTGTAGTGTTAACTCTAGAACTGTATTGAACTGTATGAGTTAAGTATTTCTATTGTCGTAAAGGGTCGAATTGAGAGTGGTCAAACTCGAATTCCAGAGGCTTAGTATCTCGTAGTTGAGTTCATGCGACATGTGGATAAGTGTTTTAGTGTTGTGATATTATAACAAACATGTGGTTTTAGTTTGTATGAAGTATAATGAAGTATTGTCAAGTTGATAATGTGTTTTGTGAAGTAATATTCTCTGGATGAGATATCAAACCACTTGTGATCTTATTGTATCCATTTTGTCATAATTGTTGTATGGAGAGACCTAGAATCTGTAAAAGAGTAAAGTGTTGTAATGCTATAGGCAATGGATAACAACTTGTGTTATGATTCTGTTTGTAATACAAGAGGGTTTATGCCTTGCAGGGAACATGTATGTGTACTGCTATAATGCCTTGTATGATGGTTAAGGTTTACTAGGCGTTAGGAAGTAGAGTGGCTTTCAATGTGGGGCCGGCACCCAAAGTGGTAGCCAGGGTAACCCATTGAAAGTGGATTAATCAAGTGATAACCTAAAATGAACTAGGGGGTTAAGGGTAGATTTCACATTAAACAAGATAAATGGATTCCTCTCCCATGGCCTGTAGTGCTCATTTAGACTAAGGATGGGTAGAGAAGGCCTGGTCAGCAAGATTGACTTCCTTGTCCTCACAAAAGGAAGGTCGATTCTGCATGTGTCACCCTATGGGGCCGGAGTCTAGTGAGAGACTGCCAGGGTAACCCATCCTAGGACCGTGCGATGACACTCTCCCTACTACAACCTAGCATTCCTTGTATGGTCTCTCCACATATGTTATGTGTTGCCTCTGGAAGATGTGTTGTGTTGTTCATGCTATTGCCATGTGTCATATTAGAGTTTGATCATCCTTCGCTCTTGTTAGTTTGTTGTCTACCTGACTATTGTTGTTGGGACCTCATGTTAACTCCTAGCTCGGGGGGTGGACCTTAGGGTTCCACATGGTCGGGTGGAAGAGCTTTCTTATCCATTGGTTATTCTTGTCGAAGATCATGTGCAGAAAAGATTTATCTCAGTTTATAGACAATTGTACTTGTACCAGTTGATGAAGATGTATGTGTATAATTTTGTACCAGACTTGTGTAATAGATCATTCATAATGTATGTATTTTTGATGTAGTCAGAAGATGGCATTGTAAACTATGTAATGATGTACTTATGTGTAAGGAAAAACATTTCAGTTATGTATTTGATCATGTAGATTAGATTATACGATGTCATGCAATGAATAAGAATAAGTTATTTAATTGTGCATTGGATTTAGATGCAGTTAATGATGTTAGTAAGGTATGTTAAATTATGTTAGTTGAATTGTTAAGTAATGCAGCCTTGAAACCTTGGAGAACATGTCGTAAATTTAATGGTGTAATTAGTTATGTTAACATTACTTGTTATCTTAATCATTTAAAAAAAAAAATTCCTGTTTCAAATAGCTTTAATGTGAATTTCTCTAAGGTGTTCAAGGCGGGGCGTTACATCTAGTATCAGAGCCAAGTTTCTAACACTAGATACTCTGGGTTTTATACTAGCCCATTAAGCTATACTAGTTGTTTAAACTCTGAAGAATAAATTCATTCGTAGTCCTTGCCTAGCAACCTAAAGTTGTTCTTGGGTGTGTTGTCCAGGAAGATGCCTAGGGTACGAGGTTGAGGACGTGGACGAGGTAGGGGTCGTGGGAGTTGTGTTGATAACAGCCCTCCTCCTAGTTCCCCTCATGAGAGTACACAAGAAGGTGGAAGCAAGAATCAAGAAAACCAGGGTCAGTCAGAGGGTGTTCAGCTATGTCAGCTACTTGAGGAGGTTCTTGCTCATCTTGGTCCTAGGCAGGAGATGGAACAACCAAAAGAGAGAGAAAAAGAATGATCTCCTAGAAGGAGAGAAATCACAGCTGAACAAGAAGCTATTCTTGCAGGCCACATGAGAGACCTTATGAGAGCCCGTCCTCCTACTTTTGATGGTTTTGGTAGTGGTATGGAAGCAGAGACATGGCTAATTGATTTGGAGAGGTGTTTTGCTATGCATCCTTATGGTAGCAACACTAAGGCAAGATGTGCCATCATGCATCTAAGAGGTTTTGCCTCTACATGGTGGTGACTAGAGGAACAAAAGTTGCATTTAGTTATTGCGACAGTATCATGGGAACTATTTCTGGAAAGGTTCAGAACTCAATTCCTATCAGACCACTGGAGGCAACGTCGAGCAGACAAGTTCCATGGATTGAGACAGATGGCCATGACAGTGGAACAGTATGAGCGCAAATTTTATGAACTCAAGCAGTATGCAGGCATTGGAAATGATGAGGCCATGTTAGTTCAGCATTTTATTAGAGGTCTGAATGCACGCATCAGTGGAGGAGTTCATGTTTTCAAGCTGAAGACCATGGAGGTAGCAGTTAAGAAGGCTCGACTGGTGGAGGAGAATTTGACCATGGCCCTAGGGGGTCATACAGGTGTGCAAATCGGTAGTACATCTCGAGCAGGTTCTGGTTTCTGAGGTGGTCAGTCCCATACAATGGGTAACTCAAGGAGTCATTATGTACCTTCTAAGAGTGGACAACAGCATCAGTTTTCTTAGACAAAACCAAAGCATTCTCAGTCACTGCAGAGTAATAGGTTCCAGTCTAAAGATCAGAATTGGCTAAGAAATAAATGTCATCGTCCTAATCAGCCAACTCAGAGCACACAGTCTATAGCAAGTAGAGGACATTTTCAGCAGTCGAATGATCCTGTAGGCGGTGGAGGTTTTGGTAGGGGAACAGGATGTTTCTCTTGCGGCCAGCAGGGCCACATTGCCAGATAGTGTCCACGTAAGAATACTTCAGGATTTAGACAGAGGCCCGCAACTTCAGAGCCAGCTGTCGGAGATGCAAGCAGGTCACATAGGGTGTTTGCGGTGGTAGATAATCACCAAGCAGAGCACCAAGGCACCGTTGTGGAGACTACAGGTGTCTTGCGAGGTATTACTATTTCTATTCTTTTTGATTCTGGTGCTTCAGATTCTTTCATTTCCCCTTCTATAGTGGAGCATTGCAAATTAGTGGCAGCAAAGCAAGATGTTAAGTGGCAGGTGGAATTGGCCTCTGGATCTAGGGTATTAGTAGACTCTCTTGTGTATGGTTGCGAGTTGAGGATAGGTCCTTTGTCTACCATAGTGTATCTTCGCATTATACCACTAGGATCCTATGACATAGTGTTGGGAATGGATTGGCTGGATGCTCATCGAGCAGTTATAGACTATCGCCACAAGTTAGTGAGGTGTGTTGATAAATCGGGCAATGAAGTAGAAGTGGTTGGGATTCAGAGACCCATCTCTTTGCGTATGATTTCTACTATGCAATTGAAGAGATGTTTGCGCCAAGGATGCAAGTTGTTTGCTGTAACAATTAATGACTTAGATTTTGGGGAGAATAGGGAGACATCCCTTAATGATCATCCTATTCTCAAAGAGTATGAAGATGTCTTTCCTAGTGAGATCCCGGGTATGCCACTGAAGCATGATATTGATTTTAAGATAGACCTTGTTCCCAGAGCAAAACCTATTTCACGCGCTCCATATCAGATGACTACCCAGGAGCTTAAGGAGCTTCGTTTGCAGCTAGAGGAGTTGTTAGCGAAGGGATTCATTCATCCTAG
This sequence comes from Cunninghamia lanceolata, assembly GCA_027924645.1. Classification (NCBI taxonomy): domain Eukaryota; kingdom Viridiplantae; phylum Streptophyta; class Pinopsida; order Cupressales; family Cupressaceae; genus Cunninghamia; species Cunninghamia lanceolata. Next base: position 1,623,148 of record BSBN01001396.1, on the reverse strand, counting down.
TGTCTCTCCATGGGGAGCACCAGTTATTTTTGTGAAGAAAAAGGATGGATCTTTGCGGTTGTGCATCGACTATCGACAGCTTAATAAGGTGACTGTGAAGAACTAATACCCATTGCCTTAAATTGATGACCTCTTTGATCAGATCAAGGGAGCTAAGGTGTTTTCAAAGATAGACCTAAAGTTAGGATATCATCAGTTGCACATCTTTGAGGCTGACATCCACAAGACAACATTTCACACTTGTTACGGGCATTATGAGTTCACTGTGGTACCTTTTGGGTTGACAAATGCACCATCTGTGTTTATGAGTCTGATGAATGGTGTATTTCATACCTATCTTGATAGATTTGTTCTTGTATTCTTAGATGATATATTGATTTATTCAAGGTCTATGGAGGAGCATGAAGAACATTTGCGACAGGTTCTGCAGTGTTTAAGAGAAAATTCGTTATATGCAAATCTAGCTAAATGCGATTTCTTTCAAACAGAAGTGAAATATTTGGGACATGTTATTTCTAACAAGGGTATTGTGGTGGATCCTTCAAAGATTCAAGCTATCATGGATTGGCCTGCTACTACCAATGTTTCAGAGGTTCGTAGTTTCATGGGTTTAGCAGGCTATTATCGACGATTTGTGGAAGGATTTTCAAAGATAGCTCACCCTATAACTTCTCTTCAGAGAAAAGGAAAGAAGTTCATTTGGTCAGAATAGTGTCAAGTAGCTTTTCAGACTCTTAAGGAGCGGTTAACTAGTGCACCTATTCTAGCAGTGCCTGATCCTGTCAGAGATTTTGTGGTATGTACTGATGCATCTTTGGAAGGGTTAGGAGCAGTTTTACTGCAGGAGGGTCGCGTGATAGCCTATGAGTCCCGAAAACTCAAAGATCATGAGTTGAACTATCTTACACATGACCTCGAGTTAGTTGCTGTTGTGCATGCATTAGTAAGATGGAGACACTTTTTACTGGGGCATCGGTTTGAGCTACACAGTGATCACCGAAGTTTACAGTACATTTTTACATAGCCAAACCTAAATGCTAGACAAAGGTAGTGGATGGAGTTTCTATGTGAATACGATTTTGAGGTAAAATATATCTAAGGTAAGGAGAATGTGGTGGCAGATGCTCTTAGTCGGCGAAGAAATGAACTTTCATCAATCACTCTTGGAGTGGATTGGAGAGGATAGATTCTTGCAGCACTCCCTGCAGATAGATGGTATCAAGAGGTGAAAGCAGAAGTTGAGTCTGGTAGAACCTTGGAGGGTAGAAATGCCAGATATTCTATCGAGTCGGATGGTCTCTTGCGACATTTAGGTCGCATTTATGTGCCTTTTACAAAGGGTCTCCGCACCCTAATCATGACTGAGGCACATTGGGCACCTTATTCTGCTCATCTAGGTGTCAAGAAGATGTATGCAGATCTCTGCCAGATATATTTTTGGGCCGGAATGAAGAGGGATATTGCTGATTTTGTTTTGAGATGCTTAGAATGTCAGAGGGTTAAGGCAGAACATCAGCATCTTGCAAGTCTTCTCCAGCCACATCTTATTTTGGAATGGAAATGGGACATCATTTAAATAGATTTTATAGTTGGTTTACCCGTGTCCTCTTGTCGTCATGACGCAATAATGGTCATTGTAGACAGGCTTACGAAAGTAGCACACTTTTCTCCTGTCTGATCTTCATATAATGCTTCATCAGTGGCCAGAATCTTTATGGAGGACATAGTCAGATTGCACGGAATTCCTCGCAAGATAATCTCTGATCGTGATCTAGTCTTCACTTCAGCTCTTTGGACATCCCTTCAGCATGTATTGGGGACTCAGTTGAACTTCAGTTCAACTTATCATCCAGACACTGATGGGCAAACTGAGAGGGTCAATCAGGTTCTTGAGGATATGTTCAGAATGTATGTTATGGATCAACAAAACCGTTGAGAAGATTATTTGTATTTGGTGGAGTTTGCGTACAATAATAGGTACCATAGTTCTATTGGCATGTCTCCTTTTCAGGCTCTTTATGGTCATCCTTGTCATACCCCATTGAGTTGGGATCATCTTGAGGATAGAGTTCTCCTAGGACCACAAATGCTCTGGGAGATGGAGCAGCAGGTTGATCGCATTAGAGAGCATCTGGTGGTAGCACAGGATAGACAAAAGAAATATGCAGATGCTCATAGACTTGACCATCAATTTTCAGTTGGTGATCGGGTGTTCTTGCGGGTGCGTCCGCGAAAGAGTTTGATCCGTTACGAAAAAGGCTCTAAGCTTGCACTGCGCTTTATAGGGCCATTTGAGGTTTTGGAGAGAATCAGTCTTGTTGCATACCGTCTTGCTTTGCCACCTAGTTTGTCGTGCATCCATGATGTATTTCATGTTTCTGTTCTTATAACCTATCATCCAGATATTTCTCATGTCCTTGATTGGAATGCCTTACAAGTAGAGGATGGGCAGCTAGCTTTGGAGCCCGTAAGCATTTTGGAGCACAGGGGACTTGCTCTCAAGTGCAGAGTCATAGAGGAGGTAAGGGTCCAATGGGATCCCAATGATGAGACTTCAGCTACTTGGGAAGATACATCCTGAATGCGAGAGCTATATCCATATTTGTTTGCAGGCTTCCAGGAGTAAGCTTGATCCTAGGGGGGGAGGATGCAGTGCCCCTCAACTTGTCATCTATCAGATTGATGTTTGCTTAGTAGTATTAGACATTATGACAGTACCTTAGATTGTTTGATGATGGATTCCTTGTTATTTTGTTAATTCATTATGGACCTAATTGTTATGATAACAATTGTTGATGTTGGATTCTATTATTTTATGCTTTAGAATTTGATAAATGAACTATTTGTTATAGATGTTTTGATGTTAATTGCTATATTTGATTGTAAGATAACTGATTGTTTTATGTTGTTGACTAGTAATCAGATATCTTGTTTAATGTGGTGATTTGTTTAAACAGGGACGTGAATGGAACAGTGTTGTATTACTCGCTCTCGAGTACCCTGCCTCACTGCAATTTCCATTCACTATAGCACTGCATGTGGATATATATCTTGTTATGTTTAATTGTGCGTTGCTATAGGATGCAGGTATTAGGCACCGACTCCACCTAATTTACCAGGTCTAAGTGTGCCTTTGCCAATGGATTAGTTGTTTGGAGTTAACGTGGGGTCCCTTGTCAGTGTTGTCTGGTTGTCAGTTTACCCTTGTGGTCGTTGTCTATCATTTGGTCATGACTTGCAGACAGGTAATGTTATACTTTGAAGTCTAAGTAGGTCCGAAGGTGTCTAAGTGTGTAATGCAGTGTTGTGCATGACATAGAATCATTATATGGAAATTATAATGTTGATAATTAAATATATTTGTAAAAGTTGATAATTGAGCATAATTATAATTGTCGATAATTGAGGATAATTGTTGTAAATAAAATTATAGATTTATGTGAAGTAAAATTGTTAAATAAAAATTATAAGAAATTTTGTATTGTTGAATGTAGAAATTAGTTGTAATGAATATTTAAATAAATAAATAAATTGTAAGTCATGTTGTAATTCGTGATTTGCAATTTAATTAATAAAATAAATTATAATTAAGTTGTAAAATTTATAGGTATTGTGTAATGTTACAATTTATTAATAAAAAAAAATAGTTGGAATCACATATTTATAATAATAAAAATCATAATTTTAATAAAAACAACTTAGTGGGATCATTAAAATAATAAAAAAATACATTTTGAGGTTGGAGGAGGCATAGGATCGCATGTCGCATCCTTACAAGGTGGAAGGGTTTGTTTGATAAAAGGGATTTTGCAGAGAGAAGAAGGGGATTTTTGCAGGAAGAAGAAGGATTGAGGAGGAAGATTGCAGGATCAAATTTTCGCAACTGAAGAATTGATTTTTGGATTGAATCTAAGCTTCGGATATAGGTTTTAATGTCTTCTATATTTTATTTGTGTTTTATTTAGATCGAATGATGGAAATTTGTCTTTCTTTACTCCTCCAATTCGCATTTGCTTGATAGTTTTTAGAGCCTCTTGATAATCCATCCTATACCTATCCTGCAACCATTTCATTTCAAACAATTTTCTATCTGAGATATAATTAATTACCGACCCATCTCTGCATAAATGATTGAGAAGAAAATATGAGTTTTATTTTATTGTTTAGGGATCCAAATTAGAAAAGAGAAAGAAAACGGCCTCTGAATTTATACATGATCTGTATTAGATTATTAAAATCATTCGTGCATTTCTTTGATCCCTATTTCCTGTACCCTTGAGGTGTCTGCATATAGTTTACACGATTACCTTGCCTATTTATGCATCATCAGCTATGATGGGTGAGTATACTCATACCAAGGCTCCTATTTTTGGCGTGTTCTAGTTGTGTACCTGCCAGTGTCATCTGCTTGATCAATTCTAAAGCACCTTCAATAGGTTCATTTTGTGCTTATCCTACAATCATTGCCTTCCAGTCGGCTTCAGTAACCAAGCCAATTTCTCCAACGACTATGCAAAGATCTCCCTTACCTATAGATGTGATTTGCCTCCTACGTGAAATGTATGCCATTTTATGGCTTTAGATCCAACTTCACCCAGGGATCTTTTTAATTACTCTATCATTCAGTAGTCTCCAGACCATTTAACCCTCACGTCTTGGCCGCCTATGCATGTATGTTTGGGAGAAGAACATAAGTCATGTAGTAGTTTTGGTTCCATATAAATGGCACATGATACGCACTTATTTAACCACTACAGATTTTAATGTGCATCTTAGTGATGAAATTTAGGGTGTCCTCATGATCGCTAGCTCAGGCAAGAAGGTCGACCATGCAAATATTTAAATCAACTGTAGGTGTATTGCAAAAGGGTTGTATATGGATTTGAAATTAGTTTCTAGCTCCAAAGCTCCCATTCTCATGCAGGCTGGATTGTACGCTGGCAAAGATGGTGGATCTGGTAATACACCTCCCAAATACGTTGTCATTACTCTTGCAATTTGTGTTTGCTTAATAGTTTCGGGGTGCACATATATAGCTGCCAGATCTAAGAAGGCTTCGAACCTTAGCTTTGTTGAAGAAGAACAGATATAGTCAAGGGATCGGATGTGTCATCACAGTTAAAGCCATTAATGAATCGACCATCCCATGAAATGATAATACAGTCAACTATAGCAAATCACTGGGTTAGGGACTAGATTTTATTATACATTCATTTGTATATTGTCTGTATATCTTCCTTATATGGGACGACTGTCATATCATTTCTGATGGTTAACTTTTTTTAACCAATGACCAAATGTTGCACTCTTCCTAACATTTGTTTTCGCATTGCTTATAAACTATATTTAATCTCTTGTAGAGACATCTGGGCACACAAAGTTGTATGGGCTCCAATACTTAGCTCGCACCTGCATTTTAGTTTGACATTTTTCTTAAAAACAACCACTCAACAAGTACAGATTTAACAGGTACCTCAATGATAAGTAAGTGCTCCCTCTGGAAGGCTAGCGCAGCCCAAGGAGGATCAACCTTGCTTTCATTATGAACAGCAGCTTGTAATATACAAAAAGAGTTTGCAATCTGATAATTTCTGTCAGAAATTAAGCCAGAGGGGAGGTTTTTCTATGTATTTTAAACTTGTAATTACACTTTTCACAATTGGAAATCTGCACAACTATAAGGAGTTTAGATCTGGTGCTGGGACTGCCTAGAGAAAACCACTACCGTCTTATTAAGTCATCTCCAGTTTATTCATCAAATTTGATTTGTCATTACCAGAAAATAGTTTAATGCCAATCACTATCGTCTATAAAACATTTGCAAGTTGAGGGTGCTGAATGGAATGCTACCAAACAATGGTAGAATTACTCAGACATAAGCCTACTTAAATATCATCCATTACAAAGAAAATAGTATAAATGTATCCTGTTTAAAATTAAGACTAGGGTGAACAAAAGAATATTAGACAATAGTACTACACTCTTAGTTACGAATACTTTAGAAAACACAATCATTATTGCCTTTCGTTAGAGAGAGAAAACTATTTTGTGGATGCCGTCAATTTTATTAGATTTGCAAGTTTGAGGAAGTTGTTAGACTAAACAAATAACATCCATTTCAATGATAAAATAGTCAATAGCAATTTTACTCCTCATTGACAATCTATACAAGTTGTTCACTTTCCATTCAAATAGGTTCATTTGCGATTCTCCTACAAGACAGTAGGTTATAATAGTTGAAATAGTAATAGTAGAGGTATTTGCATGGGAATCAAAATGCCTTGGAGACAAAACATAGTTTATACAACTATCAAGTGATAGTCACTTGAGAAATGACCATCTTGATCTTTTTCTTGGATAGAATCAAACATCGTTGACATCGTTACCACGAAAAAAAAATTCAAAGCATATTAAACTGCCTTTTGGTTAAGGTCAAAAGAATATTGGAAAGACCGTATTTAGGGCAGATCCTTAAGGAAAACAAAACGTTAATGTTCATTGTTGACGGATGGACCTTTTTCCTTGTTGGATTGTCATATAGTTACAAGGTAATATCTTAGTGTTATTATTCAATCCGTCGTTGGAAAGGTACGTTAATCAGTGTAATAATTGTTATATTTTTGTATTTTGTGATTTATTTTTAGAAACAACATGAAGAGCATTTAGATAATTAGTTGTAATGTATAATTGTTGCATTTAATTTAAAATCAATTGGTTTGGAGAAAGAGATAATATAATCTAATGTTGATTTTATTACAGAAGTTGTTTACATTGAACAGAGAAGAAATTGTAGTGTTAACTCTAGAACTATATTGAACTATATGAGTTAAGTATTTCTATTGTCGTAAAGAGTCGAATTGAGAGTGGTTAAACTCGAATTCCAGAGGCTTAGTATGTCGTAGTTGAGTTCATGCGACATGTGGATAAGTGTTTTAGTGTTGTGATATTATAACAAACATGTGGTTTTAGTTTGTATGAAGTATAATGAAGTATTGTCAAGTTGATAATGTGTTTTGTGAAGTAATATTCTCTGGATGAGATGTCAAACCACTTGTGATCTTATTGTATCCATTTTTTCGTAATTGTCGTATGGAGAGACCTAGAATCTGTAAAAGAGTAAAGTGTTGTAATGCTATAGGCAATGGATAACAACTTGTGTTATGATTCTTTTTGTAATACAAGAGGGTTTATGCCTTGCAGGGAACATGTATGTGTACTGCTATAATGCCTTGTATGATGGTTAAGGTTTACTAGGTGTTAGGAAGGAGAGTGGCTTTCAATGTGGGGCCGGCACCCAAAGTGGTAGCCAGGGTAACCCATTGAAAGTGGATTAATCAAGTGATAACCTAAAATGAACTAGGGGGTTAAGGGTAGATATCACATTAAACAAGATAAATGGATTCCTCTCCCATGGCCTGTAGTGCTCGTTTAGACTAAGGATGGGTAGAGAAGGCCTGGTCGGTAAGATTGACTTCATTGTCCTCACGAAAGGAAGGTTGATTCCACATGTCACCCTATGGGGCCGGAGTCTAGTGAGAGACTGCCAGGGTAACCCATGCTAGGACCGTGCGATGACACTCTCCCTACTACAACCTAGCATTGCTTGTATGGTCTCTCCACATATGTTATGTGTTGCCTCTGGAAGATGTGTTGTGTTGTTCATGTTATTGCCATGTGTCGTATTGGAGTTTGATCATCCTTCATTCTTGTTAGTTTGTTGTCTACCTGACTATTGTCGTTGGGACCTCATATTAACTCCTAGCTCGGGGGGTGGACCTTAGGGTTCCACATGGTCGGGTGGAAGAGCTTTCTTATCCATTGGTTATTCTTGTCGAAGATCATGTGCAAAAAAGATTTATCTCAGTTTACAGATAATTGTACTTGTACCAGTTGATGAAGATGTATGTGTATAATTTTGTACCAGACTTGTGTAATAGATCATTCATAATGTATGTATTTTTGATGTAGTCAGAAGATGGCATTGTAAACTATGTAATGATGTACTTATGTGTAAGGAAAAACATTTTAGTTATGTATTTGATCATGTAGATTAGATTATACGATGTCATGCAATGAATAAGAATAAGTTATTTAATTGTGCATTGGATTTAGATACAGTTACTGATGTTAGTAATGTATGTTAAATTATGTTAGTTGAATTGTTAAGTAATGCAGCCTTGAAACCTTGGAGAACATGTTGTAAATTTAATGGTGTAATTAGTTATGTTAACATTACTTGTTATCTTATTCATTTAAAAAAAAAATTTTCCTTTTTCAAATAGCTTAAATGTGAATTTCTCTAAGGTGTTCAAGGCGGGGCGTTACATTTAGATTTTTTATGAGAGTGGCCATTAAAAGGGTGAACATGATGGTGTAGTATCTTTCGTCAAATATGCTCTAAGAAAACATTAAATGAATTATGAGGGAGATTGTATAAATTATGCACATACTATTGTTGAATTGTGTAAGAATCATTTCATAAGTTAGGCCAACACAACTTCAGGGAGGAACCTGCATTCACATGGAGTGTTTTGGGAGGTAACAAGTACATTGTTCAAAGAAACTTGTTTAATATTTGCTAAATTATTTCATTGTGAACTATTACACTTTTTAAAAAATTATTGAAATAACAATTTGACTTATTTTTATGTAAATATATCTATTTGCATGTATATTTGTAGATAGTTTGTGTGGATCAAAAATTGTATATGGATGTAAGAGGGTAGAGAAAACAAGGTCTTTGCATTGTGTCATGAGAACAAATAGCTATACATGGATATTGTATACTATGAATTACTCTTGCTTTTGTTGTGAATCCATACCAAAAAATCATAAAAATTGTAAGATCCAACATGGCTATGCTATTGCATGGAATTTGGTAACACTAGTTGTTGATGAAACATATGGTGAAGATGAAGATGAAGATGAAATCTTTGAATACATTCCTTTGATTTGAACTAATTATGACCACATTTTTGGGTTAATTTATAAAGGTACATGTGCAAATAGAATTGTGTTTATAAAACTTAATTCATGGTTCTTAGATTTTTGAATTCATATTATGGCTATGTGTACATATATAGCTGATAAGGGAATAATGCAATGGTCAAGTCACAATGTTTTTGTGGTAGCCACCAAGGTTCAAACCCCTATTAGGTGGTTGAACTCACAATCCATGTGCCTTCATTAGGCCATTGAGCTCACGAGTTTGAACAAGGTGATAATGCCTTGGGGACTAAGGCCCCCTAGTAGTGGTCTCAGTGATAAATCCAATTGGGAAGAGATCCCCCCATAAGTGGTCTCTTTAGGCTAAAACTAGGCTAAAAACCCAAGTTTACCAAATCAATATATATGTATATGAGATATAAATATATGTGTGTATATATATACATATAGACATAGACATAGACATAGACATATAGAGAGATAGATAGATAGATAGAAGTTCTATAATTTTTTGTTTAAAATGTCATTGTGCTAGAGGATGATTTTACAGTCATAGTAGAGGTTAGAAATGTAGAGGGTGTAAGTTTCTTTATTACATTGCACAAAAGATAGAATTATGTTAATAAAATAAGAAATAAGTGATGAAATGTTGTTTCCCACATGCTCAATTATAGTATAAAGAACATATCTAAAACAAGTCAAATTCCTTCAAAATGGGGTTCATATTACTAATTACAAAGCTCACAACATGATGTATCAAATTATAGCTACCTAGTAATTTCTACTAGCATGTATCATCATCTCATTTCAGATTTACATGGATAGTGTAGGTGCAGACTAGATAAAGATAACCATGAGAATATATTACATGTTATTGAAGAGTGAGATGAACCAATTGATGTGGTATGATAAATGTGGAGAAGAACCTAGATTTCATTCCCTAGATTTTATATGATGTGATTTATCAAAACTATGATGAACTATACACATGGTGTTATTTGATTTCATTCTCAAGAGACTAGATGTATGATGTGTTTTGATTCAAAATATCATGAATGATTTGATTTCATTCCATTGATAAGTTATATATAATATGATTTGATTAGATATATGATGCATGATGCGGTTTCATAGAAAGGATTCTATATGATGATTTTAATCCAATTAATTTCATTGAACCAAGACTCTATGTGATGCATGATTTTATTCAATACAATATGATTTGATTTAATTATTATATAGGTGATGATCAATGATCTAAAATTAAAATACGAACAATGTTGCAATGTGTGAATAAAGTAGTATTTATGTGGACTAGGGGTCTGACTTAATGGAACTTAAGGGGAATTAAGAGTATTAGGTTATACATATTTGAATCCATTAATTACATGGTCAATTGAACTTTAATCATCAACTTGGGTTGAAATCAATTGTATAAATTATATTTCTCCTTATCTAATTTGAACCGATATTACATCTAAACCTCGAGTAATCTTTAAATTGTGATTTTTAGTGATTTTATTAGTTTAAGAATTGATGTAATAGATTTGAATCTAATTATTTAAGTAATCATGCTTTGTATAATTGTATGGTGGTAAAAAATAGAAGTGTATATTATCATTTTCTTCATTTGAGTTAAACAAAACTAAATTAGGGTAGACTTGTAGGTCCTATTGGTATATTTGCATTGATTCATATAGTTGGCTAGACACTATTCAAGTGCTTGGGTAGTTTGACAATAAGGGAGTTGATGTGGAATTGTTGTCCATATGTTGGACTAAAACTAGTGATAGCTGGAGGATTTGTATCATGTGTAGAAGGAAGCTAATATTTTTGGGGTATTTTCTTGTAAGTTTATTTTGATCAATAACTATTGTTATAATTTCAAGTGTAAAACCTTGTGATCTTAATTGGACCATATAAAATAAAAATTGGCAAGTGAACTTAAACAACTATTTTTTAGTGCACATCTAGATTGTTTTCTTTTAAGAAAATTTTAAAATTGGCTAACAACTTAAAATCAAGATCATAATTGAGTTCAAATTAAGATTCATGTTAGTGAACTAATTATGAATTAAGATTTTTTAGGAGGTCCTTGTTTGGAAGGCTTTTTTGACCTGTTAGAGGCAATTTATTTAGATTTTAGTTATTGGATGGTTTTGTTTAGTCTTGAAAAATCTTTACAACTAACAATATACATGGTTGGACTTGGTTGAGACTAGGTGAATTAGGATCCAATATTGGTATGTTAGGCTACGATAGTGTTTAGGTCTTTTATTATGAGTTTAATTTTTAATTGAATATTTATGAGTTTACTTGGTGTATTTCTCTAAATTGTAATTGAATACTAATTTTGATATGAATTATTTTTTTAATTATTTCAAATTTTTTATGTTTCTAAAAATATGAAAGTATACATAAGGCATGATATTTCCACATTCCATGACATAGAATTGTAAATCTTTTGGTAAAAACTATGTATAGCTTTTTTACATCGATGCTTCAGATCACACTCTTCCTGATGATGGATCACGAAGTGTGATCTAAAATGTCAATGTAAAAAAGCTATACGTAGTTTTTTTCCAGAAGCTTCACAATTTAGTAGACATAAGTCTAAAAGTATACATAAATGTCATGTTGCTAAGCAATTTATGTTTTGTAGGTTTGATAGTGTGTGCCAAAGGGTATATATCTCTTAGTGGAATGCACTTGTAAATAACAAATCTCCATGCTTGATAAAACACTATTCAATGAGTCTAATATCTAAAGGGATCAAATATTTATAAATGTATTCTAGATAGGAGAGTGATTGACCTAAGAGGATATAAAGCTTAGGTATAAAATACTTGTCACACAAAAGAGAACTTGCACACTATACAAGGTATCTAAGCTTACAAATACATGAAATAGGATTGGATTTGATACTAAAATGTGTAACATTATCAAATGGCTCAATGGTTTAACTCTCCAAATTATTATCTAAACAAATGTATGCTAAGCTTATTTATAATAATAACATATGTCTTAGTATAAAATGGTTTATTAATTTTCTCCTAGAATGTGAATGATAGATTTATTGTCATATGGGAACTTGCTTGGAGTGCAATACAATTTGTTTAAGAGGGTTTCTTACCAATGAAAGATTAGGAATAAAAATTCATAATATGATGAAGTTTGGTATTAGAATTGATATTCTTTGTATGGGGTAAATTACAGACACTTAAGCATCCCTTTGTCATCTATTTCTTAGAGTTATTTAAAAACATAAATTTTTTGATTGGTCATTTTGGTCTAAGAAATTGATACCAATAAGTTGTTGGAAATCTTTTGTATTGACTTGGAAAAAACAAGCCCCAAGTTTTGACTTGGCCTATTTTTTCAAGTATTGTATTGTACCAAGCTTGTTGTGAATTCACATGTGTGAATTATCAACTCAATAATGGTTTGTTTTTTCTAAAGTTGAAATTGGAACATGCCAACAAGATATATATGTTGTGTCCTAAGAAACCAATCTCACAAGTAAAAATTTGAATTGGTATTTTAGGCTCTTATAAACATAAGAAAGGATTTTTTTTAAGATTGCTTTAATTGGTGATATATATTGAAGTTTTGTGTTTCTAACATAAAGAGAGGAAGGGCGGCATTTTTTAACAAGGAAAGAGAGTACCTATGGGTTTCACTAGTGTAGTGACAGTGCTACTTTTTTCCTTACAAGTACACATCTAGGGTTAGATTTTAGAACTGGAATTAAAACATTTTCTCAATAATGGGAACTTCAAATTTTATCTTTGATCATATGGTTGAAACTTAGAGGTTTCCTCATATTTATTCTCCATAGGATTAGACTTAGAGAGAGATCCCACTTATGCCTTTGATGGATGAAGATGATTGGAATGTGGTTGTTAATGAATACTAGTAGCTAGGCACTATGTTATGTAATGGGGTGCATGTTTAGGGTAGTGAAAGCATGTAATTGAAGAGTTAAATAGTCAATCAAAATAATAGGGTGTAAATAATCAAATAAATGATACATAAGTGTAGAGGGATTCGCCTTGCAATAACAAATTTTAGGCAAGTCTTCAATCCCTAAGGAAGTTGAAGGTTGATTAGGAGAAAGACATGGGTAATTGAAGGAACAATAAGAAAAATCAAGGAGAGAAGATATTAACAATAATGTTCATATGTATAAATTGGACACACAATTGTGATGTAAGAGCATCTAAGTTCATGGGCAATCTTGTGTCACCAAAAAATGTTTGTGTTTTATGTTTTTAGTTTTTCAATTTTTCTTTGTATTTGTCATTTAGTGGTTCATGTCAACTTGCTTGATTGGGAATGCTACAAGAAGGTTTTAGGCCCTTAGTTGTTGCAAGTCATCTATAGTAGTGTTGAGAATTTTCATCGTGTTATCTCCAACCAAAAATTAAGTTGTTATATGTCTATCCCTTGTAAATTAGGTTGTTGTAGAAAGTGCTAGAAGAGTTGTTCCATACATGTGACCAAAAGTCTATGTTCTAAAGTGAATTTCTTGAGTCATAGCTTGTGACAAGAATGAAATTTTTATAACCTAGTTCAAATAATAGAACTTAGTTAGATAATGACTAGGGATGACATGTAATAATTTCCATGTGGATGTAAAATTAAATCTTTAGATTTGTCAAGTGTTCCAAACACACTAGTTGTAGAATTTTCTTTCTATCAAAAGGGAAACTTTAATTGTCTTTTCATAAGGTCAAGTTGTAACTAGTGATTGTTATAGACTTTGGTAATGTGGATTTCATGTAGATTTTTATTCTTTCTTCTATCACAATTTTCTTATTTCATGGAAATTGACCTTAGTTCCTTGGTATTTAGCAACTCTTATTTCTTTTTGGTCATGAATTTTCATTTTCTTGGGGTTTATGGCATTTGTTTCTAAATTTTCTCAATCTACTAATGTTGTCAAAACATTTCTTGATATTCACTATATGCCATGTGGCATCCTCTACACTCTTCTTGGTTGTTTGCATTCTTCATGGTTATTCAACCTTTGCTAGGACCATGTGGGTAGTCTTGGTTGGCTATGTGTGATAACCTCTAGGATGTCAAGGGTTCTAGGAGGATGTGACTATGATATAGTAAAGGGTTCTTAGTTTCTGGGAGTAGAGAAAACAAATAAAGGAAAAAACTTACAATTTACAGAATGATGATAAAAAAAATTAATAAATAGAAAATAGGGTATGGGTTGTAACAAGTTGTAACATAGGTAGTAAATAAAATCAAATAAATAGCCTAACTAGTGAAATGTGTTGTTTTATTATATAAACCATGTGAATGTGAGTGAGGAACCAACTACAAGATTTTTCTTATAGTAGGGACTAAATAATTTTCATTAAGTTATATTGCCTACATATTGCAAATTTTTATGTTGATATGAGGTCAGATACTAGTTTAGGTAGTTTTTAATTAAACCCCCTATGCTAGACTACATTAAGTGGTATCAAAGGAAGACATTACTAGGTTGTTTCAAAGAAGAGGCTCTAGAAATTTGTTGTGAGTGAGTGAGTGTGAAGTACTACAACTATAAAGAGCTTTAGAAGAATGTGTGGCACACAAAGTGAGACTAACAGCATTGAGGGTTTCTCACATAGTAGAGATGCTAGGAGGAATTATAGCTAGGCTAGATTCAATGGAGATGTCACAAAGAAGAGGAGTGTATATGGAAGATGAAGCAAAGTAGAAGGTCAAGAATTAGAGATAGAAGATGAGATGGATGAACCAGAAGGAATATTTTTAAGAGCTATGTCCAAGATAAGTAGTAAATCAAGATTTGATAATCTTTTTTACAATAGAAGCAGAGGTGTGGAATATGATTCCTACACTAATCTATGAGAGGAGATATATATAAAAATTAAACTATTCACACAGTTACAAGGAATAAACACAAAAGCAATTTACAATAACATAGTGATATACGTGGGGAAAACCCTTTCAAGAAAAAACCCCACACTCCAAAGAAAATCAATGTAGTATTCAATAATCAAAGGTTGCAATACACTTGCAGAGTCTAAGCCTTTACAAGAGTATCACCCACTAAAGATCCAGAAGAATTCTGGAAACATAACAATATCTACAAAACTCACTATCAAAACCTCCATTTCAAGCACCCAATAAATAAGAGACACAATACATGAAACTATCAAATGGTAATTAGGAAACCATGAGATAAAACCACTTAAAATGTGGCACCCAAATCCTAAGATGAGTCCCCAAGATAAAAATAGCATATTCCTTCCACCTGTCATAAGCTCATCATAATCCACTCAACAACTTGGGTGTTTAACTTTGGATCCAATATCTCCATCCAAAGATACCTTATCATATGTCATAACACATGTCATAATCTAGTCAACAAGTGCAACTTCCTCTTACAACTCTTATATGTGTCCTAAACATTTTTACATTTCCAATGCAGGAGGCCCAACTTCTGAAGGCCGTAAATTTTGATTTGAGGGGCTGATTGAGCCTACTTTTTAAATTTTTGAGCTCGAAGATTTCCCCATCACAATAATCTTGGAACTAATGATGAACAACCAAAAAAATTATTTTGGTAAAAAACCAAATCTATACCCTAGAAATTGAGTTATTCTATCATTTAGCCTGAAAATTGAACTATTTGTAATCTTAACATTAGGATCAAGGTTGAAACACCTTTCCTAACATTCTCCCACTTGTCAAACACCTTGCAAGAGAAAAGGGAGTACCAACACCATGATCTAATTTCTAGGGACCAAGAGGCCCATAGACTCATTGCACCATCTGAACTTTTTATTTTGGCCAAAAATAACCTCTATAGCCTAGAAATTGAGTTTTTCTATTTTATAAACTAAAAATTGAAATGTTTCTAATCTTAACATTAGGATCAAGGTTGAGACACCTTTCTTAACAACTCCCTACTATAGTGGAAGTTTAAACTTGAAAGAACTCATAGATTGGATATTAGAGATGGAGAAATATTTTGATTATGAAACAATAGAAGACCAAAAAAAGTTGAAGTTTGTTTGCACAAAGATGAGTGGTCATGCATCCCTATGGTGCAATAATGTGCAAATAGAGAGAAAAAGAAGAGGAAAAAAGAAGATTAAGTCTTGGAATCAAATGGTTGCTAAGTTGAAGACCAAGTTCCTATTGGAGGATTACCAACTCAATCCATTTAGAAAATTATATAATTTGAAACAAAAGGAGATGTATGTCAAGGACTACATGGAGAAATTCTATAGGCTCAGCATTCAAGTTGACCACATAGTGGATGATGAAGAAAAGATATCAAGGTGTATAAATGGGTTGCAAGTGTTAATTCAAGCTAAATTCAGTATGATTAAAGTGAGGTTAGTAGAAGAGGCTTATTAGTGTGCCTTAAAGGCATGGGAGAAGCTTGCAAGAAAACAACAAAATAACTCTAAAGGAATAGGAAAATTTTCTAGATGAAGAGGGAAATCTAGTGGCAGTAGAGGAAAACAAGGAAAAGAAGGAGAATCTAGCACAACACAAAGCAATAATTATAGTCAAAACACAAGAGGTAAATGAAACTCATCTAAAGGAAGAGTTACTATAGAAGAGGTAGAGGAAGATGATTTAATGGCACTTGTTTTAAATGTGGAGAGGTTGGTCATAGGGTATTTGAATGTCCTTAGGTACAACAAAATAATGGGAGAGTAAATGATGCAAGGGATCATGTTGCACAAGAAGATGAAGAAAGTGTAGATTCACCTAAGCATACAAAAGAACTACATCAACGATAGTCATTAATGATTAAAACAATGTTATTGGAACTTGATAAAGAAGAGAATGAGCTGATACAAAGAAGAAATTTGTTCAAGACTATGTCTAAATTTGAAGGAAAATGTTGCAAGGTCATTATGGACAGTGATAGTACTAATAACTTCATGTCTCAAGAAATGGTGGAGAAGCTTAATTTGAAGAAGACTAAACACCCAAACCCATACAAGGTTTCATGGATATAGAAGAGGCATCAAATCTTTGTAAGTTATTTATGTATGGTTAAATTTTAGTTTAGTGCATATAAGGATGGAATGCCACCTATGAGAAGCATTAGTCACCACATAGATTATATTCCAAGAGATAGTTTATTGAACAAAGAATCATATAGGATGAAACCTATGGAAGATGAGGAAGTAAGGAAACAAGTCCAAGAGCTATTGGACAAAGGTTTGATAAGTGAAAGTTTGGGGCCATGTGTTATTCCAACAATTCTACCACCTAAAAAGGATAGAGAATGGTGTATGTGCATAGATTCAAGAGCCATCAATAAGACAACAATAAAGTACATATTTCGATTAGCTCAAATGATGACTTAATGGACTATCTAAGTGGAGAAAAATACTTCACAAAAATTGATTTGAAGAATGAGTATCACCAAATTTGAATTAGAGAAGGGGGTGAGTGGAAGATCACATTTAAGATAAAGGATGAGTTATATGAGTGGCTAGTTATGCTATTTGGGTTTGTTAGCACCTATAATTTTGGCAAATTCTCAGTGCTTGGTAGCATTCCATTTGATGGTTTCAATTGAGTTCCAGGCCTAATGGCACTTACATGCTCCTAACTTTCGGGATTAAAATTTCTCAATTTATGATTCTTCAAGAGAAATCCTTTGGTACAAAGTTTGAGTCATCTAGGATTGGTTATCAAGAGTGTGTGTGCTAGTTTGAACT
Organism: Cunninghamia lanceolata; assembly: GCA_027924645.1. NCBI lineage: Eukaryota > Viridiplantae > Streptophyta > Pinopsida > Cupressales > Cupressaceae > Cunninghamia > Cunninghamia lanceolata. The sequence goes on along the minus strand of BSBN01001396.1, from coordinate 1,605,488 downwards.
CTTCTAGGATGTGTTTTAACAAGTTTTTTAGTTTGTCGCCACTTCAAGCTGGGTTTGGAGACCCAGCAAAAAAGTTAAATTTTTCCAGTTCTGATGACAACCCAGTTGTTTACTTGCCTTCATATGTTCCCAGCTCTATTTTTGTAGTGATCTAAGGTGTACTTGTGTGAAAACAATTTTTTTAGAAAATCAGGCCCTCGAAGGCCCAGTTTACAAAGGAGGTCCCAAAAATCTTTTGGCAATGCAAATTTTGAGGACATGGGTATGTTTTAAATAATATATAATGGCCCTATGCAAGTTTTCATGGCCTCTGGTTGTCCCGTGTGCTCACAGTGTCGATGTACTATTTGCTAGGAAAGAGAAATTGACTAGTTAATATTTTCCGTAAGTTGAAAAATGTAGTTTTTTAAATATTTATTGGCAAAACTAATATTTTAAATGATAAATATTTCAAACTAAACATTATCATTATAATTTTTAGGTTTTATAAAGCCAAAACAAAAGACTTGTGTGGGCTGAGCGCTCTAGTGCACAGCGCACTCCATCCTCTTTTCCAAGCTTGCACTGTTGCGTTGGGATCTTTTTTGGGTAGTTTGTAGTCAAATGTATTTTGTGGATACTCAGATCTAGTCACCATCTTCTCTATGGAGGTATTTATGGAGCCTTTTTCCATCTTCGTGAGATACAAACAGAGATATTGCAGGATGTCTTCACGTTTTTGGCTTTGAGACAGAGTTCTGGGGGCTTATATTGGTTTAAAATTGATGTTCAATGGTCTAAAAACATCCACCGATCATTCCTAATGCTAGGGCATTGATTTTAAATATGTATGGGATGAATTTTGAATGTCAAAATTGTGAAAACTCCCAACACCATCAAAAAATGACCCAACAATGAGAAGAAATAAATTGACAAATAAAATATAATGTTTTAAGTGGTAAATATTATAATATAAACATTATTAATGTAATGTTTATGCTTTACAAACAAAAACAATGGTATTTTGGGGGTTGAGCGCACCAGTGTACAGCCCACCTCACCCTCCTTCCTCAAGCCTATGCTATTGCGCTAAGGCCTCCTATTGGCCAGTCTTGGCAAAAGGAACGTACTTGCAGATATTTTTCTCTTATTCAACTTTGATTTAAGAAGGTTTTAATTGGTGAAATTTTAAAATCAAGAGAGCAATATGCTTGGGGTTGCTCTGTGTACAAGCATGTGGAGAAAAAAGGAAAGAGCGCTGGTGAAAGGTGCAAAGTCCTGAGGATGAAATCAAACCAACCAAATAAATAGGATTTCATGATTTTCAAAGAGGAAAACAAACTGTAAAGGAGTATCAATCTCAGTTCAACATACCAGATCAATTGTAAAAAATGTATTACCAGCAAGAGCCAATCAAGATAAGAAATGCAAATTCTCATGGTTGTAGGAATAAAATGTAAAATTAAATTTGTAACCAATTGTTCATAGTCCAACATTGCTTTGTTCTCCTCTATAAGGGAATTGGCAGCATTGTAATAGGTGGTCTGATTTTGGGCTTTGGATACAAGATATCCACATCTTTTGGGGAGTAGTTTTCTATTGCAAAGCATGTGCATTTTGTCAGGACTGTAGAGAAGAATATTGTCTATAGATGAATAAAGTTATGTATGACATTTTCAGTTCAGATTGAGTTATATGAATAACACTACATGTGTGTTTCTTGCAATTATCTCCTTGAATGTGTGTATTTCTTTTGTGAATGAAGGAATCAAGGATTTTAGATTTCCTCTATGTGTTAGAGGTGGCTATGATTGGAGCCACCCAAGATCTAGGACAGCATGAAAGCACAAAGAGAGATCAAATGAGAGAATAATTATATTCTATCAATAAATGCAAAATATTGATACAAGATTGTAATGTCAATGTACATGATATGCCTTGCTTATAAAGACAAGGATGAAATGTATGATGTTGAAGTCATGTGACAAGTGTCATTATCCTGACATGTGACAACTATAAGATAAGATGACAACTATCAACAACTACACACAACTAGATACAATTAGACATCTAGTAGACTCACTAAGTCAACTTAACATGTGTGAATTATGTGTGATGTGTGAATATTATTTAACTAATAAATAGTTAAATAATATGAATTATCTAAACAAGGGTAAACCAATTAAGTGATAACTCTGTTCACACCAACACCCCCCTTAAGTGCAACTTAGGGAGTAGCTGACTAAAGCAAGATGCAATGATGGATGATGAAGATGGTGATGGGTCCCAGCTACTAGGCCATGTTAGGAACCCATGTACAACAAATCTCAAGTGAAGAAAAGGAGAAACCCTCATGGGACAAAACTCCTCTCCAAAAGTGAGAATGCAGAAAACAAATGAAATGAAAGATGTGATGGAGGGAGGACTCAAGATCCCCCTAGAACTACATCCAACACATGTGTACAATCAATTACCCCCCATAGGAGAGCAAGTGTGAGACTATAGGTCCCTCCACAATGAAGTAGCTCCTGTGCTAATGGTGAATGCCTGAAGAAAAATGCTGAAGAGAATCCAAAGCCTACAAACAACATTCTTCCCCTTAGGAAGAAATAGGTCCAAAGGCTGATGTAGAAGAAACTCCATCTCAAGGTATGAGGAAAAAAGCCTCATCATGTATGATGTCTCTGAAAACTGCTAAAATGTCCACATGTCAAAATCAAGGAATGGCACAACGTAATGAGGTGTGACCAATCGAAGATCCTGGGTAGATGCATGAAGAACAATCTCCAAAGATGAAGTAGATGGCATAACAGTTGTGCTATAACTATCATCAAAGAGGAGAGATATCCCAAGTGTGTCCTCTAAATCTACAATATGAGACTCACAAAACAAGTCTGATATACTTGCCAAGAAAGTAACCCACAAAGCTATGTCTGAAAGACTAGAATGATCCTGCTCTACTGAAGTGGATGAAGCCATATCGATGTTGATCTATGAAGAATGAGGTTGAGGTGATGGAAGCTCAACACTAGTCTCATGAACCAAAGTGGGTGAAAGAACACCAAGGTTCAAGTGACCAAACTTCTGTTGCAAGTATGTGCCTAATCAGTGTTGTCATTGATGTCAACATATCTTTGTTGTCATTAGTGTCAACTATGCCATATTCTATTACTTGTTTAGAAGCCTTAAGTGTTGAGGATATTGAGAAAATGGGCCTCCCCAGAAGAATCAAGTGAGTTACAGTGGAATGCAGTATAGACAGTGAGTTGTATGCTAAAGAACAGTCCAATAGATTGCTCTGCATTTCCTTCTACTTACAAATCTAGGTCCGTGGATTGGAAGTTGTTCAAAGGGATGTCTAAAGATGCTAAATCCTGAGTTTGAGCCTCCGATGTGAAGTTGTGAGAAAGTTGCATTCACCAGAATAAAGCCTGCTCATTCTAATTATTCTCTGGTGACAAAGAAAGTATTATGCTCCATATTCCTCCACAATGAAGTATTTTGCTCGACGGTTCTAGAGGGAAGTCTAGGATGATGATAAGTGCCTACACTTGCAGTGGTTCATGTTTTGGTGGTCCGCAAGCTATCTTTCTTTTATGGCAGTCAAAGACAGTGAATTTCATGTGTTCTGGTGAAGAAGATCATATTGTTAAATTGGCTAATGTTTTTGCAGTTGCTCCTAGTGATTATAATGTGCTTGTGGATACCTCCTGATCATGTTCCTATCTTGACATTGGTCCACGTTAAGGAATTGAGATCATGTTTTGAAGATTGTTACTAGATAATGTAGTTGTTAGACTTAGGGCACACAACTGAGAGGGGGAGGTGAATTAGTTGTGTAAAGCTTTCTCCAATTTACACACTTAAATCCTGTTAGTGATTAGCAGTATATTAAACATGAATCATAATGCATTCAAACCAAAAAGTAGAAACTCATCAACACATGAGACACCAAGATTTTGACGTGGAAAACTCAGTTAAGGGAAAAACCATGGGGTGATTAACCCAAGAATGTATTCTCTGTTAGAAGAATAAAAAGAACAAAATGGCACATGCTAATTAGGGCTCACTACCTACAAGAGACACACTATTTACAAAGAAATAAGTATCACATACATGAACTGGAGAATAGCATCTTCACCATGCTTGAATCAGTTCCATTAAGCTCAATACTTCTGCTCTACCTTTCTCTCTCTTCTTTGCTACCACTCGCTCATCTCCACAAGACCTCCTTCAAAATGACTTCACAATCCCTTATTTATACAAGGCATCAACTTAGAAACAATCATCTAAGTTAGTAAACACCTACAAGAACATTCGGTCGGCCAGTCTCAAGAAGAACAACAATATTTGGTGGTTATTCTTCAAATGCAAACTCTAACTTCAATGCGGACCACCAACATGAATTGGACATGATCCAACAATCATCATAACCTTCCCTGAATCACCAAGAACATCCGCACTTCATCAGCCTGCTGGAATTCTTCTTTCCTTCATCCAGAGCTTCAAGAACACAGTCTGTCATCACTATCACAAAAGAATAGGCTCTTCCGAACCTTCAAACCATGAACCAATCTAGTTGATACTTCACAGGGACATCCTCAACACTTCCTAAAATCCACAGAATGGGATAATGAATTTCTGGATCTCACTGGACCTATCTGTGGCACTCTGTCACCTCTGAACACCTACTGGAACTGGTTCTACTTGAGCAACCATAACTTCCTCAGATCTTCATGTGGACCTCTGAAAAAGTGACTAGAGTATCTCAAGACTTATATCTACAAACCCTTTAAAACGCATCCTCTAATCCTCAACCTATTGAGGACTTTTACCTTCTCATCATCATTGTTCTTCACTATTCCTAATTGAGACTAATTTTCTCAATATCCTCAGCACATAGCTCATCTAATCCTTCTCATTATTGCAACATGAGTATGTTGACATCAATGACAACACCGGTTAGGCCCATACTTACAACAATCTCCCCCTTTGTCATTGATGGCAACATATGATATGAAAAACCATCAAGACAAGAACTTCTCCTTACTGTCACAACTCCCCCTAACAGCAATCAACTATTCACATGTCTTCTCTTCCTTTATTGCTCCCCCTTTGATCAGCAACCACTTATTTTTCACATGTCTTCTCTCCCCCTTTGACATCAATGGCAAAGGGCTCATACTTGCCACTCCATCACTTCATAACATACCAGCTGCTCCCCCTAAGTAGCAGCTCCCTATCATCAATCCAGATCACAAGATATGACTGTGATATCCACTAGACTAATGCACATCAGTGCATCCTAGTTCATCACCGGAGGGGCAATAACCCCTAACTTCTCCCTGAGATACTCAAAAGAGTCCTTGGGAAGAGGTTTAGTAAAGATATCTGCAATCTAATCCTTGGAGGGTACATACTCCAATCTGACTTCATCCTTGTTCACTTGCTCTCTCAGAAAGTGAAACTTGATAGATATATGCTTAGTCTTAGAATGCAACACTGGATTCTTGGATATACTTATAGCACTTGAATTATCATAGAGGATTGGGATAGGCTCCTCATACTCTACTTTAATATCTCTTAGTATCTGCTTCATCCACAAAACTTGAGTGCAACAACCTACTGCTGCTATGTATTCTGCTTCAGTTGTAGACAAGGATATTGCCTCTTATTTCTTGCTTAGCCAAGAAACCAGTCTCTTTCCCAAAAAGAAGGCTCCACCACTGGTACTCTTCTGGTCATCCACATCTCCTACCCAATCAACATCTGTATATGCATGAAGAGAGAAATCATGATCTCAAGGATACCACAAACCATACTCAACTGTTCCTTTTAGATATCTAAAAATTCTTATGATTGCCATGACATGAGATTCTCTGAGATCAGCCTGGAATCTCGCAACAAGACCAACAACCTACATTATGTCTGGTCTAGTTTGAGTGAGATACAAGAGCCCTCCAATCATTGACCTATACTTTGTCTGATCAACCTTAGGAGAATCATCATCTTTGCTCAATTTACATCTGGTTGCCATGGGAGTGTTCATTGGTTTTGAGTCTTCCCTCCTGAATTTCTTTAACAATTCTTTCACATATTTGGTATGAGAAATGAAGATTCCTTTCTTTGTTTGAGTGATTTGTAGACCCAAGAAGAAATTCATTTCCCCAAGCATGGACATCTCAAACTCACTTTTCATTTGATTTGCAAAAGTTTTACACATACTATCTCTTCCTCCAAATATGATATCATCAACAAACACTTCAACAATCAAGATGTTTTCATGATCAATTTTGAAATACAAATTACTGTCAGCAGTACCTTTGTTGAAACCAATCTTCAAAAGATGTTTATCCAATCTTTCATACCAAGCTCTTGGGGCTTACTTCAATCCATATAGTGCTTTCTTTAATTTGCAAACCATATCACCATGCTCAGATAATTGAAATCCATCCAGTTGTTCAATGTACACTTCTTCTTCTAGGTCACCATTCAGGAAGGCAGATTTGACATCCATCTGATACACCTTGAAATCTTTAAAGGTAGCAAATGCAAGAAATAATCTAACTGCTTCAATTCTTGCCACCAGAGCAAAAGTTTCTTCAAAATCAACTCCTTCTATTTGAGAATAGCCCTTGCAGACCAATTTGGCTTTATTTCTGAATACTTCACCAACTTCATTTAGTTTGTTCCAGAAGACCCATTTGGTTCCAATCACATTCTTCTTTCTAGGTCTAGGAATAAGATCCCAAGTGTGATTTTTCTCAATTTGTATCAACTCTTCCTCCATTGCTTTGGTCCAGTTTTCATCATTGCAGGCTTCATTTATTGTCTTAGGTTCAATCTTTGAAATCAGACAATATTCATCTAAATTTTGAGCAATTTTCCTTCTAGTTTGCACACCTTTGCTTTTGTCACCTATGATCTAATCTTCAGAGTGGTTCAGTCTTACATACCTTAGAACTTTGGGAGTTTCTTGCACTTCTGCTTCTTGATTAGGCTCATTCAGACCTATCTCTTCTTCTTGATTTACCGAATTAGTCTGAATCTGACTTTCAGAAGAGAATTGAACTCCTTGAACCAGAACACCACTTTGATCATCTTCATCATATTCATAAAACCTTGAGGGTTTCTCTATTCCCTCATCAACCTTCACATTTGTACTTTCTATTATCTTTCTTAGTCTCTTGTTATAACACCGGTATGCTTTGCTTTGAGTAGAGTAACCCAAGAATATTCTTTCATCACTTCTAGCATCAAACTTGCCTAGATCTTCATCTCTTTTGATGTAATATTTGCTACCAAAGACTTTGAAATATCTTACAGTAGGACTAATGCCAAACTAAAGTTCATAAGGGGTCGTACCGGTATTGCTTTTGATTTGAACTTGATTAAGAGTATAGACTGCAGTGCTGACAGCTTCTCTCCAATAGATCTGAGGAACATTTGCTTCCAATCATCATGGTCCTAGATGCTTCCTGGATGGTCCGGTTCTTTCTCTCCACTACTCCATTCTGCTGTGGAGTCCTCGAAGTAGACAACTGCCTCTTAATTCCATGTTTCTCACAGAACTCTATGAACTCACTGGATGTGAATTCTCCACCTCTATCAGACCTCAGACATTTCAACTTTATTCTTGTTTCATTCTCTACCATAGCCTTGAATATTTTGAATTTCTCAAGAGCTTCTAATTTCTCCTTTAGAAAGGTCACCCACATCATCCGGGAATAGTCATCAATTAGTAGCATGAAGTATCTGTCACCTTGACTACTCCTGGTTCTTGCCGGACCATAAAGATCAGTGTGAACTAAGTCCAATAATCCAGTAGAAGACAATTCCTTGCTTTTGAATGTGACTCTGCTCAGCTTACCCAACTGACATTCCTTGCACAAGCTATTAGTAGGTTTCACTAATTTTGGAAGATCTCTTCAGCCTAAATATTGCTTATCTTGATGATATTATCAAAATTCACATGACACATCTTTCTATGCCATAACCAACTCTGATCAACTTGAACAAATAAGCAGTTTTTACCAGTACCAACCAAATGGAAGATGTTACCTTTAGTTTGAGTACCAGATGCAATCTTTGTTCCGAAACTTTCAAATATTTTGCATTTTCCATCCTTGAATCGGAGATCATAGCCTTTGCCTACCAACTGTCCAACACTGAGAAGATTGTGCTTCAAACCTTCAACATACAGTACATTACTAGTTTTGTTTCTTCCATCAAAAGAAATAGTTCCTCTTCCTCTGATTCTACCAATAGAATTGTCACCAAACTTTACCACTCCTCCTTCATACCTCTCCAAATCTACAAACTTATTTTTGTCACCTGTCATATGGTGAGAGCATCCACTGTCAATGACCCAATCATCCTTCTCTCCAATTTGGGCAGCCAGAGCTCTTTCCATACTCTTAAGATTGACATATACAGAGGACATTGGATCTTCTTCCTTGATGGCAATGAACACTCATTCATTTCTGGATTGGTTTCCTATCTCTGATTCATCATCTGTTACTCCTTCATTATCATCATCTTCATGTACATAATAATAGTTCTTTTGGAACCTTGGCTTGTTAGGATTTTTCCTTGAAAATCTTTCCGGACACCTTGAGGCAAAATGACCAATCTTATTGTAGTTAAAACACTTAAAGGGTAATTTTTCTTCATACTTACCAGATCCTCTTGGTAGCCTCTTTGCAATAAGGGGTTCAAGTTGGGCAGTTTCTACTTCTTCTTCCAGATCTTTTCTTGCTTTTTCATACCAAGACAATTTTCTTAAAGAATTCTCTCCCAAATCAAACCTTTGTTTACCTTTAACAGAGGCACTGACTTTGAATGTAGATTTAGTCTTGGGGGGTCGTCTCCAAACTCTGTCATTTCAAATGCAGCCAATTTCCTAGCTAATTGATCTCTTGTGATAGTTGATGGGCTCTGAATTAATCAATGGCAGCAGCTTTAATTTTATAAGAAACAGGAAGGGATCTGAGAATTTTACCAACAATCTCATTTTCATCCAAGACTCCACCAGCATTTCTAATTCCACAAACTAGCTCATTCACTCTTGGCATAAAAGTGGTAATATTTTCATCATCTCTCATCTTCAATTTTTCAAATTTCCCTTTTAGACTCTGTAAACTTGCACATTTAACATACTGATCTCCTTCATGCAAAAGTTCTAGTTTATTCCAAATCTCAAAGGTAGTTGGTAGGTCAATAACATTTGAGAGCTCTGAGTCAGATAATGCACTTAGAAGAGCCTCTTTGGTCCGCAGATTGTTTTCAGCATTTGTGATTTCATTTAGGGTTGTCAAACCACCCTGTGGGGGTACATATGCCTTTGTAATCATGGACCAGTACGCCATTCCCATACACTGCAAGTGACATTTCATGCAACTTTTCCAAAGAGCAAAGTTGGTTCCATCAAACTTCAGACTATCCTTCTTGTATGATGACATCCTAGATCTCCTCAAGCGGTTAAGCTCCTTTTAGAGGAACTTAGCTCTGATACCAATTGTTAGACTTAGGGCACACAACTAAGAGGGGAGGTGAATCAGTTGTGTAAAGCTTTCTCCAATTTACACAATTAAATCCTTTTAGTGATTAGTAGTATATTAAACATGAAACATAATGCATTCAAATCAAAAAGTAGAAACTCATCAACACATGAGACACCAAGATTTTGATGTGGAAAACCCAGTTAAGGAAAAAACCACAGGGTGATTAACCCAAGAATGTATTCTTTGTTAGAAGAATAGAAAGAACAAAATGGCACATGTCAATTAGGGTTCACTGCCCGAGCACACTGCTCACAAGAGGCTCACTACCTATAAGAGACACATTGTTTACAAAGAAATAAGTATCACATACATGAACTAGAGAATAGCATGTTCACCATGCTTGAATCAGTTCCATTAAGCTCAATACTTCTGCTCTACCTTTCTCTCTCTTCTTTGCTACCACTCGCTCATCTCCACAAGACCTACTTCAAAATGACTTCACAATCCCTTATTTATACAAGGCATCAACTTAGAAACAATCATCTAAGTCAGTAAACACCTACAAGAACATTCGGTCGGCCACTCTCAAGAAGAACAACAATATCTGATGGTTATTCTTCAAATGCAAACTCTAACTTCAATGCGGAGAACCAACATGAACTGGACATGATCCAACGATCATCATAACCTTCCCTGATCACCAAGAACATCTGCACTTCATTAGCCTGCTGGAATTCTTCTTTCCTTCATCTGAAGCTTCAAGAACACAGTCTGTCATCACTGTCACAAAAGAATAGGCTCTTCCGGACCTTCAAACCAGGAACCAATCTAGTTGATACTTCACAGGGACATCCTCAACACTTCCTAAAATCTGTAGAATGGGATAATGAATTTCTAGATCTCACCGGACCTATCTATGGCACTCTGTCACCTCTAAACACCTACCAGAACCGGTTCTACTTGAGCAACCATAACTTCCTCAGATCTTCATGCAGACCTCTGAAAAATTGACTGGAGTATCTCAAGACTTATATCTACAAACCCTTTAAAACGCATCCTCTGATCCTCAACCTATTAAGGACTTTTACCTTCTTGTCATCACTGTTCTTCACTATTCCTGATTAAGACTAATTTTCTCAATATCCTCAGCACACAGCTCATCTAATCCTTCTCATTATTGCAACATGAGTATGTTGACATCAATGACAACATGGGTTAGGCCCATACTTGCAATAGTAGCTTGTAACCAGTCTTGGCCGACTTGGTTATTTCCAGTAACTCCAGAGATTCCTTGAAGATTGTGGAAGCATGTTGTGGCATGGAAGATCATGTTTGAGTCCCAGCTAAGGCATGGCATGATCCACATTTCATTTCCTTTGTATAATGTTGTAATAGGTTAGGACCTATTTTGTAAATGTTTATAATGCTTGTTGTTATATGGAGCCTAATCAGACTCGAAGGTTAAATTTTCCCCACTATCGACGCAGTTTCCCCCCAAATTATTTAATGGGGGAGTGCATCAGGAGTTATTTTTCTATTAGTTGACATAAAAAAACCCTATTTTTGTAGCTGACATAAGGCTTGATAAAATCGGCTAAGGGTTAGGGTTTTCGTTGATATTGTATTGTAGTATTTGCAGCGATATTGAGTCGTAGGAATTGGTGGTTGTAATCGGTTTGATTTACTAGATAATAATATTAGACTCTTTGTTTGGTGGATGTAGCCTGAGTTTGGGTGAACCACGTTAAAACTTGTCTCTCGCTATTATTATTTCTATGTATTTCCATTCCTCTGTTGAATCTTTATTTGCATTTAATTGATATCTTCTGCCAGCTAACCCTAACAATGTCAACCTTGGAGATTGTTCCAATAGTTGATGATTGTGATGCCGACCTTGATGATCATTCTAAGGTTGATTAAGTGTATAAATACTTGTTGAGTCATGGAAAAGGTGTCCTTGAGTGAAAATGGAAAGATAATAAGAAAGGTCCAAAAGGCAGAGCAGAGAAGAGGCAGAGCAAAGAAGAGGTAGAGCATAGTAGAGGTAGAGTAGAGAAGAGGAATTATTGTACTTCAATCACAAACATAAAAAGGTGTTGATCATGGTAGAGAGCCTGGCAGTGAGCCACCAATAGGATTTAATAGCCCTCAGGGTTTAACAACCCTTATTGTAATCTTGCTAGGTTTAGGGTTGAGGTAGTGAGCCTGCTAGACCTAGTTGTTCTTCATGGCAATAAGCCAGTATGTTTAGGCCCGTGGAGTGACCAAGCTGAAACAACATTATTTCAAGATTGCAATATATGTTGAGAGCTAATCCTCTCTATGGTTTTCCCCCACCTTGGGGTTTTCCACATAAAATATGGTGTCTCTTATGGTTAAGTTTCTAACTTCATGCATTTATTGTTAAATCATGATAATTGTGGATAAGTGATTGATGTTTAATTGTAGAAGTGTTTAAGTTTTGTGACAACTGATTCACCCCCCCTCTCAATTGTCTAGGGAATATCAACAACTTCTCCTTAGAAACCTGATTCACACTTGATGCATGAGTGTGAATATCAATCAATGGATCTACACCATCATTAGAAATAAAATGGGTGAATGTATACAAGTGAGATGCATGATGATGAAGGGGGTAAATCATAAAACACACAACAAAATTGGAACATAGAAAAAAAAAATATTTCTTTATTGATCTAGGCAACTCATTACATTACAGAAGCTCAATTACAATAAGAGGAATCAATCCTCCATAGGCTGCAACACACTACAGCTACCCATCACCAGGCTCTGGAATCTTTTGCCTTCTATAACCCCAAATCAGCTAGGGTTTATGTTTTCTCACCTATTCTTAACTCTACACTTTCCCCCTTAACTCTACTACTGCCCAGGGTTCCCAAAATAGTCATAAATAGCACTTTTTGGTGGCCTCCAGCTAAATTTCAAAATTTACAACTCCCTCCAAAAGTAGGTCAACTTCCGGGAAGCATAACTTTTGATCCGAGTGTCTGATTGACAAATTGTTTTAGGCGTCGGAAAGCTCACGATGTGACCTATCACACAAAAAATTTGTAGATGGATTTTCATCAACTTTTCAAGATGTTATGGGATGTTTTAGTGCCTCATATCTCGTTTCAGAAATTTTCAGGGGCTTTTCAGAAAACAAAAACTTTAATATATTTCAGCTCACAAATGATCTTTGCCTAATTCCTTCACCAAAGGTCTTATATTTTAGTTATGAAGCTTTCTATAAGTTTTTGCTTTAATCCATTCCCAAATGCAAACTTTCCTAAAATGGCAGGTAAACTTTCCAAAATTGGTAGTTTGCTATTTTTAGTAGTTTGAAAAAAACTGAAAGTCCTACATCATTATTCAGGAGATTATGGAACCAAAAACACTAATTATGGAAAGAAATGAAAACAACTACAATGATTTTGAATCAACTTATTTTTGAGTGATGCAAGATTGGCCTTACACCACTGGATACTACTGCATCAGACACCCAAGGTAATTTGAGAAGTGACCTTGTCACGTCTCAAGTGTTTGTTTGAGGAAAACCCAAATGGTCAACCTCTGCCTTAGATAGCCAAGAAGAATCTTCAATAGGCCTTCCTTTCGATTTCACTAGATATTCTTCATATTGCCTGTTTCGAGTACTTCTTCCCACACAACTATCCAAGATCTCTTCTATCTCCTCCATTGAAGGAGATGCCGGAATACTCCACTGTTCTTCTGTTGGTCCATTCTCTGTGCCACCTTCATGATATTCTATTAAATTAGAAATGTTGAACATAGGGGATATATTGATTCCACTCAGTAGCTCTACCTCATATGGATTTCTTGAATCATGCTTCTGCATGGTCCAAATTTCTTCATTTTTAAATTATTATATGTTCCAATTGGGAACCTTTCTTTTCTCAAGTGAACCATGACTTCATCTCCTACTTGGAACTCCTTATATCTCCTCTTCTGATCTGTCTTAGCCTTGTACTAAATATTCATCTTATTAATGTGCTTTCTCACCTCTTCATGCAAATTCTTCAAATGTTCTGCAAAGTCTTCAGCTTTAGCACTTGTCTTTTCTCCTTTATCTAGCTTCCTCAACTCAAAAGTATTTCTTAGGCTATTGCCATATACAATCTGGAATGGTGATTTACCAGTACTCCTATTGGCAAAATTTTTGTAAGCAAATTCTACCTGTGGTAAAATCAAATCCCATCCCTTGTGCTTATCTCCTACTAAGAATCACAGTAGGTTACCCAAACTCCTATTCACCACTTCCGTATGTCCATCAGTCTATGGATGGTGTGCAAAACTGAACTTCAAATCTGTCTTCAACTTCTTCCACAATGTCCTCTAGAAATAACCAACAAACTTGGTATCTCGATCTAAAACTATGCTCTTTGGTAGACCATGTAATCTCACCACCTCTCTGAAAAATAATTCAGCAATATGAACAACATCATTAGCCTTCTTGCAAGGAATGAAATGTGTCATCTTCAAGAATCTATCCACCACCACAAAAATAGAATCATGTCCTCTCTGGGTCCTTGGTAAACCAAGAACAAAATCCATACTAATATCATCCCATGGCTTCTCTGGTATAGGTAATGGCTAATAAAGACCTGTATTCTGACTTTCTCCTTTCGCCATCTAACATACTCTATAGATCTACACAAACTTCCTCACATCTTGCTGCAACTATGGCTAATAATAATTTTCACCAACAATACCAATGGTCTTATCTCGACCAAAGTGTCTAGCCAATCCTCGACTATGCATCTCCTTAATCAGATTCTCTCTCATGGAACTCCTCATAATGCACAACTGGTTTCCTTTAAACAACATGCCATCTTGGATTATCAAATCCAACCATTTTATCCTGTCCAAAGTAATAGGTTCCAGACAAGCTTTCCAAGCCTCTGCAAAAATTGGATCTTCATGATACAAACTTTTGAGCTCATTGAACCCAACAACCTCTATCTTCATTTCTGTCAACAATTTTTGCCTTTTGCTCAAGGCATCCGCAACCCTGTTGGACTTCCCACTCCAGTGCTTCAAAACAAAAGTATAGCTCTGCAAAAACTCAACCTATTTTAAGTGCCTCTAGTTCAACTTTCCTTGAGTATTAAGATACTGCAAAGCCTGATGATCAGTATATAAAACAAACTCCTTTGGTAACAAATAATGTCTCCATTTCTTCAAAGCCTAAACTATTGCATAAAACTCTTGATCATAAACAGAATACTTTTTCTTGGCATCATTAAGCTTCTCACTAAAATAGGCAATGGGCTTACCTTCTTGGCTCAAAACAGCTCCTATAGAACTGCAACTAGCATCACAATCTACCTGAAATACCTTATTAAAATTTGGAAGTGCCAAAACAGGTTGCTCTGTGACTTTCTACTTCAATGTATCAAAGCTTTTATCTCCTTTAGTCCATCTAAGCTCTTTTCTATCCCCTCTCATTGTCTCCATTAGGGGTGCACAAATGCTACTAAAATTCTTGATAAACTTTCTATAAAAAGTTGCCAAACCATGAAAAGATCTTACCTCGAAAGCACTCCTTGGCGTAGGCCATTCAATAATAGCCCTCACTTTCTCTGGGTCTATCTTAAGACCTTCCTCTGAGACAACAAATCCTAGGTATACCAACTCCTTTGCAAAACTACATTTCTTCATATTGATCAACTTCTCCTCCCTCAGCTTCTCAAAAACTCTTTTGATATGCATCATATGCTCATCCCGAGTCTTACTAAAAATCAAAATATCATCTAAGTAAACAATAACAAAACTTCCCAAAAATTCTTTCAATACCTTGTTCATGAGCTGCATGAATGTGCTTGGTGCATTGGTTAGCCCAAATGGCATGACTAACCACTCATACAAACCTTCCTTTGTCTTAAAGGTTGTCTTCCACTCGTCTCCTTCTCTAATATAGATTTGGTGATACCCACTCTTCAGGTCAACCTTTGTGAAGTACTTGGCTCCACTCAAATAGTCCATTATGTCATCCATTCTGGGAAATGGAAATCTATACTTGATCATGATCTTATTGATGGCTCGAGAATCTGTACACATTCTCTGCTCTCCATCTTTCTTTGGTGCTAGTACTGCAGGTACCGCACATGGACTTAGGCTCTCTTATCAATCCCTTCCTCAACAACTCTTGAACTTATCTGTTAACTCTTCACTCTCTGCTGGAGTCATTCTATGGGCTCCCTTATTCAGCAAACTAGCTCCTGGTATCAAATCCATTTGATGACTTATCTTCCTCACTAGTGGTAAACCTTCTGGTACATTATCAGAGACAATATCTTGAAATTCTTCCAACATTTTTGAGACTTCTGCTGGTACATCTTCACATTTGTCTTGACTAATCTTAGGAATCAATGCAAAGCAATGATGCTCATGCATCATACCCTCCAAAAATTTTCTACCATCTACAAAGCAAATTCTAGTAGTACTACATACCTTTTCGTCCACCTCCTTCAAGGGCTTCAACTTATAACAAACTCCATCCTTTGTTATGGAATATGTGTTTACACAACCATCATGGACAGTGCTCCTATCATACTGCCACGGCCTCCCCAATAGCATATGACACGCATCCATCAGTATGATATCACATAGCACATCATCATGGTAGTCCCCAATCTTGAACTTCACTAGACACTGCTCATTGACCAAAGATCTATGGTCCTTCTGCAACCATGCAATCCGATATGGATGTGGATGCTTTCTTCTAGTCAACTTCAACTTGTCAACCATCTCCTCTAAATCAAAAATGTCAGTACTTCCATTGTCAATAATAATATCACAACACTTACCTTCACATTTGCACCTTGTGTAGAATAAACCCTTCCTCTGATTTGGTTCTTTCTCCTCATTCAGCAACGTTCTTTTGACAACTAGGGTTTCTTCCCTTTTAGCATCTTTAGAATGCTCAGAATGTGCATCTTCATCTACATGTGCAACTCATACATTACCTTCAGGTCTTCTATTTGTCCTTCCTTGATGTTGCGGACACTCGTATGCTCGATGCCCTTCTTCTCCACATTAGAAACAAGTTCCTCTGAAACCTCCTCTTCCAAGTCCTTGCCCAGGTCTACCTCTTCCTCTTTGTTCACCATTGTTTTGGTCACGAGGGTGGTAGGTATTATATCCTCTCTAATTTTGACTCGTGCTAGCTTCTTCACTTTTCTTTGAATCTTCATTTCGGCCTCCATAGGGTCTTCCACCAGTCCTTCCACCTTCACCTCTTCCCCTTTGCTTGTTGTCAAATCTTTTATTTAGCTTCTCTTTCACCTTTAGGGAAAAATGGTATGCATCTTCTATGGTGGTCATTCTGACCAGGATCAGCTCTTCTTGAATACTTGGCCTTAACTCATTAATGTAACAAGCTACCTTCTCCTTGTTGGGCTCTATATGGCCTGTCCTAATAGTAATCTTATAAAACTCTTCTGTATACTCCTTAACAGACTTGTTACCTTGCTTCAGTCCTTGCAGCTTTTTCAGTAACTCCATCTCATAGTCCACAGGAATGAACTGCTTCTTTAGTTTCTCCACCATCCAATCCCATCTAGTGATCTTTCCTTTACCTCTTCTGTTCCTCTCTAATTGGACCTCCTTCCACCAAATACTGGCATGGCCCTTCAACTTTTTTTTGCAAACTTGACCTAATCTGGGTCCTCCACATCTTCATACTCAAAATACTCCTCCATGTCATTGATCCAATCAATAAACTGTTCCAGATTCAAATCTCTAGAATATGTAGAAACTTCAATCCTAGGCCTCTTTCCGATCTTTGAAATGTCCCTCAACAACCTAACTTCTGCAAGATCTCCTGCAACTTCTTGTTCATCCTCAGATAGCTCTTCTTCAACTTCATCCTCGCTTTCTTCTCTTATTCTCAGCTCCTCTTGCAATGCATCGATTTGCCTTTGCAGGGCTCTAAAACCCTCTTCCATCAAACCATTCCTCCCAATATGATTTCTTCAAGGAGGCATCTTGATCTCCACAGCAAACCCACAACCTCAGGTCCTGGTGCAAATTTTCTCATGGTCAATGATTTGTCTACACACTGAGGAACCCTTACTCTGATACCACTTGATGAAGGGGTAAATCATAAAACCCACTGGTGGTTACCACTTGGATTTGAGGTTTCAAACATTCATCCGTAGGCCCTTTCATTTAAATCCAAAAAAATTCTAAGTCCATCGGCCTTCATATTTTCTTGCATGGATCTTTGTATATGGCCGCTTGTACGTGTCTTTGTATGTACAAGTGCAGATGTACATTGGCCGGACCCGAAAGGAATTTTTAATTGGCTTGTGAAAGTGGAAAAATGGTTGTATGTGTCTTTGTATGCATATCAATTTTGTATTTGGCACTAGGGTGCATTTCCAGATGTGAGAATGTGGTTGTATATCGCATATTCCAGGTTAGATTTGGTGGTTGTATCAAAAGTTTACATGTACATTTTGTTGTATATTCGAATATACAACGGGTGATATACAACAGCCGGACTTCAAAAAGATTCAAATCAGGTTGAATAGTTGTTGGGCCCACAGGTGTACAAGGGGGATTGTATGTATGTTCGATATACAATATGACATACGAAGCAGCATGTACAATCCCGAACTTCAAATTTCATTAAATCAGGCCTGACGGGTGTTGGTATAAATGGCAGAGTTGAAAAGTCAATGTGTTCTTTTGTACCATGTGTTGTATATTTCATACATACAACTGCACATACAATGTAATATGCAAGTGGATAAGTGCAAAAGTGGACGCGACCAGTGAATTAACTACATTTGTGAGATGGGTGAAGTCCGCCATTGTATATTGGGCTTGTATGTTCCCAATATACAATCAGACACACAACAGGCAGATACAAAGAAATATACAAAGCGTGAGAGGTCAAAGTGAACGATGTTCATGAACCTGGTGGGGCCCACACAGTTGTATGTCCTGCGATTATATGTATGTGAATATACAATGCAAGATACAAAAGGCACAAGTACAATCCCGGATGTGAAAAGAGAATTTGTTGTGGCTGATAAGTGGTTGGGATCCAAGGTTGTATGTTGCACATTGTATGTGCGATATACAAGGTAATATACAAAGGGAAGATACAAAGCCCAGACCTGACAGTGATTGCAATTTGTTTTAGGGGTCCGCCTTTGTATGCAGGTGATTGTATGTATATATAATCTCGTATGCAACCACAGATGCAAAAGAAGATATAATGGATTGGTGATGAAGATACAAGTGATTAGCGATAATGATCCAGTGGCAGGCTGACACGTGTCCAAGGTAGCTGTATGTATATACAATTGCATATACAAAGATTTGAAGGTGAAAAGGCAAAATGGGTGAAAAGGGTAAAATGTATCTTCACACTGTGAAAAGTCAAAGAAGCAAAAAGATAACTGCATGGCACGTTTTCATTACCTGATGACTTTTCAAAGTTGGTGACTGGATTGCCCGATCAAATTGAAGCCGCAGATCTCGGTGGGAAGAAATAATCGACGGCCTATTTCAATTTTTCAAAATAGGAGGGGATTTCTGTGTGTTCACGGCCGCATTCCAAATCGAAAAGTTTCTGAACACGCAAACTATTGCATTTCCAAAAGCTGCGGATAGGTTGGCCATTAATGGCAAATTTGGAGAGGCATGGTCGTTGAATGGATGGGCCACCTACCATTTTTTAATGGGAAAATCTCTAGGTGGCTGCACATTTCCCAATCTCACCTGCTTCTTTCTTCTTCTTTTGCCTGTTGCATTGAATGTTTTAGGCACCATTTTGATGGTGCATTGTGTTTGGTAGAATTTTGAAATAACATTGTACTTAATGCTGAGTACACGTTCTAGGTATATCAGGACTGTGTCACTCATTTTTTGGGTTGTTGAAGACTGGGCAAATTTTGGTGGAATAATAAGGTACAATTTTGCTGGTAGCTCTGTTGGGTGTCTTGTGAGTCTATGAATCATATGTTGAATGTTTTATGCATAATTTTTCTGGTTTCATGTTGTTTTTATATAAGAAATGCATTGTTGCATGTGTTCAGTTGTTTGTCTCTAGGTTGTGGGCATCTTTTCTTTTGAATCTAAATAGCTAAGGGTTGTTTGGGATTCAGGAACATGGATTTTGTGTATTGAATGTCTAATCTCTTACCTTTGTTCAAGGAACAAATTAAATTTTTTAGATTAAACATTGGGAAAGGTTTGCTGCAAAAGGGATATCATTAAGCATGAATGACTAAATACTCAGTCTTGGGAAGTATCTGTAAGACAGACACTAAAACATTTCCCATTGAAACTTAGTTATTGATTCAAGTTTATTGTAATCATTCACATGTGTATGTGTATTGACTCTGAGCCCTGAGATAGGCACCAGTTTGGTCTTGTATTGAGGTTACAACCCAAGGTCCCAGTTTTACATCCAAATACAAAATACAAATTCAAACTTCAAATATAAACCTTTAGGACATTAGAAGTAGTTTTAGGACTAAAATCCTCCATTTCACAACTAAGCATAGGCCCAAAGCTAGCCCCTTTGCACTTATTTTATAGTTTTGGTCTGCATAAGAGAGGATTTATCTGTTGTGTATCAACATCCTAGTAAGTTCACATGCATATTTTACGGATGTTGAATAGGGAATACCCCCCTTGGTTCTGTAGAGCCTAAAGATGGAGAGGAGATATTTATAGAGTCTATCTCCTATACTGTTGGCCCCTGGCCCAGAAATCCTGTTGTTCAATGATGGCTACCTTGTAGGGACAGCTAGGAAGCATCCAGTTTGGGAAAAAACCCAACACACACAACAATAGAAATGG
Source organism: Cunninghamia lanceolata (assembly GCA_027924645.1). Classification (NCBI taxonomy): domain Eukaryota; kingdom Viridiplantae; phylum Streptophyta; class Pinopsida; order Cupressales; family Cupressaceae; genus Cunninghamia; species Cunninghamia lanceolata. The sequence goes on along the minus strand of BSBN01001396.1, from coordinate 1,585,164 downwards.
AACACAAAAAAAATAGAATATTTCTTTATTGATCTAGGCAACTCATTACATTACGGAAGCTCAATTACAATCAGAGGAATCAATCCTCCATAGGCTGCAACACACTACAACTACCCATCACCAGGCTCTGAAATCTTCCGCCTTCTGTAACCCCAAATTAGCTAGGGTTTCTGTTTTCCCACCTATTCTTGACTCTACACTTTCCCCCTTAACTCTACTACTGCCTAGGGTTCCCAAAATAGTCATAAATAGCACTTTTTGGTAGCCTCTAGCTAAATTTTAAAATTTGCAACTCCCTCCAAAAGTAGGTCAACTTCCGAGAAGCATAACTTTTGATCCGAGTGTCCGATTGATGAACTGTTTTAAGCGTCGGAAAGCTCACAATGTGAACTATCATAGCAAAAATTTGTAAATAGATTTTTGTCAACTTTTCAAGATGTTATGGGATGTTTTAGTGCCTCATATCTCATTTCAAAAATTATCAAGGGCTTTTCAGAAAACAAATATTTTAATATCTTTCAGCTCACAAATGATCTTTGCCTGATTTCTTCACCAAAGGTCTTATATTTTAGTTACAAAGATTTCTATAATTTTTTCTTCAATCTATGCCCAAATGCAAACTTTCCTAAAATGGAAGGTAAACTTTTGAAAACTGGCAATTTACTATTTTTAGCAGTTTGAAAAAAAATTGAAAGTCCTACATCATTATTTAGGAGATTATGGAACCAGAAACACTAATTATGGAAAGAAATGAAAACAACTATAATGATTTTGAATCAACTTCTTTTTGGGTGATACAAGATTGCCCTTACACCACTGGATGCTTCTGCATCACATGACCAACCATCCCAACAACAATGATATCTCTACTCTCCAAGTCTCTTATGATCACTGAATCAGGAGTGAACTCAACTATCTTTCCTTCACCACAATCAGTAATCTGGTAGATGGAAAGGAGATTGGTTGTCAAGGAAGGTACACACAACACATTGTTGAATGTACTCTCACCAACATCAATAGTTCATTTACCAGTTGCATGCATGTAACAACCCTCGTGTTCACATTTTGCTTTTGCTTATCCTTGATGGATTCTGATAACTGTATATTTTGTATTGGATTATGCATTCTGTTATTATTTTGTACTAGCACCAGTGATGTGCAATCTCGATACTATTATGATGTTGACATGATTATTACTTATGATGGATTTTATGCTTACATGATTAGATGTTGTTATTGTTACTTTTGTATGATTATCGACAGGAAAGGGATGATGTTGTAACACTCATATCCAAGAGCCTTATGATATCATGACCCTCTTCCTAATGGTTGATGTTGCTTTGGCTATATGATATATGTTATATGCACATGTGCTTTGACGTGGGATTGGAGTGATGCAAGTACTAAGCATTGACTCTGCCTGGGTTCACAGGCCTGAGTGTACTCGTATTCCCCGATGGTGGTTACTAGAGATAGTCATAGGCCCTATACCCTAGCCTAGCCCACTGTACTCTGTTAGTGCAGTATTCCAGTATGGTTGCCTTATCATCCGATTACCTAACGGTAATGTCTGGATTGCCCCATATGGTCATGTGTAGTTTTCCAGTGTGGTTTGTTGAGGCCTTTCTCCTTGGTTTCTATTGATTGTTCAATGTGGTTATTTTGACATCGTTATGGAGTTTAAATATGGCATTTTATAATATTGGATTAAATGGAGATTTTAATTGTTATAGCTATGTGGTTTTAAATATGCTATTTTAAATGATTTTATTTATCCATTGGATGGATTTTATTTTGATGTGAGTTTTCTTTATTTTAATGGCTTCCATGTCATACGATGGCTCTTGGGGGGAGAAATGGGTGAGAATGATAAATACAGCCAGGAAAAATATCTTTGGAAGGGAGGCGATCAAATGGATTTTTTGGGTAGAGTGAATTTGCATACAGTGGAGAAAAAGAAGGCAGAGTAAAAAAAAGACACCTCATTGAGAGGCTCTAAAAATAAACAGGACAGAAAAATAAAAGCACAGAAAGAAAGAGGGAAATAAAGCACTGGAGGAAAAGAATAACTCAGGTGAGCAGATCAAGTTGCGAGATTTGAGGTGAGGTGAAGGGGAGTACGATCAGAAAAAGGTATTTGCATCAGTTATTTGTTTTTCCAGCACCAAAAAAAAAACTAAAATCTATTTGCTACAATTTCCTTAACCATAGAAAAATAGAAACCCCATTGCTGTGTTTTAAAGAAATATTCCAAAATTTATTTCAATGCAAGATATTTACATCACCTCTTTCCTTGAATTTATTTTTAAACATGCTGAACTATTCCCTTAATTCTATAGATAAAAGGGTTTTTAAAGAAAGATTTATGGTTTTTGATTTATAATTTTTAGATAAAACAAGGGTTTGATCTTATAGAGAATATAATGAGGGCAGCCATACAAAAAACTAGGACGCAATGATAGAGATTGAAGAGATCTAAGTTTCATAGAACCCTTTTGTTATACGATGACTTCTCTGAGGAGATTTTCATTACAACTCTTCTTAAGAAAATTGAGTGGCTTTTGTTTTGGTCATTACAGTCATTTTTCTGCTAAATCACCAACCTTGTGGAAACCATCAACTTTGAGTTAAAGAATGATATAGCACTATAATACCTTAGATACATCGACCTGTGTTTGTGCATTGAAAATTGGTCACATAATTTCTAATTAAGAAAATCTATCACGCATCCTAAGGATCTAAGGGAACTACTATAGGAGGAAAATAAAATCTCCATTTTGTAAGTCTTTTTAACATTTTTTTTGTTATGCTAAATATAGTAGACAATATGGAAAATTCTGGTTGTGAGAAGACTTGCAATACCCTTTGTCATGCCTTTTCTTATAATATCCATGCATTCCTTTGTGAATCACGACCAATTGGGGTCGCTAGAGTTATTACACAACTGACCTAACTAACAAAGGGTTGTTTTCAATAAAATTACCCTGTCATCGAAAGCTTTTGGCCTGTAGATCACATTTTGCAATTTTGTTTTTAATATTCAAAAACATATTGTGTTTCTGCTGAGTTAGATGTGGTGTCCTTGGGACATGTCTCCTACCCTTTGTGGCTATTCCAAATACCTTGGGGATGCAAATGGGACACTCACCATGTCATCTATTTTTGTTGATTTGTTTTAATTTGGTTTTGTATACCTCATTTGGTTAAACGAGATGAGATTGGTCTAGGTAATTAGAGTGGCCTTTTGGAGTGGCTCGCTACAGGCTTGGGGCCCGCAAGTGGCTGCCAGGGGAACTAGTAGTAGAGTAATAGTAAACAAGTGATAACATAATAAAATATTGGGGTAAAAACACTAATAAGATAATGAGTCCTCGTGCATGGCCTTGAGCGCTTGTAAAGGCTAAGGATGCATCTGAGAAGGCCTATCTGTCTACGGGGCATCAAGTTATCCATCTGTGGGGCATTGATTCGGGCATGATTGAGTCTCCTCGTCTATATGAGAGGTGTACTTGGTTCCGTGTGGTGCCATCCCTTTGAGCATGCATGATGACACTCCATCTAATTTACACTCTAGTATCTAGTACCTTAGTAGTCGTGAGTAGTACCCGACCTATGATTAGATGAGCCTCTTTATGTTATGACATTGGCTTTATGCATTATTTTTCATGTCTGCTTCGTGATTGATGTGAGTGTTGGCCATCTTGTTTACCCTTACTTGGTTACTTCTTTTTGGCCCTTGTGACTACCTCCGAGTATGGTGGGGTGGTCTCTTATGAGTCCACATGGTTGGGAGGCATTGCCATTGCCATTGGGGACCGGTGAAAAAGTTATTGGAGCACCAGTTGGAGATGTTCTCTTTCTCTCTATTACTTTATCAGTTGTTGTACTCATTCAGTTATTGTATCATATTCATGGCTATGCTATTGTACTTGTATATTCTTTTATGTAATTGTACTCTCATGAGAGAGGAGATGTAATCATATAATTTAATGAGAATAAATGAGATGTTTCTTATTTAGCTTATGGATTCTGGTGTGGGTATCGGATCTGCTTGTACTATGATGATTATGGATTCATGTTTATAATTGGAAATGGGATATAGGAACATTTGAGTTGGTGTTTAAAATGAATGTATTTTTAACAATGTTTCCTTTAGAGAGTGATTTAGTCCTCTCTCATGGGTTGTACATTCAGCCATACTTGGCCATGAACATTGTGGACATATCAAATCGGCAACCATCTTATGTGTATGTTATTACTTTATATTCAAAAAAAAATTATCTTGTCCTCTTTTGGCTCTTACCCTTTGAGGGTTACAAAATAGGATGTTACAATGCATGTATGTATTGTTACTGTAAAGCCCGCCCTTGTCTGACTGGTGTGTATCCTATTATTCACCTAGCTCTAGATTAAAATGATAAAATGATTGATTATTATATAATATGGTTGCCAGATGGATATATGTAGTGATTGGTTATACATCCTCATTAATATGTTAAATTTGTTTCGGCTATGATATGTATATGTGGAATTAATTTTGAGATTAAGTGTGCAGGTATTTCTAACAAAACCACAGATACTAGAGATCATTCCACACCTTATGTTGTAATCCCTTGTGAAGCCGATCTAGTTCCACGAGGAACCAAGATCAACTCTGTGTTTGGTGCAATGTTGTAATATTGTAATATTGTCTTACATGAGGTTGAATGGGCTAGGTCTACCCTCTTATAAATTTGAATTATGATATGTGTTGTAAGAATTGTTTTTTTGAATTTTTATCTTATTTTTAAATTTTAAATTTTGAGACCATTTTCTTGTACTTTAACTTGACCCTAGGTGTCCTAACTAAGTTAAAATTGACCCTGGGTTATACCCCATGGGTCTAGGGTCACTTTTGACTTGGGTAACCCTTGGTTAACCTCTGTATGGTCACCTTAACTTCATAGTGAAGTTAAGTGATGAATTTGGAAGCATGGGAAGGATAAGATGAGTGGGACCAACACTCAAGCCCATCCTTTCTCCATTACCAAGGCTTGAAATGACTCCATGGTCCACCAATAATGGAGGGGCTTATCTTCTTGTTCCCTCACTTTTGGTGAGAGTCCCCATGAAGTGGTGTGGTCCTTCATGAATGGGGATAATTTTTTCCCACTTGGGATAGTGGGGATATTTTTTAATCCCACTTGGGATAGTGGGGATATTTTTTAATAGTGGAGATATTTTTTTAATTCCACTTGGGATAGTGGGGATATTTTTTAATTCCATTTAGGACAGTGGGGTTATTTTTTTAATCCCACTTGGAATAGTGGAAAAAGGAGGGGTTATTTTTTTTACATATAATTAAATATTCTTAATATTTAATTAGCTAATATCCTCCATTATCAAAAATGAATCTGTAATTTATTTTGTCCTCCACTAATGGAATTAAAAATTCAATTTGTTATAATCCACTCTTCCCAAAAAAATAAGTTTTTAATTCACCCACTATGAATTTAAAATTCACAAATAATGAGAGCCCTTGATCTCAACTCTTGATCCTCACCCTCCATTCCCTTTTTAGAAAATCTATAAATAAGACCCTTCTCTAAGCAATTATAGAGAAAAAAACTTCATTCTTGCAGGGGGACTTCATTTTTTGTAGGGGGAATAAAACTTCATTCTTACAGGAGGGGACTTCATTCTTGCAGGGGGACTTCATTCTTGCATTCTTATCATGCCTAATTTCCTCTAGGAAATCTTCTTCTAGCATCCTCATTATGCCCAATTCCTTCTCTATTCTCCTCTTCATAGCCTCATAATGCCAAAATTATTCTAACCATCCTATATCCTCCATTCATTGTCCCTTGCTTGTGATCATAGAGAGATTGTTTTTTTTTTGAGAAGGGAGATTGGAGAGGAGGCTAGAGAGGAACTCTACATCAACTTCATCCATTAAAGGGCTTTTAAAGATTGGATTATTGTGGAAAGAAGGAGAACTTGGAGGAGGAGACTAAGGGTGGAGCTCTTCTTCAACTACATCCATAGTAGGGCTTGTAAAAGTTAGTGAGCTAGTTTACTCACCCTTGTATGTTTCGTTCTGGTTTGATGAATGTGGATTTGCAAAGGTTGTCTATATGTTATTTCTATTATTTTGGGTTTGTGATAGGTGTTTGAAAGAGCTTCTTCCTGTTGGAAGACAATGATCATCATGTATGGGGAAGGGAAGGTGTGAACCTCCTCGAGTGCATTCTTGTTTCTTGGTATATGGAAGCCTTGAGGGCAAGTTTGTGGTTTTGAGCCAAGATGGCTATAAGGCTTGAGAGCCTATTTGTGATATCCCTAGAATTTTGGTTATTTGGTTGGCTTGAGACCATGAGAAAGATTAATTTTGTTGGCTTGAGGCCATGAGAAAAGATGTGATAAAATGTTGAGAAGAATGACACCTTGGAGTTGAGTGAGTCTACTTCCCTACCCTCTTTAAACTCACCTCAGCTGAGTTTTTGTGTTGTGAGTAAAACCATGGGTGTTGTGTGTTGTTTGTTCTAATGTTGTGAAGTGTTTTTGGTCTATTCTACCCTGGGTGTGTGGATGATCTCCCTAGCTCGGGGGTGACCCTCTTGCGGGTCTATGGTAGGGAGGAGAGCTAGTTGGTTGGTGTATTTCTTCCTTGTGTGATATGCAGGTTTTCTGGGAGCTTATTGTGAAGCTTGGAGAAGATTATTAGATCTTAGAAAATATTTTATTTTCCTTAAGTCTTAAGGAGAGCCTGATCTTTTAATAGCTCCTTCCTTGTCGATTTTCCAAAAGGAGAAAATTAACCCCATATTGTTGTATAAATTGTTATTTTTGGAGTTGTGAGGAAATCCTCTCTGTTCTTGGGTTGATAGTTGTAATTTTCTTGTTCATTAAGTTTTACCATTTAGAAATAAGAAAAAGAAAAGAAAATTTATTTTTAAAAGGATATTAAAATTATCTAGTTCCTTCTTTTTCTACTTGCAAAGTCGTAAGTTAGTTGATGTTTTAATTAAGTTTGTAAAAATATTATTTCTGTGTAAGCTTAGTGGAAATATTAGTTTTACATTTGTTATAAGCGAAGTTGTAATTTTGCTACCATGAAAGAAATGAAATTTGGGTTGCAGTATTGCTTTTGAAATTACCGCCACCTTGAGGGTCTCTTCCTAGGATGGGGACCTTTTCACTTTTCACTATTCACTTTTCACTATTCACTATTCACTTTTCACTATTCACTATTCACTATTTACTTTTACTATTCACTTTTCACTATTCATTTGAAGGCAAACTATATGTAGTTTAAAACATTTGACTTGAAATAGAAATTTTAAATCAAGGAAAGTGGGATTTATTTATGCATATTGTATAATACGAATTGAATAGATGCTTAAACTCAGAGTTGCAATTCAGAAATACAATATTTATATTTACAAAAAATAAATTAACTCATTGCTCTGTTTTTAATGAATTATTGGATAGTAATCTGTTTTAACAAATTATATATATATATATATATATATATATTTATTTATTTATTTATTTATTTATTTATTTATTATATATATTCTATACTCTCTTTACAGTTAAGGAACTTATTAATGAAATTGTGAGTTAAAGTGAACTGAGATAATGGCAGTATATATATACATATATATATATATATATATATATATATATATATTTAAATTAAATTTATAAGGAGAAATATAATTATAATATAAAAAAGAGCATAGGTAAATATATTTTAATTTTAAGTAAGAATTTTCTCGGAAGTTTCAACAATTATCACAAATTACTTAACAGGAAAATGAAGAGGAAAATATGATCCTTTCATTTACAAAGGACACTGAAAATAAACGCAAACAAGCCCTCACAGGTATTCCATGAGTGGCCATTTTAAACTCAACTATAGATTTAGAGAATAAACGTCTAATTGAAAAAAAAAAGAGAGAAAGAGAAAGAACAACTAACCTTGGAAAACAAAGAGGAGAAAATGTGCGGCATTTCTGAATAGGGCTAAGAGAACTAAGTAAGTTTAACCTACCATTAATCCTATTTAGGAATAGGTTGATTATTACAATTAATTCAAACATTGAACTAAAACCTAGAGTAGAACCCTAGGGGGACTGAGTCAAGTGAAGTTAACCAACCCTGTGTAAGTGATCTGGTTTACCAAGAAATTAGGAATAATGTAAAGGATACAGTGTTAACGCTGTTCGATAAAGAATGTGAAGAAAAAAATAGGATAACATAAGAAGATCTTGCACAACGGGAAGGAGAATGAGATAGAAATACACTCAAAATTAAATTTCAGAGAAACGGTAAAATGAATGTGATAGAAATACAATCAAAATTAAATTCCAAGAAAAGGAAGAGAGGGCAAATGAACGGGCTTCGTTGAAAATGCTAAGTCTGAAGGAGGAGAAATTAATATTAAATTCCAGAAAATGGAAAGAAGAACAGATGATCATGCTTTGCTAAAAAATGATCTATCACTTAAAATGACTGTTGTTTAAATGTAATTTGAGAGATTAACCTAAGTTAGGAAACCACGTATTTTCTTGCGTAGGGTGTGTGCACATGTACTTGGTACCCCACCGACAACTGTATTATTTTTGCCTTAAGCGTACACCACCGAGCACGCCTACGCGTGCAAGGGGGTTTTCAAAGTAGTAAGGAAAAATTTTTGATAGTTTGTATCATGACCACATGACGCATGTGGACATGACACGCATGAATACGTGTTGTGACCGCATGGGAAATGTGGGCATGACAGCTACCCATCAAAATAGGTGGTAAAGTACATGACTCAAATGAAGATAACATCCCTTGTGAAGATGCCATATGATGAGAAGCTCCAAAATCAAGAAGCCATCTCTCTGACTAAAGACTTGTAGAAGCAAAGATTGCATGTCCCTTATTTGTCCCTTTGGTAATGCCCGATGTCCTTGAATGTGTAGATGATGATGGTGTCGAAGAAGAGGATGTACTAGGTCATGATGATAGCATTTTGATATTGTGCTTTTGATTAATGTGAGTCAACTCGTCAATTTTCTTCTCATAACACTTATGCTCATCATGTCCTAGTTTCTTGTAATATGTAAACTTTGGTCTCTCCTTCTTAGATGATTCCTCCTTGGGAGGGGATGAGGACTTAGGTGATTTGGTTGACTCCTTTGCTTGTTTATTGGTCTTGAAATCCTTAGTTTCTTGTTTCTTGCCTTTTCTAGTTGAAGCTTTTTGATCCTTTGTACCTTGATTAGAAAGAAGTGCTTGAGGTCTATAAGACTTCAATGTGCCCATGTGTACTAACTTAGCTTTCTCCCTTGTGAGTGATGCAGTAAACTCATCAAGTGAAGGCATTGTGAAAGCTTTCCCAAGTGCATCCATTGTAGCATAAAAGGTAGAAACAAAAACTGAATAGTCAGGACCAAGCTTGGCAAGGATTGAAAGAATCAATTGAGTATCTTCTTTCTCAATTCTACATTGTTTGAGATGTAATATAAGTGATTTGAACTTTGTGAAGAAGTCTTGGATGCTTGCAAAGCCAGTTGGATTCAAACCAATTAGTTCATTCTCTAATTTAAAACTTCTCATAGTATCTTGTTTACAAAAGAGATTCTCTAAGGTAGTCCACACTTCATTAGGTATTTTACAAAATTTAATATGAAAAAGAAGATCATAAGAAATAGACAAGCATAGTGTTCCATAGGCTTGATCACATCTATTGTACCACTTTCTCTTTTTTGCAGCTATTGTTGGTTCAATTTATGTACCCATTGTTACACTATGAATTTTTAAACTTCTTAATTGAATCTCTATTTTAGTTTTCCACTCATGATAGTTATATGGTGTGAGTAGAGGAAGTTTTTTTGGATCCATGATACAAGAGTACAAAAAAGAAAACAAGTACAACCCCCTGTTACTTAATCAAAGAGATCACCCCCAAAAAAAGATGATTGTGGCACTTTATACTTAGTGTGATTTACAATTTCCACAATGGACCAAAATTGGGAAAACATGAAAATCTCTTAAAACTGAGATCCAAGGGAGATTAAAATCACTCACAATGATTTATCAAAACAAACAAATCCATTCAAAACAAGTTTCACTTCCTCAACTGTCAAAATACCCAAGTTATCATTCAAAAGCCAAAAAATCAAAAAATTGAATAAAATAATCACAAAAAAATGCATGGATATATTTGAAGAGCTCTCAAATACCTTTCCAATGCCACAAGAATCACAAAAATTGGAGATCGTGGCTGAAAGTTGTGAGCTCGGAAGCTAAAAATAGAGATCTTTCTAAAACTATTGTATCTGGTACTTGTAGAAGAATATCAAAAAGATTCTAAAACCATTGTAAAGTACTTTCTATCAAATTTCTAACGATATCTCATTTGCGCAAAACAGAGTCCGAATGCCCAAGTTATGATAGTTTTTGCAAAACTACTACTTTAGGTCTGTGGGAGAAAAAAATAGCCCCCCTTGGCTAAAAACTAGGTCGCGTGGGCAGCCTGTCATTGGACTTAGGGCTGGCACCTGGTCACCAATATGACATTGGATGAACAAAAAATGCAGAGTGCTGAGGTACTGGGGCCTGATCTTCAACGTGACAAGGGATTGGACTGGTGCTGGGGGCACTAGGCACTGGTGTTAAGCACTTGAAGTGCTAGATGTGACCACCAGTCAAGGGTTTGTTGAGTGATTGAGGTGCTATCTGAAACAAACCTCAACAATGACAAAAAAAATGTTGACCGAAACCATTGACTGTGACCAATGATGAATCCACTGATTGTGGTTTGAACCTGCCCAAAAATGATGTCATTGATTTTGATTTTAGACTATCGAGAGTTGGAAAAGACCGTCGATAAAAATACTTGTTAGGAATGGAGATTACAGATGAGGGCATATGATGGTGGATGATGGCATATGGCTATAGTTTGTTGTATGACCACCATGATAACCCTTGGGCTGTTTACGCTGGTTAAAAAACTCAGAACTTAATCTGCTATGATAATCAGAGCTTAATCCGTTGTTGCCGATTTTGAAAGCCTCCAGAGTGGGACAAAGGTGTGGTAGGAGGTGTTCATAGGATTTTATATTGTCATGGGTGTAGATGTGTGAAAAACTGTAGACCGTCAAGGATGTTATTTCCTTTCAGGCAGATTGTTTGAGAAATCACCCACAATGATAATGGCTGACCAATGGTGCTAAACCCCTACCACCGATGTTAAACCCCTTTTGCCAGATGTTTGACAGAGGCTACTGGGACCACCAGAAGTTTGAAGTAAGATCTCGCCGTTGTTTAAAACCTGTGCAGGGTTTTAAATTCCTTGCTACCAATTGATGTTTGTGATGTCTTTGGCCAAGCTGAAGGCCACTGGTTGTATCAGCTGCCACAGAGGTTTAACGGAGATCTCGCTGAATATTATGAATTGTTGCCATGGTTTATAATGCCTGCTAATTTGAAAATGAGGGGGGAGCATGCCATGTGGTGCCCCTATAGTGCTCTGCGATACCTATCTGCACATGCAAGTACCCTACACAGGCATGGTACAACCTGCAATGGACTTTTATCTACAGAAAAAAATTATTAACCTGCAAATTAAAAAATTTACCTGCTGGACAAAGATTTTTAGCTAATGCAAAGTGTGATTTTGCTAACATAGTAGGATGTTGACAAAGATTTCACCTGCATAGAGGGAATATTCTTTGTGTAGATTCTATATGACGTCAATTTGCAAAAAAAATTGCCTTTTGCTGCAACTTTGTCCGATTTCAATGAATTGAGAGTCAATCTTGGGGTTTTTGGGCCTCCTAAGTGCGATGGTAGGGCTGGATTTGACCCAAAGTGCTCCAAAATATTAGGTACCTATTGGATCAGGCATGCACCTCCCAACTTCAAACCCTCATAGATTTGGCCTCCAATGTCTAATCTAGATAAAACAAAAGGTGATCTAGATTATCTTGGACCTCTTGAACGCAATGGTATGCTTAGATTTGTAGCAACATGCTCCAAAATAAACTTGTAATATAAGGCCACAAAGAGGAAACCCTCACAAATCTAGTATTTCCATCAAGTTTTTCTGATTCTCCAAGTCATCACTCGATGCAAGAGAAGAGCATACTCAACTATCAAGATCTACCATGAATTGCACTCAAGGTCTCTCAAAAAATGACTAACACAAAGTGATTCTTCTTAGAGCTCTAATACCATGTTAGAGTTGGCTATGATTGAAGCCACTTAGGATCTAGGACTTTATGAAAGCACAAAAAGAGATCAAATGAGAGAATAATTCTATTCTATCAATGAATGTAAAAGATTGATACAAGATTGTTATTTCAATGTACATGATATGCTTTGCTTATAAAGACAAGGATGAAATGTATGATGTTGTAGTCATGTGACAAGTATCATTATCCTATGACATGTGACAACTATAGAACAACTATCAACAACTATCAACAACTAGACATAACTAGACACAACTAGACACCTAGTAGACTCACTAAGTCAACTTAATATGTGTGAATTATGTGTGATGTGTGAATGTTATTTAACTAATAAACAGTTAAATAAGATGAATTATCCAAACAAGGATAAACCAATTAGGTGATAACCATATTCAAATCAACACTATGCACACTTGCTGTATTGAATGTCTTATTTATTATTTATGTTCAAAGAATGGATTAAACATACTTTAGGTCAGATATAGGAAGTGGTGTATTGCATTAGGGATTGTTGAGGAAGAGTTGCAGGAAATACTCTTTCTTGGGTGTGTTATTGTAAGGTAGTGATACAAAGATGCCCTCTAAATTTGAAGCTTTGATGTCAAAAGGAAACATCTGCATTGTAGTATTTTGATTCTATTGCCTTGAAAGAGCACTAATCTAGGGAATTATTTTCCCAAAGGTCTAGAAAGAACACAAAACTTCAAAGATAGATCATTCAAACCATTTTCATTTTGTTTTTCTTTAGTTTAAGTAGGTTTAGTACATGTTCTCAAAGCCAACAATGTGAAAATCTCCAAGAACTTTGCCAAATTGTGGGATAATCTTACATATCTTGATGCAAATCTATGAGAACATTTCTGCTTGATATTGTGAAAGATAAATCTATTGACTATAAAATAAGGGATACCGCTAGGTTTGGTAGAGCCTAAGTGTAGGGGAGATAGGTGTAAACAATCTCCCAATCTGTTGGCCAAATTTCTCATTAAGCTTGATCATAAGCACTGACAAATCATTAGAGTTTGATGTGTGCAGATTTGGGAACCAACAGAATTGGTGACTCTACTAGGGAAGAATGCAGATGCTCATCTTTTTGGGAGAGTCAAATGAGTTAAAAATATTTCACAGTCTGGTGTGGAAGGTGTTGCAGCATGTTTAAAGACTTTTAAAAGGTGCTCTATTAGTGAAGCGAATCTAGAATATAATTGATCAGGTAAGAACTTTTGGCTTATTAATGTTTTGTTTTCTTTGGAGAGGTGGCGACTCTATTGTTGAACATGTTTGAAGCTACAATATATTCCCAGGTACTTCATCTTTTTCATTCAATATGATTAGTTTAGAATAGAATTCCTTGTCATGTTCTCAGAAGAAGTTGTTCTTTATTGAAAGATACAAAGCTCTGAATTTTAATAGTATTCATGGATACCCAAGTGCTATTCCTAGTGAAATCAGAAAGTATTTACCAAAGTATAGTGGAGAGAATTACAAATCAACAAACAAGCATTTACAAGATTTTTGTGATCTAATAGTGGATTATGAGATTGAAGTTGAGGATGTTGTTATGAAGCTTTTTGTTCAGTCATTGAAGCATGATGCTAGGGATTGGTTTCCAGATTTACCTGTGTTCTATTTCTTCATGGACTAAGTTCAAATTTGCATTTGTAGAACAATTTGGTGAAAGATTTGATATGGTTTCATTGATTACAAATTTTATGAACTTTAAAAGGAGGATGAATTAATTACAACCTTTAATTTAAGATTTTTAAAAGCAATCAGAAGTATCCTAGAGTACATAAGGCTAAATGATGCATTTTGCCTAGTTGTTTACCTGAGTGCATTAGAAGAGGAAATGAGTTACATGTTACAAAATAAAGAGCCTACTACACTTCATCAAGCCTTTGCAAGTGCAATGGACATAGAAAATAATCAGAAATATGGAATGCCAATATGATATATAGCTGCAAGTATTTGTATTGTAAGGAATTTTATGTAGAGGAGCAATGTAAATCAGAGAATGAGAGTAGTTTTCAAAATGAATGTATTTCTATTGTTCTAGTTTGTTCACCATTGCTTCATGTGAATAACAAAGAGTTTCAAGCAACATGTGAACAAATTACAGCTACTGTTGATCCTATGATTTTTGTTCAATCATTGCTTGATTTTAAAAACAAGAAAGAGAATCACCCTATGCTCTATATACATGATTCATGACTACTTTGTTAGAAATTCTAGAGTATTGCAGACTTGAAGATTTTGCATGTGTTGATTTATTTTGTGAAATTTATGAATCAGGTCTGAGCACTTTGCCAAAGAGACTGAAGCCTCAAAATCTTGATCAGATATTTGATTGGATTGGGATTGTGGAAAGAGCTAAAGGTAATTATGCTGGAAGAGTTATGTCTCAAAATACTGATAGCAATTGTAATATTGAACAATGTCATGGCATAATGCATAAGGATGAAAAGATTGTGGTAGAAAATGAAGGTATATCCTACAGTGATAAAGATGAGATTTGTGATCAGCCCATAGGAGAAAGATATGTAAATGCAAATCACATACATTATGAAATAAAAGATATATATGAAATTGTATCTTGCATCAGTGTTGTTGTTAAAGGTTCAAAGGAATGCACATATACCAAGTATGTATCTTGCATCAGTGTTGTTAAAGGTTCAAAGGAATGCACATATACCAGGTATGATGGATTAAATCTTGATGATAATACTGAGAATGTCCTAGATGTTCATGATAGTTTATATGAAGCAGAGATTAAGGAAATTCTATTTTGTATGAACAGGATAATTGTTCATTTATGAAGCCATCAAATGATGAAGTTTGTATGGATGGTGAATATGTTTGTTTTTCTGTTGATGAAGATCATTACCATAATGCAGAAATTATGAAAGTGTTTACTTTCAATAATGAATGCATTAATGAAGGTGCCTACTCTATTGTGAGTGGACAAGTTTCAGATGTTCATATTTATACAACAAAGATAGCAACCACTTCACATGAGGAGAATGAGATGGAAGAGTCTCCCAAGGTTGGCAATCATGTTGAAGATTCAAGCCACAACAACTCTAATTTTGTATATCATACCATGGAGGATGTTAAGAAGACACATGATATGCATAATGGATGGTTACAAAGAGCTAGGGAGGAAAAATTGTTGGCTACCCAAGCAAGATAGTACTTACAGCAGGTCAAGGAATGTTACAATCAGCTAAATCATGCAAGGCAATAAAGGGAATCATACCTTAGATATTTATTTCTCCCAAGGGAAGAATACATGGAGGTTGCAAAAGCAAAGGAGAAGCCTCTTGAAGTAAGCAAGAAGAATATGTAGATTTGGTTGAACAAGAGAATAGGTATGATTCAGAAAATTTTGTTGGTATACTTAATATGTATCATGAGGGTCATGAGTTACCTCTAATTGAGAGCTCCTTGAAGACTCAAGTCATAGATGAGGATGGAATAGTTGAGCATGCACTTAATGGATCAGCCACTAGTGTTATATCTGCACATGAGGAGGGAGATATAAGTGATTCAAATCTGGGTAAGCCTTTGATGAAGGGGGTAAATCATAAAACACACAACAATAGAAATTGCACACAAAAAATAGAATGTTATTTTATTGATTTGGACAACCCATTACATTACAGAAGCTCAAATACAATCAGAGGATGAATCCTCCATAGGCTGCAACACATTACAACTTCTTATCTCAAGATTCTAGAATCTTCTGCCTTCTGTAACCCCAAATCTACTAGGGTTTTTATTTTCCCACCTATTCTTGACTCTACATTTTCTCCTTTCTCTCTACTACTGCCCAAGATTCCCAAAAAAAGTCATAAATAGCCATTTTGGTGGCCTCTAGCCAAGATTTCAAAATTTGTAACTCCCTCCAAAAATAGGTCAACTTCCGGGAAGCATAACTTTTGATCCGGGTGTCCGATTAACAAACCATTCGAAGTGCCGGAAAGCTCACAAAGTGAACTATCATGCTATAAATTCATATATGGATTTCCATAAACTTTTCAAGGCATTATGGGACATTTTAGTACCTCATATCTAATTTCAAAACTTTTCAGGGGACCTCACAAAATTGAAACTATAATATCTTGAAATCCAGACATGATCTTGAGCTGAGATTTACCAAGAATACTTATTTGACTATTCTGAAGCTTTGGGGAAATTGTAGGCTCAACTACTTCTCTGATATAGACTTATTAAAAATAGTAAATTATGTTATTCTTAGCCCTATTGGAAACTTTGAAGGTTCTATATCATTATTCAAGCAAATGGGTATCCAAAAACATAAATTTTGAAAAGAAATGAAAACAAAGTCATCAATTTTGAATCAACATTATTTTTAGGTGATGCAAGATTGCCCTTACACCTCTAGATGCTCCTGCATTAGCCTTTGATCATTCATGGAGAGGTTGAGGAGTTGATTTGTGATAAGGTACAATTCCATCTAGAGGTTGCCCTACTTCAGGAATTTGTGCTACGTACACTTTTTGGGTCAGTATATAAGGGTAAGTATCCAACTATGGAAGAATTTGAACATCAATCCTATGCTAATTACATATCCTTGAATAGTTGTTCACTCTTTAAAGTTTCCAATGGTTTACTTTGGGATAGCATGTTTTCACTAGTACGTAGCTATGATTCATGGATTCTAAGTATGCAAAGGGATAGTATCTATGTGGATTTTTTAGGTTTTGTCAACATGGATCAACAAAAGCATGGTGAAGGATTGCACACAATCAGAACTATTATGATATGCTTCAATGATAGCTTCAGTGAACATAGTGCTTCTAAATTGAACCTAAAACATTCTTTAGAAAATAGGATATTTGACAGAGGTAAATAGTGGTTCTTCATGTTTGGTGGCCGAAGGCCACCAAATGAAAATTGAAGGTATGAATTTTGATGCAAGATGGAGCAGTTATTCTATAGCCCAATGGATTTGGAACATGGTCTACACCCTGAAGACATCTAGAATCTTTCCATGCCTGCAAGAGGCATATGTCCCCGAACAAGAGCCAAAGTTAGCACCTATAATTTTGGCAAATTCTTAGTGCTTGGCAACATTTCATTTGATGGTTTCAGTTGAGTTTCAGGCCCCATAGCACCTAGCATGCTCCTAACTTTTGGGATTAAAATTTCTCAATCTATGATTCATCAAGAAAAATCCTTTGGTGTAAAGTTTTTATGGATTATTAGGAGTGTGTGCTAGTTTGTGCTCTTTTAGGATGTGTTTTAAGAAGTTTTTTAATCTGTCACCACTTCAAATCAGGTCTGGAGGGTCTTGCAAAAAAGTTCAAATTTTCTAGTTCTGTGACAATCCAGTTGTTGACTTGCCTTCATATGTTCCTAGCTCTATTTTTGTGGTGATCTGAGGTGTCCTTATGTGAAAATGGAATTTCTTTAGAAAACCATGCCCTTAAAGGCCCAGTTTACAAAGGAGGTCCCAAAAATCTTTTGGCTATGCAAATTTTGAGGACATGGATATGTTTTAAATAATTGATTATGGCCTAATGCAAGTTTTCACAGCCTTCGATTGTCCCATGTGCCCGTAATGTTGATGTGCCATTTGTCAGGAAAGAGAAATTGACTAGTTATCATTTTCCTAGTTAAAAATTATAGTTTTTAAATATTTATTGGTAAAGTAATATTTTAAATAATAAATATTTCAAACTAAACATTATCATTATAATGTTTAGGATTTATGAAGTCAAAACAAAAGCATTTTGTAGCGCAAAACCCACCCCATCCTCTTTTCCAAGCTTGCGTTGCTGTGCTAGATCTTTCTTGGGCAATTTTTAGTCAAATTTATTTTGTCAATAATCAGTTCTGGTTGTCATTGGCTCTATGGAGATATTTATGGAGCCTTTTTTCATCTTGATGAGATACAGATAGAGATATTACAAGATGTCTTCACATTTTTGGCTTTGAGGCAGAGTTCTGGGGGCTTATATTGGTTCAAAATTATTGTTCCATGGTCTAAAAACATCCACCGATCATTCCTAATGTTAGGGCAATGATTTTAATTATGTAAGGTGTTGGTTATTTTCTCCAGATCGGTAGAGGGTTTGCCAGTTCCTATGCATGGGCAGATCCGACCAACAGATTACGAGAGGTTGCATGAGTTGCCTCCCCTTCACTTCTAGTTCTACCGCACCAAGGGGGGTATCCCTATTTGCTAAAGATGTAACAGTTACTCTCCAAATGACAGAAAGATTTAACTTTGTAATAACAGTCAGAATACTCTCATGTGTGGACCAAGATTTCTATGATAAATCACAAGGTTGGCAACATTCTTGGACATATTTGTCTAGTTGTGGATGAGAGTATGCAGGGGTCCTAATCCTACTCCTACAACTAACAGGTTGGGATAATGCAATGGTTTGAATTTGATGGTTTGGATGCAAGACAGGGGCTTTGGGTCATAACTACTAACCCAGGAGCAGACCAGTGTGTATCTCAAGGCAAGGAGTCAACTAGACGTATACAACAGATGCTTTGCAACTAGAATTCAAGTTTCAAGGGGTTGGATCTGATGTTTTCCTTACAAACATCACCCAAGAATGGGTATTCAGCTGCCTCTACTTACAAATATCCCTGCTGACATACAATCTTCTCCATGTTTAACCTAAAACAATTTAATCCACTCCTTGAATGGAAGTTAGAGATTAGACATGTGATACAGAACCCTGTATCCTAGAATCTATGAAACCCTTAGCAACCAGATTCAAAAGAAGGAAAGCATGCAACAAAGGAGACAGACAGATAAACACATGCATGAGAGCATTTTTCATCTATATCAACATGAAACTAAACATACGTGCAAAATACATTCATGATGTAACTCATAAACTCCAGAATGAGATAAAACAACCCAGGATCATGCCCTGTTCTTCATTATTTACACAAAAATGCCCAAGTCTTCAACAACCAAATAGAGTGACACAATTTGGCCTTTATAGCAAAACTGTGTACTCAACCAAAATTATGACGATCAACTCAAAAATTGCCAGATACAATGCATGATCAGATTGGCGTTCAAAATAGTTAATGCAGCAGAGGGACAAGAAGAAAGGAGTAGATAGAATCAGGATCTAAGCCACCGCTCAGAGACATTCAGCTTCAATCAGGTGGTTGACCTATCCATCATCGACTCATACCACTGCATAATCTGCCATCAATGCTTCAACTACCCGTAGCCTCTTCTAGAATGCAGCAGCGGACACATCTGAAGTTTTTCCCACTCAAAAATGGGTCATAGACAAAGAAAACCACCGCTCCAGCAAAATTAAAACATAGCCGTCCATCACCCTCCTATCGCCAGGATCAATGGCGTCAAAAAATGCTGAAAAGTCATCGGCCAATGAAATTGTGCCACATAGGCACCTCACATTTCTATCGCTGACTTTTTTTATCACCATTTTGCCACTTTCGCCCTTGTATATGTAAAAAAACATATGCATATACAATCGCCACTGTTCACCTTTCAAAAATCCTTTGTATATGCAAAATGCATATACATGCAACAGTTTAATATACAAGGCGGACCCCAAAATATTATGAAGCAGATTGGAAACTTGTTCAGGTCTGGCTTGCATCTTGACCTTTGTATCTTTGCTTGTATATCGCATATACAAACACGATATACAACCTGCAGACCTAAAATCTATCTATTGCAGCTTGATTTCCTCTTCGGGTCCGGAATGCATATTTCCTACTTGTATATTTGATTGTATACCTCACATACATTCACCTTTGTATGTCTTGTCCGCGGACCCCACTATTTGTATATCAGTCATTTCACATCATTCCCTTGCACATTTTTGAATGTATATAGCCGATGTATATTCTGCTTTGCATATCCATGGGCCCCACTAATTGCATCTCTGCCTTGCCACTATAGCAAATGTATATTAGCACGCCCTTGTATATTTCCTCTGCATGCAAACAGCGAATCTTCCTTGGAATATGCCTGCAATGTATATTTTTCGCTTGTATCTCCAGCACTGTAGTAAATGCATCTGCGCCCTTGTATATTTTTCAATGCACCATTACATACAACCCGATATACAAAGCGGCAATATTCCTGGGAATCTGCAAAAGATTCCCCCTTTGTATATGCACATTTAGAGCCCGATATGCACTCAGAAATGCATCTAACTAATTTTTTCAAAGGGAGATGGAGATTTTACACCGGCCAATGCACATTTTGACATGTATGTATATACAAACACCTTTGTATATACAAAGACACATACATATGACTGATTTTTTTGCATTTTTTAGCACTGCAGAGGTCAAAAGAGAGAACTTTTTGGATTTTTTGGGAAAGAACCTGCATATTTGAATGCTTGAAACCTGAATACTTATGCAGGCACCACCAGCAGCTCGAGCCTAAAATTGTAAGCATAAATGATTACCAACATAAGGGATGAATTTTGAATGCCAAAATTGTGAAAAATGACCCAGCAATGAGAAGAAATCAATTGGCAAATAAAATATAATTTTTTAAGTGGTAAATATTATAATATAAACATAATTAGTGTAATGGTTATGCTTTATAAACAAAAACAATGACATTTTGGGGGCTGAGCACACCAGCACACAACCCACCTCACCCTCCTTTCTTAGGCCTACGCTATTGTGCTAAGGCCTCCTATTGGCCAATCTTGGCAAAAGGAACATATTGGCATTGATTGTAGATCTTTTGCTCTTATTCAACTTTGGTTTAAGAAGGTTTTAATTGGTGAAATTTCAAAATCAAGAGAGTGATATGCTTGGGGTTGCTCTATGTACAAGCATGTGGAGAAAAAAGGCAAGAACGTCAGTGAAGGGTGCAAAGTCTCAAGGATGAAATCAAACTAACCAAATAAACAGGATTTCATATTTTTCAAAGAGAAAAGAAAACTGTAAAGGAGTATCAATCTCAGTTCAATAGACCAGATCAATTGTAAAAAAATGTATTACTAGCAAGAGCCAATCAAGATTAGAAATGCAAATTCTCATGGTTGCAGCAATTAAATGTAAAATTAAATCTATAACCAACTGTTCATAGTCTGACATTGCTCTATTCTCCTATATAAGGGAATTGAAAGTATTGTAATAAGTGGTCTGATTCTAGGCTTTGGATACAAGGTATCCACATCTTTTGAAGAGTAGTTTTATGTTACAAAGCAGGTTCATTTTGTCAAGACTGCAAAGCAAAATGCTACAAGTAAATGAATAAAGTTCTATATGACATTTTCAGTTTAGATTGAGTTATATGAATAACACTACATGTGTGTATTTCTTGAAATTGTCTCCTTGAATGTATGTATTTCTTTTGTGAATGAAGGAATCAAGGATTTTGGATTTCATCTATGCACATTTGCTGTATTGAATGTCTTATTTATTGCTTCTATTCAAAGAATGGATTAAACATGCTTTAGGTAAGATATAGAGAGTGATGTATTGCATTAGGGATTGTTGAAGAAGAGTTGCAAGAAATACTCTTTGTTGGGTGTGTCATTGTAAGGCAGTGATACAAACATACCCTCTGAATTTGAAGCTTTGATGTCAAAAGGAAACATTTGCATTGTAGTATTTTGACTCTATTGCCTTGATAAAGCACCAATCTGGGGAATTATTTGCCCAAAGGTCCAGAGAGAACATAAAACTTCAAAGATCAGATCATTCATACCATTTTAATTTTATTTTTCTTTAGTTTAGGTAGGTTTAGTACATGTTCTCAAAGTCAGCAATGTGAAAATCTCTAAGAACTTTGCCAAATTGTGGGATAATCTTACATATCTTGGTGAGAATCTATGAGAACATTTCTGCCTAATATTGTGAATAACAAATCTATTGACTATAAAATAAGGGATACCCCTAGGTTTGGCAGAGCCTAAAGTGTAGGGGAGATAGGTGTAAACAATCTCCTGGTCTGTTGGCCAAATTTCCCATTGAGCTTGATCATAAGCATTGACAAATATTTAGAGTTTGATGTGAGCAGACTTGGGAACCAACAGGGTTGACCAATGCACCAAGTACATTTATGAGATTTATGAATAAAGTGTTGAAACCATTTCTAGGTAAGTTTTTAATTATTTATTTAGATGATAACTTGATTTCTAGTAAGACAAAGGAAGAACATCTAATGTATTTGAGGTTAGTTTTCTAAAGATTGAAGGAAGAGAAGTTGTTGGTCAATATGAAAAAGTGTAGTTTTATGAAGGAGTTAGTGTATTCAGGGTTTGTCATTTCACAAGATGGTTTACAGATGTACCTAGAAAAAGTAAGGGCTGCCATGGAATGACCATCACCAAGGAGCATGATTGAGGCAAGAAGTTTTTATAAATTAGTAATCTTCTACAAGAAATTTATCAAAAAAAATAGTGGCATTTATGCACCTATCATGAAAACAATGAAGGGTGGTAGGAAGGACTTTTAGTGGAAAACTATAGAAAAAAGGAGTTTTCAACTTTTAAAGGAGAGGGTGACTAAACAGATGGTCCTAGTATTGCCAAATTTTAATAAAATGTTTCAAGTGGATTGTGATGCAAGTGGGATAGTGATAGGTAGAGTTTTAAGCCAAGATGGGAAATCCATTGCTTTTTTTTAGTGAGAAATCAAATGAAGCCAAGAGGAGATATTTGGTGTATGATTAAGAGTTTTATGTTATAGTTCAAGAACTCAAAAAGTTGAGGCACTACTTTCTACATAAGGAGTTTGTTTTGTACACAGATCATCATGTGTTACAATTTATAAGAAACCAAGATAAGTTAAGTCAAAGGTATATGAAATGGGTTGACTTTATTCAAAGCTATTCATCTATTTTAAAGTATAGGAGTGGCAAATCTAATAAGGTAGCTAATGCATTAAGTATAAGGTGTTTATTGTTGAATGAGATGAGGGTAAATGTTGTTGGATTTGACTCTATAGGAGAGTTGTATGAGGAAAATTTAGATTTTAGAGAGGCATGGGTAGTGTTTAGTTGTAAAATGTCCCCTTGGGAATTTTACCTCCTAAGTTTAGCTCCCAGGTCCTTTGTTTTTCATTATGCACGTTCATTTTAACTCTTGATGCAAAATCCCTAGAAACTCATGTCAAATAGGGCTAAGGGGACCTTATTGAGCTTAATCCTACTTTGAAAATGGGGCCTGGGTCCTAGGTGCTCGCACCCTAGTCCTTCCCTAATTGGTCGAAACCTAAGTTTTGAATGTCAGTTATGTGACCGTTAAAAAGGTTCCATTGTCAACATCTTAAGTTTAAATTACAAAATTTGTAGCAGGAATGCATCTATAAGCATGTTTAGGGTTTCATTTGTAAGCTAGAAGATGATTCTTAACTTTTGGTGAACTTATGATTTTAGAGCATTCCAAGAATTCATTGTTGCAGAGCAGAGTATTGTTGTTGTGTTTGTTATGCAGATTTGACTTCATCTTCTCAAGTGTTGAAGGATTTTCATCTACATGAGAGCTATACCTCTGAGCTGATATCTATTTGTGTTGAATCAATCATTTATCAATTTTTTTTGCCTCTATCCCACAGGGACACACAGTCTTTATCAAATAACGGTGTTGGAAGGCTTGAATGCCATTCGAAGGCTTGATTGAGGCAAGCTCCTAAACATCACAACCCCCAACCCCCTTCTTTGTGATTGCAAGTGACAAGTATCGTATTCTATAGAAGTGGAGTTGTAGGAGGCTGTGACAGAGAGTATAGAATCTAGATCAGAGAAGAAAAGTATTACCTGAGCTTGGGCTTCCACCCCGAAGCCTTCCAAATCTCTGAAACTAAAAACCTTTGGGACAGTGGTGAATAGTAGCAGACAACTTCCAGAAATCCCTAACAAAGTTCCTACCCTAGGCTTGGGTTCCTACTCTTTAGCCCCTGACTTTTCTGCATCTAGAATCTCAAAACCTAGTATGTATATACTCTAAATATTACATCTCTGTACATGAGCATTTGTCAAGATTCATCTATTTATTTACGATTTTGCATAATTAGGGTTTTAAACATAATCAAGCAATTAATTAATACATTAATCAACAAATTGTAAATTTTCCTATCATTACAAGTGACATCCAACCTATAGGTGAATCCTCTTGTAAAAGTTGTGATTCAACTTGATTAAATGTCCTTGAATGTTAGTAGTGAAAGGAGGATCTAACCTAAACACCTATCAACCCTCATCTTCCCTCTTTCCTACTAAACATTTTAGTGAACTGGACTCTTAATTGAATTTTACACCTTACTGAGTTTTGTACTTCATATTTACATTCATTCATTTCATTTTCATCTTATTGCATTTGAAAATTTACAAAAAAAATTGGCATCCTAGGCTTGCATTTTGACATAGTTTGCATCAATTTCATTAAATTTCATTTAATCTCTAATTTTTACATCAGATCTAATATAAATTATAGTGGTACAACATTCTATAATCATTTTAATTGCATTTTCATACTTAATTTGTTAGATTTTGCTTGAAATTGTGCATTTTTCATAAAACCTAGTCTTTGCATTAGCTAGGGTTTGTAGTTAAAATCTTGTTTTAGATTTTACTACTCTTTTAAAACACTCATTCAAATATGATTTTGGTTTGTAGTGTTGCATTATTCTATTTTTTTTTCATTTTACATTCAAAATTTTGTATTTTCACATAGCCAATTTCAACAAAAATTAGCATATTCATTCATCTCTCTTTAAAAGTGCACTTGCATTGAGCATTGTAGGACTTTAAAATCATTTTCAGATCTGAGCTAAGTTTTTTTGCATTATAAATCTGATTAGAAAAAATTCATACATAATTTTTCATATACTCATATCTTAATTTCACAATTAGGGTTTGAAAACCTTACATTTTCACTAGATTTTGCCTTGTCATCTATCTAGATCTGCATTATAGGTGTGTTGTGAAGGATATTGCTGCATTATTGGACTAATATAAAGGTTATAATTCATTGCCCCTCATCAATTTCCTTACAACACTTCATCTTTTAGTCATTTGCATTAAAAAAAGGTGAAAAAAGTGAACATTTTAGGTGCATAAACAAGCATAAAACTTTGCATGGATCATCTCACTAGGTTTCATTGGACATTAATGTTACAAGACATTTCAATATGGAATCTTCATGAAAATCTTTGCATGGGTATATCTTGGATTTTGAATATTTCTCTAATTTCACTAATGAGAACCCTCATGTTTTGGAACACATAGCATGCGTACATGATTTTGATATTTCTAAATGTTCTATACATGAGCTTAAATTACTTTGTTATATACATGATTTTGATAGCTTCATATTACTCATAGAAGCATATCCTTTGATATTAGAATATTTAACCAAATTCATCTCTAAGAACTCTCATGGGAAAGATGAGTGTGAAAATTCCTCTTCGATTAATGCCTTCGAATCGATAGCTAAAGAATATGATGATGTTGATGATTCCATAAGTTATCCTACTTCTCCTACAGTTGAATGTCCAAGAACCTTAGATGAGAAGACTATGGATAGCTCTACTGTGGTTGTAAATTCAAGTCCCTTAGACATCAGTAATGATACAACACCTAACCTTCCTAACCACACCTTACCTTTCTTTCATTCCAATGCTCTCCCTAGCTAAGAGGAAGCATTAGTGGATGAGAAAAGGTCTCACATTAAATCCTTTAGGGATAGATGTTGGGTACAATCTAGAGGAAAACAATGTTAATTCAATCTTCACTAATAGACTTATTCCACCCACCAAGGGTTTACCAGATAAGTGTAGCAATATCCCTAGGATGATTGTGCGAGGGACACCCAATGCACCTTCTTGCTTAAAATTGGTGATTACAGTTCAAGGTGATTGAAAACCACCTCG
The DNA here is from genome assembly GCA_027924645.1 of Cunninghamia lanceolata. Classification (NCBI taxonomy): domain Eukaryota; kingdom Viridiplantae; phylum Streptophyta; class Pinopsida; order Cupressales; family Cupressaceae; genus Cunninghamia; species Cunninghamia lanceolata. Next base: position 1,559,062 of record BSBN01001396.1, on the reverse strand, counting down.
GCCCCTGGATTATATTCTAAACTATGCAAGACAAATAACTCAAATAAATCAAGGTGTTTAAAATGTGATTGCTCACACGTATAACACCCATAATAACAAACAAAGTAAGCAAGCACCTCATGTGCCTATCTGTCTTCGATGTTCTCAACCTGTGCTCCCTCCACCACCTCGTCTTCCTCATAAAAGTGGTCAAGAATATAATCTTGTCGAGCAGCTTCGTGATACTCCAGCTAAGATTTCTCTTTGGGATTTAATACAAACATCACCTGCATACCATGGAATGCTCCAAGAATCTTTACAAAAGGTGATTTTACAACCTGTTGTTAAGCCGAACAATGTAGCATCCATGTTAGATTGTATGCATGCGACAAAAATGGATTCTCTATTTCAACCACATGAATTACTGTCAGCTAAAGTTCAAAACCAATATGATCCTCTTATAATATTTGTCCAAATAGATAAAAAGTTGATAAAGCAAGTTATGTTTGATAATGGATCAACTCTTAATGTTTGTGGTATTAATTTGTTACATAGGATTAAGATTGACAGCTCCTTGATTAAACTAGATAGAATTAGCATTCGTGGCTTTGATAATGTTTGGAGACAATCTGTGAGTACAATAACTTTACCTATAAAGGTTGGACCCATGATAGTATCTACCCTTTTTCATGTTATGCCTGGTTCGCTTTTATATAATATGATTCTAGGTAGACCATGGATCCATGCCATGGGGGCAATTCCGTCTACCCTTCATCGATCACTAAAGTTCATTTATCAAAACAAGCTCCACAGCATGGAAGCTAATCCTAAACCAGATAATTGTTTACATATTGAAATGCAAAAACAAGTTAAAAATCGGGAAAGTCTAAACAACTTACGAGGGGATTCATCGATGCCTCTCAACACAGATAATGTTGTGCAAGACTCTAAAACATTGATTGCACTTTTTGGTGATGATTGGGGTTCATTCAATTTTACTCCTTTCTTTAATGGGGATTATAAACTTAATAACTCTAACACATCAAAAATTGAATCAATCTCATCTAAGAAATCTTTTGAAACACCTAAGAAAACTAAAGCATCCTTGGTAGAAAGCAAAGACAACACCCTTACTTATACTACAGATTATGATACCTACGAGGCTTCACCTTCCTCTAAACAAATGGACTCTATATGGTCACAGATTTCAAATTTTGTACAAAAATTGTGACTATGCTGGTAATGGATATGGTGTAAATCAATAAGGAATCAAAGTACCTTTACAAGTTTCTAGAATTAACTACACAACCTATATTGGATACTTCTCTTTGAAACCCACCAAAGCCTCTCATCATCCTAAACTTAATGTTAATGCAATATCAACAAGACCAAAGCAACATGAGAGATATCCTGGGCTGATAGACAAGAATTTTCTGCTAGGAGCTATCCCTATGAATCAGGTAAATATTTCTCCCTCTTTAAGCCACACTCATTGTAGCAAATATTATAGTTGCTCTCAAGGGTGGCCTCCTCCTAGATTTGTATGTTCTTAACATTAGGTCATATCAAGTAAGTATTTCTAACCCTTTCTCTCTCATGTTGTGTTTCCCCATGATGTATGTGTTGTTTAGGCCTCCTAAGATGACCCTTGGTACTCTTGTAAGGTGTAGGATACTAGGAGACTACCTCTGTTATGACCATTCTTCTATTTATATCATCATTATTCTATATTGCTCCTCTCCTCTATTTTATTGTTGTGTGTCATGCCTTAGGGGCATAGCATTGTGGTTGGTGACCTGGGGGCACCTTCCTACATGATGACACTAAGGCACTTGTTTCTCCTCTCTCATTTTATTGTTTACCTTCTTCTAGTGATTCTATCTAGTCGACGAATGATGGAAAACAAACATATACTGATATGGACCGTGTGTCCCTTCAACAAGTAAACGTAAAAATGGACCTAGTCCATATATGACGATGGGGTTGATATATTATCCAACGCTTGGCTAGTAGAATCACTCTGTGTGATATTTAATGTTGTCTTATTTTGCTAACAAATCATAACAATACATTTGCTCCATACACTTTGATTGTTTTGGGTGTCTCGCCTTGTTGTTACACTTGGTTCTGAGATGCCTACAGTATAAGCCCCACAACTATACTCAGACTTGAACCCATTTGTGTAGCCCTGGCTTCTTTGTTTTCATGCATTGCTTAGATTAAGAAGTGTGTGCTTGTGGGAACACGATCATAAAGCACATGTCACCTTTGGGGGCATGGGCTTTGCAGAAGCTCTTGTTCCCTTGTGTGTTTTCTCTCTACCTTAACATGCTTGATATCAGTACACAATATCAACTACCTTAAGATGGGGGCATATACAGGTAAGTTGTCTGATGATTTTGGTACTAGTTCGAAGCATGTTTGTAAGCCCTCTGTGGAGGTGGGATGTTGTATCTCCAGTGCAAGTGCACATCTTTATTCTATATTGCAATCATTAAGCCCTCTGTGGAGGTGGGATATCGTGCATATCCTTTTATTCAAAGCCCTCTGCAGAGTCAGGGATGGTGTATCTCTTGAGCTAGTGCACATCATTTTTATTTCAAAATTCCTCCGAGTAGGTGGGGTTGGTGTATCCTCCCTTAAGCATGTCTTTGGTGGTTGTTGTGGCATAAGCCCAACTGTTAGGTGTGCCTGTAGAATGCTTGAGATGGTGGGGGCTTAGCAATAAGGTCCTTCCATCACCTTGTTTGTTGCGTTTTAGACATATAGTTTGTCTTTGGCATGTTATACAATGCTCATATTTTATGTATGTCATCCGTGTGTTTTCCCCTTGTGTAGTCTAAAGCTGTGTGGTGAAATGCCTCTCCCTACACTCAGGTTTTGTATGGTGTGTTTTTCCCTGGTGTAGTCTAAAGTTGTGTGGTGATGAGTCCCTCCCTACACCTTGGGTTTTGTATAGCATGCTTGTTCTCAAGTGTAGTCTAAAGCTATGTCGTGAAATGCCCCTCCATACACTCTGAGATTTGCATTACGCTTCTTCTCCCCCATATGTAGTCTAAAGTTGAGTGGTGAAATGCCCCTCCCTACATTTTGGAGTTGTGTGTTCAAGTTTTACTTTCCATGTATTTGCATTCATTTATATATATGAAAATGAAAAAGAAATAATCACTGCGTTCACTATATTCATCATGTTTTGCATGTCTTAAATACTGTCTTCTCTGTGTTTTGCATGACTTTTGCTACCTTCTTCATGTTTTATGTGCTTGTTACTATCTTCACTATGTTTGGTGTGTCTACAGCGTGTTTTCTCTAATGTCTCCTTGAGAGTGGGAGCTATAAATAGTTCCTCATTCTTTGTGTATACATTAGCTTCAAGTGCCTGGCGTGTTTGTTGTGTTTTGACTGTACTTTAATGCATGTATGGATCATAAGATCAAACATACATTAAAGTGGGGGATAAATGTTTAGTTGTAAAATGGCCCGCTAGGACTTTTACCTCCTAAGTTTAGCTCTCGGGTCCCTTGTTTTACATTATGCATGTTCATTTTAACTCTCGATGCAAAATCCCTAGAAACCCATGTCAAATGGGGCAAAGGGGACCTTATTGAGCTTAATCCTGATTTAAAAATGAAGCCTAGGGCTTGGGTACTCGTGCCCTAGTCCTGCCTTATTTGGTCATAACCTAAGTTTTGAATGTCGGTTATGTGACCGTTAAAAGGTTCCATTGCCAACATCTTAAGTTTGAATTACAAAATTTGTAGCGGGAATGCATATATAAGAATGTTTAGGGTTTCATTTGTAAACTAGAAGATGATTATGAACTTTTGGTGAACTTATGATTTTAGAGCATTCAAAGCATTCATTGTTGCAAAGCATAATATTGTTGTTGTGTTTGTTATGCAGATTTGGCTTCATCTTCTCAAGTGTTGAAGGATTTTCATCTACATGTGAGCTACATCTCTAAGGTGATATCTATTTGTGTTGAATCAATCATTTATTAATTTATCAATTTGTTTTTGCCTCTATCCCACAAGGATACACAATCTTTATCAAACAACGGTGTTGGAAGGCTTGAATGTCATTCTGAGGCTTGACTGAGGCAAGCTCCTAAACACCACAACTTCCTCCCAAACTTCTTGTGATTGCAGGTTACAGGTTGTGAAAGCGGAAGACATGGAGTTGCAGGGAGCAGGAGGATACTATGGAGATTCCAGATCCTGAAGGAGGAGCTTGATTGGACTAGGGTGCCATCAATATTGTCCTCCACATCTGAAGCTACAGAAACAAACTGGACAATGATCATTAGGATTTGCAAAGCTTCCAACATTCGAAAGAATCTTCCTCAGTCCAATTGTCCTCCATTGTCAGATCATCAAGAATTGAACATACAACAAAGATCAATGCTAGAAGGAGATCAAGAATTGATAGAAAAAGTTTGTATCTTGGACTAGGGCACCATCACCATTATCCCTAAAATTTCTATTTTCTGAACTGCGAAAAACTTGGTCTCATCGAATCTAGTTTCCAGCAAACTTGGTCTCATCGAATTTCATTCAGTTTTGAGCATTTTAAAAGCATTTTACTCCAAAACACTTTGAAAACCTAGGTTTTTATGTCGGGGACACTAGTGATGGCACCCTAGTCCAAGATACAACTTTTTCTGTGGATTCCCGATCTCCTTCCAGCATTGATCTTTGTTGTATCTTCAATTCCTAGTGATCTGACAGTGGAGGACAAGGTTGATGGTGCCCTAGTCCACTGAGGAAGATTCTTTCAAATGTCAGAAGCTCTACAAACCCTGATGATCACTGTCCAGTTTATTTCTATAGCTTTGGATGTGGAGGACAATGTTGATGGTGCCCTAGTCCAATCAAGCTCCTCCTTTGGGATCTAGAATCTCCACAGTGTCCTCCTGCTCCCTGCAACTCCATGTCTTTCACTTTCACAACCTGTAACATACAATCACAAGGAATTTGGGAGGGGGTTATGGTGTTTAGAGACTTGCCTCAGTCAAGCCCCAGAATGACATTCAAGTCTTCCGAACACCATTGTCAAAGAGAGAGAGTGCATATCCTTGTGGGATAGAGGCAAAAATCTAAATGATAATGATGATAAAACACAATAGATGTCACCTTGATGATGAAGCTCTCATGGAAGGAAGAGACACTTCAATGTCATGAGGAGAAGATGTAAATCCAACCTACAAAAATAAACACAATAACAATGCTATGCTCTACAACACAATGATAATCACAAGTATGCCAATAGCTCACAATCAAAATTGTCATCTAATTATTTTCTAGTTTGCAAATGAAATCCTAACATGCTTATATTTGTAACTACTAAGATTCTGCCAAGAATTTCATAATTACAACTTATGATGTCGGCCTGGGACCCAAATAATGGTCACAAATCTGACATTTGAATTTAGGGCAAACCCAAAATAGGGGCTAGACTAGGGTGCTAGAGCCCTTGTCCACCCCCTATCTTTGTTTTAGGATCATTAAATTAGCACCCCCTAGGTCCTATTTGTCACAAGACCCAAGGGTTTTCTCATCGGGAGTTTGAATTATCATGCAAGATGCTCTAAATGCAATCTAAAGACCCAGGAGCTAAACCTTAATAAGAAAAAGCCCCCAAGGGTGCATTTTTCTAACATAACAACAAGGAAGAAACAAAATCAATAGGACTTAGTATTAACACACATTGAATTTGCTTAAAATAACTTAATCAATAGGAGTACAAGCAAGAGTCATTTTCATATAGTGTATGATTATAGCCCAAGAGGGGTAGATGAAATACGAGATACTACATATTTTGAAAGGTGGAGTGCTATGGTGGAAGATTTTGTTGAATACCTATAGGAGCTGCATAATGAAGTAAGGAAGAACTTTAAAAAAAGTATAGTGAAATACAAACATGTTGATCTTAAAAGGAGAGAGCATGAATTTCAATTTGGTGATCTAGTTTTAGCTCATTCATGAAAGGAGAGGTTCCCTCAAGGAACATATAACAAATTAAAATGGAAAAATATTGGACAATGAAAATTCTTAAGAAAGCTTACATCTAATGCATACAAGAATGAACTTCTAAAAGTGGATATATATCTCTAATTTTGAATTTTGTTGATTTGTGTTGTTACCATGAATGGTAGACAAGTGAAGGAGAAAATGCAGTTTTCGATTTTCCAATAGAAAAGATTGGATACAACAGATACCAAAGAAAGAATAGGAATAAGTTGAGAAATTGATAGATTCTTGAGTGGTTAAAAAGACCATGGGAAAAGAATACAAACAATATTTAGTAAAATGGAGAAATAGAACATTAAATGAAGCAACTTGGATGAGTGCATCTGAGGTTGTTGCACATGGAATCATCATTCTAGATTTTGTGAAATATTCATGAGCCTCACTCATTGAACATTTTATCTTACTCAACATGTTTGATGTAGGAGCATCTAGGTTCATGAGCTATCTTGTATCACAAAAAAAAATTGTGGTTTATGTTTTCAATTTTTAAATTTTCATTGCATGTTTGTCATTATGTGGTTTATGTCAACCTACTTGATTGGGAATGCTACATGAAAATTTATGGCACTTAGGTTTTGCAATTAATCTATATTAGTGTTGATAGTTTCCATCATTTTAATCTAGACCAAAAACTAAATTGCTAGAGGTCTATCCCTTGTAAATGGGGCTATTGGAGAAAGTGCTATAGGAGTTGGTCCATACATATGATTGAAAGTTTAATTTTTAAAGTGGGTTGCTTGATTCATAGGTTGTGACAAGAATTAAATATTTATAAAGCCATTTCAAGTAATAAATCTTAGTTGGATAATGACTAGGGATGACAAGTAATAATTCCTATATGGATGCAAAATTGAATCTTCAAATTTGTTAAGTGTTCCAAACACATCAATTGCATTTTTTCTTTCTACCAAAAGGGAAACTTTTAATTATTTTTTCTAATCTCATACCTCAAGTAAAGATATCACTAGTGACCATTATTGCCTTTGGTAATGTGGGTTTTTATGTATATTTTTATTCTTTCTTCTATCATAGTGTTCTTCTTTCATGGAAATTGATTTTAGTTCCTTGTTTCTTAGCAACTCTTATTTCTTCTTGGTCATGAATTTTCATTTTCCTAGGGTTCATGGCACTTGTTCTACCTATGCTTTATCTAATATTATTGTTGAAATGTTTCTTGATATTCACTGTTGGTTGTATTCCATCATGTACATTCTTCTTGGTTGTTTTTATTCTTCATGGCTATTCAACCTCTACTAGGGCTGCACGGGTAGTCTTGGTTGGTTATGCATGACATAAACACAACTTTTGGGATGTTAAGGGTCCTATGAGGCTATTACTATGATGGATGAAAGGGTTCTTAGTTTCTAGGACTATAGAAAAGAACTGGATAGAGGAAAAACAACCATAGGGTTTATGGAATGATGAACAAAGAATGTAATAAATAAAAATAGGCTATGGGTTGTTGTAGAGATAGTAAAGAAAATAAATGAAATAACCTAACTTGTAAAATATGTTTTTTTTAATTGCATAAATTATGTCAATGTGAGTGAGAAACCAAGTATAAATGTTTTCTATATCCCCTATTTAGCACTTGTATAGTTCTCCTTGACCATGCATTTAAATATGTAGAATATAGGTACATTCCCAAGGAAAGAAGAATTACATATGTATATTTTGTTAAGTGTTTCATGCAACCTTAAATATAAATTTTTAACATCAATAATATAAAATTATAATATTAAAATATACACACATTTTATAATTTTATAAAGATTTATTGTACACAAATTTGATTAAAGTTATTTTTCACAATTTTAGTTGACTTGATTCAATGAATTCTAATTAAGTGAAAATCATTAATATTTAATGGAAAGTAAATGTCTACAAGTTACATAAATTCTCAAAGTATGCATAAGTAAATGTCATAATGGAACTCTGAGAGACACACGATAATATAAATGTAAGTGTCAATGTCAAAGTATACATGATCATGGTGCTCTAAAATATAAATGTACATGTCATAATGTAAATTTGTCAATAATGTCTTCTCCTAGTTGAGTTATCCTTGGAGTGAGAATTATGCTTCAAATGATGAATAGAGATCTATATAAATACACATAAACATTAGGACATGTGCATTATAAGAATAAACTACATCATATACATATTTATTCTAATGTTAGAACATACATAAATTATCTCACTTGCTTTTTATCATTGCGTGAACCATGCAAGTGTGCATGCCCTATGCTCAAACTAGAAATACCAAGTGCTAACCTCTACATGCACAAAAAAGAAAAATACTTTGAAATGATACTTGTAGAGGTGAAGTACTTTGTGCATATGGTTTAAATTTTACAATATATTTAAACTTAAATTTAAATTTTACCTATGTAGCTACAAGAGGAATGCCTTATCCACCCAAATTGACATATATGGGTAGATATATCTCAAAGACAACATGCATAAACATTTCCACTTCTATCAAATATCTTTCATCCAAAAGTCACATCAACAATGGGTGCAAAGGACTATGAATGTGATAGGGAGTGGAACTTTAAGACAACATCTATGTGAAATTCATGCCCTCACCAAACTACTCCACTATGACACATTGGGATATTGAGGATTTGTAGATGTAGATGGTCCTAAACATTGTGACTACTAACCACCAAATGATCTACATCAATCTATATCTACAAGATAGGAGGTCACTAGACTCTCTCAATTGGCAATAATACAATCCACATATGCACTAACATCTAAGAGAGGGATACCCAACTATGAGGATATCACTTGTTATGCCCTCATCAAGTCCTCTAAAAGAAATCATATAGAATGATGTATCTAACCAAAATCAATGATACAAGCAATCTCATCTAGTGAGGGGAAGGCATAAACATGATGTCGATCATGTTGCAATGACAATGCTCCATTTGATGTAGATGGCATGCATAGATGTCCTAATAAGTACTAACTCGGCCTATCTAAAGAGATGGTCTAGGCCTAGATAGAAACCTTAGAAAGGCTATCAATTGCTTCCAACCAATAACCATAATGTCACCAATGAAGCCAAAGTCTAGAGTAAATGCAGGTATCCTCTAACTAACCAATACTATATGTTGAAGAGCCTATTGATTTAGATGACGGCATGAATCTCTATCCCATACTATACCATGCCCTTATCACACATAATCTAGTAAAACTAAATAGTTTATGTTGAGACCCAAGTGAACCTCAATACACAAATGTTTTGCAAAATACAATGGAATTTGGTCATTATTTAGATAATGACCATGGGTAGCTATAAATGTAGGATATGCCAATGGTTCCATCCAAGGGCACATGAACCTAGTGACCCAATATTCCTTCACATTAGGATTTCTTATATAGTGTGGAGAACATTATTGTTTGATAGATTTTTTGACACATTTTGTTGGATAGTGGATATGGAACGTCACCAAAATCACTGTCTCATATGAGAAATAACTAACTCTAAAGTATCATTAAAAATGGATTAAGAGCCCCTAAACTATTTATAATACTAATTAAGCTTCATAATATTCTCTCATGCTTCTTTTAAATTTTTAACTACTAGTTGTTTAACATCTTATTTTCTTTCTAATATCAATCCCTAACAACTCCAAAACAAGGTCATTTATTTTCACCTAAATATTTTTGCACATAATTATGCTTTTCTAATTAGAGATTTTGCTTCAAAAAACTCATCCTAAATTCTTTTACAATGAAACCTTAATGTACTACCAAGTAACATTTACTCAAGTGGAATCTTATTAAAGGGTATATGCACAAATATGAGGGACCAAAAAGTCACCACATGACTTTTTGTCCCATACAAGTCATAACGTGAGCACGTTATAATGCACTCACGTTATGGCTCGGTATTATCAAGCCTATAATGCGAGCGCGTTATAAAGCTAGTGTGTTTTGTAAAAGAGAAAAGCTCACTCTCTCTCTCTCTCTCGCATGTCATTTGAGAGGGAGAGAGACAGAGATAGAGATAGAGAGATTTTTTAGGTTTTATGGGTTAGGGGCATTATTTAGGGTTTATGAGTTTAGGGTTGCTCAAGTTTAGGGTTTACGAGAATTATTAAGGTTTAGGGGTTTAGGGTTGCTCAGGTTTAGGGTTTAGGGTTTAGGGGTTAGGTTTTAGGGGTTAGGGTTAGGGTTTAAGGTTTAGAAAGAGATAGAGAGAGGAGACCAATAGAGATTGGAGAGAGAGGAGACAGAGGGGAGAGATATGGAGATAGAGAGTGAGGAACATGTTTAGAGACATAGGGAGAGAGATTGAGAGGTAGAGGGACCATAGAGATAGGAAGATAGGGGAGAGATATGGAGATAGAGGTTTAGGTTTAGGGTTTTGGGGTTTTGGGGTTTAGGTTTAGGGTTAGGAGTTGGGGTTTAGTGGCATTATTTAGGGTTTATGGTTTAGGGTTTAGGTGTTAAGGTTGAGGTTAAGGGTTTAGGGGATAGAGAGAGAGAGAGAGGATCGATAGGGAGATATAGAGGAGACCATGGGGAGAGATATAGAGATAGAGAGTGAGGGACATGGCCAGAGACATAGGGAAAGAGATTGAGAGGTAGAGGGATGATAGAGATAGGGAGATTAGGGAGAGATAGGGAGATAGAGGTTTAGGGTTTATGAGTTTAGGGTTTGCTCAAGTTTAGGGTTTAGGGTTTTTTAGGGTTTAGGGTTTATGGGTTAGGGTTTGGGGTTTAGGGTCCAATTATTTAGGGTTTAGGGTTGCTCGGGGGTTAGGGTTTGCATGTCAAAATAATCTCTCTATCTTTATTTCTCTCCCTCCCCTCTTTACCTCATCTCCTCTGTCTCTCTCTCTCCTAGGGTTGCTTAGGTTTAGGGTTTAGGGGTTATGGTTAGGGTTTAGGGTTTATAGTTTATATGTTAGGGGTTAAAGTTTTAGAGGTTTAGGGTTTAGAGAGAGGACTGATATGGAGATGTAGAGGAGACCAAGGGGAGAGATAGGGAGATAGAGAGTGAGGGACATGGCTAGAAACATAGGGAGAGAGATTGAGAGGTAGAGGGATGACAGAGATAGGGAGATAGGGGAGAGATAGGGAGATAGAGGTTTAGGGTTTAGGGGTTAGGGGTTAGGGATCAGGATTTAGGGGAACTATTTAGGGTTTATGAGTTAGCGGTTAAGGTTTAGGGGCATCATTTAGGGTCTAGGGTTTATGGTTTTGGGGTTAAGGTTTAGAGGTATAGGGTTTATGGTTTGGAGAGAGGACTAATTGGGAGATATAGAGCAGATTGAGGGGAGAGATAGGGAGATAGAGAGTGAGGGACATGGACAAAGACATAGGAAGAGAGATTGAGAGTTAGAGGGATGATAAAGAGAGAGATAGAGGTTTAGGGGTATTATTTAGGGTTTAGAGGTTTAGGGTTGCATGTCAAAAGCTCTCTCTCTCTCTCTCTCTCTCTCCTCTCTCTCTCCTCTCTCTCTCTCCTCTCTCTCTCTCTCTCTCTCTCTCTCTCTCTCTCTCTCTCTCTCTCTCTCTCTCTCTCTCTCTCTCTCTCTCTCTCTCTCTCTCTCTCTCTCTCTCTCTCTCTCTCTCTCTCTCTCTCTCTCTCTCTCTCTCTCTCTCTCTCTCTCTCTCTCTCTCTCTCTCTCTCTCTCTCTCTCTCTCTCTCTCTCTCTCTCTCTCTCTCTCTCTCTCTCTCTCTCTCTCTCTCTCTCTCTCTCTCTCTCTCTCTCTCTCTCTCTCTCTCTCTCTCTCTCCTCTCTCTCTCTCTCTCTCTCTCTCTCTCTCTCTCTCTCTCTCTCTCTCTCTCTCTCTCTCTCTCTCTACCCTAAATAATGCCCCTAAACACTAACCCCTAACCCCTAAACCCTAAATCCAAGGAATGCTAAACCTCTATCTCCCTATCACTCCCTTATCTCCCTATCTCTATCGTCCCTCTACCTATCAATCTCTCTCCCTACCTCTCTGGACATCTCGCTCACTTTCTATCTCCCTATTTCTCCCCTCTATCTCCTCTATCTCTCCCTATCTATCTCCTCTCTTTCTACCTACCTATCTCTTTGTATCTCCCTATCTCTTGCCTCTCTCTCTCCCTTATCATTCCTCTATCTCTCTATCTCTCTCCTCTATCTCTCCCTCTCCCTTATCGACAAAGGAAATGGAAACAAGAAAAATAGGACTATCTCTCTCTCCCTATCTCCCTATCTCTCCCCTCTATCTCCACACTCTCTCCCTCTTCCTCCCTCTCCCTCTCCCTTATTGACAAAGAAAATGGAAACAAGAAAACTAGGACATGCAAAGAGGGATGAGGATATAAATTAGGAGGATGAAATGGAAACAAGATAAAATGAAAGTTGATTAGATGGGAAGAATGATGAGAGGAGAGGTGGAAAATAGTAAACTATGGGAAACTGGTGGGATCTAAAGGGAAATTAGAAAGGAAAATGAAAACTAGGAGGTAGATAGGATTAGAAAGAGAGAATTGAGAAACCCTAAACATCTCTCTCTCTAAATGTCAGAGAGAGATAAGAGATAGGGAGAAAGTGATATATAGGGGGAGAGAGATAGAAAGAGAGTTATATTTGTCATTAATGTCATCATATCCTTGTTCTCATTGGTGTCAATTGTATCTTATTCTATTACTTGTTTAGAAGACTTGTATTTTGAGGATATTGAGAAAATTAGCCTCTCCGGAAGGAACAAGTGAGTTATAGAGAAGTGCAGTACATACAGTGAGTTGTATGCTGAAGAATAGTCTAGTAAACTACTCTGCATTTACTTCTACTTGAAGATCGTAGTCTATGAATTGGAAGCAAGTTAGAGGTATGACTAAGGATGCTACATTCAGGTTTGAGCCCTCCACATGAAGACCTAAGTGAGTTGTGTTCACCAAAGTAAAACCTATTTTTTCTATAAGTTTAGTTGGGACAAGAAGAAAGTATCCTGCTCTGCATTCCTTTGTAATAAAGTATTTTCATTAGTGGTTCTAGAAGGAAGTCTGGGATGATGATAAGTGCCTTTAGTTGCAATATTTCATGGTTTGGTGGTCCGCAAGCTATCTTTGTTTTATGACAGTTGAAGACAGTGAAGTTCATGTGTTCCGGTGAGAAGAATCCTATGGATAAAGTAGTTAAGGTTCTGCAATTGCTCCTGATAATTATAACGTGCTTGCGGATGTCTCCTAATCATGTTCCTATCTAGACTTTGGTCCAAATTAAGAAATTGAGATTGTGTTTGAAGATTGTTCCCAAATAATGTAGTGTGTAACCAATCTTGGCCGACCTGGTTAATCCCAGTGATTGCGGAGATCTCTGAAGATTGTGGAAGCATGTTATGGCATGGAAGATCATGTTTGAGTCCTAGCTAAGGCATGGCATGATCCACATTTCATTTCCTTTGCACAATATTGTAATAGGTCAGGACCTATTTTGTAAATGTTTGTAATACCAACCTTGGAGATTATTCCAATGGTTGATGATTGTGATGCCGACCTTGATGATCATTCCAAGGTCAATGTAGTGTATAAATACTTGTAGTTGAGTCATGAAAAAAGTGTCCTTGATTGAAAATAGAAATATATTAAGAAAGGTCCAAAAGGTAGAGCAGAGAAGAGGGAGAGGAAAGAAGAGGAAGAACAGAGCAGAGGCAGAGCAAAGCAGAGGAATTATTGTACTTCAATCACAGACATAAGAAGGTGTTGATCATGGCAGTGAGTCTAGTGGTAAGCTCCCAGTGGGGTTTAATAGCGCTCGGGGTTTAACAACCCTTATTGTAATCTTGCTAGGTTTAGGGTTGAGGCAGTGAGCCTCCTAGACCTAGTTGTTCTTCATGGCAGTAAGCTAGTATGTTTAGGCCCGTGGAGTGACCAAGCCTGAACATCATTATTTCAAGATTGCAATATATATTGAGAGCTAATCCTTTCCGTGGTTTTTCCCCACCTTGGGGTTTTCCACTTAAAATTTGGTGTCTCTTGTGTTTTATGTTATCTCTGTGGTTAAGTTTCTGATTTCATGCATTCATTGTCAAATCATAATAATTGTGGATAAATGATGAATGTTTACTTGCAGTAAGTGTTTACATTTTTGGGACAACTGATTCACCCCCCCTCTCGGTTGTCTGGTGCATATCAATAATTGGTATCAGAACCAAGTTCCTCTGAAGAAAGTTTAACAGCTTGAGGAAGATCCAAAATTTCTTACAAGAAGGAAGTGCCACATTTTGATGGAACGAATTATGTTCTCTGGAAGGCTCGAATGAAAATCCATCTTCTTTCTCTTGGTTACAAAGTTTGAAAGGCTACAGAAACAGAATACACCATACCTCCAAATGGTTCGATGACTGAAGATGAAATCAAAGAATATGAGATAGATATCAAGGCAGAGGATGCTCTGCTAAGATTATTAACTGACTCAATATTGATGAAAGTTGTGGATCTTGAAACTACAAATAAGGTATGGGAAAAGTTGAAAAATCTGTATGAAGAAGATGATTCTGTGAAGGAAGCCAAGTTACAAAGTCTAAAAGCGAAATATGAAAGCTTGAAGATGAATGATGATGAAAACATATCAGCCTTTATGCAAAGAGTTGATGAACTTGTTACATGGATAAAAGCCATAGGCAGAACTCTCGATGAAAAGGAAGTTGTTATGAAAATTCTCGGATCTCTACCCAAGACTTACTGTCACAAGGTAGCCAAAATTGAAGAATTCATGCAAGTAAAAATGGTTAACAAGGATCAACTACTTGGTAAGCTTACTACCTTTGAAATGAGGGAGTTTGATGATGCTCTGCCAAAAGTTGAGACGGCCTTCAAAGCCAGTACTCCTAGAAGTACTTCCAGATTAGAAAAGTACAAGGTAGAATCCGATGATGAGTTTGATGAAGTTGAAGCCAACTTCATGGATAGACTACAAAGAGGATCCGGTAAGTATAAAGTCAAATTACCTTTCAAATGTTTTTCTTGTGGTAAAGTAGGTCATTTTGCTTCCAGATGTCTTGAAAGAATTGAAAGAAATAGAAGAAGATATGAGAACAGGCCTAGGACCCAAAAGAAGTGTTATTATGTTGAAGATTTTGATGATGATTGAGTATCAGATAATGGTGAACCAGATAATGCTAGTTTCTCTATAAATGAATGCTTGTTCATTGCTATTAAGGAAGAACCTATGTCTACTAATTCTACTAGTTGTGTGAAGGAAGAAAAACCAATGGAAAGTGCTTTGGCTACTCAGGTCATTAAGGACAGGGATGAATGGGTTATTGATAGTGGCTTCTCTCACCAGATGACTAGTGACAAAAGTAAGTTTGTGAGTTTGGAAAGATATGATGGTGGACTGGTTAGGTTTGGAGATGATACAGCTGGTAAGATTTGTGGGAAAGGATCTATCTCTTTTGATGGCAAGCATAATACTGAAGATGTCTTGTATGTGAAAGGATTAAAACACAATCTTTTGAGTGTGGGTCAAATGTGTGAAAAGGGCTATGATTTAAGCTTCAAAGACAATAGATGCAAGATCAGGGAAAGCTCCAGAACAGTCATTGCAACAGGTAAGAAGACTAGAGGTAATATCTATCACTTGAAAGGCACTGAGAACTATTGCTTGTTGACTCAGACTAATGAAAGTTGGTTATGGCATAGAAGGTTGTGTCACATAAATTTTGATAATATTATGAAGATAAGTATTGCACAGGTTGTTAGAGATTTGCCTAAGCTTGTGAATCCTGCTTATCCTATTTGCAAAGAATGTCAATTTGGGAAACAGATAAGAACAAGTTTCAAAAGCAAGGACCAATCAGTTGGAGGACTACTTGAGCTAGTGCATACAGATTTGTGTGGACCTACTAGAGTAAGAAGTTTGCAAGGAGACAGGTATTTCATGTTGCTCGTTGATGATTATTCTAGAATGACTTAGGTCACCTTTTTGAAAGAGAAAGCTAAAGCTCTAGATAAATTCAAGGCATTTAAGGCAATGGTTGAAAATGAGATGGATTTGAAAATCAAATGCTTGAGGTCTGATAGAGGAGGAGAGTTCATATCAAATGAGTTCAATTTCTTTTGTAAAGAACATGGCATAAAGAGAGAACTATCTGCATCTAAAACTCCACAACAAAATGGAGTTGTTGAAAGGAAAAATAGAATAGTTCAAGCAGATGCTAGAACCATGATGAAGGAAGCTCATCTTCTGGAAGCATATTGGAGAGAGGCAATTCACACCGCTATATATATCCTAAACAGAGTTCAAGTAAAAGGTAATAGTTCAAAGACTCCTTATGAATTGTGGCATGGTAGAGTTCCTACTATGAAATATTTCAAAGTTTTTGGTAGCAAATGTTATATCAAAAGAGAAGAAGATTAAGGCAAGTTTGATGCTCGATGTGATGAAGGAATCTTCCTTGGTTATTCCACCAAGAGCAAGGCCTACCGGTGCTATAATAAGAGGCTGAATAAGATTATTAAAAGTGCAAATGTTAAAGTTGATGAATGTAAGGAAAGGTCTTCATAATCAAGTGAATATGAGTCAGATGATCCAGATGTTTCAGAAGTGGTGCAACATGAAGACAGCACAGATGAAGAAGAACAAGCTCCAGTAAGTGCTACCAAAACTCCAAGATATGTAAGAATCAGTCATTCTAAAGATCAAATCATAGGAGATAAGAGCAAAGGGATCTTTACTGGAAGAAAGGTTGTAGAGGAACAAGTAAATTTCTATCTAATTTCCAAGATTGAACCTAAAACTGTGGATGAGGCTTGCAAATATGAGAATTGGATAAAGGCTATGGAAGAGGAATTGATGCAGATAGAGAAGAATCAGACTTGGGATCTTGTTCCCAGACTAGCAGACATGAATGTAATTGGTACAAAGTGGGTCTTTAGAAACAAGATGAATAAGAATGGTGAAGTGGTAAGAAACAAAACAAGGTTGGTATGCAAAGGATATGCTCAAGTTGAAGGAATAGACTTTAAAGAAACTTTTGCTCTAGTGGCAAGGATTGAAGCAATAAGGATGTTTTTGTCTTTTGCAGCATACAAAGATTTCAGGGTTTATCAAATGGATGTGAAGTCTACTTTTTAAAATGGAGAGTTGGAAGAGGAAGTCTATATAGAACAACCGGAAGGATTTCAGTCATCAAATCAGGGTGACATGGTATGTAGATTGAAGAAAGATTTGTATAGATTAAAACAAGCTCCCAGAGCATGGTATGCATGGTTGGACAGGTACCTGATACAGATAGGGTTCAGTAAAGGTACTACAGATAGCAATCTCTACTTCAAGATCAATGATGAACAAACCTTGATTGTTGCAGTTTTTGTGGATGATATTTTTTTTGGAGGCAATGAAGGTGTGTGCTCAGTTTTTGCTGGAGAAATGCAAAGTGAATTTGAAATGTCTTTGTTTAGAGAGATGAACTTCTTTTTAGGTCTACAAATAAGTCAATCAGATAAAGGTATCTTCATTTCTTAGTTTAAGTATGCGAAAGAGTTGTTAAAGAAATTTGGGATGGAAGACTCTAAATCAGTATGCATACCTATGATAACTGGTTGTAAGTTGAGCAAAGATGATAACTCACCCATGGCAAACCAGAAAAGGTATAGATCTATGATTGGAGGATTACTTTATCTAACTCAAACCAGACCTGACATAATGCATGCAGTATGTCTTGTGGCAAGATTTTAGGCAGAACCTAAGGAATCACATGTGATGGCAGTCAAGAGAATTCTGAGATATTTAAAAGGTACAATAGATTATGGTTTGTGGTACCCTAAGGACTGTGACTTTACTCTGAGTGCATATACTAATGCAGATTGGGCTGAAGATGTGGATGATAGAAAAAGTACAAGTGGAGTTGCATTCTTCTTGGGAAAAAGATTAGTATCTTGGTTGAGCAAGAAACATGATTCAATATCCCTGTCTACTACAGAAGTAGAATGCATTGTAGCAACATGTAGTTGCACTCAAGTGTTATCGATGAAGCAGAATTTGAAGGACATCAAAATTGTGTATGAAGATCCCATTGCAATCTTTTGTGATAACACAAGTGCCATAAACATATCAAAGAATCCAGTGATGCATTCAAGGACAAAGCACATATCCATCAGGTATCATTTTCTGAGAGAAAAGGTGCCGGAGAATGAAGTCAAGTTGGAGTATATTTCTAGCAAGGATCAAATTGTAGACATTTTTACCAAGCCTATGCCTAAGGAGACTTTTGAGTGTCTCAGAGAAAAGTTAGGGGTTATCACCCCTCCTACTCTAAACTAAGATGCATAGTAGTGCATCAGTCCAGAGGTGCTCAGAGGTCTAGATTGATGCTTTTTAGGGCTACTTCTCAAGGGGAGTAGTCAGAGAGTTTAGAAGAGAGACTAGATCAGAGCAGATGAGTGCAAGTATGTGCCCTTTGCCATTGATGTCAAAGGGGGAGAGAAGTCATGTGAAAAACTTAGACTGCAGATGTGTAAGAGAAAGGGGGAGAATTTTGGAGAAAGAAAGAGTACAGGTGTGTAAAGAGAAAGGGGGAGAATCTTGTCTTGATGGTTGTTGCAGTTTTTCACATCATATGTTGCCATCAATGACAAAGGGGGAGATTGTTGCAAGTATGTGCCTAATTGGTGTTGTCATTGATGTCAAAATATCTTTGTTGTCATTGGTGTCAACTATATCTTATTCTATTACTTGTTTAAAAGACTTGTATGTTGAGGTTATTGAGAAAATTAGCCTCTCCAAAAGGAAGTGAGTTACAGAGAAGTGCAGTACAGACGATGAGTTGTATGTTGAAGAACAATCCAGTAAACTGCTATGCATTTACTTCTGCTTGAAGAACGTGGTTTGTAGATTGGAAGAAAGTTAGACGTATGACTAAGGATTCTACATTCCAAGTTTGAGCCCTCTGCATGAAGATCTAAGTGAGTTGTGTTCACCAAAGTAAAACCTATTTTTTCTGTAAGTTCAGTTAGGACAAGAAGAAAGTATTCTGCTCCGCATTCCTCCGCAATAAAGTATTTTTCTCTATAATTCTAGAAGGAAGTCTAGGATGATGATAAGTGCCTTCAGTTGCAATGGTTCATGGTTTGGTGGTCCACAATCTATCTTTCTTTTATGACAGTTGAAGACAGTGAAGTTCATGTGTTCCGGTGAAAAGATTCCTATGGATAAAGTGGTTAAGGTTCGTGCAGTTGCTCCTAATGATTATAACGTGCTTGTGGATGTCTCCTAATCATGTTCCTATTGGGACTTTGGTCTGCGTTAAGAAATTGAGATTGTGTTTGAAGATTGTTCCCAGATAATGTAGCATGTAACCAATCTTGGCCAACCTAGTTAATCCCAGTGATTGCAGAGATCTCTAGAAGATTGTGGTAGCATGTTGTGGTGTGGAAGATTGTGTTTGAGTCCCAACTAAAGCATGGTGTGATCCACATTTCATTTCTTTTGCACAATGTTGTAATAGGTTAGGACCTATTTTGTAAATGTTTGTAATACCGACCTTGGAGATTGTTCCAATGGTTGATGATTGTGATGCCAACCTTGATGATCATTCCAAGGTCAATGTAGTGTATAAATACTTGTAGTTGAGTCATGGAAAAAGTGTCCTTGAGCAAAAATGGAAAGATATTAAGAAAGGTCCAAAAGGTAGAGCAGAGAAGAGGGAGAGGAAAGAAGAGGAAGAATAGAGCAGAGGCAAAGCAGAGCAGAGGAATTATTGTACTTTAATCACATACATAAGAAGGTGTTGATCATGGCAGTGAGTCTGGCAGTAAGCTGCCAGTAGGGTTTAACAACCCTCAGGGTTTAACAGTCCTTATTGTAATCTTGCTAGGTTTAGGGTTGAGGTAGTGAGCCTGCTAGACCTAGTTGTTCTTCATGGTAGTAAGCTAGTATGTTTAGGCCCATGGAGTGACCAAGCCTGAACATCATTATTTCAAGATTACAATATATATTAAGAGCTAATCCTCTCCATGGTTTTTCTCCACCTTGGGGTTTTCCACGTAAAATTTGGTGTCTCTTGTGTTTGATGTTATCTCTGTGGTTAAGTTCCTAATTTCATGCATTCATTATCAAATCATAATAATTGTGGATAAGTGATGAATGTTTAATTACAGTAAGTGTTTAAATTTTTGGGACAACTGATTCACCCCCCCTCTCAGTTGTCTGGTGCATATCAAAATTATAGAAGCTACTAGAGCCCAATTTGACAAGAGGGCATTAACCATAAATGACATCACATACCATGCAGTAAGATTTTCTTCTATGGTCATAGGTTACAAGATCTATTTCTCAAACCGGGAGAACTCTGTCTCTGGTACTACAATATACACCACATATCAAATGGTCAAAGAGAATGCTAATTATGATTTGTTTGAGTTGCTAAGAATTCAACTACTAGAGAATCTAAAGAAGATCAAGGAAAGAAAAAACTATCCTTTCAAATTCGGTACGCTGATTATCTATCTATTATTCTATTTTATGAATGAGTTGCCAAACATGAAGAATCTATTCTAGTTAACTAGCAAACCAGTAGCTGTTCAAATTAGAAATCATTTAAATAGAATTAGAAGCCATGATGAGCAAAAGGAAGCCCTATGGGGGTACTTCAAGAATTTTCAAAGCATGATGTGTTCAAGAGAAAGAACTCCTAAGAAAATTGTTGAGAAGTATAAGGATACTATATGTTTTATGGTTACAAATGATCAATGCTTGATGGAGGTTGTTGAGCCTAGGATAGTCTGAATAATGCCAATGGGTTATGAAGTGGATGGACAAATATTAGATAACTATGCTCAACATATGTTGAGCAAACCCAAGGACAGTAGAGAAGAAAGGTTTGGAACATATGAAGAGCTATCGATGAAATTACATGTTGAACTCAAACAACCTAAAATCTCTAGGAAAGTGTGAAAGGAGGTAGAAGAAGTTGCACTGAAACATGGTTTCTCTAAAGAACATATTAGAGAAGTAAGAGAAAAAGCAAAAGTAGAAAGGGAAGCAAGAAAAAAGAAAGAGAGTGAACCGGTTAAGGCTCCAAAGGAGCCTAAAAGGAAACAAGAAAAGTTTGAAGCAACACAGAGGTCTACAAGAAGCTTGGCTACATTCTCTGGTCCCACTCCATCTACAAGTGTGGAGCATCCATCCAAGAAATCCACTGACAAAGGTACAAAGAGAGAAAATGAAAGGAAGAAGGATGTATGTCAATATAGGAAGAACTGATGAAGAAGAAACAGAGTTTGATGAAGAAGTGAAAAAGATGAAAGTTGAAGTGACAAAAGCCTCTAAAACTAGCAAAAAGAAACCCTTCGATAAGGGTAAAGCTATAAAAAGGCAAAAGAAAGATGTGCCCCTAACAGAGGAAGCAACTATAAGTCTTGAAGATGTGCTCAAAGCCATAACAATGGATGGCAATCTAAAAACAATTGCACAATTATATGATGAATATAATGATCCAGATAAAAGGGTTATTGAGACTGCTATTGTAGAATATTTGAACATCTACAACAGGGCCCTAATTGAAATGATTGATGATCTTCCACATAGCCTAGCAAGCATAATGACTGCAAGAAAAGAAATTTCCTTAGCTAAAGACATTGAGCTAAGACAACATACACTAACACAACTGTATCCATAAATTACTCCTGAAGAGGAAGGAAAAATCTCTAAAGAAATCAAGGATGTGTTCAGAACCAAGAAAAGGATGAACTCACTAATGTTAGGAGAAATTGATAAAGTGGTCAAGGAGACTGAGGAGATCATGATTTTGGAGGCACTAAAGAAATATAATATCCATACCATCTATGACAATAAAGAAACAGATACTAAAAATGATACATCTACTCTGGAAATAAATCTTGATCAGGAAATAGATGAAGATGTCAAAATGACTGAGGAGAAAGAAGTGTCTGCTGCTAACACTGAAACAAGATCCTCTCCAAGACATCAAATAGTTGACAATGAAAGGACTGAGGAGGAACAGGCTAAGGAAAATCCTTCATCAGAGTAGAAATATGACTCTAATAAAGACATGGATCTAGATTATCTAGAACAGAGCTTGAAAGAAGTCTCTACTACACCAAGAGACACTACAAATTTGGTTAAAGTAATTTAGAGAAAGAGAAACAAGTTTTGGATAAGCCTAAGTTTCTACATGGTCCAATAAACTTGGACACAATGTCCCCTATACAAAAATTTAGATTGGCATCAATTGCACAGGCAAAGGCAAGAGAGCAAATGTTGACGTCTCACATAGAGGATAGTGAGCTCATTGGTGAGGCATCTAACATTTTAGAGAAGCCTATGCCAACATACCAGAAGGATACTTCTTTGTCATCAGAAAATCAACTCAAAGGACTATTAAATTCTGTAAGTAAACATTTTGAATCCTTTGAGAAATCCGCAGACATAAAAGTTAGGCAAAAGTTTAATGAGAAAAGATTGAATGAGTTGAAGAAGATGATAGCTAATGACAAAGCCTAGCTAGATAATAGAATAAAAGGAATTCAGAGTGCCATTAAAGAAGTTGGTGACATATATAATTTTGTTTATCCTGGCTAGAAGTTACAAAGAAAATAGAAGAAAAGATAAAGGAGCTAGAGCAAAAACTGATGAACACTTCTAAGGCATATGATCCAATAGTAGAATCAATTAGTACCAAGGAAAGTCAAGTCATCAACCTTATGATGACTTGAACAATCTAATAAGTGAGAAAGAAAAAATCAAAAATAAAATGTGTCAGCTAAGAGGAATAATCAGTCCTAAGTTGGATTCTATGTTTGATCTAGCAGCTGAAGCACAAGTAGCTTCACAATCTAACACACCCTCTGATCTTCACAAGGCAAAAACTATAGTTTTTCTACTCAGTGGTCACATTTAAATTTTGGAAAATGTCAAGAAATGTTGGGATGGTGAGTTGGCCCAAATTAAGAACATCTTCAATGACATCCTGCAGTACATGTAAAATCAAGTTGAAGATTGTACTTGTAAATATGTGGCAGAGGACAGCAAATTTTTGTAGTTTTGACAATTTTTGACTCCAGAACCTACACCTTTGCCATTGATGTTAAATGGGGAGAAGAAGATCAGTGAAAAATGGGCAAACATTTCAGGGAGAGAAGAAATCTAGAGTGTATATAGAAAGGGGGAGCAGTCAAAGCAGTCAAGCATTTTTCACTAAGTGTTGCCATCAATGCCAAAGGGGGAGATTGTTGGCAGGAGACACTGCTATGAAGAAGACTAGAATGTTGTCATTGATGGCAACAAGGCAAAGAGGGTACATCAACATGGAAAGAAGACATCATTCCAGAGGACAAACTTGGATTGGCAACAAAGCACAAAAGTATTCAAGTCTGGAAGGCCAAAATGACTAAGTATGGACAGTGTTTAGAGTAAGGGACATAAAGTGAATCTGTATGCCTCCGCAGATGAAGACCTATAAATGCAGTTTAGGTATGATGACTCATAGATATTTAATGATGATATAATCCATTGTTCAAGTCATGACTTCCTCCGGAAGTCATTTGGAGAAAATGTCTAAGTCTGGATGAATAGAGGTAAGATAGGGAATGTGTACAGTGCAAAGTAAAAGGGTCCGCATTCCTCCGCAAGTGCATATTTTGTTCTGCGGTTTTGAGGTAACTAAAAGACATGTCATGACTACCTAAATCTAGGATTATAGCTCTTGAAGTTCAATAGTTCACATTCTACAAGCTTTCCAATAGCAGCTTCCAGTTTGACAGTATTTCTCTGTGACAGTGCAACAGCTCCAAGATCTACATTTTGACATACAAGTTTATCTGGTTTCACAGATCTAAAGGCTTTCTAAGAGGTCGGTAATAATTGTTGGATATGATTTATTAAGTCTCTTATGGTCCACAATATGAGTTATGGTATGACATGAATTGATCATGTTCTTAAGGAACCAGTCGACCGACACGGTAGATCCTTATGCAGAGAAGTTATAGCATCTAGATAATTAATCTAAGTGGTTATATGATTGGGGCCAACCTATGTGAAGACCTGTACACATTTGTTTGAATCCAGAATGCAGATTGAACACGATATTAAGCTGACAAGAGTACAACTCTTTGTTTGCATGTTTCAAGTTTAGCTTGCCGACCTAATTAAGAGATAAATCATAGTGTAAATATATAAGAGTGATGAATTTTGGTTGAGGCATTTTTGTAGTGTGAGTGATTGATGTGAGTATGAGAATAGCAGAGCAAAGATAGAAGATCGGTGATGATGAAGACTCAAGATTTAGTATTTAATTGTTAAATGACTGCACCTCGGCATACTGATAGATGTTGTTGCAATACTCATATTTCTTATATAATTTCACTTGTACTTGGCAATGAGCCTAACTATAAGCAACCATTAGGGTTTAATAGCCCTCATTGTAATCTTTCTAGGTTTAGGATTGAGGCAGTGAGCCTACTAAACCTAGTTGTACTTCATGGCAATGAGCCAGCATGTTCTAGGCCCGTGGAGTGACCAAGCCTGAACATCACCATTTGTAAAATATTGCAATAAATATATTAAGAGCTATTCCTCTCCGTGATTTTTCCCTTTCTTGGGTTTTCCACATAAAAATTTGGTGTCTATGTGTCATGTTTATGTGGCTTGTATTTTTGTGGTTACTTTGCTTTCTAATTATTAAAGTTAATATTGAGTTTAATTGTTTAAATTTTAGAATACTAATTCACCCCCCCCCTCTCGATATTCAACACCCTCTACCTCTCAGTGTCTCTCCCTATGTCTCTAGACATGTCCCTCACTCTCTATCTGGAGAGAGAGAGAGGGAGAGAGCAAGAGAGAGAGAGAGAGGGTCGAGGGAGGGAGAGAGAGTTGTTTTAGTTCACCATATTGTGAGTGTGTTATGTGAATGCCCAAAACACGAGCGCATTATAACATAATCGTGTTATGCATTGCCTTGGTTATTTCCAAACCTAAGGCTTGGATTTGTCTTGGGCTTCCAACCCAAAGTCTTGGATTGTGTTTAGGACATCCAAAGACATGTTTTTTTCTAGATTGTAGCAAAAACCACATAATTTAGAGCGTGCTCCCCATCAAGTTTGCACTTATTTCAATGAAAACTCAAACAAATACCACCATAATCTTAATCTCTCTGTTAGCTATCTAACCATATAATTTTTTTCACATTTTGAGTACCTTAAGGGTTTCATCTTTAATTTCTTTTGTTAGTGTATCCATTTTTTGTCAAAAGCTAGTGTCTAGTATTTTTTACCTTTTTTTTAACCGTTCATCAAAATTTGAAATAAGTTACATTTTTAGAAACTAGACTCCATTCTACATGTATTAAAAAAAAATCAATTTTCAATTAGTTTTCAAAAATTTTAGGGAGGAGCACGCTCAATTTTCTATTTTTAAGGATGTGTCCGCTTTGAAAATTACTAAAAAATCAGTTATTCATGAAAAAATTATTAGAAAAAATAGGGATAAACTACATGGTGTTAGCTAATTTCTCACTGAAGCAATTTTTGAAATACTCAAAAAAAGTTAACATTTTAGGGGGAGCACATGAGATGCTATGTTATGTTTTTTTGAGAAAAATAGGACCAACTTGTGTGCTCCCCCTTTTTGAACCCCTTAATCTCAACCATTTTTGGAAAAAATTAGTAGTTTAGAAACTAGATTCAAAGCACTACGACTCTTTTTTTTGTTCCATCTTCAAAATTTGAGTGTAGCTATCTTCAATTTCTCATCCAACATCAATGTTTCCTAATTTCAGAAAAAAAAAAAAAAAAAAAAAAGTGGCATCTTAAGACCCCCTTTTGGTCCCCCATCTTTGTGCACTTACCCTAAAAATAGCATCCTCATCCATATTCGTTAAATTTTCCTTATTAGGAAGAAAATTTCTATCACCAATTTATTCTTGAATTATATTCTTTTCTACACCTCTAACAATGTCTTGTTCGACATGTTCTTGAACTTGTTCCTCAACATGTGCAACTTGATCTTCCTAAGAGGATGCAACTAATTCTTTATCCAATCTCATGGTACCTCTTATTTTTATATCTTTTATCTTCACTAGATCATTTCTAATCATGGAGCTTTGATCTATTCCTTTTATTCCCCTCACAAATTGTGCAAATTCACCTACACATAATATGCCTATGCATTTAATTAAAATTCATACATATTACAATAAAAAATACTATCATGTACATTACACATTAAACCATAAACCCTAGAGAGGTTTCCTCTATACTTATGCAAATCTTAGATACCTAAAGACTAAATTCCAAACCATAAATTACCATATTTACCTCTTATATAAACCCTAAACCTTGAACCTTAAATCCCTAAAGAAACTCTTGATCCTTTATAATTAAGTAAATGATAAAGCCTAAACTAGTTTTTAAAACCTAGAGAAATCCTAAAATCCAAACCCTAAACAAATTATTTACTCAAAAACTTTTAAAACCACACATACTAGATACCATAAACCCTATTTTATAAATATTAAACTCTAGATCATTTAAAACCTAAACCTTGAATCCTTAAAAAACCTTAAACTCCAAACCCCAAAAAATACATCATCTTTGCACATTTGTTATCACTCACAATAGAAATAAAGAAAGAAAGTGTATATATAAACCAACCATAAATATTTAAACTAACTTGTACAAGCTAATCAAAACCCTAAAGCCTTTAAATCCTTAAAAAACATAAAATAACCCTCTATAATTAGGTAAAGACTAAACCATAAACCCTTGTTTAAAAGCCTAGACCTATAAATCCTAAAATCTAAAACATAAGTTGATTATTTAACCTAAATCTTAAGTTAAAACCATTAAGATATACCTTGTAAAATCATAAAATATATATTTACTTTATATCCTACATTATAAACTCAAAACTCCTTCAAACTCAAACCCTAGAAACTTTGAATACCTTGGAAAATTAAACCTTGATCCTAAACCCTAAATCTTAAACATTTTAAACCTTCAATTGCTTATATGTAGTTCTCAAAAAACCCAAACCCTAAACCTTATGTATACATCATAAACACTATAACAAAGCCCAACACTACCAACCCTAGACATCATAAACCTAAAATTATACTTCTAAAACATAAACCGTAAAGTATTTAAAAATCATGTAAACTTTGGAAACCCCAAACACTACATCAACTTCATTTCTTATCACTCCTAAGGGAAATAAAGTGAGAAAAAATATAAACCAAATACAAACCCTGCACCCTAAACCCTATATCTTGACTATAGGTAAGCCCTAAGACCTCCACCATAAACCCTAATCATCATTGTTCACCCTATTACCCCTAATATTTACCAAGCCATAATCAATAAAATCCTAGACACTAAATCCTACATCATAAATCTAAACCCAAACCCATTACCCCAATAAAAAGGTTCCAAACTTTGCATGTACCCTAGGATTGAACTAAAAAACTTCAAACTCTAAACACCTAACTCAAATTCTATAAAACATGAAACCCTAAACCCTAAATCATAAACTCAATGTACATCCTAAACATTTTACCCATGGAAACCTCAAACCTGTAAATCCAAAAAAATTGTTTACAGTCCATATGTAATCATACTCTCCATGCATAATAGATTCACTCCATGAATAGGTTGTAGAGTATCTACTAGGTGCACAAGACTATCGGTACAAGTGAGAAACAACTTGTTTGTGATACCTATTCCTTATCAATTTTCTCCACTCTTGTAGTTATGAGTGGTAACATATCTAAGTTCTATCCATACTCATGGATTACTTTGGTTCTAAAAAGCACCTAACATTGAGAACCTAGATTCGATCAAACCAAATGTTGTATAAGATGTTATATGATACAAAATAGTTACATGTATATATGGTATCTTCAAGAGAGTGACTAGGGAACCCTAATGGACCACCACTCCATCATTGATGATGCTTGTTGAACACACTTATGATCCTTGCATCTAATCCATTATGCAATTACATGGAGTTGTTAAGCCATTTTTGACAACACACTAAATGGCTAATTAAATTACTTGCAAAGAAAAAGGGATCATTATTGTCTTTTCATTACAGATCTTCTTGGGACTTGTAGGTATCATTTTTTTTAGTTTTGATAAGAGTGGCCATAAAAAACACAATGAAAAGAGATTGAGCATACACAACCCAATCATTATTTTAATATGAAATAAAATGTAGTCTAACATCCCATTCTCTATTGTTGTGTAGTGCTCAAATACATTTATAAGTATGCCATGATAGTTGAATGCTAGTCTAAGAGTTATCATCATATGTTGACTAACATCTCATAAGTTTTGATCCTAGAAAACCCACTTTATTTGTATTTAGCAAGTTCCTAATTGAGATTATTGTAGATCATGATAAAAATGCACAGGAGTGTTGCCACTTATTTTTCAAACTCCTCCTTAATGGCATTGTTACTATGATAACTAGAATGTGACTTAGACACAATGCAGGTGAGTCAGACTCTAGATAACACATGCACTACACCCTTGCTAAAGGCATTAGTTGAACCATTCCTACCTTTTCAAGGAAATCCAACTAGGTGGAGGTGATTGTGATGATTAATCTCTTCACATAGAAGAAGAGCATTGCAGGTACAAATGGAGTTGTTTGTGTGTTGTATGTTTGAATGTTGAATTGTTGAGTTTGTGTACCTCATGATGAGACCAAGGGATTCCTTGATGTTTTCCTATTTTTGTTTAATTTAAAAATGTTGAAAATGTTGTTGGATTTCTATGCCTCATGGTGAAATTAAGAGCTTGTTTGATGTTTGTTTTTGAATGAAAGTTGAACGGTTTATGCCTCATGGAGAAACCAAGGGCTTGAATGTTTAAAACACTTGAATGAAAATTTCTAGTGCAATTAATCCTAAATGAATGCAATCTTTTCTTTTCCCAATTTTTAAAGATGGTTTAATTACTATGAAAGGGAAATATGGATGCAAACTATATGGCTTTTCCTAATGCAATGTGACTATGTTTTGTATTTTTGAGATTGAATTTAGATCTTGTTACCCCTTCCTTTTTGTTTCTAAGTCTTATCCATCTTATTGTTCATTCTCTTGATCCATCAAACTTCTACCTAAAATTCCTAAAGATTGTATTTTCCTTTTGTTGCCTTAGAAAAATACTTAAAGTCATGGGCATTTAAAGTTTCCTAGCCTAATCGCTTATTTCCTTTATTTGCTAACCAAGTCGCTAGGTTCTCAAGTTTCGAAACCTCCCGACTCCGCGACTTCATATCTCCTGCATTATGATTCGCGGCTCACGTGTTTCCCTTTATTGTCACTAGATCGCTGGTTTTTAGAACTTCAAAACCCGCAACTTAAGGTTCCAAAGTTCCCATTCCTTGCAACTCGATAACAATGAAGCAGTGGACTAGATATCAAGGTAATTAATGAGCATTTATTGTAGTATACGACACAACCGGTGAATGTCCTTTGAGAATTTTTAGAAAATGAGAAAATCTTCAGGTTGTTTTTTCAAGGCACAGAATTTGTACCATGTCAGCCTAGCCTTTAAAAGCACATCCTGCCACCATAACTACATGATCATTCACATTTGGTGGTGAAATTTTTTCTAAGTGTTCCACTTTCTTTCCTCACTATCTTCACAATGCCCTGTCATTTGCTCCTGGTATTTAGTAGCTATAATGAAATTCAAATTTCAAGGTGCACCTCCTCACTCCGATATTGAAAGTAACTGGTCCAATGTGAAAGACACAAAACTTGGGCATATTGACTTAGCAAAATTTTGGTCTCATCTACAGTAGGAAGATAGGTCACCCTTCGCGGAGAAAATTTTACAAAGAGACTTAGCACAAGCTGCTAGTTTTCCCACTTCTCTGCAGTGTGTAGACTTGGTTATTGCATGTGTAGAGAGGTACGACCCTAGGACTCACGAGATCAAAATAAAAGATGGGTTGGTAGTTGCAAAAATTGATTCAGAAGCCATCTCTCAGGAATTGAGAATTCTGGGAAGGGAGAATTTTGAAGACATGTCTATAGCTATTATTGCAGAGTTTTTCAAAGAAAACGAGGACTGGTGCAAAAATGCCATTGCACAAAACTGGTTGAAATCAGAGAAACAAGGTAAGTCACAATTACCCTCTACGCTTAAAAGAGCTCACTTTAAAGATGAAATCTCAGACATTATTACCTTGCTGCACTAGATTATTGGTAGTGAAGATGTAGGCTCTTTTGAGTTTTGGATGTGTCATTTCATTTTGTTAATATGCAGTGAGGGTCAGTTTATTAACTAGGTACAAATGATAAGTTATCATCTAAATGAACAATTGGTTAGATTTCATGAGACTTCTACATTCCACATGTGTTCATATTTAATATACATTCTAGCCAATCGAGAGGTTGTCTGGGCTAGGTTGAGGCCACATGGGTCTTTAACCCTAGACACACCTGTGTATACCTATTTTCCTCAATTCACAAAGGAGGTTGGAATGAAAGACTATTGTCAGGTCAATGATGCCTTTTTGATGTTTTTGGTAAGGAAGTTAAATGGTAATCTTGAATTGAGAATTTCTCCTGATGCTACTTCTTTGATAATACAATTTGGAAGCTTTTATATCTAGTTTGATAGGTTCGCCTACCTAAGGCTAGGAGGTTATGAATTGGCTCTGACCAAGTTGTCCCAGTATGCTAGTGATTATCTGATCTTCTTAGAGGTTTGCAAACAAATGGCTGCTGTGAATATCAAATATTAGAATATGAGAAAGAGAGGATATACCTTTCCGTTGTCTCTATCTAGTTATTCTTGTAAAACCAAGGATGCTACTAAAGGTGTTGAATATGTGTTGGGAAGGTTTAATTTTCACTCTTTATCACAATGGCCAAACTTTGAATGTAAAAACTATGTGAAACAGAACTTCTATGGTTCCAGCTCATATGAGCATCATTCTATCCTAGAAGACTTCTAGGAAGATTGTATGGATGATCGTGAAGTTTAGAGAAGAAATTGCATGAGGCTTACTCTAAGCCAAATTCAGGCTTTTGGTTTATCTATTTATATTCCAGAAAAGGCTAAGGAGGATTTTGAAAATATGGATGTGGAATATCAAAACCTACTTTTAAAACCCCTTCCTCAAATCAATTGGTCTGAGAAGGAGGTTGTGGATCTGAGATTTCACTATAAAATGGCGTGAACATGCTAGTTCACCTCATGAATAGAGAAGCTCAAGAGCCACTGGGCCAAAAACTATGCAAAGTTCTGCTACACAAAGTTCTTTGGGAAGATATGATACATCATAGTCTGTTTCAAGTTCACAATAAGGAGGTGACGGTAAGAAGCCTGATGATGAGCTCAAGTTAAAATCAACCTGTGAGTCAGACAGTCTTCCCTTATCTGCAGTAGGAAATAAAAGCGTTCAAGTTAAAATGGTGCCTGTGAATCTTGACCCCATTTTTGAACAAATTGTTAATGATGGTTCTTTTCCCACTTTCTTTGAAATTCCTTCTTCTCCTATCGATGAGGAGGTACCTGCTCCTGTTTCAATTGAAAATCAAAATAAAATTGTGTCTAGCAATGTGGATACAAGTGTTGTGACTTCTTCTCCCAGCTGGCTGAAAAAGGTTGTAGAGAAAAAAAGGAAAAATGTACCCGCAACAATGAAGGAGATAGATACAATCGCTATGCTCTTACAAGGTACTTCAAAGCCTAAGAAAGCAAGGAGGATGTCAAGAATGGTAAATGATGCAACTTCTGGTCACCAAGTGTTGGAAATTACTGACCCGATAAAAGACTTGGATGAAAATGACATAACTGAAGCTGACTACAAGATAAGTCACATTGACTTAGGTCTTTCTACTCTTGAAGGGGATTCATATCATGCAAATTTTTCTATGATTGCCCTAATTAAAAGAGCTAAGGAAGAAAGAAAATTGAATTTAAAGCTTCAATCTCAGGTTTTGTCTTTAAGTAAATTCATTCAATCCATGGTAACACCTTCATCACAAGAAGCATCCAGCTCAGAAGTTATAAGAATTGATGCCAACACTGTTCAACAGATTAAAAAGAATCAAAATTTTGCTAAAGCTATTACTGAATGGGTTGAGAAGCTATCTTGTGATATGTTGTTTTTCTTGACTAAGATGACAGAAAATTATTCTCAAATACATAAAAAAAGAAAGGAGTTGATCAATGAACTTCAGCAAATAAGAAAGGAACAAGGTAGCACTTATGTGCTCTCTAAGGAAATTGTTGAGTTGATGCCCATAGACTCTATGGCGCTCATGAGGGAAAATTTGGCTAACAATCCTTGTGAGATTGACCCATCCTAGGCTAACTCATTAGACTAGAAATTGAATATGTATGATAACCTTATTGATCAAATTAACAAGGTTTTGCAAGAGTATCTGGATTTAATGATCGGTATTCAAAGGGATTGTCATACACTAGAGGTAAACATTCTGGATGAATTCGGGGAGAATCTGCGCGATCCTAGAGAAATCAGCAAAGAAGCCAAGGAACTGATCTGTAATGAACTCGCTGATCCTGATATTGTTGCTGGAGAATCTCTGGGTAAAATAGGCCTGATACAAGTCTATCTTAATGGTTTTAAGAATAGAGATGAAATAATTTAGGAAGCTTCAGCAGAGATAACTAAAACCTTGGCCAAATTTAGAACCAGAATGTAGATCACTACCATTCCAGGGAGCAAATGGATTACTGCTATTATAACTAAGTACCGGGAGTATAAACTGAAGATCAAGGTGCGAGAAAAGATGGCAGAAGATCAAGTCATGGAAAGCATTGAAGACCCCAAAGAAGGCGAGGAGGTGGCGAATTGAGTTTCATTTCTTTATGCATTTCTTGTTATTTGGCTCTATAAACTTTTAAAGACTTGGTTATTATTTTAAAACAGTTGTCCCGTTCTATTTATAAAGACAGTTATTATGTGAACATTATAAATATATTGTAGGCAATATAGTATGGATCTTTCTTTTTGGGCAAACTTTGATTTTCTCAATTAAGTTAGATACTTCTGATACTTGTTATAATTTCTATCTATTTCAATATAGAAAAGACATATTGTTGAGTGGTTCGAGCATATATAGTCTTTGTACTGTGATGCTTTGGATCATCATTCTTCTTATGGTGAATGTTATATCAATGGTTTTCTTTCTGTGTATTGGAAGTTTTAGTTGGTGATCATATTGTTGTGCATGTTTATCTTTGAATAAATATGTTATGGTGATGAAAATTTAAATCCTTTATTTGAGATGATGTTTGAAGCCTTTGAGCATGTTGTAATCATTTAAATTCATTTGTAAGTGTGGATTTTTGTTTCAAAGCTTTCTATTTAAAAGCATCACCTTTTCTTGCTTTCTGGTTAAAAGCAACATAGAATTTAATTTAATTCATTGTGTATCATTCAAAGGTAGCTACCACCTTGTAAAATAAGTAGAGTTGGTTATAAAATACCATTGTAACTGACTCAACTATGGTTACATTTGTCATTGTTTGGGAGAGAGAATATAGAGTTGAATGACAAATCTGTAAACCAACAGATTTTTGGTGACTCTATTGGGTATTTTGTCAAATATGTGTTATGAGTTGCTTTAATGGTTCTTCAGAGGCGTAACGCTCCTATCCTTCAACCTAACGTAGATTGTCTTGTAGGTGATGAGGAAGACATTGTTACTGGTCTAAGGTTACTTCCTTGACAACACAGAAGAACCAATTTGCAATATCATCAAGTTAATGAAGTATTAGAAGAAGAAGAAGAACTTGGTGAGATCATAAGAGATAACGCTAGACGTTTTGAGAATGCTCAAGAAATTGTTTTTATTGAAGGTGTAGTACCTGTGCCGTGAAGAGAAAGAATTTTTCATGTCTAAGCACTTCCCAATAATAGGCACAGAAATCAAGCGGCTAACCAAAGAAACCAGTTGAACAATCAGCAAAATCTTCCATGAGCTAATCAATAAGTGAAGTTGGCGACTCTGTAATATTAAGTTTTATTGTTTAAATCTGGGTTCAAAAAGGTATACTAGAGGAGATAGAAAGAAAGGGATTTGGGATGAAGATTTTGCATTAACAGAAGCTAGTAACTTATCTTCTTCTCCACTTAATCGAAATGTTAAGTCTAAGTCCATCAGTAGACCTCCATCCCTTCCTCCTAGTCAAAGTCCTACCAGCACCTCATCTACATCTTGCCAAGCTCTCCTTTTACACAGAGTTGCCCTCCTTTTGCAACTAAATTTTCCTATTCAGAACCCTCTCATTATGGCTTAGCCTCCACCCGTTCCATGGGGAGCCACCATAGGTCCACTCAATCTTGGAGCTCAGTTGCATTATTTGCCTAAAGGGTCGGGGAAGATTATACCTAAGTTTAGAGGAGATGGAAAAGTAACTCTAGAAGAACATATGTGAGCCTTTTACGCTGCCTCTTCTATTCTTGTTGTACAACATGAAGATGTCACCATGAGACTTTTTGTAGAATCCCTAACTGATGCTACCACCGATTGGTTTTATCACCTTCTTAATGGTTCTATCAATGGCTGGGGTATTTTGAAAATAAAGTTTGAAAGTAGGTTCAAAACTGATGAGAACGAACAGACTCACGTAACCCAATTGGCTACAATAAAGAAAGAAATACATGAGCCGATGAGAGAATTTGTTGCCAAATTCAATAACTTGTACAATAGAATACCTGAGAATATGAGACCTGGGGATGAGCTTTTGAAATGTTTCTTTATTAATACTCTTCCTCCAGATGTCAGTTTTACTATTAAAAGAGAAGGAGCAGCTGACATGAATGTAGCTCAAGAGAGAGCCATATCAATAGAAGATGATTTAATCATAGCCAAGAAGTGGAAAAAGGAGTTGCAGACTAGCAAACCTTCTACTGTAAATTCTACTGATCCAGTTATACAGAGGTTGGCCAATGATATAATTACCTTGAAAAGGCAAAATCCAAAGGGACAATATCAAAATATACCAAGAAAAGGTTATGCTCCTCCAAGTGGCTACAACAAGACTTTACCTTTAACTGGGCCTGCGTAGAGGTTGGCTATTGAAAATGGTCCTTCTACCAGTAAGGGTAATATGATGTGCAACTTCCATTTGAATTCAGATCATGACGAATCCACTTGCCCTGAAATGGTTTGATTTATGCAAATGCTTTCTACTAATGAACATGTTGAAGTGTCGTATGTAGAAGAACCTAGCCCATCTCATGATGCAAATGTTAACTTTTTTGAGTATGAGTCAAATGCTGAAGCAGGAGAAGATGTTTATACAGAAATTGATCCTAATTGCACAGTCTTCACAAGGGGACAACAAGCCCTGAAAGGAGCAGACCCTAAGGGGTAGGAGAATGGTTCATCTTTCACTCTGAAGTATATTTTTTCTAGGCAAGCTATTTCCAGTTCCAAAAAACCTGAAAGTACCATCTCCAAGAACGTATCTGCAGAGGTACCATCTGTTCCTTCTTTTGATACTATTGTTACTAGTTCATTTGATATAATTGAGTCATGTAAGAATACCAAGATTTAGATTTCCCAAGATGAATACCTTCGACTCAACCCATCTGAATTAGACTGATTAGTAAATTACATCAGACATGAACCTTCTCCATCTCAAAGTAATGCCAAAGTATCTAGTGATGTCAAGACACCTGTTGATGAGCAGGTTTACCCTAATTTACATGAAAAAGACTCAAGTCAGTGGAATCTTTTTTCTAAACCAGAGCCGTTTTATGTATCCCTCTATATAGCTGGCTTTAGATTGAGCAATTGTGTCATTGACACTGGTGCCTCTGATAATGTAATGTCTGCTCAAGTGGCTAGAGCTTTAGGGTTATTATACACTCCTTTGCATGGAAAATGCTTCCCAATGGATGGTTCACAAGTTCCAATTTTAGGTCAAATAAAAGATGCTCAAGTTGCTT
This sequence comes from Cunninghamia lanceolata, assembly GCA_027924645.1. Lineage (NCBI taxonomy): Eukaryota > Viridiplantae > Streptophyta > Pinopsida > Cupressales > Cupressaceae > Cunninghamia > Cunninghamia lanceolata. The sequence goes on along the minus strand of BSBN01001396.1, from coordinate 1,523,154 downwards.
TAGCTGCTTTCCTAAAAAAGAGACTAAAATTGACTATCCTTGTTGTTGATATTCCCGCTAGTTATGGCATGCTTCTAAGTAGGAGTTTTTGTAGAGACTTGGGGGGAGAGATACAAATGGATCGGTCTCATGCTTTAATACCACTAGACAGAAAGAAAGTACATCTTAATCCAGAGTCTAAGGCCAAGTTCACAGTATTAAAGTCTGGGGATCTAAGGGCTGATATTCTATTTGTTGAAACCGGACTAGGCACTTACATGTGTACCTCCTTAGAGGAAGAGTGTTTGAACTTTGTTAGTCCTAATTTATTGAATGAGTTGTGGACATTAGAGTTTGATGGTAGTTGTTCTAATGTTGGCTCTGGGGCAGGAGTTGTTCCGATTTCTCCAGATGGCTATAGTTTTTCTTATGCCTACAAACTAGAATTCAAGAATACCAACAATACTGCAAAATACGAAGCTCTTCTACTCAGCATAACCCTAGCTAAGGAAAGAGGTATAAAACAATTAAGGGCCAAAGGGGATGCAGAATTGATTGTTAGGCAAGTCAGGAAACACTACACTATGAAAAATGGCAGATTGAGGCATTATAGGAATAGAGTTTGGGATTGTGTTGAAGATTTCGATGCCTTTTCTATTGAAGCAATGCCTAGAGATCTTAATACTAGAGCGAATTCATTAGTGGTTCCTACATCTTTGTTATTACCTAATCCAGATTTTAAGGATAAACCCTATAGAATTAAAGTGGTGTATCGTCCCAGTGTTCCCGACAATGTAAATCATTGGCAAATATTCAATAATGACAGGCAAATTATTTCATTTCTGGAAAAGGCTGAAGCTTTTGCTAATATTTTCTTTGAAGGAAGTGATGATATGAGTAGTGATATTTTAGAAGGACATATCAATAACCATGAAGTGGAGAAGTCTGGAATGATTCAATTGAAAGGAAAGAAGATACCTAAGGGTTTGGTCTCTCTAGAAGATTTATTCAATAGACATGACCAGTACCTAAAATGAAAGAATAAGGTCAGTGTGGAGTCATCTGCTGACTATGACCATGTCAATATTGGCACAGATGAAGATCCCAAAATAGTGTGTATAGGAAAATGTTGCTCTCCTCAGGAAAGGGAAAGATTGATTTCTTTGTTGATACGGTACAAAGATGTTTTTGCATGGTGCTATGCTGACTTGAAAAAATTTAGGAATGGAGAACTACAACACAAAATACCATTGAAACCTGGCACTGCATCTTATAGATAGAAGCAGCGATCTTATAACCCAAAGATAGTAGAGGCCATTTTTAGTGAGATAGATAAAATGCTAAAAGCTAAGATCATCTACCCCATTCATCATTCTACATGGGTAGAAAACATAGTTCCTGTCAGGAAGAAAAATGGAGAAATAAGGATCTGTGTTTGCTTTAGAAACTTAAACCAAGCTTCATTAAAGGATAATTACCCGCTACCTGTCATGGATCACATTCTGCAAACTATCACCGGTTCTTAGATGATGTCGATGTTAGATGGCTTTTTAGGTTATAATCAAATTGAGGTGGCACTAGATGATCAACATAAAACAACATTCGATACTCCCATTGGTGTGTTTGCCTACAACAGAATGCCATTTGGCCTCATTAATGCAGGTGCTACTTTTCAGAGGGCTATGGATATTTCATTTGGTGATTTAAAGAATAAAATCATTGTGGTGTATTTAGATGACTTAACAATATTCTCAAAGAAAAGGGGAAACCATATCCATGATTTGGAAATTGTATTGCAACATTGTAGAGAACAAGGGATCTCATTAAACCCTAAGAAATCTATCTTCGTTGTTACAGAAGGGAAGCTTTTGGGACACATCGTCTCAAAGCATGGAATCAAAGTTGATCCCGAGAGGGTGAAAGCTATCATGCAATTGGGATTGCCTGCAAATAAAGATAGCACTAGATCTTTCTTTGGTCAAGTCAATTTCCTAAGGAGGTTTGTACCAGAGTTTGCTGAATTGACAAGGCCCATAGCTGAAATGATGAAGAATCATCCAGCTTTCAAGTGGAGTAATGAAGGGAAGAAAGCATTCGAAGATATAAAGGTCTCCATAGCTAATGCACCCACTATGGTATGCCCTGATTTCAATAAAGATTGCATTGTGTATTGTTATACATTAGAACATACTTTATCAGCCATTTTAATGCAAAAGAATGAGCAAGGCATAGAGGCCCCTGTTTCCTTTATGAGTACCCCACTCAAAAATTATGAACTTAAATATTCACCACTTGAAAAACATGCTTACGCTGTTGTTAGAGCTTTAAAAAGCTTTAGGTTCTATATTCTGCATTCACATACCATTGTTTTTGTTCCTGAAACCACTGTTAAAAGTATCCTCACACAGCAAGAGATTGGATGTAATAAACGAGGGGCTTGGATAGCAAAAGTACAGGAGTATGATGTAGCTATTAGGCCTACCAGTTTAATCAGGGGCAAAGGTTTGTGTAAACTAATTGCAGAAAACAAAGTCACTGAAGGATAGTTACCCCTAGTTCTCTTTACCAGTACAACTGATGAGTGGTTCTCAAATGTTTCATACTTTTTAACCTATGGTGACTGCCCTGCACACTTATCAGCTAGAGAGAAAAGGAATCTAAAGTTGAAATCAAGTATGTTCTTTGGGAAGGAAACTTATCTAAGAAAGAGGTAGATGGGACATTTTTTAAGTGTGTGGAAAAAGAGCAGCAAAGAAGACTACTGAAAGCCTTTCATGATGAAGCTTGTGGTGGGCATTTTTCTACCTTTGTGACAGCTTTAAAAATCCTATGCTAGTGTTTCTATTGGCCAGGCATGTTTAGAGACGTTCAGGAGTGGGTATCCAAATGTGAAAAATGTTTGAAGTTTACTAGTCGACTTCATCTCGCAGCACTACCTTAGGAGCCTGTGGTAATTGATGAACCATTCCAACAATGGGGTTTAGATTTTATTGGTCCTATTAATCCTAGTTCAAGTGTTGGGCATACCCGCATCGTTACCACTATAGATTATTTTACTAAATGGGTGGAAGCTATTCCAGTGAAATAGACTACCTCAAAGGTGGTGTGCAATTTCTTGAAGGAGAACATCATAGTAAGATTCGGCATTCCAAAAAAGATAATCACCGAAAATGCTAGCTCATTTTCATCTTCTAAGATTACTCTTTTCTGCTATGAGTATGGTATCAGTTTGGGACATTCATCTGATTATTAGCCCTAGGGCAATGGATAGGCCGAGTCTAGTAACAAGAATTTAATTTCTATTGTCAAGAAACTAGTGGATGAAGGACAAAGAGGATGGCATAAAAGGTTATATGATGCTCTTTGGGTAGATATGATCACATATAAAAGAGCTATAGGTATGTCCCCTTTCCAGCTTGTATATGGTGTTGATAGTACTATACCTATTTCTTTAGAACTCTCAGCATTGAATTTACAGAAAGCTATAGAAAATGAAGAATTTCAGTCTGCACTGGAAAAAAGAATCATGTATCTAAATAAATTGGAGGAAGAAAGAGAAGTGGTTGAGGACAAGATTACTAAACATTAGGAGATGGTCAAGAAAATCTTTGATAGAAGAGCAAAACAAAGAAACTTTGTGGTTGGAGACTTTGTACTTCTCTGGGACAAAAGGAGAGAGCCAAAGGGTGCACATAAAAAATTTGATTCTTTGTGGAAAGGACCCTTTCTGATTAAATAGGTTGTTGGTGACAATTCTTTCTTATTGAAATACCTAGATGGTACTCCTTTACCTCTTGCCTATAATGGTCAAGATCTGAAATTGTTCAACTGGTAGTAATCTTGAGTTTTCCCCCTTGTACCATAGTTTCTTTCTATTTTTGTTTGTTTTCATTGTCTTTCCCTCTGTTGCCCAATGAATAAGGCTTCATGTCATTATCTGGATTCTCTGCGTCCCTATGATCCTTGTCCCCACTCAGAGCCAGTTGTTAACCCTTCCTTTTTGTTTCTAAGTCTTATCCATCTTGTTGTTCATTCTCTTGATCCATCAAACTTCTGCCTAAAATTCCTAAAGATTGTATTTTCCTTTTGTTGCCTTAGAAAAATACTTAATGTCGCAGGCATTTAAAGTTTCCTAACCTAATTATTGCTTTCCCTCATTTGCTAACCAAGTCGCTAGGTTCTCAAGTTTCGAAAGCTCCTGACCTCGCAACTTCATATCTCTTGCATTATGATTCGCAGCTCGCGTGTTTCCCTTTATTGTCACTAGGTCACTGGTTTTTAGAACTTTAGAACCTGCTACTTAAGGTTTCAAAGTTTCCATTTCTTGCGACTCGATGACAACAAAGTAGTGGACTAGATATCAAGGTAATTAATGAGCATTTACTGCAGTATATGATACAACTGGCAGATGTCCTTTGAGAATTTTTGAAAAATGTGCAAATCTCCAGGTTATTTTTTTAAGGCACAGAATTTGTACCATGTTATCTTAGCCTTTAAAAGCATGTCCTGCCGCCATAACTACATGATCATTCACATTTGGTGGTGAAATTTTTTCTAAGTGTTCCACTTTCTTTCCTCACTATCTTCACGGTGCCCTGTCATTTACTCCTGGTATTTAGCAGCTGTAATGAAATTCAAATTTCAACACGCACCTCCTCACTTTGATATTGAAAGTAACTGGTCCAATGTGAAAGACACAGAGCTTGGGCATATTGACTTAGTAGAATTTTGGTCTCGTCTACAGGAAGAAGATAGGTCACCCCTTGCGGAGAAAATTTTACAAAGTGGCTTAGCACAAGCTGATGGTTTTCCCACTTCTATGCAGTGTGTAGACTTGCTTATTACATGTGTAGAGAGGTACGACCCTGGGACTCACGAGATCAAAACAAAAGATGGGTTGGTAGTTGCGAAAATTGATTTAGAAGCCATCTCTCAGGTATTGAGAATTCTGGGAAGAGAGAATTTTGAAGACATGTCTGTAGCTATTGCCATAGAGTTTTTCAAAGAAAACGAAGACTGGTGCAAAAATGCCATTGCACGAAACTGGCTAAAATAAGAGAAACGAGGTAAGTCACAATTACCCTCTACGCTTAAAAGAGAGCACTTCAAAGATGAAATCTCAGACATTATTACCTTGCTGCACCAGATTGTTGGTAGTGAAGATGTAGGCTCTTTTGAGTTTTGGATGTGTTGTTTCATTTTGTTAATATGCAGTGAGGGTCAGTTTATTAACTCGGCAGAAATGATAAGTTCTCATCTAAATGAACAATTCGTTATATTTCATGAGACTTTTGCATTCCACTTATGTTCATATTTAATATACATTCTAGCTAGTTGAGAGGTTGTGTGGACTGGGTTGAGGCCACATGGGTCTTTAACCCTAGACACACCTGTGCATGCCTATTTTGCTCAGTTCACAAAGGAGGTTGGAATGAAAGACTATCAACTAGTTAATGATGCATTTTTTATGTTTTTGGTAAGGAAGTTAAATGGTAATCCTAAATTGAGAATTTCTCCTGATGCTACTTCTTTGATTATGCAATTTGGAAGCTTTTATATCTAGTTTGATAGGTTCACCTACCTAAGGCTAGGAGGTTATGAATTGGCTCTGACCAAGTTGCCCCAGTATGCTAGTGATTATCTGATCTTCTTAGAGGTTTGTAAACAAATGGCTACCGTGAATATCAAATATCAGAATATGAGAAAGAGAGGATATACCTTTCTGTTGTCTCTATCTGGGTATTCTTGTAAAACCAAGGATGTTGCTAAAGGTGTTGACTATGTGTTAGGAAGGTTTAATTTTCACTCTTTATCACTAAGGCCAAACTTTGATAGCAAAAACTATGTGAAATAGAACTTCTATGGTTCCAGCTCATACGAGCATCATTCTAGCCTGGAAGACTTCTGGGAAGATTGTATGGATGATCGTGAAGTTCAGAGAAGAAATTGCATGAGGCTTACTCTAAGCCAAATTCATACTTTTGGTCTATCCATTTATATTTCAAAAAAGGCTGAGGAGGATTCTAAAAATATGGATGTGGAATATCAAAACCTACTTTTAAAACCATTTCCTCAAATCAATTGGTCTGAGAAGGAGATTATGGATCTGAGATTTTGCTCTACTACAGTGATAAAAAGAACAGAGGATTGGCTATCTGGAAAATGGCATGGACATGCTAGTTCGCCTCATGAATAGAGAAGCTCAAGAGCCACTAGGCCAAAAACTGTACAAAGTTCTGCTACACAAAGTTCTTTGGGAAGATATGATACATCACGGTCTTTTTCAAGTTCACAATCAGGAGGTGATGGTGAGAAGCCTGATGATGCCCTCAAGTTAAAATCAACCTGTGAGTCAGACAGTCTTCCCTTATCTACAGTCAGAAAGAAAAGTGTTCAAGTTACAACGGTGCCTGTGAAGCCTGACCCCATTTTTGAACAAATTGTTAATGATGGTTCTTTTCCCACTTTCTTTGAAATTCCTTCTTCTCCTGCCGATGAGGAGGTACCTACTCCTGTTTCAATTGAAAATCAAAATAAAACTGTGTCTAGCAATGTGGATACAAGTGTTGTGACTTCTTTGCCTAGTTGGCTGAAAAAGGTTGTAGAGAAAAAGAGGAAAAATGTACCCACAATAGTGAAGGAGATAGATACAGTCGCTATGCTCTTACAAGGTACTTCGAAGCCTAAGAAAGCAAGGAGGATGTCAAGAATGGTAAATGATGCCACTTCTAGTCACCAGGTGTTGGAAATTGCTGACCCGATAAAAGACTTGGATGAAACTGACATAACTGAAGCTGACTATAAGATAAGTCACATTGACTTAGGTCCTTCTACTCTTGAAGGGGATTCATATCATGCAAATTTTTCTATGAATGCCCTAATTAAAAGAGATAAGGAAGAAAGAAAACTAAATTTAAATCTTCAATCTCAGGTTTTTGTCTTTAAGCAAATTCATTCAATCCATGGTAACACCTTCATCACAGGAAGCATCTAGCTCAAAAGTTATTGGAATTGATGCCAACACTATTCAACAAATCAAAAAAAATCAAAATTTTGCTAAAGCTATTATTGAATGGGTTGAGAAGCTATCTTGTGATATGTTGTTTTTCTTGACTAAGATGACACAAAATTATTCTCAGATACATAACAAAAGAAAGGAGTTGATCAATGAGCTTCAGCAAATAAGAAAGCAACAAGGTAGCACTTATGTGTTCTCTAAGGAAATTGCTGAGCTGATGGCCTTAGAATTTGTGACGCTTATGAGGGAAAATTTGGCTAACAATCCTTGTGAGATCGACCCATCCTAGGCTGACTCATTAGACTAGAAATTGAATATGTATGATAACCTTATTGATCAAATTAACAAGGCTTTGCAGGAGTATCTAGATTTAATGATCGGTATTCAAAGGGATTGTCATACACTGGAGGTAAACATTCTGGATGAATTCGGGGAGAATCTACGTGATCCTAAAGAAATCAGCAAAGAAGCCAAGGAACTAATATGTAATGAACTCGTGGATCCTAATGTTCTTTCTGGAGAATCTCTGGGTAAAATAGGCCTGATACAAGTCTATCTTAATGGTTTTAAGAATAGAGATGAAATAATTCAGGAAGCTTCAGCGGAGATAAATAAAACCTTGGCCAAATTCAAAACCAAAATGCAGATCACTACTATTCCAAGGAGCAAAGGGATTACTGCCATTATAACTAAGTACCGGGAGTATAAACTAAAGATCAAGGTACAAGAAAAGATGGTAGGAGATTAAGGCGTGGAAAGCATTGAAGACCCCAAAGAAGGCGAGGAGGTGGTGAATTGAGTTTCATTTCTTTATGCATTTCTTGTTATTTGGCTCTATAAACTTTGAAAGACTTGGTTATTATTTTGAAATGATTGTCCTCAAGAAACTGTTTTATTTCTAAAGACAATTATTATGTGAACATTATAAATATGTTGTAGGCGATATAGTATGGATCTTTCTTTTTGGGCAAACTTTGATTTTCTCAATTAAGTTAGATACTTCTAATACTTGTTATAATTTCTATCTATTTCAATATAGAAAAGACATACTGTTGAGTGGTTCGAGCATATATAGTCTTTGTACTGTGGTGTTTTGGATCATCATTCTTCTTATGTTGAATTTGATATCAATGGTTTTCTTTCTTTGTATTGGAAGTTTCAGTTGGTGATCTTATTGCTGTGCATGTTTATCTTTGAATAAATATGTTATGGTGATGAGAATTTAAATTCTTTATTTGAGCTGATGTTCGAAGCCTTTGAGCGTGCTGTAATCATTTAAATTCATTTGTAAGTGTGGAATTTCCTTTCAAAGCTTTCTGTTTAAAAGCATCACCTTTTCTTGCTTTCTGGTTAAAAGCAACATAGAATTTAATTTAATTCATTGTGTATCATTCGAAGGTAGCTTCCACCTTGTAAAATACGTAGAGAGTTGGTTATAAAATACCATTGTAACTGACTCAATTGTGGCTACATTTGTCATTGTTTGGGCGAGAGAATATAGAGTTGAATGACAAATTTGTAAACCAACAGATCTAATCTAAATTTGAGACTACTCTAAGAAAGAAATTGATTCTATGAAAAGCAAATAACTTTATTTTAACTCTAAATCCTATCAAGAGAAAGATAAACCAACATTTTACTTCCTCAAGAGAAAAATGTGAGCTAATTGTTAATAAAACAATAAAGAACCTGTAATAATGGGCACCAGTGCCAGGCTATGTCCTCAAAGGTCCTATAGAAACCATCTCCTCCTCTATAACAATAGGATCCTCCTCTTAGCAACAGGGATAAAAACAAGGATGTAAGGGAATGAATGTGGCTTAGAAGCAATAACAAATTTGAAAGAAGAAGGAAGGCTTGATCCTTGTGTGAGCATAAATATCTGGATGGGGTGCTATGCATAAGTTTGGATAAGGCAAGAATACATGAAAACAACCTCCTAAAGGTAAAGCTTTGAAGCTTTACAAAATTAAAACTAAAACAAAACTAAGAGGTTCAAAGGCCTATGAAGAAGCTTGTGTGAAAGGTGTGTGAAACTTATTGATGCTAAATAATGGAGAGGTAAGGGATATTTATAAGTAGAAGTGAGATGGAAGAGAAGAAGAGATAAGATAGAAATAAATAGTTAACTCAAGAAGAAATGGAAACAATTCCATGAATAGGCAAGAAGATAAGAAGAAAACTAGAAGAAGACTCTAGAAGACTAAAAGAAAACTAAAGCAAACTCAAAGAGAAAATGGAAACAATTAAGAAGAGATAATATTTGATTATGAGTTCAAAATAGACAGAAAGTGAGGAAAATCATGAGTTAGCATTGAAAAATGAGAGTTAAAATGGGCTAAAAATCAAGAAGAAAAGCTAAAATTATGAGTTAATTCACATATCCAAAAATGAGAGGGTTGTGCCTTTTAGGATTAAGGTCAACACTTTTCTAGTCAGGGTTGCCTAGGTGACCCAAAGACACTAGGGGTGACCCTAAATAGGAAAAATGAATGGGTCAACAAGGCAACACACAAAGCAGGGAAAGTCAATTTGGGGGTTAAAAGAGATGGTAAAGGGGGGTGGGAAACATAAGGGACATTTCACCAAGAGTGAAACTATTGAGAGGAGTGTAATTCACACCTACATGGCCATGATTAGGAACCTCCTTATCATTATTGGACTGCCATGTAGTCCTAGCGTAATTTTAGTACTTATAGTCACAACTTTGAGTTGATACATATATATGGCATGACCTTTAGCTTTAGATTAGTTGATACTAATTAAACCTACAAGGAACTAGACATGTGTCTTGAATAAGTCACACAACTAACAAGTGAAATTTTGTGTTATTCCAATATTTGTGTGTATCCCACATCACTATACTACTATTCTTGCCAAAGATTTTGAGACATTTGAATCTTTTGGGTGGATAAGTTGCTCTTCTATAGTCCTTTTTACACCATTACCACTAGCATTGGATCATCTTTAAAAGATATTATAGCATGATAGGAGAGTGTAGTTAGCTCTTACTATCCATGGCATGTTGATCACACATCTTTCAATTATGCTACCAATTTTGATGATGAGCTTACTTGTGATGGCCCAAATGCATTGGTCCTCCATGATCCTAAAGAATGGAACCTCAGATACCACCTCCACCTTAGCACCACTATTGGCTTGACTAACCTTGAGATGTTGGGCTACTATGAGATTAATACTTGTCATGATTAGATTACAGTCACTATTGGTAATCCATCCTTGCAAGTAACAACTATTAATTTCATAGACTCATATTGTTCAATAAACCTACACCCCCAAATTGGACCATCTTTGTCCCTAGAAGTGGATAGCCTATATTTTGAACAAAAAATTACCTTTGATATTATTCTAAACCATTCTTCTCACTATGTATTGCAACCATCCCTTAGAATGACCATATAGTGAATTGTTAGTACAGGCAAATCAAACTTGATTAACCTCATTAGACTTGTCCTTTCTACAAGTGTTTAGCTTAGGAAATTCCCATTATTATTTATTTCCAAGTGACTAGTATGGTGGAATTTAACATCATTACACCCACCATCCATGTAGGCCTCCACATACCAATCAAAGAGTTGAATCCTCTTGTGGGGCAAGTGGTAGCAACTCTTTAGGAAAGCATGTATTTCAAATTTACTACATTCTACTTGTTGAGATGAGCTTCTTTTGGACAAGGTTGTTGGCTTGCACTAATAGATGCTTATGTGTATCCTTCACTAGTCACAATAAAATGTCATTTTGTGCCCACTCCATAGTCCTCATTGGTGACCTTGGCTAGTTGCCACCTATAAAGAACATTCAAATGTATAATGGGGCCTTCTATGCGATAACACTTTGGCACAACTTCAATACAATTGTTGCATTAGACACATATGAACCATCCTAGGACACTTTTCATATCCTCCTTTCCAATATTAGGAATGCCAAGCTAAACTTGGTAGACTAGAAAATCCTCATGTTACACTCCAATTCCTCTTTTTTTATAATGAGTGAATTGTATTTCACTCCTCAATACATTTGTTTGCCACAATTAACTTGGTTACCTTACATAATTAACATATACTTAAATCGTTAACCACATATGGTGTACAATATAAGTAAGGGGTTGATCATGTGCAAATCTTAAGGATGACCAACTAGATACTAGGATGCTCTTGTATGTTTGTAAACAAGTTATGTTCACTTCAAATTTATGGGTTGTAACAAGGCTTGTTAATTATGCACTTGGGAAATTTCTCGCTATTGTATAAAAAGATTCAAGAGCTAGCCATCTAATTTCCCACTCTTTATTATGGTAATGTTTCAATGTTACATAGGTTGAGCTTGGGACCTAGATGATCCACCTCATTCTAAATATTTTGGTTACTTAAGTTGTCCACCACAAGCTAGTTCTTAAGATGGAAAAATCTATAAATTCTATGGGCTAACTCTCAAGAGAGTGACAAGTGACATTGATAACACAAATCACTAGGACCTAACATTCATTGTAGTCTCATGGGTTTGATGCCTAGCCAATCTTTGCATATCCCTTGCCTTTTCATACCAATAGTTTGCACATATGCAATACAATGTATATATAACCCTTAGGAGGCAAAAGGAGGATTGTCTATGAGCAATGTCAATGACATATTTCAAGCTTGATATACTTAAATCATTAGCCACATATGGTGTACAATGCAAGGGATTAATCATGTGCAAATCTTAAGGATGACCAACTAGATGCTAGGGAGCTCTTATATGTTAGCCAACAAGTTATGTTCACTTCAAATTTATAGGTTGTAACAGGACTTGCTAATGATGCACTTGGGAAAGTTCTCACTATTATCTATAAGGATGAGATCAAGCCACCTAATCTCTCACTCTTTATCATGGTAAAGTTCAAATGTTACATAGGTTGAGCTTGGGACCTAGATAATGCACACCTCATTCTAAATGTTCTAGTGACTTAAGGTGGCTACCACAAGCTACTTCTTAAGATGGCATGGGCCTTGACAATCCATAAATTCTTGGGGCTAACTCTTAAGAGAGTGACAATCGGCATTGGTAACATAGATCGAGCTAGGGTCTAAAATTCATTACAGTATCATGGATTTGATGCCTAGCCAATCTTTGCATATCCCTTACTTTCTTCTACTAATAGTTTGTGCATATGGAGGACAATGCATATGTGAGCATTAAGAGGAAAAATGAGGATTGTCTATGAGCAATGTCAATCACACGTCTAGCTTGATACCTATATACTAATATGGAACTATTTGTCATGTTTGAGATACAAATTTGAAATATACAAATATTTTAATTGAATTCGTGTTGCATTGAAAATGAGTTCCCCTTAGAGCAAGGTCCCATGCAACTACTTAACTTATTTTCTTTAGCATCTACTACTCAATTTTTTTAGGAGCCTTTTGTGGAGCTAGTGGTCCCATGACTTTTTTATTTTTCTGCTTATTTTAAGTAGGTGTTAAATTATCATTTTTAAAAATGATATAAGTTGTGTCAATAAGGAAAATTTTGGAGCTGAAATTTGGAGGGAAATATAAAAAAACGAGGGAAGGAAATGTGTGCAACAATGTGGCATATTTTTCATTATGCAGTGGCTACACAATTTCAACTCTTCTATTTTTCCACGGCTTATTTTCAATTCCTAAACTATAACAACTCTATCATTATATGAGAAGATTTCAAATTATCCTTTTTACTTATTCAAACCACTAAAATTTAAACGACAAACCTAAATAGACAACTACTTTAAACCGCCCTATTATTATAAATTTTACATATTTTATATTAAAAAAAACTTACGATTATATATCAATTAATTTTTAATAATTGTAAAATAAGGAGCAAGGAACAATCCTGAATATGTAAATGGGCCTAAATTTTGAACTGTGCTTGGCTTTAAATATATATAAACTGGTATCCCAATAAAGTCTATATCTATTTTTTTTTTAACTAATTGAAGATTTGCTTAAAATGTAAGTCCCTATTGCAATGTCCATAACACTTTCAAGCTACACACTCTTTGGGAAAAGCCTAGTAAGCGTGACATAAGGTTGAAAACCATTTATAAATTGCAATATCCATAACACTTTCAAGCTACACACTCTTTGGGAAAAGCCTAGTAAGCGTGACATAAGGTTGGAAACCATTTATAAAAAAAAATAAAGGTCCAAAACAGAAAGATTGTGCTTCAATACTTTAGTCTTCCCACAAATCATGTAAGGTCTGCAGACGTGTAGTAGGTAAAAATGTCACAAGAGTGTGATACTTCTATATTCCAACTGTGTGGCATTTAAGTTATGAAAATTGAAGGCCACAGTTATGTTCTCCTGATCATCTGTAATTGTTATAAATAGGTCTGTGGAGTTCTTATAGTTGAAGCTGATTGGAATCAAGCTTTTGAGTTAAAAATGGCAGAGATTGCTAAGGAGATGTGTGTGACAGGAGGCACAGGATTCATTGCTGCTTATCTCATTCGTGCTCTGCTCAACAAGGGCTATGTTGTTCGCACTACTGTTCGCAATCCAGGTATTTCATTGCCATGCGTTTGCATAATATCAAATGCTGGCAGGATTCATCATCTTGTTATCTGGGCTGACAGAGGGAGGTTGTCTGTTAACAAAGTTCCTTTTTTTTTGCTTCTCCCTTTCTAAATCTTATATTTACTTTGATTAGATGATGTGGGAAAGATTGGGTATCTGTGGGATCTGCCTGGTGCAAAGGAAAGGCTGAAAATATTGAAAGCAGACCTGCTAGAAGAAGGCAGCTTTGATGAAGCAGTGGATGGTGTAGATGGGGTGTTTCATACTGCTTCACCTGTCTTAGTCCCATATGATGACAACATCAAGGTTTGTTTTCTTAAATTGGAGTCTTTAATGCTTGGCTTCAAACTTTTTGCTCAACTATAACATAAATTTGTGTGGATAGATGTGTCATCCACCTCTCCAAGTTTAAATTATGGTGGGTCTAGCTTGTAACAAAAACTCTGTATTTTCCTCAGTGCTAACAGTTGTATTATAGGATACACAAAAGTAACTTGCCTCTGGATATTCTTCATTATTCTTTTGATATTTTCAGCTTGGGTCCTCATGACATATATGCACAATTTTATTGAATGTGAAATATATTGCTAAGCAGGAGACCTTAATTGATCCTTGTGTGAATGGCACTCTCAATGTCCTCAAGGCATGTTCAAGATCACCATCTGTGAAAAGGGTGGTGCTTACCTCTTCCTGCTCATCTATCAGATATGAATACAATACCCAAGAGCTTTTTCCTTTAGATGAGTCCCACTGGAGCAATTTAGAGTACTGCAAACAGTACAATGTAAGTATAAATACTACCCTTTGAAGATTGTATTTCAGTAGTTAGAAGCACTTAGGTTCTAGTACAAGAGTAATTGATACACACTGCATGCTGTCAGTATAAAAGTAACCTCAATCATCTTGGTATATCTGTATATACTATAGAATAGGAAAATTTTAAGGGGTCTTATTTGTTTTAGAGTATACCATATTTGGATACTCTGCTAATATTTGAGAAAGATCATGGAAGTTACCATTTACACTTGAAATTTTTGGTGAATATGATTAATTTAAGTGCAATAAAGTTCATATTATTTTTTTCCTAATGGTTTTGGAAATTTTTGCCAGCTTAGAAGTAAGTTTGGAAAAATGGTTAGTTAGCAAAAGATCTGATTGTCCACAAAAGCTTGTATTTCTTAGTTATGATTCACATCTGTAAAATTTTAAATTTAGGGTCTGGTATTATGACAGCTTTGGTATGCATTTGCAAAAACTATTGCTGAGAAAGAGGCCTGGAAGTTTGCAGAAGAGCAGGGCCTCGATCTGGTTGTGCTAAATCCATCATTTGTTATTGGGCCACTGCTTGCTCCTAAACCCACCAGCACTCTTTACCTAGTACTTAACATAGTGAAAGGTTGGTGCTGAGGTTAAAAATCTAGACTTCTGCATATTTAGATAGTTTTTAAGAAAAAAAGATTTGAGAAATTTCTAGTTTGGGCCAGGGATGTTATTTATACATGAATTTTTGTCTAATTTACAGGGTGTCTGTATTCGTTTCTTTACTATGAAAGGCCATGCCTCTAATAATGGATGCCTGCAGGAGTAAATAACAAAACATATCCAAACATGAGGTTAGGTTTTGTTCATATAGATGATGTAATAACAGCACATATAATGGCTATGGAGATACCATCAGCGTCAGGGAGAATTATATGCTCTGGTGACGTTGCTCACTGGGAAGAAATTGTTAAGATGCTCAAGGAAAAATACCCAATGTACCCAATTGCAGACAAGTAAGTTCACCCATTTTTATGGTTATTCTTTGAACATCATTCACTTTGACTAGACTAATTTTGGTCAATAAAAGTGGGATAAATATCTACCACTTTTTATTGTGGATGAAGTATAAAATTGTTATTGACTGTTTGACCATTAAAATAGATGATATTTACGTAGAGCATATTTTTATAGTCTACAAGGAAGAGAGGTTTCTAATGTTATAGTGGAGATCAGAATAAAGTGTGCTTAAAAGGAAGAAAATACTTTCCAAATATCAAAACGGTGAAAATTTTAGGATTTACAAGGATCTGATAAGTTTGGGCTTCTTGGGCAATATTTTTATTGTGATTACTCCAGATGTGGAGCAGAGCAAGGGAATGCTACACCTCACACATTGAACACCGGTAAAATCAGAAGCCTTGGATTTGGCAACTTTAAAAGCCTTGAGCAGATGTTTGAAGACTGCATCAGAAGTTTCCAAGAGAAGGGACTCTTGTAGCATTTGCCTTAGTGCCAATAAGAACTGTTATTTATGGCTAAACTTCTGCTCTCCAGTCTTACTGAAATGCTAGATGAATGTGTTATGAAACTTTGACGAATAAAATGTCCAAGATATTTCCAATCTTTAATATGTTTTCGCCAATTTTGTATAGTTGTAGGGGAATAAGCATACCCTACATTTAATTTAATTTAGATGGTTCATTCTAATGATAAACCTTAAATTGACTAAATGAGTAGAGATTGATTAATCTAAATTAAGTAAATGAGAAATAAATAGGCTGAAATAATTGATTAAAGTTTATCTAGAAATTAGTGTTATGTTGATTTTGAATGTTTTGACTAGTTATGATATTGTGATTGAGAACTAGAAACTTGAAATTAGTATTGTATTAGTGATTAGAGGATAAATTAATTTTGAGTTTTCTAGGTGTTGGGATGAATTTGCACCCACAATTTAGTCTTTGGACATTTTCATTAACAAGATCATCTATGTTATTGAATTTTAACTTTGGGACCTATAGACCTTGTTTGCCACCATCTATATTTACATATGAGAAAGTGTGGTTCTAAAGAGCAACATTGGGGTGCTTGAATGCTTATGGATTAAAATGTGAGTTTTTTAATATCAGATGAAAAGAGCAACAAAGTAGTGAATTGCAGACTCAAACTTGCCAAATAAAGGAGTGAAGGAGTTGGGGGGACGGAAAATGAGAAATTGGAAGAGGACACAAGAAGTGAGAGGGAATGTAGAGGATTCCCAAAATTATGAAGTAGAAAGAATGTAAATAGAATAAGGAATGAATTTGATAAGAGGAGAAAATGATAGCATTGATAGTTGAAGGCAAATTAATAATGGCCAAGGATGGTGATCTAAAGAATCTAAATTAGTATAAAGAAACTGTAATTAGTATTCCTTAGAAATATTAAAAATTTTGGCATGCATTTATATATGAAAAGGAAACATACAAGTATAAAAATTATAAGAGAAAGTATAGATAATTTAAAACAGGAATACATAATAAAGAGAACATATAAAAATAAATAGATATAAAGTTTACATTATTAGGAATTCAAAAGAATAATTTTTTTAAAGAGTCTATTTTTTTTGGATATTCATACAAATTGCTGGAAGAAGTAACTGAATTAAACTAATAATAATAATGATAAAATGAAAAAGAGGAAAAGACATCTAGACACCTAGCAAAGTTGAGCAATGGAAATATAATAAATAAGCAACTAAGAATAAAAAGAAACAGCCAATACCAAGAAATTAAATTCTAAAGGAAAAGGCAGAGAACTTGGAATTTACCATTTAAAGCTAGTAGAGCAAAAATGAGTAAGATTGAAAAGGAAATCAAATAGCAAGTGCTTGCACCTAATAAAAAATATCAAATAATAAAATAAATGAAATGAGAGCAAAACCAAATAATAAGGATATGTATTAATAAATATAATACAAAAAGAGACAGAAAGAGAATAACAAAAGAACACATACCTAGAAATAGGGGTGTGTGTGTGTGTGTGTGTGAGAGAGAGAGAGAGAGAGAGTGAATACATATATACACCAACCCACACACCCATAAAAATATAAAATACAAATAAATGAGCTAAAAGATAACAAAAAATGTTAGAGCACACAGATATACTGAGGGGGGGTGAATCAGTATAAACCAATTTTTACTTCAATTCTACTGCAACAATAGGATCTTTATCACATCAATCAAATTAAGTAAGAACTATGCAAACATAAACATATTCACACATCCACACAAAGAACATAACACTAGATCTTACGTGGAAACCCAAGAAGGGAAAAACCACGGTGAGCAAGTTGCTTGGATCTATTGTCCAAATCCAACCTCACAAAGAAAATTAATTATTACAATATGATTTGAAGGCACCAACCCTCAGGAGACACCAATCCTCCAGTCAATACAAGGTTTATGGGCACCAACCCAAAGGAGACTGCAATCCCCTAAGTTGAGCACCAACCTAGATCAAGAGAGCAACAACCTCACAAGAATCAAGAGGCACCAACCTCTGGACTCTCTGAAATGGTTATAAGAGAAATTATATGCATACACTTTTACACAATACAATCATCACCTCTGCTATGATTGATAAATCATGATTTTCCCAAACAAGTCACAAGCCAACTTCAGAACTTTACTGTCACACTTCTCAACCCTTCTGTACTGCAATTCAAAATAAAACAATATGCTCTTGCAAACATGGATACATATGGTGCGACACCCGAATTATCTTATGTTTCTTTCCTTTGCACTCAATTCACATTCGCATGTATATTCACACTTTTCACTTTGATGCTTGCATGTCCTTCACACTCCAAAAAATGAAAAATGGTCTTCTTTAAGTATCAATCTATACAATATAATCCTCATGTCGGCTATACTGCATCAATTTAAAATGTTCTCCAAAGTCACCCTCGGTATTTTAATTTCCAACGTCTACATTTCATAGTGTCAGCCCAACCTGAATTCCCCCACTATGAATCTAGGCCCAATTTAAACAAACTGAGTTAGCCACTTCAATATGTATTTTATTCTTCTTTAGAAAGTCAACCAACTTAAAATATTTCATAGTAATTCTTTTCACTTTAATTTCAAGGGAGTCAGCCCAAAAAATAATCAATGTATTTTACTATCGGCCTTATAGAGAAGTATGTCAGCAACTTTATCTCTCCACGAACTTGGGGCATTCTATCCATTATCGGCAAAAGTTTGTTTCCACGAATCACAACTTGCATGCCTTTATTGGCAAGAGTTCATTTCCACAAACTTAGACTTCAATGTCTTTATCAACAAAAGTTCATTTCCACAAACTCAAACTTCAACACCTTTATCGGTAAAAGTGACACTTCGCAAACTCAATATTTCGCCAATACAAGCTTTATCAACAAATTTGTATCTTTACAAACCTATCGGAAGACCAAGAAAACCACAAGCCATCAATCTACTTCTATCATCAAAATCGCCTATCGGTGAACCTTGAAATCGGTGAACTGAGGAGTTCATGAACTAAAGACTTTTCTAATACCTTACCAACTTTCCCTTGTCAGAAAATAGTCAATCGGTGAACTGGTTGTTGGCAAACTTTTAAGTTCACAAACTAAAGATTTTTTCAATACCTTATCCATCGGCAAACTAAAGAAACTTCAGACTTTAACCTTTCTTATTCAAGCCTTCATTGCTAAATTCTCCTGTCGGTGAAATGTTTGTCGAAGAAACCTAGTCGTCGGCAAACTTGTGAGTTCACGAGCCGAGCGATTCACCAATTGAAGGTAGAAATCATTCATGCCTTAGAAACTTTTTGTCATCTTTTCATTATCAAACTAGATGTTAGGAAAACTAGCCATCAATAAACTTGTGAGTTTGTGAACTGAGCGATTCGTCATCTGAAGGTAGAAATCATTCATGCCTTAGAAATTTTCTTTGTCATCTTTTCATCGGCAAACTGGATGTCGGGAAAACTATCCAGCGGCGAACTTGAGAGTTCATGAACCAAGCAATTCATTGACTAAAGGTATAAATCATGTCATAGAAACTTTTGGATCATCAATAGTTCTTTTGTGACAACCATTTCCCGCTGTCATAGTCTTCTTTTGTGAAATCAACTTGCTTTTGACATCAATGACAATATTTCCAACAAAAAATGCTAGATGGGGAAGGATATAGATATTGGATGAAATGGAAAAGGTGAATAAGGGAAGAGGGAATAAGAAATGCAATGAAGAATGTGACAAAGACTAAGAAAGAAAAAATATGATCTAGATAAAGGTAAGAAGAAGGTAGAAGGAAGAATGAGATCCCAATAATTACAATTCAAGAGATAGAGGAAAGTGTAAGCAATTGAAATTTGAAAACATAAAATGTAAAACTCAAACTAATGATCTAAATCCTACTTTCAAATTCAAATGCAAATTTATGATAGAACATAAGGAAAAGTAGACAATAATAAATGAAATAACAATGAAATATCACCCAAAACTTCTTTTTGTTGCACCAATAGGTGGTTGTTCTCCAATGATAGTGTTGTCAGGAATACTTGTAAAACTTGTTATTGTTCCATTTGTGAGAAAGCTTGACTTGACAAAGGTGGTGTCATGCCCACATTTCCCATGCGGTCACAACACGCATCACACGTGTCATGTCCACATGTGTCATGTGGTCATGACATGAAATATCAAAAAATTTCCCACGCTTCCCTAGAAACCCCCTCGCACGCGTAAGCGTGCTCGATGGCGTACGCTTAAAGCGTAAACAAAACAATTGTCGGCGGAGTATTACGCACATGTGCACACACCCAAATGCAAGGAGGCCAACAAGGGGGTCATCGCGACATGGTTAACGTCGCTACAAGGGTTAAACTTACTAAGCTCCTAAACCCCAAATTTCAAAAAAATCTGGCAGCATAACGCCTCATGGGCATGAGTGGGATTTATAACACTAACACTAATCTTGATCACGTGATTTCCTGACTAATGGTTAATCTCACTAATTACATTGGTACAAAATTTGATTAAGTTGATTGATCATTTTTCAACAAAGCACGATCATCTGTTCTCCTTCACGTTTTCTAAAATTTAATAGTAATTTCTCCTCCTTCTGATTTTAGCATTTTCAACAAAGCTTGTTCATTCATTTCTCCTTTCCGTTTCTCTAAAATTTAATTTTGATTGTATTTCTTTATGTTTATCCTTCTTTTCTTCACGTTTTCTATCAATCAGAGTTATCACTGCATCCTTTACATTATTCCTAATTTCTTTGTAAACCAGATCAGTTCTCTATCAATCAGAGTTATCACTGCATCCTTTACATTATTCCTAATTTCTTGGTAAACCAGATCACTTAAACAGGACTTACTAACTTCGCTTGATGAAGTCCCCTAGGTTTCCGCTCTGGTTTAATTTCAACGTTTGAATTAATTTTGATAATTAATTGGTCCCTAATCAGGATTAACGGAGGGTTAAATCTTACTTAGTTCTCTTAGCCTATTTCGGAAATGCCACGCATTTTCTCCTCTTTGTTTTCACTTTTATTTTTCTTTCTCTGTCTCTCATTTTCCTCAATTGGATGTTTACTCACTGTTCTAGTCGAGTTTACAGTGGCCACATATGAATTGCATATGATGGCTTAATTGCATTTATAAAGATACACATATCTATATAAATGCAAATAAGCATATATAATATATATATATATATATGCTTATTTGCATTTATAATATAAGTATATTTTTCTTTTCATTTTCTTGGTATTTTAATTGTGAAAAATTGTTAAATCCTAAACACAATTTTCCTATAGTTAGAATTAATTTATACTCTTATTAAATGTTTGCTATATATATATATATATATATATATGTCATTTATTGGAAACCCCATATTCTCTTTTTTTTTAAATGATCTCTTTTTTTAAAAATTATAATAAATAATATATATATATATATACTAGTTTTATATTAAATTTCAACTAAGGTTTTCTTTTTTTTAAACCTATACATTTTATTTTATTTTAAATAGGGCTGAAGCCCTAAAATCTTTATGTTTTGGCTAATTGGCTGAGCCCTAAATTTCTTTTTTTTATTGTCATTGGTTTGTTTGTGGTGCAGGGTTTATTGGAGCAGCGGCGACGCTTGGGCGGAGGTCACCATTGGGAGGCCGCAGGGCGGACCTATGAAGAGGTCACGGGCAGAGGGAGGTGGGGTGGTGGTAACTGCAGTGAGCGGCGAAGAGGGCAGTGTGAAGGCTGCGCGGTGGACGGTGGGAGGTCGCGGCAGAGGGGAGGTGGAGAGAGGGTGCAGAGGAGGTCGTGACTGACAGCGGCCGCGGGGTATTACACAAAGGGGAGTGTAGGGTCTGCAGGGAGCGCAGGGTTCACTGCATGGCCAGTGCAAAGGGGGTTAACGGGGCAGCGGCGGTTGGGGGTGTGGGGAGGGGGCGGAGCCCCCACCCACTCCCCACTAGGGGGCGTGGGGAGTGGGTGGGGGCTCCGCCCCCTCCCCACACCCTTTGCATTGTCAATGGTGGGGGTTCGAACCCCCACCAATTTTGTATAATTTTTTTTTTTCATATAAACTACGGTGCCAAAACAAATAATACAGTCACCCTCTATTTTTAATTTTATTTATTAATAAATATATAAATGTGCATATATATATATATATATACACATACAAAAATCACCATTTAATACAATTCACAATTTAATAAAAATTTATAAATACAGAATATATATATATATATATATATATATATATATATATATATATATATATATATATCTGTAAATATATATGTGTGTGTGTGTGTGTATATATGTGTGTGTGTGTGTGTGTGTATGCATATACACTCAATTATCACTATCAAATTATTTTGTAAGGCAGAATTTAAAAAAAAAAATCAATTTGTATTTGATTTTCATGTAATATAAATTTTCAAATGCACTTCCAATATAATTTTTTTTTTTAATTTCTCTTTTCTACCATTACACATGGATAAATCTATTTCTCCTTTTAATTCAATTCTTTTACAAGTCAATAAATTCAATTTAAATATAGTAAGCATATGATTAATTACACTTAAACTCAAATGCATAACCATAACCAAATTTCATTTCTTTTCCAAATAACAAATTACAACTTTCATAACTTATTAAAATTAATATTTCCACTAAGTTACAATGAAATAATTTTTAACAAATTTTGTTTACCACAACAACTAACTCACAACTTTGCTAATAGAAATATGAGGAAATAAACAATTTTAATATCCTTTTTAAAAATAAATTTATTTCCTTGATCATTTCATAGTTGGTAAAACTTAATAAACAATATAATTACAACTATCAACACAATAAGGGAGGATCTTCTCACAACTCAAAAATACCAAATTTTACAACAATAGAGAGATAATTTCTCCTCTTGGCAATCAACAAGGATGTAGTCACTACTAAGACCAAGCTCTCTTATAGAGCCTTAAGAGTAAAGGAAAATAAAATATTTTCTCAAAACAAGAAAACTTCTCCAATCTTCACATTAAACTCCATGAAAACCTACATATCACACAAGAGAAGAAAACACCACACAACTTGCTCTCCTCCCTACCATAGACCCGCAACAGGGTCACCCCCGAGCTAGGGAGATCATCCACACACCTAGGGTATTCCAATTCTACTTCACAACAATGCATAACAACACCCCAAAACACAAAATACACCCATGGATTTTTACACAACACAAACTCAACTAAAAAGAGTCAAAAGGGGTAGGAGAGTGGACACACTCAACTCTAGAGTGCCACCCTTCAAAATATATCAACACAAATTTCTCATGGCCTCAAGCCAACTTGATAACAAAATTTCTAAAGGAGTTCATATTTTGGCTCTCAAGCCATATAACAAATTACCCAAAATCACACAAATGCCCTCAAGGCTTTCAACATCCCAAAACAAGGAATGGACTCAAGGAGGATCACTCCTCCCCTACCCCACACTTGATGAGCATTTCTCCCAAGTGGAAGAAGCTCTTTCAACACCCAAAAAAAATTCCCCACAACAACAAATATAACACAAACAAAAATACTCCTCACACATCCATCATACAAGTATAAAATTGAATTACAAGGGGAAGGCCTTAGCCTTGAAAACCAACCTTTTAAAAGCCCTATAATGGATGAAGTTGATGTAGAGCTCCTCTAAAGTCTCCTCCAACCTAAGCCACCAAACTCCCTCTATCCTTTTTCTCCAAAAACAATTTCCAATAAACAAAATTCTCAAAAATTCAACAACCTTTCTCCCTATCCCAAGTGGGATTAAAATAACCCAATCCATGAATTTAGAGGAATGGGGAGGTGACACTTGTCCCCTCCTCACTCTTCCTCCAAACTACTATTGTGTCCCAAGGGATGGGTGTTGACACATGTCACTCACTCATCCCCAAAGTCTTCCTCACCCCATACCACATGTCCTCTCTCCAACACATGGGAGAGAAAAGGGGAGTTGAAGAGGGAAAGGGTGACACATGTCTCCCCTTCCTTCCCTCTCATGAAGGACCACACAACTCCATGGGGACTCTCACCAATTGTGAGGGAGACTTGAAGTCAAGTCCTCCACAATTGGTGGATCTTGGAGTTATCTCTAGCCTTGGGAATTGAAAATGGATGGACTTGAGTGTTGGTACCACTCATCCTATTCCTCTCATGCCTCCAAATTCGTCACTTAACTTCAGTGTGAAGTTAAGGTGACCATAAGGAGGTTTACCAAGGGTTACCCAAGTCAAAAGGGACCCTAGACCCATGGGGTATAAACCAGGGTCAACTTTAACCTAGTTAGGACACCCAGGGTCAAGTTAAAACACAAGAAATGGGTATCAAAAAATTAAAATTTAAAAATGAAATTCAAAAACAATTCTTACAACACAAATCATAATTTAATTTAAAAGAGGGTAGACCTTACCCATTCAACCTCATGCAAATTAACATTACAACATTACATCAAACACAAAGTTGATCTTGGTTCCTCGTGGAACCAGATCAGCTTCACAAGGGATTACAACATAAGGCGCGGGGTGATCTCCAATATTTGTGGTTTGTTAGCAAAACCTGCGCACTCAATTACAAAGTTAATTCCACATATAAATATCATAATCGAAGCAATTTAAAACATGCATTAACATAACATATCATAGTTCTCATAAGCATAAATGAAATCACATTACAATTTTCTCTCTAACATCACGCAATTAGTTTTCCTGTAATGTAAATATCTATCTAACATCACCCAATTAGTTTTCCTTTAACATAAACATCTATCTAACATCACCCAATTAGTTTTCCTTTAACATAATAAGGTCTAAAAGTTCAGGAATCCGGGATCAATAGTCCCACAAGTATAAAAGTATCAACAACAGTAAGGTAAATAGTCACATGAATAGAATGAAAAATGTAGGCCTCACAGGTGGAAGATCCTAATTGATAAAATGTGTGTGCTTTCTCATTATGTACACTTGGCATGCCTTGATCATTATTTATGTGTGTTGTACCTTGATCATTTTTTGTTCTTGTCATGCCTTGATCATTATTTGTGCTATCATGCCTTGATCAGTTGAATGCTCCGTGGTAGCTTGCTTATTGCTATGTTTGATATGATCAATCCTACTTACTTGATTGTCTATGCATTCATGGGGACTAAGTGCCTCATCATGGGAAGTGGATTTTGTTAGATGATGGATAGAACTAGTTGGATAGTGAATAGGATTAGTTTGGATTTCTTGTGTTGCAATTATGTGCCTAATTGGTGTTGTTATTGATGTCAACATATCTTTTTTGTCATTGGTGTCAATTGTATTCTTATTCTATTGATTGATTAGATGCCTTATATGTTGAGGATATTGAGAAAATTAGTCCCTCGAGTAGAAACAATAAGTTATAGTAAAAACAATGTGTTGCATATGAAAGAACGACTCAGAAGATTGCTCTGCATTTCTTGTATGATGAACATCTTGGTCTGCGGATTGGAAGTTATTTAGAGGCATGTCTGAAGATGTTACATTCTAGGTTTGAGCCCTCTGCATGAAGATTTGAGTGATTTGTGTTCACCAGAGTGAAACCTATTTTTTTTGTGCGTTCAGTTGTGACAGGGAGAAAGTATTTTTCTCCACATTCCTCCACATTGAAGTATTTCAGTATGTGGTTCTAGAGTAATATCTGGGATGGTGATATGTACCTTCAACTCCAATGGTTCATGATTTGGTGGTCCGTAAGCAATCTTTCTTTTGTGACAGTTGATGACAATTAAGTTCTTGTGCTCCGCTTTGAAGAATCTCATGGTTAAAGTGGTTAAAGGTTGTGCGGATGTCTCTAGCAACTACAATGTGCTTTTGGATGTCTCCTGATCATGTTCCTAGTTTTGCATTGGTCTGCGAAGAGAAATTTAAATCGTGATTGAAGACTGCTCCCAGATAACCTAGTGTGAACACCAGTCTTGGCTGACTCGGTTGTTTTCACTAATTGCGGAGATACATTAAAGATTGTAGAAGCATGTCATGGCATGGAAGATTGAGTTGAGTCTTAGCTAAGGCATGGCATGATCTGCTTACAACTTTACATTTTCTCCTTAGCTAATTTGTATTAGGCCCAAACCTATTTTTGTATATGTTTGTATTACCAACCTTGGAGATTGTTCCAATGGTTGATGAATGTAATGTTGACCTTGATGTATATTCCAAGGTTGAGGAATGATAGATATACTTGTAAGGAAGTCGTGAAAAACATGTCCTTGTGTGAAAATGCAAAGATAAGTGAAGAAGTGAAAAGGCAGAGCAGAGAAGAGGAATTTTATCGCACTTCAATGGAACTAAACTTTGGCATGGTGTAGATGCTATCATCTCAGTTCAAACCCTTGGCAGTGAGCCACCCCTTGGCAATGAGCCTCTTTAAACACTGAGCTCTGGGCAATGAGCCCCAAAGGTAGTGAGCCTCTGATTTTTTGGTATTGCTATAACTTATAAATTCGTGTGGACCAACCCCCACTATGGTTTTTCCCTTAACAAGGTTTTCCACATAAAAATCTGGTGTCTCTTGTGCTTGATCTTGCAACTATGTTTAATTTTCTGATTTCATATTTTAGTGGTTTAATTACAATAACAGTGGACAAGTGATTAGTGTTTTAAAGTGCAGAAGTAGTTAAAGTTTTGAGACAACTGATTCACCCCCCCTCTTAGTTGTTTGATGTATTACAACAATTGGTATCAGAGCGAGGTTCCTCAAAAGAAAGCTTGACTGCTTGAGGCAAATCTAGGATGTCGTACAAAAAGGAAAGTCCGTGGTTCGATGGAACGGACTACTCTGTCTGGAAGCTCCACATGAAAACCCATCTCCTCTGCTTGGGTTATAGTGTCTGGAAAATAATCAAAAACAAGTATGAAATACTGGAGAATGGTCCTCAAATTGAAGATGAGATCAAGCAATTTGAATTGAACATAAAATCCAAATATGCCTTGGTAAGCATCTTATCCGACACCGAAGTAACGAAGATCATGGAGCTGGAAACTGCTTATGAAATTTGGCAAAAGCTAAAAAATCTGTATGAAGGAGATGAATCTGTGAGGAGCACCAAGTTGTAGAGTTTGAAGGTGAAATATGGAGGTTTGAAGATGAGAGAAGATGACAACATAACATCTTTTATGCAAAAGGTTGATGAACTTGTAAGTGGCATTAGAAGTGTGGGAGGAAAAATTGAGGATATTGAAGTTGTGAACAAAATTCTAAGATCATTGCCTAAATCATATAGTCATAAGGTGGCTACAATTGAAGAAGTAATGACAGTGTCAAAGGTTACAAAAGATCAGCTGCTTAGGAAGATAACAACCTTTGAAATGAGAGAACTTGGTTATTCACTTCCAAAAACAGAGACCACTTTTAAGGCCAACTCTTCAAAGAAGACCTCCAGACTTGAGAAGTACAAGGTAGAACTGGACTATGAACTTGATGATATTGAAGCCAATTTTGTCAATAGTCTGCCCAGAGGTACCGGTAAGTTCCAAGGCAAATTACCTTTCAAATGTTTTACTTGTGGTAAAGTTGGTCACTATACTTCCAAATGTCCTGAAAGAGTTCCCAAGAGGTTTGCAAATAGACCTAGGATTCCAAATAAATGTTATTATGTTAGAAATATTGATGATGAAAGAGTAACAGATGATGAATCAAATAATGTAGTATTTCCAGAAATGAATGCTTGTTCATTGCTATTAAAGAAGAACCTATGTCTACCAATCCTGCTAGCTGTGTGAAGGAAGAAAAAATATTAGAGGAAAGTGCCTTGGCTGCTCAAGTTGAGAA
This sequence comes from Cunninghamia lanceolata, assembly GCA_027924645.1. NCBI lineage: Eukaryota > Viridiplantae > Streptophyta > Pinopsida > Cupressales > Cupressaceae > Cunninghamia > Cunninghamia lanceolata. Next base: position 1,495,475 of record BSBN01001396.1, on the reverse strand, counting down.
AGACAAAGATGAATGGGTTATTGATAGTGGATGCTCTCATCACATGAATGGTGACAAAAGTAAGTTTGTAAGTTTGGAAAGATATGATGGAGGACTGGTTCGGTTTGGAGATGATATAGCTAGTAAGATCTATGGAAAAGGATCTATTTCTTTTGATGGCAAGCATAATACTAATAATGTCTTATATGTGAAAGGATTAAAGCACAATCTTTTGAGTGTTGGTTAGATGTGTGACAAAGGTTATGATCTGAGATTCAAGGACAATGGATGCAAGATCATGGAAAGCTCCAGAACAATGATTACAACTAGTAAGAAGACCAAAGGTAATATCTATCACTTGAAAGGAACTGATAACTATTGTTTGTTGGCTCAGACTGATGAAAGTCAGTTATGGCATAGAAGGTTTTCTCACATCAATTTTGACAACATTGTGAAGATAAGTTTTGCACAGGCTTTAAGAGATTTGCCTAAGCTTGTGAAGCCTGCTAATTCTATTTGCAAGGAGTGCCAATTTGGGAAACAAAAAAGAACAAGTTTCAAGAGCAAAGATCAGTCTGTTGATGAATTGCTGGAGCTAGTACATACAGATTTGTGTGGACCTACTAGAGTAAGACGTCTATAAGGAGACAGGTATTTTATGTTCCTTATTGATGATTATTCTAGAATGACTTGGGTTACCTTTTTGAGAGAAAAATCATAAGCCCTAGATAAGTTCAAGGCATTCAACGCAATGGTTGAGAATGAGCTAGATTTGAAGATCAAATGTTTGAGATCTGATAGAGGAGGAGAGTTTACATTAAATGAATTCAACTTCTTTTGTGAAGAGTAAGGAATAAAAAGATAGTTATCTACACGTAGAACTCCACAACAAAATGGGGTTGTTGAAAGGAAGAACAAAACAGTTCAAGAGGCTGCTAAAACAATGATGAAGGAGGCTGACCTACCTGAAGTATATTAGAGAGGGGCTATACACACTACTATATACATTCTAAACAGAACTCAAGTCAAAAGTAATAGTACCAAAACCCCCTATGAATTGTGGTATGGAAAAGTTCCTACAGTTAAATACTTCAAAGTTTTTGGTAACAAATATTATATCAAAAGAGATAAAGATCTAGGCAAGTTTGATGCTAGATGTGATGAAAGAATCTTCCTTGGATACTCCACCAAGAGCAAGGCCTACCGATACTATAATAAGAGGCTAAAGATGATCATTAAGAGTGCAAATGTCAAAGTTGATGAAAGCAAGGAAAGGTTGTCAGAATCAAGTGGATATGAATCAGATGAACCAAATATTTTAGTGAGCAAATAAGTGGTGCAAAAAGAAGACATTCCAGATGAAGAAGAACAAGCTCTGAAAATTGTCACCAAGACACCTAGGTATGTAAAACTAAATCATTCTGAAGATCAAATTATAGGAGATAAGAACAAAGGAATTCAAACCAGAAAAAAAGATGCAGAAGAACAAGTAAATTTTTGTTTGATTTCCAAGATTGAACCTAAGACTGTGAATGAATTTTGCAATGATGAGAATTGGATAAAGGTTATGAAAGAAGAACTGATGCAGATAGAGAAGAATCAAACTTGGGATCTTGTTCCTAGACGAGCAGATAAAAATGTAATTGGCACCAAATGGGTCTTCAGGAATAAAATGAATGAGAATGGTGAAGTGATAAGAAACAAACCAAGATTGGTATGCAAAGGATACTCTCAAATTGAAGGAATAGATTTTGAGGAAACATATGCACTTGTGGCGAGGATTGAAGCAATAAGAATGTTTCTAGCATTTGCAGCCTACAAAGATTTCAAAGTATATCAAATGGATGTCAAGTCTGCATTCTTGAATGGAGAATTGGAAGAAGTTTATATTGAACAACTGAAAGGATTCTAGTCATCAAATCAAGGTGACATGGTGGCAGATTGAAAAAAGTATTGTATACACTGAAACAAGCCCCTAGAGCCTGGTATGCAAGGTTGGATAAGTATTTGATACAGTTACGGTTCAGTAAAGGTACTGCTGACAACAATCTCTATTTCAAGATCAATGATGAGAAAATCTTAATTGTTGTAGTCTTTGTTGATGACATTATCTTTGGAGGCAATGAAGGTGTGTGCATGGTTTTTGCTAGGGAAATGCAAAGTGAAATTGAAATGTCCATGTTTGGCGAGATAAATTTATTTTTAGGTCTGCAAATTAATCAATCAGATAAAGGTATCTTCATTTCTCAGTCTAAGTATGTGAAAGAGTTGTTAAAGAAGTTTGGGATGGAAGAATCTAAATCGGTAAGCACTCCCATGGTAACTAGTTGTAAATTGAGCAAAAATGATGATTCACCTAAGGCACACCGGAAAAGGTACATATCTATGATTGGAGGATTACTTTATCTGACCCAAACCAGACCTAACTTAATGCATTCAATTTGTCTTGTGGCAAGATTTCAAGAACCTAAAGAGTCACATGTGATGGCAGTCAAGAGAATACTGAGATATTTGAAAGGCACAACAAATTATGGTTTGTGGTATCCAAAAGACAAGGATTTCACTCTCAGTGCATACATTGATGCTGATTGGGCCGGAGATGTGGATGACAAGAAAAGTACAAGTGGCGGTGCATTCTTCTTGGGAAAAAGATTGGTTTCATGGCTAAGCAAGAAACAAGATTCAATATCTTTGTCTACTGCAGAAGTAGAATACATTGCAGCAGCATGCAGTTGCACTCAAGTATTATGGATGAAGCAAACATTGAAGGACATCAAAGTAGTGTGAAGATTCAATTGCAATCTTCTATGATAATACAAGTGACATAAACATATCAAAGAATCCAGTGATGCACTCAAGAACAAAGCACATATCTATACGATATCACTTTCTGAGAGAAAAGATGACAGAAAATAAAGTCAAGTTGGAGTATGTATCTACAAAAGATCATATTGCAGATATTTTCACTAAACCTCTGCCCAAGGATACTTTTGAGTATCTCAGAGAAAAGTTAGGGGTCATCACCCCTTCTACTCTGAACTAAGATGCACAGGAGTGCATCAGTCCGGTGGTACCTACAAACCACTTCTTGAACCGGACTAATGTCTTAAGGGCTACTTCTCAGGGGGAGTAGTCAGTCACTGGTAGAGAAAGTTCAAAAGAAAGATTGGTTCAGTCAGAGAAATAGAATGCAAGTATGTGCCCTTTGCCATTGATGTCAAAGGGGGAGAGAAATCATGTGAAAAACTTAGGGGGAGAAAGAGTACAGATGTGTAAAAAGAAAGGAGGAGAATCTTGTCTTGATGGTTGTTACAGTTTTTCACATCATATGTTGCCATCAATGACAAAGGGGGAGATTGTTGCAAGTATGTGCCTAATCGGTGTCGTCATTGATGTCAACATATCTTTGTTGTCATTGGTGTCAACTATATTCTTATTCTATTGATTGATTAGATGCTTTATATGTTGAGGATACTAAGAAAATTAGCCCCTCGGGTAGAAACAGTAAGTTACAGTAAAAATAGTGTGTTGCATATGAAAGAACAACTCAAAAGATTGCTTCACATTTCTTGTATGATGAACATCTTGGTCTATGAATTTGAATTTATTTAGAGGCATGTCTAAAGATACTACATTATGGGTTTGAGCCCTCTGCATGAAGATTTGAGTGAGTTGTGTTCACCAGAGTGAAACCTACTTTTTCTGTGAGTTCAGTTGTGACAGGGAGAAAGTATTTTGCTCCGCATTCCTCCACATTGAAGTATTTCAATATGCGGTTCTAGAGTAATATCTGGGATGGTGATATGTACCTTCAACTCCAATGGTTCATGATTTGGCGGTTCGTAAGTGATCGTTCTTTTGTGACAGTTGATGATAGTTAAGTTCTTGTGCTATACTTTGAAGAATCTTATGGTTAAAGTGGTTAGAGGTTGTGCGGATGTTTCTGGCAACTACAATGTGCTTTTGGATGTCTCCTGATCGTGTTCCTAGCTTTACATTGGTCCGCGGAGAGAAATTTGAATCGTGATTGAAGACTGTTCCCAGATAACCTAGTGTGAACACTAGTCTTGGCCGACTTGGTTGTTTCAACTAATTGTGGAGATACATTAAAGATTGTATGATGCAGGAGCATCCAGTGGTGTAAGGGCAATCTTGCATCACCCAAAAAAAAATGTGTTTCAAAATTGTTGATGTTCTACCCATTTCTTCTCAAAATCTATGGTTCTGGTCCCATAATCGCCTGAATAATAATGTAGAACTTCCAGTTTTCCCAAACTGCTAAAAATAGTAAACTATTATTTTTAGAAAGCTTGCATTTGGGCACGGAATGAAGTCAAAATTTACAGGAAGTTACATAATGAAAATATAAGACCTTTGGCGAAGGAATCACATGAAAATCATTTGCGAGCTGAAAGATATTAAAGTTTCTGTTTCCCGAAAAATGTCTGAAAATTATTCAAACTCAGGTTTGAGGCACTAAACGGCCCCATACAGGCCTAAAAATGGTCAGAACCGGTAGAGCTAGTTCTTAACACGTAGAGCACTCCGCGAGCTTTCTGATGCATAAAACGGTTCGTCAATCGGAGTCCCGGATCAAAAGTTATAGCTCTCGGAAGTTGACCTATTTTTAGAGGGAGATGCAAAATTCGAAATTAGGTTGTTGGCCGCCAAAAAGGCTATTAATAACCATTTTTGGGAACCCTGGGCAGTAGGAGAGTTAAGGGGGGCTAGTGTAGAGTCCAGAATAGGGTGGAAATAAAAACCCTAGCGGATTTGGGGTTACAGACGGCTGAAGATTCTAGAGTCTTAAAGTTGGGGAAAACTATAATGTGTTACAGCCAGTAGAGGATTCATCCTCTGATTGTAATTAAGCTTCTGTAATGTAATGAGTTGCCTAGTTCAATAAAAGAAAGTTCTATTTGTTGTGCTTAATATTTGTTATTGTGTGTTTGTGATTTACCCCCTTTATCAAGTGGTATCAGAGCGAGGGTTCCTGAGTGTGTAGACAGATCGCTGACCGTGAGGCAGTTTGCACCAGGACCTGAGGTTGTGGGTTTGCTGTAGAGACCAAGATGCCTCCACGAAGAAATCATGTTGGGAGGAATGCTTTGACGGAAGAGGGTTTTAGAGCCCTACAAAGGAAAATCGATGCATTGCAAGAGGAGCTGCGAAGAGGGTTTGATCTGAGAACAAGAGAAGAAAGCGAAGCTGAAGCCGAAGAGGAGCTATCTGAGGAAGAACAAGAAGCTGTAGGAGATCCTGCAGAGGTTAGGTTGTTGAGGGCCATTTCGAAGATTGGAAAGAGGCCCAGAATCGAAGTTTCTACATATTCTGGGGATTTGAATCCAGAACAGCTCATTGATTGGATCAATGACATGGAGGAGTATTTTGAGTATGAAGATGTGGAGGACCCAGATTGGGTCAAGTTTGCAAAAACAAAGTTGAAGGGCCATGCCAGTATTTGGTGGAAGGAGGTCCAATTAGAGAGGAACAGAAGAGGAAAAGGAAAGATCACCAGATGGGATTAGATGGTGGAGAAACTGAAGAAGCAGTTCATTCCTATGGACTATGAGATGGAGTTGTTGAAGAAGCTGCAAGGACTAAAGCAAGGTAACAAGTTTGTTAAGGAGTATACAGAAGAGTTTTATAAGATTACTATCAGGACAGGCCATGCAAAGCCCAACAAGGAAAAGGTAGCCCGTTACATTAATGGGTTGAGGCCGAGTATTCAGGAGGAGCTGAGCCTGGTCAGAATGACCACCATAGAAGATGCATACCAGTTTTCTTTGAAGGTGGAAGAGAAGCTGAATAAAAGATTTGATAGCAAGCAAAGGGGAAGAGGTCAAGGTGGAAGGACTAGTGGAAGACCCTATGGGGGCCGAAATGAAGATGCAAAGAAAAGTGAAGAAGCTGGCACCAGTCGAAATCAAAGAGGAGATAACACCTACCGTCCTCGTGACTAGAACAATGGTGAGCAAAGAGGAAGAGGAAGAGGTAGACCTGGGCAAGGACCTAGAAGAGGAGGTTTTAGAGGAACCTGTTTCCAAAGTGGAGAAGAAGGGCATCGAGCATATGAGTGTCTGCAACATCAAGGAAGGATGAATAGGAGACCTGAAGGTAATGCACGAGTTGCACATGTAGATGAAGATGCACAGTCTGAGCATTCTGAAGATGCTGAAAGGGGAGAAACCCTAGTTGTTAGAAGAACCTTTCTGAATGAGGAGAAAAAACCAAATTAGGGAAGAGTTTATTCCGCACAAGGTGCAAATGTGAAGGTAAGTGTTGTGATATTATTATTGATAGTGGAAGCACTGATAATCTAGTTTCAGAAGAGATGGTTGACAAGTTGAAGTTGACAAGAAGAAGGCATCCGCACCCATATCAGATTGCATGGTTGCAGAAAGACCATAGAGCTTTGGTCAATGAGCAGTGTTTAGTGAAGTTCAAGATTGGGGACTACCATGATGAGGTACTGTGTGATATTATACCGATGGAGGCATGTCATATGCTATTGGGAAGGCCATGGCAGTATGATAGGAGTGCTATCCATGATGGTTGTGCAAACACATATTCCCTAACAAAAGATGGAGTTCGTCATAAATTGAAGCCCTTAAAGGAGGTGGAAGAAAAGGTATGTAGTACTGCTAGAATTTGCTTGGTAGATGGTAGGAAATTTTTGGAGGGTATGAAGCATGAGTGTCATTACTTTGCATTGATTCCTAAGATTAGTCAAGAGAACTGTGAAGATGTACCAGCAGAAGTTTCAGATATGTTGGAAGAGTTCCAGGACATTATCTCTGATAATGTACCAGAAGGTTTACCACCAGTAAGGAAGATAAGTCATCAAATGGATTTGATACCAGGAGCTAGTTTGTCAAACAAGGCAGCCCATAGAATGACCCCTGCAGAGAATGAAGAGCTGAACAGACAAATTCAGGAGTTGTTGAGGAAGGGACTGATAAGGGAGAGCCTAAGCCCATGTGTGGTACCTGCAGTACTAGCACCAAAGAAGGATGGAGAATGGAGGATGTGTATAGACTCTCGAGCCATCAATAAGATAACGATCAAGTATAGATTTCCATTGCCAAGAATGGATGACATCATGGATTGTTTGAGTGGAGCCAAGTACTTCACAAAAATTGACCTGAAGAGTGGGTATCACCAAATCCGTATCAAAGAAGGGGATGAATGGAAGACAGCCTTCAAGACAAAGGAAGGTTTGTATGAGTGGTTAGTCATGCCATTTGGGCTAACCAATGCACCGAGCACATTCATGTGGCTCATGAACGAGGTACTGAAGGAATTTTTGGGAAGTTTTGTTATTGTTTATTTGGATGATATTTTAATTTTTAGTAAGACTTGGGATGAGCATCTAATGCATATCAGAAGAGTTCTAGAGAAGCTGAGGGAGGAGAAGTTGTTGATTAATCTGAAGAAATGTAGTTTTGCAAAGAAGGAGTTGGTGTACCTGGGATTTGTTGTCTCAGAAGAAGGTCTTAAGATGGACCCAGAAAAAGTAAGGGCTATCATTGAATGGCCTACGCCAAGGAGTGTCACAGAGGTAAGATATTTTTATGGTTTGGCAAGTTTTTATAGAAAGTTTATCAAGAGTTTCAGTAGCATTTGTGCACCCCTAACTGAGACAATGAGAGGGGATAGAAAAGAGTTTAGGTGGACTAAAGGAGCAGACAAGAGCTTTGATACATTGAAATAGAAAGTGGTTGAACAACCTATTTTGGCACTTCCAGATTTTAATAAGGTATTTCAGGTAGATTGTGATGCTAGTGGTAGTGGTATAGGAGCTGTTTTGAGCCAAGAAGGTAAGCCCATTGCCTATTTTAGTGAGAAGCTTAATGATGCCAAGAAAAAGTATTCTATTTATGATCAGGAGTTTTATGCAATAGTTCAGGCTTTGAAGAAATGGAGACATTATTTGTTGCCAAAGGAGTTTGTTTTATATATTGATCATCAGGCTTTACAGTATCTTAATAGTCAAGGAAAGTTAAATCAAAGGCACTTAAAATAGGTTGAGTTTTTGCAGAGCTATACTTTTGTTTTGAAGCACAGGAGTGGGAAGTCCAACAGAGTTGCAGATGCCTTGAGCAGAAGACAAAATTTGTTGACAGAAATGAAGATAGAGGTTGTTGGGTTCGATGAGCTCAAAAGTTTGTATCCTAAAGATCCAGATTTTGCAAAGGCTTGGAAAGCTTGTCTGGAGCCTGTTACTTTAGATAGGACAAGATGGTTGGATTTCATAATCCAAGATGGCATGTTGTTTAGAGGAAACCAGTTGTGCATTCCGAGGAGTTCCATGAGAGAGAACCTGATTAAAGAGAAGCATAGTGGAGGATTTGTTGAACACTTTGGTCGAGATAAGACCATTTCAATTGTTGGTGAAAATTATTATTGGCCACAGTTGCAGCAGGATGTGAGGAAGTTTGTGCAAAGTTGCAGAGTATGTCAGATGGCAAAAGGAACAAGTCAGAATACAGGGTTGTATCAACCATTACCAATACCAGAGAAGCCCTGGGATGATATCAGTATGGATTTTGTTCTTGGTTTACCAAGGACACAGAGAGGACATGATTCTATTTTTGTGGTGGTGGACAAATTCTTAAAAATGGCACATTTTATTCCTTGTAAGAAGACTAATGATGATGTTCATATTGCAGAGTTATTTTTCAGGGAAGTGGTGAGACTACATGGTCTACCAAAAAGCATAGTTTCAGAACAAGATACCAAGTTTGTTGGTTATTTCTGGAGGACATTGTGGAAGAAGTTGAAGACAGACTTGAAATTCAGTTCTGCACACCATCCACAGACTGATGGACAAACTGAAGTGGTGAATAGGAGTTTAGGTAACCTACTACGATGCTTGGTAGGAGATAAGCCCAAGATATGGGATTTGATTTTACCACAGGCAGAATTTGCTTACAACAATTCTGTCAATAGGAGTACTGGTAAATCACCATTCCAAATTGTATATGGCAATAGTCTAAGAAATGCTTCAGAGTTAAGGAATCTGGATAAGGGAGAAAAGACAAGTGCCGAGGCTGAAGACTTTGTAGAACATTTGAAGAATTTGCATGAAGAGGTGAGAAAGCACATTAATAAGATGACTACTCAGTACAAGGCTAAGGCAGATCAAAAGAGGAGGTATAAGGAGTTCCAGGTGGGAGATGAAGTCATGGTTCACTTGAGAAAAGAAAGGTTCCCTGTTGGAATATACCATAAATTGAAAATAAAGAAATTTGGACCATGCAGAATCCTGAAGAAGCATGATTCCAGAAATGCATATGAGGTAGAGCTGCCGAGTGGGATCAACATTTCCCCTGTTTTCAACATCGCTGATTTAACAGAATATCATGAAGGTGGAACAGAGGATGGACCAACAGAAGTGCAATGGAGTATTCCGGCATCTACTTCAATAGAGGAGATAGAAGAGATCTTGGATAGCCGTGTGCAAAGGAGTACTCAAAACAAGAATATGACGAATATCTAATGAAATGGAAAGGAAGGCCTATTCAAGATTCTTCTTGGTTGTCTAAGGTAGAGGTTGACCATTTGGGTTTTCCTCACACAAACACCTGAGACGTGACAAGGTCACTTCTCAAATTACCCTGAGTGTCTAATGCAGGAGCATCCAGTGGTGTAAGGGCAATCTTGCATCACCCAAAAAAAAATGTGTTTCAAAATTGTTGATGTTCTACCCATTTCTTCTCAAAATTTGTGGTTCTAGTCCCATAATCGCCTGAATAATAATGTAGAACTTTCAGTTTTTCCAAACTGCTAAAAATAGTAAACTGCTATTTTTAGAAAGTTTGCATTTGGGCACGGAATGAAGTCAAAATTTATAGGAAGTTACATAACGGAAATATAAGACCTTTGGCGAAGGAATCACACGAAGATCATTTGCGAGCTAAAAGATATTGAAGTTTCTATTTCTCGAAAAATGCCTGAAAATTATTCAAACTTAGGTTTGAGGCACTAAATAGCCCCGTACGGGCCCGAAAATGGCCGGAACAGGCAGAGCTAGTTCTTAGCACGTAGAGCACTCTGCGAGCTTTCCGACGCATAAAACAGTTCGTCAATCGGAGTCTCAGATCAAAAGTTATGGCTCCCGAAAGTTGACCTATTTTTGGAGGGAGATGCAAAGTTCAAAATTAGGTTGTTGGCTGCCAAAAAGGCTATTAATAACCATTTTTGGGAACCCTGGGTGGTAGGAGAGTTAAGGGGGGCCAGTGTAGAGTCTAGAATAGGGGGGAAATAGAAACCCTAGTGGATTTGGGGTTACAGAAGGCTGAAGATTCTAGAGTCTTAAGGTTGGGGAAAACTATAATGTGTTACAGCCAGTAGAGGATTCATCCTCTGATTGTAATTGAGCTTCTGTAATGTAATGAGTTGCCCAGTTCAATAAAAGAAAGTTCTATTTTCTGTGCTTAATATTTGTTATTGTGTGTTTGTGATTTACCCCCTTCATCATTATAGAAGTGTGTCGTGGCATGGAAAATTGAGTTGAGTCTCATCTAAGGCATGGCGTGATCCGCATACAACTTTACATCTTCTCCTTAGCTAATTTGTATTAGGTCGAGACCTATTTTTGTATATGTTTGTACTACCAACCTTGGAGATTGTTCCAATGGTTGATGAATGTAATGCCAACCTTGATGTACATTCCAAGATTGAGGAATGATATATATACTTGTAATGAAGTCATGAAAAACATGTCCTTGTGTGAAAATGTGAAGATAAGTGAAGAAGTGAAAAGGCAGAGCAGAGCATAGGAATTGTATTGCGCTTCAATGGAACTGAACTTTAGCATGGTGTACATGCTATCATCTCAATTCAAACCCTTGGTAATGAGCCTCTTTGAGCAATGAGCTCTAGGCAGTGAGCCTCTAATTTTTGGTATTGCTATAACTTATAAATTCTTGTGGGCTAACCCCCAACGTGGTTTTTCCCTTAACAGGGTTTTCCACATAAAAATATGGTGTCTCTTGTGCCTAATCTTGCAACTGTGTTTAAGTTTCTAATTTCATGCTTTAATGGTTTAATTACAATAATAGTGGACAAGTGATTAGTGTTTTAAAGTGCAGAAGTAGTTAAAGTTTTGAGACAACTGATTCACCCCCCCTCTCAGTTGTCTGGTGTATTACAACGTCTTGATCAGAGATGGGAGTAACTTGGATAGTTTGATTTTGATCATAGATAGAATGAATTGGGATGCTTTGATCTTGATTTAAATGGGTGAGGAGTTGAGAAGTGTCCTTGTTCTCACATGGATCAAGGGAGTTAACAGGTCCTTCCTTGTAGTCTTGTGTATGCATGCATGCAATTAAATTGTGCATGATTTAAAATATGAAAATAATTAATTACTTAACTAATTGTCTCTTTTAGTCAACTAGATTTGATTAATTAGTTAACTAGGTTGATTGATAAGTTAACTCTTTTAATTGATTAGTTAACTAAATTTACTAAATAGTTAACTAATTGATTGAGAGTCAACTAAATTGATTAACTCAGTTAGGTGATTTTGACTAATGAGTGAAAAGTGGTATTGGATAGTGCATAATTATTTATTTATTTTAAATAATTATGTGTGCATGGATAAATTATGAAACTAATTAATTAATTAAACGTGGAATGAGAGGAAATTAGAGAACTAAATTTGATTCATGAGAATGAGGATAATGTTGGAATTAAATAAAATATTGAATTTATTTATTTGAAATAAATTTTTAGAATTTAGATTGATTAATTAAATAAATTGTGTTAATTTATTTAATTAATACCTAGAAGAAATGTTAGTTAATTAATTAAATAATTAAAAATCATTTAATTAATGTGGATAGAGGAAATGAAATTGTAGACACTTGAAAATGTCTTGACCCCGCAAGCCACTTTCCTACATCTTTGCATTACTAATTATCCCTTTCACCAAATTAATTTAAAAACAAAAATTCAATTTATTTAATTAATTAACTCTAACCCATCAATCCATAACCATTCATCCCAATTATTCACTTGTGATAAATTGATTTACTTATTTTATTATTATACCTTAGAACAACATTCACAATTAATTAAATAAATATCCTAATATTTATTAGATTAATTTCCCTCACCCCTTAACCTAGATTAATTAAATAAAATATATTTATTTAATTAATCTCTCCTAGCCTATGACCTAAACCTAGCCTAACTAAATAAATAACATTATTTAATTAGCTACTACACCCTACCTAGCCCCTAGGCCCAAATTAATTAAGTTTGAACCCTTAATTAATTAATCCTGACCACTAATTAACCCCCTCACGAATTTCCAACAACCATATTAATTAAGTTAATCACTTAATTAATTAGGCTAAACTATCATTAACTCATCTCCCCATACCCCTTTGAATAAAAAGAAATTTTTTATTCAAAAGGCTCACACATGTGTCTCCACCTCACCTTTCATCTTCCATGCAAGAGCTCTTTTTAATGAAAATAGCTCACACGTCTTTGTCAAAAGCATACATGTGTCACATGTCATCCCACTCACCCATAAAACATAATTTTTTATTTCACATTCTCCCACATAAATGAACTTTTTATTCACTCACAAGTCTTAATCCTCATTAATGCAAAGTCTTCCCGAGGTGAATTTAGAATTCCAAAATAATAAGAACCCTCCATTTTTGTTGATCAAAATCTAGCCCTCCATCTCATCATGCCATCTCCACCATTTCGAATCTTCACCCTTGATCTCAAATCCCCTCCAAAATGCCTATAAATACAAGCTCAATCCAAGTCATTTTCATCTCACCTCATTTGCATCCATATTATGCTAAAATTTCCATCCATTTTCTAGCCAAAATCCTTGCTAAATCCATGTTGTATTGATTATTATTGAGCAATCTACATACTATTATACTTTAAACCTAGGAGTTGACTTGGGTGCATCAATCTCCTCCACCTTATCAAGGAGAAAGGAGAATGTGAAGACTTGAAGGTATAAGCATCTCTTTTGTGTTTCTTTTTATGTTATTTTGTCTTTGCATCTTTCCTTCATCTTCATTTGGCATGCCCGATGGAACCCCTATCCCTGTAGCTAACTTTTTTGTGAGCTTTTGTGAATTTTCTTGTTTTGTAGGTCAATTTAGTACCTCCGATAGCCATTTCAACTCATACGATCTCTATTTCAGTGCATTCTGCATCTCTGTCGATGCTTGCAGTTCAACTAACCTTTAATTGTTTGTTTAACAGTGTTTCTTGTAGGTTAGCACTTCTAGTTTGTTGTTTAGCACCTCTAGGCTCTCTGTCAGTGCCAAAGGACTCTCGATTATTGTCGTCAGTATCTGGTTTAGCACTTTTTGTTTATTTGTCAGCGCCTAGGACTACTAGTTTAGTGCCTCCTATTTCTGTTTCAATGCATTTTGTCACGGTAGAGAAATTTTTCTTTGTTTTAAATCTTTGCTAATGTTTGTTGGTGCCTAACTCATGTTTGCAGGGTTTGTTAGTTCTTGAGTGTAGGTCTAATTAGCCTTAAGCTTTCCTTGATAAATCACTTAAATTATCTTATATTTGGAAAGAACACTAAGGGCTAGTTTAACCTCGCATTTTTATGTCATTAATGGTCATTTTAGATTTAAAACTGTACTTTAATCCTACTGAGTTGATCTTATATGTTGTTTGAAACCTTTCTTGATCATTTTTCTATCAGAATAACCTTGTTTTGTGCAGGTTCATCCTTTCTATCGTATCAGTGCAATTAGTCCTCGTATCAATGCATTCAGCCTTTGGCACGTAGGTATACCTTTTTTAAACTGTACAGTATAGTAGCACAATAGGTCTCTATCGTAACGCATTTAGTTTTTGTTTTAGCACATTTTATGTTTGTTTTAGCGCATTCAGTTTATGTCTTAGCACTATCTATTTTTGTATCAGTGCACTTTGTTTTTGTATCAGTACCATAAGTTCTTGTTTTAGTGCATTATATGTTTATGTCAGTGCATTTTGTCTTTCTTTTAGCACTTTCTATCTGATAGGTTTTATTGCAGGTTTTTGGGCACTAACACATTGCAGGTATCAAATGTTTGTCCAAGAATATTTATCAAACTACTGACTCTTTTTGTACAACCCTACGGTCAAATATTTTGTTTTATCACTAGCATTAGTCGCACATTGAGTTAAAGTAGGGGTGAATTTACTTTTTTTGCCATGTTTGTGTTTGTTGTTGGACGTATGCTCTCCCCTCGCACCTTAGGATGATCTTGGGGATCAAAAGTCCATTTTCAAACTTCTTTGTTTATTTGTATTCCGAAGGGGTCACTTTTTCACGTATGTTCTCCCCTTATGCTTTGTACGATCTTGAACGATCAAAAGTCAAAAGTGGTTTCTTCTTAGGGGGTCTTCTTGGGGATTTCATCACCCCAAGAGACAACCTCAACCACGTGTTTCGGCATGGGATATAAACGTTGTGAGAATCAAAATACTCACTTCAAAGGAAGGACCCTCTCCCCCCTTGCAAAAACCCCAAGACCCTCAGTCTACCGAGACTTGTGTTGGTTGGCACTTGGGTGGATAGGGACACCCTCATTCACGGACTTGTCCCCCATACCTTTCATATATTGGGACACCCCCTAGAATCTTGTAAAGCCTAGATAAGACCTTTAGTCGTCATATCCTTCGGTGAATCGCTGCCACATGGAGGAGAAGAGCTCATGCTATTACCTTTATTGTTAGAGAGAATACACTTTGGGCAAGACTTTGTCTCCAAAGTAAGGGGTGTAAGGTGGTCCAAGACCTTGCATTCCCTACCTATCCTACTAATGATAAATGGTATCAAGGGGATGGAAATCACCATTATCTAATAGTGGGGGTTGAAGTCACACCTGAGTGAGTCCATGGGATATGACACTCCTACTTGAATAGTTTTGGGGATGTTCATGTGAATGGTGTGTCTTCTGTGTCAAAACCCATAAAAGCCAAAAACTAATTTCATACCTTGAAGTCATCCATTGTTTTTTCATTACTCGTATGATCTCTTGTGAAGAGTTGAAACCAAGAAAAATCCAAATTTCCACTCAAATCAAGCAATTTTCACACTTTAGATGACCTTTTAGCACCTCCAGCTCATTGTTTAGTACCTACTGTCAGTTTGTCGGCACCAGAAGTCAAACTGTCAGCACCTTCAGTCATTCTGTTAGCGCTTCAGTCATTCTATCAACGCCTTCAATTAGTATCTTAAAGCCTCCGGTTGATCTGTCAACACTTTCGGCACTTCTGTCAGCACTTTCGGCACTTATGTCAGCGCCTCTGGTTCTCGTGACCTACCAACATTTATTGACTAAAATTTGGTCACCTAGGCAAAAATCTGACCATCCTTGGCACGTGGCAATCCTTGAAAAATATTCAAAAATCATCCATCCTCCACTTAGTCCATCCTTTGTCAAAATTCAATCATTTCACATCCCCCATTGGACCTTAGACACATCTTGATTTTTGTTTTGGACCTTTATCCTCACTTCATCCTTTTCACCAATATCAACATCATCCAAACTTTCATCAAACCCTCTCCAAATTAAAATCCCAACATCATCCAAGACCATAGTCAAAATCCAATCCAAATCAAGATCATCCCAACCTTAATCAAATTATCCAAATCCTATCCAAACCAAATCAAATCAACATTCAAATCAAATTTTGTGCAAGATCAAATCTAGATGACATCCCTCATCCTCTAATTTATAAGGAGCTTAAGCATTTGTATACCTTAGGTTCTCTTATAAATTATCCCTATCTACCTTAGATAAATTATCTTAGGAGCTTAGACTACTCCTAAGTTAGTAAACTCTAAGGACCATATTTTTTTTGGTGTCTTGTCTACCCCAAGTAGAATAATCCTCATCCTCTTTTTTCTTAAGTGTCTTAGTCTACCTTAAGTAAGGAGAGGAAAATCCTTTTAAACTAACGAGGTCACCCAATGAGAACTTAGAAGCTTACAAGGATCCACTTCCCAACCATAACAAAGGAAAAGCTACCACTTCTAATCAAGCATATCATGACGTTCCCCTTCTTTTGAATTCATTGTGGGTCGCATAGAAGAATGTACTAATCGTGTGGCCACTATCACCATATGAGCTAAAACCCCCAGTTGTGTCATCACCACTCGTCACAGCTGCATATCCATTCAAGGAGCCTCGGCTAATGACCAAGCTACCACCTCTACACCCACAAACCTCCCACCCACCAACAAATATAATCTCCTCGAACACCTTGGTAAAACCCCCACCCAAATTTCCATTCTTGAATTGCTTCACATATCACCCCTCCACAAAGAGGTCCTTGACAAAGCTTTGATGGAAACTCACGTTCCTAATGACCTGAATGTGAACCAATTTCAAGCCATGGTGGGACACCTTTCCTCGCCACACCATCTAAAATTCTCTGAACAAGATCTTACCACTTCCAATGTATCTCACAATGAAGCCTTGCATATTGAAGTTCATATCCACAAACATACCATCAAACGAGTCTTAATAGATGGTGGCTCTGGCCTAAATCTTTGCACTCTCAAATTAATAAAACACTTTGGATATTCTAATGTGGTTGTGGACTCAAGTGAAAGTATAATATCAAAGGCTGTGATTCCAAAGAGTGACAATCTGAAGGGACTGTCAAACTTCCAATCCAAGTTGGACAAAAGATATTTGAGACAAAATGCCAAGTACTCAATCTTGATCTCCCCTATAACATCCTCCTTGGCTGCCCATGGATCCACGCCATGCAGGCCATCCCATCCACTTTCCACCAATGCCTTAAATTCCCCTACAATGGGACCAAGGTTACCATATATGTCGATCCTCATCCTTTCTAATACTACAGTTTTTTGGAAGGACATGATAAAACCTTTTCCCTATATAATAACACCATTAAACCATCCACCTCCAACAATAATCTAAAACCCTCCACTAATTATATTGATCCATCCAATATCGCATCCACCTATCAACCCTCACCACCACCTAAGATCAAGATCAAGGTCAGTGATATGGGATGCAGACAATACAACCTACATGTAGCATTTTGTGTAGGACAACTTCCAGCATCTCCCAAAGCATTTACCAAACCTAATTCACAAGAAATCTCTACGGTTGTCATCAAATGCAAGCCATCTCCAATCTTCGAGTGCAAACACATAATGGAACAAGATATCCTAGAAGATGTGTCATCTTGGTTATATAGAGATGAAGATGAAGAACAAAAAGCTCCTATCATACCTACTAAGAAATATGGGAAGGGTCTCGATATTGTCAAGAATATGGGCTACAAAGAACAAGGAGGTATGGATCTTCATGAACAAGGAATTCTTGAGCCAATCCTAGCTACTAAGAACCCTTATCATCAAGGTTTAGGGTACGAAAAACAAGCGCCTACCTCTACAGAACTAGAGTATATCCTAATTGAGGTTGCTAAAGACTTTCCTGCAATTGAGAACATTAACGAAGATGACCAACAAGAATCTTTCGAGGATTTCACCAAGCTATTCGAATCCTCCATTTTCACCATCTATAGCCTTTCCACTATACCATCACCATCTAAAGACCTTCCACTCGTTTACCCCCCACTTATTGATTGGGACCCATAAGGACCTCCAGTCGTAGATGTTGCTCAAAATGAAGCTATTGCCAAATTGATGGGGGTTAGAAAACAATTACCCCTCAGAGATCATAAAGCTAGATGTCATAGAACTCAACACATTCACTTACTTCAAGGAGACCGCGTCTCTTAGTGACAAAAAATATAAAAATAAAAAACACATCCCCTAGTGAAAAACACAATGTGGCACTTTTGGATGATACAAAAGTAAAAATAAAAGATGTATCTCTTGGTGAAAACCTCCTAGAGGCACCAAAAGATGAGAGAATGGACCTCCCCGAAGTACCAACACTCTACCAAGAAAGATCACCTATCCTTGTGGAAGAATCTCAAGAGATGAACCTTGGCATAGAAGAATCACCGAAGATCACTTTTCAAGCAACCTCCCTCACACCAATAGAACAAGAGGCCTTTTTGGCATTCTTCAAAGAATGAAGGAATAACTTTGCATGGACATATGCCGACATGCCTCGGTTAGATCCAACATTAGTGGTCCATCATCTTGCAATGCATCCTGATGCAAAGCCAGTCAAACAAAAGTTGAGAAAAATGAATCCCCAAGTTGCATTGCTCATCAAAGCTGAGCTCAAAAAGCTCTTAGATGTTAGATTTATCTGACCTATTGATTATCCTAAAGGGGTATCAAATATCGTCCCTGTAGCTAAAGTCACTGGGGGCATCTAAGTATGTACGGATTTCAGAGACCTCAACAAAACATGTCTTAAAGATGACTTCCCTTTACTAAACATCGACATCATAGTTGATTTACCAGCTAGGCATGAAATGTTGTCACTCATGGATAGGTTTTCAGGGTATAATCAATTTAGGATAGCTGAAGAGGATCGGCATAAAACAACATTCATTTGTCCATGGAGAACCTACTACTAGGTTGTCATGCCTTTTGGCCTCAAAAATGCAGGAGCAACCTACCAAAGGGCCATGACTTTTATATTCCATGATTTATTTCACAGCATCATGGAAGACTATGTGGATGATCTTGTAAGAGTCAATGTGACTCAGCAAGCCAGGATCCATGCAATCAAGACAACCTTCCACACAAAGATAATAGAGAAGATGCTAAAACAATAGAGCAATATTCTATATAACTGTCATGAAATACAATGAGTGAGCCTTGTTTATAAAGGCAAAGATGACAACCAAGGAGTGGTAGTCATGTGACAAGTGTCACATTCCTATCACATGTGACAACTAGAGGATAGGATGCCAACTAGAGCACATATGTAGGATAAGACAATCCACTACAACTATCAGCAACTAGAAACATCTAGAAGATTCACTAAGTCAACTTAACATGTGAATTATGTGTGAATATTATTTAACTAATAAATAGTTAAATAATATGAATTATCCACACAAGGGGAAATTAACCAAACTAGTTAGGAAAAACCCCTATTCACACCAACACCCCCCTTAAGTGCAACTTAGGGAGTAGTTAACTAAAACAAAGATACAATGATGGATCCTGGCAACTAGGCCATGTTAGGTACCCATGTACAACAAATCTCAAGTGGAGAAAAGGAGAAAACGTCATGGGAGAAAACTCCTCTCCAAAGGTGAGAATGCAAAAAAAAAATGGAATGAAGATGTGATGAAAGGAGGACTCAAGACCCCCTAGAACTACATCCAACACATATGTACAATCAAGTACCCCCCACAGGAGAGCAAGTGTGAGACTATAGGTCCACCCACAATGAAGTTGCTCTTGTGCTGATGGTGAATGCCTGAAGAAGAATGCTGAAGAGAATCCAAATCCTGCAAACAACATTCTTCCCCTTAGGAAGAAACAGGTCCAAAGGCTGATGTCAAAGAAACTCCATCTCAAGGTATGAGGGAAAAAGCTTCATGATGAATGATGTCTCTGAAAACTGCTCAAGTTTCCACATGTCACAACCAAAAGATGTCACATAATTAGGTGTTGCATGCCCAATCAAATAATGTGACAAGCCAAGACAAGATGAAAACTCAAGATCATCAATCTCCAAAGACAAAGAATCCTCCAAATGATGCTCAAGATACTCCAACTCAATGCCAAACTGTGACAAGTGAAGAGGAGAAGAAGGTGTCTGCTCATCTGAAGTAGAAGAATCAACTCCTTCAAAGAGGTGATGAATGTCATCATTGATGTCCTCCAAGTCATTAAGATAGGACTCACAAAACAAGTCTGAAATACCTGTCAAGTACTCATCCCATAAACCTGTATCTAGAAGACAAAGAATATCCTTCTCAACTGAAGTGGATGAAGCTATGCTAATGCCAATCTCTAAAGAAGCAGGAGGAGGAAGATCAAAACTAGTCTCAAGAACCAAAATAGATGCAAGAAGACCAAGGTTCAAGTGACCAAACTTCTCCTCACAAACATGATTCACACATGATGCATGAGTGTGAATATCAATCAGTGGATCTACATCATCATCAGAAACAAAATGGGAGAATGTATACAAGCAAGATGCATGATCAGCCATCCCAACTGCAATGATTTCTCTGCTCTCCAAGTCCCGTATGATAACAGAATCAAGAGTGAACTCAACTATCTTCCCTACACCTCAATGAGTAATTTGGTAGATGGAAAGGAGATTGGTTGTCAAGGAAGGTACACACAACACATTGTTGAATGTACTCTCACCAACATCAATAGTTCTTTTTCAGTTGCATGCATGTATGTATTGTTGCCCATCAAAATAGGTGGTGAAGTACATGACCGAAATGAAGAGAACATCCCTTGTGAAGATGCCATATGATGAGAAGCTCATGAATCAAGAAGCCATCTATCTGACTGTAGATTTGTTGAAGCAAATAGTGCATGTCTTTTTCCTTTGCCTGTCCCATTAGCAATGCCTGTTATCCTTGTCTTTCATGGTGTAGATGATGATGGTGTTGAAGAATAAGAATTGGGCAAAACTAATGTTGATGAAGAATACTCAATGTTATGTTTTTGAAGAATTTGTGACATCTCATCAAATTTTTTCTCATAACATTTAGTCTCATCATGACCCAATTTCTTACAATAAGAACACTTTAGCTTCTTCTTCTTATTGGACACCTGTTTGGAAGAAGAGTTGGGGGTTTTCTTTGATTCTTTCTCTTGTTCATTAGACTTTGAATCCTTTTGTTTCTTTCCCTTATTATTTGAAGCCTTAGGATCTTTTGTTCTTTGTGTTACAACTAGAGCCTATGATCTAGGAGACTTCAATGTGCCCATGTGTAGTAGCTTGGCTTGTTCTCTAGTGCGTTGTGCAACAAACTCCTCAAGTGAAGGCATAGTAAACTTACTACCAAAAGCATCCATTATAGCATAAAAGGTAGAAACATAAACTGAATAAGGAGCCAATTTTGCAAGAATAGATAGAATCAATTGTTCGTCTTTTTTCTCAAGACCACACTATTTGAGCTACAACCTGAGAGACTTCAACTTGGTGAAGAAATCTTCAATTTGATCAAAATCTTGAGGATTAAGTGCAATTAGCTCATTCTCCGATTTAAACCTTCTTATTTTATCTTGCTTACCAAAGAGATTGTCTAGTGTTGTCCATATCTCATTTGGCATAGTACAAGACTCAACATGAAATATAAGATCTGGAGAAATAGCAAGACAAAGTGTGTCATAAGCCTCATCTCTTCTATCTAACCATTTTCTTCTCTCAGTAGCACCTGTGGGTTCAAGAACTGTGCCTAAAGTTATTCTATGTAACTTTTGTTTATACAATACAAACTCCATGTTTTTCTTCTATTCATAATAATTATATGGAGTTACAAATGGAATTTGAGGCACATCCATAATGAAAAAGAAAGACAACAAGACAACAACACCCCTTTACTATGTAAGAGATCCCCCCCCCAAATTTGTTGTGGCACTTTATACTTAGTGTGTTTTACAATTGTCCTCAAGGGACCAAAATTGGGAAAACAATCAAAATATTTTAAAAAAGAGATTTGAGTGAGATTACAATCACTCATAATGATTTATTACAGCAAACAAATCCTCTCAAAACAAATTTTACCTCCTCAAATTTTAAAATGCCCAAGTTATCACTCGAATGTAAAAAAACTGACAAATTGAATAAAATGAACCTAGAGCTAAATCTAAGAAAAGTACATGGATGGATTGAAAAAGCTCCTGAATACCTTTTCGATGCCTCAAGAATCGTGAAAATCAGAGATCATGGCAAAAAGTTATGAGCTCAGAAGTCAAAAAGAGAGATATGTCTTCAATCTGTAATAAATGTTGTCAAATGGAAAAATCTATGAAAATGATTGATACCAATGTGAAGTGCTCTCTGTCATCTTTCCAACGATATCTTGTTTGCCCAATTTCGACACCTTGAGCAAAAGTTATGCAAAAAGCAAAAAAAGAATATTCTCCTAAGCCAAACGGAATATGCTCTGCTGAAACGGAAAACTGCCAATTTGCCCACAAAACAACCGTTGAAAAATGAAAACCGGGGGATGGGGTCAAAACTACTTGTTTAGAGCAAAAAATGTGAAACAACCGTTTTGAAACCACTAGTTTGAAATAGGAAACCGCCAATGTTTAAACCGACATTGTTTGCTAAACTTTAACAGTCGACCCTGCCTTCAAAGTTTAAAACTTGCAAATAAAGGAGAATGTTTGCCAAGAAAGGACTGGATCTAACTGTTGGTCTAAAGCATGAAACCGCCTGCTTTTTTGTTTGATCACCAGAATATATTGTGTTGACTGCGGAGGGAGCCACCGTCAAGGAAACAAAGACCACCGGGCACAAATAACCGCAACCAGATATATAACCCTGAGTAATAATTGCAAAGATGGGCGCCAAAAAAAAATTTCTTGTGGACTTTTTTTAAAGGAAATTGCTTTAAAAACAAAGGTTGATGCCTTGTTTAATGGCCCAAAGCCTTAGTTTATAGGGTTGCGAGGGCGGGGGTTTTAACCCCTCCACGTAGGCACTTGGTCGCGAGGGCCCACTAGGCCTGCCTATGGGTACGGTTGGGTATAGGCCGAACAGGCCTATGCCTATTAGGGACCTAGTACCTTTTTTATATTTTTTTGTTTTTCAAACAAAAACATAGTCTGCAGACTATATGAAATGAAACCCGCAAATGAAAAATATTAACCAGAGAATATATTTTTTACCTGATGGACAATAACAACCGATGATGCCAATGATGACGCAGGTGTTGCAATGCCTATGTAGTATGACGCCGACCGTACGGATTTTTGCCAAAGCCCTAACCAGGGGCAAAAAAATTTGCCAAAAATTTTTCGATGACAAAATTCAGTGTTTGGATAGCCGATCTATACTGATTTGGACCTCCTGATCGCAACAGTGATGTTCATTTCACTCCAAGACACACCTACAACATAGCTCCCAACAAAACCTCTCCAATGAGGGAAGAAAATTACAAATTTGGCTCTGATACCATGTAAGAGTCAATGTGACTCAGCAAGCCAAGATCCCTACAATCAAGACAACCTTCCACACAAAGATAACAAAGAAGATGCTAAAACAATGGAGCAAGATTCTATATAACTGTCATGAAATACAATGAGTGAGCCTTGTTTATAAAGGCAAGGATGACAACCAAGGAGTTGTAGTCATGTGACAAGTGTCACATTCCTATCACATGTGACAACTAGAGGATAGGATGCCAACTAGAGCACATATGTAGGATAAGACAACTCACTACAACTATCAACAACTAGAAATGTCTAGAAGACTCACTGTTTAGGGGAAAAATTGGATTTGTTAATGTTTTAGTGTCTTGATGTTTAAATCCTCCTCTCCACTATACATTCCAAGATCTAGGGTCAAGTGGCGAGCACTATCATACCTTAGGTTACTTGTGAGATGTAGGGAAACTTAGATTAGGGAATTTAATTATCAATTTTCATTCTCCTATGCTCAATTGACCATTAAAACTCTAATTATGCAAATACGGAAACAAATTGATGGCTAACAGAAAATGCTCTTGAAGACAGAAGTGAAATGGCAAATCACAGAATACTTGTTTTCAGGGTTTTGAGGCGAAACAATCGGGGACACTGGAGCGGGCGCCCAAGTCCAAGGTACCAATTTCTTTGCGGGATCTAGACCTCCTTCCGACACTGATCAGCCCTGTAACTTCTATTTCTGGGAACTCAGCTGCGGAGGACACTAGAGCAAGCGCCCAAGTCCTGGAAGTACTCTGGTGTCCTACTTTTCTCCAGATCCTGAATCCTTGATGCCTGCTACTCCTTTCTACAACTTCACTTTTCCCAAATACGACACCTTTAACCTATAATCACAAGACTTGGTTTGGGGGTTGTGATGTTTAGGGACTTGCCTCAGTCAAGCCCCGAAGGACACTCAAGTCTCCGAACATCATTGTCAGATAAAGAGTGCATGCCCTTGTGAGGCAGAGGCAAAAACCAAAGGAATCAATGATGAAAACACATTATTATGTCACCTTGTAGTGAAGCTCTCATGGGAGGAAGATGCTCTTCATTCCATGAGGAAATTGATGCTCAAATTTGCAAATATCAACACATAAAACACACAAGTCTGCTCTTCCAACACAATGAAAGCCTTGAATCACCTTGAGAATACTTGAACATCACAATTGCCATCTAATTGAAATCTAGTTTACAAATGAATGCCTAAACATGCTTATATATGCATCTACAAGCACTCCCACCAAGATTTTCGTAATTCAAACTTACCGTGTCAGCAAAGGGACCAAATAACGGTCAAAAACCAACACCTAGAAATTAGGGCTGCCCAAAAATAGGGCAGGACTAAGGCGCTGGTGCCCAAGTCCTCCCCCCTATTTTGGGCAGGGTACAACTCAAGGGGTCCTCCTAGGTCCCATTTGTCATGCTACCTAGGGCTCATTCCATTGAGATGACAAAATATGAACTAAGATGTCCAAAATGCATGCTAAAGACCCGGGAGCTAAACCTTATGAGGGAAAAGCCCCGAAGGAAATATTTTTTGACGTTACATTTAGCCTCCACTTTAATGTATGTATAAACGCGAGGCCAATTCATGCATTAAAGTAAGGTCACAAACACACCAAACACACCAAGCACGGAGAAGACATGCTAATCACATAGAAAACAATAACAGGCACGCAAAATACGGAGAAGATACTTACAGTCACGCAAAACACAGAGAAGACAATCAATGCATAGAAGACACACTAATGCATGGAAGACAGGGATGATATCTTTTCTTTTATTTTTCTCATATATATGAAATGCACATGCAGGTACTAGAAAGTAAACAAACCTCCCATAATATAGGATGCACTACCTTAGGGTATAGGTCTCTGTATATATGGGGCAACACACACGCAAGACACGCAAAACCTCCCAAAATGCAAGAAGCACTACCTGAGGGCACTGGTCTCTGCATATGGGGCAACAAACACGCTACACAAAACAAGCACGTCAAAACACACACACTTGAAGACACGGAGAAAACATAGTAGACAAACGATGGAGTGTACCTATTTCTAGGTCCAACACCATCTCAGGCACATTACAGGCACACACCGACAACAACATCAATGCATATGATTAACCACACAAAGAGCCAAGGTTATACAACAAATTCAGAGTTCGAGGATAACCGTGGGGCTATATCACAAAGCTCTCTGAATCGAGTACCACCAAGGCCAAATTCAAAGGCAAACAAAGGTGCATAGAGCAGCAGTATTGTTAAGGTTTGTAAATGCGATAGAAACATCATAAAATTCACTACGCGAAAAGCACGAGTGCTTCCATTAGCCAAGCGTTGGATAAGATATACAACCCCATCGTCATATTAGGAACTAAGTCCATTTTTTTTATTGCTCTCGAAAAGGACACTAGGTCCGCATCAGTATAAATGTTTTTTCGTCATCCGCCTACTAAGTGGAAACACTAGAGGAAGGGAAACACTAAATAAGAGAGGAGAAACAAGTGTCTTAGGGACAGTCACGTAGGAGGGTGCCCTCAAGTCACCAACCGCGATGCTATCCTTAAGACACAACACACAACAATGAAATCAGAGAGAGAGGCAATATAGAAGAATGATGATACAAATAGAAGAAAGTCACAACAGAGATGGTCTCATGGTATCTCAGACCTTACGGGAGACTCCGAGGTCATCCCAAGAGGCCTAAACAACATATAACACATCACAGGGGAAGCATATCACGAGAGAGATAAAGGGTTAGAGATACTTACCTGTAGGGTCTTCGTATTATATCTTGGAGCTCGCGAACCTCTTGGAGAGGTATTCGATCATATTTAATGCAAAATTTGAGTGGTTCTTATGAAAGTCTTGTTTGTTAACATATGATGCTTGTTCCTTGTTGAAATGAGACTTTTTGGTGCTTATGAGGGGGAGAACCACTATTATTTCTGACTATTGATTGTTGTCTTGCTCTTTTCCAATTTTTAGCAAGTTTTTGTTGTTGAATCTTTCTAGAACAGTAACGAGAATCATCTTGTACCATCTTACTCATTTGTATCGGTTGTTGTGCTTGCTTTTCTGATGCATTTTGATTATCTCCCGATCCATATAAGGATAATGGAGGAGGAACCGCAGCATAAATTCTATTTCTTCGTGGACAAGGTGAATTGTCCACTTGTTTTTTATCTACTTCAATCATTCTGATGATAGTATCATAGTCCAAGTAATCATCCTCGTCTACTTCCACTAAACCTTGTTCCACCATATTATTTTTAGTATGTTTAGGGAAAGGATTAGTGAAGATTTGTAAATTTTGATTCAGCAGAGCAACTGACTTATTTCCATTATCATTCACACCTGATACCTAGATGACATTTGAATCAATAAGGTCTTGTATTTCATGTTTAAGACACATAAATCATTCAATGTCATGTCCTTGTGTCTGATGATAATGACAAAAGGCATTAGCATCGAAGTAAGGTCCTTGTTTATTAGGATCAACATGCTTGATTAGGGGAAGCTTCAAAATATTATTACTCATAGCTTGATTCATGATAGAATGATAAGACTCAGATATTGGAGTAAACTTTCTTGGTTGGTATGATGCTTTCTTCAGATTTGATATAGCTAAAACATTCGTATTTGGTCCATTGATCTTGATGAAACTCCTATTATTGTTACTCTTAAAATTGTTTTGCGATGATCCACCCATGGATTGACCAACTTGAGCCGATGAGTTTTGGTTTTCATACTGACTAGACGAAAGTTGATAATCACAAAGAGCGGTGCATAAATGTTGAAATGAGTTGTATTTCATTAAGAGAATCTTATCACGAATATTAGGTTGTAGATTTGTAATGAATATCTTTTGAACATCCTCATCTTTCATCTGATATTGGATCTGTGCATAAGTCCTTGATATCGACTAATGAATTCAGTCAACTTTTCTTTGGGACCTTGTTTGCATTGAACCAAGTCAATAAGCGTGACTTGGGGTCCGATGTTTTCTTGAAAATGTTGTAAAAATTGATCAATCAATTGTGAAGGAGTGTATTGAATTCGAAGGCAAAGAGCAAAACCATTCTAAAGTAGTATCTTTAAGAGATCGCGGGAAAAGTTTTTCCAATAAATCCTCTTCAAAATAAAAATCACTACACATAGCTGTGAATGCATATGAATATTCACAAGAGCCTAGGATCACCTTTTCCACCATATTTTTTAAAATGAGGAGTCTCAAACCTCTCAGGCATAGGAGTTCTCAAGATTGCATAGGAAAGGGGATTACGGGCATGATATGTTGGTAAACTAGGCTGTGAAGAGTTTGTCAAATTTGTTACCTTTTGTTGCAAAGCAATCATGCCTTGTAAAAGTTAGTTTAAGATGGTATCATTGGGAGATGCTGTTTGTTGTGAGGAGTTAGAAGCAAAGTGAGGAGGTGAATGAGCTTGAGATATGATAGGCGGAGGCTGAGAATATGGAAACAGTAGTTGGACATAGTGATATGTGGAAGATGGTTGTGAGTAGGTAATAGGTGGCTAGAAATGAGTGGAATAGATAGGTGGTTGAGAACAATTATGCATAGAGGAGGTCCCTTTAGGAACCAAATTTTGATAATCAAATCCCACATCTTTGTAATTAGTGCCATTAGATACTCCAATATCAGTGGTAGCGTTACTACAAGCGTTTGCATTAGTTGTTAAGATCGTTAACGTAAAAGTAGATATTCTGGTAGTCGGTATAGGTGTCGAAACTTGAGTATGAGATGGTGATAGAGTGTTATTTATCACTTGCGCACATTCGGTCACTGGCATAATGTTGGTTTGTACAATATGTGCTAGAACACGCATTGCATTTACACCATCTTGTCCCTCTTTTATCAATTCTCTTATATTATGAATTGTAGGGACAGCTTCTTCAGTTATTCTCTCATTTTCCATAAATGATTGAAATTCAACTAGCTCTTTATCCAATTTTTCTATTTGTTCATCAGATACATATCCTGTTGCCTCAATAGTATTATCAACATCATGAAAAGTTTGTTCTTCCATTGTGGTTGGAGGATGTATAATATCTTGCACAATTTGAGTTTCTCCCTTTGTAAAGAAGGTGTCCAAAGTACCAACTTCTTCAAGAGCACTAGATCCCATTAATCTTTTATTTCTTCTCAAAGGGATATTGCTTTTAGGATAGCATGTCATAAAGCTTATAAAAGCATACAACACCCAACGCACAAACTAAGAGAACAAATCCTAGGAGAAGGATATGATTGATGACCAAGATACTTGGTTTCTTGTACTCTTTTATTGCAAATGAATAAACCAAAGGGTAGTGTAAGGATTTCAATCAAGGGAAGAAAGTTATATGTCTGATATCAATCCAAAATAGCAAAAGTATGCTTCTCAACACACTCTTGATGTAAATCTAAGATAATGTCAAGTCAAATTATAGTGAAAATATGTCAAAATGGGCATTTTTTCACCAAAATTCAATGCAAAAGTGCATAACAAAGGGTGTTGTGAGGAAAATGATGATGGAAAGCAAATAATATCAATAATATTAGCCACTTAGTGCCAAAATATCGAACACAACATGCTTTTAGTGCCACGTAAGGTAAAGCCCTAGTGAAAATATAGCAAAAATAGGCTATTTTTCATGGTTTTTCAATTCCAAGGCCTAGCAAAAGAGGTGTTGTAATGAATATCAGGAGGTATAGCAAATAATATCAATGATATCAGTCACCTCAATCCATAAAATTTGTCACAACACACTTGGAGTGCAAACTAGGTCAAACCCTAAGGCAAAAATAGCCAAAATGTTTAGTTTTTTGCAAAATTTTCACTAGAGCCTGATAAAAGAGTGTTATGAAGCTTTTTATGAGGGGCAGCAAATGATTACCCTGATAACAACAAATTAATGTGAAAATATACTTCACAACACACCTATGGTGCAAGTTTATAGAGTTGATAAGGGCAAATTTAGTGAAAATCGTTGTTTTTTAAGCCCTAAGCTTGAGATCTTGGGACAAAATACTATGCGAATGTTTTGAAGTTTGATTTATGATGGAAATTAAATACTCTTAGATATGAAAATTATTTTCAAGCCTTCTTATGCAAAATGCCAATGCAAATCTAATGAAAATGCATGAAAATTGCTAGTTTTTGTTCAAATTTCCTATGCAAAAATGCAAATTTACACTAAAATGCAAGACTACAACCAAATGTTAATTTGAATGAACCTCTAAAATCAGTAGAAAATTTTGAGAAAAGATTTTTCCTACTAACCCTAGATTTTGGAATTACTAGGTTGTATGAAAATTGTCAAAATTTCTACAAAAACCTAGCAAATTAATATTGAAAATGCAATGCAAATTTCTGAATTTTTGGATTTTTCTGTAGTTTATATTATATCTGATGCAAAAATCATGAATTAGGAAAATTTAGAAAGGATTGATGCAATTTAGTAAGCCAAACAATGCAATTTTTTTTGTATTTTCCAAATTTTTTAATTTTTTTGAATTTTTCTCAATGCAATAAAATGAATGACTATATGAATGAATGAAATCAATCCAAATCTGAAGACACACTCAGCAAGTTGCAATTTAACTCCAAAAACATGGGTTCACCAAAATGTTTAGGGGAAAAATTGGATTTGTTAATGTTTTAGTGCCTTGATGTTTAAATCCTCCTCTCCACTATACATTCAAGGATTTAGGGTCGAGTGGCGAGCACTATCATATCCTAGGTCGCTTGTGAGATGTAAGGAAACTTGGATTAGGGAATTTAATTATCAATTTTCTTTCTCCTACGCTCAATTGACCATTAAAACCCTAATTATGTAAATACGGCAACAAATTGACGACTAACAGAAAATGCTCTTGCAGACAGAAGTAAAATGGCAAATCACAGAATCCCTGTTTTTAGGGTTCCGAGGAGGAACAGTCAAGAACATTGGAGCTGGCACCCAAGTCCAAGGTACCAGTTTCTTTGCGGGATCTAGACCTCCTTCCGACACTGATCTGCCCTGTAACTTCTGTTTCTGGTAACTCAATTGCGGGGGACACTAGAGCGAGCGCCCAAGTCCTGGAAGTGCTCTGGTGTCCTGCTTTTCTTCAGATCCTGAATCCTTGATGCCTGCCACTCCTTCCTGCAACTTCACTTTTCCCAAATGCGACAGCTGTAACCTGTAATCACAAGACTTGGTTTGGGGGTTGTCGTGTTTAGGGGTTGCCTCAGTCAAGCCCCAGAGGACACTTAAGTCTCTGAACACCATTGTCAGATAAAAAGTGCATGCCCTTATGAGGCAAAGGCAGAAACCAAAGGAATCGATGATGAAAACACAATATTATGTCACCTTGTAGTGAAGCTCTCATGGGAGGAAGATGCTCTTCATTCCATGAGGAAATTGATGCTCAAATCTACAAATATCTACACACAAAACACGCAAGTCTACCTTTGCAACACAATGAAAGCCTTGAATCGCCTTGAAAACACTTGAACATCACAATTTCCATCTAATTGAAATCTAGCTTACAAATGAATGCCTAAACATGCTTATATATGCAACTACAAGCACTCTCGCCAAGATTTTTATAATTCAAACTTATCGTGTCGGCAAAGGGACCAAATAACAGTCACAAACCGGCACCCGAAAATTAGGGCTGCCCTAAAATAGGGCAAGACTAGGGTGCGGGCGCCCAAGTCCCCCCCTATTTTGGGTAGGGTAGAGCTCAAGGGGTCCTCCTAGGTCCCATTTGTCATGTTACCTAGGGCTCATTCCATCAGAATGCCAAAATATGAACTAAGATGTCCTAAATGCATGCTAAAGACCCGGGAGCTAAACCTTATGAGGGAAAAGCCCCCAAGGGGACATTTTCCGACGTTACACTCACTAAGTCAACTTAACATGTGAATTATGTGTGATGTATGAATATTATTTAACTAATAAATAGTTAAATCATATGAATTATCCACACAAGGGGAAATTAACCAAACTAGTTAGGAAAAACCCCTATTCACACCAACAGACCTATTGGGAAAATCAAAAACAAGAGAGGAACACCTGCATGTGCTAGCCAAAATCATTGACCGACTAAAAGAATATAAAGTGAGCCTAAATCTAAAGAAATACGTCTTTGGAGTTACCTCAAGAAAACTCCTTAGGTACATTGTGTCACAACAAGGCATAGAAGTGGGTCCAGCAAAAGTAAAAGCTATAGTCGAAATGCCTCTGCCAAAGAATCTGAAGTAGCTATGTAGCCTCCAAGGGAAACTCTAATCTATCAAATGCTTCATAGCATAGCTAGCTGATAAATGCCAACCATTTCCACATCTTCTTCACAAAAATGTGACATTTATATGGGATTCAAATTGTCAAAAGGCCTTTGAACAGTTGAAAGAATACCTCACTACACCACCAATCCGCATGTTGCCTCAACTAGGACAACCCTTGTTACTATACATTTCAACAACAGAGACAGTAATAAGGGCATTATTAGCACATCATGACGACAATGGGAAAGAAAGAGCCATCTATTATATCATTCGTACATTAGTTGGATATGAGATTAACTATACACCCATTGAAAGAGCATTTCTTGTGGTCATATTTACCTCTCAGAAATTACGACACTACATGTTGAACCATAAAACAAAGCTCATCGCAAAAATAGATCAACTAAAGTACTTATTATCCCGAGCAGCTCTCACATAATGCATGGCTAAATGGGTGATGATCCTTAGCGAGTTTGATATTAAATATACAGAAAGAAATTCCATCAAAGGATAGGTCATAGCTAATTAGCTAGCAGATGTACCAATCCCAACCAAACATCCACTACTTTCAGAATTTCCAAATGAGTCCATTTTCACAGTGACACCCACATTGGAATGGAAAATGTATTTTGATGGATCATATACACATCAGGGATTGGGGGCAAGAATCCTATTTGTCACCCCTCAAGGAGATTGCATTCTGAAAGCATAAAAAATCACATTTCCTTGTACCAACAACGTAGTAGAATATGAGGCACTCATCACAGGACTCCGCATGGTGATCCAATGGAAGATAGAAAAGCTCATGGTCTATGGTGATTCCCAATTGGTCATAAAACAAGTCAATAATGAATACACGACAAGGGATGACAAGCTCCTACCTTACAAAAAGATGGTAGACGACTTTAAGGAATATTTTCATGAAATACAATTCGAGCAAGTCCCAAGGCTTAACATCAAAGTAGGTGATGCAGAGGGATTAGAAAATAGCTAAATCAATCTCAAATCACCCAAAAAGAACCCTTGACTTACAATCTTTTAGCCCTTTCTTTACAAATTGTTCTTAGCCTAGTAGCCCTTCAAGTGTAGCAATTTAGACCTTTTCAGTCATAGATTTTCCCATGCAATTGTTAACAAAGATGTAAAACTAGATTTGGATACCCTTTTGGCCTTAATTAAACATATGTGAAAATGGGCTAGGGTTACTCTGTATAGAATAGGTCAAAAATGGACTATTACATAATTGGGAACCCTAGTTAGGATTTAGACCTGTCCTCACAAAAATTGTCATAACTTATTCAAATCTCCATAAAAATGATCCAAACAAAAAGCAAATGAAAGAAGAAAAAGATTCTCCATCTTCCCCAACTAGTTGCAGGTCCATACTGTATTGTACATGGTCGTACTAGCACATTTTCAAACTGTAAAATCTAGAAAACATTGTTAGAACAGAGCAACCTTCACCAAAATGGTCATATCTCACACAAAACTCAATGAAATTTAATGAAACAAAAAGAATTGTAAACTAAAAACAAATATCTTTCCATCCATCTATTATATTCCTTGATATAAGGTTGTACGAGGCCTACCAAGAGAAAGAACATGTCTGCAATGTTAGAAATGCACAGAAAAGATTACTTTCATTCACCAAAAACTACAAAATCAGTTTTTCAATCCTCCATCTGACTTTGGCGGGTGCATACATATATTTACAATCAATCCCAACTAATTTGAAACGGTTTCTTGATTTGCATGTAACTATTTCTTGATTTTTGACACCTTTCCAAAGTTACTTGACCACTAACATTGACACTTTTACAATTTTGAACTAATGATCCTATAACACTCAAAATGGATCAACATGATCCCAAATGATCACAGATGACCTTATTAGACTCAAACACACCCTATCAACCTAAAACTAAGACATAACAACCATTCTTGTTGTGGGGCTCCTGATGCCCCTACATCAGCAAGAGATGCCATGGCCACCATAGGTTCTCTGGTAGATATGCAGAAAAATAGTTAGCAGCATGAATTCCTCATTGAAGAATTACAACAACTAGCTTATAATGTTCCACAATTAGAATTAGTATGTAACATTGTTGGTCCCCTATCCCCTTAGTCCCAAGATATCTATTGCTATCTTCATGATAACATCCTTCCACCTGATCTATCATCTGCCCATTATCGTACATTCATATGTCGCCCTTCCCGCTTCACCCTCATTGGTGATACATTATATCGAAAGAGTCTTGATGGCACCCTTCTGAGGTGTCTCGATTCTAGAGAAGCCCAAACAACCTTACAAGAGGTACATGAAGGTATCTGTGGGGCACACTCTAGTGGACCTACCCTTGCAAAGAAAATTCTAAGTACAGGGTATTATTGGCCAATAATGGATAATGATGCTAACCAGTTTATTGAGAAATGCCTTCCTTTCCAACATGGGGACTTTATTCACGCTCCGTCATAGGAACTGCAACCCATCACGACTCCATCGACCTCATCAGCAAAATCCATCCACTATCATCTAACGGACATAAGTTCATTATTACTACCACCCGATTTTTTACCAAATGGGTGGAAGTCATTCCACTCACCTACACCAAAGGAACCCAAAGAGCCAAGTTCATCCTCCATTACATCATATGCCGCTATGGTATCCCCCTCACCATCATCACTAACAATGGGAAACCATTCAAGAATCAATAAGTATAAATCCTTTGTCAAAAATTTCATATCCAACACCACTTTTCCACTCCCTATTATCCTCAAGGTAACGGTCAAGTAGAATATGTAAACAAAACCATCTTAAGGATCCTAAAGAAAACAGTGAATGAAGTTGGTCGTGACTGGCACCTGCAACTTAACCCTACCCTTTGGAGCTATCAAACCAGCATCCATACTCCCACAGGAGCCACTCTATATTCCCTCGTATTTAGTTTTGAAGCCATCTTACCCATCGAGATCGAGCTCCCCTTCTTAAGAATCTCATTACAGAATCTCACTAATGAGGAGGAGTATTGGGTTGCACATCTAAATGAGCTAGAACTTTTGTATGAGAAGCGCCTCAATGCTCTCAACCACTTACAAGCCTATCAGAATCGCCTTCGAAGAAGCTATAACAAGATAATCAAGAACCGCCGATTTGAAATAGGCGACCTAGTCCTCATGGAAAATCAAAGGAATTTACAAGAGCGGCACAAGAAAGGCAAGTCTGAACCAAATTGGTTGGGACCTTTTGTGATAACAGCCAGTTACGGATTAGGAGCTTACTAGCTAGCAACACCTCTGGATGATCTAATGAACATCATGCATCTCAAGAAGATTTATGCCTAACTCATCAAATATACCAATAAAAAGCAAAAAAAGAACAAAAAAAAGATCAAGAAAAATCAAGTGCAATAAAGTTGTCTAATGGTGAAAACCACCTCGGTGGCACCTTGGATAAGTTCCATGGTGAAAACATGTTTCAAGCGTCGTGAGTAGTCGCCAATTCCACCATTTAATAAGTCCTCAACTACATGAATCACTACACACCACTTCCATTCCATGGCTTGGTATTGTAAACACTCAGCGCCAAACATCCCACCCTTCATCACCCACCCAAGCTAGATTCCCAGATAAGTGGATCCTTGTATACACTCCTTATATAGCGCAAAAGATAAAATCCAAAAAATCCCAAAAAATTCATAAAAATCCAAAAACCTCAAAACATTTAAAAAACCCAAAAGAACCCAAAAAATCAAAACATTCCATCCCACATCATCATCATAAATCAAAACTACATATCATCATCACCCGCATCTTAATGGCCTTGATCCCGTGGATATTTGGTATGTAGCCAGTCTAGAATACAAAGGAAGCATCCAATACGTAGGTACATAACTACATATCATCATCACCCACATCTTAATGTGCCTTGATCCCGTGGATATTTGGTATGTAGCCTATCTAGAATACGAAGGAAGCATCCAATACATAGGTACATAAAATGCCACCCATCCGACCCCACTCGGATGGTCCCTATTCCTTGAGCCTACACTTGATCCAAACACAATACACTAGCTACACATATTATCAACGCATCATCCTTCACGCAAAATCATCATCTATCAAATTAGCTTCAACCACAACTTATGGCCTATATATTTTTGCCCATCCTTTGATTTATCCTAATCATCCATCGATTCCTACCTTAACATATGCATCCTTCCTACAATAGGCAGAATCACCAATCCTCACCCATCTTGGCAAGAGATACAATGGTTATTTGTTGGGTCAATTGATCTTTTAGTTATTGATTTTATCTTTTGTTCTATTCAAGGATCATTTCAAAGCTACCTTCATCTCACTATATCATGGTATGTGGTGAAATACCTAAAATGGGGCATGGTCATTGCTTTTGTATTTTGTGCTTGTGGGCTATTCTCATTACTCCAATTTAGTATTCATATCTCGTGAATCATAGGGTCGGTTCTATCATATTGATCTCCTTTTGCATCTAAGGTTCCTCATACCTTTGTGTACTAAAGGCTTATGCTATGGATTCCCCTCATTCTCTAGGCAAGATTGTACTATCTTGGGCATGTATGGGATCATCCTATTGTTTCTGGATCTAGTCCATGCAAAGGATGGATATACATCATTACCTTGGTCCTTCATACCTTAGTGAAAATATCCTCTTTGCTATAATAAACTTACGATTTCTCTAAAAATATATCAGCACAACTCCTGCCCCCAACCAAATCCCAAATCAATTTATCACCTACCAAATCCCAACCATCTTTTCCCCTCCGAAAGTTCGTTCACCAAGCAAACTTTCCTTACCAACACAACCAACCCCAAATCATGTGGTTCTTATATTGGCTTTACAAACCTACCCAACTCCCACTCTCAACCACTCAAGCAAGTGTGTTCATGTTGCTTTCCATTCATCACCTGTGCTAACAACACCCACCCCCAAGCAGTCCCAAACCAAGCCCACCCAATCCCAATTATCCTATCTCCTTCAAAAGTTTGCTCAACAAACTTTCCCTACCAACAGTGCAACCCCAAACCAACTCGATCATGTGGTTTTTATAGAACTGATGTGACATTTTCCACCACATGACCACCAAAACCGTAACCATCCCATCAACCAATTTTACCCTTGTCCCCCATCCACCCAAACCATGTGGTTCTTATAGAACTGATGTGACATCTTATGCCACTCACAACTGCCCATACCTGACTCCCATCCCTAACCTTGGCTTTGCATTAATGACGACTAGGACCTAACCATTCCCTTCATCCTATCAAACCCATCCCATAACCACCCAGCACCTAAAAACACTCTGATTTACAACCTGGTTCTACCCTACCCAACCCAAATAACCCAAGTGGCTACAATGTGCATCAAGTGACGAGGGATTCTACATCCACCAAGCCTGAATCCAAACCCCCCAACCCCTCAAAATGGCTCTAGGACCTCATGTATCATGACCAAAATCCTCCATCTCCACCAACATCCTACATACACATCATCATTAGATCA
The DNA here is from genome assembly GCA_027924645.1 of Cunninghamia lanceolata. NCBI lineage: Eukaryota > Viridiplantae > Streptophyta > Pinopsida > Cupressales > Cupressaceae > Cunninghamia > Cunninghamia lanceolata. The sequence goes on along the minus strand of BSBN01001396.1, from coordinate 1,458,609 downwards.
AAAACCATAACATCACATCATCATAACATCACATCATCATAATCATCATATCATCTCATCATAACATCAAAATATCATATCATCGTATCATAACATCATAGCAAAATTATGGTGCCAAGGGTATCAAGGTCATCTCCATTGTCAAATCCCTAATCTATACAATGCAAAATAAGCAAAGCAAATGAGAAATGAAACGTTGCAACAAACTAATTACACGGCAGAATTCATTTTTGGTCAGGATTTTTATAGTCTATCAATTTGTTCCCAAAAGGCGCAGACTCGAGTACTATATGTTTCTAAGATATTGTGACAATTATACCCATCCTTCCCTCATCAAGTCAAAATAAAAATAATCATGGGTATCTATGTTGTACACCTATCCCTGCAGAATCCATTAACCATCTCATAATAACATCATATCATAACATCACATCATAATCCATCAACAACATCCATATGCAATAAAATCATCACATATCATTAACCATAATCCATAACAATCATAAACATCATTCATCATAGACCATTATGTGTAAACATCCATATGCATCACATAAACATTAAACCATCACATGTCATCCATATCCATAACATAATAAAAAGCCATAACCCATAACCATCAATCCATAATGCATAAAACCATCTCATATCATCATCACATCATCATATCATAATCCATCATAATTCATCAAAAACATCCATAAAACCATAAACATCTATATGCATAAAATCATAAAGCCATCTGTATGCATCTATATACATCATAAAAACATAAACATCCATATCCACACATACCCATAAACATCCATCATCAAAATACATCCATCATAAAACAACATAATGCATCCATAATAACATCATCATAGCATCATCCATAACTTAATCAAAATACAAATGCATCCATAAACACACAAATATGCCACCAAAAATCATCATCTCATATATCCAAATCCATATCCATGTACATCATTGGTCATGATACAAAATATGCCCAAAAGGCTACAATACATACATCAAAAAGCCTGAAGGCATATACAAAATCACTACACTAAACTCCCCTGATGAGGAGTGGGAGAATGAGGTGGAGACCCCTGTGGTGTTGTGGATGGCCCTGCCCCTGTAGTTCCTGGTTTCGTCACTGGTGGAGGCATAGTAGAAGGAGGCCACCTAACTACCCCTGTCACTGATGGTGTAAGGATCCTCACTGATTTTCTAGTCCCTAAGCGACTCCACTGACTATCGCTGACCACCCACTGACCCTCTAACACAACTGTATGATATGCACCATAGTAGTACTCTACCAGACCTATTGATGAGTGCCAGGTAGCATCCATGATATACATCTTTTTACCTCTTTTTCTCCTTTCTGATTCCATCTTCTCGATGATTGCACCCAAATAGGCTAGCAAGATTGTTCTAAAAAATGATTGATAGGAGATGAATTACTTAAGATCATGATTTCTGATTAAAGGACTAATGTGCATGGAATTGATGGAAATATGCAGAAAAACTTCTCTTTTTGAATCAACAGGTGCAAATGTTCGGATTGGCAATTTTGTGCATCTCCGGAGTAAGTCCTAATGATCTCCGGAGACAATATCATAATACAATGAAATCAGAAGTTTTGGAATAAAGAGGAAAAGCATCTCCGGAGTTGGACTGAAGTCTGGAGCATCTCCGGAGCTGAGCAAGAAGGCCACAATTATATCTCCGGAGCTGCAGACAATATATCTCTTGAGCTGCAGACAAAGCATACATCTCTGGTGCCTCTTTAGAGCAGAGCATATTTTCAGCACAACTGTCAGTCAGACACTTTCAGTGGTGATCGTGATAACCCTAATATTACTCAAATCATCACCTAAGTGATTAAGGGCAATCTATAGTTAACTGCTGGGAGTTTTTATCTCTTTTTAGTTTTTGCATGAGTTACTAATTAAACTAATTTAATATCCATATTTTCAGGGCCTCGCTGCCCAAATGTATTAAGACTGAACTTAGATTTAGAGTGGACTTCTGTTCCACTCAATCTATTTTTATTGCATAGTTATTTTCCGTAGTTAGACAACTAGTATAATAAAGAGATGGATGTCATTTCATAGAAGAACTGGTAGATAAGATAAGTGATATCTCATCACTAATTTTATATATACTTACAGAAGAAGCAGAAAAATGAGCGATTATTTCTTCTGATTTCTGTAATCTCATTTTGATATTAATATTTTACAAAATCCAAAGCTGATGGAATTGGACTGAATTGAGTTGTGATATCATTCTCTTGTGTTGATTCTTTACTTTAGTCTTCAGCCCTAAGGGTGTGGAGCAAGGGCCCACTTTCACCACCAAGGCAGAAAGCTAGTACTGTTGTTTTGTTGTTTCAGATTTTGCTTTAAAAGATATTTACTGTTTTCATAGATAGATGCATGTTTCAGTTTATAGATTTGCTTTAAGTAATTTACTTTTCAGTTCTATTTTCAATATTCTTGAAATTCATTTCATAGTAGATAGATCAATTCCTTTAAATCAATAGAAGTCATTAGAGTTAGTTCGGTAAGACTGGAAACTATAGGATTCCTAATTGCAGATAACCAAGGACACAACCCTGGATTTGATAAAAGAAATATGATTAAATGATAAGGTACAATGACCCTTGTCATTTTTGGCGCCGTTGTCGGGGACATTGTGTTAATTAGGGAAACTTAGCTAAACAATGGTTAGATCTGTATGGTTAGAGTTAGAGATTCAAAAGGAAGATACATAAAATAGACACCCCATCAACAAACTATAGAAGGCAGTGGGTGGCACAAGATCTTGTTGAAGAAAGAAACCTAGAACCTACTTTGGAAGCTGCACCTCAAATCAATAATCCCTTAAATCCTCCAAATCTCCCACTCGCTAATTATATTCAAGAATTACAACAAAAGTTCCAGGCAGATCCTTTGATAGAACCTAATTTCCTAGAACCTTAGAGAGAAGAACCAGTACTAAACATGGATGATAATCATGATAATCATGAAGAGGAGGAAAATCAAGCTCCAAGAACCTTCTCATATCCCATTGTTCTGACTGCTGGAGACAATGCTCCTATGAAAAATATTTCACCAGCACACTTGCCAAATTTTAGGGGTCTTTCTTCTGAGGATCCAAATCAGTTTTTGGTTGAATTCAAAGTGGTATGCCAAACTTATGATTATGGATCAGATAACCAAAAACTCAAACTATTCCCTTGAACCCTGAAAGATTCTGCAATGAGATGGTTTATGGGTTTACCCCAGAACTCTATCCATTCTTGGGATCAGATGGAAACAGAGTTTTTAGGAAAGTACCAAGACTACTGTAGAGTTAGTAATAAAAATGAGGAATTGTTCAAAATTAAACAAGGAGAGGAAGAGACCTTAGAGGACTATGTGGACAGATTTAAGTTCGCCTTGAGAAGGTATGGCAACCCAGTAAATCACTCTTTGGCCAGAACCCTGTTTGTAAAAGGATTGGATAAAGAATAAAAACATGCACTGGATCTAATGGGAAAAGGAAATATCAACAAAATGGATATACCTGCTATAGAAGAACTCTGCAGGAACTATTCTAGAACCCAAGATGGAGTGAGATCATCCAAAATCTTCAAAGAGAAGAATGAAATAGGACAGTTAATGGAGGAGATTGCAAATCTGAAAATAGATATTTTGGTCCAACTAAATACCACATTGGATGGGATTCAGGCAAAAACTACAACAACTGATCAAAATAGAACAACTGAACCACTCTCCATCTATTGTCCTAGGTGTAGAAACAAGCATCTATTGAGAGAATGCACTTTAGACAAATCAGATATCTATCAAATCTGTGACAAGGAACATCCTACCAGTCAATGTAGTCAACTTCCAGCCCTAAAAAGGTTGAGTAAGAAGAATGCCATCATAGAAGAAAAATTGAACTATGTGGGACAAAAACAGGCTGGAAATTTCCCTTATAATCAGTATCCAAACCAGCCTTCTTACAGGGGTCCTTCTAATTGGGGAAATAATCAATGGAATCCAACTTGGCATGGGCCTCAGAATAATCCTCCTTGGGGATAGCAAGATTGGCCAAATCAACATTGGCAAAACCAAAATTGGCAAAATCAGCCCTCGGGGAATCAATAGTGGCCACCACAATTTGGATCATAAAATATACAACCTCAATGGGGTCCTCAACAGGGATATAATCAATAATACCATGGACAACCTAGGCATTTCCAACCTCAACAAGCATTACTAACTGGACCCTCCAACACACAAGGTCAGTCACAAAATGAGCCAGTTAGCCAACCACCCTTACCAGCTCAACCTATACCAAATCCACGAAATAAAAAGGGAGCAGTTGTTTACATGACAGAACAAGAAAACATGGCTGGTATTAACGCTATATATCCAAATAATCTCCAGCTGTGTTCTGGGAAAGCATTCCCAAGACCATCTCCTCCAACTATAGTTGAAGTAACCAATGATGAGGAACCTGAAGATTCATCCACTCAACCTCCAGAGGAGATTACTACTGAAAAAGTGCTAAAAGAATCATCCTTGGATAACTCTGGAGTTCCTCCTAAAAGGCTGACTCTGGAGAACATCCCTAGACACACTTCTAATAAAAGCTCCGGAGATGGAAAAACTAGCACCATACCTAGAACAGCTCAAATATCATGTTCCCCAGAAAAAGATCTTACAAAAACAAGTCCAATCTACCCTTGAATCAGAACTTTTACAAGAAATCAAGCAACTGAACATTGAAATTCCACTCCTCCAAGCAATCAGAGATGTGCCAGAGCTGAACCAATTCATTAAACAGCATTGTGTCAAAACACAGGGCAGGAAGAAAAACTTTCCTTCTACAATCTAGGTGGAAGGGAAAGTAGTAGATCTACTGATGGGAGAAATGCTCCTCCCAAAATATGGAGACCTTGGGAATCCTGTCATAACTATTTTCATCTCAGGGGTAGAAATTTCAAATGTTTTGGTTGATTTGGGAGCAGCAATTAATGTGATGACAATTCATACAATGGACAAATTAGCCCTAACAGGTATCCAATCCACGACTACAATCCTTCAACTTGTTGACCAGTCAGTAGCTATTCTGAAAGGGGTAATTATTGATGTTCCAGTTGTGATAGAATCATGGGAATTTCCAGTAGACTTCTTGATATTAGAATCGAGAAACCAGAGAAATGTTTATCCACTGATATTAGGAAGACCATGGCTGGCTACAGCAGTAGGATCCATTGATTGTCGAACTAGGGATATGGTCATTTCTAATGGGATAGATTTGAAGAAAATACCTATGTATCCTCCAGCTAAACCATCAATACATTATACAGGAAGAGTATGGGTGGATGAGCAAGATAACATGGACAACAGTGCCTCAGTAGCTATGGTAACCATCAAGGAACATTTGGGAGAGTTGAAAGAAGAAATCTACTATGATACAACAGAAGACATTACCCACATCCTAATCAATGAGGATGTGATGGAGCTTGCCCAAGATTCTAGGAGAGAACTTTGCACTTCTACTCATTGTACCCTAGCAAATATCATTCCTTGTGGGGAGACCTTTTACGAAGACTTACCCACGTTCCACATGTTGCTTCCACATTCTTGTTCCCTCAATACCATGACTCCAGTGTATGGATTAACTACATCCATGGATCAAATCACAAAATAGGTCATGATTTTACCAGGGAAAACACTTAATATCAATACTCAGTTAACAGCAAATCAGGAAGAAAAACTTATCCAACTTCTGATTTCTCATTCAGCAGTTTTTGCTTGGGAATACCAAGATATGAAGGGCAACCCTCCTGAGATCTGTACCCATCATATATACACTGAGGATATCAAACCTATCAAACAACCCTAGAGAAGATTGAATCTTGCTTTAAAAAACATTGTTAAGACTGAAATAGAAAAATTACTGCAAGCAGGGTTTATATATCCAATCTCAGACAGTCAATGGGTCTCACCCCTAGTCATAGTGCCTAAAAGGAATAGGAAATGGAGGGTGTGTATTGACTATAGGGAGCTAAACAAAGCTACAAAAAAGGACTACTTTTCCTTACCATTCATTGACCAAGTGTTGGACAACCTTGCTGGGAGAAAGTATTTTTCTTTCCTAGATGAGTTCAGTGGGTATAACCAAATCCAAGTAGCACCTAAAGATCAGAACAAAACCACTTTCACCTACTCTTAGGGAACTTTTGCTTACAAAGTTCTTCCATTTGGACTATGTAATGCCTCAGCTACATTTCAGAGGCTTGTTTTAGCCATTTTTGCTAAATTAGCTAATGAGTACATGGAGATCTATATGGATGACTTTACTGTGTATTGGGACAACTTTGAAGAAGCTCTCACAAACCTTGAGAAAGTACTGAAATGCTGTGAGAAAAATCAATTATCCCTGAGCCATGAAAAGTGCTTCATGATGGTGGAGGAAGGAATTGTATTGGGACACCACATTTTAGCAAATGGGATCAAAGTGGATCAAAACAAGATAGAAGTGATCAGACAATTACCTTCACCCAAAAATCAGACAGATGTTAGAAGTTTTCTGGGTCATGTAGGCTATTATAGGAGATTCATAGAAAATTTCAGCAGAACAATTGCCCCCTTGTTTACTCTGCTTAACAAAGACACAGAAGTTCTATGGATAGAAGACTGTCAATCAGCATTTGAAACCCTAAAAGAGAAGCTTACTGTCACACCAATTTTGAGAGGACCTAATTGGACTTTACCATTTCACATACAAATTGATGCTTCAAATGAGTCCATTGGGGCAGTTTTAAGACAGACGGAGGAAGGATGTATGCCATTTACTACATCAACAAAAACCTTACCTCTGCAGAAAGAAATTACACCACAACTGAAAAAGAATTCTTGGTAGTCATCTATGCTATAAACAAATTCAGGCATTATATCACTAGATATAAAATATTTGTACATACTAATCATGCAGCTATCAAGTACCTAATGAATAAGCCAGTAGTGGGTGCAATGACTATTAGGTGATTATTGCTATTGCAGGAATTTGACATTACCATAGTTGATAATCCAAGTAAGTTTAATTTGGTTGTTGATTTTCTGTCCAGATTGCATATAGGAGGAGAAAACTAGCCAGTGGAGGACAAGTTCCCAGATGAACATTTTTTTGCTATTTCCTCTAATGTACCTTGGTTCGCTGACATAGCTAATCTTTTAACTATAGGCTTGTATCCATCCCATTTTACCTCAAAACAAAAGAAACGCCTAATTAAGGAAAGCTTATCTTACAAATGGTTAAATAGTTTTCTATTTAAATGTGGTCCTGATTTCATTTTGCATAGGTGTTTAAAAGATGATGAAATTTTTGATGTGTTGAGAGCATGTCATGATGAACCATCTGGTGAGCATTATTCTTCCCACAAAACTATCCACAAGATCCTAGGAGCTGGGTACTACTGGCCCTCTATTCATAAGGATACTAAGAAGTATGTGCAGCAGTGTGACCAGTACCAAAGGATGGGACAGCCAACCTTCACCCAGGAGATGTTACTGCATCCTCAAGTAATGATAGAGCCATTTGAACAGTGGGGTCTAGACTTTGTGGGACCAATTCTCCACCATCATCAGGCAAGGAGCATATTCTAGTATGCACAGACTGTGTGACTAAATGGGCTGAGGTTCAAGCATTGCAATTTGCAAGAGAAGAAAAAGTTGTTGATTTCCTTTATAATAAAATTTTCTTGAGGTTTGGAGCCCAAAGATCCATAGTTTCAAACAGAGGACCTCAGTTTACTTAACAAGTAATCAGAGCATTCACATATCTATATCAAGTCAAGCACAGATAATCTTCACCTTACCATCCTCAAGCCAATGGGCAGGTAGAAGTGACTAATAGGGAACTTGAGAATATTCTAACGAGGACAGTGGCAATGAACAGGAAAGATTGGACTAACAGATTACCTGAAGCAGTTTGGGCTTACAATACCACTTGGAAGTCCACAACAAAGTTCTCACCATATGAATTAGTTTATGGGAAAAAGCCTATTCTGTCTATAGAATTTGAACTCCAGACACTTAAAACTGCATTGGATATTGGTCTACCATTGTCCATGGCCCAACAAAACAGAATTCTTTAGCTCAATGAGTTGGATGAAATCTAGACAGAAGCCATTCAGCAAACAGAACTGATTCAGTATCAAATGAAACAATAGCATGACCAGCACATCAAGAGGACATTTCAACAAGGTGATTGGGTTCTTTATGATTCTAAATTCAAAGAGTTCAAAGGAAAACTACAGACTCATTGAATGGATCCTTATCAAATAGAGGAAGTTTTTGAAAATGGAACAGTGTTGTTAGAACCTATTGATGGAAGCACAGACACATTTTTAGTAAATGGCCACCGAATCAGACTCTATAAAAGGCCATCCACTAAAAAAGAGTTCATCAAATATTTGTGTTTTGATACAGGGGACACCTCCTCTGTCACAGTTTTGGACTAGTTGTGAACAAAAAAAAAGAGAAAGTTGAAAACCAACAAATGGCAGCGTTCTTAAAAAAAAAGAAAAAAAAAGAGAAGGTTGAAAACCAACAAATGGCAGCCTTCTTAAAAAAAAAGAAAAAAAAAAAGAAGATGGAAAACCAGTAAATGGCTGTCTTTCTTGACCAAGGGGATTGAAAACCAGCAAATGGTGGTTCCCTTCTTCATGCCAGATAAGAATAATCAAGCTACGGAGGTGATCAGGTGTCGGGAGTTACTCAAACACACTTCCGACGTTCGCAAACTAAGAGCACCTCCGGTGCTTCACAAACTGGGAGCACCTCCGGCGCTTCACAAACTAGGAGCACCTCCAACGCTCCACCAAAAAAGAGTTATTCACAACCATAATAAGTGGGAGGGGACCCACCTCTCCAGGCAATAAAGTAGAGATGTCATTCGATGAGGTCATCATGACTCATCCTCCTCTTTATGACAGGGACAAAGATAAAATCAACACGCATTCTGGGAGCAATCATTACTCTTGTTTGCATGGGTACCTAAAAAGGACTGCGCTGACGTCACCCTCGATATATGGATTCTCGAACCACTCTGCGGGAATGAATGTAGGTTGCGTGACAATAAAGATGATGGACGTCATTTCAAGCCACAAAAATTTGCTCAGGTGCCACGTAGCGTCCAGTCTCATCAACGCCACAGCATCTCAACCAAGTACATCGGGCCCTCATCATTAGGAATGGTTTAGGTAATTCTCTCTTAATTAAACATTAATTAGCAACTATCTTATCATTTCTATTTTTGGGTGTCGTCATTATGACACATCCTTCTGCCATTATTTTCCTTCCCAAATTCATGCATGCCGCCATCTTTGTTGTACTATCACCATGCCTACGGAGTATCCCATCACTCTGCTGCAATTATGACCGCATAGGCACTCTAACCAATTTACAATTCTTTTTCCATAAGCCTAAACCGTTAAACGAATTGACATAATAATCCTCATTCAAAACTGTAAAATACCCTAAGGAACAGAGTCAACTGATACAGTCCTCCGAAGCCTACAGAGTGAGGAAGAATTGTAAGCACGGAGGGTAGAAAAAGAATTTAGAAATGGGGGTTAAAAAGAAATCAGAGCCAGAAAGTGCTACAAGTCTTTTGCAAGATGATGTTACAGCAGACATTCTGAGGAATGCAGGATGGTTGGAGTTTCTAGAAAAGTTTGAAGGGTTTCAAGAAGATATTGTTGATGATTTCCTAAGAAACCTGAGGGACAATCAGACAGTTGTAAGGGGAGTTCAAATCAATCTCTCTGCAACCACTATCAGTCATATTTCTGGGTTGCCTGAACAAGGTGAGAGGTTCTATCATCTGAAAACTTTATATGCTAATTTGATTAGGAATTTCTCTGTTGAAGGTGAACCTGCAATACAATTGCATTTAAATAAAAATGAGGTTAAAGGAATTCTTAGGTCCTCACTTCCAAACCCTTGGCAATCTATAGCTACATGGTTGATGAAATATTTCACATGTGATGGTCAATCTTCCTTAGTTCTATGACCAATAATGAAAATGTTGATTTTTCTGAGGCATGGGAATGGACACCCTGAATTTAGCATAAACATTCCCAACTTTATATACTCTGCCATTAGGGTAATTACAAAAAAGTATCAACAAAACAAGGGTCCTATGAAATATCATGGCCTCATTTTTCTGATAGTTAAACACCACTTTCTGTCTCAAGTTGATGGGGAAGAATTATGGCAGACATTTCTTGAACAAAAACCCCAGGACAGAGAGCTAGAGAGGGCACAGGAAGAGGGTGAGGGTTCCTTTACCCAGCAAGAAGAAGAGACAGAACCTTCAACCTCCTCTCCAGCTATTGAAAAAGGTAAAAAGTCCTCACTGAAGGCAACTTCATCTACTACCCATGTTTTTGATAGGAAGAGGAAAGGCAAAGAAGTTAAAGAGCCTATTCTTGAGCAAACTCCATACATGACTCGCTCAGCCAAGAGGAAGATGACTCTAGCTGAGGAGTCTTCTCCTAAGAGACTAACACGAGAGAGGTCGGGGCAGAAAGCAAAGAGAACCCCAAAGAAAGCTGACTCTAGATTACACTATTGGGATGAAGAAGCATCTCATGATTCCGATGAGATCCCTCTAGTGAGAAAGAAAAGACAAAGAGAAGTTTCCCCAGAACCATCTGTCTATCTGGGTTCAAGTCCAACTTCAGAACAATCTCCTACTCCGGAGACAGAACATAGGCAGGCTTTTACTATTTCCTATGATTCTGAGGATGAGATACCTGCTCCGGAGGCACCTGCACCACCTGTGCTACGAAGAAGCAAAAGGAAAAGGCAACTCTCCAAAGCTGAGAAAGATACTGCTCTCCTAGCTAAAGTGCTTCTGGATTTCAGAACTTCTGAGGAGAAAGTTGGGCCTTCATCAATACCAGCAGAAATAAAGAAAACCCAAGAACCTCAGGACAGAGAGGCTGCAGGGAAAGATGAAACAGAGCAATTGGGTGCAGCTGACAATGCAGGCTAGATAGCTATGGAAGACCCTGATGTGCAGCAAACAGAAGGAGAAACAGGAACTTTCTCTCACCCCTCTGATCAAGAGGATATTGAGATTTCAAAAGAGCAGCAAATGTTGGAATAAATTGATAATCTAAAAAGATTACTATGGGGGAAAAATTAGATTATCATTGATCTCAAGAAGGTCAGAATGGAGATGGAGATGGAGCAAAAACAGGTAATTGAAAAACTGCAAACAGAGCTCCAGAGCCAAAACCAGATAATTCAAGAGAAGGAATCAGAATTGGAAGCCCAGAAGACTGAGACAGCTCAAATCATGAAGAAAAAGGAGATAGAGGCAATACAAAGTATTTATGATCTTACCAAGGCTAGAGACAATGGCCTCATGATAATTGTGATGCAGAGGCAAATTGGATACAAGAAAAAGGACAAATTTGACAAGGTTCTATTCACCCCAAAAGCCCAAAAACAAGCATCTTCATAGAAAAGTGGGAACAGCAAAAAGAAATCTTTGTTTGCCCATGGAAAGGTTGTATTGGGGTACCAAATGACTCATCCCACCCATTGGTTAAGGCAGATCACTCCCGAAACATGCACTTGCTTCACAAATCCTCTAAATGGCTTGTATCCCAAGAAAAAGAGAACAGTCCTCTTATCTTTTTGCACAGACCTTCAAATGTCAGCCTAAGACATGCATTAGATACCCATTATGCCTCTCCACAGCATACTCCAAGATGGGTATAGGTTACTTTGGAAAATGTGCTCTAAAAACGAACTGGTAATTCTGCTACAAGGGTTCAAACTCAGAAATTTCACTGTGAAATGCCATGAACAATCATTCATAATCCACACAAACGAAAATGAAGTCGATTGCTTTGGTCAGATTGTAGATAACATAGGTACAAACATTTTCCCCAAGTTACATAAAGATCTAACGGTGGAAACAAAAGTTATGGCGTTTTTCCCAAAACGGGTTACCCTAAATCAGGGTTTTGACTGTTTTTACTAAAAATGCAATAACTAACTTAAAACAAAGCCAATCTGCATAAAATGAAAAGGAAATGGAGGGTGATTATCTGTACTATCACTTACATACACTCGAATGTGCCTATGAGTCCGTACAGATCCGTACAAGGGTTGGAAACAGCGAATTTCTAAAGAAAATACAAAAAACAGTGCCTTTTTACTATTCCATTTCATTCCTTCAATCACCCACGAATTTCTAAAGGTAAACAAGGCCTTTTAAAGGCATTACAATGTGTCTTTTTAGTTTCCAACTACTGATTTGGGACGAACCAAGAGCCAAATGACTCTTCACATTCCAAGTTTTTACATTGTTTTGAAAGATAACTTTCCTAATTTGCAAATGAAGACAAACCTAGAACATTTAACTTTCCTAATGACTTCATCCTCTGAAATATGACATAATTTATCTTATTACAATATTGAACCATTCAAATTTTATCCAACTCCTATGAAAGTCTCAATTTGTCAAGGTGCTCCTGCACCAAATTGTAGCATTAATTGAGAAAGTACAGAGCCAAGATAAACAATTGACTTAGGCCAACAACAAAATAGATGATCAAGAGGAATATATTCATGAGTTAGTTGGCCCAGGGGCAACCAGTGAACAGGAGGTACAAACAGATCCATATGTGGGTCCAATGCCCATTGATATTCCTAAGGCCTTGTTCCACTAGGAAAGGAAATGTAGAGAATATGAGGCTTCTAAGCCTATGTTGCAATTACAGAGGGCAGTTACTGCCATGACAAAAAAAGTAGAAAACCTGGAGGAAAAAGTCATTCAGATGGCCTCCATTTCTTCTAAAATTCTATCTTGCAAGCCTCCAAGTGCCAATTATGCTATGTTTTTACAAGAAATAGTCATGTAGAGGAAGTTATCTTTAATCCTGTCTGATCTAACTGAGAATGCAGAGACAGCAGAGGGGTTCATGGAAGCATATACAAGGAGTTCTAATGAAGACAAAAAATTTCTGTGTGAATTATATCTGCATGGTTTCTGTGTTGACGATATGACCTTCATTCTTAATTATTTTGTGGTGGAATGCCAGCCCAAAGCATTCATGTCACTGATGAGGAATCATCAGATTTAGAATGAGCGAATGGAGGCTCATCTCAAGAAGGATACAGAAACAAATCTTTTCATCAGAAAGGAGTGTCCAAACCCTTACGCTTTTGAGGTCCAATTCAGAGCATATGTCTATCACCCTAAAAGTCAAAACAAAATTTTGCCATTGTATCTGAAAAATCTGCAAGAGTGCTCCAGTGATTTTGGTCTTTTTATGAACAATTCAACTAATCCAATGCTTGCAGTAGCAAAAAAAAGGTGGAACATTCTGACTTCAAAGTAGAAAATGAGAGAAGTGGTAGCCCCTGCTAACTTAAGGTTATTTATGAGGAAGGCAAGGTTAATATCCAAAATGATGGATAAACACAAATAGGAGTGGATAGGTGGGCGTTTTAGACCCCTCTCATAATTGAGCCACTACCTGTCTGAGTTGAGAAGATGGAAGATAAGTTGCAGGAGTGGTTGAAACAGGTTGATCAGTACAGGGGAAATAGTAATACCAACCGCACCACTTGGACTACCTATGCACAAGACTAAAGCTTGACTGACAGGCTACTCCACCAGAATAAGACCAGATTGTGAGAAGCAGGAGAACCTGCTAAACCTTAAGTATGCGGGGGATGATGAGTGACAGGTAGCACCCATGAAATACATCTTTTTACCTCTCTTTTTCTCCTTTCTGATTCCATCTTCTTGATGACTACACCCGAATAGGCTAGCAAGATTGTTCTAAATAATGATTAATAAGAGATGAATTACTTAAGATCATGATTTCTGATAAAGGACTAACGTGCATGGAATTGATGGAAATATGCAGAAAAACTTCTCTTTTTGAATCAACAGGTGCAGATGTTCGAGTTGGCAATTTTGTGCATCTCCGGAGGTAGTCCTAATGATCTCCGGAGACAATATCAGAATACCACGACATCAAAAGTTTTGGAATAAAGAGGAAAAGCATCTCCGGAGCTGGACTGAAGTCTGGAGCATCTCCGAACCTGAGCAAGAAGGCCATAATTATTTCTCCAGAGCTGCAGACAGTATATCTCTGATGTTGCAGACAGAGACATACATCTCTGGCGCCTCTTTAGAGCAGAGCAGATTTCCAACACAGCTGTCGGTTAGACACTTTCAGTGGTGATTGTGATACCCCTAATATTACTCAAATCATCACCTGAGTGATTAAGGGCAATCTATAGTTAACTGCTGGGAATTTTTATCTCTTTTTAGTTTTTGCATGAGTTACTGATAAAACTGATTTAATATCCATATATTCAGGGCCTCGCTGCCCAAATATATTAAGACTGAAACTTAGATTTAGAGTGGACTTCTGTTCCACTCAATCTATCTTTATTGCATGGTTATTTTCCGTAGTTAGACAACTAGTATAATAAAGAGATGGATGTCATCTCATAGAAGAACTGGTAGATAAGTGATATCTCATCACTAATTTTATATATACTTACAGAAGAAGGAAAAAAAGGAGCAATTATTTCTTCTGATTTCTGTAATCTCATTTTGATATTAATATTTTGCAAAATACAAAGTTGATGGAATTGGACTGAATTGAGTTGTGATATCATTCTCTTGTACTGATTCTTTACTTTAGTCTTCAGCCCTAAGGGTGTGGACTAAGTGCCCACTCTCACCACCAAGGCAGAAGGCTAGTACTGTTGTTTTGTTGTTTCAGATTTTGCTTTAAAAGATATTTACTGTTTTCATAGATAGATGCATGTTTCAGTTTATAGATTTGCTTTAAATAATTTACTGTTCAGTTCTGTTTTCAATATTCTTGGAATTCATTTTATAGTAGATAGATCAGTTCCTTTCAATCAGTAGAAGTCATTAGAGTTAGTTAGATAAGACTGGAAACTATAGGATTCCTAATTGCAGATAGCCAAGGACACAGCCCTGGATTTGACAAAAGAAATATGATTAAATGATAAGGTACAATGACCCTTGTCACCTATCGCCTCTGACAACTCACCCTAAGGTCGGGTATAATCAGTCCACATCTGAGCCATCCCAATGCCAGCCACAAGCCCCTACAAATGAGCCACCTGTTGTTGTAATTGGGACAACAGTGTCTCAGCCTGCTGTCACATAGCCTCAGCACCCTGCCACAATACCCTCTCAATGTCTCACTCGAATGTCACCCATGCCAGCTCAACTCCATTGCCTCCTCCAACACCCCCTTCAATTCCCCTATCCACCAGCCCATGTATCTATTGCACCTCTGCCAGAGCGCTATCTCACTCTACTCGCAAACTATTCCGCTCTGCAATCACCTGAGCTAATGAGTCCTCCAGGCTCGCAACTTGAGCCCTCACGGTGTCCATATCCTCTCCGCCCTCTCCTGCTGCCACTCTCTGACGCACTCGGTGCCTAGGACCTGTAATAGATGGCCCTGCCCCTGCTGCAGCTACTGCCATTGCCACCAAAAGAGGAATACCTCCTCTACCACCACCCCCACCTCTATCATCACCTCCACCACCACCACAACCTCCTCTGCCACCAACACCATCACCCTCCTTGTCCTCTACATCAGTCTCCACAATGTACTACTCTTCCTCCTCGGCTCTTGGATGATATGTCAGAATCGTCAATCGTACAGGCCTAGCCCCGGCCATTGTCAAACGCCAATCCCAATCCACCACTACCAACGCATCAAACTCTGCGATAACCATAACTGACTTTAGCTCAGCTCCCCACTGCCCACGCTCTCATCGCACTTGAACAAAAATGAATGATACCTGTGGCACATCCTATCATAACCCAAACTAATGCAAAACTTGCTCGGGGAGGTACTAATCCAAAATGTGTGTTGTCCTCCCTATCAAATATTGTGGTTGCCTAGTATATGGGAGATGATCATCATCATCTATCCACGGATCACATCCTATGTATGGTCACCACGACACTAAGGCCAGCACATCAAAAGCACACCTCCAAAATCTCCTACTGCCCAGCGACTGATGCGTCAAAATACTAGTATAGGCAAACACATAAGGCTGAAATGGTGGCCTAACATGTTGACAAACCGGCCATGTAACTGCTATATGCTCCTAGGCCCACACGTGGAGGAGCGTCACTCCACAGCTTAAGCTCGCTCCATTCAAATAAACAACTGCGTGCATGTCATGATAAAGATCGGCCAATAAACATGGCCACCATGCATAACTGCATCTCTAGTTACCATCTACTCCATGCAATCTCCTCATCCCATTGGAAACCCACAAGAGTTTCGATCTGGCATCAATACTCCCCCGATGAGTCCACAGACATATAGCTCATAATCACTCAAGCACCTCCTAAGAGCTGTTGCCCACAGCATCTCCCGCCCATCCACACCAGCGTCGACCTGCCCTAGGGCAAATACACACCGCAACGCATCCAAACCTGTCCCCTGATTATACACGACCCTCTCACCATGAAAAGGGATCCGTAGGATCCTCCACACATCCTCCAGGGTGATAGTAATCTCACCCATTGGCAACAAAAACGAGCAGGTATCGCTCCAACGCTCTACCAATGTTGTCATCATCGCTCAATGCACTTGCAATCGAGGCATCTCTAAGATGGACCATAAACCAATCGCTCGCAGGTGGTTCCACTCCACCTGCATCAATCTCTCCCTGCATATCATCACAGGTGGTCTCCGCTCTCATGACTGTAGAAGTGGAAGATCAACATGTACCCAAAAAACCAAAAACTCTGCGTTTTCCTAAAAACCAACGCAGAGGTGCTAATCCATTAACTCCTAGCGCTACTATAGCCTTAGGCACTAATAGACTAACCAAAAGTGCTAATCCAAATGGAGGCACTAAGCCATTTACCTTTGCCGCTAATCAAGGCGATTGCACTATCTCCCTAACTCTAGGTTGTAATTTACCTAGATGACACAAAACACCTACAATTTGGCGCTAATCCAACCGATAGCGCTATTGCATTAACCCTAGATGCCAATCCACATGATTACACTAATCCCCAGGGGCATCTACTAATCCAAATGATAGCGTTGAACCCCCTTTTTACCTGGCTCTAATCGAGTTGATAGCGCTAAAACAACACCCCCTTAACCATATCAAATACGCTAAACTACCCTATGCCACTAAACCATCGACCTAATGCGCTGCATGGTGGCGCACTGGCGTTAAACCTCATAACCTACCCCTTTCAAGCCCCATAAATGTCCTGAAACCCAAGAAAGGACAAAGTAGGGTTTACCAACATGCCCGTGGTTCAGCCTCAGGAACCTTTGATACTCCCGGACTCGCTCAGATTGGTGCTCCTCCCGTGGAATCCCTAGTCCTGCCATTGCTCTCGCTCTTCTCTATCCAACTCAGCAAGCTTAGGTGTGCAAATGTGGCATATTGGCCCCACTTTGGCCTACCTATAGTTGTCACATAAGCCTTTATCCACCCTTTCTTTTGCCCAAGCCACAAATCATACCTGTTTTCACCTATTTTTTCTTCTATCAACCCCATTTCCCGTCTTAAACCTCTTTTTTGCCATCATTCCCTCCTTTTCGAGAGTTCACCTGAAAAATTAATTTTTTACCTGATCTCTCGAGGGGGCATCCCTCATCCATTTCCATTCCTCATGTCAGCTGGGGTAGAATAAATTCTTTGATTTGACACCATTCCCCACTCGGTCACGATACCACATCAAAGAAGGGCAAAATGTAGACACGTCAAAATGTCTTGACCCCGCAAGCCACTTTCCCACATCCCTGCATTACTAATTATCCCTTTCACCAAATTAATTAAATAAAAATTTAATTTATTTAATTAATTAACCCTAAGCCATCGATCCATAACCATTCATCCCAATTATTCACTTGTGATAAATTAATTTACTTAATTTCTTTTGGAGGTGTGAGCATTTGTAGCCCTTTGGATTTTTGGTTTAATTTGGAATTATGTATTGATGTCCTACAACATGAGAGTCCTTAAGCTTTTGTGGATTTTTTTCTTTATGTGTGGAGTGATGCAGGAGCATCTCGAGCGAACAAGCAATCATGTGTCACCAAAAATATATTTTATTTTCTAAGTTGGTTTTTGGCTTTATTTTCTTTGCAACATGTTGGTTGTGTTTCTGGAGCAAATTCAGATTTTTTTGGCCAAACTAAGGGCACCATTTTGTCAAAGACCCAATTGGGTATCCCTAGTTCAATTTTGGTGAAAATTGGGTGAAAAATGACTAAGTTATAGCCAATCGGTGATTTCTCCAGTTCGGGAACTATTCAGTTCGCCGACACAATAGTTTGTTGACAAGCCGTAAGGACGAGTTTGTATTTTCAAAGTTTGTTGAAGGGAAACCTTTGTCAGAAAAATCCCCTAGTTCGCGAACTATCTAGTTCGTCGATGGCTTAGTTCGTCAATGGGCGATTTCTCCGACTAAGCTTTAGGGCAAGTTCGCAAGTGCTACAAGTTCATTGAAAAGGAGCCTTTCGTTGGCGAAAGTTTCAAGTTGAAAACTCAGTCGGCAAAATCTTTAGTTTGCAAACCTTTAAGTTCGTCGAGGGTTCACTTTACCGATAGCTCTCTTCGTCAATAAGCTTTCAAGTTGAAGTCAGAGTTTCTTTGGTTTGTGGGATTGGAATATCGCCGATAAAACAAAAGTCTTAAGTATTCGGCTCGTTCGCGGGTTCTAAAAGTTGTCGATTCGACGACAAGCATATGAACGGAGCTTTTGAGAAGAAGATGAAGTGTTCGTAAAAGACAAGTTTCACCGATAAAAGAGGTTTAATGACTGAAGACTTTGTATCGGCAAACTTTCTTGTTTGCGAACTAGTTCGTGGTTTTTAAAATTTGTCAATAAGTCGCCAAATAGTTCATGAAAAGTAAACTTAGCCGATAAAGGGGTTTGATAGCGTAAGGCTTTGTATCGGCAAAGTTCTTAGTTTGTGAACCAACGAATTTGCCGATAGTATATGTCGACAAACTTTTGAGTTCGCAAAGTACAACTTTTGTCGATAACGTCTTTATAGTGGTGTGTCGAGGAAAGTGTGAGTTTAAAAACTTGAAGAAATACCGATAGAGAACTCTATGGTTCGTGGGAAGAGCATTTTGCTAATGACTATCTTAGAACTCGAAGTATGTATAAATTGCCGAATGTACACAATGGTGACAGATATGCCATCGTGGATGTTTGAGGTGATGGTTCAATAATATAACTATTCAATTGTTTGGCGATTGTTCAACTATTTAGTAACTATTGGGGTTCAGTTATGAAACTATCGACTTTTCAATTTCTTGTCAGTTTGTGTATAAATGGGAAGTCATTGCATATTGTAGGGGTTCTTCTCGAAAGATAGATGACTCTGTTGTTAATTGGACGTTTCTCTCATAATAGAGGTGAGACAATAGTAGATTGGGGCAATCTATGTATTTGTTGGAAATCAATTTAGTGCAGTAAGCACATAATCAATTGAATATTGCAGTGTAATGCTTAATAATGAAACTTTGGAAGGCCAATGAGTTTGTAAATGTTGATGTTTGATGTTAATAAAATATTTTCAGATCTGTGAATGAATTTGTGCTTTTGTTGTGTGATACTGGTTGTATGACTGGGTAGTTTGATAAAACCCCCTGTTCTTGACAGTATCATGGAGGCATCCAAATTTTTATGTTGGGATTCTAGGGATTTTGTGATAACTTCATGTTTAGGTGATGTGTGCATTTGTTAGTTATGATTTGGGATTTTAAGGGTTTTAAGGAAGTAGGATGTGTGGATGGAGGGATTAGTGGACTTGTGGATGAAGGGATAAGGGGATTTGAGGATGGGGATATTAGGAGTTGGGAGGAGTGGAGGTAGAGTGGAGGGAGGGAGATGTTTGATCACATGCTTTTATGAATGGTATGACAATAGAGGAGGGATGGTGACATATGATTTAGAGGAGCAATGAGGGGCACCTAGCTTGGGATTGGAAGATGCATTATGAGGTGTGCAGGTGGTACCAACATTTTTGGATTGTTGTCCTTGGGATATATAGTGATGCAGAGGCATGGAGGATTTCACCCAAACTCACAAACTTCCACTATGCTTTGATGAGAGCAGCAAATAAGGTAAATTCAACATAATTTTCAGAATACAACTCAAACCCATGATCTAAAAACTGATTTAGATACCCATTATCCTCTTACACAATATATCCCACATGCAACATAGGTTGTTTTTGGACATATGCCTCAAAAGGTGACTATTCTACTCTTACCTAGGTTTTGAAATGGAGCGCCAAATAGAGTTTTCTTGGCCATAACTTTCGACCCAGAACTGATATCTAAAAACTCAAACCTGATTCAAATACCCATTTGGCCCTTATTTAACTTATCTCAAAATGGGTAGGGGTTACTTTTGAAAGTATGCTTCAAAAATAGATTGTTATAGAGATAGAGACTCTAGTAGATTGCAGACCCGCCCTCACCAAAAATGGCATAACTCACTCAATTCTTAATGAAAATTGCTCCAAACAAAAGAATATAAAACTAAACTCATATATCCATCTTTTCCCATTAGTTTCAAACCTATACTTGATTTGTACAATCTGTACCATTCCAAACAAGATGACTGTTACAGTGAAAAAACTGAAAGTATCAATCACTAAATTCATCATAACTTTTACACAACATAATAAAAATTGATGCAACCAACGCCAAAAAAAAGAAAACTCAGAGATCTTTCCAAAAAATTTAATTTTATGTTATTTGAGATTCCGTATAGGGTCGTACCAGCCTTGGGAACAGCGAAAAATAGTAAAAAAAATACAGAAAATTAAACTTTTATTTCATTTCTCTTCTCTAAACTTCATCTCTCCTTCCTCTCTGCCTCTTACACGAAATTTCAAGGCATGAATAATATATTTACATCCATCTTCATTGTTCCATCAGTCCACCCTCTTTTACATGCAAAAAGAAGAGGCTAAAAATAGCCAAACCACTAACACTACTCAACTTAGAAAGTACTAACTTGAGCAAACTTAAAGCTCCACTACCAAATGACCTCTAAATACATAAGAGTGGTCTTACATAGACCTTTATTACAAAAATAATAAAATAAAACTTCCCCAATGTAAGAAACTACCTTTTAAACTCCCTATGACCCTTCATATTCCTCTTTTGTTTGCCATTTTCACACTTTTTGCAATATTGGCAATTTTGTAATTTTTGCAATCCTTTACAAAATAACTTCAAATCCCACTAGAACCTAATCACAGGCCTCTAACACATTGACAATAGTCAATTCATGACCTTGTTACATCATTAAAACACCAAAACTAGATCAAAACCAAAAGTTGCCTCATGGAGGCTTAAAGCTAGCAAGGTGCTCCTGCACCATATAGCCAAGGCCATGCGATCGTGGATGGGTTTTGACATGGATGGGCTCCAAGATACCTTGTTCATAAAGGCCTAAGCCTTTGCCTTGATAGTGCATGTTTTGGAGCATGTGATGCGCAATGGGATGTTTGTTGCTTTTAAAACATGACATGAGTCCATTATTAGATTGGGGAGGATGGGTGGTAGATAGAGTTTGTTCCTCTCCTATGAGAGAACCACCACAAATGAAGGTAGTGGGACCAAGAGGATAGGATGATGGATTTGGGATGGGATCAATATGAGATGGTAAAGGATCAATAGGGGATGGTGGGAGATCAATAGGAGATGGTGTGGGATTGGGAATGGAATGATTTGAAATGCTTGGATCTTGATTATCATTATGTTCATTAAAATGTTGTGTGATATGATCCAAGTTATTTGTTCGATTGTCTATGTTGTCTTGGGGACCAAGTGTCTCATCATGGGAAGTGGATGCTGTTAGATAATGGATAGAACTAGTGTGGATTTCTTGATCATGAGTGATTGTAGGATCATGGGTGGGATTAGATGGGATGGGTGATCATGAGATGGGAGGGGATCGGGGATGAGGTCGGTGTGGATAGATTGATCACAAGATGAGAGGGAATTGGGGATGGGATTAGATGGGATGTTTAGATCTTGATTAGGATGGGGGGTTGGTGTTTCCACATGCTTTGGACAAGGCTCTTGACATAGCTCTTGGGTTTGGATGGAAGTGGAAGTTTCTTGGACGGATTTGGTAGACTCGGGATGGTTGACAACATGGCCACATGATAGATCTTGACTTGCATTTATGGTAGGAGATTCTTCAATTGGCTTGATAGGCATTGGATGGCATGATGGTTTGGACATAGGACTAGGAGGCTCTTTGATAGGCGTTGGATTACATGGTGGATTTGGAGAGATAGGCATGGTTTTTGGAGGCTCTTGTCCATGATTGATGGGCTTGGGCATGCTTGTGCTAGAGGGGGGTGACATAGGATGAGTAGATTTGGATGGCTCCATAGCTTTGCTTTTTCTTTTGGATTTTGCAAAGAGTCTTTGGAGAAGATCCTTCATGGACTCATGGGTCAATGGATTAGGGCTTGGAAGGTTTGATAGTGGATAAAATGGTGGATGGATTATAGGGTTTGATGGATTGGGAGATGGGTGGACCGATGGGTTAGGATTAATAGGGTTGGAGGGGTATTGTGATGAATGGACTATAGGTATTGATGGATTGGGAGGTATATGGGCTAATGGGTTAGGATTAGGAGGGTTAGTGGGATATTGTGATGGAGGGATTATGGGGATTAATGGATTCGAAGGTGGAGGATTTTTAGCCACATATTGTGCATGTAAGATTTTGAGTTTGGCCATAAGTTGTTTGGTAAGATCTTGTTGTAGGTTGGTGTTCCCTTGATCAAAGGTACCATGACAATGGTTGAGGGATGTTTGCTGTGAGTCTATAGGATGGCTAGTGCTAGCATGCTCTTCGTTAAAGGAATCTTGATGGCTACAAGCATTCACACTAGTGGCAAATTGAGGGCCTCCTAAGAGGGTGACTTTGGGTTTGGCATGGGCATGATTGTTAGTTTGAGGGACTCCTTTGAGTATGACTTTTGGTTTGGGATGTTCTCCATATAGAGGGGGCATGGGTGGTCTAGGTTCCATAATGAATTGATGAAACCAACTCATGGTGTTTGTAGATGTTGGATTAGGATTCGGTGATGTATTGGACGGGGATTTTGATGGAATGTGGATGGGCATTTTGAAAGATATAGGATGATGAATGATTGGGGATCAAATGTCAAGACCTTAAATGATTTGATTTGATTGAAGGATGATTCTCTATACTTAAGATAGACTAACGTTCTCAAGCAAGAGGGTTGATTGGATTGATTTGATATCTACTTAAGATAGACTAACATTCTTAAGTAGGAATTGATGGGATTTGATAACTATACTTAAGATAGCCTTGTGTTCTTAAGTAAGTTCGGATTAAGGATAATAAGATCAACTTAAGGTCTTGATTTTTGATTGGATTTGAAATAGATGATAGTGGATTAGGGCTCGGATTCTTAGGTGAGGGATTTGATGATGATTTGGATAGATTATGATTGGGTTTTGGACGAAAGTGGATGAGGTTGAAGGAGGCTAAGTCCTTAACCAAATTTTGATTTTCAAAGGATGATTTTTGATTAAGAATCAGATACTTGATAGAAATGGATAATGGATGATTGGCTTGGGATGAGGGATCAATGGAGTAGATTAGGATCTTATTGAAATGGAATTACGTTGATATAGGGATTGGATTAAGATAATGAAGGATTTGATTAAGATGATAATTAGATTATGATAGGGATTAAGTATGATAATGGATGAGGTATGATTAGGATAAGGATGAATGATGACATTGGATTAGGGGAGTGGATTTTGATATGAATTATATGTGATAATGGATGAAGGATTATGGACTAAGGATTGGATTAGGCTCAATGATGGGATGATGATTAGGATGATGATCGTGATTAGGAAATGGATTAGGTGAATATAATGGATTAGGGTTAGGACCTTGATAGGATTTGGATAACTTGATTAGGATTAGGGTCCTAGATGATGGATTACGGATGGATTAGGGATAGGTTGGGATGATGTAGATAAGATGATGAGGATGATTGGGGTAAGGTGATAACATGATTGGGATGATTGGACGAGAGGAATGATTAGGATAGGTTATTAGGATGATTAGGGATGTGTGATGTGGATGGAGTTGGATGATTAGGATAGGATGAAATGGATAAGAGGGATGATTACGATGATGTTGATTGGATTGGGGATAGATTAGGATGAGGTGGATAAGAGGGATGATTAGGATGGGTTATTAGGATGATTAGGATAATTAGGAATGATTAGGATGGGTGATTAGAATAAAATGGTTGATTAGGATAATGTTGGATGTGGACTTGGATTAGGATGAAGTGGACAAGACAGATGATTAGGATTGATTGGGATGAGATAATTAGGTGATTGGGATGATTAGGATAAGATTGCATGAGATTAGATGATTAAGATGAAATTCGGATGAAGTGATTGGATGAATAGGGATGCGGTTGATTAGGATGATTATGATAGATAAGGATGAGGTGGATAAGAGGGATTATTAGGATGATTAGGATGGGTGGATAAGAGGGATGATAGGATTGGATGATTAGGAGATGATTACGATGGGTGATTACGATGATAGGGATGATAGGATTGGATGATTAGGATGAAATGGATAGGATGATTAAGGATGAGGTAGATTGGATTAGGAGGATTAGGATTAGGTGAGGTTGGATTGGATTGGATGTGGATGAAAAAGAATGATTAGAAGGTGATTATGGATGGCTTGGAGCTTGACCTTGGGTAACTTGCAAACAAAAGGTTTCACATATGCATGCACAAGTTTGCAATGAATTTAGATTTGGATTGGGCTAGTGCAAATGAACACACACGCAAAACACGACACCCTAGATTATTCAAGTGGGTTTGACTCTTAGTGTAGACCCACACTCAATACTTCTTCAATATTCCTACCTAACTAGGAATATCTTTGCAAGAGTGAATAGCTAGGGATCAAGCGGCCAAAGACTCACCCTTTCCCTTTCCTTGGAGGCCTTGACGCCTTACCCAAAGAACTATTTATACTCAAGGAGGTACATGGTGAGTAACTTCGAGGTTAATTGTTGACCCTTGCACTACTCTAAAAGATCAACCAAAAAGGTCTTAAGCTAGGATGATACAAGCTCTCTAAGGGTGCCCCCTAAATACACAAGGTATGTGGGGTCTAAATCCATGAACACTAGTCCATTGAAGGCATGACATAAACGCAAGCAAATGTCACTTCACCTTGTGTCCTGAATCATCAGGGGCCCAAAGGTTGTGCCAATGACAACATGACTAGATTGGGGTACAACTTTCGTTCTCCCCCTTTGATATACCCCACCAGAACGTGTGGTTGAGGTCATCCCTTGGGGTGATGAAATCCCCAAGCAAGCCTCCTAAGGGAAAGATGATGTTAAGTGATTTTGATCTCCAAGCTCGTACGAAGCACAAGGAGAGAGCATGAACAGATTAACACATTTTGGGTGACAAAAAGATAATGCAAAAGGTATTTTTGATCCCCAAAATCACACTAGGTGCAAGGGGAGAGCATACACACACACTTGATCCACACAAGCAAAGATTAAATCCTTTAGATAAAAAAGATGTGTGTGAATGAAAGTGACTAGAGGATGCTTTTGATTCCCAAGATCACACTAAGTGCAAGGGAAGAGTATACACACCCCAAGTCACAATCAAGCCCACCAAATAAAAGACACAAAGAAAGGTTTAATGATTAGTCTTTGGCATGCGAATCTGCAGCAAACTTGTTAGTAGTTTGATAGATTAGGCCTTTGACAAGCAAAATGCTACAAAACAAGTGTTAGATGAAAATGACCAAATATAGAAAAATCAAAAAAAGATGACAATATATAGCAGATTAGATGATAGGATCATATTTCTTTTGAAATTCTATGCAATTTCAAAAAAAATCATCAAATTTTGATATGATTTGCAAAAATTATATGCGATTTAACTTTGTAAGCAAACAATGACTTTGACTGATTATACCTGAAAATCCAAGTTGA
Organism: Cunninghamia lanceolata; assembly: GCA_027924645.1. NCBI lineage: Eukaryota > Viridiplantae > Streptophyta > Pinopsida > Cupressales > Cupressaceae > Cunninghamia > Cunninghamia lanceolata. The sequence goes on along the minus strand of BSBN01001396.1, from coordinate 1,432,478 downwards.
ATCTGGTGATGAGGCTTGCACCATTATGAAGCTAGTCAAATCAACTCTCTAATGCCTGTAATTTTGTCAAAATCCAATACGATTTGCAAAAGTTATGAGAATATGGAAAAAAGGCCTATATTAGGAGCTTTAAAGGGTAGGGGTCTGATTCTGGTAGTTACATTAACCGCTGGCAATTAGTGCCAAGTTGGTCACATACAGCAGTTTGGGTGATGGCAGTTAGGTCTTGCACTAACAATCTATATAACCGCTAGTGATTATTTCTTCCCCTAGTCACATGTAAGAGCCTACAAACAAAAAATGTTAATGGTTAAAAATAGACATTTAGCACTAAACTCAACTAAAAACTTAACTACCAGTGTTAAACGATAATATTAAAGTTAACATTAAAAATTGGTGGGGAAATTGGTGGTCACATAGCCCACTTGGCTGACAAAGGGAACCCGAAGATTGACCATGGGTACTCCAAGCAGGAGGTTGCGGTTAGGCCCACCATCAACGGCAACCATCGTGATCAGTCCCAGTCATGGGCACGGTCTCAACACTGGGTAACTGTCGCTTGGGGGTCTGTTGGGCCGGGGTTTAAAAGGTGGGGCGACCGATAGGCCTTGGTCATAATGTGACTAGAAGATGAGAAGATCTAGCAACAAGAAAACTTCAAACCTACGAACGCAAGGCTTCCGACCAAAGGTGTGGTTAGATTAGATCAGCGATTATGATCCAACCAACGATTAATCATTTTGACCCATAGATTTGTCCCAGATATAAGTCGTTGGATAAGGACTACCAGCAGGGATCCACAAAACCGTGGATCTAAGGCAGAAAAACCAGTGTGCAGAGATGTCGACCACGGGAATGCAACGCTAGTGACCTACAAATAGACATTTAAACCTTGCGAATAATTTGTTAAACCAATAGATAAAGGCAAAAATAATGTGGATAACTCGATGAGAAAACCTTGCGGTCAATAATAAAGAATAAACCCTTTGTTAACGAGTGGTCAAAGATCTAATGAAAACGACGATTAACCAGCAGATAAGAAGAATTAAACCAACGATTGTGTCTGTAATGCTTGCAAATCTGTATAGTACAGATTTGCAAACACGGGGGCCCTAAAAAAATTTAAAAAAATTCCAGTGACGAAAAATTACAAATTTTATATGCTTACTAGGGTTTTTGGACCTCCAAACACAACGGTGAGGTCTGTTTCGGCATAGGAGGCTCCCTGCAAAAGGTCACCCCAGATCTTCACCAAAATGACTATAAACCTGCAACAAAAAGCTAGTAAAACCTACACAAACAAGCTAGATCAAGGGATGGAGGTCCCACCGGACGTGCCAAATGAAAACAAGAAAAGATCAAAGGTAAATAATGGAAGATAATGCAATATAATTCACAAAACCTTCACCTTAAACCCTTCTTTCTATTCCAATAGAGCGGATTGGAATACACCCTTCTTTCAATGGCTATGCTCCTTGATATGATATGATGTTGATTTCTCTAGAAACCAATAGCATAACAGTACTTAAAAATACTTGATACTTGGTTGACAAGATGGATGACTAGGATTAAGAGGTGCAATGGATGGTTGAAAATAAGAGGAGGATTAGGGCAATCCTGATGTGAAGGTTGAGATTAAGAGGTGTAGTTTGAAATGTGTGGCTAGGATTAAAGCTAGTTTAGGAAATTAATTAAGTAATAGGATGTTTAATTAATTTTTGGAGAGAGATCATGTGAGGATAAGATTAATTAAATAAATAGGAATTATTTAATTAATTTGACTATAGGAAATAATGGATTAATTAATTAAATAATATGATTTATTTAATTGATCTAAGTGATGGATTAATTTAATTAAATGAATATGATCTATTTAATTAAATTAGATGATGGGAAAATAGATTAAATTAATTAAATAAATATAATTTATTTAATTAATTTGGGAGTTAGAATAAATGTGTCACAAAGTGACACAAGGTGATGTCGACAAGCAGAGTCTAGGTGATGGTCAATTTTAGGTGTATACAATTATATTGAGTTTCTCTTGTGAGTGCATATGTGAAGCATGGCATGGGATATGTGGTTACATGCTTGGACACATGGAAGATGCATTGGAGGAACTTAATGTTTCAAAAGTATTTATGAGACTTTGTAAGTGTATTGTAATATTTTATTGTTAAATAATACATTGAGTATAGATGCTTTTGGAGGTTGGGCTTTTCCCTCTTGAGGGTTTTCCCAGGGTCTATCTTGTGTCACATTATGGTATGATTGTCTATTCTTTTGGCATGGTGGATTTAGGTTATCTTGGTTAATATTTTTTTGCATTTTAACTCTCAGAGGGTTATGTGGAAATATTTTGTATTGCTATATTTTTCCTTTCAAGTGGTATCAGAGTCTATTTGCCAAGTTGTGGGAGATCTCCCTCGTATTATAAACCTTGCAATGAGTAGATTCTTGTGCATAGTTGAATCCATGCTCTTGCACGATAAGAATGAAGGCATTTTAAGGTCACAGTGTGTCTGTAGACTTGGGTTGTTGCAAATCTAGGATTTGATGAAATTTTGGTTGACATAATTTATGTTAGGGCTCTTTGTGTGGGGGTTTTGGAGGTGAGCTTTTGATAGAGGTATCCTGGACAAAAACAAAACTCACCATCGAGTCTAAAAGTCCTAAAAACTTATATTTTCATATAAAACTCGATATATTTTGGTGCCAGAAAAATTTTGCCCATTTTTGCCCTAGGAGCAATCTGTAGAAGGTATCTTTTGTACAAGATTCTATACAGTCGTACGAATCCGTATCATATGACGCAGTCATTGTTGTAGGTGTAGTCAAATGAATATCCGGTTGTCAGTGTAGTCATACAAGTTTGTAGATAAATAAATATTATATATATTATGGGGGGTGCCCATTAGGTGCGGACGCCCCATGGACAATCATATTAGTTTTGATAGATGTGTGCAAGCATGGCAAAAGGCATGAGAAAGCACCGAGGATGGAGGACAATCACTGGGTTTCGACAGGGCCTTAATCCCCTAGTCCCAACCCCTAGTCGGGCTAGCTACGCCTTAGCCCCTAGCGGGTTTCCAAAATAAATAAAAAACTTGAATAGAATCTAAACACATTTCAAGTCCATGGCTTTGAAGTTTTGAAAAATTAAAAAATTAAATTAAATTTAAAATCTTTTGAGATCCGCCACCAACACTCAGCTAGAGAGACGCCCACACATCGTCGTCGCCAACCAGCAACCAAATCGCTGCCACTGACGTCAATGATGATGTCATCTCATACAGAGGCTAACGTCATCGACCATACAACCGTACAAACATGTCCACAAGGGGCCCTTTTTAGCCCTCGGAGGGTATTTTCTTCCGTGGGGCATAACTTTCACCTGTGATATCGAATGTTCGACTTCTTATAAGCATTGGAAAAGTCTCTCTGAGCACTACGTAGTGGTACAGGTTTGGTGATCAGATTTTATTGTTTGTGTCAAATTTTGGTGTCTAAAGCTAGACATTGCTCTGAAACAATTAAATGGTCATAACTTTCACATACGGAATCGGATTTTAGATATCAAACAAGCGTTGGAGAGCATTTATAGTGTCCTACACAGTGGATCATGTGAATTTTCAATTCGATATGTAAAGACTTGTTTGTATTTGTATGAGCTTGAGATTCAAGGTGTGATTGTGAGAGTATTCGGATGAATTTTTAGGCACAAACTTGTGAGAGTGCATGTTTTTATGAGACCAATGCAATGGTACAAGTTTTCAAATGTGATGTTTCTTAATACAGGTTTACAGGTGTTTTCAGAGTTTGGACTTTGATGAAGACAGGTACACAGGTTGTCTTCTAATTTGAGTACACAGATGATACACGTGTGAGACTAAGAGTCTCGATTCAATGGGAGTTGAGTATAGGTACAACAATAGTGATTATTATGGTGTCATGGATATGTAGGTACATTTGAGCATTGGTACGACATGATCATGTATGTGGTTGACAGGTATGGGGTATGATGATTGACTCGTGATTACAGGTGGTGGTGTGGTTCAGTTAGGAGATTGTTCTTATCTCCTGGATGCTTGTTTGGTTCCTTGACTATGGTTGCTCATTTGTGGACTTGTTTGGCAAATCAGATCTAGGTTTGATCTGGTGTTCAAATCTTGAGGCCTACAAGTTATCTTCTTTCATAGCTCGATTTGTAGGTTACTGATGTGATGATGAGTTTGCATGCTTCATTTTTTTTGGGATCTACGAGTTATGATTTGTGAGTTGATCACCCATTGGTTAATGACTCAGATGTGGATTGTCTATATCCATGAGGTCTTTTCAGTGTTTGATGCAGACTTTGTTAGTTGGCCTTGTCTGTGGTCATTTGTGCATTAGTATGTTGCATTGGGATAAGAGGATGGATGATTAGAGTGCTCGGATAGTCGATTATTGGGACTTGTAGCATGTTTATCATGATGTCATGGATAGCTTGGATACATGGTTTAGTGTGAGCTTTTGACAGTGATGGTTTATCTTCTTGGCTTGGAGATCTTGGTTCTACTTTGGAGTTATTGATATTACAATTGAATGTGTGTGGGCCATGGGTGATCTTCAGTTATGAAATGGTTATCACGATGCAATGGATAGCTCATATCACAGTTCAATGGGAGCTTTGTTAGTGATGTGTATTCATCACCTAGTGATGGATGATCTTCTACAATGGTTGGGTGTCATGGACAAACTCTTGGATTATGATTCTTATTGTAGTGAGTGCTTTCATATCCTGAGTTCTATTGTCAGGAGATGGTTATCTTCATGTGATTAGAGATGTTAATCCTTGGTTTAGAGTACGGTTAGTATTGTGTCTTGGTGGACTCTTGATTCTAGATTAGAGTGTTGACATGATATAGGTTCTCTTGAGACCAGGATATGTTCATTAGAGCATGTGATCTTCTAGGAGATGTTAGATCCTGATGTCATGATTGGGTTCTTGATTTTGCAGTTGGGGCTTTAACAGTAGTATGGATGGTTCTCTTAATATTGAGTACATTAGTCATGTGCTTCTTCTTGGAGAAAGCCATTGTGATTTGGTGTATCCCAAAGGAACATTCTCATTCCCCACTCTTGGTCTACTCGGTGGATTATCTTCTGATAGGTATTGCCCATCCTATTTTTAGATGCATTTTGTTTTATGTTGTCTTCTCATGGCTATGGATTTTGAGCTATGTTTGTTAGTTCTGGAGGATTCATTTGAGTGCTTGGCATGGTTATCTCCTTATGCATATGAGTTTGATTTATGATATTTATGAAGAGTTTAGGAGATGTTTATTGGGCTTATTTCTAGTTATGGAATGGTTGAGTTTGATCTTCCTTGGTTAGAGAGGCTTACATCATGTTGGTTATTACATGACACATGTTTCATTTTATCTATAAAATTGAATGGTTGGGTGTTGTTGAGGCTTTTCATTTGGGGTTGCAAAGGAGATCATACTTGACACAGCTTAGCACTTTGAGGTGTTGGTAGAAAGACATGATATGATTTTTAGGTTTCTCTCTTTGTTTTATGGCTACTTCCTAGAGGTTCATGTTCATATGGTTTGACTTGGGAGAGTTATGCTAACATGTGAGGGAGTATGTAACTATTTGTGTTACATGTGTGGATCATTGTGATTGTTCTTGGTATTACATGGTTTGATCATTAGCCACACCTTAGTTTGAGTGTGGAATGGTAGACTTAATATGCCTTGATTTATTTCAAATTTGACATTACCCATGCAATGGGAGTTCCTATCTTTTATAGCAACTTGGAGCCTTTGTTATCTTTTGCGTATAGCAACTTGGAGTCGTCGTTATCACTTGGATTTGATGTTTGTGTTCTTTGGATTAGTGCATCTTCACCTTGGCATGTTAATTTAGGTGGCGTGTTGGGGGATGAGAGAAATTCTTGCTTGAGATGGTGGTCACCTTGGTTTTATTGCAAGTATCTTGATGGAGCACGAGAGCATACTAGAGATTCATGTGGTTTCATGTATGGCTATGATGATCTATTTCATTGATTGACCCTTATGCAATGTATACAACAAGCATGAGAATGTTAGGAAAAAAGATGTGTTGTACACCATGCATAAAAACAAAATATTTTAATTATCTAAAATAAATATTTATTTGTAGTGCATCTTAGAGGATGTGTTTAGCCACATTAAATATTTATTTGGGTCAACTTGTAAATTTGTATGTAACATTGGGTTAGTTATTTTATGTGTGGGAGACATAGAATAATTAATTATTATTTGGAAAACTTAGTACCTGTTGATGATTTTTTTCGACAAGTCAACAATAGAGTAAAACACAGAGTATCCAACTCTCTCTTGAATAAGGCCTCTCGAATGCTAAACAAAGTGATCAATCAAGATGACTCCAAGGTTCCTTTTCTTATGATTCGTGATGGATAGCTCAATAACTTGGTGTGATTTTGCTAATAAACACAAAGGGACTTACACAATTGTTCAAACAACTCAGTGTTTCAATGAAAGAGGCAAACACGTAGATTATCTAAGTACTACAACTCATTGACGTATGCTGTAGCAATGAAGTACTTGATCCTAATTCTAACAAGATGAAAAAGAAAAGACAAAAGATGAAGGGTTCAGTGAAACTAATCTAATCCTAGATGTAAGAGATGATTACTGCTCAGATGAAATCAACCAACTCTGCTTTGCCAGGTTAAACTACACAAAGTTGATGCTATCTTCTAAGGTTTATACAAGATATTTAAATCACTTATGCTCATGAAAATTCAACAAACATAAATATCAAAGTTAAGCTCACTTCGTTCAGACTAACCATACACTGTAATTTACAAGCCACAAACTACAAATGGTGTGAACATATAAATTTCACCACAAAACAATAATAAAACCTTCCACCAATTAACATAACACTTAAAAGAAAACTTAATCTAACTTAACATTCACTTGAAGAAATCAGAAACCATGCAACACTTAAAAACATATAGAGAATCACCAAACAATGAGTCTTATATTATTTCAGAGAGCTCTTGCAACAATTTTCAGAGTCTTCAATCTTACAAATGAGAGCAAAAGGAGCCCTTATATAGACCTCAAGAATACATGAAAGGTCAAGATCGATTGGCAAAACCAATGGACCAAATTATGCCACTTCCCAAGTAGTTACAACAAACTCCTATTTTTAGTATATGAAAAAGGGAACAAAGGCACATTTCCCAAGAAGATAAGGATGACAAATCAATAGCCTATGAGGAATCTCCATGTGAATAACCATCACTAGTGTTATGGAATTCAATGAATCTGGACACTATTTGCTTGATATCATCAAAAGGTACACTTGGCATATTCCTAGTAGTTCCTTCAGCTTTGAACACATCATCTGTATAAAGGCCAAGTGTCTTCTCCCAATCGGTCGTTCTAGCTTTGTTGGCGCCAAGGTGTATAGCAAGTGAAAATATACTATCAAGCTTATCATCAGAAACATCATCCTCTTGAAAGTAAAATACTTGAACTTGTTCTTTCATACTTTCAATAGTCATCTCTCCAAAGGGATTGCATATCTTCATCAAGGATGCATGTATTCCATCTTGGATTATTTGAATCACACTCCTTACTCTTGACATATTTGTTTCAACCTTATCAAGTAGCTATCATTTATTGCGAAAGCAATAGTACCAAGAAGAGAAATCATATGTTATGCCTTCTTCAATCACTTCAATATGTATCAACTCATCAATTGAAGTCTCCATCAAGCTCTTCAAATGTGGCATATACTTTCCTTTGATAGCCTTAAACTCAACACAAGTTGTCAACAATGCAAGCATTCTTTCCTTGAGATCAGCAACCTTATCATACACTTGCATAATATCTTCCAGGTGTCTATATGTTATTTCCTTTGACCTTTTCATCCAATCTTTCAACCTATGAGATGAAGACCTCAACCCCTCAAGATGTATAATTGTTTCTGGAGGAAGAATAGATGGAGGTGTAGAAACTCTCTCCTACTGATGGATAGGATGAACTAAGTGTTGAATATACTGTTCCAATGCTTGGCACCTTTGCTTAGCCTTAATCCTGCCTTTTGTTTCCTACCTTATGATAGCCCAAGCATTATCAATTGAATCCTGAAGTTCTTCTTCTACTTGTGCTCCAGTCAACGGACCCAAGTCAATTGTATTGATGTCATAATCTTCAGGTGCAATATCTTCTATATTCTTCCCAAGCCTTGGAACAGCTACATGTACTCTTCTTACACCAGTTTCATCTTTGGTTATCTTTGAAAGAATAGTTGCTTTCTTCTTTGGTTTTTCAGTGGACATGTCGACATGTCTAGAAGCAACTCTTCAACTGGGATAGGATGATATTTTTCCACTTCACAGCTTTCTTTAATTCTATCCTATAGCCACTCCGGCAATGATGAAAGATCCCCTGACTGTTGTACTTGCTTCCCTTGCATAGGCAATGATTCTTCTTTAGCTTCATGTTTGTCTTTAGTGTTAGCCTCATCAATGATTTCAGTCTCATGTGGACTTGAAGGCACCTCTTCAAATGGAGTATCCGGGACTGCATCTTCAACATGTACAACTATATCCTGATTCACTGAAGTATCTCTCGGTTGTCTAGATGAAGCAGTTTCAATACTTATCCTTTTCTTCTTCTTACTTAATTCTCCTTGTGTAGATTCAAGTTGTTTTCTTTTCCTTGCTTGACTTGAATCTCTTTCATTATCCTTACTTCATGAACTCCTGCCAAGTGCACTATGTTGTTCATGTTGTTCAACTTCTCCCATTTTGGTGTAAGTGAGCTTCTTTCTTTCATCTATAAATGCTTGTACTTGCTCTTTTACATGTTCCTTAGTGATAGCAATGATAGGTTCTATCAATTCTTCATCATATACTCTTTCTCTATCAGTCCAGTCAATGTCATATGGCAGGTTTCGAATCTCATTGTATTCATCACTTGAAAGAGTTCTATCATCATCCAGCTGATTAGGAATCCTCAGTACTTTTGTAGCTCTCACCAGGTCCCATCTTAACCTTGAACAGTTCTGCATCCTTATATCATCATCATCAATAGCATTTGCCCAATGATCTTCAAGTTGCTCAACATGCCGGTAGGAAGAATATGATTGCTTAATAGCTCCATGTGGATCGAAGTTCTCCCTCCTTGAATCATGAAGATGTAAATAATATGCTTGCAGCTCAATCTCTAAATGCTCGGCTGCTTGGAGTGATGGACATGAATAATATCTCCCCAACTTGAGAGGAAACTAAACTCCAGCCTTCTTTCTTGCCCTTTGCATCTTATGGAACTCCAACAACTGTCTCGAAACTTCCAGCAACACCATCCTATTGGTAAGATACCTTGGCAATCTATATGGAAAGGATGTGAAGCCCTGAATTCTGATATAAGTGAACTTGTCATATTGAATGTGGTATCTCCCATATTGTTCAATGAAGTTCCTAGCAGCACCTGTCAACCTTCTATGCAACTCTCCTCGCAACTTTCTCACTATGTACATGGCGAAGGCATCATTGAATCTCTTATAATGGTTGATATTCTTCAAATGGAGCTGTGGATAGCACTGATGTGATAGGATTTGGCCAGATTTTATGCCTACTTCTCCTTTAGCTGTCAATCCTTTATATACCACATTTCCTGCCAGTATGTAAACAAGATAGGAAGACATGAAGAAAGACTTTGACTCATCAAAATTTTCAAACTGCTCATCAAGGCAATGGCTTATAAGCCCAGCCCAATCAACCATCTTATTCTTTGTAAACACATATCAAAGTATGTATACATCCATCCTTCAAAAGTCAATGATTGAGACCTACCTGTTACTCTATTTAAAAACATGATGAAATAACTTATCTCTTTCTTGAAATCTACCTTGTGAAACTTCAGATCTTCAAAGTTGTATATCTTGATTAATGAATCTATCATCCACTTCTTCCTCACTTCTTGCATGTAGTGCTTAGAATTGCCTTCAAAGGTACGTTGGGCAGTTGTAGGACAAATGAACACTGTCTTCCGGTTTGGGATGTTGAAGATCCCCTGAATGGCTTCTCTTTGCAAGTAGGCTAGGATAGTCCCATCTTTAGCCACAATTTGTCTTCTCTCCTTGTCATAGTGTTGAATACATTCTAACACTAACTCAGCGCTAGGTAGAGTAGGTGGGAAGCATATCGCTTGTATGATTCCACTCTTCACAATAGCCTTGATGTCTTCATTCCTCGTGATAGCGAGCAAGAAATCCTTCATCTCCTCCAAGTTAATATGTCCCATGTTGGTGTCTCCCACATTTTTCCAATGAGTCTCGAGCTTGGAGTCGGGTATGGTAGACTTGGCATCCATCTTGATCATCACTTGATGCTCCTTTGCCGTCATACCCATCTACCTACAAAACAACACCTCAATAAGTGACTTGAAATGATGAAATCTAACTTCAAAAACCTAATTTTTGGATGATAAAACTATGAAAATTTGCAAATTAAATGAGTAAGAAGGCAATTTTATGAATTAAAAGTGGTTGAAACATACCTTATACCAATTTTCAGACCTAGAAAAGTGCAGATTTCTGTATAAATGATGAAAATCAGTTATGAAATGACAAAAAATCAAACTCAAAAGTGAAGATCTGCCTTCAAGAATTGTTGCTCCTTAAAAAAAAATTGCTCCTTGATGAGATTGCAATGTGAATTATGAAAAATGAAGTAGAGCGCCCCTCTTTTATAGTGAATTTGCCTTCATTAAATTCTGGTTGGCCAGGTAAAGAGGTCGGCCAAGTTGGACATTTAATGCATTTTTTAAAATTTCAAAGTTTTAAAACTACTTCTCCTTTTAGGCGCTCAAAATGGTGAAAAGAGCCTAGATTTGCACCTATCTAGAAGATTTTAGAACAAGTTTACATTAAGGCGCTGAAATGAAGTAGTTTAATATTGAAATTTAGACCTTCATCATGGACAAACATCTCTTATACTTAGGCACTTGTCAAATGTTTGAGAGATCAAGCCCTTCTACTTTAGGCGCCAAAATCGGAGAGTGTAAACAAGAAAGACGACTTAACTCTCCAAGGATACTCACTCCATTTGATACATTCCAATTTTTTTTTACAGAGGCTCAACTTCTATACTTCATGTTCTATCATAGGCGCCTAATAACCACAATAAATGGTGCCTTGCCTCAAGAGCAACATTCATCCTCACAACTTCAAGATTGATAATTTCAACATGATCTACTCTAGGCTATCAAAATGGGCTCCTCAATAATAGAAGTGCACCTATACCTCTTAGCCTATCCTCAAGCATTGTAATGATCTTAAGTTTCTTTCAACCGAGGCCTTGTTGTTTAAAACATTCTCACTCCAAGGTGACTTCAAAATGCAAGAGTCTTACCCTTTTTACTCCTAGGCGCCCATGATGATGATTTGGGTGTAATAAGGCGCCCTAGTTCAAAGTGGGCATTTCAATATGCTAGATCATCCTCACAACTTCAAGGAGGGCTAGACTTTTTTAGGTGCCACATTTTATAGATTCAGACACTCTTTCATGCTTAGGCACCAAAAGAGGTCTACAGAGAGGCAAATTTGCGCCTAAGCTTTGGATGTAGTTTTCTTCACAACTAGGTGCACCTTTATGATGATAGAAGTGACCATAAGTGCCTAAGGTCTTCATGTTTAGTTTTAGCCATTTAGAGGCTCCTAACACTAGGCGCTACTTTTAGGCCTCTGCTTTAGGCGCTAAAAGGATGTTCTTCCATTGTCAAGGCGTCAAGAGTAAGTATTCAATGATTGTAATGCGTCTAGACCTAGATGAGAATTCCCTCCACTTTCAATGTGTTCGAAGGATCATGGATGCTCTACAAGACTTCACCAAAGTCAATCCCTTTCAAAACTTGCAAATTCAAGCTGACTTTTCCCAAGGCGCAAATGTGAGGATATACAGGGAAAATTGGCGCCTAAGCCCTTTGAAGCAATGTTTACTAAGTTTGAACATCCAAAATGGCTCCAAGTCTGATTTTATCAATAAGAATGAGGATTTCTCAAGTTCTCACCATAGGCACTTATTGAGGGTTGTTTTGAGTGGAATTGGCGCCTTTTTTGATGTCTTGACTCTTCATGATTGCTAGGCGCATATCAAGGTAAAATGGGTTGAAACGGGCGCCCTACTTTCCTTGGCCTATTTCTTTTGGATTTTTTATGATTTTAAACCTTAAATGGCATCCAATTTCATGCTCTTAGATTCTCCTCTTACAAGGCGCCAATCCATGATGCTCTGACTGTGAGATAGCACCTTGTTTCCCTTAGTGACATTAATCTCCTCTAAGGCGCCCAAACTTGATCTCTCCCATACAAAGTGCACCTTGGTTTTCAACTTGGCATTAAATGTCTATGATGATCTTGAATCAAGGCATTGATGCTTGAAAAACCTCTTACTCAAGGTGATATTGCAAATCAAGGTTCTTGGCCTTCTGATCTCCTAGGCGCTCCCCTAATTGACAATGAACTATACCCCCCTATGTTAGGCGCACTTATGAGGTAAAACAAACAAGGAAATGTGCCTAAACTCCTAATGTGTTACTTCAGACTTCAACATCATGTTCCATCTAGGCGCTCATGATGATAGGAAATTACATGAAGACATAATAAAAGCTATCTTGAACTTAGGCGCTCATGATGATAGTTTGAACAACAATAGGCGCCTAGATCATACTTAACCGCTTACTCTGCAAATCTTCATTCATTGAGGCATATTGAGTCCAAAACACCATTCTCACATACAGATCCTTCTCAACTTGACCTAAGGAATGCTCTACACCACCTCCGCAGGCTTATCAACTGCCTAACTCTGAGATGATACAAATAACTAACCTAAAAACGACTAATCCTATAAAAAAAAAACTGGGGTCCCCATTTGTAATGAGGCAATGTGTGATTTGGTCACAACAGTACCATAAAGTGAAAACTTAATATTAAGAACTAAATGAGGGGGTCAATGGTTTTGTGATCTCATGGTTTTGAGACACATAGTTTTCCCAATACCATAGGTTGTATTTGTGTGAGCTTGAGTCTATAAAAGCAAGCACATGGTTAGTGGTTTTGGTTGGTTGGTTGAGTGAGTTGTCATTGTATTAAGTTTCTCTTGTGAACGCATATGTGAAGCATGGCATGGGATGTGTGGTTACACCTTGGACACATGAAGAATGCATTGAAAGAGCTTGATGTTTCAAAAGTAATCATGAGACTCTAAGTGTATTGTAATGTTTTATTGTTGAATAATGCATTGAGTGTGGATGCTTTTGGAGGTTGGTTTTTTCCCTATTGAGACTTTTCCCAAGGTATATCTTGTGTCACCTTGTGGTATGATTGTCTATTCTTTTGGCATGGTGGATTTTGGGTATCATGGTTAATATTTGTTTACATTTTATCTCTCATGGGGTTATGTGGAAATGTTCTTTATTGCTGTATTTTTCCTTTCAGGCCCTTGTATACAAGTTTCACAGTTAGATGGTAGTGTTCTTGCCGTCAAAGATATATGTGGGAAGCTTCAGCATGATAATTTTCAAGCCGCATCCACTTCTAAGAGGGATAAAGGACTCTTGAAGAAGGATGTGAGCTCCAAGAATTCTTTTGTGGTGTTGTCAATTCCTACTATTGGGGGTCTAGCTAGGATGGAAAGTGGTCACAAAACACTGATGGTTGGAAACATTGGGAAATTGAAAATCTCTCTAGAGCCATTTGGCTTAAAGCCTCCTTGAGAATATTGTTAGGATGCAACTTGCTCCTTTTCAGGAGGTGTTGTATGTTCCTTGTTGGTTTGTTGTTGTTCTTTCAGCCTTTGTGCTGAATGTTTCATGATGTTCCCCATTGTTGTCTGAATTTCTCTGTTGTTCCCTTCTTGATCTTTGTATTCCAGTTCATTGCTCTGATCAAAAGCGTTTACCCATAATCAAAAAAAATACTGAAAGCTCGTTTCAGGTTTCAAAATAATTTGGCATCTTCAACTGACACAAATCCATTCAAATTGTATCTGAATGCATAGTATTCAGTGCCTAAACTTCAGATATATATCCAATGAGATGCACAGTATTTGTTTGCATGTATAGATGTCAGAAGAAAGTTGACACAACCTAAAAGGCTAAATGAAATTGATATAAACCAGGAACTGAATCAGCTTTCAGTTCAGAAAAAAATTATTGTCCAAAAAATGAATACACGGTTGTGATAAGAATTTGAGTACTCTAAATTTGAAAATTCCAGTAAACTACATACCAGAAACATGGATCAGATAAGGTAGCCCAGTGATCAATATGCTTAGAAGGGAAAGCCATCTCAGAGGCTCATTTGAAGGACAACTACTACCAAGTCGCTGGCTTGCAGGATTGGACTTGACAACTCCTATGGTATCTGATACGGAGACATGGCAGCTGATGGAGATTAATGAATTGTTGAATTCTGTGTAGTAAATGCTGGCAATGTAGGAGGCTTTGTATAAACAGGTTCAAGATATTTACCTGCATCCTGAATTTGTCAGTCTATAACCACTGGTATCGATTTAAGCAAACTCTAGCATCACCTTCACAATTCCTAACTAAGAAAGATTCTAAGCAACAAACTGATAAAAATATCAGATTATATGGCATACCTAAGCATTGAGGTTGGAGGAGATTTTTTAAACTGCAATTCCAAACATAATATGTAAGTCAGTAGAGATTAAAGTAATTTGCAATTGAGGAATATTCAACTTTTAGGAAGGTATTCAATAGCTCAGAGTGATGAAACAACATACACTTAATATGAAACAATTGTACCATTAAGATAGCCACCATATAAACACGAGGTCGCATTACAGCCAGCACTTGTTTGTTGTTCAATGGCATCTCCAATCAGCAGGTTGCTGTCATTGAATTGCATACTAAGGCATGAGGTTCCCAGAGTGGATTGTACGCAATGTAAGCTGCCAATTTCCAAATGAATTAGAGGAAGAAATGTACTCAATGAATATGACAAAATATTAGAACCATGATGAGTCTAAAGTTAAGATCAGTAACTTACTTCATTACATTTGGACCGCAGTTGCATTACACGCAACGGTTGGCAGTTATAGCATAGCTCTCATCGGCTACAAGTAAACCACTATCTGAAGACAATTTCAAGTTACTCGATGAACAGGCTGCAAGCAAGCAGTATTGGTAGACAGAAGAATGTCTATAAGAAACGACTATATATCACTGGGTGTTAATCCAAATGACTTTATTCATGAATACAAAGGTTCTAAAGTTATGCAAGGATTCAGCTTTTGCAAAATATCAGACTCATGGGGCAGAATCAAGGCACTAGGATTACAATTGTTTCAAACCTATAACCCAACCAGGGTTTACATTTTGCACTGAGAATATCAAAATGTCCTCACAATCAAGTGAAGAAGGGATCAATTATTTCAAATCCGCACAATTTGAGCAAAATGCTAAATTGAATTTCTTTAAACTGCCTCATCTTTCACTCGGGTTCTGATAAAATCTAAAACAAGCTTCCAGCACTCTCATCCATACTGCATTAAAGGAACACTATTTGATTAAAATGACAAAAGTTGACATACGTCAGCATTTAATAACACATTTTTCGGCTACAGAATTTGAACTTTCAAAAATCCTTGAGTTACAGAGTACTAGGAAGTTTTTGGTAAGCATTGCTTGTGGAAACCTGCTATCTATTTATAGTTTACAAAAGTGCCTGATATTTTAGATCCGAAGCCACGAGTCTCTGTAAAGTTTGACAGAAGTAATATCAGGAAATATGAAATAGATCAAAATAAAATATTCAATTATCAAATCATCAGGTGTTGGAAATATACAACACAAAAGTACACTTTAGAAGGCCCATACTCGTCATCAAAACTCACCTACATGTCTAGTGCCCCCAACCAGGTAGTGGGAACAAAGGAAATGTGTTTAGGCAATAGCAAGATATGGGAAGAGCCTATGCAAGATGTACATATCATTTATTCAAGAAATGTTAACTTCTCCAATGATGCTGGAGACCTAAGCAACTCTGGTCTTGAGCTTATCAGCTAAACATACATGCTGATTATCTTCATCGGTCAGAATGAGGTGACATTGGTGACTGGTTTTATCCCTACAATACAAATGGATGCACAAATGATAAAGGTGCCATTCAAACTAGCTATGTTCATTCTCCTATTTTTTAGAATTTAGACATGTTTCTCTAGATCTTGAGCTTTTTATAGTGAAGTTCTCGGGAAACAACCACCTATTCTTTCAATGGAATATTCACGACATTTCTTATGATTCTATAGGTTGAAGAGCACCCCATGAAATTTTATTTCTCCTGAATCTCAATTCTAGATAAGATTCACAGCTTGTGAAGTGACAATAAAAACATTACCATTATTAACAGAAATGTGCTAGCATTTGAGAGTTGGAAGAACAGCTTCACACAAGAAACTAAAAATGATTAAACAAAGACAGACTTAATTGGCCGGAAAAAGATGGAATTCCTATCATGAGAGAGATACCTTGCTTTAACAATGAAATCAACCTCATCATGTGCCGAGGTACAGAATACAAGTTACCATTAACCCCAGCGAGAAATTAACAAATCCAGGCACAGTTGAGAGGTAGCTTGTACCTACTCTTATATTTGGTGTAGAAAAGTTTGGAAAGCAGATTGTGAACTTATTGCAATTCTGTCAAGACTTGAGTTCAAAGCTCAAATAGTATTTGAATGCAACTTATATAGATAACCATAAACAGGTTGGAAGTAGACAATGTCAAGGAACTATTTTCCAGAAGATCTAATTAACTGGGAACATTTTATTATCTATCTTACTGGCATATGTCTGTAAGAAACAGGTTATCAGGCAGTGTTGCTATTTTTCACTTTCATGCTCATCTCCGTGTTCCAGATTTTCATTTATATACCTTACTGACTTTGTTTTTTCCTTTATTCTCAATCCCATTTTTCTGGAGTGTCATTGACACACTGCAAAGTCTAAGATTACAATGAGTACAACCATATTTTAGGTGTCGATATTCTTAGTTAGTGATTTGAATAAAATAAAATAAAATCCCTTTTTAAGTCTCCATTGAAATGAAATGAAAGATTTTTAATGACGTCCAGGAGACCAAGCAGTTTAAGAGACCAAGAAAATGCAAGTTCTTTCTTCCCACTCTTTTTTGGACATCAAACTTTTTTCATGTTAGAAATGAAAAATTATTATGAAGACATTAATGTCTTGTCTAAAACCAAAAAACCAGCCTATTTTTCACCCACTGTAAACAGATATGCGAGTTTAGAGATTGAATGTGGTGAGATAACTACTTTTTTTTCCTTAAAATAATAGATCGGTGATTGGATATGGCCTCCTGAATATCACTCTGCCTATCTAGTTACAGCCTGAATATGGCACCGCAGTGTCCAAGCCGTAGCCAGATATGGCAAAGAAAACTTTGGTGTATAGGGTATGTAATAATGTATCAATTGGGTATCCATCCCTGTATACATATTAGATACGCCAAATGCAAATCAGACAGGAGTACCCAGACTATCTGGTAACTTAGTTGTTACCTCATGTCAGAACAGTGCTAGACCAAGTCAATTTGAATACAATCATGTTCAATCTGAATAACAAAACTACATTTAGACACACTTCACCTTGCTGCTTAAGAACCTCCATAAGCATACATTTTGGGAAAACAAAATAGCATTTACAGAACCATCAGAAAACATTTCATCATCTTGAAAGCTCTTACTCAGTGAGGATAAAGTGAGAATTTAAAGTATGAAGTGAGAATTTAAAGAAAATTTGAAGCTAAGAGCATGCTTTTATGAGTCTATGACCATACTTCAGAATTGCACCTGATCAAAGAATAATGAATACATCTGAAACTTATAAAGCCTATCCCATGGGATGGCTAAGAAACCCTAGGAAGAGCTGGGGCAGAGGATCTTGGGTTATCTTTTTCATGGAAGGAAGGTCACAGCAGGTATCGCCATGTCTGCTCGTCTCACCCAATCCAAAACCACATCATTTACAGCCTCTCTCTCCAAATTAGCAGTGGTGTTAACAACAAGCTTCTTGGCCTCCGTCGTATCATAGTCACAGCAGCCCCTGTAGCCCTCCACCAAAGTCCTTAGGGCTTCCCAGGAATGAGGCTTATGCCACGAAGGACTCGCCTGGGCTCGATCCTCCAACCTCCTCCTCCATTCCTCTTCATTCTCAGCCCTGCACTCAACAATGAGCAAGCGGGCGCCGTGTTGTGCAGCCAGAGCCGCCACTTCCTGGAAGAGATGAGGACGAGATAGCGGGGAATCCACAATGACACTGGTGCCGCACTTGAGTTGGGTGTCCGCCATTCTCCATATGACCGCGTAGGAAAGATCATTGAGGAGGGCCGATGCGACCAGGGAATGAAGGGGAAGAGTAGAGTCGCGGACATTGTCCTTGTCCAGAAGAGCCCATTTCAGCGATTTGGCCAGAAAATGGGCAATGCTGGATTTGCCGCTCCCCGGGTGCCCCTTCATGGCTACTATTGATACCATTTGCCATTCGCCTGCCATCTCTTTTTTGGCTCTCTTTCGTTTCCAGAGTTTATTGGGAAGTATTTCAGTAAAGGGCTTTTTATGCCAGGCTTTTTAGTAAGTTCAGAGTTATTGGAACCCAGTTCTATCTGAACTTCTAGGCTATAAAATAAACGTGATGGCCAACAGGCTTCCTGTATTGGCGTAATAAGATCTGTTGTAGCCCTTCGAAATACAGATAAGATTCTTAGAAATATTCTAGAATCTGTTGTAGCCCTGTTGTAATTGTATTGATCTGGTTTTAGTTCTAATGGGATAAGATTTTTAGAAATACAGGACCCAATTGCTCAGCATGATCCAATAGTTGTGATAGTATTTGTAGATTGAAGGTCCAATATTTTTAAATTTTAACAGTAATAGTTGTGATTTTAAGGTTGTTGGTGTTGACTATAAGTACTTATAAATGAATGAAATGTGCTCTTTAGATCTATAAAGCAACCAATCATGTGATGTCACATCAAGACACCAACAAAACATAACTTAATGCATGTCTACCTATTTTTTTTTTGGGTCTTTTTGGACACCTCAACAAAAAACATGTCTTAGTAATTAAATAGTATAAGACCAACAATTCAAAAAGTTAATAAGAGAGGGTTTGATGTCTCTTAAGCTATCTCTAGCCTCGTAGATATTAAAAATCTTATTTTCTATTCTATTGAGTTAAGAACTTGCATAAGAAATCTTGCCCAACAAAAAATTAAAATTTTGATCAAAAAGCATTTTCAAACCTTCAATATTTAATTGTTTTTTAAAGTTTTGTAAATGAAGAAAGAGGCTAGCATTGTGTGATATGTTAAGTGCCCCTGGGCCCTCCTCATCTTTAATTATTATTTATATTTATGAAAAAACATAATTAATTTCAATGAGGAAAAATATTATTAATATAAATGCCAATTTGTTTAGGTAAAAGATTATTTATGGAGGAAAGAGTAAATAAAAAATTAAAATAAATGATTATTTGTGTTTGATGGGTAAAATCTTAAATTTTAATGTAAATGACTACTCTTAGGTCTATGAGTTAAATTTCAAAAGCTAATATAAATGATTATTAGGGGTTAACAAGTTAAATCCTAAATATTAATGTAATTGACTATTTAAGGGTCAATGTGTTAAATTTTAAATGACTACGAATCCCCACAATAGGAGTGACTTATAAAGCATGGAATGCTCTAAAAGCATTGTCAATGGGAAAAGAGGCTAGACACTAAAAGTATTTGTGTGTTTAGTGGGTGACTTTAAGTCATTACATACTTTAAAAGCATTCCCAATGGAGAAAGAGGTTAGAGGATAGAAGCGCACATGACATGCTCCAAAAGTATTCCCAATGGAGAAAGAGGATATAGGGTAGAACTCTTAAAGAAGGATATTGCAACCTTACACAATGATCCACAATCTTCCATCATATTTGAGGAGCTCCAACAATTATTAATGTTTTTTTTCTAGAAGTTTCTAGAAAATTTTGAGTATAAGGACTTTGTCATATGGAAATTTTCACCCAAAGTCTAAGGCCAAGGCAAAGTTCTTTAGGTCACAAAGACTTCAAAAGTTTGGGTTCACTTAGAATCAACTCCCAATCAATACACGATATAGATGCATGTCATGAAAATGAGTAAAGCGTAGAGTAAAATAGCAAATACATGTCAAATTGACTCAATTACATTAGAAATCACACAAAAAATAGAAATATAGAGAGGTACACATGGTTTTAGGGATGAGACACCACCAAACTGACATCCACAAACCTCTAGGAGACTACAAGCCCAATTTCATTGAATTTTGAGCCCAGGACTTGGTTGTATTAAAGGGGTGTGCCCAAGGGTGGAGAGAAGTCAAGGGTTGAGGCAAAGTTTGATGCCTCCAATTAACCTAAAAACTTAATGGGAGGTTATTCTCAACATTCTACGAAAAATTTTGTACTAACACTTATTTGAATTCTTCACAAATTCTCCTCACTTTGACTTGCAAACACAAATTTTCAAGAAGGAAACCCTACAAAACAAATGGTCAAAAGGGGGTTCTACCTTGGTCAACCCCCTTATGGGATTTTAAGCTTGGATCAACTTCACATAAAAGACTAATAAAATGCTAAAAAAAAAGTTTATGCAAAGAAACTACTCTAATTCTAAGCACAAATAGCAAATTCTATGTGTTTTGATAATTAGAAGATAATGCAAGAAAAACTATCAAAATGAATCTTAGAGGAAAGGAAAAACAATGAAAATGGACACTAAATTCAATAAAAGTGGTATGGATGGAAAGGTATTTGAAGTGAGAACATGGCAAAGCTGATTTAGATGTGATGTGATAGATTTTGTAGGAGAAATAAAGGAAAAAACAAGACTAGGTTTTCTAGGGTTTGCAATGGAGATGGGGTGATGAGTGATGGAAAAATGGAAAGAAATGGAAACACAAAACTTAAAATCTAATGCAAACTAAAAATTACTTATTTAAAGACTAATAATAATTTGTGATGAGAGTTTTGAATCTAAGACTTAAAATGCAAACACCAACTAAAGTTATGATGGCCTAGGCTTGCGATGGAGCTAGGAGAGGATGGGGAATAGACTATGGAAAAAATGTCTATGGAGGGGCTATGGAGGTTGATGGAAATGGATGAGAAGGGATGGGAGGTGGGCAATGAGTGAGACTATGTAGGTTAGTAGCTAAAATGAAGTGGAAATCAAACTATTGCAATGAAAAACCTAAAGTAGCTAGTACAAAAACACAAAAATTGGATACCACAATTGATTGATTCGATTGTAAAGGTTCTTGTAGTGCTCCAAAAAACTTATGCAAGATCTTGGATGAAATCTAACTTATTGTAAAAAATCTTTAATCACTAACATATACTCACTTTTTTGGAAAATATTTCTAAAAAAATGCTCTTAAGGTGAAACTTTGTTATTTTTGTTATAAAAAATGAGATTGAGAGTTTGCTTTTATAAGATTTCAGAGGGAATTAAGGTTGTAAACTTAGTTTTCCATGTTGGTCACAATCAAATTAGTTTGGTGTTAAAAAAAAAAGAGCCTAGTTAGGATGATGAGGATGCCACCACACTAATGCACCTAAGGGTGGAGAGAAGTCTTGAGGTCTGAGGAAGCTCAATTTCTTAAGACAAATGAAAAGGAAGATTTGCCACCAATCCCTAATCACAAAGAGATTTGAAAGTGGGATTTTAGGAGCTAAAAAGTGGTTATTGCACTAAGTTTAATACAAAGAATCTTATTAAATATTTTTAATCAAAAGGATTAAAAGGTGGCAAGGAAAGAGGGGTGAGGGGTCATGACAAAGGAAAAAACACCTAAGGCAAGGAGACAAGAAAATAAACAATAACTAGAAAGAACAAACACATAAAAGGGGTGAAGTGGACATAGGCAAGCTAGCACAAGGTTAGGAAAGGTGAAAAAGAGGGTTGAAAAGAGCTCAAAACAATCGTGCAATAAGACAACTAAAATGGGTGCAAAACACAACAAATGAAATTACATAGTATGCAATTTTTTATCTTACATTTTACCCCCATTTTAGTAGACTTATACTAAGGAAGAAGTCTGCTACAGTAGAATATAGTAAATTATGAAATATAAAGGATACATCTTACTATAGGAGAGATATTGTTATTTGATTTGGTTATGGTGTTCAAAGTTGCACATGTATTTATCTCTATAAAAGTATCTATAGAAAAAGTAGTCGCTATAAGCCAATAATAGTAAACATCTAACACATATGAAGGAAACATACCAGAGGAAACACATACATAAAGAGAAAAACATACACATAAAAACACATATGAAATGCAATGCATATCTACTATGTTTATTTTGCCATAATATGCTAGTGGAATAGCTAAAAGGTTCCACAAAAACTTTGACCATTTGTTTTAGGAGAGAGATCTATAAAGAATCATTCTAGAGAAGAAACCAAGGAGAGAAAGTGTGGCAATGACTAGCATCAGAAATAGGAGGAGCTTAGCTAAAGGAAAAGGATAACTAGAAATTGGCTAACAACAAGGGTTGTAAGGTATCCACTCGCAAAAAGAGGCCAAGCCAAGCCAACAATAAATGTGCTTATGACAACAAAGGTAAATTGGAACTAATAGTTTTGAGGTTGCCACCCTGGCTATTGGCAATTGTCATGCTTGTAGCTAAAGATGGTAGCCAACCCAATGGAACTAGAAATAATGGCTTTGAGGTTGACACCCTTGGCTCTTGGTGATTTCCACTCATGGCTAAAGATTGTAGTGGAACCAATGGAAACTAGAAACAATGAATTTGAGGTTGCCACCCTTGGTTCTTGGTAGTTGCCACTTGTGGCTAAAGATGATAGCTAACTCAACGAAAATAGAGAATTGATGATGTCGTCAACGGTTATAAGGTGGCCACCTAATTAGATAAAAGGCCAAGCTAGGCCTAAAGCAATGGTAAGGCTAGTCATGATCAAGGTCAAGGGTCAATGGTTAAAGACAAAAAAAAATATGGAGTGAGAGTGAGTGATGTAGGATATATGTCCCCTTAAAGTGAGTAGAAAAAGATATCAAGCAAAGAGAGCCAGTCACTTGAAGGATAATGGTTAAGAGGAAAATTAGAAAGAGGAGAGTTGCCAAGGATTTTGTTGAGGGAATAGGAAGAAAGTGATGAAGAAGGGGAACATCTAAGTCATGTCCCTAAGCGATAACAAAAGATAATGAGTTGTGAGGGAGATAAGTGTCATATGATCCCTAGTAACTAAGTAGCAAAGAGATGAGATAAAAAAGAAAGAACACCTAGATCATGCCCTTAAGGGAGGCAAAGACAATGCAATGATCATGAAAAACATGAGGATAAAACATTAAGCCCCAAAAGACCAACAAGATGTGATGCCCCTAGGAGAGAAAACAAGGGAAAACATGAGGGCAAACAAAATCAATCGGAAACACCAAAAATCATAACAAAGGGTGAAGGAAAATGAGTAGTCAAAAGAAAATGGAAAGGACATGATTGGGACTAGGCTATGTGAACAAAGTCAATCCTAATAGTAATATATACATAGTAACTAAACATGGATCATCATCCTCTATGTCATCATAGCGAGATGGGGTATAATCAAAAGCATAAGGTGAAAGCAAATGTAAAAGAGGCAAGCAAGGAAAACACAACAAAGAAAAGTGTCAAACACAATGAAACCAATAGAAAAGAAAAAAGAAAGAGCAACAATCAAGACAAAGGCAAAAGGAAAGAAGGCAACAAGGCAACAAGGAGACAAGGAAATCTAAAACAATGAATGAAAATGGGAAACAAAAAAGAAGAGAGGATTGAAAATAACAAGGTGGTTGAAAATAGGAAATAAAAGAAAGAAAGGATTGAAAATGGGAAACAAAAAGGTGATTGAAGAGGAGAAACAAAAGGTAGTGTTGGTGCTCATTTTGACTTAGAAGCTGATTCTTAATGTTTAGAGGGTTTCTTCATTTAAAACCTATATCTTCTTGCCCATCGGCATGACTTTGCAGGCTTCTTGGCGATCAGGTTGGTGGTAGGGAGGTGTTCATCGGTGTAACACTCTTCATCAGCAAAGTAATTTTATGCTAGACCGACAGGGGGAGGTCTGGTCGATAGGAGAATTGATGTTCGGCATGTCGGGGTGACTTTTGTGTTGTTCTCACCGATGGAGATTTGCCATCGGCATGATGGAGGCTATCGGGTATGACGGCGAGGGGTTCACCGATGGAGTGGTGTCTGGCTGATGGTATCATCAGCGTGTGTTTGACCGACAGAAGGATGAGGCCATGGTTCATCGACATGATGGCAGGTGTCGGCGTAGGTTTGAGATGTTTGCCCAACAATTCTGGTCTGGCCGATGATGGAGTTGTGATGTAGGCATCGGTGAGACTTGGTGGGTCGGCCAGAGGTTTTCTGGATGCTTCGATGGTAGTGGTCTGGCCGACGGATGCTTGCGGAGGTGGAGTATGTAGTTTTGCATCGGTGAGACTAGTATGGTCGGCAGGAAAATTATGGAGTTGGCCGATGGTTTGTATCACAGCGATGGGTATTTGGCGAAGAGTTGTGTGTCGAGCGTGGCAAAACGCTCGACACCTATCATGTGTGCGACCATGTTTATGAACTACTGATGTGATCTCCTCACCATGCATGTGGGATTATTCCCCTGTATATTTTCAAACTTTGAGCGAAGCTTGTTTTGGCAGGAATTTCTTTTTGAACGCTGCGGTGTTTTTCCTGGTGGTTGCGGGTAGTTGAGCCATCAATGGCGACAGTGCAGGGGTATGGGCGATGGTACAAACAGTGAGGTTGCCTGATCGGGGATGAAGACTTTCAGATGGCGGCGTATGGCTCGAGGCCCCTCTTTGTCTGCTGCATTAATATTTTCTGAGCGCCATTCCTTGGTGGGATCTGTATCTGGCGAATCTTGATATTTTTGCCATGTAATTAATTGCTTATGGTACACTATCTGGCTGATATAAGCAGATTGTGTTACCCATTTTTGGTGGTTGAAAGTTGAATATCTGGCTCTGTAACACAATACAGTTCGTTTTGGTTGCTCTGTACAGTTAAACCTGTGAGTTTATGTATCTCTTGTTGTATGTTTTTGCATGAATCCACTGATGTCATGGTTAATTTTATATGAGAAATGCTATGTTGGCATGTGTTTTGTTAATTCTGTCTCCAGTATTGCATGTATCTTTCTTCTGATTCTGGATATTTAAGGAATGTTTGAGACTCTAGAACATAGAATTCCTGTGTTGAATGTCTGATCTTTTAACTTCTGCTCAAATGGTAGATTACTATTCTCAGATTTGAACATTGGGAAGGGTACATTGCAGTAGGGATGCCATAAGTATAG
The DNA here is from genome assembly GCA_027924645.1 of Cunninghamia lanceolata. Lineage (NCBI taxonomy): Eukaryota > Viridiplantae > Streptophyta > Pinopsida > Cupressales > Cupressaceae > Cunninghamia > Cunninghamia lanceolata. The sequence goes on along the minus strand of BSBN01001396.1, from coordinate 1,407,019 downwards.
ATAGCTTAACACTCTGTATTGGGAGATATCTGTAAGGCAGGTATCATATGTATCCCCCTGAAATCCAGTTTTAGCTATTCATGCTGATCATTCACAGGTGTATGTCTACTGACTCCAGGCCCTAGATAGGCACCAATCTTGCTTTGTGTTTGTGTTACAACCATATCCAGCTTTGCATCCAAACTTAAAATCAAAATCTAAAACAATTTTTAGGACATTAGAATTAGTTTTAGGATCCAAGTCCTCTGTCTACAACTGAAAATAGGCCCAAAGCCAGCCCCTTTGCTCTTATCTTGCAGTTTTGGTCTACTTACAAGAGGACTTATCTACTTTCTGTCAGCATCCCAGCCTTTGTATGCATATTATCATGGATGTTGAGTAGGGAATACCCCCCTAGGTTTTGCAGAGCCTGAAGAAGAAGAGGAGATAAAATATAGAGTCTATCTCCTATACTGTTGGCCCCTGGCCTAGAGATCCTGTTGATCATTGATGGCTACCTTGTAGGGAAATATGGGAATAAGCATCCAGTCTGGGAAAAAACCAACAGAAATTGGCGACTCCGCTGGGGAATGGTGATTTGAAAATTGTTATTTTTGTCCTCCCTGGTGAAATATCTGTGTGCCCATCTGAGTCACCAACAGAAATTGGCGACTCCGCTGGGGATGGACTGATAAAAGAAATGATATATTTGTGACCCATCTGAGTCACCAACAGAAATTGGTGACTTTGCTGGGGATTGCAAAGTAAAAGTGCTATCTAATCATCTCCAGTGATATATCTGTGTGCCCATCCGAGTCACCAACAAAAATTGGCGACTCCGCTGGGGAATGGTGATTTGAAAATTGTTATTTTTGTCCTCCCTGGTGAAATATCTGTGTGCCCATCCAAGTCACCAACAGAAATTGGCGACTCCGCTGGGGAATTTGTGAAAGAACCCTGAGTTTCAAAAGAAAACAGTTCCTAGTAATAGGTGGCGACTCCGAAGTAATCTCCCAACCGGTCAAAGTAAAACTTATATGCAGGGGAGAAGATCCCAACAGAATCATTTATTTGAAGAGTTACCAGTAACAAGAAGAATGATGTACAGAAGAAAGGGAGCTATCTCAGTCAGTCATGAGGGTTCCCCCAGAAAAAGTGATGATATGCAAGATAACCCTAGGCCATCAGGATAGCATGTGCCTTACTTTTCAAATGCAGAAGCTGATATTTAGGGTGCATATGAGAGGCAACAGGGTGGTAGTGTGAGAATGAGGTCAGAGGTGTTCCAAGAACGCCCATTTCTCGACCCTAGTGAAAGGTTTGAAGAGGTAGAGTCTCTGAGGGATGATGAAGATGATGACCAGAATGGTATGAGACCATCTACCTCCATGCCTAAGGAAGAACAGTTAGCTGAAGAAATTAGAAATCTGAGAGCAGAATTAGAGTATCTGCAAGCCATGAAAATCAGAGATGACATGAGGTAGAAAGTGCAAGCTTTAAGGACTGCCCAAAATGATTCAATTCCTACCCTTCAGAATGCAAATGCGTAGAGACATCAACAGAGAAATGAAGTGCAACATCAGCATAATGATGAGAGACAAAATGTGAATGATGCTAGGATACCACTGAACAATGTAAGAAACCAGAATGCAAACAGAAATATTAATGCTAATCAGTTTGACAAACAGCCCATGCAGCTAGATAGATTCAGACAACTGGTATTTGATGGTATTCCTGGGTATCCTAATCCCATTGACAAGCATCTAAGGCTGCAAGTGCCTAAATTTTTCAGGAAACAACACTGTGTCAGGAGAAGATCATCTAAAAGCTTTTCAAAATGTCATGGATAACTTTGAGGTTGAACATGAGGACGTTTTCATGAAGTCATTCATGCAATCTTTAGTAGATGAGGCAAGAGAATGGTACAAGAATCTGCTTGACCGGAGTATTTCATCGTGGGAAGATTTTAAAAGGATATTTAAGGAGCAGTATGGTGACAAAACTGACCCTAGCTTTTTTGGAAATGAATTCACCAGTATCACTAAAGGGTCAAATGAGCAGGTTGCAGATTTTAATGCAAGATTTACTAAAGTGTTAAACAAATTGCCACATCACATGAGGCCAAATGAACCAATGTGCATAATATTGTATATCAATGCCTTTGATGCAAAAACTGCATATGGATTAAGAGATAAAAGTCCTGCTACTATCAGGGATGCTTTCAGAATTGCAGTGAATATTGAGAACAACAGGAAAGCATCAGGGAAGACAAACAAAAGAGATGATGTGAAAATTCTACAGAATCCAAACAAGCCTCAGAACACTCAAGGTAATACGTCTACCCCTGAAGATAAGATAGACAAATTGGCAAATGTTGTTAAGGACTTAAGCTATAGAATAGCTAGAAGTGAAAAAGGGATAGGTCATGATAGGCAAGTCTATCAAAGGCAGGAAAAGAGGCCATCATTGCATGATATGCCTTATAATACCAATTGGCATAATGGTAAACCTATATTCCCACATAACAACACAAATCAGAGAGCTCAACATGTCAAAGAAACTCCTGATCCTCTAAAGAAAGCTATAAATATTGTTGATGATACTCCGTGGTGTATAATTTGTCAGATGCCACATTCACAGTCACAGTGTATGATTGCTCAGTCCTTGTGTGATAATGCTACATCTTGTAATGAATGCAATGAGCCACATTATGTGCAAGATGATGATGTTAATATGATGTCCATAAGTAATGGACACCCCGTTTATGATGCTGATGAGAGTACAGATAATGGAATTCAGGCCTGTCAACAGGAATTTTATGATGAAGGTAATGAAGAGAGCTATGTGTATGCTTAGAGCTCACACAATTTTCTGAGTAACTTACAACAACCTTCTGATGAGGAAATTAGGGCCTTCACAGCTGCAGCAGTTGCTCAAGTCAAAAGCAACTACAATCTCAGAGGTAAAAATCAGTTAAGCAGCTCACATCAGCCAGAAGGTATTTCTGCAGGTCAACCAGTGCATGGTCATAAAGGAACTAAACCACAACAGAGGCAGTGGGTTAATAATAAACAGAATTTTAGACAAAGAACAGGTCATGAATCTCAAGGACCAGAAAATATAATCCCCCAAGCTGAAGATCAAAGCAAAGGTTCCCAAGACAAGAATGATGATCAGGGAACTATGAAAGTAAAAGCTAAATCAGTTCAGGATAAAAACAAGATTGTGGAGCAAGCTACAACTGTTATAAAAAATTATGCTCCATTTGATATAGCTCAAGTCCTCTCCCAGGTAAAAGTCTCTGTTCCACTTATGGAACTGATGAAGGTTGAAGAGATCAAGAATAGGACAATATCCCTAATTTCAGGGGTGCCTTTTCAAGCTAAACAAAATGTTCAGACCTAGGGTGAGAAACATGTCATGTATAATGAAGAAGATGAGGCTCCTGAGGTTTATTTAGGAGTGACTATGACAAAGTGTCCTTCACAAGTGGAACCATTTTATGTATCCCTGGTTATAAATGGAAAAATAATCAGAAATTGTATGCTTGACTCTGGAGCATCTACAAATGTCATGCCTTTAGCCGTCATGCAACAAGATGGATTGAAAATTGACAAGGCATGTGGAAAATGTTATGCTATGGATGCCAGAGAGGTACCAGTTATTGGAATCATGAAGGATGTAGATTTCAAACTGGCAGCATTTCCTGAAAAAAGATATAAAATGAATATAACGGTGGTTGACATCAAGCCACAGTATGGTATGTTGCTGTCAAGAAGATGGGCTGCACTAATTGGTGGAAGTATGCAGCTGGACCTGTCATATGCCATGATTCCAATGAATGGCAGGGATGTTAAGCTAATCAGAGAACAAAGATCATCAGAGACAGTGGAAGACCAAGAAGCAGAGGAACAGATATGCTTTGTAAACACTGACTGTGATAACTTCAAGGTTGTCTCAGATGATAGAGAAGATAAAGAGAAAAATGTCTGCATTAAAGAGCTGGACCAGCAAGGTTTATGGACTATGTTTTTTGATGGAGCTAGTGCAAAAAAAGGCTCTGGAGCTAGAGTTATTTTCCTGTCTCCAACTGGTAAGCTCCTCAAATTCTCTTTCTTGCTGAGGTTTGTTTGCACAAACAACATTGCAGAATATGAGGCTTTAATCTTAGGCCTAAATATAGCCCTCAAACATGGAATCAAAATGCTAAGGGTATTTGGTGATTCTGAGCTGATTGTATCCCAAATTAGAGATAGGTATGCTTCAAAAAATAAAAGATTAAAACAATACAAGCATGCTGTTTGGGATACCATTGAACTATTTGATGCATTTTCAATAGGCTAGATAGAGAGATCAAAGAATGTTATGGCTGATTTCTTAGCTAATGTTGCAATAAGGCCAGATGACATCACTCTGTCAGATGTTACAAATGTAGAAGTTAAAATCAGGCCTGCAGTACCAGAAAATATATGCAGTTAGCAAGTGTTTGATGATGATAGGGACTTGTTAAAATTTTTGCACTGCATAGATGAATTTGAGAATCAAGAAATTGATTTCCAAGCTTTTGTAGAAACCATAGATGGAAAAAAAACTCTTGTGGGAAAAGAGATAATTCAGTTGAAGACTAATAAAATCCCTAGAGGGTTAGTAGCTTTGGAAAGAGCTTTGACAGTAGAGACAAATTGGTCACAAAGACATCTCCCACAAATAAGAAAGATTTAGAAGAGATAAATTTGGGAACATCTCAGGCCCCTAAGAAGGTATATATTGGTAAGCAGCTCAAACCACACATCAGGAGTATGCTGATTGCATTACTGAAAAGGTATAAACATGTTTTTGCTTGGTCATATGAGGACCTAAAAGCCTATAGGGAAGATTTATTCCAGCATGAGATCCCATTGAAGCCTGGAGCTAAGCCATTCAGACAGAGGCAAAGACCTATTAATCCTACCTTAGCTCCAAAGATGCAAGAAGAACTCAAAAAGCTTAGGGAGGCTGGAATAATTCTGCCAATCAGACATTCAACTTGGGTATCTAACCTTGTCCCAGTCAGAAAAAAGAATGGTGATATTAGGCTTTGTGTTGATTTCAGGAACTTGAATGTATCCTCTTTAAAGGATAACTATCCCCTGCCTAATATGGAAGCTATGTTGCAGAGAGTGACTGGTTGTGAACTCTTATCCATGATGGATGGATTTTCAGGTTATAATCAGGTGAAGGTAAAGGAATCAGAATAGTATAAGACTGCCTTCACCACTCCATGGGGAACTTATGTGTATGTTAGAATGCCCTTCGGACAAACAAATGCAGGTGCTACATTTCAAAGAGCAATGGATGTTGCTTTTGCAGGGTTGATTGATTCAATCCTGGCTATGTATCAAGATGATCTGACTGCATATTCAAAGAAGGAAGAGCAGCATTGTTTGCATCTAGAGCAGATTTTCATAAGAGCACTAGAGTATGGCATTTCTTTAAATCCAAAGAAGTGTGCTTTTGGGGTGGTTGAAGGAAAACTCCTAGGGCACATTGTTTCCAAGGATGGAGTTAGGATAGATCTAGAGAGAGTGGCTGCTATTGACAGAATTCAAATGCCAAAAATTGTAAAAGGAGTTTAGTCCTTCTTTGGACAGATAAATTTTGTTAGGAGATTTGTTCCCAACTTTGCAGAAACCACAAGGAACATTTCCAAGATGATGAAGAAGGATGCAACTGTTCACTGGGAAAGTGAAGCAATTGAATCATTTCAGAGTATCAAAGAGGCAATCAAAATAGCCCCTATTCTTAAATCTCCTGATTTTTCTAGGCCATTCTAGTTGTTTTCATTTGCTTCCTTTCACACTATTGCTGCATGTTTGCTACAAAAAAATGAAGATGGATTTGAACAACCCATAGCTTTCTTCAGTATGTCCTTGCAGGCTACTGAGTTGAAATATAATATTATGGAAAAATAGGCATATGCACTAGTCAGAGCCATCAAAAGTTTCAGACCATACCTGGTAGGATCACATATAATTGCATATGTACCCCATGCAGCAGTCAAAGACATATTCACTCAACAGGAGGTGACCGGAAGAAGGTGTAGATGGATAAACAAACTGTAGGAGTTCAACATAGACATACAAATTACCAAGTTGGTAAGAGGACAAGGATTAGCCATGATGATGGCACAGTCAAACTTGGAAGCATGCCAAGTTAATGTCCAAAATGAGAGTGTAAATGTATCAAGATCTGAATGGTACACGGATATTATCTACTACTTGCAAAATCTGAATTGTCCTTCCCATTTCAGTGACAGTCAAAAGAGGACTTTAAAGTTACATGCAATCAGGTATGTTATTGTTCAAGGTGAGCTATACTGGAAAAACCCTGATGGTGTGCTGCTGAGATGTGTGGATGAGGATGTAGCTAACAATGTTTTGAATGACATGCATAAAGGATTGTGTGGTGGACATTATACTGCCCAAACAACAACCCATAAGATTCTCAGGGCAGGATATTGGTGGCCCACTCTCTTTTCAGATGCACAAAGGTTAGTGAGAAAGTGTGACCCTTGCCAGAGATTCTCAGGAAAATTGAGATATGATGGTGTTTTACCCCTCAGAACTGTAACTGTGGATGCTCCATTTCAGCAATGGGGAATTGACTTCATAGGGGAAATTGCAGATAAGTCAAGTGGGGGACACAATTGGATTTTAGTGGCAACTGATTACTTTACCAAATGGATTGAGGCCATTCCAACTAAGAGAGCTACAAGTAAGGTGATAACGGATTTCATAATGGAGAATATTATCATCAGGTTTGGAGTACCATTCAAGATAGTCACTGATAATGCTATGTGCTTCAGATCAGGTGAAATTGTTGATTTTTGCAATAGGTATGGGATAAATCTATCATATGCATCACCATACCACCCACAAGGAAATGGTCAAGCAGAATCAAGCAATAAGAGCATCATGAAGATTATCAAGAGGATGCTGGGCAAGAACAAGAGAGCTTGGGACTCAAAATTAAAGTTGGCAATATGGGCTGACAGAGCGACAGTAAAAAAGGCTATTGGAATGTCACCCTTTGAGCTAGTATATGGTGCATCAGCTAGATTGCCCATAAATAATCTCCTACCAGTTTACAGATTCATCCAGGAAAATGATGAGGAGATTGAAGACTCCATGACAGAAAGAGTGAATCAGCTGGTTGCACTGGATGAGAACAGAAGGAAAGCACACCGGATTAATCTCAAGAGACAACAAGATGTGAAATATCTGTTTGATAGGAGAGCTACAAAAAGGAAGTTTCAGGTCAATGATCTGGTGCTCATATGGAATGCAAAAAATTAGGACAAGGGTAAACATGGTAAATTCAAACCCTTATGGATGGGCCCATATCAGATTTGCAGTACTCATGGGGAGGACTCTTATTTCCTCCAGGCCCTAGATGGTGAAGTTCTGGAATTGCCTGTACATGGCCAATTCCTTAAGTTTTATTTTGCATAGATGGCCTATCCCTGTGCACATTTGTAAAAATATATATATAGTGTAAATATTCTGTACAGTTCGTGCTTTTTTGGCTTTTTGCCTGGTCTGCCCGGAGATCTAGTTCTCGCTGTAGGTTTTCACCTGCACGTCCCCATTCGGAGCCAGTGTTGGTGCTCATTTTGACTTAGAAGCTGATTCTTAATGTTTAGAGGGTTTCTTCATTTAAAACCTATATCTTCTTGCCCATCGGCATGACTTTGCAGGCTTCTTGGCGATCAGGTTGGTGGTAGGGAGGTGTTCATCGGTGTAACGCTCTTCATCGGCGAAGTAATTTTATGCTAGACCGACAGGGGGAGGTCTGGCCGATAGGGGAATTGATGTTCGGCATGTCGGGGTGACTTTTGTGTTGTTCTCACCGATGGAGATTTGCCATCGGCATGATGGAGGCTATCGGGTATGACGGCGAGGGGTTCACCGATGGAGTGGTGTCTGGCCGATGGTATCATCGGCGTGTGTTTGACCGACAGAAGGATGAGGCCATGGTTCATCGGCATGATGGCAGGTGTCGGCGTAGGTTTGAGATGTTTGCCCGACAATTCTGGTCTGGCCGATGATGGAGTTGCGATGTAGGCATCGGTGAGACTTGGTGGGTCAGCCAGAGGTTTTATGGATGCTCCGATGGTAGTGGTTTGGCCGACGAATGCTTGTGGAGGTGGAGTATGTAGTTTTGCATCGGTGAGACTAGTATGGTCGGCAGGAGAATTATGGAGTTGGCCGATGGTTTGTATCACAGCGATGGGTATTTGGCGAAGGGTTGTGTGTCGAGTGTGGCAAAACGCTCGACACCTATCATGTGTGCGACCATGTTTATGAACTACTGATGTGATCTCCTCACCATGCATGTGGGATTATTCCCCTGTATATTTTCAAACTTTGAGCGAAGCTTGTTTTGGCGGGAATTTCTTTTTGAACGCTGCGGTGTTTTTCCTGGTGGTTGCGGGTAGTTGAGCCATTAATGGCGACTGTGCAGGGGTATGGGCGACGGTACAAACAGTGAGGTTGCCTGATCGGGGATGAAGACTTTCAGATGGCGGCGTATGGCTCGAGGCCCCTCTTTGTCTACTGCATTAATATTTTCTGAGCGCCATTCCTTGGTGGGATCTGTATCTGGCGAATCTTGATATTTTTGCCATGTAATTAATTGCTTATGGTACACTATCTGGCTGATATAAGCAGATTGTGTTACCATTTTTTGGTGGTTGAAAGTTGAATATCTGGCTCTGTAACACAATACAGTTCGTTTTGGTTGCTCTGTACAGTTAAACCTGTGAGTTTATGTATCTCTTGTTGTATGTTTTTGCATGAATCCACTGATTTCATGGTTAATTTTATATGAGAAATGCTATGTTGGCATGTGTTTTGTTAATTCTGTCTCCAGTATTGCATGTATCTTTCTTCTGAGTCTGGATATTTAAGGAATGTTCGAGACTCTAGAACATAGAATTCTTGTGTTGAATGTCTGATCTTTTAACTTCTGCTCAAATGGTAGATTAAACTGTTCTCAGATTTGAACATTGGGAAGGGTACACTGCAGTAGGGATGCCATAAGTATAGATAGCTTAACACTCTGTATTGGGAGATATCTGTAAGGCAGGTATCATATGTATCCCCCTAAAATCTAGTTTTAGCTATTCATGCTAATCATTCACAGGTGTATGTCTACTGACTCCAGGCCCTGGATAGGCACCAATCTTGCTTTGTGTTTGTGTTACAACCATATCCAGCTTTGCATCCAAACTTAAAATCAAAATCTAAAACAATTTTTAGGACATTAGAATTAGTTTTAGGATCCAAGTCCTCTGTCTACAACTGAAAATAGGCCCAAAGCTAGCCCCTTTGCTCTTATCTTGCAGTTTTGGTCTACTTACAGGAGGACTTATCTGCTTTCTGTCAGCATCCCATGTTGATAACTAAGAGGGGGGGGTGAATCAGTTATCCTAATTGTTTCTTTTTTGAACTTTCTTATTAATTAATGCAGCATTGAATCAAACACAAAAACATTACCATGAAATAAGAAACACATGACACAGTATTTTTGACGTGGAAACCCTGTTAAGGGAGAAAACCACGGGGTGATTAACCCAAAATTATTCTCTGTTAGAAGAATAGGAAATTACAAAATGGCACTTGCCAATTAGGGCTTACTGCCCGAGCACACTGCTCACAAGAGGCCCACTGCCTACAAGAAGACACACTGTCTACAAAGTGATAAGAATCACAGTCTTGAACTGATTGGAAGCATCTGCATATGTTGGAGTTCAGTTCCGATTAGGCTCAGTACACTGATCTGCTGCACTTCATCTTTTCTCTGTTCTTTATTCTGCTATCCTTTCACATACCGGATCTGTCTTGGTACTTCTGCTCTATTCTGCTCTTCTTCACATATATGCTTGACATTGTCACACACTTCACAACTAAATCCATCCTTTATATATATCCGCACAAGTAATTTCATCACCTTTCTAGTCGGCATCCGGAACAGTCTAGTTTCTTACAAACTCTGTTCTGTCGGCTGAATCCTTGCTCACCAAGCAATGCGGATCAAGCATATACTTGTAGATATCATTAATCATGTCGGCCAAACATGATTCATGCCTTCACAACCTTTATCATCAACAGTAACACATCCGGAAAGTAGTCTGATACTCTGTCAGTCAGTTCTTCCTCTGTTTTCACTGTCTCTCAGGAATCTGGTACTCAACTATTCATATCTTTTTCCTTGTCCATCACCGGAGGCTAAATCCTTGGAATATACCACTCAAGGTAGTCCTCTTGACTTCCCCAAATCCGTACTGCACCAAGACACTTCCTCTGAAAGATCCGGACCTATCTGTCGGACCTTGCCACATGCTCTGTTCTTGTTCACCGGACCACAACAATCTTTATTCTGACTTCCGGTAGAGACACATCATGACTTGCGGATATGTGGGATGACCTTTGTTGCCATCAATGACAACAACCATGAATCCATATAGTGTCTCTTGCCAACAATCTCCCCCTTTGGCATTGATGGCAACACTTAGTGAAAAATGACTAAGTGTTTACACTATGCTCCCCCTTTGCTGATGCTCTGTCTTTATATACAATTTCCGGAACTCCCCCTTAATTGGATTCCTCATTTTTCACTGCTCCTCACTCCCCCTTTGACATCAATGGCAAAGGGTAGGGTCCGCACATCAAAATTTTCAAAAATTTTCTATACATAGCCGTATATTTACATACTCACATATACTGAAGAATGTCTGCAAAGGATGTCTGCAATTGGATCATTTCTGTAGCCCAACTTTGCTTCATTCTATCCAAAATTGAAATGTAACCACTCAACAAAAATGCAAAAGCTTCTGCCCGCTTGAGATCTGTCGGATCATTTGTTTGGGCGGTGGTCTGAGCATCACTGATGGCCTCATGCATAGTTTCCAACTTAGGGATTATAATCCTTCTAAGTTCTCCCATCCGGTTAGTGATATTCTTCCTTTCCTTCTCAAGACTCTTTATTTCATTCAAGACTGCAATAGTCTAACATTCTTGATTTATTATGGAGGAAGAGAGAGGATCAAAACTTTGAGATAAGCTTTGTAGCTTGTCCTGTTCCTCTTTTATTTTCTTATCAATTGCTGCTGTTGCCTTTGACCAGGATATACAAAATTTGTAAATGTCACCGCCATCCTTAAGAGCATTCTCTAAGCTCTTTATTCCAATACTCACAATCTTCCTATCTTTAGAGATTAATTCTAATACTTCTGAAAATCTTTTATCCAAAAATTCCTTCCGGACCTTTTCTTCAGCAGATTTTTCTAGAGATTCAAAATGTGTTCTAACACTGCTGACTAAGGTTTTGAGATTACCGGAAGAGGAGGCTGTGGGATCCTTTTGAAAGGATGGCATGATCTTTTCTAGCACTCCAGATGCTACCTCCATAAGCTCACAGTCTTCCATGTGAGATTTCAGCAGCTTCTCTTTGACTTTCTCATTTGCAAATGAGGCTATTTTCATTGTTTGCACTGGTGACAAAGAGTCAAAATCTAATGGTCCTTTCAGCAGGTCCGGTTCATCAATTTCTATAGTGGCTTTGCTCAAAAATTGTTGAACAGTTTGTGCAGTGTCTCTTGCCGGAGACAGATGTTTCTTTTCTTCTGCAGTCTTGGAACTGTCAACCTCTTTATCTTTCACCCCTGCTTCCTTCTCCTGTAATTTTTCTTCTTCTTTGGATCCGGAGACTGTAGGGGAAACCGGAGGAGAGATGTTTGTCTGTTCAGGGCCCACTTCTTCCGGAACAGATGATTCCAAATCCGCAGCTGTTTCTGCACCTAAGTCCTCTACAACAGGAAGATTGAACCTTTTGAAGGCCTTCCGGAGGATCTCTTCTGTCTCTTGGGCCACTTTGTCAGTCTCACCAAGCATGAGTTGATTCATCCTGGCTTTACTTCTGAACTCATCTTTGCAGTCTTTGAAGATTATGTTCATTGTCTTGGGATCAATTTGAGGATATAGCTGAATAGCTATCTGCTCCCGGATCTCAAGATCTTTTGCATGAGCATTATTCTTTCTTATTTCTAATTCCTTTTCTAGGCTTTTAGGAATAAGAGATATGATCTCAATGAAAGCCTTATTGTATATGTTCAGATATTTGACTGTGGCTTCCTGCAGAATCTTTTGGTCAGCCTCACTGTAGTCATCATAAAATTCAGTCATTGGTTGAAGGTTTCCATCCACCGTGACCGACTTGATTATACTCTCTAGAGACAGAGTGGGCTTTTCAACAGATACCTCTGCCATTTCCTCCTTGTCTTGGCCTGTGGAGGGTTTACCGGATCCTTTCTTCTTCTGCTTCTTTATTTCTTTTACTCCCTCATCTGACTCTGTTTCCTCTTCATCCTTTTGGCTTTCATAAGCCCTTGTGGCTTTTGTCTTGGATCTTTTACCGGATGCCTGGACTTCCGGTTTTGAACTTTTGGTTGTGGGAGGTGCAGATCTTTTTGATGATCTGGTCCGGGTGGGAGTTTCAACCGGAACACTTTCTTTACTTTTCTCTTCTTCCTCAGCCTTTCTCCTCTTTTCCCAGCTGGCATCTAGTGCCTCTTTTGAGATGCCTAGGCCTTGAGCAATATGCTCAACTTCTTTTCTTACCTTCCTCTTTATCTCCAGTTCCCTGAGTTCTACATGTATCTTTACACTCAGTTCCTCAAAGGTTCCAAACCTTTCTGCCTTAGGATCTTTGGGCTGGCTTAGCATGTGTTGAACATGCAGCTCTACTATCTGTTCATCCACTTCATACCCCATGGGCATGATCCAAACAGTCCTTGGCTCCACTGCCTCCATTAGACACTGATCTGTTTCTACCATGAAGCATACTGTGTCTTTGTATTTTTCAACAAGGGATTGGGGTATTCTTTCTCTTGCATGCATCATGCTTTGGAAGTTCTTGAAGTATCCCCATAGAGCTGTATTTCTTGCTTTAGCATCCCCAAGTCCATGCAAATAGTCTCTGATTTGGATGGCAACCGGTCTGTCATTCTGCCATATCCATCCACTGGATCCGGGAAGCTCATTCATGTAGTAAAAGAAGAGACAAAGGATCAGATTGCCATACTTGAAGGAGTTTTTCTTGTCCTTCTTGATCTTCTGCAGATTTTCAAAGAGTTGGTTCACAAGAAGCTCACACAAGTCATAGTCTGCATTCTCCTTTAACATTTGATAAGCTATGTAGATTGCAGTTCCCGGTACTGAATTTTCCCTACTGGAATGATAGATTTTGTAACCAATTATCATCGCTGCAAATTTGACATCCGGTTCAGTGATGTCATCAACTGTCATAGCTCTCTTGTCAAACTTGGATCCGGTTGCATCACTAACTGTCTGATTTTTGACAGACTTGAGAACAGGTAATCCACCGGATGAGTGCAGACCGGTTACAGCCCTAATTGCATCTTTGGTGATCTTGAAGGGCTGGTTCAACCATAGGAAGTTGTCATGTACTCTACTTAGTACATACCGGACCCATTCATCTTCTTCAAAACAGGGGAAATGAATGCACTGTGCAAAGTGTTTGTCCCGGATGGCTTTGTACTGGGGTTTGATCTCAAAGGAGTCATCTATCAATTGTTTGTGATAGATATCCATCAGCTTTGATTCTCCAAATCTTCAAGATTCGCATGGATGTGAACCCTAATATCTTCCGTATGCAATACACCATGAGGAACACTAGAGAAGGCTCCTAGTGGATCTACCTCCAATGATTTGTAAGGATGTCTCTTGAATGTGGGGCGAGGTCTATCAGAGATCTTAACTATATTTGGAGTAGCCATTCTTCAAAGATTTGCAATGAGATAATGAAAAACGGAGAATACCTTATGCGCCTTCGGTTTGCTCAGAGTGGTGGGATTGATTTCTTTATGCAATGACTTCGGCAGGAGATCTTTGGTGTGCTTGATGAATCTTGTTGCAGAGCTCCACTTTTCGCTTCTTCTTGAGTGCAGAATGAGCAAATGATCTTTGAGAAATCCCTTATATTGCTCCGCAAACCCTAATATCTGTTCGCAATAAATGCTTCACCTATATTATTCCGGTTTGCCTTGTCCACATAGCTTGGAGTATCCCAGATCAGTCCTGTTCTGTGAACATCATCCGGATCTTTCAATCATGAATAAATCGAGGTGACACATTGAAAGAACATCCCAAACACTCTGTCCAATCCGCAGAATAAGATAGTGCATTTCCGGATCTCTCTGGCCTTTTTGTAATCCTCTGTCATACCGGAGCATCTCCCGGAACAGGTCTTACTTGATCGATCACAGCTTCTTTATAACTCCATGCGGACCTCTGAAATCTTATTTGGATCGTCTCAAGACTTATATCTTTAAACTTTTTACTCCGCATCTTGTGCCACATCAGGCATCACTTGATTGGCTGGGGGAACAGGATTTTCTTTGAGTCTCCCCCTAAGCCAGAGCTAACTTTTTAATTTCTGGAAGAAATATCAGCACCAGAGTCTGGTGCGGATCCAACTTCTACATTCTCTGAACTTTTCTTCACCCAAATCTTGCTCATCTGATTCCTAACTTCATCCGCATTCATCTTTTGTTTACCCTTGTCTTGATTCTGATTATACACCGGACCTCTTTTGTCCTGATTCTTGCTTCTGCAGACTTTAGCATTATGACCGGACCTATTATAGATTTGGCAAATAACATTTCTTTGCATAATTGACTGATATCCTCTTGATCTGCATTGATTAGCCATATGACCTACTCTATTGCATGTAAAGCATCTACCTTTGAATGATTTGTTTACTTGCATATTTCTGCATTCATGGGATTTGTGTCCATACCTTTTGCAGTTGAAGCACTGTCCGGAGAAGGATGAGTTAATCTGATTCATTCTCTTTCTGCACTGATTAGCTTTGTGACCAAAGTGGTTGCAGCTGTGGCAGTATCCATTGAAAGATGAATATCTTTGAGCATTGGGCTGTCTTACCGGAGGTCTGGAGGTCTTCTAGGCCTGTTTCTTGGATTTTCTGATGCAAAATTCTTTTGACCGGATCTGGAGCTTTCTCCTTTCTCATATCCCAAACCATACTTGTCATCTGTCCCTTTTTGACTTCCAAGAAGAACTTCAAGTTGAGCAGAACTTATCTTGAATTTCTCTTTATATTCATTTGCTGTTTGAAGGTCTCTTTTGAGAGAGGCAATTTGATCCTCAAGTTTTTCTTCATTATCTTTGGCATCTTCAAGATCAGATTCAAGATGTCTGATAATCCTGTCCATCTGGTGGCATTCTTCTGATTTTTCTTTAAGAGATTGTTTTAGATTGTCTTCAGCCTTTCTTTTTTCTTCAATCTCTTGAGTAAACTTTATAGTTCCTGATTCCATTTCATGTCTTAACATAATGACTTCTTTTGATAACTTTTCACATAACTTGGTTTGCTCAGTCAATTCTTCATTTGTATTGCTTTCTTCACTTTGTCTTGCCAACTGTTGGAGCAGCTCCTTTCTCTTTTTCATAGAGAGACTTAATTTGTCTTTTAATTCTCTCATGAATTCATCAGCCTGTTTGAGTCTTTCCTTTAATTCATTGACTTCAGAATTTGACTGTTCAAGATCCTCAAGGGCAGTCTTGAGTTGCTCCCTTAAACCATATGCATCCATTTGAACTCCCAGATCTTCCTCAAGCTGTTAGGCTCTATTAGGAGGAACTTAGCTCTGATACCAATTGTTGATAACTGAGAGGGGGGGGTGAATCAGTTATCCTAATTGTTTCCTTTTTGAACTTTCTTATTAATTAATGCAGCATTGAATCAAACACAAAAACATTACCATGAAATAAGAAACACATGACACAGTATTTTTGACGTGGAAACCCTGTTAAGGGAGAAAACCACGGGGTGATTAACCCAAAATTATTCTCTGTTAGAAGAATAGGAAATTACAAAATGGCACTTGCCAATTAGGGCTTACTGCCTGAGCACACTGCTCACAAGAGGCCCACTACCTACAAGAAGACACACTGTCTACAAAGTGATAAGAATCACAGTCTTGAACTGATTGGAAGCATCTGCATATGCTGGAGTTCAGTTCCGGTTAGGCTCAGTACACTGATCTGCTGCACTTCATCTTTTCTCTGTTCTTTATTCTGCTATCCTTTCACATACCGGATCTGTCTTGGTACTTCTGCTCTATTCTGCTCTTCTTCACATATATGCTTGACATTGTCACACACTTCACAACTAAATCCATCCTCTATATATATCCGCACAAGTAATTTCATCACCTTTCTAGTCGGCATCCGGAACAGTCTAGTTTCTTACAAACTCTGTTCTGTCGGCTGAATCCTTGCTCACCAAGCAATGCGGATCAAGCATATACTTGTAGATATCATTAATCATGTCGGCCAAACATGATTCATGCCTTCACAACCTTTATCATCAACAGTAACACATCCGGAAAGTAGTCTGATACTCTGTCAGTCAGTTCTTCCTCTGTTTTCACTGTCTCTCAGGAATCCGGTACTCAACTATTCATATCTTTTTCCTTGTCCATCACCGGAGGCTAAATCCTTGGAATATACCACTCAAGGTAGTCCTCTTGACTTCCCCAAATCCGCACTGCACCAAGACACTTCCTCTGAAAGATCCGGACCAATCTGTCGGACCTTGCCACATGCTCTGTTCTTGTTCACCGGACCACAACAATCTTTATTCTGACTTCCGGTAGAGACACATCATGACTTGCGGATATGTGGGATGACCTTTGTTGCCATCAATGACAACAACCATGAATCCATATAGTGTCTCTTGCCAACATCCCAGCCTTTGTATGCACATTATCATGGATGTTGAGTAGGGAATACCCCCTAGGTTTTGCAGAGCCTGAAGAAGAAGAGGAGATAAAATATAGAGTCTATCTCCTATACTGTTGGCCCCTGGCCCAGAGATCCTGTTGATCATTGATGGCTACCTTGTAGGGAAATCTGGGAATAAGCATCTAGTCCGAGAAAAAACCAACAGGTAGAAAGGCTTGAAAATAACCAAGTGATTGCAAATAGTAAACAAAATAAAAGGAAAGAAAGGATGAGTCCACAAGTGCATGGTTAGGATGACAATTTGATCAATGGGTTCCAATAGTGTGGTCCTAGGTTTATGCATCAAGGCAAACATGAAGTTTACTTACTTCCATCTTCAATATACAACTTGCAGTGTCAAATGGGAAAGATGTATAATGGTGTAGGGCGTGCAGAGGGGAGAAGAAGTGTAGGTGTCTTTCTATGAGTTTTTTGAAGAATTTTTTAATGTGGACCTTGGATTTTGAGGCATGGTGGGAAGAGAGAATCATGTAAGGATAAGAAAATGGAAAAAGTGGAAGGGCTATACGAAGATAGAGTCTCATACTCAGGCCATGGATACTAGAATAAAAGAATAGAAAGCATCCTAGCTCCACGCTAATCCTAGATCGATTTATGACGTAGACTGGAGTAGAAATGGATAAACAAGAAGTGGGACATCTTGGTTCTGGTAGAGTGATTTATTTTGATTTCATTTAGCCTTTGAGTTTCTTTGATTTGGAATTTAACTTTGTATCTTAGGCCTGCATGCTTTGGATGCCATCTCTATAACTTAGGTCAAAGCCACCACTCAATAGTATGTTCATCTTTATTATTTAATTTATTTTGATGCCACACTCATGATCTAATTCCATGAAACTAATAAGATGTAAGGGCTCATCACCTAAGATTAGGTTAGGCAGTTATGGACATTTCCTTTTTATGTTAGATGCGACCCTCGTAACTTAGGCCAAAGCCTCTACTCGAGGGTACATACATCTAAATGCTAAATGGTACTCATGTCTAGATGATTAAAGAAGGGGGAAAGTGTTGGATGTGGTTGTCATTGATGTCAAGGTTGCAAAGCTTTTCAAATTGTAGTGTTAGTGTTACAAAAGTTGTCATTTTCATTATTCTTTTTGTAGAAGTTGTTCTTGGTATCACAGTTGTAGAAAAGTGGTATAGCTTGCATGGGCATATTGTTGTAGACATCTTGGTGTGATCTGATTAGTTGTATTGTTTTTTCATGCACTTGGAAATCATTTTTTAATCTCTCTGATCAAATTAGGGTTTCCTTCATGTCCTAAACCCTAAACCCTAATTCCTTATTAGGGGTCATGCACTTTAGTTCTAATTTGTTGTTGACTGGCTATGGCCTGTGCTCAGTAGCTTAAGTTATAACTTAAGCCTTTTATGTCATGTGCTTACCAGCCCTACCTTCCTAGCCACACAGACTGGCCCAATCACCTTAAGTCTTTATGGTTTGGGTGATGTGGATGTTGGCCCCACTAGTCTTCCAACTCAGCTCTAGTTGGCATGCATTCATTGGTAGTGCATGGATGCAGGCTATGATGACTTGGTTTTATTTTAGGTTGCGAGGTTGCGATATCATGAAAGCACAAGCTCGCAGGAGATAGAGCGGGACCCGACATATTGGATGCGAGGCCGTGGAATGCCGCCACCTGGCCCTGTGTCAGTGCGGACCCTTAGTGCTCTAAGTATGACTTGTTGGAGTAGTGGAGCACAATGGCTCCACGTGTTGAGCTAGCACAAGTGCGTGAAGGAGGGAAGAGAAGGTTTGTGAAGACGCAAAAATGTGTCATGCGTCCAACTCCACACATTGATTGAGCAGGAAGATTTTTTTACCGATGACGTGTTTCATTCTTTGCTATCGTGGTGAGATATCATTTGTCAATGACTTTTCAACGTCAAGATTTCGCACAAGGAAGTCTTATCTCTCATCTAGTCCATTCATTCTTTGCCACAAAAGATAAGATCGACAGTCTACATTCATTTTTTAAACGACTAGTCCCTGGTTTAAAATTTGAATTATAAAGGCTGACAAGGTAGCAATAAGTCTGTATTTTTATTTACCAACTTTGGATCAAGTTAACAATTATTTGAGGCATCTAGGCTAACATGGGGATTGTATCTAAATGTACATATTGATATTTAAAGTTGATCATTTCATTTTTGCGAGTAAGTGAGCGCAGAAGTTAACTATGACAGTGAGTAATTGCGAACAGATTGTGACTTTGTTTGAGCACTTCATGGAATATCATTCAAGGCAGAGCTTGCATATTGTGCATCTGAATCAGTCAAAATGCCAAGGTAGAATTAAGCATGTTCATTCTGATATTATGCAGAGATTATTACTAATAGTGTATGTCTGTCATTCCTTTTATAATTACTTTATTGGTTTCAGAGATTAGTGCTTCTTGATCCTTGTGAGGTTGGTGCCTCTCTTTATCTAGGTTGGTGCTCAGTTTGGGGGATTGGAGTCTCCTTTAGGTTGGTGCGTATAAATCTTGTTTCTAATTTGGGGATGATTGGTGTCTCTTGTGGGTTGGTGCCTACAAAACTCATTGTATGATCATTTCTTTTTGTGAGGCTGGATTTGGGAAGTAGATCTAAGCATCTTTCTCACTGTGGTTTTTCCCTTCTAGGGTTTTCCACGTAAATTTGGTGTTTCTCTCATGTGTGAATGTGTTCATTTCTTGCATTGATAATTGTGTTGATCTTGTTAATACTTTGATGGTAACCAATTATTGGTTTGAATTTAAAAATGGTAACTAGACTGATTCACCCCTCTCTTAGTATATTTGTGTGTTCTACAATTGGTATCAGAGCCAAGTTTCTTGGTACAACCTAACAGTTGAAGGTAGATCTTGGATTAGAACACATGGCACATCAAGAAGGATACTATTCAAACAAGGCACCTCTATTTGATGGATCAAACTATGCTTTTTGGAGTATAAGGATGGAAGCCTATTTGACTTCATTAGGGTTTGATGTTTGGAAATCTATTATGGATGGTTATAATGCTCCTGCAACTCCTCCAACAGATCAGGCTGGTAAGAAGGCATCCAAGAACAATGCTAAAGCTAAGAATGCTATTTTGTGTGGTTTAGCAAATTTTGAGTTTGTTAAAGTGATGCAATGCAAGTCTGCTAAGGATATTTGGCAAAAGATTTAGAGCATTTATGAAGGCGATGATAAGGTGAAACAAGCTAAGCTACAGACCTACATAGGCAAGTTTGAAAATCTAAAGATGAAGGAAGAAGAAAATATTGTTGACTATTTACTCCAGATGGATGAAATTGTCAATGCTATCAGAGGACTTGGTGAAGAAATGAAAGACCCAGTGATTGTGAAGAAGGTTCTCAAATCCCTTCCCCAAAAATATGATCCAAAAGTTTTTGCTATTGAAGAAGCCAGAGATATGAACTTATTTACAATGGCTGAATTATATGGATCTCTCACTGATTATGAAATGAGGAATGTAAGGAGACATCAAAGAAAAAAGTTGCTTTCAAGGCATCTAAGAAAGAGAAGAATGAAGAATCTAAGCCTAGCAATGATTCCAATGATGAGGAGGCCAACTTTATGAGGAAGTTGAAGAAAGGTTATGGCAAGTATAAAGGTAAGTGACCTTTCAAATGCTTTAATTATGGTAAAGTAGGTCATTATGCTTCAAAATGTCCTTTTGGAGAAAATGAAAATAGTGATCGGTGTAAAAGTCATAAAGAATACAAGAACAAAAAGAAATTTCACAAGCATAAGAAGAGCCTCTATTCAAAAGAGGACTCATCTGAGGAATGTAACAATGCACATTTGAAAGTGAAAGAGAAGAAGCTCTATTCATGGAAATGGAGGTCTTGGAAGATGAAGATAATCTTGTAGAAGATGGTGAAGATATGCAAGATTCTGATGAAGAAGAATGTGAAATAGATCTAGAAGGAGAACTCATCTCTACATTAAATGACCTAAAAACTAAAAGGAAAGAAAATCAGAAGCATAAAATGAAGCTTGAAGAATATGAGAAGCTAATTGTTGGTATGAAAGTTCAAATAGAAGAAGGGAAGAGAATAAAATAAGTTTTGAGATTTGAATTAAAGGCAAAATTAGAAGAATGCCAAAAGATTGAATCTGAAACTATGTCCCTAAAAAGGGAATTCGAGAAGGTCAATGCTCAGTTGAACAGAAGTTTGAAGTTTGGAAAAAGTACAGAGATGCTTGATGAGATGATAAACAGTCAAAGAGAATCCTTTATCAAGTCTAGTTTGGGCTATAATGATAGAATGAATTCAAAGGTTACTGCACCTCCTAAGAAGACAAATGTAGAGAAAGTTGACTCAAGTGCAGAAGCATCTAAGAAAATTGAAGACAATAAGAACAAGGAAGATGGGTTTACTAAAGTCAACAATCAGAAAAAGAGATTCAGAGGGTCTAGCTCTTGCAAGGCAATCATACATAACCAGGTTCAATTACTTTTTCTTTGGTTACTATTTCTTTTGTAATTGGTATGGTCATAAGGCTATCGATTGTAGAGTTAATAGAAGAAGAAATGATTTTGTGAGCAAGAATTCATTTGTACCTTTGGTTGATTTCAATATTGCATGTTATAAGTGCAACAATTTTGGGCACATAGCAAAATTTTGCAGAAGTGGCTTTGTGAAGCCTCCTAGACAGGAAAGAAAAGAGAATACTCCTCCTAAGCAAGATAAAAGAGTAGATATTCCTACAAATCAGAAGAAAGAACCTAAGAAGGAATGGAAAGTGAAGAAAGGAGATCAAAAGTCTAAGAAATCAATGATTGTTCAAACTGCATTTCATGCTCAAGGTCAAAGAAATCCATGGGTTATTGATAGTGAATGTTCTAGTCACATAACTAGAGATAAAAGAAAATTCATCAGCTTGCAGAAGTTGAATGGTGGCTCAGTGAAGTTCGGTGATAATACTACTGCAAAGATATTAGGAAAAGGCACTCTAAGCATTGATGGGAAGACAGAGATAGAAGATGTTCTATATGTTGAAGGACTACAACATAATCTTTTGAGTGTCAGTCAGATGTGTGATAAAGGTTACAATCTCATATTCCATGCAGCTCAAGGGGGTGAAATAAAAAAGGCAAGCACTGGAAAACTTGTTGCAGAAGCAAGTAGGACTGCAAGTAACTTGTACCATCTCAGTGAGATCAAGGGTGGAAAATGTTTCTTGGGACAGTCAGATGAGAGTTGGTTATGGCACAAAAGAATGGGTCACATCACTTTTGATAATCTTGTCAGTTCCAAGCATGATGTGATAAATATGCCTAAAATTGCAAAGCCCTCAAGCACTTTCTACAAGGAAAGCATACAAGAGAAAAATTCAAGACAAAGGAGTATTCTACTACAAAGCCTTTGGAGTTGATTCATACAGACCTATGTGGACCAACAAAGACAAAAATCCTACAAGGTGAAAGGTTTTTCATGTTACTTATTGATGATTTTTATAGGATGACTTGGGTTACTTTATTAAAAGAAAAATCTGAAGCTTTTGAAAGATTCAAAATTTGTAAGGCTATGGTTGAGAATGAAATTGGATCAAGGATCAAATGTTTAAGGTCTGATAGAAGTGGTAAGTTTACCTCTAATGATTTTAAAGAATTTTGTGAGAAACATGGCATAAGGAGACAATACTCTGTTGCAAGGACTCCTCAACAAAATGGAGTAGTTGAAAGAAAAATAGAATAGTTCGAGAGATGGCTAGGACAATGTTGAATGAAGCTAAATTGTCTTACAAATATTGGAAAGAAGTAATTCATATTGTTGTCTATATTCTTAACAGAGGACAGTTAAGAGTGAACAATGACAAGACTCCTTATGAGTTATGGAAAGGCGGACCTGCATTTGTTAAGCATTTCTGAATATTTGGAAGTAGATGCTATATAAGAAGAGATGGAGATAATTTGAGCAAGTTTGAGTCAAGGTCTGATGAAGGTATCTTTCTTGGTTACTCAACTAGAAGCAAGGCATATAGATGCTACAACAAGAGATTGCAGAAGATAGTTAAAAGTGCAAATGTGAGAGTTGATGAGGACCTACACCATCTACCACGTGGTAAAGAGGACAACTTTTCTAAAGAACTAATCAATATAGAAGAAGAAGATGAAGTTGCAGAAGAAGAATCAGAAAGAGAAAATGTAAAAGCACTAGCTAGATATGTTTAGAGAAATCATTCTGAAAATCATATTCTTGGAGACAAGGATGATGGAGTTCTGAAAAGGAGAAGGTTGGCAAGAATGAAAGAATAGGTAAATTTTTCTTTATTGTCTAAGATTGAGCCTAAAGATTTTGTAGAGGCTAGAAAAGATAAGAATTGGATTGAAGCTATGGAAGAAGAGTTGAATCAGATTGAAAAGAATGACTTGGGAACTTGTTCCAAGACCTAAAGACAAGAATGTGATTGGCAATAAGTGGGTATTCAGAAACAAATTGAATGAAGATGGAAAGGTGATTAGAAATAAAGAAAGATTAGTCTGCAAGGGATATGCTCAGGTAGAAGGCATTGATTTTGAAGAAACCTTTACTCCTGTTGCTAGACTAGAGGCAATTAGGGTATTCTTAGCATTCTTAGTCTATAAGAATTTCAAAGTATATCAGATGGATGTCAAGTCTACATTCCTAAATGGTAATCTTGAAGAAGTGTACATTGAGCAACCTGAAGGATTTCAGTTGACAGAGAATCATGATTTTGTCTGCAAGTTGAAGAAGGCACTTTATGGACTCAAGCAAGCCCCTAGGGCTTGGTATTCTAGATTGGACAAGTATCTACAATAGCAAGGATTCAAGAAAGGTATTGCAAACAACAAACTCTACATTAGGATTGAAGGTGATCATATGTTGATTGTCGTTGTCTATGTTGATGACATTATTTTTGGTGGAAGCAATG
The DNA here is from genome assembly GCA_027924645.1 of Cunninghamia lanceolata. Classification (NCBI taxonomy): domain Eukaryota; kingdom Viridiplantae; phylum Streptophyta; class Pinopsida; order Cupressales; family Cupressaceae; genus Cunninghamia; species Cunninghamia lanceolata. The sequence continues at coordinate 1,383,260 of BSBN01001396.1, read as the reverse complement.
ACAAGATGTGCAAGGAATTTGCAGAAGAGATGCAAAAATAATTTGAGATGTCCATGCTTGGTGAGTTGTCATTTTTCCTTGGTTTGCAAATTACTCAGTCAAATAAGGGCATTTTCATATCACAGTCTAAATATGTCAAGGATATGTTGAAGAAGTTCAAAATGGAAGACTGCAAGCTAGTTAGTACACCTATGGTGGCAGGTTGTAAGTTGAGCAAGTATGATGAATCACCTCAAGCATATCAAACTTTGTATAGATCAATGATTGGAAGCTTGTTGTATCTAACTGCATCTAGGCCTAATATTATGCAAGTAGTGTGTATGGTGGCAAGATTTCAAGTAGCACCTAAGGAAACACATGTAAAGGTAGTGAAGATGATTTTCAAATATTTGAAAAATACTATGGTCTATGGTCTATGGTATCCTAGAAGTGATGATTTCACTTTGGCTACATATACAGATGTTGATTGGGTAGGAAGTTTTGATGACAGAAAGAGCACTAGTGGTGGTGCATTCTTTCTTGGAGGCAGACTTGTGTCATGGCTAAACAAGAAGCAAGATTTAGTATCTTTGTCAACAATAGTGTTATGTATGAAAATGGGATTGATAAAATTGTGTGTTAATTAGACTCAATCAAACCCTTCTTTCACACATACATTCAAGGACATAGATCGAGCTAAGTCACAACTATGTTAGAGGACTCAACTACAGGTCTAATGTCACTATGAGATGCTTGGAAAGATAGAATAGATTGATGTTTTGTCAAAACCCTAATCTGATTAGGCCTAAAACCCTAATTATGCAAAATCATAAACAAACAAATGAATCCTGACAAATGCTCGGATAGGAAGGCACTAAATGCAGATTAGAAACATACCAGGATTTTAATTTCAGAAAGCAAAAACTTTGAGGACAAAAGAGGGATCGCTCTTGTCCAAGGTGGCACTTTTTCTGGAGGTCGGGAGCCAAATATGTTGTAGACTGTACATGCTTAGGGATTTTCAACAGTGATGAATTGAGGGACAAAAGAGGGATCACCCTTGTCCGATTAGAGATGTTTTTCATTGCTTTCTTCAGATCTGGAATCCTTGTGCTCTACAATGGCCTCCTACAACTCCTCTCTACAAGATTCAACACCTGTCACCTATAATCACAAGAGAGGGGTTGGGGGTTGTGGTGTTTAGGAGCTTGCCTCGGTCAAGTCCTGAAATGGCATTCAAGCCTTCCAACACCGTTGTTAGATAGAGAGTGTGTGCCCTTGGTGGACAGAGGAAAAAGAAAATGATATGATAAATGATTGAAACACAAAGTAGATGTCACCTTAGAGGTGAAGCTCTCACAGGGAGATGAAGATCTTTCATGTCAAGAGGAGATGGATTGATGAAGACAAATCTACAACAAACATGAACAAACACAACACAATACTACTCTACAACACAATGAAAGCCTTCAGTATCCTTAGCATAAGATCACAAGTTCACATTGTCCATCTAGTTGTAAAATGAAGTCCTAGACATGATTATATATGCATTCCAACTAAGATTTCATAATTTAAACTTAAGATGCCGACAAGGAAACCTTTTTAACAGTCACAAACCGACATTCAAATTTGGGACCCTGACAAAATAGGGTAAGACAAGGGCATGGGTGCCCAAGTCCATGGGCCTATTTTGGGTCCAGATTAAGCTTAAGGCTCACCCCTAGGTCCCATCTGACATGGGTTTCAGGGGATTTTGCTTTGGGATCATTTTAAACATGCATGATTAAATCTAAGGGACCCAGGAGCTAAACTTAGGAGGTAAAAGTCTTAGGTGGACATTTTACGACATAACATTTAGGCCCCACTTTAATGTATGTATGATCGTACGACCCATACATGCATTAAAGTACGGTCAAAAACACATCAAACACGCCAGACACTTAAAGCTAAGGCATACACCAAGATTGAGGAACTATTTCTCGCCCCCAATCTTAGGTAAGCACTGGAAAACATGTCGCAAACACACAAAACATAGTGAAGACAGTAGGAAGCACACAAGACATAGAGAAGACAATATTGAAGACATGCAAGACACAATGAAGACATGAGAGCAGTCACGCAAAACATGATGAATACATTGATATTTTCATTTTCATATATATATATATATCATGGAAATAAAATTACAACATAAAACCCCAAAATGTAGGAGGAGCTCATTGCTACACCCTTGAAACTACACCAGGGAGGAAAACACGCCATACAAAACCTGAGTGTGGGAGGAGCTCATCGCTACACCCTTGAAACCACACAGGGGAAAACACACAGAAGACACAAGCGTCATATAGCATGCCATAGACATACTATACATCTTAAACACGACAAACAAGGCGATGGAAGGATCTTATTGCTAAGTCCCACCATCTCAAACATGCTACAGACACACCTGACGGTTGGTCTTATGCCACAACAACTGCTAAAAACATGCTTAAGGGAGGATAGTCTCAAGATCCAACCCCGCCTTCACGAAGGACTTTTTGTAATAAAAGGATGTGCACTAGCTCAAGGGATACACCATCCCGCCTTCTGCAAAAGGGATTTTGAATAAGAGGATATGCACTAGCTCAAGAGATATGTTATCCCACCTCACGCAGAGGGCTTCTTTGATAAAGGATATGCTATCCTGCCTCACAGAGAGGGATTTTGCTTATAATATAAATAAAGATGTGTACTCGCATCAGAGATACAGCATCCTACCTCACGTAGAGGGCTTATAAACATGCTTTGTGAGTACCAAAATCATCAGACATATATCATTATATATGCCCCCACCTTAAGGTGGTTGATGTCGTGTATCGATATCAAGCATGTTAAGGTAGAGAGAAAACACACAAGGGAACAAGAGCTTTTGCAAAGCCCATCCCCCAAGGCAACATGTGCTCACGATCGCGAATGTTCCCGCAAACACATTGATATGATATGATTTGCTAAAATAAGATAACAAGAGAGGTTAAAAATCTTACTCTAAGATAATAACCAAAGCAATTCATTAAAGCTATGCACAAAAACAGTCATATCAAGGACCAAGGCTATACTACGAGTTTGGAACTAAGTATAACCATTGGGCTATACTGCAAGTACCTCGAAGCCGAGTGTAGCAACAAGGTGAGATACCAATCAAAGTGTACAAGAGTAGATTGAGTGGATTGTAAATGTTAGTCACAAGAAATGCCATAAGATGATACATCACACGAAGTGATTCTACTAGTCAAGCATCGGATATATATTTGTATCAACCCTGTCACCATGTATGGAATATGTCCACTTTTGCTTTGCTTGCTAAAGGGACACATGGTCCATATCAGTATTTGTTTGTTTTCATCATTCACTGACTAGGTAGAATCACTAGAAGAAGGTAAACAATAAAATGAGAGAGGAGAATAAATGTATCAAGAACACCACATAGGAGGATGCCCCCAAGTCATCAACCACAATGTTATGCCCCTAAGGCATGACACACATTAATAAAATAGAGGAGAGGATCAATAGAAGAATGATGATACAAATAGAAGAATGGTCACAACAAAGGCGGTCTCCCGGTATCCTTGACCTTACAAGAGTATCAAGGGTCATCTAAGGAGGCCTAAACAACACATAACACATCATGGGAGGATCACAACACATAGAGAGAAGGCACACATAAGTGAGCATAACATGCTATGACAAAGGTGGCCAACAAGGTTAGAAATACTTACTTGAAAACACAACTGTGCTAGTGGTTGTCAACAAGAAAATCATACTCTTCCCAATCCTGAATGCTAGAGGAGAGAGATACATAGGGGACAAGTGCCCATTCAGATTCCTTATCCTTTACCTTATCGACCTTAGGCTCTTCTTTGTTTGTTTCAGTGTTAGGTGATGTAATGTTTTCTTGTTGAGGTGATGCATTGTTTCAAGCCAAGGCTTGTCTTCTCTTCCTCCTTTCTCTAGCTTGTCTATTTCTTCTTATTTTATTGTTGATATATTCAAAAGGAGTCTCATGTTTTTCCATAGGTTTTTGTATGTAAGAGGAGAAAGTAGATGTGTGATTAACTCGTGGTGATGCACAATATTGTTTTCTATGGTTTTCTCCCGATACTTGTCGGGATGACGGAGGAGGAACCTCGACATATATCCATTTTCCTTTCGGTCTAGGGGGTTCTTGTAATACAGGTTGATCTTTAGGTACTATTTGTTGAATAGGGGTTTAGACTAATCTTGATAGTAATTGTGCTTTGTAATGTCGATATTCCAAGAAAAGTTGATCTGTTTGTGGTTCTAGTTCTGTTATAGGTTTTGACCAGAAGTAATCAAGGATGACATTTTTTTGAGTGACCATAGGTTGCCATTGATTATGGTGAATGGTATGTGTACTCCCATGATGAGTGAACTTTAAGCTTTTATGGATTGTTGAAGGGATAGCTTTCATAGCCTTGAGCCATGGATGACCTAGTTTCACACGGAAGAGGTCATATGTCGGGATAATATCAAATGATTGTTCCAAGGCTTTGTCAAACACTCAGAACACTAAAGAAATCTTCCCTAAAGCTAGGAGAAGAGCTCCATTATGCATTCTTATCATCATGTCGGTAGGTTCATAAGTTTCTTGTATCAAATTGTTTGAAAAGAGGAACTCTTTCGTAGTAATGTTAGTTAGGCAATTTGGATCAATGAGGGCTCCTTTTATGAGAGTATCCATATGCTAACTTCAATATAAAGGGGACCTTCGACATTCCCTATTGTTCTATCATGTGGTGTGAATGTAATATCAGGCTCAGGGATCTTCCTTTTCCTATCATGGCAAGGAAAGACCATAGCATTGTTTTTATGATGAAAAGCCATAGATGAGAGACTATTTCACACCTAAAACACTTGTTTGAGGGAAATGGGTAAAAATACACATAGAGTCTACAAAAATCAAAGCATATAAGAGGAAGTAGTGCAACACAACAAGTCCCAATTGATGTTTTAAAGGTTTTGATCAAAAGATGTGAAAAGGTGTGTAAACAAGTAGAGTTGAAATACACACCGTGTAATTTAAGATTATGCCAATTTTCACACAATGATATGAAATTAAGAAAAATCTTCAACTAACAACTGAATATATGTTTAATATGAGTGCAAGATCTTAAATGCAAGATATCTAAGATGAATGAAATGAAACAACACCAATCTATGCTTATTTATGCACCTAAAATGCTCAATTTTTTTGCTTTTTTCAATCCAAATGCACAAAATATGTAATGAATTTATGAAAATGATGACGGGAAGCAAATTGAAACCTTTTAATAAGTCCAATAATGCACAAAAAATTGTCACAATGAACCAATCTTGCAATGCTAGATGAAAGATTAGCCAAAATGTAGTAAAAATGCAAGGATTTTTGAAACCCTAATAGAGGAAATGAGGCATGAAAGTATGTAAAATGATGAATGAATGGAATATAATCAGATTTAATATGTAAAATAACTCAAATAAGATTTGAAAATGATGCAAAAAATCCTACAATGCTCAATGCAAGTCAAATTTTAAGGAAGTATGAATGAATATGCCTTTTTTTGTTGAAATACACAATGTGTAAATGCAAAATTTGAAATGTAGATGTAAAAACACAGTATGATGAAACACTACTGTCCAAAATCATATTTGAATGAGTGTGAAAATGAGTAGTAAAATCTGAAACAAGATTTTAGCTACAAACCCTAGCTTTTGGAATGACTAGGTTATATGAAAAAAATATAAATTTTCAAGCAAACCCTAGCAAATAAAGTATGTAAATGCAAGGTAAATGATTATGAAATGATGTATTACTGTATTTTATGTCAGATCTGATGTAAATATGAGATATTTATATGATTTAGATGAAATGCAATGAAAATAGTGCAAACTATGCCTAAATGCAAGCTTAGGATGCTTGATTTTTTCAAAATTTTCAAATTTTTTGTAAGATTTTCAAATGTATAATGATAAAAGTGAAATGTATGAATGCAAATATGATTTCCAACAGTCAGTAAGATGCAATGTTTAGTAAAACATAGGTTCACCAAAATGTTATGTATGAAAATGGGACTGATACAATTGTGTGTTAATTAGATTCAATCAAACCCTTCTTTCACACATACATTCAAGGACATAGATCGAGCTAAGTCACAACTATGATAGAGGACTCAACTACATGTCTGATGTCACTATGAGATGCTTAGAAAGATAGAATAGATTGATGTTTTGTCAAAACCCTAATCCAATTAGGCCTAAAACCCTAATTACGCAAAATCATAAACAAACGGATGAATCCCGACAAATGCTCACATAGGAAGGCACTAAATGTAGATTAGAAACATACTAGGATTTTAATTTTGGAAAGTGGAAACTTCAGGGGAAAAAGAGGGATCACCCTTGTCCAAGGTGGCACTTTTTCTGGAGGTTGAGAACCAAATATGTTGTAGACTGTACCTACTCAGGGATTTTCGATAGTGATAAATTGAGAGACAAAAGAGGGATCTCCCTTGTCTAGTTAGAGATATTTTTTGATGCTTTCTTCAGATCTGGAATCCTTATGCTCTGTAATGGCCTCCTGCAACTCCTCTCTACAAGATTCGACACCTGTCACCTGCAATCACAAGAGAGGGATTGGGGGTTGTGGTGTTTAGGAGCTTGCCTCGGTAAAGCCCCAAAATGGCATTCAAGTCTTCCAACAACGTTGTTAGATAGAGAGTGTGTGTCCTTGGTGGATAGAGGCAAAAGCAAATGATATGATAAATGATTAAAACACAAAGTAGATGTCACCTCAAAGGTGAAGCTCTCATAGGGAGATGAAGATCTTTCATGCCATGAGGAGATGGATTGATGAAGGCAAATTTGCAACAAAAATGAACAAACACAACACAATACTACTCTGCAACACAATGAAAGCCTTGAGTATCCATAGCATAAGATCACAAGTTCACATTATCCATCTAGTTGTAAAATTAAGTCCTAAACATGATTATATATGCATTCTCACTAAGATTTCATAATTCAAACTTAAGATGTCGACAAGGAAACCTTTTTGACGGTCACAAACTGACATTCAAATTTGGGACCCAAACAAAATAGGGTAGGACAAGGGCACAGAAGCCCAAGTCCAGGGGCCTATTTTGGGTCCAAATTAAGCTTAAGGTTCACCCCTAGGTCCCATTTGACATGGGTTTCAGGGGATTTTGCTTCGGGATTCATTTTAAACATGCATGATTAAATCTAAGGGACCAAGGTGCTAACCTTAGGAGGTAAAAGTCCTAGGGGGATATTTGACAACATAACAAATAGAAGTAGAATACATTGTTGTAGTATCATGTTGCACTCAAGTGATTTGGATGAAGCAAACTTTGAAGGATATAAAGGTTGAGTAGGATGAACCTATTGCAATTCTTTGTGATAACACAAGTGCAATCAATATTTCGAAGAATCTAGTGATGCATTCAAAGACAAAGCATATCCAAATCAAATATCATTTTCTGAGAGAAAAGGTTGCAGATTAGGAAGTCAGATTGGAATATGTGGCTACAAAGGATCATATTACAGACATCTTTACAAAACCCCTTCCTAAGGAAACATTTGAGTATCTCAATCAAAAGCTAGGAGTAATAACTCCTTCTTTGTCTCTAGTTGAATAGATAAAGAGTTGGTCCAAGGGGAGCATTTCAAAGCATTATTCTTCACCCCTGGAATATCACTTTTTAGTGGGGATATAACCCTTAAGGGGAGCATTCATGCAAATACAAATGCATAAGAAGGTATGATATGCGCAGACAGTTAGGGAGTGAGATTCAAGGCACTCAGGATGAACATGGAAATAATTTTGTGCAAGGGGATCATGCAGAGCTAAGTATATCTGTAACATCCAAACTCTTAAACAATTCTAAACATAGAAATTTGCCATGAGATAAAACATACAAGGTAAAAAGATAGTAATTTTTTTTTCTTTTATTTAACTTTAAAATCCAAGTTACCACAATTTGTATAATTTCTATCCTGAAATAAATATGATATAATATACAAAGATGACATTTTGTCTTTACAATTACAAATATCTACAATAGATAATGTTTTACATAGTCTCAATAAACACAAGTCTCAAAGATATACTGCATCCAAAAATCTAACATCTTTATCACAATCCTTGGCATGTTTTCTGCTGGAGAGAGAGAGAGTATCTTCCCAGTGTTTAACCTCCATCCACAGACCGGCGGTCTCCCACACATCTTCCACATAGGAAGTGGCCCTACCCTTCACAAGGAATATAGACCAAAGGTGACTAGTGGTAATTTGCCTTCCAAGTATGTAGTGTTGTATCCTACACAACTCTATCAATCATACATACAACCCTAGATACCCTCTAGCTAAGTATGGTTTCTGATAGGTTATGCAATCCAGATACAATGAACTGACAATGCATGCAAAAAATGAATGCATTACTTTGGCCAAAGATTCAATATGAATAGACATTCGAAATGAACGTAGTCATAATGTTCACCCACCCCAACTCAACTTGGATACTATCATATTCCTACAGTTTGACTTGGTCAACTATGTTAAACTATATAGTCCTGACAACTTCAATATTTTAGTCTTCTCAACTTAGACAAGTTTACGAACACTGTCAATGTTCCATAGGTCTTATGAATTAACTCTTTATACAAGGATACTCATTGCATCTTTGCAAAAACCTGAGATCCCAAAACTTAATGACACAAAGAACTTTAAGTCAATTTATAAACAATCTAATAGGTTATCAAACCAATGATAAACATTATCGATAAGGACATGCCATCCTTTCAACAAGTAAATAAAATGAACATTATTATTATTTAGGGTACTCGACCTTCTTTGTCGACCCATATAGAAACAAGTTGTAACCCAAAAGGGTACATTTAATAACTTAACCCTACTGGATCAATCTAGGGTTTGCCTTTCCTTTTCCATGACAATGGAATATCAAATAATCGATTCTAGAGAGAGTAGTGTTTAAGTAAACATTTTTCCTTTAGTCGTCTTTCGACTTAAAGGTTGTTTCAAAATTCCAAACAAGTCTACTTTAAAATATAAGAGAATACCTCAATAACAATAATGCCAAACGATTCAACTCCAAATCTAAGCTTCTCCCAAGTTTAGTTTAATTGGTTGACAGTCTAATCCCAATTGCTATCCAAATGAAATCATATTAAAGTTCTTCTCTTTTAGTATATTGAATTATATAGTCTTCAATAAACGAGTGTTTTCATCTAAGTTGAAGTAGGGAAATCTACTCACTTTGGACATCCCAAGAGCAAAGTATTCTCTTAATGATATCCATTTGAAACTAAAGTTTTCTAAGAGCAATAGAATACTATTTTCGAGACATCTTAAGACCTGCAAATTCTTCTTTGTCAAGTAAGAATAACCATTCATAGTAAGAGTACTTCCCTCTTTGTTCTCGATCTATTTAATGATCACGAAGGTTTAGTATATAAAATTTCCCTATTGGGTCAAGTTTAGGTTTTGGTCTATCCTATTCCATCATAATGGAATAACAACCTATATTCTCATAATATAATAACAAAAAGATTAATCCTAGGTATTGATCCATCTTATGGGGTCAATTCTGGTTTCCACAACTCTAGGACTAGGAATAAAATTGTTTTCCAAAGTTATTAATACAAAGAGATCTTACAATCCTTTAAGACAAGGATATATCTCTTTAAGACTATTTACTACAAACCTTCTAGTTTCAAAGAGTCTAGACCGTTGACTTTGTTTTGATATCAACTATACAAGCACAAGTATGTAATAATAATTTCATCATATCTTAATGGCCCAAGTTATTTCTCACATCAAGAAATATATACCGATCCTAAAGTAAACCTAATAATACGAGTGAGTATTTTTGTTCAACTCCAACTATAGTTTGTTCAACTGGTGGACAACTCTCATGGTAAGATATCACTGAGCACACAAGATGCCTTAATCATAATACGTAATAACTAATTCATAAGAATTCCTATAATGAACCCTATACTCTCATAAATCAAAATGATTTTACTTTTCAAAGGAAGTTGGTAATATGATAAGAGAAAAGTTAACGTTTCAATAAGATTGAACAAAATCTTTGAAAAGTATTACATGCTGATAAACGACTAGAAAAGATACTTCGACTTCTAAAGCAATCTCATAATTATACATATGTATACACTATTTCCATAATACAAACATAATAAAAGACTTATCCATCTGTCGAAAGACCAAAATTGTAATTCTTTCCAAACGAAACAAAGGCTTGCTACACAGTACGATTCATTATCCAACTATAGTAATATTCTAAACTCAAAGCTTAGACACTGCTATCTCCTATGGGTGTCGGCCATACAAGATTACGGTAGCAATTTCTATGCTTTGAAAGATAACTAGATATTAAACTAGTATAGTAAAATAGTATAGAAACTATACGTGAAGAAAGGAACCTGATTTGCCAAGTTATGGAAGATCCCTACATCAGTTCAAGTCCGAATACACTAAACTATTCTTCCCAACAGTCGAATCCTTCTGCCCAATGCTAAACACTTTCAAACGTCCTCAATTCTCCCTGAGACTTCACTCCAAGCTTTTTCCTAACTTATATTCTTTGTGTTATCCTCCTATCTCTTTTTATTCTTTTTCTGGTTCCCCCAAGCTATTCTAATGTAATCATTTTTATGGATATCATGTGACTCAACTATGAGTCGTTAGCACATTTGTCACAACTAACTAATCATAAAGAGTCACTACATACAGTTGAAATGGCCTCCCATAAAATTTGAGGAAAAATTTCTATTAAAGAGAATGCATGGGCGATGATTATGCTAACATGGGAATATATGTGGTCTATCATACCTCTATCTCATCTTAATATCAACTCACAGACCTAATGGATCTATTATGACACAGTTATAACAGACCTCTTTCTTAACTCGTAGAGGCTTCCTACGTGTAAACTCAAAGAGAAAATATTGATACGCGAGAGGGGACTATGTGGTACACATCACCACTAAATCTCTTAAATGGTCAACACTTTAAAAACCAAGACCAAAGATATTTAAATTATCACGAGTCACAAAACCCACTACCTTGAATGATAAAGTCTCCACTATTTTTGCCTATGGCTGCTCTATGATTGAGCATGCGGCTTAATAGATAATGATGTAATCGTTACCACTACAAATACCACACAAGGTTCCTTACGGATAAATGACACATAATAAAGGCAGTTACAAGAATGACAACATCATTAGAGAGAAGGTGGTTACTTAAAATATCAAACATATTAATAATAATAATAGTCATAAACCAAATTTATGACTTCGTTCAAGATTCAAATAATAATGTGGTGAAAGACTATCACAAAAAACGTGATAGGGTCGAGTTCAACTCCCCTTCACGACTACACACTTCTTTACGTCAACTTGACTTGATAAGATCATCATACAACATTTTAATATCAACAATTTGACCTTCTATGACTTAAGGATACTAACACAATAATTTTGTGACAATGTCGACATAATATTTATGTTAATCGTAAATGGACACTGTTCTACTTAGAAGACGTCGTTTCCTTTACAAATGACAATGTCAACACACAAACGACTTGCCTAGAAAAGAATCAAAAGATATCGACTACTTGTCAACTAGATCTAAAAGTATACTGATAAAACATGACTTACCTCTATCGATACTGGTTCATGTTTTTGTTAAACACTTATACTCGTTTTGGAAAATAGTCACTCATAACCCAAGGTCTATATTTCTCTTCTTAAAAGATACTCTCTCTCTCTTTTCTCTGAGAGTCATCCAAAACCTATAATCCTGTATAAACTTGAAATCAACATATTACGATCAATGCATCATTATTCAAATAATAAACCAAATTCTCATAATGCAATTATTAAATCGATATATCATAATCATTTCCATAATTCCATAAATGACATTCAATAGAATCTATATCTTTCCTAGATATTAATCTAAACATCAAAATAGATTTACTTATGTCCAAGTAAAAGTAAAAAGTAATAACAAGACAAAATTAGGGATGTAACAATATCAGTTAACCCTTTATCATTGATGTTAAAGGGGGAGAGAGAACATTAGGTAGATTTCATCAGATTTGGGAGAGATAGAGAGTTAGAAGTTTTTTAGAGAATATCATAGATTTATTTTGATATCAAAGGAATAGGAGAGAACTAAGAGAAATGAAATCAGTTGACTTTCAGATCAGTTCTGTCGGTCAGTTGTGTTGCCATCAATGACAAAGGGGGAGATTGTTGCATGTGGTTGTCATTGATGTCAAGGTCTCAAGTAGTTGTTGTTGTCATTGATGTCAAGGTTGCAAAGATTTTCAAGTTGCAGTGCCAATGTTGCAAAAGTTGTCATTTTCAGTATGTTCTTTGTAGAAGTTGTTCTTGGTATCACAGTTGCAGAAAAGTGGTATAGCTTGCATGGGCATATTGTTGAAGACACCTTGGTGTGATTTGATCAGTTGGATTGTTTTTTCATGGACCTGGAAATCATTTTTTAAATCTCTCTGATCAAATTAGGGTTTCCTTCATGCCCTAAACCCTAAACCCTAATTCCTTATCATGGGCCATGCACCTTAGTTCTAATTTGATGTTGACTAGCTATGGCATGTGCCCGATAGCTTAAGTTATAACTTAATCCTTTTATGTCGTGTGCTTACCAACCCCGCCTTCCTAGCCGCACCGACTAGCCCGATCGCCTTAAGTCTTCATGGTTCGGGTGATGTGGATGTTGACCCACTAGTCTTCCAGCTTAGCTCCAGTTGGCATGCATTCATTAGTAGCACATAGGCACAAGCTATAATGACTTGGTTTTATTTTAGGTTGCGAGGCTGTGATATTATGCCGTGTCAAGAAAGCACAAGCTTAAAGGAGATAGAGCGGTGTTGTGTGGTTACACAACATGCCCCATTTTGACTTGACAAAACGAGGACCCAATTTTTGTTTGGCTTTGCTTGTTTTTTTGCTTGCTGGTGGTCTGGTAAAAGCAAGTCAATACAGAGGGATCTTGCATAAAGGGGACTGGGTAGGTCATCATGATGAGTTTAGTTTTTTTAAAGTTAATATTTTGTGACAATAACCTCATGATTGGATAGAGCATAAAATTTCATGCAGGTTTGCCTTTTGGATCACCCTGATATTCCTTAGGGAACAAAAGTTATGATGAGTCAAAGATCTAGCGAACCCTGATATTCCGAGGGGAGGATCATATTTCTTAACATCAGTCATATTATAAAAGATCACCCTGATCTAATATTATCACTCGATAAAATCATTTGCTCCAAATATCCGGATGTCAACTTTATGTGATAGTGATACTCACCCGTACATCAACATCAAATATTTTGTGAAGGTCATATTTCTGACTATCACCCGATATTTGAATATCACCCTGATATTTGAATATCGGCCTGTTGCAAAATATCACCCCAAACCAATGTCCTGCTGACATCATCCAAACTCGATAATCAAAGAAATAAACCTGATGATGACGTCATCATCATTTTACCTCGCGAAGGTATATTTCCAAACATGACCCTTCCTACATAACATGACGGTGACATCATAGTGTGACAATGTTGGACCAAACCATTATCCTGATGATGTCATCCTGATATTTCGACGGGAAGTCATTTTAGTCTAGGGTGGGATATTATAAACATCACTAGACATTCCGAACATCCCCTGATGTTTTGAACATCACTCGATATTCTCAACCCGACCTGATGTTTCGACATGGGTCTTTCCACTTAAAACGAATGATCATATTATACCAAGGGGGTCATATTTTGAATATCGCCTGATATTTGAATATCACCCTATCCTGCGAAGATCACCCCGTGCCTTGCCACCATACCATTAAATGCACTAGGAGGTGGTAGGTGATTCTCGCTGATTACGAACCCGATACATACACTTGGTGGGATTCGGTAGTTACGTACAAGGAAATCAACTGTTGCATTTAATTTTGCATTTAATTTCCCCTAAGTGACCCGATGCATAGGTTTAAAATGAATTTACCGAGTTATTTTGTATTTACCTTGGGATAAACCAGTTTTAACAGAGAACTAAGCTTCTGAACGCTCTGACGAATAACATCTGGACGCACACAGTTTACAGCAGAACGAAGCAAGTGAAAGTCATCAGTATCAAGGTCATTTTCAGATAATCATTAGCATAATCAAGGATAAGCGCATTAGGTAAGTAATTTGAAGCCCTCTTGTTGACATCTTTTGCATATCCAGGTATCATGGTGTTTACTGGTTTGAAGTTATGCATATCAAGATAAACTAGATGATGAAAAACTATAATATGCATGATGATTAATAAAAATATAGCGTGTATGCATGCATGTGGTATAAAATTGTAAGACGGACCAGTTTTGTTGATTGCAGGCATCCATGGCGGACAAGCGGTTAGCTAAGTCATAGGCAGAATTCCTAAAACTGATGTTTGCTCATCCTGAGGGTGTTCAATTCAAATACGGAGCTATTACAGATACACACCAGGGAAATATTGATCTGGCTGCATGGTCGGATAAGATGAGCCACGAGAAAAGTAACAGCACCCTGTTGGATGTAGTTTTTGTATCTGGGATGTGGAATGCAGTGGGTTTCCTGTATTCCATGGAAACCCCTGAGCTAGTTATTGAGTGTGCGAGAAACTATAACCCAGAAACCAAGAGGGTAGAGAAGCATGGCAGAGTATATGCAAATCTGTCCATCAAGGGTCTTGCTGCTACATTCAGTTTACCATTAGGCAAGAAGGTTGCCAATATAGATTTGAAGAAGTCAGAAGTAGAATATGAGAATAATAAGAAGTCTGCCAGGAAGAAAATGTACCAATGGAGGGCGAAGAATAGTCCTTATCCTACAGCAGCTAAGCTTCTAGTGCACTTATATAAATTTGACTTTGATGATGAGTACCAGTACATGATAGCACTGCTCAGCAGAGCGACTAGCCAACCTAATGTCGGAAGTTTTAAGGATTGGATGTATGCAGTCATCCTGATGTGCCTTTACACATATAGTAAGCCAATGTGGGCTAAGATGATAAGTGACGCTCTATATGAGCAGCTGATGAACTAAGGGGGTCTGGATTGTTCCTTCTACATGACCTCATACTTGGTTTATTCATGTGCCTATAAAGGTACATTTGATGCATTAACTACAGTTGGAAGAATTGGTGGCACAACCAATGATGAACATATATGGGATCATCATCCCCAACTGCAAAGAGCAAATTACCTCCAGGATTACAAATTAGTGAATGATGCATTCTCTATGCATCTGGTAAGAACAATGGAGGAGGACAGAAATAAAAGACTGAGCATGGAAGCTTAGGAAGTCATATATAGGCATGGAGCCTGGTTTATTCAATTTGCAACATTTTCTTATATAAGAATTGAAGGTTTTGAAGGGAACCCCCTCATGCTCCCAAGGTACCCCACTGATGCAGTAGTTTTAATGGAGTTCATGAGACAGGTGGCTACAATACTGGACGCTTACAAAATAAGTAACAAACTCCCACCAGTATTGTTTCCAGTCACAATGGGCTGGTATATGTGCCCAGATTCAGAGAATATTAAGAAGGCCATAACTGGTTTAACAATGATGAATTTCCAGTCATTCCCTTTGGTTAGGTCATATGATCCATATGGGAGGATGCAGAAAATCCTGGGGAAGCCCATCCATCAAAAGAATCTTGAAGATTTTTGGGTAGATTGCGAGGATGAGGCTGAGGCCAAAAGGAGAAGGTATCAAAGATTGACCCTTAACCAGATCAAGACCTTCGACTGCATTTCAGTCCCTGCATAGTTGAAGAGGGATGATGGTAATATAATGGCAAATGAGTATGAAGAGAAAAGGGTATATAATGATACAATATCCGCACCAGATCTTACTATGCCTGAAGATATTTCTTTAGATCCATTCATAGGGAGGATATTGCAGCTAACCCAGGCATGGGTCAATGAACAAACAGATACACTGAAGAAGAAGGGAGTAGCCCTTATTGTTGATAATAAGAGGAAGAGACAGGAGGTAACAGAAGATGAATACGATGATTTCCTGGTTGAGAAGAGGAAATCCAAAGGACAGAAAGCACCACCTCTTGAAAAAAGCAAGAGATCTTCAAAAGGTAAGAAGACTGATCCTGAACCCAAAGGGGTTATAATTGAAAGAATAGAGATGTCAGCTGAAGATGCATCAGGATCAAGATAAATATCAGCATCATTTGCACCACCTCCCATGGATAAACAAAAGGCTAAAAGAATCCAGAGGCCAGCTACACATCCTGCTGATACATCTGAAGAGGGTCAGACATCACAGAAGAATATAGAAGAGGATATCCCTCTAGAAGAAGAGCTTGAAGCAAAGGAAGGTCCTATATCCTTCACAAGAAAGAGAAAAGCACCTCAGGTGATACCAACTACACCTAAGAAACCAAGAACTTCAATGAGAGGTGAAATAAAACAAACCCCAATAGTGCTAAAAGGGGCAGGTGGGGAAGTATTCAATAGGGAACTGCAACACAACGTTCCACTTCCTACCATTGTAAAGTTCAAAACTGAACAAGCAAAAGAACAATTGAAAGAGGCCTCTAAGGTAGTGCAAAGTGGTCTAGTTTCATTGGATGAAACAATTGATCTATCTGATGATGAGGTAGTGAAAGATGTAGCTTCACAAAAAATGGAAACCCTTGCTGCTAATATCTAGATAACTCCTCATGGAACCCCAGCAGTACAAGCGGTGTTAGAAGAGCTAAAGCAAATGGAGCAAGAAAAGGAAAAGAGTCCAAAGAAGATTGCTCAACAAATAGGATTCGATGCATTAGTTGATCAGGTGACAAGTCCTGCAACAATAGATTTGACATATGTAAAGGATGTAGATCCTAAAGATACAACAGGTACACCTGAAAAGACAAAAAATGTCGAGAAGGTTAAACAAAGAGAAGTGGAGAGCAAAGCTCCAGGTATGGGTCAACAACAGCATGATGCATCAGCTGAACCCAAAGCAATAGAAGTCCCACCAAAGGACAAGGAAGATAAAGAAATATCTGGTCCTAATGACCACAAGGCCCAAGAGGTAATTGACACGGGTCCAGGCCTAAATATAGCTGCAGATCAGGTGGACAGGCCTAAGGTAGATACAATAATATCTACGAAAACTAATATGCCTCATGATGAGGAAATCACTAAGGTAGATGTGATACCCATGGAGGAAGTAAAGGACCAGGATCATGATAAACATGCAGATGATCAACATGATCACCCTCCAGAAAAAGAAGTCCCTCAACAGGAGGATATACCTAAGGATCACCTTCATGAGGAACGTCATGAGGAAGAGAAGAGAAGATCACCCTCACCATCAAACATGATGGTGGATACCAAAGATCAGGGTGATCATCATGATGATGATGGAGATCAACAGTCAAAAGATCAAATTCCTCAGTGGCTCGAGAAAGAAATCGGTGCAGAATCAGGTATAGAGGCACACGAATTTGATATATCTACATTATTTTTAGAAAATTTAATAAAGCCTAAGAGGAAGGCTAGAATAACTTCAGCAATAAGAAGAGATCCTATCACAGGTAGAAGGACCGCCCAAGTGGCCATTCCTACAACAGATAAAGAAAAGGGCAAGATCACTCTGGATGAATTCCAGATTAATACAGTGGATTTGGGATTTGCCAATGAGGATCAAGAAGGTCAGGACATAATTGATTCATTGACCCAGAAGGTGAAAAGAGAGAAAGAGAAAAATAAACAGCACAAAGAGCACATTGCTCAGCTGCATGCATATATAAAAGGGTTAATTAACCCTGATGATACATCAAGTGATAAAGCAGTCCCATTGACTGCAATTTCTCAAAAGGAGTTCAACAAGTTGAACCTCATGAGACATGAATCAATAATAATGTTGAAATGGATGTCATCCGCACTCGATGGAGCTGAAGAAGTGGCAAAGGCCTCTTTGAAGAGGTGGAATTCTTTGGGCACCTCCAGGAGAAAAGTAGATAAACTGCAGATGGAGATCGGCAGGAGGTCATTTCAATTAGAAAAAGTCATCAGCATTTTGGATGAAATGAAGAGGATTGATCCACAGATTCTAATAAAGAATCAAGTACTGAATAATAACACAGCCTATTGATTGATATCTGGAATAAAGACATCAGGTTCGAATGTGATGTGCTTAAAAGATGCAACAGTAAACTAAGGAATATCAGCATGAAGCTACATGATATGATGTCTCGTGAGGCTGATGTTTTGGAAACATTGGAAGGAAAGGCCGAGGGAAAGATAGAAAATCAGGATGAAGAGTTTGTCATCAAGGCTCTACATAGTAATTTCTAGCTAGTTGCTGAAGATCCTCTCAACCACCTGACAAAAGAAGTGTTGGATAAAGTAATGAGAATAAAGGTCAAGGTGGAAGATTATAATGAAACATCTAGCAGCAGGAGGAATAAATTGGAATCTCTCCGGAGCAAATATTAGGTGCATAAACATGCCATCGCTAAAGTGAGAACTCAGGATGGCGAAGAAGTGGAGAAGATGGTGCAAGCATATGAGAATATCAGGACAGCTATGCAGGTCCATATTCAAGAGGACAATCATCATGATGATGAAGATAGTGAAAGCATTGAAAGTGATGATCATGACAATAAGGATGATGATGAGGATGCATCATAAAGGGAATATATGTATCAGGTACTTATGAAAGTATAAGTTGCCTAGATGGTTGCCAGCTGGCAACTTGTGCCATGTGGAAGGGATTGACTTAGTCAATGAAATGTAAACTGTAGAGCTTAATAGATAAATTTTGATCGTAGATCAATTGTAACCGCTCCCTCACCTTGTTCTATAAAAGGTGCAAGGATGCCTCATTTTAAAACATTCAAAACTTAATTGAAATCTGTTTGCTGAAATATTCAGGGCTCATTTCAAAGCTGTTGTATACATATATGTTTTTGCATACCTAATGAATGAGAAGAATCTTTTGATTACAATTCATAAGAAATCTTGAGTAATCAGTGTATGAATTCTTGATACATGTTGTGATTTGTTGCGTCCCTTGGAGTGCATATCTACTTACATGTGTTGTTTTCATACCTTTCCTTTGAAGTTAGCATCGATTGTATCTAGCTGTGGAATGTCTTGGTGAACATATGGTTTGATTTCTTCTCTTCATGACTGTATCTGATGTATATGTGGCTCAATAGCTAAAGGTTCAACATTAATTTGAAGTATTCTTTTACTTTCTTTCAATTTCAGAGCATTTCATCATCACAATTGCAAATAATTGACAATCTTAAGCAAATAATGCAAATATGCAGACATCCCGTAGATAAATGAACATATTCAGCATATTTGAGGTTAAAAAACATGTAAAAATGACAAATATCATGCAAAGATTTAAAATAGACACAATATTTGAAGCATGTCTTGTGTAAAATAACCTTCTGTGCAGCATCATTACAGGAAACATTATCTTACTGATGAGATCTACGTAAGGCCTCAAAATGGAAACAACAACACGCATCAACCTCTGAGTAACGTCAGAAGATTAAGACCTAATCACCGGAGACTTGAGATCATGAATTCTCTGAATTCATTGTATCTTTCAAGATGAATAAAGGTTAATGTGTACTTTTATTCTATGTTTGCTTATGACTAACATCATGATCAACAAGCGGGACCTGACATATTGGATGCGAGGCTGTGGAATGCCACCATGTGGCCCTGTGTTAGTGCAGACCCCTAATGCTTTGAGTATGACTTGTTGGAATGGTGGATTGCGATGGCTCCACGTGTCGAGCTAGTGCAAGTGCGTGGAGGAAAAATAGAAGGTTTGCGAAGCTGCAGAATTGTGTCATGTGTCCAACTCTAAACACTGACTAAGCAAGATCTGTTTTGACCAATGACGTGCTTCATTCTTTGCTATCATGGTGCGATATCATTTGTTGACAACTTTTCAACGTCGAGCTTTCATGCAAGGCAGTCTTATCTTACATTTGGGCCATTCATTCTTTGCCATGAAAGATAAGATCGACGACCAACATTCATTTTTTTAACAACTATTCCCTGGTTTAAAATTTGAATTATAAAGGCCGACAAGGTAGTGACAAGTCTGTATTTTTGTTTGCCAAATTTGGATTGAGTTAATGATTGTTCAAGGCATCTAGGCTGACATGAGAATTGTATCTAAATGTACAAATTGATATTTAAAGCCGATCATTTCATTTTTACGAGTAAGTGAGTGCATAAGTTAACTATGACAATGAATAACTGTGAGCGGCTTGTGACTTTGTTTGAGCACTTCATGGCTTATCATTTAGGGTAGAGCTAATGTTTGTAATGTAGAGTAGATTGTGCATCTGAATCAGTCAAAATGCCAAGGCAAAATTAAGCATGTTCATTCTGATATTGTGCAAAGATTATTATTGACAGTGTCTGTATGTCATTCCTTTTATAATCACTTCAGTGGTTTCGTAGGTTGGTGCCTCTTGATCCTTGTGAGGTCAGTGCCTCTCTTTATCTGGGTTGGTGCTCAATTTGGGGGATTGGAGTCACCTTTAGGTTGGTTCCTATAAATATTGTTTTTAATTGGTATCTCTTGTGGGTTGGTGACTACAAAACTCATTATATGATCATTTATTTTTGCGAGGTTGGATTTGGGCAGTAAATCCAAGCAACTTTCTCACCGTGGTTTTGAACTTCTAGGGATTTCCATGTAAATCTAGTGTTTGTCTCATGTGTGAATGTGTTCATTTCTTGCATTGATAATTGCGTTGATCTTGTTAATACTTTGATGGTAACTAATTATTGGTTTGAAGTTAAAAATGGTAATAGACTAATTCACCACCCCCCCCTCTCAGTATATTTGTGTGTTCTACAAAAAGTGATTTCTCATAAGGTTTTGAGAGTTACAACTGAGTTTTAGATATCAGGAGTGTAGAAGGGAAGAAAGCATGCATGGACCTAAGTTTGACCATCATATCTAGAAGAGGGTTAAAATGATAAGGGTAAGTGGCAAGCATAAGGTGAATATGGGAAGGGTTCAAATATACAAAATCCCACTTGGAAAAAGACTATAAAGTTATCATAGCAAGAGGTGATGCGAGTAGTTTGTGACTAGGTCAAGGAATATAATGTATGGTGTATGTTAGGAGATAAAGGGTGGTGGGTGACAAAACAATTGTCTATAATAGAATGGTTTTGGCATAATTTTTTTTGTTTTTGTTGCATAAGTGAGATATAGTGTTATGGCAATCAATCAATCTATGTTTTAATCTTGGATGCACTAGAGGAAGAAACAAAAACAGAAGAACAAAGATAAAAAGGATGATGATAGGAAAAATGGATAAAGGAGAATAAGAAAAGATCAAAGGAAAGGAAAAAAGAAAAGGCTAAAGAAAAGTAAGATAATGTGGGCACATATAAGAGGATAGTGGTTGACTTGTTCTACCATTCATAGTGCATAAGCGAAGGATAAAACTACGTAATCTATAGTGATGTAATATACTTCTGGTGACAAGGGGTCAAGGGATGGGAACAATCATGGAGAGGATGGGAATAAAAGGGGGCAAATGGATCATGAAAAGGAGACTATCTAAGGCCATCTTTATAGAGATATGGTTTAAGGGAAATATGTTCAATAATACCATTTTCACAAGGACCAATGCCTTTTCCTTTTATATCTAGATTTTTCTAGTATCTTCAACCCTTTGCCATACAGTTTTTCATGTTTAGGGAAATCTGTTTATTGGATGAAGAGGAAGTGGCAGGATTTTGGATAGTATGAGTGGTTGAATGAATGTCTTAGTGGAATCTCAGGAAGAGTGGTTAGTTAGTGTAGGAATGTGGAAATTGATAGAATCTACTTTATATTCATCGAAGCTAAGGGAATTGATCTTGAAAGCTAAGTAGTAATCAATAGTTATTGAAGGAGATGGATCAATAGTGTGCGAAATGGTATTCTAAATTGGAGGAGATGAATGGGTGTGACAATGAGGTGGTAAACCAAGAGTATGAAGGTTCATATTTAAGGTGGAAGTATAGAGAGGAGACTTAATTTTGTCAGAATAATGAGGGATGAAGTATAAAGAGCCCCAATCATCCCTAGACAATGGGTTATAAGGTTGAGAAGGAGAATAGGAATCATTTGAAGTCTAGAGAGGTGTATTAGGTGTAAAAGGTATGTCACTTGAAGATGGAGGAAGAAGAATTTCAGTGTCTTTAAGGAAAGAAGTGGAAGTTTTTGTAGAGGTATCAAGGGATGGTTTTGGTGAGGTCTCCTTAGTAAATATTTGAGAAGGGGGTGAAGTACATGCAATTGGGTTAATAAGAGCTTGATATTCCACAGTTCGACAATGTTGAATATGAACTTCATCAAAATAGATGGTATAAATTGTCATTATATATAAGTTTTAAAGATTGATGGAGTGTAGAGGAGATGACACGCAAGAAGGATATTATAAGCAAGTCTATCAGGCATGACATGAAACAATGTATTGAATGTGATAGGACTTGTTAACTCAAAACCCATAAAAATCCAAGTTTGGGATGTTTTTGGCCTTTTCCTTGGTCCTGTGTCTTTTTCGGGTTTTCAGAGTTTCAGGGTTACCCATGCTTGCATGCCCTCCTTATCGGCTCCAAAACTCTACCTTGGTTCCTTGTAAATTGCCTAAATCTTTTGAGATCATGATGTCGAGTGTTCATGTTTCCCTTTGATTTTAGGAATGAGTTTGGGTGTCTACCCGATCCCTAATCTCTGATGTTGTAAAATTGTTGTCTTTCAAGATCACGAGGTCGGGGAGGTGCTTATTCTCCTTCTCAGGTGGAAGACCAATTTTTTGGGGCCCAATGAGTTTGCCTTCCAAATTGGCGCCTTTGCATTTCTTTAGACTTCAGGGAGTATCATACTCCTGATATTTGAAAGAATATTTGTCGGAGGCCTGATTGTCGAAGCCTGAAAAGTGGCACCTTTGTGTTCTGAACTTCAGAATTCAGGGAGGTGCTTGTTCTCTTGCTCAAAAAGTTGATGGATATTTAGTAGTGGCATGATTGCCAAATCCCAATAGCTTGGTCATCCTGATTGGTGTGCCCTTTATGTTTGTCGGGGTTGTGGGGAGTCTCATACTCCCAATCAAGAAGAAGGATACTTAGTGAAGGCCCAATTTGTCGGGGCCTGACAAATTTGCCTTATTGGTGAGCTAGTTTTTCAGCATGCAATGAGATGCCTAAGTGACCCTATAGGCTGCCATTAATGATCATTCTAGATCCTAATGGCATGGTAGGTGAGCTCTTCGTGCCCCAAGGATACTCTAGACCCCTCCTTAATGAATCTATGTACTAGAGTATGGGAAAACATTCCAAATCTACAATTTTTTTTGGTACAACCCATGTGGGTGTGATGCAATAGGTATGGGTGACCTGTAAACATGTTGACCACTCCAATCCACGTCTAATCTACTATAGTGAAAATAATGCTATATATGCATGTTTTGAAGATGTAAAAAGGGTTGGTCGCTGAGCCATCAAGAGAAGATTTAGTAACAGACTCAGGCTTTGTGTCATTTCCTAAGAACTCAACGAATCTGATGGACTGTGCCTTTTGACCTCTCATGTCTTCGTTTTTAGTTCGACAATGAATAAAAACCCATCATTATGTGCTCTATTTCTTGTCTGTATTGAATCTCTCTTTTTTCAATACTTTGTATAAACTGTTTATCCTTCATGATCAATAAAAGAAATTGATGTTCTACCTTTCTCAGAGACTTCTTCACTGTGTTTTCTTGAAATATTGAAGACTTGTATTGTGGATGATTGGTCCCTTTTGTAGTTGCAATTTTTTGTCTTTACCTTTGTGGAAGCTTTTGTGAGTTTTTGTGAGAATTGATTAGCCTCTTGAGATCATTGTTGTGCTTAAGAAATAGGTCCAAAATTCAACTAATCTTGGTGTATCACTGCAAGTACTTTATTCATTTTCTGTCTATCCCTTTTCCTTGGTGAGCGTTATATAGGATTAGTTGTAGTTTTCCTATATAAGCTTTATTCTTAGAGAGGAATCAGCCTTCTCTGGAGGTTTGACCTCAAACAACAAGGTCCTACACCTTGAGGTCATTCCCATTGTGTCACTGGATTGTTTGAACCAGGTTCAACCAAGGGTGCAAATACAAGTGATGATAGTTTCTAGCACACCCGATGGGACCAGTTTGATGATCCTTACATCATCCATTGAAGAGTTTTGGTGTGTTCTTAAGTGCATCTTGCCATTTAGGGTAGTTTTCTTCAACACCATGGTGACTCCAAGATTAGATCTACTGATTTAAGTAGTCCTAGTGCTTAAAGACTATCAGGGATCAAGATTTAGGTGATATTCTTGATCTTTTCTTACTTTTGAGCCTTCCAATCACGTGATGACTCTTTTGGTATGAACTTAATTCTCAAGAAGTAGATCTAGTTGCTCTAAACTGCAGTATATTTTGAATGATTTTCTTGCTCCTTTAAATGCTCTGGTATGTCTAACTATTATGAGATTTATGTCTCTCCCCCTCCATTTTGGGAAGATGCAATCTTTATGCCTCCCTATTAGCCATATCAAACCAAAAATGCTTCTGGTTTCATCCCAAATAGCCTTTCTACAGCAATATATTAGCATTATCATAGTGTTTTCCTCCCTCCCACCCCTGCTCAACCTTCTTGGCAACCTACTTATGCTTATAATCAACCCCAAGAAAACTATTTTTCTCCCTGGACTAGCATGGTTATCCTCCTAGTTAGCCCCAAGATATTGACAACATGAGTATCAAGGATATCATGTTAGACTTCCAAAGAAAGTTAAATGATATTGAAAGAGAGTAGGAGTATAACTTGCAGCAAGGGGAGCTTGCTTATCAAGCTTATCTTCACCAATAGGGGATGAAGGCATGGAAAAGGTATGAAGAGGAATGTCTTGATATGCAGGTTGAAGATAAGGAGGAGCAAATGAGGCAACTACTTGCCCAAATACAGAGGATGGAATCCCAATCAACCTCCTTCATTCCTAGTTTTAGACCAACTCCTCTTACAACTATGGATCAGCTTGTAAAAGAGAAGGTTTCCACATTCAAAATCCCAAGCTTCTAGAAAGGAAAGCCTTCTGAACCTTCAAAGCAGTCTCCTCATTTTAAAATTCCAAGTTTTAGAGGTCCCAATCCTTTGCAAGAGCATGTTCCTACACAAACACAATCTGTTATCCCTCAGGAACAACCCTCTCAAAAACCTATCCCCCTTTAAGAAACTCAACAAACTCTTCAAACCCCTATTCCATGTCAGCATTCTTGTCCTATCACTATTTCACTTTTCAAAGGTGGACTAGTTGTTTGGCAAGCTAGTTGGTTGGGTGAGCAAGAGAAGGAGATCTTTCAAGTAAAGGAAGAACAAATTATTGTTTGTGAGCCCACAAAAGCAAAAGGTTTTGAGCATCATGCACATAATCTAATGGGGATGTAGTCAAATGAAGAAGAAAATGAGGAACATTTTCCCAATGATGGTTCCTTGGCTACTCTTGAGGCTGAAAGACACTTGCAAAATAATGATGAAATCTCCACATCTCATCAAGAGGAAGAAGTTGAAAAGGAGATTGTCCTAAAGGCTACAAGGAATTATGGCATTAACCTATTTGATGAGCTTCCACATTTTCTGGGGGATAGTACTGAAGAGATTGAGCATGATGGAGAACAAATTGAAGATTTGTTCTCAATTATCTAGCAAGGATACCAGCTTCTCAGTGAAGGAGATTTCATCATTAAGCACATTCAAGGTTTCTTTTTAGAACCCATTTCATATGACCACCATGAGTAGCATGAATATGAAGTGAAAGTGGCCATGTTTCTAGATAAGTCACAAGAACCAAACCATCCCAACTAGCAAGATGGTGAAGAATCAAAGCATAAGCATAAGGTTGGGGTTGTCAATTTGTATGCCATTTCAAGAGGATGTCCTATCAGACATTTGGCCTAGTTGGAGACTGGCAAGAGGAAGTCGCCACATGTCATGCTTACTCCTAAGCATGAAGTTGAACATTAAGAAGGGCAAAATCCACCCAGCTATCCATTTCAAGACAGTTGCATTCACAGTCAACTCAAGTGGGTAGGTGAGCTTGTTTTTATCCTTGGAGAAGCATTTCATCAGTTTGTCAAACTCCCACCCTTTCTTCACCCTTGGTTGGCTACCAACAAGCACATGAAAAACATTCTAAGTTGATAAAAAAAGGCAGTTATTTTGAAAAACCAATCAATGGCTTTGTTTGAGTCATTTTCTTGTTGGTTAGTTTAGGTTAGGTTAGGTTTGTGTAGCTTTTCTTTCCTCCAAGTGTTGTTGCACATGTCACATTCTCATTAGGAGACTACATGTTTGATTGTCTTTTAGTGGTTTTGTGTTTATCTTTTGTCTTGTTCACTTTTGAGGCAGTTTTAGTTGTTTGGTCAAGTTTGAGGGTTTCCTTTTGAAGGTTGTTATAGGTTCTTTCTAACTCCTATGCCCAATGGATTGCTTAAGGCCATTGGGTCTTGTTGTTTAGCAGACAAATCTCCCTTAGAGGTTGCCAAAATGTTAACTCAAAACCCATAAAAATTCAAGTCTGAGATGTTTTTGGCCTTTTCCTTGGTCTTGTGTCTTTTTCGGCTTTTCGAAGTTTCAGGGACTACCCATGCTTGCATGCCCTCTTTATCAGCTCCAAAACTCTTCCTTGATTCCTTGTACATTGCCTAAGTCTTTCAAGATCACTATGTCAAGCATTTGCATTTCCCTTTGATTTTAGGTATTAGTTTGGATGTTTGCCCAATCCGTGATCTCCGACATTGTAAAACTGCTAAGTCTTTCAAGATCGCAAGGTCAGGGAGGTGCTTATCCTCCTGTTTAGGTAGAAGCCTGATTTGTCAGGGCTCGATGAGTTTACCTTAGAGATTGGTGCCTTTACATTTCTTCAGACTTCGAGGAGTCTCATACTCCTAATATTTGAAAGAATATTTGGCAGAGGCCCGATTGTCGAAGCCCGATAAAGTGGTGCCTTTGTTTTTTGGACTTTAGAGTTCGGGGAGGTGCTTGTTCTCTTACTCAAAAGTTGATGGTTATTTAGTGGTGGCTCGATTGTCGAAGCCCGATAGCTTGGTCTTCCTAACTGGTTGCCCTTTATGTTTTTCAGGGTTGCGGGGAGTCTCATACTACAGATCAAGAAGAAGGATACTTGGTGAAGGGTCGATTTGTCAAAGCCTGACGAATCTACCTTCCTGGTGATATGGTCTTTCAACACACAACAGGATGCCTTAGCAACCCTCTGGGCCACCATTAATGATCATTCCAGAGCCCGATGGCATGGTAGACGAGCTCTTCGCGCCCCAAGGCTATTGTAGACCCCTTCATAATGAAACTCTATACTAGAGTATGGGTGAACACTCCAAATCTACAAAGTTTTTTGGTACAACCCATGTGGGTGTGATGCAACTTGCAAACGTGTTGACCACTCAAATCCATGTCCAAGCTAGTATAGTGAAAATAATGTTATATATGCATGTTCTGAAGATGTAAAAAGGGTTGGTCACTCAACCATCAGGAGAAGATTTAGTAGCAGACTCAAGCCTTGTGTCATTTCCTAGGAATTGAATGAATCTGATAGACTATGCCTTTTGGCCTCTCATGTCTTCATTTTCAGTTTGACAATGAATGGAAAACTGTCATTCTATGCTCTATTTCCTGTTTGTATTAAATATTTTTCTCTATTTTCTCAATACTTTGTATCAACTATTTATCCTTCATGATCAATAAAAGAAACTAATGTTATACCTTTCTCAGAGACTTCTTCACTATGTTTTCTTGAAATATTGAAGACTTATATTGTGGGTGATTGGTCCCTTTTATAGTTGTAGTTTTCTATCTTAACCTCTGTGGAAGCTTTTGTGAGTTTGTGTGATAATTGATTAGCCTCTTGAGATCATTGTTGTGCTTAAGAAATAGGTCCAGAATTCAACTAATCTTGGTGTATCACCGCAAGTACTTTATTCATTTTCCTTCTATCCCTTTTCCTTGGTAAGTGTTAGATAGGATTAGTTGTAGTTTTTCTATCTAAGCTTTAGGCTTAGAGGAACCAACCTTCTCTAGAGGTTTGACCTCAAACAACAATGTCCCACACCTTGAGGTCATTCCCATTGTGTCATTGGATTGTCTGAACCAAGTTCAACCAAGGGTGTAGATCCAAGTGACAATAGGACCTACTATGATAGGTAAAGTAATGATCCTTAAAGATTCTTTGCTAACATTATCAAAACCATAATAAAAATCTTAAGTTTCTCTAGGTTGGAATAATTGACATGAACATGATCAAGCAAATTTGTACTATAAATATTCAACCCTAAGTTGTTAATAAGAACCCTTTAACATTAAGTTTCTTGGATCTATGACTATAATTAATGGAAGGGCTTCCTAAAGAATTTAAGGTGATGGGAGTTCATTTGAAGAGAAGAAATATCTTGCATAGATTCGACCATGGAAGTGAGTTAATTGAGGGGGACAAAAGGTTTGAGAAAGTTTTTGTAGGGCTCGCTCAAGAATGGCTCTATGAGTAGAATAAGTTTTAAGGAGATCTCTTAGGAATATTTTAGATTGGGTAGATATAATTGTTCAACAAGATTGTATTCTTTAGGGTTTTTATCAAGAAGACAAGGTGGAGGTGGAAGGTTGATAGTAGGAGAAGGAAGTGATGTTGGAGTTAATTTGGTTTTCCTATTTTGCCAAGTGTTGTAGGTATGACTAATAGTATGCTAATTTATCCCCCCACTAGGAGCTCCACATATTGTGATTGGAGTAATAGGAGTAGCAACATTGACGTAAATGTGTGGTGTGATACTAGTGACATTTGACTTAATGCTAGGAGAAATTTTGCATGACTAGCGCTGAAAGTGGAGGTTAATTTAGATAGATCTAGATATGACCCGTCAAGCTGCTTCAAAGCATGTGTGATAATAGATGTGATTATAAGAAGAAACAATAGGATTCACACTAAGTGAATTGAGACGGGAGTGAGTGAGGGATGGAGAACGAATAGGGAGTATGCTTAAGAACTGCTAGAAAGGAGGAAGCAATGCATATGAATGAAATTGACTATGTTCTTGTCTGAAATATGAAGGAAAGAAAACATAGATTCATTGCTACATTCATTCATAGAAACCATAGAAACTTGTTCTTTTACATGAAAATCTCTTTTAAAATTATTTGCATTAAACACTATCATAGATGTAAAAAGAGAAGATTCCTCATGCATAGGGCTATAATTATTATAAAGAGAACTTTTAATTCTTCATCATTACATGCATCTTATCTACAAATGCATCAATAATATCCTTTTCATCACATGTATTAAAATAAGTATCCTCATGTTCGTTCGAAAATGGTTTGGGGTTGGTGTAATTGGAGGACAAAGGAGGTGATAAATCATAAGGATGGGAAAAATCAATAAGTGAAGTGGAGATGGTTGGAGAAAGGGTGAAGGGGTAGACCTCATAAGAAGGTGGAAACTCATAAGAGATAGATGGAGATGGTTCGGTAGGCTCAATAGGGTAAGAACACTTAAAGTATAGTGTGTCCATCTCTAAGGGGGAATAATAGGTAGTTGTGTCAATGTCAATATGCAGCTCATCCCATGGAATGTCTGAAGAATGTGTAGGAAAGTGATTGTATGGACTAAAGTCTTCAAATTTGATGTCATCTATGGAGGAAATGCAAGAGTAGTAAGAAGGAGAAAGTAAATTATCATCATTATCAATGAAGTTGGAATCAATGAAAGAGGTATTGAGGGAAGGAAGATATGTTGGAGAAGCCATAGGAAAACACCAAGAAAGCAACACAAGCAAATTGATGTGATTCTAAGCTACTCATGCACAAATCAGAAGTGAAAATGTGAGTCAAATAGGTTCATCAAAATGAAAGATAAAAAAATATGAGGTTATCTTTCTTTAAGTGTGTATAATTAAGATCACATGAATATACTTAAATGAGCATTAAAATAATCTTATTTTGACTTATTTTACACACACTCAGTGTTGAGATTAACAAATGGACAAGACTGGATAGGAAACATAAACAATTATTTGAAACATGCAACTAGGAGATAGAAAATGCCTTAAAATGGGTCAAAATCAATATGTACAAAGAAGTGGCCAAACTAGAAAATGCTTAGAATGAAGTTGAGATGCTTCATGGAAGTTTTTGAAAATTTCCAAGTACAAGGGCTTTGTCATATGGAAACTTTTTCCCAAGGCTGGGGAGAGGTTCAAAGTCAAGGAAAACCTAGTAGGTCATAGAGACTTCAATTTTTGGGGGTTTGCTTAGAATCAACTCTTTATCAATACTTAGTATGGACACTTGTCATGAAAATGGGTAGAGCATGGAGTAAAATAGCAAATTTTTTATCTTACAAATGGTAGAGGTGATCCATTATGACATGTACAATACTTCCAAGTTATATGCCTCCCTTATTTTCATGAGATTCAATTACTTTCTAAGGTGTTCCCATCAAGCTTGAGTGATTATGCATTTACGTGGTTTTATTCATTGTCATGTGCTTGTACCACTTATTTTAAGGATTTGGCTAGTGCTTTCATGAAACATTTTCATTACAATATTGAGCCTAAGACATTTATCACTCAACTCATGCAATGAAAACAAAAGGAACAAGAGCCAATTAGGGATTATATTTTCAAATTTTAAGCTTTGACTAATAATATGTCATCTCCATTATGTGATGATGAGCTTCAACATATATTTATGGATGGTTTGCTCCAATCTTTGAAATCCAAGTGTTTTCCATGCCTTGTCACTCATTTTTAGATTTATGTGCTATTATATGTAAGTGTGAGTGTGCCTTATTAGAAGACCCCTTTTATGTTAGTGTATTCATAGCACTTCCCCCTTCTTCCATGATTTCACATCATTATCACATCTAGAAGATGGGGGGAAATGAGGATGTACCTAATGATGTTCATCACGATATGATTTTCAAACCAAACCAAGAAGTCATGGTGCATCAAATGCTTATCATTCCATCAAAACCACAAGTTCAAAAGCAAGAATGAGTAAGAAAAGTAGTACCTAATGTTACACCTATTGAATATGTGTTTTCCCCTAGCATGAAGAAATATCAAGAAGAACCACACTTAATTGAAAAGGCAAGTAAAGAAGAGCAAAAAGTAAAACAAAAGGGTAAATTGGATGATGAATTTTGGAGCAATGATGATCTAATGGATGAGTCACAACTAGAGGTTCCAAAGGTGATGGCTAAGAAGAGATTCGTTACATGACATATGAGCACCATATAACATATATCTATATATACCTATAGCTTGGGTTTCATTTATACTTTTATTCCTTTAAGTTGCATATTTTCTTTTCTGATTTTTGACCTTTTCATTTATGCCTTGATTGTTGTATCTTTCAAAATCATTTCACCTTTTATATCTCTTTTATATGATCATCATTTCCCACTCATGTGAAATTTTTGGTTTCTCCACTTCCTTCACTATTTGCCTATGCCTTATGCTTTTATCTTTGTTTTTATTTCCCACTTGAGTTGCCTACTTTCTTTTGTGTCATTTATCTCATGTCTATGTTCACAATGCATTTGTTTCCTTTATCTTATTGCTTCTTTCTTTACACATTATGCTTATGCTATTGACTCAATGATCTCATATTGTTATGTCATGCTTCTTAGAGCTTACACATTGATCTCATATTGTTATATCATGATTATACATTGATCCTCCTTTGTTTCATCATACTATGCATTGAGCCTATACATTGACACATCTTACTCCCTAGAGTTACTTCTCTTACACCTTTTACTATATTATGCTTCTGGAGATTTACTCCTTAGTCCTTCATTGCAATATTCCACTTCTAGAGTCACCTTTACTTTGGGGAAGCATCATGGCCTCCCTCGTTGCATATTGATATATCTTTATACTTGGGGGCATCATGCCTTCCCCTTCATGCATTATGTTATCCTATTGCTACATCTTCAACATTTACATTGGGAGGCATCATGCTTTCTCTTTTTTCTCTATGACACACCTTCATGGTTACACCTTCGCATTGGGGGCATTGGGTAAGTGCTCCCCTTTTTTATTACATTTGCAAGCATCATGCTTCACTTTTATCCACATTGTGCCTACTATTGTTGTATCTTGGATACTTGCTCCATCATTTTGACTTTATACCTAGTTACAGAACCTTGCTTCTTATCATGGCTTTATGCCTAATTTTCGGCCCTTTCCCATAATTTTGATTCCATACCATCATTTCTATTTCCATTGCTACTAGGGACCCATTGCCTTACCTACTTTTGCATGCTTGTGCTCTTACATGCCACATTGGGGGCATATGCCTACCCTAGTACCCTTTATACTCACACAGGTGTTTTTGGCCATTGAGGTTTGCATCACCATTACATTTCCCTCGTTGGAGGCATCCTTACTATTCCTTGATGTTATCTTCAATCCACATGCTTACACGATGCATTTTTTATAGTTAGTGCTATTTGCTTACATTGTTATATCGTTATCTTATTAGATATGACTATATGCTTACATGCTTCGATTACATTTTCTTTTCATGTATCATTTTTCCCCCTTTCAACAATTCATTGTATCTTATGGATACAACCAATTGTTGAGGGGCATATCATGTCACTAATGTTCCAATGTTTAGATATGCAAATAGCTACAGGAGCTTAGAGAGACTTGTCTTAAAGAGAATACATACAAAAAGGTGAACACACATGATCACATCTTTGCAAGATCCATTACTTTATATGTATCCCATGGTGATATCCTTTGAGTGTGAGTATTTACTTTACATGCATGTTTGTGGGTGCTACATACTTTGAGATACATGATTATTTTAATATTCACATGCACCTCAAAGTGGGGGCAAAATGTAATGGTGAAATTTGCATACCTATGCCATTTCCCATTTAGTTTTGTGCCTATTTTGAGGGGAGTGCTTTGATACATAGACATATTGACAAATGGTGTAATCTTATGCAAAATTACATCTCTTTCCTTATATCATCCACCTACCTCATTATACACCTTTCTATGTACCTACCACTTGTCCCCTTTCCCATCTTCACACACCCTTATACATTCACCCTATCTACTTATTTATCACTCCTATGTGCACACTTATTTCCATGCACACATTATCCACTAGGATTTAGCATGTTTTCTATATTGAGACATGTTTGCAGTCATCAAGTTGTCCTCGTAGTAGTCGACTCATCCGGTCCTAATTTAAAATTTTTAAATTTAAATGTAATCGACTTCCCACCTTTACCCTTCTCGCCTAAGGCCAATTAAACACAAATTTGTGTGATATGTTGTTATGTCCTTATACTTAAAGGAATTCAATGAATTCATTCTAATCATCAAAGAATCAAGGAATGAATTTGCATTTATACACTTCAATTGGTGCTCTAAAAGGAATCTATCTCTAACAATCATTCTAGGAGCATTTGCATAATGGAAGATTGTTGTCTTTGATTACTTGTACACATTCATGAGTATGTCCCTTTATGACATACCGACAACCCCGCAAAGGTATTTATAAATACTACTAGTCCATAGATATCAGGAACCATAGAAGAAGTCAAGATACACTAAGCGGAGCTAATAATAGAAGTCTGTAAATCATAGGACAAGTTCATGGGCACATGACAAATCTACAATGGCAGATTCATCCCTCTATCTAGATTTATCCTTACACAATCAAACATAATATTCTAAATTGGAGGTGAATACAAGTCTATCATTAGCTTCTCTTGATTTCGAGGCACATCAAATTCAAATGCCCATCAAACTTATTGCACTCATCAATTATAAAGCTAAGTACATGTATTTCTATTTACATTTCCCACATTTCAATTACTAGCTTAATTTTCAAATCTCGACTCTTGATTAATTAGTCTAGGTTAATTACAGTTATGTTTATGCATATTATTGGATTAGCCTAGCCTAAGATTATGCAAACTTTATTTTCCTTTACAGTATTGCAATGCACTTTTCTATCATCAAAATTGGGTCTCGTTAAATATTCAATAATAATAATATTGTCAATTACCATAACTTCAACAATTAAATACAAACTAGAAGGTATTGTCTTATGCATTGTTTTTGTAATTTAATAAACAATTGGTATTTAAACTATTCAAAAAAAAAAACAAAGAACCTCAAGGTGAGAGATAACACAACATGAACACAAAAGGTGCACATAGGCAATGAAAGCAACAAAAGGATGCCTAAAACTAATTTACTAAAAACTAAAAAAGAACCTAATTAAAACTAAGCATGACTCTAGGGAGGAAAATTGATGCAGGAGCATTCGGGCAGACTGGCAATCAGCATCACCCAAAAATATTTTCAGGTTTGATTTTTAGTTTTGATTTGGTTTGGTGGTCATTGGCATCTCTCGGCATCATAGAACTTCAAATTTGGCACAAAATTGCAAGAATCAAACTTTTGTCGTTCATAGTTTCAACATTCTGCAGGCAGTTTTGTAAAATTTATTCCCAAAAATCTAGAAAAGTTAGAGTAAAATCCTTTTGTAGGGGCATTCTTGGAGGTAACATTTCAAATGTTCAAAAAGAATCGAAGTTATATCTTTCACTGTTTGGGAGAAATTAATGCCGGAAATTTGTGTCTTTAAAGCTGAAAGTGTGTCACCGGTTTACGGAAATTTTAAAATTTCATAATTCCATAAGGCTGGAGCAAAATCCTTCTGCGGAGACCCTAAGGGGGTCATAACACACCTTTGGGCAAATTTTTAGGCAAAATGGAGAACTTTCATTTTTTCGCTTGCGGAGACCCGATTCCGCACACTCAGAGCATCATTTTGGTTATTTGATTTGGCTGGGCATTAAGGGAAGTTTAACAACTAATCTTCAGCTTTTAATTCATTCTTTTTAATTATGTTTTCCTTTACAAGCTAAAGAAGGCCTTTGAAATTAATTGAGGGGCAGATTTTCTTGTTTGAGCATCCAATATAAGATG
Organism: Cunninghamia lanceolata; assembly: GCA_027924645.1. Classification (NCBI taxonomy): domain Eukaryota; kingdom Viridiplantae; phylum Streptophyta; class Pinopsida; order Cupressales; family Cupressaceae; genus Cunninghamia; species Cunninghamia lanceolata. The sequence goes on along the minus strand of BSBN01001396.1, from coordinate 1,348,098 downwards.
ATTTAGACATTAAAAAAAAAAACTACCAAGAAGGTGCCTAAGTCTCTTTTAAAAGGGAATTAAATAAAAGAATATGAGTTAAAAGAGACGTATAATAGGAGTTGAAAGGGCATTGGAAATGGAGAGAGTTTAAACCTTGGTAAAGATGGAAACACACTTCTATTTGGCTAGTCTTTGTGTGAATAAAAGTTGGGGAAGATGGAAAGCCAAGCATAGCTAATTGTGGAAGTGTTTAAAAGAGAATTTGATTGTTGTTTTGAAATAGATTTCTTGGAGGGAGATTGGGAGATCTCTGCCCATGAGAGGGGCTTATGAAGCAGAGAAGAATGCTATGAGAGTGTGAGGTAAAGAAAGGAGTTTTCTGTAGAAGTTGAGAGGCCACGAGAGGCCATGAATGTGGATGTAAAAAAACTATTTTTGTTGCAGATTTATATATTTGTTGAAAGTGTAATGTAATGAGTTATTGAGTTGAATAAAATATAAAAATTTGTGTTTGCAATATGTGTATTGTTTTGTAGAATTCATTTGCAGTAGCAAGAGGGAGTACCTCTTGCATCAAATGGTATCAGACCCAGAGGTCTTGAGCGTGTAGAGTCTACACCAGGACCTGCGGGTGGAAAAGAGAAGTGGTGAAGTTGTGGATAGTAGGTTATGAACTTTGTGCAGGTTGTAGGTTGAGGTTGTGTGGAAAGTGTTCGACAAAATGTCTTGGAAGCCAGGAGAATGTTTTATGATGAAGAAAGAATTTATGAAGCCACAAAAAGAGAAGCAAGAGCCCATCTAGAGGAGTAATGTGTTTCGAACTATTTGCAAGTCAGGTGGAAAGTGTTGCAGAGTGGTTGTGGACAACAGTAGCACAAATAATTTGGTGTCATTAGAGATGGTCGAGAAGCTAAAATTTAAGAGAAGAAAGCATCCAATCCCTTATAGTATTTCTTGGTTGCAAGGAGATCGTCAGATATGGGTAAGTGAACAATGTATTGTTGATTTTCAAATTCATAGATATAAGGATAAGATTGTATGTGATATAGTACCTATGGATATATGCCATGTTTTGTTGGGTCGACCATGACTCTACGATAGAGAAGCGATACATAATGGCAGAGAAAATACAATATAGCATAATAAAGGACGGGGAAGAGTATGTGTTGAGTCCATTGCAGGGTAAACAAGAGGAAGTGATGAAAGAAGTTGCAGCAGTATGCCCTAATGGAGACATAGAGAAAGAGGTTGAAAAAGAAGAGGAAAGTGCAATAGTGGTTGAGGATAAAGAAGAAAGAGAAAAGGCTATGGCAAAGGTTTCCAAGGATGAAAAGAAAAAGGATATAGTTGTAGAGGAAGATGGTGAGATCGCAGTAGAGATTGATGAGCAATGTAATGTTGCAGTAGTTGAAGAGGATAATGTTACAATAGTTGTGAGTACTTTGGAGGACACGATGATGGTGGTAGCAGTGGCTGGTGAATATAAAAAATTACGATAGAGGATGAGCAAGACGTTGTCGCAGCAGCAAAGGAGGAAAAGGTAAAAATTAGTTTTCTTGAATCTTGTATTGTAGATTCAAATGAGATGATGAATATGAAAGAAGTGAATGTAGAAATGGTACAGATGAATATTGTTAGTACAAGGTTATATGTAGTTGTTATGTAGAATGGTGAAGTTGTAGGTGCAGATTTGTATGCGGATGCTACAGGTTGTGATGAGGGATTTTGGTGGAGGCCGGATGATGGTGGGTTGGATCCCATGAAGGAGGCGAGGAGTGGAGAGAGTATTTAGAGGAGGAGGTCAGGTTGTGGTGGACATGAGTCCACGAGAGGAAGGAGAAAGAAGGTGCACACTTGGTGGAGGAGGATGGCAAGTGTCCCGACTAAGTGCTAGAAGAGACGAAGGAAGAAATTTTTTCTATCTAATCCAGCAATGGTGTTTGTTGTAGGTTGCATTCAACCTAAAAGAGTAGTCCCACTATTCAACTCCATTTTGTGAGTCCTACTCACAAAATTTTCCTACCTGGCGTGTCTGATGCAGGAGCATCCGGGCGGACTGGGAATCGGCATCACCCAAAAATATTTTTAGTTTTGGTTTTTAGTTTTGATTTGGTTTGGTGGTCATTGGCATCTCTCGGCATCATAGAACTTCAAATTTGGCACAAAATTGCAAGAATCAAACTTTTGTCGGTTCACAGTTTCAACACTCCGCAAGTAGTTTTGTAAAATTTATTCCAAAAATTGGGAAAAGCTAGAGTAGAATCCTTTTGTAGGGACATTCTTGGAGGTAACATTTCAAATGTGTAAAAAGAATCGAAGTTATATCTTTCATCGTTTGGGAGAAATTAATGTCAGAAATTTGTGTCCTTAAAGTCGAAAGTGTGTCGCCAGTTTACGGAAATTTTAAAATTTCATAATTCCGGAAGGCTGGAGCAAAATCCTTTTGCAGAGGACCTAAGGGGATTATAACACACCTTTGGGCAATTTTTTAGGCAAAACAAAGAACTTTCATTTTTTTGCCTGTCAGCACCCGATTCCGCACACTCAAAGCATCATTTTGGTTATTTGATTTGGCTGGGTATTAAGGGAAGTTTAACAACTAATCTTCAACTTTTAATTCGTTCTTTTAATTATGTTTTCCTTTAGAAGCCAAAGAAGGCCTTTGAAATTAATTGAGGGGCAGATTTTCTTGTTTGAGCATCCAAAATAAGAGGATTTAGACATTTAAAAAAAAAAAAAACTACCAAGAAGGTGCCTAAGTCTTTTTTAAAAGGGAATTAAATAAAAGAATATGAGTGAAAAGAGATGTTTAATAGGTGCTGAAAGGGCATTGGAAATGGAGAGAGTTTAAACCTTGGTAAAGATGGAAAGCCGCCTCTATTTGGCTAGTCTTTGTGTGAATAAAAGTTGGGGGAGATGGAAAGCCAAGCATAGTTGATTACGGAAGTGTTTAAAAGAGAATTTGATTGTTGTTTTGAAACAAATTTATCGGAGGGAGATTAGGAGATCTCAACCCATGAGAGGGGCTTATGAAGCAGAGATGCTATGAGAGTGTGAGGGAAAGAAAGGAGTTTTCTGTAGAAGTTGAGAGGTCATGAATGTGGATGTAAAAAAAATATTTTTGTTGCAGATTTGTATATTTGTTGAAAATGTAATGTAATGAGTTATTGAGTTGAATAAAATATAGAAATTTGTGTTTGCAATCTTTGTATTATTTTGTAGAATTCATTTGCAGCAGCAAGAGGGAGTACCTCTTGCATCAAAAATATAAAGAAATAACTACTTTGTTATCTAGCCTCGTGGATTGTAATTTTGTAATTGTGAAAATCACATGCCCATGTCCTTTCCCTTATGTTTTGGATCCATTGGGTCTATGGCAACTTGGTTACACTTATGTATTGATTAGTATACAAGATATATTTTTGCATAGAAGTTGGCATATAACATTATCTTAGCCTATCTCCATCTCTACACATCCCACGAGTCTAGACTCGCCTACCTAATCCACCATTTGCCACTATAGTTCATAATCCCATGATCTAGGTCATTTCTATGTTCACAAATCTAAACCTTAGACTTTTAAATTCAAAATCCTTAAATTGGGCTCATGTTTCTCTCCCTTACTAGCCATTATGGGCCAACTAAAGCAAAAATTATTTCAAATTGCATGCTAGGGTGGTGTATTTAAGGACTAACTCTAATTCATTTAAATCATCTAAAAATTTTGAATCCATTGAGCACATCTAGAATTCAATTCTAAGGAACAAAAGGCATTGTATCAACATCCTAGGAGCATATTGCATGGTTGTTGTTTTTTATTTTGGTTCATCATTGTTGAATCCATCCACCTAGGGGCTTGACTGACGAGAACATGACCCTCACCTAGCAGGGTGCTAAACAATGTTTGTAAACACCATTTTCCTAGACACAATTATAGCAAATCAAGGCAAACCATTTTCAATCGTCATAATTATGTTAGTTCATTTTTGCATGGGGAGTTTAGATCTATTGAATTGGATTTGCTTCCACAAACATAGAGTTCACTTCTACACACACAAAGATGAAATTCACAAGCATGGTCTCGAACCAAATAGTCAACAAGAAAATTTATGGTTTTGAGGTCATCATCTAGCATGTCCATGTTTTCTAGTATAATGGCAAATCATTTAGTAACATCTGTGACAAACATTTCTTAATCAAATTGAGAGCTAACTACTTTTTTATTATTTTATTTCTGCATTAATTACAATATTTATTGCAGTATCGAATATCAGTCCTAGCTTATATTTCTAGGTTTATTGTTTTTTAATTTAACTTAGATATTTATGTTAAGTGTGATTTATTCGGTTACAAATTTGTTAGTGGCTAGAGCATTTGCCTGAATCCAACCCAGAAGAATGCATTCTTTGTTCCTCAATAACATATTTTAAACCAAGAAAAGAGCATGAATTGCTACCCCTAAATCGCTTGAAGCGCCACCTATATCTTAACCATCCTTCCAACCTTTGATGACCCCTTGATGTAATGTCCCAATTTCTAAGTATGAAGATGTTTGAATCACTTTCTAGCCTTGGGTAGGGTTCCAAGCTTTCTCATGTTGTCATGCCTTTCCTTCATCCCCCTACTTCCTTGTTTTCTTAATCCTTTGTCTTCTGCAGGTTTTCGAGATTTCCCTTGCCTTAGTACCTCTTCCTCAGGTTCTTCATTCCCCAAACCCCCACTAGGAATTCAGGTTTTCTTTTGCCAACATCTCTTTCATTCCTTTCCCTCATCCCCACTTCTCCTTTTGATGGTATCTAGTATCTCTAAATCCTAATCCCCACTCCTTCCCGCATCAAGTATCTATGAATCTCAATCCCTGCTCCTTCTGGTATCAAGAATCTCTAAGGCCCGATCTCTACTCGCTCTCCTAGACTATTTGCGGGCTCCTGGACGTTTTCTTCACTCATAGTGTTGCATGAGGTATCCTGTTTTCACAAGTCTTGCCCCCCATCATGCTCCCCTCTTTTGGACCTTCAAGGTTCTCCCTACCATCATCCTTCTTGCAAAAGATGTTAGCAAGGATTATGATATCCTATTCCCCATTATCCCACCGCTCTACCTTCCCGGGCCCACAAACTTTTGTCTTCTCATTCACCTGGCAACCTGATTCCTGGGTCCCTGCTTCTCCACTCACACATTCCTCTTCCGACCTTCAAAGTTTTTAATGCCAACTTATCTTATGCAATATTATTTGCCTTGCCTCTGTTTCCCAATCCCTTCTTTGGTCTCATGCACCCTTCAACATGTGAATCCCTGAACCCCCAACTACAAACGTCTGGAGTATTCTTGTTACTCTTCATCCTTTAGGTATGCATTTCCTCGAACCTTGCCATTCAAACATAGGGTTTCACCTACCACCCTACACAACCTAGGATACCATTAATGGCCTCAAATGGATGCAATAAGGCAAAGGAAGACTTTCAAATGCCTATCAGCACATATGGGCCCCTCAAAGACATGGTTTGGTACAAATGTGAATGGTTGTTGATGCGGAGGGCATAGTTTCATGTACATGACCATGTGAAGATGTTGCTAGCAGTCATGGGTGACTTGTACACTTGCAAATGACCCTTGCTCTCACTCTAAGACCACTTGACTTGGATTTTGGCAAAATTTTGGACCCCAAGCTAAGCCTTCAATCTCTATATAATTCAAGTAGCTTCATCAATTTTCATCTTTTTGCCATTTTATCAAACAAAACACAATTTGTCAAAGTTTGAACACTTGTGTTCATCTATTGGATTTGAGGATGAAAACCCTCTGATTTTATGAAGGCAATCTCACATGGAGTATGTAATTTGTGCTAAAGATTATGTTCTATCATTCTAGCAAGTAATTGTATGAAGTTTATTTGAAATATTCCAATATATGTGAATAAAATATTTAGTTCCAGCCTCTGTGAATATTTTTACTATTTATGCAATTTATTGCCAAATTATATAGCTACAAATCATCACATTTGAGTGCTAGGAATTCAACTATTGCTTATTCTCTCAATCAAAACCTCCAACTCAACTCTAAATTAAGCTTTCCCTATGAGCTTGAATCGTGGATGTGGAGGAGACAGTTTTACAACCTAGAATCCTATAATATTCTTGATAAGATCATGAATGCAATGCCATTCATGTTGGGAAAAATAATAGTAGATTTGTTTACATTGAGTTCCATACCAGATGCCTCCAAAAATGAAACAAGAACGTCTTGGATTTTCCTAGCATTGTTATTCATGAGCACATACTAGACCTCATATCACCGAATGGGTGTACCACTGTAATATTCCCTATCAAGGTTTTGCTCAAAACACCAAAAGATTTCTAATTTTTAACTATGCTCTGATACAACAATATAATGCAGCGAAATAGAAGATATTGCAATAATAATTTTCAACTCGAAAACTGAACATTACATAGGGAATATATGACTGAAAATTCTAGATTTTTATATCAACTTAAATACTTAGTATTTTCACAAAATATTGACAACCCAGTTCATAAAATATCCCCTATTATCTAAAACAACAATACCCAGAAAATTTACAAGAGATATGAACAAAAAGGCAAAGACCCAATTCACATAATAGCTCAAAACTAATTACAGAAGCATACCCATATTTATTTCTTCAAGTGAAAGTACTGCTGTCATAATAATCATAATAAATCCAACAAACAAGGGTGACAAAATCTGAATATTCTTTCAAACCGTAACAACAAACAAACACCAACAATCACCCTCCAAAGCTGGTCGCTCTTGCCCTAGAAGGCGGCACTCAAATCCTAGGGGAAATCCCTAGCCAATATACAACAAATCTCACCAAATGATGTCTCCTTCGAATTTGATCTTTAAATATGATGTAGAATTCTACTCTTCTTCTCCAACAATCAACAATGAAGCACAAATAGATCCCTGTCATGGAATCTTCAATTGATGAGCTAGGTTTTCGTCCAACTCACCTTGAAATGCAAGGGTTTTCGTCCTTGATTTCGTAGCTCAACTTTGGTTGCAGCCAAAGAGAAAATCTCCAATATCAAATGACAAATACAACCATGATCTAAATGACTTCTAAACACCCCTTTTATAACCCACAAGTTGGGTGCCCAAATTCACTTTATTTTATTTTGCTTTCAAGTCGACCTCCATAATAAAATAATACTTTATTTCTTTTTTCTTTCCTTCCTTAACTTGGCATTAAAATATTATTTTATTTGTCATGTTATTTTATTTTTCCTTTTTTTCCTTTTGTAAAGTGACTTTCCATTCTCCAAACTTTAAGTTATTTTGCCAACTTTCCATTCTCCAACTTTAAGTTATTTTTATAGCTCCAAAAGTAACTTTATTATTTTATTTTCTTTTATTTTGGCAAAAAGTTACTTTTTAAAATAAAATAATAAAATAATCACCAGTTGGCATAAAAGGGACATTACAAATCCTCCCCACTCAAGATTGCTTGTCCCCAAGCAATTACAAACTTGCATCCTGTCAAATACCGTCAAATGACAAGTATCTTCATCTAGTCGAATATTTTGTGTTTTCACAAAACCTCATCCTGTGGTTGCAACTTCCCAAAAGAATACAAAGAATGCAATGCGAAGTGAGCTCCTGCGGTGAAAACCATATGCACTTGAACTCAACTCGGCTCCATCCTCCAAGGAATGCAATGCTCTCAACCACAAACACCAAAATCTCCAAGTCCTCAGAAGCTTCATCCTCAATGAGTGCCAAGTCCAACCAAGACCAAACACCATGCCAAATCCAAGCCCTGAAGAAAATCATGCATGTAAACAAGTGATGGAGAATGTGAATTTTGAAATACAACCACCTATCACCAAGCTTCCGCTGCTTCACACTGTCAAAAACACCATCCACACTCCATGAGTTGTGAATCAACTCATCTAAATCCCAAGTGTCAAGCCTGTCACCACCTGGATCCCAAATCACCATGTCATCACATCCTGCAAACATGAAGAATTGGAAGCATCCCAAAGTACTGACAATATAGAACCAATCTCCAACTCTTGCATATCTCCCATGAATGTGAAGAATACCCAACATAGGTGCAAGAAAGTGTATAACCGCTTCACCTAGATTGCTGATGTAAAACAGAATAACAACCTTGTGATTGAAAATCAGGCCCTTGCAGATGCAACTAACACCGCAGGATCATAGGCTAATAGAATATCACCCCTCTGTCGTTCTCCAAGGTGAGGAGATGATGCAACTCCTCTCCAAACTTCTGAACAATTGTCCTGCATCCAATGTCATAGTCTAGCTGCAGCGCAAACATTCTTGCCTCAAGATCACAAGTCATAGCAATGTCTCCATACCGAGTCTGCTAAGCCAACTGCCTTTCCAGAGTATGCCAATCACATGCAAGTGCTTCCATGTCATGCATCCCAATTTTCTGAAGTAGAGCAACTGCATACTCCACCCAATAGTCCCATCAAAATGAGACTCATCACAATCAAACTCCTCAAGTGTTCTATGAATGATCAAAGACCAAAACAAATCTGCATCACTGATGTCTCTATTCACATGTGCAAACATAACACTAGCGGCTGATTCACAAAGTGCATGCTCCATAATGCTATCCAAGCTTGTGATGTGACCATTCAATTGGCTCTCCAAAAGAAGTGACACCAAGTACTGGTGAAGCAAACTCTGTGAACAAACAAAGAACTCTGAATCATACCTCAATCTTGAATGCTCCACCGTACAAGGCTCGTTCCTCATATGCCACATGTCCTGAATCCTCTTTTCCTCTTCCATGACATGCGGTACTAACTTGGTCCTCACGTATCTTAGACACACATATAAGACCTCATGCTTGTTTCCCAAATGAGTGTCAACCATAGAAGAAATCTTTTTACTACCATCCTCATGAGTAGGATTATGCAAATCCCACAAATCGCTATTCCAAATTAGAAAATCTAGACAACTTTCATACCTTTCCATAGTGTCTTCACCCAAATCACCAGTGCCAAACTTGGATGATTCTTCAACCTTATTCTCCTCATGTGAAGTGGTTGTTATTGATGAAGGAATAAGATTGTTGTCATGAATTAGAAAATCAAACCTGCTGTCAACTCTTATCATGCCATCCTCTAGCTCCTCAGTCACATCCTCTTTTTTGTTTTCATGTTCTCCTACAAATGCAGTTCTAAAAAATGGATCCAACTAAAAATCACTTGTCTCCAAAAGAAAATCAAGTGTGTCTGTCATGCCCACATTTCCCATGTGGTCACAACACGCATTCACGCGTGTCATGTCCACATGCGTCATGTGGTCATGATACGAACTATCAAAAATTTTCCTTTACTACCCTGTAAACCTTCTCGTACATATAAACATGCTTAGTGGCGTACGCTTAAGGCAAAAATAATATAGTTGATGGCGGCATACCAAATACATGTGCGCACACCCTAGACAAGGAGACACGTGGTTCCCTGACTTAGGTTAAACTCACGAATTATATTTGAACAATAGTTGTTTTAGGAGATAGATCATTTTTCAGTAAAGCACGGTCATTTGTTCTTCTTTCCATTTTCTAGAATTTAATACTAATTTCTTTTCCTTTAGACTTAGCATTTTCAACCAAGCCCATTCATTTGCCCTCTCTTCCTTTTCTTGAAATTTAATTTTGCTTGTATTTTTATCACGTTCATTTTATCGTTTATCTAAAATTTAATTTATATATATATATATATATATATACCGCCATTATCTCAGTTCACTTAACTCTCAATTTCATTCCTTAACTATAAAGAAAATAAAGAATAATTTAAAAACAGAGCAATGAGTTAATTTTGTTTTTTACAAATATAAACATTGTATTTTCGAATTGCAACTCTGAGTTTAAGCATCTATTCAATTCGTATTATACATTATGCATAAATAAATCCCTCTTTCCTTGATTTAAGATTTCTATTTCAAGTCAAATGTTTTAAACTACATATAGTTTGCCTTCAAATGAATAGTGAAAAGTGAATAGTAAAAGTGAATAGTGAATAGTAAATAATGAAAAGTGAATAGTAAAAGTAAATAGTGACAGTGAATAGTGAATAGTAAAAGTGCATAGTAAAAGTGAAAAGGTCCTCATTCTAGGATGAGACCCTTAAGGTGGTAGTAATTTCAAAAGCAATACTGCAACCCAAATTTCATTTATTTCATGGTGGGGATATTTTTTAACACTTTTACAAATTTAATTAAAACATCAACTAACTCACAACGTTGCAAGTAGAAGAAGAATGAACTAGATAATTTTAATATCCTTTTAAAAATAAATTTTCTTTTCCTTTTCTTAATTCTAAATGGTAAAACTTAATGAACAAGAATATTACAACTATCAGCCCAAGAAAAGAGAGGATTTCCTCACAACTCCAAAAATAACAATTTTTACAACAATAGGGAGATAATTTTCTCCTTTTGGAAAAATCGACAAGGAAGGAGCTATTAAAAGATCAGTCTCTCCTTAAGACTTAAGGAAAATAAAATATTTTCTAAGATCCAATAATCTTCTCCAAGCTTCACAATAAGCTACAAGAATACCTGCATAACACACAAAGAAAGAAACACCACACAAGCTGCTCTCCTCCCTACCGTAGACCCGCAAGTGGGTCACCCCCGAGCTAGGGAGACCATCCACATACCTAGGGTAGAAAAGACTTAAACACATCACAACATTGAATAACAACAACAAATCAAATAACACACACACACACACCCATGGTATACTCACATTACAATGAACTAGCTTAGGTGAGTTCAGGAGGGTAAGGGAGTAGACAATCTCTACCTCTAGGTGCCATCCTTTCACAAATAATCACAAGGCCTCAAGCCAACAGTATAATCTTCCACAAGGCCTCAAGCCTTCTAATGAATCAAGTAACCAAGGATATCCAAACAGGCTCTCAAAGCCAATAAGCCCTCAAGGCTAAAAACAGTACCAATTTGCCCTCAAGGCATATCATGTAACCAGAACTAGGATGACACCTGAGGAGGGTCACACCTCCCCTCCCTAAACACGATGAGCATTGCCTTCTAACTGGAAGGAGCTCTCTCTACACCCCAAAACAAAACCCAAAAATAAACAGAAAGCTCAAAGAAGACATTACAAGACTCTTTCAACAACCAAGATATAAACATGCATATCAAACATTAGATCACACAAGAGGATAGAATTTGTTCACCAACCTTCCAAAGCCCAATTATGGAAGAATCTGATGAAGAGCTCCTCTCTACTTCCTTCTCCAAAATCTCCTTCTTTTTCCTTCAAAATCCAACCCCAAAAATAATCTCTCTATGATCACAAGCAAGGGATAATGTATGGAGGATATAGGATGGCTAGAATAATTTCGGCATTATGAGGCTATAAAGAGAAGAATGGAGAAAGAATTGGGCATTATGAGGATACCAGAAGAAGAATTCCTAGAGGAAATTAGGCATAATAAGAATGCAAGAATGTAGTCCCTCTGCAAGAATGAAGTCCCCTCCTGCAAGAATGAAGTTCCCCTGCACAAAAAATGAAGTTCCCCTGCAAAATCCAGTCTTCCTAATTGCTTAGAGAAGGGTCTCATTTATAAATTTTCGGAGAAAGGAATGGAAGGTGAGGATCAAGAGTTGAGATCAAGGGCTCACATTATTTGTGAATTTTAAATTCATAATGGATGAATTAAAAATTTATTTTTTAAAAGATGTAATATTTAAATAACCCCACTATCCCAAGTGGAATTAATAAAATATCTCCACTATCCCAAGTGGAATTAAAAAATATCCCCACTATCCCAAGTGGAATTAATATAATATCCCCACTAATTATCCATTATCCCTAATGGACTTAAAACAATTAACCCCACTCAAGAGGTCCCCCATTATAGCCCACATGTAGAAATAAAATACAATAAGTAAACTAAAATAAGAGAGAGTGGGTGACACACCACCCTCATTAAGGGGAACCCCACCAAAAGAGAGGCACAAGGAGACAAGCACTCCATTATTAGGGGATCATGGAGTTGCTCCATGACTTGGAAGTGGGCCTGAGTGTGGATTCCACTTATCCCATTGTCCCCATGCTTCCAAATTCGTCACTTAACTTCACCCTGAAGTTGAAGTGACCATATGGAGATTAACCCAAGGTTATCCTAGTCAAAAAGGTTCCTAGACCCATGGGTATAACCTAAGGTTGTTTTAAAACTAGTTAGGACTCCCAGAGTCAAGTAAAAACACAAGAAGAGGGTCAAAAAGAAATAAAGTTAAAACAAGATTCAAAACAACATTTCTTATAACACTTATCACAATATAATTAATTCAGAAGATAGAACTATTTCCCTTAACCTCATGCAACATTACAACAATTTACCAAACATAAGGTTGATTTTAGTTCCTCATGGAACTAGATCTGCTCACAAGGGATACAACATAGGGTGTGGAATGATCCCTTGTATTTATGGTTTTGTTAGAAATACCTGCACACTCAATTTCAAAGTTAATTCCACATATAAATATCATAGCCGAAGCAAATTTAATACATGCATTTCTAAAGCATACCACAGTTCTTATAAACATAATGAAATCACATGACAATTTTCTATCTAATATCACCTAATTAGTTTTCCTTTAACATAATAAGATTTTAATAGTTTGAAAATCCGGGAACAATAGTCCCATAAATATAAAAATACCAACAACAGTAAGCTAAATAGTCACATGTACGGAAATGAAAAAGTGTAGGCCTCACAGTGTCATGGCTGCAAACTGAGTCATCATGTATATTTGTCTCTTTCCTCTTCATGTCTTCATCATAGGACCCTTCATGTCCTTTCTCCATGTATCCATTCTTTGTCACCTTCCGACAAAGCTTATGCTCTTTCAATTATTGAAAAACCCTTTGAGTGCCCTTCAACGAATCCACTATATCCTCAAGCTCAAGGGTGAGCTTGTCCACCTCAGCTTCTTTTTTTCTCAAGGCATCCCAATATATCTCACCAAGTGTGAGGAGATGATCTCTATCAACAAGTAAATGTAGATAGCTTGACTTCACTACCACGAAAGCCTCGAGTTTTTGCAAGTCATCAAGAGATATATTTCCTTCCAAACCTTCATGACCCATTAGTGTTCCCCAACACAAATTTGCCATCAACTTTTGAATATCATCAAAGTGAGGTAGGGCTGCTACGATCTCACTATCATTCACCTTCAATTCCCCTTTCAAGTGACATGACTGATGAGATTCAAAACCTTCATGCAACATTTCTGATTTGTCTTTATGACCATGCATCTCTAATTCGGTCTCCTTCATGACAACATCTTTACTATCCTCATGTGTTTTGAAAGCTAGGTCTTCAACCTGTGTACTCAAGGGATCAACATCAAAGTAATGAGTAGAGTCTTCTACTTCAGGAATCTCCTCAAAAGCTGATTAATGAACAGCTACATCCTGTGACTCCAAATCAATCCTATCCAACTTTCTTTGTTCATTGTATGCTGAGATTTCTGAGTTGCCATCATACATTACTAATTTTGCACTTTCTATGACAGAAAACTCTTCTACCTTGTGATCATTATCAAGGCACATGTGCTCCTTATTGATTGTTTCAAAAGTTGTATCCTCCATCTCACAACTAAAATCTGCTCTTTCATGTGAAAACCACCTCATAGGTGTGACGGTCATAGATGACTTGTTGATGTGTTTTTCTTGCACATGCAAACTTAAAATAAAATACTAAGTATTCTATCCTCTCTTGAACAGTCTCTCGAATGCTAAACAATGTGATCAATCGAGACAACTCTAAGGTTCCTGATTTGTGTTTTGCTATGGATAGACTCAGTTGTTGATGTGATCATGCTGGTAATCACAAAGGGACTTACACCGAATGTGCTCCTTACTCCACTCAAACATGTACTCTTTCCTTGTGAAATGGAACTTCTAACTGTCTATGAAAGAAAATGAAAAAGGCAAGGGTTGAGAAAGCTAATCTAAGGACAATGAAGTGATGGATCATATCAATATAGACAAATTCTTCATATAACCCAACTCCGCTTTGCCATGAGGACCAACAACTACACAAAGTTCGATGCAATCTTCTAAGGTAACTCAAGGATTTTCAAATTGTGAAGCATTCATCCAAACACCCACAATTGGCGAAACTTGAACAATCTTCACAACCGAACTAAAGCATGTAAAGGTTCAGGCTAACTTTGCAAAGTGAGTTGCCATCGACAATCCACAAAAAGTATGAACCATTAAGGAATTCATCAAATATCTTAACATATTAGCATCACATCAATGAACTTCTAATCTAACTCTACTTGGAAACATCTCTCCATCACATCCAAGAAAATAGAAACCATGTTGACATCCCACAATCACACAAATCACCATGCAAGGCAACAATGAGCTTATATTGATTTAGGAAGTACTTTACAACAATTTCGCATGTCTCTTCAACGATTTTGAAGAATTTCCTCTATTCTACTCCTACAGAACTCTAATTCTAATATCTCCTCTTCCTTCTCTATATCCTCTACAAATGAGAGAAGTGAGCCTTATATAGAGCTCAAGAATTACAATGAATGGCTTAGATTAATTTAGCAATCAACGACCGAGATTGAGACAACAAGGCAATTTCTTACAAAATTTGCTATTTTTAGAACATAAAAGAGGCAATGAAGGCACGTTTTCCAATTTGATAAACATCTTTGGAGCATCTTTATGGTGGGCCCTTTTGAATGAATGACATGGCAAAATGCGATTGGCTTGATGATGTGTACATGCCACCTCAGCATCTTGGAATGAACTAGTGTGATTCACTTCATGTTCACTTTACTTAGAATATTTTCTTCTTGTTGTCTTGATGTAACTCATGGATCGCTTTGATGATCATGCTCATCTCTCATCTTGTGATGTTGTTCTTGCAGGATCATGGCTCTGGACAGTTGCATGGACTCATGGAGTAGACTAGTTCCTAATGAGAGTTCTTGTCTGGCACATGATATGTGAGCTTCTGGATGATAACCTCCTTCAAGATGTGCATGGTGAAGTGACAACCTTCCACTGATCCTCGCCTTGAATGGATGATGCTCTTGATGATGAACTACACTTGTAACCTTGATCATCTTAGACTAGCTCCCCTTCGCATGGCACTGATGTCTTCCTCATGCAAATATACGAAGTCTTCGAAGTAAGATAAACTTGATGTAGGAGCTCTACTCCATGTGGTGATGATGACAAACCTTAACAATGAACTTTCACCATTCACCTCCTCGAACCTCCATCACCTACAAGAAGAAACACCTCAAATTAAGACTCGATATAAAGGATTTTCAATAACAAATTACATTCATCTTATGCATGTGGGATCAAAAATGACATTCCAAAGCATCCATCACTTGTCAAAATCAAATTTGAAAGTTACACTTTGAATTCACTTGACAACTCACCTCTCTCTCTGGCTTACTTGCCTGAGCGGGTTTGAAAGGCATGTCTGGACTGTGGAACGTGAAACTCCATGCTTGAGTGTCTAGAACGACCTTCTTGGGCTGGTTTAGAGGTGATAGGTAGAGAATGTCTTGTGGATGACATGACATTGTCATTTTTTGGCTTTACTTTGATAATTTAAGATCTTTTCACTTGTTTCAATGATGACTTGACCTCTTTGAATGGAATGGACAGCCTTGAGAGGAAGGGCAGCTTTGAAGGAGGTGTATGGAGTGAATGGTGTGGACATCTATGTTCTAGGCTCTAGGCCGCCTAAGCTAAGCGGCTTGGAAGGTAGGGTGTGGATTCCTTGTTTTGACAACTCTTACTTGGACTTTCACTTAAAATCCTTCATGTGTGTTCTGAACTTGCAAGTTATCCATGTGTTTGTGCCTTCTCTTCTCTATACTTGCAAATTTTCATGTCACTTCTCCCAGGCGGGTTTGAGGTTGGTGCATGGAGGATATCATGTAAAGTAGATAACTTTGTCCAAGTGAAGGTCCTAAAGCTGCCTAGGAAGGGCAGGGTTCAAGGAGGTACATGGATTTTGCAACTTAGAACATCTTTCACTCTTCTAGCCCTGATTGCCATCTCTATGAAGTGCTTTATGTTCATGAATTCATTGATCTCTCCTTGCAAATTGCAGTGTTCTTCACTTTGAGCGGCTTAGGAGGCAATGTATGGAATATTTCATGTGAAAGAAGGCACAATCCAGAGACACCTCTTGAGGCCGCCCAAGTAGGGCGGGTTTGAGGGTACCCCTTGGATTATCCTTCAAAATGACTCAAAAAACATTCAATCTTATGCACTTTCTTCAAATCTTCATGATTTCATTGTACTTCAACTCAAAACATTGCAAATTGGATAAGTTTTCTCCTTGAGCAGGTTTAACTATGTTGTTTGGAGAGTGTGATGTGCAGGAGGTGACATAGTCCAAGCATGGAGCTCAAGGCCGCTCATGTAGGGCAGGTTTGGAGATGTCTGGATTTTGTCATTTAGACACTTCTCCTTCCTTAAATTTGACTATCTCCTTTCCCTGTGATATAATCTTGATCATTCTCATCAAACAACCTTGCAAATTGTATTATCCTTCACCCTGGGCAGTTTTGAAGCAAGTGTCTGGAGAGATTGATGTGGCAGGAGAGATAGTCCATAAGGCCTTCTTGAGGCCGCCCAAGTAGGGTGGGTTTAGGAGTAACCCTTGGATTTTTCATTTAAAACTTACTTAATCCTCTCAAACCTTCAAGTTTTCATCAAACTTTATCACCTTTTATGTTTTGTGTTGAAACATTTCAAAATTTGCACAATCTCTCATAGGGCGGGTTTGGAAGCACTGTTTGGAGTATTTGATGTAGAGGAGGTGAAGTTGTCCACAGGAACCTCTTGAGGCCGCCCAAGTAGGGGGGGTCTAAGGTTGACCTTTGGATTTTCATTCAAAACTCTCTTAATCCCCTCAAACCTTCAAGTTTCCATAGAAATGTCATCACCTTCTAATGCTTAGCTTGAAAACACTTCAAAATTTGGTCATTCTTACCTGGGGGGGATTGGAGACTGTGTCTAGAGTACTTGATGTGTTAGGCAACATCATCCACAAAGGCCTCTTGAGGCCGCCTAGGTAGGGCAGCTTTAGGAGTGTGATGTGGATTTCATCTTGAAACTCATTTAATCCTTTCAAACTTTCATGTTTCTCTTAGAATTTCACCATCTTCTAGTGCTTTGTGCATGCAAAAACTTCAACACTTAGACATTTTCCTTGCAGGGCGGTTTTGAGAGCAGTGTGTGGAGAGTTTTATGTGGGAGGAGACACAGTCCATGAGTACCTCTTGAGGCCACCCAGGTAGGGCGGGTTTGAGAGTGACCCATGGAATTTGACTTAAAATGCATTTAACTCCTTCAAACTTACAAACTTTCATTAGAATTTCATCTTCTTATGCTTTATGCTAGAAAACCTTATAAACTTAGCCACTTTTCTCCTTGGGCGAGTTTGCAAATGTTGTCTGGAGAGTGTCACCTAGTGGAGACATCATCCATAAACACCCTGTGAAGCCGCCCAAGCTGGGCGGGTTGGGATACCACCCTTGGATTTTGTCTTGAACTCACTCAAAATCTCTTCTAAAGTTTGAAAATTCTCTCCCTAAGGCGGATTTGGGGGCAGTGTATGGAGAAAGTGTGTGATCACAACCTTGAATCCAAGACCCCATGCCAAGGCTGCCCAGGTAGGGCGAGTTTAGAAGGTGTGCTTGGAATGCAAGTCTCGTTGCTATATCGGAAATGCCCTGAATGGAAGTATATTGAAAATATGTTTAAGTATAAATCAGATATTGATCTAACTTATACTTTAAATATTTATCAATATACTTCCAGGATGTTTGAGATGGGTCCTGAATCCATAGGATTTAACATGCAAATTCTAGATTTTGGAGGATCCACCAGATTTCAGACTTAGCCAATTTTCAGGATTTCAAGACATCAAGCTTAGTGATCTTTCATCATTCTTTCCAATTAATTCATCCTTGTTGGGAGGAGTTTAAGTAATGCTTGGTTTGGAGATGATGCATGGAATGTTGCTTGTAATCTACTTAACTTCCCTCCAACTTGCAAACCTTGCTTGAAATTCATCATTTATCAGTGCCTTGTGCTTGAAAACCTTCTAAACTTAACCATTTTCTCCTAGGGCGGATTTAAGGGTTCTGTCTGGACAAATGCATGTGCAGGAGGCTGAGTCCATGACCTCATGCCAAGGCTGCCTAGGTAGTGCGAGTTTGGAGGTGAGGCATGGAATTTTCATCAAAATCTTAGTTTTAGACTCTATCATCACTTCCCAACTCCCTTCAACCGGCAAAAACTCGTGAAAATATCCTAACTTTCCCTGGGCGGGTTTGAGGGTGTTGTAAGCTCTCTTGATGGTGAAGACACTGTCCAAGAGGACCTTGTGAGGCCGCCCAGTCTGGGCGGGTTTGGACACGGAGTGAGGAATTTCTTGCCTTAGTCAAATTTTGCATCCCCTGAATGGAAGTATATTGAAAATATGTTTAAGTATAAGTCAGATATTGAGTTTCTTATACTTTAAATATTTATCAATATACTTCCAGGATGTTTGAGATAGGTCCTGAATCCATAGGATTTAGCATGCAAATTCTAGATTTCTGAGGATCCACCAAATTTCAGATTTAGTCATTTTTTCAGGATTTTCAGGATATCAGACTTAGTCATTTTCAGGGTCTCAATGACATGCATCAGGATGAAGGCATATAGACCTCTTGGCAAGAAACTATCGAGACATGGGCAAAACAACACTACCAAAACCCTACAAGCTCATAGCAAAACTAAACCTAAAGCAAAACAAGGATAGAAAGCAAGAAAAAAGAGGGGGTCCCCATTTGCAATGGGGCGATGTGTGATTACATCACAACATGACTGTTTTCCTAATTGGCCATCTTCTTCATCAAATTTCTATTTTGAAGCTAAAACTGCATCATCACCAGCAAGTCCCTTGAATTCTTCTTGATAAGCAAGAGACATAACAACTGCCATTAATTGTTACTGGGATTGCATATAAGACTTTTTGAGATCATTCATGCCAATCATAAACTCCTTCATAAATCTATCATTCGAAGTCAAACTACCCTTCTTTGATGAACTTGAACTTCGTCTAGCCATTGTCGTCACCTGTATAACTGAAACAAATTCTGATTTATATCCTCAAGCAGGCAAGATCGGGGTTCTCTGTAATATGGCTGAATGCTCACATGCAACTGCTGCTTGGCCCATGAAACTAACATGCAAGCATCTGGGTAGTCTCAAAATTGACATGCAAGTATTGGGTACTAACATGCAACTGAAATTTCTGACATGCAATGCTAAAACCCCAACAGGCTAGCAAGATAACCTGGCTCTGATACCACTGAAATATTCCCTATCAAGATTTTGCTCAAAACAGCAAAAGATTTCTGATTTTTAATTATGCTCTGATACAACAATATAATGCAGCGAAACTATTGCAATAATAATTTTCAACTCGAAAACTGAACATTACATAGGGAATATATGACTAAAAATTCTAGATTTTTATATCAGCTTAAATACTCAGTATTTTCACAAAATATTGACAACCCAGTTCATAAAATATCCCCTATTATCTAAAACAACAATAACCAGAAAATTTACAAGAGATATGAGCAAAAAAACAAAGACCCAGTTCACAGAATAGCTCAAATCCAATTATAGAAACATACCCATATTTATTTATTCAAGTGAAAGTACTGCTGTCATAATAATCATAATAACTTCAACAAACAAGGGCAACAAAATCTAAATATTCTTTCAAACCCTAACAACAAACAAACACCAAAAATTACCCTCCAAAACTGGTCGCTCTTGCCTTAGAAGGTGGCACTCAAATCCTAGGGGAAATCCCTAGCCAATATGCAACAAATCTCACCAAATGATGTCTCCTTCGAATCTGATCTTTAAATCTGATGTAAAATTCTACTCTTCTTCTCCAACAATCAACAATGAAGTACAAATAGATCCCTGTCACAGAATCTTCAATTGATGAGCTAGATTTTCGTCCAACTCACCTTGAAATGCAAGGGTTTTCGTCCTTGATTTCAATTGCAGCCAAAGAGAAAATCTCCAATATCAAATGACAAATACAACCATGATCCAAATGACTCCTAAACACCTCTTTTATAACCCACAAGTTGGGTGCCCAAATTCACTTTATTTTATTTTGCTTTCAAGTCCACCTCCATAATAAAATAATATTTTATTTCTTTTTGTTTTTCCTTCTTTGCAATATTATTTTATTTTTCCTCTTTTTCCTTTTGTAAAGTGACTTTCCATTCTCCAAACTTTTTAGTTATTTTACCAACTTTCCATTCTCCAACTTTAAGTTATTTTTATAGTTCCAAAAGTAACTTTATTATTTTATTTTCTTTTATTTTGGCAAAAAGTTACTTTTTAAAATTAAATAATAAAATAATCACTAGTTGACATAAAATGAACATTACAACCACATGGTGTGATTACTCTCTAATTGCATTACAATCATCCATTCTATGCAATGGTTGGAATTTTCATTATAAAAAGGAAACAAAGATGACGGTAAATGACAATGTAAGAATACACATAAAGCCAAGCTCCTTTACCTAGAGAAGGAAGATGCTAAGGTACAAATCCTGCGTCTTTAACTCAAAATCTGTCCCGAATTGACAAAGCTTTTGGTAGATGTAATGCTTTATAAGGCTCCTCTGTGGTATGGGGTAATCACAAGCCAACATTTTTTACATCCAAGCGAAGGGACTTCTAAGGGCAAAACCATACACAACCTCCAAATTAACATACCAAAAGCTTGCTTCAGGTTTCAAAAATTCTTGACATCTTTACAACTGGCACGAATCCATTCAAATCGTATCTAAATTGGTAATATTCAGTGCCTCAACTCAGGTTTTTATCCAAAGAGATGTACGGTATTTTTTTGCATGTATAGATGTTAGAAGAAAGTTGAAACGACCTAAATGACATTGATATCAACCAAGAACTGAACCAGCTTTCAGTTCAGCAAAACTTTATTGTCAAAAAATGAATACATGGCTGTGATAAGAATTTAAATACTCTCAATTTGAAAAGTCCACTGAACTACCTAACACAAACATGGATCAGATAAGGTAGCCCAGATATCAATATGCTTAGTAGGGAGAGCCATCTCAGAGGCTCATTTGTAGGGCAACTACTACCAAGTGGCTGGCTTGCAGGATTGGACTTGACAACTCCTATGGTATTTGATGACGGAGACATGGCAGGTGATGAAGATTCTGGAATTGTTGAATTCTGTGTAGTCAATGCTGGCGATGTAGGAGGCTTTGTGTAAACAGGTCCAAGATATTTACCTGCAACCTGAATTTGTCAGTCTATAACCTTTGATATCTATTTAAGCAAACTCTAGCATCACCTTCAAAATTCCTAACTAAGAAAGACTCTAAGCAGCAAACTGATAAAAATATCAGATTATATGGCATACCTAAGCATTGAGGTTGGAGGAAATTTTTTAAACTGCAATTCCAAAGAGAAAGAAAAATGGAATAAGTCAGCAGGGATTAAAGTGATTTGTAGTTAAGGAATATTCAACTTTTAGGAAGGTATCCAATAGCTCAGAACAATGAAACAACATACACTTACTATGAAACAATTGTACCATTAAGATAGCCACTATATAAGCATGAGGTTACATTACAGCCAGCACTTGTTTGTTGTTCAATGGCATCCCCAATCAGCAGGTTGCTGTTATTACATTGCATACTAGGGCATGAGGTTCCCAGAGTGGATTGTACACAATGTAAGCTGCCAATTTCCAAATGAATTAGAGGAAGAAAAGTACTCGATGATTATGACAAGATATTAGAATCATGATGAGTCTAAAGTTGAGATCAGTAACTTACTTCATTTCATTTGGACCACAGTTGCATTGAACACAACGGTTGGCAGTGATAGCATAGCTCCCATTGGCTACAACGGCTACAAGTAAACCACTATCTGAAGACAAATTCAAGTCATTCGATGAACAGGCTGCAAGCAAACACTGTTGTTAGACAAAAGAATGTCTATAAGAAACAACATATTTGTCATTGGGTGTAATGAAAATCCTTTTATTCAAGAGTACAAAGGTTCTAAAGTCACGCAAGGATTCAAATTTTGCAAAATATCAGACTAATTGGGCAGAATCAAGGCACTAGGATTACAATGGTTTCAAACATATGACCCAACCAGGGTTTAATTTTGCACTAAGAATATCAAAAAGGCCTCAAAATAAAAGTTAAGGGTTCAATTATTTCAAATCTGCACAATTTGAGCAAAATGCTAAATTGAAGTTCTTTAAACTGCCTCATCTTTTACCCGAGTTCTGATTAAAGGCTCCACACTATATTAAAGGCTCATTATTTCATTAAAATAACAAAAGTTGACATACAACAGCATTTAACAACATTTTTCTACCACAGAATCTTAACTTTCAAAAACCCAGACATTACAGAGTACTAGGAAGCTTTTGGAAAGCATTGCATGTGGACACGTGCTATCTACTTATAGTTTACAAAAGTGCCTGATATCTTAAATCTAAATCCACGAGTCTCTGTCAAGTTGGACTGATGTCATGTCAGGAAGTATGAAATATATCAAAATAAAATATTCAATTATCAAATCATCAGGTGTTGGAAATATACAACACAAAAGTACACTTTAGAAGGCTCATACTCATCATCATCAAAACTGACCTACATGTACGGTGCAGGTGGTGGGAACAAAGGAAATGTGATTAGGCAATATCAAGACATATGGGAAGAGCCTATGACTTCTCCAATGATGCTAGAGATCAAAGCAGCTCTGGTATTGAGCTTATCAGCCAAACATACAAGCTGATTATGTTCATTGATCAGAATGAGGTGACATTAGTAACTGATTTTAGCTCTACTATACAAATGGATGCACAAATGATGAAGGTGTCATTCAAACTAGCAATGTTCATTCTCCTATTTTTTAGACATGTTTTTCTAGGTCCTGAGCTTTTTATAATGAGGCTCTTAGGAAACAACCACCTATTCTTCAAATGGAATATCCCCTACATTTCTTGTGATTCTCTAGGTTGAAAAGCACCCCATGAAATTTTATTTCTCCTGAATCTCAATTCTAGACAAGATTCACAGCTTGTGAAGTGACAATAAAACATTACCATTATTAACAAAAATGTGCTAGTGTTAGAGAGTTAGAAAAACAGCTTCACACAAGAAACTAGAAATGATAAAACAAAGAGAGACTTAATTCGCTTGAAAAAGATGGAAACCCTATCATTAGAGAGATACCTTGCTTTAATAATGAATTCAAACTCATCATGTGCCAAGGTACGTAAGGCCCCAAGCATAGGTGCCTCATTTTGTTGATCAGTTTTGGATTTTTTGATGCTTTACTGTACTGGTCGATGATATTATCTTTGTATTGCCATCGAGGTGTATGGATTATGTGCCATGGGATTCTTGTAGTTTGAAGGTTCTTGGGATTTCCCGTTTGGCCAATGAAGGGCCTGCATGTCCCTAGTGCTTGGCCCAGCCTGTTTTTGTTTGCTGTCCAAGTGAGCCAGTCGAAGTTCAAACTTGGATTTGCATTTGTATGTTGCAAGATGCAAATTGGACCCCAAAGACCAAATTGCAGGTTAGTTGGAGTTCGGACTTGGATTTGCAAATTGCAAGATGCAAGATGCAAATCGGACTCCAAAGTCCGAATTGCAAGTCAGTTGGAGTTCAGACGTGGATTTGCAAAGTGTAGGATGCAAGATGCAAATCAGACTCCGAAGTCTGAAGTGGAAGGCCATCAAAGTTTGAACTTGGATTTGCAAATTGCAAGTTGCAAATCGGACTCCGAAGTAGAGGTCTGGCAGAGTTCAGAGTTGGAATTGCAAATTGCATGTTGCAAGTTGCAAATCAGACTCCGAAGTCCGAGACACAAGTCTACTAGAGTCCAGAGTTCAAAGTGAATTTCTGCATTTGCATGTTGCTAGGTGTAATTTGGACCCTAAAGTCCAAGTTGGTGTAACAAATCAGATCCCAAAGTCCGAGATGTCTGGAAAGTGCAAATATTTAGTTTATTAATATCTTTGAGGTTTATTTAGTTTGTGTAACAAATCAGATCCCACAGTCCGAGATGTCTGGAAAGTACAAATATTTAGTTTATTAATATCTTTGAGGTTTATTTAGTTTAATATTAAGTTGCCAGGTTCTTCACTTTGGGGCACCGGTCCCATACCGAACGGGAGCAGGTCCCAATCCAGCAAAGGGAGCGGCCAAGGCATGGCCCTCCGGCCTCGGATTATTTAGTTTAATACTAAGTTACCAAGTTCTTCACTTTGGGGCACCGGTCCCGTACCAAACGGGAGCAGCCAAGGCATGGCCCTACCGCCTCGGGTTCCTGAGGCTTTAGGCCAATGCCTTGGCCGCTCCCAAGTGCTCCCGCGATCCAAAAAAGTGGATTTGAAAAAACAACATCAAACTAGATTTTTAAAAGCATTTTTTAAAGATTTTAACTTTTAAAAAACCCTAAAAAAATGCCTAATACCTAAAACATGCCCATTAGTAAGAGTCATTTGACAAAAACAAAGCTATTTCACAAAAACTCTTCATTGTTTTGCCATTTTTGCATTTTGGAGGACTGCTTGGTATTTTTCAAAGGAAATCGCATACAAAGTGCCAAAGGAGGATTCTAGCTTGCACAAAGGACATCTATCGATCTAAAGTAAGTAGTTTAACAAAAAAAATTCAAGTTTTTAATGAATTTTTCAAGTTTTTTTTTTTTTTTAAATTTTTTTTTGAAGTTTTAGGATTTTTCAAAATGTTTTTTGGTTTTGTCTTGAACGTTTATTACTTTTATTAGTTTATATATATTGTAGGGTTGCATTTTTTTTTAATTTAAAATTTTGTAATTTCTTATAGCAACAATCTATTTGAAATGGCTACTAGTTCAAGTTCAATGGGCCTTGCGGCAAATAAACAATTTAAATATGATCAAGCATCTCCTCTATGGAAATACGTTACGATGCTTGAACAACTTCCAGGAGGTGGGGCTTTTGTTTGGAATTGTAATGAGTGCAAGGTCACATATAAGAGTTCATATAGTCATGTGAAAGCTCACTTATGTGCTATAAGTGGATCTGGAATTAAAATATGTGAAGGGCTAAACAAAAAGGGGTTGCCAAAAGAACAAATTATGGCATTCATTAGAGAACAAGAAGAAGTTGATGATGTGAGTGTGAGATCGAAATGAAAATCTCATCCTTTAGCAAAGAGAGCATCAATAAATCCACCTACAAATTCTCCTTCAATAATGGCCCAACATCATTTCTTGGAGATGACATCTATCCAAAAAGTTCCCTCTCCTTCTTCCCACAAAAGAGGTCCATTGGTTAAGGCATTTCAAAATGGAACAAGAGATATTGCAGATGAAAAAATTGCATGTTGCATTTATGCCAATGGTTTTCCTTTCAACTTGGTGAGATCACCTTATTGGCGGGAAATGGTGGCGGCAATTTGTAACACACCCTCTGGTTACACAGGTCCTGGTTATGAAAATGTGCACAACACCTTATTAGCAAAAGAAAAAAATTGTAGAGACATCACTAAAACCAATTAGGGATTCATGGATTGAAACAAGAGTGTCAATTATTTCTGATGGATGGAAAGACTGCAAAAACTGACCTTTAATAAATGTTATTGCAGTGTCCTCCAAAGGGGTAATGTTTTTGAAGGCAGTTGATTGTGAGGGACAAGTCAAGGATGTAGAATTCATTTTCAAAATGCTCATTGAGTCCATAGAGATGGTGAGTGTTGATAATGTTGTCCAAGTCATTACGGACAATGCAACAAAATTGTACCCTAACAACAGGTGCTTTGGTTGAGGAAAGGTACGCACATATTTTGGACACCATGTGCCATACACTCCCTTAATTTGGTGATGCAAGCAATTGGCAGTCAGAAAGAATGGGTGAAAACTATATACAGTGAGGGTGAGGAGATTCAAATATTTGTGATAAACCATCATATGTCACAAGGCATCTTAAGGACTTTCTCAAATTTGGAGTTGTTGAAGGTAAATTTAATTTATGCCATATTTACTTACATTTTAATGTGCTATTAACTTAATTTTTTACACAACACTAGGTTGTTGAGACCCAATTCGCATCACACACAATCGTTTTGAGACGACTTGTGAAAGTGTGAGAGGCATTGGGTGCCATGGTCATTAGCCACCAATGGAGTATTTGGAAATCAAATTCAAAGAGGGCCCAAAAGGTCAAGTCATTGATCATAGATGATGATTGGTGGGATCGTGTGGAATATGTCTTGAGTTTAACTGAGCCTATCATGAGTATGATTAGGTTTATTGATACAGATCAACCATGTTTGGGAGAAATCTATGATGGCATCGACTCCATGGTAGAAAAAATAAAGGTCACAATAGCACAAAAAGAGAGTGACCCCAATGAAACATTTTTGCAAAGTTTGAAAAAAATCATTCATGACCATTGGAACAAGATGAACACACCCTTGCACCTCCTTGCATATGCATTATCTCCCAAATATTATAGCATTGAGATACTTTCTTTGCTAGGGAGAACCACACCATATAGAGATAGTGAAGTTGCTAATGGATACAAGATAGCATTTCGAAGAATCTTCTCAAATCCAGAAGTGGTTGATAGTGTTAGGAAAGAGTTTGGCAAGTTCATCTCAAAATGAGAGCATAGTATTTGTGCTCTTCGAGACCAATACAAGGAATATGCTTGTACATGGTGGTACCTCCATGGACAAGATTATATTTAACAAATATATTATATATTAATAAATTAAACTTAATAATATTTTAATAAATTAAACTTAAATTAAAAGTTAAATGTATTAAACTTAATAACTAAATAAAATTTTACAATGTCAAATAAAACAAAAAGTCAAAAATTAAAAAAAGTATCACCAATTAAAATATGATCCGGTAGAAAAGGTCATGGAACAGTTGCTTGTGGCAGGTTTTAACATTCTAGGGTTAATATTTTTGGGATACGGCACAAATATCATGAGAATACACATATTTGGCACCGGAAAAAAATAGGGTTTTTTTGGTACAGTTGGACAAGGTATCCAAGACGTATCTAAGCCATATCTTATGAGTATCCGTGTCCAATAAACGATACGCGTACCCAGGAAGAGGAGGGGGTATATCGTGTAACTGCGGATTAGTTGTTAAATGTATTAAACTTAATAAATAAATAAAAGTTTACAATGTAAAGTAAAACAAAAAAGTCAAAAATTAAAAAAAAGTATCACCAATTATAGAAAGACATATTTCCCATCGTGTGTGTGTTGGTCGAGAGTGGTTCTCCGATACAACAATACGCGTACTAGGGAGAGGGGGTGGTATATCGTGTAATTGTGGCTTCAGTTGACCTGCCTTGTGGATGGTATATTGTTTACTCATGATTTTATGGACTAATTTCGAAGTGTTGCAGCAGTGTGTTAGTTGATTTGAATAATATTATCAGTGTGTTGCAGGTATTCCTTTATCAATATTGTATCTAGTATGTGCAAATTGCATTTAGGGTGGTATATCGTGTAACTGTGGCTTCAGTTGACCTGCCTTGTGGATGGTATATTGTTTACTCATGATTTTATGGACTAATTTCTAAGTGTTGCAGCAGTGTGTTAGTTGATTTGAATAATATTATCAGTGTGTTGCAGGTATTCCTTTATCAATATTGTATCTAGTAGTGCAAATTGCATTTAGGGTGGTATATCGTGTAACTGTGGCTTCAGTTGACCTGCCTTGTGGATGGTATATTGTTTACTCATGATTTTTTGGATTAATTTCTAAGTGTTGCAGCAGTGTGTTAGTTGATTTGAATAATATTATCAGTGTGTTGCAGGTATTCCTTTATCAATATTGTATCTAGTAGTGCAAATTGCATGTATTGTAATTTCGGATGGTAGTACTGCCGAAAGTCATGCATTTCATACTTATAATGTTGTAAAATCGGATGGTATACTGCCGATTATATGTATTTCAACATAGAAGGTCTTTGTTGGTTCACCACTAGACTATTGGCATTTCAAGCCCGTTTTGGCATTGATCGGATCCGCATGCAATCAGCCATTTTGGCTTGATCGAATTCCGTTGTAATCTCACAATGGCTTTGCATTCTCTAAGCATGCTTGTCCGCTGAAGAGGTGTTGATTTGAGTCAGCTTTGCCGCCTGCATACTCTAATTGGTTTCCGCCTTTCATTTCAATAGTGCATTCATCTAGATAGATTGTGTGTTGTCCAAACAGTGTATGTTCTCACATTGCCCACACTAAGAACTTGGTGATCAGAAAGTGCCTGGACTTGCATTTGCATTTTCTATATTGCAAAAAAAAATTAAAAATAAAAATAAAAATGGTGTGGGTCTTTACATACCAGGGTCTGTAACTTAGTTTTATAATGTTAGAAATGATAAATTATTATGAAGATATTAATGACTTGTCCAAAACCAAAAATCAGCCAAATTTTCACCCACTGTAAATAGATATACTAGTTTAGAGATTAAATATGGTGAGATGATAGCTATTTTTTCCTTGAAATACTAGATTAATGATTGGATATGGCCTCCTGAATATCACTGTGCCTATCCAGATACAGCCTGGACATGGCACCGCAGTATCCAAGTTGTATCCAAATATGGCAAAGAAAAATTTGGTGTATATTGTGTGTAATAATATATCCATTGGGTATCCATACCTGTATACGTATTAGATATGCCAGGTGCAAATCAAACAGGAGTACCCCAGAGTATCTGGTAGCTTAGTTGTTACCATATGTCAGAACCGTGTAGACTAATTCAATTTGAATACAATCATGGTAATCTGAATACAAACACTAAATTTAGACATACTTCACCTTGCCGATTATGAGCCCCCATAAGTTCCATTTTGGGAAAATAGCATTTACAAAAATACCAGGAAACATTTTATCATCTTAAAAGGACTTATTCAATGAGGATACACATTCCCTTGGAAGCTTGCATAAAGTATGAAGTGAGAAGTTAATGAAAATTTTGAAGCTAAGAGCATTGAGTCTATGAACATACTTCAGAATTGTACCTGATCAAAGAATAATGAATACACCTGAAACTTATAAATCTAATCCCATGAAATGGCTTAGAAAGCCTGTGAAGAGCTGGGGCAGAGGATGTGTACTTGGGAGGCAACCTAAGATTTTAATTTGCATGATGCATTCGGGCAAACAAAGAATAGTTTGGCTGAGGCCACTGATATATAAAAGGGAACAAAATTCGCTCACAAGAATTTTATTAGAAAATGTGTATGGGTGACTAAGCATTAAATATACAAATTTTGAGAGGAGAAGTTTCAATGGACTACATATCCTAGAAAAAGCTGACATCAAAGCTGAAATAGTTTGCCAAATCCATCCCTTGGAATATTTTCATTGGCAAACTTGCAAATAACAGTATACATTCAGTGAAGATGAGGTCAGAACTATACAACTACAAAACATCAGTCATGACCTTGAAGAGAGTTATTAATCTGTATTTTGGACTTGGACGTGGTTGGTGAAAGTTGTCTTGCAAACTCACTGCATAACAACTCTGCAATTCTGAAGCTCTCCTGATGATGGATCACGGAGTGTGATCCGAAACATTGAGATAAAAAACTTACACACAGTTAAATCCTGAAGCTCTCAATAACATATTATCATGGACTGTGGAAATCTGATGTCTTTAACTCTGCAATCTTCAGGAGGAATTCAGTTTTCAATATTTTTTAATCAAACACTTATGATAATTGCATTAATGCCGACAAAATAGCAGCCAGAATCCTCCTTGTATCCACCCACAGCTAGCTTGTGGAGTAAAGTTGCAGAACCACAAGAAAAATACATTGTTAGCAAAGACCATGTCAGCAGCTCCAGCAGCAGATGGAAAAATGACACTGAATTTCCAGTCTCTGCAAATGGAAGATAGGCCTCAAAGCAGCCATGAAGGGCCAAGCATCAGTCTTGGAGTCCAAGGAGAGAAGCTGAAAAATCCCAAACACGGACTCATTGAGGATAGAAGAAAACTAATGGATATCAAAAACCAAGTTGAAATGCTGGACTTAGATGCAGGCATGGAAGATAGCCCATTCTAGCTCAAATTAGTATGCTTATGAGGAAGTGGACACAGAGCCAGAAGATGAAGATTTCTGTTTTGGAATACGAGAATAAATTTTAATAATTCTGCTCTCTACTACCCTATTATGAAAATATTTTATTTGGAGCTCATAGACTAATTGACAGCTTGTTTAGCTCCTATCATGAAGCATATCTACCTTGGGGAATGTCATACAGGCGGAAAACATATTAATGACAACAAATATTTGTGTTGCTCTTAGGATTCCCATGTCTAATCATTATAAATTAAGTTTATGGTTGTATCTGTGAAACTCCCATCACATATTGCTAGGGAGTCGGGAGGTGTAAATGACTACTAAACAATAATGGAGGCATGTGTACTCCACAATGGAGGTCGTATGCTTGAATATGGAGGAGGTAAGGGTTGTAAACCTCAAAACAATATAAAATAATATGGGAAATGTTTGCATGATGGGGCCCCATAAGTCATTGCTTGGCCTGACTTTAAAAACTACGTTTTACCTTTAATATTTTTTCCTTTTTATGTTATGTTCGTAAATATGTATTAAAATCAAGCCAATCTCATTATCATGTAAGCACGAGTAGCA
Source organism: Cunninghamia lanceolata (assembly GCA_027924645.1). Taxonomy (NCBI): domain Eukaryota; kingdom Viridiplantae; phylum Streptophyta; class Pinopsida; order Cupressales; family Cupressaceae; genus Cunninghamia; species Cunninghamia lanceolata. The sequence goes on along the minus strand of BSBN01001396.1, from coordinate 1,317,297 downwards.
CAAAATTGGCATTAAGTCATAAAAGTTTGAACCTTCCTATCATAAAATAAACAAACTGGAGGACAACTATGGCTTGCGATTTATTAGTCCCCTTCTAATAGCAAAGATGAAACGAAGTTCCCCTAAGTTTCTGTCTCATTGAAATAAAATCTGTCCAAGGATAAATAAAATGAAAATCCAAGCGTGGAAACAACTTGGTAGTGGAAAACAGAGTTACCTGGCTTCTGTCCACCCCAAACTCTGAAAGGTGATTCATTCTACTGTACATAGAGCACTGATTCACAGTTTTGAATGGTACTGTGTGTTTGTCCTAAGGTACATAGTATGCAGAAATCAAGCCATCAACATTGTCCCTATACCAAATTTATAATAAAAGCCAAATCCAAAATTTCCAAGTCTGAAAATGATCGAAGATGTGTCTGATTCTAAGGCCTGCATTGATCCAAATTGACCTCACCTTGTACTCCCAGCATTGTTGGTGAATTCACTGGTTATTTCTCTACTGATTTGTAAAAATAGTTTTATGCGGATAGTTGACCTATCTGGTTCTAAAATTGCAAGGTATCTGAGTTTCTGCCATAGGGATGAAGCCTTAACAGCTTGTGAGGTAGTGTTTCTCAAGCAGAAAGTGGCAATCAAAGAATAAGGAAAACAGGTTGGGATTATTCTTCAAAGAATACCCACACCTAAATGGAAGAAGGAAGTCAAAAGTGGAAAACACTCCAAATGCTGCGTATAGCCTAAAAAGGAATAGGAAGATCAAAGTGCAAGCAAAAGCATGAACATGGTGAATGTCGCAATCATTGCCTAAACAAGAAAAAGACAGGAAAGTGGACTTTTCCATTAAGTTGGTCACGAATCAAAAGTCATATTTCCATTGGGCCAATGCCCCACTTAAGGAAAACCCTCTTGTCAGGTAACCTGAGATGAGAGTATTTGGATTTTACCTTACACAGATCTAGTGTGATACCTCCTGAAAATTTGTAATTAGATGTAATCCTTGTGTCATTAGGAATCAAGATCACCTGACTTCTGATGATGGTCATTACATACACTCTGCAAAAGAAATTTTTCTGCAGCTAAGCTTTGAACTTGGGTATCCTAATAAGTGTGTATAGTGTTTGATCCGTAATCCTCAGCTGTTCAAATTTAAACATCTTAAATTTACTGTTCCATAGTAACTAGCACAAACCTAGGGGTGGCTATTTTTGCATTAAAAAATGAAACAGTACACATAAAGAAAAAACACAACTTACCACTCAATGGTACTGCAATTATATCCCCTGCTGTAATCAGGGAACTCTCTAGAGAATTCACACCCATAAGATCTGTAACAGTAGTGCCAAACGCCCTTCCAATACTAATCAAACTATCTCCATCTCGTACAACATAAGACATATAAACAGCAGGAAGGCCATTATCAGTCCCATTGAAACAGCTACAAGGAAGTGGAATCACCAACGACTGTCCCACATCTATAAGCCCTGTATCAGCTATCTTATTAGCATCCTTAAGCTGGTCCCATGTGACCAGGCTCCCAAACACTGACTCTGCAACGCTTTGCAATGTGTCCACTTGCTGGGCCTGATATACTGTAGACACAGACTTACGGATACCATTCACACAGTTGCATGTAATGGGCACTTTTATCATTGATTTGGCCGGAAGTATTTGGGTTTGAGCAGCTGAAGTGGAGGGATCGAATCCATTGGCACCCAGTAAGGAAAATGGGTCCACCTGGAACCGAGTGGCCAGTTCAGAGACCTTCAAATCTGTAGGGAGAATATAGCCCACAAGCGCACTGCAGGAAGCTGAACGACTGCATGGCTCTATTGTAGATTTGCACAAAATTAATGCAGGACATAGAATGAGCAGACAAAACAATAAAAGCTCCATTGGTATTAAATGGTTGTAAATATATTGATGTGGGTATTAATTCTTGCCACAAATGTTGTGCCCCCTGTGAATTTTTTTTTTCTCTGCTGCACATTCAAACTTCGGAGGCGCAGATCATGGGGAATTTTTAGTGGAGTGCGCTTATAAGCCATTGAAGACTATATAATAATAGTTATTATAAATGTTAGTTTAGACACTAACTGGAAATATAGTTTATAATAATGACCGATTACAGAGGTGAGAAAGATCCTGGCACGAACATGGATTCTTGTTCAAAACGACGACAGTAAAAACATAATATTTGTTTTCTTCGTGAAAGCGTGTAAACTGAAAGAGGTAAAAAAAAATTGTTTTCTTTGTGAAAGCGTGTAAACTGAAGAGAGAGTTTTCTTACTGCTTTTCACAATTGCTGCTGCTGTCAGAACCGCAGCGTGGGCTAAATGTTTGTAGGTGCGAAGACTGGTTCGTCAACACCATGACTGACAGTTAAATAAACCGCATTAAATGCATGAATTGGCCTGCTGCCTGGAGTTTTCCACATGATGGGTGCTAAATTTGACAGTCTACCCTGCCTGTGATGAAAAAATTTCATCGCAGTCGTCGATTATCCATTAAACATTCACATCAAATGCTATATATATTCTTTAGCCCTGTTTAAAAATGTCTCAGGAAATTTCCCCCCAATGTCATACAGAACTGGTTGTATTTTAAATTAAAAGTATACTAGCAATTGCACTTTAATGTGTAATTGGCATGAGTCGTGTGTAATTGAGTATAATTTTTTTTTTAAAGTGCAAAGTAGATTGAGAGGTCTTAGGGAGAGTGATTGTTTATATAGACTAACATTTGCAGCTATAGGAGGTTCAAGATCGGCATGAGACAATTTCGAGCACTATAATGTTCACATATAAAATCCTATTGGCTAATTAGTATTATTAATTAGAACATAATGATAATTCTTCTTTTACATTAAAGAGGTGGAGTATTTCATTGATTGTTTTAATGGATTAGTGAATCATGCCCAATTATCATTGTACGCAATTGGTCCTCCTCTTGTTTTCATAGTGGCACACACACACTATCTTTCATGCATAATAAACATTGATATTTAAAGATGGGGCATGACCCATGTCATTTTAAGGGGTCGCTGGCGGCATCCACCTTTAGAATTATTAATTCTTCCTACCTACCTATATGCATTTTATTCTCTCCCCCCTTCACCTTTATTTTTACTACTTTTAGCCCCAATGCATCCCTTAAGCCTACACATTCCACTCCTCTTCACGTACCAGCCCTCCTTTCATTTCTTATATTTTCCTAATGGCCTAACTTTACCTTTCCCCACTTGTGACATCATAATTCTCTAAATTTTCATCCCCTCCTGCTCCCCTCACCTCCTTTGCCCCCCCTCAATGTCTCTAAACCATCCAACTCATCCCCTTTTCACGACATATCATCTACTAAAGTAGATTTCACAACACTTTCTTTAGAGGGCATAAACCCTAAATTGGTTTAATATGCCCTTATATCTGGGCAACTCAAAGTAAGACATTTAATTTGCCATATAAAATGTTTTTATTAAGAAAGGCAAAACCAAGGCAACCACATGAATGAAAAATCTCTCTATTAATCACAAGGAGATATGAACAAGAACAAACAATGAGATAAAGAAAGGGAGTGTGCCAAATCATCTTCTCTCATCTCCAACCACTATACTTGAACATCATCCACTTCAATGGTCATATAGTCAGTGGCAATTTTACACCTCGTCCACAACAAAAAGTGATAAATATTTATCTTATTTTTATTGGTCAAAATTGACCTTTGAGTGTGGAAGTGGATGATGTTTAAGAATAACTTTACACCTCATCCACAACAAAAAGTGATAAGTATTTATCCTATTTTTATTGGTCAAAATTGACATTTGAATGTTGAAGTGGATGATGTTTAAGAATAGCCCTTTCCAACTAACTAAACTTATGTCTTATCATTAAATCAAATTATTTAAATGACATATAATTGCTATGGGTATTGATTGTAGCTGTGAAGAAAACTTCTCCACCAAAATTAACTCTCACAGTTACTATGGAAAATTAACCGGGTCATAAAGTGGTAATACTTTTATGAGTACACCACAAATTGGCATTTAAAAATTGAAAATAGATATTATAAATATATGATTCCTCCATGGAAGGTTTTGGTGTGTAAATAGGGAAATTAGGTCAGTCTGCTTGGCATCTTAAATATGTTGTCGTTTATTGAGAAGTAGTTGCTTATTGAGAAGTAGTTGCTGGATCAAGTACCAAGTAGTCAATCTTTTAAAAGGTCGTTTTGTTTTTGTTTTTTGTTTTTTTAATAAGAATGAAAGTGTAGCAGTACAAAGCATAATAACACAAACATGCACAAACAAGGAGACTCAATTATTGACAAAATAAATAATTTGTAATTATAAACTCTGTAGGCGTTTGGGACTTTATGTCTTCATCAGCAGAGTGAGAATAGAATATGAAGATCTGTGTATGTGCTTCAATTGTTTTTAATTGGGCTTTGCCATTTTGTAAAACCACAACTTAGTAGAATGGAAAAATACAAGGCAATATAGCATATAGACAAAATTTAAGAATTCAGATCACCACAGGTTTGAGTGATTCGAGCTCCGACGAATTAGTGATGAAGAAAATTAGAGGTCTGGAACACAGAATAATGCTTTACTACGACAAAGAAATACCCTACAATGGTTGGATGATGGCTTGGGATGCTTGTTTCGTCCTCGAGTTTTTCAGAAATGGTATTTCCAAACATTCAAATATTGACAAATTCTTTGAAAAGGGTTTTCAGCTTGGGAAAACGTTACATCCCATTTTCGGACACAAATCCAAGATAGCTATGGTGAAGTACGAGATCATGAAGGATTTAATTAAATTAGATAATCAAATATCACTGTGTCTTGGAAGTTGTCCTTGCTTTGGAGATGGAATATTCAGAAGCAAATGCCAGAGTTTGACTTAACATGTGGCTGCAGAGGGTGTTTCATGACATCTATTCTTTCTAGTATTATGCTGATGGCAAGACCAGTTTTTGGACATTTAGTAGGCTATTCTTAAATGTCATCTATTTCAGCAGTTAAAGGTTAATTTTAGTCAATAAAAATAGGATAAATATTTATCATTTTTTCTTGTGAATGACGTGTAAAATTGCTACAATACTGGTGTGGTACCAATAGTTGTGATAGGACTGGTGCATTGAAAGCCCAATATTTTAAATAGATGGTACTGGTAGTTGTAAGAGAGGACCAATAGTTGAATAAAATGTGAACATTAGATTCAAAAAACAGCAAATCATATGATATCATATTTCTATGCTAAAAAACATGACTTAATGCACAACTATTGGTCTACCTTTTTTATGGGCCTATTATGACACCTCAACAAAAACATTTGATGACACCTTTTTACTGGGTCTATACTGATGAAATGAAATTTTTAAATTGTCCACATCCCTATCTACTTGACAATAAATATTTTTTAGTGCCAATATTACACGTGCATTGTTATGTCAACCCATAAAGTTAGGGTGCACCACTATTGGGCCCTCTCCCCTACTGCCATGAGAAATTGTTTGATAACTATTATTGAAAAGAATAGCAGATTTATCTTTTGTTGAGCAATAATGTGACACGTTGGGGAGGACAAATCATATGGCTTTACCAATTTGTATTTCTTGTGCTTGTAATGATGATGTCAGAGAAACTATAACATGTGTTTAGTGAGGATAGTTTGAATGGTCTTGTAGCATGTTTACTAGCTTTCAAATCATAGATTCTAACTATAGTTGTACTTGCCACACACCCTTTCTCACATGAGAAATGCCTTCAACCTAATTAGTAATAGCATTTGAAGGTGCAATAGGCATGTTGATAATAGTGAAATTTGTATACATATACTTTTTTCCATTTAGTTTTATGTTTATTTTGAAGAAGTGTTTTATTTTTTATTATATAAGTCGGCAAAAACCAGGGGCCGAACCCTTACAACAATAGTTAAAAAAGAGACAGCAAAGGCTCACGAACAAAAAGAGCCACCCAAACCAACTACAAGATTAACAACAAATACAACCGATTAACAACAGGAAGTAAATAACAGTAGATAGACAGCATAAAACATAAAGAGAAACAAGACTAAGGAGATACATCCTCCCAACCTTTAACCATAAATTCCACGATTTCATCAAGTTTCTTGAATTTCTCCTCATCCTCACCATTAGTCCGAGTCCCATGTTCCTACAACAGAGTCAGGTTGAGCATAGCTGAGCGATAGAGCATAGTACTTATAAAGACTCCCATAGATCAAACCTTCTGCTCTAGATCATCCACCCGTCCCCTGAGGACAGCAATATCATTCCCCTAGCCATCTCCCTCCTCCTTAGTCTCCTCTTCAACCTCCTCCACAATCATCCTCTCCCCTTCATCAACATTATCCACAGGACCACCACCCTCACCACCAGAGTCCTTTGTCTGCTTCTCTTCTCCCTCACCTGCTTCCTCTTCAAAAATCTCTTAAACCTCAATGTCTCTAGGTTTCAATTGATCATCCCCCTAAGTGGAAGCCTCTGAAGCACTTTCAGAATAATCAATTAATTTGTACTGCGGGGCCAGTTTACCAACGATTCTCTCTGACCTTCTCACCTCGGAAGAGAAACCCTCATTCTTACATTTAGCCTCCATTTTGGTTTTGTGCTTGGTGGTGCCTGCATAAACATTTAGGTTTCAAACATTTAAATATGCAGGCACCTTCCAGAAAGTCCAAAAAATTCTAACACTTTCGGCCTCTGTAGTAGAAAAATGCAAAAATCCGTTGTATGCATGTGTCTTTGTATATACAAGGGTGTTTGTATATACATGCAGGTCAAATGTGCAAATTGGCGAGTCAGAAATCTCAATAGGCCTTCAAAAATGGTAAAAAAATCTGTTATATGCATTTTATATGCATATCGGGCTTTGATAAAGGTGCATATACATTGGGGGAATCTTTCACAAGATTCTTAGAATATTCTGCAGTTGTATGTCGGGTTTGCTTGTATATTGGGTTTGTATGCAAAGGTGTTAGAAAATATACAAGGGAAACGGATGCAAATTTGAATGTATGTTCGACATACATTGGAGACGTGCAAGAGAGGAATATGCGTTGCACATTCCCAGAATATTCGATGGATGTATCAAAAGTTTGTATGTATATATTGTGTTGTATGTTCGAACATACATGTGTGACATACAAAGGAAAATATGCATTTCCGGGCATGCAGGAGAGAATATATATCGCATATTCCAGAAAGATTCTTTGCTTGTATGTAGGGGGCTTTGTATGTTCGTGTTTGTATATTCGACATACAAAGGAAATGTACATTGCAGATATACAAAGAAAACTAACATGCATTTGCTACAGTACAGCCGAGATACATGTGGTGGGGCCCATAGATATACAAAGTCAAATGTATGTCCGATATACAAGAGAAATTATGCAAATGGATAGGTACAAAGGCCAATAATGCACAGTAGGATATACAGGCCGGACTTCAGAGTTTATCAAATCGAGCTTGGAGGATGTATGCAAAGCAGAATGTACATTGGCGGCAAATATACAAGTCAACATGCACGCGCACAAATGCAAAGGCAAACATACAAGCCAGATTTCAAAGGGTTCTTCCAGTCCAACTCATAAGAACATGGAGTCCACGCCTTGTATGTATATCCGCGTTGTATGTTTACACATACAAGTCGATATACAAGGAAAAAATATATAGTTCGGACCCGAAAGAGAAATCAAATGCAGCGGCTAAGCACTAGCGTCCGCGGTTTGTATGTCAGGATGCTTGTATATGCACATATACAAGGTGATAGATGCAAAAAAGAGATGCAAGCCGGACCCAAGTTGTTTTTCATTTTGTTCTATAATATTTTGGGGTCTGCCTTGTATGTATATGCTCTCGCATATACAAAGGTTAAAGGCAAAAAGCAGGCGGTTGTATATGCATTTGAACTTGCATATACAAGGGTGAAAGGGGCAAAATAGAGAGGGGAAAAGTTAGCGATAGAGGAGCGGAGTGCCTACGTGGCACGTTCTGATTGATTGGCGACTTTTCAACGTATTTTGGGGCCATGGATCTCAAGTGATGGAGGGAAAATCAACGGCCAGTTTTAAACTCCCAGGCAGCGATGGATTTCTTTGCATCTACAGTTGTGTTTCAAGCGAGAAAGCTCCAGAGGCGCATTGCTATAGATTTTAAGGGGCTGTGGGTAGCTGAGCATTAATGGCAGAATTGTTGTGGTATGGGTCGATTGTTGATGGCCAACTACCAGGTTTATGATGCAAATCTTTGAGTAGCGGTGCAGATCCTGATCTCACCTGCTCTTTCCTCTGTTTTCCACCTGTTGCATTCAATTTTTGGGCGCCAATCTGAAGATGCATTGAATCTGGTGACATTTTGATTTGCCTTGTAAATTTTACTGAGTACATAGTTTTGCTATAAAAGACAGACTGTGTTATTCTTTTTAGGTTGTTGAAGACTTGGGCATTTTTGTGTAAATAACGAAAGACAGAGCATTTTCTTGGTTGTTTTATCTCTTTTGGAGTTTATGAGTTGCACCTGAATGTACATTGCAGACATTTTTCAGTTTCAGTGTTGTTTTATATGAAAAATGCTTATTGCATATGTCTAGCTGTCACTCTCCATTAGTTGCATTCATTTCTTCTTCTAAATTTGGTTGCTAAGGGTTCCTCAAATTCTAGAATACAGATTTATGTATTACATGCTTGATCTTTAGACTTCCACTCAAGGAGTGGATTAAATTGTTTTAGGTTAAGTATGAAGAAGGTTGTATGTCAACTGGGATATCTGTAAGTAGAGGCAGTTAAATACCCATTCTTGGGTGATGTTTGTAAGGCAAACATCAATCTAACCCCTTGAAACTTGAATCCAAAGTGCAATTCGTTCTTGTGTATACGTCTAGTTGACTCCTTGCCTTGAGATAGGCATCGGTCTGCCCTTGTGCAGTAGTTATGATCCAAAGCCCCTTGTCTTGCATCCAAGCCATCAAACCAATCATTCCATAATTCCAACCTGTTAGTTGTAGGAGTAAGATTAGGAACCCTCTGCATACTCTCATCCATAACCAGACAAATATGTCCAAGAATGTTGCCAACCTTGTGATTTGTCACACAAATCTTGGTCCACACATGAGAGTATTCTGTCTGTTATTGTAAAGCTATATCTTTGTGTCATTGGGTGAGTCAAGTGTTACATCTTTAGCTATAGGGATACCCCCCTTGGTGCGGCAGAACTAGAAGTGAAGGGGAGGCAGCTCACGCAACCTCCTGTATTAGTTGGCTGAATATGCCTGTGCACTGGAACTGGCAAACCCTCTACTGATTCGGAAGAAACACCTGCCTGTTATCACAAAGCTAAATCTTCCTGTCATTGGGTGAGTCAAGGTAAAATCTTTATCAAATAGGGATACCCCCCTTGGTGCGGCAGAACCAGAAGTGAAGGGGAGGCAGCTCACGCAACCTCCTCTATTAGTTGGCCAAACCTGCCTGTGCATTGGAACTGGCAAACCCTCTGCTGATACGGAAAGAAAACCAACAGTGCTTTTTCACAGGGCCCACATAGTCATTGTTCAGATTCTTATGGGTCCCTACTGTGTCCCCCGTAACTTCCCCAGTAAAAATTACATGTACATAATGATAAATATTTTAATCTTATATACACACATCATTTTCCCTATCCTTAATCTATCTTCATACCCATGTATCCCTATATATTATAGCTCTACCCTATTCTTATATATACACACTTCTAAGCATTTGCCTCATCTGTCCCTTTTAATTGGTTGCATCCATTGGAGGCAAGGAATTGGAGGACAGGGGAAAATAGTACATGAAATGAAAATGTAGGCTAAACATGTAAGCATGTAAATCGTGTAAAGTAATGACTGTAAATAAGTGCATTGTGTACTAAGCAAGTAGAATATCTCAAAAGATAGGTATGGTAAGCACGTAGGATGGATATATCATCGAGGAATAATGTTGCGCCTAGCATGGGTAGAAAAATGGTGATGTGGTCCTTAGCGGCTAGAAACACCCATGTAAGCACATAGGATACCAGAAAAGGTATATTCCCACAATATGGTGGCACGAACACATAATAGTGTAAGGAAATAGGTCTGTATTGGTGATAAAGATCTCAATATATTGAGAGCACATGTCAAAATGATTTCCCCCACATGGCTAAGATAATGTAATCAGGTGCAAATAATGTAATGGACATGGATCATAAACAATGTATAACTTACCAAACAAGTGATGATGTGATCGTGAAGGCACATGTATTATTATGTTTGATACTATCATATTTCATTTCTAAGGTCCATAATTGATCTTATAACAAATGCACATGACACATGGCATAATGATAAAATCAATGCAAAATTGGCACATGTGTGCTCCCAAAATATATCAGTGTAAATAAATAATCATCATGAAGTAATTTGATATGTTGGTAGGCCTTTTAGGTCATAAAGGTCATCGATATAAAATGAGTGTAGTACTAAATGCATGATGTGTGAAAAAGTGGACAAAATGTTATTAGGTCATGTGTTATCATTAATAATGTGTCTCATTGTCCATAGGATTAATTTGGTTTGAGAACAAAGATTGTGTGATGCACACCTTGCAAGTTGCAATTCTCTACTCTGCTATATATAGGGGATGGATAGTGAAAAGTCAATTTTATTTGCATATACACCCCTCAAGAATAGTGTTTTCCAAAGCTTATAGTGATTGTTGTGATTAAGTAGATCATGGTGCAAAGGAGGAGTCACATGCCTATGTAAGGTGATTGAGTTTGAGTCAAGATCAATTGGGGCACACTCCCAGATGATGTGTCATCTTTTGACCTAAAAATTTCTCATTGTGTTATCATTAATAATGTGTCTCATTGTCCATAGGATTAATTTGGTTTGAGAACAAAGATTGTGTGATACACTCCTTGCAAGTTGCAATTCTCTATTTTGCTATATATAGGGGATGGATAGTGAAAAGTCAATTTTATTTGCATATACACCCCTCAAGAATAGTGTTTTCCAAAGCTTATAGTGATTGTTGTGATTAAGTAGATCATGGTGCAAAGGAGGAGTCACATGCCTATGTAAGGTGATTGAGTTTGAGTCAAGATCAAGTGGGGCACACTCCCAGATAATGTGTTATCTTTTGACCTAAAAATTTCTCATTTTGTCATTTTGTGATTTTATAAAAAATGTTCTATTTTTGTGAAATGCATAGTGGATTATTTTTAGCATTTTGAGTGATCCATGGTTCTAACCTGCTAGACACAAATTCAATATGCAAGGTCAATCCATGGGCTCAAGGTTGACCCATGGGCCTTATCTAACCCATAGAATTGACCCCCACCAACTAGTCTATATAGTTTGACATGATTTAATTGTTTATGTTTATCTTTTGATATACTTGTGAAGTAATGACTTTATTTCTTTGTGTTTGTGTTTTCAAATTAAATTAGAGATTTGTGAATGACCACAAAACCTCCAAGTGGTGAGTATGAGATCATTGGAGCTCATATGTGCAAATTGGACATTATTAGAGGCCATGGGTATGAGGCATATGGTCACCATGCTTGTCATCTATTATGACACACACATGCTCATTTCCCTCACAGAGAGATGGGACTCACCACTATGTTTCACTTATGAGGTAGATGAGTGTGACCCCTGAAGGTCATATGGTACATTCTATGACTCCCAATTAGAGGTCAATGAGTGGAGACTTGTTGTACTACACAATGGAAAGATTGTTATATTAGTTGTGCATTAGGCACTAAGGGTACCGATAAGATGGTGTGCCCTTCAATGAGATTATACTTGGAGATGCGTCTTGGGGGCACAAGTTGATGTTACTTATTTTTATTATTTTATCTTACTAGATGGCAAGGGGTCCTCAATCTCATAGGTCATGTTTAGTTATATAGAGAGGTAGAGGAGCACCAAAGGGTGTTCTCATGGGATCACTTTATGTTGCCCAACTCTATGATGATCTTTATATGTTTGGTGATTAGATGGGCATGCCACTTAAGGCAACCTCTCTCTAACATACATGGGTTTATGAGCATAATCACATTTGGTGCTTCCAACTCTCCCATCCATAGTAGAAGTAGGGGTATATTTCTAGTGTCTAAATGGGATACTAGTAACAGTGGTGAGTGGAGGGAGGGGAAAACACTTAGATCTTTGTACTAGAGATTTGATAGATTGGTGTTAGTAAATATTAATAGAGTCCCTACCAACAATTGGCCTCGAATGCTAATGATAGGTTATAACTTGGTGGCATTAGGTGACCATGGTTGTTCTTTAGCAAACAATCTATAGTTATATAGTTGTTCCATTTTGAGTGTGTTCTTCAATAGTTTGAGCTAATGTAGATCATATCCCCCAACCTCATTTTGTATAGGCTTCACCAATGGTCTCCATTTAGGATGGGGGAGGGATAGGCTAATGCCTATAGACCATGCCACCATTGATAATGATGAGACAGATCCCCTTGTATAGTTAGAAGTATGTGATGATGTAGGGGTATCTCTCAATTTTTCACATGGTGGATGAGGGAGTGACCTCCATATTTCTATGCCTTGGATGCTCCAAAGGAGGCACTTACTATAGGAGGAGCTCATCTCTAGGGTGCACTTGATATTGTTCCACTACAATAGATCCTAGTTGATGTTGATTAACATGCCAAAGATTTAGGTTGGATGTGATAATTATATTAATTTCCAATCTTCAATTGTTCTATTTTGTTGTTATTATCCGCATATGGTTGATGATAGTTATAATTCTATAGGGAGTGTTGTAGATTGGGTTACGCTTATTAGATTTTTTGAGATTATGCGCATGTTGGACATATTGCTCCATTTTTAATGTAGCGGAACAAGCTACATTGGCCAAGAAAGTTGTATTTGTAGGGTGTATTTCATTGATCCAAGGTAGAAGTACTATTGAGATTAGTAGAGACATTACATGTGGTGAGTGAGAGTAGGCAATTCTCACAGAAAGCTAGTTCTACTTGGACTTAGATGTTATACATGCAGAGTAGGATAGGTTGGAGAGAGAATTTGTGTAATGGGAGGTGTAGAGAGCCATTTTCACACCCTCTGGTGATGTATTTATTACCCATTCAATGTGGGAGTTGGACACTACACATTCGACCATTCAAGAATAGCAAGTAGAAATAGGTGGGATGCACGAGGAGGTTAGGCAACTTTGTGAGATTACTACTATGTTGCAAGGTAGATCATTTTCAAGGTCATAAGCAAGGATGAGGATCCATGATAGTCATTGTAGTGTAGCAAGGGAGGATTTGCCTAGAGGACCTCCCCCTACGGCATAGATTATGATTTTTTAGATACTTAAATGTATTAAACTCTTTGTTATTTATATTATGAGACATGATGCTTGTTGGCAAGAGACACTGCTAGGCATGATAGGTGTTGTCATTGATGGCAACTAAGATCATCCCATCCATCTGCATAACATGTAATTTGTTCACATTGAAAGTCAGAATAAGAATTTATCTAAGTCCGGGCAGTCAGGAACAAAGCAGATGACAAGGTCTAGTATCTTGATCCAGATCTCTCTAGTGGAAAGGCATGGTTTGTTGCGGATCTGAGGTAGTTGCAAGAATTGTCAAGACACTCTAAATCCATAGTTTTGTCCTCCGGAGATGAAGGACTCAAAAGATATTAGCTTCTGAGTATCGAGTCTTAGTTTGACAAAACAGACAGAAGCAGAATAGGTTGACCTTGCAAATGATCTTAACTCTGGATGTATACAAGTTGTTTATTGGGCAATGTGTGATAATCAGTGATGGTAGCCAACATGATTGATGATCTACGAGTGCAAGTCTTGATCTACATCTCATATTTGAAAGGAAGCTAGGTGTGCGGAAATCACTTCCTACACTAATCTATTAAGGAGAGGGCTATGCAAATTCAACTTTATCCTAACTATTACAGCAATGTTAAACCATTAACATGAGATATTGCAGCAAAACACAAGAACTAGAAAGTAGATAGAAAAAGAGAGACAAAGATTTACGGTGGGGAAAACCCTTATCGGGTGAAAAACCCCACACTCAGAAATGTGCACAATGTATTAACAAATCTAAAAGTTGTTTACAATACACTTGCAATGCAAGATTCAATGGTCTTCGACATTCATGTCTGGAGTCAATCTGGCAACATAACAGTACCTATAAACCTATGATACAAAATCCATCTCCAAGCACTTGTTTAAATAGAAAATACAAGTCAATTTTGGACCTTTCTTGGAATGGGCATCTAACGTGGCATCGTGGACCAAAACCCACACCTAGGGACACTTGGTCAACATTGTAGAATGTGTCTGACACTTGTCCATAGCTCCCATTCCAAAGAGGTCGCCTATTTCCAAAATGGGCTATGACAGATGCTCTTACGACACTTACGACCGTCATAGAATCTGTCATAGCGTTTACAACTTACAGCTGTAAGAGAATCTGCCATACACATGCTATAAATAGCATATTCCCTTACAACATGTCATATTCCACCTTGGGGCACCCAAATATGCCTCATTCAAAGATGCTTCATGACACATGTCATCACATGTCTTACAACCTTCTATTTCTGACTCTTACATGTCATAGATTCGTCATAGGAATCCGTCATAACCGTTTCGGTCAAACATTCCTTACACAACATAGAAGATGCCAACACATGGCAGAATATTCCTACCACTAAGTGGGACACCTATCTTCTCATGTGAGGACAAAAATAAAAGTTGTCATAATCCATGTAGGATTGACACATCACCGTGCCACATCCCACAATATGACAAAATGGATTTTCCAAATATTTACAACATAGGCAATTAAATAATAAATACAAACATTACAAATGCAGAGAATTACCAAGGTTGAGACACCTTAATTCCCAACATTCTCCTAATTGTCGAACACCTTGTAAGAGCCAATAGAAAACCAAGATTTAACTGCTATAGACCGAGAGGCCCATAGACTCTGAACACCATATGAACTTCTCTGTGCCCACTAGTTTCGTTAATGCATTTGCAACATTCTTCAAATTATCTACCTTCTCCAAATTTACCTTTTCATCCTCAACCATGTCTCACATGAAGTAAAACTGAACATCAATGTGCTTTGTTCTAGCATGGAAAGTTGGATTCTTCGCAAGGCAAATTGCACTCTGACTGTCACAACTGATCGTAATCTGACTTGCATCAACACCAATATCTAAACACAATCTCTTAATCCAAATGGCTTCCTTACAAGCATGAGTTGCTGCCATATACTTAGCTTCTGTCATGGACAAAGCAACAACAGGTTGTCACTTACTCATCCAACTAATAGCACCACCAAATAGTGTAAACACATAAGCACTGGTGGATGTCCTGCTGTCAATGTCACCTGCCCAATCTGAATCCACAAATCCATGAATATCAACAGAATGCATAGGTCCTGAAACATTACCATGATAGCAAATGGAATACTCGGAAGTACCCCTCAAATATCTGAACACTTGCTTAACTGCATCCCAATGAACCCGTCTAGGATTAGCCATAAATTGACTAAGGACTCCCACTGCTTGGGCAATGTCTGGTCTTGTGCAGACCATAGCATACATCAAATTGCCAATAGCACTAGCATAAGGCACTCTGCTCATGTCCTCCACCTCACTAGGAGATTTTGGACAGTCCTCAATAGACAACTTTGTCCCCAAAGAAATGGGAACACACAATGGTCTACAATTTGCCATGCTAAATCTGTCCAACACGGTCTTCACATACTTACTCTGGCTTAACCAAAGTTTTCTATTGGTTCTGTCTCTTCTGATTTCCATTCCTAGAATGTACCTGGCTGCCCCTAAATCTTTCATTTCAAACTGAGCTGACAACTGAGATTTAAAATTAGAAATCATATTCTTACCCTTCCCAATGAGCAACATATCATCAACATACAGTGCAACAATGAGAATACGATCACCATCAAATTTATAATACACACAGTGATCCGATTTCGATCTCACAAATCCAATTGACAACACAAAGGCATCAAACTTCAAGTACCATCTCCTAGGGGATTTCTTCAAACCATGCAAAGACTTTTTAAGTTTGCAAACCAAATTTTCTTTACCTTTCACCATGTAATGCTCTGGCTGTGACATGTAGATTTCTTCCTCCAAATCACCATGAAGGAAAGTTGTCTTCACATCCATCTGTTCTACCTCCAAGTCATAAGCTGCTACAAGAGACAACAGGAATTGAATGGATGTCAGCTTTGCAACGGGAGAGAAGATCTCACCATAAGCTATACCCTCCACTTGTGAATACCCCTTTGCAACCAATCTGGCCTTATACTTCTCAACACTGCCATCTGCGCCAATTTTCTTCTTAAACACCCATTTGCATCCAATTGGTTTTCATCCAGGAGGTAAAGGCACCAAGTCCCAAGTTTGATTCTTTTCCAAAGAAGCCATTTCTTCCTCCATGGCTTCCTTCTAGGAACCTGCATCCTTCATATCCAAAGCCTCTGATATAGTTCTAGGTTCATCACTGTTAGTAAGCAAAGCATAAGCACAACTAGAATCAAGCAATGTAAAACCAAACCTTTTAGGTTGCTTTCTTATCCGTGTAGACCTCCTCAAGAGCTGAGGTTGAGGTTCAACTTCTTCATCTGAGATTTCAGAGCTGGTAGAGCTCTCCTCATTATCAGGTCCAACATTGTCTTTTTGTTCAGTCTTCTCAGGGGTGAGAGGAAACTGAACAACATCCTCTTTCTTTTCTTTTTCTTTTGGCTGCAAAATAGTGGAAGAAGGTGTAAGCTCTTTGAAGATGACACTTCTACTATACAACACTTTTTTAGCCACGGGCTCCCAAAGCTTGTATCCTTTCACACCAACACCATAGCCAATGAAGATACACTTAATAGCTTTGTTCTCCAACTTTGACCGCTTCTCCCTAGGCACATGTGCATATGCCTCACAACTAAAAACATGAAGATGCCTTACTGAAGGCTTTCTACTAGACCACACCTCCATGGGTGTCTTTCCAACAAGAGCTGATGTAGGAGATCTGTTTACTAGATAGCAAGCAGTGGCAACAACTTCAGCCCAAAACTTTTGTTCTAGGCCAACTCCACTAAGCATACTCCTAACCTTCTCCATTAGTGTCCTATTCATCCTCTCTGTAACTCCATTTTGATGTGGGGTGTATGGAGTTGTCTTGTGCCTTTCAATCCCAAGTTCCTTGCAATACTTATCGAATTCTATAGAACAGAACTCACCACCGTTGTCAGTTCTCAAACATTTAATCTTTTTACCAGTCTAATTTTTAGCAAAGGTTTTAAACTCCTTAAACTTGCTATAGACTTCATATTTGCTTCTGAGAAAATAAATCCATGTCCTTCTACTGTAATCATCTATAAAAGATACAAAGTATACAGATTTTGATAACGAAGGAACATTAACAGGACCAAACACATCAAAATGAATGAGGTCCAACACACCAGAAGACTTATGAGAACTCGAGTAAAACTGAACACAGTTTTGTTTTCCATAAATGCAATGTTTGCAAAAGTCAAACTCAAGATTACAATCATCTAACCCCTCAACAAGGTTCTTATTTTTTCAAGGTACGCAGACCCTTCTCACCAATGTGGCCAAATCTCTTATGCCATAACATTGTCTTTTCTGCAGGAAGTTTAACTTGCAATGCACGATTACAACCATCAAGACTAAAAATAATAGATTTCTTCACTGCTCATTCAGATGGTGGGGATGAAGTGACTGCTACCCTCTTCCTTGAGTCAGAAGAACTATTGCATTGTGAAATGCATGCTTCTAGCTGAAATAGAGTACCTCGCCTAGTACCCTTAGCAAGCACCATAGCTCTTCTAGTCATCTTGCATCCTTCTTTCGAAAAGGCAACCTGTACACCTACATCATTCAAACTAATTACAGAAAGTAGGTTCCGTGCTAAGCCTGGGATGTGCATAACCCCAGAGATCCCCTTCACTCGACCATCAGGGAATCGGATAGAGACTTTTCCATGACCAACGATCTTCAGATGAGAGTTGTCACCCAGATACACCGTTCCACCATCAAACTCCTCATACTTAGTGAACCAGTCTCGATGCGAGGTCATGTGGAATGATGCACCAGAGTTGATTAGCCACACATCATCAGATGCATGGGTTGCCAGGGTTGCAATGAAAGCATCACCGTCATCTTGTGATTTGTCAAAATCTGAATCAGGAGTTTTCTTCTTTTTCTTCTTCTCCTCTTTGCATTCCTTTCAGAAATGCCCAGTCTTGCCACAGTTCCAACAAAGATCCTTGGACTTTCTAGGAGATTTGGATCTCCCATGGGATTTGGATCTATCTTAGCTTTCTTGTCCTTCTTCTTCCCTTTCTCCTTGGGTCTTCCACGAACTGCAAGGGCCTCTTTGGGTGCCTCAGAAGACTTTCTCCGCATCTCTTCAGACAACAACAAAGAAACCACTTCTTCCATTTTGAATGTGGATGTGGTGCTTCTGATGGCCATGACAAGATGATCCCATGAGTCTGGTAGAGAACAAAGCAGGGTCATACACCGATCCTCCTCCATCTTTACACCAATAGATGTCAATTGTACAACCAGCATGTTAAAGGCATTCATATGCTCAGCAACAGATCCTCCGTCCTCCATTCGAAAAGAATACAACTTTCTCAGAAAAAGTTTATTAACTAGGGTTTTGGCTTGATACACATCCCCCAACTTCTTCCAAAGGAGTTTTGCAGTAGTCTCCTCATGGACATTTAACAACAGAATCAGCAATACTAAGTCTTATGAGACCCTTAGCCTTCCAATCCTTGAGATCCCAATCAGCTTGTGACATTGTAGCTGGTTTAGTTCCATTCACACTATCCCAAAGGTCTCGATCAACTAACATGTCTTCCATTTTGAGCTTCCATAGCTTGAAATTACTGCCATTGAACTTCTCTACTTCAAACCTTCCTGATGTGCCTGCCATCTCCTTGCTGCAATAATATACAGAATGCTCTGCACAAACTCACACTCAACCTACGATTAGCTCAAAAAACCCCTACCCTACAACTAGGACCAAAGGTGATCAAGCTCTGATACCAACTGAAAGGAAGCTAGGTGTGCAGAAATCGCTTCCTACACTAATCTATTGAGGATAGGGCTATGCAAATTCAACTTTATCCTAACTATTACAGCAATGTTAAACCATTAACATGAGATATTGCAGCAAAACACAAGAACCAGAAAGTAGACAGAAGAAGAGAGACAAAGATTTACGGTGGGGAAAACCCTTATTGGGTGAAAAAGCCCACACTTAGAAACCTACACAATGTATTAACAAATCTGAAAGTTGTTTACAATACACTTGTAATGCAAGCTTCAATGGTCTTCAACACTCATGTCTGGAGTCAATCCGATAGCATAATAGTACCTGTAAACCTGTGATACAAACTCCATCTCCAAGCCCCTGTTTAAATAGAAAATACAAGGCAATTTTGGACCTTTCTTGGAATGGGCATCCAACATGGCATCTTGGACCAAAACCCACGCCTAGGGACACTTGGTCAACATTGTAGAATGTGTCTGACACTTGTCCACAACTCCCATTCCAAAGAGGTCACCTATTTCCAAAATGGGCTATGACAGATGCTCTTACGACACTTACGACCGTCATAGAATCTGTCATAGCGATTACAATTTACAGTTGTAAGAGAATCTGTCATACACATGCTATAAATAGCATATTCCCTTACAACATGTCATATTCCACCTTGGGGCACCCAAATATGCCTCATTCAAAGATGCTTCATGACACATGTCATCACCTGTCTTACAACCTTCTATTTTCGACTCTTACATGTCATAGATTCGTCATAGGAATCCGTCATAACCGTTTCGGTCAAACATTCCTTACACAACATACAAGATGCCGACACATGGTAGAATATTCCTACCACTAAGTGGGACGCTTATCTCCTCATGTGAGGACAAAAATACAAGTTGTCATAATCCATGTAGGATTGACACATCATCGTGCCACATCCCACAGTATGACAATATGGATTTTCCAAATATTTACAACATAGGCAATTAAATAATAAATACAAACATTACAAATGCAGAGAATTACCAAGGTTGAGACACCTTAATTCCCAACGATATTATGTATGGATCTAGCAGACAGAGCAGAGTACTCTACAATGTTGTAAATGTTCTTGAAGCTGACTGGTAAAATGATTGTAGATCATTCTGCGGACATATATACCTGATGGAATTAGATGATTTTGGTGTGTGTGTGTGTTGCGACTATGGAGTAATTGTGAAAAGAAGCAGAGATCAAAGTTTAGATGCTAGCAAAATGGTAAGAGGAGAGTAAAGATGAAGTGTATCAAGTTAGTTTTCTATGCTTAACTGGAACTGAACTCCAACATTGATAGATGCCAAATATCAGTTCAAATATTTGTAACTCTTCTTTCTTGTAGGCAGTGAGCCTTCTTTTGAGTAGTGAGCCCAAATGCATGTGCGTTCCCCATTGTAATACTTTTTACAGAGTATAATCTTTGTGGGTTAACCCCCACCATGGTTTTTCCCTTAACCAGGTTTCCACATCAAAAATCTTGGTGTCAAGTGTACTATTTTTATTTCTGCTCATGTGTTATTGATTAATGCTCAAATGTTTTGATTATAAGTTTCAAAAGAAGATTAAGAGAAAGAAATTGTTAAATGCGACAATTGATTCACCCCCCTCTCTCAATTGTCTGGACCTAATTCAACAATTGGTATCAGAGCAAGGTTCCTTAAAAGAAGCTTAACAGCTTGTGGAAAGATCTTGGAATAAGTTTTCAATGGGTTTGCTTAAGGATCAACTTTAGTTGGCTCTAAAAGATCTTGATCAGTCCAAAGCAGAAATATCTAATCTGAAAGATCAAATCAAGGATGCTGATGATACCATTGAAATGTTAAAAGATAAATTAAAGAATTCTTTGGGAAGGCATAAGGAGCTACTTCTGCAATTATCTAGTTTAATTGAAGAAAATGGCATGAATGAAGCCTTGGAAGAAAAAACAAAGGAGTGTGATAAGCTGTCAAAAGAAGTTGTTGTTCTAAAATTTGAGATGGAATCTAGGGCAATGAGGTTTACCAAAGAAATTGAGCAAAGGAAGAAGACTGAAGAAGATTTAAATCAAACTCTAAGAGAAAGAACTGATGAATGCTACAGATTGGACAGTATTGCTGGTCATCTAAAATCTGATCTACAAGAAAGCAAAGACAATGAAAGAGATCTTGAAAGACAAATTGTCATTCTCAGACATGATCTAGAAGTTGCAAATGAATACAAGGAGAAGTTCAAGATAAGTGTTGACCTATTTTGCCTCTGCCTAGAGCCAAATATTCCACCTTGTATTTTCTTTAAAAATCTTTTAGAAATGCATGTACAAGGTGTAAATTCTTCAAATACTCATGCATGCCTTGTCAAAAAATCCTAAGATCTTGCCTAAAGAGTCCTTACAAAAAACCCAGGAAAACCCATAAATCTTTTTGTTTTCAAGTGCTTTCTATCGTTGGGATTTTCTCATTTTTATAGCTTGTATTTGTATGTAATTTTGAATGTACATTTGCATATACATTCGCCTTTGTACATACAAAGGAATATGCAAACGATATATACAAGGCAAAATGTACATTGGCGAGCTTACAAAAAGTTTCCATCGGTCTTTGAAAATGGTGAAAAAATGAGTTGTATGCATTTTTCAATGCATATCGGGCCCGCATATACATTGGGGAATCTTTCACAGAATCCTGGATTATTCTGCAGATGTATATGAACAGTGGAATGTATATCGGGTTTGTATGTTCGCACATAAAACCCAATATACAATGAAAATATACAAGGCCGACTTTGATACATGTGGTACAATGGAATGTATATCAGCGCATAGGCAAAAGAAAATGTATATTTCACATTGTATGTTTGCACATACAATCGGGATATACAAGGGTCAATATACAAGCCAGATTTCAAAGTTTATCAAATCGAGCTTGGAGGATGCATGCAAAGGAAAAGCGCAAGGGCGATATACAAATGGTGGGGTCCACAATATACAAGGGTGTTGGTATATCGGTGATATACAAAGACAAATATGCATTGGCTACAGTGGCTTGTATATGTGATTGTATGCTTGCACATACAATCGGGATATACAAGGGTTAATATACAAGTCGGCGGACCCGATTGCATTTTTAAATTTGTTTCATAAAATTTTAAAGTTCGCGACTTGTATGTATGTGAGCAATTGTATAGTCACATATACAAGTCATAGGTACAATGGATGTACACAAAGTGGACCTGAATCAAAGATCAAATTCTGGCATATTCAGGTGTCAGGTTTGGCTTGTATTTATAAATGCTTTGTATATTTGCATATACAAAGAGATATACAAGGAAACATATACAACTTGGACCCGAATAGAAATTTTGATTTATTCTATGATGTTCTGGGGTCCACTTTGTATGAAGAGTGATTGTATGTTTTGACATACAAAGGGGGAGATACAATTGCTAGGGACCACCACTTGTATGTATATGCACATTGCATGTTTGCATATACAAAGAAAAGGCAATACAAGCCAGACTCGCCAGGGTAGTCAAATGCAGCTAGTGGTCTTTTTGGAGTCTGTGGCTTGTATGTTCATACATACAAAGGCGACATGCAAATGATGGGGTCTGCCAAGGTACAAGCACTTTGCATGTTTCTGCTGCTTGTATATTTTGTAATTGTATATTGAGATATACAAGGGTAGCTACAACGCGATATACAAATGGTGGGGCCTGATATACAAAGTGCCATGCATATCCAAAGGGAGTTGTAGAGAATTTTTTTTATTGGAGGCTGATTCAGGTGGCAAATTCAAGCAATATATACACAGATGCAAAGCGATATATACAGGCGGTTGACCAAAACTTTGACTGCCTGTATCTCCTCCATCCTGGCAAATTTTGACATGCTGCAAGAGGCAAAAATGCATATTTTTGTCCCCTCTTTCATTTAGCTGGCTTTTCAGGTGTTTTTGTCACTTTTCATTTCTAGATCCGGATTTGCATATTTTGGGCAAAGGGACGTTTCAGTGACCTTTTTTGAGAAGATGCAGATATTTCTTGCATTCATTACTGCACAAAGCTGAAGCAACTCGCATTGATGATAAAAGATATCTTCCACCAATTCTTTTGCTGAAGATTGATGATGCAATAGCTGCATTAAAGACTAACAAATATCTTCTATCTGCCCAGTCCCAGATATTTTGATGCCATAACTATTGCAGGTGGACAGTCATTCAGGGTAGATATTTTCTATTCTAGCTCATAGAGCGAATTCCTGTAACCGACTTAGGGTTAATTTGGAATGCTATATATATGCATTCGTATGTTGTAAATAGGGGTTGGGAAAATTTTTAGCATTCAGGCTTTCTGTTTCCAAACAGAGCTTTCTATATTGTAACTGTGCCTTCCCACTGAATATACTCAAGTTATTTTGCCTCTTTGGACTGATTTCTAGTTTAGTGTGAATCTACGCATGTTTGTCTGTGAATGTCTTTGTACCTCTCAATCATCTGGTTTCTCACCTTTACTAGGATCAATCGAATCTGTGTATGTCTGCTTGCTAGATTTGGTTATGCTGTGCATTTTCTCAGTATTGTGAGGTTTCTTTTATTAAACTTGGTGAATCACCCTTTTTTGTTTTCCAAGCTTTTTGTCTCATCTTTCATTTTAAAGTATTCCTTCTCCCTTTTCCCCCAAAATTTAGTAGTTTTAGGTGATAACCAGTCAAGGAAGCCGGCCTTCTCCGGAGGTCTGATCTCATTTAGCAAAGTCCCACACTTAGAGATCATTCCCATGTTACTCCAAATTGCAGAGGTTTCACAACTGTATGCAAGGGTGCAAATCTGAGTGTTAACAATAAGTTCAACTAAACTTGAAACAATACTTGAGGGTCAGAAAAGGGTTGAAGACAAGAATGGTCTTGGATATGAGAAAGGTGAAAGCTCTGGATCTGGACAAAGAAACTTTCAACCAAGGAATGAGAGAAACAAACCTAGAAGACCTCCAATAAGACATCCTAATGCTCAAAGGTATCCATCTTTCAATGGAAATTATTTCAAGTGCAATAAATTTGGTCATAAAGCAACTCAATGCAAAAGTAGAGTAAATCAAAATAATCCATCCTTCTCAGGACAATGCTTCAATTATAAGAGGTATGGTCATAAATCCAATGAATGTAGATGTATGATAATGAATGACTCATCAAATAGTGGAAATAGGAATTCTTTCAATGGCAAATGTTTTGCATGCAATAGATTTGGACATATGGCCAATCAGTGCAGATCAAGAGGAAATCAATCAAATGGGCAAAGAAATGTTGTGTTCTTCCATTGTAACCGATCCGGTGATTTTGCAAGATTCTGCAGAAGTAGGACCAATGAAGGAAGAGGTCTGGTGAACAAAAAACCAGATGAGCAGAGACAAGACAAAGGCAAAAGAAAAATTGAAGAGAATGAGATCCAGAATGAAACAAGTGAGACATGGGTGAAGAAAGCAATTGTGAACCATAGTGATGGGTCCGCACTGGAATCCAGTGTAGATAATTCCTCAGGTAATTAAATTAGGAGCTCTGGCTTAGGGGGAGCTGCAATAAAAATCAAAATTCCCCATCCAGTAAGCAAGTACCTGAATCTGGCACAGTGAGAAAAGAGATCTTGGATTGTTTCAGATCATTTGAAAGGATTTCCAGAAGAAAAAAAGTGGATGTGACAAATTATGGAATAATTCATGAGAAACTATTCAACAACAGAGTAACCATATGTACTAGGGCAGAGCATTTATTACAAAGACAAATTAAGCACTATAGAGCATAAAAGGGTTATTCATTCCTCAGTCAGATCACTTTACATTAGAAGAAAGCAAGAAGTGAAGAAGTGAATGAGCTCTAAGCTGAGAATTCCAAGAATTGAAGCGCGAAGAGGATCCTCAAGCAAAACCCTAACCTACAGAACAAGTTATTTCTATTTTTTGTGAAATCTCTTAAATTCTCAATCTTTGCAAATGGCTACATCTTTAGTTGTTGATGTCACTAAAAGGCCCCGTCCTGAATTTAAGAAGCATCCTTACAAATCAGTTGAATTCAAACCACTGGGTGCCTTTTCGGGTGTTCCATATGGGGTTTTACATGTTGAAGACATTAGGGCATACATCCACTGTAACAAGGATGAATTTGGAAACCTGAAACTCTTGGATTTACTCAACAACTACTTAACTGATGATAGCCATAAATTGAAACCAGAATACAAAGCCCTAGAAAGCAAACACTTTTTGCAAGTCATTAGGTTTCCAATATTTGATGAAAATGAATGGGTTCGATATGTATTGAGTCGAATACACAATGAGTTCATGTGGCTATTGAAACCATTTAAGATTACAAAGGATATTATCAAGACTATAACTGAAAGCCGTGAAAAACCAGACAGTGACTGAAGCTACCAGTGCCAAGTTTGACAAAAGGGCAATGACCATCAATGATATCATAGAACCTGGTGTCAAATTTGCCTCCATAGTGATTAGGTACAAGATTTACCATTCCAACAGGGAAAATTCTGTCTCCGAAACTGTAATATATGCAGCCTATCAAATGGTAAAGGAAAATGTTGATTATGATCTTTGTGAGCTACTACAGAATCAGTTGATTGAGAATCTAAGCAAAATAAAGAAAGATAGGAAAAATACCTTCAAATATGGTTCCTTGATTATATGCTTGTTCTTCTATTTTATGAACGAAGTACCTAGAATTCAAGGTGTGCATTGGACAATTGATAGACCAGTAGCATGGCAAATAAGAGATCACCTTCTCAGCCTTGGTGACTCCCAAGCCCAAAAGACTGCCATTTGGGGCTACTTCAAAAACTTCCAGAGTTTAATGCAAGCAAGGGAGAGAATCCCTAAATCAATTGTGGAGAAGTATGAAAATGATATATGTTTGATGGTTGACACAGATCAGTGCTTGGTGGAAGCTGTAGAACCAAGGACAGTTTGGATAATGCCTATGGGTTATGAAGTGGATGGAAGAGTTTTGGATATGTATGCTCAACATGTTTTGAGCACACCTAAAGATACCTCTGTGGAAAGGTTTGGAACCTACAAGGAACTAAGTCTAAAATTGCATGCGGAGCTTAGACATCCAGAGACCAAGAGGAAAGTGCAGAGACAAGTTGAAAGGTATGCTGATAGCATTGGCCTAACCAAGGAGGTAGAAAAGCATAACAGAGAAAGAATTGAAAAGATGAAGAAAAGCACTAAGCAGACTACAGAAGAAAAAGTAGAAAGTGAACTGGCAGTTGCTCTAGAAGTCCCACCAAGCTCCTCAAGGAAGACAAGGAGTTCTGCAACTCTTGCTGAGCAACTCAAGTCCACTTCCACTAAGAAGCTGGAAGCCACTTCATCCGGTGATGGAGGGAAAAGAAAGAAAACCAAGGCCACAAGGACCCACATGAGCACAAAAGATGATGAGGAGATAGAGACAGATGAAGAAGTGAAAGAAATAAGATCCAAGAAAGCCAGAACTTCAAAGACTTCTGAAGACCAGCCTTTTGGAAGCAATAAGGCCAGTAAAAAGCAAGTAACTGGTAAGGTCGCTATGACTATTGATGAAATTGTAAAAACAATCACTGTTCATGGAAATTTAAAACCTATTAGAGTTTACTATGATAATTTTGATCAAGCAAATAAGAAAATTTTGGAAGATGCCATTATCATATATTTGAATAAATTCAATAGAGCCCTGTTGGAAATTTTACAAGAACTCCCTAAAAGTTTAAGGAAAGTATTGGAAATGAGGAAAGAAGTAGCTAAGGATAAATACATGGAACTTAGAGAGTATGTTCTCTCCACTTGGTGCCCTGTGATGACTAGAAGAGAAGCAAACAAAATCCTCATAGAAGTTAAAGATAAATTCAGAAGCAAAGTCCAAATGAACAAACTAATGCTTGGTGAAACTAAGGAAATTGCAAAAGAAATAAAAGAAATTTTGAGAAAGGCTTTAGACAAAGATAAATATTATATTATTTTAGAGAAACAAGTAGAAGAATTCAATCCTCCAGTTCCAGAACATGAAGCTCCAGAAGAACAGATTAACAAAAGAATTGATGACCAAGGTGCTAATTTAGATCCTCCAGAGTTAACCTATGAAGAGAGTAAGGTTGGATTTGATTCACCAGATTTGAATGTTGGAGAAGTCCAGGAAGAGGAACAAATCAATTAGGACATAGATATGATAGACAAAATAGTTGATGCAGGAGTAACTCCTTCACCTGATCATTCTGGAAAAAAGGAGGATATTGCTACTACGCAGAGCCCTCCGGATCAGGTAGCAAGTTGTGAACAAATAGGAAAGAGTTCCTCTACAGAGAGCACATAGAAAAATAAACTAGAGAAAGAGGAGGAAAAAGGGAATAAAGACAAAGTAGAAGAAGATGGTGCAAATGTTGAAACACCTAAAGCAGATACTAAGAAATCTGATGAACAAAAGGATGGTTCAGAAAATGTTGCAAGAGACACTATAGATGCAGTGAAAAATCTTCTTGAAAAAGAGATAATTGAGCTTGATGAGCCTGAATTACTCCAAGGATTAGCCAATCCAGATGCTCTCTCTCTAATTCAATTGATGAAAATAGCATCATTCACCCAAGTAAAGGCTTGAGAAAAGATGTTAAAGTTCCACATGGAGGACAATGAGCTACTGGGGCTTGCAACCAGGATTTTGGAGAAGTTAATGCCCTCCTACCAGAAGAGTCCATCTGATTCCCCATTTGGACATTTGAAAAATCTTGTAAGTTCTGTAAATACTCATTTTGTATCCTTTGAAAAATCTACAGAGGCAAAGGTCCGGAAAGAGTTTTTGGATAAGAAATTTAGTGAAGTACATAATCTAATAGGAAATGATAGGATGATTCTCGGCATTAGCATAAGGAGTATTCAGAATGCTTTGAATGATGGAAGAGATATGTACAAATTATGTCTATCGTGGCCCAAAAATAGTGAGGATATTGAGAAGAAGATAAAGGAGCAAGGATAGAAATTGTCAAATCTCTCATAAACTTTTGATCCTCTAATAGTTTCACCTATAAGTCAAGAATGTCAAGTAATTAGCTTGATAGATGAGATAAAGAGGCTCGGTAAAGGAAAAAGTAACATTATGAAGAGAATGTGTGAGCTCCAGGAATTAATTGCCCACAAGTTAGAAACTATGTTTAATGCCTTATCAGAAGCTCAGATTGCACTTCAGACAAGTAATCCTTCGGATCTGACAAAGGTAGAAGCATATGCATTTTTGTTAAGTGGGCACATCTCTATTTTGGATGGAATAAAGAGTACTTGGGCCTCTAAACTTGTGCAATTGAAAAATAGTTTTGCAAATATTCTCAAGTTCATGTGAATGGAATGATTACTTGTATATATGCGGTCCTATATACAAATTTTTGGAGAATTTTGGCTTGCAGACCCCACCCTTTACCATTGATGACAAAGGGGGAGTGAATTTTAGTGAAAAATGAGGAATCCATCTAAGGGGGAGCACTGGAAAGTAGTGTGAACAATAGTATGGAGCACAAGCTAAGGGGGAGCCATTTCAACACTTAGTCATTTATCGCTAAGTGTTGCCATCAATGCCAAAGGGGGAGATTGTTGGCAAGAGACACTGCTAGGCATGATAGGTGTTGTCATTGATGGCAACTAAGATCATCCCATCCATCCGCATAACATAATTTGTTCACACCGGAAGTCAGAATCAGAATTTATCTAAGTTCAGGTAGTCAGGAACAGAGCAGATGATAGGGCTGGTATCTTGATCCGGATCTATCCAATGGAAAGGCATGGTTTGTTGCAGATCTGAGGTAGTTGCAAGAATTGTCAAGACACTCTAAATCTACAATTTTGTCCTTCAGAGATGAAGGACTCAAAAGATATTAGCTTCTGAGTATCAGGTCTCAGTTTGACAAAATAGATAGAAGAAGAACAGGCCGACCTTGAAAATGATCTTAACTCCGGATGTATAGAAGTTGTTTATTGGGCAATGTGTGATAATCAATGATGGTAGCCAACATGATTGATGATATGCAAGTGCAAGTCTTGATCCACATCTCATATTATGTATGGATCTAGCCAATAGAGCAGAATACTCTACAAAGTTGTAAATGTTCTTGAAGCTGAAATGATTGTAGATCATTCTACGGATATATATGTCCAATGGAATTGGATGATTTTGGTGTGTGTGTGTTGTGACTATGGAGTAATTGTGAAAAGAAGTAGAGATCAAAGTTTAGATGCTAGCAGAATGGTAAGAGGAGGAGAGTAACGATGAAGTGTATTAAGTCAGTTTTCTATGCTTAACTAGAACTGAACTCTAGCATTGATAGATGCCAAATATCAGTTCAAATATTTGTAACTCTTCTTTCTTGTAGGCAGTGAG
The DNA here is from genome assembly GCA_027924645.1 of Cunninghamia lanceolata. Classification (NCBI taxonomy): domain Eukaryota; kingdom Viridiplantae; phylum Streptophyta; class Pinopsida; order Cupressales; family Cupressaceae; genus Cunninghamia; species Cunninghamia lanceolata. Next base: position 1,287,748 of record BSBN01001396.1, on the reverse strand, counting down.
CCTTCTTTTGAGCAGTGAGCTCTGGGTAGTGAGCCCGAATGCATGTGCATTCCCCATTGTAATACTTTTAATAGAGTATAATATTTGTGGGTTAACCCCAACTGTGGTTTTTCCCTTAACCAGGTTTCCATGTCAAAAATATTGGTGTCAAGTGTACTATTTTTATTTTTGCTCATGTGTTATTGATTAATGCTAAAATGTTTTGATTATAAGTTTCAAAAGAAGATTAAGAGAAAGAAATTGTTAAATTGTGTGACAACTAATTCACCCCCCCTCCTCTCAGTTGTCTGGACCTAATTCAACAATGCTATGATTTATGTTGTACTATTTGATGATATTGCAAGTTTGATACTACATGTGATATTATGATTTCATATTTCCAGATGATGTTATGATATGGTTTAGATTATCCCTTGTGCACATGTTTTGGTTTTTCTATGTTTTAAGTTTCGTATGTGCATATGTGTGTATATAAAAGTTATCATGAATAATAACACACGTGCTATCTATGGTAATAAATGAACCTTAATAATGTAATGTATCCCTAGAATGATGAATCAATTAATGATCCAAAGGAATTCCATAAGTAAGATCGCATGTAATGAATGAACAAGAAGCCTCATTAGGATCTACACTTGGTTGAATCTCAAGCTCTTTCCTTCTCTCTTGTGTTCTTCTAAACATCACATCATGTCTTCAAGTTGATAGACAATTCCATGGTGTCTTCTAGTCTCTCATGCTTCAACAAGTCTATGTCATCCTTGTTCATTCTTTCCTAGTTTGTATCCAAGTTTTCTCATGTGTTTGTATCCAAGACAATAGATTTGTTTGCATGATGGTTTATGAAGAGGTGGTTATTTGTTGGTAGATGTATCATTGTCACACATAACACCTCCTTTGCATCATTATATGCCTTAGGTGTTTTTCCATAGATAGATGGATCAATGTAGAGATATAGGATACCATAAGATTTTGGATCAATGTGATATTCACCAACACCATAAGGTGTAAATTCTAGAGGACCCCAATCATCACCTTGTCTAGTGTTATACTTATGGTCTATAGGATGATTTTGTAATGCAATTATTATATGTATCTATTGCGTTGCATTTTTAATATGGTTGAGAGTTGATGATATGTGACATAGCTTCCCTTTATGCCAAAATTTAAGACATTGATGCAAAGTAGAAGATAATACCTTCATAGTATGTAACCATGGATGCTCAAGGAGGATGTTATAAGTCAACTTACGCATAGCTTCCCTCTATGCTAAAATTTATGACATTGATGCAAAGTAGAAGCTATAACCTTCATAGCATGTAACCATGGATGCCTAAGGAGGATGTTAGAAGTCAACTTACTTAGCATCACATGGAAAATTGTGTCTAATGTGCATGTGCCAACCTAAATTGGAAGAATAATAGTACCCACGCAAGATCTAGGCATATTATCAAATCCTCTAATAGTAAGATCTGATGGTTGTATCTTTGATATGTCTACTTCTAATTATCTTGAATAATCTTCAGTGCATATGTTAAAGCTAGATCTATTGTCAACTAAAGACTATTTAATGAATATTTTGCCACACTTCATCATAATGTGTAAAGGTATCACTTCTTTAAGAACCTTCTCAGGGGGGATCTCATCATTATCAAATTATATATTTGATGCTCCTTGTGGCCAATAGACTCAATCAAAGATATTACTAATTTTGGAAGGGTGTCAAACCCATCTTGGACTTTCTCTAAGGATTTTTGCATTATATCTCAATGAAAGGATGATGTACATACTAAATCCCATAGAGATATCTTGGCTTGAGTGTTTTACAACTATTGAATAATGTCAAACTTGTTTGTTTTAGATGTGACTCAAGGTGCAAGAGATAGGTTAAGTGTGTTGGTCGGTGAAACATGTGGTAGTAAATTAAAAAATTCCCCTCTTCCTAACCTTTTATGTGTATGCCCCACTAAATTATAATCATGTGAATCAGGGGCCATGTGAAAGTATGGTGTAAGAGAACATAAGGCATGTTGATATATGAATTAGGATTAAAATATAAATAATTAGAGGTCATTTCTAAATTCATTCTATCCTCATGTGAATTAGGGCTATAAAATATGTGATGAAAGCATGGGATAAAGTCATAAAAGGTCCAAGTGTAGAGGAAATAAGATGAATCAAACAATTGCAAAGGTTTACCACTCAAGTATAATCAAAACTCACTAATTAACAAGATGCCATCATATAAGTTTTCATAATTAGAGAGCAAGAATAATTTCACATGTAACAAAGCATTGGTAGATCCATCATAACCACATAGAAGTTCTTTACTAAGGTAAGTATAATGTCTTCATGCAATGTAAGATAAGGCAATGAAGTAGCAATCAAGGACACATGAGAAGATATTAATTTGTCATGTCTATGTGTGAGTTATCATTAGGTGAAGTGGGACTATGTGAAAGATTATGATATGTAATCATAGATTGAATATGAGATGTAGAGATTGATCATCACTTTACTCATCATCATATGTGGAAGAAATTGATTCATTCAAAGCACATAAATATATGGACATAGGACCAGCATGGCATGTAAGGGATGTGTCATCACAAAGCATACTAATGTGATGTAGAGGTTAATCACAAGATAGATCCATGTGTAGTGTATGCTCATCATTATCACAAGGCATAAGATCACCATAGAGTATATGGGTAAATGATATAAAAATCTCTAATAGAAGAGGACAAGCACTAACCAATTCTATGAAAGAGGGAAAAGATAACACATGGTAAAATAATACATCCATACAAAACACATTCACATCCGTAACATAGAAAGTCATGAGTATATCATGGATATATGTGTCATGTGATATGAAAAATAGGAACATATCAAAATATGAAATAAATGTATGTAAAACATCTAAGGAGCAAGATCTATAAGGTACCATAATGATGAAACATCTTAGGGTAGGAGGGTGGGAAGAGAGATAAATCAACATGTATACCCAAATCCTAATTGAAATAAGTAAGCAAATGTAATAAATCCTTAGGAAATATGGAAATAGATGATAAATTAGAATTATATCAAATATTAAAAGCCTAATATTGATGAGAAACTCTAGGGGGAAATTAGGTTGTGTAAGAGTAGATAGGTTCACCAAATTGTAAAGGAAAATAAACTTTCCCTAAATTTGTTAGCTAGACTAATTAACTAAATCAAGAAAATAAACACATAAACTAATCTCTAGATCACAAAGTTGAGGGTAAGAATACCAATAAATTGAAACATTAAATTCTAAATTAAGTAAATGTGAAAGATAGGGCACTTAACTCTAGATAGGAAAATGATGCATGAATTTGTTATAGACATTGAAATCTTAATGTCTCAAGACTAGAATGTTGTATCTCTATATGTACCTCACCTCAAGATTTGAATTGTTTGTCACCTATATGGAGGGTTGAGTTAGTAGATATGGGTTATTTTCATGGGTATAAATTTGATCTTTGGCCATAGATTTGATCTGGCATAGTGTGCATTCTTGTTTCTTGTTTCACCAGATTTGTTGGTGTCTACTCTACTATAAGGATTGGTGGTATTGAAAAATACTTTTAGAGGGTGCCAAATCGCTAGGGTACACATTCTCCTAGGTTAAACCCTAGAAAATACTAGCTTTATAGTTGTGTAAATAATTAAGGATATCAAGCTTTAAACATGTAGATATCATAAGATGTTTATGTAGATTTTGGTTCTTTTTAGGTCTTGAAATTTAAGTGTTCCTAGAATGATATGTGAATAATTGCTTGAAATGATCAAATATGAGAGGATTGGATAACATGTGAAATGAATGATAGTGGATTCCTTTAAATATAAAGACATAGCGATAAATTATGCAAATATGTTCTTAGTTAGCTTTGGTGGGAAAGGAATGGGTAGGGTTTAGGCAAAATTTGAATTTGAATTTTAAAATTTTAAGTGCTATATCTATGGGTGTGGGATCCATCATGAGCTTGCAAGATTAACCCAAGACATGAAAATGGTAATGATCTAAGTGCAATTTTATGCATTACATATATCAACTCAACAAACACCATCTCATGCTATGACTTTCTCTTTTGTGTTTGCATAGTGCCAAGATGCATCAAACATAGATGAATCTTATTGCAACATGGATTTGCATACATTTGCACAAGCATCCACTACAAATAACTTTGCGTTGCTCAATGCAAGAAGGCTATATGTGTATCCATCAGTTACACTGTATAGGACCATGGAAAATACCATTCAAGGAGTCTATTGTACTAGTATCTACAATAGCTTTGTTAACTCCTCACTCACACCTCTCCACATTGTTTGTAACATGCACATGGGTACACATGAATATACAATAATATGATCAGTTCAACTCCAAACACAACCAACATGTGGCTACACCTAGTACCACATAATCAGGGTGTTCCAATGACACCATATGGATACAATGCCTAGTGTCTCTTTGTCCTTCCATCTAACCAACACCATTAGATTCTAATATTTGGCACACTACTAGCCACATGGAAAGTACACTAGAGATGTGTGACACTTGTAAGCATATTATGGAAGGCTTAGCTAACAATATATTGTATAAATACAACACACTTTACATTCTATAAGGCTAGAACAAACCACCTAGAGGAACAGTCATTCTATAATTCAGCTTTAGATAATACTTTGGGGTTTTCTTTGGCAGATCAGATAGACATGTCCTTTTGTTTGATCATGGGAGCCAATGCTTCTACTAGATTCTCTATAATTATGTATCATACACCTTTGATAAATAAATGGCAACATTCTAGTTTCACTTTTATCATTGCTTTGTTTCACCTTGGCCATGGCATTATAGGAATGTGTAGACACCTAAAAATGTCCAACACCTTGTCACTAGCATTGTATTACCCTAGGTACCTATATCATCACCTAATTAGTTAAATAAATCTTATTTATTTGACTAATTTCATTTATTCATTTTCAATCCCATAATCCCTTCTTCTATAACTAAATAAATTTTTATTTATTTAATTATTCATGGCCATTTATTCTCTCTAATTAAATAATTATTTTTAATTATTTAATTAGTCATTTATCTATTTTCTATAATTAAATAAATTTTATTTATTTAATTATCTTATTTATTTTCCTATAATTAAATTTTTATTTATTTATTTAATTATCTTTACACATCATCTTCCATCACAATCCAAATTAATTAAATAAATTAAATATTTATTTAATTAATAAAATCCTAAAAATATCTTCTTGCTTTCTTTCTAAATTTAAACTCATGTGTATCTAATTAATTTATTTAATTAGATAATTCATCAATTATCTTCCCATCTTTTTCGAAGATTTATTTCCTTTTTGAGGATTTAAAACTAAAAGCAAGTCTTTTTATCCTTTTCCTATCTTATCTTGATTTATTTCCTCTTTTATCAAAAATAAAAATCAAATCAAATCTTATCTTATCTTCTTCCCTCCAACTCAGAAAAATCATCCCTTGTCTATAAATATGGCTTCTCACAAGCCATTTGAGATCATCATCATTGAGTTTTATATCCTTACTCTGCCCAAATCTACCTCCAATCTTCTTCCAATCCTCTATCTATTTTCTATCTATCTTCTTCAATCAATCTTCATCCAACGTTATGCTGCGAACGTGAGTGATCAACATTCAATAAAATGAGAAAAACAATCACACATTCATCATTCGAGGTATTTGAAAGGTTTGGGTAAGAAGGTGAAATTTGAGCCAATGTTTGTAGGGTGATGAACAGTGTTTCTGGTGGTGAACAATGCTTTCTGGTGATGAATAGTGCTTTCTGATGATGAATAGTACTTCCGGCAGTGAACGGTACTTCCGACAGTGAATAGTGTTCTCAGGCCATGAACAATGTTTTCAGGCCGTGAATAGTGCTTTTTTTAAAGCTTAAAATAGTTCTTTTTTAAAACTGCCATAACTTTTGCATATCATGTCAGATTTTTGCTTTTTTATAGGCGTTGGAAAGATAACAAGACGAACTATGCAGATGAGCAAGAATTATTAGGTGACAGTATCATTTTACTATTTTTTTCAGTCAAAGTTCAGCTTCTTTGCAAACTTCAATTGAGCATAACTTTTGCAATTTTGATCCTTTTTTTGTGATTTTTTTTTAAAAATTGCGTAGAATTTTCTGAAGAATATGCTTATGCAATTTATTTCACGGTATCAGTTCATTTTCATCAGATTTTATCAGATTCTTGATTTTCGCATAATGGTCTTCTTGGCTAGTCTACTTGCTTCTTTCTTGATTTTGTGGCTCTCAAGTGCTCATACAAGGTTGGGACATCATTTGGATCAGCATACACAGAAGCTTGGATAGCAAAAATAACTAGGTGCACACATTTCTCTTAATCTTGTTTGATCACACATTTGGACTTTGGGCTTAAAACGAATAACTTGCTTGCATTCACACATCAAATTGGGCTAAAACGAACCATTGTCTTCAATCACATTTGGACTTGGGATCTAAAAAGAACCAGTGCTTGAACTGTTTGATCACACATTTCATTTCTAAGGGTCAATTAACCAAGTGCGAGTGTGAAGCAAGTGTGCGTGTGTATGCTCTCTTCTCACATCGCAAGGTGATCTTGGAGATCAAAAACACCTCACTTGGTTCTCTTTTGTTTACCCTTCTTAGGAGGTCTTTTTGGAGACACACCACTCCAAGGGATGACCTAAATTGAGGCTGAATCGAAAGATACCCTCATTGGGAGTTGGAATCTTGTCACTCTTGGCTAAGCCCCAAAGAACTTTATACCTTTGGGAAGTGAAGTGAAGGGTGGGTTACCCCTTTCTCCCAGCTGTGTGGCAGGATTTCACTTTCAAATTCCTAATCAACCTCGTGTAAACATAGCCCAAAACCTAATTGGTCATACCCTATTTCAAACTAGACATTAGGCTTGTTGATGTATTTTCAAGTGCATGCTTAATAATAATCACATTTCATTTTCAAAGTCAAAAATTGCTTATGTGTCTTGCGTGAGTGACTCATGTGTGTATATGCATAATCATTTGTTTGAACATTGCGAAATCAAGCTCTAAACACCAAACACATAAACAATTCATCCTACATTTCATCCACATCACCCAATTTTGTTATTCCACATCATATCCTAATCATACCCAAATTAATTTTATTCTAAACATATCCTAGTCACATCCATACTCATTCCAAATCATCTCCACATCATCATCAACCTAGTCCTAGGCAACACTTGTCAAGATGGTTGTAATCATTCAAGGAGGCTATCCCTCTAATCATGAGACAAATCCCAAGCCCAAGGTAATAATTCAAGGGGGTTATCCCTATAATCATAAGACAAGACCTAATCCTATAATAACAATTCAAGGAGGCTACCCCTCTAATTCAAACAATGAAATAAAACTAAATCCCAAGATCACAATTAGAGGAGCCCCTCTTCCTAATCCAAATCATGAAGACAATGCAAGACCCAAGGTCACAATTAAAGGTGGCTATCTTCCTAATCTAAGTCATGAAGACAATCCAAGACCAAATATCACAATCAAAGGAGCCTCTCCTCTTAAGACTAAGTTTATACTTCAAGGAGGCCATCTCTTTACTTATGAGGATGAGACAAGTCCAAAACCCAATTCATCCACACATCAAGTCAATTCCACATCAACTTATCTTACTTCATACCAATCTAATCCATCCACACATCAAATTAATTCCACATCAACCAATCCCACTTCATACCAATCTAATCCACCCACTTATCACGTTCATGCCACATCACCTAATCCCACTTCATCATCCTATCAAGGCCATTCCACATCACCTTATCCAACATCTTTCCATAACAATGCCACATCACCATACCCTACTTCTTTCAATATCAACCAAACTCCACAACAATCCATACTTCAAAATCTTTCACCTACATATCCTATCATGTCACCTCATCACCAAACCTATCCACATGGCAATCAAATGTCCTTACAAGAACAACACATGCAAGTCCAAATGGCCCTATGTACATGAACCAATCAAGCCCAAGTTCACTTTTGCAACAAACATCATTGATAGACTTAAGTGATCTTATGCAAGACCTAAAATCCTTTGACAAGGGAGAAACCAACCTAGCAAGTGCCTCCTTTGAGTCAACTTCACCATCCAATAATATGCCAACACATAATCCAACTAGTCCTATCCCAACACCTTTATCAAGCCCTTCATCACCTTCATCACCTTCATCCCCATGTTCCACTAATCCTTCATTAAAAGATTCTATGGAGATACTTTTAGAGAAATTGGTCCAAGCAAATTTGATTGAGCTATACCCGTTTAGAGCATATTCTCCATCTATGTTTAAACTTGGTTGGATTAAAGATGATGCATATTGTGCATACCATAGGTATAGGGGCCATACCATATCCACTTGTGTCTGATTTTAAAGATTAGTCAAGAACCTAGAAGATTGTGGTAAGATTGTCTTTGATAAAACCAATCCCTCTAATTCCATTATCTTTTTATCTAGCCCAAATCCTAATCCAATTATCCATCCAACAAATCCTAATCCTAAGCCTTCAACTTCCACTATTATCATCCATCCACTATCTTGCCCATTCACCCATACCCTTGCAAAGGATGTGATTCATTAGCTACTAGCAAGGAATAAAACATTGCCATGTCATCAAACACCTATTCTTGAGCCTCCCCATGAGTCCTTAAACACTTTGTCTAGTCTTCTAAACCCATCATGTGATCTACAAGCTATCAAGCTTATTAAAGAGCCTTCCACTTCCATTCAAGAAAACCAAGAGTTATGTCAAGAGCACGATCCTAAGCATGAAGAAACAAGAGCCCCTAAATCTAATCAAGATCAAATCATCCCCGTCCAATCTATCCATAACATGTACCTTTTTTATGATCAAGATGATACCTATGAAGAAGCTATCCATGAGCACCTTGATCCTATCCATAATCCTATATCCATCCATGAGCAAGATATCTACATTGCTCCTAGTCATCTGCCATCTAGCCCTATCTATAATGAGAAAACATCCACTTGTCATGATGAGACAGTTGCCTCCCAAGAACACATAAGCCTAGAAGATCAAACAAATAACTTGGATCTACATGAACATAATAAAGATCCTAATGATCCTTCCACATCCACATCCACTACCAATCCCACCTCAAGTGCACCATCATATCCCCTTGGTCTTACCACCTTAATCCATGAATGTTCTTCCCTGGGACAACAACAACCATTATCCACTTTACCTTCTCCATCCAATAATCAACTCAAGTCTAGTGTCCAAACTACACCTAGTCCTATAGTCAATCGCATGCTCCAAAACATGAACTACCAAGGGAAAGGCCTAGGCCTTTATGAACAAGGTATTTTGGAACCAATCCATGTCAAGGTCCCTCCTCGCTCATTTGGTCTTGGATACACATCCCAAGGTCAACAATCTAACGATGTTGGTACTTCCTCCACACTTCCTAAATCCACTTCCTTCCATCATAGATCCCATCATATTCCTAAAACATGCATTGCCATTCCACCTCCCTCATCCTACAAATGTCAAAAGCATGTGACCATTCACCTTCCACCATCCACTTTACCTCCACTCCTTCCAACTTCTAATATCCCTCCATCCGCTTTGCCACCATTGCTACCAATACCCCCTTACCCAGTCATTCATAAATACCCTAAATATCCTAATCATGACCAACAAATGCACGCATTGTATAAACAAGGAGCTTCCACTCATTTCATCTGCCACATGGGATTCAAAAATAAACATTTGGATGCCTCCATTCAAAAATCCACAAATCCTAAGGGTCCTAATGCCTTAGGAAATCAATCCAAAAATTTAAAGCAAGGTACATTCAAAAATCCATCCAAGCCCATACCTCTAAAAGTAAAGTCAAAAACTAAAATGATATGGGTCTCTAAACAAAAATCAGTCAAGTCAAATGAGGCATCCACCTCTCAAAAATCCCAACCATCCCCCTCCATTCAAAAATGCCATTACATTCAAACATTTCAAACATCCCACATGAAAAGCAAAAATTAGAAAAATACTAAGTCCATGGGGGTTCCAAAAGTCCTAAATTATCCAACTCCTAAGCAAACATCACCATTGCTTCCTACACCACCATCTAATCAAAAGCTTCCATGTTTAACACGGTGTGTGCAGCCGTTGGTCATGTTTCCTTTCCATACCTCCATCTCTCCATCATTCACTTATTATCCTACATATCTCCCCCATCACCTTCCTATGGTCCTTGCTTTTGCATAAATCCTCCATAATCCACATCATAATCCATTATTGCACCTCCCATAATCCACTATCTATCTACTCCATCTTTCACACAATCACCCTACCAACATCTATGAGTGACAGTTGGCATAATCCATGTGATGACATCTATCTAACAAGACTATCACTTTCATGGAACTAGACACTTGAGTCCCTCCCATCCATATCCATCTATCCCATTCAAAAGTCAAAAAAAGTAAAGAGAAATCCTTTCATCTAATGGTGAAAACTTGTTAAACAGATGCCTTGGATAAGTACCATGATGAAAACCTGGCAAATAAGCATCATGTGTAAGTTGATTTTCTATGGAACCTACACTTGGGGGCACCTTGTCTCATCTTCCTATCATTTTCTAACTTATCATTTTCCATCCTATCATATCCTATCTTACCATACCATTTCTTACCATCCTTATCCATTCCACATACATATACCTATCATATTGCATCCATTCATCCTCACTTCCTCATCTTGATCTTGATAAAGATATAGGGGCAAAAATGTTAAAAAATGCCTTGGATATCTCTTGATGTACCTCATCCTTTCCATCCAATCCTATCACTAGCCTATTGTCATAAGCATTGTCATAAAAATCCTAAGTATTACACCCAGAATAGGGCATGTTATTCTAATGCGACATATCCTTTGAGATCACATCCTTGCTCTCTTACGCGTACATCCTTCCCATCCACTATAGCTTATCCTTGTACCCATCCATCTATCATAAGCTTTCTAACCTATCGCCCATCCTTTTATCCATTTCATCCATTAATCCAATCCTACCTTAATCTGTACACCTAGACTTGGTCTTCCCTTGTCATTGGTATCTAGCACAAAGGCCACCCAAATTGTAAATCCATTGACATCCCAAAACATATCAAAATATCAAAACATCATAAAATGTCCTAAAAAAATACCAAAAAACATCATAAAATGTCCTAAAAAAAATACAAAAAAATCAAAATATTCCCCAAAAAACAAAAAAAATCAAATATCCAACAAAAATCCAAGCAATAAAATCAATCATCATCAAAACAAATCTCCATCACATCACATCAATCAAAACAAATCCAATCAAATCAAGCCAATCTATCAATCAATCAAAATCACATCACTCGAATCCCAATCAATCCCATCAATCCGATCAATTCATCAACCTTCACCATCATCATCATCATAAATCAGAACTACATCTCATCTCTATCGTTAAGTGCCTTGATCCCGTGGATACAAGCTATGTAGGCAATCTGGGGTATGAAGGAAGTGCCCAGATTCAGGTACAGGTGATACACCTCCTCCATCTTTCATCAATCACATTCTTCAATCATTCCTTCCATTCATTTATCAAATGAATCCAAGCAATGATCCAAATGCAAGCCCATCATAATCCATACCAATCAAGTCAATCAAGCTTGTCAAATTATCCAATCACATCAATGGTCTTGATCCTAGCCTTGTTGTAAACCCAATCAATTATTCAATCAAACAATTAATCAATCATCCTTGTGTTGATCTAGGGATATATCGTTCCCCGCCATGACAACACTATCATCATCAATGGGATATATCATTCCCGCATCCTTGTGTTGATCTAGGGATATATCGTTCCCTGCCATGACAACACTATCATCAATCAATCAATCATCGGTTTATAGCTTGACAGGGGCAATACCTTGTTTGTATTTGAATCATTTGTGCATGCTTGCTTGCTTGCTTGTGTGTGTTATCTTTTTATCTTGCATTTGTATCACATCTGTATCATTCCAGCTAATATTCATATCTTGTGTATGTTGGAATGGCTTTTTTCATTATCCTTTGCATCTAAGGTCACATCATACCTTTTGTGCGTTAGGACTTTAATTCTCTAAGTTTTCTTCCTCATACATTAGACAAGGTTGTATTACGCTGGGGCACAAGACACATCGTCACCTTGGTCCTCATACCTTGGTGCATAACGTCTAGTGCTATATCAAACATCATGATTGCTCACTTTCATTGTAGCATAACACATCATTCATTTCTTCTATCCATTTCCTTATCTTTCTTCCTTGACCAATCCATTCCATTTCGAGAGCCTACCCATGTTTGTCTAACCCGCCTATCCTCTCAAGGGGGCATCCTCATCCTATCTTTCCATTACCACCTTTTTCCTCTATCCATACGTTAGCTTCTTTGAAATGATGTTACTCAACACAAATCTCATCATCTCGAACATCATCTCAAAGAGAGTCAAAATGTAGACACCTAAAAATGTCGAACACCTTGTCACTAGCATGTTTTTCCCTAGGTACCTATATCATCACCTAATTAGTTAAATAAATCTTATTTATTTGACTAATTTCATTTGTTCCCTTTCAATCCCATAATCCCTTCTTCTATAATTAAATAAATTTGTATTTATTTAATTATTCATGGCCATTTATTCCCTCTAATTAAATAATTATTTTTAATTATTTAATTAGTCATTTATCTATTTTCTATAATTAATCTTATTTATTTTCCTATAATTAAATAAATTTTTATTTATTTAATTATCTTTACACATCATCTTCCATCACAATCCAAATTAATTAAATAAATTAAATATTTATTTAATTAATAAAATCCTAAAAAGATCTTCTTGCTTTCTTTCTAAATTTAAACTCATGTGTATCTAATTAATTTATTTAATTAGATAATTCATCAATTATCCTCCCATCTTTTTCGAAGATTTATTTCCTTTTTGAGGATTTAAAACTAAACGCAAGTCTTTTTATCCTTTTCCTATCTTATCTTGATTTATTTCCTCTTTTATCAAAAATAAAAATCAAATCAAATCTTATCTTATCTTCTTCCCTCCACCTCAGAAAAATCATCCCTTGTCTATAAATATGGCTTCTCACAAGCCATTTGAGATCATCATCATTGAGTTTTATATCCTTACTCTGCCCAAATCTACCTCCAATCTTCTTCCAATTCTCTATCTATTTTCTATCTATCTTCTTCAATCAATCTTCATCCAACGTTATGCTGCGAACGTGAGCAATCAACATTCAATAAATTGAGCAAAACAATCATGCATTCATCATTCAAGGTATTCGAAAGGTTTGGGTAAGAAGGTATATACATTGTTATGTTTTATCTTTTGTTTTATCCAAATTTTCTAGTTTACAGAATGCTTCTGCATTATGGGCTTACCACTAGAAATACAGTTATCTCCATTGGCCTAGCTCTATAATTTTTCTTACATTTGAAGTTGTCCTCTTGTTATAGATTGAACTTAGATAATTAGTATCAAAGCCCAATACTCAAATTTATGTCACTTATCAGTAGCTTCACTTGGTCAAGTCTAGGCACTACAAATCTCTCTCTTCCTTCAACCCACAACTTAGAAGAAGAAAGCAGAGAGAAAAAAATCCCCAGGTGGATGGTTATTTGCCAAGCTCTCTAGATGAAATAATTTCTTCATCAACCTATATGGATGAATGGGACCACATGAATAAGGTGACTTAGCCCCTCTGTATATGCTTTTAGTAGTTGTTACATGCTCTAGAGTCATGAGGTTGGAGTCTTGACATCTCCTTGACATGACTAACATGTAGCATGGTGCTCCACTACGGCCCCATGACTCCTTGACTTAAGAGGTATGACTTCAGAAAGCACTAATTGTGCTTGTCTAAAGATTTTTCCATTCTATTTGATAGTGTATTACACATCTATAGTTTGATGATTATTAGCATCATCCCACATAGAAGGACCCTCTAGGAGTCCCATAGCTCCTTGGTTAATGGTGGCATACATAGTAGTCCAACACACATACTTTCCTATTGCAAAATGAGTAGCGCCCAAGAAGTATACTCACTTAGACCATGTGTGCCCACCACAAAGTTGACCACATTTTTCTCACAAGATTGGCTTTTGTAGCACTAAAGCCAAATAGAACAACCCTCCATACAATTAACTACATACCCACTATCATCAATTGAATGCAGGATTCTACAACATCCACACCACACACCATGATAGAGAATCATAATTTGTTAACTTGCATAAACGATGATGTCTAGACCAACCTGCATAAGAACATCTAACTAGTCTCAAACACAATGTCCTCCTTTGTTACTAACGTGCTAGATTCACACATCTACACATCAACCTCTAGTATTGAAATGAATTAAGCTCACCTCTACAACTCAACACTAGCAATAAACCATGTTTGTGTTCACATCTAAAGCTTACAACTCTCATGAGACTATAAGCACATGGAGCTTTCAAAAATTCACTATAATGGTTGAGCTCTTGATTTGGCTATACCAGACTCATGCCACACTAGAGAAAAGATACAATGAAGCTTAGAACCACCTTGTGCTCACCTATAAAGCACACTTCAACATTTTATGCCACTAAGCTGCTTCTTCACTGGCAATGTTCTTTTGGATTGTGAGCACTCTACACCTATGCACTGCTTTGTACTCCATCTCCTACATACAAGGACACATATTCCTTAACAAGGGATCTCCTTTCAACACTAGAGTACATGGACTAGATTTCCTCGGCATTAGCAAGTAGGCATTGTTAAGACCACAATTCAAATAACAATCTTACTAGCATATTCTAGATCTTTAATTGTTCTTAGATAAGAGTACAATTGATTCATATCTTCATTAATTCTTAAGAAGTAAAATATTTCTAGTTTTTCAAATCTACAAGTCATTAATAGAAATGTGTTGTGTACATATGAAAATGAACTATAAAGAACAAGCTAAAGCCATATTAATCTATTATATTCATAATCAAATGCAACCTCATGATAGAGTTAAAGGAATGCAAACATGAAAAGAAGCTAACTAAGTAACTACCATGCAAACCTTGATCTTTGGATGTGCTCCTTGATATTGGATGTATGTTGATTTCTCCTCAAATTGACAACATAACCTTGCATAACATGGAGACCTGAAAATGGTTTGTAAGAGGTTGGATTTATAGATTTTTGGGATGGCAGATGAAGGGCTTGTTAGGATTTGGCAGGCTAGAGCAATACAATATAACAATTATAATGCAAATTTAGATACACAGAATAACAAAGAATAAACAATTCCACACAAAGATTTAACATGGTTCACCTAGTGTGGGCTACATCCACAGAAACACATCCATCCAATATTTTTATTATCCAATGTCAAACATATCAATTACAACTACGCAGCAAAATCCACTGCTATGCTACATGAAATGCACTCACACTGCCTTCCTCCCCGCTATTAATTAACTTGGGGTCAAAATGCGACTATCAAAGTCACCAAAATTTAACTTGCTACATGATTAGTCACCACATACCAACAGGGCTAGGATTGATTTGGAAGATAAAGGGTTGAGGTTGGTTGAGAAGGTTGGATTGATGAGAGGCCACCAAGGGGGATGATAGGATTGGAGGACAAGAGGAATCCTTGGATTGAGGGGAAATCAAGGGTGGAGGATGGTATTGGATAAAGTGAATGGTGAGGATCAAAGGAGGACAAAAAGACCTTTTGTACAAAAGACTTGCCTCAAGGGTGGAGGATGGTATTGGATAAAGTGAATGGTGAGGATCAAAGTAGAACAAAAAGACCTTTTGTACAAAAGACTTGCCCCTCCCTTTGCAAGAGAGCCATGTGGTCTTGTACAAAATCCCATACCTTTGTACATGTTGGAAGATGTGAGGGGTTTTAATGGGTTTAAGCATGGTTAGGAATGTGCAAGCATGTGACTAAGTTGATTAAGTGGATTAATCAACTTAATCAAAAGTGCACAAAATAGGGAATTAAATAAATAGGAATATTTATTTAATTTTTGGATGAGGAATGGATATTAGATAAATAAATATTTATCTAATATTAGACTATGGAAAAGGGTTGATTAATTGAATAAATGATTAAATTTATTCAAATAATGCTATGAGATGGTATGAATGAATAGTGATTTAATAATAAAATATTATTTAATCACTGTCAGAAAGGGGATTGGATAATTAACTATCTAAATAGGTGTTTATCTAGTTAATTGTGGAAGAAAGTGGTTTAGTGATGTCCTGGTTGGGGTTGGATAGTGGTAAGATGATGAGTGGATGATTTTAGGTGTCTACATTTTGCCCCTCTTTGAGATGGTGTTGCGAAGTAGCATCATTTCAAAGAATGATAAAACATAGCACTTGATTGGATTAGAAGAAGATGATAAGAATAGGGATGATGATCCCCAGCCACTCGAAGTGAGAGTGATGAGGAGGAATGATGGTAGGGATGATGCCCCCTCGAGAGGGTAGGTAAGTTTGAAGAACATGGGTGTGCTCTTGAAAGGATGAAGATAGTTGGATTAGATGGATGAGAGTGGAATTTAAAAGAAAAGTGATTTAGAGGATAAAAGAGATGGGATGCAGGAGATTGGGGGAAAGAGGTGATGAGAATGAATGATTAGATGGGGTTATGCGTTATGTTGCACTAGATTAGAGCAATCTTATTTGATATGGCATGAGACGCTATGAACTAGGGTATGAGGAACCAAGGTGACAATGTTTTCCGTGCATAAAAGGATGCCTAGCACATCACAAGGAATTGGACAACCTTGGTGAGTACTTTGATGAGACAACTAATAAGGTCACCGGCAACCTTATGCTGTATAGCACCATGATATGGAAGACCATGATGTCATTGTGGCAGGTAGGCTATAAGGACCGATGCTAATGCAAGATAAAATGATAATGCACACACACAAGCAAGTACACATGCACAAAATAATACAAAGATAAACATGATGTTGCCCCTAGTCAAGCTGAAAATCCAAAGATTGATGGATTCATGATGTTGGTTTGTGTTGTTGATGATAATAACAACACAAGCATTGGGAATGATATATCCCAATGATGATGATGGATGTTTGATCAAGGTTGCAACAAGGCTGGGAATAAGATTGATGGATGTGATTAGATTATTTTGATTAGCTTGCTAGCTTGAGATGTGCATTGAATACAATTTTCTTGTGATATTCGGATGTTTGGGAAATTTGGATCGCTGGGAGGATTGCATTGGTTTTTGTTTAGGTATCATTTAGCTAGATACTAATGACAAGGGATAAGCCGACTCTATCAACAAAGGATTATGGGATAAAGGGTATTAAGTGATTAGGTGATGGAGGGATGGGTTGATAGAGGGATAGGTTGATAGATGGGGGAATGTAGTGCTTAGAATGTATCCATGGATATCAAAACCACTTTGACAATGGGTAAGGGAGGGGGACAAGATGGGGATTAGGATATGGTTTCATGATAGAGAGAGGATTTATGATAGATGGATGGAGGGGGTTCAGATGTGATCTCCAAGGACTACATCGTATAGGAATAAGATTCCCCACTCTAGGTGTGTCATTGATGCATTATGATGTGTGGGTGAGATGGACGTTGTAGGATATGCTTGGAAACGAATAATGCCAAGAGGTGTCCAAAGCATGTGTTAGCTATTTTCCCCCCTCCTTATCAAGATCAAAAGTAGAAAGGGAGGATGGGATGACAATAGGATAGATATGAGATATAGGGGATGGGATGGAGGGGAGACGATATGATAAGTGTGGGTAGACAATGGATGAGAGTGATAGGCTAAGCAAGACTTGCTCCCAAGTGTAGGGTACAAATGGATGGGAAATTACACATGATGCCCACAAGGAGTTTTCATCATGGTACTTGCCCAAGGTGCCATATAAATGGTTTTCACCATTGGAGGATTCTTCTTTACTTTTTTTTTGATGTTTTGATTTTTTTATTTTGTTGATAATTTTCTTTTTTTTTGGATTTTTTTATATATGGATGGGATTGGATGGGATCAATAGATGGAGAAAATGATTTGGGTGGGGTGAAGGGGGATGGGGACTCAAGTGTTTGTTTCCATAGCAAGGTGGTAGTGTCCCATTATGGATAGTTGTTTCAGGTGGACCATGTTGATTGATGTTGCACACATGAACATTGGTAGATGGTTGTGTGAGATGGAGATGGAGCAGATGGGATAAATGGAGGATGGATGGATGGAAGGTGGATGAAGGGATTATGTGAGAGTATGGATAATAAGAAAGGGATGGGGGAGATATATTGGATGATGGATATAGGATGGGGGGATAGATGCATGGGGGAATGTTGTGGGGTCAAGGGGAAGTAGGACCAATGTTTACACACACCATGTTTGATTTTGAAGCTTATATTTTTGATGGGGAGTTGGGAGTAATGGGGATGTGTGATTCATGAGGATACTGGACTTTTGATTATGGCATCAGGATGGGGTGTTGTGGGATTGCCAATTTGGGAATTTGGATGCTCCACTTGGATTTATTACTTTTTCCTTGGGGACCCACATTATTTAGATGGATTCTATGTTAGTTTTGTGTATCGATGCCATATGATATGATAACTCTTAGGCTTTTGTGGATTTGTTTCTTTACGTGTCGAGTCATCTAAAGTATTATTTTGGAATCCCATGGGTTTGGTGGTCACTTCATCTTTAGATGATGTGTGCACTTGTTGGTCATGATTAGGGATTTTGGGGGATAGAGGAGTAGGTGCTTAGGGATATGGGATTTATGGATGGGGGTATGAGGGGTTTGCAAACTTAAGAAGTCTTTGTATGGTTTGAAGCAATCCCTGAGGAGATGGTATTTGAAGTTTGATGCCTTTGTGTTGTCAATTAGATTTGTGAGATCAAAATCAGATCACTGTGTGTATTATAAATTTGATGGTGATCATATTCTCATTGTTGCAATGTATGTTGATGATATGTTGCTCATTGGGAAGGGTAACAATATGATTTCTGATTTTAAATCTCAGTTGTCAGCTCAGTTTGAAATGAAAGATTTAGGGGCAGCCAGGTACATTCTAGGAATGGAAATCAGAAGAGACAGAACCAACAGAAAACTTTGGTTAAGCCAGAGTAAGTATGTGAAGTTTGTGTTGGACAGATTCAGCATGGTAGATTGTAGACCATTGTGTGTTCCCATTTCTTTGGGGATAAAGTTGTTTGTTGAGGATTGTCCAAAATATCCTAGTGAGGTGGAGGACATGAGCAGAGTACCTTATACTAGTGCTATTGGCAATTTGATGTATGCTATGGTCTGCACAAGACCAGACATTGCCCAAGCAGTGGGAGTCCTTAGTCGATTTATGGCTAATCCTAGACGGGTTCATTGGGATGCAGTTAAGCGAGTGTTTAGATATTTGAGGGGTACTTCCGAGTATCCCATTTGCTATCATGGTAATGTTTCAGGACCTTCGCATTCTGTTGATATTTGTGGATTTGTGGATTTAGATTAGGTAGGTGACATTGACAGCAGGAGATCCACCAATGCTTATGTTTTTACACTGTTTGGTGGTGCTATTAGTTGGATGAGTAAGTGACAACCAGTTGTTGCTTTGTCCATGACAAAAGCTGAGTACATGGCAGAAACTCATGCTTGTAAGGAAGCCATTTGGCTTAAGAGATTGTGTTCAGATATTGGTGTTGATGCAGGTCAGATCACGATCAGTTGTGACAGTCAGAGTGCAATTTGCCTTGCAATGAATCCAACTTTCCATGCTAGAACCAAGCACATTGATGTTTAGTTTCACTTCGTGAGGGACATGGTTGAGGATGGAAAGGTAAATTTGGAGAAGGTAGATACTTTGAAGAATGTTGCAGATGCATTGACGAAGCCAGTGGGCATAGAGAAGTTCAGATGGTGTTCGGAGTCTATGGGCCTCTCGGCCTATAGCAGTTAAATCCTATTTTTCTATTGGCTCTTACAAGGTGTTCGACAAGTGGGAGAATGTTGGGAATTAAGGTGTCTCAACCTTGGTAATTCTTTGCATTTGTAATGTTTGTATTTATTATTCATTGCCTATATTGTAAATAATTGGAAATTCCACTTTGTCATATTGTGGGATGTGGCACAGTGATGTGTCAATCCTACATGGATTATGACAACTTGTTATTTTGTCCTCATATGAGGAGATAGCTATCCCACTTAGTGGTAGGAATATTATGCCATGTGTCAGCATCTTCTATGTTGTGTAAGGAATGTTTGACTGAAACGGTTATGACGGATTCCTATGACGAATCTATGACATGTAAGAGTTGAGAACAAAAGGTTGTAAGATAGGTAATGACATGTGCCATGAAGCATCTTTAAATGAGGCATATTTGGGCGCCCCAAGGTGGAATATGACATGTAAGAGAATATGCTATTTATAGCATGTGTATGACAGATTCTCTTACAGCTGTAAGTTGTAACCGCTATGATAGATTCTATGACGGTCGTAAGTGTCGTAAGAGCATCTGTCATAGCCCATTTTGGAAATAGGTGACCTCTTTGGATGGGAGCTGTGGACAAGTGTCAGACACATTCTACAATGTTGACCAAGTGTCCCTAGGCATGTGTTTTGGTCCAAGATGCCATATTGGATGCCCATTCCAAGAAAGGTCCAAAATTGCCTTTTATGTTCTATTTAAACAGGTGCTTGGAGATGGAGTTTGTATCACAGGTTCATAGGTACTGTTAGGATGCCGGATTGACTCCAGACACGAGTGTCGAAGACCATTGAAGCTTGCATTGCAAGTGTATTGTAAACATTCTTTCAGATTTGTTAATACATTGTGTAGGCTTTTGAGTGTGGGGTTTTTCACCCGATAAGGGTTTTCCCCACTGTAAATCTTTGTCTCTCTTCTTCTATCTACATTTTGGTTCTTCTGTTTTGCTGCAAAATCTCATTTTAATGGTTTAACATTTCTGTAATAGTTAGGATAAAGTTGAATTTGCATAGCCCTCTCCTCAGTAGATTAGTGTAGGAAGCATTTTCCGCACACCTAGCTTCCTTTCAGGATGTGGGTAAGAGGAGGAGGTGATGAGGACCTTAAACAAGAATGGATGTTGGAATATGTATGGGGGATAGAATGGATTTCCCTTGTCAAGGGTAGTGTAAGGATGACCATAAGGTATGCAATTAGGTGCAAGGGAGTAGCTTGTGCTAGCCAATGCATGGTCATAAGGTTCTTGCATATACATGGATGGGTGAGGGTAATTTATGGAAAGATTGCTTGTGATGATTTCATCAAGGTTTTTTATCTCATCTTGGTTAAGACTATCATCATCATCATTGAAATCGTATGATGGATTCATAATTGGACTTGGATTTAGGATAATGTGATGTAGGATGACTTGATGATTTGGATTTTCTAAGGTTTGGGACTTAAGATTTAATTTGATATGACCTTAGATTTAGATTTGGATTAGAGGGGGTTTGGATTGATTTAGTTTTGGATTGACCAAGGTCAATGATATATGACACTTGATACTTGGATTGTGTTGGATTTGATTTGGATAGTCAAGGTCAATGATATATGACACGTGATGATGATTGGATTTAGATTGATTGGGGCTGATTTTTACTAAGCCTAAGGGCCTTTAATGGTTGGATTGGATTGAATTTGATTAGGCCAAGGGCCTTTTGATGTTTGATTTGAGGGATAGGGATGATTGGCCTGTTTTGACAAAGGCACCCCAGTAGCTTACAAAGGTGCTTGTGTTTTACAGAGATGCTTGTTTATAAATAGAGGAACTCAAGTAAGAACTAAGGCACTTGTTTGGAAATAGAGGTGCTTGCTTAGAGACACAGGCTCTTGTTTTTAAAAATAGGGCCTCAAGCTTGATGTTAGGGATTGAGATTTGATAGATTTTGGATGGATTTGATGGGGATTGATTAGAGATTAGGTCAAGAACCCTTGGATGATAATTTTGGTGACGATTTTGAGGGAAAATGATTAGGGTTTAGATGAATTTGGCTAAGGTTTAAAGGGGTTAAATCCTTAACCAATTTTTGATTTTCAAGGGATGATTTTAGATTAAGGATGTTGGATGGGATGTTGATTAAGGATGGGTAGATGGATAATGAATTAGGGATTGAAATGGGATTGGACTAGATGGATAAGGCGATTGGATTAGGAGGAAGAGATGATAATGGGGATTGGATTAGATGGATTAGAGATTGGAATGACATAGGATTAGGGATTTTTAGAGTGATAATGGATTTAATTAGGGAGATGGACTAGATAGATTAGGTATTGAAATGGAATTGGATTAGAGATGGTTGGGATGGTAGATGATTAAGGATGAATGTATTAGGTGGATAATGGATAAGATTAGGATAAGGATAGAATGATTAGGATTAGGGGATAATGGATGATGGATTAAGAATTGGATTAGGAAGTGATTAGAATGATGATAGATTGGATTAAGCTCGATGATGTGATTTGATTAGGATGATGATGACATTTGATTAAGGGTAATGATGGTGATTAGGAAGGTGATTAGGTAGATAAGATGGATTGAATGGATTAGGATTAGGACCTTGATTAGATTTGGCAAGTTGATTAGGATTAGGGTCCTAGATGATGGATTAGGGATGATTAGGATGGTTAGGAGATAATTGGGACTATTAGGAGGAAGTTGAATTGGGATGATTAAGATAAGGTGGATAATTTGGGTTTGGATGAAGATGAGGTGGATTGGATGAGGTGGGTGTCTTGATGCTTAACCTTAGTTAATTGCAAACAATAAATGCCACACATAACATGCACAAGTTTGCAAAGGATTTTGGTTTTGGAATTAAGGAGTGCACAGGTTTTGACAATGAAGACACGATAAGCACAATAACACCCTAGATTATTCAAGTAGGAGTGTCAATCCTTAGGCCATAATATACTATTTATCAAGTGATGGATAGATAGGGAATGCAAGGTCATGTACCACCTATGCACCCCTTACCTTGGAGGCCAAGGCCTTGCCCAAGGTGAGTCCTATCTCCCCACTATGAAAGTATGTCACTAGTAGCTTCTTAGGCCTGACCAGTATTCGATGCACCACAAGGAAGGATGGTCAAAAGGTCTTAAGATAGGATGAACATGGCTTCTAGGGGCATCCACGATACACTCAAGGTATGTAAGGCTAATGTTTGTGTGATGAGGGGTATGTCTAAGGCATGGTAAGAGAGGGTAACCCACTCTCCTCATTCACTTTGCAAGATATAAAGTTCATGCAAGATTAGACAAAATGACATTTATGTCCCCCAATGGGAGAGTCTTTTGATTCTCTCCCAAATTTGTATACCACATCAGAACACATGGGTTCGGGTCATCACCCAAGGTGATGAAATCCTTGGGTAGGTCTGCTAGAGGAAAGAAGCCTAGGTGCTTTTGATCCCTAAGATCACCCTTCAATGTGAAGGGAGAGCATACACACACTAGGTTCTTGGGATTCTCTATGTTCATTTGCTTAGTGAGAGAATCTACAACATTCTTTGAGGTGTTCATTTTTTGTAACATGTGATGTAGGAGCATCCAATCGTGTAAGGGCAATCTTGCATCACCCAAAAAAAAATGTGTTTCAAAATTATTGAAGTTGTTTCCATTTCTTTTCAAAATTAGTATTTTTGGTTCCATAATCGCTTGAATAATGATGTAGAACTTTTAGTTTTTCTAAATTGTTAAAACTAAAAAACTACCATTTTAGGAAAGTTTGCATTTAGGCACGGATTGAAGCAAAAATTTACAGGAATCTTCGTAAATGAAAAATAAGACCTTTGGCAAAGGAATCACGCAAATATCATTTGTGAGTTGAAAGATATTGAAGTTTATGTTTCTCGAAAAATAGCTAAAATTTATTCAAATTCAGGTTTGAGGCACTAAATGGTCCCATATGGGCCTGAAAATGGCCAAAACTAAAAAATAGGTTCTTAGCGCATAGAGTACTTTGCAAGCTTTCCAATGCTTCAAACAACGCGTCAATCAGAGACCCGGATCAAAAGTTATGGCTCGCAGAAGTTGACCTATTTTTGGAGGGAGAAGCAAATTGTGAAATTTGGCTGGTGGCCGCCAAAAAGGGCTATTTATGACCATTTTTGGGAATCCTTTGGGGTAGTAGATTTAAGGGGGAAAGTGTAGAGTCAAGAATAGGTGGGAAAAATAGAAACCCTAGCTAATTCAGGGTTACACAAGGCTGGAGATTCCAGAGCCTGTGAATAGGTAGTTGTAATGTGTTGCAGCCTGTAGAGGATTGATTCCTTTGATTATATTTGAGCTTCTGTAATGTAATGGGTTGTCCAAATCAATAAAAAAACATTCTATTTTCTGTGTTCAATTTCTATTGTTGTGTGTTTTATGATTTACCCCCTTCATCAAGTGGTTTCAGAGCTAGGGTTCCTGAGTGTGTAGACAGATCACCAACCGTGAGTTAGTTTGCACCAGGACATGAGGTTGTGGGTTTGTTGTGGAGATCAAGATGCCTCCACGAAGAAATTGTATTGGGAGGAATGCTTTGATGGAAGAGGGTTTTAGATCCCTACAAAGGCAAATCGATGCATTGCAAGAGAAGCTGCGAAGAGGGTTTGAGCCGAAAACAAGAGAAGAAAGTGAAGATGAAGCTAAAGAAGAGTTATTTGAGGAAGAACAAGAAGTTGCAGGAGATCCTATAGAAGTTAGGTTGTTGAAGGCCATTTCAAAGATTGGAAAGAGGCCCAGGATCGAAGTTTCTACCTATTTTGGAGATTTGAATCCGGAACAGCTTATTGATTGGATCAATGATATGAAAGAATATTTTGAGTATGAAGATGTGGAAGACCTAGATAGGGTCAAGTTTGCAAAAACAAAGTTGAAGGGCCATGCCAGTATTTGGTGGAAGGAGGTCTAGTTAGAGAGGAATAGAAGAGGAAAAGGAAAGATTACCAGATGGGATCAGATGGTGGAAAAACTAAAGAAGTAGTTCATTCTTGTGGACTATGAGATGGAGTTGCTGAAGAAGCTATAAGGACTGTGTTGGGAAATGAGGTGTCTCAACCTTGAATATTTCTCGTAGCATTTATTTGTATTTAATATTTTCCCATGGTCAGTTATTGTTTTTATTTAGCTCCAAAATAATGAATGGGCATTTGAATTCTTAATTGGCACTTTTGCCACATGTCGGAGCCTTAAAAATTGAAATATTAGTTGTCAAAAGATGCCCACATGGTAGTATATCATGGAAGGACTATTTTTAGCGATATTATGACAGATTCTATGACAACTGTAAGGGGAGAACATTTTGGACATGAGAGCTTATTTTTAGACTAGAATCTTGGTTGAGAAGTTAAGCACATGGTTTTGTAAAACCACAGATGGTTTCTTGTATAGCCAGAAGTCTATAAATTGAAGGCTTGAAGAGAAATTTGTAGAGAGAAGAGTTTTATGTAGGGTTATGTTGTCGATTTTTCCTTAAGAAGAGAAATATGTAAATCTCCATGTTAAGGCTTTGAGCCTGCAAGTGTATTGTAACATGTTTGTTGTTGCAGATTAATACATTGGTTCGATGCTTTGGAGTGTGGGGTTTTTTACCCTAAAGGGTTTTCCCCACGTATATTGGTGTCTCTTCTCTTCTGTCTATCTTTCTTCTCTTCTTCTTCTTTTCATGTTCTTAAACTATTAATTTATATGTCATTATGCTGCTGAAATTTATTTAGATCTATAAGCTACATTATCTTTCCTCTAAGGGTTAATGTGATGGGAAATCAACTATGTCTATTTCCACTTTAACGGCATAGTAGTATGTGCTTGCATCAAGTTATTGAATATATGTTTAAGAAAAATATAGGATGTTGTAAGGTGCATGCTGGGTTCCTCTTTCCCTTTCAATTGGTATCAGAGCTACGGTGGTTCCATGGTTGCATGAGATTGCATGTGTTGGTTCCATGGTGTTTAAGGTTCTGGGTATTTCTTCTATTGTGATTTCTTAGCCTGACAAGCTTGAAGGAATATGCAGGAAGGAATTGGCCGATTATTAATCCTTGTTTGAGTGGAAGTCTTGTAGTTGAACTTGTTTTCAAGTTACAACAGGCATTTGAAGGATGGAAAAGATAAAGTATAATGGAGTTGATCATGTGGTTACATTTACTATGATATTGATCTGGAGCTCCTGTTTGATAGTATGTAATAACCCTCATGCATGGTGGTTATGTTCTTTCATTCTATGGTCGTTTGCAGCAAAGTATTCATGTTGGGTGTTTGTTCTTGGCTCCCTGATCACATGGAGAAACTTGGGTTGTCATGACTATGGTTTGGTGTGCTTATGTTGGGTGCTTGGTTTTAGTCCTTGGTATTGGAAGGCATTGTTTTGTTAACCTCAAATGCATGTAGGCTCTGGAGTTGATCATTGAATGATTTGAAATAGCCTAGCTCCTCCGTATGCTTGTACATGGTGGTTGTGGAGTTGGCCTACAAGTGGGCTTGAAGTTCCTAGACCTCTACTTCATTTTGGTTGGTTGTACTTGCATGTCTCAGTTTCATATTGATTTGATCTAAGGGTTTTGTAGATTTTTCATTCAAAATCTATGGTTATGTTTATCTGTGTTATTCCATTATTTTGGTTTAACTATTTTGGTGGTTTTCAGACTTGTGGGTCTTCTAGATGATAATTGGATATGGATTTGCATGTATGGCAGTGACATGGTGGTTTTGCAGGTTTTACATGGTTAATCAAAACTTGTGGTTTTGTAGATCTGCAAACAAACTATTTTTCAAATTATGATTCCTTGCAGGTGTTTCTGGATGTAAGATAGTTGCAGGCTTGCATGTATGCTTCGTGCATGGTGTGAGGAGTTTTGTAGCTTTCTTAGTGTGGATATGTTGGTATGTGATTAGTCACTCATCAGTTCTACAGTATATGTTTGATGGGTTCCTTGACTATGGTTACTCATATGTGGACTTGTTTGGCAAATTGAATCTAGTGATGATTTGGTGTTTGAATCTTGAAGTCTATAGGTTGTCTTCTTTGATATCTTAGTTTGCAGGTTACTAATGTAATGATGAGTTTGCGTGTTTGTTGCCCCAAAATTTAAACCCAAAATTTTCAAATTTTTGCGCTTAAAAATTGATACAATCATCGCTTGGCCCCAGCCTAGTCATTTTCCGTTCCAAAGATTTTGAAGGCTTGAAGACTTCTCTATAAGTCTCTGTCGTCGGGTAGTTTTCGAATTCATGAATCTTTTGTGTACTCAACTTATGTTCTTAAGTTCTTGAAATGGCCAACTTCCCGACTTCTCCTTTGTGTCAGGGAAGTTCAAAGCTCATTGTCATAAATTTTCATTTCTTGTGAACTCCTCTATGTTCAAAGTTCTGAATCTGCTCTGACTGCTAACTAGTCAGCATCTTCACAGTGCCCGTTTTCTGAGGTATTGCCAACCCATTAGATTTCTCGTGTGGTATGCGGTGAGAATGTCTTTTCAGAATCTGTGAAATGCAAGTTTAAATCTTAAGACTCATTTCCCAAGATACAAAATTAATGATGCATTAATGACAAGTGTAATGAAGCTCATTAAGATGGTGGCACGCCATTAATAAGTTTGAAAGACATCACTACCCACTGATGTAATTAAGTAAAGGTGACAGTGCTCTCTATGTTCAGTTTTCTTGCCAGCCAAGCTATTTTTTAGAATGGGACTTCTAGCAAACGATGAAATCTGGGATGATGAGCCCATGCCTATTCTGCAACCTAATTTACAATGGCCTGTGGAGGAGTAGATCAATATCGTCTCTCAGCTGCGCACAGTCGTTTGGAAGGAGAAAACCAGTTATGCTGAATACCATAGGATAATTGACATTCTGGAAGAAGAAGAAGAGCGCGCTGAACTGTGCCAACTTTTTATGGAGATACACCTAGAATTGGGGGGAGATTAATGCCACTTGTCTTGCATATTTGAAGTCTTTTTGTAATTAGTGATGATTACTACAATTTTGATATGATATAACCATTTCCATTTTGAGAAGTCACTTTCTTGACTATGGTTACTTGAAAAGGACCATTTTTGAATAGTTATATTTTTTGGGAAGTTATATAAAGAGGGGGGATTTCAAAGAAAAACATCTTTTTCCAGTACTATTTGTGAACAGGGGAAGGAGAGCAAGTTTAGTTTACCTTTCAGTTATACTTTATTTCTAGCACAGCTTATGTATCTGGAAGTTCTGCAAAGACTTTGAGTTTTGCTATGTCAAAGAAATGAAGAATTATTTATAGAACTTTGTGTCTCTAAGTATCTTCTATGATTACAATTGTTCTTATGTCGAGTAGTAATCTTTCTTCAATATTGCTTCTTATATGTTGGTTTGTGTTAAGAAGGATTATAGTTGTATCTTCAAATTAATTTACCTTTGTTTATGAATGTGGGGTAGATGGGCTGTGTATCGTTTATCTGCATTCATTTCTTTCTTAAGTTCCAAGTCATGCACATCTATTTCATGGTGATGAGTAGATGTTAATATGCCTTTTCTTCTTTCTGGTTAAAAGCAAACCTCTTTATCTTTATTCATTGAATATTTTAAGAGGGAGCTATACCTCTAAAATTCAGAGGAAAGTTGTCTACCCAATGATAACTTCTCCAACTGTTAGTGTTGTTTGTCCTTCTTTTAGGGCGTCTTGAGTCATTTTCTGTATTTATTTCTGAAGGACAAATTTGTTCACCAACAATGTTACATTTGTTTTGGATCTTCGAGTTATGTAGTTTGTGGATTAGCTACCCCTTAGCTGCAATGGGATGACTCTAATGTGGATTGTCTTTATCCACAAGATTGATTCAGTGTTTATGTAGACTTTGTTAGTTGGCCTTGTCTGTGGTCATTTGTGCATTGGTATGTTGCATTGGGATAAGAGGATGGATGATTAGAGTGCCTGGATAGTCAGTTATTGGGACTTATAGCATGTTTATCATGATGTCATGGATAGCTTGGTTACATGGTTTAGTGTGAGGTTTTGACAGTGATGGTTTTATCTTCTTGACTTGGAGATCTTGGTTCTACTTTATTCTTTTGTGTTGCTAGTATTGCACAGGTTAATTATTAGATTGTGTTAGAGCCATGGATGATCTTCATTAAGAGGATGGTTATCATAATACCTTGATAAGCTCGGTATCACAGTTTTAGTGCGAGCTTCGGCAATGATGTGGATCTATCACTTGGTGATGGATGATCTTCTACAGTGGTTGTAGGTGTCATGGTAAGGCTTTTGGATTATGATTCTTATATGCTATGAAATTATTTTGACATCTTGAGTTCCATTGTTAGGAGATGGTTATCTTCATGTGATTGGATATGGTATTGTGCCATGATGGATTCTTATTTCTAATATTAGAGTTTTGGCATGATGGTGCCCCTTTGGCAAGATACGTTCAT
Organism: Cunninghamia lanceolata; assembly: GCA_027924645.1. Taxonomy (NCBI): domain Eukaryota; kingdom Viridiplantae; phylum Streptophyta; class Pinopsida; order Cupressales; family Cupressaceae; genus Cunninghamia; species Cunninghamia lanceolata. The sequence continues at coordinate 1,258,168 of BSBN01001396.1, read as the reverse complement.
TGGAGTAGGTAGTGATCTCCTAGGAGGAGATGTTAGATCATGATGTCATGTGTGTTCTTGGATTTTGAAGACGTGTAGTGGGAGCTGTGACAGTGATCTGGTGAAGTTCTCTTTGGTTTTGAGTATTAATCATTTTCTTGAAGCTTCTTGATTTTGCAGGATGCATTTGAAGTTGGCATGTATTGGATGATGGATGCTCATGGATACTAGAGAGACTTGAGGTGAGGCTAGAGATCTCTTGTTGTGGGGATCATGTGTTGGAATGGTGAAATTTCAGCAGAAAGACCGAGGAGCCTTCACTTGTTATGGACATGAGTTCATGTTTGAACTTGAGAGGAGATTATTCTTGGAGAGAGTCTATGAGACTCGGTGTATCTCAGTGGATCATTCTCATTCCCCACTCTCAGTTCACTTGGCAGAAAATGATTTGATAGGTATTGCCCATGTTATTGTAGATTCATTTTGTTTTATGCTTTGATTTCTCATGGATATGGATCTTGAGCTATAGTTTCTAGTTCTGGAGGGTTCATTTGAGGAGTACTTGGCATGGTTATCTCTTTAGGTATATGGTTTGATTTATGAAAAGTTTTGGAGATGTTAGTGGGCTGTATTCCTATTTTTGGAATGGATTGTTTTTTTTGAGTTTGATCTTCTTTGGTTAGAGAAGCTTACATCCATTTTGTTATATGAGATTAATATGTTTTGTTTGATCTTTTGAGATTGAACATTTGGGTGTTGGTAAGGCTTTTCAGTTGGGGTTTTGTGAAGGAGATCTTACTTGGCACAGCTTAGCACTTGGTTGTGTTGGCATAGAGACATGATATGGTTTGCAATTTCTCTTTATGGTCTCATATTTCTTCCTAGAGATTCTTATTCATTTAGTATGATCACTGGGTTTGTGGTCATCTACTATTGTTGTACTTTATTGTTTTTTAGCAACAGTATTTGTTCTTTTAATGTATATCATTTGAGATGTGGGGAACTTGGGAGAAGTGGAGGAGATCAAAGGTAAGAGAGTGAGAAGAAAACTATTTGTGGAAGTATGCTCTATTTTGCAGTAGTTGGTTGCAATTTGCAAATCATTGTGATTGTTCTTTGTATTACATGATTTGATTATAAGCCACACTTTTATGTAAGTGCTGATTGGTAGACTTTGTGTTGCTTTGGTTGACATTGCTCATGCAATTTGATTCCTAGGATGTATGTATGTCTTTGATAGATTGTTCTCATTGGACTGCAGTATCAAAGGCCTTCAGATTTTTTGTACATCACTAGTTTTGGTGTGTTCGTTATCATGGAAGATGGTAACTTTGAGCAGGATAGTGGATTATACAGGGATGAGAGCTGCAGTATGGGCTAGATATGTCAGAAGTTCTATCAATGGTGGGTTTTTTAGTTGGATGTAAACAACTAGCTGTGGTTGTTATTCTAACTATTCTAGAGCATTCATGCTCGATCTTGTTTTGGATGTGTTTGGACTTCAAAGTTGTGTTCTGGTAATGGGTTTGAAGCTGGATACATTGGTGTGTCTATGTGACATTTAGTGTTTCATCATGTTTTTGGAATTCTAATCTTTTTGTCATGTTGGTGATCACTTGGAAGATGTTACAGGTGCTTCTGTAAAGCTTGTGAGCATAGTGAGGTTCAGTTGAGGCAGTATGGTAACCTTGGTTGTTCATAGACTAGTTGTGATTCCCCTGGCTCTTGCAAGGTATTCGACAATTGGGAGAATGTTGGGAAATGAGGTGTCTCAACCTTGCATATTTCTCGTAGAATTTATTTGTATTTAATATTTTCCCATGGTTAGTTATTGTTTTTATTTAGCTCCAAAATAATGAAGGGGTGTTTGAATTCTTAATTGGCACTTTTGCCACATGTCAGTGCCTTGAAAATTGAAATATTAGTTGTCAAAAGATGCCCACATGGTAGTATATCATGGAAGGACTATTTTTAGCGATATTATGACAGATTCTATGACAACTGTAAGGGGAGAACATTTTGGATGTGAGAGCTTATTTTTAGACTGGAATCTTGGCTGAGAAGTTAAGCACATGGTTTTGTAAAACCGCAGATGGTTTCTTGTATAGCCAGAAGTCTATAAATTGAAGACTTGAAGAGAAGTTTGTAGAGAGAAGAGTTTTATGCAAGGTTATGCTGTCGGTTTTTCCTCCAGAAGAGCAATATGTAAATCTCCATGTTAAGGCTTTGAGCCTGCAAGTGTATTGTAACATGTTTGTTGTTGCAGATTAATACATTGGTTCGATGCTTTGGAGTGTGGGGTTTTTTACCTGAAAGGGTTTTCCCCACGTATATTGGTGTCTCTTCTCTTCTATCTTTCTTCTCTTCTTCTTCTTTTCATGTTCTTAAACTGTTAATTTATATGCCGTTATGCTGCTGAAATTTATTTAGATTTGTAAGCTACATTATCTTTCCTCTAAGGGTTAATGTGATGGGAAATCAACTATGTCTATTTTCTCTTTAAGAGCATAGTAGTATGTGCTTGCATCAAGTTATTGAATATATGTTTAAGAAAAATATAGGATATTGTAAGGTACATGTTGGGTTCCTCTTTACCTTTCAGATCGAAGCAAGGTAACAAGTCTGTTAAGGTGTATACATAATATTTTTATAAGATTATCATCAGGACAAGCCACACAGAGGCCAACAAGAAGGTAGCTCGTTACATTAATGGGTTGAGGCCAAGTATTCAAGAGGAGATGAGATTGGTTAGAATGACCATCATAGAAGATGCGTACTAGTTTTCCCTGAAGGTGGAAGAGAAGCTGAATAAGAGATTCAAAAGCAAGCAAAGAGGAAGAGATCAAGGCAGAAGGACTAGTGGAAGATCCTATGGAGGCCAAAATGAAGATCAAAAGAAAAGTGAAGAAGTTGACACCTGTCGAAATCAAAGAGGAGAGAATGCCTACCGCCCTCGTGACTAGAACAATGGTGAGAAAAGAGGAAGAGGAAGAGGCTGACCTGGGCAAGGACTTGGAAGAGGAGGTTTCACAGAAACCTGTATCTAATGTGGAGAAGAAGGGCATCGAGCATATGAGTGTTTGTAACATCAAAGAAGGACGAATAGAAGACTTGAAGGAAATGCACGAGTTGCACATGTAGATGAAGATGCACAGTCTGAGCATTCTGAAGATGCTGAAAGGGGAGAAACCCTAGTTGTCAGAAGAACCTTGTTGAATGAGGAGAAAGAACTAGATCAGAGGAAGAGTTTATTCCGCACAAGTGCAAGTGTGAAGGTGAGTGTTGTGATATTATTATTTACAATGGAAGCACTGACAATCTTGTTTTAGAGGAGATGGTTAACAAGCTGAAGTTGACAAGAAGAAAGCATCCACATCCATATTGGATCACATGGTTGCAAAAGGACCATAGAGCTTTGGTCAAAGAACAGTGTTTAGTCAAGTTCAAGATTGGAGACTACTATGATGAGGTGTTGTGTGACATCATACTGATGGATGCATTTCATATGTTATTGGGAAGGACGTGGAAGTATGATAGGTATGCTATCCATGATGGCCATGCAAACACATATTCCCTGACAAAGGATGGAGTCCGTCATAAGTTGAAGCCCTTGAAGGTGGAAGAAAAGGTATGTAGTACTGCTAGAATTTGCTTGGTAGATGGTAAAATTTTTTTGGAGGGTATGAAGCATGAGTGTCATTGCTTTGCATTGATTCCTAGGATCAGGCAAGAGAAATGTGAAGATGTACCATCAGAAGTCTCAAATTTATTGGAAGAATTTCAAGATATTGTCTCTGATAATGTACCAAAAGGTTTACCACCAGTGAGGAAGATAAGTCACCAAATGGATTTGATACTAGGAGCTAGTTTGCCAAATAAGGTAGCCCACATAATGACTCCTGCAGAGAATGAAGAGCTAAATAGACAAGTTCATGAATTGTTAAAAAAGGGGCTGATAAGAGAGAGCCTAAGTCCATGCATGGTACCTGCAGTACTAGCACCGAAGAAAGATGGAGAGTGGAGAATGTGTACAGATTCTTGGGCCATCAATAAGATCATGATCAAGTACATATTTCTATTTCTAAGAATGGATGACATAATGGATTGTTTGAGTGCAGCCAAGTACTTCACGAAGATTGACATGAAGAGTGGGTATCACCAGATCTGCATTAGAGAAGAAGATGAATGGAAGACAACCTTGAAGACAAAGGAAGGTTTGTATGAGTGGTTAGTCATGCCATTTGGGCTAACCAATGCACTGAGCACATTCATGCGGCTCATGAATGAGGTATTGAAAGAGTTTTTGGGAAGTTTTGTTATTGTTTATCTAGATGACATTTTGATTTTTAGTAAGACTTGGGATGAGCATCTGATGCATATCAGAAGAGTTTTACAGAAGCCAAGGGAGGAGAAGTTGCTGATTAATCTGAAGAAGTGTAGTTTTGCAAAGAAGGAGTTGGTATACCTAGGATTTGTTGTCTTAGAGGAAGGTCTTAAGATGGACCCAGAGAAAGTGAGAGCTATAATTGAATGGCCTACACCAAGAAGTGCTACAGAGGTACGATCTTTTCACAGTTTGGCAAGTTTTTACAGAAAGTTTATCAAGAATTTTAGTAGCATCTGTGCACCCCTAACTGAGACAATGAGAGGGGATAGAAAAGAGTTTAAATGGACTACAAGAGCAAACAAGAGTTTTGATACATTGAAGCAGAAAGTCACAGAGCAACCTGTTTTGACACTTCTAGAGTTCAATAAGGTATTTGAGGTAGATTGTGATGCTAGTGGTAGTGCTATAGGAGCTATTTTCAGTCAAGAAGGTAAGCCTATTGCCTATTTTAGTGAGAAGCTTAATGATGCCAAGAAAAAGTATTTTGTTTATGATCAAGAATTTTATGCAATAGTTCAGGCTTTGAAGAAATGGAGACATTATTTGTTGCCAAAAGAGTTTGTTTTATATACTGATCATCAGGCTTTCTAGTATCTTAATAGTCAAGGAAAGTTGAACCAAAGGCACTTAAAATGGGTTGAGTTTTTGCAGAGTTATACTTTTGTTTTGAAGCACAGGAGTGGGAAGTCCAACAGAGTTGCAGATGCCTTAAGTAGAAGGAAAAATTTGTTGACAAAAATGAAGATAGAGGTTGTTGGGTTCGATGAGCTCAAAAGTTTGTATCTTAAAGATCCAGATTTTGTAGAGGGTTGGAAAGCTTGTTCGGAACCTATTACTTTGGATAGGACAAAATGGTTGGATTTCATAATCTAAGATGGCATGTTGTTTAGGGGAAGCCAGTTGTGCATTCTGAGGATTTCTATGAGAGAGAACCTGATTAAAGAGAAGAATAGTGGGGGATTAGCTGGACACTTTGGTCGAGATAAGACCATGGCTATTGTTGGTGAGAATTATTATTAGCCATAGTTGCAGCAGGATGTGAGGAAATTTGTACAGAGTTGCAGAGTGTGTCAGATGGCAAAAGGAACAAGTCATAATACAAGGCTATATCAGCCATTACCTGTGCCAGAGAAGCCATGAGATGATATTAGTATAGATTTTGTTCTTGGTTTACCATGGACACAGAGAGGACATGATTCCATTTTTGTGGTGGTAGACAGATTCTTGAAGATGACACATTTTATTCCTTGCAAGAAGACTAATGATGCTATTCATATTGCAGAGTTATTTTTCAAGGAGCTGGTGAGACTACATGGTCTACCTAAGAGCATAATTTTAGACCGAGATACCAAGTTTGTTGGTTATTTCTAGAGGACATTATGGAAGAAATTGAAAACAGATTTGAAGTTTAGTTATGCACACCATCCACAGACTGATGGACAGATGGAAGTGGTGAATAGGAGTTTGGGTAACCTGTTACGATGCTTAGTAGGAGATAAGCCCAAGGGATGGGATTTGATTTTACCACAGGCAAAATTTGCTTACAACAATTCTATCAATAGGAGTACTGTTAAATCACCATTCTAGATTGTATATGGGAGTAGTCCAAGAAATGCTTTAGAGTTAAGGAAGTTGGTCAAGGGAGAAAAGACAAGTGCCAAAGTTGAAGACTTTGCAGAACACTTAAAGAATTTGCATGAAGAGGTGAGAAAGCACATTAATAAGATGAATATTCAGTACAAGGCTAAGGCAGATCAGAAGAGGAGATATAAGGAATTCCAGGTAGGAGACGAAGTCATGGTTCACTTGAGAAAAGAAAGGTTCTGAATTGGAACATATAATAAGTTGAAAATGAAGAAATTTGGACCATGTAGGATTATGAAGAAACATGATTCAGGAAATGCATATGAGGTAGAGCTACCGAGTGGGATCAATATTTCCCCTATGTTCAACATTGCTGATTTAACAGAATATCATGAAGCTAGCACAGAGGATGGACCAATAGAAAAATAGTGGAGTATTCCAGCATCTACTTCAAAGGAAGAGATAGAAGAGATCTTGGATAGCCGTATGGGAAGTACTTAGAATAGGCAATATGAAGAATATCTAGTGAAGTGGAAAGGAAGGCCTATTGAAGATTCTTCTTGGTTGTCTAAGGCAGAGGTTGACCATTTGGGATTTCCTCAAACAAACACTTGAGACGTGACAAGGTCACTTCTCAAATTACCCTAGGTGTCTGATGCAGGAGCATCGAGTGGTGTAAGGTCAATCTTGCATCACCCAAAAAAAGATTGTGTTTCAAAATCATTGAAGTTGTTTCCATTTATTGTAGAACTTTCAATTTTTCCAAATTGCTAAAAATAGAAAACTGCCATTTTAGGAAAGTTTGCATTTTGGCACGGATTGAAGCAAAAATTTACAGGAAGCTTCGTAAATGAAAAATAAGACCTTTGGCGAAGGTATCACACAAAGATCATTTGTGAGTTGAAATATATTAAAGTTTATGTTTCTCGAAAAATAGCTGAAATTTATTCAAATTCAGGTTTGAGGCACTAAATGGTCCCATACAGGCCCAAAAATGGCTAGAACTAGAAAAGCAAGTTCTTAGTGCATAGAGAACTCCATGAGATTTCCAACGCTTCAAACGGCATGTTAGTCAGACACCCAGATAAAAAGTTATGGCTCCCAAAAGTTGACCTATTTTTGGAGGGAGAAGCAAATTTTGAAATTTGGTTGGTGGTTGCCAAAAAGGGTTATTTATGACCATTTTGGGGAATCCTTTGGGGTAGTAGAGTTAAGGGGGAAAGTGTAGAGTCAAGAATAGATGGGAAAAATAGAAACCCTAGCTAATTCAGGGTTACAGAAGGCTGAAGATTCCAGAGCCTGAGGATAGGTAGCTGTAATGTGTTGTAGCTTGTAGAGGATTGATTCCTTTGATTGTATTTGAGCTTTTTTAATGTAATGAGTTGTCCAAATCAATAAAAGAACATTCTATTTTTTGTGTGCAATGTTTGTTGTTGTGTTTTTAATGATTTACCCCTTTCATCAACATGACTCTGCCACCCTCAACAATTTCTCAAACAAAGTGATACTAAACATCAATGTGCTTCATGTAGACATGATACATTGGGTTTTTAGCTAAATAGATGGCACTCTTACTATCACACCTAATTCCAACTTGTCTACACTAAAATCCAATACTGAACACAACCTCTATAACCATACTACCTCCGTACATGCATGTGTCATAGCCCTGTACTCTGCTTCTATAGTAGACAACATGACTGTAGGTTGTCATTTTCTCATCTAATTAACTATACCTACAAATAAAGTAAATACATAGCCACTCGTAGACCTCCTGCAATCTAGATCACAAGGCTAATTAGAATCAACAAATACCTACAAATCAACCATCATTCCTGCATCATTAGTTTCATGACAAAAAATGCAATGGTTAGAAGTTCAACGTAAATATCTAAAAACCCTTTTAACATAAGTCCAATGTTCTTTACCAAGGTTTGACATAAACCTACTCAAAACTCCCACTACTTAGGCAATATTAGGTCTTGTGTAGACTATGGAATACATAATGCTTCCTAAAACACTTGCATATGAAACCTTCTATATCTCATAAAGTTCATCATCTATTTTAGGACAATGTTATAGAGAGAACCTAGTGCCAACTAGTAAGGGAATGTTAACTGGTTTACAATCCTGCATGGTAAAGTATTGCAAAATAGTGTCAATGTACTCCTAATTTAACCAAAATTTCCTATTAACCTAATCCATGTATATTTCCATACCCAAAATATATTTTACAACCCCTAAATCTTTCATATCAAAAGTACCAGATAACTAAATCTTAAGTTCCCTAATTATTCCCAATAAATAACATATCATCAACATATAGGACAATGATTATTAGTGTCATGCCCACAATTTACATGTGGACATGAAAACCGGACCAACAAATTTTATAAAAACCAACTTGAACACACACTCACGTGCTACATGGACATTCGTTTAACATGTGCACACAACATCGTTGCATGTGCAATGTACGTTCGGCACACTACACAAGGCGGGGAAGTGGAAACGAGAAGAGGGTTGTACGAAACTCATTTTGTACCCCTATAATATGGAGGTAAATTTAATAGGGTTTGGCGATGCTTCTTGTGATGCTACAAGGGGAGATCCCTTCCAAGGTGAAATTCCCCTAGGGTCCCTTAGATGTTGCATAAGTGATCTCGCCCTAAAGGCGAGACCTAACACCTAATCGAAAAAAACTAACAATAATAAAGTTAAACACTTCTGAACCATTAAATAGCCAAGTGAAAGGCAAGATCTATCTAATATTTAAATATCCCAAGGATAGATTTAAATATTACAATAATAGGATTTAACTCTAGTTCACCAAAAGACTATGGGAATTGAACCAATAATTTAAATAAATTAAATGATTTATTTGCATTCAAAAATAAATCTAAAATTTGACTTTTAAATAAATATGAAAAGAATGATCCCTTTTCGAAATAGGGAAAGACATATTTTATTCCAAAACCGAAAATTATTTAACATCACAAGATAAACATTTATCTAAATACAAATAATCTATAAAAAATCAATTAAATGTTTTAACATGTCACATTTAGCAAAGGTGTCAAAACAATTTAAATGCCAAGCAGTAAATTAAAATTAAACTATTAAACAACCAGGAGGGAATTAATATTCCCCAAACTCTCTTAATTAAAACTAAACCTAGGTTATACACTAACCCTTTTAGGACAACTCTAAAAACCCTAGAGTCAAGTTATAAAAGTGTTTGAAAACCCTCATTGCACTCATTTGTGTTTGTAGGTTTGGTGGGTGAAAGGGAGAGAAATCTCTTCTCAATGAGAAGATAATTTCTCCAAGATATCATAGTTGGCTAAGTTTCCATTTCTCAAACATTGTCTTTAATTCAAAGCATTTTCTAAATCTCTCATTTGCCCATACTATTCTATTCTAAATTTTTTGTCTTTCTTCTATTGTTTTCTAAGTTATCTATATTTTTGTTTTTTCTATTTGTTTACAATTTACCTATTTGCCTTATTGTTCCAACTCTATTATTTCCAAGGAACTATATATATAGTTCCTTGGAAATAAACTCCCTATTTTTTAGCATAAACATACATCCCCTGTTTTAGAACAAAAATAAATTGAAGGAAATATAATTAATTAATTATATATATATATATATATACAAATTTATGTAAGGCCAAAAGACATAAAAATACAATAGGTTTTAAATATATTAAAACTTATTAATGAATAAATTACCGAAGGTAGGAGATTGCAGCTCAAAGTTTTATTTCCCTATGTTTTAGAGCAACGGTGGATAACTTTATATGAAGGTGGCTGCCTTATGTACAAGTGCGGTCTCGACCTGTACATAGGTCAGCACCCCCTGCAACGCAAAGGGTGCCCGTGTCTATACACAGGCTAGTGCCCCCTATGAGAAGGACATGGTTGAAGACCCCACTCCTTGCAGCGCATAAGCCCCCATCCCCTTAGCACCTTAGGTGTTGCAAGGGGTGGGGTCTTCGACCCCTCCTCGCCTCCCACCACCTACTTTATTTCTTTTAAAAAAAATCAACATTTAAAACAAAATTATACCTAACAAAAATTAATTTCGCCCTAATACGTTTATTTATAACAATGACAAATATATAAAATCATCATTGATTTTTTTCTTTTAACAAAGAATAAAGACATAATATTAGAGTTAAATGAAAATGTGGAAATATTTATCATTAACATTTTACATATATATACATATATGATAAAGAACCCTATGAAGATCTATTTTGATTTAATAATTCAAAAAAGGATTCTAAGTGGTAAAGGCAACAACTAAATCAATATATGTGTCCTTAATAAAACTCAAGATTTATTTAAACATCTATGCAAATCTACAAAGGAGAAAGGTGCTTTTATTTATAATTTGTGACACTAGAATACCTTTAACCACTTCTTTTCCAACAATAACTCAAATGTAAAAGCTCCCATTCTTTTAAAACTTTACAACTTAAGTAAGGAAGGGGCAATAATTACTTTCAAGAATAAACAATTAATTTGCATGAATAATTGGGATGAACGATAGTTTCTTCTTTGCTCAAATACAAGTTAATAGGAAAGATAGAAGACAACTCATAAATATGCTTATACTATTTTATCGAAATAAATGAAAGCTCATAACACATTGTTACTATTTTTGCAACACAAACTTACACACATACAATGCTTTATCAAGCTCCTTAAGACATTTACACTATCTTTTAGAAAAATAGTTCATCTCTTGAACATGGATTTAGGCTTCATAATATGGGACTTTTCTCCTTCCCTTTTCACTTGACAAACCCACAAAACACATAAACAACACCAAACTAGGCCAATGGAGGGCTCACCACCCAACCATAGGCTTGATTACATGCCACCCCTGAGCTCGGAGGCCTTTAAGGTAACCCCGAGATCACACTCACAACAAGGAAACCATTTCAACACACATAACTAACATCAATCACTCCCAACCCGAGGAGACTCACAAAACATAAACCCATCACATGTAGTCAAGAGGGGGAGTAGAGTAGACATGACTCCTACAAGGGGGAAGTAATATATATAGTTCTTGCACTAAAAATTCTTCCAAAATATAATATCAAACCACCATAGCCTCTTGCTATCACTTCACCATACTCATAACTTCCAAAGATCCAAGGCATTCTTGCCTACACATCATAATACTCAAAACACCAAAGATCAAGGCACTCTTGCCTAAAACTCCACAATACTCAAACCTCCAAAAAATATGGCAACTCTTTCGTACAAGCTCCTCTCAAGGAGTGGACTTCTCCTGAGGAGGTTCACACCTCTCTCAACTCCAAAAAAGGTATGCTCCCACACATGGAGAGATCAACACCTATCACAACCTATACCCACAATACATAAAAACCATAAACTAAGAGATGCATCATAAACAAGCATTCACAAACATTCTAAAGAACAAGATGTGTATTTACAACACCTATATATTCTTAGAAATCTTGAGAGCCTACCTCTCAAGCTTCCAAAGGATTTGATGAAGAGTTGTGGGAGCTCTTTCAAGAGTTCCAACTCTAAGATCTTTTCCAAGTTCTTGCAACAACTCCTTTCCAAAATGAACCTCCAAAATCTAAAATGACAAAAATCCCTTTTCTCCCCCTAAAGAGGGAGATAAATAGGGATATAAGTTTTAAACCCCTTGAATGGGGAGGTGACACTTGTCACCTTCCCATTCACTCTCAAGAGCACATCTCTCCATAAATGCTCTCACATCTTTGAGGCATTGGGGAGTGGGAATTACTTGGGCTCTCTTCTCGTGAAAGTCTTACATTGTGTGCTCACACATGTGTGAGGCTTTGGGATCAACCCGAGCCATACATGAACCTTGGAGAATGGGAATGGGATGGTGACAAGTCACCCATCCCTCTTACCCAAACCCAAATCTCTTCACTCCCTTCCAAAGGCTCTTTGGAATGTTCAAATCTTGGTCAAGACCAAAGATTAGTGGTCCAAAAGGTACCTATACCCTAGGTACTTGGCCTAGGACTTTAAAAATAATCAAATAATCAAGAAAGGGACCAAATAACATTTTTTTAAAGCCCTTAAATCACAAATTTGAAATTGAACAACAAGGATGACAACTCATCATCCTACTCATCCTAAACAACCTTAGGACACTTAAACAATTAAAAATTACAAAAGACTCAACACATTTCAACATCCAAAAATCAAATCAAGACCTTAGTCCACCGTAGGGACTAGGTTCAATGTCACAAGGTTTATTCATAGGGGTGCCACTTTGGAAGGGTCAAATCTTGGTCAAGACCAAAGATTAGTGGCCCAAAAGGTACCTATACCATAGGTACTTGGCCTAGGGCCTTAAATATAATCAAATAATCAAGAAAGGGACTGAATAACATATTTTTTTAAAGCCCTTAAATCATAAATCTAAAATTGAACAAGGATGACAACTCATCATCCTACTCATCCTAAACAACCCTAGGACACTTAAAAACAATTAAAAATTACAAAAGACTCAACACATTTCAATATCCAAGAATCAATCCAAGACCTTAGTCCACCTTAGGGACTAGGTTCTATGTCACAAGGTTTATTCACAAGAGTTACTTTACAAACCTTTGAATTTCCATTGGCCATGGAAATACCTGCACACTTAGTTGCACCCATCAATTTATTCATCATATATATAGCCGAAGCAACTTAAATTGAAATTAGACACTCAATCACATAACATACAAGTGTTCACACTTAAAAAGATAATAAATTTCTTTCATCAAGGCACATGTCGTTAATCCAATTCAAATCCATCTCATTTCACATTGAAAACACATGTCTACTATTTCAATCTTCTAACATAGATTTTCTAATACATTTCAAACCTACTAGATTAATGAATTCATTTCTAATGACCATCAAAATATTCATAAACCAAATGCTTATCCAAAATCAATCTACTCACAACAATATGGAACAAAAGCCATTTCAAATCAATTTATCTTTTATTAACATCACGTGTCAAATATTATGATCTAATAAACATACATAATCAATTACAATACAATTCAACTAAGCATATGGGTCATACACAACCACAATTGAGTGACATACGATTTATCCAAATCAAGACATGTATCTCTCATACATAATGGAATAAAATCACAAGTATCTTCTAATTAAATCCACATCATCATATGCAATTAAGTTAACTATACTAATCCAACATCAATAACCAATATAGTCTAAAAAGGATCATAAGTCCTTATACAATATCCAAAATCCAGGTGTATTAAAACACAATCAAGGCCAATAGTGCAAATAATTATTTCAAACAAGTGTGGGCCGCACAATCCACTAATCATCAATTAATTTAAAATAGATAAAGTGATTAACCTCAATTCTAACAAAGTCATGATCCAATGCAAAAGCATCAAATTATTGATACCATATTCTCAATGACTATTTCAAACCATACAGAGATCACTTCAACTTGCAAACCAAGTGCTCCTATCCCCTCACCATAAAATTGTCAACTTATTTCATAAATATTTCCTCATCAAGATCCCCATGTAGAAATGTTGTTTTCAAATCCATTTTCTCTACCTCTAAATAAAAAACAACAATAATAGGTAAAATAAATCTAATAGAGGTTAGTGAATAACCACAAGAGAAAATATCTCACTGAAATCCACTCCATCGACTTGGGAGTAACCCTTTGCCACTAAATAGGCCTTGTATCACTCCAACTTAATATCTGCACCAAATTTCTTTTAAATACCCATTTACATCCAATGGATTTCCTCCCTCAAGCAACTCAACTTGATCCAATGTCTCGCATTTATCTAAAGGGTTGTTCAATATCTATAAATATCCTAATCTCCTTGAAAATAACATCCTTGGAAAATAACATTTTTAATGCTATAGGATCCCAAAACTTATAACCCTTAATGTTCTCTCCATAACCCACTAAAACACACTTGTTAGCACTAAAATCAAGCTTAGAACATTTCTCTTTAAGACCGTGAACATATGCCTCACTACCAAAAACTTTCAAATGAGAAACCAATGGTCTTTTACTTGTCCATACATCATAGGGTGTTTCGTCAACTAGAGAAGAAGTTGAAGATGTTAACTAGGTGACAAGTAGGTGCACTGCTTCAACCCAGAAATGTTGTTCAAGCTTAGAATTACTTAGCATGCTTCTAGCTCTTTCAATCAAATTCATGTTCATTCATTCTACCGCTTCATTTTACTATGGAGTATATGGATTTGTTTTCTATCTAACAATCACTACATGCTTGTAATAACCATCAAAATCTTTAGAGCAATATTCACCACCATTATATGATCTTAAAACCTTTAATTTCCTATCTTTTCATTTCTCAAAAAAATCTTTAAACTCTTTGAATGTAGAAAATACAACAAACATATGCTTCAAAAAGTAAACCTATGTATATCTAGATAAATCATTAATAAATGTAACATAGTAGTGAGATTTACCAATGGAGGCACATCCACAAGGCCAAAGACATCTATGAATAAATTACAAAACATGTTTAGCTCCAGCATAAATGAATCATATGTTGTTTCTATATGCTCAAAATCACGATGTTAGTGGTCTGGGACTGTTGGGTCAGATTTTGACGTGCACACGAACCCTTCCCTCCTTGCCATAGGATGAACCTCCACGTCACTCTCACTCCCGTGGAAGTAGCCAGTTGAGAGGAGGTGAGACATGGGGGTGGTTTGGCTCATTGGAGAGTTGGACTTCGTAGAGAGGGGTTGGCACATCCTGGGGCCTATGTTGTTGTGTGCTTGTGTAGATGTGTTGTTTAATGATCATGGTTGTAAAGATAACTATATAACCTGAAGGGTCACTAGTCACTGTTCTCCTGTTAGGGTTTCTAATATTCCACCATTGTGTGGGTAATCTATTGTTCTTGTGGATTGCCTGTTCACGTTGGCATTGTCTTTCAAACTGTTGGATGGATGCTTGTTGTACTAAGAGTTGTCTAAATGCTTCTTGTTGTTGGATGACTAGTGGGTCCTGTAGTGGTCTTGAGTAGATTTCCTCTATCTCATCAAGGATTGCCATCACCCACTCACCTCTTAATCTAGGGCACATTCGTGAGCTGAGACAAGAGATAGGCAATTGCGAGCTAATCTTGACTTGACCTAGGGTTTGACTTAGGGTTTGTTCGACCTAAGGTTTGATTATGCATTGACTTTGTTTGACCTTGTGATGGAATCAAGGGTTTTGACCAATGTTTGACTATGGTTGACGTTGTGATGGAATCAAGGGTTTGTGAATTTTCTAAGTCTCTAATATTTTTTTTTTTGGTTTTTATGAATGCAAGTCTAAATGAATGCAAAACTTCTTTTTGTGCCTTTTTAATGTTTTTGGAATTGAAGATGCTTTTTTCTAATCTAGGAATCATAAAATGGACGCAAGCTATGATGAATTTGCCTAATGCAATGTAAAATATGTTTTTGGGGTTTTCTGAATATTTGGAACAAATTAATCTAAGAAAAGGGAAATTGCTTTTAAATGAATTAATCTATGAACTTTGAAAGAAAATTACTCTAAGAATACAAGATCTATCTATCTTATCAAGGAAAAAGCAATAAGATTACTGATTCCAAGAGCAATCTTGGTTATCTAATTACTAGAAATTAAAAGAAAGCATAAAGGAACCTGGAGACGCATGAGCCTCCACTACCCTCAGAAATCCTTATGATGGCAACCTCATATCCTCTTGTAGCAGCAAGGAATCCTCTTGGCGACAAGACAACAATGGAAGCAAAAGAAGATTTAAAGCTTTGAAAAGAGCTCAATTAGAGCTTTGTTGAGCACTATGGCTTGATATGAGCAGCATATGGATGCGTGATGAGATTTGTATGAAATCTAGATGAAGCAATGAACAAAAAAAAGGCTCCTATGTCCTGTATGAGCATGAGAATGCTTGATGTGGAAAGCAATAACTTGCAAGAGTTGTGTGCACAAATGAAATTGCCTCCCTTTATGCTTGAGGGAGGGGGTATTTATAGGTTATAAGAAGAGATGAGAGGTGAAGAAGGAGGATAGTTAACTCAATTTGATTGGAGAGTTAACATAGAGGATTCAAGAGCGATCTGGGCTAAAATTGGAGTGATCTACCTAGTAAAAGCTTATCACTCAAGAAGAAGCGAAGAAGAAGGAGTGCATGGGAATGCATGAGAATTCATGAGTTATTAATTAAAGATAAAATAGAGCTAATTATGCATGTGTAGGTGCATGGAATAATTAACTCTATATTTGGCACGAAAATCTATGCAAACATGAAGAAAAATAGGTGAAAATAGAGCTTTTTTGAGTTAGAAACTTCAATTTTTCCGTGGCTAGAAACACGACAGGGTTGCCCAGGGGTCACCCCTTTCACCAGTCAGGTCACCCGGGGGCCAACCCATGGGCGACCCTAAGAGGAGGGCACCTGGGTTGAAGTGCATGATGGGAGATGGAAGAAGGGGAGAAAAGAAGGGGACCTGCCTCCAGAAACAGGTCAGTCATGTGTGAAAATCCAAATCTCCACTTGCAAAGTAGGATCTCTCAGGGGGAGATTTGGATTGGTTGAGTGAAATTGAAAACTGAAAGTGGGAGATGGCTAGGGGGACCTCTAGAAGGCTTCTAGGGGGTGGCAAAGATGAAAAACACTAAGGAGAGGTGAAAACTCACCTACAAGACGCATACAAGGCTTAGGAACAGGGTCACAAGCTCAAAAAATGCAAATCGACAAGTGTCAAAAAATGTCAAAAAGTGTCAATAACAAAGAGAGAGAGAAAATGACAAAGGGGAAATAACACAAGACGAAAGAAAAGACACGTCACCAAGAGAATTCCTGCTGAGAGGGTGTTATTTCATGCTTACATGTACATGAAAAGGATTATGACTCATCATAGGGGTCCTCATGGATGTTGTGCGTGATTTTGGTGCTTATAGTTTCCCATACACATAGTGTTCACAAAAATCAAATTTAGTACAATTTAACCAGATAAACAATCAACCATCTTTTTATTAATAAAGGTTTTAAAACCTTTCTCATCAATGTGACCCATCCTATGGTGCCATAGATTACAAAAAACAAACTTATTAGTTACATTCATAGAGTATAGAAAGTGGATGCTTCCAGCCTAAACAGGGCGTGACACTGAGTGCCCCTCGCCAACACCAAATTTCCTCTGCTCAACTTGCAACTGCTCTTTTCAAAATTCACATGCACCCTCTAATCATACTTTTTAGATACAAAACTTAACTTTTTAGCTAAACTAGGGATATGCAATACAGTTGTGAGGGTTTTCACCCTTCCATCACTAGAAATCAATTTTACCTTTCCTTGGACTACAATCTTCCATGTGCTATTGTCCCTGAGGAAAACTTTCCCACCATCATAAGTTGTATATTCTAAAAACCACTCCTTATGAGGAGCCATGTGGTAGGATGCACCTGAATCTATCAACCAAGAGTCATTAAAAGTCATGTTAGTATAAATAATAAAAGCATTAGTAGCTTCATCATCAAATGATTTATTAGTAGAGGAATCTTCATCTTTCTTTTTCTTATTTTGACATTCCTTTTTGAGATACCCTTGTTTGTTGAATAGTTCCAACACCTCGATATGCTCTTACCAAGTGTCCTGAATCTTCCCTTGGACTTAGATCTATCCTTAGACTTGTCCTTACCATATTTTTCTTGTCCTTGCCCTTCTCTTTAGATCTTCCCTGCACATGCAATGCATCCCTAGATCCATCTCCATAGACTTTCTCCTTGTTTCCTTTGTGAGAAAGGTAGAAATGATAGCATCCATTATAGGATCTTTCATAGAACTACTAAGTGCAAGAATCATATTATCCCAAGGTTTAGGTAATGATCAGAATAATAAAATACATGTATCCCCTTCCTCTATCTTCACATCTATTGACTGTAACTAACGCAAAATTAAATTAAATGCATTCAAATGTTTTGCAATTGAGTCTTCATTCTCATTTTCAAAGAATATAGATTTCTTTTCAAAAACAATTTATTCACAAGACTCTTAGTTTGGTAAATCTCTCTTATTCTATGGGTGATCCCACAATAGTGTGTCCCACTTTTTGGCCTAAGTGGGACACTCAAAGTCAACATTTTACAACATTTTTCAATTTGTATCAATTATAGGGAGCAAACTATCAAGAATTTAAGGATAATGTAAACTAATGAGTTGTGACATTTTATATGTAGATTAAAGCTATAATTTAAAAAAAAATTAAAGAATTATTTCTATGACTTTTTATTTGTATTTTTCAATCAATTTTTGTTTTTTCTATTATTTTTTGTTGAGTGACATTATATCATAATGCATAGTTTCCACTAAAACTAAAAAATTTCCATGATTTATTAGAACTAGATCATTAACTCCAATGTCTAGTGCATGGGTATTTTTTAGTAATTTTTTATTAAATATTTTATTTATTATTAATTTTTGAATTAATATTAACAAAAAAATTAGACCTATATTATTACATAACACATATCTCTTAGCATATATTTCAAAATTAATTTTGTCTCTTTTCATTGAAACAAGGATGTCTATGTGGAGTGCAATGCATTTTTTGAGATTTCTCTAACCATATTTATTATTTTTCTGGTGCTTGAATATAAGTCATTGTTTTTTTCAAAATGGACCTACATTCATTATAAAATTAAAAAAAATATAATATTAAAGAAAACATAATATGTATTATAATTTTGTAAAACTAATACTAAAGACTACATACCTACAAAATGACATTTCCAAATGACTTCATTTGGTCCCCAAAAGGTGAAGTAAAATTGCTTTTTGTTAGCATTTTGGTAGGTGTGGAGGAGACTCCATTGAGGGTTTGATTGAAGCTCAAGGATTCTATCCAAGGGGCTTTGATCTAGCCCCATTCAATCAAACCCCCTTAGATGGAACCCCTCTAGGCTTAAATCATTAATTTTTCTAAAAAATATGCGATTTCAGGCAAAAATTGGAATGTCCCACAAGTTAGACACATCAACCCTATTCCACAACTTCTATGTAGTAGTTTCATTCAAAACATTCAAAAGAATGAAGTCAAATAAACACAATTGAATAGTGCCATAGATTGTTTTTTATTAAGTTTTACCCACTCTTCATCTGAAATCTTTTTTGGTTTGTTTTCAATTTTTATAGCAATCCATCAATCTCTTTCTTCCAAGAGATCATCTATCTTTAGCTTCCAAAGTTCAAAACTTGAACCGTTAAAATTTTCAATCTCTAACTGGGATGAGCTAGCTATGATCTTTATCACCCACAACTTGAAACCACAAGAAAACACAACACACTCCCATTACAACAAAAAACCCAATCAAACACTCTTAAAGAGGTGTCCCTTGTCTAATCAAGCCAACCATGGCTCTGATACCAAATGTTGAAAATAGGGTGAAATAATATAGCAAAATATGTTGAACTTTAGTGTATCCAAATTCATAAACAATGATAGATCATATGGAAATGGAAGTCAACCATGAAAGAAAAATGCAAACCATAACACAATATTTATGTAGAAAAACCCTCGTAGGAAAAAACTCATGTAAAGAGACCCAAGCTTGTATTAATCTTCTAAATAGTTACATCTTTAGAATCTACTTATCTCCTATATTTTGGTAGCATAATGGTGCTTGAATGACCTGCAAAACAATCTCTTCGTACTACCATCGCAAGGCACCAATATATAGGAGATATGAATACAAGAAACCATGAATAGTGTTCTAAAACAAGTGAACAATACTATTCACCCAAATCTATACATCCACCTCCTTCATGGGGAATATCAGACCTCACCAAAATCAATCAATTGCCCTAAATAGTAACTCCTCTTACGCACCTTACACCCATCTTATACTTAATAAGAATCATAGATTCTATTAGAACAATCAAATTGACCAAGATCCCAATCCTAGGTGCTCCATGGGAAGATTGACCAAATCTATCATAAAACCATTTGTATAAAATCCTTTTACATCCTCTTACACATCCCAATCTTGACATGATTTCTAATATCTTCCCAAATGTAACTCCTGATTTAGATGCCACTACAACTACTTGTGAGAGAATAAATAATGTAGACGCCTAAAAGTGTCCTCGGATCACAAAACCCTAACCTCTTCCACATTCTACCAATTTTCCATAATTTTCATCTATGGTTAAGTAATTAATTTGAATTAATTAATTATTAATCATTCATTTCCTAATGTCCCCTTTCATTAATTTAAACAAATAAAACATTTGTTTAAATATCCCATCACCTAATTCCCAAAATCCCCTTTCACATGCATCCTTTCGATAAATTAAATAAATTGGACAAATTTATTTAATTTAAATCCCATTCCATCTCATCATTTCTTCTAATTAAAAATTCAATTTTGTCTTTTAGTGGTGAGAAAACCCTTATCATTCTCAGCCCTTGATTTGGCCTCAAAGTCAACATGTAATCTTGGCCATTCATTCAAAATATGCTCTTCTATAAAACACCTTTTTCCCGCTCATTTGTCTCTATCTTAGTTCATTTTTTAGTCTTCTCTCTAAATCCCTTATGCACTCTCCAAAATCTTTCTAATCATACACACAAGCTTCTCAAGATGGTTGCCTAAATCTACAAATCTGAGAACAAATAACGCAAGATGGAGGAGAACAATGAAGAATAATCAATGTTATCTTAGATTTATGATTTATTTTCTATTTGATTCTTTGATTTCTAGGCTAGATTGTACTTCATTGCAATTAGGGTTTGAATAGTTTGGTATTTCTAACATTGAACCTAATTTTCCCAATCATATCCTAACCATCATCCTTTTCATTCCACATATCCTAATCCATTTTCATCCTACTCATTCCTAATCATTCTACATAGTCATCCTCTTTCTAATCCAATTAGCATCATTCATATCATTATCCTACTCATCATATCCTAACCATCCTAGTCATCACCTTAACCAATCCAAGTCACTCAATCTTGTCATTCCACACCATTCACCTCATCCTAATCTGTTGGTAAACAGATTTGTCACCGTGAAATAACCTTGAAAATGACCCGTTGCCCTTTGAGCAGTGACTAAATTGTCCCAATAGTTAGAGAGATCGTGACAGAGCAATGATCTTCCTCTGTGTTTGAGAGGGGCAGCTCCCTCGTATGATGGGGGTATTTGTGGTTTCTGTGTACTTTTATTCTGAAAGTACAAAAAGGAAGAAAAGCAAAATAACAGGAGAAATGGGCATGTAGAAACCCTCGTGGTAGACGTATGAAAACCAACAGAGTTTCACAATCTTATTGAAAAGTACGAGGGGGTTTCACCACAAAGCTAGAAACCACTTCCCTAAACTCCATGATGAATTTCATGACATATGTGCAACAATGATGAAGAAAGATGGCAAATCTCAACATACAGAGAGATAATTTATCTTGACACTTTCAAATCAAGATACCGAGACATGATTGTGTTTCATTACCCCAATTGCATGCTTCAATGGATAACTTTGATTTACACAAATGCATAGAAAGATTACCAATTTGACATACGAGAAACTAGTAATCATAACTCAGAAATACATCAAGAACATACGAACTGAAATGCATTCTTCATTATCTTTTCGAAATTATACAATTCAAAAGGTAAACTATACAATGTGTAAGACCAAAAATGTTCCAAGAAGTTTCATAAGTTCTCTCTAAAGAGACCCTTTCCTTGCTTTACATTTGAAGTCCTGTATATATAGACTTTTCCGCATAACCACCTAATAACCAACTTGTAACTACTTCCTAACCACTTCAAGTAACTACCTTTTTCGAAAGGAAACCTAATTTTGAACTTTT
Source organism: Cunninghamia lanceolata (assembly GCA_027924645.1). Classification (NCBI taxonomy): domain Eukaryota; kingdom Viridiplantae; phylum Streptophyta; class Pinopsida; order Cupressales; family Cupressaceae; genus Cunninghamia; species Cunninghamia lanceolata. Next base: position 1,236,315 of record BSBN01001396.1, on the reverse strand, counting down.
AATTACAATAAGTGAAACAAGTCACTTTTTAAAATGGTAGTTGCCAAAGATACAACTTTCAAGTTGTGGATTTGGCTAAGATACTCTCCATCTTCATCTTTTCCATTTGCCCTTGTACTTACCTCACCATCTAGCCAATTAAGAACACAAAACTATTATCATTATGTTGAAATACAAATAATTCTAAGGTATTCCATGAGAACGAAAAAAGCTTAATTGTTGCAATATGCCCATAAGTCCTCCTCACTCTATAAATTTCTTATCAACTTCAAAGGATATTCTCTCTCTTAGTTGTTCTCCAATGAGAAGTAGAGCTGAAGAGTCCCTGATGTGTATTTGTTTTTCACTTACATGATAGGCTTGCATATTAAATGATTCACACATTTTTGCATATATGATTTCCTTTCTTGCCTCTTATCACAAACTTTGTTCTATAATACATTCTCTTGATCTCTTGCTCATGACAATCTAAAAATAGAATGTACCTCAGGGGATAGTATATCATGGAGCAAGGATCAGAGCTGATGCGATGATGCTAGTAGCAAGTCCAAATACATTGACTAAGCTTGATGATATTGAATCATCCACTGATTAATAATTCTCAAACATCGAAGCAAGCAATTGCTCCACTTGGTCTTCATTGTTTCCTGAAATTTATTCCTTTTGTTGACTCAAAAGGACTCTCATCTCAAGCACTTACATTCCACTCTACTTAAATGTCATCCATTTCAATGGTTGAATAATGAATAACAATTTTACATCTCATCCATAACAAAAAGTGGTAAATATTTGTCATAACTTTATTAGCCAAAATTGATCTTTGACTGTCGGAGTGAATGATGTTTAAGAATAACCCTTATAGTCGTCGTAGAATCCATATATATATATATATATATGAGTTGATTGAGGCCCCTTTCAACATGTCAAAAGTTTAAAAAGCAGGCTGCCAAAATGATTCTCCCCTACCAATAATGTCTGACTATCCTTGTTACTTGTTGTGCAGAAAGAAGCATTTGTGATAATGGCGTCATTTTCTTCTGCCATATGCTATTTACTCCAAATGATGATCCTGTTGCCATTTTGCACAAGAACCTTGCACAACAATTCCTATTGTAGTCATTACGTTGAATTTCATCCACATTGAAAGGATACAATGCTACTCTAACCCAGTACATATAAAGACTCCAAAAATAGCAAAGGAAGAATCAGAAATGAAACCATCATTCATGTTGCTCCAATGGCCTTTAGGTGATCGAATGCCCTCCACATTATACATGCAAGTCTACCAAGGCATTTGCAACCACGGCTCTGATAGAAATTGACTTCAAATTATACTTTGGTGGATGTTCAAACCCCTGTAATTATTGTAGTCCATACTTTTCATACGTGTCTGCCAAGGTGTTTGAAACATTTATTTGAAAGTTTGTAAAGTCTATTCACCTGTTGGCAGGTCGTGGAAGCCATTTTTGCATCTACCATAATGCATTTCCTTGAGTGTTTCTGAAAATCCTGCAATCATCTGAGTTCGTGACACTGCATTTCTCTCACTCTAATTTAAATATCATCCATTTTAATGGTCAAACAGCCAATAGCAATTTTACACTTCGTTCACAATCAAAAGTGGTAAATATTTGTTCTTATTTTTATTGGTCAAAATTGTCCTTTGACTGTTGAAGTGGATGATAATTAAGAGCAAACAATTTCTCTGAGGTATAACTATGTAGTTCATGCACCTTGTGTATGTTCCCATAATTTATATACAAGTCTGCCACAGTGTTTATACTCATAATATCTGATAAAGATCTCATTCCATGGCTGGCTGTTAGTTTTAGAAGTTAACTTTGCACCTGTGAATTGCAATTGAAGGAAAGTTTCTAAAGTCTTCTTAACACACCCATTTCGTAAATTCTTTGTAATCATTGTATTCCATAAAACCATATTACTTTTAGGTATTTGGTCAAACAATTCGCGTGTGTAGTCTTCCACATTTTGCATACAAGTCTACCACTTCACTCATTTTCGGTCGATATACACTATGATCTTCACAGCAATGCAGTGCTAAGCTTCCAAAGCTTTCTAAAATAGAGGGTGTAGTGGAAGAGTTTTTGAGAACTGAATCCAACAGCTGCTGCTTTGCAAGAATGTTTCTCCCTCATCTTTCAATTGCAGTCCTCACTTCTTGAACCAGATATTTCCCTTGTTCTATGGGTTGTTGGGCAGTTAACATGTCGAGCAGTACAACACTGTAACTGTACACGTCGCTCTTCTGAGTCAGCTGCTGTGTCATGTAATACTCTGGGTTTAGGTACCCCATTGTTCCCTTGACTTGAGTTGTGATATGTCCTCTGGCACCTGTGTCTACCATGAGTTTCGAAAGGCCAAAATCTGCTACCTTGGGATTGAGATTTTCATCAAGCAGGATGTTGCTGGAGTTCATGTCTCTGTGAATTATTGGAGGGCTTCCAAGAACATTTCAAACAATAATACCTGCCAAAATTTCATGTTCTATTATGCCGGAAAAAGTTTTGGAGTCTAGATTCTCATGTGTGAATTAGATTTGCATGAAAGCTTATAAAACCTTTGCAACAAAACCATTTCATGCAGCCCATGAGAACACGTTTCTTTGAAGCGTTTTGTTAAACAATTCATGTGCCTTTTGGATGCTTCCACGTTTTACATGCATGTCTTCCAGAGCATTTTAAACTATAATTTTTGATAAAGATCATTATTTTATTATGCTGTGAGAATGTTTGCACCCCGTTGCAAATAGCTCATTTAGGCATGGGCTGAGAGGAAACTAGCAATCGTTGTGGAGTCTGGTTTTACAATACTGAAATATGTAAGCCTCTTTGATCCAAGATTGATCTTCCTCCCATATGATAAATAGTCCACAAGACAAGTCTACCAAAAATCTCACCAATTTTGTCTGTGCTTACACATTTGCATTCATATCTACCTGGGCATTTCAACTATTACATGCTAAGGGGAGAAGATAACAGATTTCTTAGACTTTTGGTATGTGTATGTTAATTGCATGTTCTTGAAAGTTTATAACACCTTCCCAACAAATCTGCATATGAGTAGTTTTAATAACTACTTCTTGAATTTATTATCATCCTTTTCAACAAATGAATGGAAAATACCTTGCAATCAATGCATTTGGGAGATGTAACTTTCTTTGAAAAATTCGGTTAGAACAATTTGTATCTCCATAATTGGCACTTTCAAGAATATTAAAACACTTTCCCTGCATGTAGGAGAATTTGGTGGATGTGGAGGTGTTATTTAAAGGCAAAAAGAAATGGATTCACCACTTTTTATTTCTCCAAACTGGAAAGTTACATGCATTGGTTTTGGTTAGCCAAAAGTCAAAATATGCGTAAACTTAGCTAGATTTCAAAGTTACTGCAAACTTAGTGGAAAAGTTGATGCGCGCTTGCGAAAAATAAGAATTGACGCAAACTTTGTGGAAAATAGAAGTTGGCGCAAGCTTAGTGAAAAATGGAAGTTGGCGCAAAAATAATGTTTCTAAGCCAATTCCATTTGAATTTTGTTTTGACATAATATTGCTATACAAAGCAGTAATATCAACAAGACAAAATATGACGTCTTGTTAATAAATTATTGACATGATTGACACAGGAAGTATAATGCTGACGAATTGCAGCCCAAAGGATGACTTTACAAAAGGTTTTGATGCAAAAGTTTAAATTTTGGCGATTTGAAAACGAGGCCAACATAATCACATTCTTATCATATTCTCATCATTACACCTACTTCCTTATCAAATCCTAATCACCTCTTTCATCTAATCACCAGCATCTTAATCATCCTAGTCAAAACCCTAATCATTACACATTGTCATCCTCATCTAATCAACATCATCCTAATCATTCTCCTAATCATATCCTAGCCATTCATTCTAATCCAATCAACTTCTTCCTAATCCATCCAAGTCATCGTATCTAATCACCCTCCTAAGCCAACCCATTTCATCCTAATCACACCATCCAAATCATCATTCCTAATCATTCCACTTCGCCCTAATCATATCCTTCCTCATCATTCCTTGTCATTACACATCCTCATTCATAATCCAATCAACTTCTTCCTAATCCATCCACATCCTCCAATCTTATCACTACAAATAATCATCTTGATTCATAATCCAATCAACTTCATCCCAATCAATTCGAAGTCACCTAATCTTATCACTACACATCATGATCTTCACTCCTTATCCAATCAATCACATCCTATTTCATATCCTAACCATTCATTTCAATCCAATCATTTCATTCTAATAATTCCCAATCACAACACACCACAACCATAAGGAAACCTTTGAGTCTCTACTCTCCTTATCAAATCTGACTGCAACTGTGTCAAATTTCACCCACTACATATCCAATTTCATTCCTCTAGGATCAAATTTCATCACAACATTTCATTAGCATTCAGCCCTTGACATCTATAGAGGGCCCTAAACATTAGTATTCCTAAGGTCAAAACATAGGGAGAAACTGTCAAAGCTTGACTGTATCACAAGTACAAATCTGGACCAAGAGACCTTGACATCTTTTTCAAATCAATCACAACTTAGGCTTAATACTCCAAGGCTAGTTTAAATCCATCCTTCCAAGCAAATTCTGAAACTCATGGGTTCACTTTAATCAATCATTTCTTCCACTTGGGCTTAATACTCCAAGGCTAGTTTAAGTCCATCCTTCCAAGTGAATTCTGAAACTCATGGGTTCACTTTAATCAATCATTTCTTTCACACCTCAATGTCTCGATAAATCTAATTTATACTTTGACAAGGTCATTAGTAGATGAGAGTACCCTCTTGGAGTTAGACTTTTTGAAGACTAATATCCACTAGCCTCTATCATAGTTCAAGCCTCATCACCTTGCATCGACATTCCCATAGCATCCCAAAATTGACAAGTCTCATTTGGTAAAGACACGGTTGCAAAAGGAAGAGAAAGGGAATAGATCCTCCTAGTCATCCCTTATTCCAAACATTCTAAACATTCCTTCCAATACATCATCCAACCGACACCATCCTTGTCATACCATAATAACATCCTATTCATATATTCATCATTCAACCTTCACATCCTAATCACCCTTTCTAATCACATTGTTCAATCAAATTCATCATAATAACCTCACCCCTAATCATATCGAAATCATTTCCAAGTCAACCTTAACCATACCCTAATAATCCCTAATCACCTATCTAATCATCCAATCAATCCCACATTCTATCACATTCCTAATCACTCCACATCATCACTCATCCTAATCAAGCACTTGTCAACATGGTCCTAATCCCACAAGATGACATACAACGATATGAAGACATGTGTTATTCCATGCCCATCCTAGAGAATAAGGTTCTAGCACCCCAAGTCTATTCACAAGATTATCCAAGTCCACCTTGGCAACAGGAAAAAGTGCCTTTAAATTCTCATTCTACCTTTGACAAGGGGAACATAAGTCTATCTCATCCATCCTATAAGTACATTCTACCTCCGCACTCAAATCCTACAACAACCCCACGTCCTAGAATCAAACATTACAAAAGCAAGCCTAAGGGGTTGACCATATCTACCACTTCATCCAATCCTTTTGATCCTCCACCTAATCAAGATCCAAACCCTAAGCCAATGCCTTCCATCCCTCTTGTCCCTCCACCATGGGAACTTTCTGTTCCACCTGATACATCATCCACTATATTGTCCTTCCACACATGCCCTTGCAAAGGATGTGATCCAATGGCTACTAGCTATGAACAACTTATCCCCATGTCAAACACCTATCTTGGCACCTAGCAAAGAGCCTTCGAATGTAATGCTTACTCCTCCAACTCCATCATGTGATCCACAACCTATTGACCCTACATGTCCATGTCAAGACCCATCACACCCTTATCTCATTGACCATCAAGAACATATCGAACCTATCCAAGAGTCATTTGATTCCACTCAAAGTCAAGAGATATGTCAAGGATACAATCCTAAGCATGAAGAAGCATTAGTCCCTAATTTCAATCAAGATCAAAGCCCCTCTAATGATCCCATTTATAGCACACTTAATCCTCTCCATGATCAAGCTCCCATATATGATCAAGATCCCCTCTATGATCAAGAAGACCATGATGATCCACTTAGCCAACTTTATGTGTTCCATGGTCAAGAGCTTGCCACCTCACCCATTCATGATCCCACAACATCCACTCCCTATGATGAGACAAGTGGCTCCCAAGCATGCATAGATGATCAAACCAATAGCTTGTATCTACATGAACATAATAAAGATCCTAATGATCCTTCATCATCATCCACTATCAATTCCATTTCAAATCCACCATCATATCCCCTTGGTCTATCCACCTTCATTCATGAGTGTTCTTCCCTAGGACAAGACAAGAACAACTTTTGTCCTCCACCACTTCGCCTTCTCCATCTAATAATGAACTTGTGTCTAGTTCCCAAACTACATCTAGTCCCATTGTCCATCGCATGACCCAAAACATGAATTACCAAGGTAAAGGCTTAGGCCTTCATGAACAAGGTATTTTGGAGCCTATACATGTGAAAGTTCCTCCACGCTCATATGGCCTTGGATACACACCCCAAGGCAAACAATCTAAAGATGTTGGTACTTCCTCCATTCATCCTAAGTCTACTTTCCATCGCACATCCTATCATATCCCAAAAACATATGTCGCCATTCCACCTCCCTCATCCTACAAATGTCAAAAGCATGTGACCATACACCTACCACCATCCAATTTGCCTCCACTACTTCTAACTCCTAATATCCCTCCATCCACTTTGTCACCATTACTTCCAACACCTAACATTCCTATCATTCATAAATACCCTAAATACCCTAATCATGACCAACAAATGCATGCATCGTCTAAACATAAAGCTTCCACTCATTCCACCTGCCACATGGGATTCAAAAATAAACATTTGGATGCCTTCACTCATAAATCCTAAGGACCCTCATGCCTTAGGATATCAATTTAAAAAATCAAAGTAAAATTCATACAAAAATCCATCCAAACCCATACCTACAAAAGCAAAGTCAAAAACTAAAATGATATGGGTCCCTAAACAAAAATGCAAGTCAAAAGAGGCATCCACCTCTCAAAATCCCAACCATCCTCACCGATTCATAAATGCCATTCCATTCCAAAAACTCAAATTACTTCATCCCACATGAAAGACAAAAATCATAAAAATCATAAGTACATGTGGGTCCCTAAAATCCTATGTCATCGATCTCCTAAGCAAACATCACCATTGCTTCCTACACCACCATCCAATCACAAGCTTCCATGTTTATCACGATATGTGCAGCCGTTGGTCATGATTCCTTTCCATACCTCCATCACCCCATCCTTCATTCATTATCCTACCTATTTCACCCATCACGTCCCTATGGTCCACACTTTTGCATAAGTCTTCCATCCACCCTCCTACATAATCCACATCATAATCCACTATATTCCCTACATAATCCACATCATAATCCACTATCATTCCCTCCATAATTTGCTATCTACCTAATCCATCTCACTTTCATGTAATCTCCTTACCAACATCTTGGGCATAATGAGACTTGACATGGTCCATGCGATGACATCCATCTCTAATGGGACTACCACCTTTCATGGAACTAGACATTTGAGTCCCTCTCGTCCACATTCTCATTCTCCTATCAAAAAGTCAAAAAAGTCAAAAAAGTAAAAAAAAAAGAAAAGAAAAAATAAAAAAAATAGTAAAGAGAAATCCCTTTGTCCAACGGTGAAAACCACCCTTGGTGGCACCTTGGATAAGTACCATGATGAAAACCTGGCAAACAGGCGTCATGAGTAGATTGATGTTCTATGTCACTTACACTTGGGGGTACCTTGTCTCATCCAACATATCACTTTCATCTTATTGCTTCCACAAAATATCCTGCCATCTTTATCCATACGTATACTTAGCCTATCGTATCCATTCATCTACCCTTCTTCCTTTTGATCTTGATCAAGGTCAGGGGAAAAATGTTAACAAATGCTTTGGATGTCTCTTGATGTACCCCATCCTTTCCAAACGATTCATCCAATCATCCTATTGTCATAAGCTTGTCATGAAAAATCCTAAGTCTTGCACCTAGAATGGGGCAAGTTATTCCTATGTGACATAGTCCTTTGAGATCACATCCTTTCTCTCTTACACATACGTTTCTTCCATCCACTATCGCCCATCCATTCATCCGTCCAATCCCACTTACCTCCTTGTACCTAGGCTTGGTTCTCTCTTGTCATTGGTATCTAGCATAAAGGCTACCCAAATGTTCATCCAATGCCACTTTCCAAAACATGTCAAAATCCAAAAAAATCAAAACATTTCAAAAAACAAAAAAAATCAAAACATTCCAAAAATCCAAAAAAATTAAAACATTTCAAAAAACACAAAAGAAAAAACATTCCAAAAACACAAAAAAAATCACAACATTTCAAAAAACCCAAAAAAATTGAAACATGTCAAAAATCCAAAAAATCAAAACATGTCAAAACCCAAAAAATAAAAATATTCCCCAAAATTAAAAAAAAATCAATTATCCCACAAAAAATCCAAGCAATAAAATCAACTCATCATATCAATCCATTCATTCAAACCAATTAAATTCATCACATCATTCCAACCAAGTCAATTCTTCAATCAATTCTCCAAATCCTTCAATTACTCAACTAAATCACTCAATCGAATCTCTCGATTGATCCATTCAAACACTCCATTCCATTGCATCATCATATCATTCAAATCATCCATAGTCCACATGGTCGAACTACGTCGCCTCTGAGATTTCATGTAGGCAAGGCCATCTTTGATGCACCTCGAGGCATTAGGTCAGTCCCTTAGGGTCCGTCGAGTCAACCATCATAATAAGTCATCCTTTGATGAGATGGATACTTTGATCAGACAAAGCACTCAATCTTTCACCAGAAAAATAATCCCAAACATCAAACAAGACAAGCTATTCAAATTAGCCAAATCAATCAATTGCCATCAAACTATCCTTATCAACCATCACATTCCTATATGGAATGGGGCATTGTCGAAACCAGGATTCTGTTCCTTATACAACATGCATCATTTCTCAAACCAATGAATCATCAATCAAATCCTGGTGTTGCCCACATGGCCAACAACACTAGTATCAATCAATCATCTCACTTGCCTTAGACAGGTAGGGGCATTGTCGAAACTAGACCAGGCATCTTATACGACATGTTTCTATCCTGAAACTAGGTCTCCATCATTCAACCTATCACAATCAATTAAGCACATATCACTTGGCAAAAGGTCCAAATGGTTGTTGGCCTAGTCTATTTTATTTTACTAGATTGTTTTGCAGTCTCGTTCTTATGCTTCTCAAGGTAGTCCCTAGGCGATGAAGAGAAGCGAGGATAGAGCGAGACCTTTTTCTTTGATTGTTGTTTACAGTTTGTCTTGGCAAAATGACTGCAGCAACTTGGTGTCTTGCATGTGATCGAGATTCCATAGGTGTGAATCAAAGACATCCCATGCATTGGAAAGAATAACTACTTCCTTGCATAAGGATTTGCACACCTCATAGTTATCTTATCACATGTTCCGACAAGGTATCACGGTTACTAGTCTGAGTCAGGGATTCCTTGTCTGTCTTGTACCTGTTTCACAAGGGACTACACTTTCAACCTTGGCCTTTGACATGCCATTGTGATTGTCGTCCCTTGACATAATAAGTTCTATGATGATAAGTAGAAAAAATTACAAGTGAGAAGCTCAAAAATCTATCAAAGCAAGATCTCATTTCCTTTTTCTAGCCAATCTTTCATCCCTCTACCATCTCTCTCTCGCATCTTCATTCCTCCAGCTTCGTTACAATTTAGTGTATCATTCATTTGTTCTATCCATTCCCCTATCTTTCTTCCTTGACCAAACCCTTTCATTTCGAGAGCCTACCCGTGTTTGTCCAACCCACCTATCCTCTCGAGGGGGCATTATCATTCTATCTTTCCATCATCATCCTTTTCTTCTATCCATGTCTTTTGCTTCTTTGAAATGATATTACTCGTCATAAATCACATCATCTCGAACATCATCTCAAAGAGGGGCAAAATGTAGGCACCTAAAAGTGTTCTCGGATCACAAAATCCTAACCTCTTCCACATTCTACCAATTTTTCCTAATTTTCATCTATGGTTAAGTAATTAATTTGAATTAATTAATTATTTAATCATTCATTTCCTAATGTCCCCTTTCATTAATTTAAACAAATAAAACATTTGTTTAAATATCCCATCACCTAATTCCCAAAATCCCCTTTCACATGCATCTTTTTGATAAATTAAATAAATTAGACAAATTTATTTAATTTAAATCCCATTCCATCTCATCATTTCTTCTAATTAAAAATTCAATTTTGTCTTTTAGGTGAGAAAACCCTAATCATTCTTAGCCCTTGATTTGGCCTCAAAGTCAACATGTAATCCTGGCCATTCATTCAAATCTGCTCTTCTATAAAACACCTTTTCCAGCTCATTTGTTTCTCTCTGAGTTTATTTTTCAGTCTTCTCTCTGAATCCCTTATGCACTCTCCAAAATCTTGCTAATCATACACAAGCTTCTCAAGATGGTTTCCTAAATCTACAAATCTGAGAACAAATAATGCAAGATGGAGGAGAACAATGCAGATTAATCAATGTTATCTTAGATTTATCGTTTATTTTCTATTTGATTCCTTGATTTCTAGGCTAGATTGTACTTCATTGTAGATAGGGTTTGAATAGTTTGTTGTTTTTAACATTGAACCTGATTTTCCCTAACACAAATAATAATAAATAATTTCTCCTACCACATAGAGGGGCATCCAAGTCTACCCTCTCTATGATCCTTGGAGACATAACAATTGTTTATTGACAATGTTAATTAAAATAATTAAAACATGTCTAGGAATTTGCAAGGTGATTGGCACCTAATCCCAATAATGCACACCAGAATGTAATGGAGACCACTACTTTTCAAGAAATGGTGAATGACTTGAGCACAAGTTTCCACATTATGCATCTCTGTACACATTAACTCAAAATACACCATCTCATACAATGAATTTCCCTTATGTGCTTGTATGGTGCCAAGACACATCAAGCATTGATGGGAAGACGAATTTACATACATCTATGCAAGCATCCACTACAAACAACTTTGTGTTTCTCAATGCAAGGATATGCACACATCCCTTGATTGCACTATGTAGGACAATAGTTACATGACATTCGAGATTTTTGTTGTGCTAGCTTCTACAATAGCTTTGTTGACTCCCCATTTTGTACACCTATGTACAACCTAAATGTGGGTTGTCATGACCCCCTTCTTGACACATTAAACATTATTCATTAAGCTAGGAAAAATAAATCTATAAATAGAATGGAAGAAGAAGAAGAAAATTAGCAAGTATTACATGACAACATCAGGTTGCTTCAAGAAGAACTTCAAGAGGGAATTGCGTATTCCAGATAGGTGGCCTCTCATTAGTTCTTTCCTTCTTGATTAAATAAAATTAGAATGAAGAAATTTACAGCTATGAAAATATTTTATTTACTTTTGAAAGGAAGAAATTGAAATTTAGTTTAATGTTTGTTTATTTTTAGTAATACAAATTTCCTACTTACATTTTAGTTTTATTATTTTCTTCATTTGATTAAGCAAAATGAAATGAGGAAATTGAAAAAAAGTTGATAATCTTTTATTTATTTGATTGATTCAAAATTTCCAACTTAAATGTTTAATTTGCTATTTTTGAAAAAAAAAAAAAAAAAATTAAACTATGTCCATCCTTTATTCATTTAAATTAAATTCAACATTTATGAGCTAAAAATTGATAAACAAATTTTAGAACACCTATGAATTCTATCAAATTATAATCTTTTAAAATTTTACGTTCTAAATTTTATAAATTATAATAAAATAGATTTAAAAATAAAATAAGATATACATAAATAATAAAAAGATTTTTTTTTATATTTTCGCCGATAGACTATTCTATATGTGCACACATCTTGTAACTCCCAAATTTTGGTAGTCCTTATTTTTTGGTAGTCCTTTCACTTTTTTTTGCTCCAAAATTTTAAAAAAAATTTGTTAAAAATCTGTCAAGCCACAACTAAAATTAGAATATGGCACGTAGGTGGTTGGTGTTTCATTTGTCCTATGCTTTAATGGTCGCATTTATCATTATTATTCATGTCCAGGTGGTAGCACATGCTGTTGTGCATATAGTTTTCATAGATTCTGCATTCAATGGTCTTGTTGTCCTTACGAATCTACTACCTGTTGTAATGATCGTTCCCATTGCTGCCCGCATGATTTTCCAGTCTGTGATTTGAATGCAAGGAGCTGTCGTAAGGTCAGGCATCCTTTATCTGTTCCTTACAGGATTTTCCATATTTTTTCAATTTCCTTTCATGTTCCAATTTCAGTTCATGTTCCAATTTCATTTCATGGAGTTTTATGATAATTTTAAGAAGCTTCTTGCCTCAGGGCTTTGTGGTGTGCTTTAAGAGATCTAATAGTTGCTCATTTGTATTTACAGAGTAAATACCATCTATTTGGAGTCACCATGCTCAACCGTACTCAAGCGAAGCTTCATTCATTCGAGAACCTATTACACTAGCATGCTCAAGACTCTCCTATCAGTATCATCTTATTAATCATCGAGCATTTTTTTGGCTTTTAAGATTAACACCGTATTAAGAAAGTCTTTGTCATTTCAGTTGTAAAGCATTCAACGTTCGTTAGGTTTGAAGATCAACACCATGCTAACACCATCAATGATATTTAACAAAGGCGGTGCCATTTCAATTGTCAAGGCATTTTTTGGTTTTGAAGTTGGCAATTGATTTTGTCTGTACTCTGATATATTCCAATATAGTTTGTCAAATGTTGGTGGAGACTGAAATTGCAGCTCTGTCAAATGTTAGTTAAAAAGAAAAAAGAGTATTGTGAAATTAACCTATATTCATACATCCCTCAACAGGTAACGGGATATTCTTTTGCTTGCCTATGGCAGTAGCAAGAACTTGAATTTGCGGTGTAAGGAAGCCTGAATTGGATAGGTGGAAAATGTCCGTGGATAGTTTGATGGTGGGAAAGAAAAGGTGTTCAGAATGCGCTTTCCCGCATTCAACATTGTTACTTACGCTCGCCTATTGCAGGTATGCATTGATACCAAAGCTTTGGCTCAGGGAAAGGCTATTCATGGACATATTGCTAAATCAGGATTTGATTCATACGTTTTCCTTTGTAACCGTCTGCTTTATATGTATGCCAAATGTTCCGCTTTGGCAGACGCGACCCAAGTTTTTCAAAATATGCAGCTCAGAGATGTATTCTCATGGTCTAGTATCATCACAGGATATGCAAATTGTGGGTATATGGATGACGCACGCCAACTGTTTGACAAAATGCCTGAACCACACGCCGTCTCATGGAATGCAATAATTGCTGGGTATGCACAAAATGGGTATTGCTCTGCAGCTCTGGAGCAATATGGGCAGATGCAGCAGGCGGGGATTAAACCCACCCGCTTTACCTTTGCTACTGTTGTTAGTATTTGTACTAGACTTGCAGCTGTGGAAATGGGAAAACAGCTGCATGCTCACATTCTTATGAGTGGGCTTGGATTGAATAGCTTTGTTGGGAGTGTCCTTGTTGACATGTATGCTAAATGTGGAAGCACTGGTGATGCAAGGCTTGTGTTTGATGAAATGTCTGAACGAGATATTGTGACATGTGCTGCAATGATTGCAGGATATGGCCAAGATGGGAACGGTTTGGAAGCCCTTAAACTATTTAGGCAAATGCAATTGACAGGGGAGAAGCCTAATCAGCTCACTTATGCCACCATTCTCAGCGCCTGCGCCTGTGAGATATGTTGCCAACAGGGAATTCAAGTCCATGCACTCATGATTAAGAATGGGTATGTTTCCAACTTGTTTGTGTTATATAGCATTGTGAATTTGTATTCCAAATGTGGAAGCCTGTCTGATGCACGCCACCTGCTTGATATAATGAGTGAACGGGATGTGGTGATGTGGAATGCCATGATTACAGGGTATGCCCACAATGGGTTTGTTGAAGAGGAGTTAAAGCTCTTTGTGCAAATGCAGAAGGCAGGTGCCAAGTCGGATGATGTCTCTTTCACTGGCGTTCTCAATTGTTGGGCAACCTTAGCAGCTTTGGATGGGGGTAAGCAGGTCCATGGCCTAAGTTTGAGAAGTGGGTTTGATTCAAATGTTTCTGTTGGGAGTTCTCTTATTGATATGTATGTCAAATGTGCAAGCATAGAAGAAGCAAACCGAGTTTTTCAGGAAATGCCTGAAAGAAATGTCATTTCTTGGAATGCCATGATAGGAGGATATGCCTTGAATGGCCATGGCAAGGAGGCCCTCCAACTCTTTGAGAGGATGGTGTTGGAGGCTGCAAAACCAAATGATAGCACATTTGTTAGTGTTCTCTCTGCATGCAAGTATGCAGGCCTAGTTGATGAAGGCCGCTACTATTTTAGGTCCATGGGTGAATACTACAATATTATGTCTAGGCTAGACCACCATGCATGCTTTATTGATCTCCTTGCTCGTGCAGGCCACTTGAATGAGGCTGCAGACATGGTTGACAACATGCCTTTTGAACCAAATGCCATTGTGTGGGGGGGACTCCTTGGAGCTTGTCGAAGTTATGGCAATATAGAGGTAGGAAAACGCGCAGCAGAAGCCCTTTTTGAACTGGAACAGCAAAGTGCTACACCCTATGTCCTCGTATCACAAATATATGCCACAGCTGGCAGGTGGGATGATGCAGCAAAAGTTAGGAAAACAATGAAGGAAAGAGGAGTGAGAAAGGAAGCAGGATGCAGCTGGATTGAGGTGAGGAACAGGGCATATGCATTTGAGGCAGAGGAGAGCTCCCATCTATAACGTCAGAATATCCCTGCTTATGAGGTGGCAAGATATGTCTTACACGTTATTTGTTCAAAGGAGAAACCTAGCAGCAAAGCTAATTACAAAATTATTGATCTACAAATACATATACATTCTTATCCTAATTTATCCTAATTTTATTGACCAAAATTGACTTTTGACTATTGAAATGGATGATATTTAAGAATAGCCCATCAAAATATGGGATGCTGTGAGTATACAGTATTCATGGTTGCCTCCTGAAAATGATGATATTGATCAAGTGTTACTTATAATACTTATTCATCAATCATGATTTATGACTTATTTTGTTCTCTTCTCTTCCTTTTTTAATGATTTATTTTGTTCTCCTCTTCTTTTTTCAACAGGAAAATCAGTTACAATTTTTCATATCTTCATTCAAGTTAGGAATTTAATTCTGGTAACTGACACCTTCATTACTTCATCCATCAACATTTCACAATATCAAGTTTCTAATTTTCGTTAACTGCACAGTTCTCAACCTTCAGCCCCCATACCATCTATAACAGAGTGACTTGTCTATAACCTTTACCATTTTTATTTATTTGTAATTTAATTTAACTATTATTTGTATTATGTGAGGAAACGCTTTGTGAGTGTACTACTTATAGCTCAGACAACACATCTTAACAGGTAATCTCCTTAGTGTGTTCTGTGCAATTTTGTTGATTTATTGTTATTATTAGTTTTATATTGTTGCTGGGTAGTTTGGGTGTATGATTCAAAGTAAATCTTTTGGATATATATATGTGGAGGGTTTTATATCGCTCACAATATCTTTTTTGCTACCTCATACGGGAGTACAAGTCTATGATACTTATGAGTCTTTTGGATGTTGCATGTGTACACATTCTTAGATTTGTAAATACACTGCCCCATCCTGGATGTTTATGTATATGCACAAAATGAATACAATTGGTAGGTGTAAAGCCAGATTCCACAACCTTTGCCAGCATCCTTCCTGTTAGCTTTTTTCAATAAATAATTAAAATATATATAGAACAAAGCTAATAAGAGTATTACATAAGAGATCAAAGTCACAGTATATATATATAATATAAGCAAGCAAGAATTAACCTAGATTAATTAATATCAGTTGGGACTTGCAAACTTAAATGCAAAGAATAGAGTACCTAGCTATGGGAACTATGAAGAAATAATTCTGATGTTGTGCAGTTTCTGGTCACGGAAGGTACAAGAATCAATCCATCACATTCAGACGAATGCCTCTGGACTGTAACAAATCCAGAATTTTGTGCAGGTTGAATACATACCTTACAGGATTGATCCGGTGCTCCGCATTACTGACCCAGTGGGTGGGACTGCTATGTATATATGTCTATATGGAAGGTGTATGATTGGCCTCCTCAAATGCATGCATTCATTTTCATCAAGCATAGTGGAGGGACTGTAATGGTGTTTCAGTGGAGTTTATTTTTTTGATCGTTTTGAGGCTTTAGGGTCTCTAGGGTTGTGTTGTGACCAAATCACACATCGCCCCATTGCAAATGCGGACCCCCCTTTCTTTGAGTACTGATGCTTTGCATGAAGCCTTGTATGATGTCTCAAGTTGACTGCATGATGAAGTCAGTGGTTTGTTTGAGGTCTCAGTCTAGTTCTAATCCAAGTGTCGTGTGCTTTCATTCTGGTGACTTGATCCTGATGTTTGAGATCCTGAAAATGACTAAGTCTGGTAGCTTGAAATCTTGAAATCCTGAAAAATTGGCTAAGTCTGAAATCTGGTGGATCCTCCAAATTCTATAATCTACATGTTAAATCTGGTGGATTCGAGACCTATCTCAAACATCCTAAAAGGTATATTGAAAAATATTTAAAGTATAATTATATTTAAATATATTTTTCAATATACCTTATGCTTTGGGACTTCCACTTCTAGGCGCGAATTCGCTTTGGGAGGCTAGGCGCATTTTCTCACTTGCAGATACCCAAACCAGCGCCTTAGGTTAAGACTCATATGTTCGCCTAGAGGAAAATCAACTTTCAACTACTCCAAAAGATGGCACCTTGATTGGGATTGATATAAAAGGCCTTAAACATCAAAAAGTTTGATAAAGGAATGATTCAAGAGACTAGGTGCCCTTTCTATGTCAAAATGATCATCAAATTGTGCCTTGAGTTGAAGTAATTGAGTTTAGGCGCCCATTCCTTGTTGCTTTTGTCATCTTTGGGTGCCTTGATGTTAGATGAAGTCTAAAATGAATGAAGATTGCGCCCAGTGATAGGAGCCTTCTGGAAGTGGAAAATTGAAGTTTGTCGCAAATTATGAGATTAATTTAGATAGGCGCCCTTACCCCTTCTACAAAGTAAAGTAGGCGCCTTGTAAAAGAAGGCTTGGAATCTTGAAAATGTACTAAGTCAAGTGGGCGCCTAGAGAGGAAAGATTATCCTAAACAAACCCCAAATAGGCCTTAGGTGCTTCTCCTTGTCTTTTCTACCCATGAGTGCCTTAAGTTTGAGTGAAGAATTTTTAGACCTTAGGCACTTTGCCTTCAAAACTATCCATTTTGGGTGCCTTGATGGTAATCAACTTACAAAGGCAAGTCTTGAGGATTCTCCATATCAAAGTGAAGGTAAGTGAAAGAACAACATAGATGAAAGAGCACCTTAAATGGGAATGCACATCTCTTGAACTTTAGGTGCCAATTCCTATCGTTTTAGTCATCATGAGTTGAGGCGCCTAAAAGAAAATGTTTTGAGTTTGTAAGTGTTAAAACTATTGAAGCTTCCCTTGGACTTTCAAAGCAACTTAGGGTCACAAAACTATGAAGTAAACACCTAATTGAGTCTAGGCGCCCTTTCCTACTTCTAGCAACCTCAAATTGTGTCCAACTTGGATGAGACAGTCATGATGTTAAGGTGCCAATTCTATGTCCAGATGATCTTTAAAGGGCGCCTAGTAATTCTAAGACCTCAAGCATCTCAAATGGTGACTTAAAGTGTCAAGAAGCAAGCTACAAACTAAGCACCATTTCACACTTGGAGCATCCCCAATATAGTGCCTAGAAGACAAGAGGATTGAAAATGAAGTGTTGGAGACTTTGAGAATAGGCGCCTCGGAAGAATTTTATATGATAGCTCTTTTGGGGTGAACTCTTGAGAGATACAATCATCCTAAGGTCTTTCCCATCGTTTGGATCATCAAAAGGAGCCAAGAATGAAGCCACTTGAAGTTAGGTGCCTTTCATGAAACTTTCTATCTTTAGATGCACCTAGTAAGGAAAATGTTTGAGTTGAGGCGCCTAAGCATGGAAATGAAGTCTAAACCAATGATAAATGGCGCCTTGGAAGAATAGACATGAAACAACCCTTTGATCAAGGCGCCTAGGTGAGGGAAGTCCTCCCAAAACATTCACTTGTTTAATAGCACGAAAAATGACAAGTATAAAGCTTAGATTGACAAGGCGCTATTTCATCTTCATATCAACCCAATTGGCGCCTTGAATAAAATCACTCAAATCCATATTTAAGAGTTGGGGCTTGAAAGATAGAAGTCCTCTAAGACATTCACTACTGTCTAAAGCATGAAAAATGCCAAGTATGAAGCCATTAATTTTAGGCACCCTTTCACTCCTCTACAAACCTATTCTGGCGCCTATGGAAATCATCACAAGTCTAACATTTTGAAATGAGCACCCTAAGAGGAAAACTATGTTTGAATCTATCCACATTGAAAGTATTGAGTTTGACAGGATCACAAGGGTATATACAAGTCATGAGTTCACAAAATTTTGAAGTAAGGGGTTACATTAAAGCTAGGCACAATTTTTTGCATCCAATGATCATCTTGAGCACCAAGAAAGTAGATTGTTTTGAGAGATGAGTTTTTGGCGCCCTGGAAGAAATTGTATTGAAGACACCTTTTGAACGAACCTCATAAGGGAGATTGACTTCTTTAAGCCACTACAATTGTTTGAAATCATTTAAAGTCATGAATGTGGGACTAACTTGTGTTAGGCGCCCTTTTGCTCCTCTTTTCACCTGTATAAGTGCCTAAGTTTGAAGTGGGATTGTTACATGTTTAAGTGATTCTTGTCTTATGAAGTGATTGATATATTTTTTATCTTGTCTTGTAGGATCATCAATAAAGCTAAGGAGTTGTTCAAGGAATCACCTTCAAGCGAGGAGTAAGGAGTCATCTTCAAAGAAGAGTCATCATATAGCCGCTCTTTAAAGATCCTCAAGTTCCACAAGCTTCATCTCCTACATTATGTTCGAGGATACTTCACCCATTAAGCTTCAAGACTCATCAAGCTTCAAGGTCTCCTTGGGAGGTCATCTATTCTACATCCAAAGAGGGTGTTATCATCAATATCTACACTCCAAAGGGCCACTTCAAAGATCATTGTGACGAACTACTTCATTTTCATCATATCATCATGTCAAAGATACTTCATCCATTCAACTTCAAGTTCCATTCAACCTTCAAGTCCAAGAGAGATCTACTCCGATTCATGAATGAAGCATCATCATCTACAAGCTGAGAAAGAAACATTATCACCATCTACTCTTCATGAAGATGCATCGAAGAAGATCAACATCAACCTACAAGAAGAAGGAACATCACAGTGTTAGTCAAATGAAGCAACATATATCATACATATCTAGTTTACAAAACATGAACAAGGCAAGATCAACAAGATACATCTCAAGTGTTCATCATAAAAGCAATTACATTGAAAACATCATACAAAGATGATATAATTTGGGAATGTGCCCAAAAGTATATTGAATAAGTAGTTGAAATCCACAAGAATGCTGAGGTGGCACCTATGTGGCGAGTACACATCATCATCCAATTATGATCAGCCGCATCATTTCAACTGCATTTAATGTATCATTTAATAAAGAAAAAGCTAAAGAGGACGCCTATGTGGAAGATGCTCTAAAAGATTCCATCTTATTCTTATCACATTGGAAAACGTGCCTTCATTGCCTCTCTTTTGTAATAAAAATAGCAAGTTGTTGTAACTAACTGCTGAGTTGGCATGATCTAAGCCCTTGGCTACGTGAATTGATCCTAGCCATTCATTGTATTCTGGACCTCTATATAAAGGCCTTGTTGCCTCATTTGTAAAAGTCAATAGTTAGTAGGCAAGTAGGAGTAGAGTAAAAGAGACTCTCAAAATTCTCTGAGAGGACTTGAAATTGTTGTAAATATTTCTTAAGATTAATGCAAGGACATTGGAGTTCGCTTGGTGTTTAAGTATTGTTGGTTGTGGAATTACATGGTTTCTTGTACTTTGATGAAATGGAGAGATGTTTCAATTAGATTAAAAGTAGATTAGAAGCTCTTTGATGGAATGTATGTTTGTGTTGAATATTTGATCAACTCCTAGCTCATGCTTTTAACATTCATCGCCGGTGAAGTGTTGTGTAAAGCTAGTTTGAGCTTAATTTGCATAAGTTCGATTGTGGATGCTTGTTTGAGCTGCGCCATCTGATGGGTGCTTGTATAAGCTTTCATGATTTGAAAACCATTCGCATACCTTAGGAGATTGTACCAACTCCATGTAGTTGTAGACATCCTTTGCGAAATAGAGTTAGGTTTATCAAGGAGTTTGTCTATTCACGCATCATCATTGCCTCATTGACCTTAGATTAACCTTTCTAAACCTTTATCTTTTTACTTTTCTTTATCATTGAAGTCTTGTATATATGTCATCCACACTGAAGGAGAGATAAGCTAAATGAAAGAAGAAGAATCTAATGTAAGTCCCTTTGTGATTATCAACAAGATCACATGTAATCACTGAGTTAACCCATCATGAATCATAAATAAGGAACCTTGGAGTTACTTCACTGGATCACATAGTTCAGCCTTTGAAGAGCTTTATTCAAGAGAGAGTGGGATACTTTAGTGTTTTACTCTATTGTGACTTGTCGAAAAACAATCATCAACAGGTTGCAAGCCTTTTTTTCATCTATGCTTAGTGGCTACATTTTTTAATTCATTTTCTATTTTGGTGTGTCTAGGTAATGCAATCATGGCAGGGATATCAGTTGGAGGAACCCACTTTGATTCTCATCAGTATGATGCCAAGAATCATGAATTTTATGGCTTTCGATTTATTAAATTATCTGTATCTTTTTTTTCCTATGTTTTCAATTGTTAATAGATCAAAGTATGTTGATGGTGATTGTTATTTAAACCCTACAAAATGAGGGTGAAGCTCTATTTGAAAGTTATGATGAAATGCTTGACCTTGTTGATTCCATGGGGCTGTATGAAAATCTGTTCCAGGGCATCTATGCCTACGATAGGTGTCTTCAGCTGTTGCAATAATTACATTCTTTTTTGTGAAAAAATCATATGTACATTAGAAACCCTATAAACTATTGTAATGAATTCAATTGTATATCATATTCACAGCTATGGGCCTATATATACCCTGCAATTCAGGGCTCACCACAAAGAGCAGAATTGACAGAATATCAAGGTTTACCTCATTGCAATAAGTTATTTTTGGGCAGTAGCTATTAATCGATGGCTTAGTGAAGATTAATTATAAGTTTGTGGTGACCAAAATTAGCATCAGCTCAAGTAATTCAATTTGAGTTAGTGGCAACTCAAAAAATAGGCATTCCATCTCTATAAATCAATAAGTCTTGGTATTCTCATGCACGAAGGATCACACACCCACTGTGTGGTATTCTCACAACAATGAATGCCTTGGTATGTATCAGGGCCACAATAGTGCTATCCGGTGCTATGATGTCTCAAGTAAGATTTTTCCAGGCTCCTTAATATTTCCATTTTTGGGGGTTTCTATTTTTTAATGATATTTTGAAAGTATGATTTTAAGACTAAAAAACCTTGTAAATTTGTAATGAAAGAATGTGATCGAGTTTCCTGATCCATCATCAGGATGAACAAGTCATTTCCTAAAGAATGCAGGCCACCATATATAGATAACTAACCATAGATACACGAGCTACATGGGTTTTTATTTTTATTTATTTTTTAGAAAAAAGATAATTGTAGGGTTAGGATCACTACATCCATACAAATATAAAATTAAGTGAAAATATCAATTGCAATTGCTCATCATAATGATGTGTCAAGAATGGACTCTAAGGCTTCTATGTGGACTCTAAAGCTTCTAACATAGATAACGTTGATGAATGTACATGAGCTCCTAGGGTTTGGTTCCTAAGTCTTGGTAGTGTTGGGCATTTAAAATAATAGTTGTGGCTACTAATTTTCATCAATAAAGCCAATGACAATAGGTGGTGTAGGATGGAGTGGTTGTGTTTTTTTTTAATAGTAATAGAGAGTGTTTAAAAGGATCGTGGTCTATAGGATTTAAGTCTGTAATTCTATTTAATGTGTGGTCTTTAAAGTTTGGGGCTGAGTTGAACAGAGAATGAATAGTGTTGTAGAAAAAATCTTTGAAATCTTTATATCAAAGGTTTGTGGTCTTTGGTTTGATGTGGTGGACAATATTGGTAGTTGTGTCTTGATTACTAAGTGCAGACATAGATAAGTAGCTACATGTTGTTATTGTTTTGGAAAAGTAGAAAGTTTGTAAGTGGGATCCACTTTGAGTTGAAAATTTTAGAATTTTAAAACATGAATCTAATAACTGTTCATCTGGTGTATTTGAGTTTGTGGAGTTGTTATGTTTTGTTCATGGTGAATTTCTGAAGTAGAGCACATGATTGCTCAAGTCTATGATACTGTGTAGCCGCAGAATTCATAAATAAATTTCAAATGTAGAGAAATGCTTATTTTGTCAAAAGATATTTTACATTTTCTATAAGCACAATTTTAGGCATTGTTATAAAACTAAAAGTGACATCTTCTTTAAATAAGAATATATTTACTTAACAGATGTTTATATGAGACAAACCTGTTAATAATATTGGAAACTAAATCTACCTAGATTTCAAGAGTCTTTCCAAGTAAGGTCACTAGATATCGAAACAAATTTATTTATGTAAAATTGAATTTACACATTCAAAATTACATAATTTATAATAAGATTATAAATATATCCAAGTTCATATGGTTAGTACTAATTGTGACACAGTTGTTTAAAAGTGTTATCAAATTGCTCATAAACATATATATTTATAGCCTTCTTCACTAAGTACTAAATATAATAACTTTGACAAAAAATAAAAAGTACACTATTTAACAATATGGCTATAACTATGTGTGTCTATCAAACATAATTTAGTAACATGGATTTTCTATTATCCTACATTATATAGGTACTGTGGTTCATTAATGTCTTGATTGCTTAGAATTTATTTAGTGGATTATTTTGAGGCAGTAGTATATATGCCACGAATTGGAGGCTGTAATTCTCTAATGATTTGTTTATGATTTAGTTTATTAATATTTGGTTCATGATTTAGTTAATTTGATTATTCATTTAATATCATTCCATTATTTTTATTTACAAAAGTAGACTGAATTTCATATTGTATTTATAGCCTTGTCCACCAACTACTTGTTAGTTTCAAGATAGACAACTACGAGGGGGGGGGGGTGAATCAGTTGTCTCAAAACTTTCCTTTTATTAACCACTTAAATCCTTCTTGTAATTCAGCAGCATAAATCAATCATGGAAACACAATGCAATAATTCAAGAGCAGAAACACATTAACACATATGACACCAAGATTTTAACGTGGAAAACCCAGTTAAGGGAAAAACCATGGGGTGACTAACCCAATATTGTATTCTCTGTTAAAAGAATAAGAACAAAATGGCACATGCCAATTAGGGCTCACTACCCGAGCACATTGCTCACAAGAGGCCCACTGCCTACATGAGACACACTGTCTACAGAATAATAAATATTACATACTTGAACTGAAGATTAGCATCTTCACCATGCTTGAGTCAGTTCCATTTAAGTTCAACACTTCTGCTCTGCCTTTCGCTCTTCTCCTCTCTACCACACTCTCATCTTCGCTAAGATACTTTGAAATGACTTCACAACTCTTATTTATACAAGACATCGACTTTGGGATAATCATCAAAGTCGGCACAATACATACTTTATTTTATTGCAGAGCAAATACACAACTACAACTTGACTTATTCCAAAACTTCATGCATATCACCACACTTTCAGCCACATATATCTGGGACTTCAATCTTCTTAGAGGAACACACCATGCTTCTTAGAATATCTTCAAGATCATCTGCAAGATGTGTATAACATCCGGTCGGCCAAGTTTAGGAAGAACATCATCATCCGGAAGTAATTCTTCAATTATGAGCTCAATCTTCAATGCGGACCACCAACATGAACTGAACACAATCTAGAGACCCCCACAAGCTTGTTAGATTCAGGACAGACAACTGAGAGGGGGGGTGAATCAGTTGTTTAAAACTTTCTTCCAATTAAACACTTAAATCCACTTTGTAATTTAGCAGCATAATAATAAATCAATCATGGAAACATAATGCATTAAATCAAGAGCAGAAACACATCAACACATAAGACACTAAGATTTTGATGTGGAAAATCTGGTTAAGGGAAAAACCACGGGGTGATTAACCTAAGATTGTATTCTCTGTTAGAAGAATAGAAAGAACAAAATGGCACATGCCAATTAGGGCTCACTGCTCGAGCACACTGCTCACAAGAGGCCCACTGCCTACAAGAGACACAATGTCTACAAAATAATAAGTATCACATACTTGAACTGGAGAATAGCATCTTCACCATGCTTGAATTAGTTCCATTTAAGCCCAATACTTCTGCTCTACCTTTCGCTCCTCTGCTCTTTACCACACTCTCATCTCTACACCATCATCATTGGAATGACTTTACAATTCCTTATTTATACAAGACATTGACTTAGGAATGATCATCTAAGTCGGCAAACACTACAGAGCAAATACATAAATATAATATGACTAATTACAAAACACTTCACGTGAATCAACACACTGTCGGCCACATAGATCTGAGACTTCAATCTTCTTCTAGGAACACGCCAATCTTCACATAACATCTTCAAGATCATCCACATGATGTGTAACTCATCTGGTCAGCCAGAGTTAGGAAGAACACCATTATCCAGAAGTTATTCTTTAGTTGCGAGCCCAAACTCTAATGCGGACAACCAACATGAACTAGACACGATCCAAAGACCTCCACAAGCTTGCCTGAATCACCAAGAACATCCACCCTACATCTGCTTATTGAAATCCTTATCTCCTTCATCCGGAACCTCAAGAACATAGTCTATCATCACTGTCACAATGGAATAGATGCTTGCGGACCTCCAGACCATGAACCAATTGAGTTTTCAATTCACATTGACTTCCTAAACACTTCACCAAATCCACAGAACAAGATATTTCATTTCCGGATCTCACTGGACCTATCTGTGTCACTCTGTCACCTATGAACATCTACCAGAACTGGTTTTACTTGAGTGGCCACAACTTCTTCAGATCTTCATGTGGACCTCTAAAATCTTTACTAGATCATCTTAAGACACATATCTACAAATCCTTTGATGTGCATCCTCTGATCTTTGTCTTAGCTAGGATCTTTAGCTCACTATCTTCACTATTCTTCTCTATTCCTGATTAGGACTAATTTTCTCAATATCCTCAACACACAACTCATCCAATCCTTATCATCAATGCAATAGGAGTATGTTGACATCAATGACAACACCGGTTAGGCCCATACTTGCAACAATCTCCCCCTTTGTCATTGATGGCAACATATGATGTGAAAAACTGTTTTGACCATCAAGACAAGAACTTTTTTTCATAGACACAACTCCCCCTATCAACAACCATTCACATGTCTTCTCTTCCTTTACTGCTCCCCCTTTGATTAGCAACCACTTGTTTTTCACATGTCTTCTCTCCCCCTTTGACATCAATGGAAAAGGGCACATACTTGCAACTCCAACACTTCAGAATCATATCAGCTACTCCCCCTGAATAGTAGCTCCCCATCACTAGTTTGGACCACAAAATATAACAGTTATATCCACCGGACTGATGCACATCAGTGTACCTTAGTTCATAACCAGAGGGGTAATAACCCCTAAATTCTCCCTGAGATAATCAAAAGAGTCCTTAGGTAGAGGTTTAGTAAAGATATCTGCAATCTGATCTTTGGAAGGTACAAACTCCAATCTGACTTCATTCTTGTTCACTTGCTCTCTCAAAAAGTGGAACTGGATGGATATATGTTTAGTCTTTGAATGCAACACTAGATTCTTAGATATATTTATTGCACTTGAATTATCACAGAAGATTGTGATAGGCTCCTCATACTCCACTCTTATGTCTCTTAGCATTTGCTTCATCCACAAAACTTGAGTGCAACTACTTGCTGCAATAAGATATTCTGCTTCTGCAGTGGACAGAGATATTGCCTCTTGTTTCTTGTTCATCCAAGAAACCAATCTCTTCCCCAAAAAGAATGCTCCACCACTGGTACTCTTCTGGTCATCCACATCTCCTACCCAATCCGCATCTGTATATGCATGAAGAGAGAAATTATGATCTCTAGGATACCACAAACCATACTCAACTATCCCTTTTAGATACTAAAAATCCTCTTGATTGCCATGACATGGGATTCTCTAGGATCAACTTGGAATCTAGCAACAAGACCAACAACATTCATAATATCAGGTCTAGTTTGAGTGAGATACAACAATCCTCCAATCATTGACCTGCACTTTTTCTGATCAGCCTTAGGAGAGTCATCATCTTTGTTCAATTTACATCCAGTTGCCATGGGAGTACAAATTGGTTTTGATTCTTCCATCCTAAATTTCTTCAACAATTCTTTCACATATTTGGTCTGCGAAATGAAGATTCCTTTCTTAGTTTGAATGATTTGCAGACCCAAGAAGAAATTTATTTCCCCAAGCATGGACATCACAAATTCACTTTTCATTTGATTTGCAAAAGTTTTGCACATACTATCTCTTCCTTCAAAAATGATATCATTAACAAATACTTCAACAATCAAGATATTTTTATGATCAATTTTGAAGTACAAATTAATGTTAGCAATAGCTTTGTTGAAACCGATCTTCAAGAGATGCTTATCCAATCTTTCATACCAAGCTCTTGGGGCTTGCTTGAGTCCATACAGTGCTTTCTTCAATTTGCAAACCATATCACCATGATCAGACAATTGAAATCCATCTGGTTGCTCAATATATACTTCTTCTTCCAAGTCTCCATTCAGAAAGGCAAACTTGACACCCATCTGATATACTTTGAAGTCCTTGAAGGCAGCAAAGGTAAGAAATAATCTGACTTCTTCAATTCTTGCCACCGGAGCAAAAGTTTCTTTAAAATCAACTCCTATTTAAGAGTAACCTTTGCAGACCAATCTGGCTTTATTTCTGATTACTTCACCAACTTCATTTAGTTTGTTCTAGAAGACCCATTTGGTTCCAATCACATTTTTGTTTCTAGGTTTGGGAACAAGATCCCAAGTGTGATTTTTCTCAATTTGCATCAGCTCTTCCTCCATTGCTTTAGTCCAGTTCTCATCATTGCAAGCTTCATTCACTGTCTTAGGTTTAATCTTTGAAATTAGATAGTACTCTTCTGAATCTTGAGCAATCCTTCTTCTTGTTTGTACACCTTTGCTTTTATCACCTATGATCTGATCTTCAGAGTGGTTCAGCCTTACATACCTGGGAACTTTGGGAGTTTCTTGCACTTCTGATTCTTGATCAGGCTCATTCAAAGTCATCTCTTCTACCTGATTTACTAGATCAATTTGAATATGATTTTCAGAAGGGGCTTGGACTTCTTGAATCAGAACATCATTATGATCATCTTCATCATATTCATAAAACCTTGAGAGTTTTTCAATTCTTTTATCAACCTTCACATTTGTACTTTCTATAATCTTTCTCAGTCTCTTCTTATAACACCGGTATGCTTTGCTTTGAGTAGAATAACCCAAGAATATTCCTTCATCACTTCTAGCATCAAATTTTCCTAGATCTTCATCTCTTTTAATGTAACATTTGCTACCAAAGACTTTGAAATACTTCACAGTAGGAGTGATGCCAAACCAAAGTTCATAAGGAGTCTTACTGTTATTGCTTCTAATTTGTACTCGATTGAGAGTATAGACTGCAGTGCTGACAACTTCTCTCCAATAGATCTGAGGAACATTTGCTTCCATCATCATGGTCCTAGATGCTTTCTGGATGGTTCAGTTCTTTCTCTCCACTACTCCATTTTGCTGTGGAGTCCTAGGAGCAGACAACTGTCTCTTTATTCCATGTTTCTCACAGAATTCTATGAACTCACCGAATGTGAATTCTCCACCTCTATTAGACCTCAGACATTTTAGTTTTAATCTAGTTTCATTCTCTACCATAGCCTTGAATATTTTGAATTTCTCAAGAGCTTCTGATTTCTCTTTCAGAAAAGTAACCCACATCATTCGGGAATGATCATCAATTAATAACATGAAGTATCTATCACCTTGCACACTCCTGATTTTTGCCGGACCACATAGATCAGTATGAACTAAGTCTAATAATCTGATAGAAGATTGTTCCTTGCTTTTGAATGAGACTCTACTTTGTTTCCTCAACTGACATTCTTTGCACAAACTATTTGTAGGTTTCACCAGTTTTGGAAGATCTCTTACAACCTGAGTGTTGCTTATCTTGATGATATTATCAAAATTCATATGACACATCCTCCCATGCCATAACCAACTTTGATCAATTTGCACAAATAGACAACTTTTACTAGTACCAACTAAAATGAAGATATTACTTTTTGTTTGAGTACCAGATGCAATCTCTATTTCAGAACTTTCAAAGATCTTGCATTTCTCATTCTTGAATCAGAGATCATAACCTTTGTCCACCAACTATCCAACACTGAGAAGATTGTGATTCAATCCTTCAACATACAGTACATTACTAGTTTGGTTCTTTCCATCAAAAGAAATAGTTCCTCTACCTCTGATTCTAGCAGCAGAATTATCACCAAACTTTACCACTCCTCCTTCATACCTTTCCAAATCTATGAACTTATTTTTGTCACCTGTCATATGGTGAGAGCATCCACTGTCAATGACCCAATCATCCTTTTCTTCAACTTGGGCAGCCAGAGCTCTTTCTACAACTTCATGATTGGCAGATTCAGAGGGCATTGAATCTTCTTCCTTGATGGCAATAAACATCCAATCACTTCTAAATTTGTTTCCTGTCTCTGATTCATCATCTGTTACTCCTTCATTATCATCCTCTTCATGAACATAGTAACAATTCTTTTGGAACCTTGATCTATTAGGATTTGGCCTTGAAATCTTTCCAGACACCTTAAGGCAAAATGACCAATCTTATTGCAGTTAAAACACTTAAAAGGCAATTTCCCTTCATACTTATCGGATCCTCTTGGCAGTCTTTTTGCAATAAGGGCTTTAAGTTGAGCAGTTTCTGCTTCTTCCTCTTTTAGGTCTTTTCTTGCTTTTTCATAACATGATAGTTTCCTTGATGAGTTCTCTCCCGGATCAAACTTTGTTTACCTTTTACAGAGGCACTGGCTTTGAATGCAGATTTAGTCTTGGGTGGGGCATCTCCAAACTCGGTCAATTTAAATGTAGCCAATTTACCAACCAATTGATCTCTTGTGACACCTAAATGGGCTCTGAATTCTTCAATGGCAGAAACCTTGTCTTTATAAGAAGCAGGAAGGGATCTGAGAACTTTGCCAACAATCTCATCTTCATCCAAGACCCCACCAGCACATCTAATGCCACAAACAAGCTCATTTACTCTTGGCATAAAAGTAGTGATATTTTCATCTTCTCTCATCTTCAGATTTTTAAATTTTCCTTTCAAACTCTGTAGCCTTGCACATTTAACATACTTGTCTTCTTCATGCAGAAGTTCCAGTTTTTCCCAAATCTCAAAAGTAGTTTGTAGGTCAACAACATTTGTTAGCTCTAAATCAGACAAGGCACTTAGAAGAGCTTCTTTAGTCCGCAGATTGTTTCCAGCATCTGTGATTTCATTTGCAGTTTTCGGGCCATTCTGTGGAGGAGTATACTTCATTGAAGCAATGGTCCAGTACTGCATTCCCATACATTGCAAGTGACTTTTCCAAAGATTAAAATTGGTTCCATCAAACTTCAGACTATCCTTCTTGTAGGACGACATTCTGGATCTCCTCAAGTGGTTAAACTCTTTTAGAGGAACTTAGTTCTGATACCAATTGTTAGATTTAGGACAGACAACTGAGAGGGGGGGTGAATCAGTTGTCTAAAACTTTCTTCCAATTAAACATTTAAATCAACTTTGTAATTCAGCAGCATAATAATAAATCAATCATGGAAACATAATGCATTAAATCAAGAGCAGAAACACATAAACACATAAACACATAAGACACTAAGATTTTGACATGGAAAACCCGGTTAAGGGAAAAACCATAGGGTGATTAACCCAAGATTGTATTCTCAGTTAGAAGAATAGAAAGAACAAAATGGCACATGCCAATTAGGGCTCACTGCCCGAGCAAACTGCTCACAAGAGGCCCACTGCCTACAAGAGACACGCTATCTACAAAATAATAAGTATCATATACTTGAACTGGAGAATAGCATCTTCACCATGCTTGAATCAGTTCCATTTAAGCCCAATACTTTTGCTCTGCCTTTCGCTCCTCTACTCTTTACCACACTCTCATCTCTACACCATCATCATTGGAATGACTTTACAATTCCTTATTTATACAAGACATTGACTTAGGAATGATCATCTAAGTCGGCAAACACTACAGAGCAAATACATAAATATAATATGACTAATTACAAAACACTTCACGTGAATCAACACATTGTTGGCCACACAGATCTGAGACTTCAATCTTCTTCTAGGAACACGCCAATCTTCACATAACATCTTCAAGATCATCCACAGGATGTGTAACTCATCCGGTCGGCCAGAGTTAGGAAGAACACCATTATCCAGAAGTTATTCTTCAGTTGCGAGCCCAAACTCTAATGCGGACAACCAACATGAACTAGACACAATCCAAAGACCTCCACAAGCTTGCCTGAATCACCAAGAACATCCACACTACATCTGCTTACTGAAATCCTTATCTCCTTCATCCAGAACTTCAAGAACACAGTCTATCATCACTGTCACAATGGAATAGATGCTTGCGGACCTCCATACCAAGAACCAATTGAGTTTTCAATCCACATTGACTTCCTAAACACTTCACCAAATCCACAGAACAAGATATTTCATTTCCGGATCTCACCGGACCTATCTATGTCACTCTGTCACCTCTGAACATCTGCCAGAACCAGTTTTACTTGAGCAGCCTCAACTTCTTCAGATTTTCATGCGGACCTCTAAAATCTTTACTGGATCATCTTAAGACACATATCTACAAACCCTTTGATGCACATCCTCTGATCTTTATCTTAGCTAGGATCTTTAGCTCACTGTTTTCACTATTCTTCTCTGTTCCTGATTAGGACTAATTTTCTCAATATCCTTAGCACACAGCTCATCCAATCCTTATCATCAATGCAATAGGAGTATGTTGACATCAATGACAACACCGGTTAGGCCCATACTTGCAATAAAGCTTGCCTAAATCACCAAGAATATCCACACCACTTCTGCTTACTGAAATCACTCTCTTCTTCATCCGAAACCTCAAGAACACAATCTGTCATCACTGTCATATTGGAATAGATGCTTGTGGACCTCCAGACCATAAATCAATTGAGTTGTCAATTCACATTGACTTCCTAAACACTCCACTAAATCCTCAGAACAAGATATTGCATTTCCGGATCTCACTGGACCTATTTGTATCACTTTGTCACCTCTGAACATCTGCCAGAACCGATTTTACTCATATGGCCACAACTTCTTCAAATCTTCATGTGGACCTCTCAAATATTTACTAAATCACCTTTAGACATATATCTACAAACCCTTTGATGCGCATCCTCTGATTTTCATCTTAGCTGGGATCTTCACTTCATAGAGCTTTACTGTCTTCACTGTTCTTCACTATTCTTCTCTATTTCTGATGGGACTAATTTTCTCAATATCCTTAGCACACAACTCATTCAATCCTTGACATTAATGCAATAGGAGTATATTGACATCAATGACAACACCGGTTAGGCCCATACTTGCAACAATCTCCCCCTTTGTCATTGATGGCAACATATGATGTGAAAAAATGTTTTAACCATCAAGACAAGTACTTCTCCTCATAACTGACATAACTCCCCTATCAACAACAACCATTCACATGTCTTCTCTTCCTTTACTACTCCTCCTTTGATCAACAACCACTTTTTGTTTTTCACGTGTCTTCTCTCCCCCTTTGACATCAATGGCAAAGGGCACATACTTGCATCACTCAGAATCATACAGATTGCTCCCCTTGAGTAGCAGCTTCCTATCATCAATCCGGACCACAAGATATGATTGTGAGATCCACCAAACTGATGCACATTAGTGCACCGTAATTCAGAACTGGAGGGGTAATAACCCCTAACTTCTCCCTGAGATACTCAAAAGAGTCCTTAGGTAGAGGTTTAGTAAAAATGTCTGCAATCTGATCCTTGGAGGGCACAAACTCCAATCTGACTTCATTCTTGTTCACCTTCTCTCTCAAAAAGTGAAACTTGATGGATATATGTTTTGTCTTTGAATGCAACACTAGATTTTTTGATATATTTATTACAGTTGAATTATCATAGAAGATTGTGATAGGTTCCTCATACTCCGCTCTGATGTCTCTTAGCATTTGCTTCATCCATAATACTTGAGTGCAACTACCTGCTGCTGCAATATATTCTGCTTCTGCAGTGGATAGAGATATTGCCTCTTGTTTCTTACTCAGCCAAGAAACCAATCTTTTCCCTAAAAAGAATGCTCCACCACTGGTACTCTTTCAGTCATCCACATCTCCTATCGAATCTGCATCTGTATATGCATGAAGAGAGAAATCATGATCTCTAGGATACCATAAACCATACTCAACTGTTCCTTTTAGATATCTGAGAATCCTCTTGATTGCCATGACATGAGATTCTCTAGGATCATCTTGGAATCTGGCAACAAGACCAACAACATTCATAATGTCAGGTGTAGTTTGAGTAAGATACAGTAGTCCTCCAATCATTGACCTGTATTTTTTTGATCAGCCTTAGGAGAGTCATCATCTTTGCTCAGTTTACATCTGGTCGCCATGGGAGTATTCATTGGTTTTGAGTCTTCCATCCCAAATTTCTTCAACAATTCTTTCACATATTTGGTCTGTGAAATGAATATTCCTTTCTTTGTTTGAGTGATTTGCAGGCCCAAAAAGAAATTCATTTCCCCAAACATGGACATCTCAAATTCACTTTTCATTTGATTTGCAAAAGTTTTGCACATACTATCTCTTCCTCTATAAATGATATCATCAACAAATACTTCAACAATCAAGATATTTTCATGATCAATTTTGAAGTATAAGTTACTGTTAGTAGTACCTTTGTTGAAACCAATCTTCAAAAGATGCTTATCTAGTCTTTCATACCAGGCCCTTGGGGCTTGTTTGAGTCCATACAGTGCTTTCTTCAACTTGCAGACCATATCACCATGATCAGACAATTGAAATCCACCCGGTTGCTCAATGTATACTTCTTCCAAGTCACCATTCAGGAAGGCAGAATTGACATCCATCTGATATACTTTGAAATCCTTGAAGGCAGCAAAGGCAAGAAATAATATGATTGCTTCAATTCTTGGCACGAGAGCAAAAAATTCTTCAAAATTGACTCCTTCTACTTGGGAATAACCCTTGTAGACCAATTTGGCTTTGTTTCTGACTACTTCATCATCTTCATTCAGTTTATTCCGAAGACCCATTTGGTTCCAATCACATTTTTATTTCTAGGTCTGGGAACAAGATCCCAAGTGTGATTTTTCTCAATCTGCATCTTTCATCATTACATGCTTCACTTACTGTTTTTGGTTCAAATTTTGAAATCAGACAATACTTTTCTAAGTCTTGAGCAATCTTTCTTCTTGTTTGAACACCTTTGCCTTTTGTAGACACCCTATAATGACCAAGTCGTCACACTGCTCGCATCTCGTCATATTTGTCTAATCACCTGCATTTCAACTTTAATTAAATAATCTAATTATTTAATTAATTTCACCAAATTCTTCTAAATCACATACTTCCAACGTTAATTAAATAAATTCTCTTTATTTAATTAATTAAATCAAATTCCTCCTTATTCTTCCATAATTTTAATTATTTAATTTGATCTTTATCTTCTTTCCAAAAATCAAATCCACATTAATTAAATAAACCTAATTATTTAATTAATTCATCACAATTCTATCTTATCTACAATTAAATAATTTACATTATTTAATTAAATCAATTGTTCTTCTAAATTTAAATAAATCATGCAAATTTATTTAAATTATCTCAATCCTCTAAAAATAAATAAAATCAAATATTTTATTTATAATATTTTATTCTTCCAAAATCATGCACAACAATTAAATAAATTTATTTATTTAATTTGCTTTCAAATCTTCTAAATTAAATAATTCTAATTATTTAATTATTTCTTCCAAAATATCTTCTCTAAATTTAAATAAATCAATTATTTATTTAAATTATTTTTTCATCTAATTTGAGTTATCTCTAATATAACTCAAGCTTTCTATATTTAATAAAGCAAAATATCTTCTAATTCTCATGCAAATCTCTTCTTCTTGTTTTAAATCACTTAACTGATTGCTTTATTCTTTTAATTGATTTATCTCTTCAATTAACTCATTCTTCTATTCTTGATAACTCCTCTCATGCAAAAGAAAGCAAGACACATGTCTTCTTCTTATTCGTTGCACATTCCTCAACTGTTCTCTTCCATTGATTCTTCTGAATTATCTGGACCGTTGATCGATCTCTGTTGAAATCTATATAAACCCCCCTCATCTCCTTCATTGAGCCTCTCTCTTCGATCGTATTCTCAGGCATACTTAACAGAACTTCGAGCATACAAAACGCTTCGATTGAGCACTCTTACGATCTTTTGACATTGATCTCTTGAGCACACTACCTGCTTGTTGCAGCTATGGCTTCACAACTTCATTGAGCAATCCACATTTAATCCAAAGGAAACAATACAAATTTCGGTAAAAGTCTTTATTTCATTGATTATTTGTCATGGCTTTTATTTAAATTCATTTTCTTAATGTTATTGGGTTCTTTGATTTAATTAGTTTGATTTTATCGATTTTTCCTCATACACATTCTGGCACACCCGGTGGGACCCACTAATCCCTTTGTTTCTTTGAGAAATTGTTTTTTTTGAAGTCACAGTATGGAACAGCGCAAATGACATTTCACAATGCTTCTGGCAGTATCTTTCAGCGCTCTTGGAGGCACAGTTCAGCGCCCCTGGGTGCACTACGGTGCTTTTGGCAACACAGAGCGGCACTTGTGGCATCACAGAACGACGCTCTCGGCAGCATCGTTAGGCGCTTCTAGCTAAATTAGGTTTTGACTTCATTCAGGGTTTTTGCAGGGTTTTCTCATTTCATATCTATGGATTTGTTTGACAAGCTGTTGTATTTGTCTTTCCAACCTGCTTTGGATACATCCTAAGCTAATTTATTTAGGGGTATCTTCCATAGTTGCGTTAATCTATTATATTGCTACACTTTCTGAGTTTTTTGGATTTCACTATTCAGATCTATCAGATATTATTGCTTAGAACAGTAGATCAACCATGAAATCCCATTTTGATCTGGTTCTTTTGACAAAAACTACTTTTGTCATGATCTGAGACCGTGCAACGCAATTGGTTTGATAGTATCGCGCTTTCGTATACGCAGTACAGTGCTTCTGGACTTTTTTAGCACTTTTGGTATTATCCTTCGATGCTTCTGGTAAAAATCGCAGCGCTTTTGGCATAACAGTGTCGCGCTCCTGGATGCATAGTATAGCGCTTCTGGTAATATTCTGCGACGTTTCTGGTCTGTGATACAGTGCTTTTGGAATACAGTAAGTCGCGTATGGTAAGATAGTATAGCGCTTTTGGTCAAAATTGATTTATTTTTGCTAACTTGTGAATTTTTGGTGGAACTAACTCACTTGTTGTAGCTTCTTATTACTCACACAGAGCAAATAGGTGTTCTAACATGTTCATGCAGGACGAGCATTGAAGACCTTTTGATTTATCTCACTAAGTCTTAGAAACACATTGCATGCTTAAAGGGACAATTGAACAAATCTTTTCTTTGCAATCTAAGTCTTAGGAACATACTGCTTTTCTTAAGGGACAATGGACATGTATGCAAAAACACCTCAATTTTCTAAGGGACAATGGACATGAATGCCAAACACTTCAATTTCATAAGGGACAATTTACAACTACAAACATGTGTGTGCCTAGTTTAGTTGCACCTTATTTTTCTTATAACGGGACAATTGAACCTTTGTTTGATGTGCTTGCTCTTACTTTTTTGTACTTCCTTTAGAAGGGCCTGCTTTTGGATTGCGCTTCATCCAAAAGGGACGACCCTAAGTGGAGTTTTCCTTTGAACCGCTATATAAAAGGGATAAGGTGAAAGCCAAGTCCTAACCGACATCAGCCTTACTTTGTGGTGCCAAACTAAAAAGAGGTGTACTAGCTCTTTGTGGAAATGATTTTCACATTGAGCAAAGTGTTTGAAACTCTTAGTAGGATTGGTTAAAGCTTTTAGTAGCTTATCGCATTGCTCGTAAGGCGTTGGTCCCTCAAAGTCACTAAGAACCATTTTAGATAGAGACTACCCGACCTACCTCCGAACATAGCGGTAATCATCAGTGCAAGGGGAATCGATTTAAGCCCTTAAGATACTCACCATTGGCTCCCTTGAGAAGAGATAATATTCCCTTGGACATAAAGCTCTTGTGACCTACTTGAGCTTTCCAAGGGGAGGGTGAGATATCCCTACTTATCGTCTCTCGCAAAGATACTAAATATCTGACACCTTTATGGAATGATATTTTTATCGACGAAGTATTAAGCTGTGATTTGATCTACTGCAATGAAACCTTGTCTCTAGGGATAAAAAGTGCTTGTTATTGATTGCAATTGTCTTAGACCTGTGGAAACATTGGGCTTGTTTGGAGCCTTGAACATACACTATCTGTTGTGTCAGTCCCTTGTTTGTGCCAACATTGTTTGCTGTGTTTTCTCTTACCAAACAAATCCAATCAGAAATAGAAAACAATCCATCAAAATTTTGCCTTTGAAAAATATCAGACACTACTTCAGCGCCCCTGATATTACAGCAGCTCACCTTTGGTAGTACAGTAGATCGCCTTTGGTATAGTAGTACTTCGCCTCTGGTAAAACTCTACTTCAGCGCCCTTGGTATAGCAGTAGCTCGCTTTTGGTCACTGTAGCTCACCTTTGGAATAGCAGTAACCTACTTCTGGTAGCTTAGTCCGTCACCTTTGGCATCACAGTAGCACGCTTTTGGTTGCACAGTCCTGCGCCTCTAGTTAAACAGTATAGCGCTTTTGGTCCAGTACTTTGTGAATCAGAGTTTATCCGTTTCTCAAAGCATCTCACAGAAACTCAGCATTTCTTGTCTTGTCCTAGTGTATTCCATGGTAACCACTAGGCTCCAGCAAACTATGAAGTCCAAGCAAGTTGTCCCTAAGAAGCGCAAGTCACCTCCTCGCACACCACAATCAGGTCATCTCAACATTACTCCCAAGGTTACTCCTAGTACCCCTGCGGCAAGACCAATCAGCTCTCCGAACATGCCGCACATTGATGAACCAAGCAATCCTTAGGAGGATAGGATCCCTTTGGTAAGAACGCCTCAATATACCACCAGCTTGCCTCCGGATTTTGTGCCACAAGGATATACTATTGAGCAAAACCCACCTCAAGAAGGTAGGGTTCCTTTGGAAAGCATTTCCCAATACACCACGGGCTTGCCTTCGGATTTTGTCCCTCAAGGTTATACTGTAGATTTTGCCCC
The DNA here is from genome assembly GCA_027924645.1 of Cunninghamia lanceolata. Lineage (NCBI taxonomy): Eukaryota > Viridiplantae > Streptophyta > Pinopsida > Cupressales > Cupressaceae > Cunninghamia > Cunninghamia lanceolata. The sequence goes on along the minus strand of BSBN01001396.1, from coordinate 1,198,229 downwards.
ATCTCAAGAAGAGCAACACTTTGAAATAGGTCAATTCTCTCAAGTAGATGGGCAAGATCTTGATGAAATCATACAAGAGCCTAGAGTCGTGGCAGCCTTTGACAAAATCCTTAGTGAGAACCAAGATCATTTCTTTCACTTGCTTGCAGAGCAAGGTGCCAAGTTACCTCAAGATTTTGATTTATCCACTCTCAAGGAGAACAACAATGCCCAAGATACCATACAAGAAGTACAAACCATGTCAGCAGTGACTACGCCCTTACCTACACAAGGCTCGCAGTATAGGAACCCCCTTTTTCAAAATCCAACAGGGGAGAGACCCATATTACCACTTTTGACTCCTATGGAGATCTATAAAAACCAACAAGAAACTCTCCAACGTCAAGCAGAGTTAGCTAAGCAAGCCACCTTAGCTCGAGCAAATGTGCAACCACCTCCTAAAGTGTCCACCCCAATCGCAAGTGGAATCTTGGTTACCCCATCACGCGAAGGTTTCCCACCAAATTACAATCTGGGGAACAATTATGTAGCCATGCACCAAGGGTCTCAACAAATGCCACCTCCTATATCATCACACCTTCATGTCTCTCAACCAATTAGAGTCATGCAACCCCAACCACAACATTCTTCTACTCTCGTCCTTAAGCAACCCCAACCACAACATTCTTCTACTCGCATCCTCAATCAACCCCAACCATCGTAAATCACGTCTACCTATGTCCCTCCTCCACAACGTTCATCCTCGCTCAACTTCTTTCACACATTGCCTAGCCACTCTCAACATTTCCAACATCAAGCTTCCCAAAGCTATGTGCCGCCATCACAACCTAATCAAACGCACTTTAGCTTTCCTCCACCCAATTCTTTTCTTCAACCATCACAAAGCCAACAGTCTTACCTACCACCACCTCCACCTTTGCCAAATCAAAACCTCCAATTCCAACCCAATTTGAACCAAACGTACAACCTGTATGATACCAATCAATCTTACGACCCTTATAACACCAGTGTGCATGGCTTACATTATAATCTTCCGTATGGGCAACACCAACCACTGTTTGGACAACAGGAGATGTTACCAACTCCTCCCACGACTATGGAGCTAAAGATCGCGGAAGTTCAACAACAGTTATCTGATCTTACGTTTGGCCACACCAAAAAGACCTTCTCTTTAGAAGAAGTGTGTCCTTATCCTTTTGATCGGTCATTACCAATGATCCCTTTTCCTCAAAATTTCACTATTCCCAAGTTCGATAAATACAAAGGAAAAGGTGACCCAAAAGACCATCTTAGGGAATTCTATCTTGCTTGCTTCGAGGTCTCACACAACGACACATATCTTATGCGTCTCTTTCCTCGCAGTCTTGGAGGTCAAGCAATAGAATGGTTCTCACACTTACCTACGGGTATTAAGTCTTTCAACAAGATAGCAGAGAAGTTTGCCACCCATTTTTCTTACAACGCGGAGCATGAGATTTCCATGACTGATCTATGCAACAATAAACAGAAAAATGGGGAAACTTTCATTTCTTTCCTCCAACGATGGAGACAAATGGCTAGCAAATTCCCTTTCAAGATTCTAGAGAAACAACTTGTTAGCATATTTGTGCAGAACCTCAACCAAGAGTTAGGTTTCCATTTGCAAATTCTTAGTGCTACAACCTTTGATGAAATCACATACAAGGGTATCAATATTGAGAAGGCCCTCATTACTAAGGGTGTGGTCAAAATCTTTAAGGAAACGAAAGATAGCGCTCCTCATCAACAATCGAATGATAAACCCAAATATTGGAACAAAAACAAAAATGTGGTCAACGACGGGGTGGTCGATACTAAACATGTCCAAACGTTGCAAACACCGCTGCAACTCTCCAAACCAAGTCAAGCTCCACCTCAACAACAGCAGCAACAAAGGCAGCCTTATCAAAACCAACAGCAATGACAACAAGAGTAGCCCCAACAAGATTACCCTCCGCGACGTCAATTCACTCCCTTGGGAGTGCCCATCGAATCAGTCTTACAGCAAGTTTTGCAAAAAGGGCTCATCACCTTACCTGATGCTCCCCCATATGGAGAACCTGTCTACAAAACTGCACGTTACAGAGACAATGAATATTGTGAGTTCCATAGGAGCAAAGGGCATCGAACCGCATCATGCATGAAGCTCAAGCACCTAATCCAAAACCTCATCGACAGTAATCAAATCACTTTTGAGGATGAATCACCAGTGCAACACATGAACAAGGATCTAGATATGTACAAAGAACCATTCCCTCATCATGGTCCACCTCCTCCTCAGGATAGAGGTAAAGGTATCAATCATGCTTCCACGTCCTTCGATTCCATTGTCGGTCGTTTTGAAGAGAGTCGAGTGTCTACCCTGACGATCAAAGGCAAATCTACGGATTGTGCTGTTACTACTTGTCGTGGTCATGTCACCATTCATGCTCCTACACCTAGGCTTCTGGTTCAGTCTGATTATAATCTTGTCGAACATCTAGGGAGAACACCAGCACAGATCTCTATTTTGGACCTTCTACGGTCATCACCTACACATAGAGTGGTGCTAGAAAAAGCCCTCCAAGAGTCTTCCGTTCCTAACAACATAGCGGTTGCAGATTTCCAAGCTATAGTAGGTAACATCGCTTCGCCCTATAATGTGGTCTTCTCTGAGAAAGATCTCCCATCCCATGATCCTTGTCACAATGATGCCCTGCTTATTGAAGTTCTCATCCATAAGCACAAAATCAAACGCATCCTCATAGATGGTGGTGCTGGTCTCAACATCTGTTCTTTAAAGTTACTAAAGCAATTGGGATACTCTAAGGATCACGTCAACACTGATCATAGTATTACAATCAAGGGGTATGGTGATGCTGAATGCCGTTCAGAGGGTGTTATCCATTTGCCGATACAACTGGGCCCTGTCATGCTTGAAACTAGGTGTCAAGTCCTTGATATTGAGCTACCTTACAACATTATCCTAGGCCATCCATGGATCCATGCAATGAAAGCTGTTCCCTCCACGTACCATCAGTCTCTAAAGTTCCCATACAATGGTACAAAGATCACCATCCCAGGAGATCCTAATCCTTTTGAATTCTACCGTGTCTTGCAAGGAAGCTATAAGAATTGCAACCAAGTGCCTAAAAATGAAAAAGCCCTTGAATCCCCACTAGATGTTGATCCTGAAACTCTGACGCAAGCCTCTACAAGTGAATCTATACCCCTCCCCAAAATCATAGCTCGCATCCGGGATATAGGTTTTGGCACTTACGATATCTCAGAGTCTTGTTGTGTAGGGCGGATGCCTTTATCTCCAAAATCTTATGGCAAACCACCCATTGTAAAAGTAACCAAAAAAATAGCTATTCCTCCCCCAACATTCCTAACCCAATTCCAACATGGACGGTTATTGGAAGAGGAAACTATTGAGGACATTTCTTCTTGGCTCTATAAGGAGAAAGAACCAGTCACAATACCTGTCAAGCAATATGGCAATGGCTTAAGAATAGTGAAAAACATGGGCTATAAAGGCAAAGGTGGCCTTGGGAAACAGAATCAAGGAACTATGGAGCCCATTGTTGTGAAAAAGAAGCTAGACAAGAAAGGATTAGGATTTGGTAAGAAGGTACCACGCGCCTTGGACATCGAGTATATTCTCGACGAGGTAGCTGACACTTTTCCCGCCGATTCGACGTCTACAGAGGATATCATCGATGACTCTTCCCTCCACATGACCAACCTATTCACAGAATCCTCCATTTTTACGCTATCCTCTGTATCCTTAACTTCCACCACCAGCACCCAGAATGTAATGCTTGTCTACCCTGAACTTATCGATTGGGATCAACAAGGGTCCCCCATTATAGATGTATTTCAGAATGACAAAGCTTTAGCTGAGTTCATGGGACTTCGGGAAGGTATCCCTCTGGGTGATCATAAAGCAGGTTTTGTAATGGAACTAGAGCCAACGGCTTATTTTGGTGAGAATGCCAAATCCTCCAGTCACAAAAGTGCAAACAAAGAAAGATCTCTAGGTGAAAACCACACTGTGGCACCTCTTGATCACAAAATAGTAAAAACAAAGGACGTATCCAAAGGTGAAAACCCAACTGTGGCACCTGAGGATGGAGGATTTAACCTTCCCCTACCATCTAAGTATCAAGAGAAATCAGCTCTCCTAGTGGAAGATTCTATAGAGATAAACCTGGGCACAGAACAAAATCCAAAGACCACATTCCTAGCAGCATCATTATCTGAAATAGAGCACAGAAATCTTAACAACTTCTTCTTGCAATGAACCATCAAATTTGCATGGACCTATGCAAATATGCCAGGGCTAGACCCTAAGCTAGTAGTTCATTATCTCACAGTTGATCCTAAGGTGAAACTAGTCAAACAGAAGTTGAGAAAGATGCACCCACAGATCGCTCTCTTGGTAAAGGTGGAAATACAAAAGTTGTTAGATGCAAAATTCATACGACTAATCGACTATTTAGATTGGGTCTCAAACATTGTACCTGTGTCTAAACCCAATGGGTGCATCTACATGTGTAATGATTTTAGAGATCTCAACAAGGCATGTCCCAAAGATGACTTTCCACTACCAAACATTAACATTATAGTGGACTTGACAGCAGGTCACGAGATGCTTTCTCTCATGGACGGATTCTCTGGCTACAATTAGATAAGGATAGCTAAAGAACACCAACATAAAACAACCTTTACTTGTCCTTGGGGCAATTATTGTTGGTGTGTCATGCCGTTTGGTCTGAAGAATGCAGGAGCAACCTATCAGAGAGCAATGACAGTAATCTTTCATGATCTCTTTCATCACATCATGGAAGACTATGTTGATGATATACTGGCTAAATCTTCTAGGGTGGATCACATACAGGTTCTAGGATAGATCTTCGACAGGCTTGAAAAATACCAAGTAAGACTCAATCCAAAGAAGTGTGTATTCAATGTAACATCAGGGAAGCTGTTGGGATACATAGTATCTTGTAGAGGCATCGAAGTGGATCCAGCGAAAGTAAAGGCTATAGTGGAGATGCCTCCACCCAAGAACCTTAAAGCACTAAGAAGACTTCAGGGAAGGTTGCAGTCCATTCGATGTTTCATATCACAGCTAGCAGATAAATGTCAACCCTTTCAACACTTGCTCCGAAAGGATGTCTCATTTCGATGGGACAACAAGTGTCAGGCAGCGTTTGATCAACTTAAAGAGTATCTAGCTACACCTCTTGTTTTGGTTCCACCAGTTGCAGACAAACCTTTGATATTATACATCTCTACCACAAATTCGGCCCTAGGGGCCCTGCTAGCACAAAATGATGACTCAGGAAAGGAGCATGCAATTTATTACATCAGTAAAACCTTGGTGGGATATGAGCTCAATTATTCACCAATGGAAAGGGCTTGTTTAGCAGTAGTGTTCGCCTCCCAAACGTTGCGGCATTACATGCTGAACCAACATACAAATCTGATAGCCAAGATTGATCCCTTGAAATATCTACTAGCAAAAGCAGCTCTCACAGGCAGACTAGCTAAGTGGGTCATGATACTTAGTGAGTTCGATATTAAGTACACGGATCTTAAAGCAATCAAAGGACAAGCCCTCGCGGATCAACTAGCAGAAGCACCTATGAAAGATACACATCCTATGGTAGTTGACTTTCCTGATGAAAATCTCTTCACTCTTGCTAACTCCATAATGTGGAAGTTGTATTTTGATGGTTCTTACACACAGCATGGATCAGGAGCCGGCATCTTATTTGTTACACCTCAGAATGACTACATTCCAAAGTCATATCGGCTTGCATTCCCTTGCACCAACAACATAGCCGAGTATGAAGCACTCCTCATAGGTCTCAATACAACAGTTCAATGGGACATCACAGAATTACAAGTATATGGAGACTCACAGCTAGTCATTCGCTAAGTCACAGATAAGTACCAAACAAAGGATGAAAAGTTGGTCCCATACAAGCAACTAGTGGATGCCTACAAACCACATTTTTCTACCATCACATTTGAGCAAATTCCAAGAGAGCATAACAAAGCTGTAGATTCTATGGCTTCTGTAGGGTCACTGATTGACATGCCTGCCAATACACAGAAGTGTGAATTCTTGATCGAGCAATTGTTGATACCAATGTTCCTGTTATTGAAATCATCTATGAACTTGTTGGTACCAATTCCCCATGGTACGAAGATATCTATGAATACCTCAAGAACAAAACCTTTCCCCCTGACCTATCATCCACCCAACACAAAACCTTTATCCGTCGATCCTCCCATTACATCATTCTGGGTGATACACTATATTGCCGGAGTCTCGATGGTATCCTCTTACGATGTCTTAACGTGGAAGAAGCTGAAGCTACCTTACGAGACATACACGAAGGTGTTTGTGGCAGACATTCTACCAGTCCTAATCTTGCTAAGAAGATACTCAGACCAGGTTATTACTGGCCTACAATAGAGCAAGATGTTGCACAGTTTGCTAAGACGTGTCTACAATGTCAGTAGCATGGAGATCTGATTCACGCCCCAGCTCATGAATTACAACCTGTGACAACTCCGTGGCCTTTTTCTCAATGGGGTCTCGACCTCGTAGGACAAATCCACCCTTCCTCCTCTAATGGCCACAAGTTTATCATTACTGCCACTGAGTATTTCACGAAGTGGGTGGAAGCCATTCCTATGACCTATATCACTAGTAAGCAAATAGCCAAGTTTATCCTAAACTACCTCATATGCCGATATGGTATTCCCCAAGCCATTGTTACTGATAATGGGAGACCATTCAAGAACCAAGATGTCCGTGCCTTGTGCACACAATACAAAATCCAACATCACTTTTCCACTTCCTACTATCCGCAGAGTAACGGCCAAGCTGAGGCTTCCAATAAAACCATTCTCAAAATCCTCAAGAAAATAGTCAATGAAGCTGGTCGTGATTGGCACTTGCAACTCAATCCCGCCCTATGGGCCTACCGCACTAGTATCAGAACACCAACGGGTGCCACACCCTATGCTTTGGTCTTTGGCTCTGAAGCCATCCTACCTCTAGAGGTCAAGATCCCATCCCTCAGAGTTTCCATGCAGGACCTGATCGATGGAGAGGAGTATCGCACTTCCAGATTAGCTGAGCTTGAACTACTGGATGAGAGGTGCCTTGCCGCACTTAATCATCTCCATGTCTATCAAAACTGCCTCCAGCGTAATTACAACAAAAAGATCAAAGAAAGATGGTTTCAAGTTGGTGATCTTGTACTTAAGGAGAATTAGAGAAATCAAGCGGATTGAGAGAAGAAGGGCAAGTTTGAGCCTAACTGGTTAGGCCCCTTTATTGTCACAGCATTATATGGATTAGGAGCTTATACTTTAGCTACACCTGACGGCATTCCTCTAGATGAGCCACTTAACAGTGTCCATCTCAAGAAGTTCTATGCCTGATCCTCAGAGTATTCCCAAAAAAAAAAAAAAAAATCCAAAAAAATCCATCCTCTGGCGAAAACCTGGCAAACAGGCACCTTGGATAAGTACCATAGTGAAAACCTAGCAAACAGGCGCTATGTGTAGAGTCAGCATCCATCGTCTATCGAGTCCTGTCCCCTCTGTGTCCAGTTCGCAACACGCTTCATCCATCCATCCATAATAAAATTGTTGACCTTGTTTGCATTTCCATCTCCCTATCTAGTATAGCTTGGAAATTTGTCAATGACCGTCATCGTCTCCCCATGTCTTGATCTGTGTCTACAGTTAACACTGTCTTGTCCTAGGTCAAAGCTTTCTGTGTCTTCTTTGGCAGTCACCCATCAAGTTTCCTCTACCCGAATGGGGGCACCCCTTTCCATAACTTAGGTCTAGGATTGGTTCCTTGTTCGTGGTTCGCAACGCATACTTCAATCTTTTCTCATTTCCACAGGTAACACCCTTTAACAGACACATCGCTCCTACGATAAGGATGTTATCTTCTCAACACTTTTCCCACATCATCACACCAACCGGAACTACATATTGTCTCTTCTTAATCTTAAGGTACCTTGATCCCATGGATATGGGTATGTAGGTAGTCTGGAATACGAAGAAAGTATCCAGTACTCAGGTACATAAGATCTTCCCCTTTCACCTTGACTCATTTCATCACTCTAACCAGAACTACATATTTATCATTTCTCATCTTTCATCATCGTGTGCCTTGATCCCGTGGATACAGGGTATGTAGGCAGTCTGGAATATGAAGGATGTATCCAGTACTCAAGCACACACGATCCATCATTCTCCGCCCGTCTCAATCCAGTTGCACTTCATCCTTCTACTCTTCTGTTTGTCAAAATCCATTCGCCTCAACTTGACTAACTCAAGCAGCAAGCTAGCGCATCCTTTCAAAGTAAAAGTCCTTAACAAACTTGAAGCAAAGAGGCCTACTTCCAGAGTCATCTACTGTCCTGCATACTGATTGCCAACATCAGCTAAGTACCGCTTAACCAAGCCCTAGATCCACAAGCTTGTCTTCTGTGAAGTGTTCCATTGTTGAGACCAACACACGCGTCTCCTACGACATGTGGCATTTCCTGCAGCAAGACATTGTCTTTTTAGGTAGATAGCACCCTTTAACGGACACAGAGTTCCTACGATAAGGCTGTTATCTTTCCTATCCAATCTATCCTGAGCAACCTCTTTGGCAAGAGAATATGTTGGTTGTATGTTTACTTTTTAAGTCAGTCATTTTGATTTTTGGTTTATCTTTTGTTCCTTTTCCAATACCTATTCAAGACTACCTTGATTTATCTATAATCTTGGTATGTTGCAATGCAGTACAGATTGGGGGCATAGTCATTGCTTTCTGTGTGTCGTTTTTGAGGAATGATCTTTAGTATCTTTCTTAGCATTCTATTTATCTTGTGTGTGTTAGGACCTAGCATCTTACATATTAATAATTCTTCTTGCATTTACATGTATTGAAGTTTATTTTATGTTCAAGACTATGGCTTATTCGCATGTTCCAACAAGGTTATATTATGTATAAGGGGATCTAGGTTCAAACCGCTTGCTTGCAGAGTCAACGTCCACACACTCGGATTTTACTGCACCTTGGTCTCTTATACCTTGGTGGTGAACTATCCACATGCTATATCGAAATAAGGATTACTCTTTATATACAAATGCGAAACCATTGCAACAAGCTCCTTCATCCATTCCCACTACCTTTATATCGCTTCATTGCAGTAATCGATCAACAGTCTCTGTCTCCATCTCCTCCTGTTCTTCTCTCTGGGGCATATCTGCAAAACCCACATGTCAGATATCACTAGTCATCACATCTATATCATCATATATCTCTATCATCATACATCTATAAGCATCATATCAGCAACATATGTCATCACCTGAATCCATAATCATACATACATATCATCACATCCACGATATCAAAGAATGCATACACAAAAGCATGAACAACAATGAGCCGAATAGATCATCATATATATCATGTAATGGTCATCATAATAAAAAATCTCTGTGTCTACATCAATAATACAAAGTGTGTATACATCCACATCAATATAGTACATCAAAGCTATCAAGAACCCACGAAATATACATCAGAATGCACGCAGGCATCTGTCTAAAATGATACAAATGATACATATGATACAATATACAAATGTATGCGCCCTAGTGGGTAGAGTTGCCCTCCTGCTGTGGCCCCTGTCCTCCCCTTGTGCTCAGTGGAGGTCCCCCTGTTGCTCCTCCTCCTCCCCCTGGCGGTAAAAGTGGCCCTCTAACTGAGGACACTGACTGCCCTGTCCTATGGGATCTGGAGGCCCCAGATCTGCTCCTGTCTCTGTAGCTCGGTGCCTGCTAAGCTGCTGGCACCGCACCCACATACAAACCTCTGTAGTACTCTACCTCACGGCCGGCTGATACTAGCTCACCCTGCACTCGGACGAGCTCGCTGTATAATGTCATCTAGTCAGCACCTAACGTACGACATGCCTCCTCTCTCTCCCACCTCACTCTAAACAGTGTGGCCTCTGCTGTCAACCGCAGCTGCACCTCTGTGTCTCTCTCTCTCCTAGCCTATGCTAGCTCCTCGGCGTCTGCTGCTGGTGCGGCTGGCGGCTGCACCTGTGCCTGTGCCTGTACCTGGGCTTATAGCTGTCTGTATGCCTGCACCTGGGCCTGTAGCTGTGCCTGTACCTGTGCCAGGGTTGTCTGTGCTGCTGAGGCTGCCTGTGTCTGTGCCTAGGCTGTGGCCTCTGCCTGCCTCACATCCGCCTGTGCTGCATCCCTATCCCTCCTCAGTCGTGCCATTCGGAGCTCTAAACGAGTCCTCCGGGCTATCTCCTCCTGCAGCAGTCGCTCTGCTCTCTGTAAATCAGTCTCTACGACTGGGCCCACTGCCTCTGCTATCTCCACATCAGCCTGCTGGCCCACTGCCTGCTGCCTGGCTACCCTAGCCTGCCGTCTCATCCTAGCCTCCCCTCCGAGGACTAGTACCTCTTCCACTACCCCTGCTACACCTGGTGTAGTCAATCTCATCAGCCTGTGTGTCTGCCAGTATTGATCATACTCTGGCAGCGTCCCTGGGTCTGCCAGCCCAGAGTCCCAATCCCATCTCACGGGGACAAGTCCCCGTACCTCTGCCAATGCTGTAGCCACTGGGATCTCTGCATCCCAGTCTCTGACCTCCCTCCATGTCCTGGCATGTGTGGCCTCCCCCACGGGTAGTCCTTGCCGCAATCCAAACTGCCTGAGAACTCGCTTTGGAAGATATCTCTCTATCATATCTATCTGTCTACCGAACAGATAGCGAGCCTGTCTACAATACATGAGCTACTCATGCTTGTCATCCCACTCCTCGCATAGTAACTAGGGCCTCCATATGAATAGGTCCATCTCGTCAATTCGCCGCCTCCAATAGCTAACAGACCCCATCCTCTGATGTGTCATCACCCCGTCATATAAGAATGCATATGGCTCACCCCTGTCTCGATGGCGCTGTGCCATGGGTCGGATCACTGGAATATGCTCCCACACCCATACCTGTAATAAAGTCACCCCTGCTGAGAGGCTCCTGCCTCTCCTGTAAACACAATGGTGTAGGTCATGATATAGTTGTCCCAACACACAGGGTCCCCACGCATACTGTCTGCCATGGGTGAACATCCCTGATAGTACAGTCCCCCAGCCAACTGATAAAACTCTGGATCTCCTGTCTGGACATAGGAAGCCGCCAATCAATGACGCAACTATCCATCATATCCTGTCACAGAGTCTTGGGACGTCTACCCATCGGATCTCCCCGTCATCTATCCACAAGTCATCTGTGCAGAAAACCTCCTCCAAGCCTGCCTCGCCCCGTGCCGGGTCAAAGTCCACTATCTTTCCATCTATCTGAATCCTCAGGATGCGGTATACATCCTCCAGTGTCACTGTCGCCTCCCCCGTCGGAAAGTGGAACAACGAAGTCTCACTGTGGTATCTCTCTACCACTGCTATCACTAGGGCGAGATTCACCCTAATGTGTGTCAGGTGGGCCACATGCCACAGTCCCGCATGCTTCAAGAATGCGTCCTCCTCCCATGTCAGCTGAACAACCTCATGTGCTATCGCGTGGTGTTGCTCTCGCGACATCAGCGGTGGCAAAATCCTCTGCATCCATAAGCAAAACACTTGTCAGTTTCTTTCCTCAATCCCTCAAATCCTATCTACCCATGGGCTAGGCTACACAACCCCCAACCATCCCTTTCCCCTCTTGTCAGCTCGGCTGGCCATCCCTATTCTATCCCCCCTATTCTACTTGAAACCTAACTTTCCTACCACTTAACCAAATGCGCCTTGTTTTCCAGAAGCGTTGTCCCTCCCTACCAACCACGCCCTATTGTTTCTACAGACACGCTGTGATTTCTTAACCAAATGCACCTTGTTTTTCCAGAAGTGCTGCATCCATCTACCAACCGCACCCTTCTGTATTACCAGAAGCGACGTGATTTTTCTACTTCTCCACCAAACGCGCTAACCTATTCTACCAAATGCGCTGTAGCACACTACCACGAGCGCTGCGGTAGTTTGCCAACCGCACTGTGGCGCTGAGCCAAACTGCCAAACGCACGCTGATTTTACCAAGTGCGCTTTAGCCGCCTACCATCCGCGCTGCGATGCGCCAAAAGCGCTGCACGCGACTACCACATGCGCCCTACAATCCTAAAGCGCTTTTGGCTGACATAACAAACTCTTCCTGAACATAGCCCTAATCTACCCTCAAACGACAAATGCAAAGGGGGTTTTTGATCACTTACTGCTGCCGGAGCTCCTACTGGCCTCCTGTAGATCCACACCAGCTCTGCCCGATGGTTGTGCACTAGAATCGGCATCTCTCCCCGCTGTCTGCTCAACTCTCTCTCAACTAGGTTTAGAAGCTCTCCTCTCTAAATTTAGAATCTCCTAGGGTAAAAATGAGGATTGTGGTCCCCATGGGACCTATTTATAGTGTCCCACCCTTAGTTTTTCTTCCCACCTCTTCTGCTTTTCCTCCTACCTGGTCGTGTCATCTTCTAGTCGCGCATCAACCCCGTTCTTCTATCGCTTCCCCGTCTTCCCGCTCGAGGGGGCATACGCTGGGGCAACTACATACACTGGGGCATCAATAAAAATTTTGTATCACGTCTTCGACAATTATTTTCTTTGACGCAACACCATAAATTGCATCGCATCAAAGAGGGGCAAAATGTAGACACCCTAAAATGACCAAGTCGTCACACTGCTCGCATCTCGTCATATCTGTCTAATTAGCTGCATTTCAACGTTAATTAAATAATCTAATTATTTAATTAATTTCACCAAATTCTTCTAAATCACATACTTCCAACGTTAATTAAATAAATTCTCTTTATTTAATTAATTAAATTAAATTCCTCCTTATTCTTCCATAATTAAATAATTTTAATTATTTAATTTGATCTTTATCTTCTTTCCAAAAATCAAATCCACATTAATTAAATAAACCTAATTATTTAATTAATTCATCACAATTCTATCTTATCTACAATTCTTCTAAATTTAAATAAATCATGCAAATTTATTTAAATTATCTCAATCCTCTAAAAATAAATAAAATCAAATATTTTATTTATAATCTTTTATTCTTCCAAAATCATGCACAACAATTAAATAAATTTATTTATTTAATTTGCTTTCAAATCTTCTAAATTAAATAATTCTAATTATTTAATTATTTCTTCCAAAATATCTTCTCTAAATTTAAATAAATCAATTATTTATTTAAATTGCTTTTTCATCTAATTTGAGTTATCTCTAATATAACTCAAGCTTTCTATATTTAATAAAGCAAAATATCTTCTAATTCTCATGCAAATCTCTTCTTCTTGTTTTAAATCACTTAATTGATTGCTTTATTCTTTTAATTGATTTATCTCTTCAGTTAACTCATTCTTCTATTCTTGATAACTCCTCTCATGCAAAAGAAAGCAAGACACATGTCTTCTTCTTATTTGTTACACATTCCTCAACTGTTCTCCTCCATTGATTCTTCTGAATTATCTGGACCATTGATCGATCTCTGTTGAAATCTATATAAACCCCCCTCATCTCCTTCATTGAGCCTCTCTCTTCGATCGTATTCTCAGGCATACTTAACAGAGCTTCGAGCATACAAAATGCTTCGATTGAGCACTCTTACGATCTTTTGACATTGATCTCTTGAGCACACTACTTGCTTGTTGTAGCTATGGCTTCGCAACTTCATTGAGCAATCCACATTCAATCCAAAGGAAACAATACAGATTTTGGTAAAAGTCTTTATTTCATTGATTATTTGTCATGGCTTTTATTTAAATTCATTTTCTTTATGTTATTGGGTTCTTTGATTTAATTAGTTTGATTTTATCAATTTTTTCTCATACACACTTTTATCACCTATGATCTGATCTTCAGAATGATTCAGTCTTACATACCTGGGAGTTTTGGGAATTTCTCGCACTTCTATTTCTTGGATAGGTTCATTCAAACTTATCTCTTCTTTCTATATTTCAGGATTCTCTAGATCAGTTTGGATTTAAATTTCAGAAGGGGCTTGGACTTCTTAGATCAAAACATCGTTCTGATCATCTTCTTCATATTCATAAAACCTTGAGGGTTTTTCAATACCTTCATCAACCTTCACATTTGTACTTTCTATAATCTTTCTCAATCTCTTGTTATAACACCGATATGCTTTGCTTTGAGTAGAATAACCCAAGAATATTCCTTCACTTCTATCATCAAATTTTCCAAGGTCTTCATCTCTTTTAATGTAACATCTACTACCAAAGACTCTAAAATACTTTATAGTGGGAGTGATGCCAAACCAGAGTTCATAAGGGGTCTTACCAGTATTGATTTTGATTTGTACTCGATTAAGAGTATAGACAACAGTGCTTACAGCTTCTCTCCAGTAGATCTGAGGAACATTTGCTTCCATCATCATGGTTTTAGATGCTTCCTGGATGGTCCAGTTCTTTCTCTCCACTACTCCATTTTGCTGTGGAGTCCTTGGAGCAGATAGTCGTCTTTTTATCCCATGTTTTTCACATAAATCTATGAAATCTCTGGATGTGAATTCTCCACCTCTATCAGACCTAAGACATTTTATGTTTAATTCGGTTTCATTCTCTACCATAGCCTTGAATATTTTGAATTTCTCAAGAGCTTTAGATTTCTCTTTTAGAAAAGTCACCCACATCATCCGGGAATGATCATCAATTAATACTATGAAATATATATCACCTTTCAAACTCCTGATTCTTGCCAGTCCACATAGATCAGTATGTACTAAGTCCAACAATCTGGTAGAAGATTGTTCCTTACTTTTGAATGTGACTCTGCTCTGCTTACCCAACTAACATTCTTTGCACAAACTATTAGTAGGTTTCACTAGTCTTGGAAGATCTCTTATAGCTTGAGTGTTGCTTATCTTGATGATATTATCAATATTCACATGACACATTCTCCTATGCCACAACCAACTCTGATCAATTTGAATAAATAAACAACTTTTTCCAGTACCAACCAAGTGGAAGATGTTACCTTTTGTTTGAGTACCGGATGCAATCTCTGTTCTAGAACTTTCAAAGATCTTACATTTTCCATTTTTGAATCGGAGATCATAGCCTTTATCCACCAACTATCCAACACTGAGAAGATTGTGCTTCAGACCTTCAACATATAGTACATCACTAGTTTTGTTCTTTCCATCAAAAGAAATAGTTCCTCTACCTCTGATTCTGCCAGCAGAATTATCACCAAATTTTACAACTCCTCCTTCATATCTTTCCAAATCTATGAACTTATTTTTGTCTCCAGTCATATGGTGGGAGCATCCACTATCAATGACCCAATCATCCTTTTCTTCAACTTGGGCAGCCAGAGCTCTTTCTATCATTTTATGATTGACAGATTCAGAGGGCATTAGATCTTCTTCCTTGATGGCAATAAACACCCAATCACTTCCAGATTTGTTTCTTGTCTCTGATTCATCATCTATTACTCCTTCATCATCATCATCTTTATGAACATAGTAACATTTCTTTTGGAATCTTGATCTGCTTGGATTTGCCCTTGAAAATCTTTTCGGACACCTTAAGACAAAATGACCAATCTTGTTGCAGTTGAAACATTTGAAGGGCAATTTTCCTTCATACTTACCAGATCCTCTTGGCAATCTTTTTGCAATAAGGGATTTAAGTTGAGTAGCTTCTGCTTCATCTTCTTCCAGATCTTTTCCTGCTTTTTTATACCATGATAGTTTCTTTGAGGAGTTCTCTTCTGGATCATACCTTTGTTTGCCTTTTATAGAGGCACTAGCTTTGAATGCAGATTTAGTCTTGGGGGGTGCATCTCCAAACTCGGCCAATTCAAATGCAGCTAATTTTCCAACCAATTGATCTCTTGTGATATTTGAAAAAGATTTGAATTCTTCAATAGCAGCAACCTTGTGTTTGTAAGCAGGAGGTAGGGATCTAAGAACTTTGGCAACAATCTCATCTTCATCCAAGATTCCACTAGTACACCTAATGCCACAAACAATCTCATTTACTTTTGGCATAAATGTAGTGATATTCTCATCTTCATTCATCTTTAGGTTTTCAAAATTTCCTTTTAGACTCTATAGCTTGGCACATTTAACATATTTGTCTCCTTCATGTAGAAGTTCCAGTTTTCCCCAAATCTCATATGCAGTTTTTAAATCTATAACATTTGTCAGCTCTGAATCAGATAAGGCACTTAATAAAGCTTCTTTAGCCCGAAGATTGTCTTCAGCATCTTTGATTTCATCTACAGTTGTCGGACCATTCTTTGGAGGAACATACTTCTTTGAAGTTGTGGTCTAATATTGCATTCCCATACATTGCAAGTGACATTCCATGTGGCTTTTCCAAAGAGTGTAATTGGTTCCATCAAACCTCAGACTATCCTTCTTGTAGGAAGACATTCTGGATCTCCTCAAGCGGTTAAGCTCTTTTAGAGGAACTTAGCTCTGGTACCAATTGTTAGTGTCAAGACAAACAACTGAGAGGGGGGGGTGAATCAATTGTCTCAAAACTTTCATTTTATTAACCACTTAAATCCTTCTTGTAATTCAGTAGCATAAATCAATCATGGAAACACAATGCAATAATTCAAGAGCAAAAATACATTAACACATATGACACCAAAATTTTAACGTGGAATACCCGGTTAAGGGAAAAACCACGGGGTGACTAGCCCAAGATTGTATTCTCTATTAAAAGAATAAGAAGAACAAAATGGCACATGCCAGTTAGGGCTCATTGCCTGAGTACACTGCTCACAAGAGGATCACTGCCTATAGGAGACACACTGTCTACAGAATAATAAATATTACATATTTGAACTGAAGATTAGCATCTTCACCACGCTTGAGTCAGTTCCATTTAAGCTCAACACTTCTACTCCACCTTTCACTCTTCTCCTCTCTACCGCACTCTCATCTTCGCCAAGATACTTTGAAATGACTTCACAACTCTTATTTATACAAGACATCAACTTTGGGATAATTATCAAAGTCGGCACAATACATACTTTATTTTATTACAGAGAAAATACACAACTACAACTTGACTTATTCCAAAACTTCATGCGTATCACCACACTGTCGGCCACATATATCTGGGACTTCAATCTTCTTAGAGAAACACATCATTCTTCTTAGAATATCTTCAAGATCATCCGCAAGATGTGTATAACATCTGGTCGGCCAAGTTTAGGAAGAACATCATCATCTGGAAGTAATTCTTCAATTACGAGCTCAATCTTCAATGCGAACCACCAACATGAACTTGACACAATCTAGAGACCCCCACAAGCTTGCCTAAATCACCAAGAATATCCACACCACTTCTGCTTACTGAAATCATTCTCTTCTTCATTCAGAACCTCAAGAACACAGTCTGTCATCACTGTCATATTGGAATAGATGCTTGCGGACCTCCAGACCACGAACCAATTGAGTTGTCAATTCACATTGACTTCCTAAACACTCCACCGAATCTGCAAAACAAGATATTGCATTTCTGGATCTCACCGAACCTATTTGTGTCACTCTGTCACCTCTGAACATCTGCCAAAACCAGTTTTACTCATATGGCCATAACTTCTTCAAATCTTCATGCGGACCTCTTAAATCTTTACTGAATCACCTTTAGACACATATCTACAAATCCTTTGATGCGTATCCTCTAATCTTCATCTTAGCTGGGATCTTCACTTCATAGAGCTTTACTGTCTTCACTGTTCTTCTTTGTTTCTGATAAGACTAATTTTCTCAATATCCTCAGCACACAACTCATCCAATCGTTGACATCAATGCAATAGGAGTATGTTGACATCAATGACAACACCGGTTAGGCCCATACTTGCAACACTACTACATGTAATGACTTTCTAGTAAAAACAAAAATATATACGATCTAGAAATAGGCCTATAAATATTTGTGCCTATTGGCCATTTGATAGCACCTTTGGTGCTTTTACTAGTTATATAGAAATGCCTTATGAAAGGCTACGGCCTATTTACACAGGCCATAGCCATTTCATATGGCTTCCACCCTTTTTATAAAGGTAACTTTATTAAAGTTTAGAACTTTAAATTTTTTTTTATAAAACTTTTTCTAAAAGTTTGAACTTTCAACCTTTTAATATTAAAACAAACTTTCTATTAAAGTTTAAACTTTACACCCTTTAATATAACATATATATTATACATATTAAAAAATATAATTTATATTAATAAACATAATACTTTTTATAATATATATAAAATGTATAGATATAATATAAAAATTTATATATGCAGATATAAATATGTATAATTTATATTTTAATATAATATATTTATATATAAAAATAACACATTTTTTTGATTGATATTGTCCACAGATAAACACCTTAACTTATAACTGACACTTGAAATAGGCAATTAAGACATTTTATTTAAAGTAAAAGTGAATATTTATAATGCTTGTTAATGAAGGTATTCAGGATTTTAAGACATTCATAAGTTTTAATGTATTCATGTTAATATATTCTATAGCTTTAATTAAAAGTACTTGATTAAGGAAATGGAAACCAATCTTGAATCTCATAAGCCTAGAATTTTAACCATCATATCATGTTTTTATATAAGATTTAAAGTAGAGCCAAGGAAACACTAGCTTAGATACTTCAGTAAACTACTTCGTAACCATCTCGAACCCATAGAGTAACCCAAAAATTATACATTAGTACGTGCTTGAGCCAAAGATAATGAATTTATTAGTCTAATAGAATTTAACAAACAGTTTGATGAGCTAGGAAGTGCTTAGTATCTATCTTGATTTACTGATTATAATAAAATTTCTAAATTGAAGCTTCTTCAAATTATTTACCATAATTAGTCAACCAAATGAACTACTTGAATCTTAAGCATGTTGATTAATTTGCAATCACTTTTTATTTAAGTTTTAAAGTTTATTCTTGAAGGGCAAAATCCTTTTTATTTTAGAATTATTAATTATATTTCAAGTATAGTTAATTTAGATAGTGGTACTTAGTTTGACTCCAATGGAATTTAATTAGTAATTTTCATTCTCTTTAATATATGCAATTTGTTTAGTAGCATTAAATGAGATTGTTTAATTGTAGTTCAACTCAACGATTAGTTAAAAATATGATAGTCTCAATGGTTTCTTTATAGTTTTCTAAAATTTGATATTATTCAATAGATATTTAGACAGTTAGGATCTTCTTCTTCTTTTAGATAGTTGAACAACTTAATCAAGATGTGAAACCAAAACTTGTAGCATTTGATTTTTACGATGCCTTTGGTTCACGTTTATGGGTAATGTCATCATGCTCGAACTACTACACTTACTACCTAATATATCTGTAACAACAATGTTTGTGGCATCAATCCTATAAACCATATGGGAGTAATAAGGGACACCATGTTATTTAAATCCGAGGAATGGGTAATCTTCCATGGATACCAAACTAATAATGATTAAATAAAAGAAAAAAATGATATTTTCATACTTAAAAAATCACCACCATCATATAGTCTCAAGGAAATTAGAATCATCATCATATAGTTAGATTCGTCATCATATAGATCCATCGAAAGTAGAACCATCTTCACATAGCTCGAAGGGGAACAAAATTATCAAAGGGAAAAAAATAAATTTTGATCGTGTAGTCCATGAAAGTTTCATTTTAATAGGAATAGGAAATAATATGAATTAGTAAACAAGTATTGGTCATTATGACCGAATACTTTTAAATTAAATGCTTCCCTTTATGGGTAGCAATCAAAGAGGAACTGTCTAGGGAAAATGGGACCTAGAAAGGGCTGCGTACATACACTAAATAGTTCATATCAAACATAGAGTAGAAACCATAACTACATACATATTATACCTTGATTCCATTTGGAAGCAGGTATGTAGGCAGTCTGGAGAACGAAGGATGTTCCCAGTATGCAGGTTTTTGAGCACGGAGTTGTGGGAATATTTAAAGTATTGATTTATCAGCTTGAACATTCAACTTAATTATTCACCAAGAGAATCACTCAACCAAATCTAAGGGTGAATCCTCAAAGATAAAGATAAGATAAAATATATTCAACATATACTCGGAAGAATCCTGAATAGATTCACTTGACTCCCCGAGGCTTTAGGCCAAATTCTGAGGTGGGACTCAAGCCATTAAACTATAATTTATATATGTATATATATTACTCCTGAATCACGACCTCAATGCACTCTCATTAGGGAGGTGTAGTCTTCAATGAGTAACTCAAGATTTGTTCAATCTCAATGAGTCTAAGTCTATGTCTAGAGAATGTACTTATCTTATATGGATGGATGTCTATCCTATTTGGATAGATGCCCATCTCTGATGGATGGAGGAATACCTATCCCGTATGGACAAATGCCTATCCTGTTTGGATATATGCTTGTCTTGATAGGAAAAGTATCTATCTCGTATGGATAGAAGTATCTGAGTATATAGTCGAATTGAACACTTAATAACTTGATTAAAAATAATAACACAAGAAAAAAATTAGTGATATTTTGGGTAATAAGGATTGGGTCGTTACATGTGGTATTAGAGTGAGGTTTGGAAGCTAGGCCTTGAGTCTACTACAACTCGTACAAATTAATGTAATTAATAATGAAAGAATAAAATTTTGGACTCAAACCTTGAGAAAATATTAATTGGAAAATAATGATTTTCAGGAGACATAAAATAAAAAAGATAAGAGCAACCCAAGCTAGCACTGCCTGAAGGCAAAATAAAGATACTAGTGAACAACAAAAGTTACAAGGGAAAATGAGGCAGGGATAGAAGCATTAATTGATTTGTTAACTGAGTAGAGGGATAAAATAAACTTAGGAACTCAGGACAAGGCAAGCTAATGTTGAGAACATAATGGAACCACTTGAAAATACAATGAACATGGTTGCCCCTAGGCAAGAATTTTCTATGACAAAACTTTCCAAGGACTTGAAAAAGATTACCTCACCTAAGTTTGATGGGAAACAATTAGGAGAAGGGGTTAATAATTGATTGAATGAAATGGAAAATTACTTTGAACTAAGGGATTGCAATGAAATGACCAAAGCATTATGGGGGTCCTATCAATTAATTGTAGAAGTTGCAAGTTGGTGGACAAATATTAAAGAAGAAAATGGATATACTAAGGAAAACATAACATGGGAACAATTTTTTCATCATTTTCACAAGAGGTGGTTACCACAACTATTCTTTGATGAAAGGATGACAGAATTTCATAACCTCCGATAAGGATCATTAACAATGCAACAATATCGGGATAGATTTGCAAAATTACTAAAAATATGTGTCAATAAATCAAGTAATGCAAAGAGTTAAACCATGAAATTCATACTAGGACTGAATGCTAATATTGGGGCTGAAGTGGATATGCATGGCCCTAAAAGCATGAATGAGGTACTATAAAAATCCTTGAAGCAAGAAAGGAAACTACAAGCCCTAGTAGTAGCAAGGAAAAACTTCAATAATAGCAGGAGCCAATCTTTCAAAAGAAAATAGGAATTCAAGGGGAATCAAAACTTCAAAAACCAAAGAACCAACTTCTTAGAAAGGAGGTTGATATCAAATCAAAATCCAAGGAATGGTCAAAATGGAAACATTAATAGGGAAAATTTCAATAAGAACAATCAAAGAAACTATAACAGATCAATGTTTCCACCAAGACTTAATGAAGCACGGAATGACCCCCATAGGAATTTGATACAACAAGGACCACTAGGTGGATGTTTTATGTGGGGGGAAGTCACTATTCTAGGGAATACCCAAGGATACAAGAATATATTAGAGAAAACCAACCTCAATAGGGACCTCCACAAAGAATCCATGCTATAGTAAGAAATCGTCAAACTCTATTCTAGAATGTACCCATAGAAACTACAGGTATGCTTTCCAGGCAACTGATTTCCATACTAGTAGACACTAGATCATCTGAATGTTTTATTTCTCTAGAACTTGTTAAAAGAATGTTGTTAAGATTAGTCAAATGAATTCATCATGGACATTCCAGTGTGGGGATAAGGTGGTTAGAGAAGTAACCAAATGTCTGTGTAACACTACAATACAATTTCCTAAATTTGAAACAAAAGTAGACTTATATGTGGCACCCATAGGGTCATATGATGTAGTCATTGGGATGAGTTGGTTGACCAATCACCAAAAAAATGTAGATTTTTATAACAAGATAGTGGAGTGTTTGGATGATGAAGGGAATAAAGTTAAACTTCAAGGAACCCTTAGGCCGATAAATGTGAAGACCATATCAACAATGTAACTTAAGAAAGAAAGGAGTAAGGGAGACTAAATATTTATGATTACATTAGATGAAAAGGAAGAGGAAGATACCCCAACATTTGAAAATCCCCCTTTTCTTCAAGAATTTAAAGATGTATTTCTAGAGGAATTATCAAGTTTACCCCCTACAAGAAAATTTGATTTCTCCATCAAAATAGTACATAGATTTGAGCTTGTGTCAAAAGATCCTTACCACATGAATACAACCAAATTGTTAGAACTTAAGATGCAATTGGAGGAACCATTAGGAATATGATTAATAAGGCCAAGTGTGTCACCCTAGGGAGTGCTAGTTATTTTTGTTAAGAAGAATGATGGAACCTTAAGGTTGTGCATAGACTACTGAATGCTAAAAAAAGTAACAATAAATAATAGCTACCATTTTCCTCACATTGAAAATCTTTTTTATAAAATGAAGGGAGCATGATCTATATTTTCTAAAATTGACCTTTGATTAGGGTTATCACCAACTTAGAATAAAGGAGTGAGGACATTCCAAAAACAACATTTCAGACAAGATATGGGCACTATGAATTCATAATCAAGTACCATTTGGTGTGACTAATGCTCCTGTTGCCTTTGCAAACTTAATGAATAACATTTTCCATGATTACTTGGACATATTTGTCCTAGTGTTCTTGGATGATATTTTAATCTATTCTAATAATGAAGAATAACTTTTAGCACATCTCCAACTAGTTTTGCAAATATTTAGAGAACATAAGTTATATGGAAAATTACCAAAATGTGCATTCTTTGAAAAGAAGATTAATTTTTTAGGGGACATCATATCTGCAGAAGGGATTGCAGTTGATACTGATAAGATAAAATCTATAGTAGAGTGGCCAAATCCCAAAAAATGTTTCAAAAGTAAGAAGTTTTATTAGCTAGCATGATACTATAGGAGGTTTGTAGAAGGATTTTCTTGAATTGCAAATCCTATCACTTCATTACAAAAGAAGAGTAAAATATTTATATGAACAAAGCAATGTGACAAAACATTTCAAATCTTAAAGGAAAAATTGACTACAATTCCTATTTTAAAGGTTTTTGATACTAATGGACATTTTATAGTTGTCACTGATGCATCTACTGAAGACCTAGGGGGTGTTCTTATGCAAGATGAAGGTGTAATAGCCTATGAATCTAGAAAGTTGAAGATACATGAAATAAATTATGCACCTCATGATCTAGAATTGGTAGCAATTGTGCATGCTCTTCAAAAATGGAGGTATTTCTTATTGGGTAAACCTTTTGAGCTAAAAAATGACCACCAAGGTCTAAAATATATCTTCACAAAACCGCATCTAAACGCAAGGCAAAGAAGATGGTTGAAGTTTCTAATTAAATATGACTTTGATATAGAATACATTAAAGGCAAGGAAAATAAGGTGGCTGATGTTTTAAGTAGAAGGAGACATTTGATGGCCATGGCAACCTTGAAAACTAGTTTCAAGGAACAAGTGTTAGTAAAACAAAAGCATGACCCTTGGTATGAACAAGTAAAAACAACCTTGGAAATTAATCCAACTAATCCAAAGATTGTAGGGTATACTCTTGATAAGGATGGGTTGCTTTGACATGCTAACATAATGTATGTTCCTGATTCTGGGGAGCTTAGAACCATAATCCTACCTGAAGCTCACAATGCACCTTATTCAAGGAACCCAGGGGTAAATAAGATGTATTCTAATCTTAAGAAGTTATAGATTTAGCAAGGAATGAAGAATGCCATAGTACTCTTTATAGAAAAATGTTTGGAGTGTCAAAGGGTAAAGGTAGAGCATAATCATCCACCTGGATTGTTATACCCCCATGATAAACCACATCACAAATAGAAAGTCATTAGTATGGGTCCTTCATACAAGGGTTACCTATGAGACCCTCTAGGCATAATGCAATAATGGTGGTAATAGATAAACTCACCAAGGTGGCCCATTTCATACCAGGCAATTTAATTGATGATGCCCCAACCTTGGCTAAAAGTTTTTTAAAAGATATTTTTAGGTTGCATAGGGTTCTTGAAAGGATAATATTAGATAGAGATGCTAGGTTCACTTTAAGATTTTGAACAACTTTGCAGTCAGCTTTGGGAACACAACTAAACTTTACCACGACATATCATCTTGAAATAGATGGGGAAACAGAAAGAAAAACTAGATAGGTGAGGACCTTTTGTGTATGTATTGCATAGACCAACAGTTAAAGTGGGAAGAATACCTTCCACTTGTAGAATTTGAATATAACTCCTTTTAGTCCACCTTGGGAATGGCCCCTTTTGAAGCACTATATGGCAGGAAGTGTCAAACAACTTTGAGTTGGGACAATCTAGAAGATAGAATCATAATTGGCCCTGAAATGTTGAAAGATATGGAAAATTAGATCAAGGAAATAAGACAAAAATTGAAGTAGGCAGCCGATAGACAAAAGAGTTATGCATATAGAAATAGGACTCAAAGAGAATTTTTAGTTGGAGAGAAGGTTTTCCTAAGAGTTAGACCTCACAAAAGCTCCATATCATTTGGGAAGAAGGCTAAGTTAGCCCCTCGCTATGTTGGGCCGTTTGAAGTTCTTGAAAAGATAAACCCAGTTGCTTATCAACTAAATTTACCTTCAAGACTAAGTCGAATCCATGATGTTTTCCATGTGTCACTGCTTAAGAAATATGTACATGATGATAAACATATATTGAATTTGAATGCATCACAGGTCCAAGAACCAGGGAGAATTGTATACGAAAAATCTGGACAAAAACAAAAGATAAAACAAATAATATGCAATACCTTGATCTAAATCTTTCGAATACCTCTATTTTCTTGAAGGATCGATGCATGCATGTTTGATTGCTTGAATGATTGGATGTTGATTGCACACGTTTGTAGCATAATGATAGGATGAAAATTTGATGAAGATATATAAAAGATTAGAGGATTGGAAGAATATTTCGACAGAGTAAGGGTAGAAGAAGATTCGATTAGAAAATTTGACAGAATAAGGATGTATGAAAATGTGTATATCCAAATGGCTTGTGAGAGGCCATATTTATAGGCAAGGCTGACTAGGTTTTTGATGTGGAAGAAGGAAGATTTGATTTTGGAGATAAGATTTGATAAGGATTTGATTTTTTCTTTATTTAACAAAAGAGGAAATAAAACAAGATAGGATAAGATTTAAGAAGATAGAAAGATTTGATTTTTTGTTTTAAAGGAAAATAAATCCTAAAAAAGATGAGAGGGTTAATTGATGAATTATCTAATTAAATTAATTAATTAGATACACATGAGTTCCAATTTTGGAAAGAAAGCAAGAAGATATTTTTAGGATTTTATTAATTAAATAAATATTTGATTTATTTAATTAATGTTGGATTTATGATTAAATTAATTAAATAATATAAATTATTTAATTAACATTAGAAGAAAGAAGGGATTATGAATAGAAAGAGAAAAAATAAAAATTAGTCAAATAAATAAGATTTATTTAACTAATTAGGTGATGACATGGGTACCTAGGGCAAAACATGCTACAAGATGTCTAGATGATGTAGGTGTTGCAAGAGATGGACATTTTTTGGTGTCTACAAGAATAACAATAGAGCCATACCGAATCTTAGAGAAGCGCCAGTACCAATTGTGCAATTAGGTGGTAGACCAATGTAAAGTGCAATGGGATTAGTATGATGCAGAAAATGCTACATGCGAAGACACCAATGAAATGCAATAGTTGTTTCCATTTTTATTTTGAAAACTTTGTTACAACATGATACTATTTAAGACTATTTATAATTTGACTAAGATTATTGTTTGGTGCATTAGGATGATGCACAAAATAAGGGGGGAGGATGTCACGATCCCCTTCTTGACACATTAACGCTATTTATTAATCTAGGAAAAATAAATCTATGAATATAATGGAAGAAGAAGAAAATTAGTAGGTATTACACGACAACATCAGGCTTCAAGAAGAACTTCTTCAAGAGGGAATTACGTACTCTAGGTAGGTGGCCTCTCATTAGTTCTTTCCTTCTTGATTAAATAGAATTAGAATAAAGAAATTTAAAACTATGAAAATATATTATTTACTTTTGAATGGAAGAAATTGAAATTTATTTTAATCTTTGTTTATTTTTAGTAATACAAATTTTGAACTTAGATTTTAGTTTTATTAATTCCTTCATTTGATTAAGCAAAATGAAATGAAGAAATTGAAAACAATAAAATAAAGCTATGATAAGGTTATTCAGAATTTTCCAACTTAGATTTTTAATTTGTTATTTTTGATAAAAATAAAAAAAATAAAACTATGTTGATCTAATATTTATTTTAAGTAATTCAACTTTTCCAATTTAAAAATTTTTAATTTAAAATTTTTGGATTTAAATTAAATTCAACATTTATAAACTAGGAATTGACCTAAGAATTCTAAAAATATTTAAAAATAAAATAAAATAAAAAATACAAAAAATATATAATAATAAAAAGAAATCTTTTTATATTTATATAGAAAGGCCTTATAACTGTGGCTTGTTTACACAAGTCGTAGCTCTTAATCGGCCACGACCTATGTAAAGCAGGCCGTAGCCATTTCATATGGCTTCGACCCTTTTTAGAAGGGTAAACTTTATTAAAGTTTAAAATTTTAATTTTTTTTAAATAAAACTTTTTCTAAAAGTTTAAACTTTCAACTTTTTAATACTAAAACAAACTTTTTATTAAAGTTTAAACTTTAGTATACCCATTAATATATTATAGCACTAATTAATATAATTTATATTAATAATATATATATATATATATATATATATATATATATATATATATATATATATATATATATATATATATACACACACACATTTTTTTTAGTATTGATATCGTCCACATCATAGCAATATTTGTTTAGATAAACACTTTAATTTATAAGTGACATTTGAAATAGGCAATTAAGACATTTTATTTAAAGTAAAAAAGAATATTGGTTGGGAGATGACAAATGGCAGTGGGGTGGTCCCATGAAACAAGTCCATTTTTTGGGGATTCCCTTTGCCATCTGCCCATCTCTCAAACATATGTGGGAATGGCTCTTTGCTAAAATAGAGAAGAAGTTAAGGAATTGGAGTAGAATGCATCTTTCTCTTGCAGGCAGGACCCAAGTTTGCCAAAAAAAAATTTCTGCTTATTCCATCTTCTATTCTTCTATGTGGATGTTTGCAAAATATCAGTTTAATATTATTCATAAAATAATCAGAGACTTTGGTGGTCAGATGGGAAAGGAAAAGCAAAAAGACACCTGGTAAAATGGGAATGGTGTTGTGTTAGTAAAGATATGGTAGGTTTGGGTCTAAAGGATCTGAGACTTCAAGGTATTGCTTTAGCTACAAAATGGATTATCAACTCCTTATTTGGGAATGAACCATGGAAAACCTTGGTTAGAAACAACATTGAAAAAGTAGTGCCAATGAAAAAGAAAGGCTGGGATAAGATCTATTTCTATGATGCTCTGCTAGGGGACTTCAAGTCTAAACCAGGGGGATCTGCTATCTTCTTTAGCATTTGGCAAGCCTGGGATCATGTTAGGCCCTTTATCAAAGATAAAGAGGCTATTAATCTAGAAAATAGTACCATTTGGGATTAAAGATCAATTTGGTGGAATGTTAAACATAAGGGTAAGCATCTTGCCCTAATTCAAGGGTGCTCGGCCAAAAAATGCAGTAAAAAAGTTCTGAATAATCTGAGTGATTTATTTGATGATGGCTCACCCAAAAGTTGGGATGTAATAAAGAATCAATTTCAATTGGAAGGAATCCAGACAAGAACCTTTTCAACTATAAGCAGAGCTTTTTTGAACAGGTTTAACTCAAAAATATCCATCATTGGTGAAAAAAACATTGAGAACTTGAAATGGGAAGATGGAACAATGCTGTACAATATGAAAGGTCTAAGATGATGTATAAAATGTTCACAAAAGATATAGATAGCCTTCTTCATATTAGTTCCACTTGGGAAAGCATTCTAGATAGTAAATTCTTAACCAAAACCTTTAAAAATATTTGGTCCAAAGTTTTAGAACCAAAAAAGGCTTGCTTTAGATGGTTGTTGATCTTAAATAAGTTGAATCTTGGGTTTGAACCTATTGTTTGTTCTGTTTGTAATAATCCTGAGTCAATTGCTCATATATTTTTGGATTGTCTGTATGCAAAAATGGTCTGGGTCTTTTTCATGGGAAATATTAGGTTGTGGTCTACAACTGTGAGTAGTGTGAGAATTGAAATTATCTGTGGTTTTATTGATGGTTTAAATGCTAAAGCTAACTCTTTTTGGCTTGTTTTGTTAACCGAAATTCTTTGGTTTTTATGGAAAAAAAGGAATGATGAAAGATTTCTGGGCAAGAAGAGGGAACCCACTGAGATTCTAGTGAATCTCATAGCTTCTAATTTCTTTGAGCAGGTATCTCTCACGATGGAAATCTCTTTAGACAAGTTCAAGCAACCAATGGAGACAGGGACTAAATTTTATAAAGAACATATAAAAGAATCTAACTTTTGTGTGAGCAACTCAAGGAAATTGGACCACAGATTCTTTAACTCCTATACAGACTTTCAAGAATTATACAACAAATTGAAGCATAAAAAGGTAAAGGAAAGTGAATTAGGCAAGCTCTGGGAAAAATCTAGTTAGAACTATAACGTATCTTTTGACCAATTGAAGGCTTCTCCAAAATTTGGTGCTATACCTGGTATGGACTCTTGTGAGTTTAGTGATAATAGATGCCACATGGGATCATGAAGTGCCTTGGCATATTGATCCAGGTTTGGAGTTGAGGAAGGTAAGCTCTGAGAAATCTAACCATGGTACTGAACTGGATGATAGCCTGGGGCTATACTATCAATACATGGAAGTACAAAAAGATGCAGGCATATATAATGAGTTCAAGGGGACAAAAGGTGAACCAAGGGAGGAAGGAATGATGCAAGGCCTTGAAGAAAATGAAGATAGATTTGCAGAAGTTTACCAAGATCAAAATGAAATGTCTGATTATGACAGTGATGAACAAGAATCTAAAATTGCATGAAGAGCATACATAGAAGATATCAAAAATGTGGATCAAATGAAACAAACAAGTGTTCAATGCAATAGCTGAGACTTCTCTAATTGTATCTTGGGTTTTGGAATTATAAAACTGATTGGATATATTAGCGACTACTAGTGTTTTTTTGGATTGATGAAGCAACTTTTGATGTATTTTGAAGTCTCAGCTTGACCAAAATGGAGGAGATACAGGCGGTCAAAGTTTTGGTCAACTACCTGTATATATCGCTTTGCATCTGTGTATATATCATTTGAATTTGCTGCCTGAATTGCCATTTAAAACCTTCTTTGCAAATCCCTCTGCATATGCCGAGCGCTTGTATATCAGGCCCCACCATTTGTATGTCGCATTGTATCTTGTAAACATACAAGCCACAGATTTCAAAATGACCATTAGCTGCATCTAATTGTTCTGTCGGGTCCGGCTTGTATCACCTTTCCTTGTATATCTCTTTGTATGTGCAAACATACAAAGCACTTATACATACAAGCCAGACCTGATGCCTGAATATGCCAGAATTTGATCTTCGATTTAGGTCCGCCTTGTATACTTCCTTTGCACCTTTGACTTGTATATCGCAATATACAATGTCCACATACATGCAAGCCGTAGATTTGAAATTTGTATGAAGCAGATTGGAAAGACTTTGAAATCTGGCTTGTAAATCGCCTTATATATTTTTCCTTGTATGTTTCAATTGTATGTTGGAAACATAGTGAAATATACATTCTCTTTTATTCATTGCGCCGATGTACCTCTACTATAGCTGATGCATATTATCTTTGTATATTGGCCTTGTATGTGCGGACATACAACCTGATATACATTCCACTGTTCATGCTCACTTGTATGTAGAACACATACAATCCTCTTTGTATATGCGTAGGCCCCATCTCTTGTATCTTGGCGATATACAAACACCTTTGTATGTTTGGCCTTTGTATATCGACTTGTATATCACCCTTGTATGTGTGAACATTCAAGCTGATATACATTCTTCTTTTGCAAATTGACCCTATGCATATTTGCCGATGTACATAGGCTTTTGTATGCATTTCCTTGTATATGACCCGATGTATGTCTACTTGTATCTTAGGCAAAGGTCCCTTGTATGTTTGCCGATGTACATTCACCCTTGCATCTCCTAACATACAATCTGCCTTGTATGTTTCACCTTTGTATAAATCCGTTGTATATCCGACTATACAATAAGAACATACAAACCCCTACATGCAAGCGGGAATCTTTAATGAAATATTCCTGCAATGTATAAACCGATATGCATATTTTTCCTTGTATGTTTCAACCTATTGCATCTACCCCTTTGCATATTGCGAATGTACATTCAAAAATGCATATTGAAACACAAGCATGAAGCTGAAAATTCCCAGCGATAGAAAATACTTGAAGTTAAAAGATTTCTGAGTTTTTTTGGGTTTTCTACAAAGAATTTGAAGGTAAGGTTTTTGGGATTTTTTGACAAGGCATAGCATAAGTATTTGGAAGATTTACACCTTGTATGGTCATTTCTAAAGGATTTTCAAAGAAAATGTAAGCTGAACTATTTAACTTTGGGCAGAGGCAAAATAGATCAACAAGTATACCCATTAATATATTATAGCACTAATTAATATATATATATATAGACACACACACACATTTTTTGGTATTGATATCGTCCACATCATATATATGTATATATGTATGTGTATATATGTATGTATATATACATACATATATGTGTATACTTATATGTGTATATATATATACACACACACACACATACATTTTTTGGTATTGATATTGTCCACATCATATATATGTATGTGTATACATGTATGTATATATATGTGTATGTATATATACACACATATATATACACATATATGTGTATATACACATATAAGTGTATATATACACATATATGTGTATATACACATATATGTATATATGTATACACACACACACACGCACATATATATTGGTATTGATATCGTCCACATCATAGCAATGTTTGTTTAGTTAAACACTTTAATTTATAAGTGACATTTGAAATAGGCAATTAAGACATTTTATTTAAAATAAAAGAGAATATTTATAATGCTTGTTAATGAAGGTATTCATGATTTTAAGACATTCATAAGTTTTAATGTATTCATGTTAATGGCAAACATGATAATTCTCTAGCTTTAATTAAAAGTACTTGATTAAGGAAACATAAATATAAGATTTAAAGTAGAGCCAAGGAAACACTAGCTTTAGATACTTCAGTAAACAACTTAGTAATCATCTCAAACCCCTAGAGTAACCCAAAAATTGTACATTAGTATGTGCTTTACCCAAATATAATGAATTTATTAGTCTAATAGAATCTTCAAATTAGTTATCATAATTAGTCAACCAAATGAACTACTTGAACCTTAAGCATGTTGATTAATTTGCAATCACTTCTTATTTAAGTTTTAAAGTTTATTCTTTGAAGGGCAAAATCCTTTTTATTTTAGAATTATTAATTATATTTCAAGTACAATTAATTTAGATAGTGGTACTTAGTTTGATTCTAATGGAATTTAATTAGTAATTTTCTCTCTTTACTATACACAATTAGTTTAGTAGCGTTAAATGGGATCTTGTTTAATTCTACTTCAACTCAATGATTAGTTAAAAATATCATATGCAAAAATAGATCAATATTGTTTTATGAATTTCTATATTATTCAATAGATATCAGATAGTTAGAATTTTCTTCTTTTTAGATAGTTGAACAACTTAATCAAGATGTGAACAAAAACTTGCCTACTAAGATGTGAAACAAAAATCATTGGAGCCCCTTGAACGGGATAACTCAAAACTCGCCTACTAAGATATTTTGGTCTTTTCATTGAGAAAATACTAAAAGAAGACTCTTGGGGCATTTTATCTTTCAAGTAGGGGAACTTTCAATGACTAGTTTTAGCTAGGTTTTTCCATGTAAAGTGTAATTGCTATCAATGAAGGTGAACTAGGTTCGCATGTGTTTATGTGCAAGGACTACTTAAACTTTAATAGTAATCAGTACAAATTCAATAATAAAAAATAAAAATAATTAAAACTAATTGAAATGTTAAATATATTTTTTATATTAGGAAAAATGTAATATTTTAAAATAAAATGATCTCTTAATCAATGACAATCCCTTAAATGAATGGACACATTATTAGATATAACTAAAACTAACTAAATTTTAAATTTTGATGTTAACTGCAAAGAGGTGTAACACATGGTTTATTCTTTTAGGACAACTCTCATAGAAATACTAAAGATCCTATAGCACTCTACTTAAATATCACACTCTTCAATAATCAAACAGTCAATAACAGTTTTACACCTCATCCCACCAAAAAGTAAAATTCAAAAAAAAAATCATAAATGATAGAAGATGAGATAATTATGTACTTGGATATAAATCAAGGAGAAATCAGAAGTTCTCGAGGGAGAGCAGGTTATAAGAAGAAGAGCCAAGGCTAACTCCATGTACTGTCCCTCCATGAGCCACCTTGATTCTGTGGCACAGGATCAAAATTGCATCCCACAAAGCAGTGAGTCCTTGCAGAGAGAACTGCAGCTTTCCATCCCAATATATTGCAAACACAGGAGGATTCTGTTTTCCAATCACTAGAACTGTAGCACCGGGGTGCAAAACACTAGGGACACTAGATAAAACAGCAATATATTTTAGTGTGGCAGTGGACCTTTCCTTGAGGCTTTGAGGCAATGTCTTACCCACATACAAGGCATTGTTAGAAAGGTGAGAAGGCTTTATGGAATGAGCATGCAGCATCCAATGGGGATGCTTCAGAAGTGCACAGAAAAGATAGATCAAAAGATGGGAATCTGAAGGCACAGGGTTGAATTTTTCATCATACCCACTTACAATTCTCTCACAAAACTCATACTCCTTCACACATGTTCCTTTCCCTAGTTGTTTAATCCTTTGTACAATGTATTCAGCACTAACATTAGCATTGGGCAGAAGGCCTTTTCCCCACTCTCCTTTCATTAGTGCACTCAGCCTGAGGTGCTCTCTCACAGCATTAACACATTCTTCTATGAGATGGCTTTTATTCACATTTGATGGTTGGTGAAATAATGAGGGCTGTGGAGTTGCAGGAGCATCTCTGTGTTGTATGAGAGAAGCAAGCAACTTACTAAGAAGACACTCTTCATTAGGAATATCTAGTGACTGCCAACGATCATTCTTAAAAGTAGTAATATCACATAGGGGAATAGGAGAATTATCATCATCAGAATGTTCAGCTATGCTGCTTCCTATTTGTTTTACATTATGGAGAGAAATCCCAAGCTGTGCTGCTGCTCCAATCACCCTTCTATGGCTGCCTTCAATTTTAGTCACAAGAGGATTCAACAGAACTATGGAAAACCACTGGCGGAGCTCATCTCTCCACTGCACAATATCAGGATAAATACCAAATTTCATCATGGCTTCAATTGATTGTTCTATGGACATGGGCAGAGGAAGCTCAGTAGGGTCTTTCTTCATTGAAATTGAAATGGGTCTGCAACTCATCACAGGCCTTAAAGCAGTGGTGGGTCTTAATGCTGATGGTGTTGCAGTCTCATCCTTTGAAGCCACTTCTCTTGCCCACTTTGATGCACTTTCTGTCATTTTTTCTTCTACATCTGCCAGAAACTCATGAAACTTTTCTTCAGTGTGTGTTTCTTGTTTCTTCTTCGACCATGGCTGTGTGAACTGGATCACAGGAGAGGCTGTGGTTTGGGCTCTAAATGGAACCCTAGTTTCATAGCCTGCAATATATGATGGATCAACACCATCAGATACAAGATATGGTTTACGAGACTCAGACTGTGGTGGAACAAGCGGATAAGTGAAAGTGGTGTTCCTCTTAGTTATATTGGCAGGCATATCTGCCATGAATTGATGAACAGGTGATAACAGACATTTCTGGATTGGCATTGTTTGTGGGTTTTGTCTATTAGATGATGTTTCTGGCTTCCTTAATTCTATCAAAATGGTTCTAGCGAGAATCCACAGGGCTGCTGCCATGAATGCAAGACTTGCTGCCATCTGAGCGAAAAGCATAGATAGGGCAGAAAGAAAACATAGGCTAATAACAATGGTCGCAAGAGCAAGCATTGTTGGTGGGAAACTCATTGCCGTGCTTTGATACGTTGAAAACTTTGGAAGATTATTTATTTCTGCAGATCTTTGCCTTCTACTCTTGTTTACTGCGATTATGTCAAATGAAAATATGAAAGGAATATAAATACAAACAACTCAAAGGGTCGCACTACTCGTAAAAGTCGTCCCTTATAAATATGTGATAGTGCATTTCCAAAAGACACGAATTTTGGATATAATACGCATTTAAGAAATGCATATGTGAGCAAATATTTGGGTCAATATCATAATAAGTGCCATTCATACCTTTTTTAAAAAAAATATTGTAATAATAGAATTTATTTTATTTTGAAATGTTCTATTGTTAGTTATTTAGTCTAACTAATTTGATCTTATATGTGAATGGAGATTCATTTGAATTTTTTTTTTTTTTTTTTTTTTTTATAGAGATCATACACAAGATCGTTTTTGCTATCTGATACGAGAGTACGAGCCAAGGATTGAGGGGTATCTATCCTTAGGTTGAACCTCTTCGGCTATGAGTCAAGGATTGAGGGGCATCCATTCCACCAAGAGCCAAGGACTGAGGGGTATCCATTCCACCAAATTCATTCAAGGCACGATCCCGACCTCATCCCTTATGGTGTCGAGGGCCTTGCACTCAACAAGACTTGATCCTTGGTGGGCTCATTCAGAACCATTCAACTTCACTAGTAGACCAAGGAACCTTTTTGAATTTTGGGTTGCTAAATGTTTTTTAAATAAATCTTTTTATAGTCATTGTAATTATAAAATGACATGTAGATTCAATTCTATTAATAGTGAATATAATATATTAATAAGTATTATAATAAATATTAATAATATTAATATTTAAATTAAATTATTGATTATAATAATTAATATAAATATAATTATATATTGTAAATTTTTACTATGTGATATTTATATTAAATAGATAAATAAATTAAAATTTAGAATTTAGTAGATTTCAAATGGCTAGGAGTCATCGTGATGTTTATGTTAAGGCAAACTTGTATCTCAGAAGCATGGGTATTATTAAAAAAGTCATTCATTTGGAAGGAGCTAACTTTAGCTAGACTTTTATAATAAACCAACGCAACCAAATATATCAAGACGTACAAAAATTTGGACAACCTAGTACATTGTAGCATAATATTACAAACACGCATAAAAGTTAACATCTACTCGTATCCGCATCTTCCCTACATTTTTACAATTTGGTTTTTGATTCCAATATGTATCCTTTGGTCGCCTGTCACCTGATCTCTACATGCTACAATCTCTTTGTAAATTTTGTTTTATTGTAGGAATTGTTTCTTTTTAAAATTTTCCTTGGTTGCACTTCCAATAGTAAGGCATTTACAAATGGCATATGATTGCAATTGGATTTATGATTCTCATTTCTCATTGCTCATGTTTAGGGTTTAACTTGTTACTCCATGAAGTATAATATGTTGTGTGATTCCCAATAAAAGATATGGGCTTGCAACTTGCAAGTTGCAGATTCATAACTGAACTCCCTTTGACTTTTGTACTCTTATTGAAATTTGCTAGCAATGCAAACAACAATTGCAATGCACCACCATACCTTAAGTTTTATTTGAATTGCATTATTGCATATATAATTGTTAATATTTGATTCTTTTTTCCAAAACTTATAATGATAAAATATTTGTTAGCTATGCTCTTTCCTCTTATGTTTTAGGCTTGCTTTTGATTATAATGTTCCTAATATAATAAGCTTGAAATTTTAGAGTTTAGAATTCAAATGTACACCTTAGTAACACACATTTATCTTGATTAGTTTCTAATAATATTATTATATTCAAAAACTTATTAGTATTCTAAACTTATAACTAACCAATCTTCAAACATATCACTTAAGCAAAAATCAAGTAATTTGTACATATATTACAACTCAACAACGACTGACCGTTATGCTTTACACATTGATTATGATTTTAATATTGACTTTGGGCTAATATAATCATAGATGTATTAAGCTATGATGCCATCCACATGCTCATTTTGTACAAGTAATTTTGTAATCATGGATGAAAGACATGAAGAAATTAAATTCAAATATCCATGGATGGGCTAGGAATCTCTTTATTATCAAAATGCCTTTATTGACATCATATGGAAAAATAGTGATATAAACTTAGGTAATCCTTTTGAATGGTTGTACAAATTTTGAATGCTCAAGCTAGTCTTAAAAGGTGTTCCCTAAATTTGTGCAAATTTCTATCATAATTGCCCAGGTTGTAGTCCACTTCCCCACACATTAAACATTACAAACCATTTTAAAAATGACTAATTTTTTTTAATGTGTAGCTCATCTATTGTTGTACTGTCAATTGTACATCAAAATATTTGAAGTGTACAAATATCATTATTAATTGGACCTTGAACAATGTGAAGGTTATAATAAGAGCTGAAATTGTTTAGCCAATAAGATTACAAATAATTATTTTTAAAAATATTTTTAATTGGAAAATTTGTTTGTTAAGTTTATAGAAGAAAAGTTAAGTATTTTCTTTGGATAGAAAAATTTCTAACAATAATTGATTTGTTCACACTTACAAATAATAATAAACAGTTAGTAAATCTTGGTTAAAATAGTATACTTGCCAAAGGCAAGTACTAATAAAATTGTAAAATTAATTCTTTGCAACTTTGAATCACACCAATGATATTCATTAACCTCACAATTAATTAATTGTTGTAAACACATATTTTGGACTTTAAATCAATCTATATTCAATTTTTTTTAGAATATAATTTTTTTGTACTCATTATAATATACAAAAAAATGGGTCCATCAGACCAATGTACATGATTAAATCAGGTTACAAAACTGCTTATGGAAATCTTGACAACTGTTGTCCTTTAAATTCTACCTCGTAGGGTAGTTATTTACCATCTGCCACCTTTACATAGTCTAGAATATTTGTATTGATGTTGTAGTATATCTATTACATACATATTTATTACATCTTTATGGTGCTATAGGTGTTTCTACTAGTCCTTCTTTATTTTCCCTTTGTCTTTAGTAGCAACCCTGCTTGCTTTAGTTCATCTCTCCATAGTCTTCTCCAGGTCAGGTTTGAAGTAGATCCACTGATTAGCATATAGGAGCTCCTCTTTGGTTATTTATGTTTTGCCTTTTTTTTTTGAGATTCTAAAATTTTTCTTTGCTGACTTCCATAGTTATGGATACCTGCATAAAAACAAATTATAAGAAGTGAGTCTATGATTGGACTCAGTAAGTGCACTCCTAACGCCTTGGTATTTTTCACTATTGCTAGCTTTCCATAGAAACCATAAAATTTCTATAGTAAGGATAAACCAATATAAATTATTTCCTTTTCCAATGTCTACAACTTTGCCAATGAGAATTTCCTATTTTCTTTTAGGTAATGATACATCAATTAGAAAAAGATTCCAGATTTCTTTTGCAAAATAACAATCAAAGAAGAGATGAGAGATAGATTCATTTTTCTTACAGATTTCACACATATTGGTATTGCCTTTTGAATCAAATTTAGGTAGTTTCTGTATAAGCATCATCCATTTAAAACCTCCTTTTTTGGGGTTCAATCACATTATTCCACAAGTTAGTGAAAACCTTATTCGAATCTTTCTAGCTATGATTAGTGTTCCAATTTCTATTAAGTTGTTCATCTAGATTAATGCGGAGAGCCACCAATTGATAAAATTCTTTAGCTTTAATCTTGATTAGATTTTCATTACTAAACCACACATGGTAGTTAGAATTATCCCTACTTACTTTTTTAGCTTTTTCAACATTTTCTTTTTGCATTTTTATTCTTTCATAAGTCCTTTTTTGTGTAGAGGGGATGCCAAAGTCATTGTTGAGTTGGTCCCAGTTGATGAACTTACCATTCCTTATTAAATTTTGAAAGGTTGAAACCCCTTTCCTATTCCAATCCCTTGTAGAGCATCCTTGGAGAAGAGCAAGGGGTTTCCCATTGTGAAATGTATTCCACCAAATGGATTTAATTAGGAAAATATTCTTTGGATCTTTTTCCACCAGGTATTTGTTTAGGATAAACTTTTTGCTAAGCTCCCAAGCTTTCCAGAGACTCTTAAAGACATTAGATTTGGCAGGGGATACAATGAAGGTGCCAAAGATTAGGTCACACAGAGGCAGGTTTCTCCAAGCTTTTGCAACTTTAGGAACAACATTCTCAAATTATTTCTGATCAAGACCTTCTATGGTTCATTGCCCTTGAGGCTTTTGTAGATTCATTTTATTGCTAGAGCTATGCCTTGTAGCCTAAGATCCTTCAATCCTAAGCCCCCCTTTTGCTTTTCATTACAACAGATCTCCCATTTCACATAATGTTTCTTTTTTTTCCCTTTACCATATGACCAAAGGAATTGTCTTATCTTCTTTTGTATAGTCTAGATTTGATAGCTGTTGAATATCCAAACTGAAGCATAGTAAATATTATAAGACGAGAGGATTTTTTGACACACCTGTGCTCTCCCTACAATGGAGAGGTATTGTCTATTCCATGTATTAAGTTTCTTTTCAGTTTTGTTTTCTAGCTAGTTCCACATGTCTTTCAGGTTCATGTCTACAGCAAAAGGGATCCCCAAGTATCTGACAATTTTATTGGGACCTCCCCATTAGAACTCATACTCTTGCATCTAGTCTGGTTATTATTTGTTCCAAGCCAACATTATTAACTTTGCATTAGAAACTTTAGCCCATGCTGCTTGATTGAATATTTCCATTTTTCTCATTAGGCTCTCAAAGTTGTCTCGATCCAACTTTACAAACAGGGTTATGTCATCAGTAAACTGGATATTTATAAGTTCTTCTCTATTTGGTAGTGAGAGTCCCTATATTCTTGGACTAAGGGAGGAGTCTCTTAGGATATAATTCAAAGTGTCTACTGCTATTACAAATAGAGAGGGGGCAAGTGGGCACCCTTGTCTAATAGATCTTTGCAGTTGGAATTCCTTGGTTAGATACCTATTAACATCCACTTGTGCAGTTGCATCCTTTAACAGAGTTCTAATCATCTTGCAGAAGAGCTCTGGAAACCCAAAGGCCTCTAGTACCATAAGAACAAAGGGCCACTCAATTCTATCGTATGCTTTTTCAAAATCTAAGACTAGCATTCCAACACATTGATTGGAGACTCTAGCCCATTCCATAGCCTCCCAGCTGGTAATTAAATTTTCCAGGATATACCCCCCCTTTATGAATCTTATTTGAGTGTTGCTGATTATTTTAGGGAGAACATTCTCTAACCTTTTGGCAATAGCCTTGGCTAGGATTTTATAGGAGATGTTTAGAAGAGTAATGGGTCTCCAATTCTTAATTAGGGATTTGTCACCATCCTTAGGGATCAACTTGATGATGCCATGGTTGATACATTTCCCCAGCGAGCCCATATCAATAGCTTCTAGGTACACTTGCAATAGGTCCTCACTTATCCAACTGATGTTCTTTTTTATAAAATTCTACTAGTAAACCATCAGCACCTAGAGATTTATCATTTTTGAGTGAGAGGATTGCATTGACAATCTCATCTTTAGTTATCTGTTGGCTAAGGGTTTTAGCTATCTCATTAGAGACCTTTCTTGGGATTAACTCCCTACATCTATTCCTTGCTTCATCCCCCAAAGGGCCATGGCACTCAGAGGTAAAGAGTGTTTCATAGAATTGGCATAATTTTTCTTTTATCTCTTTTGGGTCCTTGACTAAGCCTGCTTCATCCCCAATTGCCCCAACAACTTCTTTACTCTCCTTAGATTTTAGACACCTAAAAAAGAACTTTGACCCCCTATCCCCTTGAGTCATCTAGTTTATTCTTGCTCTTTTCCTGATATCTTTGTCTTTATAGTTTTGGATTTTCTTCATTTGGGTTTTTGTGGAGATTAACTCCTTATTTACTGTCAAGTTTTGAGGGTCCCTTTGCAGGGAGGATTCCACTTCTATCAGGGTCTTCTGTAGTTGATTTTCAACTTTCCTCATATCCTTAGCTCTTTTTGCCCCAATGGTCTGGAAGATCCTTTGCCACCTTTGGACATTTGTGTTCCATCTTTCTATTACAGACAGGTTGGCTCTAGCCCATTTGTTTATCTCTCTGAGGCTAAAAATAGCGTTATTGTAGTCTTCCATTTTTAGGAGGCTTGTGTTCAAAATGAACTTCTATCATTTTTGGCAGCCTCTTGCCTCTGTTTCCAATGTTGACCTTGACCATTATGGGATGATGATCCGACAATGTCCAGGGTTTAACCTTCACCCTACTGTTTGCTTCCTCTACTTGATCAAACTGGAAGCAATCCTTTTGGGCATAGAATCTATACAATTTGCAGTAAATTCTCTTATTTCCTTGCTGAGATTTGCACCAACTGTACCATATGGCTTTGTTCACTTTCTTGGTGCCCTCTAGAGGGTCAAAGAGTTTCAGGCTATTTTTCATCTTGTACGAGAATTTTTTTTTTGTTTCCCTTCCTTCCCATATCTATCCCTCCAACCTTGTCCTCTGGA
Organism: Cunninghamia lanceolata; assembly: GCA_027924645.1. Lineage (NCBI taxonomy): Eukaryota > Viridiplantae > Streptophyta > Pinopsida > Cupressales > Cupressaceae > Cunninghamia > Cunninghamia lanceolata. The sequence goes on along the minus strand of BSBN01001396.1, from coordinate 1,157,007 downwards.
CCTTCCACCATATTAAAGTCTCCCCCTATGAGCCAGGGGATATTTTAGAATATAAATTTCTTTTTTCTAAAATTTGAATATAAAAAATATTATTTGTTAATTGTTGGTTGACTAATTTTGATGTTTATTTTGTATGTGATTAACTTCTTATTTATTATACTTTTGATGCAATAATTTTGGCAATGAAATATTTCATTTTTTCACGTTTCTCTACTCACTATTTTTTTCATGCTTTTTAACTATGGGCCAACATTTCATAATATTTATGATTTCTTAGTAACATTTGAAGATCATGGCATGATTGTATTCTTTGGTGGTAGTTACACTCATATATATCATTTTTGTTGTTTGCATACATATACAAATTTATTTGTCTTAACATTTGTGGTGGCTAGGTGTCGAATGCAATGGGAAGAGAAACAAGTATCTCTTTTGTAAGAGCCAGTGAAGACAAACTTATTTCCTAAATTCCTTCAAGGAGAGAAGAGGCCTTTGTTTAAAAGAAATCAACAAAAGATTTGATACCCTTAGCAAGCCACCTTCTAGCTAAACAAACTCTAATAATAGTTAGAGCCTGAGTATTATTCTATCATGTCTTTTCTTCAAAACTAAAAGAATTAATTGAAGATTCGTAGCCTATTTTTATTTCATGTAGGCTAAGGGATAAAATAAGGGAAATAATAATAATAATATTTTAAGTTGGGCTCAATCACTTTATTTTCAAATGGGCAACTAAATACTATTATAGGGCCTATGTAATATTTAAAAAGGTTTTTAACACTTAATTCAACATGTAATTCAAAAAGTGTTTTTGTAATTTAAAAATTATTTTAAATATGTGAAGAGAAAAGTAAATTCAAATGGAGGGCTCAAAAGACAAAGTTATAAAAGAGAATAATTTGCTTAAAGAAAATAATCCAATTTTGTCATTTCACTATTCCTTTTAATTTAGAATTTGAAGCATTCAAGATGAAAACCCTTGGTGTGGGAGATCTGGATGATCAAAACCCTCTTGGTTTCCATCTTTGGGTTTGAGGATGAAAACCCTCTCATCCTTTAGAGATGATTCCATCTAAAGATTACAATTGTGCTGACTTGTTGAAAATTATTTGAAGATTGATTGAGGATTTGAAGTCATTTTAAACTACTATTGTGTTGCTACAATACCATGTGTGTTTATTTGCTAATTTTGAAGAGGTTTAATGCTACTACTATTCAAAAGGATTTGGATCTACTCAAGTTCATTGTTTTAGCCATCATTTTTTTAGTGTATGTGTTCTAAGATTAGTGTTGTAGTCAGTGTAGTGTGTGTCTAGATTAGGTTATTCCAATTTTTAGTATGTGAGAGGAAGATTTTCATATTAGATTATTGTGGTGATGCCATATCTTTATGCTTGCAATATCAAATAAGTGTGTTGTTGTTCCATCTATTTTTATTTATGTTTATCATTTTATTTCAATCTTTAGCATATTATTGTTCATATTTCTATTATCATTGGAATTATAATGATCATATACCTATCATACCATTACTCATGTTGTTATTATTTCCCACATTACCTTATAAAATGTACTATTAATCTTGAGTAGTCATGCAACTAGTCGTACCATTGTAAGGTCCCCAAAATTGTCCTACATTTTCATATTAATTAGATTTTGTGAGCAATGAATTCTTGTGAGTACATTTTAGTATATTATATTACTATTACAATCATTATGTGTTGATCATTAGTCTATACCAGTGCCCATTTGGATTACGGTGACTCTATAAAAATATGTACAACATCATCGTTGTGTATTAACATTCCATACAATAGATATTGAATTAGTCCACACAAGTTGTTATTCTAGTATCAATTGGCTTATAGTTTATCTCGTACAAGTAGATTTTTCTTCATCATCATTCACTTGTGGATTTGGTGTTTGATATGTGACATATTTTTAGTTTTGACATTAGACTATGAATTAAATAATAACATTGTTTACAACATATTGAAGGGTCCAAATTTAATATTAGGTTTCATACTAACCCTCTCATTCATAACATCATTGGTATTTGATTGAATATAATTAATTAGTGATGATTATATAAGAAATTCATCTTGCACATGTTTGAAAAATCATTTATTTCATAAGGTTGTCAGATTGGAGACGTTACATATTTTAAGATAAATTCTACTAGATCTAAAGGCCTGACAATTAGTACCCCTAGAGAAGATTCGATGTTCCATAAATAAAATCTCTTGCACCTTCCCATGATTTCCAAATACTCCCAAAAATTGCAAACTCTACTTGCTTAACCAAAAATGTAACAAAAAATAGATCAAGAGAGTGAAGCCCTTTCTAATATTTCTTCTTTTTGGGAACACCTTTTATTGATGTAGTTTCTAGGTAAAACATTATGAGGATCATTACCAAAAAAATTCATAAGATTCTATTTAACTACTAATACAGTGACCTAAGTTCTAAGGTTCTTGATCCCAATAGCTCTCAAGTGCCAAGGAAGACAACACCAATCTTATGCAACAACATGCCTCTTCTTGTGTCTTTTACCATCAAACCATAGAAGATATCTAATCATATTAGGGCATGTGCATGAAGATGGGGGACCAAAAAATGGCCACCCCACTTTTTGGTCCTATAAAAATAAAATGCAATTGCATTTTTTACTACCAGACATAAAAAAGACACAGACCCGCAATAGTCATTTTTCATTTGCATTTTAGAGGTGTGAAAATGCAATAAGTGTTATTCCGCAAGTGCATTTTGAGGAGATTGAAGGAGAACTTGCACACAGACACAATGTTCTGTCACCATTCCCATTGTACATGAGCTCAAAAAAGACAACAACTCAAGAAGGTAGGGTTTTCATCTTTTCTCTACACTTGAAAATGAATTGAATTTGTTTTTCATTATTTTGATTGAATTTCTATATTAAATTCTCATCTAATCAATCACCCCAAAACCCTAATCTAGGAGATGAGATTCCAATTGAAGAGGAGGCTCAAAACCCCCCTCAAACTTTGCCTTCACTTCCTGTCCATCCACGTGACACAAGAAAAATATTTAGGGAAAATCAAAGAGAATAAAAAATAACTTATTTAACCTTAATTCCAAAATTAAAAAGTTCAAATGCAAGCAACGATCACAAGAGATCCCTTGCTAGTTCATTAGAGTCCATTATTTCTCATGTTGACTCAGTGACAAACCAAATCAACCAATGTGTAGACTATAGGGATAGATGTCAGCAATTCTATGCAGACAAATTGTCGTACAAATAGGTTAAAGACAAGAAAAATTTGAAATCCGATCTATGTGCACTTTTATTGATACTAGAACAAATCAGCCATTACATGATAGTTGTAAATGATTCCCCATTCATTGGTGTGTGCACAATGGAATATGGTTCTTCACGACCTACCCTGTAATAATAATGATGTCCCACAATATTTCTTGAGGAAACTCTATTGTAGGTTCAAACTCAATGAGATTCCAAACTACTTTGACATCTGGGATTTCTAGGGCATAGGCGGTGGCTTTGCACAAGATAGAGAGGGGGCACATCATGCCCAGAACCATCCACCTAGACCCCTTATGAGGCCACAACATATCTCACTCCCTTCAACTTTGAAGGAGAGTGTTGATGTGGAGACACTACACTCTCTTAGTTCCCTCACCTAGTCTTTAGCACATGGAAGTGATCTTTCCTAGGATGGTGAGGGTGAGAGCACTAGGCATTATCGGTCCCCCCATCTTTGCTGATCATGTGGAGCTTTGTGTGATTATGGGGCCGAGGACGCTCTCCGTGCAGACACTAGAGATGATGCTCTAGAGTTTCAAGACTATGCGACACAGGGGCAACAGTAGGTGTAGGACACTTCCATATTAGATGATATTGTACTAATAGATGACTTATTGCATGATATGTTTGGTATTGATTCCCAAGAAATTTTTTAGAAGGTTCTACAATTTATTATATTTGCATTTGAAATTTCTAATTAATTATATTAATAGATATAATAAGTCAAAACTAATGTAGGTAATTGTATGCACTATGAAATTGCAAGGTCAAAGTATTAATTTTGCATCTATCAGCCATCTACTGCAAGATTATGAGAGGAGATCAACTCGACATGTATGTAATTTTTCACAAGATCATAAATATAGTACATGTAAACTTTTTGTCATATATCAATGATAATCTTATTTAGTGACAATTTGATGATGACCAGGTGGCTGTTGGAGCTTCACCATCAGGAGGATTTCCTTGGGTCGATCACAGAGGTAGTTTCACTGAGGTAAATTTTACCATTTCTAATCATTATGCATTTAAGTAATATTATGTATCTATTTTGGTCAAATAATCTTGAACTCTATTTTCATATGATGACAAATTTGGAGATTCCTCCTCATCTTTATCAGTCAGTAGAGGTGGGCATTGTTGTAGCTTTTTTGTCTGCAAATCCTTTGACCGAGCTATGAGCCAGTAACATGTAAATATCATTTTGTATTTCTTGTTTTATCTCACATCATTTAATGTACATAAATGATATTCATGTTTATTCAATTTTTCTTCTTCATGCTTCTCACAGGATGTCACAACTCCTACCCGTCCAGCCACAGAGGAAGAGAGACAACAAATGATCGAGAGGGATCACCAGTTGGCGGTAAGTGATTGATTACTTATGTCATGTTGTATATTTCATGTTTTCTATATTAATGTGGATATTGTTTGATTGTACTAATAGGTGGAGCTTCAAAAATTGCTATCAAGGAGGGCTAGTCGGTGGACGAGAGAGGACAATCGTTGACTAATTCTCCATCTTCATGGCTAAGCAAGGGATGTCGATTATTTGATAGCACTCCCTAGTAAATTTGATTTTGGGACATTTTGTTGTATGCCTATATGGCTTTGTAAACATACTTTTCTATTTTACCAATGTATATCATTGTATATACCTATATGGCTTTGTTTTTACATGCCTAGATATGACTTTATATATACACTATATGTGATTTTCATGACATTATGTATATGAGATTTTATATGTTATATATGATGTCAATTATGGTTACAAGATAGATAATGTATCATGCTTAAAAGTTTTGATATTGTGTACATGTTCTTCAATATTTCCATGCAATGATATTATGTTAAATTATGGTTCAATATATTTTACAGATTGTTTGATTAACTCAAATATTTTGACAGCATGCTTGCAAAATCCATTTTGTGCATATCCTGCAATCATGGAATTCCATGAGACCACATTTCTTTGAGGCATCATTTCAAATAGTTCACACGCCTTGTCTATGCTTCCACATTTTGCATACATGTCTCCTAGGACAGTTGTAACTACAACATTTGACAAAATTCCCATATCCTTTATGCTTTGATGGATGTCCATACCATGTTCCAAAAATCCCATTTTGGTACAGGCAAGGAGGATGCTGGTAAAGGTTGTGGATTTTAGATTTACACCTGCCAATTACATTTGCTTGAAAGTTTCTAAAGCCTTATCAAAAAATCCATTTTGTACATAACTTGTAATCATTGCATTTCATGAGACAATATTTCTTTGAGGCATCATGTCAAACAATTCATGTGCCTTGTCTATGCTTCCACACTTTGCATACATGTCTCGCAGGATAATTGCAACTACAAAATCTGACAAAATTCCCATATCCTTTATACTTTGATGGATGAACATACCCTATTCCAAAGATCCCATTTTGGCATAGGCAAGGAGGATGCTAGCTAAGGTTGTGGAATTTGGCTTTACACCCACCAATTGCATTTGCTTGAAAGTTTCTAAAGCCTTATCAAAAATACATTTCGTGCATATCTTGCAATCATTGCATTCCATGAGACAACATTTCTTTGAGGCATCATGTCAAACAATTCATTTACCTTGTCTATGCTTCTACACTTTGCATACATGTCTCCCAAGGCAGTTGCAACTACAACATCTGATTAAATTCCCATATCCTTTATTCTTTGATGGATGTCCATACCCTATTCTGAAGATCCCATTTTGGCATAGGCAAGAAGGATACTGGCAAAGGTTGAGGAATTTGGCTTTACACCCACCAATTGCATTTTCTTGAAAGTTTCTAAATCCTTATCAAAAAATCCATTTTGTGCATATCTTGCAATCATTGCATTACATGAGACAACATTTCTTTGAGGCATCATGTCAAATAGTTCACGTGCCTTGTCTATGCTTCCACACTTTGCATACATGTCTCCTAGGGCTGTTGCAACTACAACATCTGACAAAATTCCCATATCCTTTATGCTTTGATGGATGTCCATACCTTTTTCCGAAGATCCCATTTTGGCATAGGCAAGGAGGATGCTGGAAAAGGTTGTGGAATTTGGCTTTACACTTGCCAATTGCAATTGCTTGAAAGTTTCTAAAGCCTTATCAAAAAACCATTTTGTGCATATCTTGAAATCATTGTATTTCATGAGACAACATTTATTTGAGTCATCATTTCAAATAGTTCACATGCCTTGTCTATTCTTCCACACTTTGCATACATGTCTCCCAAGGTAGTTGCAACTACAACATCTGAAGAAATTCCCACATCCTTTATACTTTGATGGATGTCCATACCCTGTTCTGAAGAACCCATTTTGGCATAGACAAGGAGGATGTTGGCTAAGGTTGTGGAATTTGGCTTTACACCCACCAATTGCATTTGCTTGAAAGTTTCTAAAGCCTTATCAAAAAATCCATTTTGTGCATATCCTGCAATCATTGCATTCAATGAGACAACATTTCTTTGAGGCATCATGTCAAATACTTCAGTGCCTTGTCTATGCTTCCACACTTTGCATACATGTCTCCTAGGGAAGTTTCAACTACAACATTTGATGAAATTCCCATATCCTTTATGCTTGTATGGATATCCATAACTTGTTTCGAAGATCCCATTTTGGTATAGGCAAGGAGGATGCTGGTTAAGGTTGTGGAATTTGGCTTTACACCCTTAAAGACTTGGTATACTTTAGAGAAAGACGATAGGCAAAGTGACAGGTTGTCGGATATATATATATATATATATATATATATATATATATATAGTTAGTTAGTGAGGAATTTAATTTTAATACTATCCTATGTTTTATTAGTTAAACTAATAATTAAAACATTGCCAAGGGAAATGGATGTACACAAAATCTAAATGGGTTAAAGATTCACATTGATTAAACTTAGTCTATAGGTAAATTATAAAGATTTTAATCATGAACCTATCCTCTAAGTTTGGCTATTGGTTCCAATTTATTGACTATGAGAATACTCCCTTTGTTTGTTTATAATGTCATAAATCTAGCCATTTTACTAAAAACTACCCTACCAAAAGTCTTAGTAAAAAGGAAGTTATTCTAATAATCAATCAAAATAAGTAACAAAAAATCAAATAGTCAATCAAAACAAGTAATAAAAAAGATCTCCTTCAAGTCATGTTTATCCTAAGGTTTGGTGAGTTACCATTGGAAATCAAACCCTAGGTCTTCATGACACCATATTAGCTTGATTTTGGCAAGAAAACTTGATATGCATCCTTTAATTCACTCATAATTCATAAATTTATGATGTAGTCAAGGTAGGAGGGTCCAATGAAGGACTGTCCAGCCTTGCAGCCTTAAACAACAAACACCATGATCTTAACAAAGATGTAACAACAACATTCAGATAACCACATAAAGATAAGAGATGTTCATTAACACACGACACAATATATATCTTGGGAAAACCCTCAAAGGGAAAAACCCAGCCTTCAAAGATCACTTCTCATTATATTAGTATCTCAAATCTCATTACATATGCCTCTAGGGCTTTTTAGATGCTAGGCCACAACCCAGGTTTATAAAAAAATCATACAACACAACTTCATGTCTTCTTACTTCTTCTTCTTCTCAATTCTCTGCTCTATATCTTCTTTTGTTCACTACTCTGCTTTTTGTTTTGCTCTGCTACTTCTCCAGATCGAAACAATTCATCTTCTTGCTTCCTATCTTCGCACACTTCATCACTGCCTTGAAACCATCCTTTATCCTTCATTTATATCCTCTGCAAATCTTCATAACATTATCAAGTCATCCTAATTGTAACTGCTAGTATGAAACATGTAGACACAGATTGGTCGGACCTAAACATATGGTATTGCTCTGCAGGTGAATGGGACTTTGTGCGGATCTCCATGAAGGTCGGCTAGGTCCTAAACTACCTTGAATGATGTTCCATTAGGCTCCGCAAGTCACAAAATTGCTCCGCAATCCAATTAGACTCCACTAAACACTGACAACTCTGCTCTATGAAAACAAGTAATCTTCTGATACCAATATCTCTCTGGAAACGAACCCAAATGACCTAAATTTTGGATATGATGTAGATGACATGTTATGGAAAATAAATCCAACTCCGTAAGCCCTAATGTGATAATATGGTAAAATGTGACCTAATCTCCAATGTCTCTCTCCCTGGTACTCTACAACTTAATATTAATTGTCCCAATTGATTTGAATGCTTCTGGATGCTCCTGCATCAATTTATCATGTCAAGCTTGCCAACTATCTGAGATGAAGTCTAAAACAAGAAGATCCATGATACATTTAAGCTCTACCATGCATGAAGACTATTATGATAGTCAAAACAACACTTTCACCCTTTTTCCCATGCCTATATCATAATGTAGAAGTTAATCTAAATCATAAAAAGTGAATATTATATAGCTTTATGCACCCTCCCACATGTGTGGGCCCAGGCTAAGGAGTTTGGGCATGAAAAAGGGCTTTATAATAGTTTATAGGAAAAGGTAGTCTTATAATGATAAAGCCAACAAAGTTTAAAACCTTTTAATATAATTGAACATTTTTGATGTTTAAGGACCTCTTGTCCATATAGTTACCTATTTGGGCCCCATTAGTGATCTCATAATATTAGTGAAAGGTAATGGCCAATTATAAATTTAAACATTTTCCCCTCCCTTTTCAATTAAAAATTTAGCACCCAAATGACTTGTGAATGGTTTCAAGGATTAATTAAGGGTTATGTGACCATTTTAAGAATCTTATGCAAAGGTCTGATGGATTTAAATAGTCCAACAATGATAAAGAGAGGAAGAGAGAGAGAGAGACATGTCTAGCATACCCTCATTTCACCTTTTATATGGGATATGGACACAATATAATGAGGAAGAGAGAGAGACATAGGGAGAGAGACATGTTTGGCATGATTCACATATCTTTATTTCATCTTCTATATGGTTTCCATGCTTTGCATATCCTCATTTCACCTTTGTATCTAGTGTTGAGTGTTAAATTGTAAGAACAAGGCATAAATTGGAGAACACATTGGAGAACACTTTTGATTAATGCCCTAGAACACATTGGATCAAGTGAGAACACCATATCAACTTAAGGAGAGTAAAGGAAAGACCTAAAAATGGAGATTACAACTTAGCTTTTGGTTTAGTTTCATCTATTAGAAAGGTGCTAGGAGTGAAATTTTGCATTATGTACCTCATGGGGTCAAATGAACTATGCCAACATGTCAGGTTGGGTAGGTGAATACTAGGGGAGGTGTTTTTTTTGTGGAGAAGCCTCCTAGTCATTATTGGCTACATCAGATGGAGAGAATCTCTTAAGAGCCCTAAGACAAAAAAAGGTGTCAAACTTTGGACCAACTGTTCTATCAAACCATGACACCTACAAATATCTTTTTTGCATGTATAGGTGGATGTCAAGTCCACCTACAAATACCTACCTCATTTTTTTAAATCAATTTCATTTGCCTATGGTGGTAAGGAATGTAGTGTTCCAAAATGCTTCAATTTCATGCAATGGAAAGGTGCTAGGAGTGAAATTTTTCATTCCACACCTCATGGGACTGAATAGACTATACCAACATGTTGGGGTGGGTGGGCGAATGCTAGGGAGGTATCTTTTTGTGTGCCAAGTGTCCTAGTTGTTTAGGGATACAGGCTTCTGGCAAAGTCACTTAAGATCCCTAAGAGCAAAAAAATGCCAAATTATGATGGAGTAGTTGTTAGAATTTGTGGCACCTAGGAATGTTTTGTTTGGACCTATAGGTGCACATGGGGTCCATCCACAATAACCTTTCTCAGTTTTTTCCAAATTCATTCCGTTTGACTGTGTCGATATTTAAATGCATTCTTGTAAAATGCATCACTGTCATGATTCTTCCATGAAACATTAGACTAGCAAAGTCTCTTAAGATCCCTAAGATGAAAAAGTGCCAAACTTTGGTGTGATTATTATCTCAAATTGCAACACCTAGGAATATCTCATTTGAACCTATAGGTGGATGTTGGGTCCATCTACAAATATGTATCTCAATTTTTTTCAACCTGAATTCATTTTCTTGCAGTTGCGACAAACACAATATTATAAAATGCTTTAGTTTTATTTAGTGAAAGGGTACAAGGAGTGATATTTTTCATTCCACACCTCATGGAATTGATCCAATAATAAAAATGCATCCATGTGGGTGTGTTATTACTATTAGAGGTGTCTTTTAACTACCAAGGCATCCAGATCCTTCTAGGCTACATTGGAGCGACAAAGTCTCTCAAGAGCCCTAAGACCAAAAAAGTGCCAATCTTTGGCATGACTGTCCTCTCAAAACATGACACCTAGGAATATCTTGTCTAAAGCTACAAGTGGATGTTAGGTTCACCTACAAATACCTATATCTTAGTTTTTTTCAATTTTAATTCATTTTCCCATGGTAGTGATGAACATAATGTTACAAAATGCTTCAATTTCATTCAGTGAAATGGTTCTCAAAATGATATTTTGCATTCCACACCTTGTTTCATCATTGTGCCAACATGTCTAAGTGAGTTATTTAATTCAATTGGAGACATTAAAGAGCTGCCTAGACATCTTGATTCTTTCATTCTATATTAGTCCAACAAAATCTCTTAAGAACCACATACCTATAGAAGTTGACATATTGTTGATGAATTACAAGGCTTATGTGCATTACCATAGACCTTATAAGGCCTCAAATGGAATTGCTTATCACTATTCTTCCATTGTGATAGCCATATAAACCTTTACCGATCACTATTTGGCATTTTGATAGCTTTAAATTCATTGAACTCTCATTATGTTATACATTTGCATCCTTGTACAACTTATAAATTACTATTGTAGAGGATTTATAACCTCACATAGGCTCCTTTATTATTGTCCATGTGCATACAAGCATTATTCAAGCTCTAAACTCACCAAACATAAAGGCTTTTATTAGCTATAAGATGGAAACTCATTGTTTAGACACATTCCAACCTCTTCTACATATTTCTCATCACTCTTGGAGCTTCACATGAATGTGTGCAAATCCAAAAGCTTAGACCAAGTACAAGGTATGACATGAGTAAATGAGAGAGAAATAAGAATGTTTAATGATATAGAAAATACTTAATGATAGATAGATAGATAGATAGATAGATATAGAGATAGATATATAGATTGCGAGAGAGATATGAATCCTTGAATGTAAAAGTGCTAGAAAAGAATCATATTTGATCACTGTCAACAATGAGTAATCTTAATTCTTCTTATTCAAACCATTCAAAAAGTTTAAACCATTTAATCTATGAATATATATAAAATAATTATATATTAATCTCAATATGGCCATGAAGGTATTCATAATGTCATCGAAATGCCATATAGTATCCTAAGGCCTACAATGCCATATAGGCATACAATAATATACATTGGAAAAATATAAATCTACACATACATGCCATGAAGGCATCTGAAAAAATATATATACATAAAAACTATGGTGTCTCATTGAACAATCGATGACTCTTGCCTCACCAAGAAGATGAAGAACCAATCTCATAATTGGCAGTCCTCCTCTGCTGATCAGAGCTTCTAGGATCAAGACTATTTTATAGCTCCACCTATTAATATAATTAAACAATATACACATTAGTATAGAAAAAATGACATATAAAATGACATAAGTAAAGAATCACTTACCGCAAGCTAATGATCCTCCTCAATCATCATCTACTTCTCTTCATTCACCTAAGGGGTATGTGCATGAATTGGAGTTCTCACCTCCTCCTATGAAAAACATTAAGTAGATTAGACTAAAGATGAATATCATTTATTTGCACTAAATGATGTTAGATAAAACAACAAATTCATAACAATATTTAGATTACTATCCTATTCCTATGTAAGAGGCATAAAATAAAAAATGCTACAATAATTCCTATCTCCATTGATCCAAGAACATTAGGAGAAGTCTGTGTTGACGTCATCAACTAAAAATAAGAATAAGTTATTTGACCAAAATCTAAATACCATTATTTACATAAACAATGATTAAAAATAGTAAAACTTACATTAGTTAAAGTTGAGAACTAACTACTACCATCAACCTGTTAGTTAATACCAAAGGTTGTATCTAGTAACTTGTTAGTCAAGACCATACTGTCCAACATAGAAGGATGATGTGGCCCACCTTGTGTAGCATACTCCTCATTGTGTGGATCGTCCTCCTTGATGTGTGTACCAACGCCATGACCATGTACATCTTGTGTTGTATACCTCATCACAATGTCTTCTGACCCATAATCATGTATAGATCCAAAACCATGACAAATGTGTGGTGATAGTTGATGCATCAAAGGTGGCTCATCCTCATCACCCTATGAAAGAGGTCTTGTAACATCCAGTTCTGATTTTACTCTAAAAACTAAGTTTTTACCATAGGTATTTTTTTTAATTTTCAAAATAGAAAAGTAATTACTAAAAACAAGTAATACATCCATCGACTTAACATTAAGCATGATGTTATATTCGTAAAGCAAAAGGAAATGATCAACCCAAAACATGTAAATAACATTTTATTATAAATACTTTAAAGCAAATCCAAATTAGGAACATACCATTATCACTGCATCTCGATTGTCGACCATCCAAATTCAAGTCTCTGCATTCCTCAAGAATTAAGAAGAGAAAGTATCTTCAAGGAGCTTAACCTCCAACCACAGACCATCGGTCTCCCGCACTCCTTCCTAACTGGAAGTGGCCCTAACCTACTCAAGAGGATAGACTTAGGATAACCATTGGTGTTTGCCATCTGAGCTCTGGTGTTATGACCTACGTGACTTGTTATCATGCAATCCCCTAGATACCCTCTAGTCATGCATGACCACTTCACAAGCTATGCCATCCAGTCACAGTGAACATTCAATGCACTTGAGGATCATGCATTACCTTGGCCAAAGGATTTGAATTTAATTAGCATTGTATCAATGCATGAATTAAGTTCACCCACCCTACTTGACTCGAATTAATCACAATCCTACAGTTTCCTATTTGTAAGTTCTATATAAATATCAACCTCGATGACCTCAAGGTATTAGAATTTCATCATGCATTAACGCATGGCGTAAAGGTTTACTCTATCCCTGAGCTCATGGAAACCTCTTTGTCTATATGATAAATAAACGGTTTCCTTACATATCAATGTTTCAAAAAAAATACTATACGTTGTTATGACCATCTCAAAATTTTCCCATTGTTTATTTCATCCATTCATGAGTGGGCACTAATCCCAACCTTGTTGTTTTCGGAGGGAGATTATGATAAAACCAATTTAAAGAACATAAAGATTAGAAGACCCTAAGTTTAAAATTGACATACTAAGGACTCTTCTTCAACTATCGATTCTTCAACATAGTTTCAGCTTTGTCGCTAGGAAGGACTTCTTAATGAGTCAATTCAAGAATACAGTGTTTGAAAACCCTACGTTAAAAACTCACAACGCACTACTTCAACGTGTCAAAATCATTGACGTAGGATAATTCTTGTCGAACTATTCGTTGGATAGCCTTGACATAATGTTTCTTCTAACAAAATAGATTGTTTGTTTGTCTATACTTGAGACTTAACAAAAGGTACAATGCTTGTTTGTAAAGACTTCTTAATAATATTTGGATTAAAAATAAGGTCTCTTCTTGAAATGATAACAAAAGTTAAAATGCTTCAATTGCACATGCATTACTTTCAAAGCATATAAACTAAGTCTTGTCATTGATCCTAACTAGTAAATACTTTTACCGTGGTCAAACCGGTTAATTTTATCTCTGAAATAGAGGAGGATCGTATCAACTTGCATGCTAAGTCTTTCACAACTCATCAATAACAAGCCCACGTCGATGGTTGACTAAAAAAGCTTTTCACTTGGTTGTTTACTAACCTTAAGAGTTATGGTTTGCTGACTGTCGACAAAGATCTTATTCTCTGTCGACAAGTGTTATGCTATTACAGCTTGTATGGCTGTGAAATATTTTTAAATTACAACTCCTACACAGAGTGCACCCTACGCTAACTATAACCTTTGAAAGCAAGCCCATAGGCTTCTCAAACAATCTCGACCTAAGTCAATAACATATGTAAACTGTGATTTAAACTCCTACTATGTGGCGTAGTGCAGGGTGACTGATTTACTTAGTGCTTACGTTGTTAATGAAAACAAACTTCACACAGATCGCAGATATAAACTAACACTTTGCACTTCAATAACATACAATGATCCATCACATAAGCTTGTAAAGACATAACTCAAAACAAGGAAACAAGTCTATGCTGTGAGGACCGCCCTTTTTACTACTGTTGTCATGACTATTTACAGTACTGTTATTGTTACTTTCATATTTGTGGGATAGCAGTTCCCGAAATTTGTCAGACTATTTAACTTTATTATGTTTTCGGAAAAACTAATTGGGTGATGTTTGGATAAGTTACTTTTCAGAAAAATGAATTAGAGATGATGGAAAATTGTAATATGATTTTTAATTATGTTAAATTGTACTAAGGCATGAGAATGCATGTGTTATTTAAGTTGCTTCGGCTATGATGAATTTATGTGGTTACTGATCTTGTAATTGAGTGTGCAGGGACTACTAATCAAACCACAGATTTCGGAGATCATTCCACACCTTGTTAATTGTTATTCCCTGTTAAGCCGATCTGGTTCCACGAAGAACCAAGATCTCTTTGTGTTTGATGTCATGATGTAATGTGGTCTTTCGTATGGTCGAGTGGGTTAGGTTACCCTCATGTAATATTATTTTTATAAGTAAGTGTTGTAAAGAGATTGAATTTGAAATTTCTATTTTTATTTAAATTATGAGGCCCTTTTTCTTGTGCTTTACCTTGACCTGGGGTGTCTTGTATGGGTTAAAATTGACCCTGGGTTCTACCCCATGGGTCTAGGGGCCCATTTGGCATGGGTAACCCTTGAGTAACCTCCATCTAGTCAACTTAACCTTCCCCTGAAGTTAAGTGGCGAAAATTGGAGGTAGGAGGGGACATGATGGGTTGTACCAACACTCAACCCATCCCCTCTACTTTTCCCTAGATAAGAGATGCCATCCATTAGTGAAAGTTACCTCTTCTTTAGTAAGATTCCCCCATGTACTATGGGGACACCCATGTGAAGAAAGGAGAAAGAGGCATGGGTCACCTGTCTTGTTCCCATTTAATTTAATTTTTTTTTTTTATTTCTCCCATGAGAAAGTGGAGTCACATGAAAGGAATAAGGAGTACCCTTGGGAATGGAGAGTGACATAAGCCACCTGGACAGAATAGTGATTTTTGGGAAGGGTGAGGAGGTGACAAGTGTCACTTCCCCATTTCTCAAAATTAGAAAGAAAGAGAATTTTGGGTTATTTATTTTCAAATTTTGGGATGAGAGGGAGTTAGTTGAATTTTGGGGAAAATCTTTCATCTTTCGCCTTACCAAAAATAGAGAAGTTAGTTTGGAAGATAGAGAAGGGAGAGGGAGTTGGTGGCTAAGCTTGGAAGTGAACTCTGTGGACTCTGCAACAACTTCATTCCAGGAGGGCTTTGCAAGGTTGGTCTGAATTTTGCCTTTGTTTTTGTAGAACTGAAATGTGTATGAAATGTGTGTGAAATATGTGTTTAGATTTGTTTTCTGTGGGGTTCTTGTCGGGTTGTTTGACAGAGCGTCTCCCACTTGGGAGAAATGCTCATCAAGTTTGGGGTAGGGGAGGAGAGATCCTCCTCGGGTGCATACCTGTTCCATCTTTTGGGATGTTGAAAGCCTTGAGGGCATGTATCTTTGACTGTATTTTTGACTTGAGAGTCATATACAGATTGCTTACAAATTGTGATCACACTTGGTTGAGACCAAGAGAAATTTATATGAGTTCATTTATCTGTCAGGGTGACACTCTGGAGTCGAGTGTGTCCACTCTCCTGCCCCTTATGAAACTCACTGTAGTTGAGTTTCCGTATTGTGTAAAATACCCACGGGTGTATGTGTGCTTTGGGATTGTTGTTGTTTCTGTTGTAAAGTGGAGTGTTTGAGTACCCAGGTGTGAGTATGGTCTCCCTAGCTCGGGGGTGACCCTCTTGCGGGTCTACGGTAGGGAGGAGAGCTAGACAAGTGGTATTGTCTTCTTTGTTTGTCTTTGATACGCAGGTTTTTCTCTTGGAGCTTCTGGTTGGCTATTTATGAAGAAACAGTTCATCTTCTTGTCATGAGAATTAGGCCTGGTTCATTTCATAGAGATGAAGAGGGAACATCTCTCTTGTTATTGTTGTAAATTAATGATATTCTGGGAGTGAAGAAAATCACTTCCCTGGTCTTGTTATTATTGGACTTTTATTGGTTGTCATAAGTTTTCAGTTGTATACTGTTTGGGAGGAGAAAGTTCATATCTGGGAAGTTGGTATTCATGATTGAGAAGTTGTAATATGACTGTGCTTAAATTTTAAGTTGATGTTTGCAACCTTTGTTCAATAGCAATTTTTGTGTTTCAAGTATTACTGAAAAGAATAAGTTCGTTTTTGCAACTTAATCTGAGTTGTTTACATTTGAAAGTTTGGAATTGCTTCACTAGTTGAAATGCTAATTTTCTTTTCAATGTTAAAATGGAAAAGACAGTTTTAAATATTTGAGTTATTCTCCATATTAATGGGTTCTGTTAATTTAGAAGGATTAGAGGAAATCTAGCATGTAAATATATAATCTGTTGTAAAGTTATGAAGTCTTAAATGTTTATGAAAATGGAAAATTATAATTATAATAAGGGGATAGCTAGTTACCATTTCTATCAATTAAGTGAACTTGGGATATATATATATATATGTATATATATAATTATATCTACTTGTTATGACAATTTCTTTATAACAGGTTGATTTGGGGAAAATGCATTAAGTAGTGAAATTGAGAAATTTAGGAAATAGTTAAGCACATATAAGAATATTTTTATATATAAATAAATTTAAATATATATATATATATAGAAATAGATATATATATTTCATATTTTGAGTAATTATCATTTTCCAGCATAATAGTGAAATTGAAAATAACTTATCATTTTTATGAAATTGACTGAGAAATATCAATATAAAAATATATATATATATATATATATATCTCTAATTATATACTCATTTATAAATATATATATATATATATATATACATATGAATATATATATATATATATATATATATATAAATATATATTTTAATGTTGTGAGAAATGGCGGACCAAATGTAAGCCGCGGTTTAAAAAAAAACACAGTCGAATTTTTATATTGGGCGGTGGGGAGTAAACCCCACCGCAGGATTGTTAGTACATTTGGAGGTGTGGAGTGGGGCGGAGCCCCACCCACACCCCCACGTCGTGGGAATGTGGGTGGGGCTCCGCCCCACTCCACATCTCCCCCCTCCAAACCCTTATGCCTCCCGCGGATCTTGTCTGCCGCTCTGCGGCCACCACAAAATTCCGTCCGCCGCTCTGCGGCCACCCCGACCTTGCTCCTCTGTCACTGCGGCCACCGCCGCCCATGGCCGCCGTCTGCTGTGAGTCTAAGGCAAAAAAAAAAATGTTAGGGCTTGGGCCCTAACATATGAATGGGTTATTTGGAATATAAATTCAGTTTATTTTTATATAGCTCTATATATAGGCATATATATATATTATATATGTCTATGTATATAGCTATATATATAATATAATAATGATTATATATCTGTATATATATATATAGATGGAGATATAGATATATAAGTTGTGGTAAACCATTTTGTCCATACATAGACATTAAAATAAATATATTATAACTATGTATGTATATATATATATATATATATATATATATATAATATACATAGGAGTAAATCTATGAACCAATTTATTGGGCCCTCGTTTAAAATCGTTATAAACTATGTTTCATGGATATAGAAAAAAAAAATATAACAAATATAGTCTCACAGGAGATGTTATTAAGTGTTGAACACAACAACCAAAGAAGATATATTACCATGAACAGAGTTTTATAAAGTGGTGAACCACCTACATCTATTGACAACGTCATACGAATTACAATTAGTGTATGAATCGTAATTAAGAGTAACAGTAACAACAGTAATTCTAAACAAGAGAAAATAAAATTATAATTGAAAGAGAGTTTAGGAATATCCAGTGATACTCTGGAAAGAGTTTCTCGGAAGTTTCAACTAAAAACGCACGAATAATCACCCAGAAAATGAAGAGGAAAATTACACAACTCCTTGCTCAAAAGAACACTGGAAATAAACCTAAGAAGCCACCACTAACAATCCATGTGGCCATATTAATCTCAACTGTAGCAAACGATCTCATATGTAAACCTGTAAGAGGTTCCGAAGAAGGAAAAACTAACATTGGAAAACACAGAGGAGAAAATGCGCGACCTTTCTCACACGGGATAAGAGAACTAAGTTGACGGACCCTTCTGTCAATTGTGCTTAGGAACAAGTTGACTAAGTATTTACGAAGAGGAGGAACCTAGATCGGGGAAGATTAGGAGACCGAGTCCAGCGAAATAGTAAACCAGCCTTTGTGACCTAGATCATCCTGAAATTAGGTTTAATATCAACAATAACTGCGGTGATAACCCTGATTGACGTAAATCACGAAGAAAGGACAGGATGCACATAAAGAAAGTATAGAAAATGAAAGAGAGAGAGAGACCGAAATATAAACACACTAAATGAACTAAGAGATAGTTAAGGTAAGGGCGATAAAGATATAATCCAACTTAAGAACTTGTGGAAAGGGAAGAGAGGGCAACCAAACCGCCTTGTTGAAAATGCTAAGTCATAGGAGGAGTATGTTTCAGAGAACAAGAGAGGAGACAGACAACCGTGCCTGGCTGAAAAATGACTAAATAGGGAGATCACTAGCCGGTTTAGTCGGAACAAGGCGTCGTGGGGAGTGGTTCCTCTATCAGCGAACCACAGGCGTAAATGAGTGCAGCGTAATTCCCACTAACGCTGTAAGGCATTTTGCTACCGAACATTGCCGAGGATTCGATTTAAGAACTTTGGTAATCTCACTCTTGCAATGACGTTAGCAGCGTTGTATAGACCCTCTTGTTGATCTATATGCTTCTGGTTGCACGCCATTGTACTTGTATTCCGCCGATGAGTATAGTGTTTCGCCATGAGAGAACACCGTTGAGCATGCGTACGCATGCGAAAGGGGTTTTTAGGACAGTGTGAGAAAAGTTTTTCATATCTCGTGTCATAACCACATGATAGATGTGGCTATGACACGTGCGATGTGTGTTGTGACCACAAGGAAAATGTGGGCATGACATATGCAGTGACAGAGAAAGGAACCTATCAATAGTCTGAAGTGTTTGCTGACAAACTATCCAGACACTAGCAGTTTTCTCAGCCAGTTCTCTTCACAGCTTTTTCCACAGTCACCTCCTTCTTTCTTCTCCGAACTCCTCAAGACTGACTCTAAAACTCCCTACTAAAGCCTGCCCATGGCGAATGAAATAATGGCTCACTAAACTGCCGACCATGCCTATCAAGATGGAAACTTTTACGGCATGCAAAAATGACTCCTAACCTTAAGTGACCACTCTCCATAATGGAGCTCCACAAAGCAATGTGGCAGTTGGTAGTCATAACAACCCTTCCACTAATCAAAATGAAGGCTTTATTACCACATACTTCACAACTACATAGAAAAGTTGAGTTAAATCTCATGCAGGGTGGCAGTTTATAGTTGAGCAAGACGTTCCACTACTCATATTCATTCATGAGTATAAACAAGTGCATAATAAAAAGAAATGGATGAACTGAAGACCCACTTTAAAGGGTGAAAGCTTAAAAGGAAAATAAATTGTTTCAAAATTCCAGACATCAACAATAAAGACTTGAATGAACTCCAACTGTTACTCGATTTACAACATCGTAAAAAATATAGAAGTACATCACTGACTACTAAATATAACTTATATACTTAGAATATTCCTTTATAATTCGACCACAATTATTACACATCTCGGTCTTAAATTCAACATCCGTCAAATTTCACAAAAGGAGTTTACGACATACGCTCGAAGCATTTTACGACAATAATGACGGATTGAGCATAACGCAAAACAAGACTTGAGATTGATTTACGCACGAACTCTTACACCAATTGACAACAAGACGCGACTACAACTCAGCCATAAGTAAGTACATATATTTACATATAATCAGAATATTAGTCATTCTCATTAAACAACATGTTTTAGAGGATTACGACACTAATGTCAATTTCCCATACTCTAAATGATGACTTACGAAAGGAGAAAAACCTATACTTCAGACGTCGATATCTCGACTAAAATTAACTTAGCCGAAAACAAGACTTAATTCAAGGCATCAAGGTTTATCTACCTGATATGCATTTTCTGTAACAAACACCCATGGTTAATTCCAGAGTCTATTCTCTTTCTCAAAGATACTTTCTTTTCTTCTTTCTTCCTGTCGAACATAATCCATCTACTCCTGCAATGACAATCTCACATACAATTTTGTGGTTAAAGCACCAATATTCTGATCAATGCACAATATATCCAATCATTACATTTTCATAACAAAAAGACATTCCAGTTCATAATATCATATTGATCATAATCAAATAGATTCCATGATTTCATTAAATTAACTTTCTCTATCTACATCATCAGTTCCTATGATGTTCATAACATATCCACATAACTATAATATTTAGGAAAAAGTAAATAGTAATATTGAATCCAAAAAGGGATGTAACATATCTTTCCCCTATAGAATCATCGTCCCCAATGATTGAGTTTACCAAGCAAAATTTGAACATAAAACAAACTTTTATAGTTTAACATTAATGTTTTTGAAAAGATTAGGAAATCTTTGGTAGATGTATTTATAGTCTTCCCAAGTGGCGCTATCCTCGCCATATTGGTCCCACTGAATTTTGCATTGCAAAACTTCTTGATTACATAAACGAAGTCTACTCATTTCAAGCACCTTGAGTGGCTCGATCACAACCACCCCTAGTTCTTGTATCTGTAAAGAATTCCATTTAAGAATGTGGTCATTGAAAGGAAGCTAGGTGTGCGGAAAATGCTTCCTACACTAATCTAATGAGGAGAGGGCTATGCAAATTCAACTTTATCCTAACTATTACAGCAATGTTAAACCATTAACATGAGATATTGCAGCAATACACATACACACAGAAAGTAGACAGAAGAGAGAGAGACAAGATATACATGGGGAAAACCCTTACGGGTGAAAAACCCCACACTCCAAAACACAACTCAAATGTATTACAGTAAACAATAACAGATTACAATACAGTTTCAGAGCTAATGCTCTTTCAAGAGTCTTCGAATATCGAATCTAGAGATATTCCAGCAGCATAACAGTACTTGTACCAAAGTTGTCTATCTCCCATACAAGCACCTATTTATATAGAGTTTACAAGGCAAATATGGAACCTTCTAGAGATGGGTGTCCATCTTGGACTCATGCCCCAAAACCCACGCTTAAGGACACTTGTCCAACATCCCATCCTGAAGTGGGCACCTGGTCCCAAGATAGGTTACGACAGATTCTCTTACGCACCTTACAGCTGTCAAAGAATCCATCATACACTGACTAAAAATATCATATTCCTCTTACATGTCATAACCTCCCTTGACCGCCCAAAGATGCCTTTCTCTCATGCAAAGATACTCACCGACACTTGTCATTAATTAAAAATCATTTAAGGTTTCAGGGGCATTGCCCCCGAGCCCCGACGAGGGCGCTGCCCCTCGACCCTGCCCTGTACCGCGATAGGGAGTGTGCCAAGGGTGCTGCCCCTGGACCCCAAAAGGGGCTATGCCCCTTGACCCTATCTTGGGGGTGCTGCCCCCAAACCCCCGTTAATTATTCAAGGGGGAAACCATAGCTGCCAAAGTCACCAAAATTTATCTTGCTGCATATACACAAGGTGCTGACTATGCTAACTCAACATGGGATAAATAAATACAACATTAGAAATTTGCAAAGGTTGAGACACCTTAATTCCCAATAGTCATTACCTACAAAATATTTCTTTAGGTATGAAACATGAAAAACATTATGCATTTTGGACAAGACTGGAGGTAGAGCAACTTTGTAGGCCACTGGATTGATAATCTCAAGAACTTCAAAAGGTCTGACATATCGAGGAGCCAACTTTGAAGATTTACCAAATTTAATTGAGCTTTTATGGGGTTTCACTCGCAAAAGAACTTTCTCACCAACATAAAAATGTCTAGGCACCCGTTTGCGATCTGCATAACTTTTTTGCCTGTCATTGGATTCTACCAACCTCTTCCTAATCATTTTCACTTTTTCTTCCATATCCGCAAGAATTTTAGGTCCAATGCTTATCTTATCTTCTAGCTTATCCCAGCTTATAGGAGTTCTGCATTTCCTTCCATATAATGCTTCAAATGGTGCCATCTTAATAGTAGAATGATAGGAATTGTTATAGACAAATTCAACAAGAGGTGAATATTCCTCCCATCTGTATTGCTGATCCATGCAATACATTCTTAAAAGATCTTCTAAGACCTGATTTACTCTTCTGTTTGTCCATCTGTTTCAGGATGATAAGCAGTGCTCACATTGAGTTTAGTCCCTAATGCAGAAAATAAGGTTTGCCAAAATCGAGAGGTTATCCGAGCATCTCTATCAGATATAATCTTTTCAAGTACCCCATGCAATCTAAATATTTCTTGCAAAAATTTTTGAGCCAAAATATGAGCTCCATTTGTCAAATTTCCCGGTATAAAATATGCTACCTTGGTTAGTTTATTTACAACAACCAATATTGCATCATGCCTATTCTTAGACATTGGTAACCCCTGAACAAAATCCATAATAACAACCTGCCATTTCCATTCTGGAATATCATGCGGGTATAACAATCCAGCAGGATGTTGGTGTTCCACCTTCACTCTCTGACACTCCAAACAACTTGCTACAAACCTTGTAGCATCTCTTTTCATTCCTTTCCAGAAATATAGTGGCTTGACATCAGCTAAAAGTTTTGTTACTCATAGGTGTCCAGAATAAGGTGCACAATGAACTTCCTTCCAAACAAGGTTTCTAAGTTCTACAGAATTAGGAACGTAGATTCTTCCCTTAAATCTCATCAACCCATCTGATTCAAAACAAAATCCATCATATCTTGGATCCTTAGGGTTTAATTGTAGAGCCTATTTCACCTGCTCATAATATTCATCTCCAAATAAACTTTGCAATACTAAATCTTTAAAATTAGCATGAATAGAGATTATAGAAGCTGTGTGTCTTCTTCTACTTAAAGCATCAGCTACTCAGTTTTCTTTACCTTTGATATAAGAAATCTCAAAGTCATAATCTGATATTAATTCCAACCATCTCCTTTGTCTTGCATTGAGATGAGGTTGAGTAAATATGTAGCGAAGACTTTGATGATCTGATTTTAGTATAAATGTCTTTCCCAACAAATAATGTCGCCACATCTGAAGGGCGTGAATCACTGCTACCAGTTCTAAGTCACGAGGAGCGTAATTCTGCTCATAATTTTTTAACTTTCTGGTGCAGGAGCACCTACCTGACAGCTGGCCTTCATGAGGCAGTTAGTAGTTTAGGTCTTGTTTATGATTCCAAGAAGGTCTGTTAGACCAAATGCATGTAATAAGGTCATGCTGATCATGATAAGATCATGCTGACCAGGCTTTTGCTATTTTTAGCTAGTTAGTTATAACAACTGTCATGATGTATGTTCGGTGGGATCTCCCATCCGCTTGGAGAGTTCCCAGCCGCTTGGAGTCGGGTCAGTAGTACTCGTAGGCAAATCTTTATAAGCATGAGATCGGTTGATTGGAGATCATCGATCGGCAGTGTAGTGTTGCATCAAGCAGAGGAGTTGAGTGTTCTGTGTGAGGAACATCATATTGTATTGCATCTTTGAGTCAATAAAGATCCTGTTTTCGTTTTCTGTTTGATCTCCTTCCTGTAATCGATTGCTGGTTTGAGAGGTTTTCATGGATATACTGATCCATTCCACCGGTTGACTTATCTGATCGGTGGAATGGCAATGTACAGTAGGTTAGTAGGTAGTTTGTTTGTTTGCATGCAGGTGTGCAGGATCGCGGTCAAGAGATGTTGAAGACCCTAGCATCCTCATGTGCTAGGTCAAGTTGAGAAGTTCAAGTTGAGAGAGATCACCCTAAGACTGGATCGGGTCGTCCCTGGAGGATCGGCGAAGTGAGATTTCGCTAAGTGAAGAAGTTCGTGAAGACGGCATCATCAGGATATCTGGGTGAATATCCTGCAGTCGGGTTAGGCATCATCATCCGGATAAGTGAAGATGAACATGATGCAGTTGAGCGCATGAAGTGCGGGTTCGTCGGGGTGATCATCAGCAGGAGGAGCCGAGGTGGACTACATCGGCATCAGGATCATCATATCGGAAGTGCCAAACATCCGCATATCGCGAGTAGATGCAGGAGAGGAAGTTCGTGTTTTTTCGACTAAGTGTTGAAGAGGTCATCAGGATATTGGGTGACGTCATCGTCATCAGGATATGACGTCATCGTCATCAGGATATTGAGATATCCCCCCTATGCGAGTTCATCCTGCTGTCGTTAAGTATCGGCATCGGCAGAAAGTGTATTAGCGTCATCAGGAGGTTTCGAAGAGAACCGGATAAAGTAGATCATGATGCTGTTGCTTGTGTCGTCGGGTAGCGGAGCATCGGAGGTAAGCTGCTGAAGGTGAACGTCATCAGGATATTTGGGACAACCGGATGTTGAATATCCTGCTGACGAAGGAAGTGTTGCATATGATGATGACGATGGAGTTCGGAGCCTGATGAACAGTGCAACCGGAGGATGTGTGCGCCCGCTGAACATCATGATGATGATGTTAGAAGGAAGGCGGAGGAGATGAACAGTAGTCGGCAGGCAGATGTTTGCGATCGTCTGAAATATGATGATGCTGACTGTGCAACGCAGAACATGATGATGCTGTTGGTAGTTTTAGGGAATATGATGATGATGGCGAAGATGATGATGATGAGGTTGGTCTGCAGACATTCATGCTATATGCGAAGGTTATAGTGTGGATGCCTCTGCATCATAGTGGTATCAGAGCTCAGCAAAAGGTCTGGGCTGTTGTGTGTTGATTCTGTCACCGAAAGGGCAGAGGTAGAGGTAGAGTTGATTGTGTTGTGTGTAGATTGAGAGGTTGACAAAATGCCTCCTAAAGGTAGTGGTACTGCAAGGGAATTGCAGGAGATGAAGGAGAAACATGCTAGAGAGATGAGGAAGATGAAGGAGCTTGCTGAAGCACTTCAAGCCAGGCTGACAGCCCTGGAAAAGAACAAAAAGAGGGAAGTGGAAGACAGTGAGTCTGAAGAAGATGCAGATACTGTTGAAGAGTATGAAGAGGTAGCTGAAGATCTGGATGCTGAAGACCAGAGATTGGCAAAACTGTTAAAGGCAGTGCAGAGTGAAAAACCTAAGGTGAAGGTTGATGTTTCCAAGTATACTGGAAGCTTGAATGAAGATGAGTTGTTGGATTGGATTGCTGCACTTGATAATCACTTTGAATGTGAAGATGTTGCTGAGGATCAGAAGGTGAAGATTGCAAAGACCAAGTTAGGAGGTCATGCTTTGGTATGGTGGGATTATGTACAATCTGAGAGAAGGAAACAAGGGAAGTCTAAGATCACTTCTTGGGATAAGATGGTAGCAAGGATAAAGGGTAAATTCTTGCCAAGGGATTATGAAATCCAGATGTTTAAGAAGCTGCAATTTTTAAAGCAGAAAGACAGGGATGTGAAGGCATATACTGAGGAATTTTATCTGTTAAGTATGAGATCTGGTCATCATGAGAATGAGGTAGAAAAGGTGGCTAGGTACTTGGCTGGTTTGAGGTTTAACATACAGGATGAGTTAGTGTTAGCTAACCCTAAGAATGTGGAGGATTGTTATCAAATGGCAATCAGGATTGAAGAAAAGTTGAATAGAGGACATGAGAAGTCCATGAGAGGAAGAGGAAACAATAGGGGAAGAGGAACAGCCCCTGCACAAAAGCAAACAAATGAGGGTCAAGAAGACACTGGTAAAGGACAAGGACAGTCTGATTTCAGAGGTGGATGGAAAGGTAATAGAGGAAGATTTGGAGGTGGTAGAGGTTCTACTACATTTTCAGGAAAGTGTTACACCTGTGGAGAGTTTGGTCATCCATCTTTCAAATGTCCAGAAAACAAAGGTTCATCATCCAGAAATGATAGAACTAGTGATAAGAGAGTACAATTGGTACAAGAAGAGAAAGAAGAAGAAAGTGCACAGAGTTCAAACAGAGGTCCTGAGAATTTTGGCTATCCAGAGAGTGGAGAATCATTGATGTTAAGGAGAATTAGTTTGCAGGCATCAAAGGATATGATGCAAAGAAGAGCTCTTTTCAAAACCACATGTAAGAGCAAAGGTAAGGTATGTAAGGTTGTCATTGATATTGGTTCAACAGACAACATGGTATCTCAGGAAATGGTGGATAAACTGAAGCTGGAAAGGATTCCACATCCACACCCTTACAAGGCATCTTGGGTGAGTGATAGGCAATCACTTTTTGTCTCTGAACAGGCATATGTGGATTTCCAGATTGGACCATATCAGGATAGAATCTTGTGTGATATATTGCCTATGGAATGTTGTCACCTACTGTTAGGTAGACCATGGCAATTTGACAGAAGGGTACTGTATGATGGGTATGCTAATACCTACACCATCCGGAAGGATGGGAAGATCATTAAGTTGATGCCATTGCAGGCAACAGCTGCAGTACAGAAGGCAGCTCAACTCATTTTAATGGGAAAGAAGGAGTTTGTGCAGATGCCTAGAGGAGCAGGCATAAAGGCAGTTCAGGACACTGCAGAGAAAGAAGTTGTTACAGACAACAAGCTGAAGAAAGTTTCAGTTGTGACTGACAGAGGTCAGCAGCAGGTTCAGAAACAGGGGTGCAACCAACCATCAGTTGAAAAGAATGACAAGGATGTTGTCATAGTTGGGACTATTGCTTGTCCTATCAAGGTTGACAGGAAGATAGAGTTGAACATTTTAGCAGTTCAAGAGGTAGTTTAGACAGAGGTTCTGGTCAGGCAACCTGCCAAACACAGGGTATGTGAGAGAAAGGCCTACATCAACAGGCATGAGGATTTACTTGCCAGCAAGCAAGTTACAGTTCAGAAGTCTTGGAGCAGCCAAGAGACAGCAGCAGACAAAGCTGGAGCAGGTTAGACTATTGACAAGGCAAAGTGTAAAGGTGGAAGTCTTCCACATACTAAACTCATGGGACATGAGTTCTTTTCTGTTGGGGAGTATGGTGCAGGAGCACCTACCTGACAGCTGGCCTTCATGAGGCAGTTAGTAGTTTAGGTCTTGTTTATGATTCCAAGAAGGTCTGTTAGACCAAATGCATGTAATAAGGTCATGCTGATCAGGATAAGATCATGCTGACCAGGCTTTTGCTATTTTTAGCTAGTTAGTTATAACAGCTGTCATGATGTATGTTCGGTGGGATCTCCCAGCCGCTTGGAGAGTTCCCAGCCGCTTGGAGTCGGGTCAGTAGTACTCGTAGGCAAATCTTTATAAGCATGAGATCGGTTGATTGGAGATCATCGATCGGCAGTGTAGTGTTGCATCAAGCAGAGGAGTTGAGTGTTCTGTGTGAGGAACATCATATTGTATTGCATCTTTGAGTCAATAAAGATCCTATTTTTCATTTTCTGTTTGATCTCCTTCCTGTAATCGATTGCTGGTTTGAGAGGTTTTCATGGATATACTGATCCATTCCACCGGTTGACTTATCTGATCGGTGGAATGGCAATGTACAGTAGGTTAGTAGGTAGTTTGTTTGTTTGCATGCAGGTGTGCAGGATCGCGGTCAAGAGATGTTGAAGACCCTAGCATCCTCATGTGCTAGGTCAAGTTGAGAAGTTCAAGTTGAGAGAGATCACCCTAAGACTGGATCGGGTCGTCCCTGGAGGATCGGCGAAGTGAGATTTCGCTAAGTGAAGAAGTTCGTGAAGACGGCATCATCAGGATATCTGGGTGAATATCCTGCAGTCGGGTTAGGCATCATCATCCGGATAAGTGAAGATGAACATGATGCAGTTGAGCGCATGAAGTGCGGGTTCGTCGGGGTGATCATCAGCAGGAGGAGCCGAGGTGGACTGCATCGGCATCAGGATCATCATATCGGAAGTGTCAAACATCCGCATATCGCGAGTAGATGCGGGAGAGGAAGTTCATGTTTTTTCGACTAAGTGTTGAAGAGGTCATCAGGATATTGGGTGACGTCATCGTCATCAGGATATGACGTCATCGTCATCAGGATATTGAGATATCCCCCCTATGCAAGTTCATCCTGCTGTCGTTAAGTATCGGCATCGGCAGAAAGTGTATTAGCGTCATCAGGAGGTTTCGAAGAGAACCGGATAAAGTAGATCATGATGCTGTTGCTTGTGTCGTCGGGTAGCGGAGCATCGGAGGTAAGCTGCTGAAGGTGAACGTCATCAGGATATTTGGGACAACCGGATGTTGAATATCCTGCTGACGAAGGAAGTGTTGCATATGATGATGACGATGGAGTTCGGAGCTCGATGAACAGTGCAACCGGAGGATGTGTGCGCCCGCTGAACATCATGATGATGATGTTAGAAGGAAGGCGGAGGAGATGAACAGTAGTCGGCAGGCGGATGTTTGCGATCGTCCGAAATATGATGATGCTGACTGTGCAACGCAGAACATGATGATGCTGTTGGTAGTTTTAGGGAATATGATGATGATGGCGAAGATGATGATGATGAGGTTGGTCTGCAGACATTCATGCTATATGCGAAGGTTATAGTGTGGATGCCTCTGCATCACTTTCTTGATTCATAGGCTACTACACGCCCATCTTGCATAAGCACACCTCCTAACCCTTCTCCCGAGGCATCAATAATAACCTCAAAAAGTCCTTCAGGATTAGGAACTTTCAAGATTGGTGCGGTTGTTAACTTTTCCTTTAACAAGTCGAAGACCTTTTGACATTCTTCAGTCCAGACAAATCTTTTTCCTTTTCTCTGCAAGGAAGTAATTGGACTAGCAATGCTTGAGAAATTCAAAACAATTTTTTTGTAATATCCAACCAATCCCATAAAACTTCGTACCTCTGAAACATTGGAAGGTACAGGCCATTCCATAATAGCCTTAATTTTGTCTGGGTCAACTAATATCCCTTCAGCTGATATTATATGTCCCAAATACTGCACTTCTTTCTGAAAGAAAGTGCACTTTGAGAGTTTTGCATACAATTTGTGTTCTCTTAATCGTTGCAAAACAATTTGAAGATGCTGTCTATGCTCCTTCATTTTTGGAATAAATCAGAATATCATCTATGAAAACTAATACAAATTTATCTAGAAAATCTCTGAAAACACTATTCATGAGATTCAGGAAAGCGGCAGGTGCATTGGTCAATCCAAATGGCAATATCTTGTTCTAAATGCCATCTTGTGAATATATTCATCTTTCAACCTTAACTGATGGTATTCAGATCTCAAATCTATCTTGGAAAAGACTGATGCACCACGCATTTGTTCAAATAGATCATCAATACGTGGTAGTGGATACTTATTTTTTATTGTTGCCTTATTAAGCATCCTATAATCTATACATAGTCTAAGGGTTCCATCTTTCTTCTTGATGAATATAACCGGGGCTCCCCATGGTGATACACTTGGCCTAATTAGATTTTTAGATAATAGATCCTATAATTAAGCCTTCAATTCCATGAGTTCAGTGGTGGTCATACGATATGGAGCTTTAGATACTGGCTCAGATCCTGGTTTAATATCTATGCCAAAATCAAAGGTTCTTTTTGGAGGCAAGCCTGGCAGTTCCTCAGGAAATACATCACTGAAATTGCAAAGATATGAATATTTTTCCTCAAATGTTTGCTTATCCAAGGCTTCCTCTACTAGATCCATTTTGACTGCAAAAAGTTGGCAACCCTTTCGCTTAGCCCGTTTTAATTATTTTGAAGAAATGGATCTGATCCTTATTTCCCTTTGAATACCTTGAATATTTACGGTATTTCCCTTATCATCCAGACATTCAATTGTTTTATGAAAACAATCTACCTTGGCCCTATGTCTCCACAACCAATTCATTCCCAAGATGACATCGTAGGACCCTAAAGGTGCTACGTATAAATTTACCTCAGTAGAGAAGTTTGAAATATCAATCTTAGCTTCGAACAAACATTGCTCTACCTGAGCCTTTGAGTGATTTACATACTCAACTGTCCACGGTTTTGACATAAAACCAGCTCTTCTAGAAAATTTACTTAAGACTCTAGATGACACAAAATTTTCTGTTGCACCAGTATCAAATATAATAGAAACAAGAACTCCAAATAATGTACCTATCATCTCAATGGGAGTAATTTGATACTCAGCTTGTCGATTATCAAGAGTGGCACGAATCCTTTGTTGAAATGCTTCCTGCTGTGAAGGAAATACTGTATTCCTAGGCTGCCCATTCTGCTTCTTATTAGGACAACGGTTAGCATAATGATCTCCACCACAAGAAAAACACCCTCCAATAGGTCCTCTCTTCTCGGATGGCCTACTCATAGCATCATCATTCTTCTTAAAATTGTCATTTTTCTTATAATCTTCATTTCTACGTTCATTACCAAATCCCCCTTTGTTTTTCTGATTTCCTTTATCAAACCTCCTGTTTCCATATCCTTTTTCATTCTTCCTTCTATATGTCTGATCATTGTAGTTCTTATCAAATTTCTTACGTTTCTTTTCACGGTAAGTAGAAATAGATTTAATCTTCTGTTCCTACTTAATTGCTTTCTTATAAACCTGGTCCATTGTGTTTGGACCATGCACCTCCACCTCACCGCCAATCTAAGGATTGAGTCCCATGATAAATTTTCTTATCCAAAATCTTTCATCCTTTTGATATTGAGGAACATACTTTAACAATCTAGTAAATTTTTCTGCATACTCAACCACTGACAGATCACCTTGCCTGAGGTTTTGGAAATCTGTTAACTTTTGATCAAAATATAGCTGGGGTAACCACCTTTTTCAGAAAAGTTCCACAAATTCATTCCATGTCACCTTCAAGGGACTTAATTCCAGTTCCATTTTCTTGTTCATCCACCAAGTGGATGCTTCTCCAGATAACTGATATGCTCCCCACACTGCTTTTGTAACCTCAGTGTAATTTCTGATTTCAAAGTATTTCTCCATTTTTGTTAACCATGCTTCTGCTGCATCTCCAGTTTTCATTCCATCAAATTTAGGAGGGATAATCTTTTTCATATCCTTAGATAGTTCCAGTGCAAGTTTATCTTTGGTCTCCCTTTGAATTTCACTATCATCTTGGTTTTCACTTGACGTGCCATGATCCCGTTGTTTACTTTTACTTGCATTATGAGAATTCTCGTTTTCACCCTCCGTATTTTCAGTTTCATTTACTTTCCTTTCCAATTTGCCTAACCTTTCCTTAGTTTCAGTAAGCATATTTAGAATTCTATCCAATTTATCAGTGGAGTTTTCCTGAGAGTTGCGACCTTCTCGATCTTCCCCTTCATTAAACTCTGATTGATCCATGATTGTTTGTTTTCTCACTTGATTAAACATATACTAATTAGTTCTATGATTTATCATTTGTATATTATCAAAAAATATCAATTGCTCATAATCAAAATTGTTCTCAAACCATAATTTGTCTTTATTCAACTTTGCAAAACTGTTTATACATTCAATAAAGATAGACATATCTCATGTTTTCACTCAGTATTAACAGGTGGGGTGTAACCTTCGGATTCATTGTCCGACACATAATCATGAGGTGTTTAACCCTCAGACTCTCTATCAGATGACAATACAATGATTTCAGCTCTAGGTGCTATACGAGGATCCCTAGTGATCATTGGTACACTAATAGGTACACTCATAGGTATACTAATAGGTACACTATTAGGTACACTCTTAGGTACACTAATAGGGCAGCAATTGACCATGATTCGAGCTACCGTCCTAGCTGTCTCTAGGAGTTCTCTTTTCACTAGTTTAAGTTGTGACAAAGCATTGGCAAAAGTTTCCACATCATCAAGCCAAATGTCATTTTCATCGTTCATTTTCTCAATAGTCTTGATCATCGCAAGTCATTTCTACTTAGCTTGTAGATAATGTTCCTTATCCGCAAAGGACTTCCTTGTGGTTTTCTTGATGCGTACCATCCTGGCACAGTAAATCAAATCATTAGCTACTCGCATAATGTTGATTCCTAATAAGGTTAGTGGACTCATCAGCCCTAGTGCTGAACCTGGTTAGCTCTGATACCATATGTAACATCAATTTCTGATTTTACTCTAAAAACTAAGTTTTTACCATAGGTATTTTTTATTATTTTCAAGACAGAAGAGTAATTACTAAAAACAAGTAATACATCCATCGACTTAACATTAAGCATGATTTTATATTCGTAAAGCAAAAGGAAATGATCAACCCAAAACATGTAAATAACATTTTATTATAAATACTTTAAAGCAAATCCAAATTTGGAACATACCATTATCACCGCATCTCGATTGTCGACCATCCAAATTCAAGTCTCGGCATTCCTCAAGAATTAAGAAGAGAAAGTATCTTCAAGGAGCTTAACCTCCAACCACAGACCGTCGGTCTCCTGCACTCCTTCCTAACCGTAAGTGGCCCTACCCTACTCAAGAGGATAGACTTAGGATAACCATTGGTGTTTTCCATCTGAGCTCTGGTGTTGTGACCTACGTGACTTGTTATCATGCAATCCCCTACATACCCTCTAGTCATGCATGACCACTCCACAAGCTACGCCATCCAGTCACAGTGAACATTCAATGCACTTGAGGATCATGCATTACCTTGTCCAAAGGATTTGAATTTAATTAGCATTGTATCAACGCATGAATTAAGTTCACCCACCCTACTCGACTCGAATTAATCGCAATCCTATAGTTTCCTATTTGTAAGTTCTATATAAATATCAACCTTGATGACCTCAAGGTATTAGAATTTCATCATGCGTTAGCACATGGTGCAAAGGTATACTTTATCCCTGAGCTCATGGAAACCTCTTTGTCTATATGATAAATAAATGGTTTCCTTGCATAATAATGTTTCAAAAAAAATGCTATACGTTTTTATGACCATCTCAAAAATTTCCCATTGTTTATTTCATCCATTCATGAGTGGGCACTAATCCCAACCTTGTTGTTTTCAGAGGGAGATTACGATAAAACCAATTTAAAGAACATAAAGATTAGAAGACCCTGAGTTTAAAATTGACATACTAAGGACTCTTTTTTGACTATCGATTCTTCAACATAGTTTCATCTTTGTCGCTAGGAAGGACTTCTCAATGAGTCAATTCAAGAATACAGTGTTTGAAAACCCTACGTTGACAACTCACAACATACTACTTCAACATGTCGAAATCATTGACGTAGGATAATTCTTGTCAAACTATTCGTTAGATAGCCTTGACATAATGTTTCTTCTAACAAAATAGATTGTTTTTTTGTCTATACTCGAGACTTAACAAAAGGTACAATGCTTATTTGTAAAGACTTCTTAATAATATTTGGATTAAAAATAAGGTCTCTTCTTGAAATGATAACAAAAGTTAAAATGCTTCAATTGCACATGTATTACTTTCAAAGCATATAAACTAAGTCTTGTCATTGATCCTAACTAGTAAATACCTTTTACCGTGGTCAAATTGGTTAATTTTATCTCTGAAATAGAGGAGGATCGTATCAACTTGCATGCTAAGTCTTTCACAACTCACCAATAACAAGCCCCCGTCAATGGTTGACTAAACAAGCTTTTCACTCGGTTGTTTACTGACCTTAAGAGTTATGGTTTGCTGACTATCGACAGAGATCTTATTCTCTGTCGATAAGTGTTATGCTATTACAACTTGTATGGTTGTGAAATGTTTTCAAATTCTAGCTCCTACACAGAGTGCACCCTATGCTAACTATAACTTTTGAAAGCAAGCCCATAGGCTTCTCAAACAATCTTGACCTAAGTCAATAACATATATAAACTGTGATTTAAACTCCTACTGTGTGGCATAGTGCAGGGTGACTGATTTACTCAGTGCTTATGTTGTTAATGAAAACAAATTTCACACAAATCACAGATATAAACTAACACTTTGCATTTCAATAACATACAATGATCCATCGCATAAGCTTGTAAAGACATAACTCAAAACAAGGAAACAAGTCTGTGCAGTGACAGAGAAAGGAACCTGTCAATAGTTTGAAGTGTTTGCTGACAAACTATCAAGACACTAGCAGTTTTGTCAGCCGGTTCTCTTCGCAGCTTTTTCCACAGTCACCTCCTTCTTTCTTCTCTGAACTCCTCCTCGAGACTGACTCTAAAACTCCCTACTAAAGCCTGCCCATGGCGAAGGAAATAATGGCTCACTAAACTACCGACCATGCCTATCAAGATGGAAAATTTTATGGCATGCAGAAACGGCTCCTAACCTTAAGCGACCACTCTCCATAATGGAGCTCCACAAAGTGATGTGGTGGTTGGTAGTCGTAACAACCCTTCCACTAATCAAAATGAAGGCTTTATTACCACATACTTCGCAACTACATAGAAAAGTTGTGTTAAATCTCATGTAGGGTGGCAGTTTATAGTTGAGCAAGACGTTCCACTACTCATATTCGTTCATGAGTATAAACAAGTGCATAATAAAAAGAAATGGATGGACTGAAGACCCACTCTAAAGGGTGAAAGCTTAAAAGGAAAATACATTGTTTTAAAATTCCAGACATCAACAATAAAGACTTGAATGAACTCCAACTATTACCTGATTTCCAACATCGTAAAGAATATAGAAGTACCTCACCGACTATTAAATATAACTTATATACTTAGAATATTCCTTTATAATTCAACCAAAATTATTACACATCTCGGTCTTAAATTCAACATCTGTCAAATTTCACAAAAGGAGTTTATGACATACGCTCGAAGCGTTTTACGACAATAACGATGGATTGAGCATAATGCAAAACAAGACTTGAGATCGATTTACACACAAATTCGACTCTTACGCCAATCGACAACAAGACGCAACTACAACTCAGCCATAAGTAAGTACATATATTTACATATAATCAGAATATCAGTCATTCTCATTAAACGACACGTTTTAGAGGATTATGACACTAATGTCGATTTTCCATACTCTAAACGACGACTTACAAAAGGAGAAAAACCTATACTTTAGACGTTGATATCTCAACTAAAATTAACTTAGCTGAAAACAAGACTTAATTCAAGGCATCAAGGTTTATCTACCTGATATGCATTTTCTGTAACAAACACCCATGGTTAATTCTAGAGTCTATTCTCTTTCTCAAAGATACTTTCTCTTCTTCTTTCTTCCTGTCGAACATAATCCATCTACTCCTGCAATGACAATCTCACATACAATTTTGTGGTCAAAGCACAAATATTCTGATCAATGCACAGTATTCAATCATTACATTTTCATAACAAAAAGACATTCCAGTTCATAATATCATATTGATCATAATCAAATAGATTCCATGATTTCATTAAATTAACTTTCTCTATCTACATCATCAGTTCCTATGATGTTCATAACATATCCACATAATTGTAATATTCAGGAAAAAGTAAATAGTAATATTGAATCCAAAAAGGGATGTAACAGGTCTTCTATGTTGAATAAAGGTCTATGTTAGTGAACTAATAGACTATAGGGTCTATACTTCAACACTTTCTTTCACAACATAAGGGACTATGACATACTGAATGATGGGTGAACAAGGTTTCTTGTCGACTAGTCATGTGCATGATGTGCCCACTATCTGTCCTATGTAGAGCCTTTGCCTCTATCCTAAAAATCATGCATCAATTTTTTTTTTAATTTCATTGAGGATAAACTCACAATAGAGTTTTCTCAAGAAATACTAAGTCACCTCACTGTTATTACATAGGGGATGGTCAAAAGCCATCCACCACCTATCCTAGAAGTTATTCTTTATTCACTTGTGTTGGTGCCAATCAATTGGGAATCTTTTACAAATTGGGTCTATAA
The DNA here is from genome assembly GCA_027924645.1 of Cunninghamia lanceolata. Taxonomy (NCBI): domain Eukaryota; kingdom Viridiplantae; phylum Streptophyta; class Pinopsida; order Cupressales; family Cupressaceae; genus Cunninghamia; species Cunninghamia lanceolata. The sequence continues at coordinate 1,120,425 of BSBN01001396.1, read as the reverse complement.
ATAAAAGACAAATTATTTTTCATAATTTTTTTGTCTTTCACCTATTTATAAGATAGTTTTGTCACATAATATTGGTGTGAATTTTATTTATAATTTGCCCATGAATTTATTTTACCACTAACTAAATCTATATGAGATATTATAAAACCCAACAATGCTAAAAGAACTTAGAAATGCATGTTTCTCCCATTTATATTTTTTAGGGTTTATATTAATGTTTGAAGCTCCATTTCATTATGTTTGATTTTCAATAAAATGTTTTCTTGAGTTTCAAGAGGATGCCTAGAATTGACAGAGGGGTTTAAGAGGGTTGGCACTAATGAACTGGGAATCTTTTGCAACTTGGGTCTATAAAAAAGGACATAAATTATTTTTTCATAATTTTTTTGTCTTTCACCTATTTATAAGATAGTTTTGTTACGTAATATTGGTGCAAATTTTGTTTATAATTTTCCCATGAATTTATTTTCCCACTAACTAAATCTATATTAGATATTATAAACTCCAATGATTCTACAAGAGCTTGGCAATGCATGCTTCTCCCATTTAGATTTTTTAGGGTTTCTATTAATATTTGAAGCTCCATTTCATAATGTTTGATTTTCCCTAAAATGTTTTATTGGGTTTCAAGAGGATGCCTAGAATTGATAGAGGAGTTTGAGGGGATTTATTCTCCCCATGCTCTTTTATAAGAATTTTATCATACATTTCATCGAGTGGATGAGGGTTTGGAGGTGATAAGGGGTTTAGATTCACTAAAAATAAAAAATTAATGGATCAATACAAATACAAATAAAAATTATTTAATTTTAACTAAAATTGTTAAAAATTTGAATGAACTTACCTCTTGCACACTGTGGCAACATGATTTATTCAAAGAAATTGCTTGAAATCTAAAATGGGCTTGCAAAATAGCTTAATTTTGCTCTCAAGGAAATAAACAAAAATGACTTGTGACTATTTTTTCTTTCCTTTATGTAGGCTATAACATGATTATGTTTAGGCTTGGTATTGACTAAGCTTTGGGTTTGGCACTACTAAACCATAATATGCTCATGTTATAACACAAGCGTATTATGGTTTTCATAGTTCATGAGCACATTATTGATTATTTGGACTCCAAAATGTTTTTAGCCATTTTTTATCCCTCATCTTTGTGTACATAGCCCCCTTGGTCTTCCTTTCCTTCCTATCATCTTGTTTTGGAGGTGTATGTCATTCCTTGTGAGTTATCCACTCTTGTATGTTGGTTTGTGTGCCTTTGTGTGCAATCTTCTAGTTTACACCTTTGAATTGACATAAGGATCGAACTAAATTATATTTCTTGAATATTAAATCTATCATATAATCTACCTTAGTTTTGTGCTATCACATACCTTGAGTGTTATGTTTTGTTGCAGCATATCAAGTGTGTAGGTATGTAATGTGGCATGTTGGTGTCACATTTACATTGCAAAAAAATTGTATGTTTGTTAATGTCTTGGGAAAAAACTTAGGACATTACACTTCTATGTAAAAGTTCTTTCTTCTCATGGATTCTCATAGGCACTTTGGTGACCTGTATGTAACTCTTCTTTATGGTATTGAGATATTTCTAAGAATTCATTTGAGGCATCTATGTTTTGGTTAAATTATTGTCTGTAGTGTTAGAAATCTTGAGCAAGATGTGAAAACTAGGAACTTTATGAGAGAGATTCTAAGCTACATAAACTAGAAAATTCAAAACAAAAGCAAACCAGAGATCCTGAGAGATATGCAAATGTCGATGTGATAAAATTGCATTAAGAGATCAAAGCTTTATACAAAAGAATGGTAGAGTAACTAGACAATGCATTCAAGATGAAAAATACAAGCTAGGAGGTGAGTATATATATACTATGAGATAGGGGAGAGGTGGAAAATATGAGCAATGGGAAGAGTCCACCACAATAGCCTAAAATAGGCAAGTGTAACTCCCATGGAAGATGCTGACACCTTGCACCCACTCACACTAATACTCGCTTAATTAACTCTAAGAAAGCTTAATAACAAGTGTAGGAAAAACCTAGGAATATAGGAAAATAAATAACCCAACTAGGGAAATAAAAATCTACACTAACATCCCCTCTTAAGCATAGTTTAGGTGGGTGAAAAGATGGGTATTAAAAAATGAAGCCTAATGAGGTATCCATGTACATAAAAATCCCCCTAAAGAGAAGAAGCCCCCCCAGAAAAGAGAGAAAAGCCCCCCAAATAGAGAGAGAAGAGACCTTGCCAAGTAGAGAGAGTCAAGACTCCAAGTCAGTGGACTAAGAATTCCCCCAGAAGATGAAGCCTCTCGCACCCCCAGAAGATGAAGCCTCTCATACCCCCAACAAAGCTCGCAGATGAAGATACTTATTTTTTGTGAAGGGTTTGGTGAAGATATTAACAACATGCTCGAAAGTCGGACAATAGCAAAGGTCGATGACATGGCCATGCATGAGCTCCTGGATGTAGTGCATGTGGACCTCAATGTGTTTGGTCCACTAACAATGGACCAGATTATGTGAGATATGAATAGCACTCTGGTTGTCACAAAATATGACAGATGGTCATCTAATCTGGATACCAAACTCAGTGAGAAGATTCTAAAGCCAAATGGCCTCAGTGGTGGCATTCACAACCCCCTGATACTCGACCTCAGTAGAAGATAGATCAATAGTAGAGTGCTTCTTACTCGACCAACAAACAAGACTTGAACCAAGTGAGAAGCTCTAACCTTAAGTAGACTTACGATCCTGAGAATCGCATGCCCAATCTGAATCTATGTGGCACACCAAGTCAAGATCAATGCCTGTTGCGTATTGAATCCCAAAACTTTGAGTGCCCTAAATATAGTGAAGGGTCCGCTTGGTTACTTTCTAGTGTAGCTTATGGGGCTCCTGCATGAATTTAGAGACCATGCCTACAACATATTGTTGCAAATATGTGCTTGATGTGTTGTCATTGATGTCAACATATCCTTCTATCAAAAATAGTGAAGACAGTCCAGAGGAGTGATCAGTATTTCCAGTAAGGTGAAGATCAGAGTTCACGGATTAAAGGGTTTGTATAGGGTTGCCTAGTGTTAATCCAGTTAAGATTTGAAAGATCTTCATGAAGATTTGGTGAAGTTATGGCCCTCTGAGTAGAATAGGTTTCTACAGCTATTCTGTTGTGACAGAGTGGCAAGAAGTTGGTCTAGATTGGTCTGGTATAAGAATATTGTGATTTGCGGATCTAGAGGCATGTCAGGGATATTGGTGTGTTCCCTCAACTCGAGTGGTTCATGGTTTGGAGATCCAGAAGCAATCTTTCTAGTTTGATAGTCATGGTAGTGTGTGTTCTTGAGGTTTAGTATGAAGATGCAAGTGATTCTGGTGATACAAAGTGGTGTGGTTATTCCTGTTGACTTAATTGTGCTTGTAGTGGTCTCTGGATCGTGTGGCTATAGTGTTGGTGGTCCGCATTGACAAAAGAGCTTGTGATTGAAGGTTTCCTCTTGGTTGTTGTTCTTCTTCCTAGTCTTGGTTGACCGGATGTTCCTAGCATGTTGTAGATGATCTAAAAATCATTTTATGAAGCATGGCATGTTAATGGAGGAAGATTCAAGTATCAGTTATGATTGGCCGATAGTGTAAAAATCCGCGTTAAGTTTGGCCGACCTTGTTGATCATTCCAAGATGGATAAAGTGTATTAATACTTGTTGAGGAGTTGTCAAAAATCATCCTTGTGCAAAACAAATTAAATCCGAATAAAGGATTAGAAGCAGAGAAGAGAAGAAAAGGAGTGAGAGCAGTATAGAGTGTGAAGATAGTAAAGAAGAATCTAGGGTAAAGCAGAAGTTCTTGAGCATTCATTGAAACTGAACTAGGCATGAAGTAGATGTTATTTCTTAGTTAATTCATTCTATTCTAAATTAATTTTGTAGGTAGTGAGCCTCCTCTTTTGAGCAGTGGGCTCTGGGCAATGCACTCGAAGGCATGTGCCTTTTATTTTTCTAAAGTACTTTTAATAGGATACAAATCTTTGTGGGTTAACCCCCACCGTGGCTTTTCCCTTAAAAGAGTTTCCACGTCAAAATCTTGGTGTCAAGTGTGTTGATTATGTTTCTTCTCTTATATTGTTGATCTATGCTTTAATGTTTACATCACTAATCTGGTAGTAAGATAATAAAGAAGGTTAAAAGAAGAAAAAGATTAAATTGTGTGACACCTGATTCACCCCCCCTCTCAGTTGTCCGGTATAATTCCAACAATTGGTATCATAGCCAAATCCTCTTTTAAAAGCCTGACCGCTTGAGGAGATCCAGGATGTCGACCTACAAGAAGGATAGTCTAAGATTTGATGGAACAAATTATTCTATTTGGAAGAATCGCATGGAGTGCCATTTACAATGCATGGGTGATGGCTATTGGGCGATAACCAGTGTTGAGTATAAACCTCCGAAGAAAGGTCCTTCAACTCCAGATCAAGTCAAAGATGCTGAAAATAACCTTCAAACTAAAGAAACCCTGTTGAGTGCCCTAACTGATTCTGAGATGACAAATGTCTTTGGTCTAAAAACTACTTATGAAATCTAGAAAAAGTTGGAATATCTGTATGAAGGAGATAAGTATGTCAAATGTGTGAAGCTGCAAAGTCTAAGAGGAAAATTTGAAACTATGAGGATGAGTGAAGATGAAAACATCACAATCTACATGTAAAAGATAAATGAAGTTGTGTGTGGTATCAGGTGTGCTGGTGGAACTTTGGAAGAATTAGAGATTGTATCAAAAGTACTCAGATCTTTACCTGATTCTTACGAACATAAGGTTGTTGCTATAGAGGAGATTAGGACTGTCTCAGATGTTACAAGAGATCATTTGGTTGGCAAAATTTCAGCTTTTGAATTAAGTGAGTTTGGTGATTCTCTTCCCAAATCTGAATCTGCATTTAGGGCCAGTGTATATGGAAAACAAAGATATGATCTAGGTGAAAGCTCTTTTGCAAGATCAAATAGATTAATGAAGACAAGGAAGGATCTTGAAGATATTGAACTTGAGACTGTTGATCTTGAAGATCTTCTCACCAAAAATTACCAAGAGGATCCGGTAAGTATGAAGGAAAATTGCCACTCAAATGTTTTGCTTGAAATAAGATTGGTCATTTTACCTCAAGATGTCCAGAGAGGTTTTCAAAACCAAACCCTAACAGATATAGAAATCAGAATAAATGTTACTATGTCCAAGAAACTGGTGAAGGAGTCACAAATGATGAATCTGATCATGGAGGTTCCCCTGAAAATGATTGGGTGTTCATTGCCATTAAAGAAGAAGATCTGGTGTCTACTGAATCTACTAGCTATGCAAATATGGAAAGTGCCTTGGCTGCTCAGGTTGTTGAGAAAGATGATGGGTGATTGATAGTGGATGTTCTCATCATATGATTGGAGACAAGAGTAAGTTTGTGAATTTTAAAAATTATGAAGGTGGGCTTGTGAAATTTGGAGATAACTCAGCTAGTAGAATCTGTGGCAGAGGATCCATCTCTTTTGATGGTAAGAATAACACAAATGATGTTCTGTATGTGGAAGGACTGAAACATAATCTTCTCAGTGTTGGACAATTGGTTGATAAAGGTTATGATCTTCTATTCAAAGATGGAAAGTGTAGAATCTTGGAAAGTTTCAGAACTGAAATTACATCCGGTACTCAAACTAGAGGTAACATTTTTCATTTAAGTAGCTTTAAGCAAAAGCTGATTGATTGCTTAGATAGATCAAAGTTGGTTATGGCATAGGAGGATGTGTCATGTAAATTTTGATAATATTGTCAAAATAAGTACCACTCAGGCTATGAGAGATCTTCCAAAACTTGTGAAACCTAATAGCGTGTGTAGAGAATGTCAATTGGGGAAACATAGCAACATTTCATTCAAAAGTAAGGAACAAGTCTCAAATGGATGATTGGAACTGGTACATACTAATCTCTGTGGTCTTTCTAGAATTAGGAGTGTGCAAGGAGATAAATATTTCATGTTGCTGATAGATGACTACTCCAGGATGATATGGGTAACCTTCCTAAAAGAAAAATTAGAAGCTCTTGAAAAATTCAATGTGTTCAAAATGATGGTGGAAAATGAAATTGGTGAAAAATTGAAATGTTTGAGATCTGACAGAGGTGGAGAATTTACTTCCCATGAGTTTGATGCTTTCTGTGAAAAGCATGGCATAAAAAGATAGTTATCTACTCCTAGGACTCCCCAACAAAATGGATATGTGGAAAGAAAGAACCAAACCATTCAAGAAGCTGCCAGGACCATGATGATGGAAACAAATGTTCCTCAAGCTTATTGGAGAGAAGTTGTAAGTATTGTTGTCTACACTCTTAACCGAGTACAGATTAGAGGTAATTTTGGTAAGACCCCTTATGAACTAGGGTTTGGTCATCCTCCTACTGTGATATATTTCAAAGTTTTTGGTAGTAAATGTTATATCAAAAGAGATGAGGATTTAGGCAAATTTCATACAAGAAGTGATGAGGGAATATTTTTGGGATACTCTACTCAAAGTAAAGCTTACCGGTGCTTTAACAAGAGATTGAAAAAGATTGTTGAAAGTGCTAATGTTAGAGTTGATGAGAGCAAGGAAGGACATTCCAGGTTCTGCGGATATGATTCAGATGATCAAACTAAGAGTCAAAATAAAGGAAGGTTAGTTCAAACTCTGATGCAGATTGATCCAGAAACTCCAGAGACTCAATAAATTAATACGGATGTTGAGGAACAAGCTCAAGAAATAGAAGCTCAAGCAATTCCCAAAACCTCCAGGTATGTAACAATGAATCATCCTGAAGATCAAATCATAGGGGATAGAAACAAAGGTGTTCAAACTAGGAGAAGAGTTACTGAAGATCAAGAAGAGATTTGTTTGATTTCAAGAATTAAACCTAAATTAGTTGGTGAAGCCTGCACTGATGAAAATTGGGTAAAAGCAATGGAAGAAGAATTAATGCAAATCGAAAAGAACCACACTTGGGATCTTGTTCCTAGGCCAGAGGACAAAAATGTAATTGGAACCAAATGGGTCTTTCGGAATAAACTAAATGAAGATGGTGAAGTTGTAAGAAACAAAGCAAGGTTGGTATGCAAAGGCTACTCTCAAGTAGAAGGAATTGATTTTGAAGAAACTTTTGCTTTGGTGGCAAGAATAGAGGCAGTTAGATTGTTTCTTACATTTGCTGCTTTCAAAGATTTTAAAGTGTATTAGATGGATGTCAAATAAACATTCCTAAATGGAGATTTGGAGGAAGAAGTCTACATTGAGCAACTGGAAGGATTCCAGTTGTCTGATCAAGGTGACATGGTTTGTAGACTGAGAAAAGCATTGTATGGAATCAAGCAAGCTCCAAGAGCCTGGTATGAAAGATTAGATAAATATTTGATCAAGATAGGTTTTAGCAAAGGTACTGCTGATAGTAATCTTTACTTCAAGATTAATCATGAGGACATCCTGATTGTTGAAGTCTTTGTTGATGATATCATTTTTGGTGGAAATGAATGTATGTGCAAAATATTTACTGACCAAATAAAAAGTGAATTTGAAATGTCTATGTTTGGAGGGATGAATTTCTTCCTAGGTCTGCAAATTGTTCAGTCAGACAAAGGTATCTTTATATCTCAGTCCAAGTATGTGAAAGAATTACTGAAGAAGTTTGGAATGGAAGATTCAAAACCAATAGGCACACCTATGGCAGCTGGATGCAAGTTAAGTAAAGATGATGATTCACCCAAAGCAAATCAGAAAAGGTATAGATCAATGATTGGAGGACTACTCTATCTGACCCAGACCAGACCTAACATCATGAACGCCATTGGTCTTGTTGCTAGATTTCAATCTGATCCAAAAGAATCCCACATTGTGGCAATCAAAAGAATTTTCAAATATCTCAAGGGGACAATTGATTATGCATTGTGGTATCCAAAAGACAATGACTTTACTCTTCATGCATACATAGATGCTGATTGGGAAGGAGATGTGGATGACATAAAAAGTACTAGTGGTGGTACCTTTTTCTTGGGAAAGAGATTGGTCTCTTGGATGAGCAAAAAGCAAGAGGCAATATCTCTGTCTACTGTAGAAGTAGAATATATAGCAACAACAAACAATTGTACTTAGGTTCTATGGATGAAGCAAATGTTTAAAGACATCAGAGTTGTGTTTGAGGAACTAGTCACAATCTTTTGTGATAATTCTAGTGCAATAAGTATATCAAAGAATCCAGTGTTGCATTCAAAGACAAAGCATATATCTATTAAATTTCATTTCTTGAGAGAGAAGGTAAATGAGAATGAAGTCAAGTTGGAGTTTGTGTCATCCAAAGATCAGATTGCAGATATCTTCACTAAGCCTCTTCCTAAGGACACCTTTGAATATCTCAGAGAGAAGTTAGGGGTCAGTACCCCTCCAAATTAGAACTAAAATGCACTAAGGTGCATCAGCCCGGTGGAATTCTCAGTCATATCTTGAGATCCGGATTGATGTTGAGAGAATACCACTCTAGGGAGTAGTCAGCATGTAAATGTTGGAGATCAGTCTGAAGTAAAAAGGGGAAGAGATGATTGCAAATATGTGTCCTTTGCCATTGATGTCAAAGGGGGAGAGAAGTCATGTGAAAAACTTGGAAGTAAGTAGTTGCTGTTGAAAGGGGGAGCAGTGAAGAAAGTGGTTGCAGGTGTGACAAAAGAAAGGGGGAGAAGTTCTTGTCTCTATGGCTAAATCATTTTTTCACATCATATGTTGCCATCAATGACAAAGGGGGAGATTGTTGCAAATATGTGCCTGATGTGTTGTCATTGATGTCAACATATCCTTCTGTCAAAAACAGTGAAGACATTGCAGAGGAGTGATCAGTATTTCTAGTAAGGTGAAGATCAGAGTTTATAGATTAAAGGGTTTGTATAGGGTTGCCTAGTGTTGCACCAGTTAAGATTTGGTCCGCATGAAGATTTGGTGAAGTTATGGCCCTCTAAGTAGAATAGGTTTCTGTAGCTGTTCTGTTGTGATAGAGTGGCAAGAAGTTGGTCTGGATTGGTCCGGTATAAGAATATTTTGATTTGCGTATCTAGAGGTATGTCAGGGATGTTGGTGTGTTCCCTCAACTCAAGTGGTTCATGGTTTGGAGATCTGGAAGAAATATTTCTAGTTTGACAGTCATGGCAGTGTGTGTTTTTGAGGTTTAGTATGAAGATGCGAGTGATTCTGGTGATGTGAAGTGGTGTGGTTATTCCTTTTGACTTAATTGTGCTTGTGGTGGTCTTTGGATTGTGCGGCTATTGTGTTGGTGGTCCGCATTGACAAAGGAGCTCATGATTGAAGGTTTCCTCTTGGTTGTTGCTGTTCTTCCCAGTCTTGGTCGATCAGATGTTCCTAGCATGTTGTAGATGATCTAAAAATCATTTTATGAAGCATGACATGTTAATGGAGGAAGATTCAAGTCCCAGCTATGATTGGCTGATAGTGTAAAGATCTGCGTTAAGTTTGGCCGACCTTGTTGATCATTCCAAGATGGATAAAGTGTATTAATACTTGTTGAAGAGTTGTCAAACATCATCCTTGTGCAAAATAGATTAAATCCAAATAAAGGATTAGAAGCAGAGCAAAGAAGAAAAGGAGCGAGAGCAGTATAGAGTGTGAAGATAGTAAAGAAGAATCTAGGGTAAAGTAGAAGTTCTTGAGCATTCATTGAAACTGAATCAGGGATTAACTAGATGCTATTTCTTAGTTAATTCATTATGTTCTAAATTGATTTTGTAGGCAGTGAGCCTCCTCTTTTGAGAAGTGAGCTCTGGGCCTGGTGCGTCTGAAGGCATGTGCCTTCTATTTTTCTAAAGTACTTTTAACAGGGTACAAATCTTTGTGGGTTAACCCCCACCATGGTTTTTCCCTTAACTAGGTTTCCACGTCAAAATCTTGGTGTCAAGTGTGTTGATTATGTTTCTGCTCTTATATTGTTGATCTATGCTTTAATGTTTACATCACTAATCTATTAGTAAGATAATAAAGAAGGTTAAAAGCAGAAAAAAGATTAAATTGTGTGACAATTGATTCACCCCCCTCTTAGTTGTCCAGTATAATTCCAACACATATGGAATATCAGGTCTCGTATGAGTTAGATAAATGAGACTCCCAACAAGATGTCGATACAAAGTGCCATCAACAAATGGTGAAGAACACTAAGCCTCAAGTTTGACTCTAGAAAGGAAGGGAGTCAGAGTAGGCTTGCAATCAGCCATATGAAACCTCGACAGCAAATATAGAGCATACTTGGACTGTGTGAGGGTGATCCTAGAAGCAGATTGGAAGATCTTAATCCTAAGAAAGTAATGCAACAAGCCCAAGTTAGTCATCAAAAACCTATCATGAAAGGCAGTTTTGACTACCCCAATGGTAGATGAAGAACTCCCTATGATCAACAAGTCATCAACATACATGACCAGAAATAGGAGTGAATCATCCTGCTACAAAATATAGACATTGGGATTAGAATGGCATAGAGTGAACCCAAATGTCAGAAGGAAGGAGTCCATCTTGGCATACCAGGCCCGAGGAGCATGTTTGAGGCCATAGAGAGACTTCCAAAGGTGGCACACTAGTGAAGAATCCTAAACAAAACCCTATGGTTGCTCCATGTATATCTCCTTCTAAAGGTCACCATGAAGAAAAGCACTCTTCACATCCATCTAGTGTACTTCCCAATGATTGGCTACAACAATGGAAAGAACAAGTCAGATGGAGTTCATTTTGGAAATTGGTGCAAAAGTCTCAGAATAGTCAATCATAAGAACCTGGGAGAATCCTTTGGCAACCAAGTGAGCCTTATGCTTATCAACCAAACCATTTGCTGCAAACTTTTTCTTATAGATCGACTTACATTGAACAAGTTTTCTTCCCTTAGGAAGAGGGTCAAGATCCCAAGTGTGTTTCTTCATCAAGGAACTATACTCTTGCATAGATGTATCCCACTCAGGAATACCAGAAGCCTCTCAAAAAGACTGTGGATCAGAGGCAATAGCAATGAACACATGTGGAGCATCCTATAATTGTGAATGAGTCTACCTGATGTCTGATGGATCCCCAACCTAATTGCCTGCAGACTGCAAAGTCTGTCTAGCCCAAAGTGGACTAGAATTTGGAGAATGTGGAGGAGAATCATCACCCTCTAAATGATGACTAGGAGAGGAAGGAGGTGAATCCTTTGAATCGCTCTCAGCATCGGAATGGAGGTAGAAGAATCCTCATCATCAAGAATTTGCTCAGGTGAATCTTCATCATCATAAGATCTATCATGTAGCCCAGGTGACTCCAATGTCAAAGTAGAAGGAGGTGGAGAAGTGATAGGAGTTGAGCTCAAAAAGCCCTCCTCAAACTAAACACTACTCTCAATGAAAAGCTCATGTGTAGTAGGGTGGAGCAACCGATAACCCTTCGCACCATCAGGATAGCCTATAAATATGCAAGTCTTGGTCTGCAGATCCAAGGCCTTACATTTCTCTACAAGAATGTGGGCCCATGTGGGAAAACCAAAAACTTAGAAGTGCTTAACTGATTCTTTCCAACCACTCCAAGCTTCAAAAGGAGTGAACCCCTTCAAGGCTTGGTGAGGAACATGGTTCTAGATATAACAAGCATAGTTAATGTCCTCTTCCAAATACTGTGGTACAAGAGATCTAGAGTGAATCATGTAGTTCACCATTTCCTTCAAGGACCAATTCTTCCATTCTAACACACCATTCTGCTAATGTGTGTATGGAACTAAATGTTGCAGATTAATTCCCTCTGAAGTGCAAAACTACTCAAAATGATGGCTGACATATTCACCACCATTGTCAGTGAACAAAACTTTGATGGCTTTCTCGGATTGCTTCTCTACAAAAGCTTTAAAGTCTTGAAAGTGATCAAATGGACCTTAGACTTCTGTTTGAGAAAGTACACCCAAGTATATCAAGAAAAGTCATCAATGAATGTTAGAACAAATCTAGCCTTGTTGAAGGATGGACAAGTAAATGGGCCATACAAATCACTGTGAACTAACTCTAGTATTTTTGAAGCTCTCCATGCCTTACCTTTGTCAAAATTTTCCTTAGGATGCTTACCAAGAATGCAACCTTGGAAAACACCACCAGAAAATTGAACTAAAGGCAACCCTATGACCATGCTCTACTGGTTGAGATGCTGCAAGTAGCGGAAGTTAAAATGGCCAAACTGTTCATGCCATAATTTACTCACATCATCTTAATGAGTGAGCAAAAAATATGGAGGATCAGGAACAAAGTGAGAAAACAAATATAGTTGAGACTGATGATCTACTATCCCCATTGCAACTACAGAACCACTGTGTAACTCATGAATCACCATTGAATCAGGAGTGAACTCAACTCGCTTGCCTAAACCCATGTGAGTGATCTAATATAGTGACAAGAGATTAGTTGATAATGAGGGCACACAAAGCACATCATGGAATGTGTCATCCCCCACATCAACAGACACTCTCCCACACACCTCAATAGGAGTGTCATCAGCCATCAAAGTAGAAGTCATAATACATGGCTTGAAAGATGCAAGTTATTCCTTAGATGAATCCATGTGGTGTAAAGAACCCAAATCAAGAACCCAAGTGGATGATTGTAAAGCAATTGCTACAAGGGCCTTGCCCTTCCTTTCCCCTTGTTGTTATCCTTTTCCTTGTTAGACCCCTCATTAGAACTTTGTTTTATAGATTTGAGAACATTGATATTATTTTTTTCAAGAATGTGTGTTAATTGATCAATTTGTTTCTTTAAACATTTTTTTTCATCATGATCACATCTTTTACAATAGGCACATTTGACCTAAAGTCTCTTTCATAGGCTTGTCACCATTAGAACATTGGGTCTCATTAGATGCTTTTGGGGTAGCTGGTTTATGATCCTTCTTCTCCTTACTATTCTTTTGTTTCTTATGCTTATTGTTACTACTTTGTCCTTTCTATTCTTTTGTGCCTTGGTTGGTAGCCAGGGCATGTGACAGACGATTTTAGAGTGCCCATCTGGATTAACTTATCTTGCTCCCGTGTGAGAGAGATAGCAAAGTCATCCAAATATGGCATGGTGAATTGAGTACCAAGTGCACCATTAGTAGCATAGAAGGTAGAAACAAACACACAATATTCTAAACTTAGCCTAGAGAGAATACTAATAATCAGTTGTTCATCTTTCTTTTCAATTCCATACTATTTTAACTGCAGCCTTTGTGATTTCAATTTTGTGAAAAAGTCCTAAATTGTGTTGAAGTTGCCTGGACTTAAACTAATTAGTTCATTTCCAACATATGACCCCTCATTGAATCTTGTGTGCCAAATAGTGTTCTTATCTTTGTCCAAATTTTGTTTGGTGAATTCAAAGACTCAATGTGAAAGAGCAAACCAGGAGAAACAAACAAACACAATGTTCCGTAGGCCTCATCACATTTGTTAAACCACTTAGGCTTATCTTCATCTTTAGTAGGTTCAGTTTCTAGTCCCATTGTTATCTTATGCAACCTAGCTTTTCTTAAGTAGATTGTCATGTGTGATTTCTACTCAAAATAGTTGTAAGGAGTTAATATGGGTGTTGTTGTTTGATCCATGATGAAGAAATGCATAAATGAAGTGCTAAAAAGAAGAGAACACACACATGACAACCCCCCCTTTCACTCTATCAAAGAACCCCACCCCCCCCCAAAAAAAAGATGATTTGGCACTTTATATTTAGTGCATTTACAATTGCCACTAGAAAGAAATACTAAGTGGTCTTGATCTCAATGCTTTACAAAATCCTCAACAAATAGGGGTATGCTGAAAGTACAATACAAGAATAGAACCAAGTGAAACTAACAACACCACTACAAAGTACTCAAAAAATCATGCACTTTCAAAAAAATAAGTACCTCAATCTGAGGTCGTTTATGAAAGTTATGAGTCTCTAAAGTTCCAAAAATAGGAACTGTGCAGTGTCACCTGTGAGAATTTGCATTTTTTGGAAAAACCATGCACCGAAATCACAAATTATTAACACCAATGCATAGAGCACAAGAAAATAGCCCAAATAAAAAAAAATGCTCAGTGAAAGGAGGTCATGAGCCCAAGATATCAGCCTCCAAATTTCACCTTCAAATATGTGCCTGGTAATGGAGAGGGATCTGAGTTGTAAAAGATGACTTCTACCAAATTTAGTCAAAATTCTCCAACTTTGGCAGAACCGCTAGATATAGGGAAGATGTCAGTTAGTTTGGACTTTTCTTAATTTAGAATACCACCAGTCAAACAAGGCTACAACCAAATAGCAAATTCTCCAAATATAATGCCAAATTTGGTGTAATGCAAGAAAAACTAGCACAGAAGGCAAATAGAGGTTGTTGTGCAGATTTGGAAAAAGTTTTAAGGCCGAATGGATTGTAGGCCACAAGGCCAAAGCAATGTTTAAACATGCCTTAGAAAGGTGAAGAGAGGGGGGTTGGGGGCTTCAAGCTACACTTGATACCCTGCGAAGGGGTTTGCGGAGCCAGCAATGGGCCGCACCCTTGAAGGCGCGGGGCCTATTGCACTAGTAGAAATATGGCAAATAAATGACCGGGTGACTAAAACTTTTAGTCACGTGACCAAACTTTTAGTCACGTGACTAAAACTTTTTGCAACACAGTTACAAATGACTAAATAAATGACTAATTTGGTCATCGGTTGAAATGACTAAATAAATGACCAAATAAATGACTAAATAAATGACTAATTTGGTCATTAGGCAAAAAACACAACTGAAGTGGATAATTAAAAAAGTATTTTGAATTGAGGGAGTGGGTTGTATTATAATATAATATAATAATAATATATTATATTACAATACAATACAATATAATATTATATAATATAATATATATAATATATATATTATATAATATTACATTATTATATAATATTATATTATATTTAATATTATATTTATATTATATTATAATATAGTATTTATATAATATAATATTATATTATTATTATATATATAATATATTATAATATTATATTACTATATAATATAATATAATATAATATTATTATATAATATTAATATTATATTTATATTATATTATTATTATTATTTTATTCATAATAATATGGCTGTATTGAAATTCCCAAAAAACTTTACATTGTCTATTGCCAAAATGGCTATCTGATATTTCTATGCCCACAGGCTACCACCCTACTATGACCGTGCAGGGTTGTTATATTTTTCAGAGACCTCGTAGGGTCTATTTTATATACATCTAATTTATTATTGCTATCCATGACCACGAAGGGTTTGTATTGTATATCCTTCTTCAGCTGGCTTCTACTATCTCAAAATGAAGCCAGAATCAAAACAGAAAAAAACCAAAACACAGGAAGCATCACCCACGAAACTTACTCCTTGTCAAAGTTGATTAGTTGTAAATTGAAATTTGCCACCCACTCAAAGCCTTCTTTTGCAACCATCCCTAAAATCTTTTTGATGAAATTGACTGCAACCATAGCCGTCTCTTTAGCCATCATCAGGTCCGGACCTTTGAGGTCAAGAATAAATGGATAGAGCTTCACTATCACGTCAGGATCACTTAATGAGTCCATGTCTCTCAGTCTGGGAATTCCAATGTCCAAGCTGGCCGCTTCCAGGGTTAACTCTAATTCCCCCAAATGCTCAGGAAAGAAGAGCCCCTTCATGATTTGTTCTGTCATTGCCTTATCAATCTCCTGTTCCAGTAACATTGTCAGCACTCTAGATGTAATGTCAGTGTCAACACGATACCTCTCTGCATTCTCCATGAATATACTGCCAACAATCATCCTTATAGCAGTCACCATTAGCTCATCTGATCGATGAAGCATACGTTGAAGACAGAGAGAAGTCACCAATCCGAGAAAAGCCATCTATCTCTTGCTACTTACTAGCTTGACTAGGGTTTCCATTCCCCCACAGTGGATAGCTTCCACTGAAAATATCACTGAAAACCTATAAGGCATTTAGATTGGTGGGGAATGAAAATGAATTTGTTAAAGCCTTGGAGTCTTCTTTAATAGGTGATGGAAGTTTCTTGAATTCATATAGCAAGCTTTATGCCAACAAATATCCCACTGTCATAATCATTTAACCTATATTATAATATTATATTATTATATAATATTAAATATATTATAATATAATATTATATTATATAATAATATAATATAATATAATATAATATTATTATATTATATTATATAATATTATTATATTATATTATATAATATTATTATATTATATTATATAATATTATTATATAATATTATATTATTGTTCTATATAATATATATTATAATATAATATAATATAATATTATATTATTATTCTATATAATATATATTATATTATAATATAATATAATATTATATTATATAATATTATAATATTTATATAATATAATATTATAGTTATATTATATTATTGATATGATAATATGGGCGCCAAAATTATAGTTTGGGGTTTAGTGTTTAGGGTTTAGGGTTAAGGGTTTAGGGTTTAGGATTTAGGGTTTAGGGTTTAGGGTTTAGGGTTTAGGGTTTAGGTTTAGTGTCTAGGGTTTAAGGTTTAAGGTTTAGGGTTTAGGGTGTAGGATGCGTTATGTGCACATGGTTCGAAAAAGTGTCATTTCAACATGTCACCCCATACATGCGCAACAATGTGCTAGTAACTGCTCGCCATCACATTTGTGTACTTGTCTTAATTTCATTGGTTAATTTATTGGAGTTGTGAACATGTATTGGTGCATTTGTGTTAATTTATTAGGTTGGTATTTTACATGTATTGGTTCTTTTTAAAATTTTAATTGGGGGATCAAGTGCACAAAAACATTCTCCCTTAATTAAAAAAATATGGGTGCCAAAAGTGAAATCCATTTCTTCACTAACCTTGCAGGCTGGGAGCGACGTGATTTTGCAGAGCTAAGCATGAAGTGGGCAAAGACAAGGGTGCCCTTGTCAAATCTTACACACCATGGTCAGTAATTTTATTTTATGTTTTTTAAATGTAATGCCTCGGTTGGATTTTACTTCCACATTTTGCATACATGTCTACCAGAGCATTTCCAAGAAAAGTCTAATCATATAATATAATACTATACATTTATTATTATATAAAATTAACATTCACTAAATATTGAAATAAATGTTTTACCCTTTTAACCCTAGAAATTCCTCCCACGTGACTAAATATTTTGAAAGATTAAAATTCTGGCACTCAAATGCCCGCGTGACTAAATATTTTGAAAGATTGAAATTTTGGTGCTCATACATACACCCAAATCAAGTTCAACAAACATTTGAAGTCTGCAAAGAGGGAAAAAGCAAAACCCTTGATTCATCCACCCAAACACGATAATTTACAAGTGAGAGGAGCAACAGGGAGCATTTGGGCACAGGTAAGTCAGTCACAGTCTTATTGTGCTTATGTTTCAATAAAATCCTATTCTTGTTTGTAGTCTCATAATTCTAAACCCTGTGACGATTATCTCTGCCTTTTCAAAAAATCCATTTTGTGCATATCCTGCAACTGTGGCATTCCATGAGACCACATTTCTTTGAGGCATTCTGTCAAACAGTTCATGTGCCTTGGCTACTTTTCCACATTTTACATGCATGTCTACAAAAGCATTTCCAACTATAATATCTGACAAAAATCTAGCTTCTATTGTGCTTTGATGGATGTCCATACCCTGTTCCAAAGCTCCCATTTTGGCACAGGCAGGAGGATGTTGGCAAAGGTTGCCAAATTTGGATATACACCTGCTAATTACATTTTCTTGAAATTTTCTAAAGCCTTTTTAAAAAATCCATTTGGTGCATATCTCGCAATCATTGCATTCCATTCATCTGCCATATCGAGGTAGGGAATCTGACCAACCTAGATCGAGAGTTGCCCCGATGACCCCCAGATCGAGCCATAGCCATAGAAAAGCACCATAATCAACTAAAACAAATTTTATGAAACTGGATAAATGCACTTTACAATATTACTTTCATTGGAAAATATACAATGAGATCTTTTCAGATCACAGCTTTGGTGTTGCCAACTGACTATGTTTTCAATATCACCATAACCTAGTTCTAAATCCTCTTAAAGCCTCGCAAGGAAAAAGAGTAGCTATATCAATTCTCAAGTGCACCATAAAATTAGACATGTACTATTCACATTTTGTATTAAGCTTCTAAGGATTCCTTAGAGGGGATGAAAACGCACTAATAGCCATCCAATTAGCAAAAAGTGGCATTATATGTCCTCAAATTTTGTTAGGCTACACTATAACCAGAGGTAATGATTGTAGGATATGCACAAAATAGACTGGGAGATCGACTTTTCTCATAGAATGTAATGATTACAGGATATGCACAAAATGGACTGGTTGAAAAGGGTTTAGAAGCTTTCAGCCAAATGTAATTGAGAGGTGTAAAGCCAAATTCCACAACCTTTGTAAAACTGGTCTCCCGCAGGCACTTCCAGTCATGCCTGCGGGAGACTGGTTTTACAAAGGTTGTGGAATTTGGCTTTACACCTCTCAATTGCATTTGGTGGAAAACTTCTAAAGCCTTTTCAACTAGTCCATTTTGTGCATATCCTGCAATCATTGCATTCCATGAGACCACATTTCTATGAGGCATTCTATCAAACAGTTCAAGTGCCTTGTCTATGCTTCCACATTTTACATACATGTCTACCAGAGCATTTTCAGCTATAATATTTGACAAAAAACCATGTTCCATTATGATTTGATGGATGTCCATACCCTATTCCAAACCTCCCATTTTGGCATAGATAGGGAGGATGCTGGCAAAGGTTGTGGAATTTGACTTTACACCTGCCAATTGCATTTGCTTGAAAGTTCCTAAAGCCTTTCAACAAATCCATTTTGTGCATATCTTGCAATCATTGTATTCCATGCGATGACATCTCTTTGAGGCATTCTATTAAACAATTCACGTGCCTTGTGTATGGTTCCACACTTTGAATACATGTCTACCAAGGTAGTCACAACTATAATATCTGACAAAAATTCCCCTTCCATTATGCTTCGATGGATCTCCATACCCCATTCCAAAGCTCCCATTTTGGCATAGGTGGGGAGGATGTTGGCAAAGGTTGTGGAATTTGGCTTTACACCTGCTAACTAAATTTGCTTGAAAGTTTCTAAAGCTTTTTCAACAAATCCTTTTTGTGCATATCCTATAATCATTGCATTCCATGACATGACATCTGTCTGAGGCATTCTGTCAAATAGTTCACGTGCCTTGTCTATGCTTCTACATTTTGCATACATGTCTACCAGAGTATTTCCAATTATAATATCTGACAAAAACCCCCCTTCCATTATGCTCTAATGGATGTCCATACCCTATTCCAAAGCTCCCATTTTGGCACAGGTAGGGAGGATGCTGGTAAAGGTTCTGGAGTTTGGCTTCACACCTGCCAATTGCATTTGCTTGAAAGTTTCTAAAGCCTTTTCAACAAATCCAATTTATGCATATCCTGAAATCATTGCATTCCATGACATGACATCTCTTTGAGGCATTCTGTCAAA
Organism: Cunninghamia lanceolata; assembly: GCA_027924645.1. NCBI lineage: Eukaryota > Viridiplantae > Streptophyta > Pinopsida > Cupressales > Cupressaceae > Cunninghamia > Cunninghamia lanceolata. The sequence goes on along the minus strand of BSBN01001396.1, from coordinate 1,100,791 downwards.
CAATTGACGTGCCTTATGTTGGATCTAGGGCATACAACTGAGAGGGGGGGTGAATCAGTTGTATAAAAACTTGCTCTTACTTCAAACACTTGATTCTTCTTTGTTAGTTAACAGCATATCAATTAACCATCCATGAAAGCATAATGCATAAACACAAGAGCAGATAAACATCAACACATTGAACACCAAGATTTTGATGTGGAAAACCCGGTTAAGGGAAAAACCACGGGGTGATTAACCCAAGGATTATTCTCTGTTAGAAGAATAAGAAAAATGAATGGCACATGCCAATTAGGGCTCACTACCCGAGCACACTGCTCACAAAGAGGCACACTGCCTACAAGGAGACACACTATCTACAAAGTGATAAGAATCACAATCTTGAACTGGAGAATGACATCTCTACCATGTCCGGATCAGTTCCATTTAAGCCCAAAAAATTTTTGCTCTGCCTTTCGCACTTCTCTTCTCTATGCCACACACATCCACATCATCCACACCTCAAAATGAATTCTCAAACACTTATTTATACAAGACATCGACTTAGGAACAGTCATCTAAGTCGGCAAACATCACAATAACATTCGCAAGGCGTGTAGAACATCCGGTCGGCCTGTTATAGGAAGAACACCAACAACTGGTAGCCATAACATCAAATCCAACTCTAACTTCAATGCGGACCGCCAACACAAACTAGATATGATCCAATGATCATCATAACCTTCCCTGAATCATCAAAAACATCCGCACTTCATCAGCTTACTGGAATTCTTCTCTTCATCATCCGGTACTTCAAGAACACAGTCTGTCGCCACTGTCACAATGCAAAAGGTACTTTCGGACCTCAAAAAACATACACAACTCGAGATGACACATCACAAGGACATCCCAAACACTCCTTACAATCCGCAGATTAGGATAATACAATTCCAGACCTCACCGGACCTTTCTGTGATCCTCTGTCACCTCTGAACACTTGTCGGAACCGGTTCCACACAGACAGCCACAACTTCTTCAGATCTTCATGTAGACCTCTGAAATCTTAGCTGAAGCATCTCAAGACTCATATCTACAAACCCTTTAATCCGCATCCTCTAGTTCTTAACCTATATAGTACATTTGCCTTCTTCTCATCACTGTTCTTCACTGTTCCGGATGGAGACTGATTTCCTCAATAACAACAACACACAACTCATCCAAACCTTCTTACTAATGCAATATGAGTAAGTTGACATCAATGACAACACTAGTTCACCTCATACTTGCAACAATCTCCCCCTTTGTCATTGATGGCAACATATGATGTGAAAAACCATCAAGACAAGAACTTCTCCTTTCTGTCACAGCTCCCCCTATCAACAACTTTTCACAATGTCTTCTCTTCCTTTACTGCTCCCCCTTTGATCATCAACCACTTGTTTTTCACATGTCTTCTCTCCCCCTTTGACATCAATGGCAAAGGGCTCATACTTGCAATTCTAATACATCAGAATCATACCAGCTGCTCCCCCTTAGTAGCAGCTCCCCATCATCAATCCAGATCACAAGATATGACTGTGATATCCACCGGACTGATGCACATCAGTGCATCCTAGTTCATCACCGGAGGGGCCATGACCCCTAACTTCTCCCGGAGATATTCGAAAGAGTCCTTGGGAAGAGGTTTAGTAAAGATATCTGCAATCTGATCCTTGGAGGGAACATACTCCAATCTGACTTCTTCCTTGTTCACTTGTTCTCTCAAAAAGTGAAACTTGATAGATATGTGCTTAGTCTTAGAATGCAATACTGGATTCTTAGAAATATTAATTGCACTTGAATTATCACAGAAAATTGTGATAGGCTCCTCATATTCAACTTTAATGTCTCTTAGCATCTGCTTCATCTATAAGATTTGAGTGTAACTACCTGCTGCTGCAATGTATTCTGCTTCAGTTGTAGACAGAGATATTGCATCTTGTTTCTTGCTTAGCCAAGAAACCAATCTCTTCCCCAAAAAGAATGCTCCACCACTGGTGCTCTTTCGGTCATCCACATCTCCTGCCCAATCTGCATCTGTGTAAGCATGAAGAGAGAAATCTGGATCTCTAGGGTACCATAGACCATACTCAGTTGTTCCTTTCAAGTATCTAAAAATTCTTTTGATTGCCATAACATGAGATTCTTTAGGATCAGCCTGGAATCTTGCTACAAGACCAACAGCCTGCATTATATCTGGTTTGGTCTGAGTGATACAACAATCCACCAATCATTGATCTATACTTTGTCTGATCTGCCTTTGGGGAGTCATCATCTTTACTCAACTTACATCCGGTTGCCATGGGAGTGTTCATTGGCTTTGAATCTTCCATACCAAATTTCCTCAACAATTCTTTCACATATTTGGTCTGAGAAATGAAGATCCTTTTCTTTGTTTGAGTAATTTGCAGACCCAAAAAGAAATTCATTTCACCAAGCATAGACATTTCAAACTCACATTTCATCTGATTTGCAAAAGTTTTGCACATACTATCTCTTCCTCCAAAAATGATATCATCCACAAACACTTCAACAATCAAAATGTTTTCATGATCAATTTTGAAATATAAGTTACTGTTAGCAGTACCTTTGTTGAATCCAATCTGCATAAGATGCTTATCCAACCTTTCATACCATGCTCTTGGAGCTTGCTTCAATCCATACAATGCTTTCTTCAACTTGCAGACCATATCATCATTATCAGACAATTGAAATCCATCCAGTTGTTCAATGTAAACTTCTTCTTCTAGATCACCATTTAGAAAGGCAGATTTGACATCCATCTAATATACCTTAAAGTCTTTGAAGGCAGCAAATGCAAGAAATAATCTGACTGCTTCAATTCTTGCCACAGGAGCAAAGGTCTCTTCAAAATCAATTCTTTCTATTTGAGAGTAGCCTTTGCAGACCAATCTAGCTTTGTTTCTGATTACTTCACTAGCTTCATTCAGTTTGTTCCGGAAGACCCATTTGGTTCCAATCACATTCCTGTCTCTAGGTCTGGGAATAAGATCTCAAGTACGATTTTTCTCAATTTGCATCAATTCTTCCTCCATTGCTTTGGTCCAGTTTTCATCATTGCAAGCTTCATTTACTGTCTTAGGTTCAATCTTTGAAATCAGATAGTATTCATTTGAATCTTGAGCAATTCTTCTTCTTGTTTGTACCTCTTTACTTTTGTCACCTATGATCTGATCTTCAGAGTGATTTAGAGTTACATACCTTGGAACTTTGGGAGTTTCTTGCACTACTAATTCTTGATCAGGCTCATTTAGACAAACTTCTTCTTCCTAATTTACCGGATCAGTCTGGATCTGAATTTTAGAGGAGGAAGGAGCTTCTTGCACCAGAGGATCATTTTGATCATCTTCATCACCTTCATAGAACTTTGAGGGCTTCTCAATTCCTTCATCAACTTTCACATTAGTACTTTCTGTCATCTTCCTTAGTCTCTTATTGTAACACTGGTATGCTTTGCTTTGAGTGGAGTAACCCAAGAAAATTCCTTCATCACTTCTGGCATCAAACTTTCCTAGATCTTCATCTCTTTTAATATAACACTTGCTACCAAATACTCTGAAATATCTCACAGTAGGAGTGATGCCAAACCAAAGTTCATAGGGGGTCTTACCGGTATTGTTTCTGATTTGAACTCGATTGAGAGTGTAGACTGTAGTGCTGATAGCTTCTTTCCAAAACATCTGAGGAACATTTGCTTCCAACATCATTGTCTTGGCAGCTTCCTGAATGGTCCGGTTCTTTCTCTCAACTACTCCATTCTGCTGTGGAGTCCTAGGAGCAGACAACTGTCTCTTTATACCCTGCTTCTCACAAAAGTCAATGAACTCACCAGATGTAAATTCACCACCTCTATCAGACCTTAGACATTTCAGTTTCAATCTGGTTTGATTCTCTACCATAGCTTTGAAGATTTTGAACTTCTCAAGGGCTTCTGATTTCTCTTTTAGGAAGGTAACCCACATCATCTGGGAATGGTCATCAATTAGCAACATGAAATATCTATCATCTTGCAGACTCTTGATTCTTGTCGGACCACAGAGATCAATATGTACTAATTCCAACAATCCGGTAGAGGACTGAACTTTGCTTTTGAAAGAGGCTCTGCTCTGTTTACCTAGCTGACATTCTTTGCACAAACTATTTGTAGGTTTCACCAATTTTGGAAGATCTCTTACAGCCTGAATATTGCTTATCTTGATGATGTTATCAAAATTTACATGACACATTCTTCTATGCCATAACCAACTCTGATCAACTTGAACAAACAAACAACTTTTATTTGAACCAACCAGATGAAAGATATTACCTTTTGTTTGAGCACTAGATGTAATTTCAGTTCCGGAGCTTGTAAAGATTCTGCATTTGCCATTCTTGAACTGGATATGATAGCCTTTGTCCACTAACTGACCAACACTGAGAAGATTGTGCTTCAATCCTTCAACATATAGTACATTACCTGTTTTGCTCTTTCCATCAAAGGAAATAGTCCCCCTACCTCTGATTCTGCCAGCAGAATTGTCACCAAACTTTACCATTCCTCCTTCATACCTTTCCAAATCTAAGAACTTATTCTTGTCACCAGTCATATGGTGAGAGCATCCAATGTCAATAACCCAATCATCCTTTTCTTCCACTTGAGCAGCCAAAGCTCTTTCCACAACCTTGTGATTGACAGATTCAGAGGATATTGAATCTTCTTCCTTGATGGCAATAAACACCCATTCATTTCCAGATTTGCTTCCTAGTTCTGATTCATCACCTGTTACTCCTTCATTGTCATCTTTTTCATGAACATAATAGCAGTTCTTTTGAAACCTTTGTCTATTAGTATTAGACCTTGCAGATCTTTCCAGACATCTTGAAGCAAAATGACCAATCTTATTGCAGTTGAAACACTTAAAGGGTAGTTTTCCTTCATACTTATCGGATCCTCTTGGCAGTCTCTTTGCAATGAGGGCTTCAAGTTGAGCTGTTTCTACTTCCTCTTCTTCCATGTCTCTTCTTGCTTGATCATACCATAACATCTTCCTTGAAGAGTTTTCTCCCAGATCAAATCTCTATTTGCCTTTCACATAGGCACTTGCTTTGAAAGCAGATTCAGTCTTAGGAGGATCATCTCTAAACTCAGTCATTTCAAATGCAGCTAGTTTGCCAGCCAATTTTTCTCTTGTGACAGTTGTGTGGGCTCTGAATTCATCAATGGCAGCAACCTTGATTTTGTAGGCAGCAGGAAGGGATCTGAGAATTTTGCAAACAATCTCATTTTCATCCAGAGTACCACCAGCATTTCTAATTCCACATACTAGCTCATTCACTCTTGGCATAAAGGTAGTGATGTTTTCATCTTCTCTCATCTTTAATCTTTCAAATTTCCCTTTCAGACTTTGCAACCTTGCACCCTTGACAAACTCATTTCCTTCATACAGAAGTTCCAGTTTAGTCAAGATCTCATATGCAGTTGGTAGGTTGATAACATTTGAGAGATCTGAGTCATTCAATGCGCTTAGAAGAGCTTCCTTGGTCTGCAGATTGTTCTCAACATCTGTGATTTCATTCAGAGTTGTCGGACCACCTTGTGGAGGTACATATGGTTTTGAGACCATGGCCAAGTATGCTTTTCCCATAGACTCCAAGTGACATTTCATGCGACCTTTCCAGAGAGTGAAGTTGGTTCCATTGAACTTCAGACTATCCTTCTTGTATGACGACATCCTGGATCTCCTCAAGCGGTTAAGGTCCTTTCAGAGGAACTTGGCTCTGATACCAATTGTTGGATCTAGGGCATACAACTGAGAGGGGGGGTGAATCAGTTGTATAAAAACTTGCTCTTACTTCAAACACTTGATTCTTCTTTGTTAGTTAACAGCATATCAATTAACCATCCATGAAAGCATAATGCATAAACACAAGAGCAGATAAACATCAACCCATTGAACACCAAGATTTTGACGTGGAAAACCCGGTTAAGGGAAAAACCACGAGGTGATTAACCCAAGGATTATTCTCTGTTAGAAGAATAAGAAAAATGAATGGCACATGCCAATTAGGGCTCACTGCCTGAGCACACTGCTCACAAAGAGGCACATTGCCTACAAGGAGACACACTGTCTACAAAGTGATAAGAATCACAATCTTGAACTGGAGAATGACATCTCTACCATGTCCGGATCAGTTCCATTTAAGCCCAAAAAATCATTGCTCTGCCTTTCGCACTTCTCTTCGCTATGCCACACACATCCACATCATCCACACCTCAAAATGAATTCTCAAACACTTATTTATACAAGACATCGACTTAGAAACAATCATCTAAGTCGGCAAACATCACAATAACATTCGCAAGGCGTGTAGAACATCCGGTCGGCCTGTTACAGGAAGAACACCAACAACTGGTAGCCATAACATTAAATCCAACTCTAACTTCAATGCGGACTGCCAACACGAACTAGATATGATCCAATGATCATCATAACCTTCCTTGAATCATCAAAAACATCCGCACTTCATCAGCTTACCGGAATTCTTCTCTTCATCATCCGGTACTTCAAGAACACAGTTTATCGCCACTGTCACAATGTAAACGGTACTTCCGGACCTCAAAAAACATACACAACTTGAGATGACACATCACAAGGACATCCCAAACACTCCTTCCAATCCGCAGATTAGGATAATACAATTCCGGACCTCACCGGACCTTTCTGTGATCCTTTGTCACCTCTGAACACTTGTCAGAACTGGTTCCACATAGACAGCCACAACTTCTTCAGATCTTCATGCGGACCTCTGAAATCTTAGTTGAAGCATCTCAAGACTCATATCTACAAACCCTTTAATCTGCATCCTCTGGTTCTTAACCTATACAGTACATTTGCCTTCTTCTCATCACTATTCTTCACTGTTCTTCACTATTCTGGATGGAGACTGATTTCCTCAATAACAACAGCACACAACTCATCCAAACCTTCTTACTAATGCAATATGAGTAAGTTGACATCACCTCGTACTTGCAACACCTTATCTATGCTTCCACATTTTTATTGGCCAAAATTGACTTTTAATTGTTGAAATGGATGATGTTTAAGAATACCCAATCCTCTCTCTATGATGTTTAAGAATAACCAATCATCTCTCTACAATTCTACAATACTGCTTGAGAATATGAATAGCTATTGGATTAACATCAATGTATGCATCTCCAAGCTCTCTAGGTATATGTAATAGTACTAAAAATTATTTAGCTTTGCAATATGGAAGACTGATGTCTCTGGGGCTAGATATATTACCAACTCAAATCTACTCAAATCTACTCAATGCCATGTACTTGTAGACTTGTAGTTGCATTAAGTCACATTACCTTCAACTAAACAAGCCATGGCATCACCTTGTAAACATCGTCATCTCTTAACCATGCACACTTAATGCAAGACCCTTTAGATTTTAAAGCCCTTGCTACAGGTTAAAACATGATTAGACCATTCCTTACTCTGTAATATGTATCAATGGTATAACCATACCCGAGCCTATTACAATCGATGGAGAGCATCATACTCATATATGATGTCCAAGGATAGGCATGTGCACTCACTTCTGTGCTTGTTTCGCATGCTTGATGTACAATATCTTCAATTTATGTCAATATTTGAATGGTAAAATGTTAGTTAGTACTGCCCAAAAGAATACTATTGCTTGGCACCTCTCTGACATTCTGTTAATACTTTCATGCTTATAACCAATTTTATTTTTATTTTTATAGCTATGTAATGATAAATTGTAATTAAGTAGTAGACAATAAAAAAATTTAGACTCTGCCGATAAGGGCGTGGTTCGGTGGTTAAGTCACTCGGTTGTAGTGGTGGCCACCAGAGTTTAAACCCTTGCTGGGCCAACGAGCTCGCAGGCTTTACACCTTCGCTGGGCCAATGAGCTCGCGGGTTTGAAGTGTTCTTTCTAGGGGATGAGGTCCCCCGTTTTGTGGCCTCATCGATTCATTGCTCCAGGGAAAAGCATTTACGTGGAGCTAGAGGGCGTGGCGCACCAGCATTGCTGGTCACATTAAAAGGTTTACCAGGTGCATTATCTTTTAAAAAAATTAGACTCACAAAATAAATATTCTTAAAAAAACAATATCATCAAATCCCAAATGCTCAATTGTATTTATAGTCATTCAATGTTGAATCTAATGTTTCAAGTCATTTGCTAGGTGAGAGAGGCATTTCTACAAGATACATTGATGGTGGTAATTAGTATTAAAAATACGTAGTGTTAAGGAGAAGACAAGATTTGAGCAAGTTAAATGTCTCTGATGAAAACTTTTACCCAGGGCAGTTTGATTGCCTTCATCACTTTTGCACTTGAAGGTCAGTGTTGTATTAGAAATATAACTTACTCTTCATGCTACACATCCATTGGCTTGTCTTCTCATCTACATATCTACTTTTCTATCTATATAGGGTGAAGAGTGTAGACATATATACATGTCTGTGTATGAACTATGCATATGCTTTCATTTATCTATAAATATATTTATAATTTATGTGTAACCACATACACACACAGTTTGTTACTAGAATTATGAAGGCTCTAATGAATATAGAAAATGTTCCGTATTGCCATTCTAGATTGGAACCCTCACATGTTGGATACACTCAAAATTCATGTTTTCACAATATTGTTATATGATTTAGGTCAAAAAAAGTAAAAATAGTAATACAATTTTAAAATTAGTTAAGAAAGAAGACTATTCAATATAAAGAGATAAAAAAATGACTTAAAAATGTCTAGAAGTGATTATATCATTTTTCTTTGAACAAAAAATTTCCTTTGTGGGATGCTCTTAGGCTTTAGATGTCATGGCTGAGAGGTATCTCTTCCATCATATTCACACCTAGGACTTGCAACTAGCCTCATCCGTTGGGTTATGCCACACCTAGAATTGGATGTGGTAGCTTGCCTCATTCAACATTTGTATGCACAGGCATGTTACATGTCTCCTAGGGAGATGAACATGGGTCTCCAATAAGAAAGCCCTAATGATTTACCAATTGAGCTCATTTCGTCATTTGACAAATAGTGGACATACCTATTGCATCGTAAGGGAAATTGGTAATGCAACACACATTAAAATCTAAGGTATAGGGTGGTGCATGCTTCAAATTAATTTGGACGAGATATCATTAACAAAAACAAATGTTAAATATTGTGTCAACTTTTCACCTTAATATTTTCATCTAAAGTTAATAGGATGCATGTGAGGATGGGAAAGCGTATGATGTTTTTTGGTAAGGCATTTATGGCTTTTCTGTTACAAAATTTTGGATTTTTATACAACATTAAACAGAAAGTACGGCACTTGGGTTATATGTTTGGATGTTTATCTATCATGACCAAATCTATGTGTAACATAATTACTATTTCTTTGAGAAAACCATCCTATACAAATCTATGTTGGAGATTATATGGTTTATGTGTTTGATGTAATTTTTTTCTCATTGTGTTGAAAGTTTGCATGGTGAATTTTGTAATTTATGAACTTATTTATATGAGTCATAAGATGTTGAATATCATGTTCAAGGAGATTGTAATTAATGTACCAAAACTGTACGGTGTGTAAATGTGCTACCATGAGTTAAGTGTTCGAAATAAACTGTTCTAATGGAAGATCAAAAAGCTTTGACTTATAAAGTTGAACAGTATTATGTGAATGTGGAAAACTATAAAATTAAAGGTCATGGGTTTTTGTGAAGATATTGTATTGCTTGTGAAAAAGCTAGTGGAGGATATTTGAGTAATCATATTCTTGTAGTAGAATAAATTTAATGGAAATTAATTTATACTTCTTTAATGTTTCTCATGACATATTTTTGTGATGTTTCATCTAAACAAGTTGATTTTGCATTAGTAAAGATTGTTGACTGATTAATTTGATACTATCTCTAAAATACTTACACGGTGTTAAAGCTTCACTGATACTTCTGCCTATTCTGATGGATTCCTATTTTCTTAGCCTCAATAAAAGGCTCTTTCTTGCAAGCATATTTTAAGGTATTAAATTTTAATATGACCGATTCTTGTGGATGTGAGCATGTGAATGACCAACAAATTTTATTAGCACAATCCATCTATCAAGACCAATTCTAACAGAATTTCTTGTTTACTTAACTGTTAAGTGCAGTCCATGAGACCACATTTCTTTGAGGCATTCTGTCAAATAGTTCACGTGCCTTGTCTATGCTTCCACATTTTGCATACATGTCTAACAGGGCAGTTGCAACTACAACATCTGACAAAATTCCTCTATCCTTTATGTTTTGATGGATGCCCATACCCTATTCCAAAGCTCCAATTTTGACATAGGCAAGGAGGATGCTGGCAAAGGTTGTGGAATTTGGCTTTACACCAGCCAATTGCATTTGCTTTAAAATTTCTAAAGCCTTTTCAACAAATCCATTTTGTGCATATCTTGTAATCATTGCATTCCAAGAGATGACATCTCTTTGAGCCATTCCATCAAATAGTTCATGTGCCTTATCTAGACTTCCACATTTTGCATACATGTCTACCAGAGCATTTCCAACTATAATATTTGACAAAAACCCCCCTTCCATTATGTTATGATGGATGTCCATACCCTATTCCAATGCTCTTATTTTGGCACAGGCAGGGAGGATGCTGGCAAAGGTTGTCGAATTTGGATTTACACCTGCTAATTACATTTGCTTGAAAATTTCTAAAGCCTTTTAAAAAATCCATTTTGTGCATATCCCGCAATCATTGAATTCCATGAGATGACATCTCTTTGAGGCATTCTACCAAACAGTTCACATGCCTTGTCAATGCTTCCACATTTTTGCATCACTGATTATTTAATCTTACTTCTGGATTTGTTCCTTTTTTTGCAATTAGAAATGCCTATTTGATATCTTTTCTAGTCTAACCAGTGATGATGCTTGCGTCATGCTTTGTATGGAAATTTTATGTCAGTGCTTATGTTTTCTACCAACATTGGCAATTGCTTCCTTTGTTAAATATTGTGCTAGTCTTATTGGGATGTTAGTGTTTGATATAGATTTGAGATCTCTTGCAAGTATTTACCATAATCAGTATATTGTTTTATAAAAGACTTTCTTTGTGATAAATGAATACAAACTCTTTCTATTTCTATGGCAAATATATTGGATGGACAATCCAACAAAACAAAATTTGAAGGAAGGAACAAAGGATCAGCCCCCTCAACAAAAGGAAGAGGGTGTTCCATATTATGATCGTGCATGTGCACTACCCTTGACAATTTAGAATGGGATTATAGATCAAGAATGGTATTCCTATTCTCTCTATCAATTATTTAATCAACATGGTTTATGATATACATTTTTCATTTGAAGTGAAATTAAATATTTAGGTCCTTAATTGTTTGGGCATGGTGGGTACAATCTTTTTTTTACATAAAACAAAGTCAACAGCATCATAGATGTCCACAATAGTTAGTTTGGTTGGTGTCATGTTCAAATATGCTTGCTTAATTTACTAACTCGTAAGAGTTCCAATGGCTGGGTGCTATTCAATAGCTTATAGTTAATCATTTTTTTTTCAACAGTGAGGAACTTCCAGCAGAAGCTTCTAGATGCTTTAACTATGGTTCTTACAGTCATGGTCTCAAACTTCTTGTCTGACATTCAAGTTAGAACTTTGGTTTGTTGAACATTTTATTTATCATTAGACGAAAATATTAGTTGTGAATTGGCATAACTATCATTACTATATACTAATATAGTACTATAGTATAACTACATACTAATGTTTGGACATGGTCATAATCTAGCAAGTCTGCATTGATTCCTATAAATATATGGAATAAGTTTGTAGCTAATCTTTAGTCATTACAATATGTTAGGCTAGCAGAACCTTATCTCAGATGACCACTTTCATTGTTTACATGAGAGGGATTTCAGTCATTTAGACTGAGCTAGATTGAATTTGTGTGTTCTGATTGTTTAAGGGCTAGTTATGAGATTTAGCTTCTGACGAATAAGCGAATAACTAATATTTAGTTGTTACAAATATGTGAGGCTAGTATAACTATAAGTTATAATCTTGTCACGATATTATTTATTTGCTTATTTTCTTTCTGTTACAAAGGGGCAATTTACTTATTGCATTGTTGGGTTTTGTTTGTGCAGACCAAGGCAGGAGATGCAGCAAAGAAGAAGAAGTAATGCAGCAATTAGCAATATTAAGCGAGTCTTGATACATTTATTCAGATTTTGAGATGTAAAAGCCCATGATGAAATATTTAGGCTTCATTTTGCAAGTAGTTCTTTCATGTTTTAAAGTTGTATAAGCAAAAAATAGAGCATTGTAACTCAATTTTCTCAGTCACAACACTGAGAAACACACTTTGTAACACATTTTTCAAAGAAAAGACATATTTAAGTCTTGTATCTACTGTAAAAACACATTTTCTCAATAAAATTTCAGTATTTTGCCTTCTTAATAGTTGTTTCATTATGTGCAAATGAATGATTGATAATGTTTTTTTATGTTTTATGTTTAAACCTCAAAAATAATTAAATAAACTACCAATTGACTAAATATACTACCAACTAACAGAAATTGATGACTAAATATACTACCAAATTAATGACTAAAATTTGTTTAGTCATAAATTTGGTCGCGAGATAAATGACCGGCAATAAACTACCAATGGTCACGTGACTAAATATACTACCAAATTGATGACTAAATATACTACCAAATTTATGAGTAAATATACTTCCAAATTAATGATTAAATATACTACTAAATTTATGACTAAATATACTACCAAATTAATGACTAAATATATTACCAAATTAATGGCTAAAATTTGTTTGGTCATAAATTTGGTCGTGAGATAAATGACCAGAAATGAACTACCAATGGTCACGTGACCAATTTTTGGTAGTTTTTTTAGTCATTTATTTCTATTTTTCTAATAGTGTTGAGAAGGGGATTAGACCCCAAATGGGGTCGACGCCCTCCTAAGGGCTAAAGCCCTTTCAAATTAAGGTGGAAGCACTTGGAACAATGATTTAAGTGCTCAGTACAATGCTCAGCCTTCTTTTATATATATATAAATTTTATTTTTTATTTTTGAATGTTTGTAGAGAATTTACGAAAAATATATAGATCTGTGTGTTGGGGGACTGAAATGGCTTTCCAGCAATTTTTTTTTCCTTTTTGACTCCCCACATTGAAACTAGGCATATAATACATGGAAATTCATCCGCAAGGCCTCCTAAACACAATGGAAAGGTCTATTTGGCCTGAAAATGCTCCAAACAGAAGCTGGCCTCCAGATCTAAGTTTGAAACCCTCATTCCGCAACTATGTCAAATGATCTCCAAATCAGATGAAACAAAAGCCAATCTTGATACATTGGAACAACTAGAAATGCTGCCAGTATAAATAGAAATACTATAATCACCTAGATCTCATAAAAATATGCATGCAAAATGACAAGGTTAATGGGTCTTGTAAAATACTTTTTGATTCTCCAGATCATTAAAAAAATGCAAGAGAAGAGCATATGAGATTGACAAGATCTTGCAAAGAACTCACTCTCTCAATTAGGAATCAAATGAACTTAAAACTCTCAAAACAAATGCTCTGATACCATGTTAGAAATCTTGAGAAAGATGTGAAAACCAAGAACTGTATGAGAGAGATTCTAAGCTACATAAACTAGAAAATACAAAACAAAAGCAAACCAACGATCCAAAGAGATATACAAATGTCAATGTGACAAAATTGCATTAAGAGCTCAAAGCTTCATACAAAAGAATCGTAGAGTAACTAGATAATGCATTCAAGATGAAAATACAAGCTAGGAGGTGAGTATATATAGACTATGAGAGAAGGGAGAGGTGGCAAATACGACTAATGGGAAGAGTCTACCACAATAGCCTAAACTAGGCAAGTGTAACTCTCATGGAAGATGCCGACACCTTGCACCCACTCACACTAATACTCACTTAATTAACCATAAAAAAGGTTAATAACATGTGTAGGAAAAACCTAGGAATATAGGAAAATAAATAACCCAACAAGGAAAATAAAAACCTACACTAACATGTAGGATATTGGTTTTCTTTCTCCACCATTGCTTCTTGTAGGTTTTATTGTAACATCTAAATAATAATTCTAAATATCTAAATTATTGTCCTTTTCATTTTCTTAGAAAAATAATAAACAATTTCTTCTACATTCTTTCCTTCTCCAAATATTATTTCTTCTTTGAATAATATTTGGGGAATTTCCTATTGTTTCTTATTCTCTGTCAAAAAGGCAACAAGCCCTTCCAATTCTTCTTATTATCTCAAATCTTTTTGGCTCCTCTTTATATTCTTGAAAACCTTTATTGCTTCCTCTCTTCGACACTACATACACAATAGAACCCCCTTAGATTTTTAGTGTTGTGATTTATTATTTCTATGTAATATTCACTTACTTTCCTAGTATAGAGCATGCTAGGATAAGTGCACATGAAATTTTTTTGTAATTGCCTATGAAAGACAAAAGACTTTGAAAGGGGTCTAACCATTTTAGCAAGCTCCTAATATTCCCCCTATCCCATATGTAGGTTATTTATCAATAGTTCTTTCAAGTTCATATTCAAGCAACACACTTCTATTTCCTTGGCTAGGTTTCACAAGTTTATTTGCAACTATATGGAAGATTTTGTAGTTGTACCTATAGAGAATTCAAATACAATTGGATGGTCTCTTCTATCTTTGTAGTAGTGTCCTAATTGATGTTTTTCTATCAAAGTAGTGATTGTGCTAGAGTTGACTCTTATTTCTAATCTCAAGTTTGGTATTTGAATCAGCAACCTTCAAACCTAGGACACCTTTTATTTAATTCTCATTTATTTAAGAGAATTTCATTTCCATAGTATAGTTTTATTTCAATTAAGTCAATTCATGTTTGTAAGGTAATGCATATTATATTACTTAGGGAATGAATGTAGTTTCATCTTAGGAAAAATACATTTAGATAAGAGAAGACACTTTGTTTGTTTTTATATGTTTATCTAAGAAGTTAATATGATAACCTAGTTAGTTTGTGTTCCCCCATTTTCTAGTCTAGGTTAATCTTTTTGATCTTTTAGTGAATGAATATATGGAAGTGAGTGTGAATAATGGTGCAATAATGACGAGTAAATGATGAATGTATGGAAATGGATATACAATGGGGGTAAACAAAGGTGGATAGGGACTGGACCATGATCCAAACTAAGCACAAGAATATGCCACTTGTTGATATGTTATAGTATTAAGACATTTCACCAAGATAAGCACAAAACTAAATGGGAAAGACATAAATACACTAATTTCACCATTATAAAAATAAATAGAAAAAACAATCCCTTATTAAATGATATATTAAAAAAGTCTCATTCACCAATTTAATGTCTCACATAACAATGACCTAAATTTACCTTTCTAATGTATGAAAATTGTCATATTTACAATTATGATGAGTAAATGGTGAATGTATGGAAATGGGTATAAAATGGGGGTAAATAAAGGTGGATTGGGACTGAGCCATGATCCAAACTAAGCACAAGAATATGCCACTTGTTGATATGTTATTGTATTAAGATATTTCACCAAGGTAAGCACAAAACTAAATGGGAAACGACATAAGTACACTAATTTCACCATTACAAAAATAAATAGAAAAAACAATCCCTTATTAAATGATATATTAGAAAAGTCTCATTAACCAATTTAATGTCATAATGGTGAATGTATGGAAATTGTATAAAATGGGGGTAAATAAAGGTGGCTAGGGACTCAACCACCATCCAAACTAAGCACAAGAATATGCCACTGGAGATATGTTATTGTATTAAGACATTTCACCAAGGTAAGCACAAAACTAAATGAGAAACCACATAAGTACACTAATTTCACCATTTAAAACATTCTCATTCACCAATTTAATGTCTCACTTAACAATGACCTACATTTAAATTTTCATATTCACAAGTAGAATTTTTTTTTAAATGAGAAGCTACTAAATGGAAGGAGTAAAGATAGTAAGTTTTTAAATGGAGAGAATGGGTAACTAATTGTATAGGGCAGTCCCCAGCCTACGCCCACGCTGGAGTGATTCCCTTAAATGTGGCCTTCATCATCGTTCTAACATTCCCACCTCTCCCTCTTTAATTTGCCCCTTCCATAAATCACTCTTGTACCATGGCACATTATCTGCGATAAATTATGACACCCCCCCCAAAAAAAAAAATTCAGTAATAGTGCATTCAATGCAGAGAAGCTTGACTTGTGCCTTCACTGTGGGGGGACTGCAAGGGGAACCCCATTTGCATTTGCTTTTTTCTTTATTTATTTTTAATGGCGCTTCACACTGTTTTCATGTCAATCAAGAAAGCGCAACTGCGCAGTGTTTGTCGTCTCCTTTTGCCTTTACTTGACGGGCACAAAAAGCATGCAAAAGCCCATCAAGGACTTAATTGTCCTTTTTTAACTGTCTATGTAAGGCATTATTATTGCTGTGGTGGTGTTATTATTGTTGGTGTGTGTGAGATTAGAAATGGGTAGAGCTCCTTGCTGTGAGAAGATTGGACTCAACAGAGGCCCCTGGACAAGGGAAGAGGATCTCCGCCTCATACAGTATATCAAATCTCATGGAGAAGGCTGTTGGAGAACTCTCCCAAAAGCTGCAGGTTATCAAAATGTTTCTGTTAATGCTGGGAATACTCTTAAAACTCCTCTTTTGGAATGCCATTTGTTATGTTTTTTTTTCTTTTCTTTTCAAGACATGGACAAGTATCTCATAAACATTTGTTTTCCTTTAAGTTTGGAACAGATGATTTTGCCCTGAAATTCATTGATTCTTGGATGGGCTCCTCTGTGAAGCTTTTCATATCGTCAATGTTTGTTTCTGTGTGTTCTTTCTATCTGGTTTAGTTCTGTGAATTTGGTTTGGTGATTTAGAGAGGAGATTTAGAGAGTTAGAAATAAAAGGTGGTAGGTTGGGCTATTCTTAAACATCATCGGCTTCAACAGTCAAATTTAAATTATGGCCAAATGGATGATGTTTAAGTAGAGTGGGTCCAAACAGGGCAGGCCAGCCAGAAGTAGTTTTATATTGTTTTGTTGGTGAAAAGTGTTTTCAATAATTATGTGTAAAATTCTTTTGTGAAAGCAGGTTATGTAAAGAGTTCACCACTTCAATTTTGGTTGGGTGTTTTAAATTATGGTCAAATGGATGATGTTTAAGTAGAGTGGGTTGGAACAAGGCAGGAGGACCAGAAATAATTTTATATTGTTTTGTTGGTGAAAAATGTTTTCAATGATTATGTGTAAAATTCTTTTGTGAAAGCAGGTTATGTCAAGAGTTCACCACTGTTCAATTTCTTTTGGGTGTAGTTAAAGTTGAATATAATCCTTTATGTGACTTCGATTGTTTGAACAAAATACAGTTCTATTAAAAATTAGGTTCTCTTCACAGGGTTGATTTTAAGAAAATTACTCTTGTGCCATGACACATGCTCCTCTCCCCACCTTCCCACCACCACCAAAATAAATTTAATTGCCAAAATAATTTTGATTGCTTGACCATCAATACAATTCTACCAAGAAAGAAAAGTTCTTTTTCAATATATTAACGTTAAGAGAGGTATCCTGATGTTCAGTGAAAAAGTTTTTTTTTAATAGGGTTTTCTTTTCTCTTTTCATCTTTTCCTATAAAAGGATACCTGCTTCATTCCTTAGCCACCCACTCATTATTTCTTTTCTGAAGGCCTAGTTTTCAAGCATGCATTAGGATAAGAATTGATGAAGTGCCTAATCTTTTATTAAATCATACTTTAGATATTTAAGTTCAACTTCGGTTTAAATGTATTAGACAGCTTTATTCACAATTTTCATCTACCAAGTAATGTTTCAGTAATTTATGAAATAATAACGAGCAATGTCTTAAATTTTGAGTAATAGAAGTGATTCAAAAGATTCTATATCTATCTTAAAAAAATGAATGGTGTATTGCACTTATTACATTTAAGATGTTGAAATTTTTTTAATTGAATGTCAACCATCCCAATGTTGTAATCATTCATGTAATTGAGTTTAGAGTGTACTTGAAATCTCATGCACTGGAGTCAGAGCTTTGTCGCCACAATTTCTTTTCATCTCCCATGTATAAATATATGTTGTAGGCTAGTATTTATTATTCAATTCTTTGTAAGTTAAAATGGATCAAGCATGGTAACTAATTTAATCATTAATCCATAGGAAATAAATCTTTCATTAAACAATGAAATGATAAATGTGAACAGACATTATCACAAGATGATAATTTCTTCTCACTAGAAGCTAACAGGTTGTTCGACTGCAGGTCTTTTGAGGTGTGGCAAGAGTTGCAGGCTAAGGTGGATCAATTATCTTCGGCCTGACCTCAAAAGGGGCAATATTACTGAAGAGGAAGACCGCATAATCATCAAGCTGCATGCCCTTCTAGGCAACAGGTCTGCCACTCTATTTCATCTCCCTAACTATATATATACACTTTTGCCCCTCAAACCAGTGGAGTATATGAATTTGAAAAAGTTAGAAAAGAACTAGGCAGTTGGATTCAAAAATTCATCTTCCAAATTCATGCTCATAAAATAGCCTATTCATTACAGCATTAGAATTATAAACATAAGATGGGTTTGAGAATTATATGAATATAAGATGTCATATGCTTTTACAGTGCATAATATTAGCAAGCAACTTCTGGAATAAACTTTGAATCTTTTATATATATATATATATATATATATATATATATATATATATATATATTTCTATTGTTGCAGGTGGTCTTTGATTGCAGGGCGACTTCCTGGTCGAACTGACAATGAAATAAAGAATTACTGGAACACCCACCTGAAGAAAAAGCTTCGCAACATTGGTTTAGATCCTCAGACACATCAACCCATCCAACCCATAACCAATGCCAACATTGATCCCCATAGTTGTATGGATTCAAAACCTTCTACAGATCAATCAATAAGCCCTTTGAATCTCCAGAAGATCAATATAACAGAAGTGACTGCAGGTCATAAGGCTAACATTCATGATCAGCGATCAAATTTATTCAATTTCAGTGATGCTCAGAGAAACCTCTCAATTGGGTGGAACAGAGTCAATGCACGCATTGTAGATTCTTGCTGTGGGACTAGCTCTGGCACAAAAGGCATTATACCTAAAGTAGAGCAGGATAATGGTTTTGAAACATCCGGTTGCATTAAACAGTCTAAAAGTTATAATTCCTCAACATGTATCGTTGATAATGCTTCTCCTGAAACACTCACAATGTGGTCTGATCTGTATACTTCACCAGCAGCAATCACTGAATCAGCCACAACTGTCCAACCAGAGACAGTTGATGATAATAATATTGAAACTTCAGAAAACACAGTGAGCAGAGTTCCATCATATCTTCAACTCTGTAACAATAGTCCTTCTACTGCTCTGTCCAATATGATAGACAATGAGCTGTTCTGGAACTCAGAGATGATGATCATGCAACATCCTGTGAAATTAGAACTGGTGGAGCAAGAAGAGTCTTCTTTGGCTCTCAGTGAATCAGTTTCATCAGCTCTGTGGGATCTTTAACTTATTTTAAGAACTGCATATATTGCTTCTCTTATTTTGGAATTAGACTAATGGGGTGTGATGAACTCTTAAGTTATAGTTCATAGTTTGTCTGTGGGACTGTTTTCTTAAACTATTATGTGGTGACCCTGCCAAATCCTTAGGTTGATTTGAGCAGCTATAATCTATGTATATGTGTTTTTGATTGAAGTCAATCTTGGTCTTTAATGTCCAACTATACCAGGGTTTTGCAAGAGTTCTAGTATAACTTGCAGGCCGTTTGAGTACAAATTGTAAGGTTTGACATAACCAGAAAGAAAATCCATGAAGACGATAATTAATGTTTACCTACGCTTTCGAGGAAATGCAATGTTTAATTCCAATTTGGAAAATATAAAGAGGATGATAGAAGGAATAAATTATCATGTTCGCTTCTTTTTCTTTGTATCATACATGACAAATGGCTTGATTTTTACCACTCAACTTCGAAGTCATTAATGTGTTAGATGTGTTAGAGAGTGATGGCCTTTTCTGATACCAATTTGATGGAATACGCAGAAGCTCAAGACTGTATGGAAGAAAAAAAAAATATTGATGAAAATGTTACAACATAAAATCACTCTTTTTTTTTACTCTTTCATCATCATTTGTTTTGTTCTAAGGATGTGTATATAACATGCACAATGCACAATATGTATGACTTGCATTCCAAGTTATTAATCTTCACTTGCATTCCAAGCTTCTAACTTGACTTGACAATATAACATGATATGTACTCTTGATTTGCACTCCAAGTCTCTAACATGACTTTTATATGACATGACATGTTTTTTTGACTTCTGCTTCAAGCTTCTAATTTGACTTGATATGACTTGTACACTTGATATGACTTGTACAAAGATAACTTGAGGGGCAAGATTTACAATTCTAACACCCCCCTTAATCTTGATTTGAGCATTGATATGCATTTAATCTCGAATTAGTGACTGAGAAAGATTTGTGTTGGTCCTTCTTGCTCCTGTTTGAAATTTGATAGCATTCTTGTCATCTATACTACTTGACATGTTGCTGACATAAAAGAGTTACAATAAGTTTTTTTGAAGCCCATGACATTGCTCCTAAACCAAGAGGAAAGATATATCCAAAGGCACTCTTTCTATTATCAATATTCCCTAGCCAATCATTGTCCATGTAACTAATTAGTTAAAATTAATCAGATTTAGAGTATAAAATACCATGATTTTAGTGATTTTAGTGCCATTGACATATCTTGAAAGATTTTTTTTTCTAGTTTACAAGTGAGATTCTTTTGCTAACTCCATGAACCTTGAAATTAAGCTTACTCCATACATGATATTAGGTATTGTGGCCATTAGGTACATCAAATTACCAACAAGTGATCTTTTGTACAAAGTTAGATGTATATTGGTGTTATTATCTTCTTTGCTCAACGTCAAACCTATGTAAATTGGCGTTGTTGGTTTTCAATTCATCATCCTAAAACCTCTTCAGGATATCATTTATTTTACTCACTTCAATTCATAGAAAATATAAATTATCAATCCCAAACTAGTCATCGCAAACTTTTTTTGTATTACTGATTTGAACAAGTCAATTGACAAATCTCCTCTAAATATCAAATCATCCACATATAAGCACACAATCAAAATTTGACTTTGATCATTTAATTTGATGTATAGTATTAGTTTGCTACTACTTTTACTAAAGTCCTTTAGAAAATAAGAATCAATTCTCCTATACCAAGCTCTTAGAGCTTGCTTGAGTCCATACAAGGCTTTCCTCAATCTATAAACATTGTGTTCTTGACCCAAAATTTTATATCTTGTTGGCTACTTTACATTAACTTCTTCTTTTAGTATACCAATCAAAAATTTATATTTGACATCCATTGATAGACCTTCCATTTATACTAAGTTGCTATTGCTAAGACAACTCTAACTATATCTAGGGTAAAAGTCTCATTGTAATCGATTCTAGGTTGTTGTAAAAAACTATTTGCAACCAACCTTGCTTTGTGGTTTTCAACATTATTGTCTACATTGAATTTAGTCTTATAGAGCCACTTCACACCAATTTCATCTTTTCCTATTAGGGGTTTTACAAGATCCCACATGTGGTTTTACTCTATAGTATCAATTTCTTCATCCATGGATTTCAAGCAATTTTCATTCTTAATTGCTTTCTTAAAACATACTATATTAGCTTTAGTATATAATACAAAATTAGAAATCAAATTATCACCATGAGTACTTTGGGTTACCTCATAAAATTCTCTTAAGTTTCTCACCCTCTTCAATGTTGAAGAGGGTATCAAAGTGGTCCTTCTTCTTATACTTGGTGGAGTGGAAGAAGATGGAACAAGGCTACTACTAGAAGTTGAAGGTTGATTAAAGTTGATCCTTGCTATAGATGGTTGATTTTGATTTATAATATTTTCACTAGAGTCTTTTATCTCAAATGATTGGTGTTGTAATAAACTTTCACTCTAAATCCATTATTCATCTTTACGAAACTCTACATTTCTATTGATTATAATTTGTTTTGTGATTGGATTATATAATTTACATATTTTTTATTATTCATTGTATCCCACAAAAAAATACATCTTTCTCCTTTATCATCTAACTTCTTTCTCTTTTCATTAGAAAAGTGTGCATATGTAATGCATCTAAACACTCTCGATTGAGAAATGATATGTTTCTTCTTACTCTATGCTTCTTGTGGGAGGGAATTGTTTCTTGATTCTATTTGTTTTCCAGAAAATAGAAAATTATTAGACACATATTCACCACCTCTATTTGTTCTTGTAAGAGCTAGTACAAAATGCTTTGATACCATGTAAGAGTTGGCTATGGAGATAGCCACCCAAGATCAAGGACCTTTAATGAAACCACAAGAGAAACCTAAAATGAGAGAACAATTTTATTCTATCAAAGGATGCAATATACATAATGATTGATTAATGTGAGATTATAATGAGAAACCCATGTATATTTAGCCAATGGTGAGATAAAGGACAACATAAGATGATGAGACAACATAAGATTATGACATATGTCTTAATAATATGACTTGAGACACAAAAAATAAGTGCACCCTAAGAATGCCCTAGGTAAACTTAAGTAAATAGGTGCAAAAAAGACCCAAGAGGGAAACTACTAAGGGAATAAACCCCATTCACACCAACACCCCCTCTTAAGTGAAACTTAGGGAGAATGATAAAACATGCAAAGATGGGTCTTGGAAACAACACTTGATGAGGTACCCATATACAAAAGAAACTAGATCACAAATGTAGAAAAGGAGAAAAACTTGTAAGAGAAAAAACCCTCTCCAAAAGATATAAAACATAAGATTCTCTCTAGAGAATGAGAAATATAAAACCTCATGTGAGGAAAAATTATTCCCCATAAGAAAGAAGAAGAGAGACCATGCAATCCCCTTAATGTGTAATCTCCTACACTGACAGTAGATGATCAACAATGAATGTTGAAGATGATCCAAAACTATCAATCAACATTTCTCCCTTAGGAAGAAATAAATCTAATGAAAGGAATATGAGGGAAGAAAGATTAGGATGTATGATATCTCTGGAAGTTGTCTCTAGGCATTACCATGTTGGTGCTGAAAGGTGCCACAATCTAATTAGGAGTCCCATGCCTAATTGAAGAATATGACAGTCCAAAACATAGTGGAAACAAATGTAGAACAAGATCCAAAGATGAAAATGAATCCTCTAGATGCTACTCAAAGATCTCCAAGCCCACGCAAAATTATGACAAATGAATAGGATGAGAAATAACAAGAGGATTTGAATGTGTCCTCATGGATTTTGAAGAAGATGATGAACATCATAACATAGTTTTAAAAGGTAAATCAATTTGGTTCTTTGTTAGAAGATTCTTCAACTCATCAATCTATTTTGCATAACATTGATGTTTATCATGCCCTAGTTTCTTTTAATATGCACATTTGGGCTTCTCCTCCCTAGATGGTCCCCCCTAGATGATTCTCCCTTTGTGGGAGAGGATTGAGAATCTAATTGTGCTTTATCTCTTTGTGGCTTTTTATTTTCTTCTTTTGTTTCTTTTTAGGATTCCATGATTCTTTATGTACATTAGGATCACTAGCCACTAAGGCTTGTGGCTTAGAAGACTTGATTAGGCTCATTTGCATTAACTTTGTTTCCTTTTGAATTAGAAGATTTGAAAACATTGCATCAAAAGTAGACACAACATATGCATCTCCCATAGAAATCCAATGAGTGTGAAAGCTAGAAATAAATACTAAATACTCAGGACCAAGCTTGGATAACACATTAAGAATTAATTGTAATTCATCCTTATCAATCTTACAATCCTTTATCTATGTTCTTAGTTGCTTAACCTTAGAGATGTAGTCCTAGATGTGGTCAAAACTATTAAAATCAAGATTTATCAAATCATTATCAATTTGATATCTCCTAATCTTATAAGTTTTACCATACAATTTTTTAAGAGTATCTCACACTCGCGTAGGTGTTGTACATGATTCAAGATTTAATTGCAAATCAAAAGACACTACTGAGAAAATGTGACCAAGAGATTTTTCATGGTTTATCTCCCACACCTTCTTTCCACCTAGATCAATAGGTTTAGGCATAGACTCATCTACATATCTAGTACAACCTTTTTTCCTTAGATAGTTCTAGCTAATTATTTCCATGAGGCATAGTTATATGGAGTTAGGAGTTCAACTTGGGTTTTTTCCATTGCAAGAACATAAATCAAAGAACTAAAAGCAATCAACCACCACAAAATTATCCCCCCAAAAATCACTCAATCAAATATCCCCAGAAAAATAGTTTCCACTTGCTAAACCAAATTTAGTCTCATCAAGATACTCTAGGACCCTCTCCATTTCTCTCCCTACCCTTTCTAGGCTAGTCTTTGACTCAAGACCCTCACCCTAAAGATTTATGCTTTTTTTTTTTCTGGCTTACTACACAAAACAAGATTTAATCTATGGATAACCTTGCAAAGAGGGGCCTTATCATTATCAATAAATGTTCCCTTTACTATAATGAGATGGAAAGTGTTATGCAACTTTTTGTCTCCTATATTTTTTCTATAGCTATTTGGGACCAGATTTTTTCCCTCTTCAATATGTGTTGGGTTCTTCTCTCCACTTTACTTAATCTTATTGACTAGTTGTCAACTCCTTTTGTTAGCCCCATCTTGAAACTCCTTTAGTATTTAACCTTACCTCATGTTTTATGGAGCCTCTATCTTGAAAGGAACAATAGAGTCTTTAGAGGTTCTACTTCTTTAGTTCATAGGGTTTCTTTCTCCTCACTTTTCTCTATCAAGGAAAACTTCCTATTTGATTTTTATACCAACTCCCTTCCTCCATGCAAGATTCTTGTCCCACCCTCTAAATCATTGATTTCCTATAGTTTCCATCTTATTTTTTCCCTATCATAGATCCCTCCCCCTTTCCCTGCCATCTCTTTCACTCATTAAATTCCAAACCAAATTGGTGCAAGCTTAATTTTGACGAGACCTCTATGGGAAACCCCATACTTGTAGGAGGTGGCGGGGCTATTGGGGACTATTTGGGAAATATCCTTGACGCTTTTTCCATTAACCTTAGCATCCAATCTAGCCATTTTGTTGAATCTTCAACTCCTTATTGGGGTCTTTCCCTAGCCCCTGACCTTGGCATTATCTCTTTGGAGGTGGAGGGGGGATTCATTAAATATCAGTATCTCCAAAGGGTCTCTATCCCTACTTGGTTTATTGATAACCTCATTACAGATTCCCTCAACCTCATATCAGGGCTTGCCCATGTGGAGATCTAACACATACATAGAGAATGTAATAGTTTGGTAGATTTATTTATGAACAAAGGTTTAATGATTGAAGGGTTACATAAATGGTCTCAAAATGATTTCTTCCCATATGAAGTGGCAACAGTTTCACAACATGACAATGTTGATCCCTCATGACTCAAGGACATCCCTTGCTTCTTTATTGATGAGGGGATGGATTATTCTCTAGCATGGTGAATACCACAAAGATTTTGAGATAATTCCTCTCATAACCTAGGGAATTTATTGTTTCTTCACTTGCATTTGGTGTCTAGAGATAAATTTGATATAGAGCTAAAAGGGAGTTGTAAGTGGGGAAGATTGATTAGAAGATCTAGTCAAAATGGGAGGAGACTGTAATAGGATTGGACCATTATCTTGTGAGATGGTGAAGAAAAATAAGAAAATATGGATAATTCTTTGGAAGGGATATCTTACTCCATGTATGGATATTTTGAATGGATTTGATAGTACTCTGTTAGATGAATTTGTTGAAAATTAGAGATCCAGGGTTGTTACTCTATAGGGTGTCAAGCTTCAAATATCTGAGGAGCTTCTTGCAATGGTCACTGGTTTATCTACATATGGGTGGAAAATATACAAGGACATGCGTAATGGTGAGGAGGTTGTGAAGAGATTCCTTAAGGAGGACAAACTAGTTAACAAAGCACAAAATAGGTACACTAGGATCTCACTTCCTTGGTCATGGGATGAGATTGCCCTCCAAATAATGTTCTACATTACTCTAGAAGGCAGGTTCAATGCAATCTACACCTACCATTTTGCCCTCTTGAGTCATTTCTAGCATAAAAGGAAGGTAAGATTCCTTTTTTCCTCCTTTCCTCCTTAGAATACTTAGTTATTGAAGCTAAGAGAATTAGGGGAAGCCCTCCCCTTCGTTAGTCCTTAATATTGTTTCTTTTTAAACATGTTATGAATTTGAAACCCAAGCCCTCAATGACTACTAATTTTGGTCATGCCCCTAGTAAACCCCTTAAAAGGAAAGATTTGTCCCCTTCTCCTACGCCCTCTTCACCCTCCCCTAACCATGTGTCCCTTTCCTCTAAAATCTCCCTTGTGTCTTTTGACCTTGAGGATGGTGAGGATGATTCAAAGCTTGGTGGGGATGATATATTTGAAGACAAGAAAAGATTAAAGGTAATAATATAGAAGATAATGCAATATAACTCAATACCTTCACATTAAACCCTTCTTTCTCCTCGAATAGAGTGGAATGGAGTGCACCCAAGATCTAATGGCTATGCTCTTGATAATGATAGATATGTTGATTTCTCACTAAACCACCTGCTCAGCATAACTTTGAATTCAAATTGTGGATGATAATGGCTTGGTTGAGGGTTGATTTATAGATATTTGAGTGATAGGATGGATGGCTAGGATTAAGAGGTGCAATGGATGGAGGCTTCTAGGGAATATCCTTATGTGAATAGTTTAGATTAAGAGGTGTAGTATGAGATGGATGGATAGGATGCAAAGCTAGTTTGAATTTTGTGCAAGTGTCTAGGTTCAATGTATCTGGCTAACTAACTTTAGCTAGGCACGTGACTCTCAATAATTAATCAAATAATAAAATTATTTAATTAATTATTAGAGAAGGGTGATGATGTGGGAGGATAAATTAACTAAATAAATAATATTTATTTAATTAAGTTGGCTAAGGGGAAAATGGATTAATTAATTAAATAAATATGATTTATTTAATTAATCAGGTGATGGAGAAAATGGGTTTAGACATTAATTAAATAAATATAATTTGTTTAATTAATTTAGGAAATAGGATAAATGTGCCACAAGGTGACACAAGGTCAATTTTAGGTGCCTACATTTTGCCCCTCTTTGAGATGATGTTGCAAATAAAAGAAGTAACATCATTTCAAAGAAGATAAGGTATGGATGAAAAGGGATGTATGCTTAAGGGATGCCCCCTTGAGAGGGTAGGCGGGTTGGAAGAACACGGGTATGCTCTCAAAATGGATGAAATAGATTGCTTAAGGAGATGGAGGAAAAATTAGGAATAGATGAATGAATACGTTATGCTGCATTGGGTGAGCAACCATATAGTTTGATATAGAACTAGACATTATGCACCGAGGTATAAAGACTAGGGTGACAATGTGTCTTGTGCATAAGGACTGACTAAAAAAAAGGTCACAAGCAAACATATATCATTGGGCACCATGATATGGAAGATCATGATGTCGTGGTGACAGTATGCTGCAAGGATTGATACAAATGCAAGTTAAAATGATAACACACACAAGCAAGCATGCACAAATGATTCAAAAATAAACAAGGTTGTTGCCCCTATCAAGCCAGAAACTGATGATTGATTGATTGAATAGTGTTTTTGGCCATGCGAGTCAACACTAGGATTGATGGATATATCTCTATACTTAAGATAGGCTTACATTCTTAAGCAAGAGTTGAGTAGATTTGAGTTGATAAGGTTTGTAGCAAGGCTGGGAACAAAATCATTGGATACTTTTGGATGATTAGCTAGATTGCTTGGCTAGATTGTCATGGATTAGGGATGACTTGCATTTGGATTTTTTATAAATTGGGAGGGCTGCATTGGATTGCATTTGGATAACCTTTTGTGTTGGATACCAATGACAAGGGACAACCAAGTCTGGGGACAAGGATGGAAAGGAGGATTGGGGATAGTGGATGGGATGGATGGAAGATTCATAATGGATGGAGGGGTTCAGGATGTGATCTCCAAGGACTATGTCACATAGGAATAACATGCCCCATTCTAGGTATTATGCTCAAGACTTTGCGTGACAATGCTTAAATAATGGTAAGGATGGTAAGATTGGTTGTGACAAGGGACAACCAAGTCTGGGGACAAGGATGGAAAGGAGGATTGGGGATAGTGGATGGGATGGATGGAAGATTCATAATGGATGGAGGGGTTCAGGATGTGATCTCCAAGGACTATGTCACATAGGAATAACATGCCCCATTCTAGGTATTATGCTCAAGACTTTGCGTGACAATGCTTAAATAATGGTAAGGGTGGTAAGATTGGTTGTGAAAGATTAGGTACATCAAGAGATGTCCAAAGCATGTTTCAACATTTTGCCCCTATCTTTATGAAGATCAAAGTGGGAGGGGAGGATAGGTTGGTGCAATGGGATAGGTATGTGGATATAAGGGATGGGTAGGATGATAGGATAGGATGGTGTTATGTCAAAAATTGTCCTCCTGTATGGAATGACATAATTTCTCATGGTTTATTTCCTCTCCTTTGGTGTCATTTCACCATATTTATTTCTGACCTCCCTTAACCCTGATTGACTTATAACTAATTGAAGAAATGTCATATTTTGAAGTAACTAAAGACTGAACCTGGAAAGAAACTTTGGATTATGGAAAAATCAGGGCATGGACAAGGGCACCCGCACCCTTGTCCTACCCCATTTTTCAAGGTTTTGAATTTTGGCAGGGTGTTGGCTCCCACCGTGCACCTTGGGATTCCAATTTCAAATTTTTGTTTTTCACGCGATGTCGACACATTATTTTGAATATTTGAATTTCTAAGGTTAGGTATTTAAAGATATTTTGAAAATCATTTTATTACACAAAATCTGTATGCAATTTTTTTATGCCAAAACTCTGCATTTTTACTATTGAAGATCAATAACTTGTTGAAGCTCTTTGAAGATATTGAAGATTGCTATCATGGATATATTTGATGGAGATTATGAATCAAGATCTTGAGACTATCTTTCTCTTCCTAAGGTTTTTGTCAAACATTTTGTATGATCAAAGAAGGGTTGAAGCCTCCAACTTGAGCTTGGGAGTCCTTCGTGGATGCAACTACCTCACCTTCTTATTCTACAAGTCTTCATTGCTCTCATCTCCTTGAGGTGGTGATGTTATTTGTTTCCTTGAGTGAAACAAAGTGTTGATCTTTCCTTGATGCTTGAGTCATCTAGGGTTTGATATTTCTGCATACACATTTGTTAGATGAGCACACACATTTGCAGATCTTTATCATTGACTATTGTTGAGATAGGAATACCAAAAATGGGGCTTGACTGAGGAAAGATCCTATATAGCCACAACCATCATTCTCCCCCTTTTGTATGTGCAGGTTACATTTGAAAAGATCTGACAGAAAGGAGTGGTAGAAAGATGGACATTACAGATACAATCGTCATAGAACTTTTGATTTTAGCACTGCAAAACTTTCGGGTCAAAAGAGCGAGTGCCTTAGCCCAACTGAGCATTTTTTTGAGATATAGGAACCTTAGGGGACTCTAATTATCTGGTACAGAAGATTTCAACTATCATAAAATTACAAGGCAAAAGAGCAGGCACCTTTGACCAACAGATCCTCATTTTCTGGGTGCACACTCTTTATACCTTCTGCTTTGTGTTTTTATCATCAGTTTGCCTATATCTGTGTTTGACATTAATTTGTTATAGTTTAGTTGGGAAAATTAGGGTTTCATGCTTGTTGAATGCTATAAGCTTGTGAAGGCCTAATCAAAACATCTATTCAGTCATAGCTAGCATAAAAAGGGAGTTTATGATTCTATAGCTTGATCCTTTGTAGAGAGCAAGCTCGGTTCCTACTTCCCTAATGTTTAGCATGTGAAAGAGTGGGACTTGATTTGGTTTAGATAAACTATCACCATCCCACATTTTCCACTAAACATTTTGGTGAACCCATGCTTTAAAAGAAATTGCATCCTTTTTAACATCAAATCTGAAACACCCTGCTATCCTAAATAACATTTAGATTGCAAACCCTCTTTTATGAAAAGTGCATACATTAAATCTTGATTGATATCCTTAGCTTTTCATTAAAAGAGTTTGAAATTTACAACTTTGTGATTTGTATAGTGATTTCTTATTTGCAAAGTTTGTATTATCTTGCTTTACAGTCTTGGGTTAATTAGAACATGCTATAATGTTGGATTATTTTTACAAGACTTTCATGTGTATGATGATCCGTTTAGTTGTGATGACATCAATATGTTGGATGAAGCCTTGAGGACTTTATCTCGATTGAATATTCCACTACGACTCCTAAATTGTCGTTTAAAAAATTAGTAAAGGCAATCTACATTCGTAAATCTCAAGAAGAACATGTGAAGCCAAAAATAATGGTCAACCTACTTTCAAATGTGGTTCAACCACAAGCTAAAGTAGTTCTCACTATTAGAGGTCTTCCGCCTTCTTCTCGACCTCCTAATTAGATCTATAACTATGCTAAACAAATAACAAATCAAAGTTCACAACAACCTAGTCACATTATGCTTGCTCATACATATAACACATGGAATTACAAACAAAGTAAACAACTATCAAGTATTTTGACATCTTTACCAGCTTCTCAACTGATGCTTTCTCAAGCACCTCGTTTAACACATAAAATTGGTTAAGATTATGATCTTGTTGAGCAGCTTCGTGCTACTCCTGCTAAAATTTCTCTTTGGGAACTTATACAAACTTCACCTACATACCATGGAATGCTCCAAGAAGATTTACAAAAGGTGATTGTGCCACCTGCTATCAAGCTGAATGATGTAGCAGCTCTCTTAGATTGTATGCATGTGACAAAAACAAACATCTTGTCTCAACAATATGAGCTACCTTCTATTGAAGTTCAAAATCAGTATGATCCTTTAATCATCTTCATTACAATAAAAAAGAAATTGATCAAGTGAGTTATGATTGATAATGGATCGGCTCTTAATGTTTGTGGTCTTAATTTGTTACATAAGATTAAGATTGATACTTTTTTGATTAAACCTGATAAAATTAGTATTTGTGGCTTTGATAATATCGGAAGATAGTCCATAGGAACTATAACTATACCTGTATACGTTGGGCCTGTGGCTTTGTCTATCCTATTCCATGTCATGCTTGGTTCCTTATCATACAACATGTTTCTTGGTAGACCTTGGATTCATGCATTGGGGGCAATGCCATCTACCCTTCATCATTCAATCAAGTTTATTTATAAAGATAATCTTCATACTATTGAAGTTGATCTTGAACTAGATAATTGTTTACCTATTATAGTGCAAAAACAAGTTGTTCATCATAATATTCTAAACAACTTGAGGATTGATCCATCAACTCCTCTTGCCACAGATAATGTGGTACAAGACTCTCAACAATCAAATGCATTCCTTAGTGATGATTGAGTTTTGCTATATTTTACTCCTGCTGCTATGGAGGAATACACGATTCATAACCTTAATCCTGAAACTTTAAATATTGCATCAATTTCATCTAAAAACTTTAGTCCACAACCTAAAATTTCTTTGCTAACAAACACAGATAACACTCTTACTTACACTATAGATTATGAGACTTATGAGGCTCTACCATCTTCTAGAGAAATGGCCTCTCTTTATGGTTGAGGATTTCAGATCCTTTATAAGAATTGCGACTACATAGGTAAAGGTTATGACATTAATCAACAAGGAATTCGAGTACCTATAGAATCTGCTTCATGACATTACTCGAGTGGCATTGGACACAATCCTTTCAAGGAAACCAAAGCCTGCAGATGACCTAATCTTAATGTAAACACAATATCAACACTCAATCTAATGTTTCCTAAGATGATAGACACAAATTTACCCTCAGGAGGTATTCCTTTAGATACTTTCTCGCAAGATGAAGCAATACTAGAATTCTTGGGAGCTTATGACAACATTCTTCATTATCACCACAAGCGAGGGTGGTCTTATATTTTAAATGCTAATGCGTATTTTGGGAAAACCTCCAATATGATAAATATTGCCAATAGGGACTCATCATAATCACCCAACCTCCCAGACCATAGTACTTTACTTAATGGAAAGAATGAACTGATGTCTTCATGGAGAAAGATAATACTGACAAGATTATCTCTATAGGTGATTGTTTAAATACAGAAGCAAAAGAAGATACAACCAAGCTATTACATGAATTTTCCAAATTGTTTGCTTGGATATACTTGGATATGCCTGGTGTTGATCCTCAGATTGTAACACATAACATTGTATTAAAACTAGATGCTAAGCAAGTTAAACAAAAGATTTGTAAGATGAATCCTAAGGTTGCATTGATAGTAAAAGATGAGATAGAAAAGCTCTTAGAAGCTGACTTTATCTGCCCTATTGATTATTCACCTTGGATCTTGAATATCATGGTCATCACTAAATCTGATGGCCGTATTCAAATGTGCATCAATTTTAGTGATTTGAATCTTTCTTCTTTGAAAGATGATTTCCCTTTGCCTAACATTGACATGATTGTTGATTCAATATATGGCCATGAATTACTTTCCTTCATGGATGGTTTTTTGGGATATAATCAAATTTTCCTCAATCCTCAAGATCAATATAAAATAGCTTTTATAACACCTTGGGAAACATTCTGTTGGGTAGTCATGTCATTTGGACTAAAGAATACCAGAGCAACTTACAAACATGCTATGACTCTTATATTTCATGATTACATGCATAACATATTAGAGGATTATGTTGATGACATTTTGGTGAAGTCTATTCATCCCCAAGATCACGCCACAACCCTCTGTCAAATCTTTGAGCAAATAAAGAAGTACAACATCTGCTTGAATCCCCATAAGTGCGTCTTTGGCGTAGACAGTGGAAAATTGTTGGGATTTATAGTCTCACATCATGGTATTGAGGTAGATATAAAGAAGATTGACACAATTGTCAATATGCCAGCACCTAAGAACATATCTCAACTTCATAGTTTGCAAGGAAAGATACAGGCCATTCACCGATTAGTCTCACAACTTGTGGATAGGACTCACCCTTTTACTCAACTACTAAAGAAGGCTTCAAAATTTCAATGGAATTATGAATTTCAGAAGGCTTTTGAAGACTTAAAGAATTATCTAGCTAACCCTCCTATTTTATAGCCTGCTACTACTAATAAACCTTTTATTCTTTACACCTCAACATCTAATAATGCTCTCACAACATTATTAGCACAACATGATACTGAAGGCAAGGAAAGTGTTGTATATTACATCAGTCAAACATTGCTTGATTATGAAGTGCGATATACTATCATTGAGAAATAGTGCTTAACTCTTGTCTTCACAACATAAAAGATTTGGCATTATCTATTAAATGTTGAGATACACGCCACGGTAAAATTTGATCCTTTGAAACATCTATTTGCTAAAATAGATCTTTCTAGGTGCCTCCCTAAATGGGTTATGTTATTGATTGAATTTGATCTCAAATTTATTTCTCAAAAAGTAATTAAAGGACATGCATTAACTGACCACTTAGCTGAAGTACCTTCCCCCTTTTCTATACATAACTAGGAGACATTTCCTGATGATCAAATTTTGAACATTGATAAGGATGACAAATGGGAATTATATTTTGATGGTTCAAGATGTCAAATTGGCTCCGGTGCTAGTGTTATATTAGTACTGCCTTTGGGTAAGTTGATTCCTATGTCTTACCATCTAAACTTCTCAGCCACAAACAATATTGCCGAATATGAAGCTCTCATTGTAGGACTTCATGCTGCCTTGGCCCTCAACATTAAAAGCATTACTATATATATGGTGATTCATAATTAATTGTGCGACAGATAATAGGATCATATCAAGTTAAACAAGACAAATTATCTCAATATCGTGATCTTGCCTTATCTATGTTACAACAATTTACATCATTTTCAATTAATACTATCCCAAGGGAAGACAATCGACTCGCGGATGCAATGGAGAGCACAGCTTCCCTTATATCCTTTGTCCATTTGCCTGACGAATATACCTTTATCATTCATAATCTTAAAAGATCGACATTAGATGAGATGGTATCTTTGGATGCTAGACTCTATTGTAACATGAATTTCGATGAATGGTTCTCCCATATATTCTATTATTTGCATGATGACAGCATTCCTAATTCAAAATCTAAAAATGCACGAGTTCGCCTATGCAAACTCATGGTGCGTTATATAATTTTGTCTAATGTCCTATATAGACAAAGTTATAATGGTGTTCTCCTCCAATGTCTTAGTAATTCTAAGATCTCGATAGCTTTAGAAGAAGCTCACTCCAGTGCTTGTGGAGAGAACTTTGGAGGAAAATCATTGGTACAAAAGTTAATACATATGGGATATTATTAGCAACGCAACAAGAT
This sequence comes from Cunninghamia lanceolata, assembly GCA_027924645.1. NCBI lineage: Eukaryota > Viridiplantae > Streptophyta > Pinopsida > Cupressales > Cupressaceae > Cunninghamia > Cunninghamia lanceolata. Next base: position 1,066,070 of record BSBN01001396.1, on the reverse strand, counting down.
TCCTTCTCATATGTCAAAAAGTGCTCGCAATGTCAACAACATAAACATCTAATCCAAGCACCTACCCAAGAACTTCATGCCCAAGTTTCAACTTGGCCATTTTCTGTTTGGGGCTTGGACTTGAGTGGTAAAATCTCTCCACCTTCTTCTCAAGGACATACTTTTATCATCACTACTAATGATTACTTCACGAAGTGGGTTGACGCTGTTCCATTGTGATCCACGACTACTGAAATAATTTTTCGCTTTATACAAGATAACATCATCTCTCAATTCAGTATACCTTCCTCCTTGGTTTCTGATAATGGTACCCCATTTAAGAACAAGGACATGAAGAAATTTTTGGACATAAATATCATATTCAACATTGCTTCTCTATGCCTTACTATCCTCAATCAAATGGTCAATCAAAAGCTTCAAACAAGGTTATTGGACAAATTTAATGAAAAACAATTTATAAGCATAAAAAAGACTGGCATACTCAATTATCTTACGTGTTGTGGGCTTATAGAACAAGCATTTGTATTGCTACTGGAACTACACCGTATAATCTTGTTTATGGTAATGATGCAGTAATGCCTCTAGAATTGGCAATTCCTTCATTGAGAGTTTCCCTAAAGGACAATATTGACAATGACATGGAATGAGAGAAGAGATTACAAGAACTTGAGATGCTTGATGAACAATGTATCAACGCTCTTGAGCACCTTAAGGCCCATCAAAAGAGTATCCAACGATTGTAAAATGAGTGTGTCATACATCACTCATTCGACATTGGAGATTTGGTATTATATGAGAATCAACGCAATGTAAATGCACCTCCTGGAGAAAAAAGGAAAGTTTAGCCCTAATTGTCTTGGACCATATGTTGTTACTGAAGCCTTTGGATTAGGAATGTATAAATTAGCTAATGAACAAGGTACACCACTTAAAGAACCTATTAATGATGCACACCTCAAGAAATTCTATGCTTAAGATGGTATATTAGATGTTACTTTATAAAGCAAATTTATTAGTTAGATTAGCTTCAATTTTGACAAGATATGATTATTTTGTTGAAATTCATTTAACATTACATCTCTGTCAATTAATCATTGTTGTATCTTGTTTAAACATGCTTTATTAAGATCACCTTTGTATTATCTGAATATAGCATAGAAAGTTGGTTATTTGTGAAATTCATTAATCATTGTGGATTTTACTATATGTTCTGCAAAGAATTGTTTACTATGTATCACATTAGCATTAATAACATTTCTACATAAGCATTAACATTTATCACTAGTTGTATTTTGTATATAAAATCACATGTGATAAATTAACAACATTACAAACATTAATAGAAAACATCATATATATAGACATCAGTTTGAGTATACATCAGAGTCGATTGTCCTGTACATCAAAATGGGATGTCGTAGAACATAAGATACATCACATAGCTGAACCTTGGTCATTGGTCCCCTCAGGACCTGGTGGTGTGTGGGTGATGGAGGGCTGCCCATGTGTGGCTACGGACAACAAATGACTCCTAGAGATACTTCACGACCACAACCCCCTAAGCTCACCTCTAAGCCCCAAGACCTCACCTTGTGTCTCCATGAACATCTGGTGGTACCAGTCTCTCTCTATTTGCACTCTCTCTATCTAATATTGCCCTGTCCCTCTAAGCTCTTTCCTAATCCAACTTGGTCTATAAGATCTGAGTCACAACATGACTCGCCTCTAACAAGGGTAGTGCTACAACCTACTCTCACTGTGCCCAGAGCTCGGCCTCTACGCACTTAGCTCTCTAGAGTAAACGATTTCTCTCCCATGTAGAATGATCTAGGGTGGCCTCCATGGCCACTCTATATCTCACAAATGGCATAAATATCTTTGCATGCTTCCCTATGGATGGGTATGGCAAATATCCTGCCTGCACCCACTGCTTAACCGCATCAATAGGAACTATCTCTATTATGACGTGACTCACAAAATCATGCCATGTGTCTATCCAAATTGCAAGAAGAAAGATAGAATTGATATCAATATCTCATATAGGTATCTTAAATAATCATCAAAATAACTACATCAACATAAGAATGTCTCACCTAGATCTCCATCTCGCCAAGATGGATCCCAAACTGTTGATGGTGTAATGAGCTTTGCAGCTGGAAGCATATGACTACTAGTCTCCCCTTGCTCATGCCAGCTTGATCTCCTAACACCGATAGGGGATGGACCACAAGGTCTCGACCATGGTCTCGACTTGGTCTCCTTGTCGTTGTCTACCTCCTACTGATCTCTTCGCAGTCTTGCTCTAAAGATGTACTGTGCTCGGATCTCCTCCTCCTCCTCCTCCTCCTAATTATCATCCTCATCCTCATCCTCATCTAGGTTATAGTACCCAATGAAGTCATTGATGTCATCCTCTACTCTTATGTCACTCGTCTGACCGGCCCAAGGTCAAGGATCGCCTATGGGGTAACCGGGAGGAAAGACAGGAGCGGGTCGTGCTATCTTCCACCAGGTCTGATACACTCTGGTAACACCAACGTCATCTGCATCAAATAGCAACTCCACATCCTTTGTACCATCATCATCACTCACTGCTATATCAGCTATCATCGGTCGTCAGGCGGAATTCATCCTGATTGTGCTGCGTAGTGAGCAGGGTAGCTCGGACACATCATAGGGATATCCTATCTACATCCGAACTATCGCACCACTCTATCAAAATAAAACTAGATGACTATGTGATCGAGGCCACTGGCCATCAACAGATCCCTTTGCATCCTAGCCAGCTGTCCATGTTGACCCATCCATGGTCTATGGCTACGATATGGTCTCCAAACGATGTTGCTGAGCTGCAACCTGTCAAATATCACTCTCCAATACAAAAGATCACCATGTCTCCAACATCTAATGAGTGGATAAGCATGTGCACGTGGATGTGTCCATAGTGGCTCTATAGGGAAACATGTAGGCCATGTGCACCTGATATGCTCGAATGCCCAGACCTATAGCAAGGTGCATACCATCAGGCTCTGTGACTCATAATGGACATATCATCCCAAACCACGATAGAGGTACACAAGCATAATGCGCCTCCACATGTATACTGTCCTATGCTCCTCCATCACTTGGATGGTATGAACAAGGCCCCCATGAAGGTGAGTGCCTCATCCATCCTATGCGACCACCAAGGCGACGGTAGCGATCATGATCCTCCGAACCAACAGGATGTCAGCACATCCCTGCTCTAGTAGTCGAAGCTCAATATGTCCTCACTTTGCCTAAGTGATGGTGTGACCTAACCAATACATTTGGCTCTCTCAAGTATACTTTGTTGAGTGACACTCTATGAACCTCACTATCTCTCCTCGGATAGGCAGTCATAGGATGCGATAGACATCCTCCAGTGTAATTGTCATCTCGCCGGTGGGCAGATGGAATGTAGATGTGTTTGCATCCCTCCTCTCCATCAGTGCCATGAGCATGCCACAGTGAAATCACATTGTGGGCATGAAGAACACCCACCAAAGACCCACTACTTGTAAGTGAGCCCTCTCCTCGTCTGACATAGTGCCAACATGGTCTCGAAGGAGCATCATTAGGTGACCCCCTGTATGCTCTTATGTTTCAGGGACGTCCTGCAGGTCAAACATTTAGAAATTGCATTAGTTCACATCATCAAATCATCAACAAACATCTAAGACATCAATCTGTGCCTTATCCCTGAGGCCCTTGTCCTTCTTGGACTTGGGCACCCCAAGAGAACCTAGGTGCCCAGAGAGGACACTGGCTCCCTAGTTGGATGTGGGTGCCCTAGTTAGGAACCCCTATCCAAATAGGGCTATTTGGCATACAAATCAAGAAAATCAAAAACAACAAGAAAGCATGAATGACAGAAGCAAAGTTTAGATCCTACCTCAGGCTCGGTCTGTCTCTTTGCCACTCGGGCTCAGAGCATCTCTAGTCTCAGAAGCTAGTATGGATGTCGACTCGGCATGGCTAGCCTCTTTCTCCTTCTCTCCTCTACACAATGACAATAAGAATGAATTGTGAAAAGTGAAAACTCCCTTTACATATAGTAAGTGGATGACAATTCCTATCACTATATAGGTGTAAAATTGAATAGTTTTCATCATAAGCCTCTATCTTGGGCTGCCGAACTTAGAATTCTATGTTGTTTGTTGCGTTGGAATCCTGGTTCCACCCTCCATCCAACCCAATATGTTGTACTTCAGTGTCATTTGCAAAAATTACCCTCACAATGCATTTCTCATCAAGATTCCTTGAAATCGGTGCATGTAGATAACCACCTTATTTCTTCTCTTCGGACTAAGCAAGCAGAAACAAGGGGAGCATATATCTCCCTCAATTTCCTCCCTCATCATGTCTCATCACTCAACCCCTTAGTGTTTATGACTGACTTATTGGTGTGTTGGTCTCAAGTTGATTATATTTTGACTATTTGACAAGTGTTCCTTTATAGATTGCGGTTCCTAACATTATGGTCTTACAGGATTACTAACTGGAGGCTTCTTCCTCTTGCATGAAAACACTTTGGCTTCCGCTACAATATCTTTTTGGGTATACTTTTCATGATTGATGTATTTACTTTCCTTTAGTTGCATATGCACGTAGTGTCATATGGCCACTAAAGTGGGGGCTAAATGTTATGTCAGAAATTGTCCTCCTATATGGAATGGAATAATTTCTCATGGTTTAGCTCCTCTCCTTTTGTGTCCTTTCACCCTATTTATTTCTGACCTCCCTAAACCCTGATTGACCTATAGCTAACTGAAGAAATGTCATATTTTGAAGTAACTAAAGACTGAACCCAAAAAGAAACTTTGGATCCTAGACATCCTGGACCTCCTTGATACAAACCTGATGGAAAAATCAGCCCTTGTCCTGTCCTATTTTTTGGGGTTTTGAATTTTGGCAGGGTGTTAGCTCCCGCTATGCACCTAGGGATTCCAATTTCAAATTTTCATTTTTTATGCAATGTCGGCACATTATTTTGAATATTTGAATTTCTAAGTTTAGGTATTTAAAGACATTTTGAAAATCATTTTATTACACACAATCTATATGCAAATTTTCTATGCCAAAACTCTGTCATTTTTGCTATTGAAGATCAACAACATGTTGAAGCTCTTTGAAGATATTGAAGATTGCTATCATGGAGATATTCGATGGAGATTAGGAATCAAGATCTTGAGACTATCTTGCTCTTCCTAGGGTTTTTGTCAAACCTTTTGTATGATCGAGAGAAGGGTTGAAGCCTCCAACTTGAGCTTGGGAATCCTCCACGAATGTGGCTGCCTCACCTTCTTGTTCTACAAGTCTTCATTGCTCTCATCTCCTTGAGGTGATGTTGTTGTTTGTTTCCTTGAGCGAATCAAAGTGTTGATATTTCCTTGATGCTCGAGTCATCTAAAGTATGATATTTTCACATACACATTTGTTAGATGAGCACATACATTTGCAGATCTTTATCATTGGCTATTGTTGAGGTAGGAATACCAAAAATAGGGCTTGACTAAGGCAAGCTCCTATATAGCCACAACCATCTTTCTCCTCCTTTTGTATGTATAGGTTGCATTTGAAAAGATTTGATGGAAAGGAGCAGCATAAAGATGGACATTGCAGATACAATCGTCACAGAATTTTCAATTTCAGCATTGTGAAACTTTCAGGTCAGAAGAGCGAGCACCCTAGCCTAACTAAGAATTTTTTTTGGGATCTAGGAACCTCAGGGGACTCTCTGATATTTGGTACAAAAGATTTCAACTATCAGAAAATTACAAGGCAAAAGAGTAGGTGCCCTTGACCAACAGGCCCTCATTTTCTGGGTGCACACTCTCTGTACCTTCTGTTCTATGTTTATGTGATCTGTTTGCCAGTATCTGTGTCTTAAATTAGTTTGTTACAGTTTAATTGGGAAAATTAGGGTTTCATGCTTGTTGAATGCTATAAGCTTTTGAATGCCTAATCAAAACATCTATTCAGTCATAGCTAGCATAAAAAGGGAGTCTAGGAATCTATAGCTTGATCCTTCCTAGAGAGCAAGCTCGGTTCCTACTTCCCTAATGTTTAGCATGTGAAAGAGTGGGACTTGATTTGGTTTAGATAAACTATCACCATCCCACATTTTCCACTAAATAGATGGAAATGATAATAGGGGATATATGAGACAGCTTTACCCCCAAGTGTAAGAATCATAGATAATCAATCTACACATGATGCCCATAAATGGGTTTTCATCGTGGTACTTATCCAAGGTGCCATGAAATGGTTTTCACCATTGGAAAAAAAAATTCTCTTTACTATTTTGATTTTTTTCTCTTTTATTAAATTTGATTTTTTTTCCTTTTTTTGATTTTTAAAATTTTTTTTGGATGACATTTGGATATTGGGATGGAATAGGTGAATATGGGGGGGAGAGAGAGATTTGAATGGAGGATGGGGACTCAAATGTTTTTTTCCATAACAAGGTGATAGTGTCCCATTTTGGATGTTTGTTACACGTGGACCATGTCAAGTGTCGTTAGGCGCATGGATGTTGGTAGATAATTGCATGAGATGGATGGGGGATAGTGAATTATGAATGGATGGGGATAGTGGATTATGGATGGATGGGGGATAGTGGATTATGAATGGATGGAGGGGATATTGGATGGGGATGGATGGATAAATGGATGAATGGATAGATGGAGGATTATGCGAAAGAATGGACCATAGGGATATGATGGGGGAGATATGCGGGATAGGGGATATAAGATGTGGGGATGGAGGTATGTCAAAATGTCATGGGGTGGAGGGGAACCAAAACCAATAGTTGCACACGTCGTAATGGATTTTGAAGCTTATATTTGTGATGGGGAGTAATGGGGATTTTTGATTATGGGATTGGGATGGGGGATTTTGGGATTGATGATGTGGGGATTTAGGGACCCAAATGGACTTAGGATTTTTGGGATTTTTGATAGAATGGGATATGGATGCTCCATTTGGATTGACTATTTTTTGTTTGGGGACATACACCATTTGTGTTTTTGATTTTTGGGGTGTGTCCTTATGTAGCCTTTTGGAGTTTTGATTTGGCTTTGATTTTTTATAGCGATGTGTTATGGCAAGGTAGTCTTTAGGATTTTGTGGATTTTTCGCTTTATGTAAGGAGGCATCCAAATTATTATTTTTGATTGCCATGGGTGTGGTGGTAGCTTCATGTTTGAATTATGTGTATATTCGTTGACCATGATTAGGAATTTTAGGGGATTTAAGGGAATGAGATATGTGGATGGAGGGATCTAAGTGGACTTGGGGATGAAGGGATAAGGGGTCTTGAGGATGGGATTAGTGGGAGTTGGGAGGACTAGAGGAAGAGTGGATTTAGGGAGATGTATGGTCACATGTGTTTGAGAATGGTATGATGATGGAGGAGTGATGGCGGCATATGATTTGGAGGTGCGATGAGGGGAACCTAGCTTGGGATTAGAAGAAGATGCCTTATGAGGTGTATGGGTGGTGCCAACATGTTTGGATTATTTTCCTTGAGATGTATATCCAAGGCCATGTGAGCATGGATGGATTTAGACATGGATGGGCTCCAAGATACCTTGTTCATGGAGGCTTAAGCCTTTGCTTTGATAATTCATGTTTTTTGGAGCATGTGATGTGTGATGGGATGTTTGTTGTTTTGGAAACAAGATGCGAGTCGATTATTAGATGGGGAAGGCGGGGTGGTGGATAGAAGTTGTTCCTCTCCTACGAGAACCGCCATGGATCAAAGTGTTGGATCCAATGGGATAGGATGATGGATTTGGGATCGGATCCATAGGAGATGCTAAGGGATCAATAGGAGATGATGGATGATCTTGGCTAACATTATGCTCATTAAGATCGAAATTATTTGTTTGATTTTATATGTTTCCTTGGAGACCAAGCATCTCATCATGGGATGTTGTTGGATAATGGATAGGAGTAGTTGGATGATAGATAGGAGTAGTGTGGGTTTCTTGATCATAGATGGTGGTGGCTTGAGTAGTTGGATCTTGGCTATCTTGGATAGGTTGATCTTGAAGAGCTTGGATAATTTGATCTTGACTTGGTGAGGAGTAAGGTTGATCATACTTTGAATTTAATTCTTAACATATCTCTTGGATTTGGATGGAAAGAGAAGATTCTTGTATGGGCTTGATAGGCTTTGGATCATTGACAACATGGATATATGATGGATCTTGACTTGCACTTATGGTAAGAGGGTCTTCAATAGGCTTGATAGGCATTGGAGTACATGATGATGTTGAAGGGATAATAGGCATTAGATTACATGGTGGTGTTTGATTCCCCGCTAATAGTCCTTGGATAAAATTTGAAAAAGGATAATTTGGGTGGATATGAGGAGTTGGTGGGGGGATCATCAATAAAAATCTCACTAGGATCGATGAGCTCTTAGATGCACTTCTTAAGCTTTATGCAATCAGATGTTTTATGGCCTTTTTCCCTATGGTATTCACAATAGTCATGTTCTTTAAACCAAGAGGGCATGAATTAGTTTTCCTCATATGGTCTTGTCATGGGAAGTTCAATCAAGTTCACTTGGACCAATTTTTGTAAGGCTATTTTGATAGGATCCTTTGATGGAGGGTTGGAGGAACATGGTGATGAAGGGATTGAAGGAATTGATGGATAGGGAGGTATGCAGACTAATGAATTAAGGTTAATAGGGTTGGACAAATATTGTGAAGGGATTTAAGGCATTGAAGGGATTGGAAGTTATGTGTACTAATGGATTAGGATTAGGAGGGTTAGAGGGATATTGTGATGGAAGGATTAGTGAGGTATATGAATAGGTGGAGGTTGGATAACTTTGAGGTATGGATAGGTTGGGTTGATATGATGACATGGTCACATAAGGGGTTGAAGGTTGGTATAAGGTTGATGGGGATGACATATGGGATGTTAATGTTGATGTGATAGGGTCATGAGAATCTCCAATGATGAGATGTACTAAGAGACTATGATCGATGAGATTTTTGCATTCCAATGCCTTAGTGAGAGGATCGAATCCCTCATAGACACATTTAATTTCTTGTATTTCTGCATAAGGATCCATGTTGTTGGGGGGGGGGGGGGGTATGAGAGGATAATGGATGATTGGGGATCAAATGTCAAGCCCTTAAAATGATTTGATTTGATTGAACAAGGGATGATTATCTATACTTAAAATAGCCTTACATTCTTAAGCAAGAGGGTTGATTGGATTGATTTGATTTCTACTTAAGATTTACAAAGTTCTTAAGTAGAAATTGATGAGATTTGATAACTATACTTAATATAGACTATTGTTCTTAAGAAAGTTTGGATTAAGGATGATAGGATCAACTTAAGGTCTTGATCTTTGATTGGATAGATGGAAGATGGATAATGGGATGATTGATTGTAGATGAGGGATAAATGGGAGCTATTAGGATTTGGGTTGAAATGAGATTAGGTGGATAAAGGGATTGGATATAGATGATGATGAAGGATTGCCTTGAGCTTGATAATTGGATTATGATGTCGATTAATGATGATAAGGGATGGGGTTGGATTAGGATAAGGATGAATGATGAAATTGGGTAAGGTAGTAGATTATAATTAGAAAGTGGATTAGGTGGATAGAATGGATTAGGGTTAGGACCTTGATTGGATTAGGTAAATTGATTAGGATTAGGGTCCTAGATGATGGATTAAGATTAGATTGGGGATAGATTGGAATGATGTGGATAAGGTGATTAGGATGATTAGGATAATTGGGATGAGGTGATTAGGATGATTAGGATATAATGTGATTTGGGAATGATTAGGATGACTGGGATAATTAGGATTATTATGGATGAGAGGAATGTTTAAGATAGGATTGGATGGATAAAGTAGTAGGGATGAGGTGATTAGGATGATTTGGGATGAAGTGGATAAGAGGGATGATTAGGATGAGATTTAGGATAATTAGGGGTGATTAGGATGATTACGGATGAGATGGATTGGATTAGGAGGATTAGGATGAAGTTGGATTGGATTGGATTGGTATGAAATGATTAGAAAGTGATTAGAGATGGATTAAAGCTTGACCTTGGGCAACTTTGAAAACAATAGGTTTCACACAACATGCACAAGTTTGCAAAATGATTTGGAATTAGATTGGGAGAGTGCAAATGAACACACACACACACAAAACACAACACCCTAGATTATTCAAGTAGGTGTGTCAAATATTATGGAATCATAATGGAGACATCCATCCCATTAATACCATCTATCTGTGATTGGATAGCTAGGGAATGCAAGGTCATGTACCACCTATACACCCCTTACCTTGGAGGCAATAAATCCTTGCCCAAAGGTAGCTCTATCTCAACACATGGAGGTACATGTGAGCACTTCTCCTCCCTAATAGCGATGCACCACAAGTTAATATGGTTGAAAGGTATTAAGCTAGGATGAACAAGCCTCTAAGGGTGCCCGCTATATACACAAGGTACATGGGGTCTAATATGTGAACACTAGTCCATCTAAAAGCATGAGACCAGAACAAAAGCTCACAAGATCTATTCACCTTGTGTCTTAAATCACTAGGGCCCCTAAGGCTGTGCTATACATGATGATGACTAGATTGAGGTACAACTTTCATTCTCCCCCTTAGATATACCATGCCAAAACACATGGTTGAGGTCACCCCTTGGGGTGATGAAATCCCTAAGTAGGCCTCCTAATGGGAAAGGTTAATGTTAGGTGTTTTTGATCTCCAAGCTCGCACAAAGCACAAAGAGAGAGAAACACACACTAACACACCTTGGGTGACAAAAGTGAATCAAGAGGTGTTTTTGATCCTCAAGATCACCTAGCAGTGTGAGAGGAGAGGCTACACATGCACTTGATCCACACAAACAAGATTAATTAACCTTAGAAATGAATGTGCACCATTGTGAAAATGAAAGTGTCTAAAGGGTGCTTTTGATTACCAAGATTGCACTAAGTGCAAGGGAAGAGCATACACACACCTCAAGTCACAATCAAGCCCACCAAACAAAGAAAACAAAAGATTTCAAATGATCTCTTAGACTAGAGAATCCTGTAGCAAACTTGTTAGTAGTTTGAGAAATTTGGCCTTTGACAAGCAAAAAAGCTACAAACAAGTGTGTTAGCTCGAAATGATTAAATCTAAAAACTTAGATATTAGATGATAAGATACAACAAATTAGATTATATGATTAGATTATTTATGAAATTCTATGCAATTTAAAAAAGAATCATCAAATTTTGATATGATTTACAAAAGATATGAGCGATTAAAGTTTGCAAGAAAACGTCAACTTCAAACGATTATACCTAAAAATCTAGATTAGCTCTAGAAATGAGGCCTACACCATTGAGAAGCTAGCTAAATCACATTTCCAACACCTATAATTTTATAAAATTTTGATACGATTTTCCCAAGTTGTACAAAATTGAAAAAAGGCCTATATTAGGGCATTTGAGAGATGGGGTCTACTTGCTAGACTACTAGCAGTTTGATCCTGATAGTTTGTATAGTGGTCACATGTAGTGTTTAACACCTGGTGGTTAAGTTTTGTACTGGCTACTAGCGCTAACCATTAGTGGTTAGGTGCTCTGTGGTCACACTAGCAGTTAAAGGGGTGGCGGTGAAGTTAGATGTTACAGTCAGGAAAAATGATAAATATGTTCATCAGCAATATAACTTAATACCTTCACCTTAAACCCTTATTTCTCCTCAGATAGAGTGGAATGGAGTGCACCCAAGCTCCAATGGCTATGCTCTTGAATAATGATAAATATGTTGATTGGTCACTAAACCAATAGCATAACTTTACATTCAAATTGTGAATGATAATGGCTTTGTTGAGGGTTGATTTATAGATACTTGAGTGATAGGATGGATGGCTAGCATTAAGAGGTGTAATGGATGGTTAAGATTTAATGAAACAACATTAGGGCAAGGATGGAGGCTTCTAGGGCATATCCTCATGTGAACGGTTGAGATTAAGAGTTGTAGTATGAGATGGATGGCTAGGATGCAAAGCTAGTTTGACTTTTGTGCAAGTGTCCAAGTTCAATGAATCTAGAGCTAACTAACTTTATCTAAACATGTGACTCTCAATAATGAATCAAATAATAAAATTATTTAATTAATTATTGGAGAAGGGTGATGATGTGGGAGGATAAATTAATTAAAAATATAAGATTTATTTAATTAATTTGGCTAAGGGGGAAATGGATTAATTAATTAAATAAATACGATTTATTTAATTAATCAGGTGATGGAGAAAATAGGTTTAGATTAATTAAATAAATATAATTTATTTAATTAATCTAGAAAATAGGATAAATGTGTCACAAGGTGGTGTTAGGTGAGTGAATGACTAGGTGATGTGTTGAAAGGTGACACAAGGTCAATTTCAAGTGTCTACAATATCGATTCACAACCCAAAGAAGGCTAAAGGTAACCCTCAAGTGGATACTAGAAGCAGTGGGATTCTAGTGGATCATGCTACCATCAATGAAGGTAAAGGGAAGATGAAGACGTATGATAAAGAGGAAATAAATGTGGAAAACAAAATTCTTGAGGTGGAAGGTTTCTGCCCAAGGTGTTCTGATTGGACAAATGCTACCCACTACCTAACTTCGACTCTAAATGATGTTACCTCTATCATTGACATGTTGGCCGACAATGTAACACTACTTTTTCCCAAAGTTGTTTAATTATTTGCAATGGATTTATTATGGTTAATATTTAGAGTTAGGATAATATAGAATATTAAATAATGTGTAAACAACAAAAGTAAATTGCAACATTGATAGTTTAATAAGATCTTTAATGTAAATCATTAACAAGACAAATTGGTTAACACAATCACGTAATCACATATCTTTATTTACAATAATTTCAATACTTATCTGAATCATTCAGCACTTGGATCAACCACTCTTACCCTAGGAATATTTCAGCGGTTGTGGCCCTAGCTATGGCATACTCTAGGAGAAAATAGTTCATATCAAAATACAATGTGTTATTACGCTCTCATATAAGTGCTGGTTCTAGAAAAACAATGCTCAACACTAGTGCTTGTTCTAAAAGAACAATGCTCAACACAAGTACTCTTACACAAGTGCTGGTTCTTAAAAGAACAATGCTCAACACAACTGCAAACCAAGCCCTGGCTAGGACCATCCTAGGTTGTACGTTGTACCCCAGGTTAGGACACACTCTGTGTGCCCCCTTCTCCTAATGCTCATAACCCACCAAACCACTTACTTCTTTCTTGAGTGTTCTCCATCTTCTTCTTTCTTTTGAGTGATGCTTTGTTTTCCTATTCCAAGTCTCACACAAATGCCTTATATAACCTTTTAAGGAGTGATTTATAAGCCATCACACCCTTTCACAAAGGTTGTCATTAATAATGGTTTAATAAACATAATAACTCCTCCCTTTTTAAAGGGATTTTCATAATTATTCTTTATTCATCTCCATTTTAACCAAAAGGATAATAATATTCTTTATTTTCCATCTCCCCTTTAATTATAAAGGGTAAATAAACTTTATCCTCTTATAATTTTAGAGGGTTATTCATAAATAGCATTCTTTCTCCATTTTGGGTAAAAAGTCATAACATTTCTCTCCCTGTAAATCAACTACTGTCCTTAGTAGCTCAAGTTAAATCTACAACATATTTCAACAAAAGTAATTAGTCAAGTAATGGTTTTGATATCACTATGAATCTACTTCATTTATAATCATATTTCTCAAATTTTAGATCTTTGCAATAACTCTTCTGCTTTAATTGAAACCACAATTAAATCCCACAGGAATACTTTGTTAATCAATAACATGATTAGAAATATACTTGTACATTTTCACATGAAATAGATCATGAATTTATACTTGATAAGCTAATACAAGTGTATACAATAAATCTCCTATCAAATAATCTTTTAAATTTGGTCATTAATGTGTAACCTTATCTTTAATACAAATATTTTAATCTTTTAGGTGTCACTTCAACATAAAATATACAAGTTTTATCATGTGATCACATAACACTTACCTAGTGAATGACATGCATATCCCATACTATGTAGTCACTCATCATTGAGTATAATATACTCAAAATACATTCCAATATGATATTCATGCATTCTAGACTACATGAATACCCCTTTTTCATATAGAAAATACAATTCAATGGAAACAAGTACACAATTACCCTTAAATAGAGTTCATATCATTTCACATAGTTTCTCAAAACAATGTTTTGGGACAAGTTTTGAATCCAACAAGGATGCAATGTAATCTAGTCAAAACATCTTTCAACATATATCTCTTTGTCATAGACTTATAGGTAATTAATGATATAACATTCTAAGGATATCACTTCTATACAATACTTATAAAACACATGTACAAGGTTATTAGGTTGATCAAGTCCAATAACAAAATACAATAAAACAAAATATGGTACAAAAGAAATCCTACAATTCATCTTAAGAAACAAGAGAATAGTAGAAAATAGTTACCACCTAGAAAACACTCCATAGAAAAATATTAACGCTAGGTTAAATGTTCTAGCAACTATACAACGATGAAGTTTTTGTTCAATTAATTTAAGATGATAATTTTTCTATAAAAAGAGGCCGCCCTCACATTGACATAAAAATGAAATAACTAGAGGTACATAAGGAGAGGAAATATTATGAATCATTCCAATAAAGTAGGATTCTTAGGAATTTATTGATATTTGGTATTGTTAGATTGTGTATGTAATGGAGAAGAATTAGTACAACTTTACAATTTTTTCATTGAGGTTGTTTTTTTATTGAGGTTATCTCTCCCCATGTAAAATTTTACATGTCGACATGTTTGAACCTAAGGGAAACTAATCAATTTCACATCTTATAGAAATATTATTTGTATCAACTAACTCGCTCCAACAATAGTCTCATAGTGTCCCAACCTTAAAGGTAAAAATGATCCTAAAACTCAACTAACTAGAGAGTGACATCTCAAAATATTCACACTACTAGTCACTTCATTGCTAACTATAGAATGACTATATAAGTGATCATTGGTGGATAAACGGCCATATGCAATGATCAACCAACCTAGTAAAAATTAGCTTCATTTTTTATATATAATTACTACTAGAACATGAAACATATGTTAATGAACATGAATCTTCCTCTACACATGTATCACTTTATCATTTATTCAAAAGACTCTTGAATGTCCTAATTGAGATCAACCAATTGTTTAGATATCCACAAGAAGATAAGACCAACATATAAACATTAACACCCACCCATATTATATAAACAACTTTATGACATCCATTATCTTTTATCATACTCAAATATAAAGTTTATAATTTGAAGGGTGGGAGAATTGCAACCCCTTGACTAACCCATGTTAGGATTAGCTAATTATCCTATTTTGAACTAGTTTTCAAAAGTCATCACATTCATTCCTAACTTTAGACTCGATATAATTGATTTCTGTAATCTTCTTACATTTGCCACTTCACATGAGAAAGAAACTGTAACTTGAAAGATAATGCTATAAAGGCAGATTGAATAAGCATATCATGTTCAAGCTCCATTCAACGTCGACATAAAACATTCAACAACACAGACTGAATAATTTTCTAAACTTCGCTATAACAATCAAGTTTCATAGAGTTGTTGGCTTTGCTTCCTAAAGTAGTTCATTTTGTTTGGGTTGGACTCAAATAACATTGTAAAGCCAAATTTGGTTCAAAATACTACGAACTTGATATGTATGTATCAATCCTTTCCTGGAGCATTTATTAAAACATCTACGTTAATAACAAAAAGGTTTGAATGCAAGGATAGTTTATAAAGGATGGTGGAAATGGTGGGTATGAATGGTTCTAGACAGGAATATATAGATCCAACTAGGATTCCTCGAATGAAGTCACTGATCGATAGCCTGTTGTCTTTCATGCTTCTCCTGATCCCACTATTGATGTGAGAGATATCTTGAATTACCGCCACCTTAAATCACTACCTCTGCAACAACGATGGCATGTGTCAGTTCTTGCACAATGCTGGAATGTGTGCTCTCATAGGCTATTCCTTGCCATGTTGCTACCACATTTCTTAAACCCTTGGTATATTTGTGAGGCAAACCTACGCTTTTTGTGTGTATGGCTTACGTTATGAAACTTGGACCAGGCCTTCCTCTTTGTTGATGAACCTGTTCACCGAGTCGGTGTAGTTGGTGAAGTGAAAGTGCATAGATTTATCAGTGGGGAGGCCTGTGAAAATGTGCACTTGGTGGCCTCGTTTTGCCAGGACCCGGTGGAGGGTGAGAGCATGGTGTTCGAAGCCTCCCGCTTTGTCTTTGGCCGGCCATTGTTTAACAAAGAGAGCAATCTTCAGGTGTTTTTGAGAGGACTCTAAGCCTACTAGTTTGAGGCATGCCTGTCATAGGGAAGAACACGGTTTGAAGAGCTGGTATTGATGTGCAAACTCAAGTTCAAAATGGAGAGCACGTGAGACTATGTTTTATTGCTTTGACATGCTGAAATAGTCAGCCAAACTATAAGTTTCCAATTTTCAGGATGAAAATGATTGCTACGGTACCTAAAATGAGTGTAAAATGGCGGAAGGAAGTTTAAATTAAATGATCATGGGAGGACCCAGTAGTGGTGCACCCTAACTTCACACCTCTCAAAATCATATGTGGCAATTTTGAATCACTCCAAAAATTTTAGAGTAGTTTACTTGGCAATGCTCCTACTTATAACTAAGGTTTCAGGGCCACATCATCAAATATGATACCACATCAGCATACTTTTTGTTGAGGTGTCAAATAGTTCCCCAAAAAAGGGGTAGACCAATAGGTGTGCATTAAGTCATGTTTTGTTGGTGGGCTGATGTGGCATCACATGATTGGTTGCTTTTTAAATCTAAAGGGCACATTTAATTCAATTATTAGTACTTATAGTAACACTAACAACCTTAAAGTCACAACTACTAGTACTAAACTTCAAAAAATATTGGGCCTTAAATGCACATATACCATCTCAACCATTGGAACTATCTCACCTATTGGGTCTTTTCCCCTATCCTTTGAAGATAGGAAACGTCCTTTCAAAATAAAGCTTGGTCGAAAGGTGAAAGGACATACCTTTTTTAAAATAACAATTGGTCGAAAAGGTGAGTAGTCGAATATGGTGAAGGTCAGCATGAATAAATCTATATGTAGTGAAGCGTAGGGTGAGTATGAAATAGTTTAGGGATTATGGAAGAATTGACATAGAAGTAAGACATAAAGGAAAGGAATCAAAGGACATACCTTTTTTTAAAATAACAATTGGTCGAAAAGGTGAGTAGCTGAATATGGCGAAGGTCAGCATGAATAAATCTATATGTAGTGAAGCATAGGGTGAGTAGGAAATAGTTTAGGGATTATGGAAGAAGTGACATAGAAGTAAGAAATAAATGAAAGGAATCAAAGCCATTAAGAAATGCAGAGAGAAGTCCACTGTGGTAGCCATATACAATATAGTAGATAGTTCTATGAAAGATTACGGAAGCAAGGGTGTCTTATAGAAAACAAGAAGACATGACCTCGAGACACATCCTTTGGAGTTTAATATGGGGAGTCATCTATACAAATGTTCATAAATGTGAACAATCAAGAATTTACTACAAAGTTTGTTGTGATTTAGTGTAATGATACTTATGTACCTTCTCCTTTTAGAATTTATAAATCTAAAAGACCTAAGGAATTTTATATTTCACATTGAATGTAATGTTTAATCATCAAGGTCTTGATATCATGTACACCTTCAAAGATCTCCATAAGCAACAAATTACCTTGAACTAAGAAAGTTAGAGAAGAATAAATAGATTATGTATAATAAACTTATGTTTCATCCTAGAGACATAATTTTTTCATGCCTACCTAAGAAATGTTTTATGGCTAAGAAAATTTAAAAAATCTCACATGAATCTATCTAAAAAACTACTTCCTCCAAGATAAATTAACAATTATGCATGTATTGATAGTGTTTTCCTAAGAGCATTATTTCATATCATGATAAAATCCATTGACTTAAGGATAAGAATTAATTTACCTAACACTAACCTTTCTCCTAATATAATTAATATTTCTTTTTACACTGTTGAAGATAGATTTATTAAGAAGGAATGTAAATTAAATCTCAATTTAACAATTAACAACTCAATAGCCCAATTTTTGGCTCTGATACCAATTGTTGAGTTGTTGCTCATATGGACCAACTAGGACTCAAACCTAGGACCTTCCATTTGCTACTGGAGTGCTCTACCAACTAAGCTATTGGCCCCTTGTGGCCAGTCCATCATCAGTCTAGGTGTGGTTTACTTCCAACACCCCCTTAAGCCACACTACAGGTGCTTAGGGCTCCTAGCTTGACTCTGATACCAATTCTAACACTACTTTTTCCTAAAGTTATTTAATTATTTGCAGCGGATTTATTATGGTTAATATTTAGAGTTAGGATAATATAGAATATTAAATAATGTGTAAACAACAAAAGTAAATTTCAACATTGATAGTTTAATAAGATCTCTAATGTAAATCATTAACAAGACAAATTGGATAACACAATCACATAATCACATATCTTTATTAACAATAAGTTCAATACTTATCTGAATCATTAAGCATTTGGATTAGCCACTCTCACCCTAGGAAGGTTTTAGTGGTCGTGGCCCTAGCTATGGCATACTCTAGGAGGAAATAGTTCCTATCAAAACACAGCGTGCTATTACACTCTCATACAAGTGTTAGTTCTAGAAGAACAATGCTCAACACAGTGCTGGTTCTAAAAGAACAATGCTCAACACTAGTGTTGGTTCTGAAAGAACAATGCTTAACACAAGTACTCTTACACAAGTATTGGTTCTTAAAAGAACAATGCTCAACACAAGTGCAAACCAAGCCCTGGTCAGAATCGTCCTGGGTTGTACATTGTACCCCAGGTTAGGACACACTCTGTGTGCTCCCTTCTCCTAATGCCCATAGCTCACCAAACCACTTACTTCTTCCTTAAGTGTTCTCGATCTTCTTCTTTCTTTTGAGTGATGCTTTTTTCCCTATTAGAAGTCTCACATAACCTTTTAAGGGGTGATTTCTAAACCATCACACCCTTTCACAATGGTTGTCATTAATAATGGTTTAATAAACATAATAACTCCTCCCTTTTTAAAGGGATTTTCATAATTATTCTTTATTTATCTCCATTTTAACCAAAAGGATCATAATATCCTTTATTTTCCATCTCCCCTTTAATTATAAAGGGTAAATAAACTTTATCCTCTTATAATTTTAGAGGGTTATTCATAAATAACATTCCTTTTCCATTTTGGGTAAAAAGTCACATAACACACAAGACCAATGATGTTCACAAGGAACTGGACAATCACCGCAAAATTTTAAAATGGTTCTTTGTTGAGATAAATAGAAATGGGATTTAGAGCAGTCTCTATGAAGAATGGAACAATAGAGAGGAGCTTATTCAATGAGGGAACAACTAGCACTTAGGAAGGAAAGATTGGGGAAGTTGGAGAAGGACAAATTGATGAGATTAAAGGAAATATGTTGGGAAAGGTGTTTCGTACACCTTGCATAATTCTTATAATGTAAAATATAATATTTAATTGTGGTGTATCTTAGAGTATGAACATCACAATGGGTTAGAAATTCTTGGGGCCACTTGCAAGTTGTATGTAACATTGCGATAGATATTTAATGTGGGTTACACATTGGGAAGAAATTTTAATATTGGAAAAACTTAGTACTAAAAAGTAAATGAGGGGACATGGTTTAGTGAGATCATGGTTTTGAGGGACATGGTTATGTAATACCACGTAGTGGTTTTGTGTAAGCTTATTTCTATAAAAGCAAGCACATGAGTAGTTGTTGGGGTTGGATAGTTGGCTTGTTGTTTTGCATAACCTTTGGCTTGTTGGCTAAGGTTGGATCGATCATCTCTTGTAGGTTGTATATGTGAGGAGAGGAAGCATGGATTGGGATGTGTGGTTACATGATTCTCATTTTCTTGTTCACATGGAGTGCAATTAGGGAGCTTGATGTTTTATAGGTATTCATGGAGGCTCTGTAAGTGTATTGTAATCTTTGTTCATGAGATAATACATTGAGTTTGGATGCTTTTGGAGGCTAGGTTTTCCCTCATGAGGGTTTTCCTAGGGTATATCTTGTGTCATCTTGATGGTATGTTTTTCTATTATTTGACATGTGGAAATGAATACTTGTTTGCATATTTTTCTCTCTTGGGGTTATGTGAAAATAGTTTATTATGGATACAAGTTTCCTTTCATTTGGTATCAGAGTCTAGTTGATAGGTTGTGGGAGGAGATCTTCTTGGTATTTGTAACCTTTGGTATGACTAGATTATTGTGTATAGTTGAATCCATGGCCTTGTAGGAAAATAATGAAAGCATTTTCAAGGCTACAAGTGTGTTTGTAGACTTGGGTTGTTGCAGATCTGGGGGTTGAGATTGAGAAAATGGGTTTTTTATTTGGGCTCTTTTTGTGAGGGTTTTGAGGGCGAGCTTTTTCTAGAGACCTCCTAGATAAAAATGAACCACACTAGATTGAGTCTAGAAGGCCCAAAAAACTATAGCCTTCCATATAAAATGTGACTATATTTGGTGATAGAAAAATTTCAACCATTTTAGGGCCATAAAGGAATCTTGGTAGAATCTATTCATACAGCTTGTACAGTTGTGAAATCCATACACTATCACTAGAAAAAGGTATAGTTAGTAGATTCACTAGTACATTCACATAAATATTCAAAGAATATTCCCTGTCTACATCATCTCTATGTCATTGTCATACAGTCAGTGAAGTTTTATAAAAAATAAATC
This sequence comes from Cunninghamia lanceolata, assembly GCA_027924645.1. Lineage (NCBI taxonomy): Eukaryota > Viridiplantae > Streptophyta > Pinopsida > Cupressales > Cupressaceae > Cunninghamia > Cunninghamia lanceolata. The sequence continues at coordinate 1,045,115 of BSBN01001396.1, read as the reverse complement.
AAAATAAAAAAAATTATGATTCACTAGTGGGTACGAGTGTGATGTCAGTAGAGTTGGAGGGTGTAGAGTTTTTAATTTTGAGCCATATCTTGAGGTCACATGGAGGACCAAGGGATGGCCATAGGTGTTTGAATCCTAGTCATGTACATAAGGCCTATTGGGTGGTCATGCCCAACCCATGGAGCTAAACCCTTGGGGCTACGAGGTGGTCGTGCCATCAGTGGGCTACCACCCACAACCACTTGCATGCTTCCATAGCCTTGCCACCATTAGTGGAGCAACCCAAAAGCCACTTTCCAACCACTGGTGGCACACCCACCTATAGCCAACTCGTTGCCACAAAGCCACCAACTATGTATTGAATTGCCTAATTGAGTAATATTTTTCTAGGAGGCATAACTTTCACCTAACATGCTATATTTTCATGTTCTTATAGTTGATGAAAAACTCTTTCTAAGTACTATGTTGTTGTATTAGTGGATTTTCTAGATTTTTTTATTTTGGATAGAAAATTCTAGTTGGAATGTTTCCTCTCATTGATTCAACAAGTCGTATCTTGTGCCCATGGTGTTTGATTTTGGACTTCTTATAGGTGACAGAGAGAAGTTTATAACTATTTGTAGTGGATCAGGTTTGGATATGTTGATATATGATTTGTTCACTTACATTTCTATTTGAGCTATTTGTTGGTTCCTTTGACTATGGTACTTTGTGAGTTTGTGGAAAATCAAATCTAGAGGTAATTTGGTGTTTGAGTCATGGAAAAATTACATGTTTATCTTTGTTTGTCTATGTTTGACATGGTTACTGATGTATGGTTGAATTTGTATGTTTCATTATGAGATCTACGAGTTGTACAGTATTGTAGACTGTCTATACTTACAAATTACATGGATAACTTGGATGTGGGTTGTCTATACCCATAGCTTTTTTAGTGTTTATGTAGATTCTATTTGGTTGGCCTAGTTTGATCACATACTTCATTAGTTTGGCTGTCATTATAAGTCAGAGAGAGATAGTGTTACCTAAAATAGTTATGTTGTGGGACCTATATTTGTTGACTATATGGTATAGACATGTGAGACTCAATGGGATTTTGATGCAGGTACATTGGGTGGTGATCATGGTATCATGGAGGTTTCTTATATGCTTGGAAATTTGGCACAACATGGTTGTTACGTAGATGCATTTTTGGTGGTGTTGGATTGATTCCTAGATTGTAGGTGGTGGTTTTATCTTCTTGGTTTGGAGATCTTGGTTCTACTAAATATCCTCTAGAGCTACTATTGTTGTAGTTGAGTGGTTTGGTTGTGTATGAGCCATGGATGGTCTTCAGTTAAGAGATGGTTATCATGACGCCATGTGTATCTCAGTATCATGGTTTAGTGGAATCTTTGAGAGTGATGTGGATTCATTACTTGGTGATAGATGATCTTCTACAGTGGTTGTTAGTGTCACAGAGGAGCTCTTGGATCCTATTTTTTGTATGCAGTAAGAGTTCTTTGACATCTTGAGTTCCATTGATAAGAGATGGTCATCTTCATGTGATTGGATATATTGACATCTTCTGACCATGGAGGACTCTTGGAGTCTTTGGTCAAGTTGTTAGTTTATGATTTGTTAGTTTGATAGATGATCCTTGGTTTAGAGGATGGATGTTATTCTGCCATGGTGGACTCTTGATTGTATGTTAGAGTTTTAGCATGATATAGGTGCTCTTGGGAGTAAATATGTTCATTTGAGAAATATGATCTTCCTTTGAGGAGATGTAGATCATGATGTCATGGTGAGTTCCTAATTATCCATTTGGAGCTTTGGTAGTGATTTGTGATAATCTGATTGATGAGTAGTGGGATCATTATTCTTATGAGCTTCTAGCTATTACGGTGTTGCATTGGAGTTTGGTTGGCATGAGATGATTGGTTGTACACCTATTTTAGATTTGGGTGAGGCTAGAGATCTCTTGTTTCTTAGAGATTGTGTGTTAAGACAATTACTCTTTGATGAGGTTTTAGTAGGAAGACTGAGGAGCCTACCGTGAGTTCAACATGGACCTATTGAGGAAATTTTTCATGGAGAGAGTCATTATGGCTTGGTATATCCTAGAGGAGCAATCTCATTCCCTACTCTTGGTCCTCTTAGTGGTGAATGGTCTGACAGGTATTGCCCTCTTGATTTTTAGATGCATTTTCTCTTTGTGTCTTATCTTCTCATGTATGCTTGAGTCTTGAGCTATAGACATTAGTTCTAGAGAGCTTGTTTGAGGAGTAGATGCATGGTTATGATTTTTTATCTCCTTATGTTTGAATCTTGAGTTGTTTTGAGGTCAATGTGTTTTCAAAAGAAAATAAGATGGTTAGTGGCTTTGGGCATATTCCTTGTTGAGGGAATAGAGGCATTGTTTGATCTTCCTTCAGTTTGAGAGGTTAACATCTTGATTAGTTGGATGTTGAGGAGGCTTATTTATTTGAGGATTTAGGAAGATCTTACTTTTCACAACTATAGTACATTGGTGTTGGTAGAAGGACATGGTTTTGATTTGTAGGTTCTCTCTTGTTGATTGTTACATCCCCAAATTTTTGTCTTGCTAATACTTTTTACTTTTACTTGAACATAAGTAAATCTATTTTGATGTTTAGATTAATATCAAGGAAAAACATAGATTCTATTGAATGTCATTTATGGAATTATAGAAAATGCAAATGTTTTATCGATTTAATAATTGTATTATGAGAATTTGGTTTATTGTTTGAATAATAATGCACTGATCATAATATGTTGATTACAAGTTTTATACAGGATTACAGGTTTCAGATGACTCTCAGAGAAAAGAGAGAGAGAGAGAGAGAGAGAGTATCTTTCAAGGAGAGAAATATATACCTTGGGTTATGAGTGTTCATTTACCAAAACGAGTATAAGTGTTTAACAAAACGTGAACTGATATCGATAGAGGTAAGTCATGTTTTGTCAAAATAGCTTTTAAGTCTATTTGTGAAGCCTACCTTTTCACCCCCTTTGTTCATTTTATATTACTGTTGGAGACATATTTTAGACTTTGGGGACTGTTGATCCCGATATGCAGGACTATTCGACTATATGCTTTTACCTTTGATTTATTATGTTTAACATGATTGTGATGAGACTAGATGTTGATTTCGATTACTGACAATGATTTGACATATGATTTGCATTATGATGTTATTGAGATACTAGTTATGTGATTATGTGATGGAATTATTATGCGATGTTATCTTGTGATGGATTATATGAAATGCAAATTATGAATCTATTGTGATGTGAGTTTATGATGTTTTATATGATCATGCGATGATGTGAGTGTATGTTTTACTTTGCTTCGGCTATGATATACATGTTGGATTAATCTTTTGTTTAAGTGTGCAGGTGTTCTAACCAAGCCACGGACAATCAGAGATTATCCCACACATTTTGTGAATTCCCATGTAAGCTGATCTAGTTCCAAGAGGAACCAAGATCAACTATGTATGCATGATGAACTTTTCGTAATGTTGTTGTGTCGTGTTGTTTGGGTTAGGTCTACCCCTTTTATATTTGATTTTTATTTGGTGTTGTAAAGATGTAATGTGCATTTGATTTTTATTTTGAGTTTATATTTTTGAGACCCCTTTTTATGTGATTTTACTCACCTTATGGTGCTTAAAATGGGTTAAAAGTGACCCTAGGTTATACCCTTAGGGTCTAGGGACCTTTTGAGCTTGTCTAACCTTAGGTAAAATCCCATTTGGTCACTTAAACTTCACCTTGAAGTAAAGTGACGAAAATGGAAGTTTGTGAAGGAGTGGGAGGTTGGGTCAAACACTCAACCTCATCCACTCCTCTTTGCAAGGTTGGGGGAGTCTTCAAGACCTCTAAAGTGTGGAGGACTCAACTCCAAGCCTCTCCCACAATTGGTGAGAGTACCTTGGGGTTGTGTGGGCTTTCTTAGGAGGAGATTATTGGGGCACTTGTAGTACCCACTCCTTCTTTCGCTCCACTTTTCTCTCCCACATGTGTGAGAGAGCACAAGTGGATGGGGACAAGACTTGGTGGAATGGGTGAGTGACAAGTGTCACCACCACATTCCATGAAGCTTGCAAGTGGTTGCGTGGAGGAGTGAGGAGGTGACAAGTGTCACCTCCCCATTCCTCAAGGCTCATGAGAAGAGCCTATTTTGATCCCTCTTGAAGAGAGGGAGGGAGTTGTTGAATTATTTTGTAATTTTGATTTTTATTTGAATTTAGGAGAGAGAGTTAGAGGGGATTTTGGAGGCTCAATTGGAGAAGTAGTTGGAGGTGGAGTTGGAAGGGCTCTTCTCAACTATCTTCCTTTTGGGCTATTAAAGGTAGGATTCAAGGCTTTGGCCTTTCCTTATGTATTTACTTTTCATATGTGATGCTTTGTGTATGTGTGTTTTACTTTTGTTGTTGTGGGGAATTTTGTTATGGGTGTTGTGAGAGCCTCTCCACTTGGATAAAATGCTCAACATGCATGGGGTGGGGGAGGAGTGAACCTCCTCGAGGTCACATCCTAGTTTTTGTGGTATTTTAGCCTTGAGGGCAAGATGAGAAAATGTGTATATTTGAATGGCTTAAGAGCCAAGAGAAAATTATGTGAAAATTAGTTTTTATGTGATGGCTTGACTTGAGAAATTTGGTTTTGGGCATTATTTGGAGTGACACTCTTGAGTTGAGTGATGTCCACTCCTCTACCCCATTAAACTCATATTTGGTGAGTTTTGTTTTGTGCAAGCCAAGGGAGTTAATATTGCTTTTGTATTTGAGTGTTTTGTAGTGGAGTGGTGTGTGTGTTCGTTGTGTGAGGATGACCTCAAAGCTCGGGGGTGACTCATGAGTGAGTCAATGGTAGGGAGGAGAGCGGTTTTTAGTGGTTTTTCCCCCTTCTATGTGTTTATTGCAGGTTATTTGAAGCTATGGTGTGTGGAAGAAAAAGACCTTTTGTGGTTGTTGTATTTTCTTCATTTCAGGCTCTTGAGAGAGTGTGGCCAAGTTTGGCCTTATGTAATTTGTTTCTGGTTTTTAAGAGAGAAGATCTTTTCCTCTCTTGTTTTGTAAAGATACATATTTTAATTTTGAGTTGTATTTAAGCTTATTTGTAGTTAGAAATAAAAGTTTTAATTGCTATGTGAATGGGAAAAAAAAGGGTATTGATAGGTAAAATATATGTTCAAATTTGATAGTAGATTTATAAGTTTTACTTCAAGGAAATAAAATGAAATGTTGTTGTTATATTATTGACTTTTAAAAAAAAAGAGTTGCTAGTTTAGTATTCAAACAAAGCAAAAAAAGAGTGTATATGTAATGCATTAGTTTCCATTTCAAAAATAAAATCTATTTAGCTTGCCTTTTATTTAAAAGAAAAAAAAAGAATATGTTGTTTTGACACAATGAATATTTCTTTTGTATACATTATATATATTTTTCTTTTGTATACATGGTTATAAAAGAGAATATATATATATATATATATATATATATATATATATATATATATATATATATATATATATATATATATATATATATATATATATATAGTTGTATATATATAAATATATATTATATTCTTTTTATATAAATTTCTTATTATTTTAGTTGCTGGATAATATGGTTTAATAGAGAAAACTGAGTATTTAAATATATATATGTATTTATTTTAAATATTTTTTTATATTTTAACAAACTGAAACAAAAATATGTTTATGAGAAACTATATATGTCTGAGTATATATATATATATATATTATGGATTGTACTTACACAAAAAATATTTGAGAAAACATTTTTTAAAACTTTTTAAAACCCTTGAAAAATACAAATATCCGCACCAAGCAGCGACGACCTATTGAAGGCTGTTTAGTTGTTGGGAGTGGTGGGGGGGTTTGAACCCCCCACCAAATGCTATCACCATTGTCATCCGTGACACCCTTGCTATTCTTTTTGGAGTGTTGGCAAGGGGGTCGAATCAACACCCACACTCCACCGTAGTAGGGTGTGGGTGGGGGTTCGGCCCCCCCTCCCCACACTCTCACCTTCTATGAAACGCACGGTGCCGCCTCTTTCCTCCCTCTGCTCACTGTTAGTGCTGTGTAGACTTTCGGTCGTCGACCCTCTTTTCGTTCACTCTGCATCTTTTAAAACCTGCATATGCTCATATATATATATATATATATATATATATATATATATATATATATATATATATATATATATCAATAGGGTTTCAAAACAAAATTTGGGTATATACAAATGGAGATACCTTTGTGGGAGGAATCCATGGAAGCCCTCTCCTAAACTTGCAACACAAAAACAATGAAGAACAGAAGAAATGAGAAAACAAAAAATGGAGGCTAGGGTTTGACTTATATTTCCATAAGGAAACTAATTGTTTATTGAGAGTCTTTTAGGGCTTGTATTTTAAAATTAGCTTTTATTGTTTTTCCCTCTCCTTCTTATTTAGATCTTTTTTGTTATTTTTTTAATTTTACATTGGTGATTTAGGGAAAATTAATAGTGGATGTGTTAATTTATCTAGTTTAGTTAAATTTTGCCATTTGCTATTTCTAATTGAGAGAGGTTATGAATTTATATTCTACTATTTAATTTTTATGTGATCATTTAGAGCATAGTTATTTAAACTAGAAGACTTAAGTATTTGCTTTAAATTATTTGATGAGGGAACTATTTAATACTTTAGGTTACCCCTTGAATATTTAATTAATATGTAGTTACTCTCTTTTAAATCAATTCGAGTTAAATTAATTGTAGAGGTTAATGTTGTTTATTTTCATGTAAACTAGTGTGTTAATTTAATTATTTTAGGGTGGAATAAATAATTAATTAATTAGTCATTCAACCCTATTTAGCAAGATGAGGGAACCTTAGACTTAAATTTTTTATTATTAGAATAAACCCTATTCACGCCTGTGAGGCATTATGCTGCCAGATTTTTCTGGGAACTAGAGTTAAATTTAATTTAATGATTTTAAACCATGTGTAAAGTAATGTTTGATGTTCCCACAACTTGGTGATTTTAATTAAGATATTATTTGATTCGTTTATGCTTATGAATTAGTCTTTTGATTTCGACTCGTGTCAAAATCCTTTCACTCACTTAGGTAAACTTAGGGTTTTGATCTTTCGATCCTAACCCTATTAGCGACGTTTCTCACGTCGCATTGACCCCCTTAGTCAAATTTCATCATGCAGGGGAATGCACATGTGATCACATTACCCCAAATTTATTGGACATGTTTACGCCTTATGCGTATTGCCACCGAGCACGCTGACATGTGCAAGGGGGTTTCTAGGGATGCATGGAATTTTTTTTGATATTTCGTGTCATGACCACATGACAAATGTGGACATGACACGTGTGTTGTATTTCGTGACCGCATGGGAAATGTGGGCATGACATTTGGTATTAGAGCCCAAGTTTAAACATTGGGCATGTTTGGGCATGTTACTTATTCCACATTTTTTATTAATTTGTGGCTATCTTGTTCTTGTAGGATGCCACCTAGAACAAGGTGAGTGCATTCACACCGCACTAAGTCCATAGAGGTGCATAGTGACTCATCAATTCAGGGTCGGGGACCGCCGGCACCACAGGCACTATAGGCACCACCCGCACCTAATATAGGACCACAGATTTTACAGGCTTTACAAGAAGTGCTAGATAGGTTACCACCGGCCACAATTGAGCTGCATATCGAGCCATGTGTCAAGCCCCACATCAATCTACGTGAGGAGCCACATGTAGAGCCCTGCATCAAGTTGCGAGTGGCACCACAGGTAGAGCCTTATGTTGAGATACCTGACATGACATTGGAGGAGGTTGGTTCGGCTTATAGAGCTTGTAGCAAGAGCCCTCCGCATCATGCTAGGCAAGCGGAGGCAGTGAGAGGAGAGTAGGGTTTTCATAGACCTTATGATTATGGTGTGGATGAGCCTATCTGAGGACACAGAGACCGTGGGGACCCCATCAGAGATTTTCTAAGGCTGAATCCACCTACTTTCGTAGGTACCATAGAGGGAGCTGAGGCAGAGGTTTGGCTTATCATTTTAGATAGGTGCTTTGCGTTGCATCCTTACGAGGGCAACATGAAGGCATGCATGGTGGTTCACCTATTGAGAGACACAACAATGACTTGGTGGTGCACTGAGGAGTGCAAGTGCCACTTATCCTTGGATACACTTTCATGGGACACATTCATTGAGCACTTTAATGTGTGATATATGTCAGACCATTACAGGCAACGTCGGATTGATGAACTTTCCACGATTTACAGTAGAGAGGACTTATGGTTGTGCAGTATGAGGGCAGGTTCACAGAGCTGTCACGTTATGCAAAGTATCTCCATGATGAAAAGCTTCTAGTTCACAAGTTTATCAGAGGTTTGAATCAGGGGATATCAGGACCTGTGCACATGGTAGACCCCCAGACCTTGAGTGAGGCTATCGAAAAGGCATACATAGCAGAGGAGATCCAGGGACGAGGTCAGAGTTCACAACCTCAGTTTTAGGATCGTAGCTAGCAGCAACAACAGAATTTCTGTCAACCACACCACCACCACAAAGAGGAGGATTTAGTTCTCCATCATTACCTCCTAGGCCTCCACAACAGTAACAACAATAATATCAGCAGAGGGCACAGGGAGGACATAATCGAGGTTGGTAGCAACAGGGCCCACATAGGGATCAGAGACAGGAGGGACCACTTGCGGGACCCGCGAGATCACATCAGTCTGACGGGGGTTCTTAGGGGTCCACAGGATGAACTGGACAACAACAGAGTAGTAGGACTCAGACTGGACAGGTGCAGGCTAGGGGCCCATGCTATGTATGTGGTGGGGCAGGACATTTGGCCAGAGAATGGCCACAGGGTTTTACGACAGGGGGACAACCTCGTATAAGAGGTTTAAAGTAGACAGTTGGTGATGTGGGTAGATCCCACCGTATGTTTACAGCAGTTGATAACCGCCAAGCAGATTTCTAGGCCTCAGTGATCGAGACAGCAAGTATGATTGGGGATGTTCCCATTTCTATCTTATTTGACTCAGGCGCTACTGATTCATTTATATCTACATCGTTAGTGGAGTGTTGTAGGCTGGTGGCCTCTAGGTAAGACGTTAGGTGGGAGGTTGAGTTGGCCACTGGGGACAGGATGTCAGTAGATGCTTTGGTTCAGGATTGTGAGTTCTCTTTGGGAGGCTTCACTACACTATATGACCTTAGAGTTATGCTGTTAGGATTATATGGTGTAGTTTTAGGCATGGATTGGCTTGCAGCTCATAGAGCCAAGCTAGATTGTTGCCGAAAGGCGATTAGCTGCTTAGATGATCATGGCATGTCAGTTGAGGTAGTGGGCATTCAGAAGCCCACAACAGTTCATATGATATCCACTCAGCATCTTAAGCACTGCATGTGGAAGGGATGTCCATTGTTTGCTATCACTGTTAGCAATAGATCAGAGGATGAGACAGATGCGTCATTAGATGATTGTCCTATATTGAGGGAGTTTGTCGATGTATTTCCACCAAAGTTACCAGGTATGCTTCCACACAGAGAGGTGGACTTCCACATTGATCTAGTGCTGGGTGCATAGCTAGTGTCTCGTGCACCCTTCAGGATGACCACACATGAGTTCACGAAGCTTAAGTTGCAGTTAGAGAAGTTGCTTGAGAAGGGGCACATCTGACCTAGCATTTCACCATGGGGCACACCGGTCATCTTCGTGAAGAAGAAGGATGGGTCTCTTTGTCTATGCATGGATTATAGGCAGTTTAATAAGGTGATGGTGAAGAACCGTTATCCTCTGCCTAGGATTGATGACCTTTTTGATCAGATGCAGAGATCCATAGTGTTCTCTAAGATAGACCTAAAGTTTGGTTACCATTAGTTGCACATCACAGAGGTGGATATCCATAAGACTGCCTTTCGGACTAGATATGGCCACTATGAGTTTACTGTGGTACCCTTCAGTTTGACGAAAGCCCCTGCAGTGTTCATGAATCTCATGAACGGGGTGTTCCACACTTACTTAGATCAGTTCGCAATCATTTTCCTTGATAATATTTTGATCTACTTGTGGACCGAGGAGGAGCATGAGGATCACTTGCGTCAGGTTTTACAGTACTTGAGAGAGCAACAACTTTATGGCAACTTGGTGAAGTGTGCCTTTTTCAGGACTGAGGTGCAGTATTTGGGACACATCCTATCTGATAATGGTATCTCCGTAGATCCATCAAAGATCAGGGCTATCAAAGATTGGCCAATAGTCACCAGCATGATAGAGGTCAAGAGTTTCATGGGATTAGCCGGTTACTACCACAGATTCATAGATGGCTTTTCCAGGATAGCACACCCCATCACTTCCCTTCAGCGGAAAGGGAAGTGATACACTTGGACGGAGCAGTGTGAGAGGGCCTTTGGGGTTTGTAAGGAGCGTCTTACCAGCACTCCTATTTTAGCAGTTCTTGATCCTACAGAGGATTTTATGGTTTGTACAGATGCATCACTTGAGGGTTTGGGAGCCGTGCTTATGTAGAGTGGTAGGGTGATAACGTATGAGTCGTGAAAGCTCAAGACACGTGAGTTGAACTACCCCACTCATGATTTAGAGCTCGCAGCAGTGGTTCACACTCTTGTTCGTTGGAGACACTTTCTTTTGGGACGTCACTTTGAGTTTCATTTGGATCACCATAGTTTGTAATATATATTCACGTAGCCAAATTTGAACACCCGTCAGCGGTGTTGGATGGAGTTTCTTTGCGAGTATGACTTTGATGTCCACTACATCAAAGGGAAGGAGAACATGGTCCTTGACGCTTTGAGTCAGAGGCGCCACAAGATCCTGACTTTGACCTTGAGTGTGGACTTGAGAGAGCACATCATTCAACATCTGTCTGAAGATGAGTGGTTTATTGAGGTGCAGTAGGAGATTCAGTCACAGAGGGCCCTTGTGGGTAAATTTGTAGGATATTCTCTTGAGGTAGATGGGCTTCTTAGACATCAACAATGCATCTATGTACCCCGTTTGAGTGACCTACATGTAGTAGTTCTTTCAGAGGCTCACAGAGCACCTTATGCAGCACACCCAGGGGTGAAGAAAATGTATGCATGCTGACTTACGACAGTTGTACCATTGGGCGGGTATGAGATGAGATATTGCAGAGTATGTTTCTCGTTACCCTGAGTGCCAGAGGGTCAAGGCCTAGCATTAGTATCCATCAGGTTTTTTATACCCTCACGAGATACTTGAGTGGAAATGGGACACCATTTCCATGGATTTCATTGTTGGTCTCCCTATGTCATCTCACCGCCATGATGCCATCATGGTGACAGTTGACAAGTTAACCAAGGTGGCACACTTCTCACCTGTATGCATGACGTATAATACACCATCAGTGGCAAGAGTATTATTGGATGAGATTGTTAGATTACATGGGGTACCTCACCGTATAATTTCTGATAGGGATTCAGTGTTCACATCAACCTTTTGGAGGGCATTACAGTAGGCGTTGAGCACACAGTTCAACTTCAGTTCCACTTATCATCTTGAGATAGATGGTTAGATAGAGAGAGTTAATCAGGTTCTTGAGGATATGCTCTGTATGTATGTTATGGATCACCAGTCTAGATGGGAGGAGTATCTATATCTAGTTGAGTTTGCCTACAATAATGGGCATCACATCTTGTTGGGTATACCTCCTTTCTAGGCCTTGTACGATAGACCTTGCAGGACACCTTTGAGTTGGGACAATATAGAGGATAGGGTTGCTATTGGGCCAGAGTTGGTGCAGGACATGGAACAACAGGTGACCTTGATTAGACAAAGACTTCAAGAGGCATAGGATTGATAGAAGTATGCCGATGCTAAGAGAGTAGATTGGAGCTTCTCAGTTGGGGACAAAGTATTATTGAGAGTGCGACTGCACAAGAGTCCAATCCGTTATGGAAAGGGCTCTAAGCTCACACCACGGTTTGTTGGATCTTTTGAGATCTTGGATTGGATAGGACCCATAGCCTACCATCTGGCCTTGCCACCTATCCTGTTGCACATCCACGAAGTTTTTCATGTATCTATTTTGGAGAGTTACATATCTGATTTATCTCATGTATTAGATTAGAGTGCTCTACAGGTAGAGGTAGATGGTCAGTTGGCTTTGGAGCCAATTCACATATTGGCTCGTCAGATGTTGGACCTTCAACGTCAAGAGCTGGACCAAGTTAGGGTCCAGTGGGACATGTACGATGAGGTCATGACGACATGGGAGGATGCAGCTAGATTGAGGGCACTCTACCCTCACCTCTTTGATGATTTCTAGGAGGAAGTTTAGTCTTAGGAGGGAGGATGTGGGGCCTAGCTTTTCACTCCCTTACTTTGTTCATTTTATATTACTGTTGGAGACATATTTTAGACTTTGGGGATTGTTGATCCCGATATGCAGTACTCTTAGACTATATGCTTTTACATTTGATTTATTATGTTTAGCATGATTGTGATGAGACTAGATGTTGATTTTGATTACTGACAATGATTTGACATATGATTTGCATTATGATGTTATTGAGATACTAGTTATGTGATTATGTGATGGATTTATTATACGATGTTATCTTGTGATGGATTATATGAAATGCAAATTATGAATCTATTGTGATGTGAGTTTATGATTTTTTATATGATCATGCGATGATGTGAGTGTATGTTTTATTTTGCTTTGGCTATGATATACATGTTAGATTAATCTTTTGTTTAAGTGCACAGGTGTTCTAACCAAGCCACAGATAATCAGAGATTATCCCACACATTTTGTGAATTCCCATGTAAGCCGATCTAGTTCCAAGAGGAACTAAGATCAACTATGTATGCATGATGAAATTTTTGTAATGTTGTGTGGTTTTGTTTGGGTTAGGTCTACCCCTTTTATATTTGATTTTTATTTGGTGTTGTAAAGATGTAATGTACATTTGATTTTTATTTTGAGTTTGTATTTTTGAGACCCCTTTTTATGTGATTTTACTCACCCTATGGTGATCAAAATGGGTTAAAAGTGACCCTGGGTTATACCCCTAGGGTCTAGGGACCTTTTGAGCTTGTCTAACCTTAGGTAAACTCCCATTTGGTCACTTAAAATTCACCCTGAAGTAAAGTGACGAAAATAGAAGTTTGGGAAGGAGTGGGAGGTTGGGTCAAACACTCAACCTCATCCACTCCTCTTTTCAAGGTTGGGGGAGTCTTCAAGACCTCTAAATTGTGGAGGACTCAACTCCAAGCCTCTCCCACAATTGGTGAGAGTACCTTGGGGTTGTGTGGGCTTTCCTAGGAGGAGATGATTGGGGCACTTGTAGTACCCACTCCTTTTTTGGCTCCACTTTTCTCTCCCACATGTGTGAGAGAGCAAAAGTGGATGGGGGCAAGACTTGGTGGAATGGGTGAGTGACAAGTGTCACCACCACATTCCATGAAGCTTGCAAGTGGTTGTGTGGAGGAGTGAGGAGGTGACAAGTGTTACCTCCCCATTCCTCAAGGCTCATGAGAAGAGCCTATTTTAATCCCTCTTGAGTAGAGGGAGGGGGTTGTTGAATTATCTTGTAATTTTGATTTTTATTTGAATTTAGGGGAGAGAGTTAGAGGGGATTTTGGAGGCTCAATTGGAGGAGTTGGAGGTGGAGGTGGATTTGGAAGGGCTTTTCTCAACTATCTTCCTTTTGGGCTATTAAAGGTAGGATTCAAGGTTTTGGCCTTTCCTTATGTATTTACTTTTCATATGTGATGCTTTGTGTATGTGTGTTTTACTGTTGTTGTTGTGGGGAATTTTTTTATGGGTGTTGTGAGAGCCTCTCCACTTGGATAAAATGCTCAACATGTGTGGGGTGGGGGAGGAGTGAACCTCCTCAAGGTCACATCCTATTTTTTGTGGTATTTTAGCCTTGAGGTCAAGATGAGAAAATGTGTATATTTGAATGGCTTGAGAGCCAAGAGAAAATTATGTGAAAATTGGTTTTTATGTGATGGCTTGAGGCCTTGAGAAATTTAGTTTTGGGAGTTATTTGGAGTGACACTCTTGAGTTGAGTGATGTCCACTCTCCTACCCCATTAAACTCATATTTGGTGAGTTTTGTTTTGTGCAAGCCAAGGGAGTTAATATTGCTTTTGTGTTTGAGTGTTTTGTAGTGGAGTGGTGTGTGTGTTCGTTGTGTGAGGATGACCTCCAAGCTCGGGGGTGACTCATGAGTGAGTCAATGGTAGGGAGGAGAGAGGTTTTTAGTGGGTTTTCCCCCTTCTATGTGTTTATTGCAGGTTATTTGAAGCTATGGTGGGTGGAAGAAAAAGACTTTTTGTGGTTGTTGTATTTTCTTCATTTCGGGCTCTTGAGAGAGTATGGCCAAGTTTGGCAATTTGTTTCTAGTTTTTAAGAGAGAAGATATTTTCCTCTCTTGTTTTGTAAAGATACATGTTTTAATTTTGAGTTGTATTTAAGCTTATTTGCAGTTAGAAATAAAAGTTTTAATTCCTGATTTAATTTCTATGTGAATGGGAAAAAAAGGGTATTGATAGGCAAAATGTATGTTCAAATTTGATAGTAGATTTATAAGTTTTAGTTCAAGAAAATAAAATGAAATGTTGTTGTTATATTATTGACTTTAAAAAAAAAGAGTGTATATGTAATGCATTAGTTTCCATTTCAAAAATAAAATCTATTTAGCTTGCCTTTTATCTAAAAGAAAAAAAAAGAATATGTTGTTTTGACACAAGGAATATTTCTTTTGTATACATGGTTATAAAAGAATATATATATATATATATATATATATATATATATATATTTCCCATTATTTTAGTTGCTGGATAATCTGGTCTAATAGAGAAAACTGAGTATTTAAATAAATAAATAAATAAATAAATAAATAAATGTATATATATATATATATTAAATTTTTTTTTATATTTTAACATACTGAAACAAAAATATGTTTATGAGAAACTGTACAATATGTCTGAGTATATAAATATATATATATTATGGACTGTACTTACACAGAAAATATTTGAGAAAACATTTTTTTAACTTTTTAAAACCCTTGAAAAATACAGAGATCTGCACCAAGCAGCGACAACTTGTTGAAGGCTGTTTAGTTGTTGGGAGTGGTGGGGGGTTTGAACCCCCCACCAAACGCTATCACCATTGCCATCCACAACACCCTTGCTGTCCTTTTTAGAGTGTGAAGGGGGGGGGGGTTGAACCCCCACCCAAACTCCACCGTAGTGGGGTGTGGGTGGGGGGTTCCCCCCCCTTTCCACACTCTCACCTTCTATGAAATGCACAATGCCGCCTCTTTCCTCCCTCTACTCATCGTTAGTGTTGTGCAGACTTTCAGCTGTTGGCCCTCTTTTCGTTCACACTCCAAAAAGGACAGCAAGGGTGCCGTGGATGGCAATGGTTATAGCGTTTGGTGGGGGTTCAAACCCCCCCACCACTCCCAACAACTAAACAGCCTTCAACAGGCCGTCGCTGCTTGGTGCGGATCTCTGTATACCACTGCAATATATATATATATATATATATATATATATATTAGGGTTTCAAAACAAAATTTGGGTATATACAAAATGGATATACCTCCATGGGAGGAATCGATGGAAGCCCTCTCCTAAACCTACAAAACAAAAACAATGAAGAAGAGAAGAAATGAGAAAACAAAAAATGGAGGCTAGGGTTTGACTTATCTTTCCATAAGGAAACTAATTGTTTATTGAGAGTCTTTTAGAGCTTGTATTTTAAAATTAGCTTTTATTGTTTTTCCCTCTCCTTATTTAGATCCTTTTTGTTATTTTTTTAATTTTACATTGGGGATTTAGGGAAAATTAATAGTGAATGTGTTAATTTATCTAGTTTGCCAGTTGCTATTTCCAATTGAGAGAGGTTATGAATTTATATTCTACTATTTAATTTTTATGTGATCATTTAGAGCATAGTTATTTAAACTAGAAGACTTAAGTATTTGCTTTAAACTATTTGATGAGGGAATTATTTAATACTTTAGGTTATTTGAATATTTAATTAATATGTAGTTACTCTCTTTTAAATCAATTCGAGTTAAATTAATCGTAGAGGTTAATGTTGTTTATTTTCATGTAAATTAGTGCGTTACTTTAATTATTTTAGGGTGGAATAAATAATTAATTAATTAGTCGTTCAATCCTATTTAGTGAGATGAGGGAACCCTAGACCTAAATTTTTTATTATTAGAATAAACCCTATTCACGCTCGTGAGGCGTTATGCTACCAAATTTTTCTGGGAACTAGGGTTAAATTTAATTTAATGATTTTAAACCATGTGTAAAGTAATGTTTGACATTCTCGCAACTTGGTGATCACAATTAAGATATTATTTGATTCATTTATGCTTATCAATTAGTCTTTTGATTTCGACTTGTGTCAAAATCCTTTCATTCACTTAGGTAAACTTAGGGTTTTGATCTTTCGATCCTAACCCTATTAGCGACGTTTCTTGTGTCGCATTGACGCCCTTAGCTTTCATTGTGTAGGGGAATGCACATGTGATCGCATTACCCTGAATTTGTTTGACATGTTTACGCCTTATGCATATTGCCACTGAGTACACTGACGCGTGCGAGGGGGTTTCTAGGGATGCGTGGAAGTTTTTTTGATATTTTGTGTCATGAACACATGACAAATGTGGACATGACACTTGTGTTGTGTGTCATGACCGCATGGGAAATGTGGGCATGACACTATTTGACAAGTAGTCAATATCTTTTGATTCTTTTATGGGTTAGTCGTGTGTGTCGACATTGTTGGTCGTAAAATAAAATGATATCTTCAAAGCAGAACGACATCCATTTACGATTAATGTAAATCTTACACTAACATTGTCACAAAATTGTTGTGTTATCTTCCTTAAGTCATTGAAGGTTAAATTGTTGATATATTAAAACGTCATATGATGATCTTATCAAGTCAAGTTGACGTGATTTAACGAAAGTCAGTGAAGGGGAGACAAGCTCGACCCTTTCACATTATTCATAAGTCTTTCAACTTATTATTATTATCATACATTGGCCATAGCATAAATGATCAAGAAGGGTTGATGACAGGTTAAACCATACTTAAATATATAAATATATGTGTATGCATCGATTTGAGATGAACACCTCATAATTATTAACTACATGCTTGATTATGAAGCAGTCGTAGGCTTGTAAATAGGAATACTTTTCCTTTATCTCAAGTCGTGGATCGAACCACTCAATGTGATCATTGAATGATCAAATAGTGGCATTATTGATATGTCGACCTGTTAGAGAGGAGTTTGTAGTGATACAAACCACATTCTTTTCACTCCCCACGAAGGATGTCTTCCCATTGACAAATGTAAAGCCTTACATCTTTTAAGGTTTCAGTTGTAACTAAAGCGGTATGTGGATTGTCTGAGTATTATTGTGTCTCTAACTATAATTGTGGGAGAGCGATGATAGGGGGACTCATTAAGAGTCATGGGAGAGTCTTAAAAAGAAAATGACTCAGTTAGAACTCGGAGGAGAGTATTATGCTTGGAGGATCGCTGCGAGCATCAGGGAATAGGTAACAGTCTTGAGAAGGAAGTAACATCGCTATTAGGCATTCATTAAAGATCTTAGTTTGTAACTCTTTTATCTTTGATGTCATCGCTACCAAGTTGTCTTTTCTGCCTTGTATGCTTTGTAAGCAATGTTGAATCAAATTTTCTTTTGTGTTATTCACTGTAATGTCTTTTTGTAGACAATTGAATATGCCAGTAAGGCTAAATCAGTTAATTCAATGTGTATTTGTTCATACCAATGGAGTCGACTGTATCAAATCACTGATAGAATTGTTAGTAAAACTGTTTAGTTACCTTACAGAAATTTAGAGAACATTGATTAAGCCTGGTTGGTTGATGCATGCTATTATAGTTGAATTTTGTATCTTAGCACTCTAAGCCAGAACATACTTATTGTTTTTAAAACTGTTAAACATGTCAAACTATCATATAGTGACTGAATGATCATTAGAAATCGCATACCTGAAGAAGGTTATTTCTGTAGTTATCGTGTGCCTTGTATGATCAAACCAATCACCCAGGGATGATTGAGATTTATCATGTAGCAGATCAACTATGTTGTTATAAGTTTAATCATGCAAAAGACTTTCGGTGTTATTAGTGCAAACTGAAAACTTTGATAGGTGTACTCTTTAGGTAAGAGTAACATGGTTTAATCTTTAAGCTAGGTTGATATCATTTTTAAAATGTTCTTTGTTTAGTCTTTATATCAAAACGATATCTATTCAAAAGAACTTAGATTCTTAGTAATATTTGGAAAACTATTTTATATCCAGTCGAGTGATAGACAAACTAGGAATATTTTGATAGAAGAAATAAGGTCTATAGGACAATCCTTATTACCATTTTATTAATCTTGTTGAAGATTTTCTTTGTAAACCATTATGATGGAATAGACTAGTCTAAACTAGAAAATGACCTAGTATGGAAACATATATAAGTAAATATAGTGGCTATCAATGATATTGCATTAGGGAAAATAGAAAGTACTCATACTCCTTTTTGTAGGAGGAGATATCTTTTCTAGAACCATATTATTCTTAATCTTGATTGAGTAAACCCAAGGGTCATTTTTAAACCCTAGTCTCATAGTTATGTGATATGGTTATATTGAAATATCAGATGATTAAAGGTGGTAATGAAAACCCTAGTGTTGAATATGAAAACAAATGATTAGTTATATTCATATGATCTCGTCTAAGTCAAGTAGACTATTGCCATGAAAGATGTTTTAAAAACTATTTACGTAAACATAGTTGGTGAGGATAAACTTCAAGAATATGATAGTATCCAAGTTGAGTTGGGGTGGGTGAACATTTCGACCACATTCATTATGAATCTTATTGATATTAAAACTTTGGCCAAAGTAATGCATTCATTTTCTGCATGCATTGTCAGTTCACTGTATTTGGATTGCATAACCTATCGGTAAATCATACTTAGCTAGAGGGTATCTAGGGTTGTATGATTGATAGAGTTGTGTATGTACTCGGAAGGCAAATTACCACCGGTCACCTTTGGTCTATATTACTCATGAAGGCTAGGGCCACTTCCTATGTGGAAGATGTGTGGGAGACTACCGATCTATGGATGGAGGTAAAACACTTGAAAGATGCTCTCTCTCTCTCTCTCTCTCTCTCTCTCTCCCTCTCTCTCTCTCTCTCTCCCTCCAGTAGAAAACATGCCAAGGCTTGTGATAAAGATGTCAGAAGCAGTGATCTTACCAAATTTGTTTAGGTAATTGAATTACTTATGTAGATACTTGTAATTGAGAAATACAATATGTCATATTTGTTGTATGTAAGAGAATCTTGAAATTTATTGTTATTTGATTATATGAGAAATAAAAGAAAAATTTTCTCTCATTTTTACCTTGTTGAATTTATTCCATGGTAAGTTCTCTATATTATTGTGTTTTTAGAACATGGATGTTACATATGGTATTAGAGCTACTAGGTTCAGCACTAGGGCTTATGAGAACACTATGCTTACCTGTAGTCAACATTATGTGGTTAGCTAATGTTTAAAAATTTCTATCCCAGGATGGTACGTCTTAAGAAGACAGCGAGAATTTTAGTTAATGGGAGTAAACGTTTCCTTAAAGAAAAAAGAGAATGTGAAGCCATTATTAAAACTTTTGAGGGAACTAATGATGAGAATGACATATGGTTAAGTGATACTGAGACCCTTGCGAATACCTTAACTCGAATCAAGCGAGTGAGAAAGGAAAATATTGAAAGAGTTAAGATCACCACTAAAATCATAGAATATATGTCAGATGAGGATACACAATGGTTAGGCGAGATCCCTGCATACCCCCATCTACTGAGATCATAGAAGTTAGGTCCGATAATGAGTCAGAAGGTTATATACCTCGAGATTATGTATCTAAAAATGAATTTGAAGGATATACTCCTCTTGAGCATGACTTTTGAAGTCATTTCTTGTATAAATAAAGAATGTTCTTTACTCTTGAAATGAAATAAAAAAAGAAGAGTTGTTTTTGTACCAAACTATTGTTTGATTTGAGTTTATTATGTTTTGATTTAATGGGATGCATTATAATCATGAACTAATAGACAACTCAATATTATCAAGTGTGAGAAAAATGATAAACATGGTTCAGACAAGAACTAACCAAGGAGAAAGTCAAGAGGGAAACCACCGGCCAAATAATAAATTGGACTAGATCATAATCATGCTTGAGGAAACTCAGAAAATATTGGGTGATTTGGAAAAGGTGGATGATAAAGGTTATTCTGAGGGAGGAGGTGAAAACTCTCATGGAGAAAGTGGAGAGAATCATGAAGATCAAGGTAAGAGTACAGAACCTCATAAAGAGACAAGGGATAGACTGACCTTAGAACTCTCTAAGGATATGAAGAAGGTCACTCCACAAAAAATTGATGGAAAGGTGATTGGAGAAGCAGCAGAAGTTTGGTTGACAGAAAAGGAAAAATATTTTGAGATAAGGAATTACTCAGAAGTAACCAAGGTAGTTTAGGGAGCATTCCAACTGGTAGGAGAAGCATCCACATGGTGGATGAATAAGAAGATAGAATTGAACTTAAATTCTTTAAGGGTAACTTGGGATGAGTTCGTGGAGCTCTTTCACAAAAGATGGCTACAACAACTTTATTTTGATCAGAAATTGACTAATTTTTAGAATCTCCAACAAGGAGACATGACAATGGTGGAATATGGAGAAAAATTCACCCGACCTCTAAAATATGTGCCTCAGTATCAAAAAGATGAGAGATTCAGAATCAAAAAATTCATCATGGGTTTAAATGCTCAAATTGGTGGAGAGGTGGATGTACATGGTCCCACAACAATGGATCAAGTGTACGAGAAGTGATCAAGCAAGAACAAAAGCTGAAATCCATCTCGACTTATTGTGATAGAAACCACAAGAGATTTAATGGAACTCCTGCTAACCAACCATTCAAGAGAAGAAATGATAAGAGCTATGAGAACAAGAGAAAAGATAAAGGAACTCAAAAAAATAGGGGTGGACCTGGAAATGAGAAGAAGAATGGTAATCACAAAAGGAATGAGGATAACAATGGAAAGACTTCAGATAAGAGAGGGCCCATTGGAGGATGCTTTACTTGTGGAGGTGACCATTATGCTAATCATTGCCCAAATAAGAATCAAAATGGTCAACAAAGAGGTAATGCATTACCTTCTCAACAAGAAGCATTCCAGCAAAGGATTCATGTAGCTCTCGACAATCGTCAAGCAAAGTATCAAATCGCACCCATTGAAATGACATGTACTTTGTTTGGAGTCCCTATATCTATTTTGATTGATACATGAGCAACTGAAAACTTTGTTTCTCCTAGAATTTTTAATAAGTTTCCTAGAAAAGCTGGGTTCATGTCTAAACCTTGATCAGTAGAATATGCTAACCAATCTAAGGCTCAGGCAGAGCAATGTTTGTTTGAGGCCAAGATTGATCTCCCTAGTTTCTTAATGGAAGTAAATCTGTATGTAGCCCCCTTAGGTTCATATGATGTAATCCTAGGAATGAGTTGGTTATGGAAGCATTGAGCTAAGGTTGACTATTTTTCAAAAACGGTTGAATGCTTAGATGATTTGGGAAATTAGACCCAAATCCATGGAATTCAAAGAGAAGTTAAGATTAGACCTATCTCTGCTAAGCAATTGAAAGGGCTAGAAGAAAAGGTTGTCAGTTGTTTGTAGTTAAAATGGAACAAGTAGAGGAAGGGTTAAAAAACCCTAGTTCATCTTTTGAAGAAAAGTATCCCTTTCTTTAGGATTTTCAGGATGTGTTTCCAGAAGAACTTCTAGGACTGCCTCCCAGGAGGGTATTTAATTTTGCAATTGATATTAAACTAGGATCTGAGACTATATCAAAAGCACCCTACCATATGACAACTACAGAGTTAATGGAATTGAAAGCCCAATTACAAGAATTGTTGCCAAAAGGTTTGATTAGACCCAGTATTTCACCATGGGGTGCTCCAGTTATTTTTGTCATGAAGAAGAATGGAACTCATCGTTTATGTATAGATTATTGTATCTTAATAAAGAAATGGTAAAGAACAAATATCCTTTGCCACGTATTGATTATCTCTTTGATCAAATGCGCGGAGCTACAGTATTTTCAAAGATCGATTTGCGATTGGGATATCATTAGCTAGGATTGAAAGATGAGGATATCCATAAGACAACTTTTTGAACCAGATATGGGCACTATGAGTTCACAGTGTTGCCATTTGGTTTGACAAATGCCCCCGCTGCATTCATGAATCTCATGAATAATGTATTTAGAGATTATTTAGACAAGTTTGTTCTAGTCTTTCTGGATGATATACTTATTTACTCTAAGAATGAAGAACATCATCAACATTTGCAATTGGTTCTGCAATGGCTAAGAGAACATAAGTTATATGGAAAATTGTCAAAGTGTTCATTCTTCCAGAAGGAGATTCAATATCTAGGACATATTATATCTACAAATGGAATATCTGTTGATCCTACAAAAATCACAGCTATTCTGGATTGGCTTGTACCCACAAATGTGCATGAGGTGCATAGTTTCATGGGCCTGGCTGGCTATTATAGAAAGTTTGTTTTAAATTTCTCCAGTATTGCTAGTCCAATCACTTCCATGCAAAGGAAAGGAAAACAATTTGAATGGACAAACAAATGTCAGGAGGCATTTGATCTCTTAAAGGAAAAGTTAACTTCAGCTCTAATTTTGAAAGTTCCTGACCCCAAAGGACAGTTTGAGGTAATTACATGTTACATCCCCTTTTTAGATTCAGTATTACTATTAACTTTTTCCTAAATAGTACAGTCATGTGAATATGTTTAACATCATAGAAAATGTTGATATGATTAGAAAAGGTTAATTTTAAGAAATCATGGATTTTCTTACTTGGTTATGATCAATATGATGTTATGAATTAAAAATGTCTTTTAAATATGAAAATGAAATTATTTGATGTAAATGTGTCTTGATCAGAGTACTGGTACTCTGACCACAAATTGTATATGAGTTTGTTAATGGCAGGATAGATGGAACATGTTCACCAGGAAGCAAGAAGAAGAGAAAGTATCTTCGAGAAAGAGAGAATAGACTCTGGAATAACCAATGGGTGTTGGCCACTGAAAATGAACATCCGGTAGATAAACCTAGTTTCTTTGAGATAAGTATTGATTTTGGGTTAAGTCAATTTTAGATGAGAATGTCAACGATTATAAGTTTAAGTCCCTCTTCCTTTCATAGTTGTCGTGATGAGTATGGGTAATCGACATTTGTGTCGTAATACTCTGAATCATGTCACCAAATAGGGATGACCGATATATATATTTATATATATAAATGTATACACTTGAGAATGAGTTGTATGTTGTGTCTTGTTTAATGATTCGCGTAAAGTCAAAATTTGTATGTAAAAGTTGACCCCAAACTTCGTATTATGTTTGTACTTCAATTGTCGTCAACATCACAAAGCTTTACGAGCATATGATGTAAATGTTTAATTACAGAATTTGACGGATGTAGAATTATTTCTATTATGGGTTATCGTCGTATATAAAAGGTTTAAATAATGTTTTAAACCTATGAGGCCGTCGAGTGTAATACCATTAGTTATATTGTAATGGTAATATCCAAAATCATATATAGCTATATTTATATAGTCATTAAGGACAATTCTTATATTCTTTAATAGTGTTAGTGATCAGGCAGTAGCTCGGAGGATTCTCTCAAGTCACAAATGATGATGTCTTTTATTTCAAAACATTTTATTCAATTCTCCAGCTTAAAAACCTTAATGTTTGGTCATCAGCTCAGCCATTTTCCAAGTCATGTTTTTGAACTAAACTCAATAATCTGTTAGAAATTAGTGTGGCTTCATGTCCAACATAGGAAAACCACCACCTTCCAACTGACAAGCTCCACCTTCCGAATAAGCTACTAAGATAGTGGAAGAGTAAACAATTTCTGTGTTAGTGGTTGTGGTAGGAGGATAGATGTTGATAGTCGAGCTTGGTAGTTACCAAGTAGAGGGCTATGTGAATTAGTTAAGGGAGTTAGTTTTAGTTTTGGGACGGCGGGAATAAGAACTGGTTCTTTTTGGATATAGAGAGTTAGGAGGGGAGAGGTTCAGGTAACACAAAAAACCATAAGCTCCAGAGTAGTGAGAAGATTCTAGCTCGAAGGTCGAGAGGAGTGAAGCGAGGCATCTAAGTTGAGAAGCCAACTAACAAGTTTTAATTCTTCCTACATAAACTATGACTCTTTATGTGGACGATGCATTGTTTTCTTGTGCCAGAAAGGCCAATTATAACCTTTAATCATTATGTAAAATGATAATCATTTCTAAGTGATATCGAATGTTCGATCATGCTTAAATCTTAAGATTCTTGGTAATAGCTTAGCTTACTAAATTGCATGCTAGTGTAATGATATCCAACGGCTTATCAGAAGGAAAAACATCTCTTTTTGCGAGGTTAAATGTTGACAACATAGGGGCTTAGAAGGCCGCAATTTTGTCATTAAAAGATCATTGATAGTATTTTGGTTTTATTCAAGTTCTACTGTGTCTCAACAGTGAACACTTATTTTAAACCAGAAGTAAGTCTTAGTCTATCAAATTACTATTAGGTTGGTAGCATTATGGTGTGAAGGTCGCTCCATCAGAAAAACACTGTGTCATGTATCTTGTAATGGTAAACGACTGAGGTTTTGCTCTTTGTTCAGCAGTGTGGAACTTGTCTCTTGTGCAAATAGGCTTCGTTGAGAGAACAACTTGGGTCTTTAAGCTCTTTATTGATTTTATTCTTTTAATAGGGAGTCGAAAAGACTTCTCTTCTAGTCTTGACTTCTATAACTGTAGAATGCTGCCTATGTTACTTCACCAACTGCAGAGATTAGAATGTATATGGTAGATAGTAAAATACTCAGTAGGTATAAAGCCTATGTCAGAAAGATTTCATATATCAAACCAATGTAGGAGTTGGATAAAAGGGTATTCTTGAAGATAGAACATATTGAATTATAGTATTTGTTTATACAAATGATAATTATCTGTTTATATAATACAAAACAACTCTTTTTAATAAAGAAGAAATTATTGTATTTAAGGTTGGAGGTTGGTTAAAGACTCTAGTTCGAAGGCTAAAGCCTTGGTGAAACTGCCATCATGCTAGCATGAAACTTCGACTTGATAACAAGTTAAAAGATGTCCCTCTTTGGGCTATGTCGACAATGCAAAGTTCTATCTTTGAGAAGATAGTTTTAGACAAGCATCAAACTCAATAGTCCACTTGAAAAACTAGTATCGATAACTGAGGAATCAGTAAGCTTGAAATTATACCTAATTGCAAAAGTGGTAATGACTTTGAGAGCCTTAAATTTTTACAACATACCCTACTGTTGTGCATAGAAGCATGTTGAGCTAGAGAGGCTAAGAAATTTAACAAGATCAAATGTAACTGTAGGATTGCGATTAAATCAAGTCGAGTTGGGGTGGGTGAACTTTCTATTTTCTTTGATATTACACTAAACATATTCAAATCCTTTGGCCAAGGTAGTGCACTTACCTCTAGTGCATTTTTTAGTTCACCATGACTGGACGACGTAGCTTGTGGAGTGGTCATGCTTGTCTAGAGGGTATTTAGAGGAATTGCATGATAACAAGTTACATAGGTCACAACACCAGTAATCAAATGGCTAACACCATTGGTTACCCTAAGTCTATCCTCTTTGAGTAGGGTAGGGCCATTTCTGGGTAGGAAGGAGTGCAAGAGACCGACGGTTTGTGGTTGAAAGTTAAGCTCCTTAAAGATACTTTCTCTTCTATATTCCAGAGGCTTGCCGAGACTTGAATTTGGATGGTCGACAATCGAGATGCAGTGACTTTGGTAAGTTTCTATTTTGAAAATGCTCTTAATAACTTTAATCTTCATATGGTATAATGTTGTAGACAAATAGACCCCTTTGTGCAACTTATAATTTCATTATTTTTAATTAGTCGATGAATGAACACCTTTGTTTAGAAATGAAATTTTTTTTACCATTTTCTGTTTTTAAACTTTAAAAAAAAATTACCTTGGGTTGAACGTAGTTTGTAAGGTGAAAATTATTTTGGGTGTTACATATGGTATCAGAGCTAACCAGGTTCAGCACTAGGGTTGATGAGTCCACTAAGCTGGCTAAGAAATAAAATTATGCGGGTAGCTAATGATTTGATTTACTGTGCCAGGATGGTACGTCTCAAGAAAACTGTAAGGAAGTCCTTCACTAGTAAGGAACATTACCTGCAAGCTAAGCAGAGATGTCTTGCAATGACTAAGACTATTGAGAAAACAAATACTGAAAATGACATTTGGCTAGATGATATGGAAACTTTTTCCAATGCCTTGACATGACTCAAGTGAATGAAAAGAGAACTCCTAGAGACATGTAGGATGGCAGCTCGAATCATGGTCAATTCCTGCCCTATTAGTGTACCAATGATCACTAGGGATTCCCGTATACCACCTAGAGCTAAAATCATTGTACTATCTTTCGATAGAGAATCTGAGGGTTATACACCCCGTGAATATGTGTCGGACAATGAATTCGAAGGTTACACCCCTCTTGTAAATACTGAGTGAAACATGAAATGTATCTATCCTCAAAGAATGTACATACTATTGTGCAAAATATAATAAAGACAATTTTTCTTGAGAATAACTATGGTTATGAGCAATTGATATATATTGATAATATTTTAAATGATAAATCTTAGAACTGATTAATACTTGCTAAAACAGGTGATAAAACAAATAAACATGGATCAATCAGAGTTTAATGAGAGAGAAGATCGGGAAGGTCAGAACTCTTAGGCTAACTCCACCAATAAATTGGACAGAATTCTTAATATGCTTGATGAAACTAAGGAAAGGTTGGGCAAATTGGAAAAGAAAGTGAATGAAACTGAGAATACTGAGGGTGAAAATGAGTATTCTAATAATGTGAGTAAAAGTAGGCAACGATAGCATGGCACATTAGGTGAGAATCAAGAGAATAGTGAATCTCAGAGGGAGAGAAAAGATAAACTTGCACTGGAATTATCTAAGGATATGAAAAAGATTATTCCTCCCAAATTTGATGGAACGAAAATAGGAGATACAGCAGAAGCTTGGCTAACTGAAATGGAGAAGTACTTTGAAATTAGAAATTACTCTAAGATTACAAAAGCAGTTTGGGGAGCATATCATTTATCTGGAGAAGCATCCACCTGGTGGATGAACAAAAAGATGGAACTAGATTTAAGCCCCTTGAAGGTGACATGGAATAAATTTGTGGAACTTTTTCAAAAAAGATGGTTACCACAGATTTACTTTGATCAAAAGCTAACAGATTTCCAAAATCTCCGACAAGGTGATTTGTCCATGGTTGAATATGTGGAAAAATTCACTAGATTGTTGAAGTATGTTCCTTAGTATCAAAAGGATGAAAGATTTTGGATAAGGAAATTCATTATGGGACTCAATCCTCAGATTGGCGAAGCAGTGGAGGTGCATGGTCTAAACACAATGGAACAGGTGTATGAGAAAGCAATTAAGCAAGAACAGAAGATCAAATCCATTTCTGCTTATCGTGAAAAGAAGTGTAAGAGATTTGATAAGAATATCAATGAGCAAACGTATAAAAGGAAGAATGATAAAGGATATGGAAACAGGAGGTACGATAAAGGAAATTAGAAAAATAAAGGGGGATTTGGTAATGATCGAAGAAATGAAGACTTCAAGAAGAATGACAATTTTAAGAGGAACGATGATGCTTTGAGTAGACCATCCGAGAAGAGAGGACCAATTTTAGGTTGTTTTTCATGTGGGGGAGATCATTATGCCAACCGTTGTCCTAATAAAAAGCAAAATGGGAAGCATAGGAACACGGTACTTCCTTCGCAGTAGGAAGCATTTCAACAAAGGATTCACGCTGCCCTTGATAATTGACAAGCTGAATATTAGATTACTCCCATTGAAATGACATGTACTTTATTTGGAGTCCCTGTTTCTATTCTGATTGATACTAGTGCAACAGAAAATTTTGTGTCAACTAGAGTCTTAAGTAAATTTCCTAGAAGAGCTGGTTATATGTCAAAACCATGGATAGTAGAATATGCAAATCACTCAAAGGCTCAGGTAGAGCAATGTTTGTTCGAAGCTAAGATTGATATTTCAAACTTTTCCACTGAGGTAAACTTGTATGTGGCACCTTTAGGGTCCTACGACGTCATTTTAGGAATGAATTGGTTGTGGAGACATAGGGCCAAGGTGGATTGTTTTAATAAAATAATTGAATGTTTGGATGATGAAGGAAACAAAGTTAATTTTTAGGGTTTCCAAAGGGAAATAAAGATTAGGTCTATTTCTTCAAAACAATTAAAACGGGCTAGGCATAAGGGATGTCAACTTTTTGCAATCAAAATGGACCTAGTAGAGGAAACTATAGAGAAGCAAACTTTGGAGGAAAAATACCCTTATCTTAGTAATTTTAGAGATGTATTTCTTGAGGAACTGCAAAGCTTGCCTCCAAAAAGAACCTTTGACTTTGCCATAGATATTAAACTAGGATTTGAGCCAGTATCTAAAGCTCCGTACAGAATGACCACTACTGAACTTATGGAATTGAAGACCTAACTGCAGGAGCTGTTGTCCAAGGGTCTGATTAGGCCAAGTGTATCACCATGGGGAGCTATGATTATTTTCGTCAAGAAGAAAGACGGAACCCTTAGACTGTGTATAGATTATCGGATGCTTAATAAGGCAACGATAAAGAATAAGTATCCACTGCCACGTATTGATGATTTATTCGACCAAATATATGGTGCAGCAGTATTTTCTAAGATAGATTTGAGATCTGGATACCATCAGTTGAGGTTAAAAGATGAGTATATTCATAAGACCGCATTTAAAAAAAGATATGGTCATTATGAGTTTACTGTGTTACCATTTGGGTTAACTAATGCACCAACCGCTTTCATGAATCTCATGAATAGTGTTTTTCGAGACTGCCTTGATAAATTTGTCCTAGTTTTCATAGATGATATTCTGATATATTCCAAAAATGAGGAGGAGCATAGACAACATCTTCAAATTGTTTTGCAACGTTTAAGAGAACACAAATTGTATGCAAAATTCTCAAAATGTACCTTCTTTCAGAAAGAAGTGCAGTATTTGGGACACATTATATCAGCAGAAGGGATATTAGTTGACCCAGCTAAAATAAAGGTTGTTATGGAATGGCCTATACCTTCCAATGTTTCAGAAGTATGAAGTTTTATGGGATTGGCCGGGTATTATAGAAAATTTGTTCTAAATTTTTTAAGCATTGCTAGTCCAATCACTTCTTTGCAGAGGAAAGGAAAGCGGTTTGTATGGATAGGCGAATGTCAAAAGGCATTCGATTTATTAAAAGAAAAGTTAACAACAGTACCAATTCTGAAAGTTCCTGATCCTGAAGGGCTGTTTGAGGTTATTACCGATGCTTCTGGAGAAGGTTTAGGAGGTGTGCTTATGCAAAATGAGCATGTAATAGCCTATGAATAAAGAAAGTTGAAAAACTATGAGCAGAATTACACTCCTCATGATTTAGAATTGGCAGCAGTGATTCATGCCCTTCAGATGTGGCAACACTATTTGTTGGGAAAGACTCTTATACTAAAATCTAGTCATCAAAGTCTTCGTTACATATTTACGCAACCTCATCTTAGTGCAAGACAAAGGAGGTGGTTATAACTAATATCAAATTACGACTTTGAGATTGCTTACATAAAAGGTAAAGAAAACTGAGTAGCTGATGCTTTAAGCAGAAGAAGACACATAGCTTCTATAATATCTATTCATGCTAATTTTAAAGATCTAGTATTGCAAAGTTTATTGGGAGATGAATACTATGAGTAGGTAAAGCAAGCTTTGCAAATAAACCCCAAAGATCCAAGATATGACGGATTCCATTTTGAGTCTGATGGATTAATGAGATTTAAGGGAAGAATCTATGTTCCTAATTCTATGGAACTAAGAAACCTTGTATGGAAGGAAGTTCATTGTGCACCTTATTCTGGACACCTAGGAGTAACAAAACTTTTAGCTGATGTCAAACCGCTATACTTCTGGAAAGGAATGAAAAGTGACGCTGCAAGGTTTGTGGTAAGTTGCTTGGAATGTCAAAGAGTGAAGGTTGAACACCAACATCCTGCCAGATTGTTATACCTGCATGATATTCCAGAATGGAAATGGCAGGTTGTTAGTATGGATTTTGTTCAAGGGTTACCAATGTCCAAAAATAGACATGATACAATTTTGGTTGTAGTAGATAAACTAACCAAAGTAGCACATTTCATTCTTGGAAATTTAACAGATGGAGCTCATATTTTGGCCCGTAAGTTTGTTCAAGAAATATTTAGATTGCATGGGGTACCTGAAAAGATTATATCCGATAGAAATGCTCGAATAACCTCCTAGTTTTGGCAAACTTTATTTTTAGCACTAGGGACTAAACTCAATGTGAGCACCACTTATCATCCTAAAATTGATGGGCAAATAGAAAGGGTTAATTAGGTGCTAGAGGATCTACTAAGAATGTATTGCATGGACCAGTAATACAGATGGGAGGTATATTTACCTCTTGTTGAATTTGCCTATAATAATTGCTATCATTTTGCCATTAAGATGGCACCGTTTGAAGCATTATATGGAAGGAAATGCAGATCTCCTATAAGCTGGGACAAGCTGGAAGATAGGATAGCATTGGACCAGAAATGCTAGCAGATATGGAAGAAAAAGTGAAAATGATTAGGAAAAGGTTGGCGGAAGCCAATGACAGGCAAAAAAGTTATGCAGATCACAAACGGGTGCCTAGACAATTTTCTATTGGATAGAAAGTTCTTTTGCAAGTGAAACCCCATAAAAGCTCAATCAAGTTTGGTAAATCTTCAAAGTTGGCTCCCTGATATGTCAGACCTTTTGAAGTCCTTGAGATTATCAATCTAGTGGCCTACAAAATTGCTCTACCTCCAGTCTTGTCTAAAATGCATAATGTTTTTCATGTTTCTTACCTAAAGAAATATTTTGTAGGTAATGATCACATTCTTAAATGGAATTCTTTATAGATACAAGAGCCAGGAGTGGTTGTGATTGAGCCACTCAAGGTACTTGAAATGCGTAAACTTTGGTTGCGTAATCGAGAGGTCTTACAATGCAAAATTCAGTGGGACCAATATGGTGAGGATAGCACCACTTGGGAAGACTATAATGACATTCACCAAAGATTTCCCTATCTTTTCAAAAACATTAATCTTAAACTATAAAAGCTTGTTTTTATGTTAAAATTTTGCTTGATAAACTCAATCATCGGGGACGATGATTCTATAGGGGAAAGATATGTTACATCCCCTTTTTGGATTTAGTATTACTATTAACTTTTTCCTAAATAGTACAGTCATGTGAATATGTTTAACATCATAGAAAATGTTGATATGATTAGAAAAGGTTAATTTTATGAAATCATGGATTTTCTTACTTGGTTATGATCAATATGATGTTATGAATTAAAAATGTCTTTTAAATATGAAAATGAAATGATTTGATGTAAATGTGTCTTGATCAAAATATTGGTGCTCTGACCACAAATTGTATATGAGTTTGTTAATGACAGGATAGATGGAACATGTTCACCAAGAAGTAAGAAGAAGAGAAAGTATCTTCGAGAAAGAGAGAATAGACTCTGGAATAACTAATGGGTGTTGGCCACTGAAAATGAACATCCATTAGATAAACCTAGTTGCTTTGAGATAAGTATTGATTTTGGGTTAAGTCAATTTTAGATGAGAATGTCAAGGATTATAAGTTTAAGTCCCTCTTCCTTTCATAGTTGTCGTGATGAGTATGGGTAATCAACATTTGTGTCGTAATACTCTGAATCATGTCGCCAAATATGGATGACCGATATATATATATATATATATATATATATATATATATATATATATATATATTTATATATATAAATGTATACACTTGAGAATGAGTTGTATGTTGTGTCTTGTTTAATGATTCAGCGTAAAGTTGAAAATTGTACGTAAAAGTTGACCCCAAACTTCGTATTGTGTTTGTACTTCAATCGTCATCAACATCATAAACCTTTACGAGCGTATGATGTAAATGTTTAATTATGGAATTTGAAAGATGTAAAATTATTTCTATTATGGGTTATCATCGTATATAAAAGGTTTAAATAATGTTTTAAACCTATGAGGCCGTCGAGTGTAATACCATTAGTTATATTGTAATGGTAATATCCAAAATTATATATAGCTATATTTATAGAGTCATTAAGGACAATTCTTATATTCTTTAATAGTGTTAGTGATCGAGTAGTAGCTCAAAGGATTCTCTCAAGTCGCAAATGATGATGTCTTTTATTTCAAAACATTTTATTCAATTCTCGAGCTTAAAAACCTTAATGTTTGGTCATCAGCTCAACCATTTTCCAAGTCATGTTTTCAAACTAAACTCAATAATCTATTAGAAATTAGTGTGGCTTCATGTCCAACATAGGAAAACCACCACCTTGCAACTGACAAGCTCCACCTTGCGAATAAGCTGCTAAGATAGTGGAAGAGTAAATGATTTTTGTGTTAGTGGTTGTGGTAGGAGGACAGATGTTAATAGTTGAGATTGGTAGTTACCAAGTAGAGGGCTATGCGAATTAGGTAGGGGAGTTAGTTTTAGTTTTGGGAGGGCAAGAATAAGAACTGGTTGTTGTTGGATATAGAGAGTTAGGAGGGGAGAGGTTCGGGTAACACAGAAAACTGTAAGCTCTAGAGTAGTAAGAAGATTCTAGCTCAAAGGTCGAGAGGAGTGAAGTGAGGCATCTGAGCTGAGAAGCCAACTAATAGGTTTCATTTCTTCCTGCATAAACTATGACTCTTTATGTGGACGATGCATTGTTTTCTTGTGCCAGAAAGGCTGATTATAACCTGTTAATCATTATGTAAAATGATAATCATTTCTAAGTGATATTGAATGTTTGATCATGCCTAAATCTTAAGATTCTTGGTAATAGCTTATATTACTAAATTGCATGCTAGTGTAATGATATCCGACGGCTTATCAGAAGAGAAAACATCTCTTTTTGCTAGGTTAAACGTCGACAACATAGGGGCTTAGAAGGCCACAATTCTGTCATTAAAAGATCATTGATAGTATTTCAGTTTTATTCAAGCTCTACAGTGTCTCAACAGTGAACACTTATTTTAAACCAGAAGTAAGTCTTAGTCTATCAAATTACTATTAGGCTAGTAGCATTATGGTGTGAAGGTCGCTCCATCAGAAAGACACTGTCATGTATCTTGTAATGGTAAATGACTGAGGTTTTGCTCTTCGTTTAGTAGTGTGGAACTTGTCTCTTGTGCAAATAGGCTCCGTTGAGAGAACAAATTGGGTCTTTAAGCTCTTTATTGATTTTCTTCATTTAATAGGGAATTGAAAAGACTTCTCTTCTAGTCTCGACTTCTGTAACTGTAGAATGCTACCTATGTTTCTTCACCAACTGCAGAGATTAGAATGCATATGGTAGATAGTAAAATACTAAGTAGGTATAAAGC
Source organism: Cunninghamia lanceolata (assembly GCA_027924645.1). Taxonomy (NCBI): domain Eukaryota; kingdom Viridiplantae; phylum Streptophyta; class Pinopsida; order Cupressales; family Cupressaceae; genus Cunninghamia; species Cunninghamia lanceolata. The sequence continues at coordinate 1,011,331 of BSBN01001396.1, read as the reverse complement.
CTATGTCAGAAAGATTTCAGATATCAAACCAATTTAGAAGTTTGATAAAAGGGCATTCTTGAAGATAGAACATATTGAATTATAGTATTTGTTTATACAAATGATAGTTATCTATTTATATAATACAAAACAACTCTTTTTAATAAAGAAGAAATTATTATTGTATTTAAGCTTGGAGGTTGGTTAAAGACTATAGTTCGAAGGCTAAAGCCTTGGTGAAACTGCCATCATGCTAGCATGAAACTTCGACTCGATAACAAGTTAAAAGATGTCCCTCTTTGGGCTATGTCGACAATGTAAAGTTCTATCTTTGAGAAGATAGTTTTAGACAAGCATCAAACTCAATAGTCCACCCGAAAAACTAGTATCGATAACTGAGGAATCAGTAAGCTTGAAATTATACCTAATCACAAAAGTGGTAATGACTTTGAGAGCCTTAAATTTTTACAACATACCCTATTGTTGTGCATAGAAGCATGTTGAGCCAGAGAGGCTAAGAAATTTAACAAGATCAAATGTAACTGTAGGATTGCGATTAAATCAAGTCAAGTTGGGGTGGGTGAACTTTCTATTTGCGTTGATATTATGCTAAACATATTCAAATCCTTTGGCCAAGGTAGTGCACTTGCCTCTAGTGCATTTTTTAGTTCACCGTGACTTGATGGCATAGCTTGTGGAGTGGTCATGCTTGTCTAGAGGGTATCTAGGGGAATTGCATGATAACAAGTTACATAGGTCACAACACCAGTACTTAGATGGCTAACACCATTGGTTACCCTAAGTCTATCCTCTTTGAGTAGGGTAGGGCCACTTCTGAGTAGGAAGGAGTGCGGGAGACCGACGGTCTTTGGTTGGAGGTTAATCTCCTTGAAGATACTTTCTCTTCTATATTCTAGAGGCTTGCCGAGACTTGAATTTGGATGGTTGACAATCGAGATGCAGTGACTTTGGTAAGTTTCTATTTTGAAAATGCTCTTAATAACTTTAAATCATCATATGGTATAATGTTGTAGACGGATAGACCCCTTTGTGCAACTTATAATTTCATGATTTTTAATTAGTCGATGAATGAACACCTTTGTTTAGAAATGAAAAATAATTTACCATTTTCTATTTTTAAACTTTTTAAAAAAATTACCTTGGGTTGAACATAGTTTGTAAGGTGAAAATTATTTTGGGTGTTACATTACAGATGCCTCGGGAGAAAGATTAGGAGTGCTCATGCAAGATGGGAGAGTGATAGAATATGAGTCTAGAAAATTGAAATCCTATGAGAAAAATTATGCACCACATGATCTGGAATTTGTAGCAATTACTCATGCTTTGCAAATGTGGAGACACTATTTGTTAGGGAAAACCTTTGTGCTTAAGTCAGACCATCAAAGTCTTAGGTATATTTTCTCTCAACCACATCTAAATTCTCAACAAAGGAGATGGTTAGAATTGATATCTGACTATGACTTTGAGATAAACTACATCAAAGGAAAAGAGAATAGGATAGCTGATGCTTTGAGTCGTAGAAGACATATATCTTCAATTGTCTCTATTCATGGAAATTTCAAAGACTTAGTGCTATAAAATTTATTTGGTGATGAATATTATGAGCAGGTTAAGCAGGCTCTGGAAGTTAATCCTAGTGACCCAAGGTATGATGGGTTTCTATTTGAGTTAGATGGACTATTGAGGTTTAGATTTAGAATGTATGTTCCTGATTCAGCTGACTTAAGGAATCTTGTATGGAAAGAAGTTCATACCGCACCATACTCCAGACATCCAGGAGTGACCAAACTTCTAGAGGATGTTAAACCTATTTATTTTTGTAAAGGAATGAAGAATGATGCTGCAAGATTTGTAGCAAGTTATTTAGAATGCTAGAGGGTAAAAGCAGAACATCAACACCCAGCAGGATTGTTGTACCCGCATGATGAACCAGAGTAGAAATATCAAGTCATAAGTATGGACTTTGTCCAAGGTCTTCCTATGTCTAGGAATATACATGATGCCATTTTAGTTGTGGTTGATAAACTCACAAAGGTAGCACATTTCATACCAGGGAATTTGTCTGATGGAGCACCAGTGTTAGCCCACAAATTTGTACAAGAAGTGTTTAGATTACATGGTTTCCCTGAAAAGATTATCTTGGATAGAGATGTACGTATAACATCAAGGTTTTGGAAAACCTTATTCTCTATGATAGGGACTAAACTCAATGTGAGTACAGCTTATCATCCTAAAAATGATGGGCAAACTGAGAGAGTTAACCAGGTTTTGGAGGATTTGTTGTGAATGTATTGCATGGATAAGCAATATAAGTGGGAAGAATACTTACCACTTGTGGAATTTGCTTACAATAATTCCTATCATTCTGCTATTAAGATGGCACCATTTGAAGCATTGTATGGAAGATGTTGAAATCCTATAAGCTAGGATAAGCTAGAAGATAGGATTAGCATTGGACTAGAAATGCTAGCTGAAATGGAAGAAAAAGTTAAGCTGATCAAAAAAAGATTGGCAGAAGTCAATGATAGACAAAAGAGTTATGTGAATGCCAAGCATGTACCAAGACAATTCTCTATTGGAGAGAAAGTTATTTTGATAGTCAAACCTCAGAAAAGTTCTATTAAGTTTGGGAAGTCTTCTAAACTAGCTCCTTGATTTGTGGGACCCTTTGAAGTACTCAAAGTGGTCAATTTGGTTGCCTATAGAATTGTTCTACCACCAGCATTGTCTAGAATGCACAATATTTTTCATGTTTCTTATTTAAAGAAATATATTGTAGGTGATAATCATATTTTAAATTGGAATTCTTTACAGATGAAAGACCTAGGGGTGGTCACGATCGAGCCACTCGGAGTGTTAGAAACACGCAAGCTCTGCTTGCGTAATAGAGAGGTCTTGTAGTGCAAGGTCCAATGGGACCAATATGTTGAGGAAAATGCTACATGGGAGGACTACCATGAATTTTATTAGAATTTTCCTCATTTATTTAATACTTTTACCAGTTGAAAAACAATGAACTTGCTTTTAGTTACATTTTGATACTTTATATCATCAAGGACGATGAATCTTTAGGGAAGGATATGTTACATCCCCAATTTTTGTCTTGCTAATACTTTTTACTTTTACTTGAGCATAAGTAAATCTATTTTGATGTTTAGATTAATATCAAGGAAAAACATAGATTCTATTGAATGTCATTATGGAATTATGGAAATGCAAATGTTTTATCGATTTAATAATTGTATTATGAGAATTTGGTTTATTGTATGAATAATGATGCACTAATCATAATCTATTGATTTCAAGTTTTATACAGGATTACAGGTTTTGGATGACTCTCAGAGAAAAGAGAGAGAGATAGTATCTTTCAAGGAGAGAAATATAGACCTTGGGTTACAATTGTTCATTTGCCAAAATGAGTATAAGTGTTTAACAAAACATGAACCGGTATCGATAGAGGTAAGTTATGTTTTGTCAATATAGCTCTTGAGTCTATTCAACAAGTAGTCGATATCTTTTGATTCTTTTTTGGGTTAGTTGTGTGTGTCAGCATGGTTGGTCGTAAAATAAAATGACATCTTCAAAATAGAATGATGTCCGTTTACAATTAACGTAAATCTTACGTTGACATTGTCACAAAATTGTTGTGTTAGCTTCCTTAAGTCATTGAAGGTTAAATTGTTGATATTAAAATGTCATATGATGATCTTATCAAGTCAAGTTGACGTGATTTAACAAAATTTGATGAAGGTGAGACAATCTCGACCCTTTCACATTATTCGTAAGTCTTTCGACTTATTATTATCATACATTGACCATAGCATAAATGATCAAGAAGGGTTTATGTCATGTTAAACCAAACTTAAATATATAAATATATATGTATCCTTCGATTTGAGGTGAACACCTCATAATTATTAACTGCATGCTTGATTATGGAGCAGTCGTAGGCGTGTAAATAGGAATGCTTTTCCTTTATCTCAAGTGGTGGATTGAACCACTCAATGTGATCACTGAATGATCAAATTCTGCCATTATTGATATGTCGGCCTCTTGGACAGGAGTTTGTGGTGATACAAACCACATTCTGTTCACTCCTTGTGAAGGATGTCTTCCCATCGACAAATGTAAAGCCTTGCATCTTTTTAGGTTTCAGTTGTAACCGAAGCAGTATGTGGACTGTTAGAGTATTCATTCTATCTCTAACTATAATCGTGGGAGAGCAATGATAGGGGGACTCATTAAGAGTCATGGGAGAGTCTTAAAAAGAAATCAACTCAGTTAGAACTGGGAGGAGAGTATTATGCTTGGAGAATCGCTGCGAGCAGTAGGGAATAGGTAATAGTCTTGAGAAGGAAGTAATGTTGATTTTAGGCATCCATTAAAGATCTCAGTCTGCAACTCTTTTATCTTTGAAGCCGTCACTACCAGGTTGTCTTTTCTACCTTGTATGCTTTGTAAGCAATGTTGAATCAAATTTTCTTTTGTGTTATTCACTATAGTGTCTTGTTGTAGACAATCAAATATGCCAGTAAGGCTAAATCAGTTAATTCAATTTGTATTTGTTCATACCAATGGAGTCAACTGTATCAAATCGCTGATAGAATTGTTAGTAAAACTATTTAGTTACCTTAGAGAAATTTAGAGAACATCAATTAAGCCTCGTTGGCTGATGCATGCTATTATAGTTGAATTTTGTATCTTAGCACTCTGAGCCAAAACATATTGATTGTTTTTAAAACTACTAAACATGTCAAACTATCGTATAATGACTGAATGATCATTACAAATCGCATACCTAAAGAAGGTTATTTTTGTAGTTATCATGTGCCTTGTATGATTGAACCAGTCACCCTGATGATTGAGATTTATCATATAGCAGATCAACTATGTTGTTATAAGTTTTATCATACAAAAGACTTTCGGTGTTATTAGTGCAAACTGAAAACTTTTATAGGTATACTCTTTAGCTAAGAGTAACACAGTTTAATCTTTAAGCTAGGTTGATATCATTTTTAAAACGTTCTTTGTTTAGTCTTTATATCAAAATGATATCTATTCAAAAGAACTTAGATTCTTAGTAATCTTTGGAAAACTATTTTATATCCAGTCGAGTGATAGAAAAACTAGGAATATTTTGATAGAATAATTAAGGTCTATAGTACAATCCTTATTACCATTTTATTAATCTTGCGAAAGATTTTCTTTGTAAACCATTATGATGGAATAGACTAGTCTAAACTAGAAAATGACCTAGTATGGAAACATATATAAGTATATATAGTGACTATCAATGTTATCGCATTAGGGAAAATAGAAAGTACTCATACTCCTTTTTGTAGGAGGAGATATCTTTTCCAGAACCATATTATTCTTAATCTTGATTGAGTAAACCCAGGGGTAGTTTTTAAACCCTAGTCTCAAAGTTATGTGATATGGTTATATTAAAATATCAGATGAGTAAAGGTGGTAATGAAAACCCTAGTGTCGAATATGAAAACAAATGATTAGTTATATTCATATGATCTCATCTAAGTCAAGTAGACTATTGCCATGAAAGATGTTAAAACTATTTACGTAAACATAGTTGGTGAGGATAAACTGCAAGAATATGATAGTATCCAAGTCGAGTTGGGGTGGGTGAACATTTTGACCACATTCAGTATGAACATTATTGATATTAAAACTTTGGCCAAATTAATGCAATCATTTTTTGCATGCATTGTCGGTTCACTATATCTGGATTGCATAACCTATCAGTAAATCATACTTAGCTAGAGGGTATCTAGAGTTGTATGATTGATAGAGTTGTGTAGGATACAACACTATGTACTCGAAAGGCAAATTACCACCGGTCACCTTTGGTCTATATTCCTCGTGAAGACTAGGGCCACTTCCTATGTGGAAGATGTGTGGGAGACTGCCGGTTTGTGGATGGAGGTAAAACATTTGAAAGATGATCTCTCTCTCTCTCTCTCTCCAACAGAAAACATGCCAAGGCTTGTGATAAAGATGCTAGAAGCAGTGATCTTTCCAAATTTATTTAGGTAATTGAATTACTAATGTAGATAATTGTAATTGAGAAAGACAATATGTCATATTTGTTGTACGTAAGAGAGTCTTGCAATTTGTTGTTATTTGATTATATGATAAATAAAAGAAAAAATTTCTCTCATTTTTACCTTGTTGAATTTATTTCATGGTAAATTCTCTATATTATTATGTTTTTAGATCATGGATGTTACATTGATCTAATGCATTTCTTCCCAGATGTTTGTGTTCACATGACATTAGATTTATTAGATTTTAGGTTTGCCTATCTTCTATGATGTTGAGAACTTGGGAGAGATATAGACTTGTGTTGAGAGAGTTATGTTGCAATTGTTTTAGTTTGTAGGTTTTGCATATTAGTGTGAGTGATCATTAACACTATGTGATAGAGGATTTAGCCACATCCTCTATGTGAGTGTTATTGGTGGATCTTTGGATGCATTGATTGATTTCATATTTGACATTACCCATGCAGTGGGAGTTCTACGATGTATATGTGTCCTTTGTTGGATGTTCTCATTATATTGTGGTATTGAGGGTATTGAGGTTTTTTATTACATGTTTATGTGTTGTTACCTTGGAGGACTTCTTTATGTAGGATTATATATATAGGGACTTGTGGTCATTGTGGATTGGGTTGGATATGTTGATGACATAAGGTCTACTTGTTATCATGAGTATACCTTGGATGGGAGGTATGGTTAGTTGAGTGTGTTAGCAACTAGCTGTGGCTATTGTTCTAGCTATGGTGATTAACTCTTGGCAGCTACTTGGGCCTATTTGTTACCATTGGATTTGGTGTTTGTGTTTGGATATCAGTTGAGGCAAGATTCTTTCTTCTTTGTGATAGTTTAGTGTGGCATCTCTTTGTATTGGATCTTATATTTTGTGCATTGACATGATGGAGGATGAGAGGATTCTTGTTTGAGATGGTGGTCATCTTGGTTATTTTTGTAGGTATCTTGATTGAGCATATGGGGTACATGGATGTTTACATGGTACATGTTGGATGTGTGGATTAGTTCCTTGATGTTTTACTTGACTTAAATTACCTCGTATGTAATGTATACAAGTGGGAAAATGTTGGGAAAGGTGTGTTGTACACCTTGCATTTTTCTTATAATGTAAAATGTAATATTTAATTATGGTGCATCTTAGAGATGTGAACAACGCAATGGGTTAGACATTATTGGGGCCACTTGCAAGTTGTATGTAACAATAGGATAAATATTTAATGTGGCTCACATTGGGAAAATATTTTAATATTGAGAAAACTTAATACCAAAAAGTAAATGAGGGGGACATGGCTTAGTGAGCTCATGGTTTTGAGGTACATGGTTTTGTAATACCACTTAGTGGTTTTGTGCAAGCTTATTTCTATAAAAGAAAGCACATGAGTGTTTTTTGGGTTGGTTAGTTGGATTGCATAACCTTTGGCTTGTTGGCTAAGGTTGGATTGAGCATCTCTTGTAGGTTGCATATGTGAAGAGAGGAAGCATGGATTGGGATGTGTGGTTACATGATTCTCATTTGCTTGTTCGTATGGAATGCAATTAAGGAGCTTCATGTTTGAGAAGTATTCATGAAGGCTATATAAGTGCATTGTAATATTTGTTCATGAGATAATACATTGAGTGTCGATGCTTTCAGAGGTTGGGTTTTTCCCTCATGAGGGTTTTCTTAGGGCATATCTTATGTCATTTTGATGGTATGTTTATCTATTCTTTTGCATGTGGATTTTAAATACTTGTTTGCATATTTTTCTCTCTTCAGGTTATGAGAAAATAGTTTATTGTGGCTACAAATTTTTTTCAATATGCAAAATATCATTAAATTTAGCAAGGCCATGATCACTAACTCCCTAAACAACATAAAATACATCAATAAAAGAGTCATAAAATATAAAGGGCAATAGTCTTCAAAGGGTCCTTCAGCTCACACTAGGGGTGGTAAAAGGGCTACAGTCACTGTGAGAACATGGGATATTATTTCTCATCTTTGGGCTCTTCAGGAGGAGTGGGAGGCCACCATCACATTGAATTGTCTCTAATCATCTTGGTCTTTGGTCTACTTCTCTATGTTTTGGTTTGCATTGGCATTGTAATATGTTGTGTTATTTCTTTTGTTGTCCCTAGGTTGTAGTTCTTCTAGAGTGTTGTTGTAGTTTTGTTTTAGAAAATCCATTTTTACTTCTCTTTTGGTTTTTGTTGTAAAAGGGTTGGGGTACTTTCAAAAACCCCTCTTTTACCTCTAATAAAAAATGAAGTGGTCTTGATCTCAATGTATTACAAATTCCAAATTATGCTACAAAGATGAAAGTATATTTTTTGATAAAATAGAATAAATTAGACAAAACCAATAAGAAGTACATGAAAAATTATGTACTTTCAAAATATTATACCTAAAAATGCTACCATATGAGCTCAAACAGAGCCCCAAAAGTTTTGAAAATGAGAATTGCTTAGAATCACCTATGAGAATCTATAATTTTTAGAAAATCTAGAGACCAAATTAAGAACATCTACAAGTTCTCAAAAAATTAGCCAAGATAAAAAAATTGCTCAAAAAAGAAGCCAATATGAGCTAAATGGAGCCTTTGAAGTTTAGTGCACCAAAACTCAAACTACTAATGGAGAGGGGTGCATGATTGGGAGAGAAAATGTCGATGTTAATCTAACACAAGGAATACTCCAAGATTCTACCAAAATATTCCTTGTTACGGCTATATTCCAATACCACTCACCATTTTTAGAAAACTACCCTATAAATTAGGAAAGTGCCTTATTAATATCAAAAACTACTTGTAATACTACACAAAAGTGGTTTCATGTCACTATCAATGGATTTGGGTAGAATATTGACTACCAAGTGGTTTGAGGAGATTTGTGAGCAATTGGTGGTATAGGCAGGTGGTTTTATGGAAACTATGTTGCACATATATGTTACCTAAAGTTGTTATTGTTACTGTTGTGGTTGTCATTGATGTCAACACTTAGTTAGGATTGCCATTGATGCTTATGTTGATGATGTGATAATAGTGATGTTGTTGATGTTCATGGTTGGATGTCATGCATTGTTAAGTTGTATTGAGTATGTTTGTTGTCAATAGAGATGATATCATAATGATATATTAAGATGGGAATTAGAACCATTAAGATGAATGATGGTATATTAAGATGGGAATTAGAAGCAATGTTGATATTGAGAAGATGTTGCTGATGACCTATAGCATGTTGTATGTTCTTTCTTGTTGTTCCTAAGGAAATATGTGTTGCTATAAGAAGTTTATGGTCTCTGGATGTTAATTGGTAAAGGTTGTTTTTGCAAGAAGCTTCCTGGAAGACTGTTTGTAAAATGCTCTGCATTCCTCTGCATTTGAAGATATGGTCATGCAGTTCAGAAGTTAAGTTTAGTACTTTGTAAGGGTGATAAATCCAAAGTTTCACATCATTTTCTCCTCCGTAGTGAATGTTATAAGTGATAGAGTTTCGGTCTGTGCTATGGAAGAATAAGGTGATGATGAAGGCTATTTGGAATGCTCTGCATTCCTTTGGAAGTGAAGATTTGTTTATGTAATTTTGTGGACATGTTTAGGGATGTTCAATACATGCTACTTTGTGGTATCAGGTGATTTGGTGGTCTGCAAGTTCAATTTCTCAAATAGTAGTGTGCTATGTACAGATAGTTCCAGATTCCTAATTATTCTACATAACATATGTTTGAGTACTTGTGTCAGTTGGAAATTGTACATATCATTTATATATTGAGTCTATGTGGACATTCTACATGTCTCTATGATTCTCAAGTTTGAAACACATGCAAATTTTTGTGTTTCCTATACCGCACAAAGTTTTCAAGTTAGTTTGTGAAGAGTTATTGTTGTTGAGGCCAACTTGGGAATGTTGGTGATGTGTGCCACAAAGTTTTTGCTGTGTGGAGTTCATGGATTGTTTGGAGATGTTGTATGGGTCATGCCAACTCATTTGGGAGAACCACAAGTAATGCTTAATCATTCATGAGTATCGCCAAGTTGTAATGACCATTCTGCTACAAGTTTCATGTGTTCTTGCTTAAGGATGACCTAATTCAAATGTGTAAAGCATGTAGATGTTATTCTATAAGGATGTTTAGGACCAGCTTAAGCTTGTGTTGGGATCCATAAGGTATGTTTCTCTTCCTGATGTTGAGTGTAGTTCATGTTAGGGCTTGCCCTCTACATGTTTCATGTTGTTTGATCTCTGGATGACTTGTAATTGTAATAATCTTGTTGTCTTTGGCCAACATACAATGTAATCAATGTAATATCATGTATATATTGTAAACCTAGTTGATCTAGGTGAGGTATGATTGCGAATGTGAATGTAGGGAGTAGAATGTGGATGTGTAATGCATTATGATGTGCGACTGAAGGAGAAAGAGCAAAAGTGATAGATCTTATCCAGATTCATCTTGAAGATATTTTTGTGACAAAAGGGAAGTGAAGAGTGTGCCTAAATGATTCAATCATCAAAGAGAAGTGAAAAGGCAGAAGGGTATGTGTAAGATCATGATGGGCCAAACTATACCTCTAAGTGGCAATGAAAATACTAAAAATTAGACTTATTCAAGTTCATGTGAAAACTTGAATGGATTATCTACACAATTTAAAAAAGATGTAAGAACAAAATTTGGACAGAATTGAATCTAGTTTATGGGCTACTAATTTTTTTAAAATTAAATTTACTTAGTGAAAATGAATATTTCAATGAACGACTGTTAAATTTTTCAGAAAAAAATAAAAAGTGGGTGTCATTCCAGCCAACCTAACTATGAGCAACAATTTTTTTTTTGAATATTTCAAAATAAGTAGAGGACTCATGCCCGGATGTGACACATATTTTTTTGAATTTTTTTTCCAATAAAATAATTAGTTATGATTTTTTTACTGTGACTTTTTAAAAAAATAAAAAGTAATTTTCCTGCCAACCTAACTCGATCAATTTTTTTAACCTATAAATAGAAAAACATAGAGTGTGATGCAACTTTCAGATCTCAAAAAGGTGAAACCGTTTGAAAGTTATAGATGTTTTTCAATTAGTGTGTCCATTAGGATTTTAGACACACACTATATAGAAAATTATTAATAATTATTTAATAAAATGATAACTAAGAAAATCTTATATTTTTAGAAAGATGACAATTTCTTCAATAAACCCTTTTCGTTTTATCAATTTTGCATAAAAAAAGTTGTCAGCATGAAAGGTGAAGTTCGAAGAGGAGAGTGAAACCTGCAAAAATGTTAGAATTCAGGGAAAGTCAGCTATGAAAATGGATATCTGTTTGCTTCAGTAAATGGAAAATTGATATCCATTTTTCTTCAGTAAATGCAAAATGGATATCCATTTTGCTTCGGTAAATGCAAAACAGATATCCATTTTGGGAAGCTAGAAACAGATATCCATTTTCCAGAAATGGATATCCATTTCCAGCAGCCCAAAACCTTTGTGGTATGTGTGTTTATGCATCATTCCTCATGTTCCTTGTAGTGTATTCATGTGTATACTTCATGATTAACGTGTATTCAAGTGTATACTTCATGACTTACATGTATTCATGTGTATACTTTGTGACTTACATATATTCATGTGTATGCTTCGTGACTTACGTGTATCCGTGTGCATACTTTGTGATATTACATGTATTTATGTGTATGGTTCAAGCCTTACATACATTCATGTATATGCTTCATGTCTTACATGTATTGAACTCTATCATGCTACTTACCTCCTCCCTATCATGAATCCCATGCACTCCTTATCTCTCTCTTTCCATGATAAGTTATTTGACGTAGTGATGCTAGACTTAGATCTTCAAGCCACCCACATTCCACTATGTCATTATTGCATTTACTATTATATTATCTACAATTAACTTATGCTATCTAGCATTTCCATGATTAGGTTCATGTATTCTTGTTTCCCCCTTCTACCATCCCAATATATGACCTCACTAGTTATTCCTAGAAGCACATAGGTGGATCACCCTTCTTCTAGCTCATTAATTTTGGAGTTCTCAAATAAATCAATCTTTTATTTGCATGCACAATAAAATGATGTCTGCACTCATTGGGTCTAGCCTTTGGTGATGAACACATCCTCCTAATTTCATGAGGTTAGGCTGCGGGGGTGACATCCCTTCCAAAAAAGATAGAAAAATAAATGAAAATAAAAAGAAAAAGCACATGTGCTAATCAAAGCAATTCAAATCCATATCTCAAAAATGAAAGCAAGTCAAAGAAAAATACTCCACTTGATCAAGTAGTCCCACTTCTCTAATTCTTTTTATATTGAATCAACTTATAGGTTATCCTTCAATTTAAGTCTAGGATTGAAATCTTGAGTTGCAGATGTTTTCTTTTCCCTTTCTTATGGTCTACATGACCTAAAATTGGATCCCTACTTTATCATATCACTTCACTTCTTTCATCCACATTCCCCTTGTATACTTGCCTTTCCTCATTCTCCTGAAACCCAAGATTACACATTGACTAGTCCATTGAATGATTCATGCAAAGCTCTATGCTACTTCCTTGTCTTTTCACATTATCTCCTCTATCCTACATTTCACATACTTACACTATACACTTCTCCTATACACTTCCACTTTTCCATATGTACATAGCGTACTTCTATTTTATAGTTGAAAGAGATTTTCTTACCATATTGGTGTATAAGATTAGGATGGCATTATGAAATTCACTTGAATATGTTGTGACTCCTTGTGCCTCTATACCTTATTTTCCTACAACCTATTCTCCATATTATCCTTCTACATCATTTCTCTTATCACTTATAATCACATTATCTCTTGTTACTTTCTGATCTTTGATCTTCTATCAACTTTATTTGAAACTTCACCTTCTCTTTCATCCCTTTTACCACTCTATCATCACACCAACCATTACACTTTTTGGGGCATAGTCTTAGGGTAAAAGCACAATAGTGTGTCACACTTTCGGCCAAATAAATAGTTCTGAGCGGATAGTTTACGACCTATAATTTACACCTAGTTTCATTATGCCCGAAACCACGTTGCACCTATGTGGCACCTACGTGGTTGTACATTTCTGGGAAGAACATTATTGGGCAGTAAGTTTACACCCGATTAGGTTTCGGGTGAAACCATAGAAAATAAAAATAAGGCAAAAATGTCATTTTCACTGGGATTGATATAGGTTTGAAGTGTTTCATCTGGAACCCACAATAGCCAGCAAGCCCACAGGTCTGTCAACTGCACTATGCCACCTCCAGGTACAAGGATACTATTGCAAATATGTGCCTAATCAGTGTTCTCATTGATGTCAACATATTCTTGTTGCCATTGGTGTCAACTATATCCTATCTTGTTGCCTGACTAGAAGACTAGAATGTTGAGGATATTGAGAAAATTAATAAAGATCAATGGATGCAGATCATACGACAGTATAGAGGATTGTGTGAAGTAGCTCCAGCCAGGATCTGAGAGGTCCACATGAAGATTTGAAGAAACTATGGCCATCTGAGAAGAACCAATTTTGCAGTATTTAGAAGTGATAGAGCGATAGAGAAGTGGTCTGGATCCTTCCAAATATGTTAAATAATGATCTGCAGATCTAGAGACATGTTGGGGAAATCAGTGTACATCATCCATTCAAGTGGTTCATAGTTTGGAGGTCCACAAGCAATCTTTCTAAGATACCAGTCATGGCAGATAATATTCTTGAGGTTCTAGATGAAGATGCAAGTGATCCTAATGATTTGGAGGAGTGCAGATGTTTTTGTTGAATTCATTGTGCTTGTGGAGGTCTCTGGATCATGTGACTACTGTGTTGGAGATTCGCATTGAAGTTTGAGCTTGTTGGTGAAGTTTTCCTTCTTGGTGTTTCTATTCTTCCCAGTCCTGGGCGACCAGATGATTCAAGCAATTTGCAGATGTTCCAAAAGCAATTCTTTGGAGAGTGGTGTGTTGTTCAAAGAAGATTCAAGTCTTAGCAATGTTTGGTCGATAGCTTAGTGATTCGCATTAAGTAAGATGTTTGGTGTGTCGACCTTGATGTTTATTCCAAGGTTGATGAAGCATATAAAGGAGTGTAGCTGAGTCGTGGAAAATCATCCTTGAGTGAAAATAATAAATCCAAAGAAAGGATCAGGAGTAGAGCAAAGAAGAGGAGGAGCAGAAGAGAAAAAGTAGAATAGAGTGAAAAGTTAGTGAAGAAGAGTTTGGAAGCAGATCAGAAGTTTTATGAGGATTCAATGAAACTGAACCAGGCATGAAGTAGATGTTATTTCTCAGTTAATTCTTTCTATGTTAAACTAAAATTCCTTGTAGGTAGTGAGCCTCTCTTTTGAGCAGTGAGCTCTGGGTAGTGAGCCTGAAGGCAAGTACCTTCTCATTCTTTTTAAGTACTTTTAATCAGGTATGAATCTTGTGGGCTAACACCCACCATGGTTTTTCCCTTAACTGGTTTTCCACATCAAAAATCTTGGTGTTAAATGTGTTGATTATGTTTCTACTTGTGTAATGTTGTCTCATGCTGTAATGTTTACATCATTAATCAATTTGCAAATTGTGAAAGAAGATTAAAAGGAATAAAAGGTTAATTTTTGAGACAAATGATTCACCCCCCCTCTTAGTTGTATAATTCCAACAATTGGTATCAGAGCTAGATACTCTAAAAGAAGCTTGACCACTTGAGGAGATCCAAGATGTCGACTTATAAGAAGGAAAGTCTGAGATTTGATGGAACAAATTACTCCCTTTGGAAGGTATGCATGCAGTGTCATTTGGAATGTATTGGTAATGACTTTTGGACAATAACAAAGAATGAGTATAAGATTCTGAAGAATGGCCCTACTACTCTAGATAAACTTAGGGAAGCTAAATGCAATATTAAAGCCAAAGAAGCCTTATTGAGTGCCTTGTCTATTACAGAATTGGTAAATGTCCTGGATTTGAAAACTACCCATGAAATCTAGAAAAAGTTGGAAAATCTGTATGAAGATGACAAATATGTTAAATGTGCCAAGCTACAAATCTTGAAGGGTAAATATGAAATATTGGCAATGAGGGAAGATGGAAACATTACTTCCTACATGCATAAAGTAAATGAACTTGTGACTGGTATTAGAAATGCAGGTGGAGTATTGAAAGGATTAGAAATTGTTGCCAAAGTGCTCAGATCCTTATGTGCATCATACAAGAATAAAGTTGCAGCTATTGAAGAAATCAGGACAATAACAATTGCCACAAGGGATCAGTTAGTTGGTAGGCTTTCAACATTTGAAACGAGTGAGTTTGGTGATTCTCTCCCTAAGTCTGAATCTGTATTTAAGGCCAGTGTGTATGGAAAGAAAAGATATGATCCGGGTGAAAGTTCTTCAGGAAGATCAAGCTTATTTGTGAAAACAAGGAAGGATCTTGAAGATGATGAAATTGAGACTGCAGATCTTGAAGCTCTTATTTCTAGAAGAATTCCAAGAGGATCCGATAATTATGAAGGAAAGTTGCCACTCATGCTTTTCTTGTAATAAGATTGGTCATTTTGCCTCAAGATGTCCAGAGAGGTTTTCAAAACCAAACCCTAACAAATATAAAAGTAAAAAAAAATGTTACTATGTCCAAGAAGTTGGAGAAGGAGTCACAGATGATGAATCTGATCATGGAGGTTCCACTGAAGATGATTGGGTGTTCATTGCTATCAAGGAAGAAGATCTAGTGTCTACTGAATTTGCTAGCTATACAAATGTGGAAAGTGCCTTGGCTACTCAGGTTGTTGAAAAGGATGAATGATTGATTGATAGTGGATGTTCTCATTGTATGACTGGTGATAAAAGTAAGTTTGTAAGCTTTGAAAAATATGAAGGTGGAATTGTGAAATTTGGAGACAACTCAGCTGGTAGAATTCATGGCAGAGGATCCATCTCTTTTGATGGTAAGAATAACACTAATGATGTCCTGTATGTGGAAGGACTGAAGCATAATCTTCTCAGTGTTTGGGACAATTGGTTGATAAGGGCTATGATCTCTGATTCAAGGATGGAAAATGCAGGATCTTGGAAAGATCTGGAACTAAAATTGCATTTGGTACTCATTTACTAAAGGTAGCATCTTCATTTAAGTAGGTCTAGAAAAAGTTGTTTGATTGCTCAGACAGATCAAAGTTGGTTATGACATAGGAGGATGTTTCATGTAAATTTTGATAACATTGTCAAGATAAGTTCTACTCAAGCTATAAGAGATCTTCCAAAACTTATGAAACCTGATAACATATGTAGAGAATGTCAATTGGGCAAATAGAACAAAATTTAATTCAAAAGTAAAGAACAATTTTCAAGTGAACGGTTGGAACTTGTGCATACTGATCTATGTGGTCCTGCTAGAATTAGGAGTGTGCAAGGAGACAGATATTTTATGTTGTTAATTGATGATTACTCCCAAATGATGTGGGTAACTTTCTTAAAGGAAAAATCATAAGCTCTTGACAAATTCAAGGTATTCAAAGTTATGGTGGAAAATAAGATTGGTGTAAAGATAAAGTGTCTGAGATCTGACAGAGGTGGAGAATTTACCTCCGGTGAGTTTGATTTATTTTGTGAAAAGCATGGAATTAAAAGACAATTATCTTCTCCTAGGACTCCTCAGCAAAATGGAGTTGTGGAAAGAAAGAACCGGATCATTCAAGAAGCTACCAGGACCATGATGATGGAAACAAATGTTCCTCAAGTTTATTAGAGAGAAGCTGTGAGTACTGCTATCTACACTCTTAATCGAGTGCAGATCAAAGGAAATTCTGGTAAGACACCTTATGAACTATGGTTTGGTCATCCTCCTACTATTAGATACTTCAGAGTTTTTGGTAGTAAATGTTATATCAAAAGAGATGAGGATCTAAGCAAGTTTGAAGCAAGAAGTGATGAAGGAATTTTTATAGGTTACTCTACTCAAACCAAAGCATATCGGTGCTTTAACAAGAGGTTGAAAAAGATTGTTGAAATTGCTAATGTTAGAGTTGATGAGAGCAAAGAAGGACATTCCAGATCTTGTGGATATGATTCAGATGATCAAGATGAAAATCCAAGTCAAGAAAGGCAAGTACAAACTCAGATCTAGATCCAGATTGATTCGAAAAACCCAGTAACTCAAGAAGATAGTGCAGAAGTTGAGGAACAAGCTCAAGAAATAGAAGCTCAAACAATTCCCAAAACTCCCAGGTATGTAAGAATGAATCATCCTAAAGATCAAATAATAGGAGACTAAAATAAATGTGTTCAAACTAGAAGAAGAATTGTTGAAGATCAAGAAGAGATTTGTCTGATCTCAAAGATTGAACCAAAAATAGTAAGTGAAGCCTGCAAAGATGAAAACTAGGTAAAGACAATGAAAGAAGAATTAATGTAAATTGAAAAGAATCACACTTGGGATCTTGTTTCTAGACCTGAGGACAAAAATGTGATTGGAACTAAATGGGTCTTCCAGAACAAGCTAAATGAAGAAGGTGAAGTTGTAAGAAATAAAGCAAGGTTGGTATGCAAAGGATATTCTCAAGTAGAAGGAATTGATTTTGAAGAAACTTTTGCTCTAGTGGCAAGAATAGAGGCAGTCAGATTATTTCTTGATTTTACTACTTATAAAGATTTTAAAGTCTATCAGATGGATGTCAAGTTAGCATTTCTAAATGGAGAATTAGAAGAAGTCTACATTGAGAAACCGAAAGGATTTTAGTTGTTTGATCAGGGAGACATGGTTTGCAGATTAAGGAAAGCATTGTATGGAGTCAAACAAGCTCCAAGAGCCTGGTATGCAAGATTAGATAAGTATTTGCTAAAGCTAGGTTACAACAAAGGCACTGCTGACAATAATCTTTATTTCAAAATTGATCATGAGAATATTCTGATTGTTGAGGTATTTGTTAATGATATCATTTTTGGTGGAAATGAGAGTATGTGCAAAACATTTGCTGATTAGATGCAAAGTGAATTTGAGATGTCCATGTTTGGTGAAATGAACTTCTTCTTAGGTCTACAAATTAATTAGTTAGACAAAGGTATCTTTATATCTCAGTCTAAGTATGTGAAAGAATTGTTGAAAAAGTTTAGAATGGAAGATTCAAAGCTAGTAGGTACGCCTATGGTAACTAGATGTAAGTTGAGTAAAGATGATGACTCTCCTAAGGCAAATCAGAAAAGGTATAGATCAATGATTGGAGGACTGCTCTATCTGACTCAGACCAGACCTGATATCATGAATGCAGTTGGACTTGTCGCTAGATTCCAAGCTGATCCTAATGAATCTCATGTTGTAGTAGTCAAAAGAATTTTTAGATATCTCCAAGGGACAATTGATTATGGATTATGGTATCCAAAAGATAATAACTTCACTCTTCATGCATATACAGATGTTGATTGGGCAGGAGATGTGGATGATAGAAAAAGCACTAGTGGTGGTGCATTCTTCATGGGAAGTAGATTAGTTTCTTGGCTAAGTAAAAAGCATGAGACAATTTCCCTATCTACAATAGAGGCTGAGTATATAGCAACAACAAATGATTGTACTCAAGTCCTGTGGATGAAGCAAATGTTGAAGGACATCAGAATTATGTTTGAGGAGCCTGTCACAATCTTCTTTGATAATTCAAGTGCAATAAGTATTGTTAAGGGAAATTTGGATCAACAATGAATATGCAATGATAAACAATATCAAATACCCAAAACTCAATAGAATAGTGAACTAAGAAGATTAAACCAAACAAGTAATGAATCAACAAAAAAAACCTTCCTTAGATCGAAACTTCCATTGTTGCCTATCAAAAATTGTTCTTGTGTGTATGAAATAGGGCCCTCAGTGAGCACACTTCTTTGCTTTGTCAAGAATGTCGATTATGAATGGCTATGGTAATGTTGCAATAAAGAGAAGCTTCACAACAATGGTAGTGCATAGTGCGTAGTAAAAAGTGTGATCACAAGCAATGAAAGAATGACGAGGGTGCCAAAGGCGTGCTGTAATTCCTGCAGAGTAACAATACTTAAAGCTTGGATTATTGAAATGGAAGAATAAGGTTCAATTTATAGACTTGAGAGAAATAAGGTCAACGGTATAGAAAACTTGAGAAGATCAACGGTATAGAATGGTTGAGGAACGTGCAACAAATAAGAAGAAGACATGTGTCTTGCTTTCTTTTGTATGAGATGATTTGCTAAGAATAGAAGAATGAGTTAAAGCAATTAAAAGAATATAATAATCAGTTAAGTGATTTAAAACAAGAAGAAGAGATTTGCATGAGAATAAGAAGATATTTTGCTTTATTAAATATTAGGAATATTTAATTGCATGTGCAAGAAAGCTTGAATTATATTTAGAGATAACTCAATTTAGAAGAAAAAACAACTTAAATAAATAATTGATTTATTTAAATTTAGATCTAAGATATTATTGGAAGAAATAATTAAATAATTGGAATTATTTAATTTAGAAGATAAGAAAGCAAATTAAATAAATAAATTTATTTAATTGTTGTGCATGATTTGGAAGAATAAATAAAATATTTGATTGCATTTTATTTTTGGAGATTGAAAGGATTTAAATAAATTTGATTTGATTTATTTAAATTTGGAAGAATGAATTGATTTAATTAAATAATTGGGAATTATTTAATTGTTTGGAAGAATATGAATTAAATAAAGGATTTTATTTAATTTGACTTTAGAAGAGGTAATTAAATATTTTGATATTTAATTAACTTAGAAGAATGTGAATCAAAGAAATAAATTTATTTATTGATAGAGGAATTAGAAGGGAATAAATATTAAGAATATTTATTTAGACTGGATCGTGTCATTTTTAGGCGTATACATTTGGCCCCTCTTTGATGCAATGCAGTTTACGGCATTGCTTCAAAGAATAAATAGTCTGATAATGATACATGCTCCAGTTTGCCCTTGGTACAAGTTATGATAATAGGATGCCCCCTCGGAAGATTAGACAAGAAGAAGGTAGAAGGACATGAGACGGACAATCTCACGAAGAAGAAGGGAATAGGTTAGTTTGGAAGAAAATAGGGCGCAGTTATGAGAAACAGGAAGAAAAACTAGAAGAATAGAGGCGAGAAGTAGTTGTAGTCACCACCTTGCCAGATTAGGGTTTGCATACTATATATAGGAGCTGGGTCCACAAGACATTTCATTTGTACACTTGTCTTAGTTTGATTTGCTTCAGAGAGCTTAGAGCAGCATGACAGCCAGAGAGGTGGATATTCCATGTGAGGAGCATCGATTTGAGTGTGTTAATCAATTCAATCGGCCAGCAGAGGCAGGACCCCCGGTATGTATCCTGAAAAACTTCTCCGAGGGTCGATTTAGGTAGCAATAAATGCTTAGAGGAGAAATCAGGGTAGATAGAAGCACAGAAACACTGAGCAATGCATATGTAGCGCGAAACGGTGCATATGTGTTTTTGCGATGCATATGTAGAATGAAACAGTGCATATGATAAAGTCACACATTTGTAGAAAACTACGACGCATACATAATACTGTGGCGCATATACAACATGTTGCGGCGCATGTGTTGGAATAGCGCATTTGTAGAATGGGATGGTGCATACATTGGTTCTTGCAGCGCATTTGCCAGGAATGGCGCATAGGTCCAGAAACGGCGCTTTTGTTAAAAAGCGGCTCATTTACCACCTATTGTGGCGCATATGTCACAGATAGGTAGACTACTTAGCAAAATTGACTCGATTGGTGTCCTGTTTGACGTGTCAATCGTGATAAGCTATCTCTGAGATTGCAGGAATCTAGTCAAGAGATGTAGTGTGCTATTTTGATCAATTTGAAATGCTAAGTTAGTTGACACATTTCAATAGATATGTTGAGTATGGTACTTGCAACTTTAGATTGACACCTTGCTTTGCGTGCTTGCAGGAGGAGATACGGGATATGTTGCAGTCTAGGGAGCAGTTCCCTATGCAGAGTACTACAGAGTATGCTTCAAACTTATTACAAAGCTTGGACAAAGCTTTTACAACACTTTATGCCTGGACTGAGGTGATAAACTAAAAACTAATTACCATTCTAAAGACTTAAGACTCTATGACTTCACTTCTCTTAGACTTGAGTTGCTTAGAAACTCTTGAGAAATGCAGGCGGCCCTGGACCCCTTTTATAGATAGTCGGAGGGCAGATCTTTTAACCCCGATCTCAATAATTTCTCACATCCGTCAATAAGAAGTGGACACGAAACCAAACCGACAGAACCTTATCCGCAGGACATCCCATGTGAAGAGATTCTTCTGGTGGGACCCAATTATCCGTGAACAAGATAAGGTCGACCAACCGACACACTTATACAGGACGTTCCTTTTATCACGAGAGGAATAACTCGTACACACAATAAGGCGGTGTGCTTGCCCCTTTACACGTGGTGAGGTCCATGTCTTTCCTTTACCACGAGGAGAAAGATGCCCTCGATGAGTGACAAGCCCACTCATTAGCTGGCTAGGACCCAGTGCTGTTGGTGGATGTACTAGATTCCCTTGGTTGATAAAATATACATCCTTCACATGCTTCTCCCTCTGGATGCGTGCAATCTGGAGCACTATAGTAGCCTCGTGAATCATAAGATGGGACCCTAGGGTCATCCTGAGAATAATCATAGCAGTTGGCACATGTTTGTGAGGAAGCGTGGGGAACACATCCCGTGATTCGACTATCAGCTTCCTTCCAGATTATGCTCAAGACTTTCAATTTATGTGGTCCATAGAAACCTCGGTTGAGTGCTTGGGTGGTCGTACCACTCATTCTGTAGGTCTTAGTATGTAGCCAAATGGGCGTTTGATGAGCGAAGAAATGGCGGAGGCGATTTCTGACTGTCCAATGCTCAAACATAGATTCAGGCCCAGTTGGTCCATAAACTTGGCACAGATGGCGATTGATGGAGTTCTCTTCAGTAGATCCGAATTGGAGTTTGAAAATACACCCAGTATAGGTGGTGGTTCCATTGAACTGAAGAGCGTCTGCTGGAGGATATGGGCCTTGGAACAGATTGCGAATTAAATCTTTCCCATCTTCAGAACTTAGCCATTGATCTGGCCTACTGATTAGAGGATTATTGAACCTTATCGGGAGCACAAAGTCTCCACACCAATTTTGTAAAACATGACCGACTTCAGGGTCAATTGGTTCGGCTTCGGCAGAGAATTGGAAGAAAGGTTCTTCTGACCACAAACCAGGAGCGGTTAACTGTTGCTTTGCTACTAACATGTGAAACCTGTCAAACAAAAAATTGTTAGCCATTTGATAATTATGCAGGTCTCTTCTTGGAAAAGGATTGCAACTCCAATCCCCTTGACATGGTTCATGCCATCTTTGTTCTCGGATGCGAATTATTCGAACTTTACCATGCATCCTTCTCTGAACAGATTGGGAAACAGCTTCATTCTTCACACTTGCTTTTAGACTACCTTCTCTTGTCATAAAATCTGCAAAGATGTTTTCAACTCCTGGAAGATGAATAAAATCAAATTCATAAGTACTGAGAAGTTGAGCCCATCTAAGAAGACGTCCACAAACCACCTTATTTTTGGATTCTTTTTGGAAGAAACCACGAAGATGCTGCAAGTCACTTTTGAGAAGAAATCTCTTGTCAGCAATAAACATCTAAAATCATTGAAAAGAATTTACTACTGCTAAGATTTCTTTATGGGTACTGTGATAATGTAACTCAGATGCATGAAAACATCCTGAAGCAGTTCTGACAATTTCCCCTTTTTCCTTTGGATTATATTGAGCTGTCTTCTGTTCTTGAAGAACTCTAGCCCATGTATCTTCGCTAGCATCCGTCTCAACAATTTTAAAACCAGATCCTGGTAACTTTAGAGGTGGCAATTGAGAACACTTGTTCTTGATGTTCAGGATCAATTTATCATGGAATTCTGTCCATGGAGGTGGTTTGCTACTGAGCAATTTATTCAGGTGTAGCCTATCTTCAGCAAGCTTGTAGTAAAATCCTGCAATATAATTTACCAGTCCTAGAAACCTTTGTAATTACTTAACATTGGTGACTGGAGGATTTGCAATTTTTTGCAGGATATGTGGCTGTGCCTCCATCATCCCCCCTGGAAGAAGCTTGATGCCAATGAAAACAATTTCAGGCTGAGCAAAAACAGACTTGGAAGGGTTGATTGCTAGACCATGGTGTTGACAAACATAAAGGAATTGGCAAAGATGATTTAGGTGAGCATTCATATCCTAACTAAAGACAAGAATATCATCGATGTATGGTTGGATAAACCTAGCATAAGGGCGAAAGATGATATCCATCCGCTGTTGAAAAATGGAAGGAGCTGTTTTAATGCCAAAGGGCAGGACTTTCCATTCAAACAGACCTTGAGGGACTGAAAAAGCAGTTTTAAAATAGTCAGAGGATTTAAGACCTATTTGCCAATATCCTTTTGTTAGATCAAATTTTGAATAGACATGACTTCCTTGGATGGATTGCCAGATATGATCTTTGCTAGGAAGAGGATGTCTATGGTCAACTAAACATTCATTGAGAGGCTTGTAGTTTACAACCAATCTTTTTTCAGGGAGTTCAATGCCATTTTCATCTACTTTTGGAACATACATGGCGTGACATGAGAAAGATGAATCAGAAACTTGGATTAACCCTAAGGCTTCAAGTTTAGCAATTTCCTTTTGGCAGAAAAGAGTTTCAGAAGCAGACATGAGAAAATAATTAGCTTTAGCTCTGGGAATCATTTCATTACCTTCAGAATCACGCTTGAGAGTGAGATCACAGGTAAAATTTCTTTGCTGCTTGGACAAATCCTTTGTCATGACAGTGTCATTAAACTCAGATTTGAGTTGTGCCAAATATTCTTCGCGCTGAGAGAATTGTTGTGCAAGCCAAACCTGATTAACAGGCTTCTTCTTTTTTGAATCCTTGTTACTGATTGTTGAGAAAGACAGAGGTTGATATAACCTTGGAAGCTGATATAGACCCTTAACCAGGAGAAATTCCTGATCAATGATGAAGGGTTCCCATTCATGAATGGTATGGCTGCCAATAACACCATCATAGTCTTCTACTTCAAATTGTACAAACAAGGTGTTAGTGGTGAAACTTTCAAAACCAATCTGAATAGGAGCAATGCAGAAGGATGAACTTCCTTCAGTTTCATGATTTGCAAAGGTAATACTAGTTTTACCTTCATGCCAAGCATCAACTGGGAACGCATTGCGTCGAGCAAGGTTCAAGTCTGCACCAGTGTCAATTAGAAAAGCAAGAGGGTAGCCCATAATACCTTTAAAATGAATTGTAAGAACAACAGCAGGGCATATAGAAGAGATCTTGGCAGATCTATTATAGGCCTTCATGGCATTTAAATGCCTACTGCTTGATCCATGCTCCCGAATAGTGACAGGAGATCCCATGAAAGCTTCTTCACTTAAGTATTGAAGAGGATCTTCTTCAATAGGCTCGGGCTTAGGAGTAACAGGTTTAGAGGGCTTTTCTTGCATGGCTTGAGATATCAGAGGGCTATAAGGCTTTTCTTCACAGAACAATTGATTTTCTTGAAGAGTACCTTGGACAAGGAGTTGAATGGATCCACTAGAATTAAATCTATTGATAAAAGTATCAAGTTCAGGGGACCTTTCAACTTCTGCATTAAGATTTTCATTTTCTTCTTCAAGTTCTAGAATCTCAGATTGGACTTGAGAGATTACCTTAAGAAGAAAGTCTTTCCTATGACGACGCCATAGTCGCCTTGCCATGCTGCCTGGAGCTGGTGCTTCTAGAATACCGCGCTGGGGTAGCGGTGTGGTTGAGGCAAAAGATTCACTCACCGATTGAGGCCTAGTATACTCATGTGAATCAATAGGAGCAGCCTGTGGTCTGGGATACCACGGGGAAGGACGGTAGCCATGTTGAGAATGCATTTGGGAAACAGGAGATCTGGAAATACCACGACCTCGAGGAACATTCTTGGACTGCAGCAAATGATATTTTATTGATTTCAGCTGTTCCAGCTTTGCTGTCAGTTTTTTCCATGTTTCTTGTCCCATATTCATCTCTTGCAATTGGGACTCAATCTGTAGGATCTGGTCTACCACTTTATCAATCTCAGTCCGAGTATCACATCGGAACATCCTGTAGTAGAAAGAGATCTCACTTCCAGATGAGGAGTCTTCCTCTTCTGATTTCTTACCATTACCTTTAGTCATTCTATTCAGCTGAGCTGTGGACTGTTCTTTGGCTGATACATATTCTTCAGAGTCTGACTCTGAGTATTCAGAACTACTTGATAGAACAATGTCTTCTGAATCTGAAGGATAACCATTTATAAAGACATGTTCGTCTGTGATGCCGGCAGCTTTAAGAGCTCGCATCTTACCTTTTCCCTTTTTCTTTTTTCATTCTAGACACTTGTTTGCAAGGTGATCTCCTTTATAGATGTAGCAGGAAGGTTTCCACTTACTACCTTTCCTTTTCTTATCTTTCTTTCGAAAGAATCCCTTCTTTCTTTTAGGAGATTTGAACTTTGACTTTTTATATTTTTGTTTAGACTTTTTCCTGTAACAAGGCTCACAAGAATGCTTATCTTCATATTCATTCATAGCATTAATTCTTGAACAGACTGTAGAAGATAGAATAGGCTGAACCTTTTTAATTTCTTTCTTCTGCTTAGCTTCATCACAAACTTTTGTGTTGATCTGTTCTAGAAATTGAACTAACTGGGGAAAAGTTACTTCTTTCATTTCCAATTTTTCTGCTACCATATTCTCTAAAACTTTCTTATGATAAAATTCACCAATAGTTTTACCAAAGCTTTTCAGAAAAATGGTATACTTGTATTCATGGTTTTGTTCTTGACCAGAAAGATAAAAATGTTCATACTGTGATAATTCCCAACAGATTTAACTCTGGATGTTTTTGAATGGATCATTGCTGTGTGGATTTGTTCCGGATCCACGAGCCATATTAACTTGTCCTTGTGCTGGAGGCTGTGAAGGCTCAGGTTGAGAAACATGAGAAACATCATCAAAGTCTCCTGTCCTAGGATTATAAGTCCTTTGGAGTTCAGGAGGTTTGATCTGAGAGGCTAAGTGCGGTCCTTCATATTGGGCTTTAACATACCCTTTCGCACTTGAGGGAAATTTTTTTATCTTGACCACTTGACGAGCATTCTGATAAGCAGACTGAACTGTAAAAGACTCAGTCTTAATAGTGGCCATAATTTCAGCAGATTCTGTTTTGACAGAATCCCCTATTAACAGTTGAGACTATGTAATAGAATGGACTTCATCTGACATTTCAGTTATCCTTTGTCCATTGTGCTTCATATGCAAAATCTTTATTGTTGGCAGAAGATAGAAGGAGATGGGAAGAGATAGAAGCAGTTAAAAATCTGAAAGCACATCTTAGTCATCAAGAAAATTTCCATACCCTTATCTCTACATTAGAAAAATTAGAAAAGAGGCTCACTGATGAGTGGGCAGCCACTGTCAAGAAGGATCTAATGGAACTTAGAGATAACTATAATGAGTTTCGCCATAAGGTAGAAATATGGAAATTAGAACAAGATGCTGCTCTGGAAAGACAGCGAGACCTAATTCAAAGGGTCAGAAATGAGGCAGAAATATGGAAATTAGAACAAGATGCTGCTCTGGAAAGACAGCGAGACCTAATTCAAAGGGTCAGAAATGAAGTCAAGTTAGACTGTGATGTCCTAGGCTCTCAGATCAACAATGCAGATTTGCATATAAAGCACAATGGACAAAGGATAACTGAAATGTTAGATGAAGTCCATTCTATTACACAGTCTCAACTATTAATAGGGGATTCTGTCAAAATAGAATCTGCTGAAATTATGGCCACTATTAAGACCGAGTCTTTTATAGTTCAGTCTGCTTATCAAAATGCTCGTCAAGTGGTCAAGATAAAAAATTTTCCCTCAAGTGCGAAAGGGTATGTTAAAGCCCAATATGAAGGACCACACTTAGCCTCTCAGATCAAACCTCTTGAACTCCAAAGGAGTTATAATCCCAGGACAGAAGACTTTGATGATGTTTCTCATGTTTCTCAACCTGAGCCTTCACAGCCTCCAGCACAAGGACAAGTTAATATGGCTCGTGGATCCAGAACAAATTCACACAGCAATGATCCATTCAAAAACATCCAAAGTTATAAAGCAGATACTCCTCCCCTGGTCAATTTTGATAAACTTGAAGTATTGGAAAATACTAGAGGAATAGATGCTATGTTCCAAAAGTAGATGAAAATGGCATTGAACTCCCTAAAAAAAGATTGGTTGTAAACTACAAGCCTCTCAATGAATGTTTAGTTGACCATAGACATCCTCTTCCTAGCAAAGATCATATCTGGCAATCCATCCAAGGAAGTCATGTCTATTCAAAGTTTGATCTAACAAAAGGATATTGGCAAATAGGTCTTAAATCCTCTGACTATTTTAAAACCGCTTTTTCAGTCCCTCAAGGTCTGTTTGAATGGAAAGTCCTGCCCTTTGGCATTAAAATAGCTCCTTCCATTTTTCAACAGCGGATGGATATCATCTTTCACCCTTATGCTAGGTTTATCCAACCATACATCGATGATATTCTTGTCTTTAGTCAGGATATGAATGCTCACCTAAATCATCTTCGCCAATTCCTTTCTGTTTGTCAACACCATGGTCTAGCAATCAACCCTTCCAAGTCTGTTTTTGCTCAGCCTAAAATTGTTTTCATTGGCATCAAGCTTCTTCCGGGGGGGATGATGGAGGCACAAGAGATATATGCTGACCGAGATAGATAGAGAGGCACTTGGCGCTATGGGACTTGATTACATTTGCTTTATGCCTGAGGTGCGAGCAAACCGTTGTTTGTTGACTGCTGCTATGGAGAGGTTCCACAGCGAGGATGGGACTTTTCACTTCCCAACTGGAGAGATGGCCATGACACTGGAGGACGTCTATCAGATTTTGCATTTGCCGATTGATGGCAAGCTTGTGGAGTACGACCCACAGAGAGGTGTGGGACTCGCCAAGTGCAAGTGAGTGTTTGATGTCCCGGAGTTGGTTGGACAGGTAATCCCGTGGCAGGATATCCACGATTACTACGACTACTTCCTAGGGATTGTAGTAGGATTGATCGGAGGTGTTGTATGCCTCGATAGGAGATCACATGGGTTCCCCATTGGATGGGGTAGGATCATATAGAGGATGGTGACAGAGGGCACCCAATATGCTTGGGGTGTCTGCGTGCTTGCCCATTTATACCATGATATGCATCAGGTGGTGTATCACAGGAGCACGAGCCTTTCTGCAGGCATGTCACTATTATAGTTTTGGGTATGGGAGCACATAGCGATCATGAGATAGATATGTGTGTTCAACAGACAAAGGGGAGAGCCATATAGCTATGGCTATGCAGGAGTGATTTCCCAGCATAGGCTGGGGAAGCTAGAGTACTGGAGACATGCTTTGGATGGAGTGGATGTGGTCATCTGGCAACCATCTCTAGACTGCGAGTTATGGGACGACGAGGCAGACGAGTTACCCTACTACTTTCAGACGAGATGGCTAATAGGGCGAACCCGCCACATACTAGAGAGACAGATTGTTGGCAGAGTACCGAGACAGTTCAGCAGGAGGCAGGGCATGCCACAGGGGTAGGCTTGGTTTGCACAGACACACGCAGAGAGGGTCAGATGGGGACTGATGGCATCCTACGAGGAGGCCATGGTAGAGTTTCGACAGACACCTTATGTCACCTGGGACATGAGGAGGGACATAGCAGACGCCAGGACGTCACATGATTACAAGGATTGGTTTGCTAAGCACCCATTCCCAAGATATTCAGGACTTGGGGTGTTGGTGCCTCATATAGATGAGGTAGATTTAGACGACGAGGCCCAAGTTGGCTGGAGGAGGAAGAGGGGGAGAGGGAGAGGGAGAGGAGGACAGAGAGGTGGCAGAGATGGAGGAGATGACGGAGGAGGGGGAGGAGGTGGTGATGATGGAGGTTGACCCAAATAGAGGCAGAGGGTCGAGGAGGGACTAGAGGTCGCACAACAAGTACCACAGCAGGTACAGTGAGCACAGATGCCACCACCCCAGTAGGTGGCACAATAGCAGGGGTCATAGCAGCAGGTGCCATAGTAGTAGGTACCACAACAACAGGTGCCCTAGGGTCCAGCACAGGTAGATGTCCATGAGAGGACTATAGCTACACTAAGAGGGTAGGTTAGACAGCTGCAGGCCCAGCTCAGGAGGGTTGAGGCTCGACGAGAGACAGACACAAAGTACATTGCAGGTCTGTCTAGAGAGAGGGACATGGCAGACGCTCATATATGAGTTATCCGGGTGGAGAGGGATACCACAGTGGCAGCCCTGGGGATAGATGCGACGAGTAGCTTTTTGGTTGGGTAGGTGCAGCAGGCACAGGTGCAGCTAGCACAGGTACAGGGAGAGCTGGCACAGGTGTGAGGGCAGCTAGCATAGGTACAAGGGGAGATTGCCAGAGCGCAGGCCCAGATGCAATATTATCATGGATTATACCATGGTGCAGTTCCAGTTAGTTAGAGGGCTCTGAGCTATAGGAGTCAGTCTATGGCCTCATAGAGAGCAGGTCTGTCGAGGTCAGGGGCCTCTGTTATGGGCCCACAATAGTCTGAGGCCGGCAGAGGAGGAGGAGGAGACACTGCCGGTAGCAGTGCTCCCTAGCAATAGGGGTAGAGATTTGCAGAGTTTGGATCCTATGTACCTTTTTGATGGCTCATATAGCCGGATAGACCTGTACCACTTTTGTATTTTTTAGGCATGTATCACCATCCATTGGGATGTACTTATTGTATATGATATTGATCCAGAGACAGATACCTTGATATTGTACATTTGGACATATTTTATGATATGAGGATGCAACTATTGTGATTCTCTCTATATGGATGAGTCTATGATGCATTTCTATTGTATGATGCGATGTATGTGTTTATCTAATGCAAACTTAGATGTTTTTCTACTTGATATTATGAGATGTTTATCTGATGCAAATTTTTGATATGATGCTATGTGAGACTATATGACCTAATGCATACTTAGATATTTTTTTACTTGATATGCTTCTAATATGTGTGAATGTGACTGGTATCTATATGATTATGCAACTTATGTGATGCACTTAGCTATGTTTTTGAGTTTTTTCTATTTCGACAGTAAATGATGATTGTAACAAACTGTATATGGATGACTTAATGCACTCTATTATGTATGCAACTAATTTAATCATGTAAATGACTATCTCATGTGATATGATATGCAACTATATGTTATGTTTTGGTGATGTCCAAATGTACTCTATCGACATAGAAATGACAGAATGATAGATAGAAGATTGATTGACAGAAGAATGACTCGATCGAAAGATTCACAAGCTTTACCTTGTATTGTTACTTTGCATTGTTTGGATATTTTATTGCACGGATATGGATGTATGGATGTGTAAATGGATGTATAATGGATGGATTTGATTTTGACATCTTGACAGTGCAAGTATTTTGAAGTGCTTTATTTCATCATTGGGCAATTTTTTTGGTACTTTTTCTGAAATGTTGTAAGTTAACACAAGCATCTAGGTATAATTGAACCGAGATGACCTGAGCATTACTTACATGGATTTTGATTTAGCAAGTTAGTACAAGCATCGAGGTATAATTGAACCAAGATGACCTGAGTACTTCTTGCATATCAATAAACAAGGATTGCCCCCATTCATGTCAGGCCTTTGGATGTCCTCGATGATCTTTTACCGATCATGTCCTTAGACAAGGCTTCACATTACTAAAGATTAATCCACAAATAGCAAACAAAGAAATAATCATGCCCCCATCATAGCATCTCTAGCTTTTGGCATCCTCGAGTAGCATAGAAAGGCATGATAGCATAAATCAAGACTCAGTTTTATAACCATGTTTCCAATCCACAAAATATTTTTTCATTTAGATGTGTTTATTTCTTGCCATAATTTGAGTAAAATCATTTAGAAGGCCTTAGGTGTTTTTTTGCTTTGCTTTGGATAGGTTAAGGTGTTGCGTAAAAATTTCTACTTGAAGAGCGGTTCTACTTGTGCTTTCTTGTTTGGTGAGAGAATTCCACAATCCTTATTGGTGAGACGGACCCTAAGGGACTGACCTAGTACCTCGGGGGCTCATTGCTAAATGGCCTTGCCTACGTGACGACGCAGAGGCAACGTAGTTTAGGGTAAACCCTAACGGACCTAAGACCTAGGCGGTAGAAAGCGGAGGTAGACTCAGATAGATAGAAGGACTAGACATGGCATGGATGGGACAATGGAGCCTCGAGGGCACATTAGAATAATGGCCTTGCCTACGTGACGACGCAGAGGCAATGTAGTTCATGGACTTGGACCATGGATGGACGAAGAAGGCCTCATGGGCGCATTAGAATAATGGCCTTGCCTACGTGATGGCGCAGAGGAAACATAGTTCATGGATTTAGACCATGGATACCAACGAGAGACACTATGCTAGGCTGACATGATAGGTACGATATGGGATAAAACCTTGGTTGACAAGGCCAACAAAGAGATAGAGTATCAAGCCATGATAGGTTACTGTCAGGATTTTATTATGGGATAGACATGGGTCGAATGGGACACAAGGAAGAATGGACTCAAGGTGATTGGTTTCCCAAAGATGGAGAAGGCGGTTTATCACAAGTAACACATGTTTACCAGGTTTTCACCACTTGCTTTTATTTGTACAAAAAGCTAGAAAGTATACATGATGCCTGATTGCCAGGTTTTCATCATGATACCTATCCAAGGCACCTATTTGCCAGTTTTCACCAAAGGACAATTTTTTTGTACTTTTCTATTTTTTTTATTTTTTTGTATTTTTTTGATTTTTTGATTTTTTTGTATTTTTCTGATTTTTTAATTTTTTTTGTATTTTATGCCCCCCTTACATTGGGGTTCTCCTAGGTATAGAACTTGAGAAGATGCATGCTATTGATTGGATCATCAAACAGCTCACCCTCTGATGTTGCTAATTGATATGCCCCTGATCCATAAGCAACTACAATTACATAAGGCCCAAGCCAGTTGGGTTCGAACTTGCCCTTCTTTTCCCTGTCCTATTGATTGCGGGGATTTTCCTTAAGGACCAGATCTCCAACTTTGAAGACTCATGGGTGAACTCTGTGGTTATAGCTTTGTGACATCATTTGTTGATATGCTTTGAGATGGTCAAAGGCTTTCTATCTCCTTTCCTCTAGCAACTCTAGCTCTTACAATCTAGAGACTCTGTATTCTTCATTTGATATGAGACCTTTTAATGACACCCTGAGAGATGGTAATTCGACCTCAATGGGAAGGATAGCTTCTGAGCCATAGACAAGGGCATAAGGTGTAGCACCTGTGGGAGTGTGTATACTGGTTCTATAGGCCCACAGAGCGGGATTGAGTTGGATATGCCAATCACAACCAGCATCATTAACTGTCTTCTTGAGGAGTTTCAAGATGGTCTTGTTGGATGCTTCAGCTTGACCGTTGCCTTGGGGGTAATAGGGTGTAGAGAAACAGTGTTGGATTTTGAATCGGTCATAGAGTTCTTAAACATCCTAGTTTTTGAAGGGTCTTCTATTATCTGTGATAATGGATGAAGGAATTCCGTATCTACAAATGAGGTAATTCAGGATGAATGAGGAGATTTGCTTACCTATGACGGTGGTGAGGGGAACGGCTTCAATCCACTTAGTAAAGTACTCGGTGGTAGTTATGATGAATTTATGGCCGTTGGAGGAGGGTGGATGGATCTTTCCCACAAGGTTAAGTCCCCATTGGCAAAAGGGCCAAGGTGTCGTTAAAGGTCTCAACTCTTGAGCTGGTGCATGTATCAGGTTCCCATGTATTTGGCACTACTTGCACTTCTTCACAAATTGGTATGAATCTATCTCCATGTTTGGCCAGTAATAACCCAGACGCATGAGTTTCTTGGCTAAGGAAGGACTGCTAGAGTGTGTCCTGCGAATCCCTTCGTGTACGTCTTATAAGGCAGTTACGGATTCTTCTCGTTCTAAACAACAGAGTAAAGTACCATCTAGACCACGTCGGTATATGGTATCGACAATGATGGTATAGCGAGAGGTTTGGCGTATAAAATTCGTCATTGGTTTAAAGATAGGTCAGGTGGGAGGGTGTTGTCCTTGAGATATGTATAAATCTTACCATACCAAGGTGAATCAGATCCAACTAAAAGGCATATGGTGTGGTTCTCAGGAATATCATAAGCTGGTTGTCGAATGGTTTCCACTAAGAACTCATACCGTGACTCATTCTCTGGTATCTCAAGAAGAGAGGCAATGGTTGCCATGGCATCTGCTGCTTTGTTTTCAATCCGAGGTATCTACTCAAAAGATATAATCACAAAGTATTCTTTGAATTCATCTATCATGCACTTGTATGGGACAAGCTTCTCATCCTTGGTTTGGTAATCGTCATTGACCTGATTTATCACTAGTTGAGAATCATCGTAGACATGTAGCTCTTTGATTTTCTACTCTGTTGCCATCTTCATACCAATGACTAAGGCTTCATACTCTGCTATGTTTTTGGTGCATGGAAATAACAAACGGTAAGACTCCAGTATGGTATCACCATGAGGAGTTACAAACAAGATTCCTACCCTCGATCCATGGTTTGTGTAAGACCCATTAAAGTATAGTTTCCAGGAATGGGTTGAGATAGTGAATAAGGATTCATCCGGAAACTCAAATTGCATTGGTGAGGTGTCCTGTAGTGGTGCATCTACTAATTGATCAGCAATGACTTGCCCTTTGATAGCTTTTCTGTCTACATACTCAATGTCGTATTCGCTTAGGAGCATTACCCATTTGGCTAGGCGACTTGTAAGAGCTGCTTTGCTTAGTAGGTATTTCAATGGATCAATTTTTGCAATAAGTTTGACTGGATGCGCAAGCATATAATGCAGAAGTTTTTGGGAGGCAAAAACTACTGCAAGGCATGATCTTTCTATCTGTGAGTATTGCAACTCATAGCCCACCAATGTGCGATTGATATAGTAGATGACTCTTTCTTTATTCTCATAGTCTTGTTGCGCTAGGAGAGCCACAAGAGCTGTAGGTGTAGCAGATATGTATAGTATCAATGGTTTCCCTTGGATAGGAGGCATGAGAATGGGTGGATTCATGAGATACTCTTTCAGTTTGTTGAATGCCTCTTCACACCTCTCATCCCATCTGAATGGAATGTTCTTGTGTAGGAGATGATTGAATGGTTGGCACTTGTCTACCAGCTGTGATATGAATCTACAGATTTCTTGTAGCTTGCCTTGTAGTGATCTTAGTTGTGTAAGAGTTTTGGGTGGTGGCATGTCCATGATAGCCTTGAATTTGGTGGGGTCCACCTCTATTCCATTTGCTGAAACAATAAATCCTAGAAGCTTTCCTGAGGTGACTCCAAACACACATTTCTTTGGGTTCAACCTGACTTTGAATTGCTCTAATCTCTGAAAGACTTTCTCTAACACATCCAGATGTGACTCCCTTGTGAGTGACTTTGCTAGGATATCATCTACATAATCTTCCATTGTTATGTGCATCATGTCATGAAATATGGTGGTCATAGCACGTTGATATGTGGCTCCTGCGTTCTTTAGCCCAAATGGCATGATGTTCCAATAGAAAGTGCCCCATGGACAAGTAAAAGCTATTTTGTGCTGGTCTTCTAGTGCTATCATGATCTAATTGTATCCTGAGAAGCCATCCATGAGAGACAACATGGTATGCCCTGTT
Organism: Cunninghamia lanceolata; assembly: GCA_027924645.1. NCBI lineage: Eukaryota > Viridiplantae > Streptophyta > Pinopsida > Cupressales > Cupressaceae > Cunninghamia > Cunninghamia lanceolata. The sequence continues at coordinate 976,435 of BSBN01001396.1, read as the reverse complement.
GTCAAGTTGACTATGATATCTATATTTGGCAACGGAAAATCATCCTTGCGGCAAGCTTTGTTTAGATCTCTAAAGTCATTGCATAGTCTGACTCGGCCATCTGGTTTGGACATTGGAACTATGTTGGAGACCCATTCTGGATAGTCTATAACTCTGATGAATCCTACATCCAGTAATTTCTTGAGTTCTTCTTTTACAAGCAGTGCTATGTGTGGATGCATCTTTCTAAGCTTCTGTTTCACTGGTTTCACTCCTAGATCTAGCGGAAGATGATGTAGAATCAAATCTGGATCTAACCCTGGCATATCTGTGTATGACCAAGCAAAATTGACTTGCTTTCTCTTGAAGAATGGTACAAACTTGGTTTTCTCTGGTGGGGTTAGAGATTTAGCAAAGTGAATGATCTTAGGCTATTCCTCTGTTCCCAGGTTAACTAGCTCTGTTGGTTCCACAACAATCTAAGACTTCTCTTGGTGCATGTCATTAGGGAGAGTGTCAAGCCTTCCATCATCAGGTGCCACAGTTGGGTTTTTACCTTCGGATGCGTCCTTTCTTTTTATTGTTTTGGGATTTGACACTCCCGCAGAACGGTTTTCAGCGTTAGATCCAATTTTTATTTTGATATTTTTGCGACTGGAAGGCTTGGCACCCTCTCTGAAGTAAGCCACGGTATTAAGTTCAATAGAGAAACTAGCTTTATGATCTCCCTTGGGTAGGTGGTCCCTAAGTTCCATGTAGTCAATATAAGCATCATTGTTTTGGAACATATCTAGTTGAGGAGTTCCTCGTAGATCCCAGTCAATAAGATCAGGATGCACAAGGGGGAGGGAGTCAGAGGATAGATATGATTCGTTGATAGTTTGAATGGATATACTAGGAGTATTGGTAGGGGGAGTGTTTGAGATGGTACTTTCCTCCAAATTGTTTATTGCGATAGAACTTGAACCTTCCTCGAAAGTCGTATTCTCAGAGATAGGAAAATCAGACTCTAGTGGTCTATTCGATAGCATTTGTCTCCCACAGTAGGGGCTATATGTTTGAATGGTATCACATTCTTTGTCATCGTAGGAATGCTTTGTCATCTCATCCCACTCATATTCATTGGAATCTATGTCACTGTCCACTTGGAGTGTATGTATCATTTCTACAAGACAATCATTTTCCTTAGCTTTTCCTTTACCTTTATATCCTAGGCCATTTGTATTTCTAGCCAATGATGATGAAGAAGGTTGAATGGGTTCTATGATTCCTTATTTTCTTAGGCTGATAGGGCCTTGTCCTTCGTAACCCATTCTGTGTAGGATGGCTTCACCTCGCCCATAGAGTTCTGTTGGGAGCCTAGGTGGTTCTTATTGTGTGCTCTCTTCTTCGGTATAAATCCATTGTAGGACATCTCTTTCTTCTGTTTCATTGGATAAGGTCCCCCATTTGACAAAGGAAGTTGTGGGAGGTATAGGAGGAGCAGATGGCTTTGGAAAATGCTTTGGTTGACCAAAGGATCTAGGAGATAAAGGCATCTTGGCTAGATTGAGGCTGCGCTCAATGGAGTATTCCCCAACTCCGGTTTCTTTGATAGTAATTTTATGCTCTTTGGACCTTGATGAGGAAGCTTCAGAGGTATGGTCTTGATGTGGGGTAGGGGATGTAGATGCTCTATTGTTTGGTATGATGCAATTGGGTTTTGAAAGGATAGAGTTACAATGCTGGAAGGGATCAGGGTCTCTTTGGATGGTGACTTGTTTGCCATTATGTGGGAATTTTATGCATTGGTGATAAGTAGAGGGTACAACTTTCATGACATGAATCCATGGTCTCCTGAGGAGAATATTATAAGTGAGCTCCCTATCTAGGACTTGGCACACAACATCTTTTATGATAGGTCCCACTTGTATGGGTAATGCCACTGTTCCCTTTGTAGTTCTCTCCTCTTCATCATAAGCTTTGATAGTAATCTTCTTCCTTGGATCGACGGCATTTTTGGAGAACCCCAATGTAAGGACTAGCTTTAATGTGCAAATATTTAAACCGGCTCCCCCATCAATGAGAACCCTCTTGATGCGGTGCTTGTGGATGAAGGCGACAATATGTAGAGGGGTGTTATGAGGCTGAGACATAGAGAGGTCATCTTGTTTAGTGAATGCTATGGTGCTTGAGGAGCTCAGATTACCTACCATGGCCTGGAACTTCTCTTGGGCCAAGTTAGTGGGGACGGTGGTTTCCACTAAGGCTTTATTGAGAATCTCCTTATGGGAAGGAGATAGACGCAACAACTCCAAGATAGAAATGTGGGCTGGAGTCTTTTGTAGTTGGTCTATGACATTATACTAACAAAAGTTGGACTAAGAAGGTGACGACCTTGGAGGGACTATATTTAATGTGACTTTACCACTGTGGGTAATGATACTACAACCAGTTCTGATTGTTGATTGGGTGTGACCACATTGATTTGTGGGACATACTCGGATAGGCAATTGATGGTATAGTCGAATGGCACACTTGCATAGTTGGCATTACTATTCCCATTATTCTGATTTGGCCTGTTGCGGTTGTTGTTGTTGTTACCATTGTTGTTATTGCCATGGTTGTTGTTGCCGTTGTTGTTATTGACATGGTTGTTATTGTTGTTGTATGGCCTGTCGTGATTGAGAAGTGGATCTCTGTAAGCCACATGTGACTCATTGGAGGTATGCTGTTGGGTTCATCCTTGATTTTGATCAAGCACATCTTGGATAACATGTTTGAGACGGATACAATTGTTGGTTGTATGTCCCCTTCCTCTATGATACTCACAATAGTCAGTGTCTTTCCAATAGGGAGGTTTGACGATAGGCTCATAATCACTTGTTGGCAGTAGAGAGATTTCATTGTTAGCCAATAACTTCCGTAATGCAGATTCTTGAGACTCACCCAACGGTGTGAATTTTTGCCTTGGGTTTGCAGTGAACCATGGTCTTGGCTCTCGAGAGAATGGTTTGTTGGGATTAACATTGCTTGCTTCTCCTTTGAGAGTGAATATGGGTTGTTGCTTGGGAGCTGCCACCTTGGCATCAACCACTCCATTATTGACAACATTCTTGTTCTTGGTCCAAAACTTTGACTTGTCATTCGTATAGTTGGAGGTGGGTGTGTCCTTGTATAACTTGATTTGCCCCTTGGTGATCATAACTTTTTCGATAAACAATCCCATTTCGATGACTTTTGAGAGTGGTGTAGGGCATTATATTTGTATTTGATAGCCAAGATCGGTGTTGAGGTTATGGACAAACATCTCCATTAGTTGCTTCTCAGGTACATCGTATGAGCACTTGCTTGCTAGTTGTCTCCATCGTTGTAGGAAGGTGGAAAATGATTCACCACCCTTTTGTTTGGTGTTGCATAGGTCAAGCATAGAGACTTCGTGTTCAATGTTGTAAGAGAAGTGAGTGATAAACTTGTTGACTAGCTCATCAAAAGTTTTGATGCCTGGTGGAAGACGTGAGAACCACTCCATAGCTTGACTGCCTAGAGATCTAGGGAATAGTCTCATTAAGTAAGTCTAATTGTGAGCTACTTCTAAACATGCTGCATTGAATTCCCTGATGTGATCTCTAGGGTCCCCTTTCCCTTTGTACTTGTCAAACTTAGGAACTTTGAATCGATAGGGAAATGGTTTCATGAGCAAGTTTTTATTAAATGGGTATGGTGCAATATCTTCCAAGGAGTAATTTTTGGTGTTTGTACCCATCTTGAGATCTGACATTTGTTCCTTTAGACCCTCGAGTTCTTTCCTCATTTCTTCCATAGGAGTACTTTGGTCTATGGTTTTCTTTCCTTTATCTTCCGCATTTGGGTCTAGGGTTTTCTTTCCCCTTTCATGATCATCCTCTATGTTTTCTAGGATAGAGTTTATATCAAAATCAGCGGGTAGTTTAATTCCAAGACTAGCAAGATGATAGAAATACTTGTGAGGGTCATTGTGGAGCACTTTCTCCACTAAGCGTTGGAATTTCTGATCTTGGATGCTTCCTTGATAGTCTTCGTTAGAGATTTCCTCATCACTATCATGAGGTGAGAAGATGTGGTTGGATGACCTGGCCATTTCAAGTTGTTTTTTGTATTGAGATCTAGTAAGAACCATGCAAGGTGATGTGGGATGAGGTGGAATGGGACTAGAGATTTTGGTGAGGTGCCGATGGAGACTGATGAGAATAGGATATTTATGACAAGATTTTGACAAAGGACTTTCTTGATCAATGATTCCAAGTAAGACGACCAATACAAGACGGTAGCCACTAGTAAGGGTACTCGATACCTATCTTACTGTGTAGGGACTAATCATGCACCAAGACCTACTAGCAAAGTTCTGTGACTAACTAGTTTTACTTGGATCCACAAGTGATACAAAAAAGGGGCCTATGTTGACCTGATATGGGATACTTTTTGACTAGGGACTAGAAAAGACCTAATAGAAGGCGAATGGGATGACTAATGAAAGAGACATTTTGAGACGAAATAGATGGAAAACTGACTGCAAGGTGGAATCTGATCTCTGATCCTGAAACTAAACTGAAATGGGTACCCAAAACTGGTGAAATTTTTCTCTTAAAAACTTGGCAAGTGCTCACTGTCGTGTATGCGTCGAAACAGATGTGCTACAGAAATGGATAAATGCGCTAGAAGTCAGAATATATGCACTGGACTAGTAAAATGGATATGCGCTGGAATAGTCAATAAAAGCACTAAAAGTCGCTACAAATGCGCCGAAAGTCGGCACAGATGCGCAGGAATAGAGGACGAATACGCCGCTTTGGATTTTCTCAATTTTTTTTGCAAATTTTTGGAATTTTTTGATGTTTTTGGTACTTTGGTTGCAAGAATGTTTTTCTGATCTGATTTTTTGAATTTATGGCAAGAAAACACAACAAACACAAAGAATTTTTTTATGGTTTTTTACTTTTTTTTGTGATTTTTCTGACTCTATTTGGACTAAAAGAAAAACAAGTACAAAATCCTAGGCTCGAAATGGATTATAAGGGTTTTTGGCCACTAGAACAAAAGGGTGTTTAATGAGGGCAACCGTTCAAGTGGTTACACATGCGGTAGCACTACTCTCCGTTATGGAGTCTCCCAGCCTGCAAGGGTTGCGCCTTGGAGGGTTTTGGGGGAGGTTGGCTGTCGGTGTAACACAACTTCACTCGTTGTTTGAAGCTTTTGATCCAAACACAATTTATTTATAGTATCTTGGAAGGGTTTGGCATCTAGCCTATTACCGCTTAGGGTAGTTCCTACTTGGATAAGCGGTATCCAAGAGCAGGCCTCTCTAAAGGAAAAACACATGAGAAAATAATACTTCTGGCATTTTGGTCACCCAAGATAGGGGAGAGGATAGGCCTGGTATCATTCCCAAAACACAGTATATAGTGGTTCTTTTCCCCTAGTTAAAATGAAAAAAACTAGATGAGCTATCTACTTGGGCAAGCACAGAACTTTGAAGTGAGTAGCAAGATAGCAATGGTCCAATTTTAACCAAGATAGCAATGATGAGTTCAGTTTTAATCCATGATAGCATGAATTATTAACTTTGAAATTTTGGTCAATCGAGATAGCAGTGGTTCAGTTTTAACCCAGATAGCAATAGTGTGTTCAGTTTTAATCCACGATAGCACAAATTGTTAACTTTAAAAATTTTGTCAATCAAGATAGCAGTGGTTCAGTTTTAACCCAGATAGCAATAGTGAGTTTAGTTTTAATCTAGATAGCAATAACCTTGAAAAGATAGCAATGTTGCAATACAAGATAGAAAAGGTTCAGTTACCACTTTCCTAGTTAGACTATGTGAGACTTTGCATGAACATCCATTTTACTTTCTCGTTTTAGAAATCAAAGTGTGATCTAGCAAATGCAACTATATGAATCTAAACTAGTGCCTATCCTGCAAAACAGCTCCAGAGTATTCCTGTAAAGATGTCAGCGTTAGTAAAATCTTCCTAGAAAACCCTAAAAATCACTGTTCAGACAAATGCACCGCTTCAGAGATTGGATGCGCAGAAACAGTCTACAGAGCACAGTAATATGTATGCACCGTAACAGAGCTTATAAGTGCCGCAAGAAAGTGTATATGCACGGTAAGAACAAAAGCACTGTGACAGGTTGTAAATGCACCAAAACAGTGAACGTATGTGTAGCAGATATAGATGCACCATGACAGGTTGTAAATGCGTCGAAATAGTGAACGTATGCACAACAGAAATAGATGTGCCATGATAGTTAATAGATGCATGTTAGGAATTGACGTATGCACTGTTTCTTCCTGTGTACGACTTTCTAAACACAAAAAACTTAGTTTTTGGTTAAATTTGGGGCTAGGCCCCATGGTGGGCACCAAAAATGTTAAGGGAAATTTAGATCAATAATGAATATGCAATGATAAACAATATCAAATACCCAAAACTCAATAGAATAGTGAACTAAGAAGATTAAACCAAACAAGCAATGAATCAACAAAAAAACCTTCCTTAGATCGAAACTTCCATTGTTGCCTATCAAAAATCATTCTTGTGTGTATGAAATAGGGCCCTCAGTGAGCGCACTTCTTTGCTTTGTCAAGAATGTCAATTATGAATGGCTATGGTAATGTCACAATGAAGAGAAGCTTCACAACGATGGTAGTGCGTAGTAAAAAAGTGATCACAAGCAATGAAAGAATGATGAGGGTGGCAAAGCCGCACTGTAATTCCTACAGAGTAACAACACTTAAAGCTTGGATTATTGAAATGGAAGAATAAGGTTCAATTTATAGACTTGAGAGAAATAAGATCAACGGTATAGAAAACTTGAGAAGATCAATGGTATAGAATGGTTGAGGAACGTGCAACGAATAAGAAGAAGACATGTGTCTTGCTTTCTTTTGCATGAGAGGATTTGCTAAGAATAGAAGAATGAGTTAAAGCAATTAAAAGAATATAATAATCAGTTAAGTGATTTAAAACAAGAAGAAGGGATTTGCATGAGAATAAGAAGATATTTTGCTTTATTAATTATTAGGAATATTTAATTGCATGTGCAAGAAAGCTTGAATTATATTTAGAGATAACTCAATTTAGAAGAAAAAGTAACTTAAATAAATAATTGATTTATTTAAATTTAGAGAAGATATTATTGGAAGAAATAATTAAATAATTGGAATTATTTAATATAGAAGATAAGAAAGCAAATTAAATAAATAAATTTATTTAATTGTTGTGCATGATTTGGAAGAATAAATAAAATATTTGATTGTATTTTATTTTTGGAGATTGAAAGGATTTAAATAAATTTGATTTGATTTATTTAAATTTGGAAGAATGAATTGATTTAATTAAATAATTGGGAATTATTTAATTGTTTGGAAGAATATGAATTAAATAAAGGATTTTATTTAATTTTGACTTTAGAAGAGGTAATTAAATATTTTGATATTTAATTAACTTAGAAGAATGTGAATCAAATAAATAAATTTATTTATTTATTTATTGATAGAGGAATTAGAAGGGAATAAATATTAAGAATATTTATTTAGACTGAATCGTGTCATTTTTAGGCGTATACAAGTATCTCAAAGAATCTAGTGTTGCATTCAAAGACAAAGCATATATCCATCAAGTTTCATTTCTTGAGAGAGAAGGTAAATGAAAATGAAGTCAAGTTGGAGTTTGTGTCCTGAAAGGATCAAATTGCGGATATTTTCACTAAGCCTCTTCCCAAGGATACTTTTGAGTATCTCAGAGAGAAGTTAGGGGTTATTACCCCTCCTGATCAGAATCAAGATGCACTAGAGTGCATCAATCCAGTGGAATTCATAATCATATCTTGTGATCTAGATTGTTGTTAAGAAAGTATTACTCAGGGGGAGTAGTCTACATGCATTTTTTTTGAGTTTGATCTGAAAGAAAACTAAGGAGAAAAGACTACAAATATGTGTCCTTTTCCATTGATGTCAAAGGGGGAGAGAAGTCATGTGAAAAACTAGTTGCTGGTGAAAGGGGGAGAAGTGAAGATAGTGGTTGTAGAAGTGATAAGAGAAAGGGGGAGAAGCTCTTGTCTTGATGGTTGAATCAGTTTTTCACATCATATGTTGTCATCAATGACAAAGGGGGAGATTGTTACAAATATGTGCCTAATTGGTGTTGTCATTAATGTCAACATATTCTTATTGCCATTGGTGTCAACTGTATCCTATCTTGTTGCCTGACTACAAGATTGGAATGTTGAGGATATTGAGAAAATTAATAAAGATCAATGGATGCAAATCATACGGCAGTATAGAGAATTGTGTGATGTGGCTCCAGTCAGGATTTGAGAGGTCTGCATGAAGATTTGAAGAAACTATGGCCATCTAAGAAGAACTGGTTTTGCAATATTTAGAAGTGACAGAGCAACAGAGAAGTGGTCTGGATCCTTCCGAATATGTCAAATAATGATCTGTAGATCTCGACGCATGTTGAGGAAGTCAGTGTGCATCATCCATTCAAGTGGTTCATGGTTTGGAGGTCCGCAAGTAATCTTTCTAAGATGACAGTCATGGCAGATAGTATTCTTGAGGTTCCGGATGAAGATGCAAGTGATCCTGATGATTTGGAGGAGTGTGGATATTTTTGTTGAATTCATTGTGCTTGTGGAGGCTCTAGATCATGTGACTACTGTGTTGGAGCTTCGTATTGAAGTTTGAGCTTGTTGGCAAAGTTTTCCTTCTTGGTATTGCTATTCTTCCTAGTCCTGGCCGACCGGATGATTCAAGTAATTTGCAGATGTTCCAGAAGCAATTATCTAGAGTGTGGTGTGTTATTCAAAGAAGATTCAAGTCTTAGCAATGTTTGGCAAATAGCTTAGTGATTCACATTAAGTAAGATGTTTGGTGTGCCAACCTTGATGCTTATTCCAAGGTTGATGAAGCATATAAAGGAGTGTAGCTGAGTCATGTAAAATCATCCTTGAGCGAAAATAATAAATCCAAAGAAAGGATCAGGAGCATAGAAAAGAAGAGGAGGAGTAGAAGAGCAAAAGCAAAATAGAGTGGAAATTTAGTGAAGAAGAGTTTGGAAGCAGATCAGAAGTTTTATGAGCATTCAATGAAACTAAACCAGGGATGAAGTAGATGCTATTTCTCAGTTAATTCTTTTTGTGTTAAACTAAAATTTCTTGTAGGCAGTGAGCCTGAAGGCAAGTGCCTTCTCATTCTTTTTAAGTACTTTTAATAGGGTACAAATCTTGTGGGCTAACACCCACTGTGGTTTTTCCCTTAACCGGGTTTCCACATCAAAAATCTTGTTGTTAAATGTGTTGATTATGTTTCTGCTTGTGTGATGCTGTCTCATGCTTTAACATTTACATCATTAATCAATTTGCAAATTGTGAAAGAAGATTAAAAGGAATAAAAAGTTAATTTTTGAGACAGCTAATTCACCTCCCCTCTCAGTTGTCCAGTATAATTCCAACAAATGCAACTTCTAACTAGTTAACTATATTTTGCCAACTACAAAATCTCTTCTCACAATGTAAAGTACAAAACCCTAATTCTACTATGACATGCCTAAGTATAAGTAAATCATATAAAAATTATATATCATAATAATCCTATACAAATTTTTATAGTTTGTTCAAAATCTCTCCTTTCATATGATACAATCTTTTCTCCTTCCATATGATATAGTCTTTTTAAAAATGACTACATACAACTATACAAGGTCAGCACTTAAATATGATAGAACTATATAGTTGTATTTAGGCATTTTTATTGTAAAATACAATTGAAATTTTAAAAAGACTGTATCATATGAAAGGAGAGATTTAGACAAACTGTCAAAATTCATATAGGATTAAATTTGTTAAAAGACTGTATCTTTATGAAAGGAGAGATTTTGGACAAATTGTCAAAATTCATATAGGATTAAATTTGTTAAAAGACTGTATCATTATGAAAGGAGAGATTTTGGACAAACTGTCAAAATTCATATAGGATTAAATTTGTTAAAAGACTGTATCTTTATGAAAGGAGAGATTTTGAACAAACTGTCAAAATTCATACATGATTAAATTTGTTAAAAGACTGTATCATTATGAAAGGAGAGATTTTGGACAAATTGTCAAAATCATATAGGATAATGGACCGTTGAGCCTTTCGAGTTTTTTGAGATAGAAACATTTGTTATAGTCCATCTCTTTGATGTGTTGTTGTTTAAGCTCCCCAACTCCTGATCTACAATTTGAGTCTCTAAATGCTTACTATAAGCCCATGCACCTTGTTCTATTTTAGCCATAGTCACAAACAATATTTTGGAAGAGACAAGAGGACTTGAAATCTCTTGCACATAACCTAAATTTTCACAGTAGTTCTTTGTTTATAGATAAATTATGATAATGGAGCATTTATGCACTAAAGTATGGACTCTACAAAATCAACATTGAAGTAAGGAAAGGGTAGAAGGCTAAGAACTAAGATATTTAAAGTAGGATGAATTTCTTGAATATACATGTCTAGTTAGCCCATATATTAATCAACCAAAACTCTAAAATAGAGGCATACTTAAAGAATCCCAAGACCACATGAGGCCTGAACTAATTCTATGAACAAACCTTTCCACATCCTACACCTATTTTCTTCTACCCATAGCTTGCTTTTTTATTAGGGCTTTGATTTGGGATATTATTAGAGCTTCGACGTCTTTCCCCATTATTTTCTCCTCTACCTCGAAAATAAACTCTTCCCCCACCTATTTAAGAATATCCTCAACCATTGAGTTTAGAAAATCAACATCAAGACTCCTAACCACCCCTTCATCACCAAGGACTTTATTAGGGGTGATGTTCTTAATAGCCACCTCTATGTAGGATTCCTTCCTTTCCAAGGATTGAAAATAAACAATTTGCATCTATTGAACATCTTTGCTCTATCTCATAATTTCATACTTGAAGTATTTTGAGATTGTTCCTTCACTAGATATTTTCCTTTCATACTAAATTCAATATTTCATTTCATTGGGAAAAACATCTTAGTGTGTCCAAATTTTTGGTAGAGATAACATTGTAGGGCTTGGACTTTCCAACTAAATATTTTGTTTCCAAATACCATGCTTCAAATTTAGCAATATATACATAGGAATGGGTTGGGAGACATCTACCTCAACACAAATCAAAGTAAAGATCCCCAAAGGACCATTAATATAATTCCCATCCACCAATTGGACAGAATGGTCCCAATATTTGGCCAATAGATTATGGAGTCTTAGCCACATAGGAGTAAGTATTGTGTTTCCATATATGGATCAAAGTTTAGAAGCCTTGATGCTACAAGAAAATTACAAATTCATTAAGAATCCATAGGCCCCATTTAATGATCATCTTGTTTCATTCTACACTATTTTTTATATATCTAAGGTAAATTTAAATAATTAATTCGATCACATTAGAATCTAACCTAGATAAATGAGTTGGGACTGACAAATTATTAAATTAAATGATTAAACAAATTATATGGATAAATAATGATACTTAGATAGAAATCTAATGAAGATATGTTGTGACAAATGTTGCTAGTTGATTTACCAATTTGATTAACACATTTGAATCAATAGACTCTTTTCTTTCACTTTGATTCACTTTAGTGTTTACAAAACTAATCTTGATGTAAATGTGGATCCGAACTTGGCTATGTATTTCAAATATGTGCACATACTTGAAACCTGCTTGCCTTGGTGTATGTGACCCACAATAACTAATTTAGTATTTAAGAACACGTAGGTTGTTTCATGTTTTATATTCCTTGTTGTGTCTTGATTTAATATAAATGTTTAGATTGAATGTATTTAATTTTTTAATTGTAAATGTTTATATAGCTTTGTAACTAATTTAAATGTGTAGATTGTTCATGTGTATTTAATTCTTAGATTTTAAATGTTTTTAGTTTTGTTAATTTAAATGTAAAAATTGAATGTATTTTCATTTTATAAATTAAATGTATGTTCAAAATTTTTTAAAATGCATAAATTTGCATACATGGCATTTGATATGGCGTCTCATCATAGTGATGGTCATACACATGATAGTAAGCATAATAGTGCTGATGCACATAGTATTAAGAGTGACTTATATGCTGCCACTCTTGATAGACTAAATAATTCTTTGACACATTTAGATCAGACAATCCATAGTACACCAAACCTATCTAATAGAAACATGTTGGTGGGGATTAGAGCATAGTTTGCCTGTATGATTGACATAGTTAAATCATATAATCCCTATGATGATTTGAGTATTGAGGATTTTTATGTGTCACTTGCTAGTACTATTACTAGGATAGTGAAATGGCCAGCAATTAATAGGGTTGTTTCATTGGATATGGTGCATACTATGTTTCCACATTATCAGGGACTAGACAGATTTGTTTGCTATTTTGTCACCAGGTGTATAGATGTTGTTGTTGCACTACTTATATATCCTAAGTGGTTAGCAACACATCATAGATGGCCACACAATGATGAGTTGCCCTTATATTTTTGCAAACAATTATATGTTGTAGTTCATTTACGACTTGATGTTGATTTCACATCTATCCCTTGACATGTGGGATAGGGTTTTGGGAGGTTTTTAGAGAAATTCTGATGTCCTAATTAGGATCCACCCATTGATAAGAGGGCATTAGTGGGTCCCAACCTTTTGGTACTTCCCAAAAGGTTGAATCTAGGATGATCATCTAAGGTGATAGTTGCATCATCGAGACAACACATTTTTGAGAGTTTAGGTTCTATTGCCAGTGACGTTGACCGCTTGGCATCAGATCATGTTGGTAGATATATGTTGTGTCCATGCATCAACATAGGATCAGTTGATTCAACTTTCGCCAGTTATGATCTTTACATATGTGCTAACATAGTTTCACCATGTGATGTGGCACAGACTTCTAGAGAGGGTGCTTTATGTAGATTGAGTGCATGTCTGGCCAAGATCCACTTTCTGCATATCAGTTTATCAGTTCAGAGTATAGGATCCCTCTCAAGTCCATGTCCACATTTGTCAGTCAATGTAGTGATCACTGAGCTACACATACAACTGACATAGTGCCTTCACAACAGATTCCATCACAGCCTGATGCTGGTATTGTGCCACCTTACGCACCAAGATCATTCCATGGACTTTTGTTTGAGGATAACATTGTGATGACCCTCAATTCATCTGACCTTAGTGGGATTGGGAGGGTCATCCATGTAGCTACACAGATTGCTAATGACAAGGTATACATTTTAAATTTTGTGTTTAATCTCTAGTGTAATTTATTTGTTAAATAAATAATATATATTTAAATTATAAAATTTAGTCTTGTGCATCATGCACGTGTTGACTCTTATTTAATCAATCTTACATTATAGACCGATGAGAGTGGTGCTAGGACATGACACTGTGCAGTAGAAAGCGGATGTGGTTGAGGCTGGATGCGAGGTATTTAGTATTTAATTGTATAAAATTTAAACATGTACTTGAGATTCCATATTTTATATATATCTAAATTTAATTTAATAGAGATATTTTTTATATTTAGGGATCTACACATCACTCAAATATTCATAGATGGATGGGATTAGATACACAGGGTTCAGGACAGGGCTCGGGATGGGGATCCGTATAGGGCTCAACTCATCATTCTAGTCTTAGGTTGAGTGAGGCCCATTCCGCCCATAGGAGGCACGAGTCATGATGTTGCAGTTAGATGTATTCATGTTCTTTGTTATGTTTTCTCAAACTCTCATGATGTTGCAGTTAGACTTTATGTTCTTGAGTTTACATGTTGTAGTTAGACTTTATGTTATTTCTTTATATATATGATATGCATATATGCACATTTAGATGTTTAGTTATATAGATTTGTATGGATGTTTTCCTTTCAATATATGAGTTTTAATTTGGATAAAATCAAGTTTTAACTTATAGTTTAAATGTGTATATATGTTTACTTGTAGATGCATATAAATTTACTTATACCTATGTATATAAATTCACCTACACATATATACATATAGTTGAAACTTGCTATGTATCTATAAGTTATATGTTAAATTTAAATTGCATTTTATGGAAAAATATCAATTTGTTTTTGAAATGTTTCTTGTAGATGTGATGTTATTAATGATTGAGAAATGATGTCAACACCCTAGGCATTGATAGGAATAGTTTTTATAAAATATTTGAGAATGTATAGAAAAATAGATAAATTATGTTGTGTAATAACTTTTAAAAATGATGAATAATTTAATTTAATTTATATCTATTGAATATTGTGAATTAAAATATAGTTTTTATACAATATTTGTATTTCAAATTAGTCTCTTATTGGATGTGTCCACTACATTGAATTTGATAGTTTTGTCACATGTTTTTATATGGCTAATAAAATTTAAGAAAACTTTCAATTTTTTTTTTTTTGGTTTATAATGACTTCTAATATCATTGACAAGATTCTTCAAGTCTATATAACATGTATAAACACCTATCTAGAGGACGATAGAAGGATTCATAGATTCAAATAACTATATCATAGGTAAAGTGTAATATTGAAAGTATGTAATTGAAATTAAGTGGTGGTGAATAAAGTTAAATACTCCATAAATTGTGCATATATATGATGCTATATGAACTTAAGAATTCTATATAATCTAATATTTACACATGAATTTGATTGTGCATGTAAAGAATTCAAACTAGATGATGAGCTATACTTGTGTCCAGTTGAATGTAAATGTAATCAAATCTATTCTTGAACTTAAGAATTCCATATAATCTAATACACATAAATTTGATTATGCATGCAAAGAATTCAAACTAGATGATGAGCTACTTGTGTCCAGTTGAATGTAAATGAAATCAAATCTATTATTGAACTTAAGAATTCTAGATGGAACATTTATATGCAATTGGAAATTGTTAAAATCTCACTATGCACATAATATATAAGTATCTAGAGATCTTCCCATGACAACTATATATTAAAAAGTGATCAATCCACATAATTACCAAAGATCCCATTACATGTGGTCTCAAGCTATACATCATTATGAATATTCCAATGCACCAAGGTGAACAAGAAAGACCAATCCAAGAGAACCCATACAAGAACCATTCACAAAATGATAAATGTAAGTAACATACCAAAGGTTATAGAAAATCATGGTTGCTACTATAAATGAAAGAAAATAAATTACAACATGCCTATAGATCTTGGATAATATAATACAAAAATTGAATGTCACAAATTAGTAACATAAAAAATAAATAAAACTAGAGACAACATGTATCTATTCTTCACCACTCAAACACCAAATGAATTTTTAAAGTTGTACTAGATGTTTTGTAAATTGCATATTACATTGGTTATTTACATTTATTTTACTGTATTAAACATTCAAGATTTGTACATATAAACATGTAACACATCTTTTGGGGTTTTGAACACAAGTCTCCACTATGAAGGTCACTCGAGCACATTCCATGTTACATTGGTTATTTACTTTTATTTTAATGATATGTTTATATCTGTGGATGCTTAAATATGCTACGATGTCTCTAAACTAATACCTGAGCTCATGCCACTTAGTCCTTTGTTTTTTTAGTGACATGACTACATATGTAAGTATCAAGCTAATTACTCAAGTTAACCAGAGTATTGATTCGCATATTTGCAAATATTTGAAACTTACTTGACAAAGAAGTATTTGAAAAAGCATAATGTCAAGGATTGGTTGCGAGTGATAGCTTCCAATAAGTATCGCAATGTATACGAGCTACGCTATTTCAACATTGCTGAGAATAAGGCAAAAGATGAAGATTATATTTAAGTTTTCTCAGTATTTAGGTATGAGTGATACTGATTTTTTAGACTATAAAGAGTTAGTTGCTACAATTCTCTTACAAATGTCATGCCAGGTTTGAGTTTATTTTGTTTCCTTGTATTTTGGCAAGGTTTTTGCCTCAATTACTGTGTAGGTAGAGATCTTACATGAGAGTTTGGGGATAATTTTTAAAGTAATCTTTACATTACGAAACTTTATGTATGTTATTTAAATTTTATATGCTAGTTGGGTATTTTTTTTTTCAAATGTAATACCTTAAAATCCTTTTCTTATGTTGACTTAGATTGATGGTCACATATATGGCTGATAAACATGGATATTTATAATCTTTTTGGCCAAGAACTGTACATTTATAATTTTTGAAATCTTTATGTGCATTGTTTAGGTGAAAAGAGTCTTAAATCTTTATGTGCATTGTTTAGGCTCCTAACCTAGATGTGGTAGTATATATGATCATAATTTATTACAATATATCATAAATTGCATATTCTAAAAGACAAAATGAATTTTTAAAGTTGTACTAGATGTTAAATGTAAATTACATATGATGCACTATATACGTGTGGAGTTGAACAAATGAAATGAAAGATTCTTGTTCACTTAAGAATTCCATGGAACATAAATTTATGTAAAATTGGAACATAAACTAGGTTTTGTAAATTACATATATACATGAATCTAGCATATAAGTGTCTAGTTGAACAAATGAAATTGAAGATTAAATGAAAGTGAACTTAACAATTCCATGTCAAACATAAAAAATGTAATTGGAATAGATGATTTAAAGGAATTTAGGCAAAATGTAAACTTTTTAAAAGTCACTAGGTTTTGTAAATTAAATTATATATATATGAGAAAACAAATGAAATCGAAGATTCAAGTGAACTTAAAAGAATCCCATGTGTCCAACATAAAAATGCAATCAGAAATATCTATGATTTTTAAAGGAATTTAGGCAAAATATATGATCTGAAGTCACTAGGTTTTGTATTGAAAGCATATATATGATCTAACATGTACATTTAAGTGGAGTATCAAATGTAATTATGAATTCCACATGGAACAAATTTAAATACAATTGGACATAAATAAATGACCAAGTCTTTTAAAAAAATCCATTCTAAATCATGTCACATGTCTAATCAATATAGATATCTAGATAGATCTATAAAAAGTTTGAGTACATATATATATCCAATCATATGTATGTACATATATCCAAAAAACAACTTAAAGCTCCTGGAACATATAATTTGGATCCTCTCTATCTTTAACTATCTCTAAAATCTTTACATGATCTTCAATAGGCAACCCCCACTTTTGTTTGGCACGTCCTCTTTTAGGTAAATTTTCTAAATTTATTTTTGTTGCTATAACTAAGTGACTATAATGTAGAACCTTTTGTCCTAGCATATAATCAACAAATATAATACCATGTCTATCTATCTTTATTTGTTGATAATATGTGCCTTCAATAACGACTGATCCAATGGGATACTCTTGTCTATCACCATCTATCATCGATTCTACCAATTTGCTTTTTGGTTGCGTACATCTTAGTAGATATCTACACCTTCCACATTGTCAAGATCTGCAACAACAACAAAAATATCTCATGTACACACACCATGTAAAGTTTACGAAAGTTGTAAATATATTTTTAATATATAAATTTATATATATAAACATGCTTGAACCAAACTTACTTGTACATAGAATATATAAATCAATTTTAAGTTAATCAATTAAATACATAACTGTAACAACTAAATTAGATACACATTCATAATTAGCTAAATATAGAGGATCATAGACATCGACATTATCATTTTCTTCAAAAGGAGGCATTCATATTAATTGTTTCATTTCCCATCGTGAAACATACCCATCTCTAATATTCTCACATTGAATAATATTTGCATTATCCTCAATGCAATCAACACAAAAATATGATTTTTCTCTCACATTAATTACATAACGCCTGCTACCTCTCATTGTCATGATTTGATGCAGACTTCTAATACCATTAATTGTTTGACAATTAATAGCATTTGATCGATTGATATTTATAAATTACAAATATCCAAGTGATTAATATATATATATATATATATATATATATATATATATTTGAAATTTAATTAAATCATGTACACACACTTTGAAATTCAAATTTAACAAATTTTGACTAGATGTACCTAAAACTTCCCAAAAATATCGTGTGTTGTATGTTGAGTTGCAAGTGGAAAAATGACTCTTGCACCATTCAACAATTTCATTTGCATTCTGTATGGCATTACCTGCAAGTACACATGTTGGCAAAATTTGTCACCTATTACTTTCAAGGTTTATTTAAGAATTTAAAATTTAAAGTTTAATTATAGATCTAATTTTTAAAAAAATATCTCTAGATTCCATATATATGGCACGAACTACCTACAAGTTCATGTTGACGAAGTGCATGCTTCACACATGCTCCTACTCTATCGTGTTCTCCTTTTCCATGTCCACTCTCATAAAAATTCCACAAGAATTTGGTGTTGCGTCTAGCATGTTGATGGCTTAACCAAACAAAAGCTTTTGCAGACTTAAATTGTCCTATGAAGTTACAAATAGTTACACTCAAACCAAATTAGCTTAAAAAAACTTGACATATTATATATTATAAGTAATTGAACAATTTAAGTCTCAAAGTGAAAAGTAAATAAAAATTTAAAATTAAACCCTAAATAATGTACTTACCAACACATCCATCAAACCATATCCAGTGTTCTTGATTTATGCCATGCCATCTTAGGTCTTCAAAAAAAAATTTCAAACAATGAGCTACATAACTTCTATCAAGACTCGTATCATCACTGATATAAAAGTGAACCTCTTTGATGATAATTCGATCATCTTTGCTACTTTGTATACCATCTACCTGAAACTTGACATGCCTATAGCAAACTTGCACAAAAATTATCATCACTGGTTGATGGCTTAACCAAACAAAAGCTTTTGCAGACTTAAATTGTCCTATGAAGTTACAAATAGTTACACTCAAACCAAATTAGCTTAAAAAAACTTGACATATTATATATTATAAGTAATTGAACAATTTAAGTCTTAAAGTGAAAAGTAAATAAAAATTTAAAATTAAACCCTAAATAATGTACTTACCAACACATCCATCAAACCATATCCAGTGTTCTTGATTTATGCCATGCCATCTTAGGTCTTCAAAAAAAAATTTCAAACAATGAGCTACATAACTTCTATCAAGACTCGTATCATCACTGATATAAAAGTGAACCTCTTTGACGATAATTCGATCATCTTTGCTACTTTGTATACCATCTACCTGAAACTCGACATGCCTATAGCAAACTTGCACAAAAATTGCAACTTGCTCTGAATGAGAATATTGACATTGAATCTCAACTTGAGGACTAAATGTATAGTTCTCAGAGAAATCTACAATAGAGAGAATACAACCTGGTGGAAAGCAATTCTTTGAATCACAAAATTGCTTAGATTTCCATCTTGCACCATGATAATGTTGGATATGTGGATATATGATATTGTGCGAAATTTATTCATAAATTCATTGTAAGGCAATCCACTCTCTTTGAGAACAATTTTCTTGGCCTCGACTCCTGACTTCGTTAAGTATGTCTCATATTCAAATCTCTTCCAAATAACTTGCATTTCAATGTTGTCAACTTGTACAAGATTCTTCAAATTTCCATAATCATTACATATATTTTTTTATACACTGAACATTGAATTCATCTAAATCTTTTGATTTTTCACATAAAAAAGACTTCACAAATTTTGTTGTGCTTCCAGGGATGGCTATATTTTGATCAATTACTGCCATAGTTTTTTTATATGATTGTAGATGTAGATCAAATTCAACATGATTTCGACAACAAGTTTCATGTACTTTATTTATACGTACAAATGATGGCTGTAGTGTCTCAAACATCCTTTGACAAATCTTCACATTTGCAAATTCTTGCTTGAATGCTTCAAAAAGTTCCCTTTGTGTTGTATCTATAAAATATTTTGGATGAGAAATTTTTGTACCATCTTCACCTATTATTTGTATAGTATCCCTTCTATTGGAAGAAACACGAGAGTAATTGGTCCAATATTCAACCACCTATTTCTTTACATCTTCTGAAATTCTATCTTTTTGGGGAACCTTACAAATATTTACCTAATTTTTCTCAATTTTTTTTATCTATTTCATTTCTCTTTTCAATATACCTTTGAACAGTTCTCCTAGAAACATTTAGTAATTTAGAAATTGCTCGAACTTGTCTTCCATGTGATAATTTCTTACTAGAATTTACAATCATCAATGCTCTACGTGTAGCACTTGGATCACTTGCTTGACTCTTGTTATCAATACAATTCAATGCTTCTTGCAAGTTTTCAACAATCGTTTGTTTTAATAAACCTGATGACTTTTTCCTATTATCAACCCCTAACAACTCCAAAATAGGGGTCATTTCTTTTTGTCTAAATAACTTTGCAACTAATTATGCTCTTCCAATTAGAGATTTTTCTTCAAAAAATTTATCCCATATTCTTTTAGAGTGTAATTTTACTGTGCTTTCAGGTAACATATCTTCAAATGAAATATTATTGAAAAAAGAATCCTCATCCATCTCCATCAAATTTTCCATACCATAAAAAAATTCTATTACTAGGTTTAGTTTGTTCTTGTACCTATTCGTCACCTTGTTCATCAATATTTTCTATGGGTTGTTCTTCAATAGATGTTCCTTGACCCACTTTTCTCTTCCTCTCTCTTGTTCGATCATACTTCCTCGATCTAGTCTTTGGATTCTCCATCACAAATTGCACTCAAATTTGAATTCACCTACATACAAATGTACACACATGCTTTTAATGAATGCACAGTTAATATTGCATAAATAGAACACTAAATTATAAATTGTTCATTTGTTAAAGCCAAAGTAAAAAAAACATTCAAATTACAAACATATCATGAGAAAATTTAGTATCATGAGCATATTTGGTATATCATGATGCCTCTAATTTAAATATATCGTAATAAAAGACTTATATGATGTTAAAGAGAGAAAACATGATATATCTCTTATTAAAAGATATATAGCAATGAAAGGATAAGATTACAAAGGGGAAGACCTATGATTCCTTAAATGCAAGGATGTGACAAATAAAATCACACTATGTAATTGATTTCATTTGTTAAATACTAATGTAACTAGGGATGGAACCTACACATGAGAAATAAATGAAAAGTAGAGAAGAGGTGCAAGGGAAAACTTGATTGTGTACATGCATAAAGCTAGTTTTCCCTAGATGTGTAGGATAGTATATATAATTATTTACTCATGAGGGGGGGAAGGCATGATGCCTCTAATTTAAATATATCATAATAAAAGACTTATATGATGTGAAAGAGAGAAAACATGAAATGAAATAAACCTTCTTTTTGTTGAAAATACGTCTTCTTTTGTCGAAATAAGCCTTCCTTTGCCGAAATATGCCTTCTTTTGTATTTAATCAAATTTTCTTGAGTTGAAATTTTTTTTAAAAATATTATATATATATATATATCGATTATTATCGGCCGATAAGTTGTCGGTTGACTAAGTACCGGCCGATAAGTTGTCGGTTGACTAAGTACCGGCCGATAAAGTTATGCCCAAAACCTTGTTGGTTGTAATTTGCTCGGCCATAACTTGCTCGACTAAGTATATCTAGTTGGTTGCCTACTTGGCAGCCAACTCACCTTTTTTCACAATTTTCTGAAACATTGAACTTTAACAGGGTATTTCTCCTGTCAGAATAAATTTTTTGCAAAAAAAAAAACCCTTTTGTAGAGCTCGGAGTGGTGAATCCAAATATGTAATTTTTTTCATATTTTGATTAGTTTTGATATATTTTATTTTTAAAATAATGCAAGTAGGTTGTTAAAGTTAAAAAAGAGGTTGATTAGAAATTAAAAAAATAGTAAAACATATTGAAAGAATTTGAAAAAAATATGGTGCACTAGAGGAGAGAGTCTTCTTCAAAAGCGTATAATTTTTTTTTGAAAATCATTAAAAAAACATAGACAATAGTTGATGTCCCATGAAAACTGTCAAATTCTGACAAGTTTGACTTTAAAACGTTATTACGAGAAAAATATACATCAAAATTTGATTTTTTTTTTCCATGCACTAGATATTGAAGTTACCTATTTGGAGAAAAAAATTTTAGGGAGAAATGAAGTTTTTTTCAATTTGTTTCTTGACATCCAGTGAACGTCACTTTTTCCTAAAATTTTTAACATTCCAAAATTTGTTCTTAAATTGATAAAAAAATCATGAAAATAGTTTTTAAAAAATCTAAAAAATCACAGGAATAAACATCATCAAAAGTTCTACATTTCATTAGTTTACATCATTTTAAAATTCAAAACATAAAGACCACTTTTATGTGGTCGAAGTTCAGAATTTTTTTTGTTGTTGGCCGATTCCTTTATAAAGTGTGACACAAGTTTGTGCTTTTACCCTGTGTTATTTTTCCAAAATTCTTCAATGATGGATCTCAAAGCTTCAACAACAACTTTGTCTTTCCATAGGAGTCTCCCAGAGAATGCCCATAATTCATTGGTTTTTGGGTCCTCAACTCTTTCACATCTTCCAACGACCCTTATTAGAGTTTTTCTACTTATTTTCAATGCTTGACTTGTCTTTCTAATGAGGCAAGTTTTCTTTGTTTGTTGGCTTACTATTGTTGATTTAATGACATGTCATGTAACATTACTATCCTTGGTGCGTGAGGTGGAACCCACACTCTCATATGCACTCATTAGATTCTTGACAATTGATTTTTCTCTTGAGGCATTCGATGTTCTTAGGCCAAGAATCTTCATAGTCGACCTAAATTTTAGATTTCTCATCAATTCAACACATAGTTGACATCTTTCGGTTTCATTTAAATTCTCAAAGAATAATTTCTATATCTTATTCACATATCTTTGGCAAGTGCACATGGGAATCTTATCCTACATGGGCTTCAACACATTCTCATCAATATCAATTAGAAACTTAGGCTTCCTATGCAAAATTCTAAGAGGTGTTTTAATTGGTAAAGTTGACTCAACATTAGGAATTTCTTCAATATTTACTTGAGATAGGATAGATGATGTACCTTCAATTGGAGGTGAAAAAGATTAAAATGATGTACCTTCAACTTTTCATGTGAATGATGGCATGCCGCCAACTTGAGAAGAAAATGAAGATATACCTTCTACTTCACCTATGAAAGATGGAGTTTCTCCAATTCGAGAGATAATGATGGTGTTCCTTCAACTTGACATGTGGACGATGGAGTGCCTCTAACTTGGAGATTCACTTTCCTCATTGCACTGAAGTTTTGCATTCATTCCCTTTGTGCCGCCAATTCCATCTCTCTCTTATCTTCATTAGATGTGTCATGTTCCTCTTTAATTGGCAATGGTGGAATGTCTTCTTGTATGGTTGACAATTTCCTACTTTCCGAAATTCACCTCATTCTTTCTCTTTTCCTCTCATTCTCAGCTTCACACTCTTCTGGTGTTAGAGTCTTTGCTTGTTTCCTTGACATTATGATGATTTCTACAAGCATGATGAATAAGACAATGATAATTAGAACCTTTATAGTGACAATGAATAATGGTCACAATGAAAAAATACAAAATAAGTTATCATGTTTGGTGATTTGCATCATTTTAGAAGATCCAATTTCATGAAATTCATTACTGTGCTTGTTTATTAAGATATTATAGACCATGATCAAATTCATCATAAATAGGACAAAAATCATTAAAAGATATGATAGACCAAAAAACTGTCCCAAAAAGCACTCAAATTCCTTGAATTGACAACATTAAAATCATGAGAAAACTCCCCTAATTCTTGCTTATGTTCATGTGTGAGAATTTCCTAGGCTAGGGCAGTATCATGGAGGCCTCTGAAATATTTTTTAACTCATCCAAATGCACAAATATCATGCACCTCTCCTTGTGGTGAAAGACTAGCTTGATTTATACCCATTTTCTCAACCAAATCAGCAACTTGTTCTTCATGTTCATGGTTGTTGTAAGTTTGATAAAACTCATTTTTATGATGCCCAAGTTGTCCTAGACATGCATAAGGTTCATAACTTCTAAAAAATCAATCTGTAGTTCATTTTCTTGACCCATGGAAAAAGTTATAACCGATGTCCCAAAGTCTAGAGGAAGACGTGTGAAGACAAAAATCATGACTTGAATGAAGTCCTTTGCGAGTAGTTTCAAATTGGGCTTGGAGTTTACCTTCTTGGACCATGGTAGATGATGTGATGACTATTTTAAAGCTTCAAACCACCTTCACATACCTTATAACATCCCAAAAATGTGCATAACTCTTCATGTTCAATGGTTGTCCATGACTAGCTGGGCATGGCAGTCTTCCTAGGACAAAAAGGTGACATTTTGACACAAGATCATATCATTGTCCTAGTAATGCATCACCAAAGGACTTATTCATCATAATGTGGGATCCAGGACAAAATTAATGAAGGTTTCAAGATGGAAATAGTCCTATTTTCTATTTATTTGTGACAGTCTTCTAGGGCAGTCTACATGGTATTTTGCATACTAATCTAGCTATCAAGATTGTTCTTGTGATGAGATGACCATGAGTTAGGTGTATGAACAATCCCCAAGCAATAAAGGATAATAATCTAGCAAAACATGAGGTCAAACAAATGTATAACCATTTTTATGATAGTCCAACCTATGACAGTCTTATGCAACATTTGCATGGTATCACCTTTAAAGTTTGCACAAGGATAGCTTCTTCAACTCAATGATAGGACCTTGGACCATTTTCTATGCTATGACTTCTATAACTAATTAGTAACATGACTCTCACAAGGTGGTTGGGTAACTCTTTTGTATAATAGTCCTTTTGTAAAATGAATGATGTGTGTTCTTGCTGAGTGGCAAACCCTCTTCCATTGTCATAGAAAGGAACATGCACATTAGGTATTATTGGGAAAATTCTAATGCATTGGATCAATAATTGATCCCATGAACATACTAAAACCCCCATGATGACAATCCCCTACATCTATAGCATATGATTTTCAATTTCAAAACATGACTGTACTACTTATAACAGTCATAAATGACTGATCAACATTGAGAAATGACAATTTCAAAGGTTTATAACCACATTTGCACTGATGACCACAATTTGTAAGTTTAATAACATCAAGACAGTCCTTCAAAACTTGCCTAGCAACCTAAAATATGACCCTAGCATAATATGGACAGTCACTAATATACTAGATAGTCACTAATTTAACTCTTCTTCCATGAGGATTGTCTTGCAAAGTGTTAGGAAAAGTGTCTCAGCCTTGCAACCTCAAAAGGTTACTATTCTTCCTAGTTTTGGTCTTTTTGAATACCCTTTATCTTGGAGAATGGTCTGGAACTTTCAAAGTTTCCAAAAGAGCTAAAAATAGCGATACTCACTATTTTTAGTAAGTCCTTTGATTGAGCTCAGATTTACCTAATTTTTTTCCCAGAAGGTGCGGAACAACTAAGTGAACATCTCGGGTGAGTTTCGTCTCAAGATCATATCTGGATTGTGAGATATTAAAGTTTCTATTTTTTGAAACTGCTGAAAAAAAATGTTTTGAACTCAATTACCAGAATCAAAACTTCTCTAAACTTCCCAAAAATTGTCATAACCGGTGTAGTAGGTTATATGGTGATGGATCTCTTCACAATCTTTTTGATGCATCAAACAGTTTGTCAATCGGACACCTAGATCAAAAGTTATGGCCACCGGAAGTTAGACCTTCTATTTTTGTGAAATCTAAAAATGTGTTGGACACATAAAAGAGCTGTAAAGGGGAGAGTTGCACATGTTGGTGTGTGGTTTGGTACATCACAAGGCATCTTTGATTGGAGATAATTTGGGTGCCACTTTTGGGTGGTTTTTGCTCATGGTTTTGTATATACCAGTAACGGTTTACTGTATTGTATTTCCTATATATCAGGAGCTGGAGATGGAGTTTGTGTGTAAGAATCTTATAGATGTCAAATTACCTCTTGGATCTCTAGTTGGATATACTCTTGTAAAAGATTTCTTTGCAAGTATATTGTAATCTTCGTGATTCCTAAATAATATATTGGGCAGCTTTGGAGTGTGGGGTTTTTTACTTGAAAGGGTTTTCCCCACGTATATCTTGTGTTGTGAGTTTTGTGTTTGAATTTGGAAGTTGTTATTATCTTTCTGTTAATGTGCATCTTAATCTGTAACTATTAAAGTAAAAAATTTGCATAAGTCTTTCCTCAGTAGATCAGTGTAAGAAGCATATCCGTATACCTTGCTTCCTTTCAGTTGATATTAGAGCCTGATCACCTTTGGTTCTAGTTGTTGGGTAGAGGGTTTTTTGAGCTGATCTTCATTTCAGTGGGAGCTTGTGCAGAGGATTTTGAAATGTTTGTTGTAGGTAAGAGATGGCAATCACATCTAGTAGGTTTGAGATAGAGAAGTTTAATGGCAGTAATTTCAGGTTGTGAAAACTCAAAATGGAGGACATGCTTATAGATCAGGATTTATGGGAAGTTGTATCTGGTACAAAACCAATGGCTGTGGAAGAGTCTTGATTTGATTCCCTGATGGACAAGTAAAGGGAATCAATTATGTTTTGCATATCCCTGGTTTGACATGGAACCTTCCTTTTGTAAGTAAATTGAATGATGTGGGTGTGCAGGATGTTTTCTCGAATGGAGGATGCAAGATGACTAGAGGATCTATGGTGTTGGCTAAGGGTGTTCAGATTGGCACTCTATTTCAGCTTGATACATGGATAGTTTAGTGCAATAGTGCCTCTGTATCAAAGAAGAGAGCTTCAGAGTCTTCATCCTCACCATTGGAACCAGTAGCAAAGAAGACTGTTGCATCTACTTCTGATGGTCATGCTTTCTGGGTACCCAAGGGTTCTCATTCTATGGAGATGAAACTTCTAGCTGAGAAGACAATGTTATGACACCAAAGGCTTGGTCACATTGGTGAAAAGGGTTTAAGGACCCTAAAGAATAAAAATCTTGTTGAGGGTATGAATGATTGTAACCTTGAGTTCGATTTCTGTGAACATTGCATTTATGGAAAATAAAACCATGTTCAATTTTATTCTAGTTCTCACAAATCTTTTGAGGTGTTGGACTTGATTCATTCTGTTGTGTTTGGTCATGTTAATGTTCCTTCAATTTCAAAATATGTTTACTTTGTTTCATTCATTAACGATTATAGTAGAAGGACATGGGTGCATTTCCTTAGAAGTAAATCTGAAGTCTTTAATAGATTGAAAGAGTTCAAAGCTCTTGTAGAGAATCAAAAGGATAGAAAGATTAAGTGTTTGAGGACTGACAATGATGGTGAGTTCTGTTCAGCAAATTTTGACAAGTTCTGTAAAGAACAGGGGATTGAGAGGCACAAGACAACTCCGTATACCCCTCAGGAGAATGGAGTTGCAGAGAGGATGAATAGAACGTTGATGGAGAGGGCAAGGAGTATGCTAAGTGGAGTTGGTCTTGAACAAACGTTCTAGGATGAAGCTGTTTCTACCACTTGTTACCTAGTTAACATGTCTCCTACATCAACACTTGTTGAGAAGACACCTATAGAGGTATGGTCTAGTAAAAAGCCTTCATTAAGACACATTCGAGTATTTAGTTGTGAGGCATATGCACATGTGCCTAAGGAGAAGAGGTCTAAGTTGGAGAATAAGGTTGTAAAGTGTATTTTCACCAGTTATGGCATCAGTGTGAAAGGGTACAAGCTTTGGGATCCAGTAGCTGAGAGAGTTTTGTATAGCAGAAGCATGATCTTCAGAGAGCTCAATCCTTCTTTTGTTGTCTTGCATCCAGAGAAAGAAGAGAAGAAAGATGATGTGGTTCGTCTTCCTTCCACCCCTGAGAAAGTTGAACTAAAAACATCTATTGTGTTGGTTATTTTTCCCGAATCGGCAGAGGGTTTGCTAGTTCCTATGCATAGGCTGATTCAGCCAACAGATATAGGAGGTTGCATGGGCTGCATCCCCTTCACTTCTAGTTCTGCTGCACCAAGGGGGGTGTCCTTATTTGCTAAAGATGTAACATTGACTTACCCTATGACAGAAAGATTTAGCTTTGTGATAATAGGCAGAATACTCTCATGTGTGGACCAAGATTTGTGTGACAAATCACAATGTCAGCAACATTCTTGGACATATGTGTCTGGTTATGGATGAGAGTATGCAGGGGCTCCTAATCCTACTCCTACAACTAACAGGTTTTGGATGGTTTAAATTTGATGGTTTGGATGCAAGACAGGGGCTTTGGATCATAACTACTTCACAAGAATAGACCGGTGCCTATCTCAGGGCAAGGAGTCAACTAGACATATACATAAGAATGGCTTGCAACTAGCATTCAAGTTTCAAGGGGTTAGGACTGGTATTTGCCTTACAAACACCACCCAAGGATAAGTATTTAACTGTCCATACTTATAGATATCCCAGTTGACATACATTCTTCTCTATACCTTAACCTAAAACAATTTAATCCACTCCTTCAATGGAAGTTATAGATTAGGCATGTGGTACAGCAAAACTATACCCTAGAATCTGAGAAACCCTTAGCAACCAGATTTAGAAGAAGAAAATGCATACAACAAGTGGAGACTGACAGATAAACACATGCAATAACGCATTTTTCATATACAATGACAAGAAACTGAATATATGTGCAAGATACAACTCAGATGCAACACATAAACTCCACAGAGATAAAAACAGATAGGAAATGCTCTGTATTTCATTATTCACACAAAAAATTGCCCAAGTCTCCAACAACAACAATGAGTAACACAGTTTGGCTTTTATACCAAGACTGTGTACTCATCAAATTAATTACATGGTAAGTCAAAACTTTGCCAGATACAATGCATCGTGAGAAATGGCTCTCAAAATTAAATGCAGCCAAGAAGCAAAGGAAGAGAGTAGGTGGAATTGGGATTTGAGCTGCCGCTTAGAGACATTCATCTTCAATCAAGTGGTTGACCTATCATTTCCATCGCCCATCCTCTGCAAATCTACCAACAATGCTTCATCTACCCACGGGATGCAATAGTAGATGCATTTGGGGATTTTCCCGCTCAAAAATGATTGCACTCGCCCATAAAAAACCATTGTTGAAGGTTCAAAACCTGACCGTCGATCCAAAATCCATCGCTGTGATAAATGGCTCAAAACACCTAGAAAAGTCACCTACCAGTGAAAACATGCCACGTAGGCACTTCATGCTCCTATCGCTGACTTTTCCTTTCTTCATTTTGCCATTTTCGCCCCTCAAAAACCCTTTGTATATGCAAAATACATATACATCTGTTTGATATACAAGGTGGACCAAACCTGTTTAGAACAAATTGAAATTCAATTCGGGTCCAGCTTGTATCCTCTTTTCTTGCATATTTCCTTATATATGTGCATGTACATTTGCCTCATACATACAAGGCGGATTTCAAATTTTAATGAGGCACGCTGAAGTTGCTTTGAAATCTGGCTTGCACCTTAACCCTTGTATCTTCCGAATATACATTGGCACATACAAGCGCCCAATATACATGCTGCGGACCTGAAACATTATTCACTGCATTTAATTTTCAATCGGGCCCAGAATGTATGCCTTTGTTTTGTATATTTTGAATGTATACTTCACATACATTCGCCTTTGTATGTCCTATCCGCGGGCCCCACCACTTGTATATTGGTCATTTGTACATCATTCCTTTGCACATTTTAGAATCTATATAGCCGATGTATATTCTACTTTGCATATCCGTGGGCCCCACCAATTGCACCTCCGTTTCTTTGTATGTTGCCGAACATACAAAGCCCCTTGTATGTTTTGTCTTGTACATGACCTGACATACAAAGCGGGAATATTCTTAGGAATCTACAAAAGATTCCCCCTTGTATATGCAACCCGATATGCATTTAAAAATGCATACAACTCATTTTTCACCATTTTTGAAGGCCGGTGAAGATTTTTGCAAGCCGACCAATGTACATTTTGACCTGCAACTTAATTTCAAAGCCCTAAACCTAGGTGATCACCACCAGTGGCTCTGTTTGGGGATGCATGCCTCTTGTAGGCATGGCGAGAACCTCAGAATCTCTGGGATGTAGACCAGTCCCTTATCCATTGGGCACAAAGTCATGAAGTTACACTGACCTGCATCAAAAAACACATTAATTAAAATTTACTTGGCAGCCCAGGGCCACCAAAAAGGAAAAACCAGAATTTTCCTTTGTCAAATACTTGATTTTGTTTTGATTTCTTCAAATGAAGCTTGAAAATATTTAACCATCTACAGCATCTAGCATTACAATTATTTGTGTTGCTGCTCTTTTCTCTTTCAACAAGTCTAGAACAAAATTCATAAGCATCTACCATTCTCAGCAATAGACTATCATCATCATATGAGTCACTGATGTTGCTTGGAAGAATGACAGACTCACATGAAACAAATGAATCCACATCAGAACTTTGCCTTTCTTCAAAAAATAAAAGCTCCTCTGTATCAAACATGCAATATTCAGGCACAAGCAACATCTCATAATCAAATTTATCTTTATAGACATGCAGATATTCATCATTACTATGCTTAGCAATCTCATCATCAATGTCCACTTGGAATGTCTCAAAAGAAGGCAGAAATAACTCAGAATACAGCCCTACACTGAAAGCTTCATAGTCACCCCTGCAACCAGCACTATCCCCAACTGTATGAGCACACACATCTGCAATCTGTCCATTCACCTCTAAATAGTGACCCTGTTTTTCCTCTTCACCAATGCCTTGATAATCAAAATCAAATTTTTCAACCTCTGCACTATGAAGGTGGTCAGAATCTTCAAGGAAACACTCATATTCAACATCCATATATATTTCATCATCTGAAAGGCTCATGTATGCATCTAAATGCTAAAAATCATTATCATATTCACTGTCATTCCTTGAAGCAGCATCTTTTACATTCAGATTGAAGCTTTGCATATCCATTTTATACAAATAATCAGGCATAACTGGGATATGCATACTGCTGTAGGACACAACCTCATGTATGTCTTTCATTTGATCAATTGGAGGGCATCTTGTGTCTGCAGGCTTGTCTTCTAGAGGCTGATAACAATCTTTGTTTTCATTATTATAGGATGTGCCTACATTTTCTACAACATTTTCTTCATGTATCACATCATGGCTGCACACATTATTCTGAAATATATTTCCCTCTACACAATCATTTATCAATGAACATACCATGACAGCAGAAATATATTCACTTTGATAACTGTTTTTACAACTTGAAGCTATGAAACCCACTGCATTCCTTATTTCTCATTATTTTTAATATCCATAGCAAATTGGTAAGCCTGGTGAAGAGTGACTGGTTCTTTATCTCTCAATAGATAGCTCATTTCTTCATCAAATGCAACCAAATAAATTGCTAAGCACAATGCATTATTCGGTCTCATGTATTCAGGGATTTGCTTAAGCAACTTAATAAACCTTAGATTAAAGGCTGGAACCAATTCCTCATCTTCCTTTTGGATATTCATAAAATGTATGATTAATGAGGCCACATCAAATCTTTCACCAAACTGCTCTAGGAATGCAATTTCTAAATCTATCCATGAAGAAACTGAACATATTGGCAGGTCTGAAAACCAAACTCTAGCATCATCTTCTAATGACTGAACAAAGAGCCTCATTACAACATCTTCATCCTCTACCTCATAATCTTCTATTAAATTACAAAATTTTTGCAGATGTTTGTTTGCTGATTCAGAATCTAATCCACTATATTTTGGCAAACATTTTCTAATTCCATTGGGAACAATGTTTGGGTAACCACATATTCGTTTAAAATTTAGGGCTTTATATCTTTCAATAAAAAATGGTCTTCTTTGAGAGCACAACCAGGATTGTTGCTCTAAACTCATCATTTTTAAAAGGATGGAATACCTAGAAATATGTTGCAGCTTTGATAGGTTCAATCAACAGAGTCGCCACCTCTCACAGAGAGGACAGAAAATCAACAAGGCACTTATGTTTTCTGGATTCACCACACCAGCAGAGCACCACATGGTCATTTTTGGATCTTGCTGCAACAACTTCACTAGAAACTAGATTTTCCAGCCTTCAAATCACTTGACTCTCTCTCTCCCCAGTAGAGTCACCAAAATCTGTTGGTTATTTTTCCTGAATCGGCAGAGGGTTTGCCAGTTCCTATGCACAGGCTGATTCAGCCAACAGATACCAGAGGTTGCGTGGGATACCTCCCCTTCACTTTTAGTTCTGATGTACCAAGGGGGGTGTCCCTATTTTCTAAGGATGTAACATTGACTTACCCTATGACATAAAGATTTATCTTCGTGATAATAGGCAGGATACTCTCATGTGTGGACCAAGATTTGTGTGACAAATCACAAGGTTAGCAACATTCTTGGACATATGTGTCTGGTTATGGATGAGAGTATGCAGGGGCTCCTAATCCTACTCCAACTAACAGGTTTTGGATGGTTTAAATTTGATGGTTTGGATGCAAGACAGGGGCTTTGGATCATAACTACTTCACAAGAACATATCGGTGCCTATCTCAGGGCAAGGAGTCAACTAGACGTATACATAAGAATGGCTTGCAACTGGCATTCGAGTTTCAAGGGGTTAGGACTGGTATTTGCCTTACAAACACCACCCAAGGATAAGTATTTAACTGTCCATACTTACAGATGTCCCAGTTGACATACATTCTTCTCCATACCTTAACCTAAAACAATTTAATCCACTCCTTGAATGGAAGTTACAGATTAGGCATGTGGTACAGCAAAACTATACCCTAGAATCTGAGAAACCCTTAGCAACCAGATTTAGAAGAAGAAAATGCATACAAGTGGAGAGAGACAGATAAACACATGCAATAACTCATTTTTCATATACAATGACAAGAAACTGAATATATGTGCAAGATACAACTTAGATGCAACACAAACTCCACAGAGATAAAAATAGATAGGAAATGCTCTGTATTTTGTTATTCACACAAAAAATTGTCCAAGTCTCCAACAACAACAATGAGTAACACAGTTTGGCTTTTTATACCAAGACTTTGTACTCATCAAATTAATTACATGGCAAGTCAAAACTTCACCAGATACAATGCATCATGAGAAATGGCACTCAAAATTGAATGCAGCCGCAAAGCAAAGGAAGAGAGTAGGTGGAATCAGGATCTGAGCCGCCACTCAGAGACATTCATCTTCAATCGGGTGGTTGACCTGTCATTTCCGTCACCTATCCTTTGCAAATCTTCCATCAATGGTTCATCTACCCATGGGATGCAATAGTAGATGCATTTGGGGATTTTCCCGCTCAAAAATGGCTACACTCGCCCAAAAAAAACCATCGCTGAAGGTTCAAAACCCGACCGTCGATCCAAAATCCATCGCTGTGATAAATAGTTCAAAACACCCTGAAAAGTCACCTACCAGTGAAAACATGCCACGTAGGCACTTCATGCTCCTATTGCTGACTTTTCCTTTCTTCATTTTGCCATTTTCGCCCCTCAAAAACCTTTTGTATATGCAAAATACATATACATCTGTTTGATATACAAGGCGGACCCCAAACCTGTTTAGAACAAATTAAAATTCAATTCGGGTCCAGCTTGTATCCTCTTTTCCTGCATATTTCCTTATATATGTGCATGTACATTTGCCTCATTCATACAAGGCAGATTTCAAATTTTAATGAGGCACGCTGAAGTTGCTTTGAAATCTGGCTTGCATCTTAACCCTTGTATCTTCCGAATATACATTGGCACATACAAGCGCCCAATATACATGTTGCGGACTTGAAACATTATTCACTGCATTTGATTTTCAATCGGGTCTGGAATGTATGCCTTTGTTTTGTATATTTCGAATGTATACTTCACATACATTTGCCTTTGTATGTCCTGTCCGCGGGCCCCACCACTTGTATATCGGTCATTTGTACATCATTCCTTTGCATATTTTTTAATGTATATAGCCGATGTATATTCTACTTTGCATATCCACGGGCCCCACCAATTGCACCTCCATTTCTTTGTATGTTGCCGAACATACAAAGCCCTTTGTATGTTTTGTTTTGTATATGACCTAACATACAAAGCGGGAATATTCTTGGGAATTTGTAAAAGATTCCCCCTTGTATATGCAACCTAATATGCATTTAAAAATGCATACAACTCATTTTTCACCATTTTCGAAGGCCGGTGAAGATTTTTGCAAGCCTGCCAATGTACATTTTGACCTGCAACTTAATTTCAAAGCCCTAAACCTAGGTGATCACCACCAGTGGCTCTGTCTGGGGACGCATGCCTCTTGCAGGCATGGCGAGAACCTCAAAATCTATGGGATGCAGACCAGTCCCTTATCCATTGGGTACAGAGTCATGAAGTTACACTGACCTGCATCAAAAAACACATTAATTAAAATTTACTTGGCAGCCCAGGGCCACCAAAAAGGAAAAACCAGAATTTTCCTTTATCAAATACTTGATTCTGTTTTGATTTCTTCAAATGAAGCCTGAAAATATTTAACCATCTGCAGCATCCAGCATTACAATTACTTGTGCTGCTGCTCTTTTCTCTTTCAACAAGTCTAGAACAAAATTCATAAGCATCTACCATTCTCAGTAGCAGACTATCATCATCATATGAGTCACTGATGTTGCTTGGGAGAATGACAGACTCACATGAAACAAATGAATCCACATCAGAATTTTGCCTTTCTTCAAAAAATAAAAGCTCCTCTGTATCAAACATGCAATATTCAGGCACAAGCAACATCTCATAATCAAATTTATCTTTATAGACATGCAGATATTCATCATTACTATGCTCAGCAATCTCATCATCATTTCCACCTGGAATGTCTCAAAAGAAGGTAGAAATAACTCAGAATGCAGCCCTACACTGAAAGCTTCATAGTCACCCCTGCAACCAGCACTATCCCCAACTGTATGAGCACACAAAACTGCAATCTGTCCATTCACCTTTGAATAGTGACCCTGTTTTTCCTCTTCACCAATGCCTTGATAATCAAAATTGAATTTTTTAACCTCTGCACTGTGAAGGTGGTCAGAATCTTCAAGGAAACACTCATATTTAGAATCCATATATATTTCATCATTTGAAAGGCTCACATATGCATTTGAATGCTAAAAATCATTATCATATTCACTGTCATTCCTTGAAGTAGCATCTTTTACATTCAGATTGAAGCTTTGCATATCCATTTTATACAAATAATCAGGCATAACTGGGATATGCATACTACTGCAGGACACAACCTCATGTATGTCTTTCATTTGATCAATTGGAGGGCATCTTTTGTCTACAAGCTTGTCTTCTAGAGGCTGATAACAATCTTTGTTTTCATTATTATAGGATGTGCCTACATTTTCTACAACATTTTTGTCATGTATCACATCATGGCTGCACACATTATTCTAAAATATATTTCCCTCTACACAATCATTTATGAATGAACATACCGAGATAGCAGAAATATATTCACTTTGATAACTCTTTTTACAACTTGCAGCCATGAAACCCAGTGGCATTCCATATTTCTCATTGTTTTCAATACCCATAGCAAATTGGTAAGCCTGGTGAAGTGTGATTGGTTCATTATCTCTCAATAGATAGCTCATTTCTTCATCAAATGCAGCCAAATAAATTGCTAAGTACAATGCATTATTCGGTCTCATGTATTCAGGGATTTGCTTAAGCTACTTAATAAACCTTAGATTAAAGGCTGGAACCAATTCCTCATCTTCCTTTTGGATATTCATAAAATGTATGACCAATGAGGCCACATCAAATCTTTAACCAAACTGCTCTAGGAATGCAATTTCTAAATCTATCCATGAAGAAAATAAACATAAAGGCAGGTCTGAAAACCAAACTCTAGCATCATCTTCTAATGACTGAACAAAGAGCCTCATTACAACATCTTCATCCTCTACCTCATAATCTTCTATTAAATTACAAAAATTTTGCAGATGTTTGTTTGCCGATTCAAAATCTGATCCACTATATTTTGGCAAACATTTTCTAATTTCATTGGGAATAATGTTTGGGTAACCACTTATTCCTTTAAAATTTAGGGCTTTATATCTTTCAATAACAAATGGTCTTCTTTGAGAGCACAACTAGGATTGCTGCTCTAAACTCATCATTTTTAAAAGGATGGAATACCTGGAAATATGTTGCAGCTTTGATAGGTTCAATCAACAGAGTCGCCACCTCTCACAGAGAGGACAAAAAATCAACAAGGCACTTATGTTTTCTGGATTCACCACACCAGCAGAGCACCACATGGTAATTTTTGGATCCTGCTACAACAACTTCACTGGAAACTAGATTTTCTAGCCTTCAAATTGCTTGACTCTCTCTCTCCCCAGTAGAGTCGCCAAAATCTATTGGTTATTTTTCTCGAATCGTCAGAGGGTTTGCCAGTTCCTATGCACAGGCTGATTCGGCCAACAGATATCGGAGGTTGCATGGGCTCCCTCCCCTTCACTTCTAGTTCTGCCGCACCAAGGGGGGTGTCCCTATTTGCTAAAGATGTAACATTGACTTACCCTATGACAGAAAGATTTAGCTTTGTGATAATAGGCAGAATACTCTCATGTGTGGACCAAGATTTGTGTGACAAATCACAAGGTTAGCAACATTCTTGGACATATGTGTCTGGTTATGGATGAGAGTATGCAAGGGCTCCTAATCCTACTCCTACAACTAACAGGTTTTGGATGGTTTAAATTTGATGGTTTGGATGCAAGACAGGGGCTTTGGATCATAACTACTTCACAAGAATAGACCGGTGCCTATCTCAGGGCAAGGAGTCAACTAGACGTATACATAAGAATGGCTTGCAACTGGCATTCGAGTTTCAAGGGGTTAGTTCTGGTATTTGCCTTACAAACACCACCCAAGGATAAGTATTTAACTGTCCATACTTACAGATATCCTAGTTGACATACATTCTTCTCCATACCTTAACCTAAAACAATTTAATCCACTCCTTGAATGGAAGTTACAAATTAGGCATGTGGTACAGCAAAACTATACCCTAGAATCTGAGAAACCCTTAGCAACCAAATTCAGAAGAAGAAAATGCATACAACAAGTGGAGACAGATAGATAAACACATGCAATAACTCATTTTTCATATACAATTACCAAAAATTGAATATATGTGCAAGATACAACTCAGATGCAACACATAAGCTCCATAGAGATGAAAATAGACAGGAAATGCTCTATATTTCATTATTCACAAAAAAAATTGCCCAAGTCTCCAACAACAACAATGAGTAACACAGTTTGGCTTTTATACCAAGACTATGTACTCATCAAATTAATTACATGGCAAGTCAAAACTTCGCTAGATACAATGCATCATGAGAAATGGCACTCAAAATTGAATGTAGCCGGGAAGCAAAGGAAGAGAGCAGGTGGAATCAGGATCTGAGCCGCCGCTTAGAGACATTCATCTTCAATCGGGTGGTTGACCTATCATTTCCGTCACCCATCCTCTGCAAATCTACCATCAATACTTCATCTACCCGCAGGATGCAACAGTAGATGCATTTGGGGATTTTCTCGCTCAAAAATGCCCGCACTCGCCTAGAAAAAACCATCGCTGAAGGTTCAAAACCCGACCGTCGATCCAAAATCCATCACTGTGATAAACAGCTCAAAACACCCTGAAAAGTTGCCTACCAGTGAAAACATGCTACGTAGGCACTTCATGCTCCTATCGCTGACTTTTCCTTTCTTCATTTTTCCATTTTCGCCCCCCAAAAACCCTTTATATATGCAAAATACATATACATCTGTTTGATATACAAGGCAAACCCCAAACCTGTTTAGAACAAATTGAAATTCAATTCGGGTCCAGCTTGTATCCTCTTTTCCTGCATATTTCCTTATATATGTGCATGTACATTTGCCTCATACATACAAGGCAGATTTCAAATTTTAATGAGGCACGCCGAAGTTGCTTTGAAATTCGGCTTGCATCTTAACCCTTATATCTTCCGAATATACATTGGCACATACAAGCGCCCAATATACATGCTGCGGACCTGAAACATTATTCACTGCATTTGATTTTCAATCAGGTCTAGAATGTATGCCTTTGTTTTGTATATTTCGAATGTATACTTCACATACATTCACCTTTGTATGTCCTGTCTGCGGGCCCCACCACTTGTATATCGGTCATTTGTACATCATTCCTTTGCACATTTTTGAATGTATATAGCCGATGTATATTCTACTTTGCATATCTGCGGGCCCCACCAATTGCACCTCCATTTCTTTGTATGTTGCCGAACATACAAAGCCCCTTATATGTTTTGTTTTGTATATGACCTGACATACAAAGCGGGAATATTCTCAGGAATCTGCAAAAGATTCCCCCTTGTATATGCAACCCGATATGCATTTAAAAATGCATACAACTCATTTTTCACCATTTTCGAAGGCCGGTGAAGATTTTTGCAAGCCCGCCAATGTACATTTTGACCTGCAACTTAATTTCAAAGCCCTAAACCTAGGTGATCACCACCAGTGGCTCTATCTGGGGACGCATGCCTCTTGCAAGCATGGCGAGAACCTTAGAATCTCTGGGATGCAGACCAGTCCCTTATCCATTGGGCACAGAGTCATGAAGTTACACTGACCTGCATCAAAAAACACATTAATTAAAATTTACTTGGTGGCCTAGAGCCACCAAAAAGGAAAAACCAGAATTTTCCTTTGTCAAAACTTGATTCTATTTTGATTTCTTCAAATGAAGCCTAAAAATATTTAACCATCTACAGCATCCAGCATTACAATTATTTGTGCTGCTGCTCTTTTCTCTTTGAACAAGTCTAGAACAAAATTCATAAGCATCTACCATTCTCAGCAACAGACTATCATCATCATATGAGTCACTGATGTTTCTTGGAAGAATGACAGACTCACATGAAACAAATGAATCCATATCAGAACTTTGCCTTTCTTCAAAAAAGAAAAGCTCCTCTGTATCAAACATGCAATATTCAGGCACAAGCAACATCTCATAATCAAATTTATCTTTATAGACATGCAGATATTCATCATTACTATGCTCAACAATCTCATCATCAATGTCCACCTGGAATGTCTCAAAAGAAGGCAAAAATAACTCAGAATGCAGCCCTACACTGAAAGCTTCATAGTCACCCCTGTAACCAGCACTATCCCCAATTGTATGAGCACACGCATCTGCAATCTGTCCATTCACCTCTGAATAGTGACCCTATTTTTCCTCTTCACCAATGCCTTGATAATCAAAATTGAATTTTTCAACCTCTACACTATGAAGGTGGTCAGAATCTTCAAGGAAACACTCATATTCAGCATCCATATATATTTCATCATTTGAAAGGCTCACATATGCATCTGAATGTTGACAATCATTATCATATTCACTGTCATTCCTTGAAGCAGCATCTTTTACATTCGGATTGAAGCTTTGCATATCCATTTTATACAAATAATTAGGCATAACTGGGATATGCATACTGCTGTAGGACACAACCTCATGTATGTCTTTCATTTGATCAATTGGAGGGCATCTTGTGTCTGCAGGTTTGTCTTCTAGAGGCTGATAACAATCTTTGTTTTCATTATTATAGGATGTGCCTACATTTTCTACAACATTTTCTTCATGTATCACATCATGGCTACACACATTATTCTGAAATATATTTCCCTCTACACAATTATTTATCAATGAACATACCATGACAGCAGAAATATATTCACTTTGATAACTATTTTTACAACTTGCAGCTATGAAACCCACTGCATTCCTTATTTCTCATTATTTTCAATATCCATAGCAAATTGGTAAGCCTGGTGAAGAGTGACTGGTTCTTTATCTCTCAATAGATAGCTCATTTCTTCATCAAATGCAACCAAATAAATTGTTAAGCACAATGCATTATTCGGTCTCATGTATTCAGGGATTTGCTTAAGCAACTTAATAAACCTTAGATTAAAGGCTGGAACCAATTCCTCATCTTCCTTTTGGATATTCATAAAATGTATGATTAATGAGGCCACATCAAATCTTTCACCAAACTGCTCTAGGAATGCAATTTCTAAATCTATCCATGAAGAAACTGAACATACAGGCAGGTCTGAAAACCAAACTCTAGCATCATCTTCTAATGACTGAACAAAGAGCCTCATTACAACATCTTCATCCTCTACCTCATAATCTTCTATTAAATTACAAAATTTTTGCAGATGTTTGTTTGCCAATTCAGAATCTGATCCACTATATTTTGGCAAACATTTTCTAATTTCATTGGTAATAATGTTTGGGTAACCACATATTCGTTTAAAATTTAGGGCTTTATATCTTTCAATAACAAATGGTCTTCTTTGAGAGCACAACTAGGATTGCTGCTCTAAACTCATCATTTTTAAAAGGATGGAATACCTAGAAATATGTTGCAGCTTTGATAGGTTCAATCAACAGAGTCGCCACCTCTCACAGAGAGGACAGAAAATCAACAAGGCACTTATGTTTTCTAGATTCACCACACCAGCAGAGCACCACATGGTCGTTTTTGGATCCCGTTGCAACAACTTCACTGGAAACTAGATTTTCTAGCCTTCAAATCGCTTGACTCTCTCTCTCTCCCCAGTAGAGTCGCCAAAATCTGTTGGTTATTTTTCCCGAATCAGCAGAGGGTTTGCTAGCTCCTATGCATAGGCTGATTCGACCAACAGATACGGGAGGTTGCGTGGGTTGCCTCCCCTTCACTTTTAGTTCTATCGCACCAAGGGAGGTGTCCCTATTTGCTAAAGATGTAACATTGACTTACCCTATGACAAAAAGATTTAGCTTCGTGATAATAGGCAGAATACTCTCATGTGTGGACCAAGATTTGTGTGACAAATCACAAGGTTAGAAACATTCTTGGACATATGTGTCTGGTTATGGATGAGAGTATGCAGGGGCTCCTAATCTTACTCCTACAACTAACAGGTTTTGGATGGTTTAAATTTGATGGTTTGGATGCAAGACAATGGCTTTAGATCATAACTACTTCACAAGAATAGACCGGTGCCTATCTCAGGGCAAGGAGTCAACTAGACGTATACATAAGAATGGCTTGCAACTGGCATTCGAGTTTCAAGGGGTTAGGACTGGTATTTGCCTTACAAACACCACCCAAGGATAAGTATTTAACTGTCCATACTCACAGATATCCTAGTTGACATACATTCTTCTCCATACCTTAACCTAAAACAATTTAATCCACTCCTTGAATGGAAGTTATAGATTAGGCATGTGGTACAGTAAAACTATACCCTAGAATCTGAGAAACCCTTAGCAACCAGATTCAGAAGAAGAAAATGCATACAACAAGTGGAGACAGACAGATAAACACATGCAATAACACATTTTTCATATACAATGACAAGAAATTGAATATATGTGTAAGATACATCTCAGATGCAACACATAAACTCCACAGAGATAAAAACAGACATGAAATGTTTTGTATTTCGTTATTCACACAGAAAATTGCCCAAGTCTCCAACAACAACAATGAGTAACACAGTTTGGCTTTTATACCAAGACTTTGTACTCATCAAATTAATTACATGGCAAGTCAAAACTTCACCAGATACAATGCATCGTGAGAAATGGCACTCAAAATTGAATGTAGCTGGGAAGCAAAGGAAGAGAGCAGGTGGAATTAGGATCTGAGCTGCCGCTTAGAGACATGCATCTTCAATTGGGTGGTTGACCTGTCATTTCTGTCACCCATCCTCTGCAAATCTGCCATCAATGCTTCATCTACCCGCGGGATGCAATAGTAGATGCATTTGGGGATTTTCCCGCTCAAAAATGGCTGCACTCACCTAGAAAAAACCATCACTGAAGGTTCAAAACCTGACCGTCGATCCAAAATCCATTGCTGTG
Source organism: Cunninghamia lanceolata (assembly GCA_027924645.1). Classification (NCBI taxonomy): domain Eukaryota; kingdom Viridiplantae; phylum Streptophyta; class Pinopsida; order Cupressales; family Cupressaceae; genus Cunninghamia; species Cunninghamia lanceolata. The sequence goes on along the minus strand of BSBN01001396.1, from coordinate 934,439 downwards.
ATAAACGGCTCAAAACACCTTGAAAAGTTGCCTACCAGTGAAAACATGCCACGTAGGCACTTCATGCTCCTATCGCTAACTTTTCCTTTCTTCATTTTGCCATTTTCGCCCCTCAAAAACCCTTTGTATATGCAAAATACATATACATCTATTTGATATACAAGGCGGACCCCAAACTTGTTTAGAATAAATTGAAATTCAATTCAGGGCCATCTTGTATCCTCTTTTCCTGCATATTTCCTTATATATGTGCATGTACATTTGCCTCATACATACAAGGCTGATTTGAAATTTTAATGAGGCACGCGGAAGTTGCGTTGAAATTTGGCTTGCATCTTAACCCTTGTATCTTTCGAATATACATTGGCACATACAAGCGCCCAATATACATGTTGTGGACCTGAAACATTATTCACTACATTTGATTTTCAATCGGGTCTGGAATGTATGCCTTTGTTTTGTATATTTCGAATGTATACTTCACATACATTCGCCTTTGTATGTCCTGTCCGCAGACCCCACCACTTGTATATCGGTCATTTGTACATCATTCCTTTGCACATTTTTGAATGTATATAGCCGATGTATATTCTACTTTGCATATCCGCGGGCCCCACAAATTACACCTCTGTTTCTTTGTATGTTGCCAAACATACAAAGCCCCTTGTATGTTTTGTTTTGTATATGACCTAACATACAAAGCGGGAATATTCCCTAGAATCTGTAAAAAATTCCCCCTTGTATATGCAACCCGATATGCATTTAAAAATGCATACAACTCATTTTTCACCATTTTCGAAGGCTAGTGAAGATTTTTGCAAGCCCGCCAATGTACATTTTGACCTGCAATAATTTCAAAGCCCTAAACCTAGGTGATCACCACCATATTGGACCTAATAATGAGGAGAGCTCTAGTATCTCTGAAAGTTTAGAAGATGATGAAGAACCTCAACCGCAACCTTTGAGGAGGTCCATGCGGATAAGCTAGCAACCTGATAGGTTTGGTTATTCATTGCATGATTCTAGTTTAATTTTTGCTTTGATTTCTAACATTGATGAGCCTAGAACTGTGAAAGAGGCTATGGGTATAAAAGATACAGGTTCCTGGAAGGCCATGGAAGAGGAGATGGCTTCTTTGAAAAAGAATAATACTTGGGACATGGTGCCTTTGCCTGAAGGACGAAAACCTGTTGGATGCAAATGGGTGTTCAAAAACAAATTCGGTGTAGATGGAAGTGTTGAGAAATATAAGGCTAGATTGGTTGCGAAGGGGTATTCTCAGGTGGAGGGAATTGACTATGGTGAGATTTTCTCTCCTGTTGCAAAGTTGACATCTATTTGGTTCCTGTTATCTCTTGCAACAATGTATGATCTAGAAGTGGAAAAAATGGATGTGAAGACAACATTCCTTCATGGTGACTTGGAGGAGAAAATCTATATGTCACAACCAGAGAACTATGTGGTGAACGGTAAAGAAAATCTAGTTGCAAGTTAAAAAAGTCTTTGCATGGTTTGAAACAGTCTCCTAGGATGTGGTACTAGAAGTTTGATGCCTTTGTGTTGAGTATTGGATTTCAGAGATTGAAATTAGATCATTGTGTTGACTATAAGTTTGACAATGATCGCATTCTCATTATTGCATTGTAAGTCAATGATATGTCACTCATTGGAAATGGTAAAAGTTTGATTTCTGATTTGAAGTCGTAGTTGTCAAGACAGTTTGAGATGAAAAATCTAGGGGCAACTCGATACATTCTGGGAATGGAAATCAAAATAGATAGAGCAAACATAAAACTTTGGTTAGGCCAAAGTAAGTATGTTAACACTATGTTGGAGAGATTCAACATGATGGATTACAGACATTTGATTGTTCCTGTTACAATGTGGACAAAGTTATTTGTTGAAGATTGTCCAAAGTTTCCTTCTAAGATAGAGGATATGAGCAGGGTTCCTTATGCTAGAGCGGTTGGTAGTTTGATGTATGCAATGATCTGCACAAGACCAAGTATTTCCCAAGTAGTGGGAGTCCTTAGTCAATTTATGGTTAATCCTGGATGGTAGTGAAGAGAGTGTTCAGATATTTGCGGGGTACTTCTAAGTATTCCTTATGTTATCATAGTTATCCTATAGAACCTCGGCGTTCACTTTGTATTCTTGGATTTGTGGATTCAGATTGGGCAGGTGACATTGACAACATGAGATCCACCAGTGCTTATGTGTTCACTATGTTTGGTGGTGCTATTAATTGGATGAGTAAGCGACAACCTGTGGTCACTTTGTCCACTACTGAAGCTGAGTACATGGAAGCAACTCATGCTTGTAAAGAAGCCATTTGGCTTAAGAGATTGTGTTCTAATGTTGGGTTTGATGCAGGGAAGATCATTTTTTGTTGTGACAGTCAGAGTGTCATATGTTTGGTGAGGAATCCTAATTTCTATGCAAGGACTAAGCATATTGATGTCCAGTACCATTTTGTTCATGACATGGTAGAGGATGGGAAGGTAAACTTGGAAAAAGTTGAAACTTTGATGAATGTTGCAGATTCCTTGACAAAACCTGTGAGCATAGAGAAGTTCAGATAGTGTTCAGAGTCTATAGGCCTCACGGATCCTAGAAATTAAATCATGGTGTTGATACTCCCTTTGCTCTTGCAAGGTGTTTGACAAGTGGGAGAATGTTAGGAAAAATGTCTCAACCTTGCAACCACGAAAGGTTACTATTCTTCCCAGTTTGGTCTTTTTGAATACCCTTTATCTTGGAGAATGGTCTGGAACTTTCAAAGTTTCCAAAAGAGCTAAAAATAGCGAGACTTACTATTTTTAGTAAGTCCTTTGATTGAGCTCAAATTGACCTAAATTTTTTCCCAGAAGGTGCGGAATAGCTAAGTGAACATCTCGGGTGAGTTTCGTCTCAAGATCATATCTGGATTGCGAGATATTAAAGTTTCTATTTTTGAAACTGCAAAAAAAAAAGTTTTGAACTCAATTACCAAAATTGAAACTTCTCTAAACATCCCAAAAATTATCATAACTAGCATAGCAAGTTATAGGGTGATAGATCTCTTCACGATCTTTGTGACACATCAAACGGTTCTTCAATTGAACACCCAGATCAAAAGTTATGGCCACCAAAAGTTGGACCTATTTTTGGGAAATGTAAAAATGTGTTGGACACATAAAAGAGCTGTAAAGGGGAGAGTTACACGTGTTGGTGTGTGGTTTGGAAAATCACAAGGCATCTTTGATTGGAGATAATTTGGGCACCACTTTTGGGTGGTTTTGGCTCATGGTTTTGTAATTACCGGTAACGGTTTATTGTATTGTATCTCCTATATATCAGGAGCTGGAGATGGAGTTTGTGTGTAAGAATCTTATAGATGTCGAATTACCTCCTGGATCTCTGGTTGGATATACTCTTGTAAAAGATTTATCTACAAGTATATTATAATCTTTGTGATTCCTGAATAATATATTGGGTGGCTTTGGAGTGTGGGGTTTTCTATGTGAAAGGGTTTTCCTCATGTATATCTTGTGTTGTGAGTTTTGTGTTTGCATTTGGAAGTTGTTATTATCTTTTTGTTAATGTGCATCTTAATTTGTAACTATAAAAGTAAAAAAATTGCATAAGTCTTTCCTCATATCAGTGTAGGAAGCATTTCCACATACCTTGCTTCCTTTCACAAAGTGCCATAGGACTATTACTAAGTATGCCCCTCAAGATCCTTGTCTTCCTAAAGATTTAAGAGCCTTATTTCATATGCATTTTCTTCGATTAACATGGTTTCATGACAAGTCTAATGGCTCTTTCTATGGTTGCAAGTTAGGTCTGTTGGAATTAGGACAAACAACTAAAAGGGGGGGTGAATCAGTTGTCCCTCAATATTAACCTTTTCTTCCTTTTAATCTTCTTTTGCAACTTACAAACAGATTAATGATGCAAACATTAAAGCATGAAACAATAACACATGAGCAAAAACATAATTAACACACTTTACGCCAAGATTTTTGATGTGGAAACCCGGTTAAGAGAAAAACCATGGTGGGGGTTAATCCACAAGATTCACACCCTATTAAAAGTACTTAAAAAGGGGAATGCACATGCATTCGAGCTCATTACTCAAAAGGAAGGTTCACTGCCTATAGAATTTAGTTTAATAGAGAAGGAATTTAACTGAGAAATAGCATCTTCTTCATGCTTGGTTCAGTCTCATTGAGTGCTCATAAAACTTCTGCTTTTCTCCCAAATACTTCTTTCTATCACTTCATCCTTTATTGTTCTTTCTCCTCTGCTTCTCCTCTTCTCTGCTCTGCCTCTAATCCTTTCTTGGGATTTGATTATTTCGCACAAGGATGATTTTCCACAACTCATCAACAAGTATTTATATGCTTCATCAACCTTGGAATAAACATCAAGGTCGGCACTTCAAACATCTGACTTAAAGTGAATCACTGAGATATCGGCCAAACATAACTAGGATTCAAATCTTCCTTGATCAACATGCCACGCTCCATAGAATTGCTCTTAGATCATCCGCAACATGCTAGAATCATCTGGTTGGCCAAGACTGGGAAGAATAACAACATCAAGAAGAAAATCTTCAACAACAGGCTTGGTCTTTAATGTGGACCTCCAACACAGCAGGCACACGATCCAAAGACCTCCACAAGCACATTTAATTTAACAAAGACATCTGTACTCCTCCAAATTATTAGAATCACTTGCATCTTCTCCCAGAACCTCAAGAACACTGTCTGCCATGACTGTCACACAAGAAAGATTTCTTGTGGACCTCTAAACCACAAACCACTTGAGTTGATGATACACACTAACCTCCCAAACATGCCTCCAGAACCGCATATTATAATATTTGAATGCAGAGCAATCCAGACCAATTTACCGTCACACTGTCTCTTCTGAACACAGCAAAACCTAGTTCTACTCAAATGACCATAGCTTCTTCAAATCTTTATGCAGACCTCTCAAAACTTAACTAGAGCTACTTCAGACAATCCTCTAAATAGCCATATGGTCCGCATACATTGATCTTCATTAATTTTCTCAATATCCTCAACATTTCAATCTTCTAAACAGTCAACAAAATAGGATATAGTTGACACCAATGGCAACAAGGATATGTTGCCATCAGTGACAACACCGATTAGGCACATATTTGCAACAATCTCCCCCTTTGTCATTGATGGCAACATATGATGTGAAAAATTGATTCAACCATCAAGACAAAACTTCTCCCCCTTTCTCTTATCACTTCTGCAACTACTTTCTTCACTGCTCCCCCTTTCATCAGCAACTAGTTTTTCACATGACTTCTCTCCCCCTTTGACATCAATGGCAAAGGGCACATATTTGTAGTCTTTCCTTGCCCTTTTAGTTTCAGACTAGTCTCAAAATTTGCATACTAACTACTCCCTCTGAGTAGTATCTCCTTAACATCAATCCGGATCACAAGATATGCTATGAATTCCACCAGACTGATGCACCCTAGTGCATCTTAGTTCTAATTAGGAGGGGTAATAACCCCTAACTTCTCTCTGAGATACTCAAAAGTATCCTTGGGTAGAGGCTTGGTGAAAATATCCACAATCTAATCCTTTAAAGAAACAAACTCCAATCTGACTTCATTCTCATTAACCTTCTCTCTCAAAAAGTGAAACTTGATTGATATGTGCTTTGTTTTTTAATGCAACACTGGATTCTTTGAGATGCTTATTGCACTTGAATTATCACAGAAGATTGTGACAGGATCCTCAAACACAATTTTGATGTCCTTCAACATTTGCTTCATCCACAGAACTTCAGTACAATTCTTTGCTGCTACTATATACTCTGCCTCTGTTGTAGATAGGGATATTGCCTCCTACTTTTTGCTCAACCAAGAAATCAATCTACTTCCCAAGAAGAATGCACCACCACTGGTACTTTTTCTATCATCCACATCTCTTGTCCAATCAACATCTGTATATGCATGAAGAGTGAAGTCATTATCATTTGGATACCATAAGCCATAATCAATTGTCCCTTTGAGATATCTAAAAATTATTTTGACTACTACAACATGAGATTCTCTAGGATTAGCTTGAAATCTAGTAACAAGTCCAAGTGCATTCATGATATCAAGTCTGGTTTGAGTCAGATAAAGTAGTCCTCCAATCATTGATCTATACCTTTTCTGATCTGCCTTAGGTGAATCATCATCTTTACTTAACTTGCATCCAGTTACCATAGGAGTACTTACTAGTTTTGACTCCTCCATTCCAAACTTTTTCAACAATTCTCTCACATACTTAGACTAAGATATGAAGATACCTTTGTTTGACTGAGTGATTTGTAGACCTAGGAAGAAATTCATTTCACCAAACATGGACATCTCAAATTCACTCTGCATCTGTCAGCAAATGTTTTGCACATACTCTCATTTCCACCAAAAATGATATCATCAACAAATACCTCAACAATTAGATTATTCTCATGATCAATCTTGAAGTAAAGATTACTATCAGCAGTGCCTTTGTTATAACCTATCTTTAGCAAATACTTATCTAATCTTGCATACCAGGCTCTTGGGGCTTGTTTGAGTCCATACAATGCTTTCCTCAACCTGCAGACCATATCTCTCTGATCAGACAACTGAAATCCTTCCGGTTGCTCAATGTAGACTTTTTCTTCTAATTCTTTGTTTAGGAATGCTGACTTGACATCCATCTGATAGACCTTGAAATCTTTATAAGTAGCAAATGCAAGAAATAATCTGATTGCCTCTATTTTTTCTACCAGAGCAAAAGTTTCTTCAAAATCAATTCCTTCCACTTGAGAATATCCTTTACATACCAACCTTGCTTTGTTTCTAACAACTTCACCATCTTCATTTAGTTTATTCTGGAAGACCCATTTAGTTCCAATCACATTTTTGTCCTTTGGTCTAGAAACAAGATCCCAAGTGTGATTCTTTTCAATTTGCATTAATTCTTCTTCCATTGCTTTTATCCAATTTTCTTCATTACAGGCTTCACTTACTGATTTTGGTTCAATCTTTGAAATCAAACAAATCTCTTCTTGATCTTCAGCAATTATTCCCTAGTTTAAACACCTTTATTTCTATCTCCTATGATTTGATCTTTAGGATGATTCATCCTTACATACCTGGGAGTTTTGGCATTTGCATGAACTTCTATTTCTTGAACTTGTTCCTCAACTTCTGAATTATCCTCTTGAGTCACTAGATTTTCTAGATCAATCTGAATCTAGGCCTAGGTTTGAACTTGCCTTCCTTGACATTGACTTTCATCTTAATCATCTGATTCATTTTCGCAAGACCTGGAATGTCCTTTGCTTTCATCAACTCTGACATTTGCGCTTTCAACAATCTTTTTCAATCTCTTGTTAAAGCACCTGTATGCCTTGCTTTGAGTAAAGTAGCCCAAAAATATTCCTTCATCACTTCTTGCTTCAAACTTTCCTAGATCCTCATCTCTTTTGATATAACATTTACTACTAAAAAATGAAACATCTCACAGTAGGAGGATGACCAAACCATAGTTCATAAGGTGTCTTACAAGAATTTCCTTTGATCTGCACCCGGTTAAGAGTGTAGACAGTAGTGCTCACAGCTTCTCTCAAATAAACTTGAGGAACATTTGTTTCCATCATCATGGTTCTAGCAGCTTCTTGAATGGTCTGGTTTTTTCTTTCCACAACTCCATTTTGTTGAGGAGTCCTAGGAGCGGATAACTGTCTTTTTGTTCCATGCTTTTCATAGAATGAATCAAACTCACCGGAGGTAAACTCTCCACCTCTGTCAATCTTAGACACTTTATTTTCACACCAATCTCATTCTCCACCATAATTTTGAACACCTTGAATTTGTCAAGAGCTTCTAATTTTTCTTTTAAGAAAGTTACCCACATTATCCGGGAGTAATCATCAATCAGCAACATAAAATATCTGTCTCCTTGCACACTCCTAATTCTAACAGGACCACATAGATCAGTATGCACAAGTTCCAACTGTCCACTTGAAAAATGTTCTTTACTTTTGAATAAAGTTTTGTTTTGTTTACCCAATTTACATTCTCTACACATGCTATCAGGTTTCACAAGTTTTAGAAGATCTCTCATAGCCTGAGTAGAAATTATCTTGACAATATTATCAAAATTCACATGACACATTCTCCTATGCCATAACCAACTTTGATCTGTCTAAGCAATCAAACAACTTTTGCCAGAACTACTTAAATGAAAGATGTTACCTATAGTTTGAGTACCAGATGCAATTTTAGTTCCGGAGCTTTCTAAGATTCTGCATTTTCCATCTTTGAATCAAAGATCATAACCCTTGTCAACCAACTGTCCAACATTGAGAAGATTATGCTTCAGTCCTTCCACATACAGAACATCATTGGTGTTATTCTTACCATCGAAAGAGATGGATCCTCTGCCACAGATTCTACCAGCTGAGTTGTCTCCAAATTTCACAATTCCACCTTCATATTTTTCAAATCTTACAAACTTGCTTTTGTTGTATATCGAAAAATTTGGATTTATAAATGGAAACGATCAAATAATTGAAATGCATAACCTAAATCCAAATAATTCAATACCTCGAAGATGCAAAATGAGCTTGATTTATTGATCGCTTTGTTGTGTTGATTGCTCGATTCCGCAGCATAACGTTGATAAGGAGATAGATGATGGATGCAAAGGCTCTAATGATATTTTAACAGCATGTGGATACTTGAGGATCAATGCCCTTTTAGAAAATTTGACAGAATAAGGGTGCTTAAGGCTCAATGCATGCTAATGGCTTGTGAGGGGGGTTGATTTATAGGAAAGGCTTGGTTCCAATGGATGGCTAGGATCAATTAGGGCTTTAGGTGAAATGGATGGATAGGATTAAGTTAGGTTTCCTTGCACATCAAGAAATTGTAGTCATATGACATGTGGCAAAGGAGGATGAGGCTTAGGTGTGCTTGTGTAGATAAATACTAAAATTAGGTCCCATTAGTTGTGCATGTGAAAGATAAAAGTTGTAACACATGATTGACTAGACAAGTGTTGGAATGTGATGAAAGATGAGTGTTTAATTCAAATAAAATATTTGAATTAGTTGGGATATGAGTTGGATATTAATTAAATAAATAAAATTTATTTAATTAATTGAGAAGTTGAATAGGATGAGATAAGATATGATGTGGAAATTAATTAAATAAATAAAATTTATTTAATTAATTGGGATGGGGATAAGATAAATGGGATTATGCATGTGAAATTAATTAAATAAATAAAATTTATTTAATTAATTGGCTAAGTAGGATGAGGATGGGATTGAATGGGATTTTAATTAAATAAATAAATTTTATTTAATTAATTGGCTAATGGATAAATGGGATTAAGAGTGGGATTTAGGACAAAAATGGCTTATGATGTTTAGGATAATGTTTTAACAAGGTGTTGTAGGACATGGACAAAGTTGGGACAAATTTGGGTGTCTACATTTTGCCCCTCTTTGAGATGATGTTCGAGATGATAAGATTTGTGTCGAGTAACATCATTTCAAAGAAGCCAAGGTATGGATAGAGGAAAATGATAGTGATGATGGAAAGATATGATGAGGATGATGATGGTGGAAAGATAGGATGAAATGGGATGATGATGCCCCCTCGAGAGGTTAGGCGGGTTGGACAAACACGGGTAGGCTCTCGAAAAGAAATGGCTTGGCTGCAAAAAGAAAGATAAGGGGATAGATAGAAGAAATGATGATGCGTTATGCTGTAATGAAGGTGAGCAACCATGATGTTTGATATAGCACTAGACGTTATGCACCAAGGTATAAGGACCAGGGTGACGATGTGTCTTGTGCCCCAGCCTAATACAACCTTGTCTAACGTATGAGGAAGAAAACTTAGAGCATTGAAGTCCTAATGCACAAAAGGTATGATATGACCTCAGATGCAAAGGATAGTGCAAAAAGCTATTCCAACATACACAAGATATGAATATTAGCTGAAAATGATATCGATATGATACAAATGCAAGATAAAATGATAACACATACAAGCAAACAAGCAAGCATGCGCAAATGATACAAAAATAAACAAGGTATTGCCCCTGTCAAGCTGTAAACCAAAGATTAATTGCTGATTGTTTTGTTGATGATAGTTGAGAGTGTTGTCATTGCGGGGAAAGCTATATCCCTAGATCAACACAAGGTTGTTTGCTGAGTTGGTTGGCTAATTGGCTAATTGATTTGGCTTACAACAAGGCTAGGATCAAGACCATGGATTGTGATTGGATAATTTGGCTTGATTGATTAACTTGATTGGTATGGATTAAGGATGGTCTTGCATTTGGATCTTTGCTTGGAATGACTTGAAGATGATGAAATGATGGATGATTAGATTGATATGATTTGATTTGATGAATGGATGATTAGATGATATGTGGGGGATTGAGCTACTTTTGATTTGTTGGAGTGGCTGGATTTGTTCCGATTGGAGTTGATGTGATTGAGTTGATTTGTTTTGGTGTTGATGTTGATGATTGATAGGATTTATTTTGATGGTTGGATTGATGTGCTTTGAGTTGATTTTCTTTGGTGTTAATGCTGATGATTGATAGGATTTGTTGTGATGGTTGGCTTGATGTGCTTTGGTTGTGATGGTTGCTATTGCTGGGTTGATTGTTTTGATGATTGGATTTGTTTAGAATGATGATAGTGATGGTGTGATGATAAGAGTGTCGATTCAATCTAAGCATAAGCAAGTGTTCTCAGTATGCTCAAAGGATGCAAAACAAATAAGGTTATTGCCCTTGTCAAGTCATAAACCAATATTTGATTGTTTGATTGATGATGATAGTGTTGTCATTGCGGGGAAAGCTATATCCCTAGATCAACACAAGGATGTGGGAATGCTATATCCCATTGATGATGATTGATGATGATTGATTTGGCTCATGACAAGATTTGGATCAAAACCTGTTGATTTGATTAGATAATGTTCCTTGATTGATTAGCTTGCTTGATATGGATTAGTGTGACTTGAATTTTGAGATCATTGCTTAGATTGATTTGATTGATATGATTGGAAGAAGTGATGGATTGATGATGATGAATGAATGTTATTGATAGGAAGAATTGATGATGATGAGGATTTGATGTTGATTGAATGTTGATGGAGTGGATTGTTTTGGATGTTGTGATTGGTTTTATTGCTTGGATTTTTTTGTTGGATATTTGATTTTTTGGATTTTTTTGACATATTTTGATTTTTTTGGATTTTTTTGGGATATTTTGATTTTTTTGGATTTTTGAATGTTTTGGAATGTCAATGGATTTACAATTGGAGTAGCCTTTGTGCTAGATACCAATGACAAGGTAGAAAACCAAGTCTAGGTGCAAGGATGGATAAATGGATGAGCTCATATTAAATGTGATGGCAAGATCATGATAGATGGATAGATAAGAGGATAGGCCGTATAAGGGATGGATGCTTGCCTCATGATAAACAGATAGGTAGGCTATAGTGGAAAACTCATGATAAATAGATGGGGATAAGCTATAAGATGAAAAGCTTGTGATAAGGATACACCATATTGGATGGATCATAAGGGAGCTAGGATGTGATCTTAAAAGGCTATGTCGCATAGGAAGAACTTGCCCCATTCTAGGTGGTAATGCTTATGATTTTTACATGATTAAGGGTGCTTAAGGCTCAAAATTTAGGGGCAAAATGTAGACACCCAAAATTGTCCCAACTTTGTGTATGTCTTGCAACACCTTGTTAAAACATTATCCTAAACATCATAAGCCATTTTTGTCCTAAATCCCACTCTTAATCCCATTTATCCATTAAGCCAATTAATTAAATAAATTTTATTTATTTAATTAAAATCCCCATCTTTATCCTACTTAGCCAATTAATTAAATAAATTTTATTTATTTAATTAATTTCACATGCATAATCCCACTTTCCAATTAATTAAATAAATCTTATTTATTTAATTAATTTTCAACTCCTATCCCAACTAATTCAAATATTTTATTTGAATTAAGTCCTCCATATCTTATCCCATCCTATTCATTTATCCAATTAATTAAATAAATCTTATTTATTTAATTAATTTCCAACTCATATCCCAACTAATTCAAATATTTTATTTGAATTAAACACTTATCTTTCATCACATTCCAACACTTGTCTAGTCAATCATGTGTTGTGTTACAACTTTTATCTTTCACATGCACAACTAATGGGACCTAATTTTAGTATTTATCTACACAAGCACACCTAAGCCTTATCTTCCTTTGCCATATGTCACATGACTACAATTTCTTGATGTGCAAGGAAACCTAACTTAATCCTATCCATCCATTTCATCTAAAGCCCTAATTGATCCTAGCCATCCATTGGAACCAAGCCTTTCCTATAAATCAAACCCCTCACAAGCCATTAGCATGCATTGAGCCTTAAGCACCCTTATTCTGTCAAATTTTCTAAAAGGGCATTGATCCTCAAGTATCCACATGCTGTTGAAATATCATTAGAGCCTTTGCATCCATCATCTATCTCCTTATCAACGTTATGCTGCGGAATCGAGCAATCAACACAACAAAGCGATCAATCAATCAAGCTCATTTTGCATCTTCGAGGTATTGAATTATTTGGGTTTAGGTTATGCATTTCAATTGTTTGATCATTTCCATTTATAAATCCAAATTTTTCGATATACATTTTGGCACGCCCGGTGGGACTCACGTCCCTGATTAACTCTCTCATTTGAGTTGTTTTTGTGAAGATCAGATCTCTTGGAGCGCCAATCTTTCATTTTTGCAAGCTTTTGTAGCAAAAATTTACATTTTTCTAACCCTAGTTTTGTCTAGATTTGCAAATTTTGGGGGTAAATTCTTGCAGGTGATTTCCTAGGTGAAAACAGGCCTCACCGATGCGATCAGGGAGTCGTTTCCATGTTTTTTGACTGTAAATTTGCCTAGTTTTCGTGACAGAAATTTTTGAAAAAATTTGAAATTTTTTTTAGTTTTGCAGGCCGTACCGTACAGCCTGCGTGAAGTATCTCTGTACAAATCAATTGTTATCTATGTTCATCATTGGTGCAGGCTAATTTTTTGATTGCAGGAGATTGTTTGTTTTGTATTGCAATGTTTGAAGCAGTCGACTACCATTATAGGGCTTGTTTGGTCTCTGTTGGCCTTTGTTTGGTCTCTGTTGGCCTTATTTTGATCTCTGCGGACCTGCAAAAACTCACTGCACAGTCCTTACCAGTCGTCACCCTCTTTCACTTGGCCGAGCTCTCTGCTTGATCTCGCCACCTCCCATATTTCTCTGCAGCCTCACACCTTAAGATCCTCTAACGGTCTGTCACCCGCTCACCTTTTCCTTCAATAATCGTCACACTGCCTCTGCAAATACTAGTGTCGAAATCCACGGTTGTCACTGGTTAATTCTTTGTCACCACCAGTTTAGGGTTAGTCGCCCGATCCATCCATCCAGATTATCTAATTTTCTGTCACCTGTTACACCCTTGCCATCGACTGTTTCTACATCCTCACTTTGTCATCCTCTGATGTACTTCCATCCCTCGCTGTCATCTAAATCCCTATCGCCCCATTCAGATCTTTGTCTCTGTCCATATATACGCATCATATCATACATTTCCACTACCACCGCTCTCTGTATCTGAAACCCACGATCCTGCCTTCGATAAACACTCGTGAATCAAGACTCTGAAGACATTTTGCAATATCTGTGGACAATATCATTTGTTGCAGTAAGTCTTCAACAAAGATTTCGGTGGGATCCTTAACAGCTCAGGCGGTCAAAGGATCAACAAATTCTCCGGTAGCAGGGTATCAAGTTTCTTCAGTGGTTTGGTTTGATGCATCAGCAAGAAATGTCACAGGTCCAAAGTCTTCATTGGCGTTTAAAAGTTCTCAGCAGTCATAGATCTGCAGTGACTATTTCATTCTAAGCATTGGCGGATCTTCAGCTTCGGCTTAAAGTTTACATTGACAAGTGCCTTACTTTGGCGGATGCTACAACATAGCCAGCGATCATATATTGTTTGCAGCATTCAAATCATGGTCTGCAGTCTTCAACAAATCTGTGACATTTTGTAAGTTGACATCAGGCTGACGTTATTCTTCGGCGGCCACTGTTGAAATCACAGTCGACTTGTCCTTCGGAGGTCATTGGCAGCATACACTTTTTAGTCTCTGTTTATCATAGGTGCTTCGCAATCTGCGGTCCAATCTATAAGTCGACAGTTATTTCCAAATTTCGGTCGACACATATAAGTTGGTCGTGTCTCAAACAGTCACATCAAGCAGCGGCTATCTTATAAACCGTCAACGCTTTTAAATTTCCTTCGTGATTAAACAAAATAGTTCAAATACAATCGGCATTCAATACTTATCGCCAGCTACAAGCTTCAGCAGCAGACTCTTTGCTCCACTCACGGTGATATATTATGTTGTTTGCGAAGGTCATAAGACGGGTGCTTCTAAGCAAATACAGAGGTCATCAAAAGACAATCATCCGCGTTCTCCAAGAATGGTCGTAGTTTGATGTGAAGGTCGTTTAAAAGCTTCAAGCAGTCAAAGTCTTATTCCGTTGGCAGCGGTCTTCCACAAATCACTACCGGCGGGGAAAATTTTCAATCACATTTCCAGCAGTTTCCATGGCATTCCTTGCAATCACGGTGGTTAACTTCAACTCGGGAGGTCAAGGCGTCTTTTCATTTTAGATTTTACGTTAGAATTAATACGTTTTCATTTAGATTTTACATTAGAATTAATACGTTTTCATTTAACTATTCTATTTAGATTTAACTTTTAATCTTCATTTTATTAGGATTTGCTTTAACTTTAGCTTTAAAATATTCTTTTAGACTTAGATTTTAATTAAGTTTATGATTTTAATTTTAGCTTTTAATTATTAAACGTAGATTTAAATTAATTTAGTTTTAAATTTAGACTTTAACTTTAATTTTAATCTAGTATTAATATTAGATTTCAATTTAAACTTAGATTCTAATTTTCATGTTAATTTAGTATTAATTTAGCATTAATTTAATAATAAATTGTAATTTTGGTTTAATTTTTAATTTAGTGTGATAGTGTTATAGTCTAATTTTCTAATTTTAATATAGCTCGATTTTTACATAGCTTTAATTTTTAGTCAAATTTTTTAAATTAGCTAGGTCATTTTTTTTTTTTCTATCACATAGTTATTTTTTGCATTTTAATAGCCATTCTAGTCATTTTTCATTTTGCTTTTCACTAACCATTTGCTTGCGGCCATATCGTTTGTTGAAGACGCTTTTCATCAAACTACTCACAAGTGGGTTACAGGATTTCGCATGTCAAAGACATATCATTTGAAACCTTTTTGCTTGCTTTAACTTGTGGACCTAATTGTGTCTTATAACGCGTGCCTCATCATCAAATTTGAAGACAACATATTTCCAGGTGCACTCGACCCAACTTTCATCTTTTCTAAACAACTTGTTTGCCGTCACACTTGGATTTGGGCTCTTAAAACAAACAGCTTGCTTGCTATCACATATCAAAAGTTGGGCTTAAAATGAACCAGTGTTTTCTACACATTTGGCTTTGGATCTAAAACAAACAAGTGCTTGAACTGTTTGATCACACATCTCATTTTCTAAAGGGTCAATTAACAACTGCGAGTGTGAATCAAGTGACAGCTCACTTGGTTTGCTTTTGTCATACCCTTCTTAGGAGGCCTGCTTGGAGACACACCACTCCAAGGGACGACCTCAATCGAGGCTGAATCGAAAGACACCCTCATTGGGAGTTGGAATCTTGTCACTCTTGGCTAAGCCCCAAAGAACTTTATACCTTTGGAAAGTGAAGGTGAAGGGTGGGTTACCCCTTTCTCCTGGCTGTGTGGCAGGATTTCACTTTCAATTCCATAGTCAACCTTGTGCAATAGATAGCCTAAGACCTAATTGGCTATACCCACTTGACTACACATTAGACTTGTTGATGTGTCTTTCATGTGTGCTTGCATAATCATCACATTTCATTTTCAAAGTCAACAACTTGCTTATGTGTCTTGCGTGAGTGATTCATGTGTGTATATGCATAATCATTTGTTTGAATATTGCCATATCAAGCTCTAAACACCCAAACACATAAACAAATCAATCTAAACACATCATCTAAACATTCCACATCATCATCCAAATCCCTAAGCAAGCACTTGCTAAAAGGACTTAAGACAAACACGTGGTGACAACATGTCTACACTAGAGGACCTAGAAATCAAATTTCAAAGATTCCTCCAAAATCTTTATCAAGGATTACAACCCCTAAACCAAGACGCCATTGAAATATTACAATTCTTCATCCAAAAAGCTCAACCCCACGCAAGCCAATCACCTCAACTACAACACTCCATAGCCCAAGTCCAACACCTTTTAGCCACTAGTCAAGCTCGACAAGTACAACAATCCTTAGCCACTTCCTATCAACCTAATCCATCCACTTCCTATCAACTTAATCCACCTATCCACCAAGTCAATGCCACATCAACCTATCAACCTCCACCTCAAGCTTATCCAATCCCTCATACCACCATTCCAATGCACTACCAAGCCCATCCACAAGGCAATCAAGTGATATCACAAGAACAACATGCAAGTCCAAATAGCCCTTTGTACATAAATCAATCAGGTCCAAGTACACCTTTTCAACAAGACCACCAAGCACCATTGATAGACCTAAGTCCACCTTTGCAACAAGAAGCACATCCAAGTCCAAGTAATCTCTTGTACATAAATCAAACAAGCCCAAGTTATCCTATGCAAGACTTAATTACTTTTGACAAGGGAGATACCAATCTAGCAAATGCATCTTATGAGTGGCCTTCATCATCTAATCACCCGCCAACACATGAGCCAACTAATCCTATCCCAACACCACCATGTGATCCCAATCATAGTCCATTGATCCTTTTACCTTCCAAACCACCAAGCCCCTCATTACCTTCCTCACCATATCATTCTAATCGTTCACCAAAGGATGCGGCTGAGAGAGTTTTACAAAGGATGCTTGAAGCAAAACTCATTGAACTTCCTAAAGTCAAACCATGTGAAGAAAGTCCATATGATGAACATGATTATTGTGCATACCATAGGACCAAAGGCCATAATACAAATCAATGTCCAATATTTGTCTCAATTGTTTACAAGGTGTACCTACCTATAATGGGAAATCATGCCAAATCATCCCCATCTAGTCCAAATCCTAATTCATCCAATCCAATTAGCCCTCAACCTAATCTTAGTCCTAAGCCTACAACATCATCTGCTATTATCATCCATCCATTATATTGCTCATCCACTCATACACTTGCGAAGGATGTGATCCATTGGCTACTAGCTAGGAATAAACTACCTCCATGTCAAACACCTATTCATGAGCCTACCAAAGAATTTCCAAAGGTCATGTCCAATCCTTTAATCCCATCATGTGGTCCACCTATCCTTGAGCCTATTCAAGAGCCTTCCATTAACATACCTAGCCTTTCAAGCCCATCATGTGACCTACAAGCCAACAAGTCTATTCAAGAGTCTCCAACCACAAGCCTAAGTCAAGAGCCATCATGCCTTCATGTTGATAACTATCAAGAGCCTATCAAGTCCACTCAAGAACCTTCCACTTCCATCCAAAGTCAAGAGGTATGTCAAGAGCATAATCTTAAACATGTGGAAACATTAAGCCCTAGTCCAACTCAAGATCAAAACACTTCCATGCAACCCATCCATAACATTTACCTTCTTTATGATCAAGATGATACCTATGAAGAAGCTATCCATGAGCACCTTGATCCTATCCATAATCCTATATCTATCCATGACCAAGATATCCACATTGCTCCTAGTCATCTACCATCTAGCCCTATCCATAATGAGCAAACATCAACTTGTCATGATGAGACACTTGTCCCCCAAGTAAGCATAAAAGATCATACCAATAACTTGGATCAACATGAACATAAGCAAGATCCTAATGATCCTCCTTTCACATTGACCATTGATTCCACTTCAAGTCCACCATCATGTCCTATTGGTTTTACCACCTTTGTCCATGAATGTTCTTCCTTAGGACAACAACGACCTTTATCCATTTCACCTTCTTCATCCAATAATGAGCTCAAGTCTAATGTTCACAGCACACCTAGTCCCATTGTCCATCGCATACTCCAAAACATGAACTACCAAGGCAAAGGTCTAGGCCTTTATGAACAAGGTATTTTGGAGCCAAACCATGTCAAAATCCCTCCATGCTCATATGGCCTTGGATACACACCCCAAGGTAAACAAGGCCAAGATGTTGGTAATCCTTTCATGCATCCTAAACCTACCACTTTCCATCACACCCCCCATCATATACCCAAAACATATGTAGCCATTCCATCTCCATCATCCTATAAATGTCAAAAGCATGTGACCATACACCTTCCGCCATCCACCTTGCCTCCACTTTTACCAACTCCAAATATCCCTCCATCCACCTTGCCACCATTGCTTCCAACACCTAACATACATATCATTCATAAGTATCCTTACATCCCTAATCATGGCCAACAAAAGCACACATCACCTAAGCATAAAGCTTCCAATCATTTCATCCACTCCACCCATGCCATGGGATTCAAAAGCAAAAAATTTTATGCCTCTACCTATAAAGCTAAAAGTCCTACCAAAAATCCAAAGAACTATCATGCCTTAGGGCACAAACATGAAAAATCAATGCAAAGAACCAAATCAAAGCAATCCAAAAAGCTATCCAAGCCCATACCTCCAAAAGCAAAGCCCAAAAGCAAAATGGTTTGGGTTCCTAAGCAAACAGCTAGCAAAGCGAATGAGGCATCCTCATCCACATCTAAGCAACCATCCAAACCCTTACCTCCAAAAGCAAAGCCCAAAAGCAAAATGGTTTGGGTTCCTAAGCAAATAGCTAGCAAGTCAAATGAGGCATCCTCCTCCACATCTCAAGAATCCCAACCACCTATATCCATTCAGAAGCCTATTTCCATCCAAAACTTCCATTCCATTCAAAAATCCCACAAGCAAAACAAAATCACTAAAAATACTAAATTTATGTGGGTTCCTAAATCACTTCATCAACCATCTCTTAAGAAAACAACCCCATTGCTTCCTACACCACCATCTTATCAAAAGCTTCAATGTTTATCACAGTGTGTGCAACCATTGGTCATGGTTCCCTTCCACTCCACAGCACCTCCACATAATTACATCTCCCCATCCTTCATCCATTATCCTACAAATCTTCCCCATCACCTTCCTATGGTCCATGCTTTTGCATAAGCCTTTTATCCATCTATCCTTGCATGAGCCTTTCATAATCCATTTCATCATCTACTATCCACCTAATCCATCTCCCATCCATGCAATCCTTTATCAACATCTATGAGCATAATGACATGGTCCATGCGAAGACATCATCCATCTCTAATGGGACAATATCACCTCTCATAGCACTAGTCACTTGAGTCCCTCCTATCCATTACCATGGTGAAAACCTGGCAAACAGGCGCCATGTGTAATTGTCATCCCATCTAAAAAAAAAAGCAAAAAAGCAAAAAAACAAAAAAATAAAAAAAGTAAAGAGAAATCCCTTCGTCCAACGGTGAAAACCTGGTAAACAGGCGCCTTGGATAAGTACCATGATGAAAACCTGGCAAACAGGCGTCATGTGTAGGTTGATCTTCTATGTCACTTACACTTGGGGGCACATTGTCTCATCCAACCTATCCATTTCCAAACTATCTATCTCATTATATCATTTTCCATCCTATCATGCTACATCCTACCATCCTTATCCATTCATCCATCCTTCTGCCTTTTGATTTTGAGGAAGACATGGGGGCAAAATGTTGAAATATGCTTCAGATATCTCTTGGTATACCTCATACCTTCCTAATCAATCCATCTTATCAGTATCCACCTATCATAAGCCTTGTCATATAAAATCCAATCTATCATGTCATCCCTTGGTCATGAAATTAATCATGTAAAATCCTAAGCATTACCACCTAGAATGGGGCAAGTTATTCTTCCTATGCAACATAGCCTTTGGAGATCACATCCTAGCTCCCTTATGATCCATCCACTATGGCGTATCCTTATCATGAGCTTTTCTTCTTATAGCTTATCCCCATCTATTTATCATGAGCTTTCCACTATAGCCTACCTATCCATTTATCATGAGGCATACATCCATCCACCATAGCCTATCCTTGTATCTATCCATTTATCATGAGCTTTCCATTCGATGGCCTATCCTTTTATTCACCCATCTATCATGAGCCTTCCATCACATTTACTATGAGCCCATCCTTTTATCCATCCTTGCACCTAGACTTGGTCTTCCCTTGTCATTGGTATCTAGCACAGAGGCTACCCAAATTATAAATCCATTGGCATTTCCCAAAACATTCAAAAACACAAAAAAAAAACAAAATATGTCAAAAAATCCAAAAAAATTAAATATCCAATGAAAAATATAAGCAATAAAACTAATCATATGATCCAAACCAATCCACTCCATCAACATTCAATCAAAATCAAATCATCATCATCATCATCATCAATTCTTCCTATCAATAACATTCATCCATTTCAATCAATCACTTCATCAAATCAATCTAAGGAATGATCTTAAATCCAAGTCACACTAATCCATATCAAGCAAGCCAATCAATCAAGGAACATTATCCAACCAAATGAACAGGTTTTGATCCTAATCTTGTCATAAACTGAATCAATCATCATCAATGGGATATAGCGTTCCTACATCCTTGTGTTGATCTAGGGATATAGCTTTCCCTGCAATGACAACACTATCATCATCAATCAAACAATCAATTATTGGTTTATGACTTGACAAGGGCAATACCTTGTTTGTTTTACATTCTTTGAGCACATTGAGAACACTTACTTAAGCTTAGATTGAGTGGACACTCTCATCATCACACCATCACTATCATCATTCAAAACAAGCCAACTATCAAAACAAATCCTATTAATCATCAACAAACATCACAACCAAAGCACATCAAGCTAGCCATCAAAACAAATCCAATCACTTCAGCAAATCAAAAGCAGCTCAATCCACCACAAATCATCCATCCTTCATCAACTCAATCTAATCAGCATTTCATCATCTTCCAACCATTTCAAGCAATGATCCAAATGTAAACCCATCTTTAATCCATACCAATCAAGTTAATCAATCAACCCAAGTTATCCAAACACAATCCATGGTCTTGATCCTAGCCTTGTTGTAAGCCAAATCAATCAATTAGCCAATTAGCCAACCAACTCAACAAACAACCTTGTGTTGATCTAGGGATATAGCTTTCCCCGCAATGACAACACTCTCAACTATCATCAACAAAACAATCAGCAATTAATCTTTGGTTTACAGCTTGACAGGGGCAATACCTTGTTTATTTTTGTATCATTTGCGCATGCTTGCTTGTTTGCTTGTATGTGTTATCATTTTATCTTGCATTTGTATCATATCGATATCATTTCCATCTAATATTCATATCTTGTGTATGTTGGAATAGCTTTTTGCACTATCCTTTGCATCTGAGGTCATATCATACCTTTTGTGCATTAGGACTTCAATGCTCTAAGTTTTCTTCCTCATACGTTAGACAAGGTTGTATTACGCTAGGGCACAAGACACATCGTCACCCTGGTCCTTATACCTTGGTGTATAACGTCTAGTGCTATATCAAACATCCTGGTTGCTCACTTTCTATTGCAGCATAACGCATCATCCATTTCTTCTATCCATTCCCTTATCTTTCTTTTGTAGCCAAGCCATTTCTTTTCGAGAGCATACTCGTGTTTGTCCAACCCACCTATCCTCTCGAGGGGGCATCACCAACCTATCCTTTCTATCATCATCATCGTCGTCGTTGTCAACATCCCTATCAATTATCCATACCTTAACTTCTTTGAAATGATGTTACTCGACACAAAGCTCATCATTTCGAACATCATCTCAAAGAGGGGCAAAATGTAGACACCCAAAATTGTCCCAACTTTGTGTATGTCTTGCAACACCTTGTTAAAACATTATCCTAAACATCATAAGCCATTTTTGTCCTAAATCCCACTCTTAATCCCATTTATCCATTAAGCCAATTAATTAAATAAATTTTATTTATTTAATTAAAATCCCCATCTTTATCCTACTTAGCCAATTAATTAAATAAATTTTATTTATTTAATTAATTTCACATGCATAATCCCACTTTCCAATTAATTAAATAAATCTTATTTATTTAATTAATTTTCAACTCCTATCCCAACTAATTCAAATATTTTATTTGAATTAAGTCCTCCATATCTTATCCCATCCTATTCATTTATCCAATTAATTAAATAAATCTTATTTATTTAATTAATTTCCAACTCATATCCCAACTAATTCAAATATTTTATTTGAATTAAACACTTATCTTTCATCACATTCCAACACTTGTCTAGTCAATCATGTGTTGTGTTACAACTTTTATCTTTCACATGCACAACTAATGGGACCTAATTTTAGTATTTATCTACACAAGCACACCTAAGCCTTATCTTCCCTTGCCATATGTCACATGACTACAATTTCTTGATGTGCAAGGAAACCTAACTTAATCCTATCCATCCATTTCATCTAAAGCCCTAATTGATCCTAGCCATCCATTGGAACCAAGCCTTTCCTATAAATCAAACCCCTCACAAGCCATTAGCATGCATTGAGCCTTAAGCACCCTTATTCTGTCAAATTTTCTAAAAGGGCATTGATCCTCAAGTATCCACATGCTGTTGAAATATCATTAGAGCCTTTGCATCCATCATCTATCTCCTTATCAACGTTATGCTGCGGAATCGAGCAATCAACACAACAAAGCGATCAATCAATCAAGCTCATTTTGCATCTTCGAGGTATTGAATTATTTGGGTTTAGGTTATGCATTTCAATTGTTTGATCATTTCCATTTATAAATCCAAATTTTTTGATATACATGAACGCCGCCTTACAGCATTGAACCATGAACGCCAATTTCCATGATATAAATCCAAATTTCCATTTATTTTAAAATGAACGCCGCCTTACAGCATTGAACCATGATCAACAGTGAATCGCATCTGGTAAAGCTCTGTTGTTTTCAAATCTGTTTCAGTTCCAGTTTAATTTTTGGCTATTAGTTAGGTATTTGCGCAGCATCTTATCGATCCGTCCAAGAAAGGAGGTTATCAAACTACTGACATATCTGTTGCAGGTTCGATCGGTCCAAGATTTGTGGTTTTTTTTTCACTAAATTAGGCATATTTGGGCTTGGTGCTTAAAATGAACTACTGCTTGCTCCGTGTTTGATTTATCTTTTTTTGATTGCTTGCATGTGCCTGATTGTAACCCAAATTTAATGACAAAAGTATCCTCTCCCCTTGCCTATCAAATGGATCTTGGGTGTATGAGAACTTGTCATTATCTTTAGAGGGCCTACCTTCCCGGTGTGAGAAGGGATACGACCCAAGCGGTAACGGGCTAAAGCCAAGTCCTTCCGAACCGCTATATAAGAAAAGTGTTTGTGTCGAAAGCCACAAACAATGGGTGCAGTTGTGTTATACCGACAGCCAACCTCCCCCAAAACCCTCCAAGGCGCAACCCTTGGAGGCTGGGAGACTCCATAACGGAGAGTAGCGCTGCCTCACGTATAGCCACCCGAACGGATGCCCTTATTAGCAACTTTGTGTAGTAGCCAAAAACCTTCTATCTGTTGACGCAGAGGGCAAAACCCTTGAAGCGGCCCCGATTCATGCGGTTCTTAGCCGAGGTAGCAGGGACAATCTAAAGGTTTGGAGAGGGTCAAGCCTTATAAGAATCCCGGATCTTGGTATGCGTGAGAAGTGTGTGCAAATGTAAGGAGGAGCCGGTGCTACCAAGATCCTGGAGCTACCCGCTTTGAATAGGCGCAGCTAGGGGATTCAACAGATACTGTCCTATCCTAGCCTAGGTTGTATCAGTTTGTGTTTGTTGTGAGTGTGAGTGACTGTTATCATTGTTTTCTTGCTGAAAAACTGCAAAATCAGACCACTGTTACACAAACACAGTCGCTTTTGAACCTAAACTGCTCGCACAAACCACAGACATCGCTTCTAAACTGTAGTGACTCGCATATTGCCTGAACTGCATCACTTTTAAACAACAACTGCCCGCATATTGCCTAAACAGAGTCGCTTTTAACCCGCAGTTGATCGCCTTTTGAATGAACAGAATCGCTTGTGAACCACAACTGATCACCTGCTGTCTGAGCCAAGTGGCATATGAGTCATAACCAATCGCATATTACCTGAGCTAGATCGCCTTTAAGCCGTAGTTATTCGCCTGATTACTGAACAAGCTCGCCTCTGAACAACAGACTGTCGCCTTTAGGGATATCTGAGTCGCCTCTGATCAACAGAAAATTGCCTTTGAACCAACAGTCATCGCCTCTGGCATAGCATTCGCTTCTGGTTAGCACTGTCATTTTTTCTGTCAAAACACTAAACCAGGTCGCATCTGAGCTATCATTAATCGCCTTTAGCATCCTTTGAGTCGCCTTTGAGCTATCATCAGTCACCTGTAGCTAAAATTCCTGCAAATCTCAATGCATCAGCTGAATTAGCCTCAGGACCAGCTTGCTTGAACCTCAAACATCAGCTTTCAGACCTCTCTTTGATTAACAGCAAATACCTGGACTTTGTCTCCTATTTTGAGCTTATCAATCAATCACAACTCATGAGCTTTTCCATCTTTTTGAGACCCCAACCAGCAAATCAGACATCAATCCAATCATTTCAATCAACAAACAACCTTCAGTTTTAGCTTCAGCCAACAAACATCCTGTTGGATCTAGGGCATACAACTGAGAGGGGGGGGGTGAATCAGTTGTATAGAACTTCTTGTCATTCAAACACTTAATTCTCTGTTGTTAGTTAGCAGCATATCAAATAATCATCCATGGAAGCATAATACATAAACACAAGAGCAGATAAGCATCAACACATTGAACACCAAGATTTTGACGTGGAAAACCCGGTTAAGGGAAAAACCACGGGGTGATTAACCCAAGAATTATTCTCTGTTAGAAGAATAAAGAAAAATGAATGGCACATGCCAATAAGGGCTCACTGCCCGAGCACACTGCTCACAAAGAGGCCCACTGCCTACAAGGAGACACACTGTCTACAAAGTGATGAAAATCACAGTCTTAAACTGGAGAATGACATCTCTACCATGTCCGGATCAGTTCCAATTAAGCCCAACAATCTCTGCTCTGCCTTTCGCACGTTTCTTCACTATACCATCCTCATCCTCACACCACACCTTGAAATGAACTCACAAACCATTATTTATACAAGACATCAACTTAGGAACAAGCGTCTAAGTCGGCAAACAACCATAGGAGTATCCGCAAGATGAATAACACATCCGGTCGGCCATCACAGGAACATTCGCAGGATGAACAACTCATCCGGTCGGCTACACAGAGCAAGAACTTCATCCGGAAGAATAACTTCAATTCCGGGCTCTACCATCAATGCGGACCAACAACACAACCTAAACATGATCCAAGAACCTTCACAAGCCTGTCTGAATGTCCGGATACATCCGCACTTCCTCTGCTTACTGGGATCTCTTGTCTTCCTCATCCGAAACTTTAAGAACACAGTCTGTCGCCACTGTCATAATGCAAGAGGTACTTCCGGACCTCCAAATCATACACAAATCAGGATGATACATCACAAGGACATCCCAAACACTCCTTCCAATCCGCAGATTAGGATGATACAATTCCGGACCTCACCGGACCTTTTTGTGATCCTCTGTCACCTCCGGATACTTGCCGGACCCGGTTCTGTACCGGCAGCCACAACTCCTTCAGATCTTCATGCGGACCTCTGAAATCTTAATTGTAGCATCTCAAGACTCATATCTACTAACCCTTTAATCCGCATCCTCCGGTTCTCATCCTATACAGTACATTTACCTTCTTCTCATCACTGTTCTTCACTGTTCCTGACTGAGACTAATTTTCTCAATATCCTCAGCACACAGCTCATCAAATCGTTCTTGTTAATGCAATATGAGTATGTTGACATCAATGACAACACTGGATAACCTCATACTTGCAACAATCTCCCCCTTTGTCATTGATGGCAACATATGATGTGAAAAACCATTAGGACAAGAACTTCAACTTTTCATATGTCTTCTCTTCCTTTACTGCTCCCCCTTTGATCATCAACCACTTGTTTTTCACATGTTTTCTCTCCCCCTTTGACATCAATGGCAAAGGGCTCATACTTGCAATTCTCATACATCAGAATCATACCAGCTGCTCCCCCTTAGTTGCAGCTCCCCATTAGTCCGGATCACTAGATATGACTGTGATAGCCACCGGACTGATGCACATCAGTGCATCTTAGTTCATCACCGGAGGGGCCATGACCCCTAACTTCTCCCGGAGATATTCAAACGAGTCCTTGGGAAGAGGTTTTGTAAAGATATCTGTAATCTGATCCTTGGAGGGAACATACTCCAATCTGACTTCTTCCTTGTTTACTTGTTCTCTCAAAAAGTGAAATTTGATAGATATGTGCTTGGTCTTAGAATGCAATACCGGATTCTTGGAAATATTAATTGCACTTGAATTATCACAGAAAATTGTGATAGGCTCCTCATATTCAACTTTGATGTCTCTTAGCATCTGCTTCATCCATAAGATTTGAGTGCAACTACCTGCTGCTGCAATGTATTCTGCTTCAGTTGTAGACAGAGATATTGCATCTTGTTTCTTGCTTAGCCAAGAAACCAATCTCTTCCCTAAAAAGAATGCTCCACCACTAGTGCTCTTCCGGTCATCCACATCTCCTGCCCAATCTGCATCTGTGTAAGCATGAAGAGAGAAATCCGGATCTCTAGGATACCATAGACCATACTCAACTGTTCCTTTCAAGTATCTAAAAATTCTTTTGATTGCCATAACATGAGATTCTCTAGGATCAGCCTGGAATCTTGCCACAAGACCAACAACCTGCATTATATCTGGTCTAGTTTGAGTGAGATACAACAATCCACCAATCATTGATCTATACTTTGTCTGATCTGCTTTTGGAGAATCATCATCTTTGCTTAGCTTACATCCGGTTGCCATAGGAGTGTTCATAGGCTTTGAGTCTTCCATACCAAATTTCTTTAACAATTCTTTCACATATTTGGTCTGAGAAATGAAGATCCCTTCTTTTGTTTGAGTAATTTGCAGACCCAAGAAGAAATTCATTTCACCAAGCATAGACATTTCAAACTCACTTTTCATCTGATTTGCAAAAGTTTTGCACATACTATCTCTTCCTCCAAAAATGATATCATCCACAAACACTTCAACAATCAGAATGTTTTCATGATCAATTTTGAAATATAAGTTACTGTCAGCAGTACCTTTGTTGAATCCAATCTGCACAAGATGCTTATCCAACCTTTCATACCATGCTCTTGGGGCTTGCTTCAATCCATACAAAGCTTTCTTCAACTTGCAGACCATATCATTATTATCAGACAATTGAAATCCATCCGGTTGTTCAATGTAGACTTCTTCTTCCAGATCACCATTTAGGAAGGCAGACTTGACATCCATCTGATATACCTTGAAGTCTTTGAAGGCAGCAAATGCAAGAAGTAATCTGACTGCTTCAATTCTTGCTACCGGAGCAAAAGTCTCTTCAAAGTCAATTCCTTCTATTTGAGAGTAGCCTTTGCAGACCAATCTAGCTTTGTTTCTGATTACTTCACCAGCTTCATTTAGTTTGTTCCGGAAGACCCACTTGGTTCCAATTACATTCCTGTCTCTAGGTCTGGGAACAAGATCCCAAGTATGATTTTTCTCAATTTGCATCAATTCATCTTCCATTGCTTTGGTCCAGTTTTCATCATTGCAGGCTTCATTTATTGTTTTAGGTTCAATCTTTGAAATCAGACAACATTCATTCTGATTTTGAGCAATATTCCTTCTAGTTTGTACACCTTTGCTTCTGTCACCTATGATCTGATCTTCAGAGTGATTCAGTCTTACATACCTTGGAATTTTGGGAGTATCCAGCACTGCTGTTTCTTGATCAGGCTCATTCAAACCTATCTCTTCTTCCTGATTTACCGGATCAGGCTGACTCTGTCTCACCGGAGAGGATTGAGGTCCTTGAACACTGTCTTGGTCATCTTCATCAAACTCATAAAATCTTGAAGGCTTCTCAATTCCTTCATCAACCTTTACATTGGTGCTTTCTATCATCTTCCTCAATCTCTTATTGTAAACCGGTATGCTTTGCTTTGAGTGGAGTAGCCCAAGAAAATTCCTTCATCACTTCTAGCATCAAACTTTCCTAGATCTTCATCTCTTTTAATATAACACTTGCTACCAAATACTCTGAAATATTTCACAGTAGGAGTGATGCCAAACCAGAGTTCATAGGGGGTCTTACCGGTGTTGTTTCTGATTTGAACTCGATTGAGAGTGTAGACTGCAGTGCTGATAGCTTCTTTCCAAAACATTTGAGGAACATTTGCTTCCAACATCATTGTCCTAGCAGCTTCCTGGATGGTCCGGTTCTTTCTCTCAACTACTCCATTCTGCTGTGGAGTCTTAGGAGCAGACAATTGTCTCCTTATACCCTGTTTCTCACAAAAGTCAATGAATTCACCAGATGTAAATTCACCACCTCTATCAGACCTTAGACACTTTAGTTTCAATCCGGTTTGATTCTCCACCATAGCTTTGAAGATTTTGAACTTCTCAAAAGCTTCTGATTTTTCTTTTAGAAAGGTAACCCACATCATCCGGGAATGATCATCAATTAACAACATGAAATATCTATCACCTTGCAGACTCTTGATTCTTGTCGGACCACATAGATCAGTATGTACTAATTCCAATAATCCGGTAGAAGACTGATCTTTGCTTTTAAAAGAGACTCTGCTTTGTTTGCCTAACTGACATTCTTTACACACACTATTTGTAGGTTTCATCAACTTTGGAAAATCTCTCACAGCCTGAGTATTGCTTATTTTGATGATGTTATCAAAATTTACATGACACATTCTTCTATGCCATAACCAACTCTGATCAATTTGAACAAACAAACAACTTTTATTTGAACCAACCAGATGAAAGATGTTACCTCTTGTCTGAGTACCGGATGCAATTTCAGTTCCGGAGCTTGTAAAGATTCTGCATTTTCCATTCTTGAACCGGAGATCATAGCCTTTGTCCACTAACTGACCAACACTGAGAAGATTGTGCTTCAATCCTTCAACATACAGTACATTTCCTGTTTTGCTCTTACCATCAAAGGAAATAGTTCCCCTACCTCTGATTCTGCCAGCAGAATTGTCACCAAACTTTACCATTCCTCCTTCATATCTTTCCAAGTCTAAGAACTTATTCTTGTCACCAGTCATATGGTGAGAACATCCACTGTCAATAACCCAATCATCCTTTTCTTCCACTTGAGCAGCCAAGGCTTTTTCAACAACTTTGTGATTGACAGATTCAGAGAGCATGGAATCTTCTTCCTTGATGGCTATAAACACCCACTCATTTCTGGACTTGCTTCCTGGTTCTGATTCATCATCTGTTACTCCTTCATTGTCATCTTCTTCATGAACATAATAGCAATTCTTTTGAAACTTTTGTCTGTGAGTATTAGATCTTGCAGATCTCTCCGGACATCTTGAGGCAAAATGACCAATCTTATTGCAGTTGAAACACTTAAAGGGTAGTTTTCCTTCATACTTACCGGATCCTCTTGGCAGTCTTTTTGCAATGAGGGCTTCAAGTTGAGCTGTTTCTGCTTCTTCTTCTTCCATGTCTTTTCTTGCTTGATCGTACCATGACATTTTCCTTGATGAGTTTTCACCCGGATCAAATCTCTGTTTGCCTTTCACATAGGCACTGGCTTTGAAAGCAGATTCAGTCTTGGGTGGATCATCTCCAAACTCGGTCATTTCAAATGCAGCTAGTTTGCCAGCCAGTTGTTCTCTTGTGACAGTTGTGTGGGCTCTGAATTCATCAATGGCAGCAACTTTGATTTTGTAGGCAGCAGGAAGGGATCTTAGGATTTTGCAGACAATCTCATTTTCATCTAAAGTTCCACCAGCATTTCTGATTCCACATACCAGCTCATTTACTCTTGGCATAAAGGTAGTGATGTTTTCATCATCTCTCATTTTCAATCTTTCAAATTTCCCTTTCAGACTTTGCAACCTTGCACTTTTGACAAACTCATCTCCTTCATACAGAAGTTCCAGTTTAGTTAGGATCTCATATGCAGTTGGTAGGTCAATGACATTCGAGAGATCTGAGTCATTCAATGCGCTTAGAAGAGCTTCCTTGGTCCGCAGATTGTTTTCAGCTTCTGTGATTTCATTCAGAGTTGTCGGACCACCTTGTGGGGGTATATATGGTTTAGAAATCATAGCCAAGTATGCTTTTCCCATACATTCCAAATGACACTTCATGCGACCTTTCCAGAGAGTAAAGTTGGTTCCATCGAGCTTCGGACTATCCTTCTTGTATGACGACATCCTGGATCTCCTCAAGCGGTTAAGCTCCTATCAGAGGAACTTGGCTCTGATACCAATTGTTGGATCTAGGGCATACAACTGAGAGGGGGGGGGTGAATCAGTTGTATAGAACTTCTTGTCATTCAAACACTTAATTCTCTGTTGTTAGTTAGCAGCATATCAAATAATCATCCATGGAAGCATAATACATAAACACAAGAGCAGATAAGCATCAGCACATTGAACACCAAGATTTTGACGTGGAAAACCCGGTTAAGGGAAAAACCACGGGGTGATTAACCCAAGAATTATTCTCTGTTAGAAGAATAAAGAAAAATGAATGGCACATGCCAATAAGGGCTCACTGCCCGAGCACACTGCTCACAAAGAGGCCCACTGCCTACAAGGAGACACACTGTCTACAAAGTGATGAAAATCACAGTCTTGAACTGGAGAATGACATCTCTACCATGTCCGGATTAGTTCCAATTAAGCCCAACAATCTCTGCTCTGCCTTTCGCACGTTTCTTCACTATACCATCCTCATCCTCACACCACACCTTGAAATGAACTCACAAACCGTTATTTATACAAGACATCAACTTAGGAACAAGCGTCTAAGTCAGCAAACAACCATAGGAGTATCCGCAAGATGAATAACACATCCGGTCGGCCATCACAGGAACATTCGCAGGATGAACAACTCATCCGGTCGGCTACACAGAGCAAGAACTTCATCCGGAAGAATAACTTCAATTCCGGGCTCTACCATCAATGCGGACCAACAACACAACCTAAACATGATCCAAGAACCTTCACAAGCCTGTCTGAATGTCCGGATACATCCGCACTTCCTCTGCTTACTGGGATCTCTTGTCTTCCTCATCCGGAACTTTAAGAACACAGTCTGTCGCCACTGTCATAATGCAAGAGGTACTTCCGGACCTCCAAATCATACACAAATCAGGATGATACATCACAAGGACATCCTAAACACTCCTTCCAATCCGCAGATTAGGATGATACAATTCCGGACCTCACCGGACCTTTTTGTGATCCTCTGTCACCTCCGGATACTTGCCGGACCCGGTTCTATACCGGCAGCCACAACTCCTTCAGATCTTCATGCGGACCTCTGAAATCTTAATTGTAGCATCTCAAGACTCATATCTACTAACCCTTTAATCCGCATCCTCCGGTTCTCATCCTATACAGTACATTTACCTTCTTCTCATCACTGTTCTTCATTGTTCCTGACTGAGACTAATTTTCTCAATATCCTCAGCACACAGCTCATCAAATCATTCTTGTTAATGCAATATGAGTATGTTGACATCAATGACAACACTGGATAACCTCATACTTGCAACACATCCTTCAGCTTTAGCTTCAGCAAACAATCTCTTTTAGCTTTAGCTCCAACAAACATCAACAGCAAACAATCTTTCCCTTGAGTGATTGAGCTACCTCTAGGGACGACCAACAACAACTCAGCCAAAACAAATCAACCAAGCAACTTAGCCAAACCAGCAAACCAAAACAACAACCCATCAACCAACTATCATCTTTTGGGTCTCAAAACTTTGACAAGCTCAACTTCATCATCAACATCATGCCTCAAACTAGGAGTCGATATCGAGCTGAAATAGAAGCCAAATTGAAAGCTGAAATGGATGCCAAATTGCAAGCTGAGATGAAACAATTCACGATACCTCTTAAGGACACAACTCAATTCACAACTGGTATGCCTTCTCATATGTTTATACCTCAAGGGTACACTAGGGGCGAATCATCTTCACAACAAATGCAACCTCCACCATCCTTGGAAACTTTCGAAGAACAATCTCAAGACGACTCATCAAAATTCCAAGATACCTATCTATGGGACCAAGTTGAGAAACTCATGATATCTGAGCCTGATCGTTGTTTTCTCCAACTTGCTCGCATGGGTGCTAAACTACCTAAAGAGTTTGATATATCCACTATTAGAGAGCACGATCCCAACACTACTGCTGTTGTTGCGAATAGACCATCTACTATAGTCACATCATCTTCTATTACCTCGCAAACACCATCCTCATTGCCTATTGTTGCTTCATTTGAGTTACCACGATCAGAGCATACTTTAGAACCATTGATAGTGCCCACCAATGTGCTTCCTCTCATGTCACAAAATCTCAACATCCCACCTTTTCATGTCCCTCAACATATCTCTCCTTCTACCATGACTGTTTCCATGCCTCAAGTAACACAAGCTGTCCATGTAACGCAAGCACAAACACTTCGAGCATCACAAGCAATCCCCATGTCTTATGGTGTGCATACCTCTCAAAACATTCCAACAGCACATGTTGTCCATGCTTCACAACCATTACACTCTACCAAATCTCATACACCAACTGCTAATTCCTCCATGTTATCCTATAATCCCAACGTTAGTCTTATTGACATGAGTGATTCCCTCATTTCTCAAGCCAATCCAAACAATAAGATTGCTTATGTTGATCAACTTACATCCATGTTGTCCTCTTCTTCCAATCCTTCACACACCATCAATCCCTCTTATGCTACCCAAGGCTTCTCTAATATCACCCAACACATGACATATACCAATCCTCATATTGTCCAAAATACCAATCCCAATGTTCACCCTTCTGTTGTATCTACCAATCCCTCCGTCACTTACCATGTCATGAATTCAATCCCAACTTCCCAACCATCTGCTACTATCAATCCAACATCCGCTTCTCATGTGATGCACACCCACTTGCCACTTGTGTCTCAAGGACAGCAATTCTCCAACACATACATGTCACATACCACTCCTTTGACATACATTGTGGGCACACAACCCCAACAAACAGTCACAGCTTCATACATCCCACAACCACAACAAACAGTCACAACTCCACATATACCACAACCGCAACCACAATATATCTCATATCACACTCCACCCCCTTCGCAACAGCAGCAGTTATCCTTAGCCGATATCCAACAGATGATCGATGAAAGGGTAGGACAAGGCAAGAAACCTTTCTCTCTCAAAAACATATGCGCCTATCCATTTGATAAGTCTCTTAATATGATACCTTTTCCACCACACTTTGAAATCCCACAATTTGATAAGTACAAAGGGAAAGGAAATCCGGACGACCATCTTCGAGCCTTTTTCGTGGCATGTCTCGATGTTGCCTATGATGATACATATCTCTTGAGACTATTTCCTCGAAGCTTAGCAGGACAAGCTCTCGAATGGTTTTCCCATTTACCTCCAGGAATTAAGACTTTTTCAGAATTGGCAAACAAGTTTCGATCACATTTTGCCTTCAACATTGAACATGAGGTAAACATGAATGACCTTGTCAACAACAAACAACGCAATGGTGAAACCTTTTCCTCATTTACCCAATGATGGCGTAATATGGCTAGCAAATTATCATGGGAAATTCCTGAGAAACAACAGCTTGACATCTTTGTTCAAAATCTTCATCCTGAATTGTCATTCCAACTACAATTGCAGAGTGCTAGCACCTTTGACGAACTAGTTTCCAAAGGAGTTATTATTGAACGAGCCTTAATTGCCAAAGGAACTATCAAGATCTTTCGTGATAACAAAGATTCTCCCCAAAATTCCAATGATAAGTCTCGCTTTTGGAACAAGAACAAGAATGTTGTCAATGACGGTATTGTTGATACAAATAATATCCAAACTATGAGAGCTCCCATCAACATTCAAGCAGCCTCTCCACCAAGACAGCCTTTTCCACAACGAAGAAACCAACGCCAAACTTCTAATCCACGCCGACAATTTACACCATTAGTGGAACCCATGGAAGTTATTCTTCGAAAGCTGCTTCAAGCCGGAGACGTTATTCTACCCGATGCACCACCAAATGGTGAACCACTCTTTCGAGCTCCTTGGTACAAAGAGAATGAGTATTGTGATTACCATCGAGTTAAAGGACACAAAACAAATAGTTGTATGCGCTTAAAACATGTTATCCAAGACTGCATTGATCAAGGTCTAATCAACGTCACACCTTCAACAACTCAACCTGCTCAACAATCCACATCAAACTATGATCTAGAGGCTTTCAAGAATCCACTTCCATCTCATGATCAGACAAATAATCTTCAAGATGGAAATGCTATTCCCTATAGCTATGCAGCGTCTACCATTGGCCGCATTGACCATGCTCGCATTTCTACCATTACCGTCCAAGGAGCACCTGATTGTGCCGTAACCACGCGAAGAGGTCGAGTTACCATTCAAGGAGCACCTCCTCATCCTCCTCGACCTCTCTCTGACTATAACCTCTTGGATCACCTTGGTAAAACACCCGCACACATATCTATCCTTGAACTGCTCCGCATATCCCCCGCACATAAAGCTATCCTTGATAAGGCCTTACAAGAGTCTTCGGTGCCTAATAATATTAATATCACACAATTTCAATCCATGGTCGCTAGCATTGCAGCCCCTTGTCATTTAACCTTTTCCGACAAAGATCTTCAACCCTCAATTCATCCGTCACACAATGAGGCCCTCCATATTGAAGTATTTGTTAACCAACGCCGTATTAAACGAGTCTTGATAGATGGGGGAGCTGGTCTAAATATATGTTCTTTGAAACTTATCAAACAATTGGGATATTCTGAGAAAAATGTAGACACCTCCAAGGTTATTACCATCAGAGCATATGATGACGCTGAAAGAGATACTGAAGGGATCATCTTATTGCCTATTCAAGTTGGTCCGGTCATTACAGAAACTCACTGTCAAGTCCTTGATATTGATCTACCTTACAACATCATTCTCGGTCGCCCTTGGATCCATACCCTTAAAGCAGTTCCATCTACATATCACCAATGCCTTAAATTTCCACATAAGGGTGTTGAAGTTACCATTCAAGCTGATCCCAATCCATTTGAGTTTTGCCGTGCCTTTCAAGCTAAATATCAGAGTCCAAACCGTATCCCTCTCAACACTGAGGCATATCCGTCATCCTCCTATGTAGACCCATCCGATCTTCTCAAGCCCTCATCTAGCAAAGCCGCTTCCAACCTCCATATCAAATATACCGAACAAGGCCCTGGTGAATACAAATTGCAGGAATCCTGTTGCGTTGGTACCCTTCCATTATCTCCTAAATCCTACGGTAAGCCCTCTACATCTAAGCCCACTTCATCCTCTGCTGTTATCAAAGCTCCCCCTACCGTATTCATTAAAGGCGGTTTCTTGGATGGCGAAGACATTGAGGACATCGACTCTTGGATATTCTTTGATGAAAATGACCAAGTCCAACTTGAAGTAGAGCGATACAACAACGGGTTTCGTATCATAAAGAACATGGGTTATAAAGGACATGGCGGCTTGGGATCACAGGAACAAGGACCTATTGAGCCCCTTATTGTGTCTAAGAAGTTTAATAAGCAAGGCCTTGGTTACCAACCGGAGGTACCGTGACCCAAAGACATTAAGTGTATTTCCGATATTGACGTTGGACCTTCTTCGGTAGGAGAGACTTCTAACTCGGATATCATCGACGACTCCTCCCTTCATATCACTGACCTTTTCCAAGAACATTCCATCTTCATGTTTTTCGCAACCTCTTCTAGCCATCACGATCCCTCCTTTAGTCTCTCACTCGTATATCCTGACCTCATCGATTGGGACCAACAGGGGGCACCGATATTAGATACATTTAAAAATGACGAAGCCATTGCAGAATTCATGGGTTTGAGACAAGGTATCCCATTGGGTGATCACAAAGCAGGTTTCATGATGGAATTACCTAAACTAGCATATTTTGGCGGAAGTATCAAATCCTTCAGTCGCAAAAGTGAAATAAACAAAATTCAACAAAATAGGTCACTAGGTGAAAACCACAAGGCGCCTCTTGACCATGAAAAAGTAAAAATAAAGGACGTATCCGAAGGTGAAAACCTCTCTGAGGCGCCTGAGGATGAGGGATTTGATCTTCCTGTTGCCGCTGATTACCATGAGAAATCAACTGTGCTAGTTGAAAAATCACAAGACATGAACTTGGGGACAGAACAAAATCCGAAGATCACTTTTCTGGCAGCATCACTATCAGAGCAAGAACGAAAGAACTTCACAGCATTTTTTCTGAGACGAGCTATAAATTTTGCATGGACTTATGCAGACATGCCAGGACTAGATCCTTCACTTGTGGTACATCATTTAGCAGTATTCCCTGATGCAAAGCCTGTCAAACAAAAATTGCACAAAATGCATCCACAAGTTGCCTTATTGGTCAAAGCAGAAATTCAGAAACTGTTAGAAGCAAAGTTCATAAAGCCTATTGATTATCCAGAATGGGTTTCAAACTTAGTACCTGTAGCAAAACCAGATGGACGAGTTCGCTGCTGCACAGACTTTAGAGATCTTAACAAAGCATGTCCTAAAGACGATTTTCCATTACCAAGCATAGACAACATTGTTGATCTTACAGCAGGACATGAAATGCTATCTTTGATGGATGGATTTTCAGGTTATAATCAAATCAGAATAGTAGAGGAAGACCAAGATAAAACATCTTTTATTTGTCCATGGGGCACATATTGCTGGGTTGTAATGCCTTTTGGTCTCAAAAACGCTGGAGCTACCTATCAACGAGCTATGACAGTTATTTTTCATGACCTTTTTCATACTATCATGGAAGACTATGTTGATGACATCTTGGGAAAATCTAAGACAAGGGAAGGACATCTACAAGTATTGGCACAAATTTTTGATCGATTAGAAAAATACCAAGTCAGACTAAACCCAAAGAAGTGTGTATTTGGCGTAACATCAGGAAAACTATTGGGATATATTGTGTCTCGACGAGGAATAGAAGTGGACCCAGCTAAGGTAAAAGCTATCATAGAAATGCCTCCACCAACGAATCTCAAACAGCTCCGCAGTTTACAGGGTAGGCTCCAATCTATTCACAGATTTATCTCACAACTCGCAGATAAATGTCATCCTTTTCAGCATCTTCTTCGTAAGGGTGAACCTTTTAAGTGGGATGAAAAGTGTCAACAGGCTTTTGACAAGATAAAGGAATACTTGGCAACACCTCCTGTGTTAATACCTCCTGTACTTGATCGTCCATTACTGCTGTATATATCATCAACAACCGCAGCATTGGGTGCACTTCTAGCTCAACACGATGATTCAGGAAAAGAACAAGCTATCTACTACATTAGCAGAACTCTTGTGGGATATGAGCTCAATTACTCATTCATGGAAAAAGCTTGTTTAGCATTAGTGTTTGCTTCTCAAAAGTTGCGACACTATATGCTGAACCAAACAACAAAGCTCATCTCTAATGTGGATCCCCTCAAGTATCTCCTTTCAAAAGCACTTCTCACAGGGAGATTAGCAAAATGGGTTATGATCTTGAGTGAATTTGACATACAATATGTGAACCGTAAAGCTATCAAAGGACAAGTCATTGCTGATCAATTAGCTGCAGCACCTATCGCAGACATTCAGCCAATATATCCAGAATTCCCTGATGAAGGATTGTTTAATTTAAGCTCTCCAGCACGATGGCAGCTATACTTTGATGGATCATACACTCAACACGGATCTGGAGCAGGTATCTTGTTTGTCACTCCCCAAGGAGACTGCATACCTAAATCATACAGAATAGCATTCCCATGTACCAACAACATAGCAGAGTATGAAGCTTTAATAACGGGTTTGTGCATGGCAGTACAATGGGCTATCAAATAGTTACGAGTCTTTGGCGATTCTCAGCTAGTTATCAAACAGGTCTTAGATGAATATCAAACTAAAGACGAGAAGCTTCTTCCCTACAAGCTAATGGTGGACGATTTCAAGCAATATTTTGAGGACATTACCTTTGAGCAAATTCCAAGACTACAAAACAGAGCAGCCGATGCCATGGCTATGATTGGATCTCTTTTAGACATGCCATCTAACACCCATAAATGTGAATTCTTGGTCGAACAGCTTTTGATCCCAGCATTTGAAGTTCCACAGTCTGAGCTCATATGTGAGATTGTTGGTCCCAACTCATTGTGGTACAAAGATATATACGAGTATCTCCGTAATCACACCTTGCCTCTTCAACTATCCAACACCCAGCGTAAAGCTTTTATCCGTCGAGCCTCTCGTTACACTATCTTAGGAGACACCCTTTATCGCCGGAGTCTTGATGGTATCCTTCTTAGATGTCTTGATTCCGAGGAAGCAAAAACGGCCTTACGTGAAGTACATGAAGGTGTCTGCGGTTCGCATTCCGCTGGCCCTGGCCTTGTTAAGAAACTTCTGCGAGCAGGATACTATTGGCCAACTATGGAAAAAGATGCCCAACAATTTGCAAGGAGATGTCTACAATGTTAGAAACATGGAGATCTAATACATGCACCAGCACATGAGCTTCAGCCTATTGTCACTCCATGGCCTTTTTCGCAATGGGGACTTGATCTTGTGGGTAAAATCCATCCTACTTCATCAAATGGTCATAAGTTTATTATCATTGCCACTGAGTATTTTACAAAGTGGGTAGAAGCCATACCAATGACCTACATCACGGGTAAACAAATAGCTAAATTCATCCTACATTACATCATCTGCCGTTATGGAGTCCCTCAAGCCATTGTCATAGACAATGGCTGGCCTTTCAAGAACCAAGAGGTTAGAGATCTTTGCAATAAGTTCCATATTCAACATAGGTTCTCTACGCCTTATTATCCTCAGAGCAATGGTCAAGTTGAAGCCTCTAATAAGACAATCATCAAGATCCTTAAAAAGACTGTTAATGAAGCTGGTCAAGATTGGCATCTACAACTGCATCCTGCTTTATGGGCATATAGAACAAGTGTCAGAACTCCTACTGGCGCCACACCCTATGCTCTAGTCTATGGCACTGAAGCTATTTTGCCTATCGAGGTTGAGATCCCCTCTTTGCGCATATCCTTGCAACATACTATCTCAAATGAAGAATATCGAGTGTCCCGACTCCATGATCTTGAGCTCTTAGATGAACGCCGCCTTACAGCATTGAACCATCTTCAAGTCTATCAAAACTGGCTACACTGCAGCTACAACAAAAAGATCAGAGAACGCAGATTTCAGGTTGGCGACCTTGTCCTTAAAGAAAACCAAAGGAATCAACAGCATCGAGAGAAACAGGGCAAGTTTGAACCAAATTGGCTTGGTCCTTTCATTATCACAGCAGTCTATGGATCCGGTGCATACACTTTGTCAACACCTGAAGGCATTCCCTTGGATGAACCCGTCAACAGCGTTCATCTCAAGAAGTTTTATCCATGAATCTCAGCTATCCCCCCAAAAAAAAAAAAAAACCAAAAAAAAAAAAAATAAATAAATCATAAAAGGCCAAAAAAAATAAATAAATAAATAAAATAAAAACATCCAATAAATAATCCGTCCTCTGGTGAAAACCTGGTGAACAGGCGCCTTGGATAAGTACCATAGTGAAAACCTGGCAAACAGGCGCTATGTGTAG
This sequence comes from Cunninghamia lanceolata, assembly GCA_027924645.1. Taxonomy (NCBI): domain Eukaryota; kingdom Viridiplantae; phylum Streptophyta; class Pinopsida; order Cupressales; family Cupressaceae; genus Cunninghamia; species Cunninghamia lanceolata. Next base: position 894,237 of record BSBN01001396.1, on the reverse strand, counting down.
TGACCAGCTTCCCTCATTTGTTTGGTTCGTTTGATCATTTTCCCCACTACATCTTGTATTAGCCATGCTCATAAGCCCTATCGCAATCTCACACCTAACCTTTCCTCTTCATCCTTTGCCAATGCTAGCTATCATACTTGAGACATTGTCGTGATATCTATATCTTTTGGCACCTTAGCATCTTGGCTACATCTTTTCTGCATTGTCGCTTCTGCATAATAAACCTCATCCCACACTGGGGGCATTTGTTGAGTCTTATTTGGAAGTGGATCCTGTTATCTCTAGCTCATAACACGTCAAACAACTCAGCTTACAACACAGCACACCTTATCAACTTCAACCATGGCACATGGCCACCGACAAATACGACCTCACGACTTGCAACCAGGGCTCATACCTTCACAATCCATCCACATTCATCCAACAATCGCAACAAACATCGCTTGATCAAACATCCAATCGATTAGCCACATCAACAAGAACTACATTTAGCTCTATCGTTGACGCCTTGATCCCGTGGATACAGGGTATGTAGGCAATCTGAGATGCGAAGGAAGCACTCTGATTCAGGCTAAGACGATAGCCCCTTTCATCTGTCATCTTTTCTTCTAAACATCCTTCAATCTTTCAGCTCACATTCTTCTATCTTTCATCACATGCATCATCAATAAAACCCAGAACTACATATTCATCATGTCTCATCTTCATCGTAAATGTGCTTTGATCCCGTGGATACAGGGTATGTAGGCAGTCTGGAATACGAAGGAAGTTTCCAGTACTCAAGCACAGATGATCCACCCCATCTTCTTCATCTTCATTCATCATCCATTTTCTTCTCTTTGATCAGCTCAAACAGGAAGCAATCCATGTGTCTATTGCAAGCTCCAGCACTTTAACCAATCACAGGTAAGCCAGAAGCTATTTGTCCGCATGCCTTAAGTCAACATTTGCTATAGCAGTTTATCAACAACCTTAGCCTTCAACAGGATGTAGCTTTCCTCTTAACAAGGCGCCCGCTTAATCTATCCAAGAGCACCCAAATTTGGCAAGAGAACGTGAGGACAGTATCTTTTGTTTTATCTTTTGATTTATCTTTTGTCCCTTTTCTATACCTAGTCAAGACTGCCATGATCTCTTTATATCTTGGTATGTTGCGATGAAGTAAGGACTGGGGCATGGTCATATAGCTTTCGTATGCCGTGTTTGCGGGATGATCTTATTCTCTTCCTATGCATCTTGGTATCTTGCACGTGTTGGGATTAGCATCTTACATATCAATATCTCTAGCATCTGAGAAGCTAGACAGTCTCTTATGCATTTGAGACTATTATATGTTAAGACTAACTCCATACATATAACCAGCAAGCTATCATTATGTGTAGTGGAGATAAGTTCAAACTATTGTTTGTAGCGTCAAAGTCCAACACTAGCTGTTATTCATATCTTGTGCATGTTGGCTCCACAACTTGCCCACATGCGTTTAGACAAGATTGTAACATGCTAGTTACGCATTGGATACCTTGACACCTTGGTTTCTTATGCCCTGGTGCATAACATCCATATGCTATATTAAACATAAGGACTGCATTTCTTTTCATTTTGAGCAATTACTTGAAAGCTGCCTATCATCATTCTATCTATCCATTCGTTCCATCATCCTCAGCCAAGATCAATCATTTCCATCATCCTTTGTCCATATTCCCGCTCCTGCAAAACAAGTGTTAGCCATACATAAGTCCATATCTTTTTCTTTACAATCTACCTATATGTATACATCTATTCATATCATTACCTTTTACATATTCAAACATTTTCTATCAATTACCATTTGCATAAACATCCATCCATAATCCATATATAATCCATACACATAACATGCATAGCCATCATAATATCAACATCACAACCATTATAACATCATATAGATTGCCAAAACTACCATATATATATATATATATACATGTGTGTCAAAATACAAGTGTCTACAATACAAGCTGAGCCCTGAAAAGAATGAATGTACAACAATGGCTCTAGGCCTCATCATGATACAATGTCAACAAGGTATGCCCTAGCGACTACTGCCAGCTCCCTCGCCCTGACCACCACCACCAACAGGTCCTATACCTGGTCCTCCATCTCTCGATGGCCCCATCACTGAAGCTACTGACCAAGATCCACCTGACCTCCGTGAGCTCGAAGCCCCTGATCTGCTCCTGAAGCTAGGCTGTCTCTGCTCTGCCGGCACAGCTCCATAATATAAGCCCCTATAATACTCAACCTCACCCTGCACTCTCCGAAGCTCGGCCTGTACCGCTGTCAACTGTGTGGCTAAGTACATGGCAGCTCCATCCGTCCCCAAGGCAGTCACTGCTCTATCCCGCTCACTAGTCATAACCTGCAGCTGCTGTACTGCCCTATCTCTCTCAGCTCGCAGACCATCTCTCTCAGCTCGCAGACCATCTCTCTCTGCTCTCATAGCCTGCTCCTGCTGTACTGCAGTATCCCGCTCAAGCCTCATCATCTGCTCATGCTGCCTAGCTGTATCCCTCTCTCCTGTAACTCTCGCGAGAGCACCATCATCCTGTCCATCTCCTCTCTGAGCTCCCAACTGTAGCTGAGCCTGATAAGTCTGTGCCTGTGCTCTAGCATGCCTCAGACTAATCACGGCCTGATGCCTATCCATCTCCACTCTCCTCAGCCTCATCTGTGCCCACTGCCTCCATCTCCTCTCCTCTCTGATCCGTCTCCGCAGCTGCTGAATACCCACATCATCTCCTGCTCCGATCTGTGCCTGTGGCTGTGCTAATATAGCAGGCTGGCCTGGCACCTGCCCTGGCATCTGTATCCCTGGTGCAGCTGGCACTACTGCCTGTGCTGGTGGAGCCCGTCGTCGTCGCCTCTGAACTGGCCTCTCCATCCCAATCTCCCCAATCTCTCCATCTCGTGTCAACTGAGTCGGCCTAGCTGTCGCCCAGTATGCATCATACTCTGGCAATGTACCTGGATCTGCACGACCCTGTCTCCACTACCATGCTACTGGCTGCAATCCATCTCTCTCTGCCAAGGCTGTGTCCACCACAACCTCTAGACCCCAATCGAACACCTCCTGTCTCGTCCTCCCAAAAACAGCATCCCCTACAGGTACTGCCTGTGCCTCTCTGAACTGTCTCAGGGCTCTCTCTGGCAAATAGCGCTCTATAATGTACACGCCGCGTCCAAAAATGTACCTCGCCTGTCTAGCATAGGCAAGCTCGGTATCCTCCTCCTCCCACTGCTCACATCCTAGCCATGGCCTCCATACAAATCTGTCTATCTCATCCAACCTCCGTCGCCAGTATACCACCCCTCGGCGTTGTCGATACGTTAAGGCTCCTCTATACATCCATGCAAATGGCTCTCCTGCTGCTCTAGCAACCCATCCCTCTGGTCTCGTCACTGGAATGTGCTCATAAGCCCATACATGCAAAACTATCACTCCTGCTGACATGCTCGCTCCAAACATATATGCGCAATCATGCAGGTAATGATAGAGCTGTCCCAACACGCACTCTGCCCATGCATATCTCGTGCCATAGGAGAACATCCCCTCCATCACTGTCCCCCATCCTACAGGAAACCCTCTCGCTCTCCTATCACCCACTAGCCATCTAATGATAGCCACTACCACCTGCTGCAACCTGTCACAGAGCTCCTCCATCCTCCCCATCGGTATCTCTGAACCCTCTGCTCCGATGTCTGGTGTCCCAAACAATCTCCTGAATGCCGCTGGGCCCATCTCTGGATCATAATCTACACGATCCCCATCTATCGGAATCCTCAAAATCCGGAACACATCCTCTAAGGTGATGGTCGCCTCACCTGTCGGTAACAAGAATGAACTGTGCTCACTCATCCATCGCTCCACCATCGCAGTCATCAACCCTCGATGTGCCTGAACTGGCTCTAATCGTGACACATGCTCCAAACCCAGGATCTCCAACACCAGCAGCTCCTCTGCATCCAACTGTCTCACCAGCCGCAAATCTCTCGGATGGGGTTCCCGTGATAGCAATGGCGGTAGTACATCCTGCATCATCCATTTACTCTTGTCAGTCCATCCCATTAATCATTCATATCAAAATCTGCCTATCTTTCTGCTATTTTATCCTACACCTACCATATGCGGTTCACTTTACCACATGCGACCTTTTTCTGCTCACTAGCGACCCCCTTTACCATTTGCGCTCCTGTTCTGACCAAACGCGAGCTCTTTCACTTCATGCGCTTACTGTTTTCCTATACGCGACCTTTATTACCATATGCGCTTATCCTTGCTTTATATGCGAGCCATATCCCACATGCGCCTCTATTTACCCTAAAAGCGAGCTCTTTTCCTAAATGCGCCTATTTTATCCTTATACGCGAGCCCAATCACTATATGCGCTTACTGTTTCCCTATACGCGAGCTCTCTACCATATGCGAGCTGTTTCTAGTCCTATGCGAGCTACACTACCCTATGCGACTACTATCTGCTCATAAGTGACTAGTTTCCCTCCATATGCGCATTTCGACTGCGTTTTTCCCGCCGCCAGGATGCGACCTCATTTCCATAAGCGACCTACCCGCGCCTATAAGCGACCTGAACTACTTTAAGCGACCTCTATTTCTATATAAGCGACCTAAATGTGCCATGTCCTAAACTAGTCGCTTTTGGTGACGTGTGTGAATTAATTACGCTTCTAGGCTATTAAATGCACGCTTTTGGGAAAAGTTTTGAAACATACCGGTGCTCCTGCTCCCTCTAGTCGTCCATGTGTCCTCACTCACTCTGCACGATGATCTCTGCGTGGAATCACCATCCTGCTAGCTCTGCCACTCTCACTCTCAGGAGCTCTGGATTTCTCTAAGTTTCTAAGCACAAATGAGCACAAATGAGCCTATTTGCCCTTGAAGCCCCTACTTATAGCCCTTCTCCAAACCCTAATTCTTCTATACCACAGCCTATTTTCTTCCATGCAACCCCCCTTTCCTTCGCGTTTGCCCTCTTTTCCGCCTGTTCTTCTATCGAGAGCCAACCCAGCCCTTCCTGGTTTGCCTAGCTTACCTCTCGAGGGGGCATCACCTGCCAGTTACACTGGGGCATAACTTGTTTATCGAACGCATCTCACAACTTCTTTGACACAATGTTCTATCGAACATTGTATCAAAGAGGGGCAAAATGTAGACACCCAAATTTGTCCATGTCTAGCGACACCTTGCTAAATCACTAATCCATTATCCAATTAATTAAATAAATTTTATTTATTTAATTAAAATCCCATTCTCATTCACTTAGCCAATTAATTAAATAAATTGTATTTATTTAATTAATTCCACATCATGTCTTATCCCATTTTATGCATTTATCCTATTAGTTAAATAAATTTTATTTATTTAATTAATTTCCAACTCATATCCCAACTAATTCAAATACTTTATTTGAATTAAGCCTTTATCATTTATCACATTTCAACACTTGTCCATTTCCCATTCATCATGTGTTGTAAGACAACTTTCATTCATATCCTTCACATGCACAACTAATTGGACCTAAATTTAGTAACTTTCAATCTTAGCCATTCACATAGCCTCTGAATCTCCACCGTTGATTGATCTTGGTTGAGTCCTATATAAACAGCCTCTCACTCCATATGAAACATAGCAGCAATCCAGCAATCCAGCAATCTAGTAATCCAGCAATCATATAGCACCTCCATTATCATCTTGAGCATTCGAGCATTCGAGCTTTTATCATCCATCAATGGCAGCTTTCAGCTTTGTAATTGCTTATCGTTGAAGAAGCAGTCCACATCTCTCTCTCAAACAAGGAATCGCACGGTCTAGGTGATGTTATGCTTGAATTGCATTATCCTTTGATTTCATTTAGGTTAGATTCCTTGATGATGGTAGGGTTAGGGTTTCATGACTATGTCTGATCTTCCACACTTGACTTTCACCTATCACATTTTAATTTGACAGAATAAGGGTGCTTAAGGCTCAATGCATGCTGTAAGGAGATAGATAATGGATGCAAAGGCTCTAATGATATTTCAACAGCATGTGGATACTTGAGGATCAATGCCCTTTTAGAAAATTTGACAGAATAAGGGTGCTTAAGGCTCAATGCATGCTAATGGCTTGTGAGGGGGTTGATTTATAGGAAAGGCTTGGTTCCAATGGATGGCTAGGATCAATTAGGGCTTTAGGTGAAATGGATGGATAGGATTAAGTTAGGTTTCCTTGCACATCAATAAATTGTAGTCATATGACATGTGGCAAAGGAGGATGAGGCTTAGGTGTGCTTGTGTAGATAAATACTAAAATTAGGTCCTATTAGTTGTGCATGTGAAAGATAAAAGTTGTAACACATGATTGACTAGACAAGTGTTGGAATGTGATGAAAGATGAGTGTTTAATTCAAATAAAATATTTGAATTAGTTGGGATATGAGTTGGATATTAATTAAATAAATAAAATTTATTTAATTAATTGAGAAGTTGAATAGGATGAGATAAGATATGATGTGGAAATTAATTAAATAAATAAAATTTATTTAATTAATTGGGATGGGGATAAGATAAATGGGATTATGCATGTGAAATTAATTAAATAAATAAAATTTATTTAATTAATTGGCTAAGTAGGATGAGGATGGGAATTTTAATTAAATAAATAAAATTTATTTAATTAATTGGCTTAATGGATAAATGGGATTAAGAGTGAGATTTAGGACAAAAATGGCTTATGATGTTTAGGATAATGTTTTAACAAGGTGTTGCAAGACATACACAAAGTTGGGACAATTTTGGGTGTCTACATTTTGCCCCTCTTTGAGATGATGTTCGAGATGATGAGCTTTGTGTCGAGTAACATCATTTCAAAGAAGTTAAGGTATGGATAATTGATAGGGATGTTGACGACGACGACGATGATGATGATAGAAAGGATAGGTTGGTGATGCCCCCTCGAGAGGATAGGTGGGTTGGACAAACACGAGTATGCTCTCGAAAAGAAATGGCTTGGCTACAAAAGAAAGATAAGGGAATGGATAGAAGAAATGGATGATGCGTTATGCTGCAATAGAAAGTGAGCAACCAGGATGTTTGATATAGCACTAGACGTTATACACCAAGGTATAAGGACCAGGGTGATGATGTGTCTTGTGCCCTAGCGTAATACAACCTTGTCTAGATACAAGATATGAATATTAGCTGGATTGATACTGATATGATGCAAATGCAAGATAAAATGATAACACACACAAGCAAGCAAGCAAGCATGCACAAATGATACAAAAACAAACAAGGTATTGCCCCTGTCAAGCTGTAAACCAATGATTGGTTGTTGATTGTTTTTCTAGTTGAGTGTTGTCATTGCAGGGAAAGCTATATCCCTAGATCAACACAAGGTTGTTTGCTGAGTTGGTTGGCTGGTTGATTGATTGATTTGGCTTACAACAAGGCTAGGATCAAGACCATTGATTGTGTTTGGATAACTTGGCTTGATTGATTAACTTGATTGGTATGGATTAAGGATGGGCTTGCATTTGAATCATTGCTTGGAATGATTGTATTTTTATTGATGAATGGATGATTAGATTGATTTGATGAAATGTTAATGATGTGATGATATGTTGTGGATTGAGCTACTTTTGATTCGCTGAAGTGATTGGATTTGTTTTGATGACTAGCTTGATGTGCTTTGATGTTGATGCTGATGATTGTAGGATTTGTTTTGATAGTTGGCTTGATGTGCTTTGGTTGTGATGTTTGTTGTTGCTGGGTTGATTGTTTTGAATGATGATAGTGATGGTGTGATGATTAGAGTGGCGATTCAATCTAAGCTTAAGAAAGTGTTCTCAGTGTGCTCAAAGGATGTAAAATAAACAAGGTATTGTCCTTGTCAAGTCATAAACCAATAATTGATTGTTTGATTGATGATGATAGTGTTGTCATTGCAAGGAAAGCTATATCCCTAGATCAACACAAGGATGTAGGAACGCTATATCCCATTGATGATGATTGATTCAGTTTATGACAAGATTAGGATCAAAACCTGTTCATTTGGTTGGATAATGTTCCTTGATTGATTGGCTTCCTTGATATGGATTAGTGTGACTTGGATTTAAGATCATTCCTTAGATTGATTTGATGAAGTGATTGATTGAAATGGATGAATGTTATTGATAGGAAGAATTGATGATGATGATGATGATGATTTGATTTTGATTGAATGTTGATGGAGTGGATTGGTTTGGATCATATGATTAGTTTTATTGCTTATATTTTTCATTGGATATTTAATTTTTTTGGATTTTTTGACATATTTTGATTTTTTTTTTGTGTTTTTGAATGTTTTGGGAAATGCCAATGGATTTATAATTTGGGTAGCCTCTGTGCTAGATACCAATGACAAGGGAAGACCAAGTCTAGGTGCAAGGATGGATAAAAGGATGGGCTCATAGTAAATGTGATGGAAGGCTCATGATAGATGGGTGAATAAAAGGATAGGCCATCGAATGGAAAGCTCATGATAAATGGATAGATACAAGGATAGGCTATGGTGGATGGATGTATGCCTCATGATAAATGGATAGGTAGGCTATAGTGGAAAGCTCATGATAAATAGATGGGGATAAGCTATAAGAAGAAAAGCTCATGATAAGGATACGCCATAGTGGATGGATCATAAGGGAGCTAGGATGTGATCTCCAAAGGCTATGTTGCATAGGAAGAATAACTTGCCCCATTCTAGGTGGTAATGCTTAGGATTTTACATGATTAATTTCATGACCAAGGGATGACATGATAGATTGGATTTTATATGACAAGGCTTATGATAGGTGGATACTGATAAGATGGATTGATTAGGAAGGTATGAGGTATACCAAGAGATATCTGAAGCATATTTCAACATTTTGCCCCCATGTCTTCCTCAAAATCAAAAGGCAGAAGGATGGATGAACGGATAAGGATGGTAGGATGTAGCATGATAGGATGGAAAATGATATAATGGGATAGATAGTTTGGAAATGGATAGGTTGGATGAGACAATGTGCCCCCAAGTGTAAGTGACATAGAAGATCAACCTACACATGACGCCTGTTTGCCAGGTTTTCATCATGGTACTTATCCAAGGCGCCTGTTTACCAGGTTTTCACCGTTGGACGAAGGGATTTCTCTTTACTTTTTTTATTTTTTTGTTTTTTTACTTTTTTTCTTTTTTTTTAGATGGGATGACAATTACACATGGCGCCTGTTTGCCAGGTTTTCACCATGGTAATGGATATGAGGGACTCAAGTGACTAGTGCTATGAGAGGTGATATTGTCCCATTAGAGATGGATGATGTCTTCGCATGGACCATGTCATTATGCTCATAGATGTTGATAAAGGATTGCATGGATGGGAGATGGATTAGGTGGATAGTAGATGATGAAATGGATTATGAAAGGCTCATGCAAGGATAGATGGATAAAAGGCTTATGCAAAAGCATGGACCATAGGAAGGTGATGGGGAAGATTTGTAGGATAATGGATAGAAGATGGGGAGATGTAGTTATGTGGAGGTCTTGCAGAGTGGAAGGGAACCATGACCAACGGTTGCACACACCGTGTTAAACATTGAAGCTTTTGATGAGATGGTGGTATAGGAAGCAATGGAGATGTTTGATTAGGAGATAGTTGATGAAGTGATTTAGGAACCCACATAGATTTAGTATTTTTAGTGCTTTTGTTTTGCTTGTGGGATTTTTGAAGGGAATAGAATTTTTGGATGGAAGTAGGCTTTTGGATGGATATAGGTGGTTGGGATTCTTGAGATGTAGATGAGGATGCCTCATTTGACTTGCTAGCTATTTGCTTAGGAACCCAAACCATTTTGCTTTTAGGCTTTACTTTTGGAGGTATGGGCTTGGATAGCTTTGTGAATGTACTTTGCTTAGAAGATGGATGATTTAGAGACTTTTCACATTGATACCCTAAGGCATGAGGGTCCTTAGGAGTTTTAGTTGGATTTTTAGCTTTATAGATAAAGGCATCAAAATTTTTGCTTTTGAATCCCATGGGGTGGGTGGAGTGGATGGAATGATTAGAGGCTTTATGCTTAAACGATGTGTGCATTTGTTGGCCATGATTAGGGATGTAAGGATACTTAGGAATGATAGGTATGTTAGGTGTTGGAAGTAATGGTGGCAAGGTGGATGGAGGGATATTTGGGGTTGGTAAAAGTGGAGGCAAAGTGGATGGTGGAAGGTGTATGGTCAAATGCTTTTGACATTTATAGGATGATGGAGATGGAATGGCTACATATGTTTTGGGTATATGATAGGATATATGATAGTAAGTGGTAGATTTAGGATGCATGAAGGGATTACCAACATCCTGGCCTTGTTTACCTTGGGGTGTGTATCCAAGGCCATATGAGCATGGAGGAATCTTGACATGGTTTGGCTCCAAAATACCTTGTTCATAAAGGCCTAGGCCTTTGCCTTGATAGTTCATGTTTTGGAGGATGCGATTGACTATGGGACTAGATATGTTTCGGGAGCTAGACTTGAGCTCTTTATTGGATGGAGAAGGTGAAGTGGATAGAGGTTGTTTTTGTCCGAAGGAAGAACATTCATGGACAAAGGTGGTAAGACCACTAGGACATGATAGTGGATTTGAAGTGGAATCGATGGTGGATGTAGAAGGAGGATCATTAGGATCTTGATTAGCATTGTGTTCACTAAGATCCAAGTCATTTGTTTGATCTTTTATGCTTACTTGGGGGACAAGTGTCTCATCATGACAAGTGGATGTTTTCTCATTATGGATAGGGCTAGATGGCGTGTGACTAGGAGCAATTTGGATATCTTGCTCATGGATAGATATAGGATTATGGATAGGATCAAGGTGCTCATGGATAGCTTCTTCATAGGTATCATCTTGATCATAAAGAAGGTAAATGTTATGGATGGGTTGCATGGAAGTGTTTTGATCTTGAGTTGGACTAGGGCTTAATGTTTCCACATGCTTGAGATTAAACCTTTGATATACCTTTTGGGTTGCTTGAATGGAAATGGAAGGCTCTTGGTCAACAACATGAGAACATGATGACTCTTGACTTGGATTAATGATAAGAGACTCTTGAATAGGCTTGATGGCTTGTATGTCACATAATGGGCTTGAAGGATTAGGCATGTTAATGGAAGGCTCTTGGATAGGCTCAAGGATAGGTGGACCACATGATGGGATTATATGATTGGACATGACCTTTGGAAGTTCTTTGGTAGGCTCATGAATGGGTGTTTGACATGGAGATAGTTTATTCCTTGCTAGTAGCCAATGGATCACATCCTTCGCAAGTGTATGGGTGGATGGAAAATATAATGGATGGATGATAATGGTAGATGGTGTTGGATTAGGATTAGGACAAGGATTAGGTTGAGAGCTAATTGGATTGGATGGATTAGGATTTGGACTAGATGGGGGTGACACATGGGATTGGGATGATGTGGCATGTTTTCCCATTATAGGTGGGTACACCTTGTAAACAATTGAGAGAAATATTGGGCATTGGTTTGTATTATGGCCTTTGGTCCTATGGTATGCACAATAATCATGTTCATCATATGGATTTTCTTCACATGGTTTGACTTTAGGAAGTTCAATGAGTTTTGCTTCAAGCATCCTTTGTAAAACTCTCTCAGCCGCATCCTTTGGTGAACGATTAGAATGATATGGTGATGAAGGTAATGAAGGGCTTGGTGGTTTGGAAGGTAAAGGGATCAATGGACTATGATTGGGATCACATGGTGGTGTTGGGATAGGATTAGTTGGCTCATGTGTTGGCGGGTGATTAGATGATGAAGGCCACTCATAAGATGCATTTGCTAGATTGGTATCTCCCTTGTCAAAGGTAATTAAGTCTTGCATAGGATAACTTGGGCTTGTTTGATTTATGTACAAGAGATTACTTGGACTTGGATGTGCTTCTTGTTGCAAAGGTGGACTTAGGTCTATCAATGGTGCTTGGTGGTCTTGTTGAAAAGGTGTACTTGGACCTGATTGATTTATGTACAAAGGGCTATTTGGACTTGCATGTTGTTCTTGTGATATCACTTGATTGCCTTGTGGATGGGCTTGGTAGTGCATTGGAATGGTGGTATGAGGGATTGGATAAGCTTGAGGTGGAGGTTGATAGGTTGATGTGGCATTGACTTGGTGGATAGGTGGATTAAGTTGATAGGAAGTGGATGGATATGACATGTGGCTATAAGGTGGATTAGGTTGATAGGAAGTGGCTAAGGATTGTTGTACTTGTCGAGCTTGACTAGTGGCTAAAAGGTGTTGGACTTGGGCTATGGAGTGTTGTAGTTGAGGTGATTGGCTTGCGTGGGGTTGAGCTTTTTGGATGAAGAATTGTAATATTTCAATGGCGTCTTGGTTTAGGGGTTGTAATCCTTGATAAAGATTTTGGAGGAATCTTTGGAATTTGATTTCTAAGTCCTCTAGTGTAGACATGTTGTCACCACGTGTTTGTCTTAAGTCCTTTTAGCAAGTGCTTGCTTAGGGATTCGGATGATGATGTGGAATGTTTAGATGATGTGTTTAGATTGATTTGTTTATGTGTTTGGGTGTTTAGAGCTTGATATGGCAATATTCAAACAAATGATTATGCATATACACACATGAATCACTCACGCAAGACACATAAGCAAGTTGTTGACTTTGAAAATGAAATGTGATAATTATGCAAGCACACATGGAAGACACATCAACAAGCCTAATGTGTAGTCAAGTGGGTATAGCTAATTAGGTCTTAGGCTATCTATTGCACAAGGTTGACTATGGAATTGAAAGTGAAATCCTGCCACACAGCCAGGAGAAAGGGGTAACCCACCCTTCACCTTCACTTCCCAAAGGTATAAAGTTCTTTGGGGCTTAGCCAAGAGTGACAAGATTCCAACTCCCAATGAGGGTGTCTTTCGATTCAGCCTCGATTGAGGTCGTCCCTTGGAGTGGTGTGTCTCCAAGCAAGCCTCCTAAGAAGGGTATGACAAAAGCAAACCAAGTGAGCTGTCACTTGATTCACACTCGCAGTTGTTAATTTCCCCTTAGAAACTTGAAATGTGTAACAAACAGTTCAAGCACTTGTTCTTTTTAGACCCAAATCTAAATGTGATGGAAGACAATGGTTTGTTTTAGCCCAATTTTTTTTTATGTGAATTTGCAAACAATTGTTTATTTTAAAGCCCAAATCCAAGTGTGATGACAAACAAGTTGTTTGTTTTATGCCCAAAATCTAAATGTGTGATCAAATAATGATTAGAGATGAGAGATTAAAATGAGTGCACCTCATAAAAATTGCTTTCCAAGTTGCTATTATGATTGATTCAAATGTTGCTCCAGCTCCTTTGATTCACTTACAAGTCACTGCAAAAAATAAAATGTGATTTGGTTTGCTAGATTGGAAGATATGATTTTTTTTTTTCTAAAAGTCGCGCGTCAAAAATTTCTAAAAAATTAGAATCGCAGGGTCAACTTCAAATCGCCATAACTCTTTGAATACTGAACCAAATATTTAATGTAACCACTATTCGGAAAGCTCTCGAAGTCCTCTTTCCAACGAATCTAAGATCTCCTTTTTACAGGACCCGTGTAAAACAAAAAACCCTCTGCAACAGATCTGGTCATAAATTTAAAAAATCAGCAAAAAGTTGCGCGTCAAAAATTTCTGAAAAATTAGAATCGCAGGGTCAACTTCAAATCGTCATAACTCTTTAAATACTGAGCCAAATCTTTAATGTAACCACTTTTCGGAAAGCTCTCGAAGTCCTCTTTCCAACGAATCTAAGATCTCTTTTTTCCAGGACCTGTGCAAAACAAAAAACCCTCTGCAACAAATCTGGTCATAAATTAAAAAAATCAGCAAAAAGTCGCGCGTCGAAAATTTCTGAAAAATTAGAATCGCAGGGTCAACTTCAAATCGTCATAACTCTTTGAATACTGAACCAAATCTTTAATGTAACCACTTTTCAGAAAGCTCTCGAAGTCCTCTTTCCAACGAATCTAAGATCTCCTTTTTACAGGACCTGTGTAAAACAAAAAACCCTCTGCAACAAATCTGGTCATAAATTAAAAAAAATCAGCAACATAAAATATCTTCAACCTACAAATCAAAGTGCATAAACCTGCAAAAATGAATGATTGACGCTCCAAGAAATCTGATCTTCACAAAAACAACTCAAACAAGAGAGTTAATCAGGGACGTGAGTCTCACCGGGCGTGCCAAATGTATATCAAAAAATTTGGATTTATAAATGGAAATGATCAAACAATTGAAATGCATAATCTAAACCCAAATAATTCAATACCTCAAAGATGCAAAATGAGCTTGATTGATTGATCGCTTTGTTGTGTTGATTGCTCGATTCCGCAGCATAACGTTGATAAGGAGATAGATAATGGATGCAAAGGCTCTAATGATATTTCAACAGCATGTGGATACTTGAGGATCAATGCCCTTTTAGAAAATTTGACAGAATAAGGGTGCTTAAGGCTCAATGCATGCTAATGGCTTGTGAGGGGGGTTGATTTATAGGAAAGGCTTGGTTCCAATGGATGGCTAGGATCAATTAGGGCTTTAGGTGAAATGGATGGATAGGATTAAGTTAGGTTTCCTTGCACATCAAGAAATTGTAGTCATATGACATGTGGCAAATGAGGATGAGGCTTAGGTGTGCTTGTGTAGATAAATACTAAAATTAGGTCCCATTAGTTGTGCATGTGAAAGATAAAAGTTGTAACACATGATTGACTAGACAAGTGTTGGAATGTGATGAAAGATGAGTGTTTAATTCAAATAAAATATATGAATTAGTTGGGATATGAGTTGGATATTAATTAAATAAATAAAATTTATTTAATTAATTGAGAAGTTGAATAGGATGAGATAAGATATGATGTGGAAATTAATTAAATAAATAAAATTTATTTAATTAATTGGCTAAGTAGGATGAGGATGGGATTGAATGGGATTTTAATTAAATAAATAAATTTTATTTAATTAATTGGCTAATGGATAAATGGGATTAAGAGTGGGATTTAGGACAAAAATGGCTTATGATGTTTAGGATAATGTTTTAACAAGGTGTTGTAGGACATGGACAAAGTTGGGACAAATTTGGGTGTCTACATTTGTCACCAGTCATATGATGAGAACATCCACTATCAATCACCCATTCATCCTTTTCAACAACCTAAGCAACCAAGGCACTTTCCACATTTGCACAGCTAGCAGATTCAGTAGACACAGAACCTTATTCTTGGATAGCAATGAACACCCAATCACATTCAGTGGAACCTCCATGATCAGATTCATCATCTATGACTCCTTCTTCTCCAACTTCTTGGACATAGTAGCATTTATTATGACCTTTATATCTGTTAGGGTTTGGCCTTGAAACCCTCTCCAGACATCTTGAGGCAAAATGACCAATCCTATTACAAGCAAAACATTTGAATGGCAACTTTCCTTCATACTTACTAGATCCTCTTGGCATTCTTTTGGCAATAAGAGCTTCAAGATCTGCAGTCTCAATTTCATCATCTTCAAGATCATTCCTTGCCTTCACAAATCTGTTTGATCTTCCTGAAGAACTTTCTCTCGGATCATATCTTTGTTTTCCATACACATTGGCCTTAATTGTAGATTCAGACTTGGGAAGAGAATCACCAAAATCACTCATTTCAAATGCTGAAAGCTTACCAACTAACTGATCCCTTGTAACAGTTGTCATAGTCCTGATTTCTTCAATGGCAGCAACTTTATGCTTGTATGCTGTAGGTAAGGACCTGAGTACTTTGGCAACAATCTATGATTCTTCCAATACTCCACCAACATTCCTAATACCGGTTACAATATCATTTACTTTCTGCATGTAGGAAGTAATGTTTTCATCTTCACTCATCATCAACCTTTCATATTTATCCTTTAGGCTCTGTAGCTTGGCACATTTTACATATTTGTCACCTTCATACAAATTTTCTAGTTTTATCCAAATTTCATGGGCAATTTTCAATTCCAGGACATTTGCCAATTCTGTATTAGTTAGGGCACTCAATAATGCTTCTTTGGCTCAAATATTGTATTCAGCTTCCCTGAGTTCGTCTAGAGTAGTAGGGCCATTCTTCAGAATCTTATACTCATTCTTTGTTATCAATCAAAAGGCATCACCCATACATTCCAAATGACACTGCATGCGTACCTTCCAAAGGGAGTAATTTGTTCCATCAAATCTCGGACTTTACTTCTTATAAGTTGACATCTTGGATCTCCTCAGCAGTCAAGCTTCTTTTAGAGGAACTAGCTCTGATACCAATTGTTGGAATTAGGACAGACAACTGAGAGGGGGGGTGAATCAGTTGTCCCTCAATATTAACCTTTTCTTCCTTTTAATCTTCTTTCGCAACTTACAAATAAATTAATGATGCAAACATTAAAGCATGAAACAATAACACATGAGCAGAAACATAATTAACACACTTGACACCAAGATTTTTGACGTGGAAACCTTGTTAAGGGAAAAACCACGGTGGGGGTTAACCCACAAGATTCGTACCCCATTAAAAGTACTTAAAAAGGGGAATGTACATGCATTCGAGCTCACTGCTCAAAAGGAAGGCTCACTGCCTATAGAATTTAGTTTAATATAGAAGGAATTTAACTGAGAAATAACATCTTCTTCATGCCTGGTTCAGTCTCATTGAATGCTCATAAAACTTCTTTTCTCCCAAATACTTCTTTACTATCACTTCATCCTTTACTGTTCTTGCTCCTCTACTCCTCTTCTCTGCTCTACCTTTGATCCTTTCTTGGGATTTGATTATTTTTCACAAGGATGATTTTCCACAAGTCATCAACAAGTATTTATATGCTTCATCAACCTTGGAATAAACATCAAGGTTGGCACTTCAAACATCTGACTTAATGTGAATCACTGAGTTGTCAGCCAAACATAACTGGGATTCAAATATTCCTCGATCAACATGCCATGTTCCATAGAATTGCTCTTAGATCATCCATAACATGCTAGAATCATCTGGTCGGCCAAGACTAGGAACGATGGAAACATCAAGAAGAAAATATTCAACAACGGGCTCAGTCTTCAATGCGGACCTCCAACACAGTAGGCACACGATCCAAAGACCTCCATAAGCACATTGAATTTAACAAAGACATTTGCACTCCTCCAAATTATTAGAATCACTTGCATCTTCTCCCGGAACATCAAGAACACTGTCTGCCATGACTATCACACTAGAAAGATTGCTTGCGGACCTCTAAACCACGAACCACTTGAGTTGATGATACACACTGACTTCCCAAACATGCCTCCAGAACAACAGATCATAATATTTGAATGCGGAGCAATCCGGACCAATTTACTGTCACACTGTCTCTTCTGAACACAACAAAACCCAGTTCTACTCAGATGACCATAGCTTCTTCAAATCTTCATGCGGGCCTCTCAAAACTTAATTGGAGCTACTCTAAACAATCCTCTACATAGCCATATGGTCTGTATACATTGATCTTCATTAATTTTCTCAATATCCTCAACATTTTAGTCTTCTAAACAGTCAACAAAATAGGATACAATTGACACCAATGGCAACAAGGATATGTTGACATCAATGACAACACTAATTAGGCACATATTTGCAACAAGGTCAATATGTCTTCACAATTTCAACAAGTTACATGAGGGTTTCATGGAGGATTATTCACATGACAACCATAACAAGGGCTATTATTAGTCAAGATAATGTCAGCCAAATGGTGCCATAACAATAGGAAGCTTTCATAGGAAGAAGGAAATATTTTGATGGTAATGGAAAGGGTAGATGAAGAGGTATTTTGTTGTCTTATATAGTCATGAACAAGTCAAGAAGGGACTATCACAATCCAAAATAATCAAAGACTACCCAAGCCATTAGGACACTCATATACAAAGGTCTCCCAAGTTGTCAAATTCCTAAGTGATGAATAAATGAGAATGGTACAACATTATTAAAGGCCCTAAAACCATTAAGGAAACTACATATGTAGTGAGAGGGATTATTACAATCCAAGAT
Organism: Cunninghamia lanceolata; assembly: GCA_027924645.1. Classification (NCBI taxonomy): domain Eukaryota; kingdom Viridiplantae; phylum Streptophyta; class Pinopsida; order Cupressales; family Cupressaceae; genus Cunninghamia; species Cunninghamia lanceolata. The sequence goes on along the minus strand of BSBN01001396.1, from coordinate 876,097 downwards.
GGTCAAAGAGTATGATACTTGACTTCTTTAGGGTAGCCATACCTAGGACTGTCATAACAATCATTAAACTAATCTCTGTAATTTAGGGTATTGAAAGGTATATAGTCGATCAAGGTAACCACCATCATGTAGTAACAAAGGACAATTAGGAAATTTTGAAATACTGTTGTGTAATGCATACAAATTATCAAGAATAGGTGCATAAATAATGTCCTAGCCCAAGACACCAAAGAGGTCTCCACATCCTCCAACCTTCTCCAATAGAATTCATACTATGAAACATGCATTGATAAGTTATCAAAAGGACACCCAACAATTATGTCTAAATGATCAATAGAGACAAGTAGGATTTTCATAATAAGGGGGCATAGGATAGTCTAAGATTCAAGCAATTGCATGTTTCTATTGAATGAATCATTATGCATATTAAGGAATGAATCATTATGCATATTAAGGAATAAATCCTTATATATCATCCTAGGGCAAAAATTAAGTCTTGGAATCAATTTTGGCTCCATTGATCATGAATATAAGTATGACAAACAATTGTTCACTAAAATTATTTTATGAAGTATTTGATATTATTTTTCTCTTGTATAGGTGAAAATAGGTGAAATGAAGGCATGAAGGGCCGAAACAAGGTGGAAACATGACGAATTTGGAGTCTCTTTGACTGAACTAACTAATATACCTATGCATGCATGGATACAATGGTCAATAATGATAGAAAAATATGTTATAACTAAAAATAGATGATCACATGGATCTTTTACCTAATTTCTTAGCCTTATATGTTAAACTGCTACACCATTTTCAAGGTCTCAGTTGGATAGAACAATAAGAAGAACCCATGGAAAGGCCTTGAAAATATTTGAGTGATGGAAGAAATAGAAGCCTTTTGGGAAAATGGGTGTAGCCTTTTGAGAGAATGGAGTGTTTGTTACAAAAAATGAATTTTTAATCAAGTTTCCATCTTGAAACCTTTCTGCCCTAGACATGTACATCAATAGTTGCTATGGTAGCAATTACAAGATGCTTGGTGAAGAACTCACTATTGCATTATGAGCTAAGTGAGTTTCTAGAGCATGTATGGTAGTGCAAGGGCACATGTGGCAGTGTTGGAGTGCATGTAATGACAATTGAGAACATGTATATATTTTCTAGAGAATATTTTGAGGTATCAAAGTGATAAGAAGCAATTGCTCGAGTTTGTCTTTGTTATCGCAAGCCATAGTTTGATTTTAGATGCAATGTATGAAGACATACATACATAGTTCATATGTTTTGGTAAACAACTTTTGACTAAGTATGAAAACATATTTAAAGAACATATATATCTTAGAACATAAAGAACATAAAGACATAAAGAACATAAGAACATAAGAACATATATAAGTGAATTAAAATGGATATAACTTGAACATACCTTAGAATTCGATATTGGATTTGACCAATTCTCCAAAATATGGCTTCAAAATCCTTAAATTCTTCTTTTTTGCAAGTTTGATTATGAATTCTATATAACTCTAGAATAGGATTAGTGAAATTTATGGAAAAAACAAACATATATCAATGGTAATTAGCTTTGAAACAATATCACACATGAAATATGAAACTTTCAGTTTAAATAATCAAATTTTCTCCAAAAACAAGCAAAATCAGTTCTTCTACATTGAAAAAACAAAAAAGGTGGCGGATTGATCTAAAAATGATTCTCAATATGTCAACCAACATGAAAAGCATTTTCTTGTTCGATATACTACATGAAAAGCAGGAATAACAGTCATGTGGGGTCTGAATCACGGATCCCACATGATTTTTTCCCATTTTTCATGCTTCCCATAATGCTAGCATGCTCTGGGAAGCATGAAAACATAAAGCTTCATGCATGCAAAAATCATAACCTTCTCAATGTTGGTGCCAAAATCATGGCCTAGGATGTCATGCTCTCACATAAAATATATTGTAACTATGCATGTAGTGCATCAAATAGGTAATCAAGTGATCATCCAATAGTATCCCTAGACTCAAATATCCATGTGGTTCATGAAATAGAACTTGTCTATACTAGGAGGGACAAATGTAACCTTGTATCTACATGGGAGAGTCTCTCTCTCTCTCTCTCTCTCTCTCTCTCTCTCTCTCTCTCTCTCTCTCTCTCTCTCTCTCTCTCTCTCTCTCTCTCTTATTTCTCTATCATCCCTCTCTACAACTCTATCTGCCTCTCTTCCTCTATATCTCTCTCCCTCTCTCTGTCGACCCCTTAGAATGTGAGGGAGAGAGATATAGAGATAGAGAGGTAGATATATTTAGATAGAGGGAGGATAGATAAATAAAGAGATAAATGGAAAAATAGGTAGATAGAAAGGGATGTATATAGAGAGGGAGGGAGACATAGAAAGGGGGAGGGGGAGACCTGGATAAATAGAGAGAGAGAGAGAGAGAGAGAGAGAGAGAGAGAGAGAGAGAGAGAGAGAGAGAGAGAGAGAGAGAGAGGGACCGGGAGACATGGAGAGATAGAGAGGGGCATGGACATGGATAGGGAGAGAGCCTCAGGACATCCAGAAAGAGATGGAGAGATAGAGATAGAGTTAGAGAAAGGAAAAAATATAGAAAGAGGGGAAAATAGAGAGATAGAGAGGGATAGGGGGAGATAGAGATGGGGAGAGGGAGAGAGGAGGATTGAGATAGACAAAGGGGTCTATGGAGGGAGAAAGATAGATAAAGAGGGAGATAGAGATACATATATAGAGAAGGGAGATATAGGGAGATAGATCTAGTGAGGGAGAGATAAGGAAATACAGAGAGAGGTAGAGAGGGATATATTAAGAGATAGGGTGATGCGGATAGATAGAGATAGGGAACGAGATGGAGAGATGTCCAGAGACATAGGGAGAGAGATTTCAAGAGGTAGAGGGATGGGGAGAGATATAGAGAGGAGGAGAGAGATAGAGAGGGAGGGAGAGAGAGGTAGCAAGGGATAGATTAAGAGATAGGGATATGTCCAAAGAGATAGAGATAGTGAAAGAGATCAAGAGATACAACTTCCAAAGATAGGGAGATAGATTTGAGGTAGAGGGATTGGGAGAGTGATAGAGAGGGGGAGTGAGATAGTGAGGGAGGGAGAGATAGAAAGGTAGAGTTAGAGAGAGGGGATCAAAAGAGAGAGAAAGATAGAGAGAGGGAGAGAGAGAGAGAGAGATAGAGAGGTAGGTATAGTTAGAGAGGGATAGAGGAGACAGAGATATCTCTCCCAGGTTTGGTCTCCTCTATATCTCCCTATTCTCCTCTCTACTTAAACCATAAACCTAAACCTATAAACCTTAACCCCTAACCCCTAAACCATAAACCCTAAACCCTAATTAATGCCCCTAAACCCTAACCCCTAACCCCTAAACCCTAAAAACAAAAAACCCTAAACCCCTAACCCATAAAACATAAAACCTGGAAGCAACCCTAAAACTCTATCTCCCTATCTCTCCCAATCTCTATCGGTCCCCTTGCTCTGTCTATCTCTAAACCCTAAACTCTAACCCCTAAACTCGAGCAACCCTAAACCCCTAACCCCTAAACACATAAACCCTAACCCCTAAACCCTAAAACCTAAACTCGAGCATCCCTAAACCCCTGAAGCCTAAATAATTCCCCTAAACCCTAAACCCTATTTAATTGAGCAACCCTAAACTCATGTAAACTTCAAATAATGCCCCTGACCCATAAACCCTAAACTCGAACAACCAGGCTAAACCCCTAAACATATAGTTCGATATGGGATGATGGAGGATCAATGAGAAATGGATGTAGAATTCTTGGATCTTAATTATCATTATCCTCTTTGATTATCTATGTTTTCTTGGGGACCAAGTGTCTCATCATGGGATATTGATGGACAATGAATAAGACTAGCATGGGATGATGGATAGGGCCAATGGGATGATGGATAGGAGTGATGTGGGTTACTTGATCATGGATAATACTTGATCACAAATAATATCTTGATCACAGGGAGGATAAGCATGAATAGCATGATATTAGATATGGATAGGGTAAGTGGGGATGCATTGATATTCATTGGATTGGGGAGTAAGAGGTGATGATGGGGGTTCACTAGGAGATGTTGGAGGATCAATGATGGGATTATGTAGAGGGGTTGACCATGAGATGGTAAGGGATCCGAGATGGGATTAGATGGGATGTTTAGATTTTGATTAGGATGGGTGGTTGGTGTTTCCACATGCTTTGGACTAGGCTATTAACATAGCTATTGGGTTACTTAGATGGGATCAACAATCTTTGGATGTTTGACAACATGGCTACATGATGGGCTTTGACTTGGCCTTATGGTAGGAGACTCTTCAATGAAATGGATAGACATAGGAGTGGATGATGGTGTTGGAGTGGTAGACATGTTATTAGGAGGTTCTTTGTTAGGCTCAAGGATAGGAATTTGAGTACATGATGTTCTTGGATTCCTTGCTAATAGTCCTTGGGTCACATCCTTCATGGCTTCATGGGTTGATGGACTAGGATTTGCATATAGTTGATGGACAATGATGGAAGATGTTGTGGGGTTAGGATTAGGATCAAGTGAATGGATATAGGACGCCCAAATGGATTAGGATTGGGAGTGTTAGAGGGGGATGAAATTGGATCAGTGGATTTGGATGGCTCCATATCTTTGCTTTAATTATTGAATTTTGTAAAGAGTCTTTGGAGAAAAATTTTCAAGCGTTCATGGGTTAATGGATTAGAGCTTAGAATGTTTGATGGTGGATTAGATGGTGAGTTATATGGTGGATGGATGATAGGGATTGATGGATTAGGAGATGGGTGGACTAATGTGTTAGGATTAGGAGGATTGGAGGGAAATTATAAAATAATTCCCCTTTATCCCTAACCCCTAAACCCTAAACTTGAGCAACCCTAGAAACTCATAAACCCTAAATAATTTACCCCTAAAGGTCTGAGCAACCCTAAACTCATAAACCCTAAATATGCCCCTAAACTTGAGCAACCCTAAACCTCTCTCTCTATCTCTCTCTCCCCCAAAACCCCTAAAACCCAACCCCTAAACCATAAACTCGAGCAACCCTAAACCCCTAAACCCTAAATAATTCCACTAAACCCTAAACTTAAGCAACCCTAAACTCATAAGCCTAAACAACCCTCTCTCTCTCTCCTCTCCCATGTCGACAAAGAATACGGAAACAAGAAAACTAGGACATGCATAGAGGGATGAGGATATAAATTGGGATGATGAAATGGAAACAAGATAATTTATGAAATTTCATTGGATGGGAAGAATGATGAGGAGAGGTAGAGAGGGGAGGGAAGTAGAGAGTGAGAGAGAGGGTAGGAGGTAGAGACGGGAGGGAAGTAGAGAGTGGGAGAGGGTAGGAGGTAGACAGGAGAAGGAAGAAGAGAGAGAGGGTAGGAGGTAGACAGGGGAGGGAAGTAAAGACTGAGAGAGAGGGTAGGAGGTAGATAGGGGAGGCAAGTAGAAAGTGAGAGAGGGTAGGAGGTAGAGAGAGAGAGAGAGAGAGAGAGAGAGAGAGAGAGAGAGAGAGAGAGAGAGAGAGACTCAGAAAGAGGGTAAGAGGTAGATAGGGGAGGGAAGTAGAGAGGTAGAAGGTAGAGATGGGAAGGAAGAATAGAATGAGAGAGAAGGTAGGAGGTAGAGAGGGGAGGGAAGCAGATACTTAGAGAGAGGGTAGGATGTAGAGAGGGGAGGCAAGTAGAGAGTGAGATGGACGATAGGAAGTGCAGATGCCCTTGTAGACATGTAAAGTGTGGAAGCATAGACAAGGCATGTCAATTATATGATGTAACATCTCAAAGAGATGTTCTATAATGGAATGGAATGATTGTAAGATATGCAAAAAATGGATTTGTTGAAAAGGCTTTAGAAACTTTCAAGCAAATGCAATTGGCATGTGTATAGCCAGTTATGCTTAGCATAATGCAAGCGCATTATAACGTGCTCGCACTATTGATTTCACATAACGCAAGCGCATTATAATGCACTCGTGTTATGCTTAGCTTCCTTTGATGTGTTCTTATTAGGTTTTAGCATAATCTAAAGATAATCTAGAGCGTGCTCCCCATAAGGATGGCACTTTTTTCAATGAAAACTCAAAAAAATACCACCATAATCTTAAGCTCTCTGTTAGCTATCTAACCATATAATGTTTTTCACATTTTGAGTATGTTAAGGGTTTCATCTTGAATTTCTTTTATTAGTGTGTCATTTTTTTGTCAAAAACCAGTGTCTAGTATTTTTGACTTTTCTTTTAACCATTCATCAAAATTTAAAATAAGTTACATTTTTAGAAACTAGACTCCATTCTACACATATTCAAAAAAAATTGATTTTCGATTAGTTTTCAAACATTTTAAGGGGTGAGAACTCTCATTTTAAGGGGTGAGAACTCTCAAATTTTTATTTTTCAGGATGTGTCCACTTTAAAAATTACTAAAAAATCAATTATTCATGAAAAAATTATCAAAAAAATTATGGATAAACTACATGGTGTTAGCTAATTTCTCACCATAGTGATTATTGAAATACTAAAAAAAGTTAACATTTTAGGGGGAGTACACCAGACACTATGTTATTTTGTTTGAGAAAAACATGACCAATTTGTGTGCTCCCCCTTTTTTAACCCCTTAGTCTCAACCATTTTTGGAAAAAAATAGTAGTTTAGAAACTAGATTCGAAGCACTACGACTTTTGTTTTTCTTCCATCTTCAAATTGTGAGTGTAGCTATCTTCAATTTCTCATCCAACATCAATGTTTTCTGATTTCAGAAAAAAGTGGCATCTTAAGACCCCATTTTGGTCCCTCATCTTTGTGCACTTACTCTATAAGCAAGGCCATGCATGTGTGGATGGATTTTGACATGGATGGGCTCCAATAGGCCTTATTCATGAAGGCCTAAGCCTTGGCCTTGATATTTCATGCTTTGGAGCATGCAATGTGCAATGGGATGTTTATTATTTTGGAAACAAGGTGATGGGGGAGGATGGGTGGTGGATAGGATTTTTTTCTCCTATGAGAGAGCCACCACGGATAAAGGTGTTGGGACCAAAAGGATAGGATGATGGAGTGGGATTGGGAGAGGGGTGAGTTGGGATGCTTGGATCTTGATTATGATGGGGATAGGATGTTTCCTCATGCTTTGGAATAGGCTCTTGACATAGCCAAATCTGTGTGGATGGTGTGGTGGGGGAGGAGTGTTTAACTTGATTTGGCATTTGAATAGACTCCTCAGATTGGGTGGATGGAGAAGTGGGAGATATTTGGGATAGAACATTGGATAGGAGGGAGGAAGGGGGTGATTTGGTTTCGATGGGTGCTAGGTGGGTGATAGGATTGTCAATGACACATTTGGATGATTTAGGATGAGTGGGGTGGCATGAATCCACAAGTTTGGTTTTATGGTTTTGCTCAATGTCCTTAGCTAGGACTCCTTGGAGAAAACTTGAGAAGGATGATTTGGGTTTTGTAGGAGAATTATAGTCAATTGGATGGTGACATGGGTAGTGGGTTTGGTGAATAAGGAGATGATGGATTTCGTTGATAAGGGAGTGAAGGATGTGGATAAGAGATGGAGGTGACGAGGACCTCATACAAGAAAGGATGTTGGGAAATGGATGGAGGATAGAATGGATTTCCCTTGTCAAGAGTAGAATAAGGATGCCCATAGGGTATGGAATTAGGTGTGGGGCGTAGCTTGTGCTAGCCAATGCATGATCAAAGGATGCTTGCATGTTTATGAATGAGCGAGGATGGTTTATGGAAAGTTCACTTGCAATGATTTCATCAAGGTTTTGGATTTCATCTTGGTCAACAAGACTATCATCATCATCAAATTTGGATGGATTCATGATTGGATTTGGATTCGAGACGATGTGATGTAGGATGAATTGATGATTTTGATGTGGATTTTGGATTAAAGGGGAGTTGGATAGATTTGTATTAATTGGGTTTGGATTCATCAAGGCCAATGATATATGATTCTTGATACTAGGGTGGATTGATTTGATTTGATTAGGCCTAAGGCCCTTTGATGGTTGGATTGGATTGGAGTTGATTAGGCCAAGGCCCCTTTGGATGTTGATTTGGATGATGATTTGGAGTAAAAAAGATTAAGTTTGCATGAAATTGGATGAGGTTGAAAGAGGTTAAGTCCTTAACTAATTTTGGATTTTCAAAAGATGATTTTTTTATCAAGGATGGGGAATTGGATTTGATTATGGATGGATAGAGAAATAATGTATGGTTATTTTGTATGAGGGATAACTAGATTGGATGAGGATTACATTGATGGGGGATTTGATTAAGCTCAAATTATAGGATTGATTTAACATAGATGTGTTGGTTAACAGTTTTGTCGCTGCAAAAAACACTCTGATTTGCCCAATACGCAGCAACAAAAGCAACCAACAAATGGAGTAATCATCTCCCTCGTATGATGGGGGTTTTTTTGGATTTTAGGTACTTTTAACCAGAAAGTACAAAGGTAGCAAAAAGAGAGAAAAAGAGATAAGAATAACAGAGGAAGAAATCTGCATGTCGACACAACACAAACTCCCAAAATAGAAAGAAGTGAAATACTAACAACATCAAGGCACAAAGTCCTTCCCAAACACCTGCATATCAAGAGCTGAGAAAAAGAGCATATAATCATGAAAAGAGAACTAATTAAACATAGGAGTAACTAGCCCATGAGAAGAAATTGCAGACATAAGAACAACAACTCTTCAATATTTCCCAATGAAAGAAGTACAAAGCCTCCTTATTCCTCCCTTACAAAAATCCCAACTCTATAAGAAAATGAAGTGCAAGGGGGATCAGAAACCTGGCTGGCCCAAAAGATACAGAAAACAGAATTATACATCCAGAAATATACATCTAGTTACTACGCTCCTGGAGCTCTTGGTGGAATAGCAAAAAGATCCCTCCCTATGATAATAAACAACATATTTATAAGCTCCTCGAAGAAACTTTTCAGTTTCTGTAACCATCTCTTGGAAATGCCCGTAAATGAAAAGTAAAAGTTTACTCTTTTGCAATTGCTTCTTGAAGGCAATGAGAATTCCCATATTTTCTCTCGTAACTGATTATTAGGAAGATTTTGGTTGTCTCCCCTCCACCTGGCACATATATCGGCATTCATTTCTAGAAGAGGTGAATGGCCCAAATCTTTTGTACACTGTGTCCCTAGAAGACCTAGCTTAAGATAAAGAAAGTTCACCATATTCATGGTTTCCAGTGCATTGTATTTTGCAAATATATTTAGACTACTGCTGAGTTGATTGCCTATTCTAAATCAACAATCAGATCTTCCACATCTTCAATTCCTACTGCTATGAGGATTAGATCTTCACTTAATCCATGGGATTTATTCATTTCAGAGGGTATTCTTGCATGTGACATGCCATTTTATGCATGCACCGTGTCCTGTCAACTCCAGTGCTTCCAACTGAAATATTCTGATGAAAATTCTATATTTTATTTATTTCTTTTTCTGTCTGATACAGACTGGGAGTATGCTGACATTGTTGCAGAAAATGGCATTATAATGGAAAACTTGCCTCATTGGGAAGATTCTAAATTATTTAAAACCTATCTCATGATCATAGCTTTGTAATTTACATCGAAGTCCAACTTCTCCTGATCTTTCTCTAGGTAGATATGAACTGTATGAAATGATGAGCGTGCAAAAATATCTCTTCCAGCAAACATCATCCATGTATTCTCAGTCGGATCATGATTCCCACAAATTCTTTTGAAGTTTGGGCTTGCTTTCGTAATGCTGCTAGAGCCTCTCAGTTGCTATTCCTGGACCTGTGTATATGTGTGCTATCTTTTCATTTATCCTTTGCGTATAGGTTAAGTTTCTAAAGCTTTCCTCAACAATTCTATTTTATGCATATACTGTGATCATTACAATCCATGGGGTTATATTTCTCTTGAGTCACTTCATTTCATGTGTATCCTGCTATCGTGATAGAAACTTATGATCCGTATCAAGTTTTTCTTCAGAGTTTAAATTTTCTTGATAGTCTCTGGCATACCATAGTCAAAAAGAAGAGTCTGTCATTGCATATTGTTTAAATCTGTATCTTCATATAAGCTCAATAGTACATTCTGTAACAGCTTGCCACGACTAGGTTGTTATGCCTTGCAATCACCATCACTTTCATCACTGCTAGATTCCCCTTCTATATGTTGTGTTGGCAGTGCCACCTGACGCAATAAAAGATTTGCTCATTTCTGCAAGTTAATATCTCAGAAACTTATCTAACTGAGGTGGCAAATCCAACTTGACACGGGTCGGAAAGTCAGGAGTATTGAAAACTCTTAAAACCTCTGACAACACAAAAGACCGGGAATCGGCGTTTGTATGAACATTTGAACCATGGTGTCGGTGATATAGGGAATTCGTGAACTAACAAGATGCCCGACAGATAAAAGTTCCCCATTTACAAAGTTTTTAACTTTTACATAAGAACTTAGAAACTGCTTAAATATGTGACTTTATAAAGTCATCCACTTCCCTAAACCATCATTTCATCGTGAGAGTAAAGAGGATGCGCCAAAAATTTGGAAATTTTCAAGTTTAAAATTTGGGGCAACAAGATGTGAATTGGATTAGATGAATGAAAGGGTTGGATTAGAATTTTATGGTAATGGATGAGATTGGGATGATAGGTTGGATTAGAGAGGTGGACTAGATTGATTCTAGGGATGAGCGAAATGGGATGATAATAGACCAATGGATAAGTGGATGAAGTGAAGAGGATAAGTTGATGAAATGATTATGGATAGGGATAGTGGATTATGATGTGGATTATGGATGAGAATGGATTGGATTAATCTCAATAATGGGATTATGATTAGGATTGGTTAATGGATGAGATGCTAAGGGGGTGTAACAATTAGGATAATGGATGAGGATTTTATCAGGTTTAGGATAGATGATGTAGTTTAGGATAATGGATTAGATTAGGATTATGGTGAAAGGGGATTTGATTAAGGTGATAATGAGAGGATTAAGATTGGATGATGAATGAGGAAATTTGATTAGGGGAAGAGGATTATGATGCAGATTATGGATGATGAATGACTTGATCAAGCTCAAGGATGGGAATTTATTAAGCTCAAATGACGGGGTTGATTAAGAAAATTATGGTGATTAGGGAGGTGGATTAGGTGAATTAGGATGGATTGAATCGATGAGGAGGTAAGGACCTCAGTTAGATTTGACTAATTAATTGGGATTGGGGTCCTAGATGATGGATCAATATTGTATTAAGATGGATTGGAACGATGTGGATAAGGTGATTAGGGTGATTAGGAAATAATTGGAGGAATGATTAGGAGAAAATTGGATTGAGATAAAGTGGATTAAGAGGAAGTTGGATTTGGATGACTTGGATTAGGAAGAGGTGAATGATTTGGATTTGGATTAATATGAGTGATTAAGAGGTGGTTAGGAAGGTTTGATGCTTGACCTTGAGAAACTTTGCAAAGTAAAATTTCACACACAATCATGCACAAATTTTCAAAGGGTTTGGATTTGGATTAAGGGAGTGCATGGGTTTCGATGATGAAGACATACCAAGCACAATAACACCATAAACTATTCAAGTGGGAGTGTCATTCCTTGTGGGCTTTATCAAGTGATGGATAGCTAGGGCATGCAAGGTCATGTACCACCATTGCACCACTTACTTTAGAGGTGAGAATTCCTTGTTGAAGGTGAGTTCTACCCCCCCCACAATGAAAGTACATTGTGAGTGACATCTTGGGCCTTTTAGATGTCGATGCATCACAAGGAAGGACGACCGAAGGTCTTATGTTGGGATGAACAAGGTGACTAAGGGTATCCTTGAAATACTCAAGGTGCGTGAGGCTTATTTCTATGAAATGAAGGATGTTTTCAAGGCATGTTTCAAGAGGGTAACCCAGTCTCTACGTTCACATTGCAAGGTATAAAGATCTTACAAGCTAGCCCCTAGCAATAATATCCCCCAATGGGAGATTCTTTTAATTCTCTCCCAAATTTGTATACCCCGCTAGAACATGAGGGTCAAGGTCATCCCCTTGGTGATGAAATCCAAGGTAGATCCCCTAGAGGAAAGAATTCTAGGTGTTTTTGATCTCTAAGATCGCACAAAGCGCAAGGAGATAGCATACACACCTAGGACCTTGGGATTAAACAAAGATAACAAGATACATCAAATCAATTTTTTTGATCTCCAAGGTCACCAAATGGCATGAGGAAAGATCATACACCTTAACCTAACCCTAAACAAAGAATCCAAGATTCTTTAACCCCTTAGAAAATGAAGTGTTCCTAAAGATTCAGTGCAAAAAGAGATAGATCCTTCAACAAGCATGCTACAACACACAAGTTAGTAGTTTTATTTATATCTTGGAACAATGATAGCTACACAAGGAGATGTTAGACAACAAAGGACATGCATATAATGATTAGTTTCAGGAGTTAGATGCCAAAAATCTCAAGAAAAATGAGTAGATTTTTCACCAAAGGAAAACCATTGAAAGACAGTACAGGGCCACTGAAAGAGATATTGGGCTGCTGAAACAAAGATAGAGGATGAAATGTATACTTGAAAGGGCTATTGAAAAAGGTGGAAAGACCACTAAACTGGAACAGAGCCACTGAAAGGTGTTCAGGTGCCTGAAATGACTAATTCGGTAAGAAAATGGTCAGATTTTGCAAAAAATGAGGATGGCTAGTGAAATTTGAGTAGCATAACACCCTGCAACTATTAGAAAATAGAATGATGAGGATGATAGAAAATGATAGAAATGAGTTTTGGACTTGAAAAGTAGGAATGTCTATCCACAAAGTAGAATCGTTGAAACAGGTAGAAAAATTGCACCCAAATAGGTATAGAGCCACTGAAATAGAGTTAGAGGTTGGAAATGGAGTCAGGACTACCAAAATAGGATGCATGGCCACTGAAACAGGTTATAGGGTCATGTTGACCCTATTTTTACACTTCAAAATTTAAACTTTTTGTGTCAAAAAGACAAGTCTAACCATGCGTCAAACCCTTTTGCCAAGACACCTTTCGATTGCAAGTCGCCAGCATCACATATTTTCAGTGTCAATCGTGGTAATAGATCATTGTTGAGATATCGCATTCTACTTTGTTCACATTGTTTCCCTACATTGAACTTTGTACAACAACATCATTCTGAGGGAGGAACAATCAGTATTTCACTCAATTTTCTAGGTGCACTTATCCAATTCGGAGCGTTTTACAAAAACAATTAAATTTGAAAATCTATGATGACTCGGAAGAAACCCTTTTACAGGGGTATTACTGACTTCATTTCACCAAATGTGGCAAGGTCTAAGAATCATGCTCTTTATGGTTTGTGAAACTTTAAAGGTTCAATTTTCTCATGTGAAGTTTGTGAAAACAATTAAACATGGAGTTTTCTTGAAGTTTAAGAGGAATAATCTGACATGCAGTCTCGTGACATTGTTATGGATAATTTATCAAGATTTTGTGAAAATTTGTTATCCCAGTCGAAAGTTATGTGTATTTCGCCACTGCTCGTGCCTGCATAGTTAACTGAGTCGATGTATTCGCAATAGGGTTCACAGAATGAAGCAAAATGTTTTCACTTGTCTACGTGAAGTTCTTTTGATATTTTCTAAGTTGAAGTGAAGACTGACTTTATATGCATGAACCCATGATTCTCAAGTTGTATTTTTTTATAATTCGTGTGCCTACGAGAAAATACAAGGGTTTCATGAAGTTACATAGCTTGTGGATTTCTCTAACTCCCTCCTCGCAATACTTAGGAAGTGAAATACAAGTTATAATTTTTGATAATTCGGGAAAGTTATAAAGGAGGGGTAATTATTTTGAGTTGTAAGTTTGCCTAACTAAGTGAAAGTGACTTAGAAATTTTCACAAGTTGATATCATTTGAAAAGTGACAAGAAATATGTATAAGTTGTTATCATCACTTGTGAAATCGGTTAACTCCAGAGCGAACATAACTTTTAAAATCCGGTAACTCAAACTTTATAACTGAAAGCAAGGTTGTGAGTTTGGCGAAGTTGGCATGTTTGTACTAAAATGTTGAAATCTTCAGCTACTTCCGAAAAAGCAAAGGAAGAAGGTGACGGCTGGGCTTAAACAGCATACACTAAACTTTGACTTGCTTAGCTGGCTGGTGGACCCTTTCTCTTATTGATACATTAACAAAACAGAGTAAGAGAAAGGGCCCACCGGCCACCTAAGCAAGTCAAAGCTTGGTGTGTGCTGTTTAAGCCCAGCGGAAGGTGACTTTCAATTTTGGCAAACTCAAACCTCCACTTCTTCCACGACCCGTCAAACCTCCTACATGCATGTGAGACGTTAGAGTGGTAACTTGCAGTTAAAAAATTGATTCTTGGTGATTAAAATAATACATTTCTTCCCTTCACAAGCCACACCATGCATGAAGAATGTAGAGGCATAGAAAGAGCATGCAAACGGTTTGAAATAAGTGTATGAAACAAATATCATCTTGCACATGATAACAAGGCTCACGAACACTTTGATACAGCGCCTTAAAGGTATCATCTCACGGCATGCAGTGATTACAGATATGCAACATATGGATTTGTTGAAAAAGCTTTAGAGTATTTCAAGCAAATTCAGTTCGCAGGGGTAAATCCATGATCGGCCTGAGGAGGAATAGGAAGTTTTCAACAGGGCATCGACATCCATTGAAGCATGGTTGAAAGTGGATTCTTGATATATGTTGTAGTTGCAGCGCCATGGTGGGTAGGCATGCAAAGCATAGAAGCTTAAGCAATGCGTAGAAATTGTTTGATAAGGCACCACCAAGAAATGAAAGTCTTGTGGACTGCAATGATTGCAGGCTACTCGCAAAGTGTATTTGATGAACAGGCCTTAGAAACTTTCAAGAAAATACAATTGGTGGGATGATAAAGCCAAGAATCCAGATAAAAAGGATACAGGGGCGACAGTGGTCAATAGCGATGGAACGGAGACTGGTCACATCATCTCTACCACAATAGCCAGTCAAAATGGGCCAAAACAGACTATTAGATATAGGGCAGAACATGTTGTAGGCACTGGGTCTTTTGGCATTGTCTTCTAAGCTATGTACTTGGAGACCAATGAACCTGTTGCTATAAAAAAAGAGGTACTTCAGGACAAAAGATACAAGAACAGAGACAACACACGTGAACTATTTGACAGCATGCCTAAAAAAATAAAAATAAATAAGTCTCATGGACTTAATGATAGGGGAAAAGACCCACTAGGGGAGATAGTTCCAATGATTGAGATAGTATATGTGCATTTAAGGTCCAATATTTTTTGAAGTTTAGTACTAGTAGTTGTGACTTTAAGGTTGTTACTCTTGCTATAAGTACTAATACTTGAATGAAATGTACCCTAAACATTAAAAAACAATCAATTATGTGATGTCACATCAGCACACCAATAGAACATGACTTAATGCACACCTACTGGTCCACCCTTTTGTTGGGGGAACTATTTGACACCTCAACAAAAAGTACGCTAATGTGGCATCATATTTGATGATGTAGCCCTGAAACCTTAGTTATAAGCGGGGGCGTTGCCAAGTAAGCTATTGTAAAAATTTTGGAGTGATTTGAAATTGCCACGTATGATTTTGAGAGGTGTGAAGTTAGGGTGCACCACTACTGGGTCCTCTCCCCTAGAAGGATGCGCACAAAATAGTTTTGTTGAAAAGGCTACATAAACTTTTAAGCAAATGTAGGTGGCAGGTATAGACCCACGTTCCACAATCCTTACCAATGTTCTCATAGACTATGTCAATTCGCTGTTCTTAAATATCATCCACTTGAACAATCAAAGGTCAATTTTGGCCAATAAAAATAGGACAAATATTTACCACTTTTTGTTGTGAATGAGGTGTAAAATTGCTATTGACCGTTTGACCATTGAAGTGGATGATATTTAAATAGAGTGAAAACTTAAGAACGAGTTTATGGGCATCAAAGAAGCATGATTGAAAATGGATTTTTGTTAGCTGTGGTAGCTTTAGTAGGCCTGGTACGCATGTGTACATAATGTGGAAGCATTAAACAAAGCCCATGAACTGTTTGACATAATGCCTCAATGAGATGTTATCTCATGGAATGCAATGGCAGTAGGAGATGCATAAAAGCATAAAATGGGTTTGTTGAAGAGGTTTTAAAAAACCATTAAGAAGATACAATCTATTGTAAATCCATTCCACAACCATTGTCGGCCTCCTCCCAACTAGTGCCAAACCACGAACTTTAGAACAAGGAGATTTTTGTCAAATATTATAGTTGGAAATGCTTTGGGACATGTACATGCAAAACGTGGAAGCACATATTGGGTATATGAATTGTTTAAAAAAATGCCTAAAAATCCCCAGCTATAGGAGGAGATGCTTAATCCACTACTTTCCTACACAAGTCTTCTCTACCTGACCTTGCTTTTTAGTGGACTCAAAATCTAAGTAAAGATGCAGACACTAGCACAATATGCAGTTCTTCGTTCTAGAATAATTAGTTTAAATCATGGTCAATTTTTCTATATCATCCAAACATGGCACTATCACGAACGTCTAACTTGACCTTGGAAAGCATCCTAGAGAGAGGATCTTAGAATATTTAAATTTGGATTGTCATCATGCAAACATGGGAATGAGAGCCAAAAACTTGGGAAGGCCAATGAATATTGCAGCAAATGCAAAATCACACAAAAGTGTTGGGAAAATAAAATCCCAACTAAAGTGGGCAAAGATGAAAACATAAAGACCAAGGAGACAACACAAAGACAGAACAATTTTCTATTTCATTCATACACAAAAATTACACTAAAAAATATTTACATACAAAACTCAGAGCTATGACTCTGTTTTTACTCCATACAATAAACTGCCCAGATTCTGGTGCAACAGAGCTTTCTATGTGCTGCTCTATGTCATTGTTCCAAATTTTTGGAGCACTGGAGCTTTGCAATATCCTCTGCTGCTGCAGGTTCTTCTTCTTCCTCTGTTTGCTTGTTCTATTCTACTGAACATTCCCTTTGTCTCACACACACAAAACATTCTTCTATTTTGTCTTTCTTGCCTTTCCCAAAAATTGCTGCTCATTTTCAAATTCAACCACTAGAATTAATTTGCTGCTAGAAACATTAACTGGGACAGCAAGGATGTCAGACACAGCAAGGAGCGGGAGATCCCAATAGATCTTATCTGATGGATGCATTAAATGTGTTTGGTAGACTGCCGCTTAAGATTACATTTTCCAATACTCCCCCTTAATCTTGAGCCTTTCTATTTTCCTTCACTGTTCAAAATTTCTGGAGTATTGTCTTTCCGGAGTAAAATTTTCAGAGCTTTTCTGTGTGCACCTAATCAAATTTCTGGTGCTTATCTGACTTTCCAAAATTGAAGTTCTGGAGCTTTCCATCATGCCAAGCCTATCTCTTAGGCGTTCAAAGGAGTCTTGACAATGCCTTTGTGAAGATATCAGCGAGCTACTGCTCAGATCTATAGAACTAAAGTTCAATCTCTCCATGTTCTACCAACTCCCTTATGAAATGATAGCGGATTTCAATGTGCTTGCTTTGTCCATGAAAGACGGGATTCTTTGTCAAGGCAATAGAAGACACATTTGTCACAAAATATGGATGAACCATCTTTTTACTGTTCATTCAAGTCTGCAAGGATTCTTCTAAGCCAAATAGCCTGACATGCTGCTGCATTTGCTGCTATGTATTCTGCTTCAGCTATGGAGAGATAAACTATGGGCTGCTTCTTTGATGCCCATGAAACTGCTCCTAAACCCATGTGGAACACATAACCCGATGTGCTTTTTATGTCATCTAAACTTCCTACCCAATCACTCTCCATGTACCCAACTAGCTGAAACTCATTGGAGGCGGTATACATAATGCCATAACCTTTTGTGCCATTGATATACCTCAAAAAAAAATTTCCTGCTTGCCAGTGTGTGTCCTTAGGTTGTTCCATGAACCTAAAAATCAGGCTTACCATGTACATCAAATCAAGTCTAGTTGCTGTCAAATACATGAGGCTTCCAACCATGCTCTTGTAGAGGGTTGGGTTTACATCACTGTTGATGTCCTCTTTGCCTAATTTCAGACCTGTGGCTATTGGGGTTGGAGCTAGTTTGTTATCAAACATTCTAAATCTCTTCAAGATTTGTTTGGCATAATTAGTTTGTGAAATGAAGATTCCATTCTCTATTTGTTGGACCTCTATATGCCTAGGAAATATTTTAGCAAACCTAGGTCTGTCATCTCAAACTCATTTTTCATTGCCTCTTTGAAATCAACAATTAAGGGATCACTATTCCTTGTGAAAATCAAATCATCTACATACAAAACAGTAATAAGAATCTCACCATTGGCTGCCTTGATGTAGAGTGTGGGCTCACTACCACTTTTGCTAAAGCTATTTCTCAGAAGGTACGAATCAATTCTGCTATACCATGCTCGTGGTGCTTGTTTAAGCCCATAGAGAGCTTTTTGGAGCCTATACACTTTATCTTCATGCCCTGGGACTTCATAGCCAGGTGGTTGCTCCACACACACCTCTTCTTTCAACACTCCATTTAAGAAGGCTGACTCCACATCCATCTGAAATACTTTCCATTTGTGTTGGGTTGTAATTGCTAGGACTGCCTGTACCGTTTCTAGCCTTGCAACTGGTGCATATGTTTCATCATAGTCTCTTCCAGGCTGTTGTTTGTAACCTTTAACAACAACCTTGCTTTATGTCTCTCAACCTTACCATCAGTAGTGCATTTGGTCTTATAGACCCACTTAACTCCAATGACTGATTTCCCTTTGGGTAAATCAGTGAGTTCCCATGTCTTGTTTCTCTCTATAGCATCCAGTTCTTCATCCATGGCCTTACACCATTTTTCCTCTTTCACGGCTTCCTCAAAATACATTGGATCACTATAGGAAAACAATGCAAAATCTAGATTTTCATCAAAATCAGCATACCTTATGTTGTCATAAATTTCCCTCATGCTTCTTGTCCTTCGTGGCATCAATGATGCAAGCATAGGGTCTAAATTTTTGGAGTTGCTTGACTGTTGAACTGATGAAGAAGATTGTGCGCCAGAATTTTCACCCTGTTGTAAATTTCTGGAGCAACTGCTCTGCTAAAAATTTTCGGAGCTCCTGCTATTTTTTGAACTATTTCCTTGCTGTAGATTTCTAGTGCACCTGCCTTCTGAAGCTTCTTCATCCTCAAAGGGTATTGTGATAGAAATACCCATGTTACTGTCCACCATTCCATGCCATAATTCATTTTCAATGAATTCAACATCTTTGTTGATCACCACTTTCTTGGTGATGGGATTATACAATCTATAGGCTTTTGACTCTTCACTATAGCCTATGAAAATGCATTTTTCACCTTTGTCATCAAATTTCTGCCTCTTTTCTTTTGGCACAAGTGCATATACCACACATCCAAATATTCTCAAATGCTCAACACTCCATTTGCATTTTGTCCACGCTTCTTGTGGAATCTTGTCATGAACGGCCTTTGTGGGGCACCTATTCAATATGTGGACTATTGTTGCTATAGCTTCACCCCAATAATCATTTGTCAAACCTTTTGCCTCCAGCATGCTTGCTGCCATCTCCGTGATAGTTCTATTTTTCCTTTCAGCCACTCCATTTTGCTTGGAGTATAACAGTTGTGAACTGTTTCTAAATGCCTTCATACTTGCAAAAATTCATGAACTCTTTAGAGATATACTCTCCCCCTCTGTCTGTTCTGAGGACTTTGATAAAGTGGTCGCTTTGCTTTTCAACTAAGGCCTTAAACTCCTTAAACTTCTCAAATGCTTCTAATTTGTTCTTCAAAAAATACACCTAGGTTTTCCTACTATAATCATCAATGAATATCATGAAATAAACATTGCCACCTAGGGTTGGGGTCTTCATAGGACCACACAAATCTGAATGCACCAGCTCTAATGGTGCTCTTGCTCTCCTAGAATACCCTAATTGGAAGGGCTGCCTATGTTGTTTACCTAGGATACATGTTTCACACTTTCCATTGGGCTCTACAATTGCTGGTAAGCCCCTAACCATGTCTTTTCTAGCTAAAAGACTTAAACTAGAATAGCTTAGATGCCCATACCTTAAATGCCAAAGCTTGGATGGGTCTTGGATGACTGTTTTCAAGGCTGACTGCTGCAAGCCTGTTGACTGTGCTGGTTGTATTTTGAGTGGAAACATCTGGTTCTTTGTCATTTGAACCACTGCAATAACTTTCTTGCTTCCATCCTTGTCATAGATAATGCATTCCTCTTTCTCCATTACGACTCTATAACTATTTTGGACCATCTGTCTAATGCTCAAGAGGTTGTGTTTCATGCCTGGGGCATAAAAGACATCATGGATTTGTCTTTCTTCACCATGCTTGGTTTCTTTGCACACTATGCCTCTGCCCATGACTAGAACCTTCTCATTGTTCCCCATTTTGATTTCAAACTTGATGTTGTTGTCTATGGAGGCAAATAAATTTTTGTTACCACTCATGTGGTTTCTACAGGTGCTGTCCAAATACCAAATTTTAGCGCTGCCCTGTTCTGCAAGATTGCATGCAATAAACACTTGTGACTGTTTTTCATTTTCAGCCTTGTTCTCATTTGCCACATTTGCATTTTGACTCCCCTAGTCACATTGTTTATTCCTACATTCACTTGCATAGTGACCATACTTATGATAGTATTAACACTACACATTGGTCTTATCATACCTCTGATTTGAGCTGCCATTTCTTTTGTTTTGGAAGTCTGATTGGGAGATGCTAGCTACTCTTGACTGTTTGAGCCTCCTCTTCCGGAGTTGCTTCTACCTCTACTCCTTTGACCTCTTCCTCTACCATTTCTTTCTCTTCCCTTGCCTCTCACATTTCCTTGTGCTTTGAATGCCTTCTCTAGGGAAGGAGTAGATCTGTTTAGCCGTTGCTCATGGGTGTGAAGACAACCCATCAACTCATCAAGTGCCATTTTTGAGAGGTCTTTGGTCTCTTCTATGGTAATAACTATTGGGTCAAATCTAGGCGGCAAACTTCTAAGGATTTTCTCTATAATCTTCTACTCATCTATGGTTTCTCCATTTATCTTTAACTGATTAACCAAGGTGGAAAGCCTAGTGTGAAAGTCTGAAATAGAGTCATTGTCCTTCATCTACAAGGTCTCAAAATATCTCCTAAGCAACTGGAGTTTCACTGATCTCACCTTGTTAGTTCCCTTATAACTATTTTGCAATATTTCCCATGCTTCTTTAGCATAACTAGTTGCTGATATTCAGGGAAAAATAGCCTTTGTTAAGGCTGCCTCAATCAAACTGAGGGATTTTGCATCATTTTTCCTTATCTCCTTCAACTAATTCTTTTGAGCATTGTTCAATGTTGTATATGCATTTGGGTTAGTCACATTTGTGAACCCATTTGCTACTAACTCCCACAAATCATTTGCAACTAGAATGGTTTTCATTTTCTTTGCCCAAACATCATAATTTTTACCATCAAATATAGGTGTCTTCTACCAACTCCTATTATCTCCACCTGCCATTTGCTAAATAGGGGAAAAAGCAAATACCCAAAAAAAATCTAGGGCTTTCCTAAATACCCAAAAGCTAAGGTTCAATCATTGCACACCTAGGAAAGAGCTAGGGCTTTAAAACACAGCTCTGATACCAAACTGTTGGGAAAAAGAAATCCCAACTAAAGTGGGCAAAGATGAAAACACAAAGACCAAGGAGACAACATAGAGGCAGAACAATTTTCTATTTCATTCATACACAAAAATTACATTAAAAAATGTTTACATACAAAACTCAGAGCTATGACTCTATTTTTACTCCATACAATAAACTACCCAGATTCTAGCACAACAGAGCTTTCTGTGTGCTGCTCTGTGTTGTTGTTCCAAATTTTTAGAGCACTAGAGCTCTGCAATATCCTCTACTGTTGCAGGTTCTTCTTCTTCCTCTGTCTTCTTGTTCTATTTGCTAAACATTCCCTTCGTCTCACACACACAAAACATTCTTCTATTTTCTCTTTCTTGCCTTTCCCAAAAATTGCCGCTCATTTTGAAATTCAACCACCAAAATTAATTTACTACTAGAAACATTAACTGGGACAGTAAGGATGTCAGACATGGCAAGGAGCGGGAGATCCCAACGGATCTTCTTCGACAGATGCATTAAATGTGTTTGGTAGGCTGCCGCTCAAGATTACATTTTCCAACAAAAAGAAGAATATATGCATTTTCTTCATCGATAAAGCACTAATTTCTCTTGATAAAAATTCAAGTATGTAGGCGCCACATGAGGAAATTTCTTTAGCAAGAAGTATACCTATTTGGGCTCATTTGAAAATGAAATGGGGCCTGTAATGGATTTTGATCTTGACAACTAGAGTAATGAAGACATATCTCAAGAACGAGAAGACCTCTTGAGCTATGGAAGGCATGATATTGTTTTAAGGTTGCGAAGATCTACTAAAGTGCTGACACTCCATTGAAATAAGGCTTTGGTGGGTTGGAATAATGGTCCCCTTCATCGGTGGAGTATGGTATTCACTTTATTCACACTCAAACTTTAAGAGACAGAATATTTCAAGGATTCATATAACAATCTTGTATGGAGCCCTTCAGTTGAATTGCTTCTTCTATTTTCACCAAATCTTATCCGACATGCCAAGAAAGGGTGAAGTGTAATTTATTGTTTGACCTATAAAATCTTTGGGATATGAATCAAAAGTTGAGTATTGCTCTATTGTAGAAACATGGAATAATTAAATCAAGATGGCTTTGGTGTGGAACTTGCTTTGGAGAACATGGAGTACAAAATCATCGATGATAGTGAAGTGAAGAAAGGAATAATCTTGGAAGATTCTAGAATGAAACAACTCAACCAAGAAGTCAGAGGATTTATACTTTCTAAGCTTTTGGACCTAATCTAACAACAGATGTGATGAGTTTTTGCAATACCCTTGAACTATGGGACTTGAAAGATCTATAGTATTAAATGACACATAGAATCATTTAAGTTTCAGACTTGTTACACACTATGCAGCATCTAATGGAGTTGGAGTGCATATCCTTGAAGGTTAGGTTGTTGGTGAACAAATGACTCATGGATTGGAAGAAGACACGGTGCTCGCCTTTACAAACTAATAACTTGGCTTTTCTTTCAATTTATGGATTTCAAGTTACCTTTTTGTAAAAGTGACTTATGTCACTTACTATAACTAAAAGTTAGAAAATGAACCTTATTTCCAGAAAAGTTATGAAAAATATAACCAAATAAGGTTCATTATATTTAATTTTTGTATTCCAAAAGGGTAGTTATCAGGTAGTTACAAGGTAGTTATGAGGAGAAAAGCCTATAAATACAAGGCTACTTGAAATGTAAAAAAAACTCTTACAGGGGACTTATGGAGAAACTTTTCAGAGACCTTTTGGTCTAACACTTTGTACGTGGAGACTTTTGAAATTGTATAATTTCACAAGGATAATAAAGAGGGCATTTGGTTCGTGTGTTCCAATGGTACTTTTAAGTTATTGTTACTGATTTCTCGTATGTTAGATTGGAAATACTTCTGTGTCCCTATGTAAATCATAGGTCATTCATTGAAACATTTAAATGTACAATTGATGTGATGAAGCATGACCATTTCTTCGTATCTTGATTTGAATGTGTTCAGATAACCTATCTCTTCATGCATTGAGATTTGTATGTTATCCTTCTCTCATTGTTGTCACATGTTAAAGCATTCATTGTGAAACTCATCATATAAGTTTAGGAACGTGGTTTCTAGCTTTTGTGGTGAAACCCCCTTATAATTTGTCATAAGTTTGTGAAATCCAAACTAGTATTCATGTGTCTACTGTCAGGGTTTCAGTCAATCATCTTTCTTATTAGTTTTCCTTTTCCTCCTTTTTGTACTTTTAGGTTAAAAGTACATAAAAACTACAAAACCCCCATCATACGAGGGAGTTTCCCCTATCAAATGCAAAGGAAAGTTGTTGGTCTAATAACAACTTCTCCAACTGTTGAGACATTTGTCACTGCCCATTGAGCGAGTCACTTTGAAATCTGCAGTGACAAATTTGTTTACCAACAAGTCGCTGAACTGGGACAGAACCACTAAAACAGAGCCTGCAAGTCCAAAAACACTTACAAACACAAAAATTGATTAGTAGAAACGGACGTGGGTCCCACCGAGTGTGCCAAATGTTTCACATGTAGAAAATGAGCATAAAAGAACAAACTAAAACCATATTATCCTATTCTACCCATAATCTAATGCAATCTCAAGATTGAGCATAAAAGAAATGAATACAAACAAAGGAGGCTAAACTATGCTAACTACCATGCAAACTTTTCTTGTTTTAGATGTGCTCCTTTGATGTTGGATTGTTGATTTCTCCTCAAATTGATAGTATAACTTTTCATTTCATGGAGTCTTGAAAATGGCTTGGGTTGATGGCTATTTATAGATTTATGGGATGGTGGATGAAGGGCTAGGAATAATTTGGGAGATCAATGATTGAGGATGATTGAGAGGCTTGGAGTGATGAGAGCTTGCCAAGTGCAAGATTGTATTGATCGATAAGGATTGTCATTGGATTGAGATGAAATCAAGGGTGGAAAAGTGAGTTGGAAGAAGTGAAGGGATAAGATTGAAAAGTGACAAAAGGACCCTTTGGTATAAAGGACTTGACCATGCCTTTGTAAGAGACCCATGTGGTCATGTACAAAAGGCCATACCTTTGTACACTTGGGAGGATGTGAGGGATTTGAATGGATTTATTTATATGGTTAGGAATGTATAGCCTTGTGATTAAGTTGCCTAATTCACTTAGTCAACTTAATCACAAGTGCACAAAATAAGGAATTAAATAAATAGAAATATTTATTAAATACATGGGATGGGAAAAGGAGATATTAGATAAATAGAAATACTTATCTAATGTAGGACTAAAGAAGATGAATGATAAATTATTAAATAATCATTTATGCTAGGAAATGGTATAGATGAATAGTGAATAGTACATGAATAGTGATTTTCATAATAAAATATTATTTAATTACTGTCAAAAGGGAAATTGGATGGTTAATTGAATAAATGGGGATTTATCCAATTAAGTGGTTAAATGATGTCCTGATTAGGGTTAAATAGTGTCAAGATGATGAGTGGATGATTTTAGGTGTCTATACTACCCATATAGGTGGTGATGATCCTACCTTTTCTTTTGGCTCATGTACACATTGGTGTCGAATGTGCATAGTATTTTGTAGCGCTTTTGTCATGTTTTACTTTGTAGTTTCTTTTCTTGTTTTAGGAGCTAGTGTTGATTTTCTCCTTGTCCCTTGGGAACTGTGCCCTTTGGGAGGTTATCATGTAACCAAGTTGGTTTTGATGATCCCTTGAACATTTTCCTTGAACCATTTCTTAACAACTCATAAATTAAGGAAGTTATGCCTCATTGAGTGAAGAAACTGAGCTTGCTAGTTTTGTGCCTTGGTGTTTTCTCTTCTCTTATTTGCAAATCAAGTTCACATTTTAAAATACAGTTGCAATCTAAGTTTACTTGTTCAAGTTGCATGTTACAATCGAACCTTGAAACCTGAGAGTGCAGGAGGTCTGAAGTTTGAAGTCCCATGGGTTATAGATTATAATCAATCTCCGACGGCTAAGTTATTTGTGAAGTTCTAGAGTTTAGAGTCCCATTGATTGCAAAGTCTAAAGTCATTTTATCCTAGGGTTTGAAGAGTCTTTGCACTTTACAGGATTGTGAACTACAAATGTTTTTTAAAGTCCAAACTTGAGTCACTGTGTAGGTTGCATGTTGCAACCCAAGTTTGAAACCCGACCCTGTGCAATTTTTCCCTAAAGTCCAAACTTTGGCAATTTTGGCTTTTCTACTTGTAGCTTTGAGATATTAGAGGTGTGGTCTAGTAGGGATGTTGTAAGGGTTTTTCAATGACCCTAGAAATACTGACTCTCCTTGTCTCATTTTATGTACCAACTGTTAGCAAGAAATGTAGAGGAGATACTAGTCTGGAGATCTGGTCCTCAGTCAAGTCTTTGTAGTCAATTTATACCCCAGTCAGGTAGCTATAGATTGATAGAAAAACATAAAGAATAACCAAATAGAGCATCACATATACATCAAAATAATATGACACACATAGTTACCCAGTACTGGAAGACCTCCATATATATATTAACAACAATCAAATGTACACATCATTTGTCCATCTTTCGGCAGGTCTAAGTCTTTGCCTCACCAGTTACATACATGACTTCTATGTCATTGTTTACATCAAAATATACTCCTATTCTCCTATCAGGCTTTCTTATATTCTACTATCTCCTATCTCTATATATACTATATCTATTATATCTAGGGATTCATGTCTTCTATTGGCTTCGGCCTCCGCATAGTGTGTAGTCTCCTTTGGTCGGCTTTCCTTTATGCTCTATATCCTTCTAACATCATCTGCCCCACAAAATTATGTCTTGTCCTTGAGACATGCCTTGCTTTGGTTGAAAATATTTCTTGAGTTTGGTATCATTGACATATCCAGCTGATATTTTGCCCTCCATATTCTTTAGTCTGACTGCTCTAGAACCTACAAATTCTTCAATGAAGTATGGTCCTAGCCACCTTGTCTTCATTTTTCCTTGCTTCTTAAACTTGTTGTCATATAGGAGTGTCATGTTCCTCAAGTTTCTATCACGCCAGGACTTTTGTCGATTCCTTTTGAAGTTCATATTATATGCTACCATTAGTCTATCCTCATCTAGTTTTTCCAATTCTTCAATCCTCTACATGAAAGAGTCTTCTTCACCCAACTTAAGAGTCCTTTCTATCTGGAAATTTGGCAATATGAAGTGTATCAATATTGTAGCATCTATTCCATATACCAGTTCATAGGGAGTGAACATAGTGGTTCTTTTGAAGGTTGTCCTGTATACCTGTAGTACTGCAGGTATTTTTAGATCCCAAATTATTTTGTTCCCATTGCACATCTTTGTCAATGCTACCCCAATGATCTTATTCAGGGATTCACTTGCTCCATTTGCTTATGAATGATATGGTGAACTCATGTTTTGTGTTATCATGAAATTTTCCAATAGCTCTAAAATCATCTTGTTTACAAAATGTTTACCTTGATCACTAATTATGCTCAACGGATAGCCAAACTTGTTAATTATACTTTCATAGATGAATTTGGTAGAAGTTTTTGTTGTGCAGTCTCTTGTTGGTTGTGCTTCAGCCCACTAAGTTAGGTATTCTACTACAGTAATAATGAATTTATCTTTAGATTGCTTTTCTGATGGGTTTATAGGTCCAATGAAGTCAATGGCCCATTTCTATAAAGGTAATTGTGATGAAACTAGTATTAGTGGCATTTGATCTCTTGCAATAGGTCTTCATATTCTTTGACATACATTACAATTCTTCACATATCTCTTTGCATTTTTAAAAAGTGTAGGCCACCATAACCCGGCTAGTTTGATTTTCCTTGCTATCATGTCTTTGGCATTATGTCCTCTGGCTATCCCTTCATGTGCTTCCCTTAGAATTTCTTCTCTTTCATGTTCATATACTACCCTTCTAATGATATCATCTTTTCCCCGTATATGTAGCTCTCCTTCAATTAATGTATATGGAAAAGATTTCTGTATCAAGTTTTGTTTCTCTTGTGATGGCATTTCTGCTAGAAATTCCCCTGTAGCCAATAGGTATTCTATGTCTTCTAGTTCTTTCGGTACCACGGTTACTCTGAAAAGATTTGCCCTAGGCAGTTCTTCTTCCTATACCTCTGGATCTTCCCCTGACTCAACTCTGGACAAGTAGTCAGGTCCCTCATTGTGCTTTCCTGGTGTAGTCACAGTTAGGAGGGTCCTAAAAGAGAACTATCCAGACCGTGCAGATAGAGTAAACACAATGGAAACAACTCAAAGTTATAAAGCAAATGCAGATTCAGTCATTCAGTATATCATAGAATTCAAATACAAATTGGTCGGCAACATGCAGACTTACATTTAGGGCTCACAAGCCTGATTACAGAATATCAGAATATACACAAGATATAGCTTTGAAGCTCCTTTGTACAAATTCAAACTATCAACTATCACTATGTGATTCACTACTTTCCTAGGGATCTATTACATCATTATATATCATATCTGGGTCCTAAGATTCCTCCGCGTCGGCCAAGGAAGATCACAAACTCCAATGAAGAGTTGTAATGTGTGTACATGGATAGGTCAGACCTAAATGAATAGAACTCCTCCGCAAAAAAATAGAATGATGTACGAATCTCAGGGAAGGTCAGCCACAAACCAAATAACATTGAATGATGTGTTATTAAGCTTTGAAGGTCGTGGAATGCTCTGCATGTCTTCTCCTTTAGCTGATTGTCTAAGACTGTCAAGATGCTCTACTCTGAGAAAATAGTCGATCTTCTAATAGTGATAACTTTCCGATACTTGATCCAAATGCTCTGAATTTTGAATATGTTGTGCCTGAATGAATGTAGGTGCTAAGTCTAGCTCTGCAAGGTCTAAGATGCAACTATGGTAGAATGCGGACCAAACTACAGAAACTACTACTAACTGAACTAGAAAATGAAAAGAAACAAACTGAGCTACAAACAAATTGAAATGCAAATGTTTTTGGTTGATGCAAGATTGCTCTTGAACTAGGGATGCTCCTGCATCAAACATCTGAGGTTGTTAAAAAAAAGTGAGTCCCTCACTTTGTTGGGGCTAGAGGAAAACCAAGACAGTCCACCTCAACCTGAGAAATCCATGATGAATCTTCTTCTAGTCTGCCTTTCCACTTCACAAGATATTCTTTGTATTGTCTTCCTCTGGTGCGGCTTCCATCTCTGCTATCCAAAATGTCTTCAATCTGCTCCGGTGTTTGTTGTGGTAACTTCTTCTTCAAGTCTTCTTCAATGTTGTCACTAAACTCTGCTTCATGATAGTGATATAGATCTACAATGGTGAAAATAGGTGATATAGCCAATATCTCCAGTAGCTGCACTTCATATGCATTTCCTGAATCAAACTTTCTAAGTATCCTACAAGGTCCAAACTTCTTCATCTTCAACTTGTTATATGTGCCAACTAGAAATCGTTCTTTTCTCAAGTATACCATCACTTCATCTCCTACTGCAAATTCCTTATGTCTCCTCTTCGCATCTACTTGTTCTTTGTACTTGTTGTTCCTATCCTCCAAATACTTCTTCACCTGATTATGCACTGTCTCCATATGTCCTGCAAATTCTTCTACTTCTGCACTTCTCTTTTCTTCCATACTGAGATCTCTCAATTCTGCTATTCCTCCAAGGTTTGCTTTGGTAACAATCTTAAAAGGTGTTCTTCTAGTACTCCTATTCACTAAATTATTGTATACAAACTTTGCTTGTGAAAGAATCAAATCCCAACTTCCTGCCTTCTCTCCAACCAAACATCTCAACAAGTTTCCCAAACTCCTATTCACTACCTCTATCTGTCCATCAGTCTGTGGATGAAATGTTGAACTGAACTTCAAATCTATCTTCATCTTCTTCCAAAGTGTCTTCCAAAAGTATCCAAGAAATCTTGTATCTTCGTCTAAGATTATTCTCTTAGGTAATCCGTGCAATCTCACAATCTCCTTGAAAAATAGGTTAGCTACATGCACTGCATCAGTTGTCTTCTTACAAGGTATGAAATGTGCCATTTTTGAAAATCTATCTACTACTACAAATATAGAATCATGTCCTCTCTATGTCTTCGGTAATCCCATTACAAAATCCATGCTTATATCTTCCCAAGGTCTCTCTGGTATTGTCAAAGGATTATACAATCTAGTATTCTGACTACTCCCTTTTGCAACTTGACAAACTCCACAACTCTGCACAAATTTCCTAACATCCTAATGTATCTGAGGCTAAAAGTAATTTTCACTCACCAAATCCACTATCTTATCAATGCCAAAATGTCCTGCTAATCCACCATTGTGTTTCTCCTTGATCAAATTGTCTCTCATGGAACTCCTATGTATGCATAACTGATTTCCTCTGAACAACATATCTTCTTGAATGAAATAGTCCAACCACTTACTCCTATCTATCACATCAGGTTGCTTACATGCTTTCCAAGGTTCTACAAAATCAAGATCTTCCTCATACTTGTTCTTCAATTCATCAAATCCCAACACTTCAACTTTCATCTCTGTCAACAAATTTCTTCTCCTACTCAGTGCATCTGCAACTTTGTTTGACTTTCCACTCCTATGCTTCAACACAAAAGTGTAATTCTGCATGAACTCTACCCATCTCATATGTCTCTGATTCAACTTTCCTTGACTGTTCAAATATTTTAAAGCTTGATGAACTGTATACAACACAAACTCCTTAGGCAACAAGTAATGTCTCCACTTCTTCAAGGCTTGAATTATGGCATAAAACTCTTGATCATAAACTAAATATCTTCTCCTTGCATCATTCAACTTCTCACTGAAATATGCTATAGGTCTACCTTATTGACTTAACACTACTCCAATTACATTCCCACTTGCATCACAATGTACTTGAAATACCTTATTGAAATCCGGTAATGCCAAAATAGGTTGCTCTGTCACTTTCTGCTTCAATAGTTCAAAACTCTTATCTACTCCTAATGTCCACTTGAAATCTTTTCTACCACCTCTCATTGTCTCTGTCATAGGGTTAAAAAATGAACTAAAATTTCTAATGAACTTCCAGTAGAAACTAGCCAATTCATGAAATGATCTAACTTCTACAATGCTCTTCGGTGTAGGCCATTCAACAATTGCTCTTACTTTCTTAGGGTCCATCTTCAATCATTCCGCGGAAATCACAAACCCCAAATATACTAGTTCTTCCTTCATGAAACTACACTTCTTGAGGTTTATCAACAATTTCTCTTCTCTCAGTCTCTGCAATACTTGTCTCAGGTGTTGCAAATGTTCTTCTTTTGTCTTACTGAAAATCAGAATGTCATCCAAATATACAATAAAAAACTTACCCAAGATTTTTTTTAGAAATTCATTCATCAATCTCATGAAAGTACTAGGTGCATTTGTTAATCCAAAAGGCATCACCAACCACTCATACAATCCTTCATTTATCTTAAAAGTAGTCTTCCATTCATCCCCTTCTCTGATTCTAATCTGATGGTATCCACTCTTCAAATCTATCTTTGTGAAATATTTTGCTCCACTCAAACAATCCATGATATCATCCATCCTAGGTAAAGGAAATCTATACTTGACTGTGATCTTGTTTATTGGTCTAGAATCTGTACATACTCTCTATTCTCCATCTTTCTTCAGTTTTAGCACTGTAGGTACTGTACAAGGACTCAAACTTTCTCTGATCAAACCTTTCCTCAACAATTCTTGTATCTGTCTATTAACTTCTTCATTCTCTGCTGGTGTCATTCTATGTGTTTCTTTGTTAGGTAAACTAGCTCCTAGTATAATATCCATGTGATGATTGATACTCCTGATTGGTGGCAATCCTTTAGGTACATTGTCTGATATGATGTCTTCATACTCTGTCAGCAACTCCTTTATCTCCTCTGGCCATGATTCTTCAGTCTCCCTCTTCAATGTTTCAAGCTTCTTAGGAATCAAAGCATAACACATATTCTCATGTCTCAAACCATCTATAAATTTCCTTCCATCTACCAAACAGATTCTAGCATTTCCACATACTTCACTCTTAGGGTCATCTTCCAAAGGAATCAAAGTAATTCTCTTCCCATTTGATGTTATAGTGTATGTATTCTTTATCCCATCATGTATAGCTTTCCTATCATACTGCCATGGTCTACCCAACAAAATATGACAAACATCCATAGGCATAATATCACACAAGACTTCATCATGTTAAGATCTAATGTGTTGCCGATAAGGGCGTGGTTCGGTGGTTAAGTTGCTCGGTTGTAGTGGCGGCCACCAGAGTTCAAACCCCCACTAGGCCAACGAGCTCACGTGTTTGAAGTGTTCTTTCTTGGGGATGAGGTCCCCCGTGTTGTGGCCTCACCAGTTCATATCTCCAGGAAAAAGCATTGTGTGGAATCGGAGGGCCTGTCGCACCAGCGTCACCGGTCACGTTAAAAAGTTTACCAGGTGCATTATCTTTAAAAAAAAAAGATCTAATGTGAAATTTCACCAAACATTGATCACTCACCAATATCTTATGATCATCTTGAATCCATGCTATCTGATAGGGCTTAGGGTGTTTCAATCTTTCCAACTTTAGCTTAGTCACCATCTCCTTTGAAACTAGGTTATCAGAACTACCACTATCAATAAAAACTTTACAACATTTACCTCCTGATTTGCATCTAGTTCTAAACAAACTTTTCCTCTACGGTGATTCCTCATTTGTCTATGTTTGAAATAGTGCTCTCCTCATCACACGTGATTCTCCTTTCTCAGGTTTACCAATTGAACTCAGTGATTCAACGGGTTCTTCTTCTACATAGGCTACTCTTCCACTGTTCTCTATTCTCTTGCTTGTACTCCCCTGATTACATTCAAATGCTCTATGTCCTTCACCTCCACACTTGAAATAGGTTCCTCTGAATGTTCTCCTATTAGGTCCTCTTCCTTCTCTTCTGTATCCTTCACTCTGGTATGGACTAGGGTTTCCTTTGTGGTAAAAATTTATGTCATTCCTCCAGTATGCATTATTATCTCTGTCCTCCTTCTTGAATATATTCTCTGGTCTGTTCTACTCTGGATATGATCTTTCTCCTCTGGAAAATGTTCTACCACTCTAAAATTTACCTCCTCTACCTCTCTATCTCTGATCATGCCTCTTATTCAACTTCTCTTCAACATTTAGGGAAAATTGATATGCTTCTTCCAGTGTTGTCATTCTCACCAAAATCAGTTCCTCTTGAATGTTCAATCTCAGTCCATTGATGTATCTAGCCACTTTCTCTCTGCTTGCTTCACTATGTCCTATCCTTATGATCATCTTATGAAATTCTTCAGTGTTCTTCTTCATAGATCTCTCCTTTTGTCTCAGGTTCTGCAATCTCTTCAATAGTTCCAACTCATAGTCAGCAGGTACAAACTGATTCTTCAATTTTTTCACCATCCTATCCCATTTTGTAATCTTTTCTTTTCCTCTTCTGTTTCTATCCAACTAAACTTCTTTCCACCATATAGCAGCATGTCCTTTCAACTTTGTTTTTGCAAATTTCACCTTCTCTAGATCTTCAATTTCTTCATACTCAAAGTATTCCTCCATGTCATTTATCTAATCAATCAACTCTTTAGGGTTCCAATTGCCAGTGTAATTCAGGACATCAACTTTTGGTCTCTTCCCTATCTTTGAAATGGCTTGCAACATCTTGACTTGATCTAATTCTTCTTCTTCATCACTTCCTAGGGTTTTGCCAATTTGTTTAATAGATTGAAATTCCTCTTCATCATCACTTTCAACATTAGATCTAGGTGTCAATCCTCTTCGCCTATCTTCCTCAATGGCATCCAATCAAATTCTCATTGTTTTCATAATTTCCATCATCTCATCCATTATTCTAGCCATTGTTCCAACAGTAGGGACTCTCCTCGGTGCCATCTTCCTGGGATCAAGTGCAAACTATCTCAATTCGGTGATCGAGCTGCAAGGTGACAATTGCCTCACAATCGGTGATCGGCTACGACACAAGTAACCTGCCTCAGATTCAGTGATCTATCCACAACAAGATCATACATAATTTCTTCGCCAACTTCACTCAATTCACTCCCAAAGATTCAAACTTTTGCTCTGATACCACTTGGTGCAGTCACAGTTAGGAAGGTCCTCAAAGAGAACTATCCAGACCGTGTAGCTAGAGTAAACACAATGGAAACAACTCAAAGATATGAAGCAAATGCAGATTTAGTCATTCAGTATATCATAGAATTCAATTACAAATCAGCTGGCAACATGCAGGCTTACATTTAGGGCTCACAGGCCTAATTACAGAATATCAGAATATACACAAGATATAGCTTTGAAGCTCCTTCGTACAAATTCAAACTATCAACTATCACTATGTGATTCACTAATTTCCTAGGGATCTATTACATCATTATATATATCATATCCGAATCCTAAGATTCCTTTGCGTCGGCCAAGGAAGATCACAAACTCCAAGGAAGAGCTGTAATGTGTGTACATGGATAGGTCAAACCTAAATGAATAGAACTCCTCCGCAAATGAATGGAATGATGTGCAGATCTTGGGGAAGGTTGGCCATGAACCAAAAAACATTGAATGATGTGTTATTAGGCTTCAAAGGTTGTGAAATGCTCCGCATGTCTTCTCCTTTAGCTGATTATCTGAGACTGTCAGGATGCTCTACTCTGAGAAAATAGTCAATTTTCTAATAGAGATAACTTTCCAGGACTTGATCCAAATGCTCTGAATTTTGGATATGTTGTGCCTAAATGAATGTAGGTGCCAAGTCTAGCTTCGTAAGGTCTAAGATGTAACTGTGGTAGAATACAGACCAAACTACAGAAATTGCTACTGACTGAACTACCTAAACTGAACTAGAAAATGAAAAGAAACAAACTAAGCTGCAAACAAACTGAAATGCAAATGTTTTTGGTTGATGCAAGATTGCTCTTGAACGATGGATTCTCCTACATCATTTCCCTATTTCACCATGATTGAGAATTCAAACTCTTGAAACACTTGAGTAGCCATCGACAAATTCTTCATTCGATGATTGGTTTGTTGAGTAGGTATTTTAATGGTTCATGATCAATATAGAATACAAAAGGTGTTAACAAGAGGTAATGTCTGAACTTCTATAGTGCATATACCATTGCTAGGGCTTCTCTTTTAGTTGTGGTATATTTCTTCTCTTCTTTTGACAGTTTCCTTCTTGCAAATGCTATAAGGTGATCCTTAGAACCTCTTGGTTGGGTCAACACTACTCCTACTACAATTCCTGATGCATCCACATGAACATGGAATGTGTTTTCCCAGTCTGGAAATATGAGTATTGGTGCTTCTACTATCTTCTACTTCAAAGTGTCAAATGCCTTTTGGTGCTGCTCATTCTAGATAATACTTTTACCCTATTTTTTCTT
Source organism: Cunninghamia lanceolata (assembly GCA_027924645.1). Lineage (NCBI taxonomy): Eukaryota > Viridiplantae > Streptophyta > Pinopsida > Cupressales > Cupressaceae > Cunninghamia > Cunninghamia lanceolata. The sequence continues at coordinate 840,866 of BSBN01001396.1, read as the reverse complement.
TAATAGTTCTTCTATAGGTACGGAGATGGCCACATATCCCTTGATGAGTTTCTAATGGTAACCGATATACCCTAGGAATGTTTTAACATCAGATGTGGTTTTTGGTGGTGGCAAGTTTTGAATAATGACAACTTTTAGGGGATAAACCACCAATCCTTCTTTACATATTATATGACCCAATAGTGTTTCAAATGGTACCATAAAAGTGCATTTTTTCAAGTTTAGGGAAATTTGCAAGCTCCTACACTTGTTCAACATCAATCTTATTGTTTTTGTGTGATCTTTTACCAGTCCAAATATAGTCCAATCATCCAAATAGACTTCCAGAAAATCATGTATAAACTCCTTGAATGCCTTGACCATGATTCTACTGAATACTGCGGGTGCATTTTTCAATCCAAATGGCATAACAGTATACATGAAAGATCCTAGTTCAGATGCAAATGTTGTTTTGGGTTGATCTTCCTCTCTAATTTTTACCTGGTGATATCTGAAGAATCCATTAGTAAAAGAATAGATCTCCCTACCAGCAACTGACTCTAGGATTTCTTCTATAAATGGTGTAGTGAAAGGATCATGAATACAAGCCTTATTTAACTCTCTATAGTCTCCACAAATCCTTATTTCTCATGTTTTCTTATTCTATACTACCATTGGACTTGTTGGATTTTCTTATCCAAATCAACAAAGGGTTTGCCAGTTCCTATGCACAGGTAGATTTGGCCAACAAATACAAGAGGTTGCGTGAGCTGCCTCCCCTTCACTTTTGGTTCTACCACACCTTTGATTCACTTATAGCAGAAAGATCTTACTTTTCAGAACAGGCAGAATACTCTCATGTTTGGACCAAGATTTACATGATAAATCTCAAGGTTGGCAATGTTCTTAGACATATCTAACTGGTTGAGGATGAGAGTATGCAGGGTCCTATTTCTAATCCTACAAACTAACATATTGGAATTATGAAATGATTTGTATTTATGTTTTAGATGCAAGACAGGGGTTTTGGATCATAACTACTACACAAGGGCAGACCAATGCCTATCTCAGGGAAAGGAGTCAACTAGACATATACATGTGAATGATTTAAATAAACTCAACAGAGATTCAAGTTTCAAGGGGTTAGATTGGTGCTTGCCTTACAAACATCACCCAAGAATAAGTATTTAGTAATCTCTACTTACAAATATCCATGCTGCCAGACATTCTTCCTCATACTTAACCTAAAATAGTTTAATCCACTCGTTGAATGGAAGTTAGAGATCAAGCATGCAATACAGCAAATTCATATCCTAGAATCTTGGTAACCCTTAGCAACTAGATTCAAAAGAAGGGATGCATACAGCTATGGAGACAAATAGCTAAACACATGCCATGAAGCATTTTTCATATAAAAATGAGATGAAACTAAACATATGTGCAACGTGCATTCAAATGCAACTCATAAACTCACAAAAGAGATAGAATAGCCCAAAAAAGCTTTGTTTTCGTTATTTCCTCCAAAAATTGACCAAGTCTTCAACCACAGAAAAATGAGCAACACAGTCCTAATATACCCAGAACGTGTACTCAGCATTAAGTCCAATGTTAATTCAAAATTCTGCCAGATACAATGCACCATCAGAATGGCACCTAAAACATTCAATGCTCCAGGCAGAAAAGGAAGGAAAAATAGGTGAACTCGGGAAACACGCAACCAAATGGAGATTTTCCCATTAAAAATGGTAGGTGGCCCATCACTCATTGACCACACCTCTGCAATTCTACCATAAATGGCCAACCAACCTGCGGCCTCTGGAAATGCAACAGTTTGCGTGTTTAGGGACTTTTCCCGCCTGGAATGTAGTTGCGAATGCATAGGAAAACCCAGCTATGAGAATTTGAAACACGGCCGTTGATTTCCTCCTCATCACCAAAATCAATGGCTTCAAATCACCTTGAAAAGTTACCGGCCAATGCAATCATGCCACGCAGGCAGCCTTTGCTTCATTGACTTTCCACGGCGCAAACATATGCTTTTCCTTTTCCATCCCCTACATATTCAAACCTTTTTTGTATATGCAACCGCATATACATACAACTACTCTCAGACATGTGGCAGCATCTGATTGGATCTCTATCGTTGTGCCTTTGCATCTCCATCTGCGAGAAAATGTATCTTCTTTTTTGCACATGTGGTTACATACGGGATTGTATATATATACAATCACCAACATACAAGCGCGGACCCCAAATCATTATGAAACACTTCAAAATTTCAATTGGGTCTGGCTTGCATCTAACACCCTTTTGTATATCGCACATATAATGTACAATATACATACAACTGTGGACTCCAGCTCATTTATCAATCGGATTGGAATAACATTCAAATCCGGCTTTGTATCTAGCTCATTGTATCTCACATTGTATATCGCACATACATACAATGTGTAATATACAACCCATGGACCCCAGCTTGAAATCTGCCTCAATCAAATTCTCCTTCGCATCCAGGATTATATGTGTGCTTTTGTATTTTGCATTGTATATAGCACATACATACAATCCGGGACATACAACTGTGTGGGCCCACCATGCTTTTGAAGACCATTGACTTTGACCGCTCCTGCCTTGTATGTTTCATTTGTATCTTCTGTTGTATGTCTGATTGTATTTTGAGTACATACAACCCCAATATACAACCGCAGACCTCACCCATTTCACAAATGCAGTTAACTCCTTGGCCGTGTCTGCTTGTACATCGCCTTGTATATGCAATCGTATATTGGAGATACATACAACGCACGATACAAGGAAATGCCTTTGACTTTTTAACTTTCCCCTTTGTATCGTCACCCGCCAGGCCCGATTCGATAACTTTTGGAATCTGGGATTGTATGTTCCACCTTTGTATGTCCAATTGTATCTGTCAAATACATACAACCCCCTTTGCACATACCTGTGGGCCCAACCACCATTTTAACCCAATTTGAATCATTTTGAAATCTGGCATTGTATCTTGCCCGTTCTATATCAAATATACAACATCATATACAATGGAACATACAATACTTTTGATACAATGCGGAATCTAACCTGGAATATGCGATATACAACCACATTTTCACATCTGGAAATGTATCCGAATGACACATACAAACCCGATATGCATACAAAGATGCATACAACCATTTTTCTCCACTTTTTGAAGTCGATTTAACTCCATTTTCAGGTCCAACAATGTACATTTGCACTTGTACACACAACGACACATACAAGCGGCCATATACAAAGATACATGCATAAAAATGTGAAGGCCGACGGACTTAGAATTTTGAGGGTTTAAATAAAAAGACCAATGGATTTTCAAACTTGAAACCCTAACCCTAGGTAGGCACCAACAGAACTGATCCACTCCGCTTCCTTCATTGGCTTTATGATCCCTACTTCTAGCATCTTATCAAGTTCTATTTTAAATTTTTTGTTCATGTTTGGATTCATCCTGTATGGCCTTTTCTTGATTGGTTTGTAGCCTTCTTTTAGTTGAATTTTCATTGTTCCGGCTTCCTCTTTGATTCCCTTCATCTTTGTGAACTTTCTAGGGAACAAGTCCACATACTTAGAAAAAAATTCTACCACTTGTGCCACTTCCTTCTCATCCCAATAGTCTCCTATCTTGGCTATCTTAGGATCTCCTTCTTTGGCAATGTTTTCTTCCCTTATCTGGATGGGCTTGTTGTAGTAATTTTCCTTGATGTTTGTTGATTCTGCCAACTTTCCTTCACCTTGTTCTATTTTTATTTTAGGTTCTTTATCCTCTTCTTCTTTCTGTTGTGATGTTTTGTAGCATTTGTGTTTCTCCAGATATGAATCTTTATTCATCCATTCTATGACTTTCCAAATGCATTCTATTTTTTCTAGTAATGAGATTTGTTTCGGTTTGGCTTCTTCTTCTTCTACCTCTTGTTAAAATGTGATCTCCCAGATTCTGATGAGTGTTGTGTGTATGTTTTTGTTTGGATCAAAGAATGAGAAAGTATGAATGAAGTCTTTTTGCAACTCTTCCTAGTATCTAGTTTCTTTCCTTTGTTCTTGATTTATATACCATGTATGTGCAATTGGTGATAATGTCCAATAAAAGAAGTGGGTATACAGTACCTCATTATATTTATTTCTACCTTTCCATACCATTATACTCATGGACAAATGTTCTTGTGGTGAAATTTGACCTAAATACTTTGGTGTTATGTCATATTCTCCTTCCTTCGGTAAATATCTTATCTTAATGAATATTTTGAATGTTGTCCACCAGTCGATTGTGTCTTTGTGTGTGTTCCACCAATTTGCAGCCTATAATCTTATCTCTTCATCTGAAAAAATTGTATCCATTTCTGCTAGATATTTATGTAGGTCTTGGACGCCTGAAAACCTAGGCAACTTGATATGTGAAATTCCTTTCAAAATGTGACTTACTCGGTGAGATCTTTGATCCATATCTTCCTTATCATCCTTAAATGTGTTGCACGTAATCTTCAATGAGTTCTAATGAAGTGCAGAGGATTGTGGTATGTCTTCTTCACTCGTCCTGATCATGAATATACTCCGATAACCAAGCATTTTCCTTTTTTTAGTTCTGGTTCTTCTATCATCCAAGCTTCTAAAACGTCCTCACTATCTGTACTATATTGATCATCCTCTATCTCCACTTCTCCCTCAGAATTAGGCTCTTTTGTTGTCTCCTTTGCATCCAACCTTGTAATTGTATGAAGATTCTTTGCCTCCTTATCATTGTATTCATCTTGATTGGTTTCTTCTATATATGCTTCCTCTGTTAATGATCCCAAAGGGATATTGACAACTTTGTTCTCATTAGAAAATGATAACTCTTCTTTCCAGGAGTCTATGACACCATTTACATCTACAAACCATCTCAAGCCCAAAAGTGCATTGAAATCTTCCCCTTGATCCTTCATGGATACCACAATGAAATCTAAGACATGTTTGATCCTCAATTAACTTCCGCTTGTTTCCATGTTCCCATTGTTTGCATGTTAGATCCATCTGCCAAGATTATATTGTAAGTTGTTTCTGATAGCTTAGGTCTTCCTAATTGTTCCCACAATTTCTTTGTTATCATGTTGACATATGCTCCCAAATCTATTATCACATTCCGGACTTTCCTATGGTTAATATGAACATCTACCATCAGTGGTTTTGTCTTTCATTCTCTATCTGTCCTTCCCATCCTTTAGAGTTGACTCTTTTGACTTTATTCCTTATTCCAATACTTAGAGAATTGCTTCAGTTTTTCAATGAGTTTGTGTTACTATGTCAATTGGGCTAACTACTTGAGAGCATCCACTTCTTCTTCTGTGAAAAACTATTTTTATTGCTTTTCCTTTTCTTGTTCCTTTCTTATTATTTGTTTAGCCTCCTTCACCACTTCTTCATGTTGTTTCTTAGTAGGGACAAATTTTTTATCCTCCTCACTATATTCCTCTTCTGTCTCAATGATATACTATCTTCCAGTATTTGTTCCATATCTTGTCAGTACCACAGCTTTCTCCTTCCTTTTCCTTCTCTCTTTTCTGGTATGTTTTGGTGTACTCCAATATTACTCTTCTTCTTCTATGGCTTTAGTTGAAGATATGTCTATCTCCTCTCTATTGTTCTTCTGGCAAGTTCTTTCTCCTTGATCTTTTGGTGTCCTTCTAATGATCCTAGCTCCTTTTTGATTGTTTAGGTTTTGTAACTCATCACTCTTAGATTGTGGTTATGCATTCTGGAAGTTTTGTTCTTCTCTGTCACAAGAGAATAAATCATGCTCTGTGATGTTACAAAATGAACACTATTTTTTTCCTTTTGGCCCAACATTCATTAGCAAAGTGTCCTAACTTACTACAATTGAAGCATGTTGCATCCTCCCTCCTTCTTTGACTTCTTCCATAGCCTCTGCCTCCTCCATAACCTCCAAACCATTCTCTATCATCATTATTATAACTATTTCCATATGATGGACCACTAGAATTTGAATTTTATATTGCATTGAGATTCCTCTGATTTCTCCAACTTAGCTTCTTGTATTCACGATCATATGAGTTTCTTTCTTTCATATATGTCATGTTACTACTCTTTGCAAAGTTTGTAGTGTTTCCACCATACCATGATTTATCTTCTTCATCAGCAAAGTCTCTTTTCCTCTAAAATTTTTGTGAAGGGAAATCTAGTGTTTCATGGTCATCCCATTCTCCGCATAATCCACAGTATACTGAATTGACTATTTTTGTTGATGCTTTGGAGTCTTCTTTTATTGCAGCAACTTGTCTTTCACCTTTCATCCTAGGACATTCATTTCTTAAGTGGCCTTCTCTTGTACAATATGAACACCATATATTAGGTCTTTGCTTCTGTGTATTCTCCTCCTGCTTGGCCAATATCTCCTGTCTTAGCTTCAACTATTCCAATTCCAACTTCAACTTTTCCAATTTTGGGTTTTCGTTCATCTTATCTTGTTTGTACCAAGATTGAGACTCTATCTAGTAGGCTAGTGTCACTGCTTCTGCATATGTCTCAAAGATCCTTCAATCTAGAGCTAACCTTATTTCAGGGCTTATTCCAAAAATAAACCATTCTATCTTTTGCTTCTTAGTCAAGGGTTCCTCCAATATCCTAGTTGTCTCCTTGAATCTTTTATCAAAATCCTTTATTGATTCTTTCTTTGATTGCATCAAGTCTCTCATTTTACTTACCCCTTCTATCAGAACATCCAGAACTCCAAAATTTTTCTAAAAATACCTTCTTTATCTCATCCTAATCCTTGTCACTGTTTGGGCATGTCTTCCTATGCCACTTCAATGCTTCATTCCACAAGGTGTCTATGAAGTAAAATAGCTTGATTTCATCTCTTGTTACTCCCTTCTGGTTCCAAATTGACTCCAGTACAAAAATGTGTTTAGTTGCTTCAGTAGTTTCCTTCTCAAAGATTGGTATCTTGATAGGAATATCCATGATTGATCTTCTCACAATCTCGGGTACTCTACAGTGAGTTTCTTCTGATCTTGTCCTCCAGTTATGTTGTCTTCTATCAACTCACTTCCCTTCTCTTCCCTTATCTCTTTGTAGTCAGATCTCAATGTACTCTCCTAAAACCTCTGCAAAATTGCTCTAGATCTCTACTATTCTCTCTGCTTCTTTGTTTTCTTGAATATCTTCCTTCTCTACTAAAATTTTCTTGACTTTATATGGCACTTGGGGTGACTCATGGTCCAGGGGTTGTGTCTCTTCGTAGTGTCTCTTCAAATTAGGGGATTCTCTTTTCTTTGTGAATGACATCATGCTGACATCCAATGATGATTCAAATAACCTTCCAAAACCCTCAAAATGCCTCTCAATGTTTAACGCATCTTCTCCTCCTTCTCTTATCTCCTTTATGCTTTGGCAAATTAAATCCTCTATATATTCCTTATCCATCTTCAAAATCTTTGGTGTTAATGTTATCACTTGAATTTTTACCCTGGTGTTGAAGCTTTTGGCAATTCTAACAAATTCAGTGAAACATAGGATTAGTCTCAAGGTGTGAGACCTTGTAGTTGAGACCAAACCTCTAGAGAAGGTTGGTTCCTCTTTCTAAGCTTAAGGCTCAGAGAATGACAACTAAATCTAATGCTATTACTCAAAGGGAAAAGGGATAAGGAGAAACTAAAATTGAAAGGAGTGATGCACCAGATTTATAGTGTTAGCTAGGATTGACATAACACAACAATGATCTCAAACATTGACATGGACTCACATAGACTTACCACTTTAACAGAGGCTCGAATTAGAAAATTGTAACTGTAGGAGGGACCATTTTGTCCACACAATAAGCTTATAGATTTCAAGTAAACATAGAGTGAAAGTATAAGAGAGGCAAAATATCATATGATTGTATTGATCATGAAGGCTAAATAGCCATTACAGAAGAAAGATAATTTGTTACAAAAGAAGTAGACACAAAATAACCAATTATATTCATAGGTGAACCACTATCAGAGACATCAAAGGCTCATCTTCAAGCTCAATGTATCGGATCTGACTAGTTCTTGTAAATGCGTTACAAGGTCTATGACAATAATAAACTCTCCAGCATCTGTAATAGCCCAGAAGAATAGCTAACTGCAATTACATCTTTTTTTACTTGTATATATAACTTTTCAAATCATTGTGTAGCTATAGGTGCTGAATTTTGGTCAACTGTCTTTCCCAGGTGCCCACATTGCATTCAATTTGACCCATAGCCATGTAAGGAAATCTACAAACGTTTGGATGGTGGCCATGCCCTGTCAAGTCTACAAAACTATAGAGGAAGATCGCCCACACACATAGGTATGACTATATTAATGAGAGAAGGCCTGAAATACTCCTCTGGTACCTACAAATCTACTTTGTTCCTCCTTTGTGTAGGTGCATTGAAGATTTCCACTATTTCAACTACTTGTATTTGACTTTGGCCTGTGAAATTAAATATTTGGTACCTCTTCATCCTATAATAATGGCTTGATTTCAAGAATTGTGCCCCTCTAGAGCTTTTAAAATCTTTTACAACACTTTAAAGTGTTTCATCCTTTTAATTCTGCCTTCTGTGCCATTTGATCCTCTTCTATCAGCAAACTCACCTTCTAGCAAACTCCTCTCTTTATCGCCTTTTGATTCCCTTGCTTTGATTTCCCTTGTGTTAGCAAAATCTCCATTTGGCAGACCATCAGGTCCTCATTCTTTTCCACTTTCTTTCTTTTACGTCCTCTGGCTCCTTTAGTTGGCAAATCACCTTCTCGATGAACTTGAGAAACCACAAACTAATCAACTGGTTTGCAACTTTGTCAATCTCCTGATTTCCCCTTTTCTTTCTATCTTTTGCCTCAATTTTTGCCTTATCAGCAAATCTTCATTTCCATGAACCAATTCTTCTTGCTCCATCTTCTTCTTTGTCTCCTTTGTCAGCAAATTCACTGATTGACGAACCTGTCAATTGGTGAACTTATGGTTCACCAAACCTTAAGTTTGCCAACTAAGGCAAACTCTCCTTTTCCTTTCTGTGGCTAAATTTTCCTTTTTTTCTCTGACTTAGTCACCAGCCCCACTACCTCACTCTTCATTGGTGGTGATCCTACCGATCAGTGAACCTTCCGATCGGCAAACTTAAGGTTCGCTGAACTAATATCTTTTCGATAAAGGCAAACTTTCCTTCTCTTTACTTTCCTTAGACTTAGTTGCAAACTTCATTTTGTCCTTATTTCTTCCTTGGTGCTTTCTCCTTTTACCCCTGACTTAGCCGCTTTGCCGCCTTATCAGCGAATCGACAAAAAAAAACTCATGAACTTAGTCAGCAAAGTTGGAAGTTCACAAGCTTGCTGATTCACTGACAAAAGGTGACAAAATTCAACTATTCTCTTTATCCTTTGCTTTTCCTTCATCTTTTTTGCTGCCTTATTGACAAATTGGCAAACCGGGGAAGTCATAGGCTTGTGAACTCAGTCAGTGAAATCAGTAGTTTGCAAACTTGCCAATTTGCTGACAAAGCCCTCAAATGGACAGATTTTTCTAAGGGAAGAAAACACACTAACTTGCGGTGCCTTTTAAACTTGAATTTTGTCAACTAAGGTAGAAGACAAATGCAAAATACTTAGAATTTTTGGGATTTTTGGAGAGAGGTTTTCTTCCATTTAAGCTTTCTCAGATCGAATATTTATGATGGAAGAAAAGTGGGTTTTTTGGGATATTTTGGCCTAGGCAAAAATATGACAATAGTTAACTCATATGTTCTGGTAGTCTGTGGCATAAACCCTAGTTTGCCTATTTCTTCTCTTTCCCTTCCACATTTTTCTTCAGTAGCACCCACAATGGTGCATGATGAATGAATTGTCATTGATGTCAAAAAGAGTGTAATTGGTATATTGGATAGATGTGGGAGATAGGAGTGATGATGATGTCTTGATGGAAGAGCTAGGTGCTTCATTGCTAATCACATATGGTGTTTGGACCTGAGTTTGTTAGATGAATTCTTCTCTTCATTATGTTTCATGTTAATGATGATTAATTATGTGATAAGTTGTGTCATCAATACCATTATCACGTTGGTTTGTCAAAGTTGTCTTCATGAAATCAGATGTGCTTTATGTGTCATACAATATCATGTTAGGAGTGTTTAGTGGGAAAATTGGATAGTTTGTTTAAGATAGATCAAATACTACAATTTCCCCGCTAAGCATTGGGAGGACAAGGACTAAGCTTATGAACAAGCTTCTAATCACTTTGTCTATCCCTTACACTCGTGTGGTTATGAAACCTAAGACCCTAACTGTTGTGATGTTCACAACATGCCCCATTTTACTCAGCAAAATGAGGACCCCTGCTGTGGCTTTTTGCTTTTTGCTTGTGTGTGTCATTTTGCTTGGTGGTAAAGGGAAAAAGGAGTTAAAATTGCAAACCTTGGTAAAAATGGAGAAGAAATGCATTTCAGTATCAGTGCATAGTATGGTTGGATTCCTTGTCAAAAATGAGCTAGGGTTGCTTTTTGAACCATGTTAAAATTCACCATATTTTGCAAGTTATGAGCATTTTGGTAAAATATACAAGGGGCGGATTTGAAATGAATATGAAATAATGAAAAGCCCTTGTATATTTCGCACCTTGTATATTGATACATTGCAAGGAGTATACAAGGCGGATCTCAGCGTAGGATTAAATTTGGTTAAGTGCTTGTATCGCGTCCAAAATGTATATCAAGGGATACAAGCACAATGTACATCGGGATATACATTGGGTGGATTCAAAAAGTTATGCAATTGAATTAAGTGCTTGTATATTTTCGCGTTTGTATGTTATGATATACAAACCGATATGCATCGAAATATACAAGTGGCGGAATCAAAATAGCTATGGAATAACGTTAAATCCATGTATATTTGGGGTTTGTATGATCGATGACTGCAGGGTATACAAAGACATCATACAAGCCGCAGAACTGAAACAGTTTGAAATCTGATTAATTTGATGTATGCGTCCGACTTGTATATTGTGATATACAAGGAAATTTTGAGCGGGAAACGAAGCGATTGGATTTTTGAATCCATTTTTGGAGCCTGAGTGCATGTTTTCGTCAACGATGGTTGACCTAACTGGTTTTAATGTTGTATAGGCATTTTGATGTGCATTTTCCATGGTTTTTGAGCCTGATGGTTATGTTTATGCATTTGGAGCCTGATTTAATGTAGATGTTCATTTTTCCTGCTGATTTATTAAACGATGGTGCTAATTCCTGCTTGTTTATTGCAGATTGTTGGAGTCGCTGGGAAGAAGTAGAGTTGCTAACACAGTAACAGCGTGCAGGTGAACGCAAAGGTGGGGTTTTAAATGATGATGACATCCCAGGCGGCGGGCCAGATCCCGAGAAGCCAAACACACCAGAAGGAGACGAAGCTTTCAATGCAAGGGAGTTTGCAGATGGAAACATTATTGAAGGAGCGGCACCCTGTCTGGGTATGCTGCTCAAATTCTTGGCGGGATTCATTTCTCACCATTGGATGCTACATTTCAGGATGCTGACCATTGATCTCCAGGGGTTTTTGGGCGCCAGATTGGGAAAAAACCAAAGATATATATATTGGGCCCATTTTTATTCTAAAAAGAAAGAGGAAGAAGAGGAGGTCAATCATACAAAAAATTAGACCTGTAATAGTTTTAGGAGAGATCAGATTACTGAGACTAGTGCAGACTGGATTGTTGAAATAATCAAGGTCCCTTCCTCAGATCATTGTAAATGTACCTGTTTTATGAACATATTGTATGGAGATGAAGCTTCAGACTATACCTTGATTGTAAACCTTAAGTAGTCTTCAAGTTGATTTCTAGATATGTAGTGGTGAATGCTGTGTTCTATAGAAGCGCTTTCATTTCATTGCATGTTGTTGTCAACTTTTCCCTTGAAGATTTGCACTGAATCATGCGGATTTGTGGACTGTCCTGGTGAAGTATGATTTTAGTTTTCTTTTGTCCATTGCTATATGGGAACATGTATGTGGATCAATGATCTCAGTCAAGTAATTTTAGGAATCTCACTCTCTAACCCTTTTTCTCATTTTAATTTCATTGAAATCACTTTCATAACTACGCATCATGATAAATCAGAAGCAGAATAGAAAAATATGCTGACGTCCCGAAGACAACTGAATATCATTAGCATATTTTGAGCTAAATGCATGTAGTATTGAAAATGTCATGCAGAGAATCACAAATAAGGGTAGAACTCATGCAAATATCAACTTAGACACATCATTTGGAGATATATGCTGTGTAGAGTAACTTCCCTATATAGCATAGTTGCAGAAGCAGAATCTACTAATCTATGTAAGGCCCCAAAATGGAAAACAACAATACACATCAACCATAAAGTAACATCAGTAGATTATGAACTAATCGACGGGGACTTGGGATTATGAATTCTTGGAATTCATCGTATCTTTTAGGATAAACAAAGGTTGTTGTGTGACTTTTGTTTTGTGTGTTTGGTTGTGACTGACATCACAAACCAATCAACACTAAGTAAGGTTTTATCAAGTGCTTTTCTTTTAACCAAGTAAAACCCTAATTATGCCTTAAATCAGAAATACTCAGAAACTGATGAAACAACTGGCAAAATTGATCACAGAAGTGTAGAGAGATGGTTTCAGAGATTGAGTACCTAGATTTTAAGGGCCACATGGACCAGGGCACCCGCTCCAGTGTCCCGAAAGTTTCCGCACTGGAAAATCTTCTGTATGGGGTGTCTGAGATAGCTAAATGGTTTCCAGATCTTGGAAATAATCCCTAGTTGGACTAGGGTGCCCGCTCTAGTGTCCCACAAGTCTTAGAATCCAAAAACTCAAACGTTTGTCACGACTGTATCCATAATACCCTTCTTTCTATGGTTCCTTTCTACCGAAACCTACAAAATAGGATTTGCACCTACAAAAGAAGGAAAATGTTGTGGCTATATAGGAGCTTGCCTTAGTCAAGCCCCATCTTTGGTATTTCTACCTTAACAATAGCCAAAGATAAAGATTTGTAGAAGTGTGTGTAAACCTAACAATGTGTATACAAAAATATCAAACCCTAGATGTCTCAATCAAGGGAAGATCAACAACTTGCTTTGCATCAATAAACACATACAACTTCACCTCAAGGAGATGAAAACAAATGAAGACTTGCATGAACAAGAAGGTGAATCAGCAATGTCCACAGAGGATCTCCAAGCTTGTTGTTGGAGGCTTCAACCTTTCTCCTAATCATGCAAAGGGTGTACAAACCCTAGGAAGAGCAAGATAGACTCAAGATCTTGATTCCTAATCTCCATCCATTGTCTCCATGATAGAAAATACAAAACAGTTTCAAGAGCTTCAACAAGTCACTGATCTTCAATAGCAATTGTAGCAGAGTTTTGGCATCAAGCTTGCATAAGAATTGTCTATGATAAAATGATTTTCAAATGTCTTTTTATATCTAGCTTTAGGGAATTCAAATTTTGAAATAACATCTTGATATCGCGTGAAAGTTGAGAATTTGAAAATGGAATCCCGAGGCACTCGGCGGGAGTTGACACCCCACCAAAATTTAAAATCTTAGGAAATAGGGGGGGACTAGGGCACGGGCACCCAAGTCCAAGCCCCCATTTCCACTCAGATCTACATTTTTGGGGGTCCTAGAGACCCAAATCTCAAATCCCCTTTTTGGGTTCTATCAATAAGTTACCTCAAAAAGTGAATAGATTGCTCCTAGACTTAGTCAATCAGGGTTTCGGGAAGGCTAGAAAAGAAAAGGTTGAGAGGTCACCCAAGTAAGGAGCTAAACTGAGGGAAATTGTACCATTCCATATAGGAGGATAATTTTTTACATTACATTTAGCCCCCACTTTAGCGGCCATATGACACTATGTGCATATGCAACTAAAGGAAATTAAATACATCAATCATGAAAAGGATACCCAAAAAGATACTGTAGAGGAAGTCGAAGTGTTGTTGCCAAGAAGGAAGGAGCCCCCAAGTTTGCAATCCTGCAAGACCACAAAGTTAGGAACCGCAGCCTGCAAAGGAACACTTGTCAGAAAATCACAAATCAAATCAACCTACAACCACCACCAATGAGTCAGTATCAAAATGTTAAGGGAGTTAAGTGATGGAAAGAGAGGAAATCGAGGGAGATATATGCCCCCCTTGTTTCTGCTTGCTTAGTCCGAGAGGAGAAATAAGGAGATATTCACGCGCATCAATTTCAAGGAAGATGTGTGATGAGGGTCCTTTGAAGAAACAATTCTCAAACATAACACATTGGGAAAGGAAGAGAGCAAAACCAGGATTCCAACGCAACCAACGACACTGAAATCAGAGTTCGACAACTCAAGAAAAGGGCTCAAGAGCGAAAGAGCACACTTTTGCACCTAGTTAGGGATATGAATTCTCACTCACTTACATTATGTAAAAGGGGGTTGTCACATATCACTAACTCATTCTTGTTTCTTGTCATTGTAGAGAGAGAGAAGGAGAACATGAGAACAACCATGCCGACATAACGTCCATATCATCCACCACGATTGGAGATGCTTCGAGCCTGGGTAGCAGAGAAACATTTTGAGGCCGAGGTAGGGTCCTGATCCAACTCTTCAGTCATCGTTCATTGTACTTTTGCTTTCACATTTACTGATGTCTATGCCAAGGGGGGAAGGTGGACAAGGGTCCTAGACAGGGGTGCCCAGGTCCACCTAGGGCACCAAAGTCCCTCTGGGGTGCCCTAGTCCCACAGGATCACCAATGTCCCTCTGGGGCACCCTAGTCTTCCTGGGGTGCCCTGGTCCACAGAGGACACAGGCCCTAGGTACATGCATTTTGTTTAGTTCTTGATAGCTTATTTTGGTTTCTAGAGGGATTCTAATACTCTTGCTTGCTTTCTGATCTACATAATGTCCCTAAGATGCGTGAGCACACAGGCAGTCATCTGATGGCACTTCTATGAGAGCACGCTAGTACCTTGACTATCACAGAGAGAGAGAGAGAGAACTTATAGATGGTGGGCCTATGGTGGGTGTTTGATATACCCACAATCAGATTCCACTATGCTATGCTCATGAAATTGATGAAGAGGTGGGATGCAGATACATCCACATTCCACTTACCAATAGGCAAGATTACCATCACACTGGAGGATGTATTTAGGATCCTTCGACTGCTGATCTGAGGAGAGACAATGAGGGTTGTTGGACATCACTCAATGGGGTATACTTGTGAGAGTTAGCTAAACTACTTGGGTTGCACTATTTTGCAGGTAGAGCGAGGACATATTCAGCTCTGTTTGCTAAAGCAAGGATGCAAAGACATTCCCTTACTACGGAGGATCATGATTGTCATAGTCGCACTAGCCATTGCACTAGATAGACGAGGCACTTACCTTCATGGGGGTCTTGTTCACACCATTAGAGTGATGGAGGAGCATCAAACTGTCTATGCATGGGGGCGCAGTATGCTTGCGCACCTTTACCATGACTTGGGGCGATATGTCCATTATGAGATGCATAGTCTGATGGTATGTACATTACTACAGGTCTGGGCCTTTGAACACATCAGGTACACATGACCGGTGGATTTTCCTCTAGAGGCAACATTCACCCATCCACATGTCTACGTGTATCCACTAGTCAAGTGTTGGAGGCATGGCAATCTACTATATTGGAGAGTAGTACTCAACAGATTATAGCCCGGTGACATCATTTGGAGACCGTATCATGGCTACATCAGATGGCTTAGCCAGCAGAGATAGTTAGCGAGGATGTAAAGGGATCAGTTGATGGCTAGTCACCTCAATCATACTGTATCTTGGTTCTATTTTGACAGAGTGGCATGACAGTTCAGACAGATACAAGATGTTCCTACGGTTCATCCAAGATATGCACGGACTGCTTGCAGCGTAGTCAGGGCAAATACCATCCAATGGCTGACAGTAGCAGATGTGCTACTTAGCGACGATGAGGGTTCTGAGGATGTAAAGCCTATGTTAGACACAAATGATGTCAGATTTACCTGAGCATATTGGACCTAGTGGCACACAGCATGGCCTACACCTATCTTTCCACCCGGGCATCCTATAGGAGATGCCCGACCTTGGGCCGGTCATGCGAGTGACACAGGGGTGGAGGACAACGTCAGTGATTTCACAAGATACTACAATCTCGAGGAAGATGTGGAGGATGATGAGGATGGGTCTAAGGAGGTCCCATCATAGTACGTCTTCAGAGCGAGATCGCGGTAGAGCTAGCAGGAGGCAAACACTGATGAGGAGACTGAGTCAAGACCATAGTCGAAGGCTCGTGGTCCTACTCCTACAGATGATGCAAGGCCTAGTCAAACAGAGTGAGGGGATGGTGCAGGGGTACCCCTTCAACAAGTCAATTAAGGTCTTACTAGGTTGATATGTTTTATACATTTTAATGTAATAAGGTCTGTTTGACCAAATATCATGGTGGTTTGTTTCTGTTTGTAAGTCTCAAGGGACACCTGTTGATCTGTAATGATAGGTTGTTAGGTTGTTAGAGTTTGTTAGTTCAAATTATCTCCCAGCCGCTTGGAACTATCTCCCAGCCGTTGGGAATCATGATTAGTACTACTGATAGCAAGGAGTTAAATACCCTAGATCAGGTTGGTTTCAGGACAAGGTGGTGAAGATAGATGTTCTGTAGACAGATTGAATTGTATTGAGGAGTGCAACTGTGATATCAAACATTTGTATTCATCTCTGAAAGCATAATAAAGAGATCTTGTTTTTGTTTCTTCCTAGCATTTGATCCCATTGTGTAATCAATTTTCTTCTTTGGAATCAAAATGGGTTCTTAGCCCATTCCACTAGTTGGATTACTTCATAATCGGTGGAATGGTTGTATATATAGATCTGTGTTTTGTTTCATTTTCCTATTTCGTTCATTTTCATGTTTATAGGATCGGTTATAGCATGCTTCGATAAACCCTAGCATCCTCATGTGCTAGGTTGGCAAAGTGTAGAAGTCTGTATGTTGGAGGGAGAGATAGTTTTGTGTAATCGCTAAGCATAAAGTGGGTCAAAACAGTGAAAATCCGTGTGGTTTCATAGATATACAAATTGTGTGTATATCACTTTTGTATGCGGATATACCTTCTGTGTATCTATCACAAAGCGTATCGGGTCCCTCTGGTGGTTTGTATGTCTCGTTTGTATGTATTAAACATACATTGTGAAGATACAAGGCAATGAACATACACTGCGAATATACAGTCTATGTGTATATTGCAAAGGTGTATCAGGTTACTTTTTCTATGTATCCCGCAGTTGAATGTTATGATTATATCACAGTTGTATGAAGTGGTTATATGTGACAAATGTACATTCTAAATGTACAAGTTCATCAACATACAAAGGAGAGAGAAATTCAAAGATTCCAGTCGATATACAAAGAAGTCAATGGGTTGGTCAAACCCATCAAATGCATCTTTGAGGTGCATATTGTGAATGTACATCACAAATGTACATTCCACAGATGCATTAGTTTGGATACAGGAAGTGATCGCTAGGAGCGGTAAGAGGAATCGGCCCGGCAAGTCAGCAGTTGTATGTACAAAGCCGAATGTATCGGGGTGAAACTTATTTAGGAGGCTGATAGTATATGTGTTGCCGATGGGTAAACGTACAAAGGTAAATGTATGTTAGTGGGTAATATACACCTATGTTGAATGTTTCTGTTGGCAACTCTGCATCATAGTGGTATCAGAGCAAAGGAGTATCTTTTGGGAAGGAGAAGAAGACGAGATGTCAGATGGAGAGGGGTCATCAGAGTTTCTAGCAAGGATGACCAACACTGAGTTGGTTGTCCAAGTAAAGAAGCAAATTGTAAAGAGAAAAATAGTAAAAGCTCAGAATCAGGCTTTGAAAGATGAGTTAGAGAAGTTAAGGGACAAAGTAGGAAAGGGAAGAAAAGATTTTGGTGAGGAAGATAGGGATGAAGAGGAGATCCCTAGGTAGGAAGAGATAGAGGTTCCGATAGACTAGAGACCCTTACTTAATGCCCTCAAATCCATGGAGCGAAGGACCATGGATATGAAAATAGACCTACCAGTGTTTGTAGGCAAGATGGATCCTGATTCAGTGATGGAGTGGATAGACTCCTTGAATAATTTCTTTGAAACGGAGGAAATACCAAAACATCAAAGGGTAAAGATGACCCAATCCAAAATGAAAGAGGTTGTATTAACTTGGTGGAATTTCATCCAAGATGATAGGGTGAAAGAAGGAAAGAGCAGAGTTGCTACTGAGAAGAAGATGATGGCTTTAGTGAAGGAAGCCTATGTTCCATTGGATTACAACATCCAATTACACAAGAGGAGACAAATTTTGAAACAGAAAGATTTAGATGTCAGCTCATACACCGAAGAGTTGATGAAACTATGTGTCAAGACAAAGGTGAAAGAAAATGAGGAAGAGAGGGTAGCAAGGTATCTCAATGGATTGAGATTTGCCATCTAGGAAGATTTAAATCTACATAATCCAGATACAATTCAGAAGTGCTACCAATTGGCACTCAAAGTGGAAGAAAAATTAAAGAGAAGACAAGAGCAGAATAGTAGAGGAAGAGGAAGACAACAAAGAGGGGGAAGAAGTCCTTTCAGAGGTAGAGGACATGGATTTGGATACCAAGGTGAATCCAATCAAAAGAGCAGTAAAGGAGAAAGCAGTCAAACTCAAAAAGGAAGTTATGATTAGAAAGGAAACTTTAGGGGTAGAAGACCACCATTTAGAGGGAGATCTCAAGGCAGAGGACCTCTCAGATGTTACAATTGCAATCAAGAATGCCATATAGCCAGCAGATGTCTAGAAAAAGAAACAAGTTCAATGGGAGAAAGAAGAACGAATCTGATACAAGAATCTGACTATCAAAGTGCGACAAGCTCCAACACTTATCTAAGTGTGAATGCTCCTGACAGTTATGGATATCCTGAGCAGGGAGAATCTTTGATGATTAGGAGAGCAATGACCACCATGAAGGTACCTGACAGAGAACCCCCACAAAGAAAATCTCTTTTCAAAACTACTTGCAAGGCAGGAGGAAAGGTATGTAAAGTTTTGATTGACTCTAGTTCTACTGAAAACTTTGTGTCTGTTGAAATGGTAGAAAATATTAAGCTTAGGAGGCTACCACATCCTTGCCCATATAAGATCTCATGGCTCACTCAAGGTCAGCAAACAGTTGTAGAAGAGCAGGCTTGGGTGGAGTTCCAAATTGGTACATATAGGACAGATTATTGCTTGACATAGCTCAGATGGATGTTTGCCATCTCCTATTTGGAAGACCATGGCAATATGACTTGAGAGCACAACATGATGGAGTGAGAAACACATATTCAATCACCAAGGATGGTAAGGTGATAGAGTTACTACCATTGATGGAGAAGGAGGTAGAATCAAAGGGAAAAGAGGTCAAGGTTATGATGGTAGAAGGAAAACAATTCATGAAAGAGATAGTAGATGAAGGTGCAGTTGCATATGCCCTAATTCCATGCCTGAACGTGAACAAGGAGTAGCAACAAGAAGTCAAGGGAGAGAAGAGACAAAGGTTCATAGACCTTATTGTCCAAGAACTATTGGACAAATACAAAGGCATCATCTTTGATGGAATGCCAAGGTCCCTACCACCTATGAGGGACATCAGCGATTGCATAGACTTGATCCTGACCTGATCCTAGGATCTACACTTCCAAACAAGGTAGCATACAAACTTACACCAGAACAGAATGCAGAGGTAGCAAGGTAGATTAAGGAATTGTTGGAGATAGGCCTAATTGGCAAGAGTTTAAGCCCATGTGCAGTACCGGCTATACTAGCACCAAAGAAGGAAGGCACTTGGAGACTTTGTACTTATTCAAGGGATATCAACAAAATAACAATCAAGTATAGGTTCCCAATCCCAAGGATAGAAGATTTGCTTGATTGTTTTGGAGGTGCCAAATATTTCATAAAAATAGATTTAAAAAGTGGCTATCATCATATCAGGATTAGACCAGCAGATGAATGGAAGACTGCATTTAAAACCAATGAGGGGTTATATGAGTGGAAGGTTATGCCTTTTGGTTTGTCCAACGCCCCCAGTGCCTTTATGAGGCTGATGAATGAGGTCTTGAGAGAATTTATAGGCAAATTTGTCATAGTATATCTAGATGACATTTTGATTTTCAGTAATACAAGGGAAGAGCATCTCAAGCATATAGACTTGGTTCTCAAAAGGTTACATGAAGAGTAGCTAATGATCAACTTGGAGAAGTGTTTGTTCATGCAGGAGGAGATCATCTACTTGGGTTTTGCAATCTCACATGGAAAATAGAAAATGGATCAAGAGAAGGTAAGTGCCATATTGTCTTTCCCAACTCCTAGAACCATGAATGATGTCATAAGTTTCCATGGGTTAGCAACCTTCTATAGGAAGTTTATAAAAGGGTTTAGTCATGTCTGTGCACCCATGCTTGACACCATAAAAGGAGGACAGAAGTGCAGATTCACTTGGACAAAGGAAGCAGATGATTCATTTGAAACATTGAAGAAGAAGGTGGCAAAGCAGCTAGTCCTTGCACTTCCTGACTTCAACAAGATTTTTCAAGTAGAATGTGATGCAAGTCACATGGCAATTGGAGCAGTACTCAGTCAAGAAGGTAGGCCTATTGCATTTTTTAGTGAGAAACTAAATGATGCTAAGAAGAGATACTCATCGTATGATTTGGAGATGTATGCTCTAGTCCAGTCACTCAAAAAGTGGAGGCATTACTTGATGCCAAAAGAATTCATAGTATTTACAGATAATCAGGCCCTTAGTTTCATAAACAATAAAGAGAAGCTGAACCATAGACACATGAAGTGGGTGGAGACTTTACAAGCTTTCACTTTCACACTAAAGCACAAGAAAGGAGTCAAGAACAAGGTAGCAGATGCTTTGAGCAAGAGGGCTCTAACCATAAATCAGATTCAATTGGAGAGTGTTGGTATTAATTCCTTAAGGAACTATGTATGATGCTGATGACGACTTTGGAGAGATCTACAAAGTATGTACTTCTTTTGGAGACAAATATCATGTTGAGTACTCTAAATTTCTGATCCAAGATGGATTACTTTTCAAAGGTGGACAATTGTGTATTCCACGGTGTTCTATGAGACTGAACATTTTTAGGGAGAAGCATTGTGGGGCCATGGCAGGACATTTTGGTATGGATAAGACTCTTGATCTTGTAAAGAGACATTACTATTGGCCTAAGTTACAGACAGATGTAAGAAGATTTGTGGAAGCATGTGTGATATGTCAAAAAGCAAAAGGGAGATCCACTAATGTAGGTTTATATTAGCCACTGCCCATTCCTTCTAGGCCATGGGAGAGCATCAGCATGGATTTTGTGTTGGGTTTACCTAGAACAAGGAAGGGATATGATAGTGTTTTTGTTGTAGTAGACAGATTCAGTAAAATGGCACATTTCTTACCATGCAAAACCACTTGTGATGCTTCATGTGTTGCAGACCTATTTTTCAAAGAAACAGTGAGGATACATGGATTGCCATTGAGCATAGTGTCAGATAGAGATGTGAAATTTATTGGACATTTTTGGAGGACCCTTTGGAAGAAGCTTGGTACCAATTTGTCCTTCTCATCCACTTATCATGCTCAAACAGATGGACAGACTGAAGTGGTTAACCATTCATTGGGAAATCTATTAAGATGTTTAACAAAGCAACATGGAGAGAAGTGGGATAACATCCTATCAGAGGCAGAATTTTCTTATAATGACACTATCAATAGGAGTACAGGGAAATCACCTTTCCAAGTGGTATATGGTATTCATCCAAGAGGTATTTTGGAGTTAAGAGATCTACCTACAGGAGAATCTATTAGTGCAGATGGAGATGCTTTTGCAACAACCATCAAAGAGGTGCATAATCAAATCAAGCACCAACTCCAACAAACCACATTGAAGTATAAAGCCTATGCTGATAAGAAGAAGCGAGATGTATAGTTTGATGTTGGAGATTTGGTGTGGGTCCATTTGAAGAAGGAGAGGCTCCCAAAAGGTAAATATACCAAACTAATGCAGAGGAAGATTGGACCATGTCAGATTTTGAAGAAATGTGGACAGAATGCCTATGAGATCCAACTTCCTTCTGATCTTGGATTGTCACCTATTTTTAATGTATGTGATTTAACTCCATACAAGCATAATCCAGATGTAGACCAGGAACCATTATAGGGTACAGCAGCTGATGATATTCCTAAACATGATCCACCATAATTACAGAAGATTTTAGACTCAAGAGTGGCAAAGAAGACACGAAACCAAGAGTATATGGAATACTTGGTGGCTTGGCAAGGGAAACCTGCTTTAGAGGTAGTTTGGATGATTGAAGAATAGATCAGGAAACATGGAGCAGACTTACAAACTCTGATCTCAAGTGGGCTTGAGATCTCTTCTTCTGGGGAGTATGGTGCAGGGGCACCCCTTCAACAAGTCAATTAAGGTCTTACTAGGTTGATATGTTTTATGCATTTTAATGTAATAAGGTCTGTTTGACCAAATATCATGGTAGTTTGTATTTCGGTTGTTTCTGTTTGTAAGTCTCAAGGGACACCTGTCAATCTGTAATGACAGGTTGTTAGGTTGTTAGAGTTTGTTAGTTTAAATTGTCTCTGAGCCACTTGGAACTGTCTCCCAGTTGCTGGGAATCATGATTAGTACTACTGATAGCAAGGAGTTAAATACCCTAGATCGGGTTGGTTTTAGGACATGGTGGTGAAGATAGATGTTCTGTAGATAGATTAAATTGTATTAAGGAGTGCAACTGTGATATCAGACATTTGTATTCATCTCTGAAAGCATAATAAAGAGATCTTGTTTTTGTTTCTTCCTGGCATTCGATCCCATTGTGTAATCAATTTTCTACTTTGGAATTGAAATGGGTTCTTAGCCCATTCCACCAGTTGGATTACTTCGTAATCGATGGAATGGCTGTATATATAGATCTGTGTTTTGTTTCATTTTCCTATTTCATTCATTTTCATGTTTGTAGGATCAGTTACAGCATGCTTCGATAAACCCTAGTATCCTCATATGCTAGGTTGGCAAAGTGCAGAAGTCTGAATGTTGGAGGGAGAGATAGTTCTGTGCAATTGCTAAGCATAAAGCGGGTCAGAACAGTGAAAATCCACGTGGTTTCATAGATATACAAATTGTGTGTATATCACTTTTGTATGCGGATATACCTTCTGTTCGCAAAGTGTATCAGGTCCCTCTAGCGGTTTGTATGTCTCGTTTGTATGTATTAAACATACATTGTGAAGATACAAGGCAGTGAACATACACTGTGAATATACAGTCTATGTGTATATTGTAAAGGTGTATCAGGTTACTTTTTCTGTGTATCCCGCAGTTGAGTGTTACGAGTATATCGCAGTTGTATGAAGTAGTTGTATGTGACAAATGTGCATTCTAAATGTACAAGTTCATCAACATATAAAGGAGAGAGAAAGTCGAAGATTCCAGTCGATATACAAAGAAGTCAACGGGTTGGTCAAACCCATCAAATGCATCTTTGAGTTGCATATTGTGAATGTACATCACAAATGTACATTTCGCATATGCATTAGTTTGGATACAAGAAGTGACCGGTACGAGCGGTAAGAGGAACATTTCCGTTGGCAGCTCTACATCAGGGGAGAGTAGTAGGTCAGTGCCCCTAGCTACAGATCAGACAATAGAGCTCATCGCACCATCGATGATCCAAGATCCATCCTGGCAAGATGGAGATTCAGGTTAGGTTTGATTTATTATTTGATGTTTTGTATAGTTTATTATTTATGTTGGATTCTAACATCTATCTCATCCTCTATTTTGTAGTTGGGACTGATGCATGGCAAGACTTTCTGAGTTGCATCATAGGAGACATAGTGCCTACAGATGCCTCAGAGCAGCGAGTGCAGGCAGGTTATTCACCATGATCATTCCCTGGGTAGCATGTTGAGATATTTATACGAATAGTCAGATACATGACTGCTATAGAGGCCATGTTAGAGTAGTCTACATGAGAGAGAGAGGAGTTTCAACAGAGAGATAAGCGCACCGAGGCTAATCTCAGGGCATAGTGAGAGTAGACGGTAGCAGTTCCTACATCAGAGGGAGAGCCATCTATCAGTGAGTTCTTACTGAGGGAGGTCTAGCAGGCTAGAGTTGATAGAGACAGGGTTCAGGCTGAGAGAGACCGGTACTAAAGGATGTACCAGGAGGCATATGAGCAGATGATAGAGATGAGAGGCGAGATCAGGGTGTTACAATCACGAAGCATCTCTAGGTGTCATTCGTGATCCATAGCCACACATGGTCAGGCTTCTGTCACTCGTACACCACGAGGGCTTGAGGGTACTGGTGATCGAGGCTCAGATATGTGATATATGTATTTAGGTACTACGACATCCCATTTTATTTTGAGGGATAGTCAACTCGAATGTATACATGAAACTGCGATATATATATGTGTATATATGTATATATGAATATGATGGTTATTTCCTTTTTATCTATGTGTAATGGCTTTTGATCTATCACATGTGATTTTGTAAAAAATGCAACTAGTGATGATGTCTAAATGCTATAATTAATGCTATTGTGATATACTAACAATTCTAAAAAGAACATGTAGTAACAAACATAATGATTAATTATTTTACACAACTTTAGTTTCCATGCTACATTCAGTTAATACAAAAGTGATCTAAGCAATTACTACTTAAACATGATACAACAATGATCAACTGAACAAAGATATATAATGCCAAATGAATTAAGACAAAACAATGATATCTTGTCGAAATTGAAGCTGATCTATGTTCTAAATTAGCTTAGAAATATTTAACATTAAATCTTTAAGCATAAAATCTTTTGAGGTGTGCTGCATTAATAGGTTCTTTAAGCGGCATACCTTGCTCATTGACTAATTTATATGCTCCAGATCCAAAGGTTTCAGTGATTATATACAGTTCGAGCCAATTAGGGCTAAACATAACTTTGTTGTCAAGTGGTGTGTGTATGTTGCGTTGATTTTCATAAAGAACCAAGTCCCCAATGTTAAATGAACGTTGTATGACTTGCGCATTATAGGCTCATTGTACACATTTTTTATAAGCCTTGAGATGTTCAAGAGCATTAATACATCTTTCATCAAGCATCTCAAGTTCATGTAATCTTTTCTCTCATTCTATGTCATCATCCATGATATCTCTTAGGGAAATTCGCAAGGAAGGAATTTCTAACTCTAAGGGAATTATCGCGTCTACGCCATAGACAAGATTATACGGTGTGTTACCAGTAGCCATTTGAATACTTGTTCTATAAGCCCATAGTGCATAGGATAATTGTGTATGCCAATATTTTTTATGTTTATTAACAGTTTTTCATAAAATCAGTCCAATAACCTTGTTTGACGCTTCTTCTTGGCCATTTGATTGAGGATAATAAGGCATAGAGAAGCGATGTTGTATATGATATTTTTTGAGGAACTTTTTCACATCCTTGTTCTTAAATGGTGTACCATTGTTCGAAACGAGGGAGGAAGGTATTCCAAATTGAGAAATTATGTTATCTTGTATGAACTAATAGAT
Source organism: Cunninghamia lanceolata (assembly GCA_027924645.1). Lineage (NCBI taxonomy): Eukaryota > Viridiplantae > Streptophyta > Pinopsida > Cupressales > Cupressaceae > Cunninghamia > Cunninghamia lanceolata. Next base: position 815,176 of record BSBN01001396.1, on the reverse strand, counting down.
TACATCAGCGGTCGTGGATCGCAAAGGGACTGCTTCGACCCATTTTGTAAAATAATTAGTAGTAGTAATGATAAATGTATGTCCTTAAGAGGAGAGTGGGGAAATTTTACCAATTAGATCCAAGCCCCAGATAGAGAATGGCCATGGTGACACCTGGGCATGAATCTCTTGAGCGGGAGCATGGATTAAGTGTTTATGTTGTTGACATTGCGGGCATCTTTTGATGTAAGAAAAGGAATCTTGTTCCATATGCTACCAGTAGTACCCCATACATAACAATTTTTGCACGAATGATTTTCCACCAAAATGCCTTCCATAGGCACCAGAGTGAGCTTCTTCTAAAGCTATCAGAATCTCTGAATTTCTTAAACATTGAAGTAAAACACCATTATAACTTCGTCGATATAACAGATTTAGGCATTTTTAGATGTCAAATTAGGAATGGTTCCATCACATAGATAGTTGAATATGTAGGAGAACCATTCATCAGTATATGTATTACCACAGAGTTCCAAATTCACAACTATAGGGTCATTGATTATTGGTGTCTTAAGATTATGAACAACAAAGGTAAATTCCTCAGGAGAACCATCAGGGGATATAAGGGAAGATGCACTTGCTATTACATTTGCATGCCGGTTATCTTTCCTAGGAATGGTGTCGATTGAATATGATTTGAATTGTTTTAAGAGAGATAATGCAAACTTGTAATACTAAGATAGCTTATCATGCTTAGTTTGATACAATCCCATTATTTGTTTAACAATTAACTGAGAATATCCATATATTGTAATGTTTTTGATATTAAGAGCCAAGGCTGCACGAAGTCCAGCAATAAGAGCTTTATATTCAGCTATATTGTTTGTGCATAAGAAATCTAAGCTGTAAGATAAGGGAATTGGCTTACCAATGGGGGGTATCAATATAACACCAACCTCGGAGCTAGTTCAACATTTTGATCTATCAAAGTATAACTCCCATTTTTCATCCGCAGAGATTGTTAAAATCTATTCATCAAGAAAAGTATTGACATTTTGTATAGAAAAGGGCGAGGGAGCTTCAGCTAACTGATCAGCTATCGCTTGTCCTTTAATCGCTTTTTGTGAAATGAATTTAAGATTGAATTTTGTTAAAAACATAACCCATTTAGCAAGATGACCTAATAAATATGTTCCTACAAAGAGATATTTCAAAGGGTTGAATTTTACCATTACATGTACTTCAGCATTTAAGAAATAATGTCTAAGTTTTTGAGTGGCAAACACTAAAGCTAGGCAATGCTTCTCTATAACTGTGTATCACACTTCATAATCAAGAAAAGTATGACTGATGTAACAGACAACACGTTCTTTGCCTTCAGCATTATGTTGTGCTAACAAAGTTGCTAGGGCATTATTAGATGCTGAGATGTACAACAGAAATAGTTTATCAGAAACAACAAGTTGCAAAATGGGCAGATTAGCTAAGTAATCCTTTAAATCATCGAAAGCTCTTTGACATTCAAAATTCCATTGAAAGTGAGAATCTTTCTTCAATAGTTGCATAAAGGGGCAAGTCCTATCCGTGAGTTGTGAAACAAATTGGCGGATGGCCTGTATCTTTCCTTGCAAACTACGAAGTTGAGATATGTTCTTAGGTATTGGCATATTAACAATTGCATCTATCTTTTTTGTATCGACTTCTATACCTCAATTTGAAACAATAAATCCAAGTAACTTCCCACTGTCCACGCCAAAAACACACTTACAGGGATTCAATCACATATTATATTTTTGTATGCGCTCAAATATTTGTCAAAGGTTTGTAACATGATCCTTACGATGGATAGGCTTTGCTAGGATGTCGTCAACATAATCTTCTAAAATATTGTGCATATAGTCATGAAATATAAGAGTCATTGCACGCTGGTAAGTAGCTCCTACATTCTTAAGTCCAACGGCATGACTACCAAACAAAATGTACCCCAAGGTGCTATAAAGGTTGTTTTATATTGATTGAGAGGATTTATAAGGATTTGATTATATCCTAAAAATCCATCGATGAAAGATAACAACTCATGTCTAGCTATGGAATCAACAATCATATCAATATTAGGGAGCAGAAAATCATCTTTCAAAGATGCTGAATTCAAATCTCAGAAATCTGTGCACATTCTTATATGACCATCAGGTTTAGCGATGGCAACAATATTTGAGATCCATGGAGAGTAATCAATAGGTTAGATAAAACCAGCTTGTAAGAGTTTTTCTATTTCAGTTTTAACGAGTAAAGCAATCTTAGGATTCATCTTACGAATCTTTTCCTTGAATGGCTTAACATCTGGTTTTAACACAATATTATGCATTACAATCTGAGGATCTATACCAAGCATGTCTGGATAATTCCAAGCAAATAATTCTGAGAACTCATTCAACAGTTTAGTCATTTCTTCTTTTTCTTCTGTATTTAAACAATCACCAATAGGGATAACTTTTTTAGGGTTATCCTTATCCATAATGACATCAATAGTCTTTCTGTTAAGGAGAGTACTATGGTCTGGGGGATTGTAGGATTGTAATTGTTCTTCAAGTTCTTTATTATGCTCTACTGTAGTAGTTATTGTGCTAGTAGTCTTTCCAAAATATGCATCATTGTTTAAACAATAAGGTAGGGCACGTTTATGGTGATAACGAGGAATACCATCATAAGCACCTAAGAATTCCATTATTGCTTCATCCTCCATAAACATATCTAAGGGAAGTGATCCTAGAGGTCAATTGATGTCAATCATCTCAGGGAATATCAAACTAAGTGTTGATATTGTATTCATATTTAGAGAAGGGCGTTTGTGGGATTTGGACTCCCTAAAATGATTATATCCAATGCCATTTGAACAATGTCGCATAGCAGATTCTATAGGGACTTTGACTCCTTGTTGATTTATGCCACAGCCGTTACCTACATAGTCAAAAATTTTGTAAAGGATTCAGAATCATCTACCATAGAGAGAGACCAATTCTTTAGACGAAGGCGGAGCTTCATAAGTTTCATAATCAGTAGTATAACTAAAAGTATTGTCCTTATTTGTCACCAAAGAGGCCTTATGTTTATCATTCAAAACATGCGATGTGATCAATGCAATATTTGATGTTTCGAGGATGGGGTTTTTAAGTTTATGTTCTCCTATGCAGGAGTATGCAAAATTTAGCGAACCCCAGTCATCACCAACAAATGCATTTGATTGCTTGGACTCTTGCATAACAATTTTAGAGGCAAGAGGAGCTGACAACTCAGCTTTCAGATTGTTCAAACTCTTAGGACAAATAACATGCCTATGCACTTCCATTTGCAAACAATTACTAGGTTCAGGATCCGAATGGATAGTATGTAGTTTACCTTTAAATATAAACTTAATCGAATAGTGCAAAGTAAAAGGAACTACTCCTAATGCCTGTATCCAAGGTCTACCCAGAATCATGTTATAAGATAGAGAACAAGGCATGACATGAATTAAGGTAGGCACCATCACAGGTCCCACCTATATAGGTATAGTTATAGTGCCCACGGATTGTCGTCCAGCATTATCAAATCCATGGATACCCAATGATTTTGGTTTGATGGCAGATGCATCAATTTTAACCTTATGTAATAAATCAATGCCACAAACATTAAGGGCTGATACATTATCAATCATAACTCTCTTAACCAATGTTTTGTTGATTGTAATAAAGATAACCAAAGGATCATACTGATTCTGAACCTTGAGAGATGGTAATTCATGTTGTTGAAATAGAATATCTATTTTTGTTGCATTCATACAATCTAGTAAAGTGGTAACATCATTTGGTTTAACAGTGGGAAGAATAATCACCTTTTGTAAAGCTTCTTGTAGCATTCCATGGTAAGTAGCTGAAGTTTGTATAAGTTCCCAAAGAGATATCTTTGCAAGAATAGCGTAAAGCTGCTCTATAAGATCATAGTCTTTACCACCTTTATATGTTAAATGAGGTGCTTGAGGAAGCATAGGTTGAGAAGCTGGTAAAGATATCAAAACACTTGTTTGTTGTGTACTTTGTTTATTATTCCAAGTGTTATATACATGAGCAACCACATTATGATTGGTTTGTTGTGAGTCTTGTTTCGCTGTTTGTTTTGCATAATCATAAATGTGATTTAGAGATCGAGAAGAAGATGAAAGACCTTTAACCACAAGCATAGGTTTAGAGGATGGTTGAACCACATTTGCACATAGAGTGACCATAATTTTTGGTTTTTCAATCTCTTCTTTAGATTTAGGAACATAAATTGCATTTACAAATCTTTGAAATAATGACAGCTTAGAGGCCGTAGTGGAATGTTCAATCGAGATAAAGTCCTCAAGGGCTTCATCTAACATATCGAAGTCATCACAACTAAATGACTCATCATGAGCATGAAAATCTTGCAAAAAATAATCTGACATTTTATCATGCTCTATTTAAACCAAGATTTAAATGCACAATGATGGCCTTTGCAAATGAAATACAATATCCAACAATAAATGATAATTTCCAACTCTTTTAGTGTAACAATAAAGAATGTAATCCACAATTTAACATATGCAATTTCACTAAAGAGGTTTTTCAATCCAATTATGCTCTAGAACAGCAAATTATTTCAGATCTGAAGTTTAAAAGGATGCAAATTCTTTAAAGCTCGGGTTCACCAAAAATTTTAGTGGGAAAATTAGATAGTTTGTTTAAGCTAGATCAAATACTGCAATCTCTTCGCTAAGTATTGGGAGGACAAGGAATAAGCTTATGAACAATCTTCTAATCACTTTGTCTATCCCTTATGCTCACGTGGTTATGAAACCTAAGGCCCTAACTAAGGTTTTATCAAGTGCTTTTCTTTTAACCAAGTAAAACCCTAATTATGCCTTAAATCAAAAATACTCAGAAACTAATGAAACAACTAGCAAAACTGATCACAAAAGTGTAGAGAGAGCATTTCAGAGACTAAGTACCCATATTTTAAGGGCCACATGGACTAGGGTGCCTGCTTCAGTGTCCTGAAAGTTTCTGCACTAGAAAATCTTCTGCACGAGGTGTTTGAGACTGAAAAATGGTTTCTATATCACAGAAATAATCCCTGGTTGGACTAGGGCACCCGCTCCAATGTCCCACAAGTCTCAGAATCTGAAAACTCAAAAGTCTATTGTGACTGTATCCATAATACCCTTCTTCCTGTGGCTCCTTTCTACTGGAACCTGTAAAACACGATCTGCACCTACAAAAGAAGGAAAATGTTGTGGCTATATAGGAGCTTGCCTCAGTCAAGCCCCATCTTCGGTATTTACCTCAACAATATCCAGAGATAAAGATTTGCAGAAGTCTGCAAACCTGACAATGTGTATGCAGAAATATCAAACCCTAGATGTCTCAATCAAGGGAAGATCAACAACTTACTTTGCATCAATAAACACATACAACTTCACCTCAAGGAGATGAAAACAAATGAAGACTTGCATGAACAAGAAGGCGAATCAACAATGTCCATGGAGGATCTCCAAGCTTGTTGTTGGAGGCTTCAACCCTTCTCTTGATCATGCAAAGGGTGTACAAACCCTAGGAAGAGAAAGATAGACTCAAGATCTTGATTCCTATTCTCCATCCATTGTCTCCATGATAGCAAATACAAAAAACTTTCAAAAGCTTCAACAAGTCACTGATCTTCAATAGCAATTGTAGCAGAGTTTTGGCATCAAGCTTGCATAAGAATTGTGTGATAAAATGATTTTTAAATGTCTTTTTATAGCTAGCTTTAGGGAATTCAAATTTTGAAATAACATCTCGATATCGCGTGAAAGCTAAGAATTTGAAAACAGAATCCTGAGGCACTCGGTGGGAGCCAACACCCTACCAAAATTCAAAATCTCAGGAAATAGGGGAGGACTAGGGCGCGGGCACCCAAGTCCAAGCCCCCATTTTCACTTAGATCTACATTTTTAGGGGTCCTAGGGACCCAAATCTCAAATCCCCTTTCCAGGTTCTATCAATAAGTTACCTCACAAAGTGAATAGATTGTTCCTAGACTTAGTCAATCAGGGTTTCGTGAAGGCCAAAAAAGAAAAGGTTGAGAGGTCACCCAAGTAAGGAGCTAAACTAAGGGAAATTGTACCATTCCATACAGGAGGACAATTTCCAACATTACAAGGAGTACTTGGTGTTCAATCATGTGTCATGCAAAGTTATGCAATAAGTGTTGAGTTGTTCATGCTTGTGAGGTACATGAGTTGAGATGTTGAGTTGATGCAAGGTGATAACACATGAGTTGAGATTTCTAGGTTGATGGTGATCAAAGGTCCTAGCTCATGATCCATTCAAGAAGGTGGAGTGACTGGTCATAAGGACTTTATGTTTTAATGTTCTGTAGGAGGTGATTTAGTGTTTGAATATCAGCTTTTCATCATATTTTTATGCCACAACAGGATTAGTTGAGTTAAGGCAGGTTGGAGGTAGGTTGAATTGACCTTAGTCTCAGATGGAGTTGTGCTTCATGAGTGGAGATATTTTCAATGGAGATACTGTCAAGATCTCAGATTGTGCTTTCTCAGAGGTATGACAGAGGTTACTTGTTTGGTGATGATGCTTCAAGTTTTTGTGTTGGTGCCTTACCTTAAGGAGATTTCACAGGAGTCAAATGTTCAAGTATATGTCACAATTGCCAAAGACATGTTCTGCTACAATTCTATATCATGTGTATTAGATAAATATTCTTAATGTGATCTTAGGAGCAATCTATGAACCAAATTCAAGGCATGATTTGTTTAAAGGCTCATATGTCTTATCTTGTCCTTTCTAATATCCTAGGGTTCATTAAATAATATCACAAATTCCTAGAACCCTATCTTTCCTACTAGAAATTAGAGTACCTGCAGTGAGGATTTGATCTCTTCTGGATGCATATTTCTTTAAAATCCTAAAACCTCTTGCTAAACCCTAATCCATATCCTTACAAACTATATTGTAATATCCTATAACTACCCGTCATCATACTTTGTCACTTTTGCTTCTTTTTTGAAGTTGACCTACTGTTGTAGGTCAGTCACTTAAAAGTGACTCGCTGGAGCGGCCTTATAACATATATGACCAGCCCCCTTCACCTATGTTAGCGGTTATTGTTTATGTGTTTAGGCACCAAAAAGGGAAATCAGTGGTTAAGGTTAAAAGTTTGATGGGCAGGCTGAATGAAATCGATGGGTGAGATTTAAACTACAACTTTCTCCATCAAGTATGCACATTGACGTGCATTTGAACGTTGTTTCTGTGAGACAACATAAAGCAAGGATTTTTAGACTATTTTTAGCCTTTTCTAAAAGGAAGTTTGTGAGATTTTTAAAAGCATTATTTTTTGAGATTCCTTCTAATTTTATTTTCCCTCTTGTGCAAGTGAAGACTAAAGATGGAGTTTTTTTTTTAAGTGGGAAAAAGTGAAGCATTAATTTATTTTAGGAACTTAAGAGTTTCCTTTTAAGGCTTCATGCAGATGGTTTGAGAAGTGGAACTCAAATTTGGAAATTATTTTTTAGAGTTTGATGATTTATTTTATTATTATTGAAGATTATTTGTTACAGATTGGAATTTGTAGAAGATTTTTTATGAGAAGGGAAAATGAATTTGTGAAGATAAATGAGAAGAAGAATATGAAAGGTCTTCATGAAGATGAATTGGTGTATTATTTTTATCAGGGCGGATTGAGGATTTTTATGATTTCTAATTTTTTTAAAATAGTGAAGATGAATATGCAGAGGAGAAGAATATCAAAAGGGTCATTTTTTTAATAACATTGCAAGTGCATTATGAAGGGGATATTGGATTGATTTTGTTTATGTAAATATGTGAATGAGCAGAAGGAATATGAAAGGATATTCAATTTTTATATAATGAATTTGCAGGTGTATTGAGAATATGATTTTGGAGGTCTGAGATATGATGAGTTGAAGATATTATTTGTGTAAGGTTTTTGAAAAGGAAATTGCAGGTGATTTGATGAGATGATCTAAGTGATTGAGAGAGATGAATAAGATATATTTGCAGGTGTATTGAGAATATGATTTTGGAGGTCTGAGATATGATGAGTTGAAGATATTATTTGTGTAAGGTTTTTGAAAAGGAAATTATAGGTGATTTGATGAGATGATCTAAGTGATTGAGAGAGATGAATAAGATATATTTGCAGGTGTGAATCAAATACAAGGAAGACAATATGTAGCCAATTACAGAGAAGATCTATCTTCCGATAAAGAAAGCATGCAATGTATTCTCAATAAGATTTTATATGTGATGAAGAGAGTTAAGACAATTGGTGTATTGTAAAGAATCAGGGCAATCCCCTAAAATGAAATTTCTTTCTTATGTTCATATGTTTGCTAGTGAGGCTTTGTATGGTCAATGAGACCTCTTTATAGCCAGTGAGGCTTGTATGGTTAGTGAGACCTATTCATCAGCCAGTGAGGCTCTGTAACTTATGATTTTCATGATTAAGCCAGTGAAACATTTCAGAGTGGTTTTTCTTCCCCTTGAAGGTTTTCCACTCATCAAATCAGGTGTCATGGTTCTTGTTTGTCTTCATGTGTTCATGTGCCCTAATGATTTGTTCTTAAAGTCTTGATTCATACTTTTCATTATCATACTTGTGCTTATGTGTTTAACAGATCATTGATGTCTTCCTCTCTCTTTGTCTTGTAAGTTAAAAGGTGCAAAAAGTTGAAAATTTTATACAACACTGATTCACCCCCCCTCTATTAGAAACAAGGCAGATAATTGAGAGGGGGGGTGAATCAATTATTTAAAAATTTCTTTAACTTTTTCTTTTGTTATCTTAATAAATAGTGCAACATCAAATCATATAAGAATATAAGAACAGAAATGAAATCAACACACATGACACAAGGATTTTTATGTGGAAAACTCTATTAAGGGAAAAACCACGGGGTGACTAACCCAAGATTGTATTCTCTGTTAAAAGAATAAGAAGTACAAAATGGCACTTGCTAGTTAGGGCTCACTGCCCGAGCACACTACTCACAAGAGGCACACTGCCTACAAGAACTTACAGAAGGTAATCAGATGTTTGAACTGATGAGAGGCATCTACAAATGCCAGAGTTCAGTTTTGGTTAGGCACAATATACTGATCTGATGCACTTCATTCTTCCTCTGCTTTAGTGTTGTTGCTCTGTCACATATCAGACTTATATTGTTGCTTCCACACTTATCCCTGCTTTTCTTCGCACTTTATTTCATCCTTGCTTCACATCACACACCAACATACTAGAATCCATCTGGTATTTATATCCGCATCAAGGATTTCATCAACTTCCTAGTCTGCAGCAAGAATACTTAAGATATTTACAAGTTACTGATCTGTCAGCTGAATCCATGCTTGATTTGTGATGCGTATCAAAAACATAGACATAGAAGTCATCAATCATGTCGGCCAACAATGTATGATCCCACAAATTGCTTGATCAATATAATTTACTCATCTGGATTGAAGTCTGATACTTTGTCGGTTAGTTTTTTCTCTGTCTGCTCTACCTGTCTGGAACCTAACACTCAAATGCTCATATCTTTTTCATGCTTTATCACCAGAGGCTAAATCTCTGGAATATAGTAGTCATGATACTCCTATTGACTTATCCAAGTCTGCAACTTGCTAAGTTACACCATCTGAGAGATTCGAACTTGATTGTCTGACCTTGTGCATACTCTGTTCTTATTCACCAAACCAAAACAATCTTCAATCTGACTTCCGGTATAGGCATACTATGCACTGTGGATGTGTGGGATAGACTTTGTTGCCATCAATGACAACACTCATGAAGCCACACAGTGCCTCTTGCCAACAATCTCCCCCTTTGGCATTGATGGCAACACTTAGTGAAAAATGGCTAAGTGTCGCAATAAACTCCCCCTTTGCTGATGCTTTGTCTTTTGCACTGTTTTACCAAAGCTCCCCCTTAGTTGGATTCCACATTTTTCACTACTCCTCATTCCCCCTTTGACATCAATGGCAAAGGGCAGAATTTGCATACCAAAATTTGAAACAATTAACTTATACATAGCTGCATAAGTATATATATATGTTAGACTTACATATACTTAAGTATATCCACAAAAGTGGCCTTCAACTGTACAAATTCTATGGCCTAGCTCTGCTTCATCCTATCCAAAATGGAGATGTGACCACTCAACAAAAATACATATGCTTCTGCCCTTCTTAGATCTGTCGGATTACTGGTCTGGGTTGTGGTATGAGCATCTGTCAAGGCCTCATGCTTTGCCTCTAACTTAGGGATAATTATCCCTCTGAGTTCACTCATCATGTTTATTATATTCTTCTTTTCTTTGTCCAGCCTCTTTATTTCATTTATAGTGACAATGCCCTGGCATTCTTGATTCATTAAAGATGTAGTGAGGGGATCAAAATTCTGAGATAAACTTAACAGTTTACCTTCTTGTTCTTTCACCTTCTTTTCAATATCCTCTGTCACTTTGGGCCAAGATAGACAAAATTTGTACATGTCCCCACCATCTTTAAGAGCATTTTCAAGGCTCTTTATTCCAATGTCTAGGGTCCTCCTATCATTAGCAATGAGTCCCTATACTTCAGTGAATCTTTTTCCCAAAAATTCCTTCCAGACCTTTGCTTCTACCGATTTCTCTAAAGATTCAAAGTGAGTAGTAACAAAATTTACCAAATATTTTAGGTTGCTGGATGGTGTGGCCAAAGGATCCTTTTGGAATGATGGCATAATCTTCTCCAGCATCCCGAATGCCATCTCCAACAGCTCATAGTATTCCATGTGAGATTTTAAGAGTCTTTCTTTTTCTTTGGCTTGAGCAAAAGATGTTATTTTCATTGTTGGACCGGAGAGAGAGAGAGTCAAAATTTAGTGGCCCTTGAAATAGCTCATATTCATCTATCTCCATCATTTCTTTGTTCAAGAAATTCTTCACTACCTCTGCAATGTCTCTTGCTAGAGATTGAGTCTTCTTCTTCTCTACTTGTTCTTCTTCTTTTCCCTTTACTTCCTCTTCTTGACTCACTTTTTCCTCTTTTCTTCCTTCTCATTCAACTCCTGAATCTGGAATGTCTACAGTGGGGTCTAGAGGAGAGTGTTACCTGTGTTTACTGCTTCATGAACTTCCTCTTCTGGAATAGAGGAATCCAAGTCCTTAGACTTCTCTTCATCTATCTCTTTTAATCCTTCTACATCTTTGTCAAAAGATTCTTCATTGGTTATATTTAATCCTTCAACATCCATGGTAGAAGGTTCTTTATCTGTTTCCTCTACAATAGGAAGATTGAATCTTTTGAAGGCATTCTAGAGGATGTCTTTTGTTTCTCTTGCTACTTGGTCAGTTTCTCCAAGCATAAGTTTATTCATTCTTGCTTTACTCCAGAATTCATCCTTACAATCCTTAAAGATCATGTCCATTTGCTTTGGAGTAATAGAAGGATAGAGCTGAATTGCAATTTTTTCTCGAATCTCTAAGTCTTTTTCCTTTGCATTCTCTTTTCTTAGTTCAAGTACCTTCTCTAGAATTTTGGGAATTAATGAAATACTTTCAGTGAATTCTTTATTGTAAATATTTAGGTACCTGACTGTAGCTTCTTCCAGAATCCTTTTGTCAGTATCACTATATTCATCATAGAATTCTATTACTGGTTGCAAATTCCCATCCATAGTGACTGCCTTGATGATATCATCAATGGAAAGAGTGGGCTTTTCAACAAATTCTTCTTCCTTTTCTTCTTTGTTTTTACTAGTAGAGAATTCCCCAGATGTTTTCTTCTTCTTCATTTTCTTAACTTCCTCATCAGATTCTATTTCTTCATCATCTTTGATACTTGTGTATGACCTTGTGGCTTTTATTTTCATCCTCTTTTCTCCTTTTCTGGATGTCTTGACTTTTGGTTTGGTGGCTCTTGAGCTTTTAGGAGTGGCAGGTGCAGAGCTCTTGGAGGATCTAGTTTGAGAGGAGGCTTGTACTGGAACACCTCCTTTCTTTGCTTCTTGTTTCTCTTTCTCAGCCTTCTCCATTTTCTCTTTTTTTGCATCTACTGCCTCTTTTGATATGCCAAATCTTTTGGCAATTTCCTCAACTTCCCTTCTAACTTTCCTCTTTATCTCCAGTTGTCTTAGTTCAACATGTATTTTTACACTTAGTTCTTGAAAGGTTCCAAACCTTTCTGCCTCAGGGTCCTTAGGCTGGCTTAACAAGTGTTGAATATGTAGCTCCAAGATTTTCTCATCGACCTCATATCCCATTGGCATTATCCAAACTGTTCTGGGCTCAACTGCCTCCATTAGGCATTGATCAGTATCTACCATGAAACACACTGTATCCTTGTATTTCTCAACAATGGATTGAGGTATCCTCTCTCTGGCTTGCATTATGCTTTGGAATTTTTTAAAGTAACCCTAGAGAGCTGTGCTTTGAGCTCTAGCATTACCAAGTCCATACATATAGTCTCTAATCTGGATTGCAACTAGTTTGTCATTTTGCCAAACCCAACCACTTGATCCGGGTAGCTCATTCATGCAATAGAAGAATAGACACAGTATTAAAAAACCATACTTAAAGGAGTTCTTCTTATCCTTCTTGATCTTCTACAGGTTTTCTAACAGTTGATTTAAGAGAAGATCACATAGGTCATAATCTACATTTTCCCTCAACATCTGATATGATGCATATATTGCAGTCCCAGACACAGAATTCTCCCTACTAGAATGATAGATCTTATACCCAATTATCATTGACACAAATTTGATATTTGAATCTGTGATGTCATCTATGGTCATTGCTCTCTTGTCAAACTTAGATCCTATGGATTTAGTTACTGTCTGGTTCTTGACAGATTTGAGTGCAGGTAACCCACCGGATGAGAGCAGTCTAGTTACTGCCCTGATGGCATCCTTTTTTATCTTGAAGGGCCTCATTAACCACATGAAATTATCATGCATCCTACTTAGGACATACCAGACCCAATCATCTTCTACAAAATAGGGAAAGTGTATGCAATGTCCGAAGTGTTTATCCCGGAGGGCCTTGTATTGAGATTTGAGTTCAAAACTCTCATCTATTAGCTGTTTGTGATAGATGTCCATCAATTTAGAGTCTCCAAATTCCTCAATATTGGCATGGATATAAACCCTGACATCTTCTACGTGCAATACCCCATGCTGAATGCTAGAGAATGTGCCTAAAGGATTAACCTCTAGATATTTATAGGGGTGTTTCTTGAATTTTGGGCACGGCCTATCAGTGATCTTAACAACCATTGGAGTAGCCATCTTGTAAAAGATTCAAAGAGAGATTTTCAGAATGGAAGTACCTTTTTACGCTTTAGGGTTCAAAATAGGAGCAAGAATAAATCACTGGTTGGATTCGATTTTGCAGTTGATCTTTGAGTGATTTGTAGAAGCTTTGATGTAGATCTCTTCTTTTCTTCTTCTTGAATGCAAATGTGCAAATAATGAGTGAATGAACCCTTTTATCCTTGTGCAAACCCTAATTTCCTTTTGCAATAAATGCACAACTTAAGTTATCCGGTTGCCCTGTTTTGAGAGAGATCTTCTTGATTCACTGAGTTGCACTTAGAATGATTTTCAATGAGGATTAACAATGTATCTTCTTTTCTTCAATCATGCCATGGATCCACAGATCAAAGTATTTCAATTTTGAATCATACTGGATCTGTCTGTGAAAATCCTATTTTACCGAATGACTGTCAAACTGGATCAACTTGAACGGATAAACTCTTGCAAAACTCCATGTGGATCTTTTACATTTTTACTGAGGGTTATTTAGATATTTTTCTAAGAACCCTTTAATCTGCAGCATTCCATGTGCCAAATTTAGGCACTAATTGACTGGCTGGGGGAATTTATTTTTCTCTGTGACTCTCCCTAAGCCAAAGCTCATCTGTTTAGTTTTTGGAAGGAATATCAGCACCAGATTTTGGTGCGGATCCATCACCAATATTTTCTACTCTTCTTCACCCAAATCTTACTCATTTCCCTTTGAACTTCATCCACATTCACTTTGCCTTTTCCCTTATCTTGTTTTTGATTATGATGCACCGAACCCTTTTTATTCTGATTTTTACTTCTGTAGAATTTGGCAATATGACTGGATCTATTGCAATTGTAACAAACAACATTTCTTTGATTATTTGATTGATATCCTCTTGATCTGCATTGATTGGACATATGTCCCATTCTATTGCATCCAAATCTTGTACCATTGAATGAATTGTTTATTTGCATATTTCTGCATTCAAGAGATTTGTGACCATACCTTTTGCAGTTGAAACATTGTCCAGAGAAGGATGGATTAGCCTGATTAATTATCCTTCTACACTGAGTTGCTTTATGACTGAAATTGTTGCAATTGAAGCAGTATCCATTGAAGGATGGATATCTTTGAGCATTTGGTTGCCTTACCAGAGGTCTTCTAGGCCTGTTTCTTTGATTTCCTGATCGAAAGTTCTTCTGACCGGATCTAGAGCTTTCACCTTTCTCATATCCCAAGCCATGCTTATCATCTACCCTCTTTTGGCTTTCAAGAAGAACTTCAAATTGGGTTGAGCTTATCTTGAATTTCTCTTTGTATTCATTTGCTGTTTGAAGATCTTGTTTAAGAGTGTCTATCTTATTCTCAAGTTGTTCTTCATTATCTCTAGCTTCTTCAAGATCAAATTCAAGATGCCTGATTATTCTATCCATTTTGTGGTAGTCCTTTGTCTTCTCCTTGAGGGATTGTTTTAGATTATCTTCAATTTTCCTTTTTTCTTCAATTTCTTGGGTGAATCTCATAACCCCTGATTCCATCTCATGCCTTACCATAATGACCTCTTTTGACAACTTCTCACATAGCTTGTTTTTCTCATCCAGATCTTCATTAGTATCATTGGCTTCACTCTGATTTGCTAATTTTTGAAGTAGTTTCTTTCTCCTTTTCACAAAGATACTCAACTTTTCTTTTAGCTCATTTATGAAATCATCAGCTTGTTTGAATCTTTCTCTCAAGTTATTGACTTCAGAGTGGGATTGTTCAAGATCATCTAGGGCAGACTGAAGTTGTTCCTTCATACCATACATATCCATTGAGATTCCCAGATCTTCATCAAGCGGTTAGGTTATGTTTGGAGGAAATTAGCTCTGATACCAATTGTTGGAAACAAGGCAGATAACTAAGAGGGGGGTGAATCAGGTATCTCAAAATTTCTTTAACTTTTTCTTTTGTTATCTTAATAAACAGTGCAACATCAAATCATATAAGCATATAACAACAGAAATGAAATCAACACACATAACACAAGGATTTTTACGTGGAAAACCTTGTTAAGGGAAAAGCCATGGGGTGACTAACCCAAGATTGTATTCTCTGTTAAAAGAATAAGAAGTACAAAATGGCACTTGCCCATTAGGGCTCATTGCCTGAGCACACTGCTCACAAGAGGCACACTGTCTACAAGAACTTATAGAAGGTAATCAGATGTTTGAACTAATGAGAAACATCTATAAATGCTAGAGTTCAGTTTCGGTTAGGCACAATATACTGATCTGATGCACTTCATTCTTCCTCTGCTTTAGTGTTGTTGCTCTGTCACATACCAGACTTATATTGTTGTTTCCACACTTATCCCTACTTTTCTTCACACTTTATTTCATTCTTGCTTCACATCACACACCAACATACTAGAATCCATCTGGTATTTATATCTGCATCAAGGATTTCATCAACTTCCTAGTCGGCAGCAAGAATACTTAAGATATTTACAAGTTACTGATCTATTAGCTGAATCCATGCTTGATTTGTGATGCGTATCAAAAACATAGACATAGAAGTCATCAATCATGTCGGCCCAACAATGTATGACCCCACAAATTGCTTGATCAATATCATTAACTCATTCGGATTGAAGTCTGATACTCTAATGGTCAGTTCTTTCTCTGTCTGCTCTGCCTATCTGGAACCTAACACTCAGATGCTCATATCTTTTTCATACTTTATCGTCGGAGGCTAAATCTTTGGAATATAGTAGTCATGATACTCCTCTTATCCAAGTTCGCAACTTGTTGAGTTATACCATCTAAAAGATCAGGACCTGATTGTTGGACCTTGTGCATACTCTGTTCTTGTTCACCGGACCAAAACAATCTTCAATCTAACTTCCAGTATAGGCATACTATGTACTGCAGATGTGTGGGATAGACTTTGTTGCCATCAATGACAACACTCATGAAGCCACACAGTGTCTCTTGCCAACACCCTCTCAGTGTTGTCTTGTACTCCAACAGTGTGCTCATCAACATTCTCTGTAACCACCTCTATGTCTTCTCCATTTGACCTCCTTTTTTTGGTAGCACCCTCCTTGGTGTGCTCATCAACATCCTTCATGAAGTGCTTTTCTTCTTCCTTCCTTCCTTCTGGTAGCACCCTCAGTGGCGAGCTCTTCAAATTCTTCTGTCCTTTCTTCTGCACCTTCTATTATCCCTCCTTCCTCCATCCTTTGTGCCTTTTCCATTCTTCTCCAATAACATTTTTTTCTTTCCTAAGTTTGCTTCAATCTCTCTTCTCTACTTATCTCCATATCGGTTCTGATTTCTTTGCCAATCTCTCTTTTCCTCCACTTCTCCCCTTTCGCCATGGGTTTTCCCATGGAATCCTTATTTAAAGAGTCACATCATTTGAAAGGTACTTGCAAACCCTACCCCCTTCCCACTTACCATCCCCTTAAGTGTTTGACCCCTCTCACAGAGGTAGAAACTTAAGGAGATTTGAATTCCTCAGCAATTTGATATTTTTTTCCTGCCAACCTCGCCTTTTCTCTTTTTCAGAACTCTGCTACTTCTTCAGATGTTTTTCACTTTCAATCTTTAACAACCTTCTTCCAAGGTCCTGGAAATGGAACCAAATGTTAGAAAGAAATGTAGAGGAGATATCAGTCTGGAGATCTAGTCCTCAGTCAAATCTTTGTAGTCAGTTTATACCCCAGTCAGGTAGCTCCAAATTGACAACAAAACATAAAGAATAACAAAATAGAGCATCACATATACATCAAAATAAGATAACACATCCAGTTACTCAGTACTAATAGACCTCTACATATATATATAGCAATCAAATGTACACATCATCTATCCATCTTCCAACAGGTCGAAGTTTCTACCTCAGTAGATACATGCATGACTTCTATGTCATTGTTTACATCAGAATATACTCCTATTCTCTTATCATGCTTGCTTATATTCTACTATCTCCTATCTCTATATATATACTATATCTATTATATCTAGGGATGTGTCTTCTATTATATCTTGTATTTTGGATGCTTTTATGGAGATGTTTTGTATGACCATCAAGGTGTTTTTTGATGGGGTTATGTATTGGGATTAGATTTATGACTATGCATTATGGGATGTATATGTTGTGCCTATGTGTTTTAGATCATTTTACTGTTTTAGCTTCATGATTTTTATTATATTTAATATAGTTGTGATTGTATACACCTAAAAATGGCTAAGTCGAATTCAATAAATATTTTAATATTTATTGTAATTCTCATTCTTCTATCACTTAAATAAATATCCTAATTTATTTAAATGGTTCACATCCCTCTAATAATTAAATAAAATCAATTTATTTAATTAAATTCCCCAATTCTTCTATAGTCTCATCTAATTAAATAATCCTAAATTATTTAATAAATCCTAAATTCCTCTAATCCAAAGTCCTAATTTCATAAATCCACATCACCTTTCCACATCATTCTTCCACCTCACCATGTTGCACACATAATTAAATATTTTAATATTTAATTAGCTAATATTCACTCACCCACATGTCCTATTTATCTTCTAGTCAAAATTAGTTAACTCATCAATTAAATCAGCTAACTAAGTAGTCAATTGAGTTCACAAATCAATCAATTTTGTTGACTCCTCAGTCTACCCAGTTAACTGATCAATCATCTCAGTTAACTCCTCAATCTATTCTGTTAACTCCCATAAGTCATGAAAGGAGCTTGGACACTTGTCCTCTTCTGATTCGTGCACATTCCGTCAAGCTTGCTCAACCGTACACCTCATAGGTAATTCCTCCAATCATGGATCTATTGACACTTGGATTTGGCCTCTCTTGAGCATATTAAAGGAACCCTCATTCACCCATTTTGTATCCACTCAAGCATTCATAATCTTACTCTGTCGAAATTCCACAAGTGTGCCTTTGGCAAAACTCACTCATTGCTTTTGCATTATCCCATTTATCACCATAATCACAACCATGTCTCCATTATCAATCGCCCATCATCATTAGTTATTGCATTGTAGTTGCTTTTCATAATCCTCTACATAGCCATTCAAGCTTTGTCAACTTAACCGCAAGGAAGTATAACTTTTGAGAGCTCCATTATCAAACAAGATCAAAGCAAGATAGGCAACAATGGAAGCTACAAGGTAAATCAGTCTACAAAGGTATATCTTTTGTTTATTTGTATTTGTCTTATTTCCATTGAGTTATTGGATATTTAGTTGTTTAAAAATGTTGTTCACATTTCCCATAACATTTCTGGCACCCACCATGGGGTCTAGCCCCGTTTTTAATCTCTATTTGGAGTTTTTGGTCAAATTGTAGGTGTGACAAGTTGTTCCAATGCATTCATGAGAAAAATGATAGTCCAACACATATAAAGACTCTTTCCATGCATCTGACCACTCTTTCAGTGCATTCATTATGTCTATGCATTCAAAACTTCTTCCTGCACATATGCTAGATCTTTCTACGCATTTGTATTCCTACGCATTCATTCTTTCTTTCAGCACATCCACTCTTTGTTTCAGCACATCTGATCCCTGTCAGAAAATTATATTGAATTTGTAAAAATCTTCGATACTAACCTTGGTTGTAGGAACATCAGTCATCAAATGGAGGCCTTTAACACAATGATCTTACAGGTGTAGGAACTTGGTTTAGTCATTTAGCTACATCATAGTTCTTCATTTAGATCTAATTAGGGGGAAGAAATCTGATATCTTCATGCAAATCTTCACCTAGATCTAATTAAGAGGAAGTAAACTGTATTGTTGCATTACAACTTGCACATAGTCCCAACCTAGGTGGATAAAAATTGAAAAAATCTTTCAAGCAACTATGGCAATTACAAATCTCTCATCTAGCTTAAATTAGGGGAAAGTAATCTATTTCATTCTTCAACAATAATCTTCACATAGATTTGTTTAGGAGGATAAAATAAACCATCTTCTCAAAGTTTTTGCTATCTTGTCAAATGGGTTGTGCTTGGTAGAGTAAACACACTTAGTTTTTTTTTTTTTTTTTTTAACTAGGAGGATAAAGAACCAGTGTACTCTGTGCTTGGAAATGATGATAGGACTATGCTCTCGCCTTTCCTAGGTGACCAAAATGCCAAATTCATCATTTTATATGTGTTACCTTTAAAAGAGGCCTGCCCTTGGAATTTCTTCCAAGCGGGATGACCTCGAGCGATAACGGGCTAAAGCGAAGCCACTTCTTAGTCACTATAAATAAATTGTGTTTGTGATGAAAATTGCAAACAACAGGTACTATTGTGTTACACTGACAAATGTTTCCCCCAAAACCCTGTAGAGCGTAACCTCTGCAGGCTGGGAAGCCTCCTTATCGGAGTGAATTGCCGCATGTGTAACCACCCAAACAAATGTCCATACTAGAAGCCAATTGTTTTAGAAAGCTAAAAAACCCTATTTGTTGACACAAGAGAAAAATCCTCTAGAGCCATCCAACGTCATACACTTAATTAGTGTGGAGATAGAAAAGTTCAACTCTTCGAAGGAACTGTAACTTGGTATGCGTGAGAAGTGAGTGCCACGGATGGGAGCTGGTGCTACCAAGTTACTATCTGTCATGTCTTTATGTAAGTGGATGGGGTAAAACCCAAGTTGGAACTCAACGAATATTGTCCTTGCCATCCTTAGGATTGTACTTTCTTGTTTTTCATTTATCAAAAATTGTATCAAAACAAAGGAAAAAAAATCAAAAAAATCATGAAAACTTGTTCATTGTGTCCTTTGGCAATAACTTGAGTAAAAAATAGTACCACAAACCTTGGAAAATTCTAGGAAAATGTACAAACAAGCCAAAATTGAGTAAAACTGGCAGAAAAGTAGAACTGCACAATTGAGACATCTTCCTGCACATTTAACAAATCTTTCAGCGCATCCAAATTCTACATCTCATTTAAACATTTTTGTAGCGCATTTGCTAAATCTTTTAGTGCAAGCACATTTTTGTGCATTTAGGCAGTAGAAGTGCACATTCATAATTGTGCATTTAAACCACAGAAATGTGCATCCACACCCTGTTTCTACGCAAATAACCCGCGCATCCATAACAGAGAGCTATTCCGTATAGTTTGATGCAAAACTAAAACCATTTCTGGATACCCTTTTTTCTCTAGTTCATACTTGGAAATTTAGTTCAACCATTTCAAACCACCTTCATACAATTTTCATGCATCGCCTTTTCATACCATTGTCTTTCTATCTGAAACATGTCAAACCAAACCAAAACTTGCATCAAGGCATTATTGAGGCTCTCCCAAATTCAAATAAATATCTAGTTAGTTTCATATCAAGATTCCAATCATCCTTCACGTCAAATCTATACTTGTGTATCTTGATAGAAGAATAGTCTACATCAAATAGTGGTGATTAACCATCCCTATTTTGACTACCTTTTAGCTCAAGGACACTTTGTTTGGAAAAAGAGAGTCAATAGAAAACCTTAGCAAAATATTACCAAAAACCATATCCAACCAAATCATTTTCATACCAAAACATCAAACCAATCCTCACAATCCAACTTCATCTCACATCCAAAAATTGTTGGGAATTAAGGTGTCTCAACCTTGGCAATTCCTTGTATTATTTCATTGTATTTATTTATTTATTACCTATTGTATAATCAGGATGCAAATCCTATGTTGTCATCTTGTGGGAGTTGGCACGGTGATGTGTCATCCTACATGGCATATGACCACATGTAAATTTGTCCTCACATGAGGAGATAGGCATCCCACTTAGTGGTAGGAATATTTTTCCATGTGTCGGCATCTTGGAATGTGTGTAAGGGAATATTAACCGAAACGGTCATGACAGATTCCTATGACAAAATTATGACACGTAAGAGTCAGAAATAGAAGATCCTATGACAGGTATGGACATGTGTCAAGAAGCATCTTTGAGGAAGGCATATTTGGGTGCCCTAAGGTGGGTTATGACATGTTGTAAGAGAATATGCTATTTATAGCCTGTGTATGACAGATTCTCTTACAGCTGTAAGTTATGACAGCGATGATAGATTCTATGACGGTTGTAGGAGTCGTAGGAGCATCTGTCATTACCCATTTTGGGAATAGGCAAGCTCTTTGGGATGGGGTGACTTGACAAGTGTCAGGAAGATCCTACAATGTTGGACAAGTGTCCATAGGCGTGGGTTTTAGGCCATGAGGCCATGTTGGACACCCATCTCAATGTGGAGCCATTTTTGCTTTGCATTTTCTTTATAAACATGTGCTTTGGAGAGGTATTGCATTATGTGATTAACAGGTACTGTTATGCTACCGGATCATCTCTAGATATGAGTGTCAAAGACTCCTGCAAGAGCATTGGCTCTGTGACTATATTGTAACCTTCATTGTTTACTGAATACATTTGAGTTGTGTTTTGGAGTGGGGTTTTTCACCCGTAAGGGTTTTCCCCACATATATCTTGTGTCTTTCTTCTTCTGTCTTACATTCTTGTGTATGTATTTTCTACAATATATTTATTAGTGGGTTAACATAATCTATAATTGTAAAGATTAAGAAGAATTTGCACTTATCTCTCCTCATTAGATTAGTGTAGGAAGCGATTTCTGCACACCTAGCTTCCTTTCAGTTGGTATCAGAGCCTGGCCAGTTTTGGTTCTAGCTACTAGGTAGGGGTTTTTTAAGCTAATCTTAGGTTGAGTGGGAGTTTGTGTAGAGTATTCTATATCTTGTTGTAGGAAGGAGATGGCAACCACATCCAGAAGATTAGAGGTGGAGAAATTTAATGGCACTAATTTTGAGTTGTGGAAACTCAAGATGGAGGACCTACTTGTTGATCATGACCTATGGGAAACCAAATCCAGTGTAAAACCTACAGCAATGTCACAAGATGATTGGAACCTCAAAGATCCGAAGGCTAAGGGTCTCATAAGACTCTTTTTAGTTGACTTTGTCCTGTTGAATGTCCATGAGGAGAAGAGCATAAAAGACCTTTGGAAGAAGCTAGGAGATGTTTATCAGGCCAAGTCCTTAGTGAACAAGCTCTTTTTGAAAAAGAAGTTGTTCACTATGAAGATGGAAGACGGAGGATCTGTTATGGACCATATGAATTCTTTCAACATGATCATTGCACAGTTGACATCTGTGGGTGTGAAAATGGAGGAGGAGGATCGGTGTATGACCTTGCTTTGTTCTTTGCCAAATTTGTGGGATCATCTTGTCATGGCTATCAGAAGCACCACTACCACCTTCAAGATGGAAGATGTGGTGTCTTCGTTGTTATCTAAAGAAATGTGGAGAAAGACATTTGAGTCGGCCAAAGAGGCTCTTGTGGTTCATGGAAGACCCAAAGAGAAAGGGAAGAAGGACAAGAAAGGTGAAAAGGGTAGATCCAAATCCCGTGGGAGATCCAAATCTCCTAGAAAGTCCAAGGCTCTCTGTTGGAACTATGGCAAATCTGGGCATTTCCAAAAGAAATGCAAAGAAGAAAAGAAAAACAAAAAGAAGACTGCCCTAGATTCAGATTCTGACAAGTCACAAGATGATGGTGATGCCTTCATTGCAGCCTTGGCCACCCATGCATCTGATGATGTATGGTTGATTGATTCTAGTGCATCTTTCCACATGACCTCGCATCGAAGCTAGTTCATGAAGTATGAAGAGTTTGATGGTGGAAGAGTGTACCTGGGTGATGACTCTCATCTGAAGATTGTTGGTCATGGAAGAGTCTCAATCCAATTCCCTAATGGATGAGTAAAGGGGATCATTGGGGTTATGCACATCCTAGTGCTAGCACGGAACCTACTTTCTGTAAGTATGTTGAATGATGCAGGTGTGCAAGTTGTCTTTTTAAAGGATGGATGCAAGATGACTAGAGGATCTATGGTGCTTGCGAAGGGTACTCAGAGAGGTACTCTATTTTAGCTAGAGGCATGCACTTCACAATTCAATAGTTCTTCTGACTCAAAGAAAAGAGTTGCAGTCACTTCATCCCCACCATCTAAACGAGTAGTGAAGAAATCTGTTGTAACACATTCTGATGGTAGTGCACATGCTTTGGAAGTTAAGCTTCCTGCTGAAAAGACTGTGTTATGGAATTTTAGATATGGCCACATTGGTGAGAAGGGTCTTAGAACCCTAAAAAATAAAAACCTCATTGAGGGGTTAAATGATTGTAATCTTAAGTTTGACTTTTGTGAACATTGTGTATATGGAAAGCAAAAATGTGTTCAGTTTTACTCTAGTTCTCACAAGTCTTCTGGTGTATTGGATCTTATTCATTCTAATGTGTTTGGTCCTGTTATTGTTCCTTCAATTTCCAAATTTGTATATTTTGTATCTTTCATAGATGATTACAGTAGAAGGACATGGGTTTATTTTATCAGAAGCAAGACTGAAGTCTTTAGTTGGTTTAAAGAGTTTAAAGCCTTTGCTGAAAATTAGACTAGTAAAAACATTAAGTGTTTGAGAACTGACAACGGTGGTGAGTTTTGTTCGGTAGAATTCGATAAGTTATGTAAAGAGCAAGGGATTGAAAGACATAAGACAACTCCATACACCCTACAGCAAAATGGAGTTGCAAAGAGGATGAACATGACACTGATGGAGAAGGCTAGGAGTATCCTTAGTGGAGCAAGCCTCGAACAAAAGTTTTGGGCTAAAGTTGTTGTCATTGCTTGCTACCTAGTAAATAGGTCTCCTACATTAACTCTTGTTGGTAAAACACCTATGGAGGTGTGGTCTGGTAAGAAGCCTTCAGTTAGACATCTTCGTATTTTTGGTTGTGAGGCATATGCACATGTGCCTAGGGAGAAATGGTCTAAATTGGATAACAAGGTTGTTAAATGTATTTTTATTGGCTATGGTGTTGGTGTGAAAGGATACTAGCTTTGGGACCCTGTGGCTGAAAAATTGTTGTATAGTAGAAGTGTTATCTTCAGAGAGCTAACACCTTCTTCCATTGTTCTATAGCTAAAACAGACAAAAAAGAAAGAAGATGTGGTTTAACTTCCTTCTACCCCTGAGAAGACTGAACTGATAGACCCTGTGAGACTTGATGATAAGGAGGGCTCTAGCAGCTTTGAAAGCTCAGAAGAAGAAGAAGCAGAACCTCAACCTCAGCCATTGAGGAGGTCTACACGAACAAGAAAACAACCTTATAGGTTTGGTTATTCATTACTTGATTCTAGTTGTGCTTTTTCTTTACTTACTAACACTTATGAGCCTAGAACTGTGAAAGAGGCTATGGGCATGAAAGATACAGGTTCCTAGAAGGAGGCCATGGAGGATGAGATGGCTTCTTTGGAAAAGAATAAAACATGGGACTTGGTGCCTTTTCTTGAAGGATGGAAACCTATTGGATGCAAATGGGTGTTCAAGAAGAAATTCGGTGCAGATGGCAGTGTTGAAAAGTTTAAGGCTAGACTGGTTGCGAATGGGTACTCACAAGTGGAGGGAATTGATTATAGTGAAATTTTCTCTCCTGTTGCAATGCTGACATCCATTCAGTTCTTGTTATCTCTTGCAACTACTTATGACTTAGAGGTAGAACAGATGGATGTGAAGATGGCATTCCTTTATGGTGATTTGGAGGAAGAGATTTACATGTCACAGCCAGAGCATTACATAGAGAAAGGTAAAGAAAATTTGGTTTGCAAGTTAAAGAAGTCTTTGTATGGTTTGAAGCAGTCTCCTAGGATGTGGTACTTAAAGTTTGATGCCTTTGTGTTGTTGATTGGATATCTAAGATCAAAATCAGATCATTGTGTGTATTACAAATTTGACAATGATCACATTCTCATTATTGCATTGTATGTTGATGATATGTTGTTGATTGGGAATGGTAAGAATATGATTTATGATTTGAAGTCTCAGTTGTCAGCACAATTTGAGATGAAAAATCTAGGGGCAGCCAGGAACATTCTGGGAAAGGAAATCAAAAGAGATAGAGCTAACAGAAAACTTTGGTTAAGCCAGAGTAAGTATGTGAAGACCGTGTTGGATAGGTTCAGCATGGCAAATTGTAGACCATTATGTGTTCATGTTTCATTGGGGACAAAGTTGTCTATTAATGATTGTTCAAAATCTCCTAGTGAGGTGGAGGACATGAGCAGAGTACCTTATGCTAGTGTTGTTGGTAGTTTGATGTATGCTATGGTCTACACAAGACCAGACATTGCCCAAGCAACGGAAGTCCTTAGTAGATTTATGGCTAATCCTGGATGGGTACATTGGGATGCAGTTAAGTGAGTGTTCAGATATTTGAGGGGTACTTCTGAGTATTCCATATGCTATCATGGTAATGTTATAGGACCTCCGCATTTAGTTTGTATTCATGGATTTGTGGATTCTGATTGGGCAGGTGACATTGACAGCAGGTGACATTGACAGCAGGAGATCCACTAGTGCCTATGTGTTCACTATGTTTGGTGGTGCAATTAGTTGGATGAGTAAGTGACAACCTATGGTTGCTTTGTCCATGACAAAAGCTAAGTACATTGCAGAAACTCATGCTTGAAAGGAAGTCATTTAGCTTAAGAGATTGTGTTTAGATATTGGTGTTGATGTAGGACAAATTACGATTTGTTGTGATAGTCAGAGTGCGATTTGCCTTGCGAAGAATCCAAATTTCCATGCCAGAACAAAGCATATTGATGTACAGTTTCACTTTGTACGAGACATGCTAGAGGATGGGAATGTAAATTTGGAGAAGGTAGATACTTTGAAGAATGTTGCAAATGCATTAACGAAGCCAGTGGGCACAAGGAAGTTCAGATGGTGTTCGGAGTCTATAGGCCTCTTGGCCTATAGTAGTTAAATCCTATTATTTCTATTGGCTCTTACAAGGTGTTCGACAAGTGGGAGAATGTTGGGAATTAGGATGTCTCAACCTTGGTAATTCCTTGTATTATTTCATTGTATTTATTTATTTATTGCCTATTGTATAATTAGGATGCAAATCCTATGTTGTCATCTTGTGGGAGTTGGCACGGTGATGTGTCATCCTACATGGCATATGACCACATGTAAATTTGTCCTCACATGAGGAGATAGGCGTCCCACTTAGTGGTAAGAATAATTTTCCATGTGTCGGCATCTTGGAATGTGTGTAAGGGAATATTGACCAAAACGGTCATGATAGATTCCTATGACAAAGTTATGACATGTAAGAGTCAGAAATAGAAGATCCTATGACAGGTATGTACATGTGTCGAGAAGCATCTTTGAGGAAGGCATCTTTGGGCACCCCAAGGTGGGTTATGACATGTTGTAAGAGAATATGCTATTTATAGCCTCTGTATGATAGATTCTCTTACAGCTGTAAGTTATGACAGCTATGGCAGATTCTATGATGGTTGTAAGAGTCGTAGGAGCATCTGTCATTACCCATTTTCGGAGTAGGTGACCTCTTTGGGATGGGGTGACTTGACAAGTGTCAAGAACATCCTACAGTGTTGGACAAGTGTCCATAGGCATGGGTTTTAGGCCATGAGGCCATGTTGGATGCCCATCTGAATGTGGAGCCATTTTTGCCTTGTATTTTCTTTATAAATAGATGCTTTGGAGAGGTGATGCATTATGTGATTAACAGGTACTGTTATGCTGTCGGATCATCTCCAGATACGAGTGTCGAAGACTCCTAAAAGAGCATTGACTCTATGACTATATTGTAACCTTCATTATTTACATAATACATTTGAGCTGTGTTTTGGAGTGTGGGGTTTTTCATCCGTAAGGGTTTTCCCCACATATATCTTGTGTCTCTCTTCTTCTGTCCTACATTCTTGTGTATGTGTTTTCTGCAATATCTCTATTAGTGGGTTAACATAATATGTAATTGTAAAGATTAATAAGAATTTGCACTCATCTCTCCTCATTAGATTAGTGTAGGAAGTGATTTCCGCACACCTAGCTTCCTTTCAAAAATTGTATGGTTCAAACTAGATCCAAGTCTAAGCAAAAACAAAAATTGATTCCCTTCACAATAGCAGGCATAATTTTGATGATGAGAAGGTTAGTCAAGAAGAAATCCTTAAACAACTTCAAAATCCAAAATTCCAAAAGATGATGGATAAGGTCGTTGCCACGGATCCTCATAAATATTTTCTCATGCTAGCTCAACAAGGAGCTAAGTTGCCCTTAGATTATGATGTCTCAAAACTAAGAGAGAACAATGCTTCAAATGAAGCTAAATCTTTGAAAGACGGCTCTAAAAATGACAAGGAGGCACCCAAAACTAACACAGATGCTCCTAAATCAGAAAAGGCTAAGGATACACTTAATCCTTTGGATGCATTAACAACACAAATACAAGCCTTACAAAAACAGTTGGTATATATCCAAAGTGGAACAACAACAAAACATTACTCTCTTGAAGATATTTCACCATATCCCTTTGATAAAACTTTTCTCATGATACCTTTTCCCTCAAGATTTGAGGTTCCTAAATTAGATAAGTATAGAGGAAATCAATAGATCATATAAGGGAATTTAGCGCATCATGCCTACAAGTCACACACAACGAAACATATCTCATGCGACTATTCCCACGAACCTTAGGAGGCCAAGCAATGGAATGTTCTCCCACCTACCTCCTAGTATCCTCACTTTTGATGAGCCAGTGGATAAATTTGTAGCACATTTCTCATACAATATCAAACATGAAATCTCCATGTTAGATCTTTGTAATAACAAGAAAAAGGGGGAAGAATCCTTTGCCTCTCTCCTACAAAGATGGAGACAACTTACAAGCGAGTGTCCCTACCACATACTAGAGAAACAATGATAGAAATGTTTGTTCACAACCTAACCATGGGACTAAGTTATGAAATCCAAATACAATGCCCAACTACTTTTAGTAAGGTCATTGAAATGGGGCTACTCATTGAGAAAGCCTTGATAACAAAGGGGCAAATTAAGCTATTCAAAGACACCCCTAGCTCTAACAACAATGCGGATAAGTCACAATTTTGGACTAAGAACAAACCCATTGTAAATGATGGTGTGGTAGATGCTAAAAATGAGGTGCAAAAGCAACCTATCTTCAATCTATCAAAACCACAAAACAATATACCATCCAACAAGCCTCAAAGTAATGAGCAAAGACCCACCAACTTTCCTCCTAGGAGAAAATTCACACCACTAGGAGAGTCTCTTTAATCCATCTTTAGGAAGTTAATAGAGGGTATCCTCATAACACTTCTGCCGATGTGTGATTATGAACCAAAATTTAAACCTGCTTGGTGGAGTGATTCTAATTGTTGCGAATATCACTGAAACAAAAGACATAAAACTAATGATTGTCAAGTGTTAAAACATGCCGTTCAGGACCTCATTGACCAAAAGGTAATAAAAATTGAAGGGCATACCTCTAATGAAGAGCACATAGCATTCAAAAATCCTCTTCCCCACTATGAGAAAGGAGGGCCATCCAATCAAAACAACAACAGTGCTGACAAAGCAAGCTATAACAATGTTTTTTACGAGTACACCTTCAATCATATCTCACAAAGTGATTCACACATCAATGTAATCACTATCAATAATAATCCTGACTGTAATGTGACCACTCGTCATGGAAACATTACCCTACAAGGAGCTCCACCCAAGTCCTCATCTACATCAAACCAATACAGCATCATCAACCAACTCCAAAAAACACCTGCACACATATCCTTTTTGGAGTTATTGCGTCTATCACTGTCCCACAAAGCCATCTTGGATAAAGCCCTCTTGGAAACAACCATTTCTACAAACCTTGCTCAAGAGCAATTCCAAGCTATGGTAGGTCATCTAACCACACCACATTTCTTATCTTTCATAGAGAAAGATGATATGTCCATCAACCAACCACACAATGCATCCCTCCACATTGAGGCCCAAATCCACACACACTGAATAAAAAGGGTGCTAATAGATGGAGGTGTTGGTTTAAATATATGCATGTTAAAGTTAATCCTTGCATTGGGGTTTTCACAAAATGCCGTCAATCCCAAAAAGAAAATAACTATCAAGGCATATGACGAAGAAGAGAGAACTTCCAAATGAACTATAGTCTTGCCAATACGGATTGACCCAGTAGAGAGAGATGTTGTGTGTCAAGTTCTTGACATGGAGCTAGCATATAACATTCTTCTTGGTAGACCTTGGATCCATGCAATGAAGGTTGTTCCATCAACATACCATCAATGTATCAAGTTCCCACACAATGGCCAAGAAATTACCATACAAGGTGACCCTGATCCATTTCAGTATTGCAACAACATCCAATCAAAACTAGACATGGTAATCCCTACCAATCAAGCAGCTTCCTCTTCTTCAAACCATGTGGATCCAAGTTCTCTAGCTTCTACCTCCCAAACATCAGAGCTTAAAGTCAAATTCAAGGACAAAGGCATTGGATAATGTCATTGAACAAATGTTCTATCTAACACAGCTGCCTCTATCACCAAGATCATATGGAAATCCATTACCGAACAAAGCCAAGTCATTAGAGACTTCCAAAGGTCCTTTCATTAGATGGGGAAACCTATCGGATGAGAGTGATGAAAAAGATGTCTTACAGTGGCTTTACAAAGATGAAGATAGTGAAACCACACCAAATGATCATCAACCAAAGCTACCCATTGCACAGTATGGTCAAGGGTTTTCTATTTTACAAAGGATGGGATATGAAGGACATGGTCACATAGAATTAAGGAAAGATGGTATCATAGAACCAATTCAACCCTCTACTTCCACAGCCTGAGACACTACTAGGTTGGGATACAAGAGTAAGGAGAAGATCAAAGGTAAGGAGAAACTCCAAGCAAAAGACAAACAAGCAATTACCACTAACTTCATAGAACAACTTCACCGACTACAAGAATGGAGTGAAACAGATTCTAATGAGTATGAATGGGACAGCCTCTTAGAAATGTCTTGGGAAGACAAAGAGATTGACGTGGTTCAATAGCATAGCTCTACTTATACAATGCATGAGGGACAAAACCCTAGGGCTAGATCGCTAGAGTTTGATCTGCAATATGATGAACATGAGCTTCATGAGGAGAGTATGATGTCACACTTGACAAACCAAGTTGAGGAGAGTACCATAATAGACTTTGTCAATACCTCTACCTATTCAAACAACTCCTCCATCCTAACTATCACCAACTTTGAACCAGACCAACCAAACAACCCATTGCCCCTAGTGCATCCTGAATTGATAAAATGGGATTTACAGGACACCACCCTTAAACTAGATACATTCCAAAATGATGATGCCATCATCGATTACCTAGAGCTTAGGGACCATCTACCCGTAGGGGATCACAAAACTGGCTATGCCATAGAACTCAATGACAAGGCTTATTTTGGAGAGAGTGCCAAGCCTTTCAGTCGTAAAAATGTGAAAATAAAAGATTGATCTAATGGTGAAAACCACTCTGCGGTAGTGTTAGATCATGAAAATAGTAAAAAAATAAAAGGTGTATCCGACGGTGAAAACCTCTCTGAGGTGCCAAAGGATGAAAGGCTTGACACTCTTCCCAATCTGACACATCAAGAGAGGTCCTCAATTCTGATTGAACCAGTAGAACCTGTTAGTATTAGAAAAGTAGACAACCCATGGATAATCCTTATGGCACAATCATTATCTGCACAAGAAAAGCCCGCATTCACAGAATTCTTCAAGCGGAAATAGATTAACTTTGCTTGGTCATATGCCAATATGCCTAGACTTGATCCTGATCTTATCATGCATCATCTTTCACTAGCTCCAGGAGCTAAGCCAGTCAAACAGAAACTGAGAAAAATGTACCCACAGATAGCATTAATTGTGAAAGAAGAATTGAAGAAGCTGCTAGATGTTGGTTTCATCAGACCAATAGATTATCTAGAGTGGATTTCAAATATAGTTCATGTTTCCAAACTAGATGGAAGAGTTAGATTGTGTAATGACTTGAAATATCTGAACAAGGCTTGTCCAAAGGATGACTTTCCTTTGCCAAACATAGACATCATTGTAGATCTAACAACAGGGCACACCATGTTGTCATTAATGGATGGGTTCTCCAGCTATAGCCAAATCAAAATAGTGCCAGAGGATCAGCACAAAATAGTATTCACATGTCTATGGGGTACCTATTGTTGGTGCATCATGCCATCCAGACTAAAGAATGTGGGGGTAACATATCAGTGCGCAATGACTATGATCTTTCATGACATGATGTACACCATCATGGAAGATTATGTAGATGACATCCTAGCCAAGTCAATCACCAAAGAAGGGCATTTGCAGGTTTTAGATAAGATATTCACGAGATGAGAGAAATTTAATGTATGGTTAAATCCAAAAAAATGTGTTTTCAGAGTCACATCTAGTAAAATCTTTGGATATATCATATTAGCTAATGGAATAGAGGTGGACCCAGCCAAGGTAAAAGCAATCATGGAAATGCCGCCACCTAAGAATCTGAGTCAATTGCGGTCTCTACAAGGAAAGTTGTAGTCCATCAGAAGGTTTATCTCTTAGCTGGCAGACAAGTGCCATCCATTCACAAATCTCTTATAAGTGTCATCCATGTGTGAGAAAGATTTTTAACATCTGAAGGAATATCTAATGAACCCACCAGTCTTGATGTCGCCGATTCAAGGCAAGCCACTACTACTCTATATCTCAGCTACACCAATGGCTCTTGAAGCTCTGCTAGCCCAACAAAACCACTAAGGAAAGGAACAAGCAATCTACTACATCAGCAGGACGCTAGTAGGTTACGAGCTACAATATACACCAATCGAAAGAGCATGCCTTGCAGTTGTCTTTGCTTCACAAAAATGGAGACACTACATGCTCTCACACTTAATCAAGCTAGTGGTGAAGATTGACCCATTAAAATACCTACTCACCAAAGCTACCCTAATAGGGATAAAATCTAAATGGGTCATGATACTCAGTGAATTTGATATCGAGTATGTATATAGAAGAGTAATAAAGGGGCAGGTCATTACAGATCAGCTAGCAGATGCACCTTTAACAGATAACAACCCATTAAGCTTTGAATTTCTAGATGAGTCTATCTTCAACATCACCACCATGGCCTAGAAGCTTTACTTTGATGGGTCATATACTCAACATGGATCTGGAGTAGGAATTTTGCTAGTAACACCACATAGAGACACAATCCCTATGTCATACAGACTTATGTTTCCATGTACCAACAATGTCACCGAATATGAAACACTGGTTATCGGCGTAAAGATGGCAGTGGAGTGGAAAGTCACAGAACTTCATGTATATGGGGACTCACAAATCGTCATTAATCAAGTAAATGATGATTACCAAACTAAGGACGAGAAGTTGATACCATACAAGCGTATGGTCGATGATTTCAAAGCATATTTTGTTGTGATATCCTTCAAGTAGATACCAAGATTAGAAAACAAAGTAGCAGATGCAATGGCTACTATTACATCCCTTCTTGATATACCTGAAAATCATCCTCGTTATGAGGTCTTGGTGGAGCTAGTTTCCTATCCAGCTTATGAAATCCCAAAAACTAGCACCATTTACCACATCGTAGGGTCCGATTCTCCCTTATATGGAAAAGTTTACACCTATCTAAAAGAGAATATCCTACCACCCGACCTATCAAACAACTAGAAAAGAACATTCATACACCAAGCATCCCGATATACCATCATCGTAGAAAACATGTATCAATGAGGTTTAGATGGTACTCTCCTTAGATGTTTGGATAGTGAGGAATATCATACCACTCTGAGTGAAGTACATGAAGGAATATGTGGGACACACTCTAATGGTCCTACCTTGGCGAAGAAACTCATGCGTCTCGGATACTATTGGCCAACTATGGAAAAAGACTCCTACCATTTGTTGGCAATAGACACTGAGTGGCTTCATGAGTGTTGTCATTGATGGCAACAAAGTCCATCCCATACATCCGCAGGACATGGTATGACTATATCGAAAGTCAGACTGAAGAGTATTTTGGTCCGGTAAGCAAGAACAGAGCATACAACAAGGTCCAACAATCAGGTCTGGATCTCTCAAAGGAAGTATCTCAGTAAAGTGTCACCTTGGGAAAGTCAAGAGGAGTACCTTGACTGATACATTCCAGAGATTAAGCCTCCAGTGATGAAAGAATGAAAAGATATGAGTACCTATGTGTTGGGTTCCTGTTTGGTAGAGTAGACTAAGAAAGAACTGACCAACAGAGCATCAGACCTTAATCTAGATGACAAATTGATGGTGATCAAGTTTCTTAAGGAATCATTCATGGTTGGCTGACATAATTAATGACTCCTATAACTATCCTTTTGATACGCATCATTTAGTAAGCATGGATTCAGTCGACAGACCAGAGTTTGGAAATATCTTGAGTTTTCTGGATGCCGACTAGAAAGGTGTTGAAATCCTTGATGCGGATATATATATACCAGATGGATTTTGATATGAAGGGGTGTGGTGTGTTGTGGTGTGTGAAGAAAAGAAGAGAATAGTGTGGAAGTAGCTATCCAGGTCTGGTATGTGACAGAACAACAACTCTAAAGCAAAGGAAGAATGAAGTGCAGTAGATCAGTATTTTGAGCCTAAACAGAACTGAACCTCAGCATATGTGGATGCTTCTCATTAGTTCAAATACTTGGTTTCTTTCTATAAACTATTGTAGGCAGTGAGCCTTTTGTGAGTAGTGTGCTCGGGTAGTGAGCCCTAATTGGCAAGTGCCATTTTGTAATTCTATTCTTTTAATAGAGAATACAATCTTGGGTTAGTCACCCCGTGGTTTTTCCCTTAACAGGGTTTTCCACGTCAAAATCATTGTGTTATATGTGTTGAGTTTATATCTACTCTCATGTTCATGTATGCTTATATGTTTTGATACTGCACTAATCATTAAAGAAGAAAAGAAATTCAAATAATTAAGATAACTGATTCACCCCCCCTCTTAGTTATCAACAATTGGTATCAGAGCCAAGTTCCTCTAGATAGAGCCTAACAGCTTGAGGAAGATCTGAGAATCTCAATAGATATGTATGGTATGAGGGATCAACTTCAGTCTGCCCTAGATGATCTTGAGCAATCTCACTCTGAAGTCAATAACCTAAGGGAAAGACTCAAACAAGCTGATGATTTTATAAATGAACTCAAAGAAAAACTAAGTATCTCAATGAAGAAAAGAAAGGAACTACTTCAACAATTAGCAAGTCAAAGTGAAGCCAATGATACTAATGAAGATCTAAATGAGAAAAACAAGTTATGTGAAAAGTTATCAAAAGAGGTCATTATGGTAAGACATGAAATGGAATCAGGAGTTATGAAATTCACCCAAGAAATTGAAGAGAAACGAAAAAGTGAAGATAATCTAAAATAATCTCTCAAGGAGAAGTCAGAAGACTGCCACAAAATGGATAGAATAATCAGGTATCTAGAATCCAATCTTGAAGATGCTAGAGACAATGAAGAACAACTTGAGAATTAGATAGACACTCTTAAAAGGGATCTTCAAACAACAAATGAATACAAAGAGAAATTCAAGACAAGCTCTGCTCAACTTGAAGTTCTTGAAAGCCAAAAGAGGGTAGATGACAAGCAAGGCTTGGGATATGAGAAAGGGGAAAGCTCCGGATCCGGTTAGAAGAACTCTGGGTTAAGAAATCCAAGGAACGGGCCTAGAAGACCTTCGGTAAAGCAACCAAATGCTCAAAGATATCCATCCTTCAATGGACACTGCCACAATTGCAATAACTTTGGTCATAAAGCAAATTAGTGCAGAAGAAGAATGAATCAGATTAATTCATTCTTCTTCGGATACTGTTTTAAATGTAAAAGGTATGGTCACAAATGTCATGAATGTAGAAATATGCAAATAAACAATTCATTCAATGGTAGATGCTTTGCATGCAATAGAATGGGACATATGGCTAATCAATGCAGATCTAGAGGATATCAGTCAAATATACAAAGAAATATTGTTTGCTACAATTGCAATAGATCTAGTCATATTGCCAAATTTTACAGAAGTAAAAATTAGGATAAAAAGGGTCCGGTGCATCATAATCAAAATCAAGACAAAGGGAAAGGAAAAATGAATGTGGATGAAATTCAAAGGGAGATGAACAAGATTTAGGTGAAGAAAAGTACAAAAAATGTTGGGGATGGATCCGCACCAGAATCTGGTGTTGATATTTCTTCCAGAAACTAAATAAGTGAGCTCTAGCTCAAGGGGAGTCACAAAAGAAAACAATTTCCCCCAGCCAGTCAATTGGTGCCTGAAATTGGCACATGGAGTGTTGCGGATCGAAGAGTTCTCAAGAAATATCTAAATAACCCTTGGTAAAAGATCCACAAGAGGTTTTGAAGAGGTTAATCATCCAAGATTGATCTAGTTAACAGTCATCCTGTAAGAGCAGGATTTTCACAGTTAGATCTGGTATAATTCAAAAATTGACATATCTTGATCTGTGGATAAATGGAATGATTGGAGAAAGGAAGATAGATTGTCAATAATCACCGAGAATAACTCTAAGTACATCTCAGTGATCCGGAAAGATCTCTCAGGACAAGGAAAACAAGGCAATCAAAATAACTTAAGTTGTGCATTTATTACAAAATAGAATTAGGGTTTGCATAGAAATAAAAGGGTTCTTTTGTTCATCATTTGCACATTTACATTTGAAAAGAAGGTAGAAAGAGCTCTACAACAAGATTGCTTCAACTCTCTCAACGATCAACCGTAGAATTTGATTCAACCAGCGATCTTTTCAGCTCTTATCGTGAACCCTAGAAGCATAAAAGGTATTTTTCACTCTTGAATATCTCTCTTTGAATCCTTTGAAAGATGGCTACTCCAAATGTTGTTAAAGTCACTGATAGACCACACCCTATGTTCAAGAAACATCCTTACAAATCCCTAGAAGTTGACCCCCCTAGGAGCATTCTCTAGCATTCCGCATGGAATTCTACATGTAGAAGATGTTAGGGTTTACATACATGTGAACATTGAAGAATTTGGAGAATCCAATCTGATGGATATCTATCAGGGAACTGATAGATGAATCATTTGAACTTAAACCTCAATACAAGGCCATCCGAGATAAGCATTTTGGACAGTGCATTCATTTCTCCTGTTTTGTAGAAGATGAATGGGTCCAGTATGTTCTGAGCAAAATGTATGACAACTTCATGTGGTTAATGAGGCCATTCAAGATAACCAAGGATGCAATTAGGGCAGTAACTGGATTACACTCATCCGGTGGGTTACCTGCTCTCAAATCAGTCAAAAACCAAATTGTAAGTGAGGCTATCAGATCAAGATTTGACAAGAGGGAAATGACAATAGAATACATCATAGATCTAGATATCAAATTTGCCTCTATGATAATCAGTTACAAAATCTATCACTCCAGCAGGGAGAATTCAGTATCTGGAACTGCTATATATACTGCTTATGAAATGCTAAGGAAAAATACTGACTATGATCTTTGTGAGCTTCTCCTAAATCAATTGTTAGAGAATTTGCAGAAAATAAAGAAGCATAAAAAGAATTCTTTTAAGTACGGTGGCTTGATACTTTGTCTATTCTTCTACTATATGAATGAGCTACCTGAAACTAGTGGCTAGATATGGCAAAATGATAGACCTATTGCCATACAAATAAGAGATTACATGTATGGGCTTGGTGATGCCAAGGCTCAAAGTATAGCTCTCTGGGGTTACTTCAAAAACTTCCAAGGCATGATGCAGGCTAGAGAGAGAATCTCTCAATCTCTAGTTGAAAAATACAAGGATACAGTGTGCTTCATGGTAGACACTGATCAATGCCTAATGGAGGTAGTGGAACCAAGAATAGTGTGGATTATGCCAATGGGCTATGAGGTGGATGAAAATTTTTGGAACTACATATCCAACACCTACTAAGTCAGCCTAAGGACCCAAAGGCAGAAAGGTTTGGAACCTTCCAAGAGTTGAGTGTAAAAGTTCATGTTGAACTGAGACAGCCTGAGATCAAGAGAAAAGTGAGAAGGGAAGTAGAAGAAGTCGCCAAGAGATATGGAATATCAAAGGAGGCAGTTGATGCCAATAGAGAGAAGATGGAAAGGGCAAAGGAAGAAAGGCAAGAAACAAAAAAAGAAAGTGCTCCGGTGCAAGCCCCCTCCCGAACCAGATCCTCCAAAAGCTCTACACCTACCACCTTTGAGAGCCAAAAAGCCTCTAAACCAGAAGCCAAGACATCTAGAAAGGGTGAGAAGAGAACAAAGAAAAAGGCCACAAGGTCATATACAAGTCAAAAAGATGATGAAGAGATAGAGTCAGATGAAGAGGTCAAGAAAATGAAGAAGAAGAAAATATCCGGTGAATCCTCTACCGGTCAAGGCAAGGAAGAAAAGGCAGAAGAATTTGTTGAAAAGCCTACTCTCTACATTGATGATATCATCAAATTAGTCACTGTGGATGGGAACTTGAAACCAATGATTGAATTTTATGATGAATATAATGAAGCTGACCAGAAGATCTTGCAAGATTCTACAGTCAGGTATCTTAACATCTATAATAAAGCATTCATTGAGATCATATCTCTAATTCCCAAAAGCCTAGAGAAGGAACTTGAAATAAGAAAGAACAATGCTAAG
This sequence comes from Cunninghamia lanceolata, assembly GCA_027924645.1. Classification (NCBI taxonomy): domain Eukaryota; kingdom Viridiplantae; phylum Streptophyta; class Pinopsida; order Cupressales; family Cupressaceae; genus Cunninghamia; species Cunninghamia lanceolata. Next base: position 777,200 of record BSBN01001396.1, on the reverse strand, counting down.
GCAAAGGACCTAGAGATCCGGGAACAGATAGCTATTCAGCTCTATCCTTCCATCACTCCTAAACAACTAAACATGATCTTCAAGGATTGCAAGGATGAGTTCTGGAGCAAAGCCAAAATGAACAAACTTATGCTCGGAGAGACTGATCAAGTGGCAAAAGAGACTGAAGACATCCTCCAAAATGCATATAAAAGATTCAATATTCCTATTATAAAGGACCTAAGTGATGAACCTTCTGATGTCAAGGGATTAAATGCATCAAAGGAAGACTCTACTGAGAAAATTACAGAAGAGCCAAAGGAGATAAGTGAGAAGAAGACTAAGGACCTAGATTCCTCTACTCTGGAAGAGGAAGTCCATGAAGAAGTAAGCATCTCTCTTCTAGATTCCCCAGCAAACTCTAGATCTAAAGGAGAAGAAAGAATAGAGGAGAAAATCAGTAAAGAAGAAAAGGTAAAAGGAAGACAAGAAGATCAAATAGAGAAGACCCCAGGAGACAGTTCTAAGGCTGCAGAAGGAAAGAAGATTCTGTCTCTAGCAAGAGACACTACAGAAATAGTTAAAGATTTCTTGACCAAAGAAATGATGGAGATTGATGAACCAGAACTGTTTCAACGACCATTCAATTTTGATTCCCTGTCCCCAGTTCTGACAATGAAGATAGCATCCTTTGCCCAAGCAAAGGCAAAAGAAAAACTTCTGAAGTCTCACATGGAAGACTATGAGCTGATAGAGATTGCAGCCGGTGCTTTGGAAAAGATCATGTCATCCTTCTAGAAGCATCTTTCGGCCTCTTCATCTGGTAACTTGAAATTTCTTGTTAATTCTATTAGCACACATTTTGATTCTTTGGAGAAGTTAGCAGAAGATAAAGTCCGGAAAGAATTTTTTGGAAAGAGATTCTCTGAGGTGCAGGGACTAATAACAAATGATAGGAAAAATTTGGATATTGGGATAAAGAGCTTAGAAAATGCTCTTAAAGATGGCAGAGATTTATACAAATTTTGTCTATCTTGGTCCACTGTGACAGTAGACATTGCCAAGAAGGTGGAAGAACAAGAGAGCAAACTATCAAGTTTATCTCAAAATTTTGATCCTTTCACCTCTTCCATAATGAATCAAGAATGTCAGACCATTGCCACTATAAATGAAATAAAGAGGCTTGAAAAGGAGAAGAAGAATAGAATAAGTAGGCTAAGTGAACTAAGAGGGATAATTATCCCCAAGTTAGAAGCAATGCATGAGGTCCTAACTGATGCCCAGACCACAGCCCAGACCAGTGATCCGGTAGACTTAAAGAGGGTAGAAGCCTTCACATTTTTGCATGGTCATATCTCCATTTTGGACAGGATGAAGCAGAGTTGGGCAACATAATTTGCCCAGTTGAAAACAACTTTTGTGGATATACTTAAGTATATGTAAGTATCACTTGTATATATACTTATGCAGCTATGTATAGGTTAAATTTTGCAAATTTTGGTTTGTGGATTCCACCCTTTGCCATTGATGTCAAAGAGGGAGTAAGGAGCAGTGAAAAATGTGGAATCTAGCTAAGGGGGAGCTCCAAAAAAGTGTATATTAGAACAGAGCATCAGCCAAGGGGGAGTGTAGTGTGACAGTCATTTTTCACTAAGTGTTGCCATCAATGCCAAAGGGGGAGATTGTTGGCAAGAGACACTGAGTGGCTTCATGAGTGTTGTCATTGATGGCAAAAAAGTCCATCCCACACATCTGCAGGACATGGTATGACTATACTAGAAGTCAGACTGAAGAGTATTTTTGTATGGTAAGCAAGAACAGAGCATACAACAAGGTTCGACAATCAGGTCCAGATCTCTCAGAGGAAGTATCTTAGTAAAGTGCAGACTTGGGGAAGTCAAGAGGAGTACCTTGACTAATACATTCCAGAGATTGAGCCTCTGGTGATGAAAGAGTGAAAAGATATGAGCACCTAAGTGTTGGGTTCCTGTTTGGCAGAGTAGACTGAGAAAGAACTAACCGACAGAGCATCAGACCTTAATCCGGATGAGAAATTGATGGTGATCACATTTCTTAAGGGATCATTCATGGTTGGCTGACATGATTGATGACTCCTATAACTATCCTTTTGATACACATCACTTAGTAAGCATGGATTCAGCTGATAGACCAGAATTTGGAAATATCTTGAGTTTTCTGGATGCCGACTAGAAAGATGTTGAAATCCTTGATGCGGATATATATATACCAGATGGATTTAGATAGGAAGGGGTGTGGTGTGTTGTGGTGTGTGAAGAAAAGTAGAGAACAATGTGGAAGTAGCTATCCAGGTCCGGTATGTGACAGAATAGTAGCTCTAAAGCAGAGGAAGAATGAAGTGCAGTAGATCAGTATATTGAGCTTAACCAGAACTGAACCTCAATAGATGTGGATGCTTCTCATCAGTTCAAATACTTGGTTTCTTTCTATAAACTATTGTAGGTAGTGAGCCTCTTGTGAGTAGTGTGCTCAGACAGTGAGCCCTAATTGGTAAGTGCCATTTTGTACTTCTATTCTTTTAATAGAGAATACAATCTTGGGTTAGTCACCCCGTGGTTTTTCCCTTAACAGGGTTTTCCACATCAAAATCATTGTGTTATGTGTGTTGAGTTTATTTTTGCTCTCATGTTCATGTATGCTTATATGTTTTGATACTGCACTAATCATTAAAGAAGAAAAGAAAGTCAAATAATCAAGATAACTAATTCACCCCCCCTCTCAGTTATCAACACCATTTTGTGAAGCAGTGCAAGAAATGCCAGATTCATGGTAATCTGATACACGCACCCACTCAAGAGTTGCACCCCTTAACAACACCTTGGCCATTCATCCAATGGGGACTTGATCTAGTAGGCAAGATTCACCCCTCATCGTCCAATGGCCACAAATTCATTATCACAACCACTAAATATTTCATGAAGTAGATTGAGGCCATTCCATTAACCAATGTCATAGGGAAACAAATATTCTCTTTCATCCTTGACTACATCATATGCAGATATGGTATTCTATTATCCATTTTCATAGATAATGGGTGACCTTTCAAGAATAAGGATGTAAAGGAACTCTATGATCAATTCCACATTCAGCATTGCTTATCCACCCCATACTACCCGCAAGGTAACGACCAAGCTGAGGCATCGAACAAAACTATCCTAAAGATACTCAAAAAGATTGTCGATGAAGCTAGCCATGACTAGCATATGCAATTGAACTCTACTCTGTAGGCCTACAAAACTAGTCTACACACTCCCATAGGTGCAACACCATACGCCCTCATCTATAGCTCTGAAGCCATCTTACCTATAGAAGTTGAGTTACCTTCCGTCAGGGTGTCGTTAAAGGGTCTCATAAATGATGAGGAGTACAAAGTATCAAGACTCCAAGAGCTAGAGTTGCTAGAAGAACGAAGACAACATGCATTTAACCATCTTAAGTCATACCAGCAAGATAGAGGGAAAAAGGGGAAATTTGAACCCAATTGGTTGGGTCCCTATGTCATCATTGCGGCCTACGGATCAGGTGCTTACCAATTGGCCACATTAGAAGGTGAATTGTTTGATGATCCCATCAACAACATGCATCTTCGTAAGTTCTACACCTAAAACCCCAATGCAAGGGAGTAAAAAAAGAGCAAAAAATTTTTAAAAAATAGAAAAATAACAAAAAAATCAAAAATAAAAAAAATGGAAACTAGCAAAAAAAATCATCCTCTGGTGAAAACCTGGTAAACAGTCGCCTTGGATAGATACCATGATGAAAACCTGGCAAATAGGCATCATGTGTATTTTAACTATCGTGCAAATAAAAACAAGTGGTGAAAACCTAGAAATGGGCGCTATTTGTGATAAACCAAATCCTCCATATCTTAGGACTTCAATCCTCATCCACTCTATTCTAAACCACATCCACCCAATCAAATCAGGATACCTACCATGGCTTGTTGTTCACTTGTCCTTATTGCCTTATCCCATCAGGCTGTCAATCCAAACTAGCATCCATCTTGTCATCCATCCTCAGCCAATCGATTGAATCGTTGTCAAACTACATCGCCTTTGAGCGATCACATAGGCAAGGCCATCTTTGATGAGCTCCTGAGGCTTCCCATCCATTCCATCCCATGAAACCCATCCTTTTGTCCATCTGATCTGCACCATTTCCCATCACCTAGGTCCTAGGTCCACAAAGTCCACACCCCGAACTACATTGCCTCTACGTTGTCATGTAGGCAAGGCCATCATCGATGAGCCCCTAAGGCACTAGGTCAGTCCCTTAGGGTTCATTTCTTCGTGTCTATCATCAGTTCATCTGTAATAAATCGATCCTTTGCTTGAATGGGGGAAAAATCCTCGACCTAGTTAATGAATTGGATTTTTGAATGCTACAACTCAGAGGATAACAAACCGGGTCATGGTTTCATCACTAGACAACAAAGAAGTGCAACATGCAAGCTCTAAAAACATCATCTCGACAATGAGACATCAAACTGCACCTAACAAAACCAACCCACCTAAAACTATCAAACATGACTCTATCAGTTATTGCAAGAAACATATATCTATGGAAAGAAGGTTTAATGGTTGATTGGAGTCTTATATATTGATTTTTTATTATGTCCTTTTATGCTACTCAAAGATGTCAAAAACTAGATGAGCTATGATGGGGGCATAATTATTTTATTTGTTTCTTGCTTGTGGATTTATCTTTAGTAATGTGAAGCCTTGTCTAAAGACGTGATCAACATAATGATAGTCGAGGACATCGGAGGCCTAAACATGAAATAGGTGTAATCCTTGTCTGTTGATATACAAGAAATACTTAGGTCATCTGGATTCAATTTTGACTAGATGCTTGTATTAACTTGCTAAATCAAAATCTATGTAAGAGATACTCAGGTCATCATGGTTTAATTATACCTTGATGCTTGTATTTTCTTACAACATTTTAAAAGCTCAATGATGAAACAAAGTACTTCAAAAACTTGTATACCAAGATGACAAAATCCACATCTATATATATCAAAATGCATTTCATTATAAGCATTTCATCCTTGTCAAAAATTCCAAGTGTCGAAAGATCCATTTATCCATTTATCCAAATTATTTCTTCTAAGTTGCCCATTTGTTCCAATTTCTTCTACCTACATTCTTCTAAGTGTTGTTTCATTTATGGTTGAGTATACTGGGCATAACAAAAATAATCATTTTGCATATTATAAATGTGTACATCATTAGTTCATTGCCATTTAGGTGCATTAATGGCCTTAAAACATTTAGATCATGATAGTTTTGTCATTTATCCACATTAGATTGTATAACATTTCTTAGCAAGAAAATCCAAAAACATAGAAGTCATTTATCATAGAATTGGCATATTAGAACATCATACATAGAAAAGTAAAACACCATATACTACACATAGAAAAACATCAACATATGCACTAGGTCATCATAAACTATAAGCATATAGGATCATTTCACATACATAGCATCATGCAAATCAATTAGAACATCATATCATAAGTATCATTAGCATCATCACATCAAATAGATAGCATCAAATAAACAACATCCATCATGAATAGAAAGCACACATCCATAAGAAGCACATGCATATAGTCCATTGAACTGATATAGATCATCATCAAAAATAATAATGTCAAAGTATACAATGATGTCATAAATAGTATTTATCTCAATCGGTCAAAAATGGTGTATACAAAAACTTGCATAACATGATGCATGTCTTCAAGGCAATGGCTATGTGGAACTGGCATCAAAAGGTGTGAGATCCTGTGGCTGCTGAGGGGGAGGCTGCGGACCTATAGGACCTGTCCCTAATGGCACACAGGGACGTGGTGGCCTCATCCCTACACTCTCTATCTGGGTTCATCTTGACTCGCCACGTGAACTCAGACGGAAGATACTCTCTGCTCTAGGGACACAGCCTTCTCATACAATCCTCTCTAGTAAAATATCTCCTATCCTTCCCTAACCATATCTATCACAATCTGACTGTGTGAACCCTGGGTTGTTGTTTGTTGTACCTGCTGTAATAGGGTCTTCATCCTAGTATACCTATGTATGGCTGTGTCTCTCTCTAGAACCAAAGTGTGAACATCACCCCACAGCTGTGTCACCTACCCCTCTAACTAAGCCACTTGGGCTCACAAGACCGCCATCTCACCGCCATCCTATCCCTACAGCTGTGCCACTTGTGCCTGTAACTAAGCTACCTAGGCTCACAATGTTGCTGCCTCTCCATCACCTGGCCCACTCGGTGCCTATACCTATGCATGTACCTTTGGCTACACCTATGCCTATACCTATGCCTGCATCTAAGGCACTCTCCTCTGTCTCACCCTCCTCTACCCACCGTCATCCCCGTCATCCCCATTGTCTCCTCCATTGCCTCTGCCACCCCCACCGACATCATCTCCTCCTCCCCTACCACCTCGGCCACCCCTCCTATCTCGCTGTCCTCCTCTCCTCTGTCGAGGGGTATTATCATCGTCCTCATCCTCATCCTCAAGTCCCAGAGCCAACTCTCTAGGACCAGAGTATCTCAAAATTGGATGGGTAGTAAAGTGCGCTGCAAAGTCTCCTGTCATCCCTGCATCTACTATGTCTCACCATGGATCTCATGCCTGGTATGGCATTTGGAGAAACTTGGTCCTCACCATCTCAAAGGAAGCCACCGGACCCCACTATGGATGCTCCTTGTGCATCTGTGCAAAAATAGGAGAACCCTAGGACATCCCCTGAACTCTGCTAAACTGTCGGTGCATGTGAGAAACCATGTGTCACTCTAGAATATAGAGAGACCTCCCTATCAACCATCGAGTCTGGAAGCAGTAAGGCAACTTTGTTGCATCCTTGTCATATCTCGTAGTCTAGGTATGGTCGCCATGTAACCTCATCCACATTATTTAATGTGTGACGCTAGTACTCTAGCTTTCCTAGCTTGGGTTGGGAAAGAGTCTCCTAAAACATATAAGAGTAGGGCCTATCATGTCCCCTCACTCCCATACCAATAGGCCGAGTCACCGCTATATGCAGCCAAGCCCAAATCTAAAGCAACGAAACACCCGCAGAAAGACTAACAGCTCCATCATATACAAATTGGTGCAGATCATTATACAATTGTGCCAAGATGTAGGTGATGTAGAGCATCTAGGACAGCAGAAGCATGTTTCAAAACTTCACATGCAAAGGTCTCTCAAGGTTACTATTTTTCTTCTGACAGAGATCAAATTTCACTTAAGGCAGGGTTCCAACTCCAAACTACTCATGTTCTTCACACCAAGAGAGAGAAGACTTCAGGGCACACCTTCCAAGATGCCTAACTCCCTCTAACATTCCACCATCTCCACTGTGTAGGGTCTGCAGGACAGCAATACCTACCATACCTTTCAATGACAGTCACAACCTCATTGCTCCATGAGAAGGATAGTCACAATATCCATCTTAAGGTGGTCTCTTTTAAGACAAACTCCTGCCTGACTTATAACATACCAAATCAATAACTCACTAAACATCTAATGTCTTCTTTGACAAAACAATGACATGCCAAACATAACTATTATCTTCTTGGTAGTGGCTGTCTCCAAGCCTTCCTTATAGTGACTGTTGTCGAAGTCAGAGAAAGGTAGAAAGGACTGTTATCTTAGGGAAATCTCTCCCTACTCCTTGTCATAGGTTCATGACTAGATCTAGGGCCCTTCCTACTGGCCTCAACACTTAACATTCATCTACTTTCCACTTCCTTGTTACTAGTTACCACCCCTCTACTGTTGTCCTTCTCCAAAACCTCAACACAAGACTTCTGTAGGGTCATCTACATGACCAACTCAGTCCAAACCGTCCTCCTACCTCCCCAAACCTTCAAAAGACATTATATTACCTAATATACAACCTATTCCACTAATCAGAAATAGAGAGGATCAGTGGAATGATGAATAATCCATCGGGCTACTCAGACAAGCCCTAAGTTAGGTTTTTGGATTGTCAAGAGAAAACTAACGACTTCTTCCTCCTAGTGCAGTGTCAAGACTCCAAAATATACTCAAATCAAAGATACTTGAAAGCTCTAACCATCCAATGCATACATGGCCTATGACAAATCCGTACAGGCGCGGGTACAGACTAGAAACAATGAAAAACACAGAAAAAGCAAAAAGATAGGAAAAACAGTGATTTCTTTGTTCTTATTCCACTCTCATCAGATCCCTTCTTACAATCCATCCTCCTTGGCTTCAAATAAGCCTCATACAATGCATGAAGTCATTTAGGGTCCAAGAAAACTACCCAAACCATCGAGTTTTTCTTGATTTCTAACTGCACTAGCTAACTGTTTTTAGAAACTGTCTTCTTTTACCGATTGTTTTGGTTTAGAATTCTTTTTAACACTTGGATTAACCTTTGGCAAGGTTCTTAACATACCTCCTAACCTTTGACATGCCTCTGTAGGCTTACAAACATGGAAACTTTAATGACTGCCCCCTACAATAAGACTGTCCTCCTAGGACTACAACAAGATAATAGATTCTTTTAGACATTTGGACATAGTCCAATTACATGCATGGCATTCAAGCCTTATACAACATTGAATATGGTCTCAAGGACCTTATTAAACAAAACAACTACTTGAAGATCAAACAAAACCCTACTGTCTTGGTGCTCCTGCACCATACTCCCCGGCATAATGAAAACTCTTGTCCCAAGAGTTATGGGATCTGCTCCAACCATTCTTCCATCTTGTTGGGATGTCCCTTTGACTAGGAAACATGAACTCTCCAAGAGTAATCTTCCTCCTTCTCCAACCTACATGACTCTTGTAAATAGTGTTAGTACCATAAAACCTGTTTTGGTGTCCTTGTCTAGGACCTTGCTGCTGCAAAACTTATGTTCTTCTCAACTGGAGGTTCTGATTCATTCCTCCCTGTACCATCTGTTGTTTGTCTTCCTTCTTCTGCCTCTTTATAGGGCAATCAATGTCTCCAACCTTGACATAGCTCAAGTCCCAAACCTGCTGTTCTTTAGGACTGTCATCCACCTTCTTCTGCTGCAACTGTTCCTACTATTTGCAATCATCCTTAACCTTCACATTCAACTGCAATTTCTCTCCAAAACAGATAGTAACATGTTCCTTCTTGTCTTCACAAGGTAAAGGCATCAGTTTGAACTTCTTACCATCTTTGTGAACCAAATAGTTATTAGTGTAACCATCATGAATTGTCCTTCTCAAATGCTGCCATGGCCTACCCAAGATTATATGCCCACATGTCATTGGAATGACATCACACAAAACATAATCCTGATATGGACCAATTGTAAAATCAACATATGCCTTCTTAGTAACCCTTACTTGTTGTTCTTGACTGAACCAAGTGACATTGTAAGGACTAGGATGATCAAATGTTTTCAATCCCAACTTATGCACCATTTCCCAAGAAACTAGATTATCATGAGAACATGAATCTATAATTAACTTGCATATCTTTCCATGGCTTAAACAATTAGTTTTGAAAATAGATACCTGTGGTGTTTGCTGCATTTTACCTTTTTCCACCATGAGCATTTCTCCAACCATCATTGGAGAGGCTGACAACATTTTTGGTTCTTCTGGCTTCTCCTCCTCTTGTGCCAAGTGAACTCTTCTATCCTTGCTCTTATCAACATCATCCTTCTTAGGACATTTGAAAGATGTGTGTCCTACTTCATTACAGTGATAACATCTGCCTGTGAACACTCCTCTACCTGATCCAAATCTACCTCCACCTCTATATCCACCTCTCTGATCTGTAGAAATCTCCTTACCCTTCTCATTGTTGTTTTGTACTTCATTAGTAGGTCTGCCCCTACCTCTATATCGTCTTCCACTACCTCCTTGTCTTTCTTGCTTCCTCTTCACCCTCTCTTCAGCCCTGATGGCTGACTGAAAACATTCTCCAAGTGATTTTGGTACTATCAAGCCAATCTCATCTTGCAAGTTATACCTAAGCCCATTAAGGTATCTTGCCACTTTCTCCTCTTCATCTTCCAATCCTCCTCTACTACTAAGCTTATGAAATTGCTCAGTATAGGACATAACATCCATGTCCTTCTATTTCAAATTCTACCTCATCCTCTTTGTCTGAATGGAGTAATTAGATGGAAGGAATTGATCCTTCATCATATCCTTCATCCTACCCCAAGAATTGATTCTTGTGCCACCTCTAGCCACTCTTTCTATTTGCACACTACTCCACCATGTAAATGTTGTTCCTCTCAGTTTTGTGTTTGCAAATTTGATCATCTTCTCATCACTCATCTCCTCATACTCAAAAAAAATTTCAAGGGCATCTATCCACCCTAATAGCTCTTCACTATCCATCTTTCCTTGGTAGGTAGGTAACTCTATGTCTGCCTTTGTCCCACTTCCTTGGACTGCCTTCAGCAATCTCACAAATTTCTTCTCTTCAGCATCCAACTCATTCTCAGGAGGATTCTCATCTACCTCCTCATCTCCTTCTTGATCATCTTGCTCATCCCTTCTAGGATTCTTCTCTAATGCTTTCAATCTTGCCAAGATTAATGCATTCTCCCTTCTTACTTGCCTTAACTCTCTTTCCCTTGCAGCATCCTGCTCTCTTCTGTCCCTTAACTCTTTTTCTCTAGCCTCTAAGGCTTCTATCAACTCATTGTTTTCCCTAGCCATCTGATTCTTTGGAGGCATCCTTACACTCTCACAAACCCTTCCTATTTCACAAGACCCTACTACACCCTCAAGGATCTACTTGCTTTGCTCGTATACCAATATGATGCAGAGCATCTAGGACAGTAGAAGCATGTTTCAAAACTTCGCATGCAAAGGTCTCTCAAGGTTACTATTTTTCTTCTGACAGAGATCAAATTTCACTTAAGGCAGGGTTCCAACTCCAAACTACACATGTTCTTGACACCAAGAGAGGGAGGACTTCAGGGCACACCTTCCAAGATGCCTAACTCCCTCTAACATTCCACCATCTCCACTGTGTAGGGTCTACAGGACAACAATACCTACCATACCTTTCAATGACAGTCACAACCTCATTGCTCCATGAGAAGGACAGTCACAATATCCATCTTAAGGTGGTCTCTTTTAAGACAAAGTCCTGCCTGACTTATAACATACCAAATCAATAACTCACTAAACATCTAATGTCTTCTTTGACAAAACAATGACATGCCAAACATACCTATTATCTTCTTGGTAGTGGCTATCTCCAATCCTTCCTTATAGTGACTGTTGTCCAAGTCAGAGAAAGGCAGAAAGGACTGTTGTCTTAGGGAAATCTCTCCCTACTCCTTGTCATAGGTTCATGACCAGATCTAGGGCCCTTCCTACTGGCCTCAACACTTAACATTCATCTACTTTCCACTTCCTTGTTACTAGTTACCACCCCTCTGCTACTGTCCTTCTCCAAAACCTCAACACAAGACTTATGTAGGGTCATCTACATGACCAACTCAGTCCAAACCATCCTCCTGCCTCCCCAAACATTCACAAGACATTATATTACCTAATATACAACCCATTCCACTAATCAGAAACAGAGAGGATCAGTGGAATGAGGAATAATCCATCGGGCTACTCAGACAAGCCCTAAGTTAGGTTTTTGGACAGTCAAGAGAAAACTAACGACTTCTTCCTCCTAGTGCAGTGTCAAGACTCCAAACTATGCTCAAATCAAAGATACTTCAAAGATCTAACCATCCAATGCATACATGGCCTATGACAAATCCGTACAGGCACAGGTACGGACCGGAAACAGTGAAAAAACACAGAAAAAGTAGAAAAGACAGGAAAAATATTGATTTCTTTGTTCTTATTCCACTCTCATCAGATCCCTTCTTACAATCCATCCTCCTTGGCTTCAAATAAACCTCATACAATGCATGAAGTCATTTGGGGTCTAAGAAAACTGCCCAAACCATCAAGTTTTTCTTGATTTCTAACTGCACTAGCTGACTATTTTTAGGAACTGTCTTCTTTTACCGACTGTTTTGGTTTAGAATGCTTTTTAACACTTGGATTAACCTTTGGCAAGGTTCTTAACATACCTCCTAACCTTTGACATGCCTCTATAGGCTTACAAACATGGAAACTTTAATGAATGCCCCCTACAATAAGACTGTCCTCCTAGGACTACAACAAGATAATAGATTCTTTTAGACATTTGGACATAGTCCAATTACATGCATGACATTCAAGCCTTATACAACATTGATTATGGTCTCAAGGACCTTATTAAACAAAACAACTACTTGAAGATCAAACAAAACCCTGATGTCTTGGTGCTCCTGCACCAGTAGGGACCCCAATCAAACCATGTCCCCTCCTAAACCATCCTCTCTAGGGTATATCCCCATCCAACCTAAAAGCCACGGGATCTCTTGTCGGGGCATACAACCCCTCCGATCAAACCTGCTAGTATGGCTGGCAGCGAATCGTAATACTCTGCAATGTCCGCCCAGCAGATCTCTGTGCCCTCCAACTGTGGGTCATCAAACACTCATCTACACTCAACCAATCCAGCTCTAGTGGCAAACTCATACTCAACTAGCTCACCCTGAATGGGAATCTAGAGAATCTGATGTACATCCTCTAAGGTCACCATCATCTCTCCTATGGGTAGGTGAAATATGCCTGTCTCACTGTGGTACCTCTCACCCAAAGCAGTCAGTAATCTGAGGTTCGCCCGCATCTCAGGCATGAAGCAAACATACCATAAACCAGTAGATCTAAGCACCAAGTGGTTAGTCTTGATCAAGTAGGGCCTCAACAGCTGCGTCAGAGGGAATCTCTCTCATGACATCAATACATGATCCAGAATCTCCTGCAATAGACAACAAAGCGTGTAAATCACCAAATCAAACTAAGTCGCAAATCTATCAAATCAAACAAAGCACTTAGCTCACCTATCAGGAAACCTATCCTATCATTTCTTCTAAGGTTCATTCAATCTTGAAAATGACCTATCAGTTGGCCAACATCGACCACGATGCCAAATTTGTCAAACCAGCTAAGTATTTTACCAAACCTATCAGATGTGCAGCTCTGTTTACCAGATAAGCAACTCTATTTACTAGATGTGCAGCTCTATTTACCAGATGTACAGCTTTGTATCAAATGCCCTGAATACCTTATCACTTGCATTTTTTCAGGAAAAAGTGTCGAATCAGTAATTATTTGTACGTTTTCAGACCATATGCATGTTTTCTTATCAGATGTGCTTAAACCCTAATTATTTGTGCATTTTCCTGCTGGATGCACATCAAAATACTAGATGCGTTGGATTGCTTATTGAATGCACCTTAAGACTTAGATGTGCTCAATCCCTTGGTGTTTGCACAAAACTATTTATCAATTGTGAATTTTGTGTGTTTGCACTGATTTCTAGCTTATTTGTGCAGAATTAGAGTGTTTGAGCAAGTTAATGGCTTATTTGTGCTGAAATACTAAAACAACGCATTCATAAATGTAATCTTTGACCTATGGTTTGACCACAATAAATGCAAAATCTACCAAGTTTCAAGAGATACATACCGGGGGTCCGTACTTTGTTGGCCGTCCAAATTGTCAGATCCTCTCAAATCGGTGACTAGCTATCAAAATCTGGTCCATCTCTGCTGACTGCTTTGCACTGCTATCACACCAAAGCTCCTAAATTCTCTCCACAAAAGACAAGTGTACAAATGACTAGGATTGTGACCCTGCATGCCTATATATAGCAAAGTGAACCCTAATGGGAAGTGTTTGACCCTTTGAGTGTGGGGCATGCTTTTCACCTCTTCGCCTTTCTCTGTCATCCGAACCTTTTCTCTGCAACCCATGTCATAAAATCTTACTTATCATGAGATTGTTCATCCACCTTTTGCCAATGTTGTCCAAACTGACCAATCTCCTGATGGGGCATCCTATCGTCATAAACCTGTACCAAGGGTAAACTAGGCATGTATCATAACCAGAAAATTTTTATTCTTTGAAACAACGTGATAAAACACATTATCTCAAAGAGGGGCAAAATGTATACACCTAAAAATGGCTAAGTCGAATTAAATAAATATTTTAATATTTATTTTAATTCTCATTCTTCTATCACTTAAATAAATATCCTAATTTATTTAAATGGTTCGCATCCTTCTAATAATTAAATAAAATCAATTTATTTAATTAATTCCCTAATTCTTCTATAGTCTCGTCTAATTAAATAATCCTAAATTATTTAATAAATCCTAAATTCCTCTAATCCAAAATCCTAATTTCATAAATCCACATCACCTTTCCACATCATTCTTCCACCTCACCATGTTGCACACATAATTAAATATTTTAATATTTAATTAGCTAATATTCCCTCACCCACATGTCCTATTTATCCTGCAGTCAAAATTAGTTAACTCATCAATCAAATCAGCTAACTAATTAGTCAATTGAGTTCACAGATCAATCAATTTTGTTAACTCCTCAGTCTACCCAATTAACTGATCAATCATCTCAGTTAGCTCCTGAATCTATTATGTTAACTCCCATAACTCATGAAAGGAGCTTGGACACTTGTCCTCTTCTAATTTGTGCACATTCCCTCAAGCTTCCTCAACCATACACCTCACAGGTAACTCCTCTGGTCATGGATCTATTGACACTTGGATTTGGCCTCTCTTGAGCCTATAAAAGGAACCCTCATTCACCCATTTTGCATCCACTCAAGCATTCATAATCTTACTCTGCTGAAATCCCACAAGTGTGCCTTTGGCAAAAATCACTCATTGCATTTGCATTATCCCATTTATCATCATAATCACAACCATGTCTCCATTATCAATCACCCATCATCATTAGTTATTGCATTGTAGTTTCTTTGCATAATCCTCTACATAGTCATTCAAGCTTTTTCATCTTAACAACAAGGAAGTACAACTTCTGAGAGCTCCATTATCAAACAAGATCAAAGCAAGATAGGCAACAATGGAAGCTACAAGGTAAATTAGTCTACAAAGGTATATCTTTTGTTTATTTGTATTTGTCTTATTTCCATTGAGTTATTGGATATTTAGTTGTTTAAAATTGTTGTTCACATTTCCCATAACAATGATTATTATATTTCTTTCAGCATTATAGAGTGTGTTTCTTTGGCTATTATTATGTGGAGCATGTACATCTGATGTTTGACCTAAGTGAGCAAGAAATTTATAGGTGTTAGACCAATGATTGGATGTAGAGAAGCTGATGTGGATTTTTCTTAGCCATCTCACCTTACTTAGTCCTTGTGTTGTTGAAAACCATATCTGAATCAACTACAATTCTAGATCCCCTTATGCTAGATTTGTGAATGTGTCTACTTGGGTGATTTTAATTATTGTTGTGTATTTTCTTGATATGTGCAAAAGATTTAATAGTTCTTTTGAAATATCAATTATGTTATTAAGTTTGAAAAAGAGAAAGGTATTTTGGAGTTATGATTAAATGGAATTAGGATTAAATCTTAATGTGTGAAATACATTTAATTTATTTATTGATGTATTGGGGAAAATAGAATTATTTATAAAAGTTAGAAATATCTCTTAGTGAAAAAGTGAATGGAAAAATAGAAAAATGGCTTATATGGAAAAATGGATCTTCATTATTTTCATTATGTATTATGTTATGTTTTGGAGATCAAAAATGGAGAAAAGAAATATTTTCAAACCCCTTCCTTGAAAAATTGATTTGCATTTGTTTGGAGCTTGCTTGGGTGGATTAATTTGCTTGGGGAGAGAAAAAGATCCATCTTGAAATTACCTTCATATTCATTGAGGTATTTCTTGATTTCATTTGTTGTAAAATTTTATTTTACAAATTTAAAGTTATAGGAAATAATTTGAGAAAATGAATTTTCCAACTAAGACTATGGCAAAATTTTCTAAAACCAAAATGTGATTGAAAAAGTGTGTTGTTGGGTAGATTTAGACCAAGACAATATTCTTGGAGTTTTGGTTTAATGTATTTTTAATTTTAGTGAAAAATTAGTGAATTTTCTCTCTAAGCCCTATCAAAACCTTCAAAAAATTTATGTTTTTGAAAAAGTGTGATGTTGGGTAGAATTAGAGCAAAAGAATATTTTTAGAATTTTGATATTTTATTTTCTTCAAAATTAGAAAATTTTGGGGAAGAATTTGGGAAGGTAGCCTCAAGACCCATTAATGGCAAAACCTAGATATATTCTTGAAAATTAATTAATTTTATTATTTGAAATTTGAAAATTTTGTAATGTTGTTATTATGTGAAATCATGCATTCCCCCATGGAAATAAATTTATGTTATGAAATTGTGCTTGGGTGTACACGCCACACCCAAATTATGAATTTAGAGTGTCAAATTGTTTAGGATTGAGGTATAGAATAGGAAAGGAGTGGCTTTTGCCCATGTTATTGTGATAAAATGGGATTGACGAAGCAAACATTAGGAGAGTTTTTAATCAAGAGAAAATATACTACACATTGGGTAATTAAAACATAAAAATAAAGATTTCCACACAATGATTGAATGCCTTAAGTGGGTTCATTATTGGTTGTAAAGGACATATCACAACTCGGGGAGTTGATGAATGTCATCAAGTATTGATATTTCTACTCAACTCCATAGATCCATCATACTACTATGTTGACACTCATCTTATTTCTAAGATCTATGTCCTCTATTGTTAGATTTGCTATCTAACATGTTTGTAACCATCTACATATGCTTATGAGTTTGGTTGTATCATGTGCATTCATGTAGATGTGGTGTATTTCATATATGTGTGTGAAGTCAACTTTGTGTGAATCTTATGTGAGTGTTGGTGTTTTTCTTGAGACCCTGTATGTGTGTGAGCCTTGGCCTTAATAGTAGTGTATTTATGATCTTCTTCTCCATAGCTCAAGAGTTGTCTAAAGTAGAACAGACATATATTAAACTTGATAATGGTAATATGTTAGGGTGGCAGGTAACATTCCCCATTAGTCCATTCTTGAAGATCTTGCGAGAGTTGGAAGAGTTCCTTGTTTAGAATTTCATGTTATGCTTTGTGGTTATTGGAGCACCTTAGAGGTGGCTTGTTAGTAATGTACTATTATTATTTGTATCATTTATGTATTAGAGTGTGATCCTTTCATGTTTGGGAAGTAGCCTCTATCATGTAATCATGCTTTGATCTATTTTGGATGGAATTTGATCTTTGTTGTGAATGGAAATTGTCATGTTATAATATTTATCTTATGTGTAGAAATGATTAATTTGGGATGTTGGAGTCCTCTTTTATATATGTTGTATTTTTATGATGGAGAAATGATGGAGAGATGGTATGGGATTAGGATGCTCCCTCGAGAGGATAGGTGGGTTAGAAGAACATGGGTAGGCTCTCGAAATGGATGAGACTAATTGGATGAGGTAAAAAGGACAAAATAAAAAGATGGTGAAATAAAATTTATGATGCATTAGGTGGGTAATCATGATTTTAATATAGCACTGGACATTATGCACCAAGGTATAAAGACCAGGGTGATGATGTGTCTCATGTGTAAAGGCCTAACTCAAAAGACAATGGTTGTAAGCAAACATATGCCCTATGGCACCATGATATGGAAGACCATGATGTCGTTGTGATAATATGTTGCAAGGACTTGATGAAAATGCAAGATAAAATGATAAAGACATGCACACAAGCAAGCAAGCAAGGATGCACAAAACTTCACTTGATCCAAATGCAAGATAAATGATAAATGCACACACAAGCAAGCATGCATGCATGCACAAGACCACACAAAGGCACACAAAGGTGTTTCCCCTACCAAGCTGAAAACCAATGATTGGGATTAAGACAATATTGTTGATGAGGGAAAGACATATCCCGATGATGATGATGATTGGATAATTGATTGATTGATTAGGTTGACAGCAAGGTTGGAAGCAAAACTGAAGTATATTTTTGGATGATTTGGCTAGATTGCTTGACTAGATTGGTATGGATTAAGGATGGCTTTCATTTGGTTTATTGCTTGGATTTTTATATGTTTTGATTTTTTTTTGTTTTTTTGACTATTGGGGATACTTGACAAACTAAGTATGAGACCTTGTGAGGTAGATAATATTAGGTAGATGATCTGACTCTAGACCATCGGGAGTAGCGAGTGGATAATAATCATGATGGTGGTCAGAATATGCATAGGCCCATGTATAACTAGGTCTAATAAGTTGTTTTGTAATGATAATCTCACTAGTAAGGGTACTGTGGATACTATCATGCATCTCCTTAAGTACAAGATTATCCCATTTTGTGTTTAGGCAATGTGAAAGGGAACCATCATAACCTCTTGGGTGAATGAATTTAGTAGGTGAAGTAGAGCGAGAGGCATGGTGGGAAATGGACTTGTGGAAATTGTGAGATAATTGGGGTGTACGAATTTGATCATGGAAGGTGGTGGAAGTGTCATGGAGAAAAGGTGGTGTGGGATAAACACTCTCACAAATAGTCATAGATTTAGGGAATAATAAATGCTCTTGTGATGCTAGGGGCAAGATGGATTCTTCTTTGGCTTTTGATGCCCCCGGTATAGTTATAGTATGAATTTTCTCTTTTAAGTCCAATACTTTTCTATTTTTTCTCCTTTGGGATTTTGTATTTGTAGGACTTAGATTTTGTTGGTCCCAGGTAATGGAATCGGGATATGGTGATGAGGTTTCAATAGTGAGGATGGCATTGTCATGGAAGAGGCATGAAATATCAAGGTTTTCAAAAGAGGCATTGATGGTCCCATCGATGGTACTTTCGACAACATTAGAGAGTTCATCTTGACTTGTAGAGGGAGAATGAGGATCCTTATTTTCCAAACCAAGAGGCATGTATCCTAATCCATAATGATCATTGTGAACATAAATTGCATTATATAGCTCATATTCTCCACAACCTTTGTCAATTATTTTGACCTTTGTAACTTTGGAATCTTGAGAGGATGATGAGGTGGAAGGAAGATCATTGGATAGATGTAGGATGAAGAGGACGTGCCCTTATCTTGAGTGGAAATATCATTGGTAGGATAAAAATTAGCTTTTTGATAGACAACTTCCATGGCCGGACAATATGAAAATGGTATGTGGAAGGGATGGGTTGTATAGCATGTATCCATGGACAACCAAGTAGAATGTTATATTGAAGGTTAAGATCAATGACATGGCATGTAGTTGGTTGGAGTACAAGTCCCACTTGTATAGGAAGACATATGGTTCCGATGGATTCTCTCTCAATATTATCATAAGATTTGGTAGTAATGACACATGGTTCCAACTCAGTTGCAAAGTATCCCAATTACTTTATTAGTCTTAAGGTACATAATTTCAATCCAACCCCATTATCCAAAAGGACATGCTTAACTATGTGTTTGGCAACGATAACCTCAATGTGAAGGGATTTGTTATGAGATGGATCTATAGGAGGCATGTCATGTTGGCTAAAGGCAAGTTGGTAATTGGAGGATAGGTGACTCATAAGAGCTTGGAATTGTTTAGGATCAATATCATTTGGGACTTGGGATTCTTGTAGAGCTCGATCCAATATATCTTTGTGGATGGGGGAAGACTTAAGGAGATCCAAGATGGATGTTTATGCAACAGATTTTCCAAGGTACTATTCTAGGATAATATAACAGGAAGGTTGGGAAGATGAGGAAGATGGAGGTCTTGGGATGGTAACTATTCCACGTTGAGTGTGACAACACATCCAGGGGATTTGGCTTTTATTGTGACGGTGGAAACTTGTGAGGGATTATAGTCAATACATCCTATAATGGAGTCATAGGTGTAAGGGGTCTTATTATATAAGACATTATTGGTGTGATTATTTTGGGATTGGTTGTGACGGGATGCAGATTGCCCATGTTTTGGAAAAGTATTTTGGTAAATACCCAATTTGTCATTGGATGAAGAATTGGGGGTTACTTATAATTTTCCTTTTTCTTAGTTAAAAGGTGCATAGCACCTGAAATATATATTAATATGTAATATATTACATTTGGGTCCCACTTGTTGAAGAACAAAACAACAAGCAAGGAAGCAGTCAAAATAAAAAAAACCCCAACCAACAACAGGGGTCCAAGTATCTAAAACCAATACAGAACTATCTTATCAGCCTTACAAAAAGGACCTAGAAAGCAAAACAACCATGAAACTAACAAAAAGATGTAATGTCCCCATTTCCATCTTGATCATCAAGTGAAGAATGTATTAGCCTATTCCTCATTCCCGGAGGCTAATTCTAAAATATGAGGGAATGAAGTGGTTTTTGACTAACTCAGTTTTATTGTTTTGCAGGATCCAAGTTAGAAACCCAAAAAATTGGGTAAGTTTGGGTCAGGGCGCACTTTCTCTCTCTTCCAGCCTCAAGTTGCACCTAGAAGAGAAGCATCATGATATGAAGCACATCAGTCATTTCAAATAGGGCACCTTGATAGGAAAGGAACTCCAAGATGTCAGAGAAATGGCTAAAGAGTATAGGTGCTACTTCATGTTCCTCCAAACTCAAATGTGCACCTTGATGAGGAGATGTTAATGTCAAGGTTCAGTTGTCACTTGGGAGGAACTTTTGTGAAGACACATGAATCACAAGTGTTTGAGATGTCAAGGAATTTTTCAAGAGATTTTAGGTGCCGCTTTAGCTCTACACCATCCCAATATGTATCTAAGTGCAAGGGCACCACTTTTGATGATACAAGCCTCAAGATGCACCTATGAATTGATCATGCTTATTCTACTTTGAAATGGCACTTTGGCATTGTAAACAAGTAGGAGAAACTCTCAAAGGTTGGCATTGTTTGAGATGCTTGATTAAGAGCTCCATAGTTGCACCTTAAAGACTAGGCGCTAATTCATGATCCATCAACCATAAAGTCTACCTAGATGCTAGATCAAGTATCAAAGACATTGAATTTGCACCTTGATCAAGGAATTAATCTTGCAACGTTAATGTTGTCTCCACAAGATGAAAGAATGATTCAAAGAATACAATGTACCAATTATTGAGTGAACAACCTTGAATGAGCACCTTATTAAGGTGCTAGTTCATGCTTCTTGCAAATGTTCACCGAGTTGGTAGCTACTCAAATATACACCTAATTGAGGAAGTAACTTCCAATCTCTTCACTCAGTCAAGGTGCCAGTGGAGAATTTTCTAACTCACCCCAATGACTCCAAATGTGAGTGCTTGTAGGGGAGATGTCCATTTCAAGTTGGGTGCCAATTCACTCTTTCATAGACCTAAAAGTGTGCCTAACCATTCATGAGGCGTCAATTCAAGATCAAACTCCTCTAAATGGGTGCCTTGAGAAAAGAAGGTTTGTTGGGATCAACAGGAACGTATGAAGTGAATAGTTCATGCAAAGAGAAGGCTTAATACATCTAGGCACCAATCTCATCCTCAATTTCCCAAAAGTGCACCTAGACTACATATCACAAACATTGCACTTCAAACAAGAAAGGACTTCCTTCAAGTTGATCAAGTGAACCCTACTCTCAAGGAGATCAAGTAGGAAGTTAGAATTATCAGATAATGATGTCTTGATACCTAGGCGCATATTGGACCAAGAATCCTCCATTTGAGCGCCTAGCATGGATCATTGATAGTTTGGAGATCTTGGAGTTAGGAGAAATTACCTAGATGAACAATCAAAGATGAAATGGGAAACTTCTTGTCTAGGCACATATTTTGTCAAAACTCCACCATTCTAACGCCTAGGATAGAGATCTAAGTGAGCCGCAACTTCATGATCAAATTACTCCCTTTTGGTGCCTAGAGTAAGTTGTAGTAATTACAAGCACTTGAGCTCTTATTGGTTGATAGAATGACATTGGGATCTATTCCAATTCATTGGGTAAGGTTGCCACCTCAGATTGAGTTGTCAGATGGAATATTCTCCATGGATATGCTTCTTGGAAAATGTGCCTTGGTTCCTCTTCTATATTGGGAAACGTGCCTTCATTGCCTTGAGGAGCACTATAAAAGGAGCACTACAAAGCTCTATGCTTGTGATCTTGAGGCCTGCGAGTTTCAAGTGTTGGGGTGATGCTCCCTCAACTGACAAGGTGATGTTCCCTTGTTGCATTGTGAGGTGTTGACATCTAGTTGACATCATTAGGTTCAATTGAAGTGATCTACGTCAACTAGTGAGATATAGCTAGTTGTGAAGAAGTTGAAAGCATTGTATACATCTAGGCTTCAAGGCCTTTCCTTGTAATCCTTTGAATAAGATTGTATATTCATGCCATTGAAGGCATCATCATTGTAATAAGACATTTGCATTGAGTTGAATCAAGTAATAATACAAGTACCCAACTTCAAAGTTGATTCATGCAAGTTGCCTTTGTTATATTTTCCTGTGTGATGTTAAGTAGATTAAGTAGTTGAAGAGTTAATTGCAAGTAAATTTGTCTAAGAAAAAATTTAGTTAGTACTAGTTGGGTATCGTAGAGTGGTATTAGAGCTTGGATCCTACCAGCCTTTGGGTAATGCAAGAAGGTGATCAACAAAGCGATAGAACAAGGAGATACATTGCGTGTGATCAAAGAAGCTAGTTCCAGTGGACTCATCCTTACCCACAGCAGGATACTCTTTTAGGAGCAATTGCAGCTAGATAGGCTGACATGGGTGAAAGAAGAAGTAGAAGTCCACCTGGTGATAATGAACATGAAGCAAGGGAGATGTTCAAGAATATTGCTAACGAACAACAACAAACAACTCAAATATTGCAACAAGTCCTACAATCGCTTCAAAATATGAATCAAGGTGAAGTAGCTGGACAAGGTCGTAGAGATGATGCTAGACAAGAGTGGCATGATGATGATGTTGCTAGTGCAACAGGTAGAAGAGTTCGCACATGGACTCCAACAGTTGATAGGCCTATAAGACCTACTTTCCTTCCACCACCACTTGAACAAGGTAGTGAAGCTAATGAAGAGTTTGATGAGGGAGAGCAGAATAACTTTGAAGATCAAGTAGCACTCTTTGCAGATCTCTATGCTAGATTACCAGAATGTGTTCGGGAAATGATGTCTTTCAATGAATATTACCGACAGAAGAGGGAAGATAGGGACAGGCGTGGCAGAGCTAGAGGCTATCATCCTAGAAGGGGTGATGATACAAAAGAATACAAAGAAGCCTTGAATCAAGTTCCTATTCCTACCTTTGATGGAAGTGGTAAGCTCAGTGCTAGAGCTTGGGTGAACAAGTTGGATACATGCCTTTCTCTTAAGCCTTTGATAGAAAAGAAGGCGATTCACTTTGCTACAATGCACCTTGGAGGGTTGGCTTATGAATGGTGGCATCATGGCCTAGTCTCTCAACATCATGATAGGATAGATTCCTATGATGAGTTTGTAACCAAGTTTATTCAAAGGTTTGATAGAAAAGACACTGAAGTGTACTATTGCAAACTAGCTCAACTTAAGTAAGAAGGAAGGGTTGTGCAGTATGTAAATGAGTTTCAGAATATAGCGGTGATGGTACTTGACATGACTGACAGAAGAATCACTATGTTGTTCATTGAGGTATTAAACAGTCAGATTAAGCCATTGGTAAAGGTACAAAGGCCAGAAAACTTAGAAAAAGCAATTGACTTTGCTCTTGATCTTGATACTACTCCCGCATACCAGCCTAAGAAGTTTTACAAAGGTGTTAGTTCAACTCAAAGAAGACAGACATTTCCACCAAAGAAGTTTTAAGACATGACAGCTGTTGAAAGAGATGAGCTCAGGAGAAAGAAGCTTTGTTTCTCATGCAAGTAACCTTGGGAACTAGGACATAGGTGCCTTGGTAAAGGTAAATCTCATTTGATTGAAGTGGTATCTAATGATGGAAGTGAAGAGGAGTCACTGAGTGAAGAAGAGTCAACTCAGGATGAAGAGGAAGTACATGAACAACCAACTCTTAATGTTGTCTTGGAAGGAACAACTGACAAAATAACATTAGCAACTATTTCAAGAGTACCTAAATATCATTCCTTCCATATAAGAGGAGTTGTGAAGGGTCAGAGAGTCACATGTCTAATTGATAGTGGTGCTACTCACAACTTCATAGATGAAGGTTTGGTAGCAAGGCAAGGTCTAACAGTTGAAGACTTCAAAGGATTTCAAATAGCGGTTGCTGATGGATTCCTGATGAGTTGTACCATAAAGGTGAACCATCTAGAAATTCAAATGGGTGATTATACTTTACATGATGATTTATATGTAGTTGGACTTGGGCATATAGATGTGGTTCTTGGAGTACAATGGTTACATTCACTTGGGAGAATAGTTTAGGATTTTCATAAAAAGGAATTGGAATTCATGTATGAGGGAAGAAAGATCAAACTAAAGTCAGTGTCTAATGGGAACCCCAAAGTTGTCTCAGCTAAATGCATGGAAGCATTAATCAGGCATAATGACATTGAGTGGGCAGTACAGGTTTGCATCAAGGACAACCAAATTCTTTCTGCTGAAGAACTTTATCCTATGGATATCCAGGCAATGTTGGATAAGCATAGTAAGGTGTTTAAGGATATACCCCCAGGCATACCTCCTGATAGAGGTTTTGAACATGTCATTGAATTGGAGGATGGGACCAAACCCATCAACATTGCGCCCTATTAGCATCCAAGACATTTCAAAATTGAAATTGAGAAGACGATCAGAGAATTGATTGAGATGGGACACATTGGGCCATCATCAAGTCCATTTGCATCATCTATGGTGCTAGTGAAGAAGAAGGATGGAACAATGCGAATGTGCATTGATTATCGAGCATTGAACTAGAAGAATATCAAGAATAGGTATCCCATACCTAGGATTGATGAACTACTAGATGAGTTGCATGGAGCAATCTATTTCTCAAAGATAGATCTTCGATCTGGTTACCATCAAATTCATGTTTGTGAAGAAGACATTCCAAAGACAGCATTAAGATGTCATTACGGACACTATGAATTTTTGGTGATGCTGTTTGGGTTGACAAATGCACTAGCTACTTTCCAGTCATGTAGGAATCACGTGTTTAACAAGTAGTTGAGGAAGTACCTGTTGGTTTTCTTCGATGACATCTTGATTTACATAAAGACATGGGAAGAACATCTCCAACACTTAGATGAAGTTTTGAGAATCATGGACAATCAATCTCTATATGCAAAGATGTGTAAGTGTGATTTCGGCTTGAAGGATATTCTATACCTAGGTCATGTGATCGGAGCTAATGGTGTGAAAGTTCAAGAAGAAAAGATTGAAGCCACTCACAATTGGCCAATTCCCAGGAATGTATCTGAACTAAGAGGTTTCCTTGGCCTCTGCAGCTATTACAAAATATTTGTTAAAGGATTCTCCCAGCTTGCTGCACCCTTGACAGATCTGACAAAGAAAGGTGCTTTCATCTAGACAATGGAAGCCCAAGCTGCATTTGATAAATTGAAAGAAGTTATGAGTACAACACTAGTAGTGGCTTTACCAAATTTTACTAAGTCTTTTTTCCTAGAATGTGATGCTTCTGGAGAAGGCATTGGGGCAGTGTTGATGCAAGATCGTCATCCCATTGCATTCGAGAGTAGGAAGCTGAAGGACACAGAAAGGTTGTACTCAACATATGACAAAGAGATGTTGGCAATCATGCATGCTTTGGCTAAATTTTGCCAGTATCTAGTTGGATCTAAGTTTGTGGTCAAAACTGATCACAACAGTTTGAAATACTTCCTAGGGCAGAAGGATCTGAATGAAAGACAGTAGAAGTGGGTTACTAAGATACATGCATATGATTTTGACATTGAATATGTGAAAGGCAAGAAGAATGTGGTGGCTGATGTCTTGTCTAGAAAACTTGCCATTTGTGCCCTGAGTGAAGTTTCAGCTGATTGGAAGTCTCAGCTTCTAGTTGAGTATTCCAAGTCAAAATTTGCTTGTGAGATCATGGATGGAGTCATTCAGGATGATAGGTACAAGGTAGTTGACGATATTATCTATTATAAAGATAGAATCTACCTGACTCCTAAATCCAAGCTAAAGCAACAAATTTTTAGGGCATACCATCATACTCCACTTGCAGGACACCCTGGGTACTTCAAGACCTACAGACAAATCTGAGAAAGATTCACCTGGAAAGGTTTGAAGGAAGATGTTTTGCAATATGTCAGGGAATGTTTGACTTGTTAGCAAAACAAGTCAGAACATACTTTTCTAGCAGGATTACTCCAACCACTGCCAATCCCTGAAAAAAAGTGGGAGAGTATTTCTATGGATTTCATCACAGGTCTTCCGAAGGTGAATGGAAAAAATTGTATCTATGTAGTTGTTGACAGGTTGATAAAGTATGCTCACTTCTTTGCAATTCGAGTTGAGTCATCAGCTTTTCAAGTAGCTGATTTATTCTTTCGTGAAGTCTTCAAACTACATGGCCTTCCTAAGACCATAGTCAATGATTGAGATAGCTGGTTCATCAATGTATTCTAGAGAGATCTATTTCAACTAGCTAGAACTTACTTGACACCAAGCACTAGTTATCATCCTCAAACCGATGGACAGATTGAAATTGTAAATAAATGGATTGAGGGATACTTGAGAAACTATGTATCTGATCATTAGCATGCTTGGATTAAGTGGCTACATCTGGGTGAATACTACTACAACACTACTTTCCACATGTCAATCGGCATGACTCCATTTCAAGCTTTGTATGGGTATGATTCAGTTTCATTTGTTGATCTGGCACTGGATGATAGTAGAATTCCCCGAGCAAGAGAATTGATGAAGGATACTCAAGACATTTTGAGAGTCCTTAAGGACAATTTGTAAAGAGCTCAAAACTAGCAAAAGTTGTATGCTGACAAACACCAAGTTGAATGGAGCTTTGAAGTAGGTGACATGGTGTATCTGCGCCTTCAGCCATATAGACAAAGTACTTTGAAGAAGTCAGGTGCAGAGAAATTGAAACCCAGGTTCTATGGACCCTATAAGGTCTTGAGAAAAGTAGGGGAAGTAGCATACGAACTTGATCTGCCAGCTGGGAGCCGCATCCACAATGTATTTCATGTGTCGTGTCTCAAAAAGGCACTAGGACATCAAATAATTTCTTCTGATGAACTTCCACCACTGGATGAAGAAGGAATGCTTGCACTTGAACCTAAGAGTGTGGTGGATATGAGGGAGAAGAAACTACGCAACCAAAGCATAAGGGAATATTTGGTGAAGTGGAAAGGGTTGCCTATGGAGGATGCTAATTGGGAAGGAGAGAAGATTCTTGAGCATCCTAACCTTCAATTGCTTGAGGGCAAGCATTTTCAAGAAGGGGAGACTGTAATGTCCCTGTTTCAGGCATGATCATCAAGTGAAGAATGGATTAGCCTATTCCTCATTCCCATAGGCTAATTCTAAAATATGAGGGAATGAAGTGGTTTTTGACTAACTCAGTTTTATTGTTTTGCAGGATCCAAGTCAGAAACCCCAAAATTGGCTAAGTTTGGGTCAGGGCACATTTCTCTCTCTTCCAGCCTCAAGTTGCACCTAGAAGAGAAGCATCATGATATCAAGTACATCAGTCATTTCAAATAGGGCACCTTGATAGGAAAGGGACTCCAAGATGTCAGAGAAATGGTTAAAGAGTATAGGTGCTACTTCATGTTCCTCCAGACTCAAATGTCCTCCTTGATGAGGAGATGTTAATGTCAAGGTTCAGTTGTCACTTGGGAGGAACTTTTGTGAAGACACATGAATCACAAGTGTTTGAGATGTCAAGGAATTTGTCAAGAGATCTTAGGCACCACTTTAGCTCTAGACCATCCCAATATGCACCTAAGTTCAAGGGTGCCACTTTTGATGATACAAGTCTCAAGACGTGCCTAGGAATTGATCATGCTTATTCTACTTTGAAATGGCACTTTGGCATTGTAAGCAAGTAGGAGAAACTCTCAAAGGTTTGTTTGAGATGCTTGATTAAGAGCTCCATAGTTGTACCTTAAAGACTAGGTGCTAGTTCATGATCCATCAACCATAAAGTGCGCCTAGGCGCTAGATCAAGTATCAAAGACATTGAATTTGCACCTTGATCAAGGAATTAATCTTGCAATGTTAATGTTATCTCCACAAGATGAAAGAATGATTCAAAGAATACAAGGCACCAATTATTGAGTGAATAAACTTGAATGAGCGCCTTATTAAGGTGCTAGTTCATGCTTCTTGTAAATGTGTGCCTAGTTGGTAGCTGCTCAAATATGTGCCTAATTGAGGAAGTAACTTCCAATATCTTCACTCAGTCAAGGCGCTAGTGGAGAATGATGTTCTAACTCAACCCAATGACTCCAAATGTGAGCGCTTGCAGGGGAGATGACCATTTCAAGTTGGGTGCCAATTCACTCTTTCACAGACCTAAAAGTGTGCCTAACCATTCATGAGGTGCCAATTCAAGATCAAACTCCTCTAAATGGGTGCCTTGAGAAAAGAAGGTTTGTTGGGATCAACAGGAACGTATGAAGTGAATAGTTTATGCAAAGAGAAGGCTTAATACATCTAGGTGCCAATCTCATCCTCAATTTCCCAAAAGTGCACCTAGACTACATATCACAAACATTGCATTTCAAACAAGTAAGGACTTCCTTCAAGTTGATCAAGTGAACCCTACTCTCAAGGAGATCAAGTAGGAAGTTGGAATTATCAAATAATGATGTCTTGATACCTAGGCGCATATTGGACCAAGAATCCTCCATTTGAGCGCCTAGCATGGATCATTGATAGTTTGGAGATCTTGGAGTTAGGAGAAATTACCTAGATGAACAATCAAAGATGAAATGGGAAACTTCTTGTCTAGGCGCATATTTTGTCAAAACTCCACCATTCTAGTGCCTAGGATAGAGATCTAAGTGAGGTGCAACTTCATGATCAAATTACTCCCATTTGACACCTAGAGTAAGTTGTAGTAATTACAAGCACCTGAGCTCTCATTGGTCAACAGAATGACATTGGGATCCATTCCAATTCATTGGGTAAGGTTGGCACCTCAAATTGAGTTGTCAGATGGAATATTCTCCATGGATATGCTTCTTGGAAAATGTGCCTTGGTTCCTCTTGTCCATTGGGAAATGTGCCTTCATTGCCTTGAGGAGCACTATAAAAGGAGGAGAGGCTCTCTCATTTGAACATCTTATCTTTTGGCAAATTTTCTCTCTATAAAGCTCTATGCTTGTGATCTTGAGGCCTACGATTTTCAAGTATTGGGGTGATGCTTCCTCAACTGACAAGGTGGTGCTCCCTTGTTGCATTGTGAGGTGTTGACATCCAGTTGACATCATTAGGTTCAATTGAAGTGATCTACATCAACTAGTGAGATAGAGCTATTTGTGAAGAAGTTGAAGGCATTGTATACATCTAGGCTTCAAGCCCTTTCCTTGTAATCCTTTGAATAAGATTGTATATTCATGCCATTGAAGGCATCATCATTGTAATAAGACATTTGCATTGAGTTGAATCAAGTAATAATACAAGTACCCAACTTCAAAGTTGATTCATACAAGTTGCCTTTGTTTTTTTTTATGTGTGATGTTAAGTAGATTAAGTAGTTGAAGAGTTAAGTGCAAGTAAATTTGTCTAAGTAAGAAAAAAATTAGTTAGTACTAGTTGGGTATCTTACAAAAGAAGCTAGACGATAAACGTCTAAACAAAGGAGTGATCAAGACCACCAAAAAGAAACAAACAGAGCATTAAATTGGATGCTCATTCACATCAATCAGTGGGATGAAATGACCTTCTTCATCACTTACATTCTCAGTAACTACATCACCAGGTGGTGGTGGAATTTGAGGCTGGTGTTGAATGAGGAAGAGGATAGAATGGAAGACATCCTCAATCTTGTCAACAAGAGCTTCACTGAATTCATCACCATGGGAGCGAACAGAGTTCTGAACTGTAATTTTTGTCCTATTTTGCCTTTTGGCCAAATAGCCTAAAGATCCATAATATTTCTAAGTATTTTCCCTTTTGAAGTTCAAGGAAGAAGTCCCCCAAATGGCTAAGTCCAAAATCCTAAGTGTTTTCCTTGTATTTTCTACCTTTTCAGGGTTTCAGAGTTCGAGGTTCCCTTCTTCACTATGCCATTCTTGCTAGTTCTGAAATCCACCTTGGTTACTTGTAATTCACTCAAGTGTTTTAGGCACCAGAGGTTGGGAGTTTTCTCTTCCTCCTTTTTTGTAACCAGAAGATGAAAGGTCCGCTTGCCAAAGCCTGACAAGCTACAATGTTTATAAGTGTTGCGAGCGACAACAAGCGGGAGTTCTCTCTTCCTCCTTTCTTGAAGGTGGAAGGAGGAAGGTCTAACGGCCAAAGTCCACCAATTTCAAAGGTTTCTAAGTGCTATGAAGCTTGGAGGCTAAGGTTGTGGTTTTATTCTTTCCATTTGGCAAGTGGTAGGTGGAAGGCCCAATCACCGAAGTCCACCGAACTTCTAAAATGTCTAAGTATTTTAGACTTTGGTGAGCAAGAGTTTTATTCTTCCTCTTTTTTTGGAAGGCAAAAGTTTGAAGGCCTGATTCCTAACAAACTTCATAATTTCTTCTAAGTATTTCAGAGGCCCAATCTTCGAAGCCTAGCGGTTTCCCTATTGCCTCTTTAGACTTTGGAGATCAGGGTTTCCTTCTTCACCTTTCAAAGGCTTGATCGATGGAAGCCTGATTAGTCGGGGCATGACTTGTTTTGCCTTCCCAACTCTTTCTACTGTTCCTAACATGACGGGACTACTCAATGACCTTCTTAGCCACCATTAGTGCTTCTTCAGAGCCTGATTGCTTGTGTAAAATGGATTTCTCTCCCTCCTATGCCATTGTAGCTCCTTTGCATTGAATTTATTGTACCCAATGCATGGGTAGACACTCTTCTTCAGTAGATTTCTAGGGCAGAGTCATGTGGGCACGTTCCAAGGACACATAAGTGAGTTTATTACAACATGGGCAACTGGTTTTCCTTGTTGACCACTCTTTCCCACATCCATGGCTACTACAATGATCAGAAAATCTATATATACATGTGAAAAAGATGATTTTTGGTTGTTGGTTGTTTTCCTGAGTCATTACATGGGAAGAAGATTTGTTGCAGTAGCAAACCTTGTGACTTTCTTTATAACTAGGTCGATCTGATGGAATGTGCTCTCTTTTGAGCCTCTCATGTCCTGTACCAGTTCACCAATGAAGGAGAGTCTTTCATTTTGTGTTTATATCTATGTGTAATGAATCCTTCTTCTTTTGTAAATGCTTTCTAGCCTTCATGATCAATATAAACTATCATTTTGCCTCTCTCTAAAGATTTACACTAGGCTTATTTGATAGACATAAGCTATGAATTATGGATAAAACGGTCCCTTTCATAGTTTGTCTTTCTAACCAAACCTATGTGATTTCTTATGAGTCTGTATGAATCTATTTCAGTTTTGAGAACATTGTTGTGTTAATTCAGGTGCAACTAAACATACTAAATCTAGTGCATCACCTCCCTTTCAATTTTAGTTTATTCTTCCCCTTTTCCTTGGTGATTAGTAGCATAGGTTTAGTTGATTTCTCTAAACCTTAAGTTTAGAAAGAGGAACTACCCTTCTCTGGGGGTCTGATATCATCTACAAGGTCCCACACCTTGAGATTAGTCCCATTGTGTCATTGGAATGCTGGAACAGGCTTCAAGCAGGGTGAATTCCAGGTGATAACAGAACCTCACAATAATTTTGTAAACTATGTTGCATTGCCTTAAAAATGTAGTTAAAGGTAGGGGAATGTTTAATCTGGAAGTGTTTAAAGAACCCCCACCAAAACTTTAGAGTTGAATAAATCATACATCTATAAAGCACCATTCAGAGATTCATCTGAGAACATGAATTCGTGTGCATACTTGTGAATCATCTCCCTTACACCTTTGCCATCTTGTAGGAGGTCCATAACATTCAAAGCAAAGGTAGATAATACTTGAGAAGGATAAAGGGTTTGAGGGAGTGCATCCAAGATGTCTCTACCAATGATTTCTTGCAATGCTTCCCCCACTTCAATGCAATCAATTGCAAATATGGTTGCCAAAGATTTAACATCAATACTACCAGCGAACGACCATTCCCATTTCTACACAGGGAAATGCAACCTCTTTTTGATTTTTCTCTCCATTGTTGAGATCTAGAAAAGTGATGAAAACTGAATGTAAAAGGTGAGAATAAATAGGCATTTTTCATCTTTAGACTTAATAAGTTAGCAAATCTGGTCAAGTCGGCACAAGGGCAATCAAATGAATTCTACATCCACCCATGGATAAGGATATGGAGTATGAAATGAAGGATTTGAAATACTTAGTCAACTCATATCAAGGTACTCCAAATGTGTGAATAGATGGAGAGCTAACAATGAATTAAATTCATATGTGTAAGCTCACATAAGAACCTACAGCCAAACAAACAAACATTAGAGAAAAAAGGTGGCTTTAAAAACCACTTAATGATTTTTTTAATTTTCTGCTATGGCATATAACTATGGAAATTTGCCAATCATCATGCCATCTATCTCCAAAAAGATATTATTGTGATCCAAGGCTAAATTATCCAACCCATCCACAAGACCATTCCATTCACGACAATAATGAAGTACTTCAAAGTGATCAAGCTGCTCAAGAATTTCTCAAGCCTCTTGAAGAATATAGTTGATTTTCCAATTGATAATAGATTTATTTTTAATTGCATTGATAATGTTTAGTGAATCCCCCTCAATACAAATCCTCTAGATATGTCTTCTTTTAGCTAGTCTCAAACCTTCAACCAAAGTAGTTTCTTCAGCTTGGTTATGTGTGCCTTCAGAAAGAGTCATTGCAAGAGTTGATATAATTTCTCCATTACAATTTCTAAGAACACAACCTACAGTTGAAAGCCCAAGATTCCCTCTAGAGGCATTGTCAAAGTTTAGTTCAGTTAAAGATTCTTTAGGAGGAGTCCAAACTATCTGATTTCTATCAACTTTCCTTATATTTTGAAAACAACTAGAGGAGGTAGAACTTAAGAGTTTCCACTTTGATAAAATAAATGAATCCCATGAGGAAAATTTGAGATTAGAAATCCCTGTGCTCCATAGATGAGACATGACCACTTCTGAAATAGTTTTCTCAATGATATGTAGGACCTCATCTTCACTATTAAACTGCTTCCTAAAACTCCTCTTATTTCTTTCCAACCAAATACTCCAAACAACTATTGAAGGAGACACCACCCATAAAGCCAAAAAAGTTGAGTCTTTATATAAAATGGGCCAGCTTCAAAAGAGTTCAAGAAGAGACCAACACAACCACTACCAACATTTAGATGCAAAAGAACAATGTAAAAGAAGGTGATATGAATTCTCTTCTTCCTCTCCACATAAAGGGAAGTTAAAAGAGTCTGTAATCCAAAGTTTCTTTAGCCTCTGACTTGTCAAAATTTTGTTATTAAGATCTAACAATGCAAAAGCTCCTACCTTGGGAAAGCATGCCTTATTCTAACATAGATGGTGTGGCCATATTGTTGAGTTATTAAACCCCACCAAAGTAATAGATTTGTATCCTTGACTCAGTGAATATTGACCTATTTTAGACCTAGTCCAAAAAAGTTCATCATCTTTTCCAAAGAATGAGATTTTTCTTTTATCCAACAATAGTTTGAGAAGATCCTTTTGCTCCTAAGGGAAAGGGAAATACTAAAAGTCCTTCCATTTCACTCAGGGTAGAAAAGAGTCATTAGAATAGAAAACACAATCCTTCACTTTGGATCCCCATAAATGGGAAAGAACTATTTGAGCTTGCTTGAGACAATGAATTTGTGCTAGAGGAGAATGACCAATCTAGGCATCATCCTGGAAAGAAGATTTTTGACCATTATGTATAACCCAAGAGACATGAGGGAGGATGCTATCTGTACAATTTGTTATAAAGTTCCACATCTTAGACCCTAAAGGAGGATTAGCAATAGTAAAAATTCGCTTCGGAGTAGAAGAATCCAAATATTTAAATTGCATAATCATACACCATTTAATATGAGGTTTAGAATAGATATTCCAAGCCAATTTATCCCCCAAGGCCAGATTATGAGCTTCTAGATTATGGATATTTGTCCCACCGATAAATTTGGAGGTGCAAATCTGTTTTATAGGAAAAGAGGGGGGGAAATGATAAATGGGTTAAATCCTACTTTCGCTACAAATATTCAAGGACATTTCAACCGAGTTGAATCACACCTTTTGCAAGAGGATTCACCTAGAGGTTGGGTGTCAATTGTAATGCTATGGAAACTTAGAAATTATCAATTAATGTATTAATTTAAAGCCCAAATATGCTTAAAACCCCAATTAAGCAAAATTGGAAGCAAACTGATAAATTACGACAAATGCTCGCAGACCAAGATAGTAGACAGAGATTAGTTACTGACCATTTTTCAAAGTTTGTGATGTAGAATACTCGAGGACTTTGCCACTCACACCCTAGTCCAATGTAGTGTTTTCTTCAAGGGTTTCTAGACTCCTTACGACACTGATGATCACTATTTTGTCTGTTTCTGTCACAGAAAATTTGGAGGACACTACCACTCACACCGTAGTCCAAGGTAGGATATTCCTCGGGATGTTGGGACTTCTTCAAATGCTAATTATCACTGTCATGGATATTTTTGTGTCTGCAACCTTGGAGGACACTACCATTAGCGCCCAAGTCCAAGCAGTGCCTTTCTTTAGAGATCTGGAATCTACGCACTTTGTTACTATTCCCTACAACTCCACTCCGTCAAATACGACACCTATAACCTGCAATCACAAGGAGTGTGGTTGGGGGTTGTGGTGTTTAGGAGCTTGCCTCAGTCAAGCCCCAGAAGGACATTCAAGTCTTTTGAACACCATTGTCAGAAAAAGATTGTGTATCCCTATGAAATAGAGGCAAAAATAAATTGATAAATGACTCAAACACAAATAGATATCACCTCGGAGGTGTAGCTCGCATGTAGATGAAAATCCTTCAACACATGAGAAGATAAAGCTAAATCTGCAATCACAAACACAACCACAATATTCTACTCTGCAACAATGAATATCTTGAATGCTCTAAAATCATAAGTTTGCCAAAAGTTCATAATCATCTTCTAGTTTATAAATGAAACCCTAAACATGCTTATATATGCATTCCCACTACAAATTTTAGTATTTAAACTTAAGATGTCGGCAACAGAACCTTCTAATGGTCACATAACTGACATTCAAATTTGGGACTTGACTAAAATAGGGCAAGACAAGGGCACGAGTGCCCATGTCCTCAAGTCCTACTTCGGGGCAGGGTCAAGTGCAACAATTTCCGTCAAGCCCCATGTGACATGGATTTCATGCCATTTTCTTCTGGGAGTTAAAATGAACATGCAAGATGCAAAACAAGGGACCTAAGAGCTAAACTTAGGAGGTAAGAGTCCTAGGGGGACATATTACAACATAACATTTAGCCCCCATTTTAATGTATGCATGAACGCAAGTCCCATACATGCATTAAAGTACATCAAAACATGGCAAACATGCCAAGCACTTGAAGCTAATGCATACGCCAAGATTGAGGAACTATTTCTAGCCCCCAATCTCAAGTAGACATTAGAGAAAACACATTACAGACATGCCAAACACATTGAAGATAGTATTAGGCACGCAAAACACAGAGAAGATAGTGAATGCAGTGATTATTTGTTTTTCATTCTCATATATAAATGAATGCAGATACAGATGCATGGAAACCCAAAATGTGGGAGGGGCATTTTGCCATGCTCTATGGACTACATATGGGTCAACAAACACACAATACAAATCTCAGAGCGCAGGGAGGGACTCATCGCCACACAGCTTTAGACTACGCTTGAGAACAAACACGCCATACAAAACCCAATGTGTAGGGGGGACTCATCACCACACAGCTTTAGACTACACTTGGGACAAACACACCATACAAATCCCAAAGTATAGGAGGGGCATTTCACCACGCTCTTTGGACTATACTTGGGAACAAATACATGGAAGACACACGAAAAACATGAGCACTATTTGGTATGCCAAAGACATACTATACATTTAAAACATTGCAAACAAGACGATGGAAGGAACTTATTGCTAAGCCCCCACCATCTCAAGCACATTATAGGCACACCTAATGGTTGGGATTATGCCACAACAACTACCAAAGACACGCTTAAGAGAGGATACACCAATCCCGCCTACTCGGAGGACTTTTAGAATAAAAAGGATGTGCACTAGCTCAAGAGATACACCATCCCCGCCTCCGCAGAGGGCTTTATATAAAAGGATATGCATGATATCTCACCTCTGCAGAGGGCTTAAAAGAAAAGGATATGCATGATATCCCACCTCCATAGAGGGTTTTCTCATTGCAATACAAAATAAAGATGTGCACTCACACGGAGATACAACATCCCACCTTCGCAGAGGGCTTACAAACATGCTTCATTAGTACCAAAATCATTAGACAACTTACCTTATATGCCTCCACCTTAAGGTGGTTGATGTCATTTACCGATATCAAGCACATTAACGTAGAGAGAAAACACACAAGGGAACAAGATCTCTCACAAAGCCCATGCCCCCAGAGGTGACATGTAGTTTACAATCGCCGAATGATCCCACAAACACACAATTTCCTACAAGAAGAGAGGTTAGAAATCTTTCTCTAAGATAATAACCACAACACATGATAAAATCAATGCATAATCATAATTACATCAAGAGCCAAGGTTATACTACGGATTAGAAAACTGAGTATAACCATGGGGCTATACTGCAGAGATCTCATAACCAAGTGTAACCAAGGCAAGACCCAAGATAAACAAAGTGCATGGACCAGCTACATTGTTATGGTTTGTTAGCAAATATAAGACATCATCAAAATATCACACAGAGTGATTCTACTAGCCAAGTGTTAGATGTGTATATCAACCCCATTGTCATATATGGACTAGGTCCATTTTTTCTTACTCACTGAAGGGACACATGGTCCGTATCAGTATTTTTTTTTTTTTCGTCATCCGCCAGCTAGATAGAACTACTAGAAGAAGGTAAACAATAAATCAAGAGAGGAGAACAACTGCCTTAGAGTCATCATGTAGGAAGGTGCCCCCAGGTCACCAACCATAATGCTATGCCCCCAAGACACAACACACAATGATGAAAATAGAGGAGAAGCAAGATAGAAGAATGATGATACAAATAGAAGAAGGGTCACAATAGAGGTGGTCTCCCGATATCCTTGACCTTACAAGAGTATCAAGGGTCATCCAAGGAGGCCTAAAAAACACATAACACATCACGAGGGAAACACAACATAGGGGTAAAGGGTTGTAAATACTTACCTGTAGGCACAACCGAACTAGAGGTTGTCTTCAAGCAAATCATCATCTTCCTAATCTCAAATGTTAGAGGAATGAGGTACATAAGGAACCATAGCCCAACTTTTGTTCTTGTCTTAAAATTGTTCATTCTTAAGATCTTCTTGGTTTGATTCAATGTTAGGTGGAATGTTTTCTTGTTGAGGTGCATGTCGTTGGGCAAAATCTTGTCTTTTCCTCCTTTCTCTTGCTTATCTATTTCTTCTTGTCTTGTTGCTTATATCTTCAAAAGTATTGTCATGTTTTTCTATTGGTCTTTTTGTGTTAGAGGAGGAAGCTTGTTCAAATCTCATTTGTCTTGATGAAGTATTTTGTTCTCAACAAATACCTCCCAATCTTTGTAAGGATGATGAAGGAGGAACCTTAGCATAGGGTCCTTTACCTTTTGCTCTAGGAAGTTCTTCTAATGCGGGTTGTTTGTCTCTTATTGTTTGCATAGGAGGCCCGACCACTCTAGATATAAGTTTTTCTTTGTATTGTCTGTATTGTAGGAAAGAATGGTCTCTTTGTGGCTCAGGGTCTCTATCAGGTTGCAGCCAAAAGTAATCAAGAGTAAAATTGTTTTCCATTACCAAAGGTTGATATGTATTACATTGAATAGTATGCACTTGTTCATGTAAAGGGAATTTTATGCAATTGTGAATGGTTGAGGGGACAATGTTCATAGATTTTAACCATGGGTGTCCTAGTTTTATGTGAAAGAGGTCAGATAAAGGGATAACATCAAATACTTGATCCATGGCTTTATCATAAACTGTAACCAATAAAGTTATCTTCCCAAAGGTAGGCATGAAAGCTCCAGTATGTGTCTTAATCCTTAAATCTGAAGGTTCTAAGAATCTTGTGTCAAATGATGTGAGAGAAGGAACTCTTTGGTTACCACATTAGTCATGCAGTTAGGATCTATAAGTGTACCATGCACCAGATTTTACATTATTTTCATGGTGATGTAAAGAGGCCCTTCATTGTCTACAAATGTTTTGTCATGAGGTGTAAATGTTACTTCAAGTTTAGGGCTCGTTCTTTTCAAATAATGCCTAGGAGGGAACCTAGAATTATTGTTGTGATTATAATCCATGTGTATATGTCTTCAAATGAATGCAAGATCAAATGTCAAAAGATTTTCAATACTTATGCAATGAACAACTGCAAAACTCTGTATGCTTATGATCTAAAATACTTGATTTTTTTACTTTTTTCAATGAAAATGTCTAAGAGAAGAGGTATTGTGAAGAAATTAATGAGGGGAAGAGAATAATAAGCTTAATATCATTCTAATAGTGCAGAAATATCCTTCACAACACACCTATAATGCAAATCTAGATAGATGACAAGGCAAAATCTAGTGAAAATGCAAGGTTTTCAAACCCTAGACATGATTTTTTTTTCACAAAAAGACACTATGATGAAACACTACAATTATAAATTAGTCCTAAATGAGTGTTTAAAGAGAGTACTAAAATTCGAAACAAGATTTTAACTACAAACCCTAGTTTTTGGAAAAACTAAGTTATATGAAAAATGCACAATTTCAAGCAATTTTTAACAATTTAAGCATGCAAATGCAATGAAAATTATTATAATAAGATGAATTTCTACAATTTATACCAGATCTAATGAAAATATTAGAAATTAAATAAAATTTAATTCAATTATGTCAAAATGCAAGCCTAAAATGCCAATTTTTTCAATTTTTTAATAAATTTTCAAATACAATAAGATGAAAATTAAATGAATGAATGTAAATCTAAAGTACAACACTCAGCAAGGTATAAAATTCAAATAAAACACAAGTTCACCAAAAACTTTTATAAGAAAAGAGGGGGGAAATGATAAATTGGTTAAATCCTCCTTTCGCTACAAACATTCAAGGACATTTCAACCAAGTTGAATCACACCTTTTGCAAGAGGATTCACCTACAGGTTGGGTGTCACTTGTAACACTGTGGAAACTTAGAAATTATCAATTAATGTATTAATTTAAAACCCAAATATGCTTAAAACCCTAATTATGCAAAATTGGAAGCAAACTAATAAATTACGACAAATGCTCGCAAACCAAGATAGTAGACAGAGATTAGTTACTGACCATTTTTCAAATTTTGTGATGTAAAATACTCAGGGACATTGCCACTCGTGCCCTAGTCCAATGTAGTGTTTTCTTCGAGGGTTTTCAGAGTCCTTACGACACTGATGATCACTGTTCTGTCCATTTCTATCACGAAATATGCGGAGGACACTACCACTCGTACCATAGTCCAAGGCAAGATATTCATCAGGATGTTGAGACTTCTTCAGATGCTAATTATCACTATCATAGATATTTTTGTGTCTGCAACCTCAGAGGACACTACCATTAGTGCCCAAGTCCAAGCAGTACCTTTCTTCAGAGATCTAGAATCTACACACTTTGTTACTATTCCTTGCAACTCCACTCCATCAGATATGACACCTATAACTTGCAATCACAAGGAGTGTGGTTAGGGGTTGTGGTGTTTAGGAGCTTGCCTCAGTCAAGCCCCAGAAGGACATTCAAGTCTTCCGAGCATCGCTGTCAGATAAAGAGTGTGTATCCCTATGGAATAGAGGCAAAAATAAATTGATAAATGATTCAAACACAAATAGATATCACCTCAAGGGTGTAGCTCACTTGTAGATGAAAATCCTTCAACACGTGAGAAGATAAAGCTAAATCTACAATCACAAACACAACAACAATATTCTACTCTGCAACAATGAATATCTTGAATGCTCTAAATTCATAAGTATCTTCTAGTTTATAAATGAAACCCTAAACATTCTTATAAATGCATTCCCGCTACAAATTTCGTAATTCAAACTTAAGATGTCAGCAACAGAACCTTCTAACAGTCACATAACCAACATTCAAATTTGGGACCTACCTAAAATAGGGCAGGACAAGGGTGCAAGTGCCCATGTCCTCAAGTCCTATTTTAGGGCAAGGTCAAGTGCAACAATGTCCCTCAAGCCCCATGTGACATGGGTTTCAGGCCATTTTCTTTCGAGAGTTAAAATGAACATGCAAGATGCAAAACAAGGGACCCGAGAGCTAAACTTAGGAGGTAAAAGTCCTCGGGGACATTTTACGACATAACAAAATCTTCTCCTAAGCTACTAGGGCTATCTTCTTTTCCTTTTCTGCATTGCCCTTCCATAAGAAATTTTCTAGAGACCTCTCTATATCATGTATAATCCCCTTTGGCATTTTAAGTATTGACATCATATACACTGATATAGAAGACAAATTGATTTAATCAAAGTGATTCTTCTTGCAAATGTTAACCACCTACCCTTCGAAGAGGCAACTTTCTTATGAATTATCTAAACAAGCTTTATACAAAAATCCTTCTTGTGAGCACCTGAAAAAAGGGGAATCCCAAGATATTGACAAGGCGGAGTTTCTAATTTAAATCCCAAAATTGAATTGATTCGAGCTTGAACAACAAATCTTGTATTACGGGAAAAAATCTTGGATTTGGCTGGATTGAGCTCTTGACCTGACACTTTACAATAAAGAGATAGGGTTCTCTTAATACTTCTTGCCTCCAAGATGGATGGGTAGCTAAAAATCAAAGTGTCATCAGCAAAAAGAGTATGGGTGATAGAAAAAGGAAGACATGGAATCTAAATCCC
Organism: Cunninghamia lanceolata; assembly: GCA_027924645.1. Lineage (NCBI taxonomy): Eukaryota > Viridiplantae > Streptophyta > Pinopsida > Cupressales > Cupressaceae > Cunninghamia > Cunninghamia lanceolata. The sequence continues at coordinate 736,087 of BSBN01001396.1, read as the reverse complement.
TTTCCAATTCTTAGCTCTATTTTGATCCAAAATGTATCTACTCAAAACATCTTCCATGATAATAAAAAGAAAGGGTGAGAGTGGGTCACCTCACCTCATGCCTTAAGAAGAATGAAAAAAACCTGAAGGACATCCATTTATGAGAACTAATAATTTAACCTTAGATATACATGAAAGAATCCATTTACACCATTTCTGGGAGAAGCCAAATCTTTAAAGGACTTGAATGAGAAATTTCCAAGAAACCTTTTCATAATATTTCATCATGTATAAATTCATAATCATGGTAAGAAGGTTACGAGAGTGAATAGAATGAATTACCTCATGTGCAACCAAAGCCCCTTTAGCAGTTTCTTTCCTAGGCACAAAACCCCTTGCTCCTCTAAAATGATATTTGGAATAATAGAAGCTAGTCTCAGGGTGATAGCTTTAGAAAAGATTTTGTACACTGTGTTACAAAGAGAAATGGGTCTGAATTCAAAAAACATCCTGGAGAGTTGTTCTTAGTAATAAGAGCAATAAAAGTTGCAATCATTTCTTTCAAAATGGATCTATTACACTGAGATTCCTTAAGAGCCAACCAAATGTCTCTTCCCATAAAGTCCCAACACTTTTGAAAAAAGAGGGTGATAAATCCATCGAGCCTAGGAGATTTATATGCATCTAAAGCGAAAACCACTGTTCTTACCTCATCCAAAGTGAACTCCCTCATTAGAGCTTCATTATCTTCCTCTGAAACCAGTTTGGGAATGCAATCCAAAATTTGATCATAAGAAACATTTCCTGAGAAATCACCATCATTAGACAATAGTTTAGAAAAGAAGTCAACTGCCTCTTTCTGAATAAGACCTTGATCAATCAAAATATGACCTAATTTAGAAGATTTAATAGGATGGATTTTGTTCATTTGTCTTCTAATTTTAGTGAAGGCTTGAAAAAACTTCATATTTCTATCCCCTTCTCAAAGCCAAACCTCCCTAGACTTTTGTCTCCAATAAACCTCTTCTCTGGCTAGGGTTTACTCAAGTTGTTCTTGTAGAGATTTATCTAGGTCAAAAATATCTTTGTTCATACTAGATTGGATAATCTAATTATTAATATTCTGAAGAAGATTCATCAAAAAGGTTTTCTCGGCAAAAATTTTCTTGAAATGAACTTTATTCCAAATATGTATTTTCTACTTTAAAAGATGGATTATTTTACATAACTGGAACATTCTAGATCCAGAAATGAAAGGGATGACTCCCACTAAGTCTTGAGCAAAGGAACAAAATTTTCATCTCTAAACCACATAGCCTTTAGCTTAAAATATCTTTTTCAAGAAGAGGAAGCACTAGACTGAATCATTTCTAAGGTAATAGGAAAATGATATGAACTAGTAAAAGGCAAGATAGAAGAATGGAATGAATCTTCATCAACAAGCCAATCCACTAAAAGTAAGAACCTGTCTAACCTTTCATCTATGAAAAGGAATTCTCTCCGCCTATTAGTCCATGTAATTTACCATTTATGGGAGTAGGATCTATTAAACAATTGTCATGAATAAAAGTGGAGAAATCAGACATTGTTTTCTCAGGAGGGATAATACCCTTAGTTTTTTCTTCTATATTCAAAACAACATTGAAATCACCACCTAGTATGAATTTCTTCATCTTTCAAGTTTTGCAAAACATTGCTAAGAGAAGCCTAAAGAGATTTTTTACCCACCATTGAATTTGGCCCATACACATTCAATAACCAAAAAGAAGTGTCCTTTCCCTTGACATTAACCAACATCCAATGTTGTGCATTGGTTATTTCAGAAACAACTACTTTAGGCTTGTTCTGTAGTATTGCCAAACCTCCTGAGACCTCTAGAGAAGCAACATGAACGAAACTCCATTTTGACCATTTGTAGAAAATAGCATCTATCTTCTGCTGTGAAAATTTAGTCTCTTGTACAAAAACAAAATCCATATTTGAAGTGTCAATTTGACACTTAATCAAGTGTCTCTTGTTAGGGGCATTAATGCCCCTAACATTCCATGAAATAAACTTCATGTCCATCAAGGAGAGCGACAGGTTCTCCTCGATCTAACTGTTGTCCTATTTTTCCTTCTAGCCAAATAGCCCAAGGATCCATAAAATTTCTAGGTGTTTTCCCTTTTGAAGTGCAAGGAAAAAATCCCCCAAATGGTAAGTCCAAAAATCCTAAGTGTTTTCCTTGTGTTTTCTACCTTTTCAGAGTTTCAGAGTTTGGGGTTTTCCTCTTCGCTATGCCATTCTTGTCAGCTCCAAAATCCACCTTGGTTCCCTTGTGAATCACCTAAGTGTTTCAGACATCAAAGGTTGGGAGGTTTCTCTTCCCTCTTCTTCTTCCAAGCAGCCAATTGGCGGGAGGTCCAATTGCTGAAGTCCACCAAGGTTTCAAAAAATTTGTCTAAGTGTTCTGTGTGGTGATGAGCAGGAGTTCTCTTTTCCTCCTTTTCTAAAGATGAAAGGTGGAAGGCCTGACAACCAAGGCTCACCAAGCTCATAGATTTATCTAAGTGTTGCAGATCTCAGGGGTGGGAGTTTTCTTCTTCCTCTTTTCTTTTGGAAGGTGGAAGGTGGAAGGTCTGAGGCCCGATCTCCACCAAACTTCATAATTTCTTCTAGGTATTTTGGGGATCATGCATTTCTTATTTTTAAAAGCATGATGTATGGTGAAGGCCTAATCTTCAAAGCCCAACAGTTTCCCTATTTCCCTTTCAAACATTAGAGATCAGGGTTTACTTTTTCACCTTTCAAGGGCCTGATCAGAGGGAGTCCAATTGATCGAGGCCTGACCTGTTTCATCTTCCCAACTCTTTCTACTGTTCCTGATGTGATGGGACTACTCAACGACCTTCTTGGCCACCATTAATGCTTCTTCAGAGCTCAATTACTTGTGGGAAATGGGTTTCTCTCCCCCCTATGCCACTGTAGCTCCTTTACATTGAATTTCTTGTACCCAAGGCATGGGCAAACACTCTTCTTCATCAGATTTCCAAGGCAAAGTCATGTGGGCATGCTCCAAGGACACATAAGTGAAGTTATTATAGCATGGGCAACTAGTTTTCCTTGTTGACCACTCTTCCCCACACCCATGGCTACTACAGTGATCAGAAATGCTATATATGCATATGTTTGAGATGTATTTCTATTGGTTGGTTGTTTTCCTAAGTCACTACACAGGTAGGGGATTAGTTACAATAGCAAACATTATGATTTTCTCTAGAATTGGATGGATCTAATGGATTGTGCTCTCTTCTGAGCCTCTCACGTCTCCGTATCAGTTCATCAATGAAGGATAGTCTATCATTTGGTGTTTATATCTCTCTATAATGAATCTCTCTTCTTTTGTAATGGTTATTTAGCCTTCATGATCAATATAATAGACTGATATTTCACCTCTCTTATACTTCTACATTGTGTTTACTTGAATTTTCTATGCTTATTATGTGGATGATTTGTCCTTCCTATAGTTACAGTTTTCTACCTCAAACCTTTGTTAAATTTATAATTCGGTGTGAATCCATATCAATATTTGAGATCATTGTTGTGTTATGTCAATCCCAACCAAATACTAAGTCTTGGTGCATCACCTTTTAATTCTAGTTTCTCCTTCTTCTCCTTTTCCCTGGTGACTGTTAGCATTAGATTTAGGTTTTTTCTCTAAGCCTTCAGCTCACAAAGAGGAACCAACCTTCTCTAGAGGTCTAATCTCATCTGCAAGGTCCCACACCTTGAGATCAGTCCCATTGTGTCATTGGAATGCTTGAACGGGCTTCAAGAATAATGCAATTCTAAGCGATAATAGTTTCTAGCATGTCTGGTGGGACCCTCTGCTCTGAGTAAGAGTTGAACTGGGAAGATTTGGTGATTTTCTTAGTTCATTTACTATTGTGGAAGCATCCAACAAGCACCTAGCAACTCTATTGTCTAGTATTCAAACCAGTTCGACATTTCATGCTTGGACTGTAGACCAGAGCTTCTTCTTCTTCTTTAGGTAATTTCCAATTCATAGAGCCATCTTTTATTGATTCAAGAAGAAGAAGTAGATTGTCTAGGCCTCCTGTGAGAGAGAATAGGAGTGTTGTTTCATTTCCTTCAAGAGCCTAGTCCACAGGTCCTCCTATTAGATTCCAATATTCAAGAAAAACCCTGCATACTCATAATCAATTTGAATATCCCCAGTATGGCAAGAAACCTTCCTTTTGTCACCTTCAATGGAGAAATCCCTCTTTACCTAGTGCAATATGATGATATCCCTACCTCAACTCTGAAAGAAATTCCATTTTTTAATGGTGAAAACTCTACTATACCTACTGAACATATCCAAGATATTTCTAGTGTGTGCTTTGTCCACAATGTCACTAAAGATAATGTTGTTGTGAGACTTCTTGCTTCTTCCTTCAAAGAAAAATCCCTCCAATAGTATAGAGGTTTGCCAGCTAACTCCATTTACAATTGGGATGATTTAGGAACAAGACTTTGCCAACACTTTGAAGATAAAAGTGACCACCTGTCCTTGATGGAACAATTAGCAATAATCAAAAGGGCTTTTGATGAGTTCATGGTGGACTTCAACTATAGATTTCAAAAGACATGGGATAGGATTCCATTGTTAGTGAATCCCTCTCCTAATACTACCTTCATATATTACTTGAAGTCTTTAAATCATGATATTGCTATCATGATTCAATCCATGGGGGTACATGTTTTACCAGATGCATATGACATAGCCATAAGGGCAAAGAATCATTTGATTCAGGATGGAAAAATTTCTCCAAAACCACCAATGCCCTTATTTTCAGAGGCTCATGTCATCCAACCAAGTGTGGCTCCAATTCCTATAGCAGTCACCCTACAATTCCTCTGGGTATCCCTTGAATCAAGCAATCAGAGGATAAGGATGCCACAATCAGAAGCTTGACTAATGAATTGGTGTTGACAAGGAGACAATTGGCCCAGCCCAACAGGCCATATCAACCCTTTAATTAGACGTATCAACCCAATAGGTAGCCATACTAAGGTAATACATAGAGATAGAATCAACCTAACTATATCAATCCCCTAAATGCCATCAATCCCAATGTTGCAAGCACATCCAGACCTCTTGTGCCTACATATTACAATTTAGCTCAGGACGGTGATTGGTGCTACCCATGTAATCAACCCCATGATCAAAATTTATGCCAAAGAAAATAGTTCAATTAGGCTTTGATAGTGTAAAACCCATTAGTCCTTCCAGATCAGTAGCCTAATTCTAGTCATGATGTTGGGGGAGGACAAGAACAAATATAAAATAATTCTACCTTGATGAATTGGATGCATGATAACTTATGTGGTGTTAATCAGGGTACAAGTCCAATAGCACACAACACAAGAGGAAAAAGAAGAGTAATAAGGATGCATTAGTTCCTACAACTGGTCAAGCATCTACCTCTCATGCATCCCCATGTCTACAAATGAAGGTGCAACAACCAAGAGTCCTTCAAAACAAGTAGATCAGACTATCGGTAAGGCAAATCCAGTGCTAGAACAGTGGCCCCAGGCCAGTCAACAATCAAAGTTGACATTGTGGTTACAAAGGTATCCCAGAAGGTTAGTCAGATCCCTTTCAGCATAGTTGATCAGATGAAAAGGACTAACCTAATTGTCACTATGTGGGATGCCCTGTTAATTCCAGCTCAAAGGGATTTACTTCAGGAAGCCCTAACAAGCTTCAGTCAACCTGCCAAAGAGATAGCAAAAGAAAAAGTAGCCACCCCAGCAAACCTATGCCAACCAAAAGAGGAGGCAAACACAAGCAAAATCAGTAAGCCCCCTCCTTTCTATGTTTCCCTAATCATTGGTGACAAATTGTTGCATAATTGCATGATTGATTATGGGGTGGGTACTTTTGTTATGCCTAAAAGTATAGCTGAAAAATTAGGCATAGAATATGAACCTATGAGTAAAGGGGTAGTGCAACTAGATGGTATTGTTGTTAAGACAGTAGGTGTTTTTAAAGATCTAAATCTTACCCTGCATGCATGCCCTGGTTGCTCTATCTTACAATACATTGCAGTCATTGATCTCCCTGCATACTTTGGTATATGTTCGTCTAGAGATTTCACTACTAAAATAGGTGGATGCCTATCCTCTAATTGGTCCCACATGTTGTTTAGAACAATGTATGGCACTAAGGTGACCATTAAGGTTGAGCCTATTTCCAATGATCATGTAGAGCCTTATTCCCCTAACCCTACCAACATGAACTGCACAATCCATGATTTAGAGGAGGATGACAACATTATTCATGAAGATGCCATGTCTATAGAAGAAATTCTAGATATATTTCTTGATGAGTGGGCATACTATTTTCAATTTTATGCCCTAGATAATGTAGAACAAACAAGGTTGGGTACATGCTATATCCATGATGAAAATGCCTTCATCCCTAATCTTGTGAAGTCAAAAGAAGATTCAAGTGGGATATGGCATATGTATTTTGATGGCTCCAAAAGAAAAAATGGAGCATGTGCTGGTGTAGTGCTAGTTTCCCCCAAAAGGAGAGTTATTTCTCTGTTTTCATATTTCAGTTCAGTTACATCAACAATGTGGCCGAATATGAAGCCTTGGTTCAAGACATGCAGCTGACACATAAGAGAGGAACAAAATTTTTACAAGTATTTGGTGATAGTGAGTTGGTTGTTCACCAAATCAAGACACAAAGTGCTTCAAGGAATGACTTGTTGAAGTCATATATACATAGAGTCTAGGATCTGATTGAAGACTTTGATGCCTTCAATATCCAAGCAATGCCTAGAGAAAGAAACAAAGATGCTAACAGGCTAGCTACAATTGATGCTCAATTTGACATTCCTAAGAATGTTAAACAAAACTTAGATCAACATGTGAAGGTTGTTGTGAGGCCAGCCATCCCAAACAATGTTACAAGCTAGAAGGTATTTGAAAATGATCAACAGGTTGTTAATTTCCTATAAGAGGAGGTAGATTTTGTTGCTAGTAATCAGTCAAAATTGCAAGAGCAGTATGGTGATCAAGTGATCCAACTAAAGACCAACAAACTACCCAAGGGATTGATCACCTTGGAAAACATATTTGGTGTTGATGATCAACCCAAAAAGGAGAAAATGAACATGACCATAAAAAAAGAGGACTATGAAGAGGTAGAAATTGCACAAGGTAGATTTCTAAAGCATGGCAAGGTATGTGATTAAGATGAAAAACAAGGTTTTGTTGAGCTTTGTAATGAGTTAGGCAATTTAATTGCTTGGGATTATAGGGACCTAAAATGTTTTGATGCTAGTTTAATTCAGCATACTATTGATTTAGATCCCCATGCAAAACCTATCCACCAAAAGCAAAGGCCAATCAATCCCAAAATTGAGCCATTGATGAGGAAAGAGCTGAACAAGCTCATAGAGGCCAAAATTGTCTATCCAACCAAACATTCCTCTTGGGTAGCTAACCTTGTTCCAGTTAGGAAGAAGAATGGGGAAATTAGACTGTGTGTGGACTTTAGAGACCTAAACAAGGCCTCCCTTAAAGACCACTATCCACTTCCTTCAATGGAGTAGATCTTACAAATGGTGGTGGGAGCTAAAAGGTTTTCACTTGTAGATGGCTACTCAGGGTATAACCAAATTCTTGTAAAAGAATCAAATCAGTATAAAACAACCTTTACTACCAAATGGGGCACCTTGGCTTACCAAGAGATGCCTTTTGGATTGACTAATGCTAGGGCAACCTTCCAAAGAGCAATGGATTTGGCCTTTAAAGGCTTGATCAATGATATTATCTTAGTATATCTTGATGATTTGACTATGCATTCTAAGCATGTAGCTAACCATTTAAGTCATTTTAGAAAAGTCTTTAAAAGATGCAGAAAATATGGCATATCATTTAATCCAAAGAAGTGTGTATTCGCTGTCCTAGAAGGCAAATTATTGGGACATGTAGTTTCAAAGGAAGGGCTTGCCATTAATCCAGAAAGAACAAGTGCAATCCTATCCCTTCCCCTTCCCAATCACAAGAAAGGCATGCAAAGTTTCGTCGGCAAGATCAATTTTGTGAGGAGGTTCATACCTAATTTTTCTTCAATAGCAAAACCTCTCACATCATGCTAAAGAAAAATGTTACTTTCACATGGTCAAAAGAAGGTAGAGATAGTTTTGAAGCTGTCAAATAGGCCATTGCACAAGCTCCCATGTTGGTAAACCCTAACTATGAAAAGGATTTTATCCTTTATGCTTTTGGAGGCAAGGAGGGTATATCAATAGTTCTGAAATAGCAAAATGAAGAAAAATTGGAGCAGCCAATTACTTTCTTCAGCCAACCCCTCAAAGAATATGAGCTTAATTATAATTTTGTTGAGAAATAGATGTTTTTTGTGGTGAAAGCACTCAAATAATTTAGGCACATGCTTTCAAACATCAAGATACAACTAATGGTGAACCATCCTGGAGTGAGAGTTTCTTTTGAGTAGAGATGTTAGCGAGAAGAGAGCTGGGTGAATCATAAAGGTCATGGAATATGATGTCAAAATCAACATTATCCAACTAGTGAGAGATAATGGACTGTGCAAGTAGATGGTAGTAGATGTTGGAGCTAGAAATGACACAGTGTATGCCCTTGAGCAAGCCCAGCCAACTGAGTTTCACGCTCCAACTGACTGGTATCATGATATGACTACTTTTCTACAGTCAAGTAAATGCCCAGATGGCTTGAATCAATCCAAAAGAAGGTATTTTAGACTCCAAACCATCCCCTATGTTCTTGTTGATGGTGTCTTGTTTAGGAAAGACATCAATGGAGTTCTTCTTAGATGCAATGCACAAAATCAAACCTCAAGGGTGTTAGAAGAGTTTCATAATGGCCTTGCTATTAAAATCATGAGGGCAAGTTATTACTAGCCCAACCTATTTAGAGATGCCCATAGATGGATAAAAGGATGCAAAGAATGTGCCTTATTTATAGGAAAATAGAGGTTGGCAGCCCTTCCTCTCCATCCTATCTAGACTGATCAACCATTTGCCCAATGGGGTTTGGACTTCATTGGAATGATCAATCCACCTTCTAGTGCTAGCCACAAGTGGATTTTAACAGCCACTAATTATTTCCCAAGGTTGATAGAAGTGGTTGCTTTGAAGGATGCCATAGAGGTCTCCATTCTAGATTTCCTTGAGGGTATAGTTACTAGATTTGGTGTTCCATTCACCATTATTTCTAACAATGCCAAGGCCTTTGTAGGTCTTAAGGTTAGTGAGTGGGAATACAAGAATGGGATCTATTTGAAGACATCTTCCAACTATTATCCTCAAAGGGATGGCCTCTTGAAGATAGCCAACGTGTTGGTGTGAACACATAATTCACACATGTTAAGTTGACTTAGTGAGTCTTCTAGGTGTCTCTAGTTGAGTCTAGTTGTGTGTTGAGTTGTTGATAGTTGGAGTGAGTTGCCTTATCCTCCACATGTGCAATTAGTTATCATCCTCTAATTGTCACATGTTGTAGGAATATCTCCACTTTCCACTCCACCTTTCTAGCTCTCACATTGCCTTTATAAGCAAGGCTCTCTCATTGTATTTCATATGACAGTTGTATAGAATCTATTACTCCATTGTTTTAGCATATTCTTCTTTGTTATCTTTGTGTGGAAGGTTGCCTTAATTGCAGGTGATCCTAGCTTGTTGAGTCACATTGACTCTTACATGGTATCAGAGCCAAATCTGCAATTTCCTTCCCTCATTGGAGAGGTTTTGCTTGGAGCTATGTGTTAGGAGCATCCTAGAATGAAACAGACATCACCGTTGCGATCAGGAGGTCCAAATCTATATAGATCTGTTGTCTAAACGCCCAAATCAAAGAAGTTGAAAAAAAGGCAAAATTTTTTTGCCTTTGCCCCTTCGGACAACAGGGAATATTTCCTATGTAGAAGGAATCTTCTCCTATACCGCTCTGCGCATCGTACCTTCCTGCATCATAAGTGGTCAAATCAGTCATCATCCTCAGAATACGATATTCTCCAGGTAATTTTAATACTCATTTTATTTTGACTATTTTTTTAATTAAAAGGACTCGTGGCTTTTTCTTTGGACTTTGGTACATATGGTACTAGTCACATTGCAGCGTATTTGCAAGGTACGGACCACGGTACCTCTGGCACCATTGTTTGATGAGATTCAGATAGGTTGCTTCCACTCGGGCTAGATACTCGTGTCAATGATGCTAATTATTAGATACTTCAAAATAAATCTCTGTAGACTATAGATGCCGGCTTGCATGGCCCTTAGCAGGCATCACCAAATTCTCACTAGCGATCTTCATTATTTTGCTTCAGCAATTCAATCTTTTGTTTACATTCTGCAGTGCATAAAAATATTTGCAGGTCTTCAAAAAAAAATTGGCAGTCAATGGTTATCTTTTGCCCTCCGACAGTCATCATCAATACCTTCAGCATATGGCGGATCTAGATCACCGCAGGCTTCGTTGATCTAAATATTTCTATAATCATTGGTCGACATCAGCGGTTAAGATCAGTCAGTATTTACCAGTAGTTTGATAGCCATTTTTGGTGACCAATATTCCTGTTCTTTGGCAGTCGACATACAATCAGCGGCGATCATTACCACTTCCAACGGCCTTGACTTATACATTTGGTGGTCTTTGCAATTTCCACAGTTGGCATCCTTCGTACACCGGCAGATCTTTTATCTCTCTGTGGATATTATTATTACCACCGGCATTTGTTTTATATCCCATTGGCATTTTGATCTCTAGTGGTTTCATTTAAACCATGGTAGTCTAGCACATACAGTTTGCAACGGTGATTTGTATAGATCAACATTTTTTTGTTTGGTCAGCATCTATTTTTTGCAACAGATCGGCGTTCCTCCCATTGACCAAATAGTCCTTCCCAACCAGTAATCAGCGATAGTTTTGTCTTGGCAGAGGTTGAACTAATCTTCATAGTCTTTGGCCCAATGGTCTTGTATTGGCGGTTTTGCTCAGTTCAATGGGAGCCTTTTGGCTCGAGCCCTGCCAGCCTGTGTGTGGGCTACAACCCCATAAACAAAGATCTAGCCTTAAGACAACCTGATAAGCAGTTTTGATTGCAGTCATAGGCATTTTTTGCTCCAAAATAGACTATTTTCTGCCCTGGATAAGTGTTTTCCATATAGATGCAGTTTTGACCAGTTGAAAGTGGTTTTCGCCCCCACATTAGTGGTTTTGACCAGACATATGGTTCTTGCCTCAAGGTGGTTTTGCCCTCTATAGGCATTTTTGTTTCCTCAATGACAGTTGCTTTTTCCCATTATGATGGTTTCACGGGCAAATTTGTAATATTCTGACAATTACAGAGAATATTCCATTCGCAGAGGGAATATTCCATAAGGGGCCTGTTTTGCCCCTCAAAGCCCTAAAGTAGGGCTTTTTTTAGTTTTTGCACAACTTTTGCCCACAGTGTTGAAATCAGGCAAACAAGATATCGTTGGAAAGTTGACAGAGAGTACTTCACAGTGGTATTAGTCATTTTCATAGATTTTGTTGTTTGATATCATTTATTATAGGTTGAAGATAGATCACTCTTTTTGGCTCCTGAGCTCATAACTTTTTGCCACGAACTACAATTTTCGCGATTCTTGCAGCATCGAAAAGGTATTCAGGATCTCTACAAAGCCATCCATGCACATTTCTTAGATTTTTCTCTGGGTGCATTTTATTTCATTTGTCAATTTTTTGGCATTTGAGTGATAACTTGGATATTTTGATACTTGAGAAGGTGAAATTTGTTTTAAGAGGATTTGTTTGCTATAATACATCATTGTGAGTGATTGTAATCTTGAACTTGGATCTCTTTTGTAAGAGATTTCATTATTTTTCCCAATTTTGGTCCCTTGAGGACAATTGTAAATTGCACTAAGTATAAAGTGCCACAACAAATTGGGGAGCTCTCTTACATAGTAAAGGGGTGTTGTTGTCTTGTTGTCTTTCATTTTCATCATGGATGTGTCTCAATTTCCACTTTTAACTCCATATAATTATCTTGAATGGAAGAAAAACATGGAGTTTGTATTGTATAAACAAAAGTTACATAGAATAACTTTAGGCACAGATCCTGAACCCACATGTGCTACTAAGAGAAGAAAATGGTTAGATAGAAGAGATGATGCTTTTGGCACATTTTGTCTTTCTATTTCTCCAGTTCTTAGATTTCATGTTGAGTCTTGTACAACACCAAATGAGATATGGACAACACTAGACAATCTCTTTGGCAAGCAAGATAAAATAAGAAGGTTCAAATTGGAGAATGAGCTAATCGCACTTAATCCTGAATATTTTGATCAAATTGAAGATTTCTTCACCAAGTTTAAATCTCTCAGGTTGCAGCTCAAACAAAGTGGTCTTGAGAAAGAAGATGAACAATTGATTCTATCTATTCTTGCAAAATTAGGTCCTACATATTCAGTTTATGTTTCTACCTTTTATGCTACAATAGATGCCTTTGGTAGTAAGTTTACTATGCCTTAACTTGAGGAGTTTGTTGCACAACTCACTAGAGAGAAGCCAAGCTACTACACATGGGAACATTGAAGTCTCCTAGAAAACAGGCTCTAGTTGCAACACAAAGCACAACATATCCTAAGGCTTCAAATAATAAGGGAAAGAAACAAAAGGATTCAAAGTCTAATGAGCAAGAGAAAGAATCAAAGAAAACCCCTAACTCTTCTTCCAAAGAGGAGTCCAATAAGAAGAAGAAGCCAAAGTGTTTTTATTGCAAGAAACTGGGTCATGATGAGACTAAATGTTATGAGAAAAAGTTTGAAGATATGTCACAACTTCTTCAAAAGCATAACATTGAGTATTCTTCATCAACAACAGTTTTTCCCAATTCTTCTTCTTCAACACCATCTACATCTACAGGGATAGCAGGCATTGCTAATGGGTCATACAAAGGAAATGGACAAGCACTCTTTGCTTCAACAAGTCTACCGTTAAATACATGACTTCTTGATTCGAAGCTTCTCATCATATGGCATCTTCATAGCCTGGGATGTTCTCTTCATTTCAGTCATGTACTTCACTGTTAGATTCAGGGCAGACAACTAAGAGGGGGGTGAATCAGTTGTTCAAAACTTTCTTACAACTTACACACTTAAATCCACTTTGTAATTCAGCAGCATAATAATAATTCAATCATGGAAGCACAATGCATTAAACCAAGAGCAAAAACACATTAACACATAAGACACCAAGATTTTGACGTGGAAAACCCAATTAAGGAAAAACCACGGGGTGATTAACCCAAGATTGTATTCTCTTTTAGAAGAATAGAAAGAACAAAATGGCAAATGCCAATTAGGGCTCATTGCCTGAGCACACTACTCACAAGAGGCCCACTGCCTACAAGAGACACATTATCTACAAAAGAATAAGTATCACATACTTGAACTGGAAAATAGCATCTTCACCATGCTTGAGTCAGTTCCATTTAAGCCCAATACTTCTGCTCTGCCTTTCGCTCTCCTCTTTGCTACCACACACTCATCTCCACAAGATTACTTTGAAATGACTTCGCAATCCCTTATTTATACAAGACATCAACTTAGGGATAATCATTTAAGTCGGCAAACATCAACAAGAACATCTGCAAGATGTGTAACTCATCTAGTCGGCCAATCTCAGGAAGAACATCATCATCTAGAAGTTATTCTTCAATTGCGAGCTCCAACTCCAATGCAGACCACCAACATGAACTAGACATGATCCAAAGACCTCCACAAGCTTGCCTAAATCACCAAGAATATCCACACTTCATCTGATTACTGAAAGCCTTCTCTCCTTCTTCTGGAAACTCAAGAACATAGTCTGTCATCACTGTTACAAAGGAATAGATGCTTGCAGACCTTCAAACCATGAACCAATCGAGTTGACACTTCACAAAGACTTCCTTAACACTCCCTCAAATCCACAGAATAGGATAATGCATTTCTGGATCTCACCGGACCTGTCTGTATCACTCTATCACTACTGAACACCTGTCAAAACTGGTTTTACTTGAGCGGCCACAACTTCTTCAGATCTTCATGCGGACCTCTAAAATCTTTACTGGATCACTTTAAGACTCATCTACAAATCCTTTAAACCGCGTCCTCTGATCCTGATCCTAACTTAGACTTTTACCGTACTGTCATCACTATTCTTCACTGTTCCTGATTGAGACTAATTTTCTCAATATCCTCAGCACATAGTTCATCCAATACTTATCATTAATGCAATAAGAGTATGTTGACATCAATGACAACACCGGTTAGACCCATACTTGCAACAATCTCCCCCTTTGTCATTGATGGCAACATATGATGTGAAAAACTATTTTGACCATCAAGACAAGAACTTCTCCTTACTGCCACAACTCCCCCTATCAGCAACAACCATTCACATGTCTTCTCTCCCTTTACTGCTCCCCCTTTAATTAGCAACCACTTTTTTTTCACATGTCTTCTCTCCCCCTTTGACATCAATAGCAAAGGGCACATACTTGCAATTCCACTACTTCAGAATCATACCTACTGCTCCCCCTGAGTAGCAGTTCCCCATCATCAATCCGGACCACAAGATATGACTGTGATATCCATCGGACTGATGCACATCAGTGCACCTTAGTTCATCACTGGAGGGGCAATAACCCCTAACTTCTCCCTAAGATACTCAAAAGAGTCCTTAGGTAGAGGTTTAATAAAGATATCTGCAATCTGATCCTTGGAAGGCACAAACTCCAATCTGGCTTCATTCTTGTTCACTTGCTCTCTCAAAAAGTGAAACTTGATGGATATATCTTTAGTTTTTGAATGCAACATTGGATTCTTAGATATATTTATTGCACTTGAATTATCACAGAAGATTGTGATAGGATCCTCATACTCCACTCTCATGTCTCTTAGCATTTGTTTCATCCACAAAACTTGAGTGCAACTACCTGCTGCTGCAATATATTCTGCTTCTGTAGTGGACAGAGATATTGCCTCTTGTTTCTTGCTTATCCAAGAAACCAATCTCTTCCCTAAAAAGAATGCTCCACCACTAGTACTCTTCTGGTCATCCACATCTCCTGCCCAATCAACATCTGTATAGGCATGAAGAGAGAAATCATGATCTCTAGGGTACCATAGACCATACTCAACTGTCCCTTTTAGATATCTAAAAACCCTCTTGACTGCCATGACATGAGATTCTCTAGGATCAACTTGGAATCTAGCAACAAGACCAACAACATTCATAATGCCAGGTCTAGTTTGAGTGAGATACAACAGTCCTCCAATCATTGACCTATACTTTTTCTAATTAGCCTTGGGAGAGTCATTTTCTTTGCTCAACTTACATCTGGTTGCCATGGGGGTATTCATTGGCTTTGAGTCTTCTATCCCAAATTTCTTTAGATTTGGTTTGAGAAATGAAGATTCCTTTCTTTGTTTGAGTGATTTGTAGACCCAAGAAGAAATTCATTTCCCCAAGCATGGACATCTCAAATTCACTTTTCATTTGATTTGCAAAGGTTTTACAGATACCATCTTTTCCTCCAAAAATGATATCATCAACAAACACTTCAAGAATCAAGATATTTTCATGATCAATTTTGAAATACAAATTACTGTCAGCAATACCTTTGTTGAAACCAATCTTCAAAAGATGTTTATCTAATCTTTCATACTAGGCTCTTGGGGCTTGCTTCAGTCCATATAGTGCTTTCTTCAACTTGCAGACCATATCACCATGATCAGACAATTGAAATCCATCTAGTTGCTCAATGTACACTTCTTCTTCCAAGTCACCATTCAGGAAGGTAGACTTGACATCCATCTGATACACTTTGAAATCCTTGAAAGCAGCAAATGCAAGAAATAATCTGACTGCTTCAATTCTTGCCACCGAAGCAAAAGTTTCTTCAAAATCAACTCCTTCTATTTGAGAGTAACCCTTGCAGACCAATCTAGCTTTATTTCTGATTACTTCACCAACTTCATTCAGTTTGTTTTGGAAGACCCATTTGGTTCCAATCACATTCTTGTTTCTAGGTCTGGGAACAAGATCCCAAGTGTAATTTTTCTCAATTTGCATCAGCTCTTCCTCCATTGCTTTAGTCTAGTTTTCATCATTGCAAGCTTCATCAATTGTCTTAGGTTCACTATTTGAAATCAAACAATACTTATCTGAATCTTGACCAATTCTTCTTCTAGTTTGTACACCTTTGCTTTTGTCACCTATGATCTGATCTTCAGAGTGGTTCAATCTTACATACCTTGGAACTTTGGGAGTTTCTTGTATTTCTGAATCTTGACCAGGCTCATTAAAACTCATCTCTTCTTCCTGATTTACCAGATCAGTTTGAATCTATTTTTCAAAAGAGGCTTGGGCTTCTTGAATCAGAGCACCATTCTGATCATCTTCATCATATTCATAAAACCTTGAGGGTTTTTCAATTCCTTCATCAACCTTCACATTTGTACTTTCTATAATCTTTCTCAGTCTCTTGTTATAACACCGGTATGCTTTGCTTTAAGTAGAGTAACCCAAGAATATTCCTTCATCACTTCTAGCATCAAACTTGCCTAGATCGTCATCTCTTTTAATGTAACACTTGCTACCAAAGACTCTGAAATACCTCACAGTAGGAGAGATACCAAACCAAAGTTCATAAGGAGTCTTACCAGTATTGCTTCTAATTTGTACTCGATTGAGAGTATAGATTGCAGTGCTAATAGCTTCTCTCCAATAGATCTGAGGAACATTTTCTTCCATCACCATGGTCCTAGATGCTTCCTGGATGGTCTGGTTCTTTCTCTCAACTACTCCATTCTGCTATGGAGTTCTAGGAGTAGACAACTGTCTCTTAATTCCATGTTTCTCACAAAAATCTATGAACTCACCGGATGTGAATTCTCCACCTCTATCAGACCTCAGACATTTTAGTTTTAATCCGGTTTCATTCTCTACCATAGCCTTGAATATTTTGAATTTCTCAAGAGCTTTTGATTTCTCTTTCAGAAAGGTTACCCACATCATCCAGGAATAGTCATCAATTAGTAACATGAAGTATCTATCACCTTGCACACTCCTGATTCTTGTCGGACCACATAAATCAGTATGAACTAAGTCTAATACTCCGGTAGAAGATTGTTCCTTTCTTTTGAATGAGACTATGCTTTGTTTTCCCAACTGACATTCCTTGCACAAACTATTTGTAGGCTTCACCAATTTTGGAAGATCTCTTATAGCCTGACTATTGCTTATCTTGATGATATTATCAAAATTCACATGACACATTCTCCTATGCCATAACCAACTCTGATCAACTTGAACAAATAAACAACTTTTACAAGTACCAACTAAATGGAAGATGTTACCTTTTGTTTGGGTACCGGATGTAATCTCTGTTCTGCAACTCTCAAAGATCTTGCATTTCACATTCTTGAATCTGAGATCATAGCCTTTGTCCACCAACTATCCAACACTGAGAAGATTGTGCTTCAATCCTTCAACATACAGTACATTACCAGTTTTGTTCCTTCCATCAAAAGAAATAGTTCCTCTACCTCTGATTCTACCAGCAAAATTATCACCAAATTTTACCACTCCTCCATACCTTTCCAAATCTATGAACTTATTTTTGTCACCTGTCATATGGTGAGAGCATCCACTATCAATGACCCAATCATCCTTTTCTTCAACTTGGGCAACCAGAGCTCTTTCCACAATGTTATGATTGACAGATTCAGAGGGCATTGGATCTTCTTCCTTGATGGCAATGAATACCCAATCACTTCCGGATTTGTCTCCTATCTTTGATTCATCATATGTTACTCCTTCATCATCTCCTTCATGAACATAGTAACAATTCTTTTGGAACCTTGATCTGTTAGGATTTGGCCTTGAAAATCTTTCCGGACACTTTGAGGCAAAATGACCAATCTTATTGCAGTTAAAACACTTAAAAGGTAATTTTCCTTCATACTTACCAGATCCTCTTGGTAGCCTTTTTGAAATAAGGGCTTCAAGTTGAGCAGTTTCTGCTTCCTCTTCTTCTAGGTCTTTTCTTGCTTTTTCATACCATGAGAGTTTCCTTGAAGAGTTCTCTCCCGGATCAAACCTTTGTTTACCTTTCACAGAGGCACTGGCTTTGAATGCAAATTCAGTCTTAGGAGGGGCATCTCCAAACTCGATCATTTCAAATGTAGCCAATTTACCAGCCAATTGATCTCTTGTGATAGTTGTATGGGCTCTGAATTCTTCAATGGCAGCAGCCTTGATTTTATAAGAAGCAAGAAGGGATCTGAGAATTTTGCCAACAATCTCATCTTCATCCAAGACTCCACCAACATTTCTAATTCCACAAACAATCTCATTTACTCTTGGCATAAAAGTAGTAATATTTTCATCATCTCTCATCTTCATATTTTTAAATTTCCCTTTCAGACTCTATAACCTTGCACATTTAACATACTTGTCTCCTTCATGCAAAAGTTCCAGTTTTTACCAAATCTCAATAGCAATTGGTAGGTCAACAACATTTGAAAGCTCTGAATCAAATAGTGTGCTTAGAAGAGCTTCTATAGTCCGCAGATTGTTTTCAACATCTGTGATTTCATTTGGGGATTTTAGACCACCCTGAGGAGGAGTATACTTTGTTGAGGCCATGTTCCAATACTGCATTCTCATACATTGCAAGTGACATTTCATGCAACTTTTTCAAAGATTAAAATTGGTTCCATCAAAATTTGGACTATCCTTCTTGTAGGATGACATCCTAGATCTCCTCAAGTGGTTAAGCTCCTTTTAGAGGAACTTGGCTCAAATACCAATTATTAGATTCAAGGTAGACAACTGAGAGGGGGGTGAATCAGTTGTTGAAAACTTTCTTACAACTTACACACTTAAATCCACTTTGTAATTCAGTAGCATAATAATAATTCAATCATGGAAGCACAATGCATTAAACCAAGAGCAGAAACACATTAACACATAGGACACCAAGATTTTGACGTGGAAAACCCGATTAAGGGAAAAACCATGGGGTGATTAACCCAAGATTGTATTCTTTGTTAGAAGAATAGAAAGAACAAAATGGCACATGCCAATTAGGACTCACTACCTGAGCACACTACTCACAAGAGGCCCACTGCCTACAAGAGACACACTGTCTACAAAAGAATAAGTATCACATACTTGAATTGGAAAATAGCATCTTCACAATGCTTGAGTCAGTTCCATTTAAGCCCAATACTTTTGCTCTGCCTTTCGCTCTCCTATTTGCTACCACACACTCATCTCCACAAGATTACTTTGAAATGACTTCGCAATCCCTTATTTATACAAAACATCAACTTAGGGATAATCATCTAATTTGGCAAACATCAATAAGAACATCTGCAAGATGTGTAACTCATTCGGTCAGCCAGTCTTAGGAAGAACATCATCATTCAAAATTTATTCTTCAATTGTGAGCTCCAACTCGAATGCGGACCACCAACACAGACTGGACATGATCCAAAGACCTCCACAAGCTTGCCTGAATCACCAAGAACATCCACACTTCATCTGCTTACTAAAATCCTTCTCTCCTTCATCTGGAAACTCAAGAACACAGTTTGTCATCACTGTTACAAAGGAATAGATGCTTGCGGACCTTCAAACCACAAACCAATCGAGTTGACACTTCACAAAGACTTCCTTAACACTCCCTCAAATCCATAGAATAGGATAATGCATTTCTGGATCTCACCGGACCTGTCTGTATCACTCTGTCACCACTAAACACCTACCAGAACCAGTTTTACTTGAGCGGCCACAACTTCTTCAGATCTTCATACGGACCTCTAAAATCTTTACTGGATCACTTTAAGACTCATATCTACAAACCCTTTAAACCACGTCCTCTGATCCTCATCCTAACTTGGACTTTTACCTTACTATCATCACTGTTCCTGATTGAGACTAATTTTCTTAATATCCTCAGCACATAGTTCATCCAATCCTTATCATTAATGCAATAAGAGTATGTTGACATCAATGACAACACTAGTTAGGCCCATACTTGCAACACTTCACAACCTATTGTGATGGGTAACAATACATACATGCATGCAACTGGAAGAGGAAATATTGATGTTGGAGAGAATACATTCAACAATGTGTTGTGTGTACCTTCCTTGACAACCAATCTTCTTTCCATCTACCAGATTACTCATTGTGGTGCAGGGAAGACAGTTGAGTTCACTCCTAATTCTGTGATCATTCGAGACTTGCAGAGCAGAGATATCGTTTCTGTTGGGATGGCTAAGCATGCATCTCGTTTGTATACTTTCTCCCATTTTGTTTCTGATGATGATGTAGATCCATTGATTAGCATTCACACTCATTCATCAAGTGTGAATCATGTTTCTGAGGAGAAGTTTGGTCACTTGAACCTTGGTGTTCTTGCATCTACTTCGGTTCCTGAGACTAGTTTTGAGCTTCCTCCTTCTCCTGCTTCTTCAAAGATTGGCATTGACATAGCTTCATCCACTTTAGTTGAGTAGGATATTATGTCTTCCAGATACAGGTTTGTGGGATGAGTACTTGACAGGTATTTCAGACTTGTTTTGTGAGTCCTATCTTGATGACTTGGAGGACATCATTGATGACATTCATCTCCTCTTTGAAGGAGTTGAATCTTCTACTTTGGATGAGCAGGCACCATCTTCTCCTATTCACTTGTCATAGTTTGGCACTGAGTTGGAGTATGTTGAGCATCATTCAGAAGATTTTGGCTTTAGAGATTGATGATCTTGAGTTTTCATCTTGTCCTAGATTGTCACCTTCTTTGATAGGGTATGTAGCACGTGATTATGTGACATCTTTTGGTTGTGACATATGGACACTTGAGCAATTTTCAGAGACATCATACATCATGAGGCTTTCTCCCTCATACCTTGAGATGGAGTTTCTTCGACATCATCCTTTGGACCTATTTCCTCCTAAGGTGAAGAATGTTGTTTACAGGCTTTGGATTCTCTTCAGCATTCTTCTTCAGGCATTCACCATCAGCATAGGAGCTACTTCATTGTGGGGGGGACCTATAGTCTCACACTTTCTCTCTTATGGGGGGGTAATTGATTGTACATATGTGTTGGATGTAGTCCTTGGGGGGTCTTAAGTCCTCCTTCCATCACATCTTTCATTTGTTTTCTACATTCTCACTTTTGGAGAGGAGTTTTGTCCCATGAGGTTTTCTTCTTTTCTCCACTTGAGATTTGTTGTACATGGGTACCTAACATGGCCTAGTAGCTAGGACCCATCCATCATTGCATCTTTTTTTTAGTCAACTACTCCCTAAGTTGCACTTAAGGGGGGGTGTTGGTGTGAACACATAATTCACACATGTTAAGTTGACTTAGTGAGTGTTTTAGGTGTTTCTGGTTGAGTCTAGTTGTGTGTTGAGTTGTTGATAGTTGGAGTGAGTTGTCTTATCCTCCACATGTGCAATTAGTTATCATCCTCTAATTGTCACATGTTGTAGGAATATATCCACTTTCCACTCTACATTTCTAGCTATCACATTGCCTTTATAAGCAAGGCTCTCTCATTGTATTTCATATGACAGTTGTATAGAATCTGTTGCTCCATTGTTTTAGCATATTCTTCTCTGTTATCTTTGTGTGGAAGGTTGTCTTGATTGTAGGTGATCCTGACTTGCTGAGTCACATTGACTCTTACACAAAGAACTTGGCATTCCAAGTTGAGAACAACTCTTTGGGTTGGTAGAATCGCCCCCAAGAGGGCCAATGGTAATTCACCCTTCATGCTTATTTATGGAAGGGAAGAAAAACTTCCATTATCACTAGAATTGCCTTTTCTTGAGCTTGCTCAGCAACTAGAATTGTTGCAAAATGATACCATGATAGTGAGGTCTACTGAATTGATGGAGCTAGAGGAGAAGAGAGATGCTGCCATGAAGACTCTTGAGGCTCGTCAAGATCAGGTCAAAAGAACTTTTGATAGAAAATCAACTAGCAGAATATTCAAGGAGGGATATTTAGTGTTGAAATGGGATGAAGACAAGGCTAAGGCTAGGAGACATTCAAAATTTGATGCCATGTGGAGTGGCCCTTATATTATTACCAACTACAAATAGGCCAATACATTTTAACTTTGCAAGTTGAATGGTGAGGTTCTACCAATCCCAGTTAATAGGGTCCATCTCAAACCTTGCTTTTAGTATGGTCGTGAGATTTTGTAAATATGTTAGGTGTGTTTCCTTTCAATAAGTGTTGTTGCACTCTGTTACACCCTCATTATTTGTTTTTCTTTGTTTTGTTTCCTGGAGGCTGGCCAACCCATGTTCTTGTTGCTTTGTTCCCTTTTGACTTTGTGCCGAATGGATTGATAAGGCCTCTGGATCCCAGTGTTTAGCATGTAAACACCCCTACATAGTCACCAAAATGTTGTCCTATTTTTCCTTTTGGCCAAATAGCCCAAGGATCCATGAAATTTATAAGTGATTTCCCTTTTAAAGTGAAAGGAAAAAATCCCCCAAATGGTTAAGTCCAAAAATTCTAAGTGTTTTCCTTTTGTTTTCTACATTTTTAGAGTTTTGGAGTTCAGGGTTTTCCTCTTCGCTATGCCATTCTTGTCGACTCCAAAATCTACCTTGGTTTCCTTTTGAATCACCTAAGTGTTTTAGACGTCGAAGGTCAGGATGTTTCTCTTCCCTCTTCTTCTTCCAAGTAGCCAGTTGGTGAGAGGTCCAATTGTTGAAGTCTGCCAAGGTTTAAAAAATTTGTCTAAGTGTTGCAGGTGGTGGTGAGCAGGAGTTCTCTTTTCTTCCTTCTTTTTTTGAAGATGAAAGGCAGAAGGCCCGATGGCTGAGGTCCGCCGAGCTCATAAATTTATCTAAGTGTTGTGGATCTTGAGGGGTGGGAGTTTTCTTCTTCCTCTTTTCTTTTGGAAGGGGGAAGGTGGAAGGTCTGAGGCCCAATCTCCACCAAACTTCATAATTTATGAATTGAAAATGCTTCTGGATTTGACTGTGTTTTATTATTTTTCCTCAATGTTTCGAATCACACACAATGATCCATCATCAGGAGAAAAAGAGAAAGAGAAGAGAAACATAAATGATAACCTACAAACTCAAGACCACTTAAAAAGAGGGAGGGAGTGATGTGATGTGGAAACCAAGAAATCACAAGTGAGAAGGAAAGCAACCTATCAAACTAAGTGAAACTAAGGACCAATTGGAAAGGAGGCAACATAAGCACACTCAAGACAAGAAACAAGAAAGAAGAACAAAAAGACCAATTAGGACAAAGAGAACAAACTAAATATTTAAATATAAGAACAAAGGCAAACAATGATTATAAATATGAGATCTCTCATATTTATAATCATTTTTTTGCCTTTGTTCTTATATTTATTTAGTTTGTTCTCTTTGTCCTAATTGGTCTTTTTGTTCTTGTTTCTTTTTTCTTGTCTTGAGTGTGCTTATGTTGCCTCCTTTCCAATTGGTCCTTAGTTTCACTTAGTTTGATAGGTTGCTTTCCTTCTCACTTGTGATTTCTTGGTTTCTGCATCACATCACTCCCTCCTTTTTAAGTGGTCTTGAATTTGCAGGTTATCATTTATGTTTCTCTTCTCTTGCTCTCTTTCTCCTGATGATGGATGACTGTGTGTTATTTGAAACATTGAGGAAAAATAATTAAACACAGTCCAATCCAGAAGCATTTTCAATTCAACATCATGGACTGTGGAAAATTAATGACTACCTTCATAATTTCTTCTAAGTATTTCAGGGATTAGGCGTTTCTTCTTTTCAAAAGCATCAAAGCCCGATGGTTTCCCTATTTCCCTTTCAGACTTTGGAGATCAGGGTTTCCTTCTTCACCTTTCAAAGGCCTAATCAGAGGAAGCCCAATTGACTGGGACCTAACTTGTTTCACCTTCCCAACTCTTTCTACTATTCCTAATGCGACGGGACTACTTAGTGACCTTCCTGGCCACCATTAATGCTTCTTTAGAGCTTGATTGCTTGTGGGAAACAAATTTCTCACCCCTTATGCCAATGTAGCTCCTTTGCATTGAATTTCTTGTACCCAAGGCATGATAAGACACTCTTCTTCAATGGATTTCCAGGACAGAGTCATGTGGCTGTGTTCCAAGGAGACATAAGTGAAGTTATTGTAGCATGGGCAACTAGTTTTCCTTGTTAACCACTCTTCCCCATGTCCATGGCTGCTACGGTGATCAGAAATGCTATATATGTATATGTTTGAGATGTATTTCTATTGGTTGGTTGTTTTCCTGAGTCACTACACATGCAGGGGATTAGTTACAACAACAAACCTTGTGATTTTCTCTAGAATTGGGTGGATCTAATGGATTGTGCTCTCTTCTAAGCATCTCACTTCTTAGTATTAGTTCATCAATGAAGGAGAGTCTGTCATTTTTTGTTTATCTCTTTGTAATGAATCTCTTCTTTTGTAATGGCTATTTAACCTTCATGATCAATATAATAGATTGATATTTCGCCTCTCTTATACTTCTACACCGTGTTTACTTGAATTTTGTAGGCTTATTCTGTGGATGATTCATCCCTCCTGTAGTTACAGTTTTCTACCTCAGCCCTCTGGTAAAGTTATTAGTTGGTGTGAATCCATATCAATATTTGAGATCATTGTTGTGTTATGTCAGTCCCAACTAAACACTAAATCTTGGTGCATCACCTTTTAAATCCAGTTTCTCCTTCTTCCCCTTTTCCTTAGTAACTATTAGCATTAGATTTAGAAAGAGGAACCAACTTTCTCTAGAGGTCTGATCTCATCTGCAAGGTCCCACACCTTGAGATCAATCCCATTGTGTCATTAGAATGCTTGAATGGGCTTCAAACAAGGTCAAATTCTAAGTGATAACACTAACCATTTTATCAGGGGTTGTTTGGATCCCAGCTTGAATTTCTTCCTTTGTCTTCTTAATTTTAAACCTCCTGCCCTTTTTTGAAGCTGAAGTAGAAAGAGTTGTAGGCTCTGCTAAAGGGGTTTAGGAGATAGGTAACCTATGATTTAAATCAAAAGGTTGATCCTCATTCAACACTTCATCTGAAATTTCTTCAAGTAGCTCATCACCTACCTTCTCAAGGATATCATTAATCCATGTTTCTGCATGGCTCAAAGGAAAAAGGTCATGACACCTAGTCGTAGCTATTTGAGTCTCTGGAGTCCTTTCTTCACCAAGATCTGGAGCTTCAATGATTTGCTGAGGAGAATTATCCAAAGCATTCCCATTATTACCCTCTGCCTCTATGCCCATAGAGCTCTCCTTTATGACACCCATGTCCTCTTGTCCTGTGTGTAATGGAAAAATGTGATCCCCCTACTTTTCCTCTACCCTTGTGACTAACTCTACATTATTACCCTTTGCCTCTATGCCAATAGAACTCTCTTTTACAACACCCATGTCCTCTTGCTCTATAGAATGGATAAAAATCTGATCCCCCTGTTGTTCCTCTGCCCTTGTGACTAACTCTAGGAGAAGTAATCATATCATAATCCAATTTCTTTGGCCTAGGAAAAGAGAAACATGGATCGCCCTTCAATTCATCTCATTTATTGGTAAAAATAACAACTGGAGATCCCTCCTTAGCATCGACTAAATCCTCTTGAGAGTCAAATTTTTTAGAAGTCCCATTATCCTCTTGAATGTGGAAAGAGAGAAAGTCATCATTTTGATCTACAAGAAAATCACCTCCGAGATTTTGGGGGGACTTTATTGGTTCCTCACACGCTAAAGATTTCTATTTGGAAGGAGAATTAACCCCACACATATATGAACAAAACACTTTTGAATCCTCAAAGAGAATAGGTTGTTCCTATGAACCATTGACAATAGATAGTAAAACCTTTGGAGGGAAGGTTTGAGTTGATTCCCATAGTAAACAAAAATGGACAGGTTTTTCTAGATCTCTAAAGAAAGACATATATCATGAAATAAGAAAGGTCCCAACCTAGTATCCAAGATTTCAATGATTTTGGTGTCCCTATATTCCAATAGGAGACCATGGAGTTGGACCCAGAAAGAAATATGTTTGATAGCATCTTTGTGGGGATCAAAATTAGGAGTCCAATATTACAAAAAGAGTAGCAACCCTTGAAAAAAAATTAGGATTTACATTCCAATACCCAATCCCTAGCTTCCATATTCAAAAAAATAACAACAAAAAACCTTTATTTTTATCTAGGAAAAATATCTTCTACTTCCCATTTCTCGTGAACCCATAAACTTAAATCTTTTTTTTTGGATTAGGTTCCAGATCTTACCTATAAGGGCCTTTTTCTTAAGATATGCAATATGGGGAGAAATCATATGCTCTAGAATGACAACTTGAAGCTCTCCTTGATTTGAACTAGATCCGAGTAGCGGTCATTCAAAATGGGAGGTTTCTCTAGACCTTTAGGATGCTAGATCTTCTGTTTATCAGTTTTTGAAACCCTATTACTAATTACTATCCTTTTATGAGGAAAAGTCTTTCAGTATCTGTGTTGTCTCTTTTCTAACCTAGATCTTGAACCCCCACGAAAGCAACGGAAACCATGTTGATGACACTAATGATGTGGATCATATCAACGTTGTCTTCTATTGGGTTCACCAATATCCTTATGAAAGGAAGTAAGTTGATCTAGAAAGTAGGTCTCTTGCCTATGAAACTTTATATCTTTGAAGAGCCCACCTTGAGCATTATGCCCGAAAAAACCTCTTTGTGTCCTTTTTTTCCATGTCAACACTTTTGAATTACCCTTGCTTCTAATAGCTTCTTCAAATAAGCTTTCTTGAGTCCGCAAGGGGGTCTCGCTGGGCATACATAATCTGCGAAACTCCTATCATATCTGAGATCATCCCAAAATTTTGCACCCATTGTTTCACTCTCGACACCTCATTTACTTGGGCAATAAGATCTTGGACATAATTTTTGAAACTCATGCACTTGTTTGTAGAGTGACCTTTGGTACGATGATAGTCACAGTATTCATTGTCATTATACCATGTAGGCTTAGGATGGTTGTCATCATAATGTTTGGTCATGGGATATGTAATCATGTTGACTTGTGCTAATTTATGAAACATCATCTCAAGAGGTTCACCTACGTTAGAATAGGTACATCTTTGGGTCGAAGGTGATCTAATTTTTTTTGTGGAAAGGGAAATATGAGTATGTTTATGGATCATATGCACATTTGTTTGAGAAGATTGTGTTTTATGGATGTGCTTTAAGTTAATAACACCATCATTACCTACATGTTTGTTCGTAGCCAATGGTTTAAATTTGTTATTCAATTGATTAGAGTCTTTGGTAAAGGTCTTGAGTGAACCTTTGGCGATAAGGGTTTTTCAATAAGGACACCTTTCTCAATGACCTTATCAAAAGTAGATAGATAATGGAATTGAAGATGAAAGGTTATTTTTGGATGAATATTTTGGATGAAAATGTTAACTAATTGTTTTTCATGGATTGGCCATGGGATTCAACTTGCAAGCCATCTCCACTGTTGTAGGTAAGTAGCGGAGTTTACTCCATTATTTTTCTTAGTATTACAAAGATCTAGCATTGTAGTCTCATGTTCGACATTATAGGATAAATGAGTGAAAAATGTTTTAGCTAGTTGAGAGAATGTTTTGATAGTACCTATAAGATAGAAAAGAGAGCCTAATCAATTATGCACTAATTAGATCAATCTTTTCTATCAAACATTAGAACACAAGCTGACGAAGACTTGTTTGCTTGGCTACAGTCGTCAAGGGAACACTAAGCTCTCTGGAGCTCTGTTCTTTTGTTATAATAGTAGAGATTGAATTGAAAATAGAAAGATCTAGGGTTACAAGTGATCTAATTGATAAAACAAACAACTTATATGTGTCATAGATCGACTAACAGAGACAAAGAGCATATTGGGAATGAGCAGAGTAGACCGAGCTTGTAGCTAGCAAAGGGGGCAGATCTAAGAGGATTTGGGCATTGGGTGCCCTAGTCCTAGGGTTTCTGCCCTAATGAAGTTTGTGTGTGAATCTATTTGTTGCTTCTATCGCCCATTGATGCCTAAAACTTTTGATTCAGATCTGCACACATTAAAGATGGAAAATAGTTGTGTTGTATAGGGGCTTGCCTTAGTCAAACCTCATGTTGGTGTTCCCACCTCCACAATAGCAATGATAGATGTGATAGAGAGTGTGTGCTCATGTTGAGCAGAGGAAAAACATGTAATAAAGATTGTAATAATGAAATAGAGTTACCATGAACATGAAACACTAGTTGAATGGATGTCATAATCCATAAGGAGTTGAAGAAGGAAGAAGCTTCCTCGCAAACCTGTAAGGGTTAGTACATGCAACAATAATCTTCACAAATAGAGAGCTTAGAGAGAGAGAGAGAGAGCTTATTAGAGAGAATCATCATAGAGAGCATCTATCATGTGTGTAAATGAGTGGGAGAGACTTGTTTATATATGAATCCCAATTACATTTCAAGGACCCAATTGAGTTGAGGTTGATAAGGTCCATCACTCAAGTCATAAGGCTGACATTCAAATATAACCTTTTGGGGCCAAACTGGTAGGACCCAAGCACTAGGCGTCCTAGTCCTAGTGATTTGGACTCTTCAAATGTTAGATGCCAGAGGACTAAGCCTTGTTTCTCAATAAAGTAGTGGAAATTGTATATTGTAAACAGAGATGAACATACAAGCCAAAATGGGTGCCAAACCTAGTGTAAAATTATAAGAGGTATCAATTTTCTACACTACATTTAGCCTCCACTTTAGTGAGGGTATGAACTTACACTCATACACTCGCTAATGTACAGAGAAGACAAATCTCTTTTCCAAGACATTGAAGCCATAGAATGTCACTAAGTTGAGAGTTGTGCTAGCCCCCAAGCTTAGGATTCTATGAGTCTACAATTCTTAGATAAAGAGGTTATACACACAATACATATAACATGAACCATACATATACTCAAAGCATACATAGAGCATACACAAGGCATACATGGAAAATATGAGGCATACATGGAGAACACAAAGCATACATGGAAAACATGAAGCATACATAGAGCATAGATGAAGCACACATGGAGTATACATGGAAGCATGAAGTGAGAAAACACATAAGCAAATGAAATAAAAAATTTTGAGTCAACAAAGTAAAGAGACCTAGGTTTAAAGGTTGTCTCAATACCTTGTGTCGTGCCCAAAATATAAAATAAAACTAAAAATAGAAGAATTCTAAGGAGTTGGAAGAATGTAATGAGTCAATTGATTGCTTTAGGGAGAGAAAACATATAGATAGATAGAGGAGCAATCAATACGACCAAGGAAGAGTTCACGACTCTAGCACTAGCTTTCTCTATCGCTAGGGGTCATGTAAATCAAGATACCCTCATGGATCACAGGCTAGCAAGCTATGTTATGCTAGGTGACCATGAGTGTAACAATATTAGGTCATATGAAGCACATAGACTAGCAAGTTGTGTTATGCTAGGTGGCTCATAGACTATACAGATCATAGGCTAGCAAGTTGCATTATGCTAGGTGATAGTATACTACCAATGCCTCAGGGAGCATAAAAATAAACAATGCCTCAAGGAGCATAAAATAAACAACACATCAGGGAGCGTACAATAAACAAATCCTTAGGGAGCACATAATAAACAACTCTTTAGGGAGTGTATTGATAACCATGCCCTAGGGGGCACTATGAAAACACTGCCACAGGGGGCACATCAATAAGTCAAATCTCAAGAGGCTTGAATAATAAGGGTGCATGTATGCATGCACATGTGAATAGAGAATATATCCCCCCCTTAAAATGTTTGCATGTACAATATGCAAATGTTTTAAGGTAAAGAAGAGGGAAAAGTATAAGAGGGGAGATCCTTAGGAAGAATGCCTACCCCTTGAGCAAGTTGTTCTATTGCCCCCAAAGTACAGGTGAGAACAAACATGAAAAAGAGAATCATGTTGCTGTTGTAAAGTGGTGGAGTCTGTCGTAATGTGAGGTGGCTCGATGCCATAACAAATGAGACTCAATCATAAAGATATAGAGAAAAGAATGTTTATTATGCAAAATGAGCTCGATGGGGGTGATTTTTACCGTCACTTGTTATTTGAACAAAGAAGAGGTGCTATAGCAGAAGGGGAAGTGCGAGCACATGTGTCACAAAGGTATTGAATTTTGTCACGCAAGGCTCGGCATTCACTAGTGGAATGGCCCAACACTCAATGATATGCACAGAAAGAAAGTGTTGATTGATTGTTTTGTGGAAAATTTTTGCATGTCAGAGGAAGAAGAGTGATCAAGTGGGCCTTGAGTAGATTCGGCAAAATACACTCTTGTTGAGACATAAGAGAAGAAGAAGGTGTAGTAGGAAGCAACCCTTTCTATTGTGGAGATAAGTGTGATTTCTAAACAGAAGGAGCCATAGAGACACTAGACAATTGTGGAGGGGATGTAGATAGAGGAGAAGGACGAAAACCTAAACCCACTTTAGAAAGGTGCAGTGTTAGTTTCACAAGAGCCTTAACTCCTTGTACCATACACCCTAAACCATTTCCATTGTATCCATGTTTAGAAATAATTTTGAATCCAATTCTGTAATGTGTCTCCAAATCAGATAGAGAAGGACGGGACACATTACTAATCTTGTCAAAATGAGAAGTGTGATCACATGTTGAAGAAGAAGTAGTAGCAGAATTGATATGAGGAGAAGGATTGATCCTTTTGTCAAAATTTAGATCCTTGTTAAATGTGGGAATGTGAGGGTGAGAAAGGTCAACTTTATATTCACCAGGCCTATGAGGGGTGAAATCTAAAGATCCCTAATTGTCACCAGGATATACGTTAGAAGAAGAAGGTACATCATTATGAATAGAAGGTGATGATGGTGTTTGAGAATTTGTTGAAGCAAAAGTTTGAGTGGTGAATTTAGGTTTCTTAGAAGAAGGAATAGATTGTGTAGAGTAAACTGAAGCCACCTTCGGGATCTCGGGTTTAGATTATAAGATTTTGTAGTCTCCAATGAAGGAGGGTGTAAAATCTAGCGAACCCCAATTGTCACCGAGACATGCACTCGAATGCAAAGCACTATTCTGATCATCACTGTTGTTAACAATGGAGAATAGTGGGTCAACTTTTGTTGAAGAAGGAATCAAAGTGTTGAGAGATTTTGAAATAAGAGGTTGATATCTGACTTCTACTTGTAAAACCTTTCTGGATTCAGATCGCCTTCAACTGTATAAAGTTTGTTGTTATAAACAAATTTCATTGAATGATGAATAGTAGAAAGGACTACCCCCATAGCATGAATCCACGGTCTACCAAGAAGAAGATTATAATATGAAAGAGAATCAAGCATGACATGGATTAGCATAGGCAAGGTCATAGGTCCAACCTCAATTGGTAGTGTGATTGTCCCTAGTGATTGTCTACTAAAATTATCAAATCCATGAATAGAAAGAGTATCAGGATTGATGAGAGATGTATCTACACCAATGTTATGCAAAAGGTCTATGCTACAAACATTAAGACCTGATCCATTATCAATTAGAGTATGCTTTATTCCAGTTCTATTAATGATGACTAAAATCATGAGAGAATCATGTTGTTGAACTTCAAGAGGAGGTAACTCATGTTGTTTTAAGATGATATCCAAACTCGTCGTATGCATACACTCTAATAGGGTCGATACATCATTCGGTCTAACAAAAGGTGGGATGAATACCTTCTGTAGAGCCTACTAGAGCATCCTATGATATGTAGGCAAGGTTTATATTAATTCCCAAAGTGAGATCTTAGCCAAAGTAGCTCGAAGCAGCTCGACAAGATCATATTATGTGTTAGCAAATTGAGAAAGATGAGGTGCTTGAGGAAGAAAAGATTGAGAGGGTGGAAGAGAAGTGGGAACAGCTGGTGCTTGTTTTCTTTTCTTGTTGTTGCGAGTGTTGTACGTGTGAGCAACTGCATGGTAACTAGGTTGTTGTGACACATTTTGAACAAATTGGTTGTTTTGAGTAGGAATGTAACTAGAAGGTCGAGGTGGGTTTGGGACACCTTGGATAGAGATCATAGGGTTAGAATGAAGATGTACAACAATTTTTGGTTTCACAGGTTCTTTTTGAGAATTGAAAACATAAATTGTGTTGATTTGGTTTTTATAATCATCTATCTATGTGGGATTTGATGTGAGCTTTGATTCTTCATTCACCAATGCCACGTTGCGAGAAGGAAGGGTATTGGAATGAAGAGCAGGTAAAGTGATGTTAGAAAAGTATCAATGATTGCATCCTTAGTGATGTCCAATGGGCTTGAACATGTGACCAAAGGAGGAGGAAAAGAGGTCTTCATATCCTTAGTGATATCCAAGGGACTTGAACCTGCAACCAAAGGAGGAAGAGAGATCTTCACATCCTTAGTGATATCCAAGGTACTTGAGCATGCAACCAAAGGAGGAAGAAAATAGATCTTCACATCCTTAGTGATATTCAAGGTACTTGAACATGCAACCAAAGGAGGAAGAAAAGAGGTCTTCACATCCTTAGTGATATTCAAGGTACTTAAACATGCAACCAAAGGAGGAAGAAAAGAGGTTTGCACATCCTTAGTGATATTCAAGGTACTTGAACATGCTACCAAAGGAGGAAGAAGAGAGATCTTCACGTTAGGATCACCAAAATGTAAGATAGAAAAGAGAGCCTAATCAATTATGCACTAATTAGATCAATCTTTTCTGTCAAACATTAGAACACAAGCTGATGAAAACTTATACGCTTGACTGCAGTCCTCAAGGGAGAGCCAAGCTATCTAGGGCTTTGTTCTTTTTTGTAATAGTGGAGATTGATTTGAGAATATCAAAATCTAGGGTTGTAAGTGACCTAATTGACAAAACAAACAACTTACAGGTGTTACAGATCAACTGACAGAGATAGAGAGCATATAAAAAATGAGCAGAGTAGATGGAGCTTGTAGCTGGCAACGGGGGAAATCTAGGTGGACTTGAGCATTGGAAACCCTAGTCCTAGGGTTTCTACCCTAACAAAGTCTGTGTGAAGGTATCTATTTCTTTAGTCCTCCTGTCCCCCGTCGATGCCTGAAACTTCTAATTCAGATCTACACATAAAAAGAGGGAAAATGGTTGTGTTGTATAGGGTCTTGCCTCAGTCAAACCTCGTGTTGGTATTTCCACCTCCACAATAGCAATGATATATGTGATAGAGAGTGCATGCTCGTGATGAGCAGAGGCAAAACATGTAATAAAGACTATAATAATGAAATAGAGTTACCATGAGCATGA
The DNA here is from genome assembly GCA_027924645.1 of Cunninghamia lanceolata. Classification (NCBI taxonomy): domain Eukaryota; kingdom Viridiplantae; phylum Streptophyta; class Pinopsida; order Cupressales; family Cupressaceae; genus Cunninghamia; species Cunninghamia lanceolata. The sequence continues at coordinate 702,709 of BSBN01001396.1, read as the reverse complement.
AACCCTAGTTGAATGGATGTTGCAATCCACAAGGAGTTGAAGAAGAAGAAGCTTCCTTGTAGCCTTTAAAGGGTTAGTACATATAGAAATAATCTTCACAAATAGAGAGATTATATAGAGAGAAAGAGATGCTTGTTAGAGAGCATCATCATAGAGAGCATCTATCATGTGTGTAAATGAGTGGGAGAGACTTGTTTATATATGAATCCCAGTTACTTTTTGAGGACCCAATTGAGTTGAGACCGACAAGGAGCATCACTGAAGTCATAAGACCAACATTCTAATATAACCTTTCAGGGCCAAACTGGAAGGACCCAAGCACTAGGCACCCTAGTCCTGGTGATTTGGGCTCTTCAAATGTCAGATGTAAGAGGACTAAGCCTTGTTTCTCAGAAATGTAGTGGAAATTGCATATTGTAAATAGAGATGAACATAAAAGCCAAAACGGGTGTCAAACCTAGTGTGAAATTGTAAGAGGTATCAATTTTCTACACTACAGTACCAAGAGTAAGATGTCGAAACTAGTCTAAGGCTTGGCATGCCAAACTTTGTGGAAAGAGTTTCATTAGGTAGACATCATTATAGGAAACTTCTTTCCAAGCCATGTAAAATTGGTTGGTGTGGTCTCTAGGATCTCCGTTTCCTTTATATTCGTTGAATTTAGGGATTTCAAAGTTAAGAGGAAGATTAGTCATCATGATTGATTGATCAAGAGGATAAAGACAAAACTCTTCAAATTTGTAATGTTTGTGTTGAGTCCCCATTTGTAATCTTTTGATTTCATCTTTTAATGTTTGAATCCTATGCTCAATGGAATTTCCAAGAGTTGTGGAAGATGGTGAAGATTGTGTGTGTTAGCACCTATAATTTTGGCAAATCCTCAGTGCTTGGCAATATTTCATTTGATGGTTTTAGTTGAGTTTCAGGCCCCATGGCACTTAGCATGCTCTTAACTTTCGAGATTAAAATTTATCAGTTTGTGATTCATTAAGAGAAATCCTTTGGTGCAAAGTTTTGATGGGTTATCAGAAGCATGTGTGCTAGTTTTTATTATCCCAAGATGTGTTTTAACAGATTTTTTAATTTGTCGCCACTTCAAGCTTGCTCCGAAGGGTCCCGTAAAAAGTTCAAATTTCCTAGTTCTAATGACAACCCAGTTGTTGAATTGCCTTCATATGTTCCTAGATCCGTTTTTGTGGTGATCCGAGATGTCATTGTGTGAAAATGAAATCTTTTTCAAAATCGGGTTCTCGGGGGCCCAATTTACAAAGGATGTCCCAAAAATCTTTTAGCAGTGCAATTTTTTGGGACATGGATATGTTTTAAATAATTGATCATGGCCCTATGCAAGTTTATGCGGCCTCTAGTTATCCCATGTGCCCACAATGCCATTGCGTCATTTGTCAGGAAGTAGAAATTAACCGGTTGTTATTTTTCCTAAGTTGTGAAATGCATTTATTAAAACATTTATGTGTTTTAATTAATTGGTGTATATGTTTTAAGTGATAAATATTTAAAATTAAACATTATTGTTATAATGTTTAACTTTATAAAATGCCTTTTATGAGCTTAGCACAGCAGCGCATAGCTCATTTAGTTCTCCTTTGCCAGGGCTGCGATGGTTTGATAGAACCTCCATTGGAATGTTGCTCATGCCCTGAGACTTTGGGTAGGGATTTGGAGCAGTTTATGAAGCTGTTTATAGTCATTTAACTTCTTAAAACTTGTCTGGGATCATTCCAATGCTTGGAGAGTAGTTTTAGTGGTGTTTTGGAAGATTTCTTACTACCAGTAACATGAAAAATGCCCAGCACCATCAAAAAATGACCCAACAAACATTATCAATGCCACATAGCGAATTTGAATGATGGATTAAGTGTTTGATTTAAATTGAGTGCCAGAGTGGAGATCCATCACGTTTTTGAAGTTTGGGGTGGATTTTTAGAGTATTTACAAGCTGAATATGGTCATTTCTTTGTCTGGAAACTTGTCTAAACCTTTTCTCATGCATGGGCAGTGGTTTAATGTTGATTTGAGCATTTTCTAAATGCTAACAAGCTAGAATTCACCCCTGTTCATCCAAAAATGACCCAACAGTGAGAAGAAATGAATTGGGCAAATATGTAATTTGACTCGATGTGGAGTTCCAATGCAAATACACAACCAATTAGGTAATCAAGAGTTTTATGATTTCCGGGGTGGAAACAAACAAAGAACGAAGCATCAATCCCAATTCATGTCACATGAAAGATTGATTAATGAAATTTGTTTCAAAGTAAGCCAATCAGAGAAGAGATAAAGGTCCCAACATAGCAAATATTAAATAATGGGTCAAAATATGTAAAAAGTTTTGTTTTTGGGCAAGAGGCCAACATGTTTTGTATTTTTTATAAAAGGAGGGGTTTGTAGAGTAGTTGAGGGAGGATTCTGGATTTGGATACAAGCTATCCACACATTTGGGAAATAGCTTTCAATAGGAGGAGGTGACTGGATTTTAGGTTACAGAGACATATTTTGCTGTGTAAGTGAATAAATTTCTAAATGACATTGCTTCTTTCCAGATTGAGTTATATGAAAAACACTTGTTGTGTGTGTGTTGTCTATGATTGTCTCCTTGGATATGAGCATTTTCTTCTTGGGTAGAGTTGCTAAGGGTTACTGAACTCATTCATATACATTTGCTATGTGATATCTCTGATTTGCTGCATCCATTCAAGGAATGGATTAAAACCTGCTTTGGATCATATATAGGGGAAGTGTGTTATGTTTTAGGATTAGTGAAGAAGAATCACAGATAATACTCTTTCTTGGACATATTACTGTAAGCCAGTAATACTATTATTATGAGTCCTCTGGATATGAAGTTTTGGTGTCATAAGGAAGCATTTACATTGTTGGGTTTGACTTTGTTGCCTTGATAAAGCACCAATATGGAGAAAATTTAACCAAAGGTCCAGTAAACCTAAGAGTTTAAAGAAAAATCATTTGAATCATTTTATTTTATATTTTTCTTTAGTTTAGGTGTTGCATATTCTCAGATTTAAACAATGAAGATAATCCAAGAATATTGTCAGTCTGAGGTTAATCTTGCACATCTTGGTACGAATATATGAGAACATATCTACCTGGTTGTAAATGAAAGTTATATTTGATGCTATTGTGATAAGGGTTACCTCCTTAGGTTTGGTAGAGCCTGAAGTGCAAGGGAGTTAGATGTAACAATCTCCTATTCGTTGGCCAAGTCTCACATTGAATTTAATCATAAAAATTGACAAATCTTTAGAGTTTGATGTATGCAGAGTTGGGAACCAACAATGTGATAATATGATGGATAAGATATGATATGTTGATATGTGTTTTGGGGTGTAATGGGTAAGGGTATGGTAGGTTGTCATGAGGTTATGGGAGGTGTGGTCAAAGAATTGACTTAGGTGATGAGTGGAGAGATAGTGGGTTGAGGTGAAATTTGTGTAAAGACAACTTATGGATGAATTTAAGATGTGGATGGATTGGTTTGGTGGATTTGATAAGTTGGTGATGATGAGATGACCTCATAATGGGGTATGGCTTGTGATAAAGTGGAAAATGTAGGAACATGTTATGGCTTGATCATTACTGTGGAAAATGATGTGGATTGACCCAATTGATCAGCATGAGTTGAATTAGGTGTTAGGATTAAGGTACCATCAACCTTGTAAATCCTATGTAATTTATTATTCCTATTATTGGTTATAAATTTCCATAAAGGAAGAAGTATTCATCAAGTAGTGATATTGTTTCAGCCGCATGTTTAATCTTGGTACCTAACGAATGATGGTTATCCAGGAGTGCAGGGCGTACCATCTGTGGGGTCTGAGGGGACCATCCCCCCAGTAGGGGGTCTGGGGGTCGTGGACCTTAGTGGGGGTTTAGGGCCAGTGCCCCCGAAAGCCACATTTTATATATATTTTTTCATTGTAAATTTGGACAGTTCATCATTAGATCACAGATCTAACTATAGAGGTTTCTCCACGTAAACATTGTGTTATGTGTTTGATCTTGTTTTTTAGAAAAGAGTGACTTAGCCTAACAAGGTTAACAAGGTCAAACCCTCTTCTATTAACATTAGAACACAAATCGAGCTTGGCTGCTACCCAAGAAGGAGAGCCAAACTATAGGGGTTTTGTCCCTTTGTTGTATAGAGGAGTGTCAACCAAATCCAGCCAAATTTAATCAAGCAAACTAGGGCAAAATATCAAACCCTAGTTGGCAGAGATTTACTCATAATAGACTGTCAGAAATAGATATAAAAAATCTAACACCACATTGAGGATCAGAGGGAAGAGTTGAACCTGGATCTGGATTTGGGAGCCCAAAGGACTAGGGTACCCTAGACCCTAATTAGGGTTCTGCAGAATGTGAAGTTTCTTGTTTCTTTGCCCTTCTGTGTTCCTGCTTCTTGTAACTTGTCTTCTAGAGATTCTTCCAGATGCTACCTACACACACAAGAAGGAAAATTCTTGGGTGCTATTTAGGAGCTTGCCTAAGTCAAACTTTGTGAATGGTGGTTCCACTTCCACAATAGCAATGATGAGATCTCAAAGAGTTCATGCCCTAGAAGGGCAGAGGCAAACCTAAAGTAGAATGGAATGCTGTAAGAAAGCATAAATGAGAGAAGTCATCATGAGCATGGAAACCCTAGCTTGCTTGAAGAGGTGTCACAACTTGACTCAAGAAGTTGGTGTAGCCCATAGAAGTAGAGAGATCTTCACAAGACCTACAATAAGTTAGCGCCACAACAGTAATCCACCATAGAGAGCTTTACAGAAGGATAGAGAACATGAGAGAGAAGAAGAAAGAGTGCAAGAGTGCCTAGATTGCTTAGATGTTCAAATGAATAAACTAACTTGCTTATATATGCATTCCCATTGATTTTCAGAGAATTAAACCAAATGAGGCCAACATGAGAAACCATTTGAGATGCTCAAAGCCAACATACCATCAATTTAGGTCTGGGCTAAAGGAGGGCCCAGGGCACTTGGACGCCCTGGTCCTTTAGCCCCACAACTTTTGGGGTAGGCCACTTTAGGTGTTTTTAGCCTCACCTTATAGTTATTTTCTGAGTTTTGTGCATTGGGATCAAGAATTACATGTTTCAGGTCCACCCAGGTGCTAAACTAGGTGTAAAATGCTAGTGTACACATTTTACTCCATAATAGATTTTTGTTCTGTTATTTATTTGTGTTGATTTCATACTATCTCCATTTTGGTTCTACATAGTTAAATATCTATATTATATAGCTATAATCATATTTTCATTTCAATAGTTGTTTACCTTCAATTCTAACATTAGGATCATGGCACAGTGGAGGTAAAAAGTTGAGATCACTATTAACGATATCTTTGATTTGAACCTTATCAAGGACATCCACTTTCTCAAGGATGCGTTTTATGACAAAAGCCTTATTGGGTATGTTGTCAATGAAGTCTAGGTATCAATGTGGATATTCTTCTTGTACTTTGGGATCACTTGTATCATTATTGGGTGTAATGTTTTGAATTTCCACATAAGAATCCATGGTCTTCTTAGTTTTTGATATAGTTATGGGGGTGGGTTTGGACTTTGGAAATTTGAATGCTCAACTCTTGGACCAAGATAAAGAATGAGGATATGGATGAGTTATGAATGACAAAAGGGATGATGTGGAAAAAAACCAAAATTTGGATCAAGTAAAGCTAGATCTTTTGTGATTTCAAAAGGATGATAAGGATGATGATTAGGAGTCCACTAACTTAGGGGTAGATAAATTCCTAAGATCATGTATCCAAGATCAAAAATGGCTAAGAGATGATAAATGATTAAAGATATATATTTGACTTAAATCAATGACTTGATTTTTGGGATTGATATGGATTGGAGGGTGAATGGAGATTTTTATTTTTGTTGAGGATGATGGTAGGTCCAATATGAGTGATTAAATTCAAGTCCAAAATGAAGGAAGGTGAATATAGTTATGATGAAGATGCTAATGAAGATTTTGATTGTGTTTTGATGATTTGGCAAGGGGTTTTCAAACACACAAGAAAACACAATGGCTAACTTAACTTTCAAGAGTGATAAGGTTGATTGGCTTATATTTGTATAACATATGAAAACACGCCAAGCACATGAATAAACCTAATATTAATCAAGTGGGTGTGTCAAAAAATGATAGTTGAAGGTCTTAAACTAGGATGAACAAGCCTCTAAGGGAGTCCTCAATATGCTCTAGGTATGTGAGGCTCAAGCCATGAACACTAGTCCATCTACAAGCATGTGACATAAGTGCAAGAAAATATCACATCACCTTGTGTTCTGAATTACCAAGGGCCCCAAGGCTATGCCAAACATGATGATGACTAGATTGAAGTACAACTTTCATTCTCCTCCCTTTATATACCCTACCGGAACACATGGTTGAGGTCACCCCTTGGAGTGGGTGTGTCTCCAAGGTAGGCCTCCTAAGGTAAATGTTGATGTTAGATGTTTTTGATCTCCAGGATCACACTAAGCACAAGGAGAGAGCATACACATGCTAACACACCTTTGGGTAACAAAAGGGAATCAAGAGGTGTTTTTGATCTCCAAGATCACCTTGTGGCACAAGAAGAGAGCATACACACACACTTAACCCAGGTTTGCAAGATTAATTAACCCTTAGAAATCAAATGTGTGTGTGAGAATAAACGTTTCTAAAGGGTGCTTTTGATTCCCAAGATCATCTTTCAATGCGAGGGAAGAGCATACACACACCTCAAAACACAACCAATCTCACCAAACAAAGAAAACACAAAATTTGATCTAATGATAATTCTTTAATAAGCAAAACCCACAGCAAACTTCTTATTAATTTGAGCAATTTCAGCCTTTGACAAATGTGAAGCTACAAAACAAGTATTAGCTCAAAATGATAAATCTATCAAAATAAGAAATAACAGTAAATTAAATGATTCCTTATGATTTTCTATGCAATTTTTAAAAAACATTTGCTAGATTTCGATTTAAAACACAAAATTTATGCTCAATTAAAGATTGCAAACAACAATGAACTTGACACAAATGTACCTTGAAATCCATACCAGATCTGGAACAATGGTTTACACCACTACGAAGTTGGCTGAGTTAGCTTTCCAACACCTATAATTTTATCAAAATCTGATACATCTAGCAAAAGTTATGCAAAATTAAAAAAATAACTACTTTAGGAGATCAAATGGAATGGATTTGCCCCTATCAGTTAGCTTAACCGTTAGTAGTCAAGGGGGCACTGGTCACATGAGGCGGTCATGCACAAGCGGCTTATCCTAGCTACTAACAGTCATTATCACAATTAATAAGACAAAATATAACTGTCAAATTAAATGCTAACCGTAACGCCTAGCAGTCATAACAAATGTCAACAGTTAATATTGTATAAGACATAAAATATAACTAACAAATTAAATGCTAACCTTAATCGCTAGCAGCATAATGGTACTTGAAAACTCATGTGATTCTCATTTCAACTAGGTGAAAATGACTTGATTGATAGTGATATTTATATGATCTTGGATGTGGGAAGGATAGGACCTATTCTAATGAGGTCGGTTAAGACTCATATGTAAAAGTATATAAGGAATATAATAAGTGAAAAATAATTAATTAGATAATAAAATTATTTAATTAATTTTAGGACAAGGTGGGAGAAATAAATAATTAAATAAATAAAATTTATTTAATTAATGTGGCTAAAGGGAAGCATGGACTAAATTAATTAAATAAATATAATTTATTTAATTAATTTAGGAAATGGACTAAAATTAATTAAATAAATGAAGATAATTTATTTAATTAATTGGCTAATGAAAGGGGAAGGGAAATGAAAGGATCCTAGGATGAAAGTGTCGCAAAAATGGGTGTTTAGGTGATGTCGTAAGGACATGGTTGATTTAGGTGTCTACAGTATTTATGCTATGGATGTCTTGTTGTTGGATTGCATTTTTCCCATTTAGGTGGTAATGATCCTACCTTTTCTTTTGGCTCATGTCGACATTGGTGTCAAATGTGCATAGCATTTTGTAGTGCTTTTGTCATGTTTTGCTTTGTAGTTTCTTTTCCTTGTTCTTAGGATCTAGTGTTGATTTTCTCCTCGTTCCTTGGGAACCATGCCCTTTGGGAGGATCTCGTGTGGCCAAGTTGGTACCCATGATCCCTTGAACATTTGCCTCAAATCATTTCTTAACAGCCCATAAATTGAGGAAGTTATGCCTTATTGAGTGAAGAAACTAAGCCCATTGGTTTTTGTGCCTCAATGTTTTTTCTCTTCTCTATTTTGCAAATCGGGTTCACAGTCTGTAATGCAATTGCAAACTAGGTTTACCAGTATGAGTTGGATGTTTCAATTAAACCCTAAAACCTAAGAGTTCAGGAGGTCTGGAGTTTGGAGTCTCATGGGTTGTAGATTGCAATTAGTCTCCAAAGTCTAAACTGTCTATGCAGTTATGGAGTTTGGAGTCCTGTTGGTTGCAAGTTGCAATCGATCTCTGAAGCCTAAACGTCTAAAGTTGTGTTATTTCAAACTCTTGCTAGACTTTTGCATATTGCAAGTTGTTTTTTGGGCCCGAAGCCTGAAGTGCATGTTGCAATTAATTCTAGAAGTCCTAAGTTATTTTAGCCCGAGGTTTAAAGAGTCTTCGTACTTTATAGGATTGCGAACTACAAATATTTTTCAAAGTCTAAACCCGAGCCAATGTGCAAGTTGTATGTTGCAACCTAGGTCCAAAATCCAACCTTGTGCAAGTTTTTCCTGAAGTTCAAACTTTGGTAGTTTTCGCTTTTCTGCTTGTCGTAGCTTCGAGATATCAAAGGGGTGGTCTAGTAGGGATGTTGTAAGGGTTTTTCAGTGACCTTGCAAATCCCAACTCTCATCCTTCTCTCATTTTGTGTGCCAACCATGGTGCTTTTAAGTCTTCCACTGGTGTCACCTTGCTTTGTGCATTGGTGTGCATGTCAACTGTGACATTACATGTTATGACACCTTGGTCACATAAGTGTGTGATGTGGCTTGCTTGATGCCACTTTTGTATCACGAAAAGTTTGTTCGTCCATTTTTTGTCCATTAATATTAAAGGCTAGAAAAGATGGTCAAAGGGGGTAAAAGACTAGGGGACATGTCATCAAGTGTGAAAATGCTAAGAGAAGTATAATCCATGCCTTCAAGAGTCATGAGCTAGACAACCAAATTATCATCAGACTGCCATGTAGGCCCATGCACATTTTTAGTGCTCAAAGTCCCATGTTTAAATATACAATTAGAATTTTAGTGTTCAAGGTCACACGTGAAGTCATGAACTAGGTTCAAGGCTACAACTTCGGTTTTGAACCAAAACAAGAAATAACATATACGAAAAGTTGGGTCCGAACAACTAAAGAATAAATATTGAAGATCAAATAAAGTACAAACTTGATACAAACTCTTACACAGAAATACACAATTTAAACACTAGACTATTTTACAATAAAAATAAAAAATCAAAATAAATCCAAAACGAAAAAAACAAAAATACCAAGAATACAATTTTTCACCCTTACAAATAGACTCCAAAGTTAAAAACCTATAAGGGAGAGGGCCCAGTTGCCGTCCACGCCCCAATAACCGCTATGTTTTTGTGCACTTGACCCCCCAATTAAAATTTTAAAAAGAACCAATACATGTAAAATACCAACCTAATAAATTAAGACAAATGCACCAATACATGTTCACAACATTTGTACATGTCCACAAATGCGCTAATACAAGTTCACAACTCCAATAAATTAACCAATGAAATTAAGACAAGTGAACAAATGTGATGGTGAGCGGTTACTGGCACATTGTTGCGCATGTATGGGGTGACATGTTGAAATGACACTTTTTCAACCCATGTGCACATAACCCGTCCTACATCGAAATGTATAAGTGCCTAGAAATTGAAAGAATAGCTTTAAGCTCTTCGGTCGCATATGGAGAAACCCAAAAAAAATTGTCGAAATCTGATATCCCTATCTATGAGGTTGACGTGCGCGAAGTTAGGGTGGGCAGCTAGTGGCCCCTCCCCCTTACAAATTAAAATAAATTCTTAATTCCAAAGCAAACAGCTCGCCCTCTTATTGGGACCTAGCGAATATCCCATCACCATGTCAACGACATGAACTAGTAACATGGACAAAACGTCAACGAACATTATCATGTGTGCAATAACCTTTTTAGGGTACCTAAATAAGAATCAACATTTCTTCTTTTCTTTCGTATTAGTTTAAGAATAAATTCTTATCCACATTTGCCTTGCAGCTGTCCGTCCGATCAGATCAACATCCCGTCAACTTGTCTGTCGTGAGTTTTACGTCACCGTTCCCTAATATTGCCGTCACAATAATTGCCACTTGAGTTACTTTACCGAACCAGAATGTCTTTGCGTTTCCCCAAGTCGATTTATTGCATATTTGACAAAAATAATAATTAATTATTAAAATAAATCTAATTCATATATCTTTTAAATAAAAAATAATATATTAAAATTATTAGTTTTCCCTTAAATAGAAAGATTATGTATTAAAATTATTGGTTAAAACAAGGTCAAATATGCATCTAATGTCAAAGGGCCCTTGGTCTGTTGGTGAAGTTGAAAAATTTTGAATGAGTCCATCAGGGATCAAGTCTTGCTGAATGCAAGGCCCCGACACCATAAGGGATGAGGCAAGGATAGTGTTTTAGGTGAATTTTGCAGAATGGATACCCCTTAATCCTTGGCTCTCAACTGAAGAGGTTCAGCGTAAGGTTCGTGCTCCTGAATTAGGTAGCAAAAACGAATTTGTGGATGACCTCCATTAAAAAAATATGCATCTAATGTATTAAATAGTTATGTATAAAAAAAAATTACCATCAAATACAATCAAAAAGTTGAAAAGATTATATCATGCACGAATAATCTACTTTTAATTTAGAATTTTTTTTTTGCTCGATAAAGTCTTTTAGGGTTGGGCTTAAACATCGCACACTAAGCTTTGACTTGCTTAGGTGGCTAGTGGACCCCTTCTCTTATTGACACATTTAACAAAATAGACTAAGAGAAAGGGCCCACCAACCACCTAACCATGTCAAAGCTTAATGTGTGCTGTTTAAGCCCAATGGTCTTTTAGTTTAGAGTTAAGGGTTAAGGGCTACCCATTCTAATTCAAGCAAGATTTTGGCCTCATTCCTTTTTATTACATTTCTAATAGATTTAAATCTCAATGGATGGATTACCAGTATCTTCATCAATTGTGCTCAACAAATTAAACTAGAAATCCTTTAATTTGACAAATGTCTTTAAATAAATAACCGTCACAAAAAAATTACTTAACAAAATCAACCATCAAATTTAAGCCTTGATTTGAATATAACCAACCATCAAATTTAAGCCTTGATTTGAATATAACAGTGTTATTATCAAATTTAAACCTTGATTTGAATACAAGAGTGTTATTATCATGTTTATATATAAAGAATGGAAACCTACTATTTGCTTTTTGGAAAGTTATGCAAATTTTTTATGGTACGTTTTTGTCTTTACTAACTACCCTTTTATCTTTTACAAGATGTCTTGTTAACAAGTTGATCAACCACTCCAGCTATGTTCCCCAGTGAAACAAGGGGCCATGGATATAATATTAAATTTAATTTTTCTCAACTACTTCCTTTATTTGTTTCCTTAGAATAGGAAGCCATGGTCTCATTGTCATTCACTACCATATGCCAAATCGATGTACGAATTTTAAATTTCACATTGCCATATATTTGTGAGCTAATTTGATATTGTCTTACTTGGTATTTTAAGAGATTTTAAATCTTGGTAAGATAGTTTGGAAAATTCAGTCGACAAAATCCATTGGGACACCCACTTTGTAATACAAATGAAAGAGAATTCCATTTTACGCATATATTAAATTTTATTATTTCTATTTTTTATTGGTGTCAAAAGTAAGAAACTTTGGGCTTTTAAAAAATATTTAATTTTAAATAATAAATTGATTAACGAGTTTGGAACAAGTAGTGGGTAATCATGAGTTTAACACTTGAAACAATATTTTATTCTTCTTATAAGTTGACACTTTTTATAATTGTTTGTGGGTACATCATGAAGTAGGGGTTGAATTTATTGAATCTATGGATTTAAGTATTTTTTTTATATGTTTATATGGGATCATCCAATTTAGATGGAAAGAATAATGAAACCTAAGGTTTCAAAAAAGATACCACTAAAGCATTTTAAGGCCACACTCAAGACGTGGCATAAGAATCATGTTTCAAGAGTGATAGTACAAAAATGTTTCAAAAGTTATAGCACAAAAATATCCAACTTTTTTATAGTTTTTGGCCACTAAAATTAACATTTTTAACATTCATCATCTTCTACTAATTATAATGAACAAACTATCAAGAATTTATGGATGATGTAAAGTAATTATTTGTGGTGTTTTCTACATAGATTCAATCTATAATATTTCTAATCTTTTCAAAAAAAATCTATCATAGTTGATTAGTTTTTATGGATGATGTAAAGTAATGATTTGTGGTATTTTCTACATAGATTCAATCTATAATTTTTCTAATCTTTTAAAAAAAAATCTATCATATTTGGTTAGTTTTCAATAAAAATCTATTATATTTCTATTTTTTTTATTATTAACATTTTGTCATAACTCATAATTTGAACCACAAATAAAACATTTTCATGATTTCTTAGATATAGATCATTAACTCCAATAACTAGTGCACAAGTGGTTTTGGTAATTTTTATTGAATATTTTATTTATTGTTATTTTCTAAATTGGTAATAAAAGGAATTCATAAATATTTTTATCAAAATGTTTCTCTTTGTGTATATATTGGAAAAAATATATTCTTAATTAAGAACATCAATATGGAGTACAATACAATTTTTTTTGAGATTTTACTAACATAGTTTGTTATTTTTTCTAGCGTCTCAAATAAAGGTTATTATTTTTTAATGGATGTATGATTATAAAATTAAAAAGAAAAATAATATTTAAAAATAGCATAATAAATATTATATTTTTTGGAAATCTAACATCTAGGGCTATGTTCTTATAAAATTTCATGTTTCTATAAAATTTCATGTTTCTATGACTTCATTTGAACCCCCAAAACATGACATGAACTAGGATATTTTTTAGCATGTTGATAGGAGTGGAAAAGGATTCCTCGGAGGCCCCACAGAAGGGGGTTCAATCTAACCCTGGTGGTTATATTTAACCTAGTGTTAGATCAAATTTCTCATGCTTAGATCAAAACTAGCATGTTTTTAGACTTTATAGGGTTGGCCCACTACTGGGACACAACACCATGCTCTTACCATGTTGCATGTGGTTATTGAACAAGAATTCAATGCAAATGTTTAAGCTCCTAGGTAGTTTGGTTCTACTAAAAGTCCTCTCGCTATTTTTATGGTCATTTGTCCCTTGACGTAGGTAGAGCCATGGTAGCCATTTTTAGGGATTTCATTGAAGGATAAAGTGGTAAGAGGACTAGGAGATGAAGAAGGTTGGACAAACCAAGAGTACCGGAAATATCATCAAAGGAAGAAGAAGTCCAATTTCAGGAGTATCAAAAGTATCAAGTGTGGGAGTCTCAATGACATGATCAACATGGTTAGACTATTTGTATTATGACAAAAGATTGGTATAAATCTATACATTTTAGTTAGGGAGTACAACATATTTGTTGTCTTTATCATTATGGACCTCAATGTGAGTAATATTATTTTTAATGCTCATCTTGTATCTTATGGCAAAGACCCATGCTCTTTTTAGTTACATGGTCATTCATACAATGGTATCCACAAAAATCATTGGCATCATAGCCATGTAGAAGTGGAATGGATATACCAAGCCCATAATAATTACATGAGTGAGAAGATTGGCATAAATGAGTTTCTTAAGAATGACAAGAAGTGGATCAGCAAGGCAACTAAACTTTTGTAAGGCTTGTGAATTGAAGGAAATGACATTGGTAGAAACATTGGAATGATCTATGTAGTTAACATTAGGTTTGGAATCAAGTTTTGAGAAAGTGAGAGGTGTGGGTGTCTTCTTGAAAGGCACTTTGAATAATTTGGAGGGATAAGATGAAGAAGAGGAAGAATATTGATAAGAAATAAGGGATGGACTATAACCAAGAAGATTGGCATCTAAGAGCTTAGTTTCATAGTCCCTCAAGCTTGCACACAAATATGAGTTCAATTAGAGCATAGAAAATTTTGAATAAGACCTTATTCTTAATCTATGACAAGAGGTTATTTATGAAGAGACATTGGATCTCATCAAATGTTAAGAAGTTGATAATTAATTTTCACAAGAAATGATTGGAAGTAAACAACAAAATCATTAAGTCATTCAATTGATCTTTGCTTGCTTTAGACTAGATTAATGAATTTTATTTTCAAGCCAATGTTGACTTGAAAGTGTTGTATGAAATCATGGACCACCTTGGGATAAGAACAAATAGAACTATGGTGAATCCAATAGAACCACTCAAGTTCATAGTCCTTGAGTGTTCTTGTGAAAATTTTGGTGACAAAATGAGAAGAACATAGGCATGTAGCATTAAATGGTTGTACATGGATGGTGGGATACCCTTTTACATTAAATATATTTAATATCAAGGGGTCACAAACCTAAGAGGAAAGGGATGAGAAAGAATATCATGAGATAGAGGTTTGTGGTAAATATTTGTAGTGATATCTTTATATGAGGAAGAAGGATGGAAAATTTGGTTTGCATGGATCTCAAGTGGTTATTAATGTGTTGCGAAGAAAAATCATGGGAAGCCATGGGATGAGAGAGGGGAGGGATAGAAGTAGAAGGAGAGGTAGGTAAAGAAAGTGGTGTGAAGGGTACTTGTGTATTCAAACATAAGGGTAAGTGGGATATAGTGTAGAAGGATGTGGATAAGAGGAAGGAAAATATTGGTTGGAGAGATTAACATAGGGGAAGGTAAGAGGAAAATTATAGAGATAAGTGAGAGGGAGAAAGACCTAGAGAGAGTACTTGTATAGGTGTTGTGAAAATGATGAGGGAAAATTAAGGGGATGGTAGAGGGGAGGTTGGAAATAGATGAACGTAGAAGTGAGCTAAGCAAATGAAGAGATATTTGTTGGGAGGAGGTGTGAAGTGGATGGAATGCATGTGAAATAGGTCAAGAATAATGGGGGAATAGTAGAGGAAAGAGGAGATGAGGAGAAATTAGATAAAGAAGGTTGGGTATGACAAGGATAGACCTCTTTCACTATTTGGCCAATTCCATTAAGGATGTCCATACCATAGGAGATATGGACTAATAAAGTATGTAAGACATCGACTAGAGAAGAGGGGTGTGTCCCATCCTCTATCCTACCAACCTCATCTCAAAGAAGTTGAAGTTTGGTGAATTTTTTTTGATGTTTTTGTTGCTCAATATGTTTGTAATTTGTTTCATCATCAAAGTTATCATCATCATTAAGAAAGTGGGAAGTGCTCACATCTTCCATAAGAGGGAGGGTATTGTGAGCCATAGTAGAAGAAGGATTAAGGTGAGGTCTATGACATAATGAGATGGATGAATAGAAAGATGGTGTACACTCAAAGTAAAGGATGGTGAAAAAAGTGAGAGGACTAGTAGGTGGATAAGTAAGAGGTAAGGGTGAAAGGGGAAGTGTATAGGATGTAATTTAAGGATATAGAGTACAAGATGGAAGGAAATGTAGTGTGTTGAGAAAGTTTAGTTGGCTATGAGGGTTTGGGGTTTTGATTTGTGTTAGTTTTGTGTTTGTTGTTAAGTTTATGTGTTAGTGTTTGTTGTTTTTGTGTTTTTAATTATTGAAAATATGCAGGGTGCAGAAAGAAACGTTGGATTCAAAAAAATGTAACTAAGAATAAAATCTCTAATATATAAAATTTTACTTTTAATCACTAAATATGTTCATTTATCTAATTATTTGATTTAAAACAAATAAGGCATTCAATACACTTAATGCATTTTAGATTTTATTTGAATAATAAACATGGAGTTGAGATTGAACTAGTATAATACATAGAATATGAAAGAAGGAAAAAAGGTGTTAAGAAGCATGCCTAGTCCTACTATCATGTGATATGTTCAAAGAATAATGTGAATGGACTGCACTACTAGACTAAAATTAGGTTTCTAAACCTATCAAAATTTTGTGAGAGACTAGACCACACATGTTTGTCTCTACATTTGCATGGTTTTATCTATTTTTACATGCAAATGTCCCTTTTGGTGTGTCAATGTTTAGTATAGTGTGATTGCATCCTCTATATTTTTTGACATAAATTCCCTATGCCTTGTAGTACCTTCTACTCTAATACTTGCAGTTATCTGAAAATGGAAAAGCTAGTGTTGGCATTTAGGGATTTGCCTCAACAAAATCCCTAGGTTGACTCAACAAAAGTAGTATGGAGTAGGTTTTGGGTGATTCCACAATATTGTGTCCCACGTTTTGGCCAAAGTGGGACATTGAAATCAACATTTTTAACCAAATTTTCACTTTTTTCACACCTATAGCAACTAAACCGTTAAGAACTCAAAGATAATGTGAACTAGTGATTTTTGAGATTTCGTGTGTAGATTCTAAATATATATATTTTTAATTTTAAAAAATGATTTGTGAATTTTTTTATGTAACTTTTAATAACTTGTTTTTTATAGTTAACAATATTTTTAAAAAGTGATGTTTATACCATATAGCATAACTTTTTTTTATAGAAAGGATAAAATTCTAAATTTTTAAATATAGATTCATAACACCAATATCTTGTGCGTGAATATTTTTCATAATTTTTTGATGCATTTTATTTTTATTAATTTTTGAAGTGAGATTAATTATAATTTATACATAGGTTTATACCATACATCGTAACTTTTTCTGTATGTATCCAAATTCACTTCTTCTTTTTTGTTGAAACAAGGACATCAATACCTAGTGCACAAATATTTTTTAAAAAAAATTCTCTATTTTACTATTTTTCCACAATGTATTGAACATAGACCTTCATGTTCGGAAAAAAACCTATATTCACTAGAAATTAGAAAATAAATATAATAATCAAAATAAATATATTCAATATTATACTTGTTGGAAA
Organism: Cunninghamia lanceolata; assembly: GCA_027924645.1. Classification (NCBI taxonomy): domain Eukaryota; kingdom Viridiplantae; phylum Streptophyta; class Pinopsida; order Cupressales; family Cupressaceae; genus Cunninghamia; species Cunninghamia lanceolata. The sequence goes on along the minus strand of BSBN01001396.1, from coordinate 685,530 downwards.
GCTTACTCTGAGGGCTACAATTCTACAAATTTATCCTATCATGTTGACTCCATTTCCTAGTCCAAACCAAGGTTTGAAATAGAAAACTTTGAAGAAAAATTGAGAACTAAGGTGCAAAGGTCATTTCTAGGACCTTAATTCGAAGGAAGGTACCTTCATTCAAAGAACCTTCAATCTTTTGAATGAAGGTACCTTCGTTCGAAGGTATCAAGGACCTTTGAATGAAGGTCCATGAGGAAAAAAATCCAAAAAAAGAATAAAAGGGACCTTCATTCGAATGTCCCTTTTTAATTCTTTTTTTAGAAATTTCCATAAAAGAAATAAAAACGGGACCCTTCGTTCTAAGATCCCTTTTATTCCTTTTGTGGAAATTTCCAAAAAAGGAATAAAAATGGACCTTAGAATGAAGGTTCACCTTCATTCAAAGGTGATTTTTAACTTACCTTCGAATGAAGGTACCTTTGTTCGAAGAAATACCTTCGAACGGAGGTATCTTGCAATTTTTTTCCCCATCCGCATTTAAAAGTTTAATGTCCCAAGTTTGGGACTCAATATTGTGGGTTTACCCTTTTAGGTCTATGTCACCTTAGGTGTTGGTGTAGGTAATTGTAACAAAGGAGATAGGCGGTGTGTGAAACAAAGGAGAAAGACCTAAGTAGCTAAGAATGGGTTCTAAATGCCTAGGGAGAGCATGTGTGTGTTGAAGGTGCTAGATAGTATTCCATTTTAGTCCAACCACTTAAATAAGTAGTCTTAGACTTGATTTGACTGTTGGATGTGAAATATGATTTTGAGTTCATTAAAGGTAGACATTTGGGTGGGAAATAGAAGTTTGAATATGTAAGATGTTAGTATGCATGGTATAGAGAACAAGATAGTGACATGCTAGTGTCTCAAATGACAAAATGATGAGAACAAGGGAGGAACAATGGTTTTTATGTTAAAGAGGCATGTGAGAAGGGTAGTTTAGGGATGATTTACACTCCTAATAAGTCAAAATGATCAAAATCATACTTATCAGAAATAAATACTAAAATAAATACAAAACTAAAAAATACTAAATATAGATTTTTTATCCTTACATTAATAAAAGAATATACACAACCATATATCTTTCTCAAAACTATAATATATATAAAACGCATATTAATATAATTATTTTTCTAAATATATTATCTTTTTATGTATCATATATTAAATACTATATTTTTTTCTTTTATGATTGCATAAAACAAATATAAATCCTAACATTTATTTGCATACTACAAGCCACTTTACATACATATCCCCCTCAATAAATCCTAAAAGCATGATACCAATTGTTCATATCTTGTAAAAGCTTTAACTAAAGCCTTTAAAGCTTGAGATTCCTTTTCTTTAAGAAGAAACTATAACAACTTTCTTAATGGAAATTATATGAGAAATCTTTGAAAGACAATGTAATGACTAAACTTTCTATTACACTTCATAAATCCTACTTCTGAACACATCTACTACTTTAATCACTTCCAAGAGAGAGTAAAGTGGTCCCACTTGATCTTTAAACACAAATAAATACAAAACTAAAAAATAATAAATATAGATTTTTTTATCCTTACACAAATAAAAAATATACACAACCATATATCTTTCTCAAAAATATAACATATATAAAACACATATTAATAAAATTCCTTTTCCAAATATATTATCTTTTTATTTATCGTATATTAAATATTATATTTATTTCTTGTATGATTGCATAAAACAAATATAAATCCTAACATTTCTTGCATATGCATGATACTAATTGTTCGTATATTGTAAAAGCTTTAACTTAAGCCTTTAAAGCTTGATATACATTTTTTTAGGAAGAAACTATAACGACTTTCTTGATGGAAATTATATGAGAAATCTTTGAAAGACAATGTAATGACTAAGCTTTCTATTACACTTCATAAATCCTACTTTTGAACACATCTACTACTTTAATCACTTCCAAGAAAAAGAGTAAAGTGGTCCCACTTGATCTTTAAACATAAGAAATGGTTTTTGATAAGTGATCAACAAATTTAATTTAGCTTTTGGGATGTAGTTTAAGTTATGGAAAATACAAATAATAATTATAAGTTTGAAATATGAGGAGACAAATGATTCCAAAATTATAAGAAAAATGTTTGGAAAATATAAACCCTGAAAACTTCCCATTCCACTAATTAATTAAATTTAGTAATGATTTATATTTATTAATATCATTCAATTTATATTACAAGTCAAAAGTTTTGAATTACAATTTAATTTGTAATTTAAGATGTTTAAATTAAAAGACTAGCTTACTTTTAAATATACAAAAAATTATTGATTTTATTTTCTCTAACTCACAAACTATTTAAACTCTTGTATACATTCTCATGCTTGTAAACATTTTCATTAACTTTGGTTTCTCATTAAGAGTTCAATTGGAATGAGCAACAAGATTATCTTAATCTGTGACCACTTCATCAATTGCGCTATTAATACATATATGTATGCTATCAACTTCTAATTAATTTTATTTCGACTACAGTCAATCGAAATTACAACTTACCAGCTGGATAAACTTTTAACTTAGTATTCTGTGTTGTTCCAGATTACAAGAACATTATTAGTCTGGCCCCCAACTTTTCGTCACTGGGATTCCATTGTCACAACGAATTTGCATGTGACGTCATGTAGAATTTGTGAATGATTGAGACACAAGTGTTAGGTTGTTGTGGAATTCAAGATGGGCCCAAGGTCAAAAGCCAACTGCAATGAAGTTAATATGAATGAAAAGCGACCTTATCTGAAAGACTATTTGGTAGATTCCTTGGAATTCAACTACCTAAAACACAATGTTACCGAAATACTCTCTTATCCAAATGTATTCTTCTGAGCAGAGCTTCTACAATGAAGGATTGGATCTTACATTCTAAGTTTGAAAAGAGGTACAAGGCTTTAATCCTCTAGAGAAAAAATGGGCCAAGAACAGAGTCGCATGGCAATGGGACCTAATGTTTTAATGGCAATAAGGTGGTTCATAACATCACTGGTTGTTTTGAAAGACACTTATACCGAACAACACCTAACTCTTCATATGTTTGAACCACCGTTCAAAACATCAGCCCTCTCTGACAAAGGTCAAAGCCCAAACACCACTTGCACATTTTTAACTACCACCACATATAAATCAAGGCCAAGAGATGCATGGCTATGCCAATGCCAATGCCCCACTTCCTCATTCAAAACTCATATAACCATTTCTTCTTTTCTTCTTCTTCTTTGTTGTTAATTTGTGCTTGCCTTGGCATCAGACAATTGAGATAAAACCACCATGGGAAGAGCCCCTTGTTGTGACAATGGTGACAGAAACAAGGGAGCCTGGACTTCAGAAGAAGATGAAAGGCTTATTCAATATATTCAAGCCCATGGAGAAGGCTGCTGGCGTTCCCTCCCTAGGGCTGCAGGTTAATAGGCTTGTGGGCATATGTCCAAAGATTGGTTTTTGATTTTCTTTGGTTTTGTTTGGTTTTGTTTTCTTGGAGTAGAGAAGTCTAAGCTTAATTTGATTGAATTTATGCCAGGTCTGCTTCGGTGTGGCAAGAGTTGCAGGCTAAGATGGATAAATTATCTGCGCCCTGACCTCAAGAGGGGTAATTTCTCTGAAGAGGAAGAGGATCTCATTTTCAAACTACATGCCCTTCTTGGGAACAAGTACGTTGTAAACAGATTGCATATCATTGCATTACATCACTTTTTTCCTGTAAATAGTTCGTTGTATTGAATAATGGAAAGGAAAATAAGGTGTATGGCTAGTAGTATGAATTCTTTCTTTATTATATTATAGTATCTACAAGATTGTGAGGAGAATAAAAATATAACATGTTCTGATATGGGTGTTATTTCCTATGAAGCAGTCGGGACTGAAACCTATTAGCATGGCACTTTACCACTAAGCGACCTGCGCCTACTGTAAACAGCCGGCACGTTGTTGTGCTGACTGTTTATGGCATTTTCAACCCTGTTTAATGGCAACTATTCTGTTCGACCTTTTAAACCCAGCTCCGTCGATCTATTCAACCAGATTATTTGTCTCCTTCAAAATGTTCGACCATCCAGTTGATTTGATTTTGACCAACCGGCTGTTTTACAACGTGCTGGCTGGTTAAGCTTTACTGCTACCTGACCTTTGGCTACTTCTCTTATATTCTACTTCGAGTAGGTGTAAAATTGCTAATGACTGTTTAATCATGGAAGTGGATGATGTTTAAGTAGAGTGCAAGTTACACTCAGCCCATTATATAGTTTTGAGTTAAAACTCAAGCCTAGAACATCCAGTAATTATCATTTAATTACTAGTCCCTTTGTGATTTATTCTTTTCCAACACTTCCTCAAGCTATAGAATTGCTTGGGGCTTCTCAGTTTGGCTATAATGTTAGAACAATATGAGAAGTATAGAGTTGAAGGAGAATGCACAAGGATTTGGTGCCAGGATAAGTAAGAAGAATGACGTGAGAACAAGGATAGTCATGGGTAACTCGCCAGTCTAAACTGCTCAGTTCGAGAAGTAGCATATCTAGCCTTCAAAATGCCAACCATTAATGGTGCAAGTATTTCTTGGTATTCTCAGTGAGTCTGCACATCCACAGTAATAGCTCCACCGTAAACAGCCAGCACATTGTCGTGTCGGCTGTTCACAATTTTTTCGACTCCCCCTGCTTTTGATTGACTGGTTTGACGCATTCGACTGAACATCATTGACTGCTTCAATCCTTCCATTTTTGTCTATGATCGATTTCTCAATGAGATTTACATATGAGCGCCAAGATTAATATCTTTTCATGAAACAAAATTTAGGAGGGTTGCTGTTTAAACTTGGCTTGAGTTTTCAAGCATGCAGTTTTAGGTTTGTTTACAATTTTTTCTTTTTGGGCTGGTTCTGTTCAACCAATGAATTCATTGACTCGGGATGCAGTGAGCAGTCAGTCCCATTACAAGCTGCAATTCTTGAACCCTATTGATCATTCTCGTTGGCTGCTGCAGCTTAATATCTGAGACAAATCATGTTAAATAATTCTTGAATTCGACTAATTTGGATCTCTCCATTGCAGGTGGTCTCTCATAGCCGGTCGACTACCTGGACGAACGGATAACGAGATAAAAAACTACTGGAACTCACATCTGAAAAGAAAACTGCTTAGTAGGGGCGTCGACCCGAAGACCCATCGACCCTTTTACAAAACCACCCGCAATCTGTCGACGGAACGAGATAGAGATAGAGAAAATCTTCTTACACAGGCCAAATCAGAAACCGACCAAGAAAAATGCTCTGCCGAGACGGTAGACGAGGTGTTTCAATCGTCAGAAGGCGATCATTCTGAGCAAGCAATTACAAGTGATGCCCACACTCACACTCACACTCACAGAGAGCTTCTCAATCTGAATCTGGAACTGTCGATAACTTCTCCGTCGATTTATTCGTCGGCACGAGACGAAACAGTTCATTCAAGCCAAGGCTGTCATGGCCGACTTTCGTCAGGCAAGGATGAATTAAACGGGCTAAATGCCGTCGGTTGCTACGTCGATTTCCCCCGTACAATGCTATTGTTGAGATAGAGATAAAGTAAAAGGATGTAATTGTAGGCCGTAGATGCAAAAAGGCTATTTCTCAACGTTGTATTGTTTTAGTCTACTACGGGAATTTTTTTGGCAAGAACCTTTTTACATCTATTGTCATGTTCAAATAATAGTTGCTGGGTATGGTCTATTATCCCTGTATCTTTAGAACTTGTATTATCGAAGATCAATTATATTACTTTTGCAATCTAACAAATTATGCTATTTAGTTTCCTTTGATTTTTTCCCATATTGAATCACAGCAGAATATAAATATTAAAAAAAAGTATGCAGCAAAAGAAGCTACAAAAATACTGTGAAAACTTAAATACAACAGCGGCCAAATAAACAGCTACAGAAGATTGAAGACATAATATTTCTAGTCTGTGACATAAATTTGTTTGTAAAGTTTTTGGAATAGCATTTCTAGCCTCGATGTTTGGATCACACTCCGTGATCAACCTCGAAGTTTTAGATCGCACTCGTGACTAAAAAAACTATACACAGTTGTTTCCAGAAGCTTTACAAACAAATTCAGTTACAGAAGAGACAAAAATACAGAATCAAGATACCAGAAAACCTTAAAAACAGCATAATGCAAAGCATGATTACAAAATTAGGCTTGCAAAGGTGGGACAGCCACTGCAGGCGGTTGCTACTTAATCAGGCAGTTTTCTAAGTGAAAAAAAATCAACTCCAACTTTTAAAGAATTCCGATATTATAGGGTTGTTGAATTCAATTTTGAAGTAAATAAACAATGAACTGCCACTACAGAATTAAATATTATTGGGTTGTTGAGGTTTGTAGGTTTTGACTGGTAGTTTATGTTGTAGAACGAAATTTTCGTCTTGGTACCATAACAAGTCTTAAATTTCATTCTCAATGCATTTCGTTGTTATTTTTTTCCCTATATTACATTACATTGTGTGTCAGCTTTCAACGTACAAAGCATTTTAAAAGCTTCCATGATGATCGCATTGAAATTAAGCTTTAAATTGCCGACTTATTCTGTTTCGTCTTCTTCACCATATCATCGAGTGTACTGGAGAAATGAAGTCACGCGTTCATCGTGATTAAAAAATTATAAAAATCGGCCAGCTTTTATTGTTTTTCCTCTCGTAGTAAAATACTTTTGATTTACATCATCTCACGTTTCACCGTTCTACCGTAAACAGTCGATTGTTTTTTTATATTTTCGACTTTCTATAGATTCGACTTCTTTAATCGACGTGTGCATTCGACCCTCCTTCATGATTTTGACCCTCGTGTTTGTTGATTTAAATGTAGAAAACAGATGAGTTGGCAGGATTTCGACCAATTATTATTATTATTATTTTTATGAATAAGTGACCATATCTATATTAATAAGAAAATAGAGTACACATATCCACAAAAAAAAGGTTGGTGGTTAAAAGGCACACCCTGAAGTCACATGGGCAGGTCCAGAAAGTCATAATGTCATGGCCTAAGCCCAGAACTAAAAAAACATAACAGAAACAGTATAAAAAAGAAGGCCATTAAGTAGCCAGAGCAATGCCAGCAGATGGAGGATCCTTGTCATCCGGGTTGCCCCAAACAACAGCGGGGTCCGGGATGACATCAGGGGGAGCCCAACCATCATCATCCTTTTCTTTTTCTGTAGCATTTTGTTCACGGCGAGGTGAAATTGCCAGATCCAAACGCAGAACCCATTTAGAATCACTTGAGAACCAACCATTTCGACCAAATTTGAACAGTCGGCACAGTTACAACTGTTCAAGCTCTTCTTATTTCACCAGTTAAAGCCATAAAAGATATATATAGACAGCACAAATATAATTGATTTTAATTATATTTTATCCGCCTCATGTAAATAGCCTGTGAGTTGTAACTCACCGACTGTACAGTCGGTTGACCACTAGCCTCCGTCGACAAAACCTGTACCTGTTTTCGACTCCAAATTTTGACCTTTGCCCATTTTCGACTGTCCATACAACGTTTTCGACTATTTGCAGTGGGCCGTATGAACGTTGACTAGCCGGTCGCTTACAACGCACCGGCTGGTTAAGATGTTCCTATTTCATCATGGTCCAATCATTCTTAAGTTATAAGGATTTGTATGTTTTATTCTATTGATATTAAAATTTTTTTAAAAAAATTGGTGTTGTAAAATTCCATCTTCTTCTTTCCATGTCAGAAGTTCAATAGTGAGCATCAAATTTAAAGCTTTCTCATTTCTCTCTGTTATTCATAAAGTTCCATATCAATTTGACTTAAATTGGGTGATGTGCCGTTTTAGTTGCTTTTCATGATATTTTATGGAAGAGCTTAAAAATTGACACGTTATGGACTTTTAGATGGGAAGATAGACAAAAATTCTAAGACATTTTCTACAAGGATAGGCTTTTCAAATATTTTCATGTAGAATAATCAATTTTTTTGGAGTTGGTTTTTTTTCTTAATGAACAATAGGTTAGCAGTCAAAACTAACTTTCTATATACATTTTAAAATAATTTAGTTATTTAATATTTTTTGAATAAGATATCAGAGGAATGGTAGATATTTTTCAATTCAAATTTTATGTTTTTATCATTTTAAAAAGATTATTCTTTTAAATAGAATTCTTTTGATTTAACAGATATTTATTTCACCAAATTTACTTAAGATTGAATCCAAATCCTGTTCTTTCAAACTTCAAATTTTTACATTTAATAATACTTAATTTATTATACTTTTTATAAACCATTCAATTGCAATTAAAAAAACTTTGTAAATTTTCTAACTATTCAAAAAGCCTTGGTGCTAATTGAGTAGAAAAGTAACCCACACTTTTTATTCTTTGAAATGCCAATTTTTTATATTTAATAAAACTTAATCTATTATACTTTTTATAAACCATTCAATTGTAACTATAAAAACTTTATAAACTTTCTAACTACTCCAAAAGACTTGGTGTAAGTAACCTACACTTCTTATTTTTTGAAATGTTAATTTTTTACATTTAAAAAAATTTAATCTATTATACTTTTATAAACCATTGAATTGCAACTAAAAAGACTCTGTAAATTTTCTAACTATTTCAAAAGACTTGATACTAATTGGATAGAAAAAATAACCGACACTTTTTGCAGAGCTTGACATCGTCCACTTTTCAACAATCCAAAGTCAATTTCATTATTACCAGCGTTCAAATATTATCCACATAACCAGAATGAAAACTCGTAGGAAGAGAAAATCTATCCAACTGCAATTCATTGATGTTGAAAAAATTGATGGCTGCCGTTAGAGTGAGTCTGCAGCAACTTAGAATCAAACACAGCTCATAATATTACTACTTGAGAGCGCACTGACAAGAAGTCTTCACGAGAGAAGAAATAGCGAAAATAACAAGATTCCAAAGCTGTGATTAGCTCTCATATTTTGGTCGGTCACACACTGAATGCTGTCATTTTCCCATTTTTGACGAGATCCTCCGATGGCTCTGATAATTTGGCCTGTTACACACACGATTTACCGAGCAAGCCAAAAGTCCCATGTACGTGTTCGTCTTTTATCGGCATCATTCAAAACAGGATAATGTTAACGTCTACTAAATGTTATAGGGACAGTCAAGCTTTTGGAAAATAGGCCACCTGTTTACCGTGGGCGTGGGTGGAGGGCAGCTCTTGTGCATGGAGGTTATAGTGGTCCATGTTAGGACTTCGCTTCATGGGTCCCATCAAGTATTGATTCCTCCATTTTTTAATTTTATTTTAAAAGGCAATGAAATTAATATTTTTTATATGGTTGAGTTAATTATATTATTCTAGTATATGATTTTGATGGATTTGGTGTTTTTATTGATCTTGAATTAAATTTACATTTAGAAATACTATTTTACTTTTGATCAAAACAATTCTAGCTTTGAGATTATAGTTTCCTTTACTATTTTCAAAATTGCACGTGATATTGACCCAATTCAAGACCGTGGGAGTGGTTCCGATCAAATTTTTTAAATCTCAAAATTCATTATGGCTCCATGCCAACTCAACTTAACTAGTTCCTAAGAGTTGAGTCCCATGTCAAAAGGTTCAAATTGTGCACCTAGCATATATATAGAAGGACATCAATCCTAGGTCATAGCCAAAACCTCTTACTACTGTATACACCTAAAAATGACTCGAGATAAATTAAATAAATATTTTAATATTTATTTTATTCTTATTTCCTCTATCAATAAATAAATACACTAATTTATTTATTTGATTCACATTTATCCTATTCTTCCAATAATTAAATTAAATTAAATTTATTTAATTAAATATATTAATTCTTCTAAAGTTATCTCTAATTATAATCTTAATTATTTAATTATTCTTCTAAGACAAAGTCATATTCCTAAAATCCACATCATTCGTCCACATCACCCTACACATCATTTGACACCTCACCTCCATGTTGCACCATAAATTAAATATTAATAATATTTAATTAAACATTTATCCTCAACACATGTCCTATTTCCTCTCAACCATCCCTACTTTGTAGAAGTTGGTCTCTCCACATCATCATAGTCAAAGTTGACTATGAGACACTTGTCTCATGAGTTCTACATTCCCTCCAACATCCCAACAAACATAGACTCCTTCTCCCATCTTTCTCTCATGGTCTTCCATCTTTCTCTCATGGTCTTTATGAGCATCTCGCCATATGGCTCCTTGTCCCACATATCTCTCCATCTTGTCAATGTAGTAGGAACATCCTCCTTCTATATCTCCCCTCATTCAACCAATTCAATCTTGACCCTACATGTCATAAGACCAATTCCTCAACCATTGATCTTTTGCTACTTGGATCTAAGTCATCCTTTGCCTATAAAAGGAAGCCTCTCATCCTCATTTTGGAAGAACACAAGAGAGATCATACTTACATGCTGCTGAAATCATATCAAATATCAAAAGCGTGCCTTTGGCTTCCATTTGCATAGCATTAGCATTAGTAATCTCCATTTGCATAGCATTAGCATTAGTAATCTCCATTTGCATATCATTTAGCATTAGCCATATCCATTGTTGCATAGCATTAGCTTCATCCAATCATTATTAGAGTTTAGCATTGTAGAATCATTCACTTTGCACAAAATCCACCACAAGTCCATTCATCTTAGAATAACTCATATCATTGTCATGCACTATTATACAACAACCATTCTGATTATATCAACACTTTTAACAACAAATATCAAACCCCTAGTTCTTGTACTAGGTCACCCTATCACTCATTACACTTTTGTTCATGTCTCAAAACTCACATTAGAACTCGACCATTCTCGGTTGTGTTTGATGCTTGGTTTATTTTTTTAACTTTATCGAAATCATTGAATCAATCAATGGGCTTGACTAAGGTGAAAGGTAAAAGCTAGTCACCTTCCTCTCCTACCATAGCAAGTTCAAATGATGTTCTACAACATCACCAAGAATTCTCCTTGTAGGTGCAAGAACAAACAAAACTTTATTACATGTGTTGAAATTTTATAGACCATAAGCTCAAGGATTTACTATGTGGCTCAAAACCAAACAAAAAGGACCAAAAATCATAGGTGAGGGATTGAACTTACATAAATTTTGAGACTGGGCAAGTTCATATTGCATTGTTATACTTCCAACACATCCAAGTTTAAGCAATATGAGCTATGGTCAAAAAGTTAAAATTCAAATAGTGGACAACCATCTATCACCCATCAAATTTAGCTAAGTCCTTTCACTTTTCTTAACTTCTAGGTTTTTGAATTATTTCATATAATCTATCACAACTCTTAATTAGGTTAATTAAATTGTATTGCTTGTTATATTCATTAATCCTATTTTTTGGAATGGAAGCGCATTTTTATTTATTTTCATTTTGGTGAACCCAATGTGAATTGAATATGAAACCTTCTTATATAGAAGGTAAAACATCTCAAGATACATCTCAAAAGCAAGAAAAGTTGACTTCTCCAAAGACTACATCAATAGTGTCATCACTACATGGCACCTGTTCTCATAAAGAAACATTAGTGGATCATAATTTAGTTGTCTATTATATTGGTATAAAAATGAGGGTCCCATTGGGGCAATACTTTAGGTGATACATCTTGTGGCTCCCTTTGATTTCCATTTCTTTCAATTTCTAATTTATAGGGTGTTATTTTATACATTTTTTCATGGTTTTCATTTGGTATTACTACAAGTAGGGGCAAGGTTGTTGTTTTCTTTTGCAAGGTCCATGCATACAAGATTGTCCTAATTAGGGGACAAATGTGGGGACATCTTTTATCTTTTAGCTCACATACACAAAAAGGTAAGTGTATTAGATTTGCATTTTTTATATCTCACTGATTTTATCTCAAATTGATCATCTTTAAGGCTATCATGCTTATGCTTCACAATCAATTTATCATGCTTATGTTTCTACAAACAAATTATCATAAATTCTCATACTCTATTTTTATCCAAAATTTCTCTGTCCTTGATTTGTGTGTACTTGATGTAGAAGCATCATTAGGTTGGTACAATCTTGCTTCACCCAAAAACATATGTTTGTAGCTCCCCATGCATAGGATTAACTTGTACATGCTCTCATACTGTGGTAGTTTGTTTGTGCACAAGCATAACTTGCACACCCATGTTGTTTGTGTGTTGGGTGCTTGTGGTGTCTTGTGCACAATGTGTTATTTGTTGCAATGACATTTTTCTATATATCTCTATCCACATAAAGTCCCATGCTTTATTAATTCCACCCCGTACAATAAGTGTCTGGCCCATGCCCTAGAGAAATTAGTTGACATTAAATATCAAGAAGTTGATCATTTCATCAAAACATTTATGTTAGATGATCCATAACTCACTGGGTTGATAACATTAGTGGTCCATTAACTATGGATTTAAAATATTGACACTAATCTATACTCTAAAAATTATGCTCTTCAATCTTTAATCTCACCCATAATAGAAAATAATGCTTAAACAATAAAAACAAATAGTAGTAATTTATAACATAAATAGAGCACAGTCAGGAATCATACACATAATACCATAGCTTTCCCTAGAGAAAACTTGAAAGGGTGAAAAATTTAGCAAGAGAATATACTTAGCACCTCATTCACTATGCAATGATTATTACATGGAAACAACAACCAAATCTACGCAAACCTATGTGCAACTACCATGCTCCCATAAATTGTTGCAATCTCTCGTACTATGTAGCCTACTATTTGTCTATGAAACACAATCGTTTGAGTATTCTATACATGCCAACTGATCCCAAAAATGAAGTCTTTGTTCCTTTTAAAATCATCTACCCTTTTGTGATCCTAGAAGATCAAATGACTTAGAACATGAATTGTTACCCTTTAGGCAACAAGTCATCCATGTAAGCTCCATCTTGGCCCCCAATTGTGCATCTACCAATTATATTGACCATGTAAAAGAATAATGCCACATTCAACCATTTCCCATGCCTACATCCATGGCCTTTTATTGCTAACCATTCATGACACCCTTATTTGCATACACACATATTGTCCATGTGGATAAGAAACACATAACCAACCTTTTTGCCGCATCAACAACTCCATCAAATAAAATGTGTGTTACGGTAGAATTGCAACCACTTTTGCAACAACACAAACTTCAATAGCCTCTTGCTCTCTTCTATAGCCACTACAAACTTTTTCAACAAAGGGTTCACTACAACAACCTCTTTCTCACTTCAGTAGTCATTCTATGATTTCATCAACATCCCCATTGTTGGTGTCAAGCACCTCCCAGGAGCACAACCTGCAAATAAATCTTCACAGATGAGAGAAGCAACACAAGGCTATTTCACCAGAGATGAAAATATTGAATGAGATGATAGAGTACATAGTATACAAGCCTTTTAAAAGCATGAAATATGAGATAGGTGAACAACTACTGGATACGGTAAAAAACCACCTGCGTGATTAACCCTAAGTGAAAACTTAACTCTACACTAACAGCCCCCCTTAAGTGCAAACTTAGGGAGAATTATTATGCAAAATCAAGATGCAATATGGGTCCCGGCTACACAACCATGTTAGATACCCATTTACAATGCAAAAAAAGAAATCACTCACAACCAGAGAAAAGGAGAAAAACCCTGTGGGAACAAAATCCCTCCCCAAAAGAGAGAAAAGAATATAAAAATGATGCATGGATGGAGGACTCAATCACACCCCCCAAGGACTACATACATCATGTATATACAATCAATAGCCCCCCCATAAGAGGGAAAGAGAGAGACTATGTAGCCCCCCCACAATGTGTAATCACCTGCAAAAAAGGTAAGTGCCTAAAGATAAAACATGATCCAATGTTGACAAATAACTTGTCTTCCTTTTGGAAGAAACAAAACTAGGTACAAATGCAGGTATGCTTCCCATTTTGGATAGGAATTAGCAAGTGAAATCTAAAAGTAGGATTCAATAATGTCTCTAAAATTTGCTCATGTGTCACCAAGACCTTGGAAAATGATGCCATGAACCAATCAGAAACATGCCCAATCACAATAGAAGGTGACAAACAAGGTGCCACAGGAAATTGATTTTTAACATTCTCCAAAGATAGAGATGGAGTGACAATAGTTGTACCACAACTATCATCAAATAGGAAAATTAATCCCTCAAATGTGTCTTCCAAGTCTGAAATGTGAGATTCCATGAACAATGAACCAATGTCTGACAAATACAAATCCCAATCAGGAAGACAATGATAACCCTGTTGCTCAAGAATGATGGAAGTACTTAATGAAGGTGGATAAACTATCTCTGACAAAAAATCAAGAACCTTTGAAGCAACTAGAACCTCATCTGAAGTCTCAAAAACCTCCAAAGGATCACAAGCATGGTTTATCTTCTCTGAAGAATAACAAGGCACATTGCTATTAGAAAGAGAGTCATCAAGATATGGCAGAGTATTGTGATCTCCATATGATTCTTGAATGTAAGTCCAAAGAGCATAAGGGTACTCAAAATGAACAAGTGAATCCAAAAGGTCATCATCATTTATATGCTCATAAATAACTCTAAAGACTTGAGCCCTATATCCTTTCCAAAACATATCCCCACAAGGTGTGTCTAGAATAGGAACTTTATTATACAAATATGGCAATAGATTCTACTCACTAAAATGAGTGAGAATAAAATCACTCCATTGCCTAAAGTTCCCTTTCTCCAAAGAAACCATTATAATTGAATTCTTAAAAAAATTTCAAAGATAGTGCTTCAAAAACTTCCAAAAAAATTAAAAGATTAAAAAACCTGATTTGGTGCAAAAAATGGTGAGGCCAATTGCCTAATCTCCATGCTAACACCAAGCAAATGAGCACATTAACCAATCCACTTGAGAGAGAGGCCTTCACAACAATGCAACCCTTTGCTCACAACATGTTGAGGACACAGAGTTGTATATGAACACAGACGGACTCCATCGCTTAGAGAATGTGGGATAAATATTCCCAAATCAACTTCAAAGAAACTTTGGGGCCCACACACCACTTCAAGGATAGAAAACCCTAGCCAAATATTTATGTTGCAAACTTTATAAACTATTAAAGTCTGATAAAAAATATATATAGATCTGCCAAGACAAAAACGTCGTACGACTGCTACGAACCAAGGAAATATTTGTTTCAAACTTTATAATCGTATAAAGTCTGTACCAAAACTCCTTCTCACTCCTTCTCACCTAGTACTCCTTAAAATCTACACACAGATAAGTTATGCAGACCGGTGCTTTGCAATTTCAGAGGTAAAAAAAGCTAGAGGCAAGATAAAAACCCTTCCCCTCAAAGACTGCCCGAAAAGCTTGCTAGGGAACATGTGTTCAGAGTTTGTGGTCAAGAAGTCTCTTGCCTTTATCGAGTTGATGGAATCAGAAGATTTTCTCAGTGAACCCTTGATGCCCTGCACAATAGCATGCAGACTTATTATTGTCTCAGATTTCATGTGTCTTCCTTCACAAAATCATGCCTTCTTCAACAGGAAAACAGGCTGTGTGAATGCAACACAACCGAAGAGGATTAATTCGAAATAAGGCAATTTTGAAATTTAACAAATTTCAAATGCCAAAAAAACTTCAGCAAATAAATGATCTCAAAACAACTTGGATGAAAACTCTCAATGGTGGAAGAAGGTGCAAGTTGAAGGCTTTGATACCATGTTGGTGTCAAGCACCTCTCAGGAGCACAACCTGCAAATAAATCTTCACAGATGAGAGAAGCAACACAAGGCTATTTCACGAGAGATGAAAATATTGAATGAGATGATAAATTACATAGTATACAAGCCTTTTAAAGGCATGAAATATGAGACGGGCGAACAACTACCCGATACGGTAAAAAACCACCTACATGATTAACCCTAAGTGAAAACTTAACTCTACACTAACACCCATGAATTGTACAACCAACATTTTTTGTAGATGATCCATAACTCACTAGGTTGAGAACCTTAGTGGTCAATAAACTGTGGATTTCAAGTATTGACACTATTCTATACTCTAAACATTCTTCTCTACAAGCTTTAATCTCATCCGTAATAGAAATAAATGTTTAAACAATAAACAAAAATAATAGTAATTTATAACATAAATAGAGCACATGCAAGAATCATATACATAATACCATAGCTTTCCTTAGAGAAAACTTGAAAGGGCAAAAACTTTAGCAAGAGAATGTACTTAGCACCTCATTCACTAGGCGATGATTATTATATAGAAACAACAACCAAATCTATGGATTCCCAAATCTAGAAAAACATATACGTACTACCATGTTCCCACAAATTCTCACACTCTCTAGCACTATACAACCTAATTTTTGTCTATCAAACACAATAGTTTGAATATTCTATCATGCCAACCGAACCACAAAAATAAAGTCTTTGATCCTTTTTAAATCATCTAACCTTTTTTGATCCTAGAAGATCAAATGACCTAGAAAATGGATGGTTACCCTCTATGCAATAGGGTATCCATGTAACCTCCATCTTGGCCCCCAATCATGCATCTACTCATTCTATTAACCATGTAAAAGAATAATGCCATAGCTAACTATTTTCCATGCCTACATCCATGGCCTTTTCTTTCTAACCATTCATGACACCCTTTATTTTCCTAAACCTATTATCCACGTGGATAAGAAACATATAACCAACCTCTGCCACATCAACTAAAAGGAAGCAAGGTACACAGGATACGCTTCCTACACCAATCTAATGACGGAAGTAGAGTCAAAATTCTTTAAAATCCTTACAATTGCAGCAATGTTAAACATATAACATAAAGATTACAACAGCAACACAACACAAGAATACAAGAGTGACACAAGATATATTGTGGGGAAAACCTTTTCAGGTGAAAAACCACACACTCCAAAACCTGCACAATGTATTATCAAAACAATATTATTTATAACACACTTGCAATGCAAGTTCTTCTAGGAGTCTACAAATGTCATTTCTGGAGTGATTCCAGCAACATAACAATACCTGTACAAACACTACATAAACTACAACTCCAAATACCTCATTACATAGAGTTATAAGGCAAAACTAAGAAGCTTCTAGAGATGGGCGTCCATCTTGGCCACATGGCCATTTACACACCCAAGGGACACTTGTCCAACATATTTTCACCTCTCTTACATCTGTCATAACATGAAAGATTTGACTTCCCAAGATGGAGTGCTCCAGGCTAAAAATAGGCAATGACAAATGCTCTTACGCATCTCACAGTTGTCATAAAAATCTGCAACATGACAACACTTAATGTTGTAAGAGAATCCGTCATACAAGATGAAATATAGCATATTCCTCTTACAACATGTCATAACCCAACTTGGGTGCCCAAAGATGCCTTCTCCACATGCAAAGATGCTCTCTGACACTTGTCTTCACTTGTCATAGGAATCTCTATACTTGGCTCTTAAGCGTCATAGATTCTGTCATACACAATAACACCTCTGTCATACCACAAGATTCCAACACGTGGCATATTAGTGCCACCTCAAATGGGATGCCTATATCCACATGGGATGAGTTGACAATCCTACTCACCTTCCAAGTTGAGTGACAACTCACCATTCCACTTCACACTAAATGACAAAACAAGATGTGCAACATAAATTACATCATAGGCAAATAAATAAATAAATAATCAATGGTAGGAATTTGCAAATGTTGAGACACCTTAATTCCCAACATCAACAACTTCATCAAACAAAATGTGCATTATGGCAGCATTGTAACCACCTTTACAACAACGCAAACTTTGATAACATCTTTCTCTCTTCTATAGCCACTACAAACTTTTTCAACAAAGGGTTCACTACAACAATATCTTTCTCACTTTAGTAGCCATTTTATGATTTCATTAGCATCCCCATGACTTGCACAACCAACACCAACTTCGTTAGCCAAGCACCAACTTTGTCACTTTAGTAATACTTCATCAACAACTAAAGGAACCTCATGAGCCACTAAAACACTACTCAAACAAATGTGCCCAACTTAAGAACCATCCTAATTTGAACCACTCAACTTAGTTTTGGATCATCCCTCCCTAACAAGGGAGCTTTTGGTCCCCCAAAACCTCATGAAACACTTAAATAAAAGTGAATAACTCTTATCCTTCTTGCTCTTTAAGATTCCTCCTCATTATTGCTTGGAATCACCCAAGCCCATTCTATTTCATTATGAAAAAGTGAACCATTTATAGACATCAACCTATCTCTTGATTGTTCCACTCACTACATCACTAAAATGGAAAATGAAAAGTTCTACTCAACTCTATGGTTACCCTCTTCAATTCACAGTCCTCTTCTTTCTCAAAGTAGATCATACATGCTTCCCATCATGTGATAGTCTTCTTCTGATGTTATATATCCTTTTACAACTCTACAATAGTCCTACTTGCTACCCCTTGGTGTACATATAATCCATCATCCATCAAATATTTCAACCTTCTAAAGGCGCCAATTAACCTCTTCAAATTTAAGGTTCTAGCAATGGAAATTCTATGCAGGCTACCAATATAGGAATGGACAATAAAATTCCTACCCCTCAACCAAATCCTATATTGATTCTTGTGCCTAAAATATGGCATCCCTCGTATGCAAGTAGGGACTACCAAAAATTAGATCACAGATCTCTATTGGAACAACACTTTAAAGGGCCCCAAATTCATTCTTTCAATAATGAAGAATCTATGAATAAATCTTTTGACCTCTTGATATTCTTGAACATGAAGCTTTAGTTGCTTGTAAAACACCACTTCATCTTGATACTCCTCATGTAATGAAAACTAATTTACATTTCTTACTAACCCTTATATCTACACCTTGTTGTAACTACCCCAAAGAGTATGGGTATGGATGTAGTACAACCTCCAATAACCAACTTGAAATAAATACGATTGGATTGTGAATATGAGACAAATAAAGAAATTAACTTCTTACATGTTACCTACTCTCTTTCTTGAAACAATTGGGTGTGTGCCTCTACACCATGAGAGTTTCCACATGCCTCCAATCTACCCTTCCTAAGCACTACAATAGAAATGTGATCTCTATAATTTGATGAATCTCCATAGATTTCTTTTCCAAAGATAGGAACATTGAGATCTTTGTTCTTCCTCTACGAAGGCATCTACTCAGGATGTGACTGCCAACATCTCTTCTCAGGGGATTCACCTAATAAACTAGTGGCATAGCTCATGCATTCAAAGGGTACTAGTAAACAACCCTAATTTCATTTCTACTACTCAAATTTATGTTTTTGATACCCCCTTTGCATACACTAGTATAATTCAAATACCTCCCTATTTTCACTAGGCATCCTATGTAACTATATTTGTTACATTTTTATATTCCCTTATTATTTCTGCCCTATCAACCAAGAGCATTGCTCACACCACTCAAAACTAATTATTTTGATTGTCATTTCATATATTAAAGCCTCAATACAAAACACCTAGATGTGTTATGACAAATATGTCATCATGCAGAAAGATTTGATTTCAAAGGACTTATACATCTCAACTAAACCCTTTCCACACCAAATCTAACAATGAATCCCCTAATAATCGATATCTCAATTACAATATACATATTAATCTAAATTATAATTGAATGGTTTTAGAGATACCTAGTGATTCTTCTAGGTAGGGTTATGACATTAAAAGGTGTTCAATAACTAGTTTTTAGGAAACTTTGGTAGGATTGCAATGATAAGGATAAGGAGGTAATGTCATTGGTCAAAAATTCTTATGTATCAGTTGGGGGCACATATGTGCATGGTATAGGTCCACAGAATTGAATGCACTGTTGTGGTCCATTTGTATATTTTTATTAAGAGCCCATAGAACTAAACACACATGTTTTATTTACTGGGATCCATCAAATAAAATTGCATCAACACCTATTGGGGTTCAAAGGTAGAAATGAAGATTATCCAAGAAGGAGATAGCGCCATTGGCTAGAAAAGTTGATGTATAGGTCATAGCTACAAGAGTATAGGTTGTAGCTATAGGTGTATAGGCCATAGCTATAGGTGTATAGACCATAGATACATGAGTATAGGTCATACCTACAAGTGTATAGGTCATAGATCTAGGGGCCCACTTGTATAAATTTATTAAGAGCTCATAGTACTAAACAAACATCTTTTATTTATCATGGGCCATCAGATCAAACTACATAAATGGATAGCAAGCCTCAAAGGTGGAAATGAAGATTATCCAAGTGGGAGATAGTGCCATTGGCTAGAAAAGGTGATTTGTCATTTCTTAGGCCCCACACTATTAAGTGTATTGGTCATAGCTACAAGTGTATAGGTCTTAACTATTGGGGCCCACTTGTATAAATTTATTAAGAGCCTATAGTACTAAATGGACATCTTTTATTTATTTTAGGCCATTAGATTAAACTGCATCAACGCTTGGTGGGGCTCAAATGTGGAAATGAAGATTATACAAGTGTTAGACAACACCATTGGCTAGAAAAGGTGATGTGTCATTTGTCAAGCCCCACAATACTAGGTGTCTAGGTCATAGTTACAGGTGTATATGGCGTAGTTGCTAGGGCCCACTTGAAATGATTTATTTATCTTGATCATGCATAATCTTATTATGAACTCGTATTAATAAACCGAAGCCACTTGTTTTATTTATTCCGAACCATGGGATTAAATTGTATCAACCGCTCATGGGGCTCTAAGGATAAAATAAAGATGGTCAAAGCAAGGGACAATGTCATTCGCTATAAAAAAGTGATGTGTCAGATGTCGGGTCCCACGATAACTGAATATTAAATTAAATGATTAAAATTAATTAATAATATTAATTTAATCTTTCCACGAATGAAAATTAGTTCCATGTGCATTTTAATGTCTACAATGTTAAAATTGAGGAAAGATATATTTCAAAGTCTGCTAGAGCTTTGTTTCTCACATTATTATTATTTTATATAAGCATATGTTCTTTATTATATTGTTTTTTTCTAATTATTATTCCCCTAAATTTTGATTTTTTATTAGGATCCCGTAGGATTAAAACAAAGCCACATGTTTTTTTTATTCCGCACTATGCGATCAAATTGCATCAATGACTCATGGGGCTCCAAGCATAAAATGAAGATAGTCAGAGCAGGAGACCACACCATTGGCCAAAAATAGTGGCATGGCAATTGGATATACCTACAGTAGTTTTAATTTAATCTAATTGATTAAATTAAAATTTGATTCCCTACATAGTGGTTAAATATTAAAATATCATTATCTTTTAGGACCTCCCTGATTTTTTGTATTATCTCATACATATGCCATCTTCTTCTCTTTCACTATAAGTAATTCAATTTTCTTCATTTCATTGAGTAGTGATTTGCATATGCATAACATAAATATTTTAAATTTGCAACATTGAGAACACTACTTTAACATTTTTTTACACTATTAGAGGAAGATGTCATCCTCAAATCTAGAAAATACATAGACTGAGAGAAACCCCATCAAAGAGAAAGAAGGCCACTATAAAGTCCCATTTTAATCAACAAAAATGATACTTTGTAATGGGTGACAGTCTGTTAACAGTAAATAACTAGGAAAATTTACCTAAAATTGAGGAATTCCATTGGAACGACCTTCAGAATGACGAGGTGTCAAATGAAAATCTTGAAGGGGGTAGGCAAGATGTGGTTCAATATGGTAGTGAAAGCATGAAGTGCTAATCCATTGTTGCCACTATAGCCAATCCAACTCTAAATTGTGGTCAGACAAGTGTTTCCGCCACCAGTACCATTGATACCATGGAATGTGTAACCCACAGAAAATTTGACAGGAAATAAGATGCTCCCTTAGAATTGACATGACTCATGATACTGAGGTCCAGGTAGTTGATGCTAATGAATTCATTAATGGCCACCTTTACCTCATCTATGGGCAAATTGAAGATAATGTTTAACTTGCTAATGACTTCCTTAATGGCCATCTTTACAAATGTGATACAAGATATGCACAAATATTTCTATTTACATTAATTTAGCACAAAACTTATAAATCAGTATTAATTGGAAACCAAAAAGTACAAAAACTAGAATTAAAAATTTATATTACATTAGGTTTTAATTCACCACCACAATTAAAAATTTATATTACATTAGGTTATAGTCAAATGCCACCTCAATTAAAAATGTGTGGGCAATTCAAGGTTAATTCGCCACCTTAATTAAAAATTTTATGGAAAATTTAAGTTTAATTCGCCACCTCAATTAAAAAATTATTAGCAATCTATCCTATATTTGCCACCTCAAATACAAAATTAGCAAAAAATTAGCCTTATTTTGCCAATCCAATTAATATTTTATGGAAAATTTAGGTAATTCGCCAATTTGATTAAAAGCAAGAATGAATTTTGGCTTTCAAATTTACCACAATTTATTTTTAAAATTATATTTTAACATAAAATAGCTACCCTCTCTATGACTTGAGTTCAATTTTTGGAAAAAATTGCCAAGACAATTATATCAATACATAGGGGATTTTCCAAGATTTCTATAGAATTTTTTAGGGGCCAATCCTTAAAGTTTTCCTTGTTCTACATACCAAACTTCATAAGGAGTCATTCTATCAAGTGCATTCGTAGGATTCCAAGTAAGAATATACACTGTTGTAGCAACTGCATCTCCCCAAAAAGAGTTACTTAATCCTTTTGTTTGTAACATACTTCAAGTCATTTCAATCACTACACGATTCTTTCTTTTAGCTACACCATTTTGTTGAGGTGTGTAAGCAATGGTGAGTTGTCTTTTGATGGCATTCATATTATAATAGTCTATAAAATCTCTTGAACAAAATTCTCTGAGCCACGATCAGACCTTAAACACTTTATTTTGCAACCACTTTCATTCTCCACGAGGTCTTTAAACCTTTTGAATGTATTGCAAGCTTCATCTTTGTGCTTCAAAAAATAAATCCAACACTTTTGTGAATAATCATCGATAAAAGTAATGAAATATGATGACTAACCCATAACTTTTTATTTGCATAGGACCACAAATATCAGAATGAACAAGCTAAAGTGAATAATGGACCCTCCATGCACTACCTTTTGGAAATTTCTCTCTTGCATGTTTTCCATTAGAACATCCTTCACAAACCTCCTTGTGCTCTTCAATCTTAGGTGGTTTGGATGTTAGTAGCTTCAAACTGTGAAAATTCAAGTGTCCATATCTGAGATGCCATAACCAACTTTTGTCTTCATATGCCATATTAGCAATACTTATGCTATGTTCTTCAAACTTCAATGGGAACATCCTATTTTTTGACATAGGCACAACTGTAACAACCCTATTTCTTTGATTCTTGTCATAGATTATACATTGTTTATTATCAAACACCACTTTGTAATCCTTTTCACATAGATGTCCTACACTCAATAAATTACATGTTTTGACTGTGGAGTGTAATAAATATCATTAACGTGTATTTCTTATCTTCTTTAGTATTCACTTGGACCATAGCTCCTTTTCTGCAACCTCTAAGGATTTGTCATCACCAAGCTTAATCTTATTTTTGAAACTTTCATTCATTGTAGAAAAAAGCTCATTATGAACCTAGACATGTGATTAGAACAACTTGAATCTAAATACCAAACCTCTTTAGAACTCTATTTAGCTTTGACATAAGATAAAAATAAATTACTTGGTAAAGCCTCTTCATCTTCATGTGCATAATTAACACTTCTATTTCCATTATCTAGTTTTTAATCTACATTCTCTTTCAAAGTGACCATACCTATTACAATGATAACACTGAATATTTCTCTTATCAAATCTACCTCTACCTCTTCCTCTATTTCCTATTGAATAATTATGATTCATGTCTTTACCTTGTTCATGATTGTTGGCACCTTCATTCTTTGTGATCTACAATTTTGAGGAAAAATATTTCTCATCACTTTCTCCAAATGTGTCTCTAAGTCTCTCTTCATGAGACATAAGAGATCCAACTAAGTGATCAAATTCAAGAGTAGTCAAATCTTTACTCTCCTTAATGATTATTATAACATGATTCCACCTTGGTGTTAGAGACATTAACACTTTTTTAACCACAACTTCTTTTTTTATAATTTCTCCAAGAGTAGCCATCTTATTGACCACATCCTTTACTCTTACACAATAGTCACTCACACTCTCAGTTTCTTGCATCTTCAAATTCTCTCTTCAATGTTTGTAGCTTGACAACTTTGACTTGAGAACTACCTTGGTAAGCTTCTTGTAGAGTCTTCCAAGCATCAATGGTTGTCTTTGCACCTACAATTCTCAAAAATAGGCTCTTATCTAGAGCTCTTTGAATATGAAATAAGGCTTGAGTGTTCATCTTTTTAGCATCCTTCTTAGTCATTCTATCATTAGCTGTAAGGGAGGTCCAATCAATTGGCTCTTCATAACCCATTTCTACAATCTCCCATAAGTCTTTCCCTATCAAAAAAGTCATCATCTTGATGCTCCAATAATCATAGTCAATTCCATCAAATTCTGGAATGGGTAAAGAAATAGCATTTGACATGATCAAAATTGATAATCCACAACAAATCACCTACTCTGATACCAAATGAAGATTTTGAAACTAATTACTTAATCATTGTAGCCAATAGAAAACAAATTGTAACATAAAAAATATTACATTTAGCACATAATATTTAGAAAAAATATTTACAGCCAAATAAAAGAACAACATCCATCTGTTATGAAGCTAGACAAAAATAAAACACACTATATTTATTTTGAAATGCTAATACAAAATTACAATAGAATAAGCATCTTTATAGTTTTTATAGCACCAAAACATGTACTTTAGACACTAAAAATAACTCTCAAATAAATACAAAATCTCAGAAAATAAAGCACACAGATAAAGATAGCAAAAGAAATATAAAAAGCTCTGCCAAAAAACTATCAAATATCTATACAACTAAAAATAGGACTGTCAAGTAATGGAGCATCAATTATCCATTATCCAACTGTTCTCTCATATTCTACTTCAAGCTACATCAATGGTCTATTATATCTCCAACTTTGAACATCCCATTAGTTATCATTAAACTACTGGTCCCTTTGTGGTTTATTACTCACTCAAGCTATAAAATTGCTTGGGGCTTATCGTTTTACTATAATTTTTAGATGTTTAAAAATAAACAATAGGAGAAGCATAGAGTTGAAGGAGAATGCAAAAAGAACTGGTGCAAGACCTGTGTGAATAGTAAAGGAAGAACAATGATGTGAGAACAAGGATACTCATACTTAGGGCACTGATAACTCACTAGTCTAAACTGCTCAATTTGAGAAGTATTTCTTGGTCTTCAAAATGCCAACCACTAACGGTGCAAGTATTTCTTGGTCTTCTCAATGAGTTTGCACATCAATGGTAATATTGGGAATATATATGAGCCCCAAGATTAATATATTTTCACCAAAACAAATTTAGGAGGGTTGTTGTTTTAACTTGGCTTGAGTTTTCAATCATGTAGTTTAAGGTTTGTTTTGCTTCTTTACAATTTTTTTGGGTTCTTTCTTTGGTTGGTTCTATTCAAACAATGAATCCATTGAGCATTTCTGTTACTACTTGCAATTCTTGAGCCCTATTGATCATTCTTGTTTTTTGTTGCAGCTTAATATCTGAGACAAATCATGTTAAATAATTCTTCAATTCAACTAATTTCAATCTCTCCACTACAGGGGGTAAAGCTTAACCAGTCGATGTGTTGTAAAACAACTGGCTGGTCGAAATCTCGTCGACAATCATCCTTTCGACAAATCAGTTGACAATCATATCCATTAAACTGATTGAGAGTATTGCAGTCATGAGGTCGATAGTATTTGTCGACAGCATATAGAGTGGAAAAAATCATAAACAATCAGCACGACAACGTGCCGGCTATTTATGGTGGGCTATTGTAGGGGGTCTCTCATAGGCAGTTGACTACCTAGACAAACGAATAACAAGATTAAAAACTATTGGAAATCACATCTGAAAAAAAAACTTCTTACTAGGGGCATCGACTCGAAGACCCATCGACCCTTTTATAAAACCACCCGCAATTTGTTAACTAAATGAGATATTCTTAGACAGGCCAAATCAGAAACTGGCTAAGAAATTGTTGGATTAATCATCACATATGTGGGAATTGGTTTTATGGATTGACCTTATTTTGGGTATAAATGAAGGGAAATATGTAATGCACATTTGACTATATTTATTAATTAATTGAAATTCAAAATCATCTCTTTTATAAAACCATCCACAATCTGTCTACCAAATGAGATATTTTTAGACAGGCGAAATCAAAAACATGAAAATGTTGGACTAACCACTACACCTCTGAGAATTGATCTATTTGCCTAACTACCATTCTAAATATTAGTGAAGAACAACATCTAAATATTCATTAGTTAATTGAAACTCAAAATCATATTATATTCTGATTTCAATTAATTAACAAATATAGTCAAATAAGCATTATAATGTTAGAATGTTAGACAAACAATACATTAAATGAAATACTAATTTGAAGATACATTAAATTCACAAACCCCTGCAAGTTTTAATATGTAAGGACACATCTACATAAAAAAGAAAATGCTCAAGCAAAGGGTAGATGAGGTATTTCAATTTAGTCGTCAGTTGCTACGTAATTTTCTGTCGTACAATGCCTTTGTTGAGATAGTGATAAGAATGTAGGCCGTAGATACAAAAAGCTATAATATTATTATACATTTTGTCCCACATTTACAAAATTTTGTTGAGATAGTGATAAGGATTGTTGGTCCCCAAATCAGTAGATAGTAAACCCTAAAGGTTTGCCAATTCTTATAATCAGGTTTACTGTAGGACTTGGCCAACAAAGACAGTAGATTGTTTGCCCTTGTCTCCCCTGCACTTTAGGTTCTATCGCACCTAGGGGGGTATCCCTCATTAACAACAAAAAGATGTATCCTTGACTAACTCAGGCAGAATACTCTCATGTATGGACCAAGATTTGTTGGATAAACCCTAGACTGACAATATTCTTAGACTATCTCACTGGTTAAATATGAGAACATGCATAACCTAACCTAAAACAAAATAAAACATAAAATGGTTTGTTTCAAATGATTTACTTTTAAAATGTTGGATTTCCTGGACCTTTGGGCAAATAAAATTCCAGATTGGTGCCTTATTTTGGGTAACAGAGTCAAACATTCAACCCATGCAAATGTTTCCTAATGACAACACAACTTCATATCCAGAGGGCTTAATACAAATCACTACTATCTTGCAGCAATGGCCCAAGAAAGAGTATTTTCTATAACTATACTTATAAATCCCTAAAAGAATACATAGTCCTCCATATCCCATCTAAATCATTTTTAATTCATTCCTTGAATGAAAGCAACAAATGGAACATTCAAATTCAGAAAATGTGAACAGATAAAATCAAAGATCCTTAATCTTCTTGCTTAAGAGGAAAATGCATCCATTCATGGAGACAATTACAAAAAATACACTCTGCAAAGTGTTTTTCATAGATTTCAACCTGAATAGAAACACTGTCATATAGAAAATGATTCACTAACAAGGCAAGAATGCAATCTACAACCCAAAACCAGACATCTACTCCTACAGAATGCTATTTCCCCAACATGTGAACACCTTGTGTTCAAAGTCCAGCCTCCTCTTACAATGAGGAACAACATGTTTTTAAAGGCTTAAGAACATGTTACCCTAAAATTAATTACAATATGGAGGTAGGTAAGATATTTCCTTACATTTTGCCTGCAAAAATACATTGGGGATAATAAAAATACAACACAAGAGGGGAAATCAAATAATAATAAATAATAAAACTTTGAAGCCTAATGTTTTAATTTAATTTACTCTCCTTTCTAACTTTTACATTTTTTCACTTTTCCGGATATTCCCAATTTCGCACTATTGCAGAAGCTCTGCCGGAGGCTCTTCCTTCCACTACGTGGTTGCGATAAGAGCCTTGAGACCTCTCCTCCAGCTCCACAATTGCATTCTGCCTCAGAGACATCATCACAACAGTCTTCAAATTCAATTTCTTGCCCAATCAAATTTTCTAGGTCATTTTTTGCTAATATTGAGCTTTTTTCATCTTTTTGATAGCCAAAAATCAATGCAAACGATCCTAAAACCTCCGCCAATGCCTTAGGAATGATCATATGAAGAATTCTGAGCATAAAACTGCATTTTTTAGCTCAAAAATGCCCCCAAAAACTGGCTGGAAGTGAAAAAACGTGAATAGCTTTTTCATTCTGCAATGAAGTCCACCTGAAGCTGCTCAAAACCTATTGAAAACACCAAAGAAGCAAAGGAAATGCCTTACATTCACTTGTAGATGAGAGAGAAGAGTGGAAAATGCCCTGCGATGGGCATTGTGCACCATCGTGAAGCAGAGCAGAAAGGGCTGCGATGGTGCGCAATGCCCATGGTACCTCTCTTTGTCATTCATAAACCTTTTAATAATATTTTCCTTAAAAACTTTTCACTCAAACGTTATTAAAATGCCATTTAATAGTTCATTTTAATATCTGCATTTTAAAGCTTTAGACTTAGGCAAATCTTTAATTTCTCCCACTGGGCACATGGCATTTTTTCACTGCAGGCAAACCGGACATCCGATGACTGCAAAAATTTGCACGGAGCTGTTATCAATTATTTCAAGAAAACCCATTTCCTCATAATCTACATCACCCACTGAAATTAAGGACTTCCTTTGTAAACTGACCCACTAGATGAGCTTGCTGTAACCAAAAAAATATTAAAACGCCACATCATACGGTCTCCGATTCTGATGAAATTAGAACTAGAGATGTTTGAGACCAAATCAAGAAATGGGTCACCCTCAGATTTGTGAGATTTGCAACTTTCTAGAACACCAAATCTAGCTTAGTCACAGTTAGAAAATAATTAAATACCACATCAAAACTCATCCTGAGAGCACAAAATTGAACAAGCATGCCACCATATGTACCAAAAAATATTCCACCAACTCGATTTGCAATATGAACTCTGAGTTGAAAAATTTTAATCGGCGAAGGTGGCCTCCGAGGTAGATTGAGCAGCTTGTTGACTTAGCCTTTGTCGACACCTCAAAAGGATATAGACACTTTCAATTTGTAAAATTTGAAGGTGTCAACAGTGGCTCTGATTGGGGATGTACGCCCCTTGTGGGCATAGCAAGAATTCAGATCTCTAGGACGAATACCATGTGCCATATCCATTGGGCTCCTTAACCACTGTATGCTTCATTCTGCCAATCAGACTTTAAACTTTATTTGGTGGCCCCGGGCCACCAAAAATGGAGAACCAGTACTTTCCCCTATCAAACACAGGTTTTCCAAAGGAGTTGATCTTCCTCAAAGTATAGCTGCACTAGTCAAACTGAAACAATAATGAAAATACAATGCATGCATGGACATGCACATAATTGTTTCTCCAAACACCTGGCTGAAAATAAAATATATGACCATCAATACATGGCAGCCACATGTAATAATGCTCATCATCATGCTAGTCCAACTTGCAAACTTCCTCATCATCTTCAAATTCCATGGGAGCATGAAGTAACTGTGAATCCCCAAACAAATCAACATTTTCATGGCTATCATTGTATACACCTAAAAGTGACACGACTCTGTCTAAATAAATATTCTTAATATTTATTTTAGTTTAATTCCTCTATCAATAAATAAACAAATCAATTTATTTATCTGATTCACATTCCTCCACCAAAATTAAATAAAATCATTTATTTAATTAAAACCTTCATATTTCCTCCAAATTAAATAAATTCATTTATTTAATTAAAATCCTCCAAGTTCTTCTAAATTAAATAATACCAAATTATTTAATTAATTCTTCCAAAATTCCTCTACATTAAATAATATCAAATTATTTAATTACCTCTTCTAAATTCTAAAGTCATTCTAAATTAAATAATGTCTAATTATTTAATTAGTTCTTCTAAACTTAACATCCTCTATATTCAAATAAATCAAAACATTTATTTAAATTATTCTTTTTCCTCTTAAAAATGGATTAACACCAAAATTAATTCATGCAAATCCATGTGCACACTTAATTAAATATTTTAATATTTAATTATTTGTTCTCTAACCCACATGTCCTTTTTATCCTCTAATTCTAATTAGTTAACTCATAAATCAAATCTATTAACTAGTTAGTCAATTTTGTTAACTAGACAATCTATTCAGTTAACTCTTCAATCTATTTCTGTTAACTCCCCTGTTGCATGATAGGAACAGGGCACTTGTCTTCTCCCTATTCGCGCACATCCTCTCAAGTTTCCTCGACCATTGATCTTCTCTCTCTCAAACCTATAAATACAATCCTAGTCCTCCATTTCAATCATCCAAGCTTTTAGTAAACTTACCCTGCAGAATTCACAGCGCTCCTTTGGCAACCAACACCATTCCATAGCTTGAGATCACCATTTTTATTGTATTGAAGATCCTCTTCATTAAAAGAAATATCATAGCTATTTCTCTATTGTCATCTTGAAGAACAAAGCAAGGAAGTGCACTTTCTGAGGGCTTCATACACATACAACAAGATCAATTGAGATTAGGTGACCAATGGAAGCTGCGGGGTAATAAGGTTTGAAAGGCATCTTTCTTTGTGTTGAATCTTGATTATTGCAATTTCTGTTGAGTTATTGGGTTATTATTAATCATTGATATTATATCTATATTTTCCCATAACATTTCTAGTGCCCATCATGGGGCACTTGCCCCAATTTAACCCCCAAAACTAAGTTTTTGTATGTTACGTTCCGTACACAGGAAGTTTATGTGCATCTGATCACTCGTAACATGCATATATTCTCAGAAGTAATGCATGTGGAAGATCTACGCATCTGTTCACTGAATCAACACATCTATCCTCTGAATCAACACATCTGTTCAAACTGCGCTTCTATGCTCTGTAACTGCACATATATCATAATTGCGCATATATTCTTCCTTTCCGAGCTTTTATTCTATGTAACTACACATACACCAGATCTGCGCATCTATTCTCTGTATCTGCGCATCTATCTTCTGTAGCTGTGCATTTGTTCTGATAGTGATTTTAGAGTTAGTTCTTGTGATTTTGCTAATGCTAAAATTTCTCACAGGAATATTCTCAGATCTGCTTGCAGGTTAGTGATGGGGAGCCTCAGTCAGAAAGACTTACTCCATTGGCCACCTTGCAACTTATCACTTCGACCATTGAAGTCACTTCGACGTGAGGTCTGACAACCCTGACTATCGGC
Organism: Cunninghamia lanceolata; assembly: GCA_027924645.1. Lineage (NCBI taxonomy): Eukaryota > Viridiplantae > Streptophyta > Pinopsida > Cupressales > Cupressaceae > Cunninghamia > Cunninghamia lanceolata. The sequence continues at coordinate 654,067 of BSBN01001396.1, read as the reverse complement.
AAGAACAACCCCATCGATGAACACTTATGAACCTTGGCTGATGTGCCGATACATCAACTTAGTATATGCTTGGCATGACTTGCTATTCCCGGTGGCAATACACTGATTCACCATTACGACTGGTCACCATTTGCATCCGATGAAAGATACATTCTCCACATACATTGTCAGCATGCTTTTGCGATATACATTCACAATATACATTCGGTGAAACGATACGAAACTTATGCCAATGCTAGTGTCTTCGGCGGGACTCTTGTCATCGGTGAACGCTTATACACTTAGGCCGATGCACCAATGGACCTACTACTCATCAGTATGATGAATACCTTCAGCTAAACCCTAAGGTCTCTTGCCGCCAGCTAATTCCTCCTGATAGATCTCCGTCAGTATCACTTGACTCTTATCACCCCGATACCCTCGATCTGAATCTTAGGCCGCAACTTCTGTTCAACAACTTGAACCTTCCTTTGGCCAGACTATCCTTGTCACCCTGAGCAAGGAATACTTTTCCGATGGCCTCTGTCTCACTGATAACAGCTTCAACTCCTTCAATCAAACCCTAGCACATGGAGATGCTAGGTGATCTACTGTGCACAACCCTCGATCTGGAACATCTACACCATTGAACCATGAAAGATAACATGAAACAAATGAATATGGTACAATGAAGCCATTCCATTGATTTCAACAGAAATCTCACCAGTGGAATGCTTCACATCGACATTTTTCAATAACGAAAAAAAACATAGAACGGAAAGGAAATCTATACCTATGCAATTGGTAATTATAGGAAATAGAAATCAAACTGACAGAATAGAATAATCTTTATTTCTCCTTAGCACAATCATGATTACATTCAATCACACTCTTTCTTCGATCTGATTACAATATCTCTGATCTATATGCATTTGATTCATTTCTCTGGGGTTTATAAACTCACAAGAGGAACACCAACCCATTCCAAGTGGCTGGGAGACTGATTCCAAGCGGCTGGGAGAAAACTAACTGATTCCAACCGTCTAAAACTAACAACTTGACCAAAATGACCTAAGTCACTAAGGACTTACAAATAGAAATCAAAATGCATTGGTCGTATAGACCTTATTACAACACAAAACCTATTTTAAAATAGAACATGAACTTAAATGCCTCACGGAGGCCACCTTGTGTTAGGTGCTCCTGCACCAGTTAGGGGCTGGTTAGTCATATAGCTGCATTTGTTAACTCATCTCTAGATCTAATCAGCCAAAGGAAAGTAATTGGATTGTTCATACAAATCTCATTTAACTCTAACTAGGAGGATTGTAATTTGATCTTGTTGCATCAACAACTCAAACATAGTCCCTACTAGAAAGTGAACCATTGCTATCTTGCTTCTTTCAAAGTTAACAAATTGTGTGTGTGCCCAAGTAGCTTAACGCATTTAGTCTTTTTCATTTTAACTAGGGGAAAGGAACCATTGTCTTTCATGTATTTGGAATGATACTAGGCCTATGCTCTCCCCTATCTTGGGTGACCAAAATGCCAAACCTATCATTTCACATGTTTAACCTTTAGAGAGGCTTGCTTTTGGATATCCTTCCGTTCAAGTGGGAATGACCTTAAGTGGTAACAAGATAAAGCTAAGCCCTGCCTAGCCACTATAAATAAATTGTGCTTGAGGTGAAAGCTTCATGCAACGAGTGCTGATTAGTTATACCAACAACCAACCTCCCTAAAACCCTCCAAGGCGCAACCCTTGAAGGATGGGAGACTCTATAATGGAAAGTAGTGATGCCACACATATAACCAATCGAACGGTTGCCCTTACTACTTATCCATTGTTTTAGAGGCCAAAATCCCCTATAAATTGGTTCTGGAAAGAGTGATTATCATCTTCCTAAGACAACTCACATTCTTACGATTCAATAGTAGAGATAACAGGAAATCCTAAGGTTTGCGAGCCTTGGGAACCCGAAACTTGGTGTACCTGAGAAGTTTGTGCACTTGTAAGGGGGAGCCCCTGTCCCAAGTTCCTAAGTTATCCGCTTTGAAATAGCATAGTTGGTGTAAAAACCAAGTGAGAATTTGGTTTATATTGCCCTTGCCATCCTAGGATTTGTACTTGTTTTTTGTCAAAAAAGTCAAAAATCTAAAAAAAATCAACAATCATGTAAATATTCTTTTTGTTTGCTGTGTCTTCTTGCCATAGTTGAAAAAATAAATCAAAAAGACCAACTTTCAGCCAAAGAAAAAACCAAAAACATAAAAAAACAGTGAAAAATCAGTTAAAATTGCCAAAAAAACACAGAGCTATGTATATATACCTTCCTACTGTGCATTTGTCACTTTTTGCAGCGCATCTATTTCTACTGCGCATACATTTCAACTTGCTACACTTTTGTTAAATCCTATTGTGCATCTGTCATTTACCAGTCTTGCGCTTTTGTTATCTTTTGCTGTGCATTTACTCTCTGTTACTACGCTTCTATTCTTGCACATCCATCACAGTGAGCACTTTCAGACCGTTTGTGAGAAAAATATCAACCTTTTTGGATACCCATTTCAGCCTTGTTCTAGTTTCCAAGATTAGGTTTACCGTGTAGTCACTTCTCCCATCCATTTTTTGCATCATATCCTCTTTTTTGTTGGACATCTCACCAAAACACTCCACCAAAACTTCTCAAAGTCAAACCAAGTATCAAAACTAGGTTAGTGCAAAGCAATTTTAGATCATATTAGCCTCAAACAAACCTAGTAAGTCTCCACTATCAAGGATCTATCATCCTTCTCTCTCAGAACTTCACTAGTGGCTTGTGCAAAACTAGTCTATATCAAGTAATCAGATTCCAATCATCCTTACTTTTGGCTACCATTTTGTATCAACCAACTTGTTTGACACTATTAGTCTAAGGAAACCCTTGTTCATACTGCATCACCACAAGCATCCCCTTCACTACAACCTCCTAGCACACCTAGTCAAAGCTTCCAATCTCACACCACCCCATCCCAAGTCACATTGCATGGTCCTAACTAGATCCCAAAAACAAAAACAACTTGAAATGGCAGGCACATCTGACAAAATTGTCCCATCCCCTCACAACAGCGATGAGGAGCTTTCTCATAAGGACATTCTACAAACTCAACAAGACCGAAAGTTCCAACACATGATGGACAAAGTGCTTAGTCAAGACCCTAGAAAATTCTTTCTTCACCTAGCAAACCAAGGAGTTAAGCTCTACAAAGACTTTGATGTCAACGCGTTAAAGAAAATCAAAGAAGAAAGAATCCTTGAAGAAAGCACATGAGAGGAAAGAACCATAGACAATGGCAAGACGACCATTGACTCTACAAACCCTCTAGGCTTATTGACTCAACAAATCTAGGCCTTGCAGCAACAGCTTACAGACATTCAAACCAGGGCATCAACAAAACACTATTCTCTAGAGGATATCTCACCATATTCTTTTGACAAGACCTTGTCATGATACCTTTCCCCTCAAAGTTTGAGGTACCAAAATTTGACAAATATCACGAAAAGGGTGATCCAAGAGACCACATCAGAGAATTTAGTGCAACATGTCTTGAAGTCACCCACAATGACACCTATCTCATGCGACTATTCCTAAGGAGCTTGGGAGGACAAGCTATGGAGTGGTTCTCTCGACTACCTCTCGGCATTCGAACCTTCAATGAACTGGTGGATAAGTTTGTCACACACTTCTCCTACAACATTGAGCATGACATCTCATTATTAGATATTTGTAACACTAAACAAAAGGGTGGAGAATCCTTTGCCTCTTTCTTACTATAACATCAGAAAATGTCCCCTTGGGGACTTTTCCCTCATAAGGTTTAGCTCCCGGGTCTTTAGTATGCATTTATGACATCTTAGTTCATATTTTTGCATCCTGATGGAATGAGACCTAGGTTCCATGGCAAATTGGACCTAGGTGGACCCCTTGAGCTGTACCCTGCCCAAAATAGGGGGGAGGACATGGGCGCCCACGCCCTAGTCCTACTCTATTTTCAAGTAGCCCTAATTTTTGGGTGTTAGTTTATGACCGTTATTTGGTCCTTTTGCCAACACGGTAAGTTTTGATTTTTAAAATCTTGGCGGGAGTGCTTGTAGTTGCATATATAAGCATGCTTAGGCATTCATTTAGAAACTAGATGGCAATTGTGATGCTCAAGTGTTCTTAAGGTGATTGAAGGCTTCTATTGTGTTGCAAGAGTAGACTTGTGTGTTTTGTGTTTTGATATTTGCAAATTTGAGCATCAATTTCCTCACGGCATGAAGGGCATCTTCCTCCCATGAGAGATTCACTACAAGGTGACATAATATTGTGTTTTCATCATTGATTCCTTTGGTTTTTGCCTTTGCCTCACAAGGGCATGTACTCTTTTATCTGACAACAGTGTTCGAAGACTTAAGTGTCCTCTGGGGCTTGATTGAGGCAAGCCTCTAAACACCATAACCCCCAAACTAGGTCTTGTGATTGCAGGTTACAGGTGTCCCATTTGGGAAAAGTGGAGTTGGAGGAAGGATTGACAGGCATCAAGGATTCAGGATCTGAAGAAAAGGACACAGGAGCACTTCCAGGACTTGGGTGCTCGCTCTAGTGTCCTCCGCATCTGAGTTTTAGAAAACAAAAGTTACAGGGCTGATTAGTGTTGGGAGGAGGTCCGGATCTTGTGAAGAAACTGACACCTTGGACTTGGGCACCCACTCCAGTGTCCTCGACTATTCCACTTTGGAGCCCCGTGTTGGGACTGAAATTCCCAAGCTACTTTTTGGCAAATATTAAGTTTCAATCATTCAAAGATTTCAGTATGTGAGCATATATGGAAAGATCCACAGTTGTTTTCAAGCAGAAATTAACAATTGAGTTGATAGAAATATTTGGATTTGATCTATTGTGATTCCTAAAGACTTAATATAACATGGTTGAAATGCTCATCAAAGATGAACCATAATCAAGGAAGTGAAAAGTTACAAACCTTGTCAAAAATAAAGGAAAAGTGGCATTAAGTACTAGAGCTAAATATGGGTGAATTCCTTGTCGAAAATGAATAGGGGTTGCTTTTTGAACAATCTTAAAATTCCCTGTATTTTGCAAGTTATGTGTGTTTTTGGTAAAATAGATTGTGGTATGGGTTTGTATGTTTGTATATACAAAGTCATTTGTATATACAAAGTCTCTCATATACAAAGTGGTTTGTATGTTCTGTCATTGTATGATGCATATGCAAAGTCCCTTGTATATCAGGTCATGGTATGGTTGCATAAAGGAGTCATCGGGTTGATGCATTGTATTGTTACATACAAGGTGGACCCGACGAGGTTAAAAGTTCAAATATATTTTCTGTCGGGTCCATTGCTTGTATGTTATGTTTGTATGTTTGGCAGAATGCAACATACATTACGGTACATACAAGGCGATATGCATAGCCAGACTCGAAAAATTTGTGAAATAAGGAAAATTCGTTGTATGTTTGTACTTTGTATGTTTCGAACATACATTGCCGATATACAATGCATTACATGCAAGCCACAGAACCCAAGGTTTATTAAAGTTGAAACATTCGTTGTATATGTCTGACATACATTGTCGATATACAATGCATTACATGCAAGCCGTGGAACCCAAGGTTTATTAAAGTTGAAACATTTGTTGTATGTATCTGACATGCATTGCCGATATACAATGCATTACATGCAAGCTGTGTAACCTAAGGTTTATTAAAGTTGAAACATTCGTTGTATATGTCTGACATACATTGTCGATATACAATGCATTACATGCAAGCCGTAGAACCCAAGGTTTATTAAAGTTGAAACAATCGTTGTATATTTCGCGTATTGTATGTTTCGGGTTATACAAGGCTAATATACGTACCATGGATTTGAAAAAGTATAAAATGAAGTTAAGTTGTTGTATGTATCACACTTTGTATATGTATTCTTGCGGAAGACATACATTTTAGTATACATACATTGCGATATGCATTGCACTTATACAAGTGACGAAACCGAAAGCGATATTAAAATTGGTTTTATCCTTGTATGTTTCAAGCCTTGTATATATGTTTCGGATACATACATTGCGGTACATACAAGCCATAACTCAGGAGAAATTAAAATTTGATATATAGGATGCATCTTGACTCATTGTATATCAAAATATACAAGGCTACATACAACGCAAAATCCAAGAAAGATTAAAGTTTAGTTAAACCAATGCATCAGGACTTAAGATATATCAGAGGATGCATATACAAGTCAAAATCGAAAGGGGCTACATAATGCGATCTATAAAATAAGAAGTCCGAAAGGAAGATACAATTGGATTTGTATGTATCAGGCATTATTTATGAAGGTTGGATACAAGTAGTGGGTCCCGCTGCTTGCACATTTGGCTTATATAACAACAATGTATATCTTCGATATGCCAAACTATTGTATATACAAGACATGACTTGCTATCACCGGTTCTCTTTACCGTTTCTAGCAGTCACCTCTCGTATCCAACACAATGTATATTCTCACATACATTCTTAGAGATACATTTGTGATATACATTCGCATTACACCTTTAGTGAAACAAAATGCACCTTACGCCGATACAAAATACAGAAACCCTAAAACAACATTTAATCCAAATGGTTAAGATATTTTTCTAACATTTGAAAAATGGGTTTTTGTAGGATATACAAAGCAGGGATCAAGTTATAAAAAACACCCACGAAAGGATCTTGAGGAGATGAATAAAATATCAATAAGGGAAGTAATTACTTAAGTAAATACATATGTTTAAACAAATTTGTTCTGATTATTTGATCATAAATTAATTTATGTTTTATCTGGTCTTTTTAGGATAATCAAGAAACCCTCGAAGGAGATTAAGCGGAACTACAGTTAAAGAGCTTTGTTTGACCCTGAAATGGTTATCCATTTGATGATTAGTGGTGAGTATTAAATTTCCTGAATCTATTTTATTAGAACAAATATTGATTTCGGTTATCAACCGTCACAACTATTGTAACTGGTCTGAAGCTTGTATGCCACTCTTTATAAGAGATGACCAAGACCAGAAAAAGATTATTAGGAGGAGAAGATAGATAAGTAGGATATAATAGAAGACAGAAAGATTTTAGAATAGAAGAGGGGATACTATAGATTAGAATTGAATAGCAGTGCTAGTTCACTTTTAATATATTTTATTTCTAGTAGACCATGTGCAAGCTTTCTCTGATGAAGTCAAGTCTGTAAGCACGAAGCAGTGACTGCAAATTTTGGTATCAACTTGTTAAATTTATTCAATTATATGACTGTCTCCTTTCAAAGTTTTCTCTATTATTCAATTTGAGTTATCAAGTATATATTCAAGTTGTCTATGCACATTTGCTGTTATAGTGTGATAAGATTAATTGGTTTCTTCTTTCAGAATTATATCCTTTAAATCCATCATAGTAACTGTGAAGGCATTGTCATGGATCTGTAAGAAGAGTCATATAGTTAGGGTTTGTATTATGTCTCCAATTTTTGATAAATCTATTACAATTGTAGTATTATTCTGATAGGTTGCTTTAAAGAGGGGTTAAATCCTTTTAGATGAATGCAGATAATTTGATTTTGTCAATTGGATATATATAAGTATGGAATACTAACTATTTCCTTGTAGGGTTGTACAAGTTACATACCTATTCTTTCATGCCAGGTAGTTCAAGTTTTTACCAAATAAATAGTCATTTATTTCATGATCATACTGACTCTATATTCAACAAGGCACTGGTCTAGTATTTTTATTATCACTTATACAAATTCATTTTAGATTTACTTAGTTAGATTGAATTATTGTTTTAGCATTACAATTTAGATCATTTAGGATTAACTTGTTGTCTTTTCATCCATTTATAATTTGTGCCATTATCAATAGCTAGATTAATTTTGATCAAAGTAGTGCTCATCTCTTTATCTGCTTTATTAATTAGAGGTTTACCTGCCTAGGTTTGACAGAGCCTGAAGTGAAGGGGGTTTAGCCATATCTACCTTGTGTCAGTTAGCCAAAAACATCAAGAGAGCCTGTCAACCTCTTAGGGTTAACGACTTGCATTTTTGAGACCTAACACCATGAAAATAGGTATTCTATAATTTAGTATTTTACTCCTGTCTACAAGAGCTTTTTCCGTCATTCGTCAATTCATTGTCGTATTTGCATAATTAGGGTTTTAATGGTTAATTGGGCATAAGAGAAGAAAAATTAATAATTAAATTCCCTAATCCAAGTTTCCCTACATTTGCAAGTGACCTAGGGTATGATAGTGCTCGTCAGTCGACCTTAGATCCTTGAATGTATAGTGGAGAGGCGGATTTAAACATCTAAAATCTAAAACATTTAAAAAATCCAATTTTCCCCTAAACATTTTGGTGAACATGTGTTTTTGGACTTAAATTGCAACTTTCTGAGTGTGTGTCTTTAGATTTGGATTGATTTCATTCATTCATATAGTCATTCATTTTATTGCATTGAGAAAAATTCAAAAAAATTGAAAAATTTGGAAAATACAAAAAATTGCATTGTTTGGCTTACTAAATTGCATCAATTCTTTCTAAATTTTCCTAATTCATGATTTTTGCATCAGATCTGATATTAACTACAGAAAAATCTAAAAATTCAGAAATTTGCATTGCATTTTCATCATTTAATTGCTAGGGTTTTGTGGAAAATTTGACAATTTTATATAACCTAGTAATTCCAAAATCTAGGGTTAGTAGGCAAAATATTTTCTCATATTTTTCTACTAATTTTAGAGGCTAATTCAAATTAACATTTATCTGTAGTCTTGCATTTTAGTGTAAATTTGCATTTAGATTTAAAATATTTGCATTTTTGCATAGAAAATTTCAACAAAAACTAGCAATTTTGATGCATTTTAATTAAATTTGCATGGGTGTTTTACATGTTCAAGATTGAAACTCATTTTCAGATTTGAGATTAAGTCAATTTCATCATAAATTAGATTTCAAAACATTCGCATAGCATTTTGTCCCAAGATCTCAAACCTAGGGCTTCAAAAACAACGATTTTCACTAAATTTGGCCTTATAGACTCTCCAAAGTTGCACCATAGGTGTGTTGTGAAGGATATCTTCACACTAATTTTCTATTATTAGGGTGATCATTTTCTTCCCCTCATAAAAAGCTTCACAACACCCTTTTAATGGGCTATTGTAGTGAAAATTCAGCAAAAAACTACACATTTTGGCTATTTTCGCCCTAGGGTTTGACCTAGGTTGCATTCCAAACATGTTGTAATCAATTTTATAGATTTAGGTGACTGATATTATTTATATTATTTTTTGTACCTCCTGAAATTTATTGCAACACCTCTTTTGCTAGGTCTTGGAATTGAAAAACTGTGAAAAATAGCCTATTTTTGCTATATTTTTACTAGGGTTTTACCTTAAGTGGCACTAAAAGTGTGTTGTGTTGGGTATTTTTACATCAAGTGGATTTTATTACTAATATTATTTGTTTTCCATCATCATTTTCTTCACAACATCCTTTTTTATGCTCTTTTGCATTGAGTTTTGGTGAAAAAGTGTCTATTTTGACATATTTTCACTAGATTTCGACCTGGCATTAACTTAAAATCGCATCAAGAGTGTGTTGAGAAGGATAATTTTTCTGTTTTGGACTGATATTAGACATATAACTTGTTTCCCTCAATCAAAATTCTTACAACATCCCCTGTTTCATTCATTGGCATTGAAAAGACTACAAAAAACCAAGCATTTTGGCCTTAATCATATCCTTCTCCTAGGATTTGTTCTCTTAGTTTGTGCATCATGTGTTGTATGCTTTTGTATAAGCTTTATGACACACTATCCTAAAAACAATATCCCTTTGAGAAGAAGTAAAAGATTAATGGGATCTAGTGCTCTTGAAGAAGTAGGTACTTTGGACACCTTCTTTACAAAAGGGAGAAACTCAAATTGTACAAGATATTATACATCCTCCAACCTCAATGGAAGAACAAATTTTTCATGATGTTGATAACACTATTGATGCAACAGGATATATATCTGATGAGTAAATAGAAAAATTGGATAAGGAGCTAGTTGAATATCAATCATTTATGGAAAATGAGAGAATAGCTGAAGAAGTTGTCCCTACAATTCATAACATAAGAGAATTGATAAAAGAAAGACAAGATGGTGGTAATGTAATTTGTGTTCTAGCACATATTGTACAAACCAACATTATTCCAGTGACCAAATGTGCAAAAGTGATAAATAACACTCTATCACCATCTCATACTCAAGTTTTGGCACCTATACCGAATATGGGAATATCTACTTTTACGTCAATGATCTTAACAACTAATACGAATGCTTGTAGTAATGCTACCAATGGTATTGGAGTATCTAATGGCACTAATTACAAAGCTGTGGGATTTGATTATCAAAATTTGGTTCCTAAAGGGACCTCCTCTATGCATAATTATTCTCAACCACCTATCTATTCCACTCATTTCCAACCACCTATTACATACTTGCAACCATCTTCCACCTATCATTATGGCCAACTACCATTAACATATTCTCAGCCTCCACCTATTGTATCTCAAGCTCATTCACCTCTTCACTTTGGTTCCAATTCCTCACAACAAACTGCATCTCCAAATGATGCCATCCTAAACCAATTTTTACAGGGCATGACTGCTTTGCAACAAAAGGTAACAAACTTGACAAATTCTTCGCAGCTTAGTCTACCAACATATCGTGCCCATAATCCATTATCCTATGCAATCTTGAGAACCCCTATGCCTGAGAGGTTTGAGACTCCTCACTTTGAAAAATATGGTGGAAAAGGTGATCCTAATATTCATGTGGTAGCATTTACAGCTATGTGTAGTGATTTTTATTTTGAAGAGGATTTGTTAGCAAAAATTTTCCCGCAATCTCTCAAAGATACAGCTTTAGAATGGTTTTTATCATTGCCTCCGAATTCCATACACTCCTTTTCATAGTTGATTGATCAATTTTTACAACATTTTCAACCAAACATCAGACCCCAAGTCACTCTTATTGACTTGGTTCAATGCAAACAAGGTCTCAAAGAAAAGTTGACTAAATTCATTAGTCAGTATCAAGGGCTTTATGCACAGATTCAATATCAGATGAAAGATGAGGATGTTCAAAAGATATTCATTACAAATCTACAACCTAATATTCATGATAAGATTCTCTTGATGAAATATAACTCCTTTCAACATTTATGTACCGCCCTTCATGATTATCAACTTTCGTCTAGTCAGTATGAAGACCAAAACTCATTGGCTCAAGTTGGTCAATCCATGGGTGGATCATCACAAAACAATTTTAAGAGGAACAATAATAGGAGTTTCATCAGGATCAATGGACCAAATACGAATGTGTCTGCTATAGATAATCCAAAGAAAGCATCGTATCAACCAAGAAAGTTTACTCTGATATCTGAGTCTTATCATTCTATCATGAATCAAGCTATGAGTAATAACATCCTGAAGCTTCCCCCGATCAAGCCTGTTGATCCTAATAAACAAGGACGTTACTTCGATGCTAATGCCTTTTGTCATTATCATCAGATGCAAGGACATGACACTGAATGATGTATGCATCTTAAACATGAAATACAAGACCTTATTGATTCAAATGTCATCCAGGTATCGGGTGTGAATGATAATAGAAATAAGTAGCTTGCTCCACCGAATCAGAATTTACAAATCTTCACTAATCCTTTCCCTAAGCATACTAAAAACAATATGATGGAACAGGGTTTAGTGGAAGTAGACAAGGATGATTACTTGGACTATGATAGTATCATCAGAATGATTGAAGTGGATAAGAAACAAGTGGATAATCCACCTCATCCTCAAAGAAATGGAATTTATGCTAAGGTTCCTCCTCCATTATCCTTATATGGATTAGGAGATAATCAAGATACATCTAAAAAATAAGAACAACCAATACAAGTGAGTAAGATGGTACAGGATGATTCCCATCCCCGTGCTAGAAAGATCCAATAGCGAAAACTTGATAAAAATTAGAAAAGAGCTAGACAACTGTCAAAAATTGGAGAAAATAGTGGTTCCCCTCCTCATAAGCAACAAAAAGTTATATTTACACAAGAAGTAACAAATCAAACATCACATGATAATCAACAAAACTTTCATAAGAACCACTCAAAATTTTCATTAAATATGATCGAATACCTCTCCAAGAGGTTCGTGAGCTCTAACATATAATATGCAAACCCTACAAGTATCTCTAACCCTTTATCTCTCTTGGGATGTGCTTCCCCCCATGATGTGTTATGTGTTGTTTAGGCCTCCTAGAATGACCTCAGATTCTCCCATAAGGTTCGAGATACCAGGAGACCGCCTCTGTTGTGACCTTCTATTTGTATCATCATTCTTCTATATTGCCTCTCTTTGATTTCATTGTTGAGTGTTGTGTCTTACGGACATACCGTCGTGGTTGGTGACCTGGGGGCACCCTTCTACGTGACTATCCCTAAGACACTTGTTTCTCCTCTCTTATTTATTGTTTCCCTTCCTCTAGTGTTTCCATCTAGCAGGCGGATGATGACAAACATTTACATTGATGCGGACCTAGTGTCCCTTCCGAGAGCAATAAAAAAATGGACTTAATTCCTAATATGATGATGGGGTTGTATATCTTATCCGACGCTTGGCTAGTGGAAGCACTTGTACTTTCCGCGTAGTGAATTTTATGATGTTTCTATCGCATTTACAAACCTTAACAATACTGCTGCTCCATGCACCTTCGTTTGCCTTTGAATCTGGCCTTGGTGATACTCAATTCAGAGAGCTTCGTGATATAGCCCTATGGTTATCCTTGAACTCCGAATTCATTGTATAACCTTGGTTCTTTGTGTGGTCAATCATATGCATTGATGTTGTTGTTTATCATGATTTTGTAGACACTAACATGTTTCTTGCAGGGATGTGTTTGTGGGAACATTTGGTGATCGTAAAGAACATGTCACCTCCGGGGGGCATGGGCTTTGTGAAAGTCGGTGTTCCCTTATGTGTTTTCTTCCTACCTTAATGTGCTTGATATTGATAACTGATATCAACCACCTTAAGGTGGGGGCATAGATAAGGTAAGCTGTCTATTGTAGATGTTAGCTATGTGCTTGTCCTTAGGTGCAGTCTAAAGACTTTCTCGATGAGTGCATCCTGCATCTTGAGTTTGTTTGCAATCAATTAGTCAATCATATAAGCCCTCTGCAGAGGTGGGATATCGTGTATATCCTTTTTATCTTAAGCCCTCTGCGGAGGCGGGGATGGTGTATTTCTCAGAGCAGATTGCATCATCCTGTCATTTTCAAAAGTCCTCTGCAGAGGCGGAGAGCAGTTCTGTGACTAACTCAACCCTTAAGCATGTCTTCGGTGATTGTTGTGGTGAAGCCTAATCATTGGTGTGTGCCTGTAATGTGCTTGAGATGGTGTTGGACCTAGAAATACGTACACTCCATCGCTTGTCTGTCGTGTTTTCTCCATGTCTTCTAGTGTGTGTGTTTTGGCATGCTTGTGTTGTGTGGCATGTTTGTTGCCCCATATGTAGTCTAAAGACTTGCTCGATGAGTACATCCTGTATTATGGGAGGTTTGTTTACTTTCCAATACTTGCATTTGCATTTTAGATATATGAGAAAAAGAAAATAAAATAGATCATTTATGTCCTCCATGCATTAATGTGTCTTCTATGCATTAACTGTCTTCTTCGTGTTCTGCGTGATTGTAACTGTCTTCTTCGTGTTTTGCATGCATGTTACTATCTTCTATGTGATTGGCGTGTCTTTTTCATGCTTGATGTGTTTGCTATGTTTGTGACCTTACTTTAATGCATGTATTAGCCTTGCGTTTATACATACATTAAAGTGGGGGCTAAATGTAACGTCAAAAATTGTCCCCTTGGGGGCTTTTCCCTAATAAGGTTTAGCTCCCGGGTCTTTAGTATGCATTTAGGACATCTTAGTTCATATTTTGGCATCCCGATGGAATAAGACCTAGGTTCCATGGTAAATTAGACCTAGGTGGACCCCTTGAGCTATACCCTACCCAAAATAAGGGGGGAGGACTTGGGCGCCCGTGCTCTAGTCTTGCCCTATTTTGGGGCAACCCTAATTTCTGGGTGTCGGTTTATGACTGTTATTTCGTCCTTTTGCCGACACGGTAAGTTTTGATTTTTAAAATCTTGGTGGGAGTGCTTGTAGTTGCATATATAAGCATGCTTAGGTATTCATTTAGAAACTAGATGGCAATTGTGATGTTCAAGTGTTCTTAAGGTGATTCAAGGCTTCTATTGTGTTGCAAGAGAAGACTTGTGTGTTGATATTTGTAGATTTGAGCATCAATTTCCTCATGGCATGAAGGGCATCTTCCTCCCATGAGAGATTCACTACAAGGTGACATACTATTGTGTTTTCATCATTGATTCCTTTAGTTTTTGCCTCTGCCTCATAAGGGCATGCACTCTTTTATCTGACAATGGTGTTCAAAGACTTAAGTGTCCTTTGGGGCTTGACTGAGGCAAGCCTCTAAACACCACAACCCCCAAACCAAGTCTTGTGATTGCAGGTTATAGGTGTCGCATTTGGGAAAAAGTGGAGTTGCAGGAAGGATTGACAGGCATCAAGGATTTAGGATCTGAAGAAAAGGACACGGGAGGACTTCCAAGACTTGGGCGCTCACTCTAGTGTCCTTCGCATCTGAGTTTCAGGGAATGGAAGTTACATGGCTAATTAGTGTCGGGAGGAGATCCGTATCCTGTGAAGAAACTGATGCCTTGGACTTGGGCACCTACTCCAATGTCCCCAACTGTTCCGCTTTGGAACCCCAAAAATAGGTATTCTGTAATTTGGTATTTTACTCCTGTCTGCAAGAGCTTTTTCTGTCATTCATCAATTTGTTGTCGTATTTGTATAATTAGGGTTTTAATGGTTAATTGGGCATAAGAGAAGGAAAATTAATAATAAAATTCCCTAATCCAAGTTTCCTTACATCTGCAAGTGACCTAGGGTATGATAGTGCTCGTCACTCAACCCTAGATCCTTGAATGTATAGTGGAGAGGCAGATTTGAACATCTAAAATCTAAAACATTTAACAAATCCAATTTTCCCCTAAACACTTACAAAGATGGAGACAATTGGCAAGCAAATGTCCACATCACATACCAGAAAAACAAATGCTTGAAATGTTTGTCCACAACCTCCACGTTGACCTCAGCTGCCAAATTCAAATCCAATGCCCTGCTTCTTTTAGCAAGGTCATTGAGATGGGTTTACTCATTGAAAATGCATTGAGAGCAAAAGGTCAAATCAAGCTTTACAAGGACACTCCTAGTGCAAATGTCAACATAGATAAATTGTGATTCTAGACTAAAAACAAGAACATAGTCAATGATAGTGTGGTTGATGCTAAAGTTGCCGCTCCTAAACAACCAATTTTCAATCTCTCAGGAGCCTTAAACAATGCAACATCAAGCAAACCTGTGTCAAACGAACCAAGACAATGGTACAACTATCCTCCTAGATGAAAATTTACACCACTGGGAGAGTCATATGAGTCAGCTTTGCGAAAGTTGTTGGCAAACAACGAGATCACCCTTCCCACCACAAGCGACTATGAACCTCAAGTCAAACCTCCTTGGTGGAAGGATACCAATTTCTGTGAATATCATAGGGGAAAAGGATATAAAACCAATGACTATATTCATCTAAAAATTGTCATACAAGACTTGTTAGACCAAAATTGTGTCGGCATAGAAGACCACCCATCTAACGAATCACATGTGGTATACAAGGATCCACTTCTTAACCATGATAGGCAGAACAATCACAACAACAACAACTGACAGAATCGTAATAACAGAAACAATGATGCAAATTACACAAACGTGCCTTTCGAGTACACCGTTAATCGCATATCAAAGCATATCCCACAAATCAATGTGCTCATGTCTAACACGCAATCAGATTCCAAAACTAACTCTGATTGCCCTATCACCACCAGGAGTGAAAAAATCACCTTGCACACACTCCCTCCAAGGCCATCACCCTCACCATCTACCATTATTCTCCATCCGTGGTATTGTACATCTACCCATACACTCATGAAGGATGTGATCCAGTGGTTGTTAGAAAGGAATCAACCATGCCTGTATCATAAAACACCTAACGAAGAGCCTATCAAAGAACCTATTGAAGAGCCTATACGTCAAGAGCCTATCCGTCAATAGCCTATTGCAGAGCCCCCAAACATGTCCATTGTCCCAACCCCATTATTTAATTCATTTCCAATCAAGCATGTTGAAGAATCTTCTACCGTGAGTCTGAACTACATTCCACTCTACCTTTATGTTGTCGACCACCTAGAAGCTATTGAACTTATCCAAGAGTCTCCCACTTCCACTTCCATTCAAAGAAATCAAGAACTATGTCAAGAATACAATTTAAAGCATGCAGACTATGCCATCAACCCACCAAACTCAGAACTTGAAGATTCAGAGTTCTTCTTTGACTTACGACAGATGCCTTTTGAGGCAGAATTAACAAAACAAGGAAACCCTGTGTTATACTTGCAAGTGTGGATCTACAACACATGTATCAAATGGACCTTAATCGATGATGGAGCAGAAGTTAACATAGTTCCTTTCTCCCTATTCAAGAGGATGGGATATGGGCACACTAACATCACTGCTTCACGAGATACTCTAAGCGGGTATGATAATCTGAAGACTGCCACCATCGACAAGATCACCCTCCCAGAAACCTTGGGACCTAAGACCATTCCTACCACATTCTATGTCATCAACAAAGACATGAAATATAACATTCTCCTAGGTAGACCGTGGATACACAGGATGAAAGTTGTACCCTCCACATTATTTCAAGAAGCTCGATTCCTGCATGTAGGGAAAATATATGTCGTCAAGGGGGATCCAGAACCTTTCAGCATAATAAAGACCACTAACGCCACATAAATCAAAACTCTCAAAGATAAGCCATTACCAAAATAGAGGGAAATGGTTCCCAAGAATAAGACTATTGAAATCGTGGAATTGATTGAATAGGATGGACCACTCCGATCCCCCTTAGAGGTACTCATGATCGACAACCAAGAAGCTTACAAACTCTTCCCTTGCATATGAGAGGAACCACACATAATTGAAGGCCCAATGTCTGAAACCACCATATTAGATCTAAGAAATGCAGACCCACACACTTTCTCAGATGCTGAGGAGGACATATCAGAAGGTTACACACCGTTGTCACCGTTAAATGAGTCACACATCCCCGACACACCAGAGGAAACATGATCATTTGAACTGGTAATGCCTATGGAAGAGGCGCATTCTATTGATAACGAATAAACCAAAGTCATAGGAATGCTACCAAGGATGTTCATGGTATCCAAACTGCAAGAAGAACTAACCACCCCTACCTCACTTCAATCAAATGAACTCAGTGAATGGGAAGCACCTCAGGTACAAATTGAAATGGTCGAACGACTTCCCAATGAGGACAAAGAAAGAGAAGGCCTCTTTCACACATAATGGAAGATACGAGTGACAGTCGGTGTTGATGACCCTGTCATCTCTGAACTCCCACACAGTTACATAGGATATGCCATGTTCTTAAGACTGGAGCCCAATGGGAGGACGAGTATAAGCTTTCTCCCTCCTGATGAACAAAGGGAGCCACAAATTCCTCTTGAACTATTCCAATTCTTACAAAGAATCCCAGAGAGACCTGAAATAAAAATCTACATGCAAGAACAATTTGATCTATTGATAGAATTACTCAAATGTGAAGGAGTCCTGTATTGGACCCCCTCTCATCAACATACCTTTTAGGATTTACTGCATCTCATAATGTCAAGGGAAACCACTGAGTTGGCACCGATGGATTCAATTGATAAACCCTACAGAATAGGAGAATTAGTCTTTAGAAGAGGTAGCACGAAAAACAAGAAAAAGAGATGAAAAAGAGTCTTTTCAGAAGACTGGAAAGGCCCCTACATGGTTAAAGCAAATATCGGAAACAATGCTTATCTCTTGTGCACAATGGTGGGAGAGGAATTTGGTGAAGCGGTCAATGCCTTTCACCTCAGGGAGTATTATGTCTAAAAAGGCCAAAAAAAGAAAAAAATCATAAAACATGAAAAACACAAAAAATTGTAAAATTCAAAAGTGTCACAAAAACAATTTTCTTGCATTTCAGTTTCATTCTGTTCATCATGCATTATAGTTCATGACTTGCTCTTATACTATTTTCCTTGTAGTAAGGAGTCTAAGGTTGCCTGGATATACATCATCCTTTCAAGACCTCGAGATCCCTCATCCTTCACAATCGCCATTATCCTCCTTCATTCCCAGTGATTCTAATCAAAGCCTAACTCTTAGCTTTACACTGATACCAGTCTTAACGAGTTAAGATTTTAGGTCCAAACGGAGTCAGTATTCAAACCTACAGTGTTCAAAGGAAGCTTGCAAGTATACCTTCCCATTTCTTCCCTAGTAGTAGAGAAGTCTAACCGGATTACGAAAACTTTAGGTGTCACTCAGCCCCTTATCTTTCTTGGCCAAAAACATCAGGAAGATCAAAACTCTGAAGGAAGTAATCTAAGATAGCAGTGAATAAAAAAATGAGTGATCAAAATAAGAGTGTCAAAAAGTAACAATTGAGAGATCAAAGTCTTGCATATCAAAGTTCCTAAAAGCATTCATTTCTTGAAAAAAATCAAAATCCAAAAAAATGAGAAAAGTCAAGTGAGGAAAATACAAAAAAAAAGTGAAAAGAAAAAAAGGACAGATACAAAAAAAGAGTGAAAGAAAGAAGATTGTTGAATGTTCGTACTCTTGGTTGGAGATAAATCTAAGCTTGAAGCATCAAGAGTGACATTCTAACAGAGAAAGAAAGGTACTAAGTACACACATGCCCTAGCTGAGCTAAATCGACAAGTCTAGTAGTCTTTTAGATCATCTTCTATCTAGGGACCCTTGTTCTTTCCCAAATATCCTTTACCCTAGGTCTATCTTGCTTGCCATCCATGATCTAAGTCTAACGAACATCAATAAAATTTACTACTTGTCTAAGTTGAAAGCTTGTCAGATTGTCTTATCTAGATAAGGATCAGTGTTTAGCCTTTAGCAAAGCATAGAAATTAGAAACACTTTGTATTTCATTTCACTCCCCACTTGAGTTTTCCCTACATCCTATCTCACAGCCTTGAATAGGTCTCTTATATCAGGACAACCTGCCATCCCCTAAATAAAAAATCATATCTAAGAGTAGTCATTTTGTTTGTTCCACATTGCATTCATGCCAACATCATAAAACGTCTCAAAATAATAAAGTTCAATGTTGCATCTCATGGCATTCCATAGAAGTACACATTGCCTACTGTCATCCATCACCCAGTCATATATGTTTCAACAAACCACCTCATGGTAACATATCATGGCTTGATACTCTATCAACTTTGTCACCTTACAACCTAAGGTTTATCTAGTATCCTATCCATAGTGTCATCCTGTCATAGCGTCCATCATCAGTATCCTATCTTGTCAACCTACGTCGCCTCTGAGCTATCACATAGGCAAGGCCATCATCGATGTGCCCCCGAGGCTCCTTTTTCATCCATCCCATCCGTATCCACACCATTTCCCATCACCTAGGTCCTAGGTCCATACAGTTCACCCCAAAATATGTTGCCTCTGCGTCGTCACGTAGGCAAGGCCATTTATCAATGAGCCCCTAAGGCACTAAGGTAGTCCCTTAGGGTCTGTTTCTTCATATCCATTGTCAGTTCATCCACAATAAGTCAAATCCTCTACTTGACTGGGCGTAATTCCTTGACCTAGTTATGGAGTTGGATTCTGTAATGCCGCATGTTCTAAGAGGGCACCAATAAGGATTGTGATACCTTTCACTAGACACGCAAGCGCAACAAAAGCACGCTTCCAAAGCAGAAATTTTGACCCAAAACATCAATCTATCCAAAGAAAAACAAACAAGTACCTAAATACTCAAAATGATTTTATCTAAATTATGGTAAGAAGACACATCTAATGAAAGAATGTTTTGTGTTTGTGAACAGGTTAAGTTACAGGGTCTTAATTTTTGTTATTATGTCTTTCTATGTTACTCGAGGATGTCAACAAAACTAGAGAAGATATGATGGGGGCATAATCATTTTCTTTGTCTATTGTTTGTGGATCAATCTTTAGTAATGTGACGACTTTTGTCTAACGACATTATCGGCAAAAGATCATCAAGGATTCCAGAGGTCTAAACATGAAAAGGGGCAATCCTTGTTTGTTGAAACATAAGAAATACTTAGGTCATCTAGATTCAATTTTGACTAGATGCTTGTATTAACTTGCTATATCAAAATCCATGTAAGTAATACTTAGGTCATCTCGGTTTAATTATACCTAGATGCTTGTATCTTCTTACAACATTTTAAAACACAGAAACAAAAAAAGTGCCCAATGATGAAACAAACACTTCAAAATACTTGCAGTATCAAGATGACAAATATCCGCATCCATAATACATCCATTTACATTCCATATACCATCCATCAATAAAGATTTGGTTCGCATTGTCAGTGTTTACAAAAGCTTGTGAGTCCTTCTGTCGAGTCATTCTCTTTCTCTCTCTTTGTGTCTTTCATCGAGTCTCTTCTATAATGATCCAAATGCAAATCTGCCATTAATCCATACCAATCGAGTAAAGTCAATCTTGTCAAATTGTCCAATCGCAATCAATGGTCTTGGTCCTATTCTCGTTGTAAACCAACTCAATCAATCATAATTATCAGTGGGATATATCTTTCCCACGCCTATCGTGTTGATCTAGGGATATATTGTTCCCCGCAATGACAACACTATCATCAATCATTATCGATTAATCATTGGTTTATAGCTGGACAGGGGCAATACCTTGTTTGGTCTTGTATCATTTGTGCATACTTGCTTACTTGCTTGTGTGTGTTATCATTTTATCTTGCATCACATATCATTCATCTTTCTCCATACCCGTTTTCCACCGCTTTCTCAAGCCGCAACCTGTTTTCTTCACCCTAACCTAACTGTTCACTTTCTTCATTGTGAGATTGTCCGTCTCACGCCCCCGAACATTTTCTTTCCATCCAATCTCCCGAGGGGGCATCCTAGCGTCATGTAAACCTGTACTAGGGGCAAACTGGGGCATGTATCATTATCAAAAAATCTTATTCTTTGAAACAAAGTGATAAAACACATTGCATCAAAGAGGGGCAAAATGTATACACCTAAAAGTCACACGACTCTGTCTAAATAAATATTCTTAATATTTATTTCAGTTTAATTCCTCTATCAATAAATAAACAAATCAATTTATTTATCTGATTCACATTCCTCCACCAAAATTAAATAAAATTATTTATTTAATTAAAACCTTCATATTTCCTCCAAATTAAATAAATTCATTTATTTAATTAAAATCCTCCAAGTTCTTCTAAATTAAATAATACCAAATTATTTAATTAATTCTTCCAAAATTCCTCTACATTAAATAATATCAAATTATTTAATTACCTCTTCTAAATTCTAAAGTCATTCTAAATTAAATAATGTCCAATTATTTAATTAGTTCTTCTAAACTTAACATCCTCTATATTTAAATAAATCAAAACATTTATTTAAATTATTCTTTTTCCTCTTAAAAATGGATTAACACCAAAATTAATTCATGCAAATCCATGTGCACACTTAATTAAATATTTTAATATTTAATTATTTGTTCTCTCACCCACATGTCCTTTTTATCCTCTAGTTCCAATTAGTTAACTCATAAATCAAATTTGTTAACTAGTTAGTCAATTCTGTTAACTGGACAATCTATTCAGTTAACTCTTCAATCTATTTCTGTTAACTCCCCTGTTGCATGATAGGAGCAGGACACTTGTCCTCTCCCTATTCGCGCACATCCTCTCAAGTTTCCTCAACCGTTGATCTTCTTGTTCATTCTATACGGTTGATCTTCTCTGTCTCAAACCTATAAATACAACCCTATTCCTCCATTTCAATCATCCAAGATTTTAGTAAACTTACTCTGCACAATTCACAGCGCACCTTTGGCAACCAACACCATTCCATAGCTTGCGATCACCATTTTTATTGTATTGAAGATCCTCTTCATTAAAAGAAATATCAGTTGTTTCTCTATTGTCATCTTGAAGAACAAAACAAGGAAGTGTGCTTTCTGAGGGCTTCATTCACATACAATGAGATCAATTGAGATTAGGTGACCAATGGAAGCCGCGAGGTAATAAGGTTTGAAAGGTATCTTTCTTTGTGTTGAATCTTGATTATTGCAATTTCTATTGAGTTTTTGGGTTATTATTAATCATTGACATTATCCACAAATTCTTGATACAATCATCTTCAACAACTAGCTGATAGGGATCCATATCAAACATACAACTAAGCTTGGACATATCATATTCAAATGCATTTTGTTTCCCAACTACTCCAAAAGTGTTGATATACTCATCAACTGGATCATGAAACTGATCCATAATTACCTCAACACCATCAACACAAAAATCACCATTTTGAAGCACCTCAAATGAAGACTCACGTTTTCCAAATTGCTTCATTGTTTTCACTTCTCTGCAACATGCTGTATCATACTACTGCAAACTAACTAATTACAAACTTCACCTTCACCATGCATTCCATCATTTCCTTGTAGCGGACTTTGAGCACACTCAACATGAGGGAGAGAACAAACTTTGCACCAAAGAAAAAGGTTATCATATACATCCAAATGATCACCCTCATCATAGTCCAACACGAGTTCATCCAATTGACACTCCATGACTACAAAAATATTTATCTCTGATCGGTTATTATCATGTGAATACGCATTGCACTCACTCTTATGCAAGTAAATTGGAGCAGCAACATCACTATCAGGAACACAAGAATGTAGCCCATTGAACAGGGAACCAACATCCAGAAACAGAGGATTATCCATGCACCAAAAGAAAACAGAATTTACACTTTGTGATGGATCCGTGTGTCCTTCATAAAGGGCATTGTGCATAACATTCATGCCTTCATCATAGAGTGGATTTGAGAATCCTTGAAAGCCACTTTTAGATGGCAGTGATACAAACTTTTGACTCATAGTATCTTCATGATGCACATTAAAATTAGTTAAGGCTGAAAATAAGTCAGTTGTAGTGTGGACACCAATATTATCTTCACAAAGAGAAAAATTCTCAGATTCAGTCACATATATGTCACTTGAAAAATCAAAATAATAATCATTGCCATCAACCTCATAGGTTGGGCAATTCTGGACATGTTCAACCTTGGTAAGGTCATCATTACCTAAATCTTCCACATTATCAAAGCCATGATCTGAACCAATCAACTCTTGCACATCACATGATGGAGATATCTCTTCACAATCTGGTACATGACTATGGACAACAGACTGGAACTTACTTACAATATTGTTTTCAGAAACATACATGCTTCTTGGCTGCTCACATGCATTTTCCAGAGGTCTATGAGGTATAATCTTAGCTTCATGCATATTTACTTCATCAAAATGCACTGTGTCATTTATTGGCTCAAATGTTGCACTAGTACACACATGATCAACACCTTGGAATGATGCATAAACTGGGGCAGCAGTATCACATCCATCTTGAAAATTATTTTGAAAACTTGTAGCCATGTATCCTATGGACATCCCATACTTCTGATTATTTTCAATGTCCATAGCAAATTTATAGGCTTGATGCAGTGTAGTGGGTTCCTTATCTCTCAACAAATAATTCACTTCCTCATCAAATGCACTAAGATAAATTGTCAAACATAATGCATCATTTGGTCTCATATATTCTGGAATGCCTTTGACTTTCTTTGAAAAGCTCAAGTTAAAAGTTGGAACTAACTCATCTTCTTCCTTTTGGATGTTCATAAATTTTTGTATCACTAAACCTGGATCAATTCTCCCACCAAATTGGTCATTAAAATCTGATTGAAATTCTTGCTAAGAACTGATTGAATGCGGTAACAAATTAAAGAACCATTCTCTTGCTTCATCCTTCAAGGATTGGATAAATAGTCTCATGATTACATCTTCATGACCAACTTCGTAATCATCTATTAAATCTCTAAATTGCTACAAGTGTTTCCTTGCTGATTCACTCTTCGTACCACTAAATTTTGGTAGCCTACCTCTAACTTTAGGTGGAATAGCATTTGGGTAACCATTTACTCCACTGAAATTGATGGCCCTATATCTTCTAGTGTTGAAACCTCTTATATTACATGGCTAGGACTGATTATTACACATTCTTACAATTGACACCATACTAGAATGAATGGATTGATAATACATATTCATATGCTTTCACAAGCACCACATTTCAACTATGCATTCTCTCATTTATAGCCTAAACTCAAGCATTTCCTTAATACATTTTTTCTATGAATCATTTTCAACAATTACGCATACTACATCATAACATATGAACTAAAATTTACAACATAAATGTGTGCAAACTTATTTCCAACACTTCCCTTTTATCTAGTGCTAACTTCACTTAATAGGGAATCATTTAAAACTTAAACACCATGGTTTTCACATAAGCTCCTTTTTGAAAATCCAAAATAGAAATACCTGGACAACTGCAGCAGCTGCTAACCTTTCCTTTGGACTAAAAATATGTCGATCTGGAACTTTTTTACATCCTTTATCAGGTTCTTTGTATACAGAGTTGCCACCTCTTTTTTAGAGGAATGAATCTTATGAAGCTGAAAACTCCTTACAACCTTTCTTTCATTCTGGGTTCTCCTCAACAACAGAGTCACATGAAACCTCTTCAAAATATACTGAAACCAAACTTGTCTAGGTCTGAAGCCCTCTTAAAATCTTAAACAAATATCTAGGTTCCTCAATTTTCTAGACTCTTCTCTCATAGATACGGCACTGCTCCCCAGCAGGGTCGCCAGTTTTGTTGGTCCCCAAATCAACAAATAGTAAACCCTAAAGGTTTGCCAATTCTTATAATCAGGTTTACCGTAGGACTTGGTCAACAAAGACGGGAGATTGTTTGCACTTGTCTCCCCTTCACTTTAGGTTCTGCCGCACCTAGGGGGGTATCCCTCATTCACAACAAAAAGATGTATCCTTGACTAGCTCAGGAAGAATGCTCTCATGTATGGACCAAGATTTGTTGGATAAACCCTAAACTGGCAATATTCTTGGACTATCTCACTAGTTAAATCTGAGAACATGCATAACCTAACCTAAAACAAAATAAAACATAAAATGGTTTGTTTCAAATGATTTGCTTTTAAAATGTTGGATTTCCTAGACCTTTGGGAAAATAAAATTCTAGATTGGTGCCTTATTTTGGGTAACAGAGTCAAACATTCAACCCATGCAAATGTTTCCTAATGACAACACAACTTCATATCTAGAGGGCTTAATACAAATCACTACTGTCTTGCAGCAATGGCCCAAGGAAGAGTATTTTCTATAACTCTACTTATAAATCCCTAAAAGAATACACAATCCTCCATATCCCATCTAAAGCATTTTTAATTCATTCCTTGAATGAAAGCAACAAATGGAACATTCAAATTCAGAGGAAAATGCATGCATTCATGGAGACAATTACAAAAAATACACACTATAAAGTGTTTTTCATAGAGTTCAATCTGAATAGAAACAGTAATACATAAAATGATTCACTTACAAGGTAAAAATGCAATCTGCAACCCAAAACGAGACATCTGCTCCTACAGAATGCTATTTCCCCAACATGTGAACACGTTGTGTTCAAATTCTAGCCTCCTCTTACAATGAGGAGTAGCATGTTCTTAAAGGCACAAGAACATGTTGCCCTAAAATTAATTACAATATGGAGGTGGGTAAGATATTTCTTTATATTTTGCCTCTAAGAATACATTGGGAATAATAAAATATACAGCACAAGAGGGGAAATCAAATAATAATAAATAATAAAACTTTGAAGCCTAATGTTTTAATTTAATTTACTCCCCTTTCTGACTTTTACATTTTTCACTTTTCCAGATATTCCCAATTTCACATTGTCCCACAAGCTCTCCCAGAGGCTCTTCCTTCCGCTGTGTAGTTGCGATAAGAGCCCTAAGACCTCTCCTCCATCTCCACAATTGCATTCTGCCCCAGAGACATCATCACAGCAGTCTTCAAATTCAATTTTTTGCCCAATCAAATTTTCTAGGTCGTTTTTTGCCAATACTAAGTTTTTTCATCTTTCTGGCAGCCAAAAATCAATGTAAATGATCCTAAAACCTCTGCCAATGCCTTAGGAACTATCATAGGAAGAATTCTTAGCATTAAACTACATGCTTTGGCTCAAAACTGCCCCTGAAAACTCACTGGAAGTGAAAAAACGTGAATAACTTTTTCATTCTGCAATGAAGTCTGCCTGAAGCTACTCAAAACCCGTTGAAAATGCCAAAAAAGCAAAGGAAATACCTTACATTCACCTGCAGATGAGAGAGAAGGGCAGAAAATGCCCTGTGATGGGCTTTGCGCACCATCACAAGGGTTTGAGGAAGCAGAGCATAGAGCGCTACGATGGTGCGCAATGCCCATCGTACCTCTCTTTGTCATTCATAAACCTTTTCTAAGGTTTAATAAACCTTTTAATAATATTTGATCTAAAAACTTTTTACTCAAGCGTTATTAAAATGCCATTTAATAATTCATTTTAATATCTGCAATTTAAAACTTTAGACTTTGGCAAATCTTTAATTTCTCCCGCCGGGCACATGGCATTTTTCACTGCGGGCAAACCAGGCATCTGATGACCACGAAAACTTGCACAGGGCCGTTATCAAATATTTCAAGAAAATCCATTTCCTCAGAATTTGCATCGCCAATTGAAATCAAGTACTTCCTTTGTAAACTGACCCGCTGAATAAGTTCGCCGCAACCAAAAAACATTAAAATGCCACAACATACAGTCTCTGATTCTGATGAAATTGGAACTAGAGACGTTAGAGATTAAATTGAGAAACGGGTCACCTTTAGATTTGTGAGATTTGCAACTTTCTAGAACACCAAATCTAGCTCGGTCGCAGTCAGAAAATAATTAAATACCCCATCAAAACTCGTCCCAGGATCACGAAATTGAACAGGCATGCCACCATATGTACCAAAAAATATTCCACCAACCGGATTTGCAATATGACCCCTGAGTTGAAAAATTTTAATCAGCGAAGGTGGCCTCCGGGGTAGATTGAGCAGCTTGTCAACTTAGCCTTTGTCGACACCTCAAAAGGATATAGACACTTCAAATTTGCAAAATTGAAGGTGTCAACAAGGATGTAGGCCATAATTTTCAATAATAATATTATACATTTTGTCCTACATTAATCATATAGTATCAGAGCATAAAAAATTCAAATTTTTTTCTCACTGATTAGGCTTTCTATTAATAGGTGTAAAATTCGGTGCCTCTATGGTCTTAACAACAATTTTAGTAGAGTTGTAACTTACATAGGCCTAACTAAGAGAAGTCTTGGTAGTGACATCTATACAAATGATAGCTGCTACACAGACTTTGTATTAGATAATAGCCACATGGCGGTAACAAATACACAGTTGGAAATGAATGTTATTGGAATTATCTTCAAATAAATGTTATATAGAATGATTTACTTGCACTCCAGGCTCATTGGAACACTCTCCAAGTTCTTAGGAATGAATCTACAATCTACAATGTAATCTAAATTGTGATAACGGTTGGTGAAACCCTAACTGAAAAAGACACATTGATATATAATGGTACAAAGAAGTTGAAAATACTCTTAAATTTTCAATCATTTGTGATGTAATATTTGTGACAAAGATACCCAAACTACAACACCAATTGGTATTAAAGAAAGGGAAGTGTACCAGTATAAAAACTCTAAAGCCCTAGCTTTGATAAGCACTTTTGTCAATGGAGACATGTTTTGACACATACAAAGGTGTAAATTAGCTTGGGATGCCCTTCAAAAATTATGAAATCTATATGATTATCGTTCAAAATTAGAGTTCATTCAGTTGAAGCTGAAGTTATTCAATCTTGAGTTGAAGAATGGTGATGTCATGAGTTCAAATTTTGAAATCCGAGCCATAAAACAAGATGTTGATGATATTGGTGGAAAAATTGATATCTTTCTTATATCTATTATAAAGGCACTTCTTCCAACTCATTCAACTTATTTGGAGTCTCTACAAGCAAGTAATCACTTGAAGACCATCACTTTTCATCAACTAGATAAAAGGTTGGTAGAACTTGAAAAGGCTTTTGGGAGTAAAATTGATGGCATTAGTGAAAATATTTGTCGTTCTCAACAAAAAGACAAGCCTCCTAATAAGAACTTTTCTTCTATAGGTGGTGTTGAGGTTGATTGTTAGTCAAAACAACATGAAATAAAAGTTACACAACAAACCTTTATTTATCTTGAAAGATACGATAAATTTAGAATTAAATTATGATCCCAAGTCTCTATGCATTAGTTCATAATGATCTGACATTACTCAGAGGTTGATGTGTATTGTTGTTCTCCATTAGGGGCCTTACGTTTAATTTCAAGTATTTGTATCCTGATATCCAGATATTACTCTGTTTCCACCTGCTTTATGTAAATGCTCAACAAATGATATCAAATCCTATAGTATTTAACTAGATCATACAGATATTTATGATAAGTTTGATCAATTCTTTTGTTTATCACTCTGGTTAAGATTATTTATGATTATCTTGATTAGTTCTTCTAAAACTATCTCTAATTTAAACAACTTTGAACTAATCCTTGCCTAATCTTACTTCTGCACTATAAATTCTTTCAAATAATGTGCCTACAAGCATATATTTCCATGATTCTTATGTTTATTTGTGATTATTTGCATGATATTTGCTATTCTATATGCACTTTGTCTAAATATGCCTACGGTCTTCATGTATTCATGGATGTCTGCATATTTTGTGTTCTGCTTATCATTTTATGTGTTTTGTAGTTAAGATGTTGATCAAAATTAAATTTAAAGAAATTGAACTAAAGCTTTCTAAATTTATTGAAATGAATGAAGTTCGGTCACTGATCCACATATAAACTTGATACTTTCATGAAAGAGAAGAAAATCAAATCATATTTTCACTAGGTCATTCCACAACTACATATGATTGATGTGAATCTTCAAAGGAAAGGATGACAACAACATTCACAGACTGAAATGCACTCCAACGGATGCAACAAATCAAAGGAATATCAAGATATCATCCACAGATTACGCAAGATTTATGATTAATTGTAATCACAAGTCTTCATCTTCATTAAGTATGCAAAAGGAATATACATTTATAATTAACCTTGAGAGAGGACCATGAAATTCAACAACTCCTTCTCGATTAAGCTTCTAATAATCTATAACTGAGATTCTCCATCCTTTTATAGAGCAAGGATGAGAATTAGTTACAAAAGATCCTACAATCAAGATTTATCTATTATGATCAAGGATTTACATTGCTTTGACCAAGTCAAAATACAAAATACGTGGCACAAGTTGCCAGTTGGCAACCCTCTATAAGGCATGAACAAATATCCTCTGACTTTGGATTTGGTTAATATGACCTCTTTGCCTCTCATTCTGTCAAAGTACCTTCAAGAAAGCTTTACTCAGACATATCCGGCTCCACCTGTATGAGTATCCCTATGTCTAGTTTCTTGTGATAATCATATGCTTGCACCATTTGGTCTATCTGATGCTTACTGATGGCTCAAGCCCTGACTTTGGCATACTTTAATGCTCCTATTTGCTCTTGTAAATTCTTCATCACAGGTGCTCTATTTTCTGTCTCCTTACCATATTCTTTCACTTTAAGATTTAGGTCTGCCATTTCATCCAGTACATCCTCTATGAATGAGTTTATTGCATCCTCTGCCACTTCTTTAAACTTATCCTTGAAGATCTTGGCAACTTCATCTCCTTCAGGCATAGCATCCTATCCTACAACATCATCTAGCAGCTCTGATAGTATATTCATTTCTTCAGCTAGTAGGTCATGTACCTTACTTTGAGTGTCTCTTACCCTATTCATGCTTGCCTTCAGTATATCTAACTCAAACTATAGCTCTGTTATCCATGTATCCAATAGAGGAAGATTCATGTGGGTGACTATCTTATTTGAGATCAATTCATCATTGGTCATACCTTTAGCTTCTCTCATCTTGTTTAATGCATAGTTGCATTATTTTACTCTCAGAGTGAATTCACTCTTTAAAGAATCGATACTCTTCCTGAGAGTGGATAATGTGTCCCAATTGGACCTAGATGTCCTTATTAATTTCTCACATGATGTCATGAACCTTGTGAACCATTTATCCATGATATGAGCTTGGTGCTTCTGAATATCCAAACCAACTATCTCCTCTTCACTTATTAATGTCAAGGTGGAAGGCTTCTTTGTAGCTTGTAGGGTGGATGCCAGATTATCTGGCTTCACTAATCCCTGTGTGAATTGTTGCAACTGAATATTTTGCTCTTTTAGCTCCTTCTTCCTTGCTTTGAGTTTCTTTATTTTGGATACTACTACCTTAGTGCTCTCAATATGTTCCTGTATTTCTTGCTCAATAGTGACATGACCTAAGTCAATTTTTGTCACTTGGAACTCCTCTGGGCTTATTTCTCCTTTGGCCTTATCCACCATGGGAGCAACAACCCAAGCTATCCACTTTCCTATCTTGGGGTCCCTTTTTATTGTGGAGATAGCCCTAGCTCTCCATTTAGCTTTAGATGGATCAAGAGTGAACAAAGATTTAAAATCAAAGGGTACTTGTTGCTCTTGTGGATGGCCTACCTCTAATGAAACCAATGATAATCCTACTGTCTCTGATCCTCCTTGATCTGACTACTCAATTTGAGCATCTTGTATCCCCTTATCTTGAACCTCCTCTTGTTCTGGTAAGGGTTGATCTATATGTGCCCTACCTTCTTGTTTATCCTGATCAGCACCATCTTGAGGCATGTCCTCAATTTATTCTTCCTGCATTTGTCCTATTGTTTGAACCTTTTTAGGCTTTTGTTCGTGATCATCGTGATGGGGTTTTTGATGTTGTTGCCTATTATCACCCCCATCAACTTTACCCCCTGTATCCAAGACTAATCCTGGTACAGGTTCTTCCTCAAATTCCTTCGTTGGAGTATCTTGATGCCTTGGTTCATTTTCATCCTTAAGGATATTCGGATGTACTCCTTCTATCTAAGCATCAGAACTCCTATCATATATCTCCATCTGGACATTTTCTCCATGTTCTTGGCTATCTTTAATAGCCTCTTCTTTCTTAGTGCTTCCTTTCTCAGACAGATAGGTCAAATCGACCACTATTGGGCTAGTCACATTTTCAATTAAAGTATTGAGAGGTCCCATATGTACTACTTTAGGGGATTCTTCTCTTTCCACTCTTTCTTCATGTGACTCTATTGTTGCATCAACTTTATCTATAGATTCTGTATGTTGCAGCATGGTCTCAATAGGATGATTTGTGACGTCCTTGACCACATCATCTTCTGTGAGATTGATAGTCTCACTCAATGGGAGAGCCTTAGTTGCTTCCCCCTCTGTCATTTGGCTCTTGTCCTCTTCTGTCATTTGAGCCCTCACCTTGACAATTGTCTCCACTGGCACATCATGTTGTAATTCCTTAACTACATTCAATGATGGATCAACTGATCCTGATGCTATTGGTGGTGGTGGTGAAATGGCCCCTCTCATACTTTAGCTCTGATATCTTGAATATCTAGGTACTTCAACCCCCTGTAGCACATCACTTCTCTTCCTCTTCAATGTCTCAAGAGGTATCGTATCTTCTTCATCATCACTATCCTCCTCTCCTACACCAGTCCTAACTGGACTTTGCTCTACATCCTCTAGCATTTCTTGTTGTGTAGTTGATACTTGGGGAATGGATATAGGTATAGATGGTAGTGGGGCACCTTTAGGAGGTGAGGGTGGTGCATACACCAATGAAATCCCCTCAGTTGTAAGGTGCTCTACAACTCCTAATGAACTGGTTCATGTTGCCTTTGTTCCAAGGACCCACCTCTTCTTTATCAGAAAGTCATCTAAGCTAGGTTCCTCCCTTTCTTTCATCTTCTTTTTGTCAAAGGTGACCACAATGCCTTTTCCTTTCAACTCATTGACCTTCTTGTCAACCTAACTCTTTGTCCTAGCCATGAATTTGGCACTAAGGACATCTATTGATGTTTCTTCCCTTTGTTTTAAATCTGGAGCAGAAATTGTGTCATTATATATCCTTTTCTCTTCATACTCAAGATCCATGAGGTCGTCATCATCTTTCCTGATTTGTGGAGGTACTTCAGGTTGCCTTATAGTCCTCATTTGATCCAATGTTAATCTTTGGTATTCTCTTCTTCTCACCTCATGTTCATCATCACAATCGGCCCAATAGTCCTCGAGGTGCACACTGTATTTATACTTCTTATTAAACCTTTGCTCGATCCTATGGTAAGGATCATACTCTCTGGCTAGATAAAACAACTTCAAGTTCAAGATTTTCAAATCTGCCTCTGCCTTCTTTGTATTGTCCATGGATCCTACAAGGAACTAGTTGATATCAATGGTTAACTTCCGGTATGGCCTTCCCACTTTAACCTTGGATAATTCAAATGTGGGTAGTTGTTGCCTCATCATTTCCATCAACACTACCTTGTCAGAGGGATACCTGGGCAGCATATAGGGTTTTCCACTGAAACCCTCCATCCAGATATAAGAACATGTTTTAGCCTGGATGAACCAAGACCCATATGTACTGATTGCTTCTGTAGCTCCCACTGAAAAACCTTTTTGTCTAGTCTCCCTCCATGAGCATGACTATGTGCATTGTGAAACAATCATTAACAAGTTTGTAATTCTGAATTGATAGCCTCCTCTCTAGCTGAGGATAATGTTCCAAGGGAGTCTTTTCTGTGGTAAGTGACCCATCTTTCCAACAATTTGTAATCCATCAAATGTGCCTTTTGTTGCACAAGCGTACACTAGGTAGGAGGTCATCCTGAAGACCGTACCCTTACCTTCTTTCCACTTGACCATCTAGTCATTTATTGTATCACTGATAATTTTGGCCCATTGGACCTTTACATTCTCCTGCTTATATTCAATAACCATTCTCATTAACCCAAACATCCATGGCTCAAAGGTTCCACAATTTACCAGGCCCTTCATCCTACTGAGCATGAACATTATGTATTATACCTCTTCAGTGAAGTCAAATTTATACAGATGTTGTGCCATTTTAGCCGCAACCTTGGCTGTGTTATCTGGACTTCTCCATCCCTAGTATATTATCTTCCTGGAGACCTTATTGTTGTCAGATCAAATTCTTTGGCTAATGCATCTAAGTCTAGCACATAAAAAGGTTGGGATACTCGCATCTTAAACACCTCAGTGATGCCATCCACAGACAGATTGGCATACAGCCTTTCTTTTTTCTCTACCTTCCTTATGGTGAAGTCATAATTCTATGCACATTCAACCATGAGCTCAAAATCTTTTGTGGCATAGGGGAATCTAGCAGCTTAATATATCCTGGATGCTACTATGTTATTCAGAATGGGATAATCTTCCCTAGCCTCAACCCAAGCTTTGAATGCCTCAATATTGGTAGTACCACAATGTGTATCCTCCTGATTACCTAGCTTGTTGTACATGCTATGTGCTTTAGGAAACATGACTGGTTTAAATTCCGCATCTCACTTATCCATGCATGGTTGAGAAATTTTGTCCTAAAAATTAAACACACCAGTCTTAACAACAGGATATATTTTTTCTAGGGTTAGCATAATGTTAACTCTTCATGTTCTAAAAAAATGCTTAAACCCTATGAATTGAATTAGACAATGCATAATTACTATCAGAAACCATCATTTACCCCCTTTTTCGACATGATTATGGCACGATTTATGAAAAAACTAGAGGGGAGGGCTTTATACTTACCTGTGCACACTTCCTTAACTTGTAATTGATGTGGTGATGACCGAATTTATGCTTTGGATGGGGAGTCCTTCTGTAATTCCATTCTTTGGTTCAGCTTTGGTTTGTAACTAGATTTTATGCAATGAAAGTTCAATCTCCTGAATGCAATTGTGTTTTATTATGACGATAAAATCCCCTTTTAACCTAGGCAATTTGTGATTTTAGGGCTTATTAATGGCATCGAGGAGATGTGACGGCTTCCTTAGACTAGATTGCACAGGATCATCACAGGTGTCTATTGGCATGCTTTTGAATTTAAATGCCAATGGCCTTTTACTGGTATTAAATGCAAAAAGTGAAGGTATATGGGGAGTAGATACCTTGTTGAGGAATATTCATGTGGATATCCGAATGTGAATATCCAGATGATGTCATCATAGGTTGGGTCAACCCTTGTTGACCAAGGATTTATCATCGGGTCACAAATTCTCTTTCAATATATCTAGGTACGATGCAAACATGTGGCATCATGTTATTGGTTCGATCTAAGGTCTAGATATTATGTTAAGGTCAGGATGTTATATAATATCTGAATGACGTGAGCGAGTTTAGCATTCTTCATAAGGATGACATGACATGACATCATCTAGATCAGGATGTTAAAGTAAAGTCCAGATATTAACTAAGTTAATATCAGGACGCTCTAATGTCTGGGTAATGACAGCATAGCATATCCTAGTGTTCAAGCGGGGTGATCATGTCATCATCAGGATAAAAATATTAAAATAAGATCTAGATATTATGAAATGTAACATCCCTCCATGAACTAATATCCTTGTGATGTAAGCATATGCGGGGCTCTTTGTGAGATTGGGATGACGTGACGTCATCGGGATATGGACATTTTCGGTCAGGACATTAAGTTAAAATCTGGACGTAAATTAATATCCATACACATGACATTTAACTTGCTAAGTCTTTTAAATTTGACATTTGGATGTTAGCGGGCATTAGGATATTAAGTTAAGATCCAGACGATATGGAAATATGAATATCCGAGTGACTTGTTGATCAAACTTTAAGCAACTGTAACTTCCTTATTTTAATGAATTTCGAGGTGCTTCAAAAAGCAAACTTGCTTAGATTTTCATGCTCTATCACTTGGCAAGATCTATAATATGAAATTTGAAGTTTGAAAAAAATCTAACCTACAACCTGAGGTCTGGACATGCACGGGATGGCATCCTGACATACATTTGATATTGACTGTTTTACCATACCGCCCAAAAGCAAAGGAAACCAAACAAGCCAAGCCAAAAACAAAAAGTTGGGTCCCTGTTTTGCTGGGGTAACATGGGATGTGTTGTGTAACCACACAACAACTTACCACCAAAGAAAACAACTAAAATTCAAATAATTCAAGAGATAAATATAAATTTAAACATAATGTTCCAATGCTTACCAGATATAAACATTCTGACCCTCCTGAATGATATCATGTTCATTAATATAACAATGCTGAGAAGGAATCAGGTGTGTGCATGTGATTCATATCCTTCATCTTGAAGATAAGTTGAAAATACTAGTGACATGTGTTAAGCTACACAGTTTGATTTAACCCTCATAGCCAACCTGGATAGAGCCTTGCTGGAAGAAGGCGTCCATAGCCTCGGCAAGGTTATCGTTGCAATTCTCCAAAGTAGAGCCCCACTGCTAGACAGGCGTCCATAGCCCCGGTAGAGTTACTTGGATGGCCTAATTATTCCTTTTCTCTTTTATTTCAATTTTCATTAGATATGATCATGTAAGCACATTTTGCAAGGTGTGGGCACTTGCTGTTTAGGTTGAGAATTGTAATGGTAGCAAGAGCAAACCTTTAAAATTTTCACTTAACACTACACTAGCATGTTCAACAAATCCAAGGCTATTAGGTGTATTCTGTGAGGATCTTCTTGAACAAAATAGTTACCATTGATGAATAAGATATCACATACCTGATCAGAGGTACTTAAAACTGACATGAATTACAACCTATGCAAGGATTTGTATTCATTTCTTGGATTCTGACAATTTCACTAGTTTTCTAAGGTAGAAAGGTGCACTATCTTGCATGACCAAAATAGGGACTCAACAACACACAAAGCAAAGAAAACACACAAAGCAAACTATACAAACTGTACATATAATACATTATCCTAATATGACCTACCTAGGCCTAAAAGTAGTGTTTGAGGAATTGTCCATTGGTCAGCAATGGAACATCCTCACCTATTAAGGTTTTGAGCCTGTAGGTGCTATCACCTAATTTTTTTGATATTTGGAAAGGGCCAATCTAGAGTTTGTCAAATTTCCCATGATCACCTTTATTTTCATGGGCTTTATTCCATGATAAGACTAAGTCTGAGATTCTAAATGCTTTTACCCTGGCTCTTTAGTCAAACCAATGCTTGACAATAGCCTGATGTTTGGCAAATTGATCAATTGCCCTATCTCATTTTTCTTCTAAGTGCATCATTTGTAATAACCTGACTTCTTGTTTATTATCAATGCCTAGGTATTCTTGTGCAAACTGTAAGGTAAGGATCTTTAGGTTAACAGGGAGGATGGGATCCATCCCATAAACTAACTGGTAGGGAGAATTTCCCAATGCAGTCTTCATTCTAGTTCTATCTACCCATTAGGCGTACTTAAGTAGAGTGTTCCACTCTTCAGGGTTCTTTTCAATAAGTTTTTATTTGTTGATTCAACTAACCCATTACCTTGAGGATAGTAATTTGATGAAAACTTTAAAATCACCCCATGGCCAAATGCCCAACTAGAAAGTCTGAGAGATGCAAAAGCTGGTCCATTATCAAAAACAAGAGCATAAGGGACTCCATACCTAGTGGTAATGTTGCTCTCTAGGAACTTGATCACATCCTCTAAAGTACAAGTCTTTCTACTGATGGCCTCAGTCTATCTAGTACAATAATATGTAATTGTCAGTACATACCTGTGTCCTGAAGAGGATGGAGGGTTGATGGGACTGATGAAGTCCATGCCCCATTGTATGAATGGACGCATCTCCATGACAAGTTGCAGTGGCTGAGCTACATATCTTTCTTTGTTTGAGGCAATTTGACATGTATGGAAGAATTTGATGTGATTGGTAGTGTCTTTGAAGATGGTTGGCTAGTAATATCCTGCTCTCAGGATGGCATGAGTGGTGGCCAAGTGTGATCCATGAGCTGTGCCAAATTTGTCATGTAATTCTAGAAGAACCTTGGTAGCTTCTAGCTTATCTAAACACTTAAGGTATATCCCTTCATAATTTGTTTTGAATAGGACCCCTCCTTTTATCATATATTTTGGTGATTTGATCCTCAAAGCTCTTCTCTAGGATGCATGCATGTTTGGTGGACATCTCCCAGTGATCAGGACATGTCTGATATCGGAGTACCTATCATCTTGTACTTTGTATCTACTATATATTGCTAACTTGTTAGATTTGGATCTATTTTAGTTATCATTTGGATAAGAGCTTGTCCCCTAACTAACTTCATTGGAGTTATATCCATATCATATTCTTGAAGTACAGTGATCCATTTTGCTCTCTTCTCTCTTAGTTCATTCTACATCAGGAGCATCTTGACAGCTGAATCTCACACTACAGCAACCACATTGCTTCTTAGGATATAATGTCTAAATTTCTTCACAGCTCTAACTAAGGCAAGGGCCTACCTTTCCACATCCATGTACCAGAGTTCAGCATCCCTAAATGGAGAACTCATGAATGCAATGGGCTTTTCTTCTTTTGCTTCACTCCTCTGTGTCAAAACTGATGCACATGTATGTTTTGAAGCAAATGAGTAGATATAAAAATCTTTAGTATAGTCAGGACTGATCAGGACCGAGGCATCTGCAATAGCCTTCTTGATGTCCTCAAATGCTGCCTTTGCTTCAGGGGTCCATTCAATCTTAGCATCTTTCTTGAGCATGGCATTGAGAGGTCTTACAATTTTTGCAAACCTAGTAATGAACTTCCTGACAAAATTGATCTTACCAAAATAAGATTTTAGCTCTTTCTACTTATTGGAAGTTGTAGCTTCATAATTGAATCAACTCTTGTAGGGTCAATGGTTATCCCATTTTCAGATATGACATGACCAAGCAATTTGCCTGTGGTCACCCCAAAAATACATTTCTTTGGGTTTAAAGAAATACAATATTGCTCACACTTCTTGGGTACCTTCCCGAGGTCTTCTATATGGTCACCTCTCTATTTTGAGAAGACTGTCAAGTCATCCATGTATATGACTATGCATTGGCCCACTAACTCTCTAAATGCTATATCCATAACACGTTGGAAAGTGGCCTCAGCGTTAATAAGGTCGAACGACATGTGCCTGTAGGTGAAGATTCCCCATTTGGTGGTGAAGTTTGTCTTCAATCTATCTATCTTATCCACCATCACTTATTATATCCTAGGAAACCGTCTAGAAAACACATCATTCTTGCTCCATTTACCATCTGGAACACTTCATCAAGAGAAGGTAAAGGATAATTATCCTTCTTCGATGCTCTATTTAGATTCCTAAAGTCTACACATAACTGTATGTCTCCATTCTTCTTCTTGAAAAGGACCAAATTGGCTACCTAGGTTGAGTGCCTGACTGGAAATATGACCTGTGCAACAAGGAGCTTCTTGACTTCTTCAAAAATGAGTGGTTCTAGCAAAGCATTGATAGGTCTTTGTTTTTGCTTGAAAGGTTTCGTATCAGGCTTCAAGGGTATTGTATGGGTTATAATGGACGTGTCATATGTTTTTAGTTTGTCATATGTCCATGCGATGAAATGAATATAGTCTTTCAATGCCTAGGTGATCCCTTTTCTCTCTTCTTCAAAGCAAACCCTTCCAATCAGGATGTTTCTTGTATCCTCAACTTGTACTATGTTGACAGGTGCATACTCCCCTCCATCTGTCTTAGGAAGATCTTTTTGTTTTGTCATGTTATCTAGATCAAAGGCCCTTTCTAGTTCAATCATCCCCTTGGGGATTTTATTATTGGGCAAGTACATTATGTCTTCTTTGTCGAAGACATGGTCTTCTAGATTTTTCTCATCTACTATCTGGGCTTCAAATATGTCTCTATTGGCAATGAAATCCAGGATGTGTTGATCATCATCAAACCCCTGGAAGTTGGTAATATTATTAGGAAAAGATGGTGTTGACACCAGCTCTACAAAGAACCTCTTCATCCCTGATATGGATAAAGGTTCTAATGTGTTAGCAGCCTATGCTAGTGCATCTACTTTGTGATTTAATTCTCTGGGTACATGCATGATATTGAAAACATCAAAGCTTTCTATCAGGTCCCAGACTCTGTTTCTATAACTTGATAGATTCTTGTAGTTGCATGCATATATGTTTCTAACTTGCTTCACTACTAGTTCTGAGTCTCCATAGATGTACATAGCCTTAACTTGTTTCTTCAAAACAAACAATAAACCATGTAACAGGGCTTCATATTCAGCCACATTGTTGGTGTAGGGAACTGTAATCTGTATGCTACCAGGAATGACTTTCCTGCTAGATTAAGGAGGTCGATGCCTACACCAGCTCCTTGTTTTGACTTAGAACCATCAAATCTTAGGGTCCAGGGCTTATCCTCAGTTAAAGGCTTGCTAGGACCTTCTCTTTTCTTTTTTGCTCTTACAGCTGCACCTGCAGATACCCATTTAATCTTATGTGGTTCTCTTTTTACCACATTTGAATGTTCTGGTGGAGCTAAGACATCATCCTTCTATTTCTTTTGAACATCATCATGTGGATTATCTTCTCTTTTCATCACTTTGATGTTGTCCCGTTTATCATCAGGGGATATTGCAATTTCTTTTCTTGCATCTTCAAGAATATTCCTGATCATATGGGTCTTGTTACCTAAGTACTTATGCTCCTCTTTATCCAGTATATGGAGACACATAGCACAAGTTGTCTCTGAATGCGGTGCTTCATGAAGCCTACACCATCCTTCAATCAATGCATGCTGTGAAGGAATTCCTTGCAAAATTTGTCTCTAAATTTGTTTAGACAAGAATTCCTCAAATTGAATTAGATGACCCCCCCTATCCTCATCTTATAACTCATAATCAGATGCAATGAGACAATCAATCCCCAGAGTGACCATATTTTTCTTCATATCAAAATGTATATTGCCACACAACAAATTCTCTTCAGAAATATGCGTCAGGACATCATCCTGATGCACCTCTTGTTCCATTTCCTTTGTGTCTAAAGAAAATAATGAATGATGATGATGATGATCATCAGATATTTCACTTACCTTAGGTGATGAAGATCCGCCTCCTATGCATATTCTTTCTAACTCAATCGTGTCCAAACATGTTTCACATGAATGTTTTGAGTGTGTGTCTTCATGTAATCTACACCATCTGGATATCAGAACATCCTCTATGGATGTTTCTCTCAACTGCCATCTAGTTTGAATTTCTTTGGCCAAATACCTTTCAAATTTAGTGAAGTGATCTACCTCACCCTCTTTAGTTGAACTATATTATGATTCTATTATCATTGTTTCTTCTAGCATAATCTCATCTTTATTACTACTTTTATATCCATGACATGACAACATCAGGACTTCTTCAATCTTAACTCACTGGGGTCTCAGTGCATACACTCAGGGCTCAACGTCCACATATAGTATTTCATTGGGACGATTATACTCAGTGATCATGTGTTTCATATGTGGTTCAACTTCTATCCTGAGTTGATTAGGGATTCCTTTCCATGGCAACCACATATGACTGAAATCTATAGCCATGTAGCCATTTAAGGTTTTAGACCAATACCTACTGAGAAGCATACTGTATGTATCAGGTATGTCCACTACTTGGATATCTATGTAATATTGCACTCTAGGATTTGATGCAAGTTGCATATGTATGTGAGTTAACTCTCCTACTACACTCACTTCTATCTTGTCTAGCTAGGTTACTTTCTTGAGGGATTTTGTTGGATGCAGACCTAAGGCTTGACAGGTAGACAGGGGCATCACATTGGTTGAGGCACCTAAATCTACAAGACAGTTGTGTAAGTTCTTACCAAATATCCTCAATGTGAGTAAGAAAGGGGGTGATTTAGATTTGTCCTTGTATAAGGTCATCTGTGATGTATCAACAACATGAACAGTGGCATGTATCTTAGGTTTGATAGTGTTATCTTTAGGTGTAGGATCTCTGGTCGGGATATGGTTAGGATTATGACTAGGAACATCTTCCTTAGGTGCAGGTTCATCTAGTGATTTCAAGAAAGCTTTCTTGATGACTAGGGTTTTCAATAGTTCTGATAAGGATAGACTGATGTTAATCTTCTTCATTTCATCAGCCATGTAGGTTACAAGCTTATCTGACTCAAGCAATTGATTCATAGCCTTCGCTACTATATTCTGTGGTGTGAAATACTGAGCATTGACCTTGGGAGGTCCAGGTTTATTTCTAGCTTTGGGGTCCAGAGGTGTAATAAAATTATTAGGAGGAATGGATGTGGTCAAAGGACCAGCAGGATAATTTGCATTGCTCCTAAGGTTGTAGTTATGTCTACCCTGATATTGTTGTTGATAGGCATAGGCATGGACCTCTTCAACTTTATGTTCAAGTTCATTTTCATCCTCAAAGGGAAAAGCATAGTTTGCCTCAAAGGCTAAGGAAGATTCCTCACATGCTAGAGTGTAGTTTTCATGTGTTGTATTCATCTAATAATGTTGATGATTATTAGAACTCTAAAGTACTAAGGCTGACTCGTATCCTAGGGGAACAATTTCTATGCCTCTAGAAAAAGGTGGATCTCTTGTAGTGTTTGACACCTCAGCTTGGAATATGTTGATTGCTATTTTGAACTGAGGACAATCCAGTTCAGCATGTGCATTTGTGTTATGCATCCTGCACAAATTTGTGAGTGCAGCTTCTACTAAGCTTACTCTAGTTGTCTGCTTTGGTTCAACAGGAGGTTGATTATCTAAAGGTGATGGCAATGAACCATTTTTAGGCTAGGTATTCCAAACTCTAGGTGGCCTAGTGGCATTGTTACCATTATTGTTGAAATTCTAATCATTATTGTATCCCCTATTAGGATATCTAGACCTATCATTATTGTTTCCATATCCTCTATCAGGATATCCCCTATTTTGTTTTTGGTTTGACTGTGAATAAAAGTTCTAACTCCTCATGTGAGTAACCTATGTGGTTAATTTTCTATACTGGGATGATATTTCTTTGATATCATCCTTTTCTTTCTGCACCTTGGCTACTACATTGTCTTGTTGAGGCTGGAAGAAAGAATTGCCATTATTTTTTGTATAGCTCATCTTGAGGTGCATGTCTAGTGTGAGGTATGATTTGACCATTACCCTGAGGAGGCACTTGCAATGGATTAGGTATTAAAGCTGGAGGCATCAAGGCTCCATTAACTTGTGGCTAACTAGGATATGCAAGATATCCTAAGATAGGAGTAAAACCAGGTGTTAACTGCTAGTTAACTTTGATAGCTTCTTCAAAAGCACCTGTCAAAGAAGTGATGACAGGATGTGTCCTCCTAATGAACATGGATGTTAGAGGATCTAAGGATGAGTAATAGATTGATCTAGATGCTTCATCACCTATATTATAAGGAGTAGGCAACTTAGAATACATCTTTTGGAATCTAGCATTAAAGTTGGATATTAACTCTCCCTTGGCTCTTTTAATTGTAGCAAAGAGGAGATATGTCATAGCTAGATCTACAAGTATTTTGAATCATCCTTTGAAGGATTTCTCCAAAGCATCCCAAGTGGCTATGGAAGACTGAGGAAAACTAATGTATCAGCTATATGCCTCCTCTCCTAATGAATAGGGGAACAACCTACACATGACATCTTCATACTGTATCCTAGCCCTAAAGTAGGCTTCCTTATAAGTTCGGATGTGATCCTCTGCATCCTAATAAGGATGATATTTTGGACAAATCT
Source organism: Cunninghamia lanceolata (assembly GCA_027924645.1). Lineage (NCBI taxonomy): Eukaryota > Viridiplantae > Streptophyta > Pinopsida > Cupressales > Cupressaceae > Cunninghamia > Cunninghamia lanceolata. The sequence goes on along the minus strand of BSBN01001396.1, from coordinate 610,959 downwards.
TATCCAAATTTTTGGGTAAAGGATTATAAATTGCAAAGAGTAGTGGTTACTCAACAGTGAAGAAAGACATTATAGGAGGTGCTAGGGGTGTTGGAGGTACCGGAGGTGTTACAACTACTACTACTGGAGATACTGGTGAATTGGGACCAGGACTATGATGGATATTCATTGTATAGGGTCTGAATCCAAAAATAGGCAATTCTTCTAAAGGCCCAATGGATCTCAACCTAGTATTAGGTCTGTGAGCCAGTGCTTCATGATTTTAGATAAACTTTGGATATCTTGACACAGTCTTCGCAAAGATGCTGGTATTTACTCCTCAGGAGTGGATATTTATGAACAGCTGTCCAAAATGACTGGATATTTGTAGGAAATACAAATATCAACTTAGACTTGAAATTCTTGAGGACTGTCTATAAAGATCAGTATAATTGACCATAGAGATGAGGTATTTGCAATCAGATTATTCAAATTACCAAAGATAGGTGGAATCTTTACACAAATACTCTGGATTTAAACGTATTGTTAAGAATTTTGAAAATACATTCACTTGAGTGTGGGAAATGATATCCAGGTGACAAATTATTTCAAATTAGTTTATAGGCCCTCCTTCTAGCGCTAATTTTGTTGAGGTTGATTGTTAGTCAAAACAACATGAAATAAAAGTTACACAACAAACCTTTATTTACCTTGAAAGATATGATAAATTTAGAATGAATTTATGATCCCAAGTCTCCATATATTAGTTCATAATGATCTGACGTTACTCAAAGGTTGATGTGTATTGTTGTTCTCCATTAGGGGCCTTACATTTGATTTCACGTATTTGTATCCTGATATCCAGATATTACTCTGTTTCCACCTGCTTTCTATAAATGCTCAGCAAATGATATCAAATCCTATAGTATTTAACCTGATCATATAGATATTTATGATAAGTTTGATCAATTCTTCTGTTTATCACTCTGGTTAAGATGATTTATTATTATCTTGATTAGTTCCTCTAAAACTATCTCTAATCTAAACAACTTTGAACTAACCCTTGCCTAATCTTACTTCTCCATTGTAAATTCTTTCAAATAATGTGCCTACAATCATATATTTCCATGATTCTTGTGTTTATTTTTGATTATTTGCATGGTATTTGCTATTCTGTATGCACTCTGTCTAAATATGCCTATGATCTTCATGTATTCATGGATGTCTTCATATTTTGTGTTTTTCTTATCATTTTCTATGTTTTGTAGTTAAGATGATGATCTAAATGAAATTTAAAAAACCTAAACTAAAGATTTCTAAATTTACTGAAATGAATGAAGTTTAGTCACTAATCCACATATATCCTTGATACTTTCAAGAAAGAGAAGAAAATCAAACCATATTTTCACCAAGTCATTCCACAGCTACATTTGATTGATGTGAATCTTCAAAGGAAAGGATGACAACAACATTCAAAGACTAAAATGCACTCCAAGGGACACAACAAATCAAAGGAATATCAAGATATCATCCTGTTTTGTGGGGAAAAGGTGGATGGGTGAATGTGTGAGGGTTTTAGTTGTTTATGTGCAATCCTCCTTTCCCAACAAACATTCCAAGGGATTACAACCGAGTTGAATCTCCACTAAGCGAGAGCAGTCACCTATTGTGTTGGGTAGCCACTTCAGAAGTTGTGGACTCTTGGATGTATCAAACAACGTCTCTATCTAGTGTTTAATTATGCTTAGAAACCCTAATTATGCAAATTAGTAAGCAAATTATCAAATTATGACAAATCCTTTCAAACTAGAACAAAGGACAGAGATACTTAACTTACTATTTTTTAAAGTTTAGAAGGCGGAGAAGTCGAGGACACAGGGACTCGTGCCCAAATCCAAGGTACCAATTTCTTTGAGGGATTATGATCTCCTTCCAACACTGATCTGCATTACAACTTCAGTTTCTAGAGATTCTGATGCAGAGGACACGGGGAATAGCACCCCAGTCTAGGAAAAGCACCAGTGTCCTGCTTCTTTCCAAATCCCAAATCTTCTATGTATGCGAACCTTCCCTGCAACTCTACTCCTTCCAGATGTGACACTTGTAACCTGCAATCACAAGGAGTGTGGGAGGGGGTTGTGGTGTTTAGAGGCTTGGCTCAGTCAAGACTCAGATAGACACTCAAGTCTTCTGAACACCGTTGTCAGATGAGAGTGCATATCTCGGTGGGATAGAGGTAAAAATCCAAATGATAAATGATTGAAAACACAATAGATATCACCTTGTAATGAAGATCTCATGGAAGGAAGATGCTCTTCATGCCATGAGGAGATGGATGCCAAATCTACAAACATAAACACAATAACAAAAAAATACTTCTCTGCAACACAATGAATGCCTTGAATTACTTTCACATAAGCTTGTCAATCAAAATGTCCATCTAGTTTCCATCTAGTTTACAAATGAATCACTAATCATGCTTATATATGCAACTACAAAGATTCTTGCTGAGAATTTCATAATTCAAACTTTAGATGTCAGAATAAGACCTAATTAACGGTCACTAAACTGACATTTGAAATTAGGGCAAACCCAAAATATGGCTAGACTAGGGTGCGAGCGCCCAAGTCCACCCTGCCATTTTTGCTTAGATTTCATTAAAGTGCAGCCTCATAGGTCCTATTTGTCACAAGACCCAAGGGTTTTCTCATCGGGAGTCAGAAATAACATGCAAGATGCTCTAAATGCAATTATAGGACCCAGGAGCTAAATCTTACTAGGAAAAAGCCCCCAAGGTTACTTTTTCTGACATAACACATCCACAAATTACATAAAATTTACGATTAATTGTAATCACAAGTCTTCATCTTCATTAAGTATGCAAAAGGAATATACATTTACAATTAACCTTGAGAGAGGACCATGAAATTCAACAACTCCTTCTCAATTAAGCTTCTAATAATCTCTAACTGAGATTCTCCATCCTTTTATAGAGCAAGGATGAGAATCAATTACAAAAGATCCTATGATCAAGATTTATCTATTATGATCAACGGTTTACATTGATTTGACCAAGTCAAAATACAAAATACGTGGCACAAGTTGCTAGTTGGGAACCCTCTATAAGGCATGAATGAATATCCTCTGACTTTGGACTTGGTCAATAGGACATCTTTGCCTCTCATTCTGTCAAAGTACCTTCAAGCGAGCTTTACTCACACATATTCAGCTCCTCCTGTATGAGTATCCCTATGTCCAGTTTCTTGTGATAATCATATGATTGCACCATTTGGTCTATCTGATGCTTACTGATGGCTCGAGCCCTAACTTTGGCATACTTTAATTCTCCTATTTGCTCTTCCAAAGTCTTCATCATAGGTGCTCTTTTTCTGTGTCCTTACCATATGCTGTCACTTTAACATTTAGGTCTGCCATTTCATCCAGCACATCCTCTGTGAATGTTTTTATTGCATCCTATGCCACTTCTTTAAACTTATCCTTAAAGATCTTGGCAACTTCATCTCCTTCAGGCATAGCATCCTCTCCTACAGCATCATCTAGCAGCTCTAACAGTATATTCATTACTTCATCTAGTAGGTCATGTACCTTAGTTTGAGTGTCTCTTACCTTGTTCATGCTTACCTTCAGTATATCTAACTCAAATTGTAGCTCTATTAGCCATGTATCCAATTGAGGAAGATTCATGTGGGTGACTATCTTATTTGAGATCAATTCATCATTGGTCATACCTTTAGCTTCTCTCATCCTGTTCAATGCATAGTTGCATTGTTTTATTCTCAGAGTGAATTCACTCTTTAAAGAATCAATGCTCTTCCTGAGAGTGGACAATGTGTATCAACTGGACCTAGATGTCCTTATTAATTTCTCACCTGATGTCATGAACCTTGTGAACCATTTATCCATGATATGAGCTTGGTGCTTCTGAATATCCGAACTAGCTATCTCCTCTTCACTTATTAATGTCAAGGTAGTAGGCTTCTCTATAGCTTGTAGGGTGGATGTCAGATTATCCAGCTTCACCAATCCCTGTATGAATTGCTGCAACTAAGCATTTTGCTCTTTTAGCTCCTTTTTCCTTGCTTTGGGTTTCTTTATTTTGGATACTATTGCCTCAGTTCTCTCAATATGTTCCTGTATTTCTTTCTCAGTAGTGACATGACCTAAGTCTATTTGTGTTTCTTGGAACTCCTTTAGCCTTATTTCTCCTTTGGCCTTATCCACCATGGGAACAACGACTTGAGCTATCTGCTTTCCTGTATTGGGGTCCATTTTTATTATGGATACTACCCTAGCTCTTTGTTTGGCTTTAGATAAGATTGAAAAAAGATTTAAAATCAAAAGCTACTTGTTGCTCTTGTGGATGGCCTACCTCCGATGAGACCAATGATAATCCAGTTGTTTGTGATCCTCCCTGATTTGATTGCTCAATTTGAGCATCTTATATTCCCTTATCTTGAACCTCCTCTTGTTCTGGTAAGGGTTGATCTGTATGTGCCCTACCTTCTTGTTTATCTTGATCAGCACCATCCTGAGGCATGTCCTCAATTTGTTCTTCTTACATTTGTCTTGATGTTTGAACCTTTTCAGGATTTTGTGCTTGATCATCTTGATGGGGTTTTTGTTGTTGTTGCCTATTATCACCCTCATCAACTTTAACCCCTGTATCCAAGACTGATCCTGATACAGGTTCTTCCTCAGATTCCTTCATTGGAGTATCTTGATGCCTTGGTTCACTTTGCTCATTATGGATACTTGGATATGCTCCTTCTATCTGAGCATCACCACTCTTGTCATTTATCTCCATCTGGACATTTTCTACATGTTCTTGGCTATCTTTAATAGCCTCTTCTTTCTCAGTGCTTCCTTTCTCAGGTAGATAGGTCAAATCGACTACTACTGGGCTCGTCACATTTTCAATTAAAGTATTGAGAGCTCCCATATGTACTTCTACTTCAGGTGATTCTTCTCTTTCCACTCTTTCTTCATGTGACTCTACTGTTGCATCAGCTTTATCTGTAGATTCTGTATGTTGTGTCATGGTCTCAATAGGATGATTTGTCATGTCCTTGACCACATCATCTTTTGTGAGATCGATAGTCTCACTCAATGGGAGAGCCTTAGTTGCTTCCCCCTTTGTCATTTGGCTCTTGGCCTCTTCTGTCATTTTAGCCTTCACCTTGACAATTGTCTCCATAGGCACATCATGCTGTAATTCCTTAACTACATTCAGTGATAGATCAGCTGATCCTGATGCTGCTACTAGTGGTGGTGAAATGGCCCCTCTCATACTTGGGCTCTGATATCTTAAATATCTGGGTACCTTGACCCCCTATAGCACATCGCTTCTCTTCCTCTTCAATGTCTCAAGAGGCATCATATCTTCTTCATCATCACTATCCTCCTCCCCTGGACCAGTCCTAATTAGACTTTGCTCTACATCCTCTAGCATTTCCTGTTGTGTAGTTGGTACTTGGGGAATGGATATAGGTATAGCTGGTAGTGGGGCACCTTTAGGAGGTGAGGGTGATGCATACACCAATGAAATCTCCTCAGTTGTAAGCTACTCTACATCTCCTAATGAACTGTTTCTTGTTGCTTTTGTTCCAAGGACCTGCCTCTTCTTTATTAGAAAGTCATCAAAACTAGGTTCCTCCCTTTCTTTCATCATCTTCTTTTCGTCAAAGATGACCAAAATGCATTTTCCTTTCAACTCACTGACCTTCTTGTCAACCCAACTCTTTTTCCTAGCCATGACTTTGGTAGTGAAAGTATCTATTGATGTTTCTTTCCTTTGTTTTAAATCTGGAGCAAAAATTGTGTCATTGTATATCTTTTTCTCTTCATACTTAGGATCCATGAGGTCATCATCATCTTTCCTTATTTGTGGAGGTACTTTAGGTTGCCCTATAGTCCTCATTTGATCCAATGTTAATCTTTGGTATTCTATTCTTCTCACTTCGTGTTCATCATCACAATCGGCCCAATAGTCCTCAAGGTGCACACTATGTTTATACTTTTTATTAAACCTTTGCTCAATCCTATGGTAAGGATCATACTCTCTAGCTAGAGGAAACAACTTCAAGTTCAAGCTTTTCAGATCTGCCTTTGCCTTCTTTGCATTGTCCATGCATCCTATAAGGAACTAGTTGATATCAATGGGGAACTTCCTGTATGGTCTTCCCTCTTTAACCTTGGATAATTCAAATGAGGGAAGTTGTTGCCTCATCATTTCCATCAACACTACCTTCTCAGAGGGATACCTGAGAAGCATATAGGGTTTTCCACTAAAACCCTCCATCCAAATATAAGAATATGTTTTCACTTGGAGAACCAGGACCCATATGTATTGATTGGTTTTGTAGCTCCCATTGAAAACCTTTTTGTCCAGTCTCCCTCCATGAGCCTGACTATGTGCATTGTGAAGCAATCATTGACAAGTTTGTAATTCTGAACCGATAGCCTCCTCTCCAGTTGGGGATAATGTTCCTAGGGAGTCTTTTCATGTGGTAAGTGACCCATCTTTCCCACAATTTGTAATCCATCAAATGTGCCTTTTACTGCACAAGAGCATACTAGGTAGGAGGTCATCCTGAAGACCGTGCCCTTACCTTCCTTCCACTTGACCATCTAGTCGTGTATTGTATCACTGATAATTTTAGCCCATTGGACCTTTGCCTTCTCCTACTTATATTCAATAACCATTCTTATTAACCCAAACATCCATGGATCAAAGGTTCCACAATTTTCCAAGCCCTTCATCCTGCTGAGCATGAACATTATGTACTATACCTCTTCATTTAAGTCAAACTTATACAGATGTTGTGCCATTTTAGCTGTATCCTTGGCCATGTTATCCAGACTTCTCCATCCCTGGTATATTACCTTCCTGCAGACCTTATTGTTGTCATCAAATTCTTTGGCTAATTCATCTATGTCTGGAACATAAATAGGTTGGGATACTGACAACTTAAACACCTTAGAGATGCCATCCACAGATAGATTAGCATACAACCTTTCTTGTTTCTCTACCTTCCTTGTGGTGAGGTCATAATTCTGTGTACATTCAACCATGAGCTCAAAAGCTTTTGTGGCATAGGGAAATCCACCGACCTGATATATCCTAGATGCTACTATGTTATTCATAATGAGATCATCTTCCCAGCCTCGATCTGAGCTCTGAATGCCTCAATATTGTTATTACCATAATGTGTATACTCCTGATTACCCATCTTGTTGTACATGCTACATGCTTTAGGAAACATGACTGGTTTTAATTCCGCACCTCACTTATCCATGCGTGGTTGAGAAATTTTGTCCTACAAATTAAACACACATGTCTTAACAACATCATATATTTTATCTAGGGTTAGCATAATGTTAACTCTTCATGTTCTAAAAAAACACTTAAACCCTACTAACTGAATTAGACAATGCATAATTACTATCAGAAACCATCATTTACTCCCTTTTTCAACATGATTATGGCACGATTTATGAAAAACTAGAGGGAAAGGCTTTATACATACCTATGCATGCTTCCTTAACCTATAATTGACGTGGTGATGATCAAATTTATGCTCTGGATGGGGAGTCCTTATGTAATTTCATTCTCTAGTTTGGTTCTGGTTCACAACTAGCTTTTATGCAATGAAATTTCAAGCTCTTGAATGCAATTGTGTTTGATTATGACAATAAAATCACTTTTTAACCTAGGCAATTTTGTGATTTTATTTTTTATTAATGGCGTCGGGGAGATGTGACAGCTTCCTTAGACTAGATTGCACAGGATCATCACAGGTGTCCATTGGCATGCTTTTGAATTTAAATGCCAACAACCTTTTACCGACATTAAATGCAAAAAGCACAGGTATATGGGGAGTAGATACCCTGTTGAGGAATATTCATGTGGATATCTGGATTTGAATATTTGGATGACATCATCATAGATCAAGTCAACCCTTGTTGACCAAGGATTTATCATCAGGTCACAAATTCTCTTTCAATATGTTCAGGTACGATGTAGACATGTGGCATCGCATTATTGGTTCGATCCAAGGTCTAGATATTATGTTAAGGTCAGGATCTATTATATAATATCCGAATGATGTGAGCGAGTTTAGCATTCTTCATAAGGCTGAGATGACGTGACATCATTTGGATTAGGATGTTAAAGTAAGGTCTGGATATTGACCAAGTTAATATCTGAATGCTTTAATGTCTGGGTGACAACAACATAGCATATCCCAGTGTTCGAACAGGATGATCATGACATCATCAGGATAAAGATATTAAAATAAGATTTGGATATTATGAAACATAACTTCCCTCTATGTGTAAATTTTGTGAATTAGTCGAGCTTCAAATTACACTCGCACAAATTAGAGTGAATAAAAAACTGTGACCAATTTCATTGATTGCATTGCTTTCATTGTATTTGAATTACAAATAGATTAGGAATTAGTACAATATATATAAGCAGAAGATGAGCCATCTAGAAAAGCAACTGCAAATTAGAAAAAAGGCATGCAACTCCATGCAATATTTACACAACTACATAATCAGCTTTGTGCAAGATTGCACAACTAAGCAATCATTATTTTAGCAACCTAACAACTAGCAAACTTATCTAGAGGAATATTCTAGAATAGAAGTTCTACACTTAACACCCCCCTTTAAGTGTAGCTAGGTGAATAGAAAGATATGGGTCTCAGCAACTAAGCCTGATTAGGTACCCAATTACAAAGAGGAAAGGAGAAAACCCAGGTGGAAAAACTCCTAACAATTTATTTAAACTCAGAAAAAAAGCTGCAACTGCCAATGAAGAAATATAGATAAATCTAGTGACATGATATAGATTAGAGTTATAGAAACCACTACCTCTTGAATTCTCAAAATTGCAGTTCAATATTTTAGTCTGCACTTTCAAGTGGATGGGGTTGAATAGACATACACCTGGCCTCTAAATACAAAAGCTGCTCGTCGAAAGATTTGATGTTTGCAGAGATGTGCTTCAAACAGTACGAAGCTCTAGTGGTTAGTTAGCAACTTTTATCCTTTATTTATTTAGAAGCACAATGAAAGAAACCTATTCTAGATACTTTAAGTAGAAACCCCCAAAATTTCCCAAATCTTTATCATGTGGTGCTCGCAAAGCACGTACAATTTTAAAGAAACAAAGGTTTTTACAAAGCCCCAAATTTTCCCAGATATTTATCATGTGGTACTTGCAAAGCACACACAATTGTTAAAGAATCAAACTAGAAAAATAAAGCATGGAACATGCAAAACAAAATAGGGGAAGTAACATGCATGCATCTAGAAACAAAGGTTTACATCTGCCTCCATGGTGGTGAAAATCTTCATAGAAATTTGCATGCACCTAGAAACAAAGGTTTACATCTACCTCCATGGTGATAAATTCGCACAATATAAAATGAATTTACACTCAAACTAATCTAGCTATGATACCATGTAAAATTTGTGAATTAGTCGAGCTGCAAATTACACTTGCACAAATTAGAGTGAATAAAAAACTATGAACAATTTCATTGATTGCATTGCTTTCATTGTATTTGCATTACAAATAGCTTAGGAATTAGTACAATATATATAAGAAGAAGATGAGCCACCTAGAAAAGCAACTACCAACTACAAAAAAAGGCATGCAACTCCATGCAAGATTTGCACAGCTACGCAATCAACTTTATGCAAGATAGCACAACTATGCAATCATTATTTTAGCAACCTAACAACTAGCAAACTTATCTAGAGGAATATTCTAGAATAGAAATTCTACACTAACACTATGAACTAATATCCTTGTGATGTAAGCATATGTGGGGCTCTTTGTGAGATTGGTCCATGATGTGACATCATTAGGATATGGACATTTTCGGTCAGGACATTAAGTTAAAATCTAGACGTAAATTAATATCCATGCGCATGACTTTTAACCCTCTAAGTATTTTAAATTTGATGTCTGGATGTTAGCAGGCATCAAGATATTAAGTTAAGATCTAGACGATATGGCAATATAAATATTCAGGTGAGCTGTTGACTGAACTTTGACCAACTGTAACTTCCTTATTTTAATGAATTTTGGGGTGCTTCAAAAAGTAAACCTGCTTCGATTTTCATGCTCTTTCACTTGGCAGGATCTATAATATAAAATTCAAAGTTTGAAAAAAATTGAGCTCTAACCTGAGGTCTGGACATGCACAGGATGACATCTTGACATACATTTGATATCGACTATTTTACCATACTGCCCAAAAGCAAAGGAAACCAAACAAGCCAATCCAAAAACAAAAATTTGGGTCCCCGTTAAATTATTGGTGCAACATGGGGCGTGTTGTGTAACCACACAACAGGTGGTCACAATGATTAAGGAAGAGGTAGAGACCAATGGAAGAATAGAGGAAGATGATGTACAAATGGCAAAGGACACTTTCAATGTGACAACCAAAATGATAGACACCACTTGTATTGCAAATGATGTGGTCGAAAAGGTAGTCATGAAGCCCATGAATGCAAAATCTGACGGGATAAGATAGAAAATTCTTCAAACAAAAGGATACAACCCACAATGATAATAAACCATTAGGAGTAGCCCAATATACATGTGGTAGTGATCATGATGAATTTGTGCTTTCCATATTAGTTTTGCCTACTATACTTAAATGGATGCATCACGACATGATGCTTGGGTGTTAGATACTGGAACCACCTAACATATGACATTTTGGTATTGATTATTTTAAAGAATTTCACAAAGGTGTTTGTGGTCCTATCTATTTGGAAAATAAAACACGTCTAAATCCTATTGGAAAAGAAACCATTTGACTCAAGTTGCTTAACCTTCTCGATTTTGTACTTCATGATGTCTTGTATCTTCCTCAATTGTGATGCAACTTGTTATCACTAGTGCTAATTTGACAACAAGGCCACTCCATTTTATTAGAAGATGGATAAGTGGTAGTCAGATAATTAAGTCCATTTGTTGGTTATGAAGATGGCAAGTTATTAAAACTCAAAGGCAATTTAGCTATTTCTAGGAGTTTTCCCTACCTTACTAAAGAAGGTAATCATTCTACTTGTATTTTATAGCATGCAAGATTTGGACATGTTAATTATGATAGCATTCAAATCATGCAAAATAATGGTGTTTAGGTTTAGCACCCACCTTACCCAAGACACTTGAAAACTTTGAAGCTTGTATTTTATCACAACTTAGAGACCCTTTCCCTCACTCAACTTGGTAAGTGCACAAAAAATTGCAACTCATTCATTCTAATTTGTGTGGGCCCTTACCAATTACTTCTATTGGAGGATATAAGTATTTTATGTTGTTCATTAATGATCATAGTCGAATGACTTGGATTTATTTCTTGTAGAAGAAATCTGAAATTTTTGAAACTTTTAAGAAGTTTCACATTATGATTGAAAATAAAGCTCAATTTTAAATTGGTGCTCTTCAAATAAATAATGGAGAGTTTAAATCAATTTTTTTAGGATTATCTCCACCAAAATGGGATTTAACATCATCTTATTACTTCAAGTACTTTCCAACAAAATGTTGTTGAAAGAATGAGTAAAACTACCATGAATATGGTTCAAATGATGTTATATTTCAAAGGAATACAATTGCATTTTTGGGTAGAAGTGGTAAGAACAATAATTTATCTATGCAATAGAAGTAAGTGCACAAAGATGGGGGACCAAAAGAAGGTCTTAAGTTGTCACTATTTTTTTGAAATCAGGAAAGACTGATGTTAGATGAGAAATTGAAGATAGTTACACTCAAAATTTGAAGATACAATAAAAACAAGAGTCGTAGTGCTCCAAATCTAGTTTCTAAACTACTAATTTTTTCAAAAATGTTTGAGATTAAGGGGTTCAAAAAGGGGGAGCACACAAATTGGTCCTATTTTTTTCAAAAAAAACATAACATAGCGTTTGGTGTGCTCCCCCTAAAATGTTAACTTTTTTTAAGTATTTCAAAAATCCCTTTGGTGAGAAATCATCTAACATCATGTAGTTTATCCCTAATTTTTCTGATAATTTTTTACTAATTTTCAAACTTGACACATCCTAAAAAAAGAAAATTGAGTGTGCTCCCCGATAATATTTTTGAAAACTAATCGAAAATCAATTTTTTTTAATACATGTGGAACGGAGTCTAGTTTCTAAAATTGTAATTTATTTGAAATTCTGATGAACGGTTAAAAAAAGTAAAAAATACTAGACACTGGTTTTTGACAAAAAAATGTATACACTAACAAAAGAAATTAAAGATGAAATCCTTAAGATACTCAAAACGTGAAAAAAAAATTATGGTTAGAAAGCTAATAGAGAGCTTAAGATTGTGGCGGTATTTTTGACTTATCATCGAAATAAGTGCAAACCTGATGGGAAGCATGCTCTAGATTATGTGGTTTTTGTTACAATATGGAAAAACACGTCTTTGGACTTCCTAACACAGTCCAAGCCTTTGGGTTGGAAGCCAAAGGCTTGGAAATTACCAAGGAAAAGCAACAAATGAGCACGTTATAACGTGCTCATGTTATGGTGAACTAAAACATCTATCTCTCTCTTTACCCGCTACCCTCTCTCTCTCTTTGACCTATCTACCTCGTAGCTTTCCTTTTCCTAGCTTTCCTAGTTTTCCTTTCCCTTTCCAATTTCCCTTTAGATCCCATCAATTTTCCCTATTTTACTATTTTCCACCTCTCCTCTCATCATTCTTCCCATCCAATGAACTTTAGTTTTATCTTGTTTCCATTTCATCCTCGCAATTTATATCCTCGTCCCTCTTTGTCTGTCCTAGTTTTCTTGTTTCCATTTGCTTTGCCAATAAGGGAGAGGGAGAGGGTGGAGATGGAGGGGAGAGAGAGGGGAGAGATAGAGTGATAGGGGAGAGAGAGAGATAGAAAGAGAGTCCTATTTTTCTTGCTTTCATTTCCTTCATCGATAAGGGAGAGGGAGAGATAGAGGTGAGAGATAGGGAGATAAAGGAATGATAGGGGAGAGTGAGGCAAGAGATAGGGAGAGATAGATAGGTAGAGAGAGGAGACAGATACGGAGAGATAGAGGAGACAGGAGGGAGAGATAGGGAGATAGAGAGTGAGCGAGATGTCCATAGAGATAGGGAGAGAGATTGAGAGGTAGAGGGACGATAGAGATAGGGAGATAGAGGTTTAGGGTTGCTTAGATTTAGGGTTTAGTTTTGGGAGAGAGAGAGAGATTAGGGGCATTATTTAGGGTTTATGAGTTTAATATTACTCAAGTTTAGAGTTTAGGGTTTAGGGATTAGGGGTTAGGGTTTAGGGTTTAGGGTCAAGGGGTTAGGGTTTAGGGGTTTAGGGTTTAGATAAAGATAGAGAGATGGGACTGATAAAGATTGGGAGAGATAGAGGAGACAGAGGGGAGAGATAGGGAGATAGAGAGTGAGGGACATGTTCAGAGACATAGGGAGATAGATTGAGAGGTAGATAGGTGACAAAGATTGGGAGATAGGGGAGATATAGGGAGATAGAGGTTTAGGGTTTCTTGGGTTTAGGGGTTTGGATTTTAGGGTTTAGGGATTTAGGGTTGTTCAAGTTTAGGGTTTAGTGTTTAGGGGTCAGGGGCATTATTTAGGGTTTATGGTTTAGGGGTTAGGTGTTAAGGTTTAGAGGTTTAGGGTTTAAGATTTACAAAGGGACGACTGATAGGGAGATATAGAGGAGATTGAGGGGAGAGACAAGGAGATAGAGAGTGAGGGACATGGCCAGAGACATAGGTAGAGAGATTGAGAGGTAGAGGGATGATAAAGATATGGAGATTAGGGAGAGATAGAGGTTTAGGGTTTCTCGGGTTTAGGGGTTAGGGGTTAGGGGTTAGGGTTTAGGGGTTTAGGGAGAGAGAGGGAGAGGTGTTTAGGGTTTCTTGGGTTTAGGGGAATTATTTAGCGTTTATGAGTTTAGGATTGCTCAAGTTTAGGGGTTAGGGGTTAGGGTTTAGGGGAATTATTTAGTGTTTAGAGGTTTAGGGTTGCTTGGGTTTAGGCTTTAGGGTTTAGGGATTAGGGTTTAGGGTTTAGAGATAGATAGAGAAAGGGGACCGATAGAGATTGGGAGAGATAGAGGAGATAGAGGGGAGAGATAGGGAGATAGAGAGTGAGGGACATGTCTAGAGACATAGGGAGAGAGATTGAGAGGTAGATGAATGATAGAGATAGGGAGATAGGGGAGAGATAGGGAGATATAGGTTTAGGGTTACGTTGGCCTAGGGTTTAGGGTTTGGGGGTTTAGGGCTTCTCAAGTTTATGGTTTAGGGGTTAGGGGCATTATTTGGGGTTTAGGGTTTAGGGTTTTGGGGTTAGGGGTTAAGTTTTAGAGGTTTAGTGTTTAGGGTTTAGAGAGAGCTAGAGGACCAATAGGGAGATATAGAGGAGACCAAGGGGAGAGCTAGGGAGAGAGAGAGTGTGTGAGGGACATGGACAGATACATAGGGAGAGAGATGAGAGGTAGACGGACGATGGTGATAGGGAGATAGGGGAGAGATAGCGAGATAGGGGTTTAGGGTTGCTTGGGTTTAGGGTTTAAGGGTTTGGGGTTTAGGGTTTATGGGTTTAGGGGTTAAGGTTTAGAGGTTTATGGGTTAGGGTTTAGAGAGAGAGGAACGATAAGGAGATATAGAGGAGACTAGGGGGAGAGATGGGGAGATAAAGAGTGAGGAACATGGCCAGAGACATAGGGAGAGAGATTGATCTAGGTAGAGGGATGATAGAGGTAAGGAGATAGGGGAGAGATCTAGGGAGATAGAGGTTTAAGGTTGCTTGGGTTTAGGGTTTAGGGGTTTAGGGTTTATGGTTTAGGGATTAGGGGTTAAGGTTTAGGAGCATTATTTAGGGTTTAGGGTTTATAGTTTAGGGGTTAGGGGTTAAGTTTTAGAGGTATAGGGTTTAGGGTTTAAAGAGAGGACTGATAGGGATATATAAAGGAGACTAAGGGGAGAGATAGGGAGATAGAGAGTGAGGGACATGGCTAGAGACATAGGGAGATAGATTGAGAGGTAGAGGGATGATAGAGTTAGGGATATATGGGAGAGATATAGGGAGATAGAAATTTAGGTTTTCTTGGGTTTAGGGTTTAGGGTTTAGGGGTTTGGGGAACCTTTAGGGTTTAGGAGTTTAGGGGTCAAGAGTTAAGGTTTAGGGGCATTATTTAGGGTTTAGGGTGTGTATAGGAATAAAATCAAGATCAAGAGATAATAAAAAAAAATGAAATAATCAACAACTCAATCCTATAACATCAAGATAACGATCTAAGCAAACAACTTAATAATCAATGAATAATAGCAAAATCAATGAAAGCTTTCACCTAGATTGTATTGTTATCTTGGTCGAATGTCGATTGCTTCATAAATTGCAAAACCATGTTTGCAATAAGCGGATGTAGATTGTGTTTGTGCTCAAAAGGTAGAAGTGCTCAATGTGCTCAATGATGTGATGTATGCTCAATGCACTGAAGGGAGGTAAAATCTTAAATGGTCGAAGAGGATTTGTTATGGAGATGAGGGGAGTTTATATAGGTTCAGGACATGATCGATCAACGGTCCAAATAATTCAATAGAATCAAAGGATGAGATAAATGTAGAATTCATGATGAATGTGCACCTGACATGTGTCACACAAAAATATATTTTTGTTTGAATTAACTGATTGATTTGGCTAAAAGACATGGAACAGACATATTTTTAGATTTCATAAAAATAGAAATGCTTTTTCTAATTTATGAGTTGGTGATAAAAACAATAATGATTAAGTCAATTAACTCAACTTTAGATTTACTTTTTGCATGATTTGAGTAAAATTAAATAATAAATTATTTAATTTTGTGTGCAAGATGAATAAGATTTATTTTTAGAAGAATTAGAAGATAAAAAAACAAATTAAATAAATAAATTTATTTAATTGTTTGTGCATGATGGAAGATATAGAATAGATTTGAAGATTTAAATAAATTAAAAGAAATAAATTGATTTAATTTATTTTGTATGATGAAGGATAAATAAAATATTTGATTATATTTTATTTTTAGAAATTGAGATTCAATTTAAATAAATTTGAATGATTTATTTAAATTTGGAAGAATAATTGATTTAATTAAATAATTTATAAATTATTTAATTATAAATAAGAGGATTTAAATGATAAATTAATTAAATAATTAATTTATTCAATTGATGTGGATTTGAATTTTGAGAGAAGATAATGATTTAATTAAATAACTAAAATTATTTAATTTGGATGGATAAAGAGGATTTATTTAATTAATGTCGAATTTAGGAGATTTGGAAGAATTTGATGATTTTGATGAAATTAATTAAATAATTTGATTATTTAATTAACGTTGAAATGTAGGTGATTTAGGAAGAATTGATAAAAATGCAAGTGATGCGATGACATGGTTATTTTTGGGTGTCTATATTTTGCCCCTTTTTGATGCAATGCAGTTTATAGCGTTGCTTCAAAGAAAACAATTCTTGAAAACATGATACAATTTTGATGCCCTAGTGTAGCTAGCTACCCCTGTGTAGCTGGCGTAGGATGCCCCCTCAAGAGGAAAGACAGGGAAGCGACAGAAGGACTAGGTTGACGCTTGACTAGAAGATTCTGTTTGAGAAAGATGAGGTTGGATAGATGGAGGCTAACATGATGAAGATGATTAATAGACATGAGGATAAGATGGATTAGCGGTGGTAAGAACTAGGGTTGGGACACTATAAATAGGTCTGAAGGGGTCAACACTATTCATTTGCACACCTAGAGTTCACAAGATTCAAAGCCATTTGTCTCTTTGCTTAGTTGAGTTCTTCATGCTTAGAGTTATTTGACAACTTGTAGACATGCCAATTCCTGTGCATAAGCACTGGGCGGAGCTCGTATGGACCTACGGGAGACCAGAGGGAGAACTAGGAGTGGTAAGTGATCAAATCTCTACTTGTGTTTGCATATTTGTAGATTTTTTCTAAGGTTTGCAATTTTTTAGCCAAAGGCGCTAAGTTCAGGCTTGGCGCCTTTGGCGCTTGCTAAAGTGCTTTCAGCGCAACTAAGCGTCTTTGGCGTGTAGTGTCGCACCTTGGCAAAAAACTTGGTGCTTTTGGTTAATGGGTCCACGACTCAGCGCTTGTGGCCAATGTCGCAGCGTGTTTGGTAATGCAATTAAGCACTTATGGTTGACTAGTTCAATGCCTGTGGTTTAGGTTAGGTTAAAAAAATTGACGTGTATGCAAAGTAGTAAAGCACCTATGGCACAACAGTCAAGCGTCTCTAGTTAAAACTAAGCACCTTTGGTCCTTTGGTCATTTGTTTCTAAGTGCCTATGCAAGGCAGCTAAGCACGTTTGGTGGCACAATGAAGTGCCTTAGGAAAAATCTATGCTCTTTTGGTTGTAGGGTAGTTTGAGCTAAGTTAGTTTTGTAAAATGTGTCATAGGCTTGGACTTAGAGTTGACTAGGGTTGACTTAGGTTTTTGTTTTTACAATGTGTTGACTTAGGATCAGGCTAGAATTTTTTTTTGCAAGATTTTTAACGAGTGGTCATCATGGATGCAGATTGTCTTACCACCTTTGTAGTCTCGAGAGAGACATTATCTGATTGCCAACCTAGTTGTACAACTGGGCAAGGAGGAGGAGCTTTTCCTAGAGATCATGGGACTATGGCATGTTGCTCATCTTATGCCTATCAGGGCAAACCTTGCACTATTGACTATGATTGTTGAGAGATATCATAGTGAGACATCCTCCTTCCACTTCCTGACAGGTGAGGCGACTGTGACACTTGAGGATATTCAATGCATCCTACGGATTCCTATTCAGGGTGATATAGTTGATTATGATACAGAGTAGGGAGAGGCAGGCCTACGAGAGGTTTTTGTGATAGATGACCTATGTGTGCAAGATCGGGAGATCTAGTGGGCTCGAGTGCGGAGACTCTGTGACCAAATTCGATGGATTGTTGTTTCACTTATTAGAGGTTTCTTATGTCCAGATAGATGGTCTAGGGGATTATCAGTTGGATGGGGTATAATACTATCAGGGATTTTCACACATGGGATCAGATATGGATGGGGACTGTGTGTGTTGGGTCAGCTTTATCATGATTGCATGACTATGTATACAGATCAAGGAGCAGTTTATCGGCAAGTGTGACATTGTTGTAGGTATGTGTCTGGGAGCATATCCCAGTGATTAGGCCTATCACTCGGCGTTGCCAAGATCATGGCAAGCCTTATGCTTTCTTGTACGAGGGTGTTATTACGCACCGACGTATGGGTTCAGTGAGTTACTGGTAGAGACAGTTGGATGAGATGGATATCTTTATTTGGAGGCCTTAGAAAGATTGTGATTCATGGGAGGATGACCACGAGGAGCTGGTTTAATGTAGGTAGCCTAGATACCTATTTGGCAGACATACTGATACGATAGAGAGATACCTTCCAGAGAGGGTATTGAGGTAGTTTGGTAGGCCACAGGGGGAGCCCGTAGGTGAGGCCATATATGCACAAACCCGGAGGGAGGTGGATGCCTGGGCGCCAGAGATTTTAGTTGATGTAGCTTTGGTAGATTTATGAGGAATTGCCCCAGTTATATGGGATTGGATTATGGGGGAGGGGTCATCCCACAATAATGGATTACACTTTTTGGCCAAACTTGACATTGAAATCAACATTTTGAACTAAATCTTCACTTTTTGACACCTATAGCCGCTAAACCATTAAGAATTTGAAGATGATACGAACTAGTAATTTGTGAGACTTTGTTTGTAGATTATAAATATATTTTGAAAAAAAAATGGAGTTAAATTGTAAAATTTTCTACGTCTCATTTGATAACTAGTTTTTAATAGTAAACAACATTTTTTTAAAGTGATGTGTATTCTGGAGCACATAACTTTTTTTATACAAAGGATAAAGTTCTGATTCTTTTGAATTTAGATTGGTAACACCGATATATAGGGCATGTATTTGGTTTCATAATGTTTTGTTGAATATTTCTTTTTTAATTAAGCTTTGAAGTCAAACCAATTATAATTTAGACATAGATGTATTCTGTAAAACATAACTTTTTCTGTATTTATCGTAATTCAATTTTTCTTTTTTTGTTGAAACAAGGACATCAATACTTAGGGCATAGATATTTTTTAGAATATTTTTTCACTAATTTACTAATTTTCCATGTGTGTAGAACAGAGAACTTGATGTTTGATGAAAAACCTACATTCACAAGAAATAAAAATAAATATAATAATCAAATTAAATATATATAAAATTATACTTTTTGGGAAGCTTATAATAACGACTACATACTTACAAAACATAAATTTTAAATGAATTCATTTGATCCCCCAAAAGGTAAATCAAAAGTAGTTTTTTATTAGCATTTTGATAGATGTAGAGGAGACTCCATTATAGGTATGGTTTAAAATTAGTAAGCTTCTATCTAAGGGGGTTTGAATTTGATGGGTTTGATCAAACCCTCTTCAATTAAAATTCTTTAAATGGAACCTTTCAAGGCTTAAATCATTATATTTTCTAAAAATATGTGATTTCAACAAAATCAGGATGTTCCTGAAAGTGTAACCCATTATTGTGACAGCACCTAGGGTGCAAACCCTGGCACTCCCGGCATATGATACATACTGGAAGACACACAGGCCGATTAGATTAACTAGACCTAGAGTAGCTGGAGTAGTGCAAGAGGTTGCAGTTGGGGGAGCTGAGGCGAGGGCTCAGAGATAGGCCTGATAGCAGGCTACAGTACAGAGACATGCTAGGGGTGATAATGAAGGAGGCCAGGAGGATGCTCAGATGGCTGAGGCTAGAGGACAGCAGGTTGTTCTTCTAGCAGAGACACCACTACAGTAGGCACAATGATTATTGTAGGAGGAGATAGCGAGGAGGACTCACTTGGAGCTCAGGATGGTGAGGATGAGGAGAGATAGGGACGTGGCCTGGGCTAAGGCTCAAGCACATCTACATGCATAGGCAACAACAACGGCACAGGTAGTATTGGCAGTGGCACAGGCAGTACCACCACCACCACCAGCAGATGATGGGCAGATTGCCCAGTTGATAGCAGAGAGGGACGTAGTAGTACAGTTACGTTTGACAGCAGAGGCCACCCTACAGAGGGTGACGTGAGAGAGGGATGTTGCATGCCGTGCAGTGGGTGCAGACCAGATGACCTTGGTTGGGGAACTTACTTGAGTCTAGGGTGAGCTTTCTACAGCTAGGAGAGAGGCAGAGTATTACAGAGGTCTCTACTTCAGAGCGGTTCTGACCGACCAGAGGGAGGTGAGTTTCAAGGAACGAAGTAGATCTGGTGCTTCATACTCACACAGATTAGGGCGGTCAGGGTCTTCAGTGATGGGACCACCGCGAGTGACACCAGCAAGAGGACCATCACCGAGTACCAGTGGTGCACAGAGTTTGTAGTAGGCAGGCAACTCCACCCACTAGCTCACACTAGAGCATGCATTTTGTATATGTTGTATCATTTTGTATCATGATGGACATTGTATATTTTTCTTGATGCCTGCATGCATCAGATATATATTGTGGGCTCTTGATAGCCATGATGTACTTTTTGATGTATATTGGACTTTTGATGTAGACATAGACATTTGTATGTTTTTGGTGACCTCAGCTGATGATAAATGATGACATATGATGATCTTTATGCTCATCGATGTTCATGCTTCTATTTGTGATGTACTTCTATATGCTATGGATGTGATGACATGTATTTATGATTATGATTTGACATGATGATGTTTATGCTTATGATTTGACGTATGACATATGATGACATTATGACATGATGATGATATAGATGCTTATAGATGTATGACATATGATGACTTTATGACATGACGATGATATGGATGCTTATAGATGTATGACATATGATGACTTTATGACATGATGATGATATGATATGATGTCTAACACATGGTATTGCAGATATGCATCAGACGGTGATGGATAGAAGAAATTGGATACAGAATAGAACATGATAGAAAGATAATTGATCGATCTTATCTTGAAAGTCTATATGATGATTTGGATAAATGGATGGTTTAAATGGATGATCTTGTTGCAACGGTTACACAAACGTTTATAAAGAGCAATCCTTATTTTTGATATAGCACATGGATAGTTTATGACCAAGGTATAAAAGACCAAGGTGTTGTGATATCCTAGTGCGAGGACGTTGACTCTGCAAGAAAGCGGTTTGAACTTAGATCCCTTAGACATAATATAACCTTGTTGGATATGTGAATGAGCCATAGTCTTGAACATAAAATAAACTTCAATACATAAATGCAAGAAGAATATTAATATGTAAGATGCTAGGTTATAACACACACACATGTCAATGAGCCATAGTCTTGAACATATAATAAACTTTAATGCATAAATGCAAAAAGTATATTGATATGAAAGATGCTAGGTTGTAACACACGCACAAGATAGATATGATGCTAAGTAAGATAAAAGATCATTCCTCAAACATGGCACACAAAAGCAATGACTATGCCCCCAATCCATACTGCGTCGCAACATACCCAGATATAGATAAATCAAGGTAGTCTTGAATAAGTAATGGGAAAGGGACAAAAAGAGAAACCAAAAAGAAAATGGACTAACTTACAAAGTAAAAATATAGCCAACATATTCTCTTGAAAAAGAGGTTGCTCAAGATAGATTGGATTGGTTGGGTAGATTGGATAGATAACGGCCTTATTGTAGGAACGATATATCCGTTAAAGGGTGTTGATCTGTTGATAGGATAATGTCTGGTTTCAGGAAATGAAACATGTCATATAAGATGCCTGGTCTAGTTTTAACATTGGAACATCCTATATAAGACAATTGATTGAGGTAGCAGATGTTGGCAATCAATATGTAGGACAACAGATGGCTCTACAAATAGGTGTTTTTACTTCAGGTTGGTTTAAGCACTTTTTCTTTGAAAGGATGTGTTTTGTGCTTGTTTTGCTGCTTGAGTTAGTCAAGTTGAAGGTGGTAAGATGGGTTGTGATAAATGGAAGGCCAGAAGGATGGAATGTCTATGGATTGAGATGGATGAAGAATGATGAATCATATGTGCTTGAGTATTGGATACTTCCTTCGTATTCCAGACTACCTACATACCCTGTATCCACAAGATCAAGGCACATTACGACGACAGATGAATATGATAATATGTAGTTCTAGGTAGAGTGATGAGTGGGTCAAGGTGTTTGATCTTGGTTAGATGAAATGATGAAATCTTATGTACTTGAGTACTAGAAACTTCCTTTGTATTCCAGACTGACTACATACCCATATCCATGGGAACAAGGTACCTTAAGATTGAGATGAGATGATATGTAGTTCTAGTTGTTTGATGATGTAAGATAAGATGATGTGAGGGGATATGATGATATCTTATGTACTTGATTACTGTATACTTCCTTCATATACCAGATTGCCTACATACCCATATCCATGGGATCAAGGTACCTTAAGATTGAAATAAGATGATATGTAGTTCTGGGTTTTTTGTTTGATAATTGATAAGGATAGTGTTGTCATTGTGGGGAATGATATATCCCTAGATCAACACAAGGATGAAGGTGTCTGGTTTCAGAAATGAAACACTTCGTATAAGACTCTTGGTCTAGTTTCGAGAGTGTGACCATCTGTATAAGACAATTGAGATGAATGATGGTTTGGTTGGTGTGTTTTTGTTTTTGTTTGAGATGGTCGATGATTTTTTATTTTTTGTTTGAGATGGTTGAAGTGTTTTTGTTTTTGTTTGAGATGGATGATCAACCGCAAACAAGGAACCATTCCTAGACCTAGGTTAAGGAAAGAGTTGCCCCCATTCTGGTAGAGGTGTTATTATGGATCACTGACATAGGATAACTATCAATGACATGAATAACTTGCCATAGGATAAGCTAACATGGATAACCTGACATAGGAGAACGATGATGATTGACATGGATAACTTGACATAGGTTAAGCTGTGATAACAGGTATGGGATAAGTGATAATTGACATGGGATAAGTGATGACGGACAGATTTTGAAGCTATGCTAGATAGGGAAATAGAAATGCAAAAGACCAATAGTTTTATTATGGATGGATGGATGAAGTGTATTATGAAATGGACATGGAATGAACAAGACTCGATAGATGATGGATGTTGACTCTACACATAGCGCCTATTTGCCAGGTTTTCACTATGGTACTTATCCAAGGCACCTGTTTACCAAGTTTTCACCAGAGTATGGATATTTTTTGTTTTTTGATCTTTTTGATTTTTTTGATTTTTTTGGTTTTTGATTTTTTTGATTTTTTTGATTTTTTGATTTTTTTGACATGGATACTCTGAGGATTAGGCATAGAACTTCTTGAGATGAACACTGTTGAGTGGTTCATCTAGAGGAATGCCTTCAGGTGTTGCTAAAGTATAAGCTCCTGATCCATATGTTGTTGTGATAACAAAGGGTCCTAACCATTTAGGCTCAAACTTGCCCTTCTTTTCTCGATCAGCTTGATTTCTTTGATTTTCCTTTAAGACAAGATCACCAACTTAAAATCGTCTTTCTTTTATCTTCTTGTTATAGTTGCACTTGAGGCGGTTTTGATAGACATGGAGATGATTAAGCGCTGCAAGGCACCTCTCATCTAATAGTTCTAACTCAGCTAATTTGGAAGTGTGATACTCCTCTCCATCAATCAGGTGCTGCATGGATACTCTAAGGGATGGGATCTCGACCTCTATAGGTAGAATGGCTTCAGAGCCATAGACCAAGGCATAGGGTGTGGCACCACTTGGTGTTCTAGTACTAGTGCAATAGGCCCATAAGGTGGGATTAAGTTGCAGGTGCCAATCATGACCAGCTTCATTAACCATTTTCTTGAGGATTTTGAGAATGGTTTTGTTGGAAGCTTCATCTTGGCCATTACTCTGAGGATAGTAGGGAGTGGAAAAGTGATGTTGGATATTGTATTGGGTGCACAAGGTACAAACATCTTGATTCTTGAATGGTCTCCCATTATTAGTGACAATTGCTTGGGGGATACCGTACTAGTAAATGAGGTAGTTAAGGATAAACTTGGCTATTTGCTTGCCAGTGATATAGGTCATGGGAATGGATTCAACCCACTTTGTGAAGTACTCAATGGCGGCAATGATAAATTTATGGCCATTGGATGAGGTTGGGTGGATTTGTCCTACGAGGTCAAGACCCCATTGTGAAAAAGGCCATGGAGTTGTCACAAGTTGTAGTTCATGAGTTGGTGCGTGAATCAAATCTCCATGTTGTTGGCATTATAGACACTTCTTAGCAAACTGTAAAGCATCTTGTTCTATTGTAGGCCAGTAATACCCTATGCGGAGCATCTTCTTAGCGAGGTTAGGACCGGTAGAATGTGTGCCACAGACACCTTCATGTATGTCTCATAAGGTAACATTGGCTTCTTCCGCGTTAAGACATCATAAGAGGATACCATCGAGACTTTGGCAATATAGCGTATCACCTAGAATAGTGTAACGGGAGGATCGACAGATAAAGGTTTTATGTTGGGTTGCAAATAGCTCAAAGGGAAAGGTGCCATGTTTAAGGTATTCATAGATATCTTCGTACCATGGGGAATTGGGACCAACAAGTTTGCAGATAATTTCTGTAGTTGGAACATCAACGACTGGTATCAACAATTGCTCGATCAAGAATTCACATTTATGTGTGTTTGCAGGCATGTCTATAAGTGACCCCACAGAGGCCATATAGTCTGCAGCTTTGTTATGCTCTCTTGGAATTTTCTCAAAAGTGATGCTAGAAAAGTGTGGTTTGTAGGCATCCACTAGTTGCTTGTATGGAACTAGCTTTTCATCTTTTGTTTGATACTCATCAGTGACTTGTCGAATGACAAGTTGTGAGTCTCCATATACTTGTAGTTCTTTGATTTCCCATTGGACTATTGTGTGGAGACCTATGAGGAGTGCTTCATACTTAGCTATGTTGTTGGTGCAAGGAAATGCAAGCCGATATGACTTTGGGATATAGTCATTTTGTGGTGTGATAAAAAGGATGCTGGCCCCTAATCCATGTTGTGTGTAGAAACCATCAAAATACAATTTCCACATTACTAAGGTAGAGAGAGTGAAGAGATTTTCATCCAAAAAGTTAGATACCATAGGATGTACATCTTTCACAGGTGCTTCTGCTAGTTGATCTGCTAAGGCTTGTCCCTTCATTGCTTTATGATCCACATACTCAATGTCAAACTCACTAAGGATCATGACCCATTTAGCTAGTATGCCTGTGAGAGCTACTTTTGCTAGGAGATACTTTAATGGATCAATTTTGGCTATTAGATTTGTGTGTTGGTTTAGCATGTAATGCCACAACTTTTGGGAAGAGAACACTAAGGCTAAACAAGCTCTTTCCATAGGTGAATAATTGAGTTCATAACCCACCAAGGTTTGACTAATATAATAGATTGCATGCTCTTTTCCTGACTCATCATGCTGTGCTAGGAGAGACCCTAGGGTTGTAATTGTAGTTGAGATGTACAAGATCAAAGGCCTATTGGCGATTGGTGGTACCAAGATAGGAGGTGTAGCTAGATATTCTTTAAGCTGATCAAATGCTACTTGACACTTATCATCCCATCAAAATGAGACATCCTTTCGGAGCAAGTGTTGAAATGGTTGACATTTATCAGCTAGCTATGAGATAAACTGCCTAATGGATTTTAACCTTCCTTGAAGGCTCCTTAATTCTTTCAGATTCTTTGGTGGAGGCATCTCCACTATAGCCTTGACTTTTGCTAGATCTACTTCAATGCCTCTGTGAGATACGATGCATCCCAACAGTTTTCCCGAGGTTACCCCAAAGACAGACTTCTTTGGATTAAGTCTTACTTGATATTTTTTTACTCTATCAAAGATTTGTCCTAGAACTTATATGTGATCTGCCCTAGAAGACTTTGCTAGTATATTATCAACATAGTCCTCCATGATGTGATGAAAAAGATCATGTAATATTACTATCATAGCTCTTTGATAAGTTGCCCCTACATTTTTAAGACCAAATGGCATCACGCACCAACAATAGGTACCCCAAGGACAAGTAAAAGTTGTTTTAAGTTGATCTTCTGCTATCATTATCTGATTGTAGCTAGAAAATACATCTATTAGAGAAAGCATTTCATGACCAATAGTCAAGTCCACTATGAGATCAATGTTTGGCAGTGGAAAGTCATCTTTGGGACATGCTTTATTGAGATCTCTAAAGTCGAAACACATGCGGATGTCTCCATTTGGTTTAGCCACAGGTACAATGTTTGAGACCCATTTTGGATAATCAATAGGCTTGATAAATTTTCCATCTAGCAACTTCTGTATTTCAACTTTCACCAAGAGAGCGATCTGTGGGTGCATCTTTCTTAGTTTTTGTTTGACTGGTTTAGCTTTTGGATCAACCGTGAGATAGTAAACTACTAGTGAAGGGTCCAACCCTAGCATATCAGCATAGGTCCATGCAAAGTTGATGGTTCATTGTAAGAAGAAGTTGGTAAGATTCTTGTGATCTTGTTCTGATAATGATGTTGCAAGGAATGTGGTCTTAGGATTTTTCTTTGTGCCAAGATTTATCTCTATAGAATCTTCTACTAGGAGAGCCAATTTCTCTTGATACATAGATGGTAGGGGAAGGTCAAATCCTCCATCCTCCGGTGCCACAATTGGGTTTTCACCTTTGGATAAGTCCTTTATTTTGACTTTTTTTCTGACCAGGAGGTGCCACAGTGTGGTTTTCACCTAGAGATCTTTCCTTATTTTTATTTTTGTGACTGGAGGATTTGGCATTCTCACCAAAATAAGCAGTTTGATCTAGTTCCATTACAAAACTAGCTTTGTGATCACCAAGAGGGAAACCATCCCGGAGTCCCATGAACTTTACAATAGCTTTGTCATTCTAAAAAACATCTAGAATGGGGACCCTTGTTGGTCCCAATCGATAAGTTTAGGGTAGACAAGTGTTACAATCTAGGTGTTGGTGGTGGATGTTAAGGATACAGATGATAGCATAAAGATGGAGGATTCAGTGAATAGGTCAGTCATATGGAGGTAAGAGCCATTGATGATATCCTCTTTAGATGTCAAATCTATGAGAGAAGTTTGTACTACCTCCTCGAGAATACCCTCGATGTCCAAGGCGTGTGGTACCTTCCTACCGAATCCTAACCCCTTCTTGTCTAGCTTCTTCTTCACAATAATGGGTTTTATGTCACCTTGATTATCTTTCCCAAGGCCACCTTTGCCTTTATAGCCCATGTTCTTGACAATTCTTAGGCCATTGCCATATTGTTTAACTGGTATGGTGACTGGTTCTTTCTCTTTATAGAGCCAAGATGAGATGCCTTCAATAGTTTCCTCTACCAATAATCTTCCCTCTTGGAATTGGGTTAGAGATGCTGGCAGGGGGATAGCTGCTTTCTTAGTCACTTTAGCTATGGGTGGTTGGCCGTAGGAGTTAGGGGATAAGGGCACCCGCCCTACACAACAAGATTTTGAGATATCATATTCACCAAAGCCTATATCACAGATGTCAGCTTTGATTTCAGGAATAGGATTAGGATTGGGTTCAATTTCAAAGGCTTTTTTCAGATTTTCAGGGTCGACATACAATGGGGATTCATAGGCTTTGCCATTATTGGGCACTTGGTTTCTATTCTTATAACTGCCTTGCATTCAAAGGGATTAGGGTCTCCTAGGATAGTGATCTCTGTACCATTAAATGGGAACTTGAGAGACTGATGGTACATGGAGGGAACAACTTTCATGGCATGCATCTATGGGCATCCTAAGATAATGTTATAAGGTAGCTCAATGTGAAGAACTTGGTACCTAGTTTCAAGCATGATGGGGCCTACTTGTATAGGCAAGTGGATAACACCCTCTGAACTATGCTCATCATCATCATACCCCTTGATTGTAATGCTTTGATCAATGTTGACATGATCCTTAGAGTATCCCAACTATTTAAGTAACTTGATAGAACAGATATTGAGATCAGCACCACCATCTATAAGTATGCATTTGATCTTTCGTTTATGGATGAAAACTTCAATGTGAAGTGCATCATTGTGACATGGACCGTGGGATGGGAGGTCTTTTTCAGAAAAGACCACATTGTATGGTGAGGCAATGTTACCTATTATAGCTTGGAAATCTGTGACCACTATGTTATTGGGAACTGAAGACTCTTGTAGGGCTCTTTCTAGCACAACTTTATGTGTGGGTGATGACTATAGAAGGTCCAAAATAGAGATCTGTTCAGGGGTTTTCCCAAGATTTTTGACAAGATCGTAATCAGATTGGGTTGGGAGACTTGGTGTAGTCCCGCGAAGGGTAACACGACCATGATGAGTTGTGATTGCACAATCCATAGATTTACCTTTGATAGTGAGGGTAGACACATGACCTTCAAAATGACCTACAATAGAGTTGTAGGAAGTGGAGGCTTTGTTAATGCCTTTACCTTTGTCAGGATTCTGACCTTGACCATGGTTAGGGAATGGCTCCTTGTACATTTTGAGATCTTTGTTGGTTCTTTGAGTAGGAGGTGTAACAAAAGTGACTTCACCTCTATCAATAAGGTTTTGGATCATGTGCTTGAGTTTCATGCATGATATGGTTTTGTGTCCTTTGGTCCTATGGTATTCACAATATTCGTTCTCTTTGTACCATGTAGGTTTGTAAACAGGGTCGCCATATGGGGGAGTGTCTGGTAGCATGATGAGTCCATTTTATACAAGTTTCTTTAGAACCAACTCTATAGGCTCTCCCAAGGGAGTGAATTTATGCCTTGGAGGGTAATCTTGGGGAGGCCACTCTTGTTGATGTTGTTGGTTTTGGTTTTGTTGTTGTCGTCATCATCGTTGTTGTTGAGGTGGAGGTTGGTTTTGTTTGGATGAAAGATTAAGGGTTGTTTATAGTGTTTGGACATGTTTGGAATCCACCACACCATCATTGACCATGTTTTTGTTTTTGTTCCAGTATTTGGGCTTATCATTTGATTGTTGTTGGGGGGATTGTCTTTATTGTCTTTGAAGATTTTGACCACGCCTTTAGCGATGAGAGCTTTTTTAATGTTGATGCCTTTATAAGTAATTTTGTCAAAGGTTGTAGCACTTAGTATTTGCAAATGGAAACCCAATTCTTGGTTAAGGTTCTGTACAAAGATGCTAACACGCTGCTTTTAAGGTATTTTGAATGGGAATTTGCTAGCCATGTGTCTCCATCTTTGAAGGAAGGAGATAAGAGTTTCCCCATTTTTCTATTTATTGTTACATAAGTCAGTCATAGAGACTTCATGTTCTGTGTTGTATGAGAAATGGGCGGCAAATTTTTCTGCAAGCTTGTTAAAAGATTTGATACCCGTAGGTAGATGCGAGAACTATTCTATAGCTTGACCTCCAAGGCTGCGAGGAAAGAGGAGCATGAGATATGTGTCATTATGTGCAACCTCTAAACAAGTGAGATAGAATTCTCTAAGGTGGTCTTTTGGGTCTCCTCTTCCCTTGTATTTATCAAATTTGGGTATAGTGAAGTTGGGAGGAAAAGGAATCATTTACAATGACTGATCAAATGGATAAGGACAAACCTCTTCCAAGGAGAAGGTTTTCTTAGTGTGACCAAATGTTAAATCGGCTACTTGTTGTTGTACCTCAGCAAGTTTAAGCTCCATAGTTGTTGGGGATGTTGGAAGAGTCTCCTATTGTACTAAGGGTGGTTGTTGTTGCCCATAGGGAAGATTGTAGTTGAAGCCATAGGAATTGATGTTATATGGATAATATGATTGATTTGGGTCATATGTTTTGTATGATTGGTTTGGATTAGGTTGGGTTTGGTTGTTTTGGTTTTGCACATGTGGAGGTGGTGCTAGATAAGAATCTTGGCTTCGTGATTGTTGTTGAGAGCTGATGAAAGAGTTTTGTCATTGGTACTATTGAGGAGGGGTGATGAAAGGATTTTGTGGAGGAAAGTTGATTGTTGTTGGATTTGATTGTGATGGTGGGGTGTAGCCATAGGAAGTTTGGTTTTGAGAATGTTGAGGGTTATTGACATAGGTGTTGGTGAGATTGAGCATGGATGATCTTTGCAGTGGAGGGACTTAGGTAGATGGGGTTTGAGATGTTTGGGGTTGATTGAGATAGGTATGGGTAAGATTGAGTGTGGATGATCATTGTAGTGGAGGTATATAGTTTGTGTTGATGTTTTGGGAGTGTTGTGGAGGAGTGATGATGTTTTGGGAATGTTGTGGGGGGAGGGGTGATGATGTTTGTGTTGATGTTTTGGGAATGTTGTGGTTGTATGACATTGCTTGGATTAGTGATACGAAGGGTTGTTGATGTTGGGGGTGGTGTCTCTTGTGACCCTTGTTGCATGGCTAAATAAGTGTTTCCTGGGTTGTAGTTTCGTGGAAAATTGTCTCGTGATGGGGTGGCTAATGTTCCACTTGCGATTGACATTTGTGATATGCTAGGAGGTTGTTGTTGGTTTTGTTTAGCTAGAGCGGCTTGTCTTTCTAGTTCTTCTTGATGATGAAGAGTCTCTTGTTGCCATTTATAAATCTCCATAGGAGTCAAGAGTGGTGATATTGGTCTTTCTGCAATTGGATTTTGATTTTGATAGAGGGGATTTTCATATTGAGCATCGAAAGGATTAGTCATTCTCCCTTGTGAGACTTGTTCGGGTATGGGAATGGATACGATTGACATAGTTTGGATAGCAGTCATAGCGTCATGGGATTTATTTTTCTCTTTAAGTTTAGATAGATCAAAGTCTTGGGGTAGTTTAGCTCCTTGTTCCGCAAGCAAATGAAAGAAATGATCTTGATTCTCACTAAGGAGTTTGTCAAATGTGGCTATGGCTCAAGGATCTTGCATGATTTCATCAAGGTCTTTTCTATCTTCTTGAGAGGATTGACCTTCTTGAAAGTTTCACTCTGCTTGAGATGGGACTTGACCTATTGTATAACCGGGTGTAGCAAAATCATGAGGCATGCCAGTAGTAAATTGAGTTACATCTACCAAAGGGATATTACCTTCTTATGGATTGGTTGGTTTGTCATTGGCTGGTCTGTTTTGAAAGTTGGTTGGTCTTTCCGTTGGTGTTTGGGGAGTACCCTTTTGAGACATGTTGGATTGAATTGGTTGAGGTGTACACGGTGGTGATTTACACTTCTTGGGGGCAATTTGCTTAGCCTTCATAGATTGTTGGAGTCTAGTGGTTACCATGGGATGCACTAGGACAATATGTTTGAGATTTTGCTGGGATTTAGCTAAGATAGTTGGATGAATAGTTTACTGTACCAAAGGCACTGGACTGTGCTGCAAAGGCGCAGGACTATGATACCAAAGGTGAGTTACTGTGATTCAGAAGCACTGGACTATGCTGCTAGAGGCACTGGACTATTATATCAAAGGTGTTGGACTATTATACCAAAGGTGAGCTACTATGTTTCAAAGGCGTTGAGATGGTGTCGGTGATGTTTTAAAAGGAAAATTTTGATAGATTTGGATTGGATTTTGATTGGTTTTGCTTTGACAAGAGAAAACACAGCACACAAAGTGGCAAAAAGTACTGACACAACAAATAGTGTATGTTCTAGGCTCACGAAAAAGCCCAATCACTAGTAGAAAAAGAGAAATAAATGACTAAAAAAATACCAAAAATTGGTCATGTGATCAGTAGTTTGGTCACGTGACCATTGATAGTTTATTGTTAGTCATTTATCTCATGATCAAATTTATGACCAAACAAATTTTAGTCATTAATTTGGTAGTATATTTAGTCATTAATTTGGTAGTATATTTAGTCATAAATTTGGTAGTATATTTAGTCATTAATTTGGTAGTATATTTAGTCATAAATTTGGTAGTATATTTAGTCACGTGACTATTAGTAGTTTATTGCTGGTCATTTATCTCATGACCAAATTTATTGTCATTTATTTAGTCATTGTAATCATTAATTGCCATCAATTGGTAGTATATTTAGTCACTGATTTCCGTTCATTGGTAGTATATTTAGTCATTTGTATTAACTAATTTCCATCCATTGGTAGTATATTTGGTCATTTTAATCATTATTTTTTGTCATCTAGTCATATATAAACAACTAGTACATGATAAACATCAACTGTCTTTTTTTGTTGATAAACTTCAACAAATCTACTCAAAGGATTGAAACAACAATGCTAAAAAATAATTCACTGTATATTCAAACTGTATATAAAATATGTTACAAAGAACTCTATATATAGAGTTTTCAAGATAGAATCTTTCTGTAGTATGCAAACTGCTGATTTATTATGCTTTTAAAATTGAAAAAAACTAAAACTAAAGCTAAAAAACCATCGGTGTGAATGCATGTCTTCAGTGATGCCATTGTTGTACATGGGGTGGGCTATCAATGCATCTAGAAGGCACTGGTTTTGCATTTTCTCCTTGATCTGTACCTGTCCACAATAAAAAAACTCAAAATTTGTTAATATTTTAAAAGATTTATGAAACTTTGAAATTTGAAAAACAAAGTGGGATGATAAGGAATTTTACAGCAATATAGGCATATATTATGAAAGTATTCAAGAAGAAATGCATATGCAGGTCTGATAGTCAAACTACATAGTTCATTTATTCATATTTGATTGAAACACAGTATGATCTATGCAAATTTAATACATGTTTATACTACACAGTAGAGTGTAGAAACTAACATAATAAAATCAGTATCATACCAACCTCTCCCTGACTAGGAACATATAATTTGCTATCCTCCAATAAAGGTACAAGAACAGAGAGAATGTCAGATGGTGCCTTGTCAACATCTTCAAAAACTACCTAGAATCCTTTAACCACAGTCTGCATCAAAAAACAAACCACATGCACTTCACAGCTGAGAAAATACTCTAATTGCAAGATAGATATAGATACATAAACTAAGAAATGATACATTCTAGAGAACAAAAATGTATGTCAATTGACAATATAGAAAAGCTCAACCTGAGTAAGAGAACCAGGCTACCACTTGAATTCTCCAAGAATCTTAGTACAAATGTAAGTGCCAATCAGTGTTTTGTTGTCCATTTCTTCATCTAAATGGATGAACAAGTTATCTAGAAACCAAAGAAATTAAAAAATATTAGATAACATTAATATGTATAAACCCATTTAAGTAAAATAGTGACTAAAATTGAAAGGAGGACACGATAATAGATTTTCCTACAAGCAATCACAGAACAACAATATAACTAATTTGCTGGCTATGTTGGAATGATATAATACACTTTTCAAACTAAAAAAGCTTATTGCCAAAAGAGACATAGCATGATAGAAATACATACTTCATCAAGTATATTATTTCAAAACAAAATAGCAGTCTAAAATTCCAACACCCAATTGAAAATCAAGGCCACATTTCTATCATGTAGAGGGCCACAAATAAACACTGGGGCATACAAAACCAACATTTAACAAATGGGTTTCAAGTATATTAGTCATCAATTTATGACAGATTGTAGAATGCAGCAGTTTGTTTGACTTAGGTGTATTGATGAAGGGTACACAAAATTGATTGCTGGATATCTGGTTCTCAAAGAAATGAACAGCAAAACACTGATTGGCACTTACAAAATTGATTTTTGGATATATGGTTCTCAAAGAAATGAACAACAAAACACTGATTGGCACTTACAAAATTGATTGAATGCGAGTTGTTTGATAGAATGCCTCAAAGAAATGTGTTCTCGTGGACTACAATGATTGTTGGATATGCACAAAATAGATTTGTTGAAAAGGCTTTAGAAACTTTCAAGCAAATGCAATTGGCAGGTGTAAAGCCAAATTCCACAACCTTTTCCAGCATCCTCCCCGCTTGTGTAAAAATGGGAGATTTGGAATAGGGTATGGACATCCATCAAAGCATAAAGGATAAAGGAATTCTGTCAGATGTTGTAGTTACAACTGCCCTGGTAGACATGTAGGCAAAATGTGGAAGCACAGAGAAGGCACGTGAACTGTTTGAAAAAATGCCTGAAAGAAATGTGGTCTCGTGGAATGCCATGATTGCAAGATATGGACAAAATGGATTTTTTGAAAAGGCTTTAGAAACTTTCAAGCAAATGCAATTGGTAGGTCTAAAGCCAAATTCCACAACCTTTGCCAGCATCCTCCCTACCTATGCCAAAATGGGAGCTTTGGAATAGGGTATGGACACCCATCAAATCATAATGGAAGGGGGATTTTTGTTAGAAATTATAGTTGGAAATGCTCTGGTAGACATGTATGCAAAATGTGGAAGTATGGACAAGGCACGTGACCTATTTGACAAAATGCCTCAAAGAAATGTGGTCTCATGGAATGCCATGATTGCAGGATATGCACAAAATGGATTTTGCAAGGATGCTCTCAAAGTCTTTGAATTAATGAAGCACTCTGGAGCATATCCTAACATTGTAAGCTTTGCTTGTGTTCTATGTGCATGCAACTATTCAGGTTTAGTGGATGAGGGTTGTACATACTTCAATCACATGAGTAACCCTTATTGCATTACTCCTACAGTCAATCATTATGTGTGCATGGTTGATCTTCTTGCCCATGCTGGCTATCTTGAGGACAGCCTAAACTTTATCATTAAGATGCCACTTAAACCTGTGGTGGTTGTGTGGATGTGTTTTCTTGGTGCCTGTAAATCACATATGAATATAGGCTTAGGAGTATTTATAGCAATGTTGCTTTTTTATTTGGATCCTAAAAATGTTGTGACTTATGTTCTTCTTTCAAACATATATGCAAAAGTGGGCAGCTAGGGTGAGGTTCAAATAGCAAGGAGATTGATGAAAGATAGAGGAATTAAAAAGATCCCTGGATGTAGTTGGATTGAAGGCCATAAAATAGTACATGTTTTTTCTGTAGGAGACAGATCACATCCATAGACACAACATATCTATGCAAAGTTGGAGCAATTGGCTTGGGAGATCAAGGCAGTAGGGTATTTTCTAGATGTAAGACATTTACTTAATGAAGGGTACACAAAATGGTACATTTGAGTTTCAAGTGCTTCATCAAAATGTAGTTCCACTACCTGAAATCTTTTCTTGATTGGCACAAATTTGGCTTACTGATAATGCCATTAATGTTTTAAGTTAATGCAATTGGCAGGTGTTGAGCTAGACTCTAGGATCTTGGCTAGAATCTCCCATCTCAAGCCTTGGTGCCTTGGAACAGGTTTTTAATCCATAGAATATTAATTCAACATGATCTTTGTCTGATATGACATATCATACACATATGCAAAATGGACCAGTCTTTGGTAGGCACATGACATAGTTGTCACATTAGCAACCTTGCCAACAACAATGATTGCATGCTACTTAAAAATTTAAAAGACCATCTTGAGTTATACAAAAGTTTGAACAAGAAATGAAGCCAGAATAAAGTTTGTATTTGTTGTCATTTAAGGAGTAATCTTGCCAGGAGAACCTAAGCCTTCATGTTTCAAGATTTTAGTCTTTGTCTATTTTACATAAATCCAGTATATTGTAACCTCAACTGAATATGGACTTGAACACATAAAAAAAGAGATTATAAGAAGTTGCAATGCTTATGTGATAGAAATCCTAGTTCCCTAATGTCTGGATCATGATCATCCTGCCCAGTCCTTGAAGCCTATGTAGTAGTGTATACACACACTTGAAAAATAACCATTAAACTTGACATTGAACTTTTCTTCACTGCTAAGTTAGGTAAATTTTGATAAATTGGAAAAGCTCAAGTCATACATGATTGCACTAGTTGGCACAATACTAACATATTTCTTCACTTCTTTATTTCTAAAATACAACTCAGAATTCAGTCCTTGTTCTTTGAGCTCTGTAATATCCTGCATTCATTGCAAAAAATTGTTCAGACTGAAGAACAATGTGAAAGCTTGATAAAATATTTCCAATCTTCGAACCCTACTTTGAGAGATAGACTTTTTCATTCTATGATTGTATGTTCTAGATCCCATTAGAAAAATGAAGCCTATACAAAGCCAAACCTGAGTGAGTCGGTGTTCAAACTCATTTTGAACATCTTTTGACTATTGCTTAAAGGTCATTCTTATAGGAGCATTTGGATGAGCCTTCCAACCATAGAGCCTATCCACCTTAATAAGTCAAGCACACAGTGAAAGCCTTTTGTGTCAGTGATTTTCAAGGTAGGAAATTTTTCATGAAAATTAATGGTAGATAGATATTGAATACACATTGAAACAACCATACAGACTTACCTTATTCAAGGCAACTACAAAGGGCTTATGTCGCATTTTTAAAATATTTAGCGACTCAAGTGTTTGTGGTTCCAAGCCATGCATAATATCAACAACCAACATAGTAATATCACATAAGCTAGAACCTCGAGCTCTCAAATTTGGGAAAGATTCATGCCCAGGAGTGTCAATTACTAGTAAACCATTACTAGTGTCAATTTGTAACAAGAAATAGCATTCCTCAATTTAGAATCTAGCAAAAATGGATTGAGATAAGAAAGCTCTGTTTAAACTAGTGCTGCAATATCAAGCCACTCGTTCTGTTGATTGCAAATGTTTAAAAAAAGGGTGTTGTCAATAGAAGACTCTACAGTAGTTTAATATTGTCATGATAATAAAAGATAATTACTTTAGCCTTAATGTTAAAGAAACACATTATAGTGGACCATGGGAAGACAATTACATGGAGCAAATATAAGAATAGTCAAAAAGCTATGTTTCTATTATTGATAGCCCTAACACGGTGTTCCAAACCCATAAACTATTTAAAATGCCAGTGTAACTGGCATGTAGATAATGTTTGATGAAATGAATAAATATGGATAAATCTTTCAAAATACAGGAGTGGAGTTGACCTTAGATGTTTAGAAAAGAGAAAAATGGAAACTTCAATTAATATCAATAATCTGAAATCCTACCTGCTAATTTTACCATACAATTGGATTAGAATTCATTATCTTAAATAGCAATTGAACATGATGGTGTATTGAGTAAACTTACCTCAAGTTGGGAGTGTGAGAAATGGGGAATCTGCCTTATTCAACATACACTTTGGGGTCCAATTCATGGAGCTCACTTGGATCTGAAGGGACTTTAACTCTCCATTTCTAGCCTACAGCTACAATTACCTGAGCAATCCGACCGAATGGATTCCCTTCTTGAATTTTGTGCCTATAAAATGGAGTCCCCACTAGAAATATCACAAGCAATATGATCAATCCACTAATGGGGATCACATATCCCACAGAGAATCCCACATTGTCTTGAATATATATGAGAAATGTCTGTGCAAATAGTGTTCCCAAAATGGCACTGAACATCCACCAATTGAAGAAGGAGACCTTCGGATATCTCTCCTTTGGGTCAAATTCATCGAATTGATCTACTCCAATGGTGGAGATATTGGGCTTTGTACCACCAGTGCCTAGAGCAAGAACATACAATGCAAAATAAAAAATTCCAACTTGGAGTGATGAGGCTTTCTTGCAATAGTTGGGATTCGCTGGGCATTCTGGTGGTCTTAGAGCTGGTAATGAGACTGCCAATGTCAAGATTATCATTCCCTGCATTGAACAATGCAGTAAAATATATATGGTAAACTATAACTATATCATACATAAGAGAAAAAAAGGCAATCTGGAATTAGCTATAACAAACTAAGAACATTTCAATCCAAACTCTCTTGGATTACAATCACAACATGTTGGAATGATACCCAATTTAAGAAAATTAAAACATTTACATTCCTCATATATCAATACTTTTACAACAGTCTCATTCACCTCTTATATGTTTAAGCTAATGTTGTGCAAGTATTATGCTAGGGTTGTTCTAAACAGAACAGTTAAGTCATGGTCTGTATTTGCTTACTATATTGTTTGTTTTACCTAGAGCTGTATACCAACTAGGACTGCATAATTTAATGGAGATAATTGCATACCTTAAGTGCTGATAACTATCACAAATAAAAATAAAAATAATATGCCATATAGAGATCAAATATCTATCACCAACAACAGGTCATTCAAATCTTTAAGAAAAAGATAGGATGATTTATGTGCTATATACCAATATATAAATACATGAAAATATGATAAATGTCCAGTAGCGTCCCCAATGAGTATCTGCAATATATGCCCCAAGGATAGGAGTGATCCAAATTGCTCTAGCCCAATTGGCTACATTCCTTGAGGAAGTCACAGTACCCTCATGCAGCTTTCAAATAAATCACCAGATTGGAGGCAATTCCATAGAAAGCCATTCTTTCAAACACTTCATACACTATAACGAAATACCATGAATCTATCAATCAGAGCTCTAAAAAATAACTGTCATATCAAACCAAGTAGACTAAAACTATGAACATGATATGGCATTGTAGGAGCTTCCAAAATTTGATTGTAGACATATTCTCTAACACATAGATCTATTTTCCCATTAAGATTAACTATAATATCTTCAGTAGTCACTTCTTACCAACAAGGAATGTGCAAGCTTTCCATCTTCCAGTTTTAGATCTAAGAACAAGCCTGTCTTTCAGGTTAGAGGAGCCATCTAGAGTAAATCCTTGTTGAGATTCCATACTACCTTTCTTCACTTTGATTGTTTTCAATTTCTGTGTTGGATCTTATAATGTTGGGAAAGATAGCTATATTCTAATAAACAACTTAAGAAGTATTTCAAATAATTAATAAAACATAAGAAGCTCTTTGAATCTATGACTATTGATAGGTACTCAGTGTTCTGGAATGATATAGACATTTGTTGAGCTTCAATAAAGGTCTTACAGATTTACATCTCATTTTTAAGTTACTAGTTCCTTCCATTTGTATTGTTGTTATCAAGGTGGTCTAGACTAGACAATTGTTTCATTCTTACATATTTTATCAACTTTCTTCCTACAGACATGTTGAGCATTATTTCCCACCCCCAATCTCTCGTTGGGTTTATTTTCACCACCCGCTCTCTTGAGGGCACTTCAAATCATGCCTGCAGTGATGCGGGGAAGCCTCGCATCACCACAAGCATGACTTGAAGTGCCTGCGGGAGAGTGGGTGACCATTTTGACACAAGCAGGGAGGATGTTGGAAAAGGTTGTGGAAATTGGCTTTACACCTGCCAATTGCACTTTCTTTAGAATTTATAGTTGGTTCCAAACTATTTGACAAAATCCCTCAAATAAATGTGGTCTCATGGACCGCAATGATTGCAGGATATGCACAAAATGGATTTGTTGATAAGGCATTAAAAACTTGCAAGCAAATGCAATTGAATATACATATACAGAGAGAGATATGTATGTGGAAGCATAGACAAGGCATGTGAACTGTTTGACAAAATCCCTAAAAGAAATGTGATCTAATAGACTGCAATGATTGCATGATTGTTGCAAGTATGGGCTTAACTGGTGTTGTCATTGATGTCAACATACTCCTATTGCATTAATGATAAGGATTGGATGAACTATTTGCTAAGGATATTGAGAAAATTGGTCATATATGGAACAATGAAGAATAGTGAAGACAGTAAGGTAAAAGTCCAAGATAAGATGAGGATCAGAGGATGCAGTTTAAAGAGTTTCTAGATATGTGTCTTAAGGTGATCCAGTAGAGATTTCAGAGGTCCGCATGAAGATCTGAAGAAGTTGTGGCCGCTCAAGTAAAACTAGTTCCGGCAAGTGTTCAGAGGTAACAAAGTGATACAGACAGGTCCGGTGAGATCCGGAAATGCATTATCCTATTCTACGGATTTGAGGGAGTGTTAATCAATTCTTTGTGAAATGTCAACTTGATTGGTTCGTGGTTTGAAGGTCCACAAGCATCCATTCCTTTGTGACAGTGATGACAAACTATGTTCTTGAGGTTTCGGATGAAGGAGAGAAGGATTTCATTAAGCAGACTAAGTGTGGATGTTCTTGGTGATTCAGGCAAGCTTATGGAGGTATTTAGATCATGTCCAGTTCGTGTTGGTGGTCCACATTGGAGTTGGAGCTCACAATTGAAGAATAACTTATGGATGATGGTGTTCTTCCTGAGATTGGCCAAACAGATAAGTTACACATCCTGCGGATGTTCTTGTAGTTGTTTGCCGACTTAGATGATTATTCCTAAGTCGATGTCTTGTATAAATAAGGGATTGTAAAGTCATTTCAAAGGGTGTCTTGTGGAGATGAGTGTGTGGTAGCGAAGAGGAGAGCAAAAGGTAGAGCAAAAGTTTTGGGCTTAAATGGAATTGATTCAAGCATGGTGAAGATGCTACTCTCCAGTTCATGTATGCGATACTTATTATTTTGTAGACAATGTGTCTCTTGTAGGCAATGAGCCTCTTGTGAGCAGTGTGCTCGGGCAGTGAGCCCTAATTGGCATGTGCCATTTTGTTCTTTCTATTCTTCTAACAGAGAATACAATCTTGGGTTAATCAGCCCATGGTTTTTCCCTTAACCGGGTTTTCTACATCAAAATCTTGGTGTCATGTGTGTTAATGTGTTTCTGCTCTTGATTTAATGCATTAAGTTTCCATGATTGATTTATCTTTATGCTGCTAAATTACAAAGTGGATTTAAGTGTTTAATTGGAAGAAAGTTTTGTACAACTGATTCACCCCCCCTCTCAGTTGTCTGCCCTAAATCTAACAATTGGTATCAGAGCTAAGTTCCTCTAAATAGAGCTTAATCGCTTGAGAAGATCCAGGTTGTCATCCTACAAGAAGGATAGCCCGAAGTTTGATGGAACCAATTTTAATCTTTGGAAGAGTCGCATGAAATGTCACCTGCAATGTATGGGAATGCAGTATTAGACCATGGCTTCAACAAAGTATACTCCTCCACAGGGTGGCCTGAAAGCCCCAAATGAAATCATTGATGCTGAAAACAATCTGCGGACTATAGAAGCTCTTCTAAATGCATTATCTGATTCAGAGCTTTCAAATGTTGTTGACCTACCAACTGCTTTTGAGATTTGGGAAAAATTGGAACTTCTGCATGAAGGAGACAAGTATGTTAAATGTGCAAGGCTACAAAGTCTGAAAGGGAAATTTGAAAATCTAAAGATGAGAGAAGATGAAAATATCACTACTTTTATGCCAAGAGTAAATGAGCTTGTTTGTGGAATTAGATGTGCTGGTGGAGTCTTGGATGAAGATGAGATTGTTGGAAAAATTCTCAGATCCCTTCCTGCTTCTTATAAAATCAAGGTTGCTGCCATTGAAGAATTCAGAGCCCATACAACTGTCACAAGAGATCAATTGGCTGGTAAATTGGCTGCATTTGAAATGACTGAGTTTGGAGATGCCCCTCCCAAGACTGAATCTGCATTCAAAGCTAGTGCCTATGTAATAGGTAAACAAAGGTTTGATCCAGGAGAGAACCCTTCAAGGAAACTATCATGGTATGAAAAAGCAAGAAAAGACTTGGAAGAAGAAGAAGCAGAAACTACTCATCTTGAAGCCCTTATTGCAAAATGACTGCCAAGAGGATCTGGTAAGTATGAAGGGAAATTGCCTTTTAAGTGTTTTAACTGCAATAAGATTGGTCATTTTGCCTCAAGGTGTCTAGAAAGATTTTCAAGGCAAAATCCTAACAAGCTAAGGTTCCAAAAGAACTGTTACTATGTACATGAAGATGATGATAATGAAGGAGTAACAGATGATGAATCAGAGACAAGAAACAAATCTAGAAATGAATGGGTGTTCATTGCCATCAAGGAAGAAGATCCAATGTCCTTTGTATCTGTCAATCATAAGATTATGGAAAGAGCTCTGGCTGCCCAAGTTGAAGAGAAGGATGATTGGGTCATTGACAGTGGATGCTCTCACCATATGACAGGTGACAAAAATAAGTTCATAGATTTGGAAAGGTATGAAGGAGGAGTGGTAAAGTTTGGTGATAATTCTGCTGGTAGAATCAGAGGTAGAGGAACTATTTCCTTTGATGGAAGGAACAAAACCGGTAATGTATTGTATGTTGAAGGATTGAAGCACAATCTTCTCAGTGTTGGATAGTTGGTGGACAAAGGCTATGATCTCTGATTCAATAATGGAAAATGCAAGATCTTTGAAAGCTCCAGAACAGAGATTGCATCCGGTACTCAAACTAAAGGTAACATCTTCCACTTGGTTTGTACTGACAAAAGTTGCTTATTTGTTCAAGTAGATCAAAGTTGGTTATGGCATAGGAGAATGTGTCATGTGAATTTTGATAATATCATCAAGATATGCAATACTTAGGCTATAAGAGATCTTCCAAAACTGGTGAAACCTACAAATAGTTTGTGCAAAGAATGTCAGTTGGGTAAGGTGAGCAGAGTCACATTCAAAAATAAGGAACAGTCTTCTACCAGATTATTGGACTTAGTTCATACTAATTTATGTGGTCCGGGAAGAATTAGGAGTGTACAAGGTGATAGATACTTCATGCTACTAATTGATGACTATTCCCGGATGATGTGGGTAACTTTTCTGAAGGAGAAATCAGAGGCTCTTGAGAAATTCAAAATATTCAAGGCTA
Source organism: Cunninghamia lanceolata (assembly GCA_027924645.1). Lineage (NCBI taxonomy): Eukaryota > Viridiplantae > Streptophyta > Pinopsida > Cupressales > Cupressaceae > Cunninghamia > Cunninghamia lanceolata. The sequence goes on along the minus strand of BSBN01001396.1, from coordinate 568,313 downwards.
TGGTAGAGAATGAAACCAGATTAAAATTAAAATGTCTAAGGTCTGATAGAGGTGGAGAATTCACATCTGGTGACTTCATAGAATTTTGTGAGAAGCATGGAATAAAAAGACAGTTGTCTGCTCCTAGGACTCCACAGCAGAATGGAGTAGTTGAAAGAAAGAACTGGACCATCCAGGAAGCATCTAGGACAATGATGATGGAAGAAAATGTTCCTTAGATCTATTGGAGAGAAGCTATCAGCATTGCAGTCTATACTCTCAATCGAGTTCAAATTAGAAGCAATACCGGTAAGACTCCTTATGAACTTTGGTCTGGCATCACTCCTACTGTGAGTTATTTTAGAGTCTTTCGTAGCAAATGTTATATTAAAAGAGATGAAGATCTAGGAAAGTTTGATGCTAGAAGTGATGAAGGAATTTTCTTGGGTTACTCTACTCAAAGTAAAGCATACCGGTGTTATAACAAGAGATTGAGGAAGATTATAGAAAGTACTAGTGTGAAGGTTGATGAAGGAATTGAAAAACCCTCAAGGTTTTATGAATATGATGAAGATGATCAGAATAATGTTTTGATCCAAGCAGTTCAAGCCCCTTCTGAGATTCAGATCCAGACTGATCCGGTAAATCAGGAAGAAGAGGTAAGCTTTAATGAGCCTGATCAAGAATCAGAAGTGCAAGAAATTCCCAAAGTTCCTAGGTATGTAAGACTGAACCACTCTAAAGATCAAATCATAGGTGATAAAAGCAAAGGTGTACAAACAAGAAGGAGAATTGCTTAAGATTCAGATGAGTATTGTCTGATTTCAAAGATTAAACCTAAGACAGTGAATGAAGCTTGCAATGATGAAAACTGGTCTAAAGCAATGGAGGAAGAGTTGATGCAAATTAAGAAAAATCACACTTGGGATCTTGTTCCTAGACCTAGAAACAAGAATGTGATTGGAACCAAATGGGTCTTTCAGAACAAACTCAATGAAGTTGGTGAAGTAATTAGAAATAAAGCCAGATTGGTCTGCAAGGGTTACTCTCAAATAGAAGGAGTTGATTTTGAAGAAACTTTTGCTCTGGTGGCAAGAATTGAAGCAGTCAGATTATTTCTTTCCTTTGCTGCCTTCAAGGACTTCAATGTATATCAGATGGATGTCAAGTCTGCCTTCCAAATGGTGACTTGGAAGAAGAAGTATACATTGAGCAACCGGATGGATTTCAATTGTTTGATCATGGTGATATGGTCTGCAAGTTGAAGAAAGTACTGTATGGACTGAAGCAAGCCCCAAGAGCCTGGTATGAAAGATTGGATAAGCATCTTTTGAAGATTGGTTTCAACAAAGGTACTACTGACAGTAATTTGTATTTCAAAATTGATCATGAAAACATCTTGATTATTGAAGTGTTTGTTGATGATATCATTTTTAGAGGAAGAGATAGTATGTGTAAAACTTTTGCAAATCAAATGAAAAGTGAATTTGAGATGTCCATACTTGGGGAAATGAATTTCTTTTTGGGTCTACAAATCACTCAAACAAAGAAAGGAATCTTCATTTCTTAGTCCAAATACGTGAAAGAATTGTTGAAGAAATTTGGGATGGAAGACTCAAAGCCAATGAATACTCCCATGGTAACCTGATGTAAATTGAGCAAAGATGATGACTCTCCTAAGGCTAATCAGAAAAAAGTACAGGTCAATGATTGGAGGATTGTTGTATCTCACTCAAACTAGACCTGACATTATGAATGTTGTTGGTCTTGTTGCTAGATTTCAAGCTGATCCTAGAGAATCTCATATCATGGCAATCAAGAGGATTTTTAGATATCTAAAAGGGACAGTTGAGTATGGTCTATGGTATCCTAGAGATCATAAATTCTCTCTTCATGCATATACAGATGCTGATTGGGCAGGAGATGTGGATGACTGGAAGAGTACTAGTGGTGGAGCATTCTTCTTGGGGAAGAGGTTGGTTTCTTGGATAAGCAAGAAACAAGAAGCAATATCTTTGTCCACTACAGAAGCAGAGTATATTGCAGCAGCAGGTAGTTGCACTCAAGTTCTGTGGATGAAGCAAATGCTAAGAGACATAAGAGTGGAGTATGAGGAGCCTATCACAATCTTCTGTGATAATTCAAGTGCAATAAATATATCTAAGAATCTGATGTTGCCTTCAAAAACAAAACACATATCCATCAAGTTTCACTTTTTGAGAGAGCAAGTTAACAAGAATGAAGTCAGATTGGAGTTTGTGCCTTCCAAGGATCAGATTGCAGACATCTTTACTAGACCTCTACCTAAGGACTCTTTTGAGTATCTCAGGGAGAAGTTAGGGGTTATTGCCCCTTCGGTGATGAACTAAGGTGCACTGATGTGCATCAGTCTGGAGGATATCACAGTCATATCTTGTAGTCCAGATTGATGATGGGGAGCTGCTACTCAGGGGGAGCAGTAGGTATGATTCTGAATTGGTGGAATTGCAAATATGTGCCCTTTGCCATTGATGTCAAAGGGGGAGAGAAGACATGTGAAAAATAAGTGGTTTCTAATCAAAGGGGGAGTAGGAAAGGAAGAGAAGACATGTGAATGATTATTGTTGATAGGGGGAGTTGTGACAATAAGAAGTTCATGTCTTGATGGTTAAAACAATTTTTCACATCATATGTTGCCATCAATGACAAAGGGGGAGATTGTTGGAAGTATGGGCTTAACCGGTGTTGTCATTGATGTCAACATACTTCTGTTGTATTAATGATAAGGATTGGATGAACTATTTGTTGAGGATATTGAGGAAATTGGTCATATCAGAAACACTAAAGAATAGTGAAGATAGTAAGGTAAAAGTCCAAGATAAGATGAGGATTAGAGGATGTAGTTTAAAGGGTTTCTAGATATGTGTCTTAAAGTGATCCAGTAGAGATTTCAGAGGTCCACATGAAGATCTAAAGAAGTTGTGGCTGCTCAAGTAAAACTAGTTCCGGCAAGTGTTCAGAGGTAACAAAGTGATACAGACAGGTCCAGTGAGATCCGGAAATGCATTATCCTATTCTACGGATTTGAGGGAGTGTTAATCAAGTCTTTGTGAAATGTCAACTTGATTGGTTCATGGTTTGAAGGTCTGTAAGCATCTATTCCTTTGTGACAGTGATGACAGATTGTGTTCTTGAGGTTCCAGATGAAGGAGAGAAGGATTTCATTAAGCAGATTAAGTGTGGATGTTCTTGGTGATTCAGGCAAGCTTGTGGAGGTCTTTGGATCGTGTCTAGTTCGTGTTGGTGGTCTGCATTGGAGTTGGAGCTCGCAATTGAAGAATAACTTCCAGATGATGGTGTTCTTCCTGAGATTGGTCGACCGGATGAGTTACACATCCTGTGGGTGTTCTTGTAGTTGTTTGCCGACTTAGATGATTATTCCAAAGTCGATGTCTTGTATAAATAAGGGATTGTAAAGTCATTTCAAAGGGTGTCTTGTGGAGATGAGTGTGTGGTATCGAAGAGGAGAGCGAAAGGCAGAGCAGATGTTTTGGGCTTAAATGGAATTGATTCAAGCATGGTGAAGATGCTACACTCTAGTTCATGTATGTGATGCTTATTATTTTGTAGACAGTGTGTCTCTTGTAGGCAGTGAGCCTCTTGTGAGCAGTGTGCTTAGGTAGTGAGCCCTAATTGGCATGTGCCATTTTGTTCTTTCTATTCTTCTAACAGAGAATACAATCTTGGGTTAATCACCCTGTGGTTTTTCCCTTAACCAGGTTTTCCACGTTAAAATCTTGGTGTTGTGTGTGTTAATGTGTTTCTGCTCTTGATTTAATTCATTAAGCTTCCATGATTGATTTATCTTTATGCTGCTAAATTACAAAGTGGATTTAAGTGTTTAATTGGAAGAAAGTTTTGTACAACTAATTCACCCCCCCTCTCAGTTGTCTGCCCTAAATCTAACAATGATATGCACAAAATAGATTTGTTGAAAAGGCTATAGAAACTTTCATGCAAATGAAATTGGCAGGTGTAAAGCCAGATTCCACAACCTTTGCCAGCATCCTCTCTACCTGTATCAAAATGGTAAGCTTTGGAACAGGGTATGGACATCCATCAAGGCATAATAGAAGGTAGATTTTTGTCAGACATTATAGTTGGAAATGCTCTGATAGACATATATGAAAAATGTGGAAGCACAAACAAGGCACACAAACTATTTGATAGAATACCTCAAAGAGATGTCATCTCATGGAATGCAATGATTGCAGGATTGTACAAAATGGATTTGTTGAACAGGCTTTAGAAACTTTCAAGCAAATGCAATTGTTAGTTGTAAGTCCAAATTATGCAACCTTTGCCAGCATCCTCCCTGCCTGTGCCCAAATGGGAGCTTTGGAGCAGGGTATGGACATCCTTCAAAGCATAATGGTAGGGGATTCTTGTGAGATATTATGGACAAGGCACATGAACCGTTTGATAGAATTCCTCAAAGAGATGTCATCTCATGGTATGCAATGATTGTGGGATATGCACAAAATGGATTTTGCAAGGACACTCTCAAAATCTTTGAATTAAATAAGCACTCTAGAAGATATCCTAACATTGTAAGCTTTGTTTGTATTCTAGGTGCATGCAGCCATGCAGGTTTAGTGGATGATAGCTCTACATACTTTAATCACATTTGTAACCCTTATTGCATTACACCTACAGTTGATCATTATGTGTGTATGGTTGACCTCCTTGCTCGTGCTGGCTATCTTGAAGACACCCTAAACTTTATCACTAAGATACCTGTTAAATCTATGCTAGTTGTATGGATGTGTTTTCTTGGTGCATGTAGATCACATATGAATATAGGCTTAGGAGTATTTACAGCAACACTGCTTTTTGATTTGAATCCTAAAAATGTTGTACAACTTATGTTCGTCTCTCAAACATCTATCGAGAAGTGGGCAGGTGTGGTGAGGTAAGGAGATTGATGAAAGATAGAGGAATTAAAAAAATCCCTGGATGTAGTTGGATTGAAGGACATAAAATGGTACATGCTTTTTGTGTAGGAGACAGATCACATCCATAGACAAAGGAGACCTATGCAAAGTTGGAGAAATTGGCTTGGAAGTTGAAGGCGGCAAGGTATTTTCCAGATTCAAAAATTCACCTAATGTTGTGGAAGGATGGGAAAAAGAACTATTTCTCTACCACCATGGTGAAAAGTTGGCAATTGCATTTGGTTTGTTAAACATGCCCCATGGAACAACTATTAGAGTTGTTAAGAACCTTTGAGTATGTGTTGATTGCCACACTGCAACAAAATTTATCTTCAAGATTGTCACAAGAGAAATGATACTAACCTCATTAAATAGCTCAGAATCGTCCATAACATGTAGATCCAAGAGCCCTGCTCCAAACTCTCCCCTTAACTCAGGTGTAAGGAAGCCATCCATTGCCAACAATCCCATAGGATTCTGAGGCATAGGAGTGGCTGGGTCAGACCCCAGATCCCCACCTAAATTCATGTTTTTGAGCATCCTATAGAGTTTCTGCTTCTCATCCATCGTTTGCCCACCATATCCCTACTCAAAATAGTTGCAGACATGAAACAAAATAGGGTTTACCTTGGTTTCAAAATGGGCACCAAAATTTTAATTAAATTTTAACCATTTTACTTTTGGCACCCATCATTAACATTTTGTAGGTTAGAAGGAATGCCTCCCTATTATTAAATATATTATAATATTATATTATTATATAATATTATAATATTATATTATATTATAATATTATATTATAAATATTATATTATATTATTATATAATATAAATATTATGTCATATTATAATATAATATTATATAATCGTCCGATAAAGGGCTAGATCTTTAGGTAGACATGAGAGGTCACATGGATAGCCCCTAGACATTTTATGTGGGCCGGCTCTATTTTTTGACAGTCAGAAAGTGTGATTGAAGGCCTCAGTAGATGTTGGCAAGGTGCCAAGTAATGATGTTTTTGGTAGGTCAGGGCTGGACAGTCACTTCCCCAAGGCCTACGGATCATTAATGGGCATGTTGTGCCATGGCTAGTGTGCTGAGATAGATTGAAGAGCCAAGATACTCCATCTATGCTCGTGGGAAATGTCTAAGTTTTCTCTCCCTTTTTTCCTTTGGTCTAAGTGGACATTTATTGCCTTGCCTTGTATTATCTTTGAATTCATGGATTATGATCAAATTGGAAAGAAAAAAGAATAGAGGAGTAATAGTCATTTACTTAGTCATTTTTATTTGTTTGGCCAACTATTTAGTTACATTTTTTGCTCGAGGACCAAATTAGTCATTTATTTGGTCATTTATTTAGTCATTTCAACCGATGGCCAAATTAGTCATTTATAGCCGTATTGCAAAAAAAATTGGTCACATGACTAAAAGTTTTAGTCACCTGGTCATTTATTTGCCATATTTTTACTAGTAAATGTTTCCATGGGTATTAGACAATTGCAAACAATTCAAGCACTTTTTATCCCTAGAGACATGGTTTCATTGTGGTAGATCAGCTCACAACTTAATTCTGCGTCGACCAAATGTCATTCCATATAGGTGTTGTACATTTGTATCTTTGCGAGAGATGATAGGTAGGGATATCTCACCCTCCCCTTGGAAAGCCTCAAGTAGGTCACAAGAGCTTATGCTAGACGAGGGAATACTATCTCTTCTCAAGGGAGTCAATGGTGAGTAATCTTGGGGGTTTATACTGATTTCCCTTGCACTGATGATTACCGCAATGTTCAGAGGTGAAACGGGTAGTCACTATCTAGATGGTTCTTAGTAGCTTTGAGGGACCAACACTTTGCAAGCATGCGGCAAGCTACTAAAAGCTTTAACCAATCCTACTAAGAGTTTCAAACACTTCACACAATGTGAAAATCATTTTCACAAAGTGCTAGTACACCTCTTTTTGATTTGGCACCTCAAGGCAAGGCTGACGTCGGTTGGGACTTGGCTTTCGCCTTATCCCTTTTATATAGAATTTCAAAAGAAAACTCCGCTTAGGGTCATCCCTTTTGGATGAAGCACAATCCAAAAGGAGGCCCTTCTAAAGGAATAACTGAAAAGTAAGATCAAGCATGTCAAACAAAGGTTCAATTGTCCTATTATAAGAAAAATAACGTTCAACTAGATTAGGCACACACATGATTGTAGTTGTCAATTGTCCCTTATGAAATTGAAGTGTTTTGCATTCATGTCCATTGTCCCTTAGAAAATTGAAGTGTTTTTGCATTCATGTCTATTGTCCCTTAAGAAAGCAATATGTTCCTAAGACTTAGATTGCAAAAAAGATGATTGTTCAATTGTCCCTTAAGAAAACAATATGTTTCTAAGTCCTAGTGTGATAGATTTGGCAATTTCCTCAAATCTTGTCCTACATGAACACATTAGAAAAACCCATTTGCTTTGTTTGAGTACTAAGAAGTTGCAAAAAATATGATTAGGTCCACACAAACTCAATAGTTAGCAAAAACTAAATCAAGTTGACCAAAAGCACTTTACTGTGTTACCAAAGGCGCAATACTGTGTTACTGAAAGCACTTGACTGTGCTACTGAAAGCACACTGCTTCTGACCAAAGACGTGTGACTATGATACAAGAGGTGTGTTACTGTGCTGCAAAAATGCACTACTACGGTGCAAAGGCGTGGTACCTGTTGGCAAGAGACACTATATGGATTCATGATTGTTGTCATTGATGGCAACAAAGTTCATCCCACACATCCGCAGGACATGGTGTGTCTCTACCAGAAGTCAGAGTGAAGAATGTTGTGGTCCGGTAAACAAGAACAAAGCATATGGCAAGGTCTGACAGACAGGTCTGGATCACTCAGAGGAAGTATCTTGGTAAAGTGTGGATTTGGGGAAGTAAAGAGTACTACCTTGAGTGATAGATTCTAAGGTTTTAGCCTCCGATGATAGATGAGGCAAAAGATATGAATACTTGAGTACCGGATTCCTGAGTGATAGTGTGAACAGAGGAAGAACTGACTGACAGAACATCAGACTACTTTCTGGATGTGTTACTGATGGTGTTAAAGGTTATGAAGGCATGAATCATGTTTGGCCGACATGATTAATGATTTCTATAAGTATATGCTTGATCCCCATTACTTGATGTGTAAGGATTCAGCCGACAGAACAGAGTTTGTGAGAAGATTGACTGTTCCGGGTGCCGACTAGAAAGATAATGAAATCACTTGTGCAGATATATATAGGATGGTTTTAGTTGTGAAAAGTGTTGTGGTGAGATGTAATATACGAATAAAAGCATAGCAGAGCAGAAGCAGTAAGGAAGGTCCGATATGTGAAAGGAAAGCAACATAGGAGAAGAGGAAAGATGAAGTGCAGCAAATCAGTGTACTGAGCCTAACCGGAACTGAACTCCAGCATATGTGGATGCTTCCAAGTAGTTCAAGTATTGTATAACATTCTTTTGTAGACAGTGTGTCTCCTTGTAGGCAGTGTGCCTCCTTTGTGAGTAGTGTGCTCGGGCAGTGAGCCTTAATTCGCAAGTGCCATTTGTATTTCCTTATTCTTCTAACAAAGAATAATCTTTGGGTTAATCACCCCGTGGTTTTCTCCCTTAACAGGGTTTCCACATCAAAAATACTGTGTCATGTGTTTTTCATTTCATGGTAATGTTTGCTTATTTGAATTAATGTTGCATTGATTAATAAGTAAGTTCAGAAAGAAGAAATAATTAGGATAACTGATTCACCCCCCCTCTCAGTTATCAACAATTGGTATCAGAGCCAAGTTCCTCCTAACAGAGCCTAACAGCTTGAGGAAGATCTGGGAGTTCAAATGGATGCATATGGTTTAAGAGAGCAACTCAAGACTGCCCTTGATGATCTTGAACAGTCAAACTCTGAAGTCAATGAATTAAAGGAAAGACTCAAACAGGCTGATGATTTCATGAGAGAACTAAAAGATAAATTAAGTCTCTCTATGAAAAAGAGAAAGGAGCTGCTTCAGCAATTGGCAAGACAAGGTGAAGAAAATAATGCAAATGAAGAGCTGACTGAGAAAACCAAGTTATGTGAAAAGTTATCAAAAGAAATCATTATGGTAAGACATGAAATGGAATTAGGAGTTATAAAGTTTACCCAAGAAATTGAAGAAAAAAGAAAAACTGAAGATAATCTAAGACAATCTCTCAAGGAGAAATTAGAAGATTGCCACCAGATGGATAGAATTATCAGACATCTTGAATCTGATCTTGAAGATGCTAAAGATAATGAAGAAAAACTTGAGGATCAAATTGTCTCTAAAAAGGGATCTTCAAATAGAAAATGAGTATAAAGAGAAATTCAAGATAAGTTCTGCTCAACTTGAAGTTCTTCTTGGAAGTCAAAAGAAGGTAGATGACAAATGTGGTTTGGGATATGAGAAAGGAGAAAGCTCCAGATCCGATCAGAAGAATTTTGGATCAGAAAATCTAAGGAACAGGCCTAGAAGACCTTCGGTAAGACAACCCAATGCTCAAAGATATCCATCCTTCAATGGATACTGCCATAGCTGCAATCACTTTGGTCACAAAGCTAATCAGTGCAGAAAGAGAATGAATCAGACTAATTCATCCTTCTCTGGACAGTGTTTTAACTACAAAAGGTATGGTCACAAGTCTCATGAATGCAGAAATATGCAAATGAACAAATCATTCAATGGTAGATGCTTTGCATGCAATAGAGTAGGTCATATGGATAATCAATGCAGATCAAGAGGATATCAGTCAAATATGCAAAGAAATGTTGTTTGTCAAATTTGTAATAGGTTCGGTCATAATGCAAAATTCTGTAGAAGCAAGAATCAGGAGAAAAGAGGTCCGGTATATCATAATCAAAATCAAGATAAGGGTAAACAAAAGGTGAATACGGATGAAGTTAGGAATGAGATGAACAAGATCTGGGTGAAGAAAAGTTTAGAGAATGTAGAGGTTAGATCCGCACCAGACTCTGGTGCTGATATTCCTTCCAGAAACTAAAAGGTGAGCTCTGGTTCAGGGGGAGACACAAAGAAAACCTTGTTCCCCCAGCCAGTTAAGTGGTGCCTGAAATTGGCACATGAGAAGCTGCGGATCAAAGGGTTTCTAGAGAAACATGTAAAGAAGGTCAGGTAAAGATCTGAGAGATCCGCAAGAAAATTTAAAAGGTTCAATTCCTTCAGAATTGGTCAGGTTAAGCAAGTCTTCTGGTAAAACAGGTTTCTCACAAGATTGGCCCGGTATGAATCCAAATTGACACAGCTTGATCTGCGGATACATAAGATGATCAGAAGGACAAGTTGATATGATGATTCATCACTAACATTGATCACAAGGGAATCATAATGGTCCGGATGAGTTTCTTCCTCTTTGAACAAGGAAAACCAGGCAAACCGGAATGAATTAGGTTGCATATTTATTGCAGGGTGAAAATTAGGGCTTCTTGGAATAAAAGAGTTCATTTGTCTGTCATTTACACACTTGTACACTCGCATGCAAAGAAGAAAGAAAAGGAGCTCTGCAAACAACTTCTCCCAAAAGATCAAGGCAACTCTTCATACAACTCTATATGGATTTCTTCGTGTGCCCTAACCTACGTAAAAGGTATTTATCGTTCTTGATATCCTTCAGTAAGATTGTTTGATGATGGCCACTTCAAATATAGTAAAGATATCTGATAGACCTCGCCCCACTTTTAAGAAACATCCATACAAATCCTTGGAGGTAGATCCCCTAGGAGCATTTTCCAATGTTCCGCATGGCGTCTTGCACACCGAAGATATTAGGGTTTATATACATGCAAACATTGAAGAGTTTGGGGAATTCAAACTAAGAGACATATACCACAAGCAGTTAATAGATGATTCCTTTGAGATCAAACCTCAGTATAAGGGCATTTGGGAAAAGCATTTTGATCAGTTCATTCATTTCCGCTGCTTTGAAGAAGATGAATGGGTCCAGTATGTTTCAAGTAGGGTGCATGATAACTTCCTATGGATGAATAGACCTTGCAAGATCACCAAGGAAGCAATTAGGGCAGTAACTGGTTTACATTCCTTCGGAGGAATTCCTGTCCTCAAATCTGTCAAAAACAACATTGTCACAGAGGCCACCGGATCAAAATTTGATAAGAGGGCAATGACCATTGAAGATATTACTGACCCGGATATCAAATATGCATCTATGATAATAGGATACAAGATATATCATTCCAGCAGGGAGAATTCAGTATCCAGAACTGTAATATATACTGCCTATAAGATGCTGAGAAAAAATGCAGAATATGATCTCTGTGAACTTCTTTTGAGCCAGTTAATGAAAAGCATACAAAAGATCAAAAAGGACAAAAAAAACTCTTTCAAATATGGTGCACTAATAGTATGTTTATTTTTCTACTTCATGAATGAGTTGCCTGGATCAAATGGATGGGTATGGCAGAATGACAAACCGGTAGCAGTTCAGATCAGAGACTATTTGCATGGGCTTGGGGATGCTAAAGCAAGAAATACAGCCATGTGGGGATACTTCAAAAACTTTCAGAACATGATGCAATCAAGAGAAAGGATTCCCTAGTCTCTTGTTGAGAAATACAAGGACAGTCTACTTTATGGTAGAGACTGATCAGTGCCTAATGGAGGCAGTAGAACCAAGGACAGTCTGGATCATGCCCATGGGGTATGAAGTTGATGAACAGATTGTGGAGCTGCATGTTCAACACATGCTAAGTTAGCCTAAAGATCCAAAGGTAGAGAGGTTTGGAACCTTTGAGGAGCTGAGTGTAAAGATCCATGTGGAACTCAGAGAACCAGAGATGAAAAGGAAGGTGAGAAAAGAAGTAGAACTTATTGCACAAGGCCTTGGGATCACAAAGGAGGCACTTGATGCCAACTGAGAAAAGAGACAAAAAGCAGACGAAGAGAAGAAAGAGGCAAAAAAGAAAAGTAAGGAAAGTACTCTGGTAGAAACTTCCACCTGGACTAGATCATCAAAGAGATCAGCACCTGTCCTTGCTAAAAGCTCAAAACTGGAAGTCCAGGCATCCGGCAAAGGAGAGAAAATGTCTAAAACAAAAGCCACAAGGGCTTATACAAGTCAAAGAGATGAAGAGGAAACCGAATCAGATGAGGAAATTAAGAAACTGAAAAAGAAGAAGAAGAAGAAATCATCTGGTGAACACCCTACCAGTCAAGGAGAAAAAGAGAAGGAAGAGGAATTTGTTGAAAAACTCACTCTATCCTTAGATGTTGTAGTGAAAGCAGTCACAGTGGATGGGAACCTGCAACCCTTAACAAAATATTATGATGAATGTAATGAAGCAGATAAAAGGATTCTGGAGGAAGCCACAGTTCAGTTTTTGAACACTTACAACAAAGCTTTTATTGAAATTATCTCTCTAATTCACAGAAGCTTAGACAAAAGGCTTGAAACAAGAAAGAACAATTCTTGAGCAAAAGATCTAGAACTCCGGGAACAGATAGCTATTCAGCTATATCCTTCAATTGATCCCAAGACAATGAACATGGTATTTAAAGACTGCAAGGATGAGTTCAGGAGCAAAGCAAGGATGAATCAGCTCATGCTTGGTGAGACTGACAGGGTAGCCAAGGATATAGAAGAGATCCTCCAGAAGGCCTTCAAAAGATTTAATCTTCCTATTGTAGAGGAGTTGGGTACTGATCCTTCAACCACAAGTGTTGTAGAAGAAACTTCTGAGAAAATGACAGAAGAGTTGGGCCCTGAACAGACTAACATTTCTCCTCCGGTTCCTCCTACAATCTCCAGATCCAAAGAAGAAGAAAAATTACAGGAGAAACAAGCAGAGGTGAAGGAAAAAGAAGGTGATAGTGCAAAGGTTGCAGAAGGACAGAAGACTTCAGCAGAGAAAACCACAACTGCTAGTGGTGGGAATGTAGAAGGAGAGAAAACTCCAAAGGACAGCCCCAAGACTGCAGAAGAGAAGAAACATCTGTCTCCAGCAAGAGACACTGCACAAACTGTCCAAGAATTTTTGAGCAAAGAAACAATGGAGATTAATGAACCGGAGCTTCTACAAGGTCCATTCAATTTTGATTCTCTTTCTCCGATACAGACAATGAAGATAGCTTCATTTGCAAATACTAAGGCTAATGAAAAACTCCTAAAGTCTCATATGGAAGACTGTGAGTTGATAGAAGCTACATCCGGAGTGCTGGAAAAGATCATACCATCTTTTCAAAAGGATCCCACAGCCTCCTCTTTCGGTAATCTCAAAACCTTGGTCAGCAGTGTTACTACACATTTTGATTCTCTAGAAAAATCAACTGAAGAAAAGGTCTAGAAGGAGTTTTTGGATAACAGATTCTCAGAGGTACAAGGATTAATCACTAATGATAGGAGAAATATGAGTATTGGGATAAAGAGCTTAGAAAATGCTCTTAAGGATGGCGGTGAAATATACAAATTTTGTATCTCCTGGTCCAAAGTAACAGTAGAGATTGAGAAGAAAATAAAAGAGCAAGAGGATAAACTACTAAGTTTGTCTCAAAGTTTTGATCCTCTCTCTTCCTCCATAGTAAATCAAGAGTGTCAAACTATTGCAATCACAAATGCAATAAAGAATTTTGAGAAGGAAAGGAAGAACATGATTAGCCAGATGGGTGAACTTAGGAGGATCATTGCCATGCATGAGGCCATAAGTGAAGCTCAAATCACAGCCCAGACAAATGATCCGACAGATCTAAAAAGGGTAGATGCATTTGCATTCTTGTTGAGTGGGCATATCTCAATTTTGGACAGGATGAAGCAGAGTTGGGCGACAGAAGTTGTACAGTTGAAGAACACTTTTGCAGACATACTTAAGTATATGTAAGTACAACTTGTATATATATACTTATGCGGCTAATTATAGTAAAATTTTTGAAAATTTTGGTGTGCAGACCCTACCCTTTCCCATTGATGTCAAAGAGGGAGTGAAGAGCAGTGAAAAATGAGGAATCCAACTAAGGGGAGCTCTAGAAAATATATATAAAGACAGAGCATCAGCCAAGGGGGAGCCTAGTGTAAACACTTAGTCATTTTTCACTAAGTGTTGCCATCAATGCCAAAGGGGGAGATTGTTGGCAAGAGACACTATATGGATTCATGATTGTTGTCATTGATGGCAACAAAGTTCATCCCACACATCCGCAGGACATGGTGTGTCTCTACCGGAAGTCAGAGTGAAGAATGTTGTGGTCCGGTAAACAAGAATAGAGCATATGGCAAGGTCCGACAGACAGGTCCAGATCTCTCAGAGGAAGTATCTTGGTAAAGTGCAGATTTGGGGAAGTAAAGAGTACTACCTTGAGTGATAGATTCCAAGGTTTTAGCCTCCGGTGATAGATGAGGCAAAAGATATGAATACTTGAGCACTGGATTCCTGAGTGACAGTGTGAACAGAGGAAGAACTGACTGACAGAACATCAGACTACTTTCTGGATGTGTTACTGATGGTGTTAAAGGTTATGAAGGCATGAATCACGTTTGGCCGACATGATTAATGATTTCTACAAGTATATGCTTGATCCGCATTACTTGATGTGTAAGGATTCAGCTGACAGAACAGAGTTTGTGAGAAGATTGACTGTTCCGGGTGCCGACTAGAAAGATAATGAAATCACTTGTGTGGATATATATATAGGATGGTTTTAGTTGTGAAAAGTGTTGTGGTGAGATGTGATATGCAAATAAAAGCAGAGCAGAGCAGAAGCAGTAAGGAAGGTCTGGTATGTGAAAGGAAAGCAGCATAGGAGAAGAGGAAAGATGAAGTGTAGCAGATCAGTGTACTGAGCCTAACCAGAACTGAACTCCAGCATATGTGGATGCTTCCAATTAGTTCAAGTATTGTATAACATTCTTTTGTAGATAGTGTGTCTCCTTGTAGGCAGTGTGCCTCCTTTGTGAGCAGTGTGCTTGGGCAGTGAGCCCTAATTGGCAAGTGCCATTTTGTATTTCCTTATTCTTTTAACAGAGAATAATCTTTGGGTTAATCACCCCGTGGTTTTCTCCCTTAACAGGGTTTCCACGTCAAAAATACTGTGTCATGTGTTTTTTATTTCATGGTAATGTTTGCTTATTTGAATTAATGTTGCATTGATTAATAAGTAAGTTTAGAAAGCAGAAATAATTAGGATAACTGATTCACCCCCCCTCTCAGTTATCAACAGTATTATCCCAGATCTGAAAAACTCAGTATTTCATCAAAAAGCTAGATTTGAAAGATGAAGTTATGATTATAATTTGCTCTAGAATGATTGATAAAGCTGAGATCTATAAGCAATGATGAAAATATGATAAGATTAGACCCTACAAACCAAAAAACCAGTTAGAAACCCTAAGCATCCAAAGGCGCTGTACTATTGTGCCAAAAGCGCGGGACTATAGACCAGAGGCACTTTACTACGTGCCAGAGGTGCATTATTGTCACCCAAACTCAGTTTGCTTTTCTACCAGAGGCACTTTACTGTGATGCAGAGGTGCTTTTTCTGTGTTCTGTTGCACTATTCTGTACTGTACTTCAAAAAAAATTCTAAAAGAAAACAGCGATTAGGGGTCCCATCAGGTGTGCCAGAATGTGTATAGGAATAAAATTGAGATCGAGAGATAATCAAAACAATAAAATAATCAACAACTCAATCCTATAACATCAAGATAATGATCTAAGCAAATAACTGAATAATCAATGAATAATAGCAAAAACAATGAAAGCTTTCACCTAGATTGTATTGTTATCTTGGTCGAAAGTGGATTGCTTCATAAATTGCGAAACCATGTTTGCAACAAGCAGATGTAGATTATGTTTGTGCTCAAAAGGTAGAAGTGCTCAATGCGCTGTAGGGAGGCAAAAGCTTAAATGATCGAAGAGATTTGTTATGGAGATGAGGGGAGTTTATATAGGTTCAGGACATTATTGATCAATAGTCTAGATAATTCAATAGAATCAAAGGATGAGATAAATCTAGAATTCATGATGAATGTGCACCTGACATGTGTCACACAAAAAGATATTTTTGTTTGAGTTAACTGATTGATTTGGCTAAAAGACATGGAACAGACATATTTTTAGATTTCATAAAAATAGAAATGCTTTTTCTAATTTATGAGTTGGTGATAAAAATAATAATGATTAAGTCAATTAACTCGACTTTAGATTTGCTTTTTACATGATTTGAGTAAAATTAAATAATAAATTGTTTAATTTTGTGTGCATGATGATAAGATTTATTTTTAAAAGAATTAGAAGATAAAAAAGCAAATTAAATAAATAAATTTATTTAATTGTTTGTGCATGATGGAAGACATAGAATAGATTTGAAGATTTAAATAAATTAAAACAAATAAATTGATTTAATTTATTTTGCATGATGAAGGATAAATAAAATATTTGATTATATTTTATTTTTAGAAATTGAGATTCAATTTAAATAAATTTGAATGCTTTATTTAAATTTGGAAGAATAATTGATTTAATTAAATAATTTAAAAATTATTTAATTTTAGATAAGATAATTTAAATGATAAATTAATTAAATAATTAATTTATTCAATTGATGTAGATTTGAATTTTGAGAGAAGATAATGATTTAATTAAATAATTGAAATTATTTAATTTGGATGGATAAAGAGGAAATTTATTGAAATTAATTAAATAAAGATGATTTATTTAATTAATGTCAAATTTAGGAGATTTGGAAGAATTTGATGATTTTGATGAAATTAATTAAAAAATTTAATTATTTATTTAACATTGAAATGTAGGTGATTTAGGAAGAATTAATAAAAATGCAAGTGATGCGATGACATGGTCATTTTTGGGTGTCTACATAGGGTTTAGGGGTTAGGGGTTAAGGTTTATAGGTATAGGGTTTAGGGTTTAGAGAGAGAGAGAGGACCAATAGGGAGATATAGAGGAGACCTAGGGGAGAGATAGGGAGATAGAGAGTGAGGGACATGGCCAAAGACATATGGAGAGAGATTGAGAGGTAGAGGGATTATAGATATAGGGAGATAGAGGTTTAGGGTTGCTTGGGTTTGGCGTTTAGGGTTTAGGGGATTGCGGCTAATGGGTTTAGGGTTTATGGGTTAGGGGTTAAGGTTTAGGGGAATTATTTAGGGTTTATGGTTTAGGAGTTAAGGTTTAGAGGTATAGGGTTTACAATTTAGAGAGAGAGGATAGATAGGGAGATATAGAGGAGAACAAGGGGAGAGATAGGGAGATAGAGAGTGAGGAACATGGCCAGAGACATAAGGAGAGAGATTAAGAGGTGGAGGGATGATAGAGATAGAGATTTAGGGTTGCTTGGGTTTAGGTTTTAGGGGTTAAGGCTTAGGGGCATTATTTAGGGTTTAGGGGTTTAAGGTTGCTTGGGTTTAGGGTTGCATGTTAGAACTCTCTCTCTCTAAACCCCTAAACCCTAAATAATGCCCCTAAACCCAAGCAACCCTAAACCTCTATCTCCATATCTCTCCCTTATCTCCCTATCTCTATTGTCCCTCTACCTCTCACTCTCTCTCCCTATGTCTCTGAACATGTCCCTCACTCTCTATCTCCCTATCTCTCCCCTTTGTCTCCTCTATTTGTCCCAATCTCTATCAGTCCCCTCTCTATCTCTCTCTAAACCCTAAACCCCTAAACCCTAACCCCTAACACCTAAACCCTAAACCTGGGCAATCCTAAACCCCTAAACCCTAACCCCTAACACTTAAACCCTAAACCGTATACCCTAAACTTGAGCAACCCTAAACTCATAAACCCTAAATAATTCCCCTAAACCCTGATCCATAACCCCTAAACCCTAAACCCTGATCCATAACCCCTAAACCCTAAATAATGCCCCTAAATTGTAACCCCTAACCCCTAAACCTCTATCTCCCTATCTCTCCCTTATCTCCCTATCTCTCTGGACATCTTGCTCACTCTCTATCACCCTATCATCTCCTCTTTCTCCTCTATCTCTCCATATCTGTCTCCTCTCTCTCTCTCTCTACCTATCTATATCTCCCTATCTCTTACCTCTCTCTCCCCTATCATTTCTCTATCTCCCTATCTCTCCCCTCTATCTCTCGCTCTCCCTTATTGATGAAGGAAATGGAAAGAAGAAAACTATGATTCTCTTTATATATCTCTCTCCCTATCTCTCTCTCTCTCCCTATCTCTCTCTCTCTCCCTATCTCTCTCTCTCTCCCTATCTCCCTATCTCTCTCCCTCTCTCCCTCTCTAGAGAGAGAGAGTTTTGTTTTTGTAAAATGTGCTAGCATTATGGCTCAGTATTACTAAGCCTAAAACATGAGTGCATTATAACATGCTCACGTTTTAGGCTCGGTAATACTGAGCCATAAGGCCAGCTCATTATAATGCGCTCATTTTATGACTTGTATGGGATCAAAAAGTCAGGTGGCAACTTTTTGGTCCCTCATCTTTGTGCATATATACTCATAGATCTCTTTCATCTACTCTTCACTAGGTGACTCCATATGAAGTTTGTTTATCTTCCCTATGTTTGACATCTCCAAATTTTTGGCTCCACCTATTATTCTTTGATTCCTATCGAGAAAAGAAGTAATTTGGATCATCAAAGTCATAAAAGTATTTTTTAAGCCCATTCTAAATCTTGAAAAGCATATAGGTTGTATAATGAGGCTAATAAGAAATTTCATATTGCTCATGATAATATATTTTGTGAAGTCTCCAAAAATATTCTTAGTGTTGAATGCCAGTGACAAAACCTTGAAAAATTTGTCAAGTTTGTCCCTTGGAAATAACATCCTTATGAGACTCCTCACTTTGGGGTTGGGGGTGGGAGTAATTCATTTGGAACCACATTTGGAATCTCTAACTCAAGATGTACAAACTCAGGATGTCCAAGAAGAAACCCCCTCTAATGAAGATCTTCCAAGTTTAAATAAACATGGGATTCAAGAAACTATATAGAAATATAACTTAAACAATTATGGAGCTTCTAATCAAGATATGACAGCACCAATAATCTAACCTAGAGCTTCACATAAATGGGAAAAACAAGTCCATCAAAATCTTAAAGATTTGAGAAGGTGATGAAATTACTAAGACAAGAACAAGAATTTAATGCAAAGCAAGACAACAAGCTCAATCTAATAAAGAAGGTAACTTGGATTCTATAAATGAAATCAATATAATAATGAACATGAACCAACTTCTTTTAAGTTTAAAATATTGCAATGTGGAAGAAGGCTATGGAAATGAGTATGATGCTCTTTTAAAATGTTAGTTGGGAGTTGGTTGATCCTCTAGTAGCTTGTAAACCTATTGGTTACAAGTGGGTCTTTTGAAACAAATATAAAGTAGATGGCTCACTTGACAAACATAAAGCATAGATTGTTGCAAAAGGATATGCTCAAAAAGAGGTCATAGATTATGAAGAAACCTTTGCACCTATAGTGAAGTGGATTACCATTCATTCTTTGTTGGCTCTCTCAAGAAAAAATAGATGGAAAGTTTATCAAATCTAGACGTAAAAACTACATTCTTGAATGGTGATCTCAAACAAACAATAAATATGACTCAACTAGAAGGATATGTAATCAATAGTCAAGAACACCAAATATGCAAGCTAATAAAATCATTGTATGGTTTAAAGCAACCCCCACAAGCCTAGTATGAAAAACTCATTGAGCACCTCTTGAAGTTGAGTTTAAGCACTTTGAATTTGATGATGCAACTCTTTTTGTCAAAAAACTTGACATCATAGTTGTATATATAGTTGTTTATGTGGATTGTCTATTTCTAACTAGTAACAAAGAAAAATGAAAAAATATGTTACCACTATAAAGAAGAATTGAAGCAAGGGTTTGAAATGACTAACTTGGGACATCTTCATTAATATTTTGGTATTGAGATGGTTTAAAAATCCAAGTATATCTTCATCACCCAACAAAAATAAATTGGTGAACTTCTAAGTAAATTTGGTGTGTCTGACAACAAACCACTTATTACTCCTATGGAGAAAAGTTTGAAACTAACATCAGATGACTCTACAACATTAGTCGATGCAATTAAATACTAGTCACAACTTGTTGGAAGTTTGATTTATGCAACAACATCATGACTAGACATTTCTTTTGTTGCACTCCTCTCTAGATTCATAAAACAACCTAGAGAAAATCATTGGCTAGCAGCAAAAAGAGATCTTTGGTATTTGAAGGGAACACAAAACTATGGGTTCAAATACTCCAATGCAACAAATTTCACATTGATTGAATATTTATATTGTAATTATGTAAATGACTTGAAAGATGGGAAATCTACTTCAAATTTCCTAATGCATCTTAGGTGGGATATCATTTCTTAGAAATATAAGAAGCAGTTAGTGCCAGCTTTATCCTCTAGAGAGGTCGAATATATAGTAGGTTCCGTAAGTACTAAAATTGCATCAAGCCAATATGGCAATCATGAGATGGTAATCATAGATCATGACCCTCGAAGGCATGATTTTACTTCTCCCAATAATTTATTATCTTGATGAAATCCTTTTTTGCTTTGTTGTCTTGGGTCCCTCTTGTCTTGCCTTTCATTTCATTTTATTGTTATTTTCATCACCTTGTTGACACCTCATGTTTGCTTGTTTATGGTCATCCATTTTGATTTTAGGGTCATCCCTAGTGTCTCTATGTTTCCCCTAGTGTTCCTAGGTTCCCAAGTGATCTTGAATGGAAAAAGAAGCAACCCTACTTTTGAAATGGGCAACCCTATCATTTTTTAATCCATGCATTTTCTCTTTGTTTTAGCTTTTCGTCTTACTTTTTAGATCATTTTAACTTGCATTTTTTCATACCAACTCATCATTTTCTCACTTTATTTCCTTTGTAAACTCATGATTGATTTTTATCTCTTTAAATTTATTTCTTTTTCTCTTTGAGTTCACATGAATTTTCTTTTAGTTTTCTTCAAGTCTTCTTCTTATTTCTTTGACTATTCATGGATTGTTTCCATGTTTCTTCTTGAGTCAACTCTATCTTTTGATCTTATGTCTTCTCCCATTCCCTCCCATTTTTACTTATAGATACCCCTCACCTCTTCATTATTTGATATGTCTTGACTTGTTTTCGAGTGCTCTTACAAAGCTTCTTAGTTTTCTTTAAACTTCTTGCAAGTTTCTATACAAGACTTGAGCCTTTTCTTATGAGTTTTAGTTACATATATTTAGGATAAATATCTCTTAGAAGCCTTAGCCCAACTGATCTTCTCATACAAGCCTTGAGCCTCTTTCACTATTTAGCCATACAAGCCTCAGAGCTTCTTTTTAGTTCAACTTCTTTACAAGCCTCAAAGATTTTTTTGCTTCAATTTCTTCACATCCATTTACCTTTTTCTAGTCATCAAGTAGAGGTCCCTACTATTATGGCTAAGGTTATTCAGATAAAGGTGGACCTTTGACGACTAGTTGCCCAGCACTTGCATGACCAAGTATAGATTCTTTTATTATTTAAAATAGTAATTGGAAAATAAATTACTTTGAAGAAGTAATTCAAAGTAAAGGTAAAAGTTTAGAGTTGTGTCACACTTCAGGCCAACTTATTAACATAAATGAATTTAAGTATTTCCAACTAAAAGTCAATTTTGGTAAAATATATGTTCTAGTTGGATTCATTCTAGCTAAATTAGATCTAGGCCACAACTTTTCCAACTAGAAGTGTCCATTAAATACATATGTAGCATCACTTTGGGACTAATTTACCAAAAAGGTAAAATTATTTGAAAAAATTAATGTTATAACAAATCATACTCATGTAAATAATCATTTAAAAAAATCTTAAAATACCCTTTTGTAGATTTATAAGTGTAGTTTGTAAAAATTTAATTTTAAAAAAATCAACAAGTATTTATATTTTCTTTTTTATTTTTACTAAAAGTTGGTCATCAACACCAAAATATAATGTTGATTGTCCTCTCAAGAAAAATACTAAAGTTTACTAAAAAAATAAAAAAATATGATGCACTAGAGGAGAGATTCCATGTTGATATATAATTTTTTTCCTATTTTAGATAAATAGTTAATCAAAAGGTGGCATCCCATCGAAACAGTTGTGTTTTCATTACACACAACTTTCAAGATTTATTTAAAAATATATATTTATCAGTGTAGGGAAAAAATTAATCCATGCATTAATGTTTCAAGTTATGAATACCCAAAAAAAATTGAACGAAAAAGATGAATTTACTATATAAAGTGCAATGCCCCACTTAACCTTATTTTTCAACATTTTATTAGCAACTAAATTATAGTGTTAATTTTATAGAAAAACTACATTCAAATAATTTATATTTTAAAAAAAATACAAACATAAAATGCACAAAAAAATCTATAATTTATTAGTTTACATCATTTTAAAATTCAAAACATATACATCACTTTGTAGTGATTTAAGTTAAAAAGTTAGATCAGCATTGGCCATTTCCTTTTAAAAAGTGTGACACAACTTTGAACTTTCACTCGTAAACTTTGTTATTTTAAAAGGTTTCTTAGTAAATAGGGAAAATATTTCTTTGTGCATTCTTAGATTAGATTACATCTTCTATTTAGCTAAAACCATTGCACCAAAAAACACAAAACATAGTTAAATTACATGTAGAAAAGTCTGATAGATTGCACTCATATCTTTTTCCTCGTAATTAGATCACTTTGAAATATTAGAAAAGAACAAAAAATCACATGCATGCATATATTTTAGTTTGCATTTAGAAATTCCATACTCAACTATACAAAATTTGAACATACAAGTGTTAAGCCCTCATTCTCATCATGAGGCAATCAACTTAAAACTTAGTAACATAAGCCCTTAGTTTCACTCTAGGGCATAGAGAACACATCACACAAAATAAAATATTCAAAATCTCATATCCTCTCTACTAAGAATCTGATGTACCCTGGTGTGAAAGAGGATTGGATTAAACAAATGTTAGAGGAGATAAGAGCAAATCTCCCTAAAGAATTCATTAACCCAATTGACATAGAGAACCCAAAATAAGAAAATACAATAGAAGAGTACATTGAAGAACAAATCAATATGTTAGGTCAAATCAGACAATTCATATTAAGAACTCAAATCAATCGAGTCTTTGAAATCCAAGATCAGATTTTCGCTAGGTTCTATTAAGAAGTCATGCAATAGTTACAACTTTTAAGAGAAGAAGTTATTGAGGACCTTAATAAAATTCAAGAATTAACTCTTCAACTATGCAATCTACCACAACAACAACAACACAAAATCGGTGACAATGATTGCAACAACAATGACATAGATTCTCAATGAACAAATGTAACCACCCTGATCGAGACCCACAAACTCCTACTCCTAAGGGAGACAAATAGCCCCTCAATACCATTGTTGCTCCATTGGCTACTACCATGAGAGTAGGAGTTACTACAGGGTTGCCTCTACAAAGGTTCTTGGTCACCTGTGCGTTTCCTCGATACCCAAATCATTCACATTGTACTTGGATCCTATTCTGAACATGACAAGTTCTAACGAAACTAGGGAAATATTGTGGCTTAGAAGGGTTCTTGAAGATTTGTGGGAACATCAAGTTTTATCCACACCTATCCTAGTTGATAATCAATCTACAATCAAAATGGCCAAAAATCTAGGCTTTCATGATTGAACTAAACACATCAACACAAAGTTAAAATCAACCTCATTTGACTCAACACCATGTGAAAGATGGTAGTGTACAACTCAAGTATACTACCACTACATACCAACCAGTAGATATTTCTACCAAAGTGCTTGGAAGAAAGAAGTTTGAGAAATTCTAAGAAATGATTGATTTAAATATAACCCCTTCAAATTAAGGGGAAATATAAATATTCATGTTAATGTGTTAATCTTCCGAATTAACACACTTTTTTTTTTCAATTTTAATAATTTTGCTTGAGAGTATAACTATTCCTTTATTACCTATAGGGGAGAGGACCCCATAGTGGGTCACCCTCACTTTTGAGGTCCACCTGGAGCACCATGTCAATCAAAGACTTAAAAAAATGCCATGCCCAGGCAAGCAGTGATGTTAGGGGTAAAATAATTTGTTTTGAGGGGTGTATGACTCATTTGCCACGTGGAGAATGAGGAGCGGTGGAGGCATGTAATTTCCAAGCCTTTTTGAAGGCTAACCGATGGTGGGTTAGGAGGACCCCTGGTCCCAGTCTAAGATCTCATAAGTACATGTTGACCATGCCTCAGTGAGCAGATAGAACACTACCTTTTTTTAAACATGCTAACATTAACACTTGCTCCCTCCTCTTTCTTTCCCAACCCGCCACATTAACTCCTCTCGCATCCACATTTCGGTATATGGGATTGCACAAGATTTCCATTTAATGGATCCTTCAATGCTTTAGTACCTCACATTTATCTCTCACTGACACCCCACTACTGAGATTCCTCATCTAAAAGTTTATTGCATTTTGCACCAAAATATGTTCACTTCAGCTCTGTATTGATGATGGCTTCCATGAAAGCTCCAGGTCAGAAATATTGGCTCATTGCTCATTGGTGGTCTTCCACATCATCATATGCATGTTAATGAACTAGGTGAGGATTCCACATCTTACTAAGGAAATAAACTAGCAATGTCTTCATTTTTTGAGGTATTTGTTGTGTTTCGTTTCTTCTCTTTTCATATTTTTGCACTTCACTTCTTTGTATTTCTTCAATACATGTATATTCAAGGGTTTTTTTCTGTGACTATCATCACTATTTAGTGGTTTATTGGTTGATAATATAGTTCTTAGTTTCACTAAAGTGTCTCACTGTGAATGGATGTTGAGGCCATCATACCCAATAATTTTTTTGAAGTTTTTTGTTCTTGTGTATTCATGAGGGTTCTGTATTTAACTAGGGTTCTTGTGTATTCATGAGGGTTTTGTATTTAAATGGGGTTCTTTTTTTCTATCTATTTTAACATTCTTTAATGTTTGAGATGGGACTTCTTCATTTCACTCCTATTTGTGGTCGTAAATGGAATGTTATTTTGGTTTTTTGTGTGGTTGTATCACTAGTGAAGTGACCCAACTAGATTTTTTTTGGTTTTTTTTTGTGGTTGTGTCATTAATGAAGTGACCCAACTAGTTGTTTTTTATTTTTTTGTGATTTTGAAATTCAACAAAGGCACAATAATGGTTGGTGGAATGTCTAGTTGAATGCTTAAGGCTTTTTGTTTCTTTAACTTTCTACTACAATGATTCAAAAGATTCCAAATATCAAAACTAGTGTTCAAGGGTGTTTGTTGGAACAATTTATGCTTTTTTTTAGTAGTGTTTATCCACACACCTTAATGGTTGTCTTTTGTGTTTTGTAATGTTCACATTTATTGGTGATTGAAATTCAAATATTTTGTTCAAGAATCATTATGACCCCTCCAATTTAAGTTATAAATTTTATTTTATAGATCTTTCAATTGGTAAATTTAGACTAACAAAATTTGTGGAAATGGGTTATCAAAAGTTTTATTGGTTGCCAAAAATATTGTAAAGTTGGCTTCATTATTCATTACCTACTATGGATATCTTGTGCCTAATATTGTTTCTATACTATTTAAACCCTAATTAGTTTTTGTATAATTGCATTTGTTCATGTTTATATTTATTTCATATATGTTGTATCCTTTAACCTTTCATATGCATTCATGCATCAATATATTGGGGTTTGGTGTATATGATGTATTCTTTAACCCCTCACCTTCTCCCACTATCATGAGTACTCATATAAGAGTGAGAATAGGATTGAGATCTCTCCCAAAGAACCATAGTCATCACATGTAGCTGACTAACATCCTCATGTAATATGTTGAGTATGCCTAGTACTCTTGGATGGTCATTTATGGACTATCAAACTGATGCATCAAATAAGTAATGAATGCATTGTTTAGTGGTGACAGAATGGATCTCTTTGCATCAAAATATGTAACCTCTCAATTGATCTTATCCCTATCTACATAGACTACATCTATAGCTAACCACCATCATTTTTGTTCCTACACTATCTGGTCTCTAGCTACATCTCTCTCAGCCTCTATATTGTCTCTCCCACAACGTACAATTTTTCACTCTACTAATGGTACCCTATACAATATATTAAGACATACACTAAATCAAATTTCCAATAAACTAAGTCTTACTAAAATTTATATGTCCATATATATAATAATCTATGTAAAATAATTATTTCATGTGAACTAAATTATATTTCTAGAGTAGACAAGTATTGCCTTCACATGTATTCTTGCCCTAATGTGTGAAAAAAACCACATCTATGGATGACACAACTTACAAGATTCTAAATTCAATC
The DNA here is from genome assembly GCA_027924645.1 of Cunninghamia lanceolata. Classification (NCBI taxonomy): domain Eukaryota; kingdom Viridiplantae; phylum Streptophyta; class Pinopsida; order Cupressales; family Cupressaceae; genus Cunninghamia; species Cunninghamia lanceolata. The sequence continues at coordinate 541,985 of BSBN01001396.1, read as the reverse complement.
TTATCATGTGTGTTTTATGACAAAAAAAAAAGATTTTCCATGGTGCCTAAACAAAATTGTTTGATGTGAAAAGTGTAGCATGACTAACTATCTTGTTCCTCTAGAAAATTTAGTAGAGCAATCATTTGAGATAAGAAAACATCCATAAGATGCAGCTTGAGAGTTTAGTTGCAGGTGTATTGCATATGTGATATGCTTAACATGTTTTATTTTTTATCAACCATAGATTAGTGCAAAATGTCCTAGCGATGAGGTAAGGAAAAGATTTATGGTAATATGGAAGACGTGCTTTAGATATTTGATTATTTTTTTCAAAACTCTAGATATCACTACCCTAGATCTTTAGATATGCATGATTCTCCAAATCTTGTTGCTTTGTATTTTTAAAAATTAGAGATATCATTTTGAATGTTGTCGATACTAGTCCTCCACTATCTTAGTTATATATTAGATGAAATAAATATACTATATAAAAAACTTAATATTTTCCCTATTTTTTAGAAGAAAAAAATTATGAAATGGAAACAAATTATATATGTTAAATGAAGTACTTGACAAATTTTGACTCATAAATTTTTTTAAAATTGATATATGATAATAGTACTACTACCTATTAAAATAATTTAATTTGACAATATATGGTAAGCAATTCATTAAATTTATATAATAAAAATAAACCATACTTATAACATATAAAAGAAATCTACTAAAGTACATGATGTATAAGGTGTATGAGTTTATATGTATGTATATGTATATGTATATATGTATATATAATCCACAATGATAACATTGCATACTTATTTAAAGAGCTTGATTGTACATTCTCTCACCACTAAATTTGATATGTCTCATGCCTATACAATTGTAAACCTTGGAATTGATATCTCTCTAATTGTCCCAGCTACATATGAAACAAACACCCATAATAACATATTGTTTTTCAAATATAAACTCCTTTAGAACCAAAATGCATGGCCAAGTGTACCATCACACAAATAGATGTGTCCCATATCTCATCATCAACTTAATTTATTCGAATGATGTTTTCCCTACTACTGGTCATTTCCTCCTTGAATACTTGCTAGCAACACACTCAAAGGTGTAAGGCTCACTAATCAAGTAGTCAAAACAAGAGGACATAAATGAATCACATGCCAAACTTATTACTAAATTCTATTTTTTTAACATCCATCAAATCCATCCCTTCATCTCACATGAATCGATCCACACAATTCAATTTCAATTTTAGACCAAACAAGAGGATATAAATTTAAGACTTTAGAGCAAACAAGCATTCAACCAAATCAATCGACCTCTCATGATAGACCTCTCCAATTTTTCCATTTTACTCTAATAATATTCCAATTTGCCACATTTATCTTTAAGAATGTTTCCTAATTCCATCTATAAGTGAATTAGAATCCATTAGGGAAGAGGGCCCCATAGTGGGTCACCCTAACTTTTGGGGTCTACCTAGAGCACCATGTCAGTCAAAGATTAGAAAAACAAAATTGCCACTTGTGCAGTGAGTATTAGTGAGTACTCTTATTCATATTTTTTTTATTGCATTTATCTTCATTTCATTTATGAAATCAGTGAGTATTATTATTTCTTAGACTTTCATATATCTTTTTATTGCATTAATCTTCATTTTAGATTTTAAATTAGTAAGTATTATTATTGCATTTATCAATACAATATTGTGAGTACAACTTAGTATTTTTTAGTCATACAAATTCTTGGTTGTAACCACATGGATGATGTTATATGTTCTATGAATGGATGTTGTTATATGTTCTATGAATGAGATTTAAAACTAGGTAATGTAATTATTATCATATACATGGAATATCTCATAAAAAATAATAATTGGCTTTTTGTTTCACTAACTAGTTGGGTAATTCACATGGCAGAGAAGCTATTTATCACATTTCTTGAGTTGTTTTACAAACTTAATTACCCCTAAATTGTGGAAGTAAAACATGAGTCAAGATTCTATTGGGAAGAAAATAACTATGACATCTAGGAATGCATGTTAAGACAAGAAATAGGGTATGAAATGTTGCTCTCACTACTACAATTAGATGTCTAAACTAAAAATACTTCTGCATGAGGGTTAGCATGAATAAGTTGTCAAAGAAGACTATAATATAGCATGAATAAGTTGTCAAATAGATGTCTTCAAATACCTAAATTTAACATGAAGAAACCTATCAAATACCTAAAGTTAAACATGAAGAAACATATCAACTAGGACTACATTTTGATGCAGAACATGACTACATGAAGAAACCTATCAAATACCTGATGTTAAACATGAAGAAACCTATTAACTAGGACTATATTTTGCTAGAGAACATGACTACATTCAAATAAACCTATCAAATACCTGAAGTTAAACATGAAGAAACCTATACTCTAAGACTACACTCTGCTAGACTAGAACATGACTACATGAAGAAACCTATCAAATATATGAAGTTAAACATGAAGAAACTTAAGCTAGTATGAGGTGGTAGCATTGGGGAGACTTGGTTTCCCAAAGGCATTTTAGGTTAAGCTATGTTGTATTATACATTCCAAACTAATATGTGGATAAGTGCAACATAGCTTAACACTAAAAATGTGTTAGCATAATCTAGTCTCCACAATTGGAACATGAATACTAGTATGAACTAATAGAGATCTAAAGTGAACATGTTTTGGTGTAAAATGCAATGAAATTTTAAGAAGAGGAGTCTCAGTAGTGGGGTGTCCGTGAGAGATAAATACAAGGTACCGAAGCATTGAAGGCTCCATCATGTGGAAATCTGGCGCCATCCTATACATTGAAATGTGGATACAAATGGAGTTAATTATATGTCAAGTAAGAAAAGAAAGAGGAGAAGGAGAGTGTTTAATGTTAGCAAGTTTAAAAATAATGTGGCGTTGTGTTTGCTCACCACACGGCATGGTTAACACATACTTATGAGATCTTAGACTAGGATCGAGGGTCTTCTTGATCCACCATCGATCAGCCTTCAAAAAGGCTTGGAAATTACATGCCTCCATCAATCCTTGTCCTCCACATGGAAAATGAGTTAGACACCCCTCAAAATTAAATTTTAAACCTATCCACCTCACTACACAAGTGTGAGTCAAAATTTGTAGACTAGGTGGGTCATTGCCTTAGTGAGGTATGATGACCCCACCTTCCATTTATAGGTAGATTAAGGAGTGAAATGAAGAAATGCCTTCTATAACAATAAAGAATGTAAATCCCATGTCAACCTTGAAAGTTAGGATGCACCACTATCACGCCCTCAGCATATGATTGTACTCAAACAAGTTTTATGTTGAGCATTGGGGATTTACAAAATGCATATCATTGACATATGGAAAACATAAACCTAAAATCCCCTTTCATTAATATAAGACAAAATAGAAAAATGATCTAGTATATATCGTTAGGACCGACATACAAAATGTAAAAAAGATGCCTCCCCAGGCTGCAATTTCAAACTTGTTTGTGTACAATGATTGCTTGCTACCAATCTCACTGAAACCATGGGAGAAAAGTAAGTGGACTTGATGTGATGAAGCTTGTTGTTGCCTAGTTTCTTGACAAAGTAATCCTAGTCATGTTCTCCTCCCTTGTTTTTGGAATTGGAGTGTTGCTTACATGAGATGGGGTTAGCCTTGGAATTGGAGTGATACTTACATGGGATGGGGTTAGACCTGTAGAATTCATTGCAACATAATAGTGAGGAACATGAATGTTCATCATAACCCTAAACAATGCATGATTTTCTGGTAAAGGGTTTAGTGGATTACCTAAACACCTTTGTCTCTCTAAAGCCCTCCTTGCCACCTCAAGTTTCATTTCCCTTCTTTCTTTCTCCCTTTGAATCCTCTCTTGCTTCTTTTTCTACTCTCTTTCTTTCCTTTTTCATACTTTCTATTATTCTATTGCTTGTCGTTGAAGGTCTCTATCTAATTTGACTTGCTCCTTCAATTCTCTTGCAACAATTTGTGTTGTTTTTCTATACTCAATTTGTTCTCTTTTTCAGACTTTTAGCTCCTCGATTTATTTATTCCTTTGATCTTGATGCATTAAAAGATTCATGTAATCATCTATTGTTAAGAGTTGAGATTTTTGGCTAAACCAAATTTTATTATCCTTTGCATTCCTGGGTCTTTCCTTGACAATGTGAATGGGTAGTTTAAGGAATTTTCTAATGTTTGAATTAGTTTGGGAACCCAATGACTAATTGAATTTTGCATGAACAATATGTTTAGCTTCGTTGCAAATTGCCTCACTATCCTAGCTCAATTCTACATTATCTCCACCATCCAAACCTCCACATTCAGCATAGTAATGTACTAATTCAGGTACATTCAATGTGGGTGGTGGAGATGGGAAAGAAAATGTACCCTCTTCTTCATGGGAATGTAAATTAATTCCTGAATTCATGGCTCCCTCCAATAAAAATGATGGCTAGCTTGGTTGAGATGGAAGACTAAGTCTATCTTCCCTTTGTTCATGTTGATGTCAACACACACTTGACCCCCCACCACTGGTTTAGATGAATCATGAAAAGTACTTTGAGGTGAATCATGCATAGTTTCCTCTACCACTGTTTCTATTGTTGTAGGATGCAATTCAACATCTACAAGGCCCAATAGCAATGTGTTTTCCACTTCAACTTGTGAAACATCAACTTCAGAAAAACTAAGGATGTTCTGCACTATAGAAGCATCAGCATGCATGTTGAACGGAAATGTGTCACTGGGGTACATGTCCTCCACAAGTGCCTCTAGATAAAGGGGCCATATACGTATTCTTTTAAATCTAGTTGTGATGTTTGAAATTTTCAATGCTTTATTAAATGACTCGCTACCCAGTTCTGCCAATTCTTCCCTCTTTATTTCAATGTTTGGAAAGTTTGCTAGCCACATTGCTCTTTCAAATTTGAAGTATGATTTCAATGTTGAAAATATACTCACATCAAGTGGATATAGTTTGTGTGAGGTGTGACCTAGCAGTGTTAGCAAATCAATCTCTAATGACCTTGCCTCTTGGATAGTTGTTACAACAACATGGCTTCCATGGCCATCAAAAATCAAGTACCTATGTGTCGATGAGACACCACCTAGAACTGATCTTGCAAAGTGATGCAACCAGTTCATAAACAATTCTTTAGTCATCCATGTGTAGGGTTGGGTATCCATGCAAGCACCCAGTTCATAGCCAACAATATAATTTTTAAGCTAATTTTTACCCTTGAATAGATAAAACCCTGGTATGCTCTATTTGACAACATTCACACAACACAAAATGGTAATCCATTCCTTACTCTTCAGTATGATCTATGAAACACTTCTGCTACCTCTTTTTTTCAACACTCATATGGCTCCATTTCTCCCTACTTGAATTTCAGTTTCATCACAATTCCATATTCTTTGAGGTCCATATGGATTGACATCATAGGCTTTGGATAATGTCATGTAGAATGCAGACACAACTATAGGCCTAAGGTTTAGTGCTTTGTTTCTATCAAGGCCATCCACTATCCTCAATGTGAGTTCAGGATGATGTCTTTTAAAACCAGTTTATCGTGACTTACTAGGCAACCCATCCTTAAATGGGTTGGGTTGTGTTTGGCATATTTGTGCAACTTCTACCTTGAGATTGCTAATCTCAAGCATGTGGCCTACTGCAACCATCTCTTTACACCATTTGACAATTAATGTCTCTTCATTTTCTATCAAGATTGTAGGAGGACCTTTCTTTGAAGTTGAAGTTATACAACCTAACCAGTTGTTGAGTGTGGTGGTAGGGATTCCTCATTTATTTGTTGCACTCCTTGTTGAGATCCCATTATCCTCCACATCTTTAAGAGCTAAATCCATGTCCTCTTTGTTCCACTCCCATTGCACTAAAATCTTCTTGGTTCTAACAACTAAATTAAGCTTAACAACTGCCTCAACTGGTTGTGGAGTGAGCACTCTCGTTAGAAACTAGAGTCTCTTCATCTTGTGGGAATCTAACTCCTCTTGTCTATGGAGGCATGGTTTTGCTCAGTATCTTTGTGCCATACTGCGTCCACATTTGAGTTATATTCTTCATCTCCAGAGATATAGAAGCCACACATTGACTGTTAGAAAAAAACATCATTGAACACATTGGAACAAACACCCTTGAACACCATTTTTTAAATTTAGAATCTTTTCAGTGTTAGTGTAGGTTTTTATTTTCCTAGTGGGTTAGTTGTTTCCCTATTTCCTAGGTTTTTCCTACACTTTTATTAAGCTTGATTAGGTTAAATAAAGTGAGTTTAATTAGTGAGTGGGTGATTTGAGGTGTCAGCATCCTACAAGGGAGGTGGAATTTTCTATCTTGGGAAGATGCTCTTGCTATCTTTATCCCGTATGGTGGCCTCTCCCTATTGGTTAGTTTTTCCACTTCTCCCCTCTCCTTGGTCTATATAAACTTACTACCTAGCTTGTGTTTTGATCATCTTGAATGCATTGTCTAGTTACTCTGCCATTCTTTGCTTTGAGCTCTTAATGCAATTCTGTCACATCAACATTTGCATATCTCAGAATCGCTGGTTTACTTTGCATTTCAATTTATGTAACTTTTAATCTCTCTCCTAAAGTTCTTGATTTTTGCATCTTGTTCAAGATTTCTAACATGGTATCAGAGCTTTTGTTTTGAGAGTTTTAAGTTCATTTCATTCCTAATTGAGAGATTGAGTTCCTTGTGAGATCTTGAAAATTATGTATGCTCTTCTCTTGTGTTTTTGAATGATCTGGAGAATTGGAAAGGATTTATTAAGACCCTTTAATCTCTGGGTTTTGCATATGTGTTTTGTGAGATCTAGGTTATTACAGTATTTCTAGTTATGCTAGAGGCATTTTTGGTTGTTCCAATGCGTCCAAGAGGCTCAAGAAAGTCAAGATTGGCTTTCATTTCATCTGATTTGGAGATTATTTGACAAAGTTGTAGAACAAGGGTTTCATGCTCAGATCCAAAGGAGAGCTTCTATTTGAAGCATTTTCAGGCCAAAAGGACCCTTCCATTGCATCCAAGAGGCTTCACAAATGAATTTTGATATAAAATTTGCCTAGTTTCGCTGCTGAGAGACAAAAAGGCATTTTTTTGCTAGAGGCCACTTTTGGCGTCACAACACGTAGTACGACGTAGTTTTAATCAAAAATTTTGTTATTTTTTAAAAAAATATATTATCTAATCACCAAGCGCTTATGTGTATGTTTTTGTTTTCAAAAAAAATATATAAAAGGGGCTTCGGCCCTCTGTAAGGGCCTCAGCCCCATTTGCAAGGCCACAACCTTTGTAAAGGCTGTGGACCTCACAAGGTCTGCAGACCCCTATAAAAGGGACGCAACCGATTCAAAGGGCCCTCTAACCCCTAAGAGAAGTGCAGGTGTGGCCTTTGGCCCCCACCACCTCTCATTCGACCTTTGGACCATTAAAAAATTGCTCTCAACCTTTGTGTTGTGTTTGACCTCTTTTGACCCTCTAGCTTGCAGGATATTTTGGCCTTTGTGCCAAGTTTAATTCATAGTCATACTTGGTGGTGTTGCTATATCTAGTTATAGCTAAATTTAGTTGGAGGTATCCTATTTTAGCATCCGCTAACAAACATCTAGCAGATTCCTAGTGATTATTATATTTGGCGGCACTTCTAAAGTTAGTGGTGTTTCTGCCAAATTTGGTGGAGGTTCAACTTTTTTCTCATAGCTCCTCTTCGTTGGAGTTTTTGTTTTGGATGCTAAACTTCAAAGACTGATCACTTGAGTTCACGGCCTCCTTTTTCAGCTCAATTTTTTTTATTTGGGATAATCTTTTGCTCTTTACATGCTAGTGCTAATAGTTTGTGACTTTTGTGCATAGTTTTTCTAGAAATTACAGATTCTCACAAGTGACACTACATAGTTCTCATTTTGAGAACTTCGGAGACTCATAAATTTTGCATAAGACCTCGTATCGAGGTGATTCATTTTTTGAAAGTGCATTATTTTTTGATTACTTCACGGTGGTGTTGATAATTTCACTTGGTTCTATTCCTATATTGTACTTTCTGCATACACCTATTTGTTGAGGATTTTGTAAAGCATTGAGATCAAGACCCCTAATTATTTCTTGCTAGTGGCAGTTGTAATGCATGAAATATAAAGTGTCAAATCATATTTTCTTGGGGGGTTCTTTGATTGAGTGAAAAAGGGGGTGTGTGTTATGTGTTTTCTTTAAGTTTATGCATTCTCTTTTTCCGCACAACTACAACAACAATCTTCTTTTTTGAAAAAAATGGATCAAACAACAATACCAATACTCACACCCTACAACTACTTTGATTGTAAATCCAAAATGACAATCTATCTAAAGAGGCAAGGGTTGTATAGAGTAACTATGGGTCTTGAAACTAAACCAACTCTAATTGCAGAAAAGCCAAAAAGGTTTAATAAGTTGGATGAATCTTTTGGAACCTTGTGTATGTCTGTATTTCTAGATTTGTTTTTTCACATTGAATCTATTTCTACACCAAATGATGTATAGACCACTTTGGAAAATCTCTTTGGTAAGCAGGATGAAATTAGTGGACATCTACTAGAGAATTCAAGCTCATAGGCTTAAGTCCTACCAGTTTTGATTCTATTCAGGACTTCTTCACTAATCTAAAGGCCATAAGATTACAGTTGAAACAATGTGGGGTTGAGAAGGAAGATTCTCAATTGATCTTTAGTATTCTTTCCGAGCTTGGTCCTAACTATTTTGTGTTTATTTCTACATTTCCCGTAATGAAAAGTTCCTTAGGAACCAATTGTACAATGCCTTCTCTTGATGATTTTGCAAATGAACTCACAAAGGAGCAAGATAAACTGGTTCAAATGGGCACAATTAAGCCCTCTAAATCTCATGCCTTGGTTGCAAATTAGGGCACTAAAGATTAGAAGGGGTTTAGTAAGCATAACAAGAAATAACATAATCAAGGAGAGAAGAAACAAGATCATAAACTAGCTACTCCAAAAGCAACTAATTAGGTTTCTTCTTCCAAAGATGACAAGCCTAAGAAGGAGAAGGAAAAGTGTGCCTATTGCAAGAAACATGGTCCTGATGAATATAAGTGTCTTAAGAAGCAGATTGATTACCCAACACATCTTCTTGAGAAGAACAATATCACGGTGCCTGATTTAGTCAAGCAGAGTTCATCTCAGGAATCTTCAAAGGACATAGACAAAAGTAAGGGGAAAGGACAGGGCAAGGCCCTAGTTGCTATTGCTTCACAGCCCAATACCTAGAACATTGACTTGGGTGCTTCGCACCACATGGATTTATCACAAGATGGTTTTGCCTCTTTAGAGCCATATTCTATGCCATCTATACTCATGGGTGATGACACTCCTATTGAAGTGCATGAGAGAGGGTCTATTTACGTGGACGAAGGAACATTCTATCTATCAGATCACTCAAACTGGCTCTGGCAAGCAGGTTGAGTTCACTCTAGACAGAGTGGTAATTAGTGAGTTACATAATGGATCTATAATTGTTGTGGGAAAAGTTGACCATCAGTCTAGACTATATCCGTTCTCTCACTTTGTTTCTGTTTCACCTTCACTTGCTTTTCTTACTCACTCCAATGAGGTGAGTTGTTTGTGGCATCAGCTATTTGGCCACTTGAACTACTGCTTGTAGTAGCTCAATCAACAGGGCATGGTTTTAGGGTTGCTTTCTATTCAGTTTTCTGATGGTGTTTGCCAAGGATGCATTCTTTGTAAGCATCCTAAAGATAAACTTGATAAAGGCGAAGTATGGAGGGACACACATCTTCTAGAGTTAGTACATAGTGACTTGGTAGGACCATTTCCACATCCTTCCTTTAGCAGGGATCGATATGTTCTCACATTCATTGATGATCTTTCCAGATACACGTGAGTTTATTTTCTCAAACCAAAGTCTGAGATCTTTGAGTCTTTTCAAGACTTCAAAGATTTTGTAGAGAAATAGTCTGGGAAGTCCATCAAGATTCTACGTATAGACAATGGGGGGGAGTATGTCAACTAGAGGCTTGAATAGTTTTGTGTTTTAGAGGGCATTAATCTTCAACACACAGTTCCCCATAGTCCACAATAGAATGGAGTTGTAGAGAGAAACAATAGGTCCTTGAAAGAGATGGCCAACTGTATGATTCACTCTAGGTCCATGGCACCTCAGTATTAAGTGGAGGCCATCAATTGTGCATGTTACATCCAGAATCAGGTTCCTCACCAAGATGTAAATGGGGTCACTCATTTTCAAGTTTGGATCGGTTGGAAGCCCACAATCAAGAAATTTTGAGTGTTTAGTTCTCCTGCATGGGCCCACATTCCAACAAAGAAACACAAGACTATAGATCCATAGAGCAATCCTTGCATATTTGTTGGGTACCCAGATGATGTCAAAGGCTATAGGATTCTCCACCCCACCACTCATGAGTTGTTCATCAAGAGGAGTGTTCATTTTGAGGAGGATGTTTCTAGTTCTTCTCCTATCACTTCTCCATCTAGAATCACTTTGGAGACATTGCGACATGATGGCAGGTCTTTCGAGGATCTTAATCCTCCTGCTCTTGATGAGTCTTCTTCTTTCACTTTAGATGGTGACGATGATGATGAGGATTTATCTTCCTCCGCTCCTAGTCATCATTTAGAGCATGATGATTCTCCTCCAGATTCTCTTATTGGGCCTCTTTGGGCTCATCATACATTGGAGTCAGTAGGTGATTGGGTTGGTGATCCTTCAGATGTTAGAAGAACATGGTCATAGTTTGAGAAGGTGCCACATCTCTTCATTGCCTCAGTTTTTGATCCACAATCTTTTCAGGAAGCTTCCAGTGTCTCTGAGTGGGATGCTACTATGCGAGAAGAGATTAGTTCCTTAGAGAGGAACCATACTTTGGATTTAGTCCCCCTTCCTAAGGGAAGGAGACTTGTTCGATGCAATTGGATCTATTAGACAAAATTTACTACAGATGGGTCAGTTGATAAGCATAAGGCTCGCCTAGTTGCAAAAGAATTCTCCTAAGTGCCTGGGATTGACTACTTTGAAAATTTTATGCCAGTTGCCAAAATGAACTCCATCTAACATGTTCTTGCTATTGCTACAACCCATCATTGGGAAGTTCATAAAATGGATGTGAAGAATGCCTTTCTTCATGGTGACCTTTAGGAGGAGATTTACATGGAGCAGTCATAGGGGTTCATACAGGATCCTTCACTTGTTTGTCTTCTTCAGAAGTCTCTCTATGGCCTCAAACAGGCCCCTCGGGCTTGGTATGCCAAGATGGACTCCTTCCTTCTATCAATTGGGTTCACTCGATGCCATTTTGATCTGAATGTGTGTATTCTACAGCAGGATGATGCTCTCATGTTCCTTGTTCTCCATGTTGATGACTTGTTGATTGCAAGGAGTTCCTCATCCACCATCAAGGCAGTGAAAATTGCCCTTCATGATCATTTCCTAATGTTAGACTTGGGCCTTCTGCACTACTTCTTGGGGATTGAGATCACTCAGTCTTCATCCAGTATTTTCATGGCATAACCCAAGTACACACTTGACATGCTCTCTTGCTTTCACATGACTGACTATAAGCCTGCACCGACTCCATTTTTGTCAAAGGTCAAACTTGAGGCTCACTGTTCATCACCATTGGTGGATGCTACCTTATATCACCAATTAGTTGGGAGTCTCATATACTTGACTCACACGAGGCCTGATCTTTCATATGCTATGGGCCTAGTCTCCAGGTTCATGTAGGAACTGCATGAGCTGCACTGGAAAGCAGCTAAGCAGATTCTTCACTATGTATAGGGCACTCATAGTTATGAGATTCACTATGCAGCAAGCGTGGATATTGACTTGGTGGGACAAATAGATTTAGATTGGGCATGCGATTCTCAAGATCACAAGTCTACTTTAGGGTATTGCTTCTCACTTGGTTTTAGTCTCATTTCTTGGTCGAGCAAGAAGCATTCTATAATTTCTCTTTCATGTACAGAGGCTGAGTATCGAGGAGCAGTTAATGCTACTACTGAGGCCATTTGGCTTTAGGATATTCTCACTGAGTTTGGTATTCCCTTTTAGATGCCTAAAGTCATCTTTTGTGACAACTAGAGTGCAATACAAATCTCTCACAATCTGGTCCATCATCAACATACCAAACACATTGAGATCCACATGCACTACATTCAGGAGCTAATTAATGAGCAGATCATTGATCTCAAGTATTGTTCAACATCAGAGTAGATCGCAGACATCTTCACCAAACCCTTCACTAAGAGCAAGTTCATTCATTTGCAAGATTTTCTGGGGGTGTGGTAGGCATCCACTTTAGAGGGGGTCTTTAGTCCTTCTCTTCTCTCTTTGTATTGTGGGGGGTGTTCTCTCTACTTTGTTTGGGGGAGGCTTCTTCTCTTTAGGGGAATTCATTGTACATGGGTGTGAATGAAAAAATGGACTAAAAGGTGATGTGAATAATAATGAAACTAATCCAATACCTTTTACCTCCAAACCAAGTCTTCAACACTTAATAGAACAGAGTAGATGCACCCAAATCTACTATTGATGTTCTAGATGATGGATGATGAATGGTGAGATGTTGATTGCTCATGATTTTAGTAGCATAACACTAGTAGGAAGATGATAAGAATGGAGATCTAGAGTCATTTCGACAGCATGATGTTGCTTGAAGATTGATCCCCCCAATGGCTTGGGTGAGGCTTGATTTATAGGAGTGAGTGATAAGGATTGATGCCTAGGATTGAAAGGCCAGTTGTGTGATGTGGACGGCTAAGATTAAAAGACACAATGAGTTGTAGTCATATGACAAGTGTGCATATAAGAATAGAGGTGACCTAATTTAAATAAATATTTTATTTAAATTAGTTGGTAGTGTGAAAAGCATTAAATGAAAGTTGTAGTATGGTTGTAGTATGACACATAATTCAAATAAAATATTATTTCAATTATGAGAGAGGGACGTGTGTTGTGATAAGAATAAAGGTGAGGACTAATTCAAATATTTTATTTACATTAGTTAGAAAATGGAAGAGGGCTAATTTAAATAAATATTTTATTTATTTAAATTAGAGGAAAGGTGGGAAATTAATTAAATAAATAGGATTTATTTAATTAATTGGCTAGTGGAATAAATGGGATTAGGATGGGAAATTAATTAAATAAATATGATTTATTTAACTAATTAGGTGATGAAAGGGACCTAGGAGAAAATGCCATAAGATGTCTCATGTAATGTATTGACAAGGTAATTTTGTAAGACATGGATAATTTTAGGTGTCTACATTTTGCCCCTCTTTGAGATGGTGTTGCAACTAAGAGAAGTAACATCATTTCAAAGAAGATAAGGTGTGGATAGAGGAAAACGATGATGATGTAAGGGTAGGATGATGCCCCCTTGAAAGGATAGGTGGGTTGGAAGAACATGGGTATGCTCTTGAAATGAAAGGGATTGGTCAAGGAAGAAGGATAAGGGAATGGATAGAAGAAATGAATGATATGTTATGCTGCAATAAAGGTGAGCAACCATGAAGTTTGATATAGCACTAGACGTTATGCACCAAGGTATAAAGACCAAGGCGACGATGTGTCTTGTGCACCCAACATAATACAACCTTGTCTAGACGTATGAGGAAGTAAACTTAGAGCATTAAAGTCCTAATGCACAAAAGGTATGATATGACCTTAGACACAAAGGATAGTGGAAAAAACTATTTCAACATACACAAGATATGAATATTAGCTAGAATGATATGGATTTGATGTGATACAAATGCAAGAAAAAATGATAACACACACAAGCAAGCAAGCAAACATGCACAAATGATACAAAAACAAACAAGGTATTTCCACTATCAAGCTATAAACCAATGATTAATTGATAATGATTGATGATGATTGATGACAATCTCTGGTTTTAGGAATGAGACACCTTGTATAAGATAGGTGGTCTGCTTTCGAGAGTGTGACAACCTATATAAGATAATTGATTGATTTATTTATTTATTTGGTTGACAACAAGGCTATGAGGCTAATTTATTTCACTTCCCTATTTTGATCGTGTTACATTATAGTTGGTGACATTATCAAACATTAGAGACTAGTGTTCCATTATGTAGATTTAGACTATATCTCCTGATTTTTGGATTAGCATTGATTAGTCATGTGGTGATTTGATTAGATCATATTTTGATGCTATTATGATATTAGACATGTGAGATACATTTGGTGATGATTATTGATGTGATTATGAGATCATTATGTGGATTTATTATTTGATGATAATTATGAGATATTAAATAGCAAATACAATTTTAAATTTTAATTATGATGTGAATGATTAGTGTTGTATGCAATGACATGACTTTAATTTCTATCGCTTCGGCTATGATTTATCCATGATGTGATTGACAACTTGATCTAGTTGCACAGGTTATATTCCCAGGCCACGAAAAATCAGAGGTAGTTCTCAAACATATGTAATTCCCTGTAAAACTGATCCATTCCCAAGAGGGATGAGGATCACGTTTGATCGAATGATGTTTTTCGTACATGCTTGATTTATTTATTTATCCTAGTTACCCCTTTTTAAATTGATTTATATCATGTGTTGTAAATTTATGTTTTGATTTACACCATTTGGTGTTATTTTTATTTATGGGCCATTTAAAGTGATTTTATACCTCCCTAGATGTTGTTTAGAGTTCCAAACTTACCCTAGGTGGTAACCCTAGGGTCTAGGATCCATTTGGACTTATTAAACCCTAGGGTAACTCACTTTTAGTCACTCTAAACTTGGGTTTAGTAAATGTTATGAAATTTGAAAATGGCTAAGGGTGGGAGATGAGTCATGCTTTGGGAAAGACCCATCTCCCTTCCCAAAGCTTGGGGATTCCTCCACCAAGAAGACTTGGGAGGTTTTTAAGACCCCTAATTGTGTGGGATCTCCCTCCAAGACTCTCACACACGTGTGAGAGCATCTTGGAGGGAGATGGCTCTCTTAGAGAATAAGAGGATGCCATGTGGCATCCCTTATCCTCATGGAGCCTTCAGGAGAGTTGCCACCTCTCCACTTGGTCTCTCACACATGTGTGAGAGCACAAGTGGATAAGGTGAGGCTATGAATGGATTAGAGGGTGACACTTATCACCCTCACACTCCTTCTCCCTTGCAAGTGGCATGGGATGAGGAAGGCGAAGGTGACAAGTGTCACCTTCTCATTCCTCAAGGCCAAATTTGAAGACCTATTTTATCTCCTCTTGGAGAGGAGTTGGGGGTTCTTCTTTTTTTAGAAATTTCTTTCTATTCCTGGAGGTTTTGGGAGTGTTGGAGAAATCTTGGAAGCTTGGAAAAACTTGGAGAAGTGTGGGCTCTTCTTCAAACGTGCTTCCATTTTTGGGCTTTTGAAGGTAAGCTCCATGGCAATAGCCATTTCCCTATGCATGTTTTATTTTTGTGTATGTGTTGGAAATTAATGTTTGGTGTTTTTTTCTTTTTGGTGTGGGTTTGGGTGTTGGTAAGAGCACCTCCATTTGGAGGAAAGGCTCAACTCGTATGGGGTGGGGGAGAGTGAACCTCCTCGAGGTCACCTCTCATTATTAGTCTATTTATAGCCTTGAGGGCATTCTATGGTGTTTGGGAGAAATTTGGATGGCAAGAGTGCCATGATGGTTTTGAGATTTATGGAGATATGTATATTTTTGCTATGGCTTGAGGCCTTGAGTTTTGTGATTTTAGAGTTCTTGGAGTGACCTCTTGAGTTGAGGGGTCCACTCCCCTACCCCCTCCAAACTCATTTTATTGAGTTTTGTTATGTGCAAATCCTTGGGAGTAATTTTTGTGTGTTTGGTGATTTCAATGTTGTGGTGTGATTGTGAAACCGTGTGATTTCTACCTCCCTAGCTCGGGGGAGACCCACTAGCGGGTCTATGGTAGGGAGGAGGGCGATTTGCGTGGCCTTGGTTTCCCATTTTGGTGTTTTTATTATTGCAGGTTTCTATGGGAGAAAATGGAGCTTTAGAGAAGTCCATTTTTAGTGTTTTGGCATTATCTTGTTGGCTAGTTTTGAGAGCCATGGCCTTGTAGGCCTTATTGTATTTAGTGCTCAATTTGTTACTCTCCATTGTGAATGTTGTGAAAGGAAATTTTATATGTATAAATCCTATTGTTGTGATTTTTAAAACTATGCAATAGACTGTTGTTGCATTAATTTAGTTATGGAAGGTTGCCAAAGAAAATATTCATTTGTTGTTATGTATGTAACAAAAATACATGTTATCATTTTGTTGTTGTGTTTGTGTGTTATGAAAAAAAATTTGCCAAAGAGATTTTATATCGCTTTGTTCTTTCATTTAAAAAAAAAAGAGTATATGCTATAGTTTGATTTCTATTTGGATGTTCAAAAAAAAAAAAGGAAATAGATTAGTTCTGTTGGAATGCAATTTTAAGAAGACAAAAAAATAATACCCTCTTGCTATGGTTCTATTTTGTTTCATGGAAGAAGGAAGTATATGAAATCTGAATTATCTAGGTTGCTAGTTAAAAGAAATTATGTCATTTTGTTTTTTTAATTCTGTCAAAAAGGAAAGAAAGAAATAGTAAGTTGTTGTGGTTATTCTTGCAAAAAAAAGAATATATAACAGTAAATCTGGTCTTTTCTTTCTAAGAAAAAATGTCATATTATTAGTGCTTATAAGTTTCAAATTTGGTTATATGCTTTTGTTATGTTAATAGGGTCATATACATAGAATATATAAATATTCTGGGTTTTAGATGCATATTAACCTCACTGTGACTCAGAAATAAACATTGTATATATATTACTGTGTATGTATATACACACACACACACACACACACACACACACATATATATATATTATTAAATTAAAAATTGTTTTAACCTGCATGTAGATCAAACTTCAATTAAATTTTATTGAGAAATGAAATCTATATTATAAAATAAATTTGCAAGGACGAACCCGTGGGTTTCTACTACATAGGTTTTAAGTTAAAAAAAATTATTGCAATGGATGGTGGCCATGGCCGCCACCCATTTCTCCATTCATTACAGCGTGGGGTGTGGGTCATGCCCCCACCCACACCCAAGGGTGTGGGTGGAGGCACAGCCTCCTCCCGACACCCCCAAACCCTCTTTCCCTGACATAAACATCAGCGACGGTAAGGATATGGGCCGTTGGACCTAAAATCTCTTTTCGGCCTCCTTCATTATGCAACCTGCAGATTTCGTGTTGCCTCTTTTAGTCTCAAATCTATGCATATTATATATATATATATATATATATATATATATATATATATATATATATATATATCTTCTTGTGTATCAGAATGATTGATTTTTTCAGTTTTAAACCACTATATATATATAAAGGGGGAATGAAACCCTATTGTTTATAATCAACAAAAATATACCTCTGAGAGGTGCTTTCATGGCTGCCAAGCCATTGTAGAAGCAATCTTTCAAGCTATAACAAAAAGAATGGAGAAACAAGGAATGAGAAAACAAAATGGAGAAAACAAAACAATAGAAAAAAATGTTGAGGAGAAAACAAAAGAACAAGTTAGGGTTTTTGCCATAAGGAAATAATACAATAATAGTTAGGGCTTAGCTGGTGAGTGAGAGGGATTTTAGAGTTTTTAATTTAGTTATTCCCTTTATTTTCTCATGTGCACGAGAAACTAAGTTTCCCTCTCCTTTACCTTTTTGGCCTTTTGAATTGTTTGACTTTCCCTTGTGCTTAATTTTAGTTGTTTTAATATTCTTTTGGGGTTTGGATTTTAATTCCATGTGGAAATTATATTTTGTGGAAATGGGTTGTTTTTATTTTAAATGGGATGCTTTATCCCTTTGGAAGTTATTTATTTTGGGCATTCTTTTCAATTATCTAGTGTGTTTTAATTTAGTGTTTTGGGGGAATCTTTTTATTGAATCTATTTTTTTAATTTAATCAATTTTATCCCAGAGGGGATGTTTTAATTTATTCCCTTTTTCTATCTTTTTAACTTGAGTTAATTAATAAATATAATTGTTAAAATTATAATTATTAAAGGACTTAAGTATTGAGTTTTAATTTGGTCAGTTATTTTAATTCAAATTTTATAATTTTGTTGAGTGGTTAAATTTATTTGACCTTGGAAATGTATTTGATTTATCCTTATATTTAAGTATTTTAATTTTTGCATTAATTACTTCTTGGGGATTTTCTTTTTAAAATATTTATTTCAATTATTGAAAACACGTTATGCTATCAAATTTTTCCCAGATTTTAGGGTTTTATTTTTATGGTTTTTTTGTGACTTTCATTTAATCACTCCATTTCATCATGCGACCGTCATACCATTGGATGTGTTATTATATTCGATGTTATTATGCATTAGAGTTAGGGTTTGATTTTGATTCCGTTGAAATCATCTCTTTCGCCTAAGAAACTTAGGGTTTGAATTAAATCTGTTCTAACCCTAGAAGTGGCGCACATCACGTCGCATAACCCCCTAGTCGGCTATCATCACGCAAGGGATTGCATAGAGTTTGTAGAGGTTCATAGTGACTCTTCAATTGAGGGTCAGGGACCACCGACACCACAAACACAACAGGCACCACAAGCCCCACCTATACCTAATATTGGGCCGTAGATATTACAGGCACTATAGGCAGTGTTAGATAGGCTACCACCGGCTGTAGTTGAGATGCGCATAGAGCCACATGCTGAGCTCTGCGTTGATCCACGAGAGGAGCCACACGTGGAGCCACGAGAAGAGTCACGTGTGGACCTCGTGTTGAGCCACGAGAGGCACCATGTGTGGAGCCTTATGTTGAGGTACCAAATACGACGACAGAGGAGGTTGGATCAGCCTACAAGGCCCATAGCAAGAGCCCTCCACGCCATGCTAGGCATGAGGAGGCAGTGAGAGTGGAGTAGATTTTTCATAGGCCTTATGATTTTTATGCGGATGATCCTATCCGAGGGCACAAAGATCGAGGAGACCCTATCAGGATTTGTTGAGGCTGAATCCACCTACATTCGCCAGGACCACAGAGGGAGCCAAAGCTGAGGCTTGGCTCATTAGCCTAGACAGATGTTTCGTGTTGCATCCTTACGAGGGCAACACGAAGGCATGTGTGGCAATCCACCTGTTGCGAGATGTAGCAGGTACTTGGTGGTGCACTAAGGAGTGCAAGCGTCATCTATCATTGGACACACTCACATGAGAGACTTTCATTGAGTGCTTCAATGCGCGATATTTATCAAATCACTACAGGTAGTGTCACATAGATGAGTTTTACGACCTTCAATAGAAAGGGCTTACTGTTGCTCAGTATGAGGGCAGATTCACTGAGTTGTCTCGATATGTGGAGTATCTCCATGATGAGAAACTCTTGGTTCATAAGTTTATCAGAGGGTTGAACCATAGCATAGCAGGGCCAATACGCATGGTAGACCCCCAGACATTGAGTGATGCTGCCGAGAAGGAATACATAGCTGAGGAGATACAGGGATGAGGGTAGAGTTCACGCCCTCAGTTTCAGGATCATGGGCAGCACCAGCATTAGTAGAGTTACCGCAAACCACAGCTGCCACCTCAAAGAGGAGGATTTAGTTCCACAGCTGCAGCAGCAACAGAGATCTAGGCCACAACAGAGGGCACATGGGGGTCATAACCAAGGTTGGCAGTAGTAGGGCCTGCGCAGGGACCAGAGGCAGCAGGGACCACCTGTGGGACCTGCAAGGTCACAGCAGTCCTACAAGACTTCATAGGGGTCCACAGGTTGATCTAGACATCAGCAGTCAGGTAGGACTCAGACTGGATAGGGACAGGCTCGAGGCCCATGCTATGTGTGTGGTGGAGCGGAACATCTAGCCAGAGAGTGCCCACAGGGTTTACAGTAGAGGGACAACCTCATGTAGGAGGATCAGAGCAGATGATTGGAGATGTGGGTAGGTCCCATCGTATGTTTGCAATGGTTGATAACTGCCAAGCTAATTTTTAGGCATCAGTGATTGAGACCTCAGGTATGATATGGGGTGTCCCTATTTCTATTCTTTTTGACTCTAGCACTATTGACTCTTTCATATCTCCATCATTAGTGGAGTGTTGCAGGCTAGTGGCCTCTAGGTAAGGCGATAGGTAGGTGGTTGAGTTGGCCTTAGGGGCCAAGATGACAGTAGATGCCTTAGTCCACGATTGTGATATATCTTTGGGGCCCTTTACTATAGTATGTGACCTTAGGGTTATGACATTAGGATCATACGATGTGGTTTTGGGTATGGACTGGCTTGTGGCTCATAGAGCCAAGCTAGATTGTCACCGAAAGGCGATCAGCTGCTTAGATGATCATGGTACATTAGTTGAGATAGTGGGCATTCAGAAGCCCACAACAGTTCGTATTCAACAGCTTAAACACTGCATGCGGAAGGGATGCCAAATGTTCGCTATTACAGTTAGTGATAGATTAAAGGATGAGCCTGAGGCATCATTAGATGACCATCCCATCTTGAGAGAGTTTGTCGATGTGTTTCCAGTAGAGTTACCGGGGATGCCACCCCATCTGAGGTAGACTTTCATATTGATTTGGTGCTGGGTGTCGATCCAATGTCTCGTACACCCTACAAGATGACCAATCATGAGCTCACAGAGCTCAAGTTGTAGCTTGAGGACTTGCTCAAGAAGGGGCACATCCGACGAGTGTTTCACCTTGGGGCGCTCTGGTTATCTTCATGAAGAAGAAGGATGGGTCTCTTCAATTATGCATGGATTATAGGTAGTTGAATAAGGTGACAGTGAAGAACTGTTATCCTCTGCCCAGGATTAACGATCTCTTCAATCAGATGTAGGGAGCTAGAGTGTTCTCTAAGATTGACCTGAAGTCCGGTTACCATCAGTTGCATATCATAAAGGCGGACATCCATAAGACCGCCTTCCGGACTTGATATGGCCACTATGAGTTCACTGTGGTCCCCTTCAGTTTGATGAATGCCCCTGCAGTGTTCATGAGTCTCATGAACGGGGTGTTCCGTACCTACTTGGATCAGTTCGTGATTATTTTTCTTGATGACATATTGATCTATTCATGGACCGAGGAGGAGCATGAGGAGCACTTACGTCAGGTTTTACAATGTTTGAGGGATCAGAATCTTTATGGGAACCTGGTGAAGTGTGCATTTTTCAGGACAGAGGTATAGTATTTGGGGTACATCCTATCTGGCGATGGAATCTCCATAGATCCATAGAAGATTAGGGCTATCAGAGATTGGCCAGCACCCACCAGTGTGACAGAGGTCAGGATTTTTATGGGGTTAGCTGGTTATTATTGTAGATTTGTTGAGGGCTTCTCTCGGATAGCACACCCCATCACTTCCCTTCAGCAGAAAGGGAAGAGTTTTCTATGGACTGAGCAGTGTGAGAGGGCCTTTGGGGTCCCTCAAGGAGTGTCTTACTAGTGCTCCCATTTTAGCAGTTCCTAATCCAGCAGTGGATTTTATGGTTTGCACGGATGCATCACTTGAGGGTTTGGGAGTTGTACTTATGTAGGGTGGTAGAGCGATCGCATATGAGTTGCGAAAGCTCAAGACCCATGAGCTGAACTACCCCACTCATGATTTGGAGCTCACGGTAGTGGTTCATGCTCTAGTCTATTGGAGACATTTCTTATTGGGTCATCACTTTGAGCTTCATTCAGATTATCACAGCCTTCAGTACATATTCACACAGCTGAATATGAACGTTCGTCAGCGACGTTGGATGGAGTTTCTTTGCAAGTATGACTTTGATGTCCACTACATCAAAGGGAAGGAGAATGTGGTTGCCAATGCATTGAGTCAGAGGTGCCACAAGATCCTAACATTGACTCTGAGTGTGGATTTGAGAGGACACATTATTTAGCATCTACCTGAGGATGAGTAGTTTTTTGAGGTGCAGCAGGAGATCCAGTCACAAAGGGCCCTTGTGGGCAAGTTTGCCAGATACTCACTTGAGGCAGATGGGTTACTTCGTCATCAATAGCACATCTATGTACCCCGCGCAAGCAACCTACATACTGTAGTGTTATCAGAGGCTCACAGAGCACCATATGCAGCACATTTAGGGATGAAGAAGATGCATGCTGACCTACAATAGTTGTACCATTGGGTAGGTATGAGACGGGATATTGCAGAGTTTGTTGCTCGATGCCTTGAGTGCCAGAGGGTCAAGGCCGAGCATCAGCATCCAGCGGGTCTTTTGTACCCTCACGAGATACCTGAGTGGAAATGGGACACCATTTCCATGGATTTCATTGTTGGTCTTCCTATGTCTTCGCGTCACCATGATGCCATCATGGTGATAGTTGACAAGTTGACCAAGGTGGCGCATTTCTCACATGTACGCATGACGAACAATACACCAGCAGTGGTGAGAGTATTCCTAGATGACATTGTGAGATTACATGGGGTACATCGCCACATCATTTCTGATAGGGATTCAGTGTTCACTTCAGCCTTTTGGAGGGCTTTGCAGTAGGCGTTGGGCACACAGCTCAAATTTAGCTCCGCTTATCACCCTGAGACAGATGGACAGATAGAGTAGGTGAATGAGGTATTGGAGGACATGCTCCGTATGTATGTTATGGACCATAAGTCTAGATGGGAGGAGTATCTATATCTGGTTGAGTTTGCCTACAATAATGGGCATTACAACTTGTTGGGTATGCCTCCTTTTCAAGATTTATATGGCAAACCATGTAGGACACCATTGAGTTGGGATCAGATAGAGGATAGAGTCTCCATTGGTCCAAAGTTGGTTCAAGATATGGAGTAGCAAGTCACACTGATTAGGCAGAGACTTCAGGAGGCACAGGACAGACAAAAGCAGTATGCCAATGCTAAGAGACTAGATCGGAGCTTCTCAGTTGGTGATAGAGTATTCCTTAGAGTGCGGCCACACAAGAGTCCAATCTGTTATGGAAAAGGCTCTAAGATCGCACCACGGTTTGTAGGACCTTTTGAGATCTTGGAGCGGATAGGACCTGCAACCTACCATCTAGCGTTGCCACCTAGCATATCATGTATCCATGATGTTTTTCATGTTTCTGTTTTACGGTGATATATATTTAATTTATCTCATGTATTGGACTAGAGTACTCTATAGGTAGAGGTGGATGGGTAGTTGGCTTTGGGGCCAATTCACATATTGGCTCATCGGATGCTGGGCCTTCGAGGTCAAGAGCTGGACCAGGTTAGGGTCCAGTGGGATCGTTATGATGAGGTCACAGCGACTTGGGAAGATGTAGCTAGTTTGAGGGAACTCTATCCTCACCTTTTTGACGACTTCTAGGAGGAAGTTTAGTCTTAGGGGGGGAGGATGTGAGGCCAATTTATTTCACTTCCCTATTTTGATCATTTTACATTATAGTTGGTGACATTATTAGACATTAGAGACTATTGTTCCATTATGCAGATTTAGACTATATCTATTGATTTTTGGATTAGCATTGATTAGTCATGTGGTGATTTGATTAGATCACATTCTTATGCTATTATGATATTAGACATGTGAGATACATTTGGTGATGATTATTGATGTGATTACTAGTTCATTATGTGGATTTATTATTTGATGATGATTATGAGATATTAAATAGGAAATGCAATTTTAAATTTTAATTATGATGTGAATGATTAATGTTGTACACAATGACATCACATTAATTTCTATTGCTTTGGCTATGATTTATCCATGATGTGATTGACAACTTGATCTAGTTGCGCAGGTTATATTCCCAGGCCATGAAAAATCAAAGGTAGTTCTCACACATATGTAATTCCCTATAAAATTAATCCATTCCCAAGAGGGATGAGGATCACGTTTGATCAAATGATGTTTTTCATACATGCTTGATTTATTTATTTGGCCTAGTTACCCCTTTTTAAATTGGTTTATATCATGTGTTGTAAATTTATGTTTTGATTTACACCATTTGGTGTTATTT
Source organism: Cunninghamia lanceolata (assembly GCA_027924645.1). Lineage (NCBI taxonomy): Eukaryota > Viridiplantae > Streptophyta > Pinopsida > Cupressales > Cupressaceae > Cunninghamia > Cunninghamia lanceolata. Next base: position 517,936 of record BSBN01001396.1, on the reverse strand, counting down.
TTATTTATGGGCCATTTAAAGTGATTTAATACCTCCCTAGATGTTGTTTAGAGTTCCAAACTTATCCTAGGTGGTAACCCTAGGGTCCAGGGTCCATTTGGACATACTAAACCCTAGGGTAACTCACTTTTAGTCACTCTAATTTTGGGTTTAGTAAATGTGACGAAATTTGAAAATGGCTAAGGGTGGGAGATGAGTCATGCTTTGGGAAAGACCCATCTCCCTTCCCAAAGCTTGGAGATTCCTCCACCAAGAAGACTTGGGAGGTCTTCAAGACCCCCAAGTGTGTGGGATCTCCCTCCAAGACTCTCACACACGTGTGAGAGCATCTTGGAGGGAGATGGCTCTCTTGGAGAATAAGAGGATGTCATGTGGCATCCCTTATCCTCATGGAGCCTTGAGGAGAGTTGCCACCTCTCTACTTGGTCTTGTTGATAACTGAGAGGGGGGGTGAATCAGTTATCCTAATTATTTTAACTTTCTGTGTTTTCTTAACAGTTAATGTAACATCAGATCAAATAAGCAAGCATAATCATGAAATGGAAATAACACCAATACACTTGACACAATGATTTTGATGTGGAAACCCAGTTAAGGGAAAAACCACGGGGTGATTAACCCAAGATATTATTCTCTGTTAGAAGAATAGAAGATACAAAATGGCACTTGCCAATTAGGGCTCACTGCCCGAGCACACTACTCACAAGAGGCTCACTGCCTACAAAAGACTTACTGTATACTTGAAGAAAACTTGTACTGATGAGAAGCATCCACACATGCTGAAGTTTAGTTCCAGTTAAGCTCAATAGACTGATCTGCTGCACTTCATTCTTACTCCTTAAGTGCTGCTGCCCTTTTACATTCTGAACCTATTTTTCTGCCTTTTGTTCTATTCTTCTTTTATTCGCACTTCAATTCATACACAACACACACCTTCACATCTGAATCCGTCTTATATATATATATATATATATATATATATATATATATATATATATATATATATATATATATATATATATCCGCACAAGTGATTTCAACACTTTTCTAGTCGGCATCCGGAATAGTCAATATTATCTCAAACTTTAGTCTGTCGGCTGAATCCTTGCTTCCAAGTGAAGCGGATCAAAAAGAAACTTATAGAAGTCATCTAATAAGTCAGCCAATCATGAATATACCTTACGAATCTTTATCACCATCAACATCTCATCCGGAATAACTTCTGATGCTCTGCCTATCAGTTCTTCCTCTGTCTGTTCTATTAAACCAAACCCTAATACTTGAATGCTTACATCTCTTTACTCTTTCATCATCGGATGCTCAATTCCTGGAATCTATCAGTCAAGGTCCTCCTCTTGACTTTCCCAAATCCGCACTTTCCAAAGATACTTCCTTTAAGAGATCCGGACTTGACTGTCGAACCTTTCCACATACTCTGTTCTTGCTTACCAGACCACAACATTCTTCAACCTGACTTCCGATATAGACACACCATGTCCTGCAGATGTGTGGGATGAACTTTGTTGCCATCAATGACAACATTCATGAATCCATATAGTGTCTCTTGCCAACAATCTCCCCCTTTGGCATTGATGGCAACACTTAGTGAAAAATGACTAACACTATACTCCCCCTTGGCTGATGCTCTATTTTATATACAATTTTCGGAGCTCCCCTTTAGCTGAATTCCTCATTTTTCACTATTCTTCACTCCCCCTTTGACATCAATGGCAAAAGGTAGGATCCACAAACCAAAATTTTCAAAATTTCAACTATACTTGGCCACATAAGTATATACATATGGCTTACTTACAAATACTGAAGAATGTCTGCAAAAGTTGTCTTCAATTGGACAAATTTTGTTTCCCAACTTTGCTTCATTCTGTCCAAAATTGATATATGACCACTTAACAGGAATGCAAATGCATCTGCCCTTTTTATATCAGTCGGATCACTGGTCTGGGCTATGATTTGGGCTTCTTTTATGGCCTCATGCATGGCCTCTAACTTAGGGATAATTATCCCTCTGAGTGCACCCAACCTGCTTATTCTATTTTTCTTTTCCTTCTCCAGCTTCTTGATTTCATTCAAGACGGCAATAGTCTGACATTCTTGATTTATTATGGAGGATGAGAGAGGATCAAAATTCTTTGATAGATTTGTTAGTTTGTCCTCCTATTCTTTTACTCTCTTCTCAATGTCCAATGTTGCTTTGGACCATGATAAACAAAATTTGTACATTTCTCCACCATCTTTAAGAGCATTTTCTAAGCTCTTTATCCCTATACTCATATTCCTCCTATCATTAGTTATTAACCCTTGTACCTCTGATAATCTTTTTGTCAAAAATTCCTTCCGGACCTTATCTTCTGCTGACTTCTCTAGGGAATCAAAATGTGTGCTAACACTATTTACTAGAGTTTTAAGATTCCCAGATAGGGAGGCTGAGGAATCTTTCTGAAAAGATGGCATAATCTTTTCTAACACTCCAGATGCAGCTGTTATAAGCTCACAGTCTTCCATGTGAGACTTCAGGAGTTTTTCTTTGGCCTTTGCAGTAGCAAATGAAGCTATCTTCATTGTTTGTACTGGAGATACAGAGTCAAAATCAAATGGCCCTTTTAGTAGTTCTGGTTCATCAATCTCCATAGTTTCTTTTGTCAAAAAGTCCTTGACCGACTTTGCAGTGTCTCTTGCCGGAGACAGATTCTTCTTTTCTTCTACAGTCACAGAACTGTCTTTTGGAGCTTTCTCTCCTCCCACAACCTTTGTATTGTTATCTTCTTTTTCCTTCACCTCTGCTTCTTTCTCCTTTATTCTTTCTTCTCCTTTGGATCCAGAGTCAGCAGGGGAAACCGAAGGAGTGATGTTTGTCTGTTCATGCACTTCCTTTTATGGAACAGAGGATTCCAAGTCCTTATCCTTTTCTATACCGGTGTCCATGATTTGCTCAGTGGATTCTTTTTCAACACCTGTGACTGAAGGATCAACACCCAAGTCCTCTATAATAGGAAGATTGAATCTTTTGAAGGCCTTCCTGAGGATCTATTTTGTTTCCTTGGCTATCTTGTCAGTCTCACCAAGCATGAGCTGATTCATTCTGGCTTTGCTCTAAAATTCATCCTTGCAATCCTTGAAGATCATGTTCATTTGCTTTGAATCAATTGAAGGATATAGCTGAATGGCTATCTGTTCCCAAATCTCAAGATATTTTACCATGGCATTATTCTTTCTTATTTCTAACTCTTTTTCTAGGCTTTTGGGAATAAGATATATAATTTCAATAAAAGCCTTGTTATATATGTTCAGATACTTAACTGCTGCTTCCTGCAAGATCTTTTGGTCTGCTTCATTGTAATCATCATAGAATTCAGCCATTGGCTGAAGGTTTCCATCCACAGTGACTGATTTGATAACATTATCTAAAGATAGAGTGGGCTTTTCTACAAAATCTTCTGCCTTTTCTTCTTCACCTTGACCGGTAGAAGGTTCACCGGATGTTTTCCTCTTCTGCTTCTTCATTTTCTTTATCTCCTCATCTGATTCAGTTTCTTCATCATCCTTCTGACTGACATAAGACCTTGTGGCCTTTGTTTTAGTTCTTTTCTCTCCTCTGCCAGATGATTTTGCTTCCAGTTTTGATGTCCTTGAGCTTTTAGCAGTGACAGGTGCTGATCTCTTTGATGATCTTGTCCAGGTGGAAGATTCTATCGGAGCACTTTCCTTACTTCCCTTTTCTGCCTCTTTCTTCTCTTCCTCAGCCCTTTCCATCTTTCCCCTATTAGCATCAAGTGCCTCCTTTGAGATGCCTAAGCCTTTGGCAACTTCTTCAACTTCTTTTCTCACTTTCCTCTTTATTTCTAGTTGTTTGAGTTCCACATGAACTTTTACACTTAGCTCTTCAAAAGTTCCAAACCTTTCTGCCTTTGGATCCTTTGGCTAACTTAGCATGTGATGAACATGTAGCTCCATAATTTGTTCATCAACTTCATACCCCATAGGCATGATCCAGACTGTCCTTGGCTCTACTGCCTCCATTAGGCATTGATCAGTGTCTACCATGAAGCACACTGTATCTTTATATTTTTCAACCAATGATTTTGGGATTCTTTCTCTGATTTGCATAGTATTTTGGAAATTCTTAAAGTACCCCCACAGAGCTGTATACCTTGCCTTGGCATCCCCAAGTTCATGCAAGTAATCTCTAATTTGAATTGCTACCGGTTTGTTATTTTGCCATACCCATCCATTGGATCCGGGCAGCTCATTCATGAAGTAGAAAAATAAACACAATATCAATCCACCATATTTAAAGGAGTTCTTCTTGTCCTTTTTGATCTTTTGTATATTCTCCATTAATTGACTTAGAAGAAGTTCACAGAGATCATACTCTGCATTCTTTCTTAGCATCTCATAGGCAGTATACACTGCAGTTCCGAACACTGAATTCTCCCTACTTGAATGATACATCTTACACCCTATTATCATAGATGCAAACTTGATATCTGGGTCTGTGATATCTTCAATGGTTATTGCCCTCTTATCAAATTTTGATCTGGTGGCCTTAGTTACAATTAGGTTTTTGACAGATTTGAGGACAGGTATCCCTCCGGAGGAGTATAAGCCAGTTACTACCCTAATTGCCTCCTTAGTAATTTTGCAAGGTTTGTTCAGCCATAGGAAGTTGTCATGCATCCTACTCAATACATACCAGACCCATTCATCTTCTTCAAAACAGGGGAAATGAATGAACTGATCAAAATGTTTCTCCTGGATGCCCTTATATTGATGTTTAAGTTCAAAAGCATCGTCTATCAATTGTTTATGATAGATATCTCTTAGTTTGAATTCCCCAAACTCTTCAATATTCACGTGTATGTAAACCCTAATATCTTTTGTATGCAACACAACATGCGGAACACTGGAAAATGTTCCTAGGGGATCTACTTCCAAGGATTTGTATGGATGTTTCTTGAATTTGGGGTGAGGCCTATCAGAGATCTTCACAATATTTGGAGTACCCATCATTCAAGGATTTACAAAGAGATATTTGATAATGGAGAATACCTTTTGCACCTTTCAGTTTCACAGAGTTAGCCGGATCAATTTCTGGATGAATTGACTTCTGCAAATGATCTTTGATGAGCTTGAGGAATTTTGTTGCAGAGATTCTCTTTTCGTTTCTTCTTGAATGCAGAATGAGCAAATGCTTAATGAGAAAACCCTTATATTGCTCCGCAAACCCTAATGTCAAGTTGCAATAAATGCTCGACCTAAGTCATTCCGGTTTGCCTTATTTAGATGACTTGAAGAACTGGATCAATCTTGATCTTAAACATCTTGCGGATCTTCCAAATCTTAACCATAGTTTATTTGGATGTTTCTCTTATGAACCCTTTAATATGCAACTCTTCTTGTGCCAGTTCCAACACCAATTGACTGGTTGGGGGAACAAGGTTTTCTTTGTGTCTCCCCCTGAGCTAGAGCTCACTTTTTAATTTTCAGAAGGAATATTAGCACCAGAGTCTAGTGTGGATCCATCCCCTACATTCTCTGCACTTTTCTTCACCCAAATCTTGTTCATCTCACTTTGAACTTCATCCGCATTCACTTTTTGTTTTCCCTTATCTTGATTCTGATTATGATGAATCGGACCTCTTTTGTCCTAATTCTTGCTTCTATAGAATTTTGCAATATGACCGGATCTGTTGCAAATTTGGCAAACAACATTTCTTTGCATATTTGATTGATATCCTCTTGATCTGCATTGATTAGCCATATGACCTATTCTATTGCATGCAAAGCATCTACCATTGAATGATTTGTTCATTTGCATATTTCTGCATTCATGAGATTTGTGACCATACCTTTTACAGTTGAAACACTGTCTGGAGAAGGATGTATTAGTCTGATTCATTCTCTTTCTACACTGATTAGCTTTATGACCAAAGTTATTGCAGTTGTGGTAGTATCCATTGAAGGATGGATATCTTTGAGCATTACGCTGCCTTGCCGAAGGTCTTCTAGGCCTGTTCCTTGGATTTTCTGATCCAAAATTCTTCTGACCGGATCCGGAGCTTTCTCCTTTCTCATATCCCAAACCACACTTGTTATCTACCCTCTTTTGACTTTCAAGAAGAACTTCAAGTTGAGCAGAACTTATCTTAAATTTCTCTTTATATTCATTTGCTATTTGAAGATCCCTTTTAAGAGAGACAATTTGATCCTCAAGTTTTTCTTCATTATCTTTAGCATCTTCAAGATCAGATTCAAGATGTTTGATAATTCTATCCATCTTGTGGCAATCTTCTGATTTCTCCTTGAGAGATTGTCTTAGATCATCTTCAGTTTTTCTTTTCTCTTCAACCTCTTAGGTAAACTTCATAACTTTTGATTCCATTTCATGTCTTACCATAATGATTTCTTTTGATAACTTTTCACATAACTTGGTTTTCTCCTTTAGATCTTCATTTGTATCATTGGCTTCTCCTTGACTTGCCAATTGCTGAAGTAGCTCCTTTCTCTTTTTCATAGAGAGACTTAATTTGTCTTTTAGTTCTTTCATGAAATCATTAGCCTGTTTGAGTCTTTCCTTTAATTCATTGACTTCAGAGTTTGACTGCTCAAGATCATCAAGGGCAGTCTTGAGTTGCTCCCTTAAACCATATACATCCATTTGAATTCCCAGATCTTCCTCAAGCTGTTAGACTCTGTTAGGAGGAACTTGGCTCTGATACCAATTGTTGATAACTGAGAGGGGGGGTGAATCAGTTATCCTAATTATTTTAACTTTCTGTGCTTTCTTAACAATCAATGTAACATCAGATCAAATAAGCAAGCATAATCATGAAATGGAAATAACACCAATACACTTGACACAATGATTTTGACATGGAAACCCGGTTAAGGGAAAAACCACAGGGTGATTAACCCAAGATATTATTCTCTGTTAGAAGAATAGAAGATACAAAATGGCACTTGCCAATTAGGGCTCACTGCCCGAGCACACTGCTCACCAGAGGCTCACTACCTACAAAAGACTTACTGTATACACGAAGAAAACTTGAACTAATGAGAAGCATCCACACATGCTGAAGTTTAGTTCCGGTTAAGCTCAATAGACTGATCTGCTGCACTTCATTCTTGCTCTCCTTAAGTACTGCTGCCCTTTTACATTCTGAACCTGTTTTTCTGCCTTTTGTTCTATTCTGCTTTTATTCACACTTCAATTCATACACAACACACACCTTCACATCTAAATCTATCTTATATATATATATATATATATCAGCACAAGTGATTTCAACACTTTTCTAGTTGGCATCCAAAATAGTCAATATTATCTCAAACTTTAGTCTGTCAGCTGAATCCTTGCTTCCAAGTGAAGCGGATCAAAAAGAAACTTATAGAAGTCATCTAATAAGTCAGCCAATCATGAAATATACCTTACGAATCTTTATCACCATCAACATCTCATCCAGAATAACTTCTGATGCTCTGCCTATCAATTCTTCCTCTGTTTGTTCTATCAAACCGGACCCTAATACTTGAATGCTTACATCTCTTTACTCTTTCATCACTGGAGGCTCAATTCCTGGAATCTATCAGTCAAGGTACTCCTCTTGACTTTCCCATGTCCGCACTTTCTAAAGATACTTCCTCTGAGAGATCCGGACCTGACTGTCGAACCTTTCCACATACTCTATTCTTGCTTACTGGACCACAACATTCTTCAACCTGACTTCCGGTATAGACACACCATGTCTTGTGGATGTGTGGGATGAACTTTGTTGCCATCAATGACAACATTCATGAATCCATATAGTGTCTCTTGCCAACAGGTCTCACACATGTATGAGAGCACAAGTGGATAAGGTGAGGGTATGAATAGATTAGAGGGTGACACTTATCACCCTCACACTCCTTCTCCCTTGTAAGTGGCATGGGATGAGGAAGGAGAAGGTGACAAGTGTCACCTTCTCATTCCTCAAGGCCAAATTTGAAGGCCTATTTTATCTCCTCTTGGAGAGGAGTTGGGGTTCTTTTTTTGGAAATTTCTTTCTATTTTTGGAGGTTTTGGTAGTGTTGGAGATATCTTGGAGGCTTGGAAAAACTTGGAGAAGTGTAAGCTCCATGGCAATAGCCATTTCCCTATGCATGTTTTATTTTTGTGTGTGTTGGAAATTTATGTTTGGTGTTGTTTTATTTTTGGTGTGGGTTTGGGTGTTGGTAAGAGCATCTCCATTTGGAGGAAAGGCTCAACTCGTATGGGGTGGGGGAGAGTGAACCTCCTCGAGGTCACCTCTCATTGTTAGTCTATTTATAGCCTTGAGGGCATTCTATGGTGTTTGGGAGAAATTTGGATAGCAAGAGTGCCATGATGGTTTTGAGATTTATGGAGATATGTATATTTTTGCTATGGCTTGAGGCCTTGAGTTTTGTGATTTTAGAGTTCTTGGAGTGACCTCTTGAGTTGAGGGGTCCACTCCCCTACCCCCTCCAAACTCATTTTATTGAGTTTTGTTATGTGCAAATCCTTGGGAGTAATTTTTGTGTGTTTGGTGATTTCAATGTTGTGGTGTGATTGTGAAACTGTGTGATTTCTACCTCCCTAGCTTGGGGGAGACCCACTAGGGGGTTTATGGTAGGGAGGAGGGTGATTTGCGTGGCCTTGGTTCCCCATTTTGGTGTTTGTATTATTGTGGGTTTCTATGGGAGAAAATGGAGCTTTGGAGAAGTCCATTTTTAGTGTTTTGACATTATCTTGTTGGCTAGTTTTGAGAGCCATGGCCTTGTAGGCCTTGTTGTATTTAGTGCTCAATTTGTTACTCTCCATTGTGAATGTTGTGAAAGGAAATTTTGTATGTATAAATCCTATTGTTGTGATTTTTAAAACTATGCAATAGATTGTTGTTGCATTAATTTAGTTATGGAAGGTTGCCACAGAAAATATTCATTTGTTGTTATGTATGCAATGAAAATACATGTTATCATCTTGCTGTTGTGTTTGTGTGTTATGAAAAAAAAAATTGCCAAAGAGATTTTATATCACTGTTGTTCTTTCATTTAAAAAAAAAAGAGTATATGCTATAGTTTGATTTATGTTTGGATGTTCAAAAAAAAAAAGGAAATAGATTAGTTCTGTTGGAATGCAATTTTAGGAAGACAAAAAAATAATACCCTCTTGAGCTATGGTTCTATTTTGTTTCATGGAAGAAGGAAGTATATGATATCTAAATTATCTAGGTTGCTGGTTAAAAGAAATTATGCCATTTTGTTTTTTTAATTCTGTCAAAAAGGAAAGAAAGAAATAGTAAGTTGTTGTGGTTATTCTTGCAAAAAAAAGAATATATAACAGTAAAACTAGTCTTTTCTTTTCAAGAAAAAAATGTCATATTATTAGTGCTTATAAGTTTCAAATCTGGTTATATGTTTCTGTTATGTTAATATGATCATATATATATATATATATGTATATATTGGGTTTTAGATGCATATTAACCTCACAGTGACTCAAAAATAAACATTGTATATATATATACACACACAAATATATATATATATATATATATTAAAAACTATTTTAACCTGCATATAGATCAAACTTCAATTAAATTTTATTGAGAAATGAAATCTGTATTATAAAAGAAATTTGCAAGGACGAACCCATGGGTTTCTACTACATAGGTGCCATCGCCCATTGCTCCGTTCATTACAACATGGGGTGTGGGGAGGGGGTTGTCCCCCACCCACACCCCCAAACCCTCTTTCCCCAACATAAATTGCAACGGCGGTAAGGATTTGGGCCGTCGGTCCTAAATTCTCTTTTCGGCCTCCTTCGTTCTGCAACCTGCGGATTCTGTGTTGCCTCTTTTAGTCTCAAATCTATGCATATTTTATATATATATATATACATTTTATGTGTGTGTATATATATATATATATATATATATATCTTTATGTGTATCAGAATGATTGACATTTTTAATTTTAAACCACAATATATATATACACACACATAAAATGTATATATATATATATATATATATATATATATATATATTTAAAAAAGGGGGGGAATGAAACCCTACTATTTATAATCAATGAAAATATACCTCTGAGAGATGCTTGCATGGCTACCAAGCCATTGTAGAAGCAATCTTTCAACCCGTAACAAAAAGAATGGAGAAACAAGGAATGAGAAAACAAATTGGAGAAAACAAAACAATAGAAAGGAATGTTGAGGAGAAAACAAAAGAACAAGTTAGGGTTTTTGCCATAAGGAAATAATAAAATAATGGTTAGGGCTTCGTTGGTGAGAGAGGGATTTTAGAGTCTTTAATTTAGTTATTCCCTTTATTTTCTCATGTGCACAGGAAACTAAGCTTCCATCTCCTTTACCTTTTTGGCCTTTTAAATTGTTTGACTTTCCCTTGTGCTTAATTTTAGTTGTTTTAATATTCTTTTGGGGTTTGGATTTTAATTCCATGTGGAAATTATATTTTGTGGAAATGGGTTGTTTTTATTTTAAATGGGATGCTTTATCCCTTTGGAAGTTATTTATTTTGGGTGTTCTTTTCAATTATCTGGTGTGTTTTAATGTAGTGTTTTTGGAGAATCTTTTTATTGAATCTATTTTTTTAATTTAATTGATTTTATCCCCGAGGGGATGTTTTAATTTATTCCCTTTTTCTATCTTTTTAACTTGAGTTAATTAATAAATATAATTGTCAAAATTATAATTATTAAAGGACTTAAGTATTGAGTTTTAATTTGGTCAATTATTTTAATTCAAATTTTATAATTTTGTTGAGTGGTTAAATTTATTTGACCTTGGAAATGTATTTAATTTATCCTTATATTTAATTATTTTAATTTTTGCATTAATTACTTCTTGGGGATTTTCTTTTTAAAATATTTATTTCAATTATTGAAAACGCGTTATGCTGTTGATTTTTTCCCAGATTTTAGGGTTTTATTTTTATGGTTTTTTAGTGACTTTCATTTAATCACTCCATTTCATCATGCAACCATCATACCATTGGATGTGTTATTATATTCGACGTTATTATGCATTCGAATTAGGGTTTGATTTTGATTCCGTCAAAATCATCTCTTTCACCTAGGAAATTTAGAGTTTGAATTAAATATGTTCTAACCCTAGAAGCGGTGCACATCGCATCGCATAACCCCCTAGTCGGCTATCATCACACAAGGGATTGCATAGGTAAACGCACTTCCCCGATTATCGATTGACATGCTTATGCCTTATACGTATTGCCACCGAGCACGCTGACGCGTGCGAGGGGGTTTTTAGGGACATGCAGAAAAGTTTTTGATATTTCGTGTTATGACCACATGACAAATGTGGACATGACACGTGTGTTGCATGTCGTGACCGCATGGGAAATGTGGGCATGACAAAGGCTAGGAACAAGACCAAAGAATGTGATTGGATAATTTGACAAGATTGATAAACTTGATTGGTATGGATTAAGGATAATTTGCATTTGAGTTTATTGCTTGGATTGATGATGTTGGATTGATGAAATGATTTTATTTTGATTTGATGGATTGATTTGATTGATTTGATGATTGGATTGATTTGATTGGTTGACTTGATTATTTGTGGATGTGATTTGATTTGATGGATTTAATTGATTGATTTGATGAATTGATTGATTGATTTTATTGCTTGGATTTTTTGTTTTTGAAATATTTTTATTTTTTGTATTTTTGAAATGTTTTGGGAGGTCAATGGATGAAAAATTGGATAGTCTTTGTGCTAAACACCAATGACAAGGGAAAACCATGTCTAGATGCAAAGATGGATGTAGGATTGGACAGACAAAAGGATGGGAAATAGTAAAGGGGATGGAAGACTCATAATAGATGGATGGGTAAAGGGATGGATAAAAGGAATATGCAATAGTGGATGGAATCGATGTATGCATCATAAGGGATCTAGGATGTATATCACATAGGAATAACATGCCCCATTCTAAGTGTAATGTTTAGGACTTTACATGACAAGGCTTATGATAAGAGGATGATGATGGGGTTGGTTGGAAAGGATGAGGTATATCAAGAGATGTCTAAAGCATATTTCAATATTTTGCACGCATATCTTTATCAAGATCAAAAGAAGGAAGGTAGGATGTGTTGGTTGATTTAAATTCCCAACCTGATCTCAAGGAAAACATATCTATAAAATAACCATTTCTAATAACCGATCTGTCTCGAGGGATTGGCCAATGAATAGGAAGATTAGGGGGGTCTTTGATCCCCTTCTTTACCTCTACACTCTAGGCTCTGCAGGACAAATGAGGGTGTTCCTTTCTTTCTGCTTAAAAATAAATAGACAAAGCAGATATGTTCCTTCTAAAATGCTTAAAAGAATTTATGATAGAATAGAATAATGGGATAGATTCTCAAGCTTCAACCTAATTATTTGCAGAAGAACATGTAAACAAGATTATCATCAATATGAGTACAAAAATTAAATTTGTTCTTTGATTTATATGAAATGATCAGGGAGATTTAGATGAGGACAATAAACATCAAAAGATTAGTGCCTAAATTCGGGGTCATAGAGTCAAGAAAAAAATATAAATGAACTTATCATAATAATGCACTCATAACTCTTATAAGAATATTGGAATGATGCATTACATCACCACACCTTAAAATCAGATCAAACTAATCGTACTTGCTTATCCCTGCATACATCTACTATATTCAATATCTTCCTTGAAGCATTAAATTTACTCTTTGAGTAAAAGCCTTTTGGAATAGATATCCTTACATAGGAAAGACTGTGAAGATGAATAACACTGATACTTGATCAATTTATTCAAAAATATAGAAAAGGATACAACTGTAGGAGACGCTATAGTCTGAACTTTAACAATATATTCAAAATGCTAAGTTTAACATAATTTTATACCAATAGTTGCAAATACAAATGATTTTATTTCTCAAAAAACACACCTAGAAGTAAAAACTACCTATTATGATATTGTACTATGCTACAAAAAATTCCTCCAAGATCCTTTTCAATATGCCCTGAATTCCCTTTTATAGAAACAAGGGAGCAAAACAAGCTTCAGACCTAGAAACAGATGTCACCCTTTCATTTGACAAAATTGTAATAATCAAAAAATAGAGATAACTGAATGCACCTAGATATTTTCATAGGAGAAAAAATTGGTACATGTATGTCTGCAAGACAAGTTGTCCTTGGGAAGTGTGCCTTTGAAGAAGATATAACAAACTCTATCGACCTTTGCTCTTTATCTGCATTTTTATACCTTCCTTATGAGAAAATTGATGGTTGCACAAGAAAACAAAAGAGATCACTATAGGACAAATATGTACCCAAATTATGAGAACAAGAAGATTCCCTTTCCTAACAAGGAGACTGGTAGGAGTACACTTTGGACCTTTGAAAAAGGAGCAAGCAATGAGTATTTAGCTATCCATATCTTTCAGAATATTTAATACTTCAAATATTAGGTAACTTGTTATATTTCTTATCCTAGACTTGATATTGCTCCTCCGTGGGCCAATGAAAGTTGATGAGATTATCTACACAAGATAAATACTTATTATTGTACTTGGCCAAAATTGATCTAGCTTCCCTTGTAAAATCAGCAGCTAGCTGACATGAATCCCATAGTTTGTTGATGCTCAATCTAAAAAAAGGAACATCAATCTTATTATCTTGACAAATGAAGAAAGATATGATAGGGATGATATTGCTGAATTGGAGAATCCATGATTGGGATGGCTTAATGTCACCATTCTCAGTCTTTATCGTAGGGATTATTCCAACCTTGTCATTGTCAAAACCTTGAATTAACTTCAATGCATTTTCCTCAAGATGGTTTATAAATGCCTGGGATTCTCCTACATCATTTGTTGTCATATAGACTTGTTTAACATCCTTGGGAGCATTAGGATCATGATTTGATCCTTTACAAATGCCTACTAAAGAAACAATCCTAGGGATCCATTTGTTGAACAGAGGCACCGTTTGTTATTTATCATCTGCAATCTTCTTAATGACTTGTGACAAGTCATAATAACACTTATGGATTCCAATTGCCTAGCTTCACACTTCGTCCATTAACAACTTTAAAATACTTGAAACAATACACCAATTATCCTCTTGTTGTTTATCAAAAGCATATGTAAAAATGTCTTCAAATGAATTGATTTGTTGCTTTAATTCTTCATTTTCCTTTTCGAGAATAGACTTTGATGAAGAAGAAAGATCAGAAAAGAGAAAACCTGAATCCCTAACTACTAATGCTGTATTTGGTGAAGCTGATATTGAGGCCTATTGTTTCCATTGTACTTCTCTTTCTTTCAACCTGTTGTATTCTGGTGACATGCCCATATGCTCTTTTAACAGATCATTATAATTTTTTATGGAGAGCATTGGTGGTTGCTTTACTGAACTTCACAACTTCTATTGCTAATTTAGATGCTTCTGTAGCGGGGGTATCAGAAACTCTTTTTATTATTAAGCCACCTTTCAAATCTTTGTCAGGTTCTGCAACCAGAGGTTTATCAGTGTTAGGAGCCAAAGCCCATATGTCTAGGGTCTCCCACTTTAGGTTGAATTTGGCACCTGTTAATGCAGCCTCAACCTCCTCTTCTATGGAGAAGACTTCATTAACTTGTTTTCTTACAGTATCAAGAACAATAGAAGAAGCTATATCCCACTCAGGGAGTAGCAAGATTCCATTGTCTCTAATCATCTATCTACCCTAATTTGGAGAAATGTTTTTGACCTCCTCTTTCATTTGTGTAAGTATCCTAATGGATACCTGCTCCCAAGCTTCTTATGGAGAGTAAGACATTTCTTCTTCTAATCTTTTCTCATATTCACTCTTTCTGCTCTTCCATAAGAAATAAGAAAACTCCTTAGAATTGACAAAATCATCATCACTTATAAAATTCATGCATGCTATAGTCCTGATATCATTTGAAACATCATTGCCCTTCATGGAAATACCAGAAATCCTATTCAAAGGTAGTCTTTCAGGCTCATTTCTGCTAGGGGATGGCATCTCACGCTGTATCTCTTCCTCAATTATTTCCATTTCTCCTTCATCATCGGGGTAGTCAACCAAAGGACCCATTTCAACCTTCCTTCTTTTTGGAGAAGGCTCTCCATGAAGAGATTCATCCTTAGTCATTGGTATAGAAAGGGAGGATGACTGTGAAGGTGTTAAAAGAGAAAGAGTTAATTAAGTTGGTGGAAGAGCCCGTGGAGCTAGTTCCTTGACTTTTTCATTTCTGGCTCTTCTTTTGAAAGTATATTTTATTAAACCTCTGGCAGGGGGCTGGTATAAAGGCCTCTTTTCTGTAGGGAGCTGAGAAGACTCACTATTTTGTATATCAACCAATTCATCAATATGAGATAAAATCTTTTTTATCCTATTGATGGGTTCATCTGGGAAAAGTCCCTTGTAAGAAGGCTTCTTCTTTTTTATTCCTTCTTCATATTTCATGTATATTGTCCATTTGGCTCTTTTTGTTTTCACTTGCTCATCAGTAGGAGAATTTCTAATAACATCCTCAGGAGAGAAAACTTGATGGGGAATGTAAGACCTCTTGATACCTCTCCTAATGCTGTTTATGTATCCTTCAGGATCAGAGAACCTAGCCTTCTCCTGCCTCATTTTAAAAGGCAACAATTTATCATTCAGTTTAGCAAATCCTTCCTTGTTCATCCTGAAGTCAGAAAACACTATCAAGAAAGGAAAGAAAGATCCCTTCTTCTATCCTGCTAGGTGAGCTTTTCTGATTTAGCCAATTGCCAAATTACCTTCAAGAAACCAATCCTCAATGGCACATACTTGGGTAAAATGTGAGGACCAACAGGGGTACCATAAATTCTAAAAATTGTACCCTCCTTATGGGGGATGAAGTCACCCCCATTATGCTTAATTTCCAAAGGAGGGACCCTCACTATAGGTCTAAGGAAATTTAACAATGGTTCTGGAATCATGGGTATGTCTGACTGGAAGTACCTCAACACTGTGACCACAAAATAATCTCCGAAGAATCTATAACTGGAATTGGAATCATGCTTGTCCCATATGTGAGTGCAACACTAGACAGGCAATACATTTCCCATGTTATTAACATGGTTAACCATTAATTTGGGGTTCGAAACCATCTTTGTTTTTCCATGATACAGGAGCATATGGCCAAGCAATGAAAACCATATATGAATTTAATTGGCTCCTTCTTATTTTTGATGTCCACCAACCCCTGATGTATATGTTTTGCTAAATTGAAAGCAAAGTCAAATTGAACATTCTGAGATGGATGTTGGATATCAGCAGCCATATAAGTAGGAGCAATGGGAATCCTTTCATTCCTATCTTCTCTTAACACTTGATAGAGAGCATAGTAGGTTTTGGCAAAATAACCTTCAAATGTATCTAGCTTAAAAGGCTCTTTCTCAATTTGGGAAATTCTCATTGATCTACCATTTGGTACCTTTTCCCTAAATCTAGGCAAATATATGGTTTTGTAACTACTTCTGTCTTTTGTATATAGGGCTTTGAATCTATTTTCATCAATTTATGTGGAAGCAGCCAAGTTTAGTCCAAAGACCGTGGCAATAGTTTCTCTACTAATTTCCACTAGAACTCCCCCTTTCATGCTTCTAATTGATTTATATGTTTCATCATAATGGGTAGCCGTGGCTTGGAGTAACTCAATATCCTCAAATACATTAGTAACTATTAGCTTTACTAAATCACTCTCCCATACATTAGATAATGGTGAATGAGAATTTCTCTTGCTCCACCAGTGGTAAAATAATGACCAACCATGAACAGGGATTTTCGCATCTCTACAGTCAGCAAACTTTTCAACCAACTTGTCTTTGCCTTCAAGGCCAGTTACTCTTATCCTTTGTGCACTAGAGCCAGAGAGTTATTTTACAAGGTCTTCATGCAAGGCTCATTTTTGGGAAACGAAGGAAGCCTGGATTTTAGGTGGAGCCATCATCAAATGGTAAAATTAGGGTGAGGGTTTTCTCTCTTGGTGTTCAGGGGTTCGCTCAATTCACACCATAGAAGATTTTCTTGTGAACAAAAGGAAATGGAAAAGCCCTAACAGAAATGCAAAGCATAATAGGAGGTGTAGACAACTCATCAGATTTATTTCACACAACCACTTTGAATTTGACACCAGAGCTATGGTAACAGTTATCAGCTTCAGTGCTCCAATATTTCAATGTTTTTTGGAATAGCAAATATAGAAGATTTCAAGACGTGAGTCAAATAAATACCATTTATTCAGGACTGGAACTAGTCACATCCACCTTCACTTCGTCTTGGGTGAACTAGATATGAAGGATCATTCTCTTTGGGAGATTTGAATATTGACTCTTAGATTGTATGATACTGACAGAGATTTGAGGGCCATGATAGATCCTAAGAACTTGATCATACATGACATGCCTAGCAAATTTTGCTAAACCAATCAGAAAGCTATTTCTCATTATTTCCTGATTAATTGTCAGAATGGACAAGCCATAGAGATTATGCCATTCCTATTACGTGGCAATTTTCTGTTGTTCTACAGTTCAGCGAGGCACACTGATTAATGATCCAATGGAATGACGAAGGGGTGAAAACCATAACATCAACACCTGCCCTTCTCCAGATGGATCTTTTCTTGCAGACACAGTAGCCACATGTTAAACTTCTGCTTCTTTGTGGATGCTAGTCGAGACCTCTGAATAGAGCTTGGCAGAATGGCGAAGGCATTAAAAAATTCTTTACGTGCCGGATAAGACCCACCATCATTCACTTCATTGTAATAGAAGACAGTTCTCCACCAGCTGGCACCTTTTCTGTAGTTCCGCAAATATCTTTTACAATCACATTTGGATGTTGGCAAACTAGCGGAGATGTGCAAATTAACTTCACCTATCAAAGGGGTTAGTGGTACCCGACCCTTGGCATATAATTTCAAAAACAACCTTCGTCTACTAGGAAGGAAAATGGGGCACAGGATCATTTGATCATTCTAAAATGAAGTTTTTTAGGTATGGGCCAGAGGCAGTGGCTATATGGCGAGGGGATGGTCAAATAACGTTATGGGGGACATAAGGAAACAACTTAAAAGCCTAGGTGACAGGGGACAAGCAGTCTACTCAAATGACACAATAAAAGTAAAAGATCCTTAGGATGCTCGACACAAGGGCTTAGGGCCTCTTTGAGTATTATTCCTCAGAGTATTCTTGTTTTGTAAAAATCCTAAGTCATAAACCTTCTATCAAGATGTCAAAAGACTAAAACCATGGAAAAATTTTACATGGTACCATCAGGATGGATGGACTTGATAGGATAGGTATGTGGGTATAATGACTAAGTATGGTAGGATGGTATGGAAATGGGATGATGGGATATGATAGGATGGATGAGACAATGTGCCCCCAAGTGTAAGTCACATAGAAGATCAACCTACACATGATGCTTGTTTGCCAAGTTTTCATCATGGTACTTATCCAGGGCGCCACCAAGTGTGGTTTTCACCATTGGATGAATGGATTTCTCTTTACTATTTTGATTTTTTTTTTGAAATATTGGATGGGATAGGTGGATATGGACGAGAGGGACTCAAGTATCTAGTTCCATCAAAGGTGATAGTCCTATTAGATAGGGATGTCACACATGGACCATGTTAAATGTCATTATGCTCATAGATGGTGGTAGGGGATTGCATGAGAGAGAGATGGATTAAGTGTATAGTAGATTATGAAAGGTTTATGGAAGGATGGATGGTGGATTATGATGTGGATTATGTATTGAAGGATAGAGGATTATGATGTGGATTATGGAAGGTTTTATGCAAAAGCATGGACCATAGGGATAGGATGGGGGAGATACATGTAGGATAATGGCTGAAAGAGGAGGAGATTGAGGTATGTGGGAATGTTGTGGAATGGAAGAGAACCAAGACCAATGGTTGCAAACACTATGATAAACATTAATGCTTTTGATTTGGAGGAGGTGTAGGAAGCAATGGAGATATTTGCTTATGGGATGGTTGATGTAGGAATTTAGGTACCCACATAGACTTAGGATTTTTATGATTTTTGTTTTGCTTGTGGGATGAAGGAATTAGAAATTTTTGGATGGAATGGGATTTTTGGGATTTTTTGGATGGAAGAGGTTTGTTGGGATTTTTGAGATGTGGACGCTTCATTTGACTTACTTTCTTTTTGCTTAGGTACCCAAACCATTTTAGTTTTGGCCTTTTCTTTTGGAGGTATGGGCATATATAGCCTTTTAGATGGGTTTGGCTTTAATTCTTTGTATTTGTGCCCTAAGGCATGAGGATCTTTAGGACTTTTGGATTTATGGGTAGAGGCATCCAAATTTTTATGTTTGAATCCCATGGGTTTGATGGAAGCATCATGATTAGATGATGTGTGTATTAATTGGTCATGATTAGGAATTTTAGGGGATTTATGGATGGATGGATTAAAAGTGGATTTGAGGATAAATGGATAAGGGGATTTAAGGATAGGGCTATTATGCATTATAAGAAGTGGTGGTAAAGTTCATGGAGGGATATTAGGAGTTGTAAGTAGTGGAGGTAAAGTGGATGATGGAAGGTGTATGGTCACAAGCCTTTGGGGTTTGTAGGATAATGGAGGAGGAATGGCAGCATATGTTTTGATGGTATGATAGGATGAATGGGATTTCGTATGGAGAGGAGTGGATTTAAGAGGCATGGAGGAAGTACCAACATCTTGAGACTATTTTCCTTGGGGTATATAACCAAGTCCATATGAGCGTTGAGGGACCTTGACATGGATAGGCTCCAAAATACATTGTCCGTAAAGGCCTAAGCCTTTACCTTGATAATTCATTTTTTGGAGTATGCAATGGACAATGGGACTATGTATGTTTTGAACATTAGACATGAGCTCATTATTTGATGGAGAGGGGAAAGTGGATAAAGGTTGTTTCTATCCTAGGGAAGAATATTCATGGATGAAGGTGGTAAGACAAAGAGGATATGATGATGGATTTGCAACATGGTCGATGGTGGATGACAAAGGATCATTAAGATCTTTATTATAATTATGATTACTACTTAATCCAAGCTATTTGTTTGATCATCTATATTTACTTGGGAGCCAAGTGTCTCATCAAGGGAAGTGGGTGTTTGTAGATCATGGGTAGGGCTAGATGGAAGATGGATAGAAGAAATTTGGATTTCTTGCTCATGGATATTTATGGGATTATGGATAGATGGAGTAATGAGATTTTGAATAGGGGATGCATAAATTTGTCTAAGAGGATCATCATGGCTTTATTGATCATAGATGAGATCTTGATCATAAATAGGATTAAGTGTGCTATGGATGGGATCAATTTGCTCATGGATAGAGTCATCATCATAGATAATATCTTGATCATGGAAAAGATATAAGTTATGGATGGGTTGAATGGAAGGGCTTTGATCTTGATTTGTATTAGGGGCTAATGGTTCCACATGCTTAGGATTAAACTCTTGACATAACTCTTGTGGTTTAATGGAAGTGGATGTGGGAGACTCTTGGAGAGGCTTGATACACTCTTGACAATTACCAACATGAGGGTACAATGGATCTTGACTTGGACTCATGGGGGGAGACTCTTCAATAGGTTCGATGGGTTGTGGACTACATGATGTATTTGGAGGAATAGGCATGGTTTTGGAAGACTCTTTGATAGGTTTAAGGATAGGAATTTGACATGGTTGATTCCTTACTAATAGCCATTGGAGCACATCTTCCATAAGTGTATGGGTGGATGGACAATATAATGGATGGATAATAAGGGTGGAAGTTGTAGGCTTATGATTGGGATTAGGTGGAGGGATAATAGGGGTATTGGATACATTAGGATTAGGAGTGGATAGATCCCATGGTGGAGGGATAAAAGGGGTGGAAGATGTTGTAGGCTTAGGATTTTGATTTT
The DNA here is from genome assembly GCA_027924645.1 of Cunninghamia lanceolata. NCBI lineage: Eukaryota > Viridiplantae > Streptophyta > Pinopsida > Cupressales > Cupressaceae > Cunninghamia > Cunninghamia lanceolata. Next base: position 496,928 of record BSBN01001396.1, on the reverse strand, counting down.
GATTGGATGGAGGGTTAATGGGATTGCTTGTGCTTGATGGGATTGACATCGGATGGGTGGATTTGGATGGCCGCATAGGTTTTCTTTTGTATGATTTGAATTTAGGGCATCGAGTTAATGGATGATTAGATGGTGGGAAGGATAATGAAGGGCTTGATGGATTAGAAGGTGGAGGGGCCAATGAATTAGCATTGGGAGTACATGGTAGTGTTGGTATAGGACTAGTAGGCTTTTGGATAGGCATTTGATTGGATAATGATGGTGGATACCCATAGGATGCATAAGCTAGAGTGGTGTCTCCCTCGTCAAAGGTAGCATAAGGACCCAAATACACCTGATCTTGTTGCAATGGGTGACTTAGATAATCTTGTGAATGGATTTGGGGTTGAGGTGAAATAGTGGGATATGTACGTAGAAGATCTTGTGGTATGGATTGCTATGGATGTATTTGGGATGTAAATTGAAATGGGTGTTCTTGGGATATGAATTGATATGGATGTTGGTTAACATTGAAAGAAGTGGGATAGGTTAATGTAGGATGGACTTGATATGTGGATGGGTTAGGGTGGTATGATGATGAATGTGACACATAGGATTTATTCATATGTTTCAGTCTTTGTATTTTGGCTTGTTCCTCAAGATATGCATCATAATCTACTAGATTCTCATCATCATTGGATCTAGTAGGAGGGCCTCGTCAGAATATGAGTTTGGGTCTTGGACTTCTCTCATCATTGGAGATAGAAGGAGGGCCTCCTTGGAGTATGAGTTTGGATCTTGGATTTTTCTCATCATTGGAGCTAGAAGGAGGGCCTCCTTGGAGTATGAGTTTGGGTCTTGTATTTATATCATCATTGGAGCTAAAAAGAGGGCCTCCTTGGAGTATGAGTTTAGGTCTTGGATTTTTCTCATCATGGGAACTAGAAGGAGGGCCTCCTCAAAGTATGAGTTTGGTTCTTGGATTTTTCTCATCATTGGAGCTAGAAGGAAGGCCTCCTCAGAGTATGAGTTTGGGTCTTGGATTTTTCTCATCATTAGAGCTAGGATGGCCTCCTCAGAGTATGAGTTTGGATTTTGGATTTGACCTAGGCTTGTTAATGATCACAACCATTTTGAAAAGTGATGGATTAGAACTAGGATATGATGATGTGTAGTGATTAGGATATGGGGTGGATGAAATTGATTGGATTAGACCTAGAATGATGATGATGGAATGATGTGGAATGATGCCCCCTCGAGAGGATATGCAGAGTTGAAAGACACAGGTAGACTCTTGAAATGAAAGTGGTGGATAATGATTATGGTGATGTGGATATGACAAGTAGGATGATTAGGACTTAGATTTCAATGAGGATGAATTGGCTTAGGATGAATGTGATGACAAGAATACTTAGAATGATATGGAATGTGTTGATGTTGATAGCTTGACTTTGGCAAATTTCAAACAAAAGATTTCACCTGTACATGCATGAATCACACACACAAGATACAATAGCAAGTTTAACTTTGAAAATTGATTGTTGTGATTATGAAGACACTTAAAGACACATCAACAAGCCTAATATTAGTCAAGTGGGTATGGCCAAATAGGTCTTAGTCTAGGATGAAAAAGTTTGACTTTAAGGATGTCCCCAATATAGTCAAGATATGGGGAGCCCAATTTGTGAAATGAAAGTGAAATAATGCCACACCACCAAGAGAAAGGGGTAACCCTCCCTTCACCTTCACTTCCCCAAGGTATAAAGTTCTTGGGGGCTTAGCTCTAATGAAAAGATTCCAACTTCCAAGAGGGGTGTCTTTCAATTCACTCCTCGCTTTTTAGACTCCACTAGAATGCTAGAGTTGAGGTCATCCCTTGGAGTGGTTTGTATCCAAGCAGGCCTCCTAAGAAGGTGACAAAAGCAAATCAAGTGAGTGCTTTTGATCTCCATGATCAACTTGTGGTGTGAGGAGAGAGCATACACTCACACTAAATTCACACTGGCAATGTTTATTTTCCCCTTTGAAATTGAAATGTGTGTTGTGAAAGTGAATGGATGAAAGGGTGTTTTTGATTCTCAAGATCACACAAAATGCATGACAAGAGCATACACATCCTCAATCACACTCAAATCCACCAAACAATTGAAAGCACAAGTTCTTTTAAAACCCAAATCCAAATGTGTGAATGAAGACAATAGTTCTTTTTATACCCAAATTCAAAGTTTGATTACAAGCAATAGTTCTTTTTATGCCCAAATTCAAAGTGTGATTGCAAGCAATAGTTCATTTTTTGAGCCCAAATTGAAGTGTGAGTGCAAACAATAGTTCGTTTTAAAGCCCAAATCCAAATGTGAGTGCAAACAAGATTTTTGATGAAATAAAAGATAAGAGATGGATTGAGTGCACTTGGAAAATTTGTCTTCAGATTTGCTGTTGAAACTAATGTTGATGGTGATGCTGGAAAGCACCTTATGTTCACCTAGAAGCCACCAAAATGAAAAAAAAAGACAAAGAAACTTGCATACTAATGTGTTAGGTGCAAAAGAGTGATTTGATGAAATTCTGATTTAGATGAGTAGTTATAGAAAAATAAATTTGATAATCAGAATCCTCATGAAATTCTATGCTATTTTTAAAAAAAACATCAAAATCAGATAAAAATTGCTCAAGTTATGCTCGTTTGAAATTTACAAGTAAAGTTGACTTTGATTGGAAAATACCTGCTAAATTTGTTACAATCGCCTAAAAATTCTTTTGCCACAGTGAAGCTAGGCAAACCATCTTTTCGATGCCACTAGTTTCGTGAAATTTTGACCTTGTACGAAAAAGTTATGGCGAAAAGAAAAAAACTACTTGTTTAGGGCTCTAGGAAGAAGGCAGGACACCTGGCGGTTAAGGAAAACTACTAGCAGTCTAACAGTTACTAGTCACATGTCATGGTTAATCCTGACAGTTTTGTGTTGGCGATTATGGTCAAACAGGCCCCTGGTCACCCATGTGACCAGGGGTTGAGTGAAGAAAAAAACAAAAAAACAAAAAAAAAACAAAAGGGTTTAAGAGCTTACCCCACGATCACCAGAGTGACCGGACACAAGGGCTAAGGGCCCAAACCGGCGGTCGAGGTCACAAAGGAGACAACAATAGTCTAGCCATCGAAGGTGGTGACTGCTTGAGGAAAATGGTGATAGTCGCCAAAAAGAGGTGGCAATGAAGGCTAAGAGGAGGTGGAGTATGGTCGACCAAGAGAAGGTTGGGAGATTGAGAGTTGACGAAGTAGTGGTAACAAGGATACTACAGAGCGGAGGCTACAAAGTTAGTGTCGACAAGAAGTCTCGATAGGTTTGTGAGGGCTGCAATTGTGTAAGGGAGGTGGTAGTGGTTAAGATTTGAATACTGATAACAAGTGTTTGCTGGGTGGTAGAGACTGGGCTACAATGGAGGCAGCGACAAATTTAAGGGCAGACAGAGAAGTATGCAATGGCAGAGGTTAGGGTTTAAAGTAGCGATCAGGTAGAGATGGGTATCACAGGCGGTGGCAATGGGAGGATAAGCAGAGATCTGAGCGAGGGTGTTAGGGTTTATTGCAGAGGGTATTTCAACTAGGGGTGGATCAGTGGTAGCAGCTAGAGTTTTAGGTGGTGTTGACCAAAGCTTCTGTGGCATCAACTAGAGCTTGTATGTGCAAGTCAACAGGAAATACCATAGGTCTGCAAATAAAAACTAGCAAACACAACACGATAGTGATAGAATAGGAACTAGCGTAGATCGTATGGTGGATCCGTACGGTATGAGCCTATGACCTAATTTCTTTTTCAAAAAATTTGCAATGAGCCAAATATATCAAATTTTATGTCAATCTTTGCCTGCGAGGCCTCTTAGACTCAATGGTGAGGTCAGTTTTCACGTAGGAGCCAGCCTGCAAAACTTGATCACCAAAACTTGACAAAAAACATGTTAGATTTGTAAATTTAAACACATAAAACCTGCAAAAGGTGAGGGTTAGAGTTGCAGGCGTACCAAAAATGTGAATGAAAAAATGGATTGAAAGGAGATGTGTGATAATGAAACTAATCCAATACCTTTTACCTCCAAACCAAGTCTTCAACACTCAATAGAACAGAGTAGATGCACCCAAATCTACTAGCTATGTTCTAGATGATGGATGATGAATGGTGAGATGTTTATTGCTCATGATTTCAGCAGCATAACACTAGTAGGAAGATGATAAGATTGGAGCTCTAGAGTCATTTCGACAGCATGATGTTACTTGAAGATTGATCCCCCCAATGGCTTGGGTGAGGCTTGATTTATAGGAGATGAGTGATAAGGATTGATGGCTAGGATTGAAAGACCAATTGTGTGATGTGGATGGCTAAGATTAAAAGACACAATGAGTTGTAGTCATGTGACAAGTGTGTGGATAAGAATAGAAGTGACCTAATGTAAATAAATATTTTATTTAAATTAGTTGGTAGTGTGAAAAACATTAAATGAAAGATGTAGTATGGTTGTAGTATGACACTTAATTCAAATAAAAGATTATTTAAATTATGAGAGAGGGACATGTGTTGAGATAAGAATAAAGGTGAGGACTAATTCAAATATTTTATTTAAATTAGTTGGAAAATAGAAGAGGGCTAATTTAAATAAATATTTTATTTATTTAAATTAGAGGAAAGGTGGGAAATTAATTAAATAAATAAGATTTATTTAATTAATTGGCTAGTGGGATAAATGGGATTAGGATGGGAAATTAATTAAATAAATATGATTTATTCAACTAATTAGGTGATAAAAGGGATTATAAAAGGGACCTAGGACAAAATGCCATAAGATGTCTCAAGTAATGTATCGACAAGGTAATGTTGTAAGATATAGACAATTTTAGGTGTTTATAATGGGTATCTCATCAGACTTGATTTTTCAGGGCCCATCTTTTCACCCACCTAAGCTACGCTTAAGGGGAGTGTTAGTGTAGGTTTTTATTTTCCTAGTGGGTTAGTTATTTTCTTATTTCCTAGGTTTTTCCTATAGTTTTATTAAGCTTTCTTAGGTTAAATAAAGTGAGTTTAATTAGTGAGTGGGTGATTTGAAGTGTTGGCATCCTACAAGGGAGGTGGCATTTGCTATCTTATGAAGATGCTCTTGCTATCTTTAGCGTGTATGGTGGCCTCTCCCTAATGATCAGTTTTGCCACCTCTCCCCTCTCCCTGGTCTATATAAACTCACTACCTAGCTTGTATTTTGATCGTCTTGAATGCATTGTCTAGTTACTCTGCCATTCTTTACTTTGAGCTCTTAATGCAATTATGTCACATGGACATTTGAATATCTCGAAATTGCTAGTTTGCTTTGCATTTTGGTTTATGTAACTTTTAATCTCTCATTTAAAGTTTCTAGTTTTTACATCTTGTTCAAGATTTCTAACACTCAGTAAAAATTTAATGAAACAAAGAGCTTTAAGCATTCAACTGGACATTCTACCAACCATTATTGTGGCTTTGAAGATGATTACACGTGTTGATTAGGAGAGAGACCTGCGGGGTGGTGCAACCTAACTTTCAGGTTCCATGTGAGCTTATACATGACAGGTAGATAAATTTTGTTTACTCAGCCACGCGTGTAGTGAGGTTGATAGTTTAAAATTTCTCATGCAAGTTAACAATGAAGAGTAACATTTAGTTCATTTATGGTTTTAATATAATGAGCAACGAAAAACAAAATTAGTATCTTTCACAAAAAATAAAACTTTTGCTATACCATTTTCATTACCATTGAAATTGCAGTTTGTAACTTGAGTTTGTAAGTTAAGTTTGATAGTTCACAGTGATAGTTGAATAGAAGATTAATTTTTGAATTGATGTTAACAATTTCAGTTTGACAGTTTGATGTTTACAAAAAAATGATAAGGTAACCTAAACTATACTATGGACTTGTTTGATGTTTACAATTGGATAGTTTGATGTTTACAGTTTGATGTTTACATCATAAGGAAATAACTAAAAATAACATATATGCACTTATAGTATAGTGGCTACATCATATAGAACATATAGGCATTTATAGTATAACTAAAAACAACATATATGCACTTACATTCTAGTGGCTACAACATTTACATCATATCTAATGCCCACTCATGAATTATATAAATAACTAATGATAAACAATTAAATTTTGTAAGAAATAATGAAATAAATTAACAATCTTCCTTATAAAACGTTAGTTTTATTCAATTCAATGTAACTGTAAATATAAGATATAACATCTTTTATACAATTATACATATTCACAATGAAAGTCATATAAACATCTTTTCACAAGGTGAAAAGTTTTTCCTTAGCTCCATTATCCTACTCGGTCTACTGATCTGTAACTACACAACTAAATGCAGACATTAGTTCCACAAAATCCATCAATAAACATATAAGATAACAATATACTAGCCCAAGGCCCAAGAGGACCGACCTAATGTCTCGGGGGCTCATGATGGCCTTGCCTACATATGCGTAGCGCAGAGACTTTGTAGTTCAAGACTTGAACTTGCAATCCTCAACAAAGGTTTCATAACATATATAACTTGGTTTAACATAAACAATACATGCTTTATAATCTCAAATATACCACATCCAACGATGCGAACACATAACCAAAACATACTGATGATGATTTATTCAACACATGTCATAATAATAAGTACATCCTTTCGAAAACACATCTTAACAAGCATTAAGTTAAACCAATCCAAATCTTTCACACATGAATCTCACTAGATTCCCTCATTCACACATTTTATCTAGATTCTAAAAGCATAATATTATCTCCCTATCCATACATAAAGAGTTAAGAGACTATAATTTCAAATAAGAGGAAAGACATACTAGGTCCTTGATTATCATCACAAAGGTATTCAAAAACAATATTATCATACTTTCATTTTACACAAGAGTAGAAAAAAAAGAAGCTTAGATTCCTATGGATTACTTTATAACACTTTGATCAATCTCCTAAAATTGACTACTAAATTGGTCCTATCCGTCGATCCAATTAAAATACTTATTTCTCCAAGAAGAGTCTATTTATCATAAAGACTAGATGAAACACGTGACTCAAAACAAGCATAACACATGTTAAATATACCAAAACATTTTTGGCCAAACTTGATATTGAAATCAACATTTTGAACTAAATCTTCACTTTCTGACACCTAATGTCGCTAAATTGTTAGGAATTTGAAGATGATGTGAACTAGTGATTTGTGAGATTTTGTTTGTAGATTCTAAATATTTTTTTTAAAAAAAATTGGAGTTAAATTGTAAATTTTTTTGCATCTCCTTTGATAACTAGTTTTTAATAGTAAACAACATTTTTTTAAAGTGACGTGTATTCTGTAGCACATAACTTTTTTTTTACAAAGGATAAAATTCTAATTCTTTTGAATTTAGATTGGTAACACCGATATATAGGGCATGCATTTGGTTTCATAATGTTTTGTTGGATATTTTTTTTAATTAAGTTTTGAAGTCAAACCAATTGTAATTTAGACATAGGCGTATTCTATAAAACATAATTTTTTCTATATGTATCGGAATTCAATTTTTTTTTGTTGAAACAAGGACATCAATACCTAGGGCATAGATATTTTTTAGAATTTGTTTTCACTAATTGACTAATTTTCCATGTGTGTAGAATAGAGAACTTGATGTTCGGTGAAAAACCTACATTCACAAGAAATAAAAAAATAAATATAATAATCAAATTAAATATATTTAAAATTATACTTTTTGGGAAGTTTATAATAAGGACTACATACTTACAAAACATAAATTTTAAATGAATTCATTTGATCCCTCAAAAGGTAAATCAAAAGTGGTTTTTTTATCAGCATTTTGATAGGTGTAGAGGAGACTCCATTATAGGTATGGTTTAAAACTAGCGGGGTTCTATCCAAGTGGGTTTGAATCTAAGGGGGTTTGGATCAAACCCTCTTCAATTAAAATAATTTAAATGGAACCTTTCAAAGCTTAAATCATTATATTTTCTAAAAATATGTGATTTCAGCAAAAATCAGGATGTCCCAGAAAGTGTAACCCATTATTGTGGCAGTATCTTAGACATAATTCGAAAGAAACATTATATTAATTTGTTTAGCTTCACCATAAGTTTTGTCCTATACATTCCAACTTAAATTGAATACTATAACTCCCGAAGCAAATAAAAGGATTCATAATGTAAACAATATAGACTTATAAATGACAATATAATTCTTCATGAAGTAACTAGAAATGATGACAACCCGATCACTTAAAACAAGATTTCTTCTATTGATGGTATTATCTCTCTTAAGAACATACCTAAATTCTTGCATTTAAAGGAATGGTCAACCTAGAACATAATATAGATAATGAGAAGGAAATCTATATGATACTGGATTAAATTGGTGTTAGATCATGTGCTACAATTAACTATCTTTACTTAACCACAAATATCACATTTAAATTCTACAAAAATAACTCATCTATGATATAAACTTTTACTAGACATTTGTTCGGCACGACAAAAGTTTCACAGTAAAGTTATTTATATTACAAATCTACCGAAAGCATATACACTTACGACAAAGGAAGAAGCATAGCTAAAGTTGATATATTGTTTACTATAGCAAGAAAGCAAGAAATTATATTAGGTATAATCTTGTTGCTGGTATAAAGGGAGTTTAATTAGAAAGAATGTATGCACATTTGTATAATCATTCAATACTCATAGTTTAAATCAAGTTCCTATAATCATAATATAGAAATCAAATAAAATCGATACAAGCATAAGGTTTGAGACAATATCTAAGAAATTAATTCAAGCTAATAGAAAGATCAAATCATCTTGTGCTAGGAGAAGATATAGGAATCGTTTTAAGTCGAATGAAATGTTTTAGAAATTAAGGATCCTTAAAAGTTGATGTAAGCATTATTTACCTTTAAGATCGGTTATAGTTTAAGAAAGATATCATAATTGATAATGCTATGGTTGACATCAAGGAACATAACTCCACTAACATCCTATTTATGGGTAGGGCGTTACGAAAGAAAGAATCTTCCAAGGATCGCTCTGCATGCTTATGGTACCTGAAAAATTGATAAGATAGCAACAATTCTTTTTAAGTTGGAGCCCAAAATAAGATACACACCCTAATAATAAGATCCAAAAATACCTTATTCGTGAGACAAATCACAACCTTAGACACAGAACATCAAATCTTAACTGGAGATTGAAATAGAAAGGCAATGGTTTCCATTTAAGTTTCAAAAACATTTTTCTTAATCTGTGGTAAGGGAGGAAACTGAATTATTACTTTGTTTATTTTGTGAAAATTAGGCGATTGCATTTGGTTTGCAGGAAGTATAGTTTGGCACAGGAGTCAGATTACAAAATCGCTCTCAACTCAGGTAGAAATCAAAAGACAAGGCACGTGGATTACTTGACATAATGCCTCAAAAAGATGTCATCTGAGGGAATGCAATGTTTGCAGGATATGCACAAAATCGATTCAACTATAAAAATAGAGAAATTCTCAGGTCTTTGAACAAATGCATCAAAGAGAAGGAAACAGATCTCTAAGGATCAGGTCTTTGAATACAAGAAAAATAATTAAGTCTAACTCTCAAGAATGTGTCAAGTTGTAGGCACAACCTTCAAGATAAAACTTGATGAATGCTGAGCTCGGGTTTGCTTAAACATGACAATCCAAACTCCATCTAAAACAACCTTTATAAATCTTGAATAATAGTCATACAATGGCTCATTGACTTTGCAGTTTAATAATCCGCATAAATACACATTCACGATGTACTTCTTACTCAAGTCGAAAGGAAGTATTTGTATATGATCAAATACCAAAGCATGAAGGATAGAGGAATTTCAACAAAAATTAAATTTATAACCATTCCATAAGCATGAAACAACATTCATAAGAAAGCATATGATTCACAAAGAGTGCGCCTAAAACAATGAATGTAGACAAGTAAAACAACTTACCCATAAGTTGAACTCCGACCTGTTTTGCTTTAGATCATGATAAGGAATTTTCAAGGAATTTATCCATATCGATATCTCATCTGATTCCCCAATTTGTCCTCTTCACTTGTAGTGAACTCTCTAACAGCATCATCTCCTCGTCTTGAGTCATAAATGAAGAGATCTTGTACTGTAATGCCTTTCGATGGGGCCTCCATCCGTAATCCTTTTTTTTCCTCTTCTCATTCTTTTCTCCCTCTTTTTAAAATGGACATCATGACTCTTTACCATCCAAAGGCTAATGACTCCCCATCTCCCAACCTCGTAACTTATTTTCTTGTAAATTGGAAATGAATTATAACAACTTTGAAAACATAATTTTATGAATAAATGAGCACCCTATTTCTAAATTCTATTTATCACAGAATAACTTATATCTCAATTCATAAATAAATTTATCACATGAAATGAGAAATTGTTAGTAAAGATTAGGTCTTACATCATATAGAACAAATAGGCATTTACAATATAAGCAAAAACAACATATTTGCACTTACAGTATAGTCATTTACAGTATAAGAAAAAACAACATAGAACAGATAGGCACTTACAATATAGCGAAAACAACATATTTGCACTTACAATATAGCAACTACAACATTTACATCATATAGAAATATAACGAATTTAAAGTATAGTGTGAACTTATAGTATTGTAGATAACACTTTGCAATTTGAACTCTATAGGACTTTTTGTAAGAAGTGTAGGAAAATTGAACTAGAAAAATGGGGGGTATATGTAGGAATATGTGTTAGGAATTGTTGTTGATCTATGCACTTTCATTTGACTGGTTCAAATTGATTTGTATGGATTGGTTCATTTGAAATAAACAGATGGATTTGATGGATGTTAAAAAATTTGAATTTGGTAATAAGTTTGAGAGGTGATTGATTTGGTTGAATGCTTGTTTGGTCTGAAGTCTTAAATTTATGTTCTCTTGTCTTGACGGCTTGATTGGTGAGCCTTACACCTTCGATTTTGTTGCTTGCAGGTATACAAAACTTTGAGATTTGGCAATAAGTTTGAGAGTTGGTTGATTTGGTTGAATGCTTATCTGGTCTGAAGTCTTAAATCTTTGTCCTCTTGTTTTGATGGTTTGATTGGTGAGCCTTACACCTTCGAGTGTGTTGCTTGTAGGTATTCATGGAGGAAGTGACCAGTGGTTAGTCAAATATCACTTGAAAGTATTCAGTTAACGAGGAGATATGAGATATATTAGTTTGTTTGATGGGACACTTGGCCATGCTAGATGTTTACAAAAGAGTTTAAATTTGGAAAACAATATTTTATTATGGGACGTATCTATTTGTATGATGGGACACTTTTATATGCATTTTGTTTACAAAAGGAATGTAATGTTAAAAAACAATACTTTATTATGGGTGGTCGTTGTATATGTAGCTAGGACAATAGTGCTCTATCTTTTTAATATATAGGCTATATATTATCTAATAAATTCTGGATCTTTTCAGTATGTATGTGTACAATGTGTGTCAATTGCTTTTATGTTCTAGAAGATTTGTAAAACTTTTCTCCATGTACCTATTTTGACTAAATAAATACTAATTAATAGACAAATATTCTCTGAACAATGATTGGTGCATATTTGTACAATTTTTAAGAATATTTTAAATATTTTTTTATTAAATAGTAGTCTACAGCTAGCCCCACTTTGGTCAATTCCTATACCCAGTATAGAACCACTCTATTTAAACATCATCCATTTCAATGTTCAAACAATCAAACCCTCTCTTACAAAAATAAAAATGTAAATCTTCATTTTTCAACAATAATATTACACAATTCTTTCCTACATCAATGCTAGCTTGACCTAATGAACTGCAACGATTAAAGAAATGGATATTCTTGGGTTGTTGAAGGGAAGCTGTGTGGTTTTGACTGGTAGTTGACGGTAGAGAAGAGAATGAAAATTTCTTCTTGGTACGATGACAATGCATATCTTTGTTATTTTCCCTAGGTATATTAGATTGTTTGTCAGCGTTCAACGTACAATGCGTTGCCATTTCAAAAGCTTTCATTATTTTGAACTGTCGACTTCTTCAACAAAGTCATCAACCGTACTCCAGAAATAAAGTAATCCGTTCATCGTGATAAAAAATTATAAAATCGGCGACTTTTTTGCCTTCCATAGTAAAATACTTTTGATTGACTCCGCCACACGTTTCACCACTTCAACTCATACAGTATATATGGATAGCACAATATAATTGATTTTAATTATATTTTATCCAACCATTCTTCACGATCTGTATGTATTATTCTATAGATATTTAAAATCATTTATTTGCTTACTGTTTGTTGCATTGTTAAATTCTGTCTCTCTCCTTGGATGTCAACAATTCAACAGAGTACGTCAAATGTAAGTCTTCCACGTTTTCTGTGTACTATTCTTACAAACAAAAAGTTTCCATATTTAATTTGACGTAACGGATATTTTGACTGAAATGGGTGGTCTGTCGTTTTAGTTGCTTTCCTGATATTTTATGAAATAGCTTAAAACTTGACACGTGAGCTGTTAGATGTGAAGATAGACTTTCCAAATCTTTTACCATTTATTTTTTCAATCACAGAAGAATTGGTGGTCTAGCAAATTTCAAGCGAGCTTCTGGTATAATTTTTGGACTGTAAATTCTGCTCTTAACATTATGGTAGGCAAACCAAATTTTAAATCCTATGCCATGTGAGTTGTTAGATGTGAAGATAAACTTTCTAAATATTTTACCATTCTTTTTTTCAATCACAGAAGAATTGGTGGTCCAGCAAATTTCAAGACAGCTTCCTATAATTTTTGGGCTGTACATACTGCCCTTAACATTTATGGTAGGCAAACCAAATTTTAAATCCTATAAAACCTGAGTTGTGAGATGTGAAGATAAACTTTCCAAATCTTTTACTATTTTTTTTTTCAATCACAGAGGAATTGATGGTCCAGCCAATTTCAAGGCGAGCTTCCTATAATTTTTGAACTGTACATACTGTCCATTACATTTATGGTAAGCAAACCAAATTTTAAATCCTGTAATTTTTGGACTGTACATACTATTCTTAACGTATACAGTAGGAAAACCAAAATTTAAACACTAACTATTGTCCGTATCTTTCAACAACTCGAACAATTAATCTAACCCCTTATAATTAATATTAAGTTTTTAAACTACTAACCTTCCTTTTGGAACATATGAGTAAACCAGTCAAAATGGTGGTAAGTGGTTAGAAAACATTAACCGACAGTACCTTGGTGTTTCTGCATCGAGCTTGATTACAACATCGACGTCAAATGAATGTTATCACGTCTTTTCTTATTAATGACAGTACACATATCCACGTATACATAATGTAATCTCCGTAGAGAATAGAATATCTATTCAACTGCACTTCGTTGATGTGCAATCCAATCCAACTTTGTTGAAAAGATTGAGGGCTGCCATTTGATTCAGTCTACACCAGCTTAGAATTAAACACAGTTCATAAGGCATAAGAATTAGCGAAAATATCTAGATAAGAAGCTGTGAGTGGATCACGCACTGAATCCTGTTTCTTTCCGGTTTTTGATGAGATCTGTGGTTACAAATTTTTCTGATTTATTAAGGAATTAAAAGTCTATGGATGCTTTCGTCTTTATGGTATCAGTCAAAACAGGATGATGCCTTGTCTCTGTAGTGCATCCTCTGTCACTGTCAGATCCATCCTCATTATGCATGGACATTGTTGTCCTATCTAATATCACTTATATTATCTGACAAGTATTTTGGAGCTGCTATTAAATTCATAATATTTGGCTGCATCCAAAAAACTTTTATTTTTTAAAGATTGGATTCGGTGTTCAAAAACTTTTTTCATAGTGAAAAATGAGTTGGGAAATTGAATGGCCGAAATCCAATTAGAAAATCAAGCAGGCTTGGTTTCTGAGTCCCTGAAAGATGAGGAAACAGAAGTTGCTTTTTACCTTGAGGAAATCTATAGATGTAAGAAAATATTTTGGAAACAAAAATCCAAAATAAAATGGCTTAATGAAGGCAACCGTAATATTATGGACTTTGATATCACTTGCAAAATGAGGAGACAGATTTAATTTTTTAGTTGGAATTGAAAGGGGGACAAGTTAGTCATGATCCTAAGATCATTAAGAGTTCTTTGGTTTCTTTGTATAACAATATGTTAACTAAAGAAGTGGATGGGGAAGAAAAACAGTCATTGTTAGTCAACTCCTTCCCAACCAAGATTGGGTCCTTGGATATTTTTAGAGGAAGTTAGATCTATTCTGTTTGATTCGATTGAATATCGTGCCCCTAGGCCCAATGGCTTTCCTCTTTCTTCTTTCAACATTTTTGGGTGAAGATAGTTTGGATGTGGTGTAAGATTCTATGGAAATGAAATTAGTTAATACATGACTTAACCACCCTTCAGTCAGTCACCTTAAGTGACCCTGACCTTTAATAGAAGGTCAACACTTAAATAAAACAAAAGTGCTCAACTTCATAAGAAGCCTTTGTGAAGGGTAACTTAGGGTTTAAAGGAGAAACATTTAGGTCATGTAAAGGAGGCAAAACCCTAACTCTGCTAACATAAATTCTTGCATGGGATTTCAATGACTTTTGACATCTGCCTCAGTTGTAGAGAACATATTACCATCAAGTAAACCCCTTTACCATTGAAAGAAATTGCTAGGACTTTATAACTGTTTTTAGAATTCCTTTTGTTTGTTAAAGGTCACTCCATATCCCTTCAATACTAATATTCAATTTGAGCACTTCATCAAAGACCGCAACAACAATACAATGAAGCAACATGACATCTCAGGATGAAACATGAGTATCTCCTTGTGAATCATGAACATCATATGACAAACAATTAACAAGTATCTTTGAGGACTGCGAACCATGATGGACATCAATGATCAAACATAATAACCATCTCCTCAACAATGAGCACCACACCATATCAGGAACATATCAAATCATGAAAGTATGAACAATGACATCCTTCTGATCATGAGCTCTACCAACTACCAAATGTCCACAACATCAACTCAACTCAAACAACATATCAACAAAGATGTTCACAGGTCTTAAATATGAAGCAAATGAAGCATAATCCTGACAAGTATCCAACATCATCAACTCAAACACACATTGCCTTTCATCAATATCCCAAAGTCTTGTTCCACAAAGTGTGAACACCTCTTGAAGCATCATCCTGAAGCTTATCAATAACAAACATATCTCCAATCCAACACCTCCAAACTAACTTTTGACATCAATGACAAACACATCAACAAACTCCTCCTTTGTCATTGATGGAAAAAACAAAGTTACTCTCCAACTCACTCTCTCCCCCTTTGACATCAAGGACAAAGGATTGTGCTTTTCAAGGAATCTCCCCTTGTCAGGTATGCACAAACCACCTTTGAACCTTCATTACTTCTTATGTCTTCAAGAATTCATGTCCTTATGTACTCACCTGCACATTAGAACAGAGATGATAGAGATCAACAAAGATCATTGCACATTCACTATCCTTTTAACATAATCACTGTCCCTATCCTATCAATAGAGAACAGTATCAATGTTAGCATAATCATTGACCTGCACAGTATCTCTGTCCTGTCAACAGACTTTGTCCTATCACTGCCATGAAGATTGTCCTCACTTTCATATGCAAATCATATCACCACAATGTTAGCCTATCATTACATACAACTCCCCCTGCAATGCAAACTATTACTTGACATGAATAAATAAGATATTATCGTGAGGAGTGTAGTCATTGAAAAAAATGAACCAAGAACTACTACCAAAGATTCAACCAACAACACTAAAGAACTATCATACTAAAATATCACTCTCACTATCATATAGTGCTGACTCAACACTATCTTAGATCTCTATCATACTGCAGTTACTAACAATCACCAACACCAAATCACTATCCAAAATGAATGAAGAACATTGTCACAAAACAATTGTCAATCTACTTCAAAGGGCCATTCTTACAAAAAGGAAATATACTGGCAAAGAAGTCTGAAAACTCATCAGTTGCATCTACTTACATGTTTCTAAGAGGCGTTTTGCATCCTTGTCTACCAGAGCACTTGCAACTACAACATATGACTACAGTCCCTACAAACTAACCCCATTTCTTTGAGACATTTCGTCAAGAGGATTATGTACCTTGTGTATCTTTCTACATTATGCATACATGTCTGTCTGAGTGCTTTCATATCTATCATGATGCTTTGCAACTACAATATCTGACAGCAACTCGACCTTTAATGAATGTCATACCATGTTCCACAGAATGCTAACAAAGAATGCAGAGTCTGATGTTACACCTACCAACTACATTTTTAAACATTGCATAAATCTTCTACAAATCCCTAACTACTGTTACAACTGCTATCTGATGGATGAAGACAACAAAGTCTGATATAAGCACTACAACTGTCATACTCAGTAACAACACATCATACTATACTCAACAACATGTAAAACAATAGTTACGTTTTTGCTATGCAACTATCTCGCGCTTGTTTTGAATTTGGTACTGGGTGGGAATGGATGGTGACAGTTTGGGGGGGCTATGACCCAGTCCCCTCCCCTGACTCCGAGGGACTCTGTTGCTAGCACGAGTTGTCAGAGGGATCACGTGATTTCACCTTCGAAATAGGATCCCAAGAAGTGGAAGGAGGCTCTTGTGGGAGCCGCTAATGGCAAGGTCGATTGCTTAGTTAGCCTGTTGGTTATCTCTAATATTGAAGGAGCCAAGGCGCTCAAGCTTCCTAATCAGACCATTTTGAGAGTGGTGGCATCTATGGATAACACCCTTATCAGAAAATTCTTCACCTTCAGGCCCAATATTAACCTGGTCTGTCGTTGGATGGTGGCCAAATGGTCTCTCAAGGGGAGTGCCTCCACTAGTGCTATGGTGGGGTGTCTGTTTCTGTTTAAGTTTACCTATCAGGAAGACATGTTGTTGATCCTGGTGGGTGGTCCATGGATGTATGGGAAGCACTTGCTCTCGTTATGCAAATGTAAACCTAGCTTTGACCCCAAGGTGGATCTTAACCAGTCGGCTCCTGTTTGGGTGCGCTTGCCGGGTCTTCCCTTAGAGTTCTGGGATGAGGAAATTTTTGCCTAGATAGGCAATACCTTTGGAGATTACGTGACGGTGGATAAAGTAACTAAGGTCAAGGCAAGGATTGTATATGCTCAGTTCTATATCAATGTGGATGTCCTTAAAGTCCTTCCTACCTCTATTATTTTGGAATCCAAATACGGGAAATGGACTCAGAGTATTCAGTATGAGAACTCTATAGAGTCTTTTGTCTGAACTACATGAAATCTGGTCATGTCTTCACCTAGTGTAGGGCCCCTAAGTGCCCCCACCCCTGAAGGAGGTACTTCCTCGGGAAATCTGAGGAGGTTTCGGAGGTGGTCACATATCAAGACCCCCTATGGAGCAAGCCTAGTCCTTGGTAGTTGTGGTCTCGGAGGAGGTCACACAACAGGATCCCCCTGTGGAGGAGGCTCAGTCTTTGGCAATCGCTCCCCTAGAGGTAGCTGAACACTTGATGGTTGTCAATGAGGAGACCCAGAAGACAGATGGAAAAGAGTCAACTGAAACCCCTAAAAAGTTGGAGGTTGAGGCTATCGCAGTTGATAGGGGATAGGAGGATTTGGAAGAAGGAGAACTTAGATTGGATTCCAATTTTTGGATGGGTGTCTTCTCACAGCAGAACAAGGTAAATGGAGTAAATAGCCTAGGTGAGAGGATGGGCTTTTCCAAACTTGGAATGAGCTCTCTGGAGAAGAACTTCTCCCCATTCCAGGGTGCAGGTCTGAGCAAGGAGGTGGAGGACTAGGAAGGTTGGTCTATCATGAAGAAGAAGGGAAAGGGAAGCAGTAGGAAAACAATTGATGTGGGGGGAGATAGCAGCAAAGGCAAACCCTCGCATATGAAGACCAAGAAGAGAGAAATGAAACAAGAAATTGCTAGGGGAAAGCATGCCACCTTGTTGGCCCCCCTAGAAGGATCAAGAAATGAAGATTATCTCTTGGAACATTTAAGAGGGCTCAATAGCCCTCAAAAATAGTCATTGGTAAGAAACTATATTTTTGATAATAAAGTTGATATTCTTCTTCTGCAGGAAATTAAAATGACAAAGGAAAACTTCAAACTTGCTCTAAAGAACATTTGGCCCAACACGAACTACGCTATCAGTGGGGCTTAGGGTGCTTCGGGTGGTATTGTTACTTTATGGAATCAGAATATTATTGGCAATGTGATCTCCTATGCTAGGCATTATATAGAAGTGTCATTCCAGTGTCATATAGATTGGTGGAACCTTAATAATGCCTATGCTCCTAATACCCGCAAAAGTAGGAAGGAGGTCTGGGATAACATGGCTGATAAAATTAAGAATAATAGAGGCACCAATTGGATGGTTACAGGGGATCTCAATTCCCCCCTCTATCCTTCAGAAAAAATAGGGGGACTTACGAATTACTCTGATAGTATGTCAGACCTTGCTGATTTCTTAGGAAATGCTGGACTCATGGATATTGAGCTAATGGGGCAAGCTTTTACCTAGTCCAATAGGAGACAAGGGAGAAACCTTATCCAAGTAAAACTAGACAAATTCTTAATTTCCTTCTATTGGGCCATTACGAATCTGGTGCATCTGTCGGCCCTTCCCCGGGTGGGCTCATACCACAACCCCTGTTGCTTAACTAGTTTGAAAGATGCAAAAGAGGCCCCTTCCCATTCAGGTTCGAAATGATGTGGGCTCTTCACCTTGATTTTAGGGACTATCTCTCAAGATGGTGGAATATTCCTGTCCAAGGACCGACGATGTTCAAATTAGCTTAGAAACTGGCCAATGTGAGGAACAAGGTGAAAGGATGGAACGAGTACACTTTTGGTAATGTCTTGACTAGGAAGAAAAGTATCACAGAGCAACTTAAGGATGTGCAAAGTAGAATGGAGCAGGGGGACAGGTCAGAGGAATTGCAGCCCCTCGATAATAACCTATCTAAGGAAAGGACACAAACACTCAAAGAAGAAGAGATCTATTGGAAGCAGAAGTCCAGGGTCCAATGCTTGAGAGAAGGGGTCAGGAACACTTCTTTCTTCCATCAGTCTACCCTAAGGCATAGGAAGAGAAACACGATCAAGATGCTTAGAGATAAGCAAGGGAGGGAGCTTGAAGATGATGGGGAGATTGAGGGTTTAGCTTCTAATCACTTTGAATCTCTGTTAGCTAACCAACATACTAGTGCTTTTTGTAGAGGAAAACTAATGCATTGTAGACTTAAATAAAATTCAGGGGTAAACCTATCTGAATAGTCCACTCTATCATTGCATTCCTACATTGAATTATGGAGCATAATCTTATGATGATGCTCGCACTACATATGCCTTCAAGACTCATTTCTATCCTAAACTAACTCATACAAACTTATTCTAATCAACCTAATTTACTAAAGTTCACATAAATGAAAGAACATCAAAAATAGTTAAAAACCTAGTTGCTACGAGTACCCTTAGCATAAGTTGAAGATAGCTATATTCAATAGAAAATTACATAATTAACTTGAAATAAACAGAATGATAAAAGACTTGACACTAACCTCTGGATGACTTCAATTATGTATTCTATTCATGAATCACAACTATTAGAAATAGCAATCACAATTTCTTACTTATTTCATAATGCAATGTATAAGATAACATGAAACAGTTTTAATTAGAAATGCATGAATAAATAAGTGAATGCATGAAGTGAGGGTTAGTACCTTGAGTGGATAGCTCAAGGAACTATCTCACTTCTTCTGGAAACTAAATCTACTTTAGATCTTCACACATTTCCCATGACACGCAGTTGAATTCAATTCATATCAAAGACATAATCTTCTTCAGATTTTATTCAAAATCAAAACATGTCTAGAATAACTGATAACTGTAAAAATAGAGTAACGACTCTATAGATAGAAAGTAAAATAACAACTAACTAATCAATGAACTCATCCCCTAACTTATACAAAAGTGGGCCCTTCACTGAGAGCAAGTTCCTTCTTTGCGAGCTTTGCTTGGGGTGTGGGATGCTTCATCTTCTAGGGGGTTCTTCCTCTCACTCGGAGTCTTGACTCTCTCTACTTTGGGGGGTCTCTTCTCTCTCTATTTGGGGGGGGGGGGGGGGGGGGGGCTTTTCTCTCTTCTGGGGCGCTTCTTCTCTATTTGGGGGGAATTTTATGTACATGAGTACCTCATCAGGCTTGATTTGTCAGGACCCATCTCTACATCCACCTAAGCTTCGCTTAAGGGGGTGTTAGTGTACGTTTTTATTTCGTAGTTGGGTTATTTATTTTTTCCCTATATTCCTAGGTTTTTCCTACACTTCTTTTAATAATGCTTGGGTTAATAAAGCATGCTTAATTAGGTGAGTGGTTATGAGGTGTCAACTTTCTACATGTGAGCATCCATTAGCTATCTTGGGAAGATACTTTGCTATCTTTAGTCCGATAGATGGTTGCTCTTGATTGGTCGATGTTGCCACCTCCTCCCTCTCTCTAATCTATATAAGCATGCTACCTGGCTTGTATTTTGTATCTTTTGTTTTTGCATCCTCTTAATGCTATTTTTCTTCTAGCATTTGTATTACTCTCTTGGAGACTAACTCTGTGTTGCTATTTTGATTTTGTATCATTTGTATTCATAGTTTAGATATCTATTCATTTGCACTAGTTTTCTGGGTTAATAATCTTTTCAAATTCTAACATGGTATCAGAGCTTGACTATGTGCAAGAGTATATTTTAGTTTCCATATTTGAGAGATTTAGGGGGGCTAATTAAGCTTATTGTAGTTTTTTAAAAAACTCAGTATGCTCTTCTCTTGCATCTTCGGATGATCTGGAGAATCAGAAAAGTTTGACGGAAACATTTTAATCTCTGAGGTTTGCACATGTGTTTTATAAAATTTGGGTGATTGCAACATTTCTGGTTATACTCAGAGCATTTTCAGTTGATCCAACGCGTCCAGGAGGCTTGAGAAAGTCAGATTTGGTTTTCGTTTAACTGAAATTAGAGATCGTTAGACACAATTGCAAAACTGGGGTTTCATGCTCAAATCTAACAACCAGCTTCCATATTCGCTATTTTCAATCAATATTGCAGGTTCCAACATGCCTTTGCTTGTTTTAGGTAACTGATTCATCCTTTGCATGCCATTTTTTGGTTGCTGGAGTTATTTTTTGTTCCTAAAGGCGTTCTATTTACATTAGATCCACATCTTTTTTACATCAACAAGAAAAATGCCTTTTGGGTTTTGTTCGTAACACAGAAAAACCATCTGGATATGTTTTAGTTTTTGCATGTAACTCATATATTTTGCAGAAACAAACTCAGAAAGCTATAGCAGGACCCTTCTCTGTTGGTAGTTGTAGATTTGAAGGTAGTTTTCAAATACTCTGTTCTTGCTCATAAGGACTCCATTTCTTGAGATTTTTTTTTTGGTTATTTTTTCATGCTTTATGCACTAGTGCAGATGTTTTTTTATTTTGATGCATAAAATTTCTAGAAATTATAGATTATCACCCTTGACATTGCATAGTTCTTATTTTTGGAACTTCAGAGGATCATAACTTTCACAAACGACCTCATATCGAGGCAATTTGTTTTTTGAAAGTACATGATTTTTCGAGTAGATCATAGTGGTACTGTTGTTTTTTTAGCTGAGTTCCAGTACTGTACTTTTAACATACAGCCAATTTGTGAGGGTTTTGTAATGCATTGAGATCAAGAGCACTTAGTATTTCTTGCTAGTGGCAATTGTAAATGCACTAATATAAAGTGTCAAATCATATTTTCTTGAGGGGGTTCTTTGATTGAGTGAAAAGGGGGGGTTGTCTTGGTTGTGTTCTCTTCTTTTCGACATTTCTTTTCTGCATTTCTTCATCATAGATCAAACAACTGTGCCTATCCTAACTCCATACAACTATTTTGAGTGGAAATCATGCATGACAATTCACTTAAGGAAAGGTGAATTACATAGGATAACTATGGGACTTGAAACTGAACCTACTAAAGATGAAGATAAGCCTAGGTGGTTTAACAAATGTGATGAGGCATATGGAACATTGTGTTTGCTTGTTTCTCCTAATTTGCTCTTTCACATTGAGTCTTTGAATTCACCAAATGAAATTTGGACAAAGCTAGAAACACTATTTGGCACACAAGATTCAATGAGGGGTCACATGTTGGAAAATGAACTAATTAGTTTAAGTCCAGGCAATTTCAACACAATCCAGGATTTCGTCACAAAATTGAAATCACTAAGGCTACAGTTAAAACAATGTAGAATTGAAAAGAAAGATGAACAATTGATTCTAAGTATTCTCTCTAAGCTAAGTTCAGAATATTCTGTGTTTGTTTCTACCTTCGATGCCACTAAGGGTGCACTTGGTACTCAATTCACCATGCCATCTTTAGATGATTTTTCTATCTTGCTCACTCGGGAACATGATAAGCTAATCTAGATGGGCACTCTCAAGTCCTTTAAGTCACATGCCCTAGCAGCCAACCAAGGCACAAAAGAATAGAAAGGACAAAGTAGTAACAACAAGAATAAGGATAAGAAACAAAAGAATAGCAAGGAGAAGAAGGATCAGATTCCAGTTGCTTCAAAAGCAACTAATGAGACCCAATCTTCTAAGGGTGACAAGCCTAAGAAAGAGAAGGTCCAATGTGCCTACTGTAAAAGACCCAATCATGATGAACATAAGTGCTTGAAGAAATAAATTGATCACTTGACACACATTCTTAAGAAGAATAATATCAGTGTTCCTGAGTCTATCAAACAGAGTTCAAATGAGGGGTCTGACAAGGTAAAAGAAAACAACAAGGGGAAAGGAAAGGACAAGGCCCTTGTAGCAGTTGCTTCTTCACCATCCACTTGGGTTCTTGATTGGGGTGCTTCGCACCGCATGGCTTCATCTAAGGAAGAGCTTGCATCTTTGGAGCCATGTACTATGCCTTCTATTTTGATGGGTGATGACACTCTTGTTGAGGTGTAGGGGAGAGGGTCTGTTGATGTGGGGGATGGCACATTCCATGATGTTCTTTGTGTGCCCTCATTGTTAACTAATCTCCTATTGGTATACCAGATCACTCACACAGGTTCAAGCAAGCGGGTTGAGTTCACTCCTGATTTAGTGGAAATTCATGAGTTGCACAGTGGTTCTACAGTTGCAGTTTGGAGAGTAGATCATCAGTCACGGTTCTATCTATTTTCTCACTTGGTTCTTGATCCTCCTTCGACTATTTTGCTCACTCATTCTGATGATGTGAGTAGATTATGGCATGAGCAGTTTGGCCATCTTAACTACTGCTACTTGCAGCAGCTCAACCAACACGGCATGGTCACAGGGTTGCCTTCAGTTCAGTTTTCAGGTGGCGTTTGCCAAGGTTGTATTCTTGGTAAGCATCCTAAGGAAAAGTTTGACAAAGGTAAGGCATGGAGAGCTTCACAGATACTAGAGTTAGTTCATAGTAATTTGGCTGGTCCATTTCAGCATCCTTCTTTTAGCAGGGCCCGATATGTCCTCACATTCATTGATGACTTTTATCGATATACTTGGGTGTACTTTCTCAAACAGAAGTCTGAGGTATTTGATCACTTTCAAGACTTCAAGACTTTTGTAGAGAAGCAATCTGAGAAATCCATAAAAGTTTTACATACTGACAATGGTGGTGAGTATGTTAACCATCGGTTTGAGAGGTTTTACACTTCAGAGGGGATTGATTTGTAGCATTCAGTTCCATACAATCCTCAGCAGAACGATGTTGTAGAACAGAAGAATAGGTCCTTGAAGGAAATGGCAAACTGCATGATTCACTCCAGATCTCTTGCGCCATAGTATTGGGTAGAGGCCATTAACTATGCTTGTTATATCCAGAACCATGTTCCTCACCAAGCCTTGAAGGGAGTCACTCCTTTTAAAGCTTGGAGCGGTCAGAAACCATCAATTAAGCACTTTTGAGTTTTTGGTTCTCCTGCATGGGCCCACATTCCTGCAGAGAAATGCAAGGCCTTGGATCTGCAGAGTAGACCTTACATATTTGTAGGGTATCCTTATGGTGTGAACGGTTATCAGTTGCTCCACCCTACTACACATGAGCTATTCATTGAGAGGAGTGTTTAGTTTGAGGAGGGCTCTTTGAGCTCACTTTCTATCACTTCTCCACCTCTTCTACCTTGACATTGGAGTCACTTGGGATACATGACAGATCTTATGATGAGTCAGATTCACGTGAGAAGTCTTCTACCTCCACTTCTAATATAGAGAGTGATTCAGAGGACTCACCTCCTTCCTCTCCTAGTCATCTTTCAGAGGTTGATGATTCTCCTCCAGATTCTCCATCTTCCAGTCCACTTTGGGCTAGACAGACCTTGCAGTCTACAGGTGTTTGGGTTAGGGATCCATCAGACATCAGGCAGACTCATTCATAGTTCGAGGATGCTCCACATGTCTTCATTGCTACTGCCTCAGATCCATAGTCTATTAATGAGGCTTTTGGTATTCCTGAGTGGGATACAACTATGCAGGAGGAGTATAGTTCCTTGATGAGGAACCACACTTGGGATCTTGTCCCTCTTCCTAAGGGAAGAAAACTTGTTTGATGTAAGTGGATCTATCTAACAAAATTTGCAGCAGATGGGTCAGTTGACAAGCATAAGGCTTGCTTGGTCACCAAAGGATTATCCCAGGTTCCTGGGATTGACTACTCTGATACTTTTGTGCCAGTTGCCAGAATGAACTCCATCTGACTTGTTCTTGTCATTGATGTAGCCAATTGTTGGGAAGTACACCAGATGGATGTGAAGAGTGCTTTTCTTCACAGTGACCTTCAAGAGGTGATTTACATGGAGTAGCCACAGGGGTTCGTTTAGGATTCTTCACTTGTGTGCCATCTTCAGAAGTCTCTCTATGGCTTCAAATAGGCTCCTCGGGCCTGGTATGCCAAGATGGACTCCTTCCTTCTGATAGTTGGGTTCACTCAGTGCCATTCTGATCCCAATGTCTACATTTTGCAGCAGGATTATTCACTCCTATTTATGGTTTTGTATGTTGATGACTTGCTGATCACAGGGAGTTCTTCATCCACCATTGGGGCTATCAAAACTGCCCTTCATGATAGGTTTTTAATGACTGACTTGGGCTTGTTGCATTACTTTCTTGGGATTAAGATCTTTCAGTCTTCTTCCAGGATCACCATCACATAGTCCAAGTATGCTCTAGATTTTCTCTCAAGGTTTCATATGGCTGACTGTAAGCCTGCTCGGACTCCCTTCCTTTCTGGAGTCAAACTTGAGGCTCAGTGTTCTTCTCCACTTATTGATGGCACTTTGTATCGACAACTTGTTGAGAATCTCATTTATCTGACTCATACAAGACTTGACATTTCATATGTTGTAGGCATGGTCTCTCAATTCATGCAGGAGCCCCATGAGCTACACTGGAAAGCATCCAAGTGGATCCTTCACAACATTTAGGGTACTCACAGTTTTGGGATTCACTGCGTAGTAGGCATTGAGCTTGACTTGGTGGGCTACATAGATTCAGATTGGACAAGCGATTCTCAGGATCGCAAGTCTACTTCAGGTTACAACTTCTCACTTGGTTCTGGTCCTATTTGTTGGTCAAGAAAGAAGTAGTATGCTATTACTCTATCTTCTACTGAGATCAAGTATCGGGGGGCTGTGAATACCGCCACTAAGGCCATGTGGCTTCAAAATCTTCTCATTGAGTTTGGTATCTAGATCAGATGACCATCAGTCATATTTTGTGACAACCAGAGTGACATTCAGATCTCATAGAATTCAATTGATCATCAGTTGACCAAACACATAGAGGTCCACATGCACTACATCCGGGAGCTCACCCATGGTCACATCATCGACCTTCGCTACTATCTGACTTCTGATCAGGTTGTCGATATCTTCATCAAACCCTTCACTAAGAGCAAGTTCCTTCATTTGTGAGTTTTGCTGGGGGTGCGGGATGCTTCATCTTCTAGGGGGGATTCTTCCTCACACTCAGAGTCTTGACTCTCTCTACTTTGGGGGCTCTCTTCTCTCTCTATTTGGGGGGGGGGCTTTTCTCTCTTATGGGGGGCTTCTTCTCTTTTGGGGGGAATTCTATGTACATGGGTACCTCATTAGGCTTGATTTGTCGGGACCCATATCTACATCCACCTAAGCTTCACTTAAGGGGGGTGTTAGTGTAGGTTTTTATTTCCTAGTTGGGTTATTTATTTTTTCCCTATATTCTTAGGTTTTTCCTACACTTCTTTTAATCTTGTTTAAGTTAATAAAGAATACTTAATTAGGTGAGTAGTTATGAGGTGTCACCTTCCTACATGTGAGCATCCATTAGCTAACTTAGGAAGATACTTTGCTAGCTTTAGTCTGATAGATGGTTGCTCCTGATTGGTCAATGTTGGCACCTCCTCCCTCTCTCTGGTCTATATAGGCATGCTACCTAACTTGTATTTTGTATCTTTTATTTTTGCATCCTCTTAATGTTATTTTGCTTCTAGCATTTGCATTACTCTCTTGGAGACTAACTCTGTGTTGATATTTTTATTTTGTATCATTTGCATTCATAGTTTAGATATCTATTCATTTGCACTAGTTTTTTGGGTTAATAATCTTTTCAAATTCTAACACTTCCAACTAAATGTGATCATCAATTCATTCTTGAATATCAGGATATAGTTTTGAGATCAACTTATTAATTATCTAGAACAAAGGAAGCAGAGTCCTATTCCAACATAAATCCCACACAATGGCTCATGAATAAAAACACATAAGCTATGGTTAGACTTCTAGAACAAGTCTTCTTCTTCTCTTGCATTTATTTTTCCATGATGACCATGTTCATCTCCATCGATCTTCACTTCTGGCACTTGGACTGCACTTTAATCAATTCCCCTATTTTGCACTGCAATTACTCCTTCCTGGATGCTATGTCTTTGTTGCACAAGGTTAATTATCCAACATATATACACAAAATAACCTTTCATATTAAACTTATGAAATCCTATCTATATTACATGCATATCAATAATTTAAATCACCCACTTGATAATATAACCACCATATTCTATTTATTAGCATAGGTTTAAAGTATCTAAGAAGTATATGTGAAACATCATATAATAAAGGTAATGTCTATAAGGTTCTTGGAGGATCATATGAAAAGGTATTAAAAACATATAAAAACATTATAAAAGGAAGTCAATATTTCAACCCAACATTTCCCCCCAACTTAAACTTTTGCTTGTCCCTAAACAAAACTAAGGAACTAACATCTAGGGTAGAAGGTTATAATGCAAAGTGATTTTTATGAGGTCCATGTTTTCTTTGACTCCTCCTTGTTTGAGATAAAATCCATTGTAACATGCAAGTCTCTCCATCCTGGTTAGCTCAGCACGCCTACACTTATCACCTCTCCCTCCTGTCTAGTGTGGCACTAGGTAGAGAAAGATAGGAGGCTGATAAGTAAGAGGCAACCGTGCTATTTCCTTTTTCTCTGAGATCTGGATGTACCTGCATAACCTCTCAAACATATTTATGAAGTTGTGGAAAGAGTGGGATTCCTTCTTTTGGAATTCTAGAGTTAGGCTATCCCACATGTTTTGCATATACCTTTGTCAATTCTAAATGATGGACACTACTAATCTCTGTATCCTTTTGTGATCCTTAAGTCTTAAATCCATGATTACCTTACCTAGACCCTTATGAGAAAGTAATGTTAGCCATTGGGTCAGGATCGCTTCAGGGTCTAAGGCTTCTTTCCTAATTGGCAGTGGCTCCTTCTTTTCCTACTCCTCATACTAGTCCATTAGTTCTCCCCTAAGTTGTTCATTTTTAAATTATGACATTAGTGCTCTGATCTTTAGGTCTGCAACATAGATGCAGGGGTTCCATTCTATGTCCTCATCCATTAGGTAATTATGCAAATAGTATTCACACAATTGGTCCTGTTCTTCTAAACTGACCTCTTTGAAATATTTGCAAAAAATGTGCCTTGAATGCAAGTCGGGTTGATTATTGATACATCTATTAAACTGAAAACTAAGGAATTTCTCTTGTAGAAACAATGCATAAACCCTTAGTGGAGGACTACATCCAATGATTTGCTTGGCTCTATCAATAACCTCTGCCAGACGATCCTCCAACCTTTTGATTATCAAATCCTTTTCTGCAACTGATGCATTGAGACTATGTTTCTCTTTTTCCCAATTCTCTTTTTCTTGCTTAGTCTTATCAATCAATTTCATTAGTTCAAAGCCCAAAGATAGGGTAGTATGGTACTATGGGATCTTTGTCATAGGAGGTTGGAGAGTAAGTACTTCTTCCTCAATTTTATTTTTTATTTTCAGCCAATTGTGCCAACAAATCTAAGTTAGAACCATGGCCATAAGTTCGGATCTTCTCCTCCAACTTCTGAATCCTTTTTTCTCTCTTTATCTTTCTCTTCATACCCCCTTACCTATTCCTCCAGCTGTCTTATTCTTTCCAAGGCTTCTTGAATTTCCTTCCTAATATCTCTATCCTCTAATAATTCCTTTTCTTTTTCAACATTTTCATCATCTCTTTCTCTAGGAACATAAAAAACTTCTTTAGTAGAATCATCAGACACAGGTTTTCCCATCTTTCTTGCAGTAAACAAATCTTCTGGCTCAGCATCAGAAGAGGAAATATACTTTCTTTTTCTTACAGGTATATTAACATTTTCACAGGCATCTGCAGAGACATCCTTAAGAGGGTTTTCTCCTCTATCTGAATCTAGATTCAGTGGAGTTGGATCATTTTCCTACTAGCCTATATTTTTGTCCTCTCCTCTCTGTTTCTCAACAACATTTTCTTTGGTACCTTACCTTCTTAACGTACCTGAGTGTCTAGGAGTGATTGTCTCCTGCTTATCTGCCTTTTTCCTTCTTTTATTGTCCCCCTTCTTCCTCTTTTCCCCTGCACTCTCTTCTTTTATTGTACTCTTGTGCTTCCTCACTCCCTTCCTACTCTTCTTTTCCTTACCAGATATTGAAGGAGTGGTTCTTTTAGTTTTAGGGGAAGATGGTGAGGGTTCTTCAGCTGATATAGACCTAAACTCTGGAGGGTTCTCATGTTGTGGCTCTTCCTACTCAGTTTCAAAAGGAGGCTCAGGCTCATATGGAATCTCATCTTCTAGTTCTGGTGCCTCCAAAAGTGTTGAAATGTCTACACATTGTTTAAAAGATTCCCACCCAATCTATGGATTCTGAATCCTTAAACTCCTTTTTATTAGCAGAGCTATTAAACAATGGTGGGAAAGAGTGGTGTCTGCTTGTTCTCTCTGATATTCTGAAGACATCCTTTTCAACATACTCTATAGATAATTTGGAACTTTGACAATTTTTTCATGCCATAAATGATTGAGCAATTTAAGATGTGCAGTATATAACATATTGTATCTACCATCATAGGTAATATACTTGATAATATATAAGGCACATTTCCCCCAAAAGAAGGGAAGAGATAGTCATTTGGTACCTTGTGTGGTAGAATCTAGGTGTTCACCTCTTTCATAGAACTCCTCCCTAGCCACGGCTGCATCATCTCTAGTTGGGTACTCGGACCCTATTTGTGGTAACCCTATGACCTAAGCAATAGCTAACTCAGAAGCATCTAAGTCAACCCTTCACCATTGCTTCATCATATTGTAGAGTAAATGCAAATTTTTTTACCATATCATCATCATACTCTATCAATTTTAGGAAGTAATCTAACCAACCTACTCTCGTAAAGAGTAGAAGAACTATCACATCCTCTAGTATTTCCTTATATGCTAAAGGTTCTCTTCTAATTACGTCCCCTCCCATTACTGTTTTAATTTACAAAATTTACACTGTAAATTTTTTGTACAATGTCAATTTCTGTTGCTCAGTTCCTGCTGCTTCAGCTCGCCACCCCAAAAGAACCAATCTTACTATCTGCCTCTTCTTTCTTTTTCACTATAACTTCCTTAGGGTGCTAATTCACTTATTGGCAGAATAAGGAAAGTTCATGGCACATAATATTTATCTGGTTTTCTTGAAAGGCAAGGTTTTCAAAGGCAAACAATGTTCAAATGGCAAAAATTGAAAATAAACCCCTCCCCCAACTTAATTGTGAAGTGACCGCACTTCATGTGGCAAATATTATGGAATGAGGAGTAGTGATTGAAATAAATGGTGGTAATATTTGTCGCATGCATAAAATAAACTATGACTAATCATGAATATAAAAAGAAATCTAGCTATAATAATTGAAAGTTATTGAATGTACATATGAAGTGGAAATGAATAATTAACTTTCCTTGGAAGTTGTGAACAACTCTGATGATTTGAGATGATATGCATGCAGTGAATGAGATAGAATGTGATAGAAGGTGGCGGGTATGGTTGCAAAGATATAATGTGATAACTCAAGATGATGGAGAAAAGTACCAACTCATAAATGTGAATTGATACGTGGAGCAATAGAATGAAACAGTTTAAAATGGATACAAGCATATGGAATGAGCGGGAGAATTTAGGTATTGTTCACCAAGTAATGGAAGAGAGCTACATACAGATGTTGCTATAGGTGCCTTCGGCACAAGTCCTGACTGTCTAATTGTAAACACAATATATCAGGTCCCAGCTAAGTTAGGTCCCAACTAAATGATTGAAAAACATGTCCCAGTGGAAATAACTTATTGTAACCATGGAAATTGTGATGTGTGTGCATGTGATTTTTAAAACAAAGAAAATTATGTTTCAGCAATAAGGGTTGAGTATTGCAACTTAACTTCCACATCACTGGATAGTGTTGGTGGAGTAGTATCTGAAGGTGTATCAGTTGGTGTCACAACATCATTATCAGGAGTGTCAGGAGGATCATACTGAGCAGCTAAAGAAACAAGAAAGTCATCCTTCTAAAATGGCTTTTTATACAAATTTGGCCTGTGCCCATTGACCAACAATGAAAACCTAATTGCATCAATAGTCTACAATTTAACTGCACCATTAGGAAAGACCTGCTTGATCTCATATGGGCCTAACCAACATGACTGAATCTTGCCCTTGAAGTCCTTATACCTTGAATCATAAAGGAGTGCCTAGTCACCTACAATGAATTCCTTTGTCTTGATGTACTTGTCATGCCATTTTGCTCTTTGTTTCTGTATGACCTCAGTGTGATGAATAGCCTCCAATCAAATTTCATCCAACACATTCAAATGTTGTAGCCTTTCTTGTTGTGCTATGGTCAAATCCATTCCTAGGTCCACTGCTATCCTTAGGGTTTTGTGTTCAAATTTAATAGGCAAGACTGTTGTCTTTCCATAGACCAACTCATAAGGTGTAAACCCTTTAGTTGTCTTCCAGGTTGTTCTGTATGCCCAAACAGCTTCTAGGAGCCTAGAAACCCAATCTCTTCTGTGAAGTTGGACTGTCTTGGTCAGGATGTTCTCAATTTCCCTATTAGTGACTTCCACCTAACCATTGGCTTGAGGATGATAGGGAGTAGATTTCTTATGTCTGATCTGATATTCCTCAAGCAATTTGGTGCTTAAATCAGATGTAAATTGCGGCCCTTGGTCAATTCCTATCTCCCTTGGAACACCATACCTAGTGAAGATATCTTCATACAGGAATTTGGCCACATTATCATCTCTGGCAAACTATAATGCCTTCACTTCAACCCATTTAGTTAAGTAGTCAGTACATACTAGGATATATTCTTTGTTGTTTGATGTAGGAGATATAGGGCCCACAAAATCTAAACCCCATTTGTCAAAAGGAGCCAATGAGACTTGTGGCTGCAAAGGCATCTCATCACTTCTAGTAGGCCTCCCCATTCTCTGGCATCTATCACAGCTCCTAGTGTACTTGACAACATCTTTATGAAGTGTTGGCCAGTAATATCCTGTTGTTAGTATCTTGAAGGATGTCATCTTAGCTACAAAATGTCCCCCACAAGGCTCATCATGACAATTTGTCATTATATCAAATACTTCATCCTCCCTTATACATCTTCGCATAATATTGTCTGGCCCGGTGTAAAATATAAATCCAAGAGTAAGAGAAACATTTACGAACTAGCTGCCTCTTCTCCTTTGGAGAGAAGTATCCTGGAATCTTTCCCTGTAACCAAATAATTGGCTATATTTGCATACCATGGAGTGTGTATGGTGAGATCAAATAGATGCTCATCAGGAAAAGAATCATCAACCACTCCATCTAAAGACTGTGTAGGTAGTCTGGACAGAAAATCAACAACATTGGCCTTGCCTGGTTTGTCAACAATTGTAATATCAAACCCCTGCAACAATAGTAACCACCTTACAAGTCTGCCACCCACTATTGGCTTGTTCATCAAATATCTGATGGCTTCATGATCAATATGTATGAATACCTAGTAACCAGTTATGTAGTGCCTGAATTTGTTAATTGCATAAACAATTACCAACATCTCTTTCTCTGTCACAGTATAGTTTAACTCAACTCCTTGCAGATTCTTACTTACATAGTATATGGCATACTCCTTGTTTCCTTCTTGTTGACCCAGGACTGCCTCAATGGCAAAATCAGATGCATCTGTATGGATGTGAAAAGGCAGTGACCAATTCATACCTCTGAGGACAGGGGCTTGTGTCAAGGATTTTTTTAGTTTTTCAAAAGAGATCTGACAATCTAATGTCCATTCAAATTCACTGTCCTTGGTCAGTAGAGTAAACAAAGGGGCAACAATCTTGCTAAAATCCTGAATGAACCTCCTGTAATATCCTGCATGGCCTACAAAGCTCCTTACATCCTTCTATTTTTGGGGAATAGGCAGGGTGGATATGATCTCAATCTTCTTTGGGTCAACTTGGATGCTTGTACTTGAGATGAAATGTCCCAAGGCTGTTCCCTATGTCATCATTAAAAAACACTTTTCATTACTCAAAGAGAGGTTGTGGTCTATACATCTCTTCAATACCTTCTCCAAGTTGTGTAATGCTTCATCATATGTGTCACCATATGTGGTGAAGTCATCCATATAAATCTACATACTGTCATGTGCAAAATCAGAGAAAATACTGAGGACTGCTCTTTGAAATGTAGTTGGAGTGTTACACAAACCAAAGGGTAAGACAAAGTATGCATATGTCCCCCAAGGGCAAGTAAACGTCTTATCCTAATCCTCTAGAGCAATCTTAATCTAGTTATAACCACTAAAACCATCAAGAAAGGAAAAATATTTCTTGCCTGCTAAAGAGTCAAGAACTTGGTCAATAACAGGCAATGGAAAGTGATCCTTCTTGGTAGTAGTATTCAATTCTATGTAATCAACACAGACCCTCCATTTGCCACCTTTCTTGGGGACTATAACCAATGGTGAAACCCATTCACTATCTGAAATGGGGTATATAAAGCTTGCGTCCAAAAGCTTCTAAAGCTCAGCTTTAACAATTTCTCTGAGGGTTGGATTCATGCGCCTCTGTTGCTGCT
The DNA here is from genome assembly GCA_027924645.1 of Cunninghamia lanceolata. NCBI lineage: Eukaryota > Viridiplantae > Streptophyta > Pinopsida > Cupressales > Cupressaceae > Cunninghamia > Cunninghamia lanceolata. The sequence continues at coordinate 463,294 of BSBN01001396.1, read as the reverse complement.
TGATTGGTCTATATCCATCATCTATGTATATCTTGTGCATGCACAAGGCAGGATCAATGTCTTTCAAATCATTGTAATCCCAAGAAAATGCTGTTGAGTGTGTATGTAATATTTCATGCAAGGATTGTTGTTGTTCATCAGTCAATGTATTGTTAATGTTCAACATCTTACCTGGCTTGACTTCTACTTGTTTGGATAGTTCTTGAATAGAAGACAAATCAAGGCTGGGTAATAAAGGTAAGCATTACTGAGGTAATACCACATGGAAGATTTGGGAGACTTCTTTTGATGAACTGCTAGGTATTATGCTGCTTAAAGGGTCTTGTAATCAAGATAGGCAGTCTTTCTGTTGTGGGTGTCTCCCACAATTGTTTTGTAAAACATGAGCAATTAATTCATCTTCATCTGGAATATTCAATAAAGGGCTACATTCTATAGTCATCAAGGTTTGCAATGAATAGATTTCCTCATCCTCCAAGCTAGACCAAATGGTTTGCTCAAGCTCATGGTATGGCTGGGCTGGTGGATATAAAACCAATTTCTTGGTCACTGTCCCATTAGATATGATCATGTTGCTATACCTACAACCTATAAATGCATCAGCAGTTGTAAGCCACGGTCTACCTAATATAAGAGGATATCCAGAAAGATTAAACTTAGGCTACATAACTATGAAATCAGTAGGGTATTCCCAAGAATCTAATGCAATAACCGAATCTTCTATGACTCCTTCAGGTTTGACTATAAACCTATTAGCGAATTGCAAGACTGTCTGAGTAGGCCTAAGGTTGTTTAGTTGGAGTGTCTACATTGTCTCTTTGGTCATAACATTAATTGTAGCTCTAAGATCTATCAAAGTATTCTTAATCAGAGTTCCATTGATATTTACATCCACCACTAGGCTACCTAGATCTGAGTATTTGGGAACAATTATATTACCCAACATGATGTCAACAAGATTACCTAAAACATGCACTATCTGAGGGTCTATTCTCTTCCTTCCTGGATTCTTTATGCAAAGATCCCTAATAGTTTTGGTATAGATAGGAATGTCCTTGATGGCTTGCATTAAGGGAATCTTGATTCTTATATCTTTTAGCTGGCTGAGAAGGATAGTATCAGTTTGGGCTATTTTCTTTTGCATGGCCAAGTGCTCAAGTAAAGGAGGAGACTTCTATTGTAAGGTAGTTTGGGCATCTTGAGTTTCTAGGGTTGATTCAGGTTTTAAGGGTGGCTTATCTGAGGCTTCTTTAGTGGGTTCTTCATCTTCAAGATCTATAATTTAGGGAGATGAAGGCCCTGCAAGTTGCTTCCCTGATCTAAGATGAACATTACTCACTTCCACCCCATAGGTGGGATATTGCATTACCTCATTAGTATAAGCCTGCTGGATAGGCTTGTTGTTAGGGTTAGGTGCAGGTTGGGCAAGGATTTAGGTACGTCTAGGAGGTGGATTTTGAGGTGAATTTTGAGGTGGTGGCATTATGGATAGCTATTGTGGCTAAGATGGAATCATAGGTTGCTGAAATTGTGCATTTTACTGCCATTGTTGGCCCTTGTTCCACTGAGGTTGCCATTGTTGCTATTGAGTAGGCCACTGAGGGTTATAGTTGGGACCTTGGAAATTTTGTTGAGGCCATGAGTATGGCTGTTGTCGGTTCTAACCAGCTTGGGGAGTAGGCTATTGGGGGTTTTGCCATGCATTTGGGTTACCAAGCCATTGTTGAGTATTCCAAACAGAGAAGTTCTGATTTGTAGTAGGAAAGGGAGAATTAAAACTAAGTGGATCAGAGGGCATACCTTGCCTTTGCTACCAAGGTCTCCTCTGAGCTATAAAGAACATTTTCCCATCTTCTCCTTCAAATGGTTGTAATTCTGCCCTCTCAATCTTTTCTTGCTGGATGATGGCCACCCTTTTGCATTTACAGTTGCCCTTCCTCTGTCTACAGCTAGGGTAGTACTCAGTAAGCATTGCATCTACCTCTTCTTGTTTCTTCTTGATATGGAGAGTGTCCAGCTATGTAGCCATATGGCTAATAATGCCCTCCTTCATGTTGGTTAGCATGTTACTAATCTTCACTCTTGAAACTCCATTAATTGCCTTATCTGTGATGGTTGCTCTTTCTCCCCTTGGTTTTCTAAAAAATGTTCTAGAATAATTTCTGCAGGCTGTACAGATATCTTCAAAGGGAAGTTGAGATATATCCCCTGTTCCAATGAGATTGAGGGAATCCATGCAGTCATCATTAAATCCTCTCAAAAGGACCAGCTTCAGTGATTCTTCAGACAATTTATTCTGAGGGTTTTTCTTCAAGGCAAACTGGAACTTTCCACATAGTCTGCTAGTAGTTCATCTTCTTTCTGTGACATCCTAAAAATGTCATCTCTTCTCCTATCATGTCCTCTGCAGTAGTCTTTATATTTTGCCAGGAACTTTGTCTTCATGGTATCCCAGTCTCGAATGACATCATTCCCTAACCCCATAAACCACCTTAAGGCAACATCTTTTAGTGTGGCAAGGAACAACTTGAGTCTGTAAGGATCAATGGTGTAGTCATAACTCCTACACAAGACATCAAACTCGAACAGGAAAGTGTCAAGATCTTCGGTCACCAAGCCGTAGAAAATAGACAATACAAAAGGTGGTATATTTTTTAGAGTAGCAGCCCGTGCTTGGTCTGGGATAGGGAATTCAAACATCACTTGTCCTAGAGGATCATCTACTGCAGGATCTCCCATGGTTCTAAAAGTCCCTTCTGTGGTAGTGGAGGAAGCTGATGGAGATGTAGGGGGTGTTGATGAAGATGTAAGAGGAAACTCTCCTTCAGCACTTCCTACTATGTAGTTGATAAAGTCAGTTGTGCCCTCGTTATTCTGAGAAGTTGAAGGGAGGAATCTACCTCAGTTATCTCTCTACCTCCGCATACAGTAATTTGAGCTTTATTTTTCAACAGTCATGCATAGTGTTAGTAGAATGTCTGGTGTTTCTTAAAAAATGAATTTAGTAAATCTAATGTTGAAATCAAGATTTAACTATGAAAGCATATAAAACTAATGAGACTATGAAGATAGCACCATCCTCGACAACGGCACCAAAAATGTAGAGGAAAACTAATGCGTTGTAGACTTAAATAAAATTCAAGGGTAAACCTATCTGAACAATCCACTCTATCATTGCATTCCTACATTGAATTATCGACCAAGGAGGATAAGCTTATGATGATGCTCACACTATATATGCCTTCAAGACTCATTTCTATCCTAAACTAACTCATACAAACTTATTCTAATCAACTTAATTTACTAAAGTTCACAGAAATGAAAGATCAAAAATAGTTAAAAACCTAGTTGCTACGGGTACCCTTAGCATAAGCTGAAGATAGCTATATTCAACAGAGAATTACAAAATTAACTTGAAATACACAGAATGATAAAAGACTTTACACTAACCTCTGGAGGACTTCAATTATGTATTCTATTCATGAATCACAACTATTAGAAATAGCAATCACGATTTCTTACTTATTTCACAATGCAACGTATAAGATAACATGAAATAGTTTTAACTAGAAATGCATGAATAAATAAGAGAATGTATGAAGTGATGGTTAGTACCTTGAGTGGCTAGCTCAGGGAACTATCTCACTTCTTTTGGAAACTAAATCTACTTTAGATCTTCACACATTTCCCATGACACGCAGTTGAATTCAATTCATATCAAAGACAAAATCTTCTTCAGATTTTATTCAAAATCAAAACATGTCTGGAATAACTGATAATTGTAAAAATAGAGTAATGGCTATATAGATAGAAAGTAAAATAAAAAATAACTAATCAATGAACTCATCCCCTAACTTATACAAAAGTGGGAGAGTTTTATGCGATCTTCCAACTAATTGTTATCATCAATTCATCCTTGGATATCAGGATATAGTTTTGAGATCAACTTATTAATTATCTAGAACAAAGAAAGCAGAGTCCTATTCAAATAAAAATCCCACACAATGGCTCATGAATGAAAATACATAAGCTGCAGTTAGACTTCTAGAACAAGTCTTCTTCTTCTCTTGCATTTATTTTTCCATGATGACCACGTTCATCTCCATCGATCTTCACTTTTGGCACTTGGATTGCACTTTAATCAATTCCTCTGTTTTGTACTCTGCTGCAATTACTCCTTCTTGGATGCTATGTCTTTACTGCACAAGGTTAATTATCCAACATATATACACAAAATAACCTTTCATATTAAACTTATGAAATCCTATCTATATTACATGCATATCAATAATTTAAATCATCCACTTGATAATATAACCACCATATTCCATTTATCAACATAGGTTTAAAGTCTCTGAGAAGTATATGTGAAACAACATATAATAAAGGTAATGTCTATAAGGTTCTTATAGGATCATGTGAAAAGGTCTTAAAAACATATAAAAACATTATAAAAGGAAGTTAATATTTCAAACCAACACCTTTGCTGAGGACATCGATTCCCTATTAAGGGTCATTCCTCCCATACTTTCAGAGGATGATAACTACTCTTTGACTAAACCCATCTTGGTGGAGGATGTTAAAACTAATGTTTTTTCAATGGGTGCCTTCAAAGCCATAGGCCCGAATGGTTTCCCCCCAGCTTTCTTCCAAACCTTCTGGGAGATAGTTGGGAATGATGTCTTCAATGCTACCAAGGACTTCTTTAGGATGAAGAGACTCCTACGACAGTTGAACAACACCTTTATTGCCTTTATTCTGAAGAAGATCGACGCTAAGCTTATGACAAACTTTAGGCCTATTAGTCTCTGCAATACTGTGTACAAAGTCTTCACCAAAATCTTGGTCTTCAAGCTGCAACCCCTCCTGGATAAACTCATTGCTCTGAACCAAAAGGGCTTTGTACCGGGGAGACAAATTCTGGACATGGCTATTACCACCCATGAAATTATTCATTCCATCCACAAGAGCAACAACTCAAGTATGATCTTCAAATTGGATATCTCCAAAGCTTATGATAGGGTGAATTGGGATTTTTTGTTTAAAGTCCTTAGGAAATTTGGCTTCAATGAGAGGGTTGTTAATATTATTAAAGAATGTATTTCTGTGGTGCGCTTCTTGATGTTGGTTAATGGTTCTCCCAGAGGATTCTTTCCCTCTGGGAGAGGCCTTAGGTAAGGCGACCCTCTTTCGCCCTATCTTTTTATATTGCTTGTGAAAGTGCTGGGTAGGAATACTTGTAATTTGTTGATGCATGGGACTCTCCAAGGTATCAAACCTACCTCTACCACTCAAACTGCGGTCATACAACAGTTCATGGATGACACTATTCTATTTGGGAAAGCCTCTATTGTGGAAGCCAGAAGATGGAAGGAGCTCCTCAAAACCTATGAGTGGGTCTCGGGTCAGAGTGTCAACTTTGAGAAAAGTCATATTTACTTTCTAAATACCCCGAAGGGTTTGCAGCAAAATATCACTAGAGTCCTGGGTTGCTTGAGCGATAGGTTCCCAGCCACCTACTTGGGCCTCCCCATCACCACTAATAAAGTCTCTATTGAATTTTGGAAAGGGCTATTGGAGAGAATGCAAAGGAAACTAGCTGGATGGAAAGGGGCTCTTCTAAGCCAGGTAGGGAAGTTCTAACTCCTTAAAGCCTCCCTCCAAGGGATACCCAATTACTCTCTAAGTCTCTTCAAGATTCCTAAGTTTGTGGTGGAGAAGATTGAATAGATATAGAAGAAGTTCCTCTGGTCTGGTATGGAAGAGAAATAAAGAATTACTCTAGTTGGATGGGAAAAGGTTTGCACTCCTAGATATCAAGGAGGTCTTGGGCTAAGAAGAATTCATCTCATGAATCATGCTCTCTTATCCAAGGTGGGGTGGAACCTTATTCGAAGTAATACTGATTGGGGGGACATCATGGTGGCCAAGTATCTCAATGGGGATAAGGGAAGGAGATTACTCTTGGAGGCGGGTTCCCCAAAGGCTCAGTCATTTGGAATGGGATCCTTAAGACCCGTGGCCCTCTTTGGCAAGGCATCAGGTGAAAAATAGGAGATGGCAGGGATGTTTACTTCTAGAAGGATAGATGGCTAAAGAACAAACCCCTAATCGAGTTGGAGTATGGCAGAATTGTGGATAGGGCCTACAGGGTCTTTGGTGCTAAGGTGGTTGATTACATAAGAACTAACGAGGGTCTCAGGAGCTGGGTGATCATGTCTGTTGGTGGCCCAGAGGGCAATGAAGATAGGGTGCTAGCCCTTTAGCTCCAAAGTGAACTGGATGATTATAGAATCTCTATCTTCCCCAAGAGAGGTAACATGATCTGGGATAAGGACAACAGAGGTTTGTTTACAGTCAAAAGTGCCTATGGTTTGCTGTTAGACACAAATGTGAACCAGTTATGGGGGAAAGTTTGGATGCCCAAACTGCTACAAAAAGTCAATTTCTTTTGGTGGATCTTGATGCACAATAGAATTCTGACTATTGACAATCTGAGAAAGAGAGGGTTCTAAATGTCAAGTAGATGCATTCTTTGTGGTTCTAAGGAAGAGACGACTGACCATCTCTTTCTTCACTGTAGCTTTTCCTGGGATGTGTAGGGTTTAATCTTTGAAAAACTTAATATAAGCTAGTCCTTGAACAATAATTTAGAAGCTTTGGTCTGGGATTGGAGGCCCCATTCAAACTTGTTCTCCTGGCTTCCAAGGAGATTTGGTCACAAATCCCTCCCCATTTAGCCTGGAGTCTATGGAAAGAACACAACAATAGAATTTTAGGGAGAAGTGCAGAAAACCCATGGAAGTTTTCCTATGCTTCTCCAAACTGATTGTGGAGAACATCAACTCTTGCAAGTTTAAAGTTGCAAATTGCTCTTCAGGGGAGAAGAATAGAGGTTCTTAAAATAATGGAACATCATCCTAGACTCTTGCCAGGTTGACAAGTCTAAAAGGATTTCTAGGGACAAGACCAAATGGGCATTACCTTAGCAAGGGTGGTTCAAACTCAATTTTGATGGAGCTGCTAAGGGGAACCCGAGGGTTGCCAGCAGAGGAGGAATTATTAGAAATGATATGGGAACCTTTGTGGATGCCTTTTTAGGTGGCATTGGTATAAAGAGCAACAATGAGGTGGAAGTGTTTTATATGCTATGGGGGATCAAGCTGGCCATTTCCTTGAATATCAAGCTTCTTCATGTGGAAGGAGATTCCTAGCTTGTGGTTAATGCCTCCCTGGGTTCGACCCAAATTGGGTGGAACTTAGCGGACATCATGGGAGATATCAAATTGCTCGTCAATGGAATGGAGGATTTCAAGATTTCACATATATACAGAGAGGGGAATGTTGTCACAACTAACGCCTTGGCTAATGTGGGCAATGGTAGAGAAGGATGGCATTGCTGGAAGAGTATGTCTAGCCTGCCTAAAGAGATTCATACTCTCATTTATAAGGATGGTGATAGCTACAGGGTTTAGGTGGCTTGGGATTATTACCATTCTCAGGTGCTGGCTGGATGGTGGCAGGAATGGTGCTTCTATTTGCGGCTAGTCAAGGGAGGGATGTGGTATGGGTTGTAGAAATGGTGGGTCCAACCTTTGAATTTTCAAAATTATGTGAGTGGGAATTTGACCCTCCAAAATTGCAAAGGCGGGAATAGAAGTGCCTTGGAAGGATCGTGGTCCAGTTAGCGAAATAGATTTTCTAAGTGCTTTAGGGTTGACCCTTACGTGGAATGTCAAAGTGCCACCTCCCCTCTTGTCGATAAGTGGATGGCCAGGAGGACAGGTTGGCAAATCATTAACTATACAAACATTGGGACTAGGGGTTATCCGACGGTTAGGCACAACTGGATAAAAAGGACATTGCGTGGTCCGATGGCAAGTTTACGGAGGACGGATTAGATGGTTTTGTAGATGTGTAATTATATTTGGTTAATGGTCACAGCTGGTGACATCTACTATCACATGAGGTGGTGGTCGAGTTCTCTCCCCAAGAAGATGTTTTTGTGTGGCAAGGATGCGGCATATCACCTCATTAATTAAGCTATTATTATTATTTCCTTGCCATGGCTTTCCCATTTTCAATACTACCTATTTCAATTTTACCTACCTTAACAATTCCTAACTCAGTTGCCTCTACAAGTTTCAAACTATCACGATGGGTGGAGAAATTGTCAAGATTGAACCCAATTCGGTGGAGGAATTCAAACATGACCCTATAGTGTGGCATATCATTCAAGAAGGGGAGGTGGTTTCTTTTTTGGATGGGATGGTTGGCCACAATGAGAACCTTTCATTCCAGTTCGTAGAGAATTGGGACGATGAAACCAAAGAAGTCAAGATTGGCAGCATTGGGTTCCAGGTGTCTAAGGAAGTGATCGGGTAGGCTACGGGGCTTCCTATCAGAGGGAAGAAGCATTTGAGATGTAGCAGGGTGCCCGACCCTAAACATATGGCTCTCTTCTTCAGAGAGGGGGAGGCAGCCGTGAAGTTGCATGGTGGGTTTGAGAGAGAAAAGCTGTCGGAGCCATGGGGCCATATTTGCTTAATGATTATGAAGTTTTTCACGCTGGAAGGGAGATTCAAGGTTTTTTACTACTACCACTTTACTCTCCTTAACCATTTTAGAAATAAAATAGAAATCAATTTTCCTTTTTTTCTACTTTCTTCCCTAGATAACTCTATCAAGTCGGTTAGAGAGCTTAGGGATAAAAATGTTGGCCACCCGCTTATTCCCATTCATCAGGGCCTCATTCTGAGACTTTACTAGTTCCACCTTGCCCTATGCCTCTCGAAGAAAATCAAGGTTAAGCTGTTTGAGGACCCCCAGCCGAGCGTGTCTCCTAGTTCTAAAGGCAAGGTGAAGACCTGTGTTGGGACCCCTAAGATTTCCCTCCAAACCCCTAAGGGTTTCCTGCTCTGTGGATGATATCCCTATTGGAACCCCTGCTACCTCTAAGAAGAAACCCTAGCAATGTGCCACCCCGGGGCTAGGGAAAAAGTTGGCCAAAAGAGATAGACTAGATTCAGAGGATGAAGGGGCTGCTACTGAGAAAAAAGCTAAAAAGGGTAAGGAGGTTGTGATTGCGATTGAGCCTATGAAAATTGTGTAGCTGGACACTGAGCAGAAACTTGTTAGTAGTGGGGAAGGTGTGGAGGTTGCTAACCCGAGGGTTCGTCAGTCTACCCACATTGCTGGCAAACCTCTTGTGAACCCCCAGGGGGTGGAGAGCTCTGATGAATCAGAGTTTGTTGAGGAAATGATGGACGAAGGAGGAGAGGAAACCCCCATTGACTCTATGCATGAAGTCGAAGGAGCGAGTCACTTCGCCTCCATAAACAAGTCCAGTTCTGAGGACTTGGGTGAAGCTGTTAGGGTTATCGGGGGACAAGACAGCAAGGGGAATTGCTCCCTGTGTGTTAAGATTGCTGAGAATCTAAGGCACCTCCAGAGCAAGATGGAGGGAATGTAGAAGAAGTGGAAGATTATGGCTGAGTTTGCTACTAAGGCCCTACATCGTGCGGTGTCGATCTTTGAGGCTGTCAAGGACTTGGATGACAAGGTCAAGCAGGTGGGCCTCGATAGCCTTGGAGACTACAAAGACATGGTTGATTTCCTGGCCAAGTTCAGGACGGATGATAGTCCCTAGTTTCTGGTTGCTTTTGTTGTTTCTGTTATTTTTGATTAGGTGTTTTTTGTCTGTTGTTAATGTGCTTTTAATGTGTTGTTTCTAGCTTGTTAATAGTTTGTAGCCTGGGGGGCTGTTTTGTAAAGGGTTATGGACCCTCTTCTCCAGCTAATCTAATAAAAAAAACAACTTGTCAGTGATATAATGAAACTAATCCTCCTTTCAAGAACCAATCAACACTGATGTAGCTCTTGATGAAAACACATTTGTCAAAGGACAGTGGACTGATACAAATCATCTATTACCTTTCACTATCTACAAGTAAAAATATGAGATTAAGGGCCACATATAACTTTCTACTTGTTTAGTCCTGCTAATGAAATTACAACTTTCAATCCTTCCATAAGCATTGTGCTTATTCCACTACCATGAATTGATTGCATTATTCTGATAAGAGATCATGGCCACTGATGAAACCATAAGATCATGTAGAGACCAGAATGGAGAACATAAATCATAAAGCCATAAGCACCATTAATATAACAGGTACAATACTACTTCTTCTAGTTGAGATGAAAAATATGCACTAAATTCTCTAGAGACAAAGAATACTTATTCCTCCTAAACTTTTCAAGGGGCTAAATGATAGGCAATATTCATCTCCCCCTGACCTCATGCTACTTTTTAAGCAACAAATGATGTCTCTTGTGCAGTATGCACAAGATTAGGGTTTTCTTTTCCCAAGTCTTATTTTCTCCTCCAAACCTTTATAGGCTCTTTCTTTTTCTTGCTCAAGGTACTTGCCTACTATTGCTTGGTCAAGGTATTTGTCCTTCTAGATGACTTCATCAAATGACTTCTACAAAACTGATTTATATGCCCAAAACTATTACATTTATAACATATGGCATTGTAATCTAGGGCAAAGGTACTATAATGTTTTCTTGACAACCCATAATCATTTCTTCTTTTGTTCCATACATGATTACTATTTTGCCTTCTCCTACGTGCAAATTGACAAGTTGCAGCCTTATGACTAAAATTATGACAGGAATAACAATAACCATGGAAATAAGGATTGAACCTGGTTTGATTTGTTGATGATCTTCTCCTCGATCCTTGCTTGGGCTTATGCACATTTTTGTGTCCTTTGTTGGTCTGACCTGCAAACTCTCTAGGAGCAGTGCTTGATTCTCCTAGTTCATACATAGTGTCTTTTGATGTATTTGCTGACTTCATAGATGCTTTTCCAACATTCTTCTTGTACATAGAAGCATCTTTGTAACTCTTTTCTACCTCATATCCTAACCCAAATTTGTTTGATAGAGACCTTTGACTTAGCATTATTTTCTCAAATAACTCAGTGCTTTGCTCATTTTGTAGACTTCTTTTCAAACCCTGATTTACCTTCTCTAATTGCTTCTTTAGGAACAACATTTCAGCCTCTAACTTTTGGCAATCTTCTACTTTGGTTTGCAACTTCATGCAAGTGGTTTCTTCAACTTTTCTAGACTCTTCCAATTGCAACTTTAGTTTCTCAATAATCTAATCAGATTCTACACACTTCTTCTTTAGTTCCTCAACACGTTGATTAGATTCTTCATACTTCATCTTTAGTTCTACTTTTTCTCTTCTTTCTTTCTTCAATTCATCTAAGGAAACAATCAATTCATCTTCAAGATAAACTTGTGCTTCCTCTTCATCATTTTCATTAGATTTCTCATTCTTATCAGATTCACTATCATGGTTATCTCTTTGATCTATTTCAATTATTGAGTTATCTCTCACAACTATTTCTTCATAATCTTTTGCATTTATCTTTGATGGTGTTGGAGAATTTGCATTCTTTTGGGTATTTCTCTTACCCTTATTTCTTTTGTATTTTCAATGGTATTCCACCTCTAGAATCTACCCAAGTCTATTAGACTCCTCCAGGGAACCTACAGCTCTGATACCAATTGTTGGTCCACGATTGTCATTAAACCAAAAGGTTGACCCATCAATTTTTGATACAAGCATCATAGTTAATGAATCCACGGGAGGTGGTTAGTCCATGTCATGAATCCCATAGGGAGTGCTGACCATTTGCCGATAATTATCACCCATCAACAATTTGTGGATAATACTATGATTTTTGCTACCCCCTCTATTTTTTAAGTTAGAAAAATAAGGGATCTCTTAACTAATTATGAGAATTCTTTGGCTCAGCTAATGAACAAAGCTAATCTAACATATTTTTCTTAATGTTGGATCTATAGAGCAATATTTTCTTTATATATGTCTCTCTTTTAGAAAAGGTTATTTCCTTGATTCCTACCTTGGTTCCCTCTTTTGTTTGGTAGGAACATCAAATCTCCTTAGAATCCTATATTGGATAAACTTAGTAAGGTTTTAGATGCTTGGAAAGGATTTTGGATTTCTTTAGCATGATGGTAAGTTCTTTTCAACTCTATTTCTCAATCTATTTCTATCTATTTATTTTCTCTTCTACCTACTTATGGGATTATCATTGGTAAAATTCATCCAAAAATGAGACATTTCTTTGGAAAGGTTTTAGGACCATTTCAAATTTTCCTTGGTGGCTTGGAATGAAATTTGCTTAAGTAGGAAAGAAGGTGGTCTTGGTATTAAATATGTGAAGCTCTTTAATGAATCCCTTTTGGCTAAGTTAGTTTGGAGATTCATAACTACTCAACATTCCTAAATCCATAAATTCTAAAGAATAAATATCTTAATGGGGCTCTTCCTTGTTTTATGCTTAACCTTAAGGATTTGCCTATGGGCTCTGCTATCTGGGAAGGTATGAAATCTACAAAAAATCTTATAGAGAAACATAGATTTGAAATTTATAGGATGGCTCTTTTGGGAAGACTATCGGTTAACTAATACACCCCTGGGAAATGCTCCTAAATATAGGGGTATATCCTCCTATCTAAAAGCTTGTTGGGGAGTTAAAATTAAGAATTAAATTAGGAAGAAAAGATTGAGAGTTATGGGAGATCTAGATTCTCAAAACCTTTACCAAAAATCCTTGAGGTGGAAAAGGTGGATCTTTCTATGCTTTTCAATTTATCACAAAACTACAGGCCTATTTGGAGTACCAATAAAGATTCCTTCAATTGGAATCTTAAATGTAATGGATGCTATACAATAAGAATGGATATGAAAAATTAATGGTCTCAAAGCTAAGTCAAATATCATATTTTCCTTTATATGTGATACAGAGAGCTAAAGTGTGGCCTAAAGCTAAGGCCTTTCTTTGCTTGGTTTGTCATCAAAAGATTATTACTTGGGATTAGTTTCAAATAAAAGGATTGAATGGTCCAAGTAGATGCCCTCTGTAATTGACTTTGGAAGAAAATAGTAATCATCTTCTTTTTTTACACATTTATACTAAAAGAATATGAAATTTATTTCTAGAATCATTCAACATTGGCTAGATGTGATATGTCTCTCTGATAGAGCAATTGGTTTCCTAGTTTCTTGCCATAAATCTAAATCTAGATTTATGGTAGATGACTCCTAGCATGATTATTTGAAAGTTATGGTTGGAGAGGAATAATAGAAATTTTAAAGGAGAAGAAAAGTCAACTAAAAACTTTTGATGAAAATTACTTATGCTTGTTCATGTATTTGTAAGAGCCAATTTTTTTAAAAAGAAGCAAATCTATCAAATATAGCAATTCTCAAAAATTGGCTAAAATTTCATCATCTTTTTGAAGAATCCTTACCAAGAAAGAAAGAAAAAAATTATTAGAATATCAAATTTTAGTCTCCTCCCCCAAATGATGGATCAAACTCAACTTTGATGGAGCTTATAAAATAACCATCTAAAGTATCTAGAGGTGGTGCTCTTCTTCAAAATCATATGGGTGTTGTTACTAGATTGGGAACTCACTACTCAAGTTTCAATATTTATAGTATTATATAACTAGAAAGCCTGATTATTGGCCTAAAGCTGAGAGTTAAAGATCATGTTCAGAATATCTTAATTGAAGGAGACTCTAATCTTATCATTGAATGCTTAAAAACTAGTAGAGTGATGTTCATTGGCATCTCAACAATTTCCTATTGGAAGTAGAGGATCTTCTAGATAAGTTTAATAATTTTAGATTCATTCATATCTATCATGAAGGTAATTAGGTAGCTAATCGACGAGCTAATTTGATCTTGCACAATAATTACCAAGATCTTTTTCAATGAAAATTTTCTCAAGAAATGTTTGATAATTTGATGAACTTCAAAAGCTCATTTTTCCAACAAAGTGGATTTTTTATCTAATGGCCATTTTTTCTATTTAGTATTTAGAGTGGGGAATTTGGCATTTGGGTTGTGAGATTCATGAGTTGGTAATTTGGGATTTTCAACTTTTTCATTATTTAGGAAGGTTGGCAAGCACACATTAAATGATTCACCTTTGCGTGGTTGGCTAATAGAGATTTTTGGTAGTTTTTTTCTCACTATTTGTGATATTGGGGATGATTTGGGTTCAATGGGAATGCCTTTTTGAGGTTTCCTAGTTACAACTTAGTGCCAAGACCATTGCTTTCTTGTAAAACCATTTGAATTAGGCAACTATTTGGGTTTTTCCTATTCACAACTTCACCTTTGAGGTGTCCATTAGATCTAGTTGGGCTTATTGTCTGAGATTATTTAAATATAATCCATAGTGATGTTGGTTCTAGATCTAGCTACATGTTCCCTTTAGAGTTTTCCTTCTTTCTATTCATTTCCAAAATTATCTAATTTCTAGAATGCCAATTTGAATTCGATGAGTAAATCTTCTCACTTTTTTCTTTCTACTTCTTCAATTCTTAAGGTGGTACCTAATTGGAGATGGTTCAAATTTTATTTAGAGATAAATTCAAAATTTATAGTGGTTTGATGTATGGGTGGCATGGCTTTTGCCCATCATCTCTCTTTAAGAGGTGGTAGTGAAAGTTTTTAGTTGTGGGAATGTGTACAAAAAAGTAGCTAAAAAATATTTTGGAGGTAAAATAGAAGGTAACACACTCGTATTATTACATGCTCACATTAAGGCTCAAATATGTTATAAACATGAGCACTTTTAGGCTTGGGTAAGCCAAGCCTAAACATAAGCGTGTTGCAACTATAAAAAAAGTAGCAAGCCCCAACCCCATTTTCATTTTATTTTTCTATAGAGAATCAAACATGAGTGAGGAATAACATGATCACATTTCATAGTGAATCAACTCCCTGTAAATAATGCCTCAACATCCAAGAGGTAATTTTATATCAAGCTTTTGGTAAATTTAGTTAAGATTTAACTATTTTTCTTCCATCACTTCTAATTTTGTTAAATTTTTCTTTTTCTAGTCAATTAAAACCCCCCTCCACCTCAAAACCCTTCTTCACCTGATCAAATGCATGAAGAAATTTAGCCAAAAGAATATTATAGAGCAAATTAAAAATAATAAAACCGAGCTTGAAATGTTGATAGAAACCTTAAGAAATTCTAATGCCATAAGCACCCACCACCAAACTCTTGTAGTGTCATTGGAATCTTTTGTATCTCACATTACTCTAGAATCACTCGACAAATTAACACATGGGCGACCTATAAAGAAAATTGTTGAAAATATTATGCAACAAAATTATCTTATGATATGGTCTAGAAAAAAAATAGGCAAAGAAAAATTATGTACACTATTTATTGTCCCAAGAACTAATGCACCTTTAGAAACAACTTGCAAATGATTCCCAATCCATTTGTGCATCCACATGAAAATTAAAAACATCTTTTGGAATGGGTTGTGGATAGTGTTTGACCAACCCACATGTAATAACTATGAGGTACCTCAATATTTCTTGTAGAAACTATATTGTGAGTTTGTTCAAAATAAGATCCTAAACTATTTTGATCATCAAGATTTTAGGGTAGAGGCAAGGGCTTTGCACAAGATAGAGAGGGGGCACATTGTGCATAGGACTAGTTAGAAAGACCCCTTGTTCGATCATCTATTTGACATGTCGTAGTCCCTTTAGCTATGAAGGAGAATGTACAGATCCAGACACTATAGTCTATTGGTTCACTATTACAAACCTTGGTTGAACATAGCATGCATCTACCCCTATGTGATGAGGGTGAGCCTTTCAGGCATCAGCTATCACTACACATCTATCAGTCTTGTGAGGTTTTATGTAATTATGAGTCATATGAATCTATGATGAGGTGTAGAGCATAGAGTGTATATGTTGATGAGGATGCTCCATAGGCAAGGTAAGATACTCCATAGGCTGAGCAAGATGCTCCACACATTAAGGAGTATGACACATAAGATAAGCCACATAATGCTTCTATGTTGGAGAATATGGTCATCAGAGATTTCTTAGTAGAGGAGACCTTTGGTATTGACTCACAAGTAATTTTAAATAAAGTTATGCAATTTAGTATATTTTATATTAAATTCTAGAATTAACTATCTTAATCCATTATGAATGAAAATTAATGAAAACATTATGTATTTATTATAAATTTTCAAGGTCAATCAATTCATCCTACATCCCATGCCACTTCATCACATACTGGCTTGAAAACTCATCATGTTTATTTTTAATAAATTGGTAAATATATTAGGTGTCAATTTACTTTTCATATAGCAATGTTGATCTTAAAATGACAATTTGATGTTGAATAGGTGGATATTGGATCTTCCACATCTAGACACATTAGTGGCAGTAGTCATTTATCAAGTTTTACTACTTAGTAAGTTTTCATATTTTTAATCATCATGTATATAGATAATGAACTATGTAATATATATGCAAATAATGTTATGTATTGTATTTATATAAGTTTCATTATTTTGGTTAGATAACCTTGTTATTTTTTGCTTGGTTTTATCTTGGTTAAGTAATCCATTAGCTAATAATTGGAAACTAAGAGGTAACATTTATATCTATTATATATATTTTTGTATAAACAAATTTTATAACATATTGAAATCATTAAACTTTATTGATGAAACTAGTAGACTGGTTTATTTTACATTAGATAATTCCATGTGTATAATATTATGTAACTATTACACACGTAAATTATATATAATGTGAATATAAGTTACACTATATATTTCCACGTGTAATATTATAAAAAATATCACACGCGTAAATATATAGAGTATATAAAGTACATATTTAT
The DNA here is from genome assembly GCA_027924645.1 of Cunninghamia lanceolata. Taxonomy (NCBI): domain Eukaryota; kingdom Viridiplantae; phylum Streptophyta; class Pinopsida; order Cupressales; family Cupressaceae; genus Cunninghamia; species Cunninghamia lanceolata. The sequence goes on along the minus strand of BSBN01001396.1, from coordinate 446,504 downwards.
ATATTTATGTGTGTAATATATATAATGGATGAAATTAGGAATCTGGGCATAATGTTATTAAATTTTAACTACCAACAAATTTACAACAGCAAATATCCATGTTGTCTTCTATCAACAATTCAACAATAGAAATGAAATACATTTTATTTCCAACTAAAGGAAAGAGAAATTAATTAGATAAACATTATTATTTTCTTTTACCTGGTGGGTGACAGAGAAAGTAAATGATTAGATAAACAACATTATTTTTTCCTAATGGATGGCAAAGGAATCGAATGAGTTGTTTGAATTGCCTTACAATTGTAACACCTACTGGAAACAATTGTGAGCTGGTCAGAAATGTTGCATTGAGGTGTTGGGCCCAAGGCCACCTGGAACCAATTCATTAACACTTGTCATTTAAAATTTTGAAGGAAAAACAATAGCTAGGGCTTTAGGAAAAGTCACGAGAAGGGAATTAAAAGAAAGGAAGAATGAAACAAGGGGGAGGAGGTAAAAGGGAATTAGGAAGGAATTATCAGACTGCTATTCTAAACAAGTATGTGCAGTCTTCCATTCATTACCTTGATTAATAATTATTTGTGGAGTTGAGAATCATATATAAACATTGACATTTATGAAATGCTACTCTATGATTGCAATCTTTGAAATCAATTTAATTTTTATTTCATGCCTGCAACTATGATTTGTGACAAATATAATAGATTCAACTAGGAAGTGGTTTCTAAATTAGCAAACTCAAGAAATGGAAAAATCCATTTGAAATGCTATGCTTCATTCTATAGTTGCAACTACAACAATCATTCGTGGCAACCAAACTGAGACAAAACAAATGATAGTGATAAGTAATGGAGGCCAATTTTAGGCATTCATGATAAACTCCAGCCAAACAACAAAATTTCAATAAGAATTAAGAGGATTGGAAGTAGGCATAAACGTCGTATCCGGTGAGGCACACCTCATGCCTGCCCACTCATGCCTGGCCGTCCATCCCACACACCTGCAACCTTTATTATGACTTTAAAATAGTAATTATGAAAGGAATGAGAGCCAATCATGGCATCCACCGAGAATTTAAAAGGAAGAAATTGCATTATACAAAATCACAACTAGAAATAACCATGGCGCTACCTATGGCAAGCCTTCTCTTTACCAAAGAAATGAGATTTTATTTTTGAGGAAGGGCACCAAATCTATAGCAACTTGCAAGAAAAATGACCATACAAAATAGTTGAAATTGCCTTCTGGAGGTGTTACACAGAGAGAGAGATCTCTAAAGAGCCAAAGAGGGTGTGAACCTATATTGGTTGTGCCTTGTATGTAGTATTAAAGGGGTCTAAAACCCTAAAATTTCTATTTACTCTATTCTTAAATAAGGAATTGTTTTAATAGAAATTCCCAATTTCTTTCACAGGAAGAATTGGAAGGAAAACTAAGTTTTATCAAAAGGTGAAACAATAGTTTTTCACTATATGTTTAACAAATGATGTAAATATGGGATTTAGATTTAAGATGTATCTTATCTAAACAATTAAGATGGTTAAATAATTAAATATGTAAAAGCCACATTTAAATATTATGCTTAGTGCTTGAATTAATATGATTAAGTAATTAAATGTGTAAAAGCCACATTTGAACACTATGCTACAGTGCTTGAATTAATATGATTAAGTAATTAAATGTGTAAAAGCCACATTTAAATATGATGGTGTATTATGCCAAGTGATATTATGCCAAAGCATGCATGACGTGGTGTTATTGACATGATTCTTAGTAGAGTCTTCTGAAGATTGGAATCACTTGTTGTGCCATTGGATGGATTTGTGGTTTTCTTTCTATAGGTTTGCATTGGGCAATGGGTAGAATTGCAAAAGTTAAATCCGACACACTATCATGCATGACGGCCTTGAAGAGCTAGCTTCTTTGGGATAGGTTAGGCTATCGTGTGGGTAGCATGGAGAAGCCTTCCTCTTCATGATAGGGTGGAAATCGCCTCTATTATGCTCTCTCTGCTTCGGGTTACGAAGGAGCAAAAGGCAGGAGATTGCACCAGGATGCCATGAGAATATATAAGAATATGATTCTTCCAAAAGAAAGTATGTATTGAAAATCAAATATTGTAATGTTTTCTATATATGTTGATGTGTATACATCATCATGGTAGACATATGGAGTATTAGATTCCATATGAAATTGTTTCCTTAAGATTGGTAAATAATATGGATTATTGAATCCAAATGAAATAATAGAGATGTATGACTCTAAAATTCACAAGGGGATTGGAATTTATACATCTTTGCATTATCTATGATTTCAATGGAAATGATATTCTATTATTGAATTTTAATGTGATACTCTTGTTAAGCATAGATTAGCATTGTGTGTAATGGTTATCATAATCTTGTTTAAATTATACTTAGACATAGTGTCTTTGTATCTTTAAATGTTTAGAGTGATATTGAATGTAATATTTTAGTATTATTCTTAATGGATTAGAATGATGTTGTTACATGGGTGTTGTAATAGTATTGTCTACTATGCCTCTTACATAGGTATGAGTCAGTAATGTAAACGTCATTATAAATTTCTTGTAACTAACATCATCTAGTGAAAATAAATGACATTCAACTTTATTCTAATTTGATTCTTCACACTTACCATAGGAGGAGGTGAGAACTCTAGTTTTTGCACCTACCCTTGAGGTCAATGATGAGAAGCAACGGATTATTTAGAGGGATCATGAGATTGTGGTAAGTGATTATTTACTTATGTCATTTTATATATCATGTTTTCTACACTAATTTGTATATTATTTAATTCTATTAATAGGTGCAGCTACAATCTAATTTCAAGCTAGGACATGCTAGTGTATATCATTATATACCTATATTCCTTTGTTTAGACATTCATTGTATGTCTATATGGTAAGGTGGGTCTATTGGTAGTATATGACATTTTCATTACATTATGTATTTCTTCATGCCCTTATTGAGATTAATATATACAAATATTTTCTATGTATTCATGATAAATGGTTTAAATGGTTTGAATGGATTTAAAATTACTCATTATTAACAGAAATCGTAAATAGTTTAAATAGGTTTAATGCTCACTTCAAACTTAAGATTGCTTTCATTGTTGATCTACATAATCAAAATAAGATTCTTGTGGGCCCTGTCTACCTTAGTTTTTTAATACATTATACTCTCTCTCTCTCTCTTTGATGTTATTATGTTAATACATTATTGTATTTTACTAAATGATGTTAGTTGATACATGAAAGAAACACAATATTTGTTGTCCTTGCATAGTTTAATTTGACTTTTTCTATATTTAGTTTACAGGTAAGAATTTTTTATGTTATTAAACAATCATATATCTCTCTCATTTACTCATTTCAAACCTTACAAGGACTATTTTTTAGATTTGGACACATTTATGTGAAGCTCCAGGAGTGATGAGAAATATATAGAAGAGGTTGGAATGTGTCTAAACAATGAGTTTCCATCTTATAGCAGATAAAATCCTTTATGGTTGGGGAGTTTAGAGCTTGAACAATTCTTGAATGCACATGGATAGTGATAAGGGAGACTATGTGATGCTACAAATCCTCTATGATAGCAAGTTATAAACCGTAGAAGGCTGCAAATGTATAGCATAATGAGAGTTCAATGTTTTCAAAGATATCAAAATGCCAAATAGTGATTGATAAAGGTTTATATGGCTATCACACCAGAAGTATAGTGAGAAGTAAGGTTTTTTGAGACCTTATAAGCTCTATGGTAATGCACATAGGCTTTGTAATTTTTCAACAATATGTCAACTTATGTAGGTAAGTGGCTCTTAAGCGACTTTACCAGACTGATGTAGCACGAAAGGATCAAGATGTCTAGGCATCTCTTTGACATCTCTAGTAGCATTAAATAGCCCACCTAGATGTGTTAGCATGGTCAATTCAATGCCAAGATGTGTATAATACAAAATATCACTCTACACACCATTTTACTAAATGAAAATGAAGCATTTTACAACATTGTGTTCATCATAGCCACATGAAAATAAATTCAAGTTCAAAAAAATTGAGATAGATTTTTGTAGGTGAATCTAATGTCTAGTAGTAGGTTCAAATGAGTGATTCCCAGGTGCCATGGTTTGAGAGAACAATCACGCCAAAATTTGGCACATTTTGGTCTTAAGGCTCTTAAGAAACTTTGCTAGATTGATGTAGCCTGATAGGATTGAGATGTTTGGGTAGCTCTTTTACATCTCCAATAGCATTAAATAATTCACCCAAACATGTTGGCATGGTTGATTTGGTTCTGGAGGAAGTGATAAATACAAAATATCATTATGAACATTGATCCTATACCAAAATAAAGAAGTTTTTATTAGTTAATTAGTTCCCGTCAAACTGATTATTTCAACTTCAAAGGATGTGGTGAACTTTGATGTTCGTGGTGACCTTTGAACATGTATAAATCTTGTCTTTTTGGAATGAATAAAGATAGTTCAGGAAAGAAGGCATACTTCTCTCCCAACAAGATTACCAAACTATTCATTTCTATGTTTTACAATATTGTCGGTTCCCTACCAGATATTGTTATCTAAATTCGAATCAGTGGTATCAGAGCAAGCATTAGATCTAGACATTATTTGTCTTTAGGGTTTTGCCCTTAATCATGTCAGATATAGTTTGGCACATTAATCCCAGAAGATTCTTTATATTTAGGTAGTTGGCAACTAGGATAAGATTGAAAAGGGTAGCCTGATAGACCTTGATGAACTCCTGATCGCACCTCTTGACATCTGTTGGGAAATGAGATGTCTCAACCTTGCATATTTCCCGTAGCATTTATTTGTATTTAATATTTTCCCACGTTTAGTTATTTTTTTTTATTTAGCTCCAAAATAATGAAGGGACGTTTGAATTTTTAATTGGCACTTTTGCCACATGTTGGTGCCTTGAAAATTGAAATATTAGTTGTCAAAAGATGCCCACATGGTAGTATATCATGGAAGGACTATTTTTAGCGATATTATGATAGATTCTATGACAACTGAAAGGGTCAAAAATAGGGGAGAACATTTTGGACGTGAGAGCTTATTTTTAGACTGAAATCTTGGCTAAAAAGTTAAGCACATGGTTTTGTAAAACCACAGATGGTTTCTTGTATAGCCAGAAGTTTATAAATTGGAGGCTTGAAGAGAAGTTTGTGGAGAGAAAAGTTTTATGCAAGGTTATGCTGTCAGTTTTTCCTCCCAAAGAGCAAGATGTAAGTCTCCTTGTTAAGGCTTTGAGCCTGCAAGTGTATTGTAACATGTTTGTTGTTGCAGATTTATACATTGGTTCGATGCTTTGGAGTGTGGGGTTTTTTACCTGAAAGGGTTTTTCCCACGTATATTGGTGTCTCTTCTCTTCTGTCTATCTTTCTTCTATTCTTCTTGTTTCATGTTCTAAAAGTGTTAATTTATATGCTGTTATGCTACTGAAATTTATTTAGATCTGTAAGCTACATTATCTTTCCTCTAAGGGTTAATGTGATGGGAAATCAACTATGTCTGCTTCTGCTTTAAGGGAATAGTAGTATGTGCTTGCATCAAGTTATTGAATATATGTTTTAAGTAAAATATAGGATGTTGTAAGGTGCATGTTGGGTTCTCTTTTCCCTTTCAATTAGTATCAGAGCTACGTTGGTTTCATGGTTGCATGAGATTGCATGTGTTGGTTCCATGGTGTTTAAAGTTTTGGGTATTTCGTCTGTTGTGATTTCTTAGCTTGGAAAGCTTGAGGGAATATGTAGGAAGGAATTGGCTGATTATTAATCCTTGTTTGAGTGGAATTCTTGCAGTTGATCTTGTTTTTAGTTAATTTGGTTCTGGAGGAAGTGATAAATACAAAATATCATTATGAACATTGATCCTATACCAAAATAAAGAAGTTTTTATTAGTTAATTAGTTCCCGTCAAACTGATTATTTCAACTTCAAAGGATGTGGTGAACTTTGATGTTCGTGGTGACCTTTGAACATGTATAAATCTTGTCTTTGTGGAATGAATAAAGATAGTTCAGGAAAGAAGGCATACTTCTCTCCCAACAAGATTACCAAACTATTCATTTCTATGTTTTACAATATCGTCGGTTCCCTACCAGATATTGTTATCTGAATTCGAATCAGTGGTATCAGAGCAAGCATTAAATCTGGACATTATTTGTCTTTAGGGTTTTGCCCTTAATCATGTCAGATATAGTTTGGCACATTAATCCCAGAAGATTCTTTATATTTAGGTAGTTGGCAACTAGGATAAGATCGAAAAGGGTAGCCTGATAGACCTTGATGAACTCCTGATCGCACCTCTTGACATCTGTTGGGAAATGAGGTGTCTCAACCTTGCATATTTCCCGTAGCATTTATTTGTATTTAATATTTTCCCACGTTTAGTTAATTTTTTTTATTTAGCTCCAAAATAATGAAGGGACGTTTGAATTTTTAATTGGCACTTTTGCCACATGTTGGTGCCTTGAAAATTGAAATATTAGTTGTCAAAAGATGCCCACATGGTAGTATATCATGGAAAGACTATTTTTAGCGATATTATGATAGATTCTATGACAACTGAAAGGGTCAAAAATAGGGGAGAACATTTTGGACGTGAGAGCTTATTTTTAGACTGAAATCTTGGCTAAAAAGTTAAGCACATGGTTTTGTAAAACCACAGATGGTTTCTTGTATAGCCAGAAGTTTATAAATTGGAGGCTTGAAGAGAAGTTTGTGGAGAGAAAAGTTTTATGCAAGGTTATGCTGTCAGTTTTTCCTCCAAAAGAGCAAGATGTAAATCTCATTGTTAAGGCTTTGAGCTTACAAGTGTATTGTAACATGTTTGTTGTTGCAGATTTATACATTGGTTCGATGCTTTGGAGTGTGGGGTTTTTTACCTGAAAGGGTTTTTCCCACGTATATTGGTGTCTCTTCTCTTCTGTCTATCTTTCTTCTATTCTTCTTGTTTCATGTTCTAAAAGTGTTAATTTATATGCTGTTATGCTACTGAAATTTATTTAGATCTGTAAGCTACATTATCTTTCCTCTAAGGGTTAATGTGATGGGAAATCAACTATGTCTACTTCTGCTTTAAGGGAATAGTAGTATGTGCTTGCATCAACTTATTGAATATATGTTTTAAGTAAAATATAGGATGTTGTAAGGTGCATGTTGGGTTCTCTTTTCCCTTTCAATTAGTATCAGAGCTACGTTGGTTTCATGGTTGCATGAGATTGCATGTGTTGGTTCCATGGTGTTTAAAGTTTTGGGTATTTCGTCTGTTGTGATTTCTTAGCTTGGAAAGCTTGAGGGAATATGTAGGAAGGAATTGGCTGATTATTAATCCTTGTTTGAGTGGAATTCTTGCAATTGATCTTGTTTTCAAGTTACAACAGGCATTTGAAGGATGGAAAAGATGGAGTATAATGGAGTTGATCATGTGGTTACATTTAATATGATATTGATCTGGAGCTCCTGTTTGATAGTATGTAATAAACCTCATGCACGATGGTTATGTTCTTTCATCCTATGGTCATTTGTAACAAAGTATTCATGTTGGGTGTTTGTTCTTGGCTCCTTAATCACATGGATAAACTTGGGTTGTCATGACTATGGTTTGATGTGCTTATGTTTGGTGCTTAGTTTTAGTCCTTAGCATTGGAAGACATTGTTTTGTTAACCTTGAATGCATGTAGGCTATGGAGTTGATCATTGGATGATTTGAAAGCTTCGAGAACATCCTAGCTCCTCCGTATGTTTGTACATGGTGGTTGTGGAGCTGGCCTACAAGTGGGCCTGAAGTTCTTGGACCTCTACTTCATTTTGGTTGGTTGTACTTGCATGTCTCAATTTCATATTGATTTGATCTGAGGGTTTTATAGATTTTCTGTTCAAAATCTATGGTTATGCTTATCTATGTGATTCCATTATTCTGGTTTAACTATTTTGGTGGTTTTCAGACTTGTGGGTCTTCCAGATGATAAGTTGATATGGATTTGCATGTATGTTAGTGACATGGTGGTTATGTAGGTTTTACACAGTTAATCAAAACTTGTGGTTTTGTAGATCTGCAGACAAACTATTTTTCAGATTATGATTCCTTGGGGGTGTTTCTTGGATGTAAGATAGTTGCAGGTTTGCATGTATGCTTCATGCATGGTGTGAGGAGGTTTGTAGCTTTTTTAGTGTGGAGATGTTGGTATGTGAATAGTCACTAATCATTTCTACAGTGTATGCTTGACGGGTTCCTTGACTATGGTTATTCATATGTGGACTTGTTTGGCAAATCGAATCTAGTGATGGTTTGGTGTTTGAGTCTTGAAGTCTATAGGTTGTCTTCTTTGATATCTCAGTTTGCAGGTTACTAATGTAATGATGAGTTTGCATGTTACATTTATTTTGGATCTTTGAGTTATGTAGTTTGTGGATTAGCTACCCATTAGCTATAGTGGGATGACTCAAATGTGGACTATCTTTATCCACGAGATTGATTCAGTGTTTATGCAGACTTTGTTAGTTGGCCTTGTCTGTGGTCATTTGTGCATTGGTATATTGCATTGGGATGAGAGGATGGATGATTAGAGTGCCTGGATAGTCAAATATTGGGACTTATAGCATGATTATCATGATGTCATGGATAGCTTGGTTACATAGTTTAGTGTGAGCTTTTGATAGTGATGGTTTTATTTTCTTGACTTGGAGATCTTGGTTCAACTTTATTCTTTTGTGTTGTTGGTATTGCACATGTTAATTATTAGATTATGTTAGAGCCATGGATTATCTTCATTGAGAGGATGGTTATCTGGTGCAAGAGCACCTAGAAAATCTTGTTTTCTTTTGTAATAAGGTTTATTTGACCAATGCATTTTCATTTCAGTTTGTCTCTAGGTCCTTCAGGACCTAGAACCCATTTTGTAAGTCCAAAGTGAATTAAAACACACTTTTGTCATATTGTAATCACATAGTGCCAAAATAGGGCAGTAGGACAGTTTGAAGCAGTTTTGGATCGGTTGGTCGCCTAACTGTTTGCATCAGTTGGTTTTCCAACTGCTGGCAGGTTGAGTTGATAACAACCAGAGGAAGGAACTATCTAAGGAGAAGGAGAAGAAGAAGTGAGTGTGTGTGTGTGTGTGTGTGTGATTGTGTATTGTGCTAATGAGAAATAAAACTATTCTGTTTCATCAATTTGATTTCTGTTCCCTATAACTACAATTTGTATAACTGTAAAGGGTAAGTGCAAGAAGATGGGGGGCCAAAAAGGGGTCTTAAGTGGCCACTTTTTTTTTGAAATCATGAAATATTGGCCTTGGATGAGAAATTGAGCATAGTTACACTCAAAATTTGGAGATGGAACGCAAACAATGTTCGTAGTGCTCTGAGTCTACTTTCTAAACCACTATTTTTTTTTTAAAATGACATAGATTAAGGGGTTCAAAAGATGGAGCCACAGAAATTGGTGTTGTTTCTGTCAAAAAAACATAACATAGCATGTTTTGTGGCTCCCTCAAAAGGTCAACTTTTTTTTGGTATTTTTAAAATTGCTTCAGTGAGAAATTAGCTAATAGCATGTAGTTTATGCCCTATATTTTTGATAATTTTTTGATGAATATTTGATTTTTTACTAATTTTCAAAGTGGAGACATCCTAAAAAATAGAATTTTGGCCGTGCTACCCTTATAAATTTTGAAAACTAATTGAAAGTCATTTTTTTATTTTTTAATATTTGTAGAATGGAGTCCAGTTTCTAAATATGTAATTTTTTTGAAATTTCAATGAACAGTTAATTTACAATGAAAAAAGACCAAACAGTGGTTTTTTCCCAAAAACGGACACACAAACAAAAGAAATTAAAGATGAAAGGCTTAACATTGTCAAAATGTGAAAAAAATCACATCGTCAAATAGCTAAGAGAAAGCCTAACATTACCCAGGTGTTTGATTTGTTTGACCTTGAAACACGTGCAAATATGAGGGTTAGCACGAATGAAATTATGTGAAATCTTGAAGAATATGGAAAAACACGTCTGTGACTGTTCAAAAGGCACTCCAAGCCTTTGGGTTGGAAATCCAAAGCAAATCCCAAGCCCAAGGCTTGGGATTCCCAAAGCAAGACATAACACGAGCATGTTATAACGCGCTCGCGTTATAGTTTTCTTTAGATTTTTCATTTTCTACAAGTCTATTATTTGTCATGTTTGACATAACGCGAGCGCGTTATAACGCGCTCGCATTATGTTCCCCTTAAATTTTTTTTGTTCAAATCTATTACTCATGTATGTATGTATGTATGTATGCCTATATGTATGTATGTATCTATGTATCTATGTATGCCTATATGTATGTATGTATGTATATATCTATGTATCTATGTATGCCTATATGTATGTATGTATGTATCTATGTATGCCTCTATTTATGTATGTATAGTGTCAAGGGCAGAAGAGGGTAGAGATGGGAGTGAGCCAAATAGGGGAGGAGAGGGGTGGATAAGGATTGAGTGATTAAGGTTTAAGGTTGAGGGTTGAGCATTTAGGGATAGGACTTAGAGTTTAGGGATAAAAGATTAGAGTTTAGGACCTTGAGGGATTAGGGTTTAGGGTTGAGGCTTTAGGGATAGCATTTAGGGTTAAGGGTTGAGGGATTAGGTTTAAGGTAGAGTGTTGAGGGTAGAGGGATTAGGGATAGGTTTTAGGGTTGAAAGTTTAGGGTTGAGGGATTAGGGTTTAAGGTATAGTTTAGTAGTTCTTGTGGATAGAGCCAGTAAACAATGGGAGATTATTTGCCTGTTTCATAACAATATACCTTCCCTAAGTGCGGGGTGGACAGCAAGAAACATAGATGTACCCCAATGCAAATCTTTTCCCATGATGATCATCCTTCTGATTTCAACTATTAATTACTCACTATGGATGTACCATATGCAAAGCTTTTCTCATAGGGTTTAAGGTATAGTGTCGAGGGTTGAGGGTTTATTGATAGTGTTTAGGGTTGAGGGTTGAGGGATTAGGTTTTAGGGTTGATGGATTAGGGTTTAAGGTATAGTGTTGAGGGTTGAGGGTTTAGGGATAGGGTTTAGGGTTGACATATTAGGGTTTAGGGTTGACGGATTAGCATTTAATGTCGAGGTTAGGGTTAAAGTGTCGAGGGTAGAGGGATTAGGTATAGGGTTTAGGGTTGAAGGTTTAAGGATTGAGGTTTGAGGCTTTAGGGATGAGGGTTTAAGACTTAAGATATAGTGTCAAGTGTTGAGGGTGTAGGGATAGGGTTTAAGTTATAAGGGTTAAGGGTTGAGAGATAGGGATTAGGGTTTAAGGTATAGTGTTGAGGTTTGATGGTTTAGGGATAGGGTTTAGGGTTGATGAATTAGGGTTTAATGTTGAGGATTGAGGGTTGAGGATTGAGGGTTGAGGTTGAGGGATAGGGTTAATGGTCAAGGGATTAGGGTTAAATAAGAGTGTCGAGGGTAGAGGGATTAGGGATAGGGTTTAGGGTTGAAGGTTTAATGATTTAGGGTTGAGGCTTTAGGGATGAGGGTTAAGGGATTATGGTTTAAGATATAGTGTCGAGTGTCGAGCATGTAGGGATAGGTTTTAGGGTTCAAGTTTTAAGGGTTAAGGGTCGAGGGATCAGAGTTAAGGGTTGAGGGATTAGGGTTTGATGTTGAGGGTTGAGTACATTGAGGTTCGAGGGTTAAGGGTTTAGGGATAGGGTTGAGGGTCAAGGGATTAGGGTTAAGGGATGAGGTTGGAGGGTTTAGGGATAAGGGATTAGGGTTTAAGGTATAGTATTGAGCCCATTGAGGGTCTAGGAATAGGGATAGCGTTTAGGGTTTAGGAATAGGGATAACATTTAGGGTTTAGGGATAAGGGATTAGAGTTGAGGGATGACGGATTAGGGTTGAGGGTTGAGGGATTAGGGTTTAGGGATAAGGTTTAGGGTTGAGGGTTGAGGGATTAGAGTTTAAGGTATAGTATTGAGGGTTTAGGGTTGAGGGATTAGAGTGAAAGGTTGAGGGATTAGGATTTGACGTTGAGGGTTGAGGCTTTAGGGTTTATGGTTTAGGGATAGGGTTGAGGGTCGAGGGATCAGAGTTAACGGTTGAGGGATTAGGGTTTGACGTTGAGGGTTGAGGGTTGAGGTTTGAGGATCAAGGGTTTAGGGATAGGGTTGAGGGTTGAGGGATTAGGGTTAAAGTAGAGTGTGGAGGGTATAAGGATTAGGGATACGGTTAGAGGGTTTAGGGATAAGGGATTAGGGTTTAAGGTATAGGATCAAGTCTGTTGAGGGTTTAGGAATAGGGATAGCATTTAGGGTTTAGGGATAAGGGATTAGAGTTGAGGGATGACAGATTAGGGTTAAGGGTTGAGGGATTAGGGTTTAGGGATAAGGTTTAGGGTTGAGGGTTAAGGGATTAGGGTTTAAGGTATAGTGTTGAGGGTTTAGGGATAGGGTTTAGGGTTGAGGGATTAGAGTGAAGGGTTGAGGGATTAGGATTTGACGTTGAGGGTTGAGGGTTGAGGCTTTAGGGTTTAGGGATAGGGTTAAGGGTCGAGGGATCAGAGTTAAGGGTTGAGGGATTAGGGTTTGACGTTGAGGGTTGAGGGTTGAGGTTCGAGGGTCAAGGGTTTAGGGATAGGGTTGAGGGTCGAGGGATTAGGGTTAAAGTAGAGTGTGGAGGGTATAAGGATTAGGGATAGGGTTGGAGGGTTTAGGGATAAGGGATTAGGGTTTAAGGTATAGTATCGAGTCTGTTGAGGGTTTAGGAATAGGGATAGCATTTAGGGTTTAGGGATGAGGAATTATAGTTGAGGGATGACAAATTAGGGTTGAGGGTTGATGGATTAGGGTTTAGGGATAAGGTTTAGGGTTGAGGGTTGAGGGATTAGGGTTTAAGGTATAGTGTTGAGGGTTTAGGGATAGGGTTTAGGGTTGAGGGATTAGAGTGAAGGGTTGAGGGATTAGGATTTGACATTGAGGGTTGAGACTTTAGGGTTTAGGGTTTGGGGATAAGGTTGAGGGTCGAGGGATCAGAGTTAAGGGTTGAGGGACTAGGGTTTGATGTTGAGGGTTGGGGGTTGAGGTTCGAGGGTCAAGGGTTTAGGGATAGGGTTGAGAGTCAAGCGATTAGCATTAAAGTAGAGTGTGGAAGGTATAAGGATTAGGGATAGGGTTGGAGGGTTTAGGGATAGGGGATTAGGGTTTAAGGTATAGTATCAAGTCGGTTGAGGGTTTAGTTATAGGGATAGCATTTAGGGTTTAGGGATGAGGGATTAGAGTTGAGGGATGACGGATTAGGGTTGAGGGTTAAGGGATAAGGGTTTAGGGATAAGGTTTAGGGTTGAGGGTTGAGGGATTAGAGTTTAAGGTATAGTGTTGAGGGTTTAGGGATAGGGTTTAGGGTTGAGGGATTAGAGTGAAGGGTTGAGGGATTAGGATTTGATGTTGAGGGTTGAGGCTTTAGGGTTTAAGGTTTAGGGATAGGGTTGAGCGTCAAGGGATCAGAGTTAAAGGTTGAGGGATTAGGGTTTGACGTTGAGGGTTGAGGGTTGAGGTTCGAGGGTCAAGGGTTTAGGGATAGGGTTGAGGGTCGAGGGATTAGGATTAAAGTACAATGTGGAGGGTATAAGGATTAGGGATAGGGTTGGAGGGTTTAGGGATAAGGGATTAGGGTTTAAGGTATAGTATCGAGTCGGTTGAGGGTTTAGGAATAGGGATAGAATTTAGGGTTTAGGGATGAGGGATTAGATTTGAGGGATGAGGGATTAGGGTTGAGGGTTGAGGGATTAGGGTTTAAGGTATAGTGTTGAGGGTTTAGGGATAGGCTTTAGGGTTGAGAGATTAGAGTGAAGGGTTGAGGGATTAGGATTTGACGTTGAGGGTTGAGGCTTTAGGGTTTAGGGTTTAGGGATAGGGTTGAGGGTCGAGGGATTAGAGTTAAGGGTTGAGGGATTAGGGTTTGACATTGAGGGTTGAGGGTTGAGGTTCGAGGGGCAAGGGTTTAGGGATAGGGTTGAGAGTTAAGGGATTAGGGTTAAAATTAGAGTGTGGAGGGTATAAGGATTACGGATAGGGTTGGAGGGTTTAGGGATTAGGGATTAGGGTTTAAGGTATAGTATCGAGTCTGTTGAGGGTTTAGGGATAGGGATAGCATTTAGGGTTTAGGGATGAGGGATTAGAGTTGAGGGATGACGGATTAGGGTTGAGGGTTGAGGGATTAGGGTTTAGGGATAAGGTTTAGGGTTGATGGTTGAGGGATTAGGGTTTAAGGTATAGTGTTGAGGGTTTAGGGTTGAGGGATTAGAGTGAAGGGTTGAGGGATTAGGATTTGACGTTGAGGGTTGAGGCTTTAGGGTTTAGGGTTTAGGGATAAGGTTGAGGGTCAAGGGATCAGAGTTAAGTGTTGAGGGATTAGGGTTTGACGTTGAGGGTTGAGGGTTGAGGTTAGAGGGTCAAGGGTTTAGGGATAGGGTTGAGGGTCGAGGGATTAGGGTTAAAGTAGAGTGTGGAGGGTATAAGGATTAGGGATAGGGTTGGAGGGTTTAGGGATAAGGGATTAGGGTTTAAGGTATAGTATCGAGTCAGTTGAGGGTTTAGGAATAGGGATAGCATTTAGGGTTTAGGGATGAGGGATTAGAGTTGAGGGATGATGGATTGGGGTTGAGGGTTGAGGGATTAGAGTTTAAGGTATAGTGTTGAGGGTTTAGGTATAGGGTTTAGGGTTGAGGGATTAGAGTGAAGGGTTGAGGGATTAGGATTTGATGTTGAGGGTTGAGGCTTTAGGGTTTAGGGTTTAGGGATAGGGTTGAGGGTCGAGGGATCAGAGTTAAGGGTTGAGGGATTAGGGTTTGATGTTGAGGGTTGAGGGTTGAGGTTCGAGGGTCAAGATTTTAGGGATAGGGTTGAGGGTCGAGGGATTAGGGTTAAAGTAGAGTGTGAATGGTATAGGGATTAGGGATAAGGTTGGAGGGTTTAGGGATAAGGGATTAGGATTTAAGGTATAGTATCAAATCAGTTGAGGGTTTAGGAATAGGGATAGCATTTAGAGTTTAGGGATGAGGGAGTAGAGTTGAGGGATGACGGATTAGGGTTGAGGGTTAAGGGATTAGGGTTCAAGTTATAGTGTTGAGGGTTTAGGGATAGGGTTTAGGGTTGAGGGATTAGAGTGAAGGGTTGAGGGATTAGGATTTGACGTTGAGGGTTGAGGCTTTAGGCTTTAGGGTTTAGGGATAGGGTTGAGGGTTGAGGGATCAGACTTAAGGGTTGAGGGATTAGGGTTTGACATTGAGGGTTGAGGGTTGAGGTTCGAGGGTCAAGGGTTTAGGGATAGGGTTGAGGGTCGAGGGATTAGGGTTAAAGTAGAGTGTGGAGGGTATAAGGATTAGGGATAGGGTTAGAAGGTTTAGGGATTAGGGATTAGGGTTTAAGGTATAGTATCAAGTTTATTGAGGGTCTAGGAATAGGGATAGCATTTAGGGTTTAGGGATGAGGGATTAGAGTTGATGGATGACAGATTAGGGTTGAGAGTTGAGGGATTAGGGTTTAGGGATAAGGTTTAGGGTTGAGGGTTGAGGGTTGAGGGATTAGGGTTTAGGGAAAAGGTTTAGGGTTGAGGGTTGAGGGATTAGGGTTTAAGGTATAGTGTTGAGGGTTTAGGGATAGGGTTTAGGGCTGAGGGATTAGAGTGAAGTGTTGAGGGATTAGGATTTGACGTTGAGGGTTTAGGCTTTAGGGTTTAGGGTTTAGGGTTGAGGGTCGAGGGATCAGAGTTAAGGGTTGACAGAACCCCTTCTATTTATGCTTGGATAAGGATTTGTCACAAACTAGAACTTCTGCTTCCAAAGAAGATCTGTCTTTCTTCCTCGATGGGTATTTTCTATCAAGAACTTGATTATGAGGGCTTGCCCCTTTGTTGTTATGCCTATCATATGGTGGAGCATCTGGCAAGCTCTTGCAGGAAACAGGAAAAGTTCTCCCTCAAAAACCTTGTGGTCATTCAAGTTTGAAGGGGAAGGTTTGGAAAAAGAAATGCACAAGATGTGATCAATCTATAGCAGGACAAAACGCGAGTGCGTTATAATGCGCTCGCATTTTGTCTTGCTATAGAAATGGTAAAAAAGTGTTGACCCCTGTGATCCAGGCCCACATGCTCTGTTTTCATTATGATTCTGCGCGTGCTCCGACAAAAAAGAAGTGCTTTCATGCTGTTGGGAAGTTCACATGCACATTTGACACATTGTACCACCTTTGCATGATCTTTCCATCAGCTTTTCTGCTTTGCCAACTTGAGAAGGAGGAAATAACATAGTTTTCACACCAAGTTTGATATATATCTATTCAAGTTTCAATTTTTGTAGTGTTGCAATGTTAGTTGTGATTCAATTTTAGGAATTTAACATTATAGATTGGTTAATAGTATTGGTGTCAGTAATTATATTTGAGTGTTAATCAATTTAACATTGAAAAGGAAGCAAGTGGTGAAAAACTCAAACTGTTGAAGAGTTTGATGCAAGAATAAAAAAACACTACATAATTGGCTACTCTCTCCATTTGAATCTTCATTTTTTAGGTATGTCAAGTCTTTACATGCATGTTCTTTACATTTTCCTTAATTTGGATTGAATTACTTTATCATGCTTTATCATACATGTTTAAAATAGACACATTCCCAATCAAGAAAGCAGCCTACAATCTCACATGATGCCATGTATATTTTCTACACTTGGGCTCTTTAATAATTATGTGTAATAAATAGACCTTAACATACCATGATGTCAAACTATATAAGAATAAATCCTTACAACATAATAAAAATACAATCCCACTATTATCTTGTATTCATTTCTTAGGAAGTAATATTGGTCTCTTTATCATGCTACAGACAAATTCTCCATCATGTAGAGGAAACGATCAAGAATTAAACCAACATAGGAAGAGATAGAAACTAAGAATGCAAAGAAAGCAGTGGCTATGAGGGAACTTCATGAGAAGAGGAAATTGGACATGATAAATGAAGACATACGAATTGAAGAGGAACCACAACCATCACAAAGAGATATGGTATTGGTGGCACAAAAAGAATGAATGCAAAAACTTCGTGCTACAAGAGATTTGAATACCATAGTTGGAGACACGTCCTCTACCGCAAGTCAACATGTAGGGACACCATCTACCACATCTCAAGTTGGAAGTACATCATCACTCACATGTGATGAAGGAGGTACGCCATCATTCCCACCTCAACCTCAAGGTATGTCATCTATTCCATCTTCGATCGAAGGTATGCCATCTAGCCCATCTCATTTAAATATTGATGAAATTCCTAATGATGAGATGAATTTACCTAACTTAACACCACCTAGAATTTTGCATAGAAAGCTAAAGTATTTGATTGAAATTGATGAGAATATTTTGCAGCCAATGGAAGGTAAGATTCCAAAACACACTTGTAGAAGATATGCTCGTAAGATTTGGAGATTGTTCTTTGAAAAGTTAAATGAGACTGCAAGATGTCAACTATTCATTGAAATGATGCGAAGTATAAAGTATAGGTCCATCATGAAGATTCTTGGGTTGAGAACATCAAAGGCTTCAAGTCAAAAATCTATTGTCAAGAATCTAATGAGTGCATATGAGAGTGTGGGTAACACCTCATGCACAAAAGATAGTAATGCAACACGGTGTATGATTACATCGACTATAGTAAGTAGTCAAATGAGCAAAGCTCGTCTCATTAGAAAGATGAGTCAAGAATTGAGAATTAATAGGAAAACTTTATCAAGAGCCATTGGAAGATGCCAAAGAATTGAGGACACTAATGCTAATGAATTATGGGCGTTCTCAGGGAGACTACCACGAAAAGATAAACCAATTGTTGAAGCATTGAGATCACTAATTGAAGACTTTTGGAAGAATTACACAAGGGTATCTTTGAATCAAAGGGATGTGGTAAGAAGAAGAATCGGTAGTCAGAACCGTGAGCCACATCCAAAATATTTTTTGGATGCGACTCAAACACAGTTTTATGGTAAATTTCTAGAGAAGTATCCTCAAATTAAAATTTATCAAAGATATTTTGAAATGCTAAAAGCTTTCTATGTCAAGATAAATCACACATGCACTACTTGTTATTGTAGATTACATATTGAATTTTCTAACCATTTTGATGCTTATAGGTCTATGTGTTTAGATATGCATACTAACAATGTTTTACAGTGTTGTACCATATGTGCCCCACCAACATCTTCAAGAGACTTCATATCAAGATTTTTATGTGAAAGAGAGAAAGGTCAAATATTCTACAAGAAATTATGTTTGGATGGCACATGTCATCGTTGCAATGGCTTGCAACATTTGCCAATATGTGAACATATGGAAAGAACACATGTGGTTGGAAATGAACTAGTAGAGTTTGGCAAGTATAAAATAGTGGCATACAATACAAAAGATGGTAAAGAAGCAAAGAGGTGTGAATTGGTTATTGAAAAGATTCTAGTGTATCAGTTTATGCCTATATTTCATGACAGCATAGTGTATGAGTATGAAAGACATGCCCATAGAGCTCGATGGTTGGACTTGTAATTCAGGTTATGCAAGGACACATTTGTGGTTGGTAGCATTGTTTCAGTCATCGACTTTGTAGAGAACTACAGTCTACAGCCACAATGTGAGGTGCAATGACAATATTACAACTCCACATAGGTTTCTATATTTGTGCACATCGCATTCATTCATGTGAATGATAGTACAGAGGATGATAGAAAGATCATAATGGAGTATAATTTCTATATTAGTGATGATTGTATGCATTCTACAGAGTTCGTGCAAGGTTGCTTTCAGGTGTTCTACAATGATTTGGCTAGAAGGGGCATATCATTGCGTCACAATTCAGCATATTTTATAGGTATTCAACATATCTGGAACTTTTGTGAGGCCAGGCATGGAAAGGGGGAGCATGATGGTGCAGGAGCATGTATCAAAAGAGCCATAGCACAAGAAGAGTTAAAGTATAAAGACAATTCAAAGTTGATAGATACAAAATCAATTGTCGAGTGGTGTAATGCTTCCATGGGTCCAGGTAATGAAGGTAAGTCTTCAGTTTGTAGATTTTTTTGGTTGATAGATGATACTAACATTGCACCATATGAGGACTGTTGTACACGGACAGGATCAAATGAGATGCACTCTTTCAGAAGCTCAATTGCAAGTTCATGGAGTATCTATATGCGAAAGATGTCATGCTTTTGTTCTTCCTATACAATTCAAGTCTGGGATGAGTGCGAGTCAAAGGAGTGGGTTGACGAATGGAAGTTAAGTTATCTTAGCCCACTTGACACGTATCAACCCTCGACAGTACTGGAACTAACACAAGTGGAATCATCAGTTGACTTTGACCACATATCAAATTTAGTTAACCAAGTAATATAGGGAACGTATATGCATCTAATTTCATCTAGTTCAACTAGGTAATGTCATCTTACTTTGTAGTGTTTTTGTAATGTTGACTAATTTCATCTAATTTGCTACACATATTAATGTAGGGCACGTATATGCAGTTATTGCAGATGAAGATAATGAAGAGGGAATAGATTATTACTTATGTCATTGTGTTGAGGCCAAAAATAAATTGGAGGCCCCTGTTACAGATGGAGAAAACATCGAATACTCTACAGGCTCAGTGGTTATTACTGGAACATGGCTTATAAGGTACCCACATAAGAGTGTTAATGTTTAGCTATTTCAAGAGTTTGACATGCATCGAAAGATTCTTCATTACTTGAACCTTGTCGTGGCATCCAATGTTCATTTGATAAAGTATCAGGGTAGACCTTTGAACAAAATCTTGTGGAAGGTGCGTGAGTCTAACCATGAAGCAATACTTGACACAATAAAGAGTAGAGCAGATCCGGATGGTTCATTGGATTAATTTGTAAGTATTCACATTGATTTTGTAAAGTTATGTTACATTGAGTTGTAAGTATGCACATTAATTTGTAAGGTTTGTCTTTTTTTAATTTCTTGCTGCGTTTTTACACATATACACATTTTTACATCATCATGTTATGTATTTTTGTTGTCCTGCTCCTAATGCGACCAAATTGACTATTCCAACGTGTCCTGATGGGTACGTTTAGGCTAGACATTGTTCTATTTTTCACCCAAACATGTCAAAATAGTTCGAGCTACATTGTACCGATGATATCCCTGAAGAGTCCAAAGTGCAAAAAGACAACAATCTTTGATGAGATGTTACTCAAAAACTGTGTCACTTAGAAACATTTCATCTGAGGCAACGCGATCATGTAGAGTGCCTCTACAATAACCTCTCTCAGTTTTTTATATCTCTGAGGCATTTGCCCGTGGTGAAAGGTTTTTTGCTGCCCCAAAAATTGTCAGAAGGAGGTAGTGTAAAGTTGCAAAGGGGTGTAACTTTCGTCATGCTCCTGATGCGACCAAACTGACTGTTCCAATGCATCTAGGTACATTTATGCTAGCCATGGTCCTATTTTTTACCCAAACATGTCAAAACAGTCCGAGTTACATTGTACCAACGATATCCTTGAAGAGTCCAAAGTGCAAGAAGGCAGCAATCTTTGACGAAATGTTACTCGAAAACCATGTCACTTAGAAACATTCCATCTAAGGCAACACAATTATGTAGAGTGCTTCTACAATAACCTCTCTTAGTTTTTATATCTTTGAGGCATTTGCCTGTGGTGAAAGGTTTTCTGCTACCCCAAAAATGTCAGAAGGAGGAAGTGTAAGGTTGCAAAGGGGTGTAACTTTCGTCTTGCTCCTAATGTGACCAAACTTACTATTCTAATGCATTCGGATGGGTACATTTACGCTAGGCATGGTCCTGTTTTTCACCTAAACATGTTGAAACAGTCCGAGCTACATTGTACTGGCGATATCCCTGAAGAGTCCAAAGTGCAAAAAGGCAGCAATCTTTGACGAGATATTACTTGAAAACTGTGTCACTTAGAAACATTCCATCTAAGGCAACGTGATCAAGTAGAGTGTCTCTATAATAACCTCTCTCAATTTTTTATATCTCTGAGGCATTTGCCCATGGTGAAAGGTTTTCTGCTGCCCCAAAAATCATCAAAAGGAGGCAGTGTAAAGTTGCAAAGGGGTGTAACTTTCATCCTGCTCCTGATGTGACCAAATTGACTATTCCAATGCATCTGGATGGGTACATTTATGCTAGGCATGGTCCTATTTTTCACCCAAAGATGTCGAAACAGTCTGAGCTACATTGTACCGATGGTATCCCTGAAGAGTCCAAAGTGCAAAAAAGCAGCAATCTTTAACGAGATGTTACTCGAAAATCATGTCACTTAGAAACATTCTGTCTGAGGTAACGCGATCACATAGAGTGCTTCTACAATAACCTCTCTTGGTTTTTTATATCTCTAAGGCATTTTCCTGTGGTGAAAGGTTTTTTGCTGCCCCAAAAATCGTCAGAAGGAGAAAGTGTAAAGTTGCAAAGGGGTGTAGCTTTCATCCTGCTTCTAATGTGACCAAACTGACTGTTCCAACGCATCTGGATGGGTACATTTACACTAGGCATGGTCCTATTTTTCACCCAAACATGTCGAAATAGTTTGAGCTACATTGTACCGACGATATCCTTGAAGAGTCCAAAATGCAAAAAGGCAGCAATCTTTGATGAGATGTTACTTGAAAACCGTGTCACTTAGAAACATTTTGTTTGAGGCAATGCGATCACATAGAGCATAAATGTAAGGGTACACAAGGGGAAAATGGTGCCTAGATGACTTAGAGCATTTCTATGACTTCATTCACATGTTTAAATGTTTGAGAAACTCTCCTTTACTAAGCACTTGTCCTCATGTCAACGTTAAGCTTTATACCTCCTAGGTGCTCAATTAGGTGATGTCATTAGATACAACTTACCCTGTCATGTCCCCATTTCTAGCTTGATCATCAAGTGAAGAATGG
Source organism: Cunninghamia lanceolata (assembly GCA_027924645.1). Lineage (NCBI taxonomy): Eukaryota > Viridiplantae > Streptophyta > Pinopsida > Cupressales > Cupressaceae > Cunninghamia > Cunninghamia lanceolata. Next base: position 424,507 of record BSBN01001396.1, on the reverse strand, counting down.
ATTAGCCTATTGCTCATTCCCAGAGGCTAATTCAGAATGATGAGGGAATGAATTAATTTTTGACTAACTCAATCTCATTGTTTTGTAGGAACAAAGTCAGAAACTCAAAATTTGGCTAAGTCTGAAAAGCAAAAAGTTGACTCTTGGAGTCTAGGTGCCAATTTCACATCAAATTGTCCAGATGAGCACCCAAGGATGTGGAGTCTTCAATCAGGGTTTGGAAGTGCAAGATATTAAGAGTAACATCATTCAAGCATGCTCCACACCTAATAAAGGAATTTGAAGTCCTGAAGTCACCCAAGATAGGTTAGGCGCACTTTCTCTCTCCTCCAGCCTCAAAGTGGCCCCTAGCATAGAAGTATCATGTTAAGAAGCACATCAAACAAGGTGCTCTGGCAGGAAAAGTTGTTTGGCCTTCAAGATGAGGTTGCCTTAGTGATTTAAGTCAGGATGAAAGCCTATTCACTCTAGGTGCCAATCTCAAGTTGCACAATCATGAATGGGCACCTAGAGCAATAAGGTGCTACATCATGGTTCCAGGACCTTGATATGGCGCCCAAGCATGTAGGAGGAATTTTCAAGGAGCCAGAATGTTTTTGAAACTCTAAGGAACTAGTCCAAAGACTCTGTTGACTTTTTCCCAGACTGGATACTTATTCCCAGATTTCCCTACAAGGTAGCCATCAGTGATCAACAGGATCTCTAGGCCAGGGGGTCAACAGTGTAGGAGATAGACTCTATATTTTATCTCCTCTTCTTCTTCAGGCTCTGCAAGACCTAGGGGGGTATTCCCTACTCAACATCCATGAGGATATGCATGCAAGGCTGGGATGTTGACAGAAAGCAGATAGTCCTCTTGTAAGTAGACCAAAACTGAAAGATAAGGGCAAAGGGGCTAGCTTTGGGCCTATTTGCAGTTGTAGACAGAGGACTGAGGTTCCTAAAACTAACTCTAATGTCCTAATGTTGGTTTTAGATTTTGCTTTGGAGTTTAAGTGTGGATGCAAAGCTGGATATGGTTATAACACAAAACAAAGCATGATTGGTGCCTATCCAGGGCCTGGAGTCAGTAGACATACACCTGTGAATGATCAGCATGAACAGCTAAAACTGGATTTCAAGGGGATATATGTGATACCTGCCTTACAGGTATCTCCCAATACAGAGTGTTAGGTTATCTCTACTTATGGTATCCCTACTGCAGTATACCCTTCCCAATGTTCAACCTGAAAACAGTTTAATCTACCCCTTGAGTAGAAGTTAAAAGATCAGACAGTCAACATAGGAATTCTATGCTCTAGAATCTAAACATTACCAAACATCCAGATTCAGAAGAAGAATACATGCAATACTGGAGACAGAATTAACACAACACATGCCAAACAGCATTTCTCATATAAGTTTAATCATGAAATCAGTGGGTTCATGCCAAAAACAAACAACAAGAGATACATAAACTCACAGGTAAGCTGTACAGAGCAACCAGATCAGCTTGTTATGCATTACAGAGCCAAAATCATCAACTTTCAACAACCTCTCAAATGAGCAAGACAACCTGCTTATAACAGCCAGGTAGGTGCTCAGCAATTAATCACATGGTTGACCAAAATTTCGCCAGATACACAGTATCATAAAAATGGCGCTCAAACACATCCAGATTGGCACCCAAACTTGAATGCAGCAGGTAGGGGAGGAGACAAGAAGATTTCTCGAGCCCTGCGCCACTGATGTACACCTTCAGTCAGGTACAGAATCCACCCACGCCATCGCCCATACCTCTGCAACAATCGCCATTAATGGCGCACCAACCCGCGGCCTTGGGAAGAACATCAAACAGTCGATCGCAACCACTTCCCGCCGAGATTCATCATCATGATATTTGAAAATGCAGGATAACAATATCCCACATGCACCCCGCAGCGACCTCATTAACACTTTATATACTAGGTCATGAGCATATATCATGTCGGTGCTTTTGCTCCTGACGACACTAGTATAAGACTTCATCATCATCATCCTCCAGCAGCATGATATCCTGTTGTCCGAAATATCACCCTGACATCATCATCATCTCGCAATACAACCGCATGATAATCGCCTTCATCGGCACAACCTGATCCATCGGAGGAACATCCTCCTGCTGAGCCTATACCAAGAGTTTGGCCGATGAACATCCTGATGACATCATCATCATATCCTGCTGACGTCATCATCACATCTGCCTACTGCGCACCTCCTCATATCCGGATGACGTCATCATCATGTTTGCAAATATCGGGAGATCTCCTCAAGATGATCAGTGTTAGAAATATGATCCCCCCAAGACCTTGATGACGTCATCATCATATTAACATCATCATGATATTCGGAAGACAACCGGATATTTGGAAATATCCTCCTGATGCACAAATATCAGGTTGCACTGTAACTCCGCTATAAGATCGGGGCGATAACTGAATATGATGATGCTTGAAAAGATCACCCCCAGTAGATAATGCGCGAAGCCAGCAGGCGGATATCTCCTTGATATCAGCATCATCATGATGCTGGAACAAGCACACTCGAGTGATATGAAAATATCACCCCCTCCTTCGAAAATATCATGATGCAGATAGGCAGAAAGAAAGATATCACCCTGATATAAGGATGATGTCAGCATCATCAGGATGACAAAACAACGAACAAGAAGTGATACAACATCATCAGGATGATATTGACTAAGATCATCCTGACGTTCAAAATATGATGACCCCAGTGAATATCGGGTCGCACTTAGAACTCTTCAACAACATCATCAGGATGATCATAACCAAGATCACCCGATGATAAAAATATCACCCCGGTGAGATATCATGATGCAGATAATATGATGACCCCCGCAAGCAACACGGTGATAAAAGGAAATATGATGATGATGACAACGACCCTTAAGAAAGAACAAGCTAGGTCGAGCAACTCAAAGAATAACCCCTTCAGAATATCGGGGCAGCATCATCATCATGTCTGGGCAAGGTGATAATTGGAAGATCACCGGATACTTTGAAAAATCTCCCTCGCAAGCAGATCAGGGCACACTGTAGCTCATCAGCATCATCAGGATAAAAACCAAACATCACCCGATAGTTGAAATATGATGATGACGATAGGAAACTAGCCGACGAAGAACATGATGATGCCGACCATCATGAAGACAAGATGATGATGATGACCTCCTCCTCAGGAAAATATGATGCTGCAGCTGAAAAATGCTGAGGAGGTCCAACACTTAGAAAAAATGGGCAAGAAGATGAAGGCTTCAAATGAAGAAACCTCCTGATCATGACAAATCAACCCCAGGTCAAAATGAGTGCTAACAGACTCTATGGTGCCATCTTGATACCATTGAGTCAACTTTAGAACTTAAACATATTGAAACAAGGTCTAGGAAGCTAGGCGCCATCTCTTGCCAGTTCAACCTCTTAGATGCGCCAACATTGGAAAGACTCTTAATGAGCGCCTAAGTTTGAATTGATCTTGTGATTGAAAGTTTGGTGATGTATTGGTGCAAGATGATCTTCAGTTGAAGTAATCTAAGTTCTAGGAAGGGTTTAGAAGTTATCAACCTCTTCACTAAGTTAGGTGCACTTTACAAGCTTTCTTGCCCAAGAGTTGCACCTCATTAAGACAAGGTGCATCTTAACCTCTGAGACTTTTCCAAAGAAGCGCTTCAATTTATTAGCACCTTTGGACCTTGTTTTGCATTCTGAAAGAGAAGGCGCACTTTGGAGGCATTTCTAACCTAGATTGACGCCTAGGTATAGTCATCTCTCTAGAACATTACAATGTGTTTTAAAATGAAGGAGGACATTTCATAAGTTGGGGAATTGATCATTAAAGACCTTGGAGTGTTTGAATTACTCTAAGCAAGAAGGCACATAAGACCTTGGAGTGTTTGAATTGATCACTGAAGACCTTGGAGTGGATGATACACTATGGGAATCACATGATTTTGTGGCGCATAAGCTCCACTAGGTTGTTGAAGATGTGGGAAAGTGTCATTACTAGTTTTTTGAAAAGAAAAATTTAGATAGGGAAGATTGAGTTGCCCCCTAGTTTTTCTCAACCCTAGTGTTGAATGGATTCATTTGAACATTTGGTCTTTCTATAGTTTTATCCTTTAGAGGTTTCTCAACACCTCTAGCCTTTAGCATCCTGATCCATTAGACTAGTGTGGCTATGAGGTTGGAAAGTGTTGCAACCTCCATCCTTTAAACTTCTCAACCTTGTTATGGGTTGTTTTGAGTATTTTCACTTGCTTTCTCTTCAAGAATATTTTCTAATGATACATGATGTGTCATAGATCATTCAACTTGATAAACAACATGGAGGGATTCTCATGCCTCCTATACTTCTTGCAAGTTTCTTTATAGATAGCTCACATCATTATCCATCTAGGTAGTCATTTCCCTAAATATTATGATAAGATAATCCTATTAATGAACTTTGGATTGAATGAGAATCAACATGCTTTGTCTTGACTAGAATAGTTGGGATGGACAAAAATCTATTGATTCTAGGTTGGGTTGTTAAAGGTCAAGAAGTTTTGGTGTCTAATGCCCTCTAAATCTAAATATTCAAAATCATAGTGGTTCAGTAAGTTACAACAAACAGTCAGGTAGACAATAGACTATAAGGAACAAGGACTACACATGAATCCAAAACAACACCAGTCAATAAGGACATCACAAGTAACTCAACATTACTTCCAGAGGTGTTCACAAAAACAAAGGGGAGAACACAACTAGAGAATGTTAAACAGTAGTAGGGATGAGTGTCTGATGCAGAGCACACAATGGAAGCATAGAATTATCAACTTTTGAACCTTCGAACTCACTATTGGCAAGACAACGTACCATTGGCGAGCTTAAAATTTCATCAACCGATAGGCCGATGCCACCATGACTCCGTTTGATTTCACTTCTGACAAACATCCCATCATTAACTCTTATCGATCAGACATACTGCTATCGATGACTTTATATCCTTTCACACCGATGTCTTTGTCACTCCAATATGAGACTCTAAGTCCCTCGCCTATCAGTAGGACTTAATACCATCGGTACACTCAAAAACTCTTCTGCCGACACACCAATCTGACCAATGATAACCTTCAGACCACACCCATCAGTGAGACTCCAAACATCGGTGAACTCTAATCTCGTTGGGCCGATACACCGATGGATTTTGACTGTCAGTGTGACCCCCTTCATCAGCGAAGCTCTCAACTACTCTTCCGATGCACCGATGGGATTATCTTCTGATACACTGATGTCTTCGACTTCCAACCACACTCGTCAGCAAGACAGACCACTATCGGCGAAGCCTAACCAAGGTCTGCCAATACGCTGATATGACCAACTCTTGACGTTGATACAAGGTACTTTTGAAGGCAAAGGGCGCCTAGGCTTATGGGGCTCAATTTGATGTATTTATTGAAAGCTCAAGGTGAATTGATGCTTATTAAAAATGCCACTTAGTCCTTCATTTGCATTCTAGGCGCCATTTCCTATTGACTTATATACTCCTCCTCAAGCTAGGGTGCCATAATGAAGTGGTTTAGACAATAGGTGCACTTCACTTACTAGAGGCTTGTTCTCCTTCCACCTTAGGCACACTTTTATGGTGGAATAGGTGTCAATGGGTGCCTTGTCTTAAATGAATGCTCTCTCTAAGTTGGGCACCCTTTTGAGGCTTTATGAGTTGCAAATTGCACCTTAACCCTTCATGCTTGTTGCTCAATGTTTGAATGTTTAAGAAAGTCTCCTTTAGGTGCTCATCTTAAAGACTTTTTCTCAAGGTGCAATCATCCTAATGACTTGGATATTCATCCTAGTGTTTCAGGATATCAGGCTACCAAACTTAGTCATTTCCAGGATCTCAAACATAAAGAATAACATGATGATTCATTTTTTTGTATTGCATATAGTTGACATTCTATGCTACTCATAAAGAATATTAATATTTTCTATTCAACATGATGATTCATTTTTTTTTTAAATACAACTTTTATCTTTTAGTTCCAAAATGAGGTTTAGGTGATACTTGAATAACAATAGCTAGCTTATTGGATCAACAAACATCCTATGTAATACAATTTTGGACTTTAAATATTTGAAGTAGCCATCTACAAATATCCATTAAAATGTGGATTTATAATGCAAGTATGGACGCCATCAATAAAAAAAATTTGTATTAACCAAATATCTATATAGGCATACATCAATATCTATCGATACAAGTATAACATATATACAAAATAGCCATATAGGCTTACAAGAATGCCATATAGGCATACAATGTCAACTATATACAATACAAAATATATATCCACAAATGCCATATAGGCATACAACAAAGGAACACAATAAAAATTCATTCCCCTCTGGCTGGTGAAGAGAATAGATCACGGGCAGCCTTTGATCTTCTAGGGGATGGAGACGCACATGTGGTTGGTCTACTACAAACCTGAGGTTTACTCCTCCTATTTAGTTCTTCCTGCATCTTTAGCTGTTACAATAAAAAGTATAGACATTAATATATAGAAATTACATGTTATAAAAAATGAAACATTTAACAAAATAATCACTTACCGCTAACATATAATCTGTCTCCTCACTTGCCTCAATAGCAGGAATAGGCCCTGGTGATGTCATGTCCTATAGAAGCCATCCAGATAGAAATTACACTTCAAATCAATAATCTTTTGATTTTTTAAAAATAGACAACTATAACAATGAATGTAAATTGAAATTTACTAATTTGCCTCATACCCTTGTCAATGCCATGGAGCTATGAATCATAGAGGCCACACCATACTCCATTTCCCTCTGAACATGGGGAGGTGTCTCCGCAGCCTGCATCATCTGGAAATAAAACAACATTATTCAATTACGAAAACTATAATAGTGATGCAAATCATGGCTCCTAACATACACACACATTCATCTAAACATGGAAGTACACACAATAAAGCACACAAGTCACATACAAAAATCTAGTATGTACAATTCATTCATTAAACTATTTATTTTATTACATCTGTAAAGCTTTGAAGTCCACCACCACTGGTAGGTGTTGCCGTGAAATCTACAATATTAACCTATTCAACATCCAAAATCAGATATTAAAATACCATTCATATAACGATGCTATTCACATGTAATATTTATAATTGTTTACTAGTTACATACCCTGATAATAGATGATCTAGTGTAAAATACAGGTGGCGAACCACTGAAAACTGCATCGATGCTATGACCTTGAAATTTCATTAAAATTATCAATTTAAATTTGTTAATCTTACATTTCAAAAATGAAATTTAATAAATTAAATTCAATAAACTTGCTAATATTTACTTGAGTATCAAGGCTGAAAGTCTCACTCAGGAGGGTATCTGTCATCACCATCTGCTCAGCTGCAGATGTAGCATGTGCACCTGCGTCCTGACTATCCATGGGGTCATAACCACAGGCTGACCCGCAAGTCTGACAAGTATGGGGTGGGACCCTACTCCTCGTACTATCTACCAACCCACTCTGTACTGCAGGACTGACATGCTCTATGATGCTCTGGGTCAAGGCACTAATGGACAGAAGTGTATCGACCTCAACACTCTCCTTCACAATGGAAGGGATAGAAACATGCTTGTGGGCTGGTCTGCTGATTACTCGTCTCACTACCCTCTGTGGGTCAAGATGTGCCCCTGGTCTATCTTGTGCTGACCCCCCACCTCTACCCTGGAAGTCTCGCATATCAAAATAGTTTGGCACTTTATTGAGGACAAACTCGCAGTAGAGTTTCCTCAAAAAGTATTGTGGGACCTCATTATTATTGCATGGAGGATGGTCAGAAACCATCCACCACCTCTACCCAAAATTGTCCCTTATCATTTGGTTGTTGCACCAATGGATAGGGAACCTCTTGCATGTAATGGGTGGAGGTTGATTTGTTTGTGGGTTTGTGAAAATCGAACACAAGTCTAATTTTGTAATTTGTAAATTTTTCACATCTTGGTATGACAACTTGTCTGCATAATAATCTCTAAACTCTCTCCTCTTATCCGTCCAATTAGTTATTTGCTTGCTAATTGAATCTACATTTGATAACATAGATTCAAGAGATTTGGCAAGCATGGACCTATGCAAGGTTGAAGTGGAAGGATCTTTCAACCTTGCAATTATATCTTCAATTTCTTTTTTATTGTTTTTAGTTTGCCCCATTATATTTTCTTGTGTTTCAGGGGCATGTTGAGGAATGGATGGAGAAGATTGCTGTTATGCAAGATTTTGTGGATTTTGAGGAGGAGGAGGAGGAGGTGCATTAACATTTCCTGACAATTAACGAAATATACATCAAAAAACAACTCAAACTTAGCTATTTAGAAGCAAATTCAAACAAAAAGATAAATAAACTCACTCCTTTGGGGTGCTCGACCTCGTGTCAGCATTTTGGTGATGAAGTGATAAGGTTTTTGTGTTGAATTGAGGAATCCAAAATGCGAGTGCGCTTCCTAGGGTTTTTAAACCACGGGAATCATGGAGAAAAAAGAAATAAAATGAGATCACAACCCCTTTTTCTAATTTATAGTAGTTCATAACATGCTCAAGTTATGTATTATTTTTTTTTAAAAACCATTTGGCCACTTTTTGGCCCCCCATCTTTTTGCACTTACCCTAAATTTCTACTCTTTCTGCCCTCTCCATCGCTGTAGTATGTCGACGTGAAGCATTCCACTAGTATGATTCCTCTCGAGATCAGTGGAATGGCTTCATTGTACAGTATTTGTTTTTGTTTTCTTGTTTTTCTTTTGTGTTCGATGGTGCAGAGAATCCAGACAGAGTGTTTTGCACAGTAGGTTGACCTAGCATCTCCATGTGCTAGGGTTCAGTTGAAGAGGGAGAAAGTAAATTATGCATCGACGTATCGCTAGGACTCAAGACAAGTCTCGCTGAGGGAGTTGGTCTATCGGCGCATCGGCAAGAGTTTGTAAGTGCTCACCGATGAGAAAAGTCTCATCGAAGACAAATGACATCGGTGTATCAACGAAACAAATTCTAATGTGGCCAATAGTAATTGTCTTGCCGATAAGTGAAAGTCAAAGGTGACATTGGAGTGATCGGTGTATCGGCGAAGTAGAATCTAAAGTAGCCTATAGCACTTTTCTTGCCGACAGGCAAGAAGCGTAGAGTCACCCATTAGGAAGAGTTGTGATGTCAGAGTGACAAGTTTGAAGACAACCGATGGTGATTTTCTTGCCGATAGGCAAGGAGTGTTGAACCTCACATCGGAGTGGCTAAGACTTCAGAGAGATAAGTTGTAAAGAGGCCGATGGGGTATGTTTGGCTGATAACAAAAGAAGAAGAATAGATCGCTGAGACACAAAGTCAGACTCTCACTGATCAATTTTGATCAGTTGTGCGCTTTCACTGCGTACTCCCCATCATATTGGTATTAGAGAGAGTTTTGAAGATCACTCAGGTGGTGTGGTCTTGGCGTATGGCAGACAACAAAAGTGAAGCAGAGGCTGACACGATGCCTCCTAAAAGCATGTCACAAGATGCAGTGAAGAAACTGATTAAAGGAATGTTTGAGTCCAAGATCGAGGAGTTGAAAAGAACCAAGGGTAAGGATAGGGAAGATGAAAGTGACAACGATGAAGGAGATACAGAAATTGATGAAACCAATAAGAGGACATAGGAGATACTAGCAGACCAGATGGCATTTGTAAATGCTTTGAAGTCAGTCAATAGGGACACTATAGATGGGTTACCTATGTATAGTGGAAGTATGGAAGTGGAAGAGGTGATTGATTGGATTGAGGCATTGAACAATCATTTTGAATACAAAGAAGTCCCTGATGATAAGAGGGTTAAGTTGGCAAAGGCAAGATTGAAGGGGTCTGCTCTTGCATGGTGGAATTATGAGCAAGGAGAGAGAGTCAAGGAGGGGAAGAATATGATAAACTCCTGGGAAAGGATGAAGACCAAAATCAAGGCACAATTCTTACCCCTGGACTATAACATGCAAATGTATAAGAAGTTGCAGAACCTTAGACAGAGAGACCTTGATGTGAATGCATACACACAAGAGTTTCATAAACTCAGTCTCAGATCAAAGAGACAAGAAGAAGAGTCAGGGAAGGTGGCAAGGTATCTGAATGGCCTAAGGATGAACATCCAAGATGAGATTAGCATCTTAGCACCAGAAACAGTGAACAAGTGTTTCCAAATGGCCTTAAGGGCTGAAGAGAAGATAAAGAGAAAGAGTGAGTAAATAATAGAGGTAGAGAAGGAAGAAGTTTTAGAGGCAGAGGCAGTTTTGGAGGAAGAAGTCCTAACCAGAGGCCTAGTGGTGAGTCTAACCAAGAAGAGCAAGTTGGAGACTCAAGTAGCAGAGGAGGCTACCGAGGAAGAAGGCCTAATGGAAGGGGTGGGACAAATGGATCAGGTAGAGGATCTAAGTTCTCTAATATGAGATGTTAGAACTGTAATCAGATAGGGCACCCGGCATACAAGTGTCCAGAGAAGGCCTCAACCTCTCATGGTGGTGAGAAGAGAACCACTTTTATTCAAGAAGATGCAAGGAGTGTGACATCTCCTAAAGTGACTCTAGCATCAGAAATGGGAGAAAATCTAATGATCAAGAGGACACTACTTAAGGAACCAGTGCAGACTGAACCGTCTCAAAGAAGGGCTTTGTTTAGAATCAACTGCAAGATTTAAGGTAAGGTTTGTAAAGTTATTATTGAATCTAGTTCTACTAATAATATTATACCTTTGGAAGCAGTGAATAAGTTGAAGTTAGAAAGGATACCCCATAGTAGTCCATATAAAGTCAGTTGGTTGAATAAGGGGTAGCACATACTCATCAATGAACAAGCATGGGTAGAATTCAGTATTGGGGGGTATAGAGATAAAATCTTGTGTGACATCCTTCCAATGGATGCTTGCCATCTTTTGTTAGGCAGACCATGGCAGTTTGACAGAAAGGCTCATCATGATGGAGAAAAGAATGCTTACTCATTCCAAAAGGATGGTGTGACTTATAGGATACAGTCATTGGTAGAAGAGGATCCACAACATGTAGGGTCTAGTGTAATGATGGTAGGAGAAAAAGAATTCATGGACATATTAAAGGAAGGTGGTGGAGTAGGTTTTTCTTTGATTGTGAAGCCTAAGGGGGAAAAGAAGGAAAATGTGAGAGACGTAGGGCCTAAGGAGGTTAGAGATCTACTTGAAAGTTACAAAAGAGTGATTGCAACAGACATACCTGATTCCCTACCACCTGTCAGAGATATTAGCCACCAGATAGACCCCATACCAGGAGCAGTACTTCCTAATAAGGTAGCATATAAAATGACTCCTTAGCAAAATGAAGAGATAGCAAATCAGATTCAAGAACTCCTAAACAAAGGGCTAATAAGGAAGAGCCTTAGTCCATGTGCAGTACCTATTGTTTTAGCCCCAAAGAAGGATGGGAAATGGAGGCTTTATACCGATTCTAGGGCCATAAATAGGATAACCATCAGGTATAGGTTTCCTATCCCTAGAATAGAAGATCTAAAGGATTGTTTGGGAGGGGCTACTTATTTATCCAAGATAGACTTAAAGAGTGGGTATCACCAAATACAAATAAGAGAGGGGGATGAGTGGAAGACAGCATTCAAAACCAATGAACGGTCATATGAGTGGCTTGTGATGCCTTTTGGTCTTTCAAACACCCCTAGCACCTTTATGAGACTAATGAATGAGGTGTTGTAGGAATTCAGAGGGAAATTTGTGGTAATCTACCTTGATGATATCTTGGTGTTTAGTAAGAGCAAGGAAGAACACTTGAAACATTTGGAGATAGTCTTGAAGAGGCTGGAAGATCAAAAGTTAATGATAAACTTGGAAAAGTGTGACTTCATGAAACAAGAATTGATTTACCTGGGCTTTGTCATCTCTAAGGGTGATTTGAAAATGGATTCTTCCAAGGTAGAAGCTAGTTTGAATTGGCCTACACCTAGGACAACAGGAGAGGTCAGAAGTTTTCATGGTTTGGCCACATTTTATAGAAAATTCATTAGGAACTACAGTGATATTTGTGCACCTATGTTAGAGACCATCAAGGGTTGAGGTAAGGTGAAGTTTGTGTGGACAAAAGAGGTAGATTAGAGTTTTGAAAGTCTGAAGCAAAAAGTTGCTGAGTATCCTGTCTTAGTACTTCCTGATTTCAATAAAGTCTTCACCATTGAATGTGATGCAAGTGGGCTGGCCATAGGGGCAGTGTTGACCCAAGAAGGCAGACCAATAGCCTTTTTCAGTGAAAATTTGAATGAAGCTAAGAGGAAGTACTCCTCTTATGATTTAGAGTTGTATGCCATGGTACAAGCTCTGAAAAAATGGAGGCACTACTTGCTTCCTAAAGAATTTATTGTATACACTGACAATCATGCTCTCAGTTTTTTGAATGGACAGGAAAAGCTCAGTCATAGACACATGAAGTGGGTGGAAAGTCTTCAAGCATACACCTTCATCATCAAACATAACAAGGGCATAACCAATAAGGTTGCTGATGCTTTAAGCAGAAGGGTGTTGACAGTGCAAGAAGTGCAGCTACAAAGCATGGGTGTTGAGGCACTCAAAGGATTGTATGAAGAGGACCAAGATTTCAAGGAGATTTACAAGGTATGCAGTGAGTTTGCCAATACTTTCCACAATGAATTTTTAGATTATACATTGCAGGATGGACTTTTGTTTAAGGGAGTCAACTATGTATCCCTAAGTGTTCAATGAGGGATAATATAGTGAAGGAGAAACATAGTGGTGGTTTAGGAGGACATTTTGGGCTCAATAAGACCTTAGATCTAGTAAGAAGATTTTACTTTTGGCTAAGGATGCAATATGATATCAGGAGGTTTGTTGAGAGTTGTATGATTTGCTAGAGAGCAAAGGGGGTCTCAACCAGTGCAGGACTGTACCAACCTATGCCCATACCAAATAGACCTTGGGAAAGTTTGAGTATGGATTTTGTGATGGGGTTACCAAAGACAAGGACAGGTTATGACAGTGTGTTTGTTGTGGTAGACAGGTTCAGCAAGATGGCTCACTTTATTCCTTGTAAAACCACCAATGACACTAGCTACATACCAGGTTTGTTCTCTAAAGAAATTGTTAGGATTCATGGATTGCCTTTGAGTATTGTATCTGACAGAGACAACAAATTTGTGGGACATTTTTGGAGAACCTTGTGGAAAAGATTGGGTACAAACTTGTCTTTTAGCTCAGCCTATCATCCTCAAACTGATGGCCAAACTAAGGTTGTGAATAGGTCATTAGGCAATCTACTGAGATGTTTGACAAGAGAACATGGAGGTAGTTGGGATGTGGTACTCCCACAAGCAGAATATGCCTATAATGATTCCACAAATAGAAGTATAGGTCTAAGTCCTTTTGAAGTTGTCTATGGTAGTCATCCTAGAGGAATTTTTGAATTGAGAGATGCTCAAGGGTTGGACAAAAGGAGTGGACATGCTGATACATTTGTAGAGGCTATGAAAGAGATCCATCAACAAGTCAGAGATACTCTACACAAGAATAGTCAGAAGATCAAGGCTAGAGTGGATCAAAGGAGAAGGGATGTGTAGTACCAAATAGGAGATATGGTCATGGTTCATCTCAACAAAAATAGACTACCCAAGGGAAGCCACAACAAGTTGATGATGAGAAAAATTAAACCTTGTAAGATTTTAGAGAAATATGGTCCTAATGCTTATAAAATTGAACTCCCTGATGATATTGCTATTTCACCTATATTTAATATTGCCGATCTAACATTATATAGGAGTCCTGATACAAGAGAAGGTACAGAAGATTATGTACAAGACAACAAAGAGTGGGTGCAGCACTTACCACCAAAGGAACCACCTAAAATGGAGTGCATCTTGGATAGCAGGATAGCCAAGAAGACAAGAAATCAGACCTATTTTGAGCACTTAGTCAAATGGCAAGGACTTTTAGACTCAGAAGCCACATGGATGCTGGAAGAAAACATCAAAAAATAGGGTGGTGATTTGCAGCAGTTAGTCTCTAAGAGGACTTGAGACAACTTTCACCTGGGGAGTATGGTGCAGGAGCACCTAGAAAATCCTATTTTCTTTTGTAATAAGGTCTATCTGACCAATGTATTTTCATTTCAGTTTGTCTCTTGGTCCTTCAAGACCTAGAACCCATTTTGTAAGTCCAAAGTGAATTAAAACACACTTTTTTCATATTGAAATCACATAGTGCCAAAATAGGGCAGTAGGATAGTTTGAAGCAGTTTTGGATCAGTTGGTCTCCCAACTGTTTGCATCAGTTGGTTTTCCAACTGCTGGCAGGTTGAGTTGATAACAACCAGAGGAAGGAACTATCTAAGGAGAAGGAGAAGAAGAAGTGTGTGTGTAATTGTGTATTGTGCTAAGGAGAAATAAAACTATTCTATTCTGTCAATTTGATTTCCGTTCCCTGTAACTACAATTTGTATAACTATAAATTTCTACTCTTTTTGCCCTCTCCATCGTTGTAGTATGTCGATGTGAAGCATTCCACTGGTATGATTCCTATCGAGATTAGTGGAATGGCTTCGTTGTATAGTATTTGTTTTTGTTTTCTTGTTTTTCTTTTGTGTTCGACGGTGCAGAGGATCCATATAGAGTGTTTTGCATAGTAGGTTGACCTAGCATCTCCATGTGCTAGGGTTCGATTGAAGAGGAAGAAAGTATACTATGCATCGAAGCATCACTAGGACTCAAGACAAGTCTCACCAAGGGATTTGGTCTATCAGTGCATCGGCTAGAGTTTGTAAGTGCTCATCGACAAGAAAAGTCTCACCGAAGACAAATGCCATCGGCGTATCGGTGAAACAAATTCTAATGTGGCCGATAGTGATTGTCTTGCCAATAAGTGAAAGTCAAAGGTGACATTGGAGTGATCAGTGTATCGGCGAAGTAGAATCTAAAGTAGCCGATAGCACTTTTCTTGCCGATAGGCAAGAAGCGTAGAGTCACCCATCGGGAAGAGTTGTGATGTCGGAGTGACAAGTTCGAAGACGACCGATGGTGATTTTCTTGCTGATAGGCAAGGAGTGTTGAACCTCACATTGGAGTGACTAAGACTTCGAAGAGATAAGTTGTAAAGAGGCCGACGGGGTATGTTTGTTTGATAACAAAAGAAGAAGAATAGATCCCTGAGACATAAAGTCAGACTCTCACCGATCAATTTTGATCAGTTGTGCACTTTCACTGCGTACTCCCCATCATTATCATAATGCCTTGATAAGCTCCTGGTATCATAGTTTTAGTGGGAGCTTCAACAATGATGTGGATCTATCACTTGGTGATGGATGATCTTCTACAGTGGTTGTAGGTGTCATGGTAAGGCTTTTGGATTATGATTCTTAGATGCTATGAAATTATTTTGACATCTTGAGTTCCATTGTTAGGGGATGGTTATCTTCATGTGATTGGAGATGGTATTATGCCATGATGGATTCTTATTTCTAATATTGAAGTTTTGGCATGATGGTGCCCCTTTGGCAAGATATGTGATTGGATTTGAGTATTAATCATTTTGCAGACATTCAGTGGGAGCTTTGACAGTGGTCTGGTGAAGTTCACTTTGGTTTTGAGTATTAATCATTTGCTTGAAGCTTCATGATTTTGCAGGATACTTTTGAAGTTGGCATGTACTAGTTGATGGATGCTCATGGATACTAGAGAGACTTGAGGTGAGGATAGAGATCTCTTGTTGTGGGGATCATGTGTTGGAATGGTGAAATTTTAGCAGAAAGACCGAGGAGCCTTCACTTGTTATGGACATGAGTTCATGTTTTGAACTTGAGAGGAGATTGTTCTTGGAGAGAGTCTACGAGGCTCGATGTATCTCAGTGGATCATTCTCATTCCCCACACTCAGGTCACTCGGCAGAAAATGATTTGATAGGTATTGCCCATGTTATTTTAGATTCATTTTGTTTTATGCTTTGATTTCTCATGGATATGGATCTTGAGCTATAGTTTCTAGTTCTGGAGGGTTCATTTGAGGGATGTTAGCATGGTTATCTCCTTAGGTATATGGTTTGATTTATGAGAAATTTTGGAGATGTTATTGGGTTGTATTCCTATTTTTGGAATGGATTTTTTCTTTGAGTTTGATCTTCTTTGGTTAGAGAAGCTTACATTCATTTTTTGTTATTTGAGATTAATATGTTTTGTTTGATCTTTTGAGATTGAACGTTTGGGTGTTGGTAAGGATTTTCAGTTGGGGTTTTGTGAAGGAGATCTTACTTGGCACAACTTAGCACTTGGTGGTGTTGGCATAAAGACATGATATGGTTTGCAGTTTCTCTTTATGGTCTCATATTTCTTCCTAGAGGTTCTTATTCATCTAGTATGATCACTGGGTTTGTGGTCATCTACTATTGTTGTACTTTATTGTTTTTTAGCAACAATGTGTGTTCTTTTAATGTATATCATTTGAGATGTGGAGGACTTGGGAGAAGTGGAGGGGATCAAAGGTGAGAGTGAGCAGAAAACTATTTGTGGAAGTATGCTCTATTTTGCAGCAGTTGGTTGTAGTTTGCAAATCATTGTGATTGTTCTTTGTATTACATGATTTAATTATAAGCCACACTTTTATGTAAGTGTTGATTGGTAGAATTTGTGTTTCTTTGGTTGGCATTGCTCATGCAGTTTGATTCCTAGGATGTATGTATGTCTTTGGTAGATTGTTTTCATTGGACTACAGTATCAAAGGTCTTTAGATTTTTTGCACATCAATGGTTTTGGTGTGTTTGTTATCATGGAAGATGGTAACTTTGAGCAGGACAATGGATTATACAGGGATGAGAGCTGCAGTATGGGTTGGATATGTCATGTGCAAAAGTTCTATCAATGGTGGGTTTTTGTTTTAGTTGGATGTAAACAACAAGCTGTAGTTGTTGCTCTAACTGTTCTGGAGCATTCATGGTTGATCTTGTTTTGGAGATGTTTGGACTTCAAAGTTGTGTTCTGGTAACGGGTTTGAAGCTGGATACATTGGTGTGTCTATGTGACATTTAGTGTTTCATCATATTTTTGGAATTCTAATCTTTTTGTCATGTTGGTAATCACTTGGAAGATGTTACAAGTGCTTCTATAAAGCTCATGAGCATAGTGGGGTTTAGTTGAGGCAATGTAACCTTAGTTGTTCATAGACTGGTTGTGATTCCCCTGGCTCTTGCAAGGTATTCAACAAGTGGGAGAATGTTGGGAAATGAGGTGTCTCAACCTTGCATATTTCCTGTAGCATTTATTTGTATTTAATATTTTCCCATGTTTAATTATTGTTTTTATTTAGCTGCAAAATAATGAAGGGGCGTTTGAATTCTTAATTGGCACTTTTTCCACATGTCGGTGCCGTGAAAATTGAAAAATTAGTTGTCAAAAGATGCCCACATGGTAGTATATCATGAAAGGACTATTTTTAGCGATATTATGACAGATTCTATGACAACTGTAAGGGTCAAAAATAGGGGAGAACATTTTGGACGTGAGAGCTTATTTTTAGACTTGGCTGAGAAGTTAAGCACATGGTTTTGTAAAACCACAGATGGTTTCTTGTATAGCCAGAAGTCTATAAATTGGAGGCTTGAAGAGAAGTTTGTGGAGAGAAGAGTTTTATGCAAGGTTATGCTGTCGATTTTTCCTTTAAAAGAGCAAGATGTAAATCTCCATGTTAAGGCTTTGAGCATGCAAGTGAATTGTAATATGTTTGATGTTGCAGATTAATACATTGGTTTGATGCTTTGGAGTGTGGGTTTTTTTACCTAAAAGGATTTTCCCCATGTATATTGGTGTCTCTTCTCTTATGTCTATCTTTCTTCTATTCTTCTTGTTTCATGTTCTTAAAGTGTTAATTTATATGTCGTTATGCTACTGAAATTTATTTAGATCTGTAAGCTACATTATCTTTCCTCTAAGGGTTAATGTGATGGGAAATCAACTATGTATGTTTCCGCTTTAAGGGCATAGTAGTATGTGCTTGCATCAAGTTATTGAAAATAGGTTTAAGTAAAATATAAGATGTTGTAAGGTGCATGCTGGGTTCTCTTTTCCCTTTCAACATCCTCCTCAGAGATCTTGTGCTTTCTTCATCAGCCAATGTGCCTTCTACAAAATGTCACTGCCTTAATTTTTTGTGTCCATAAGTTTTAAACTTGAACAAAAGCTTGAGCCGATCCTTCTCAATAATGTGAGGATTTGTGAAGTGGGAACACAAGCCTATTGAAAAAAATAAGCAGCTCATCGGCCACTCCTGTATGTCACATGAGGTCTGGTTATCAAGTAGGTGTAAATTTACTATCGACTGTTTAATCATTGAAGTGGATGATGTTTAAGTAGAGTGCAAGTTACACTCAGCCCATTATATAATTTTGAGTTAAAACTCAAACCTAAAACATCCAGTAATTATCATTTAGCTACTAGTCCCTTTGTGATTTATTTTTTTCCAACAATTCCTCACGCTGTAGAATTGCTTGGGGTTTCGCAGTTTGGCTATAATGTTAGATGTTCAAAAATAAACAATATGAGGAGTATAGAGTTGAAGGAGATTGCACAAAGATTTGGTGCAAGACTTGTGTGAATAGTAAAGGAAGAACAATGATTTGGTGCTAGCCTAAACTGCTCAGATCGAGAGTAGCATATGTTGGCTTCAAAATGCCAACCATTAATGGTGCAAGTATTTCTTGGTCTTCTAAGTATGGGGATTACATATAAGCGCCAAGATTAATATCTTTTCAACAAACCAAATTTATGAGGGTCGCTGTTTTAACTTGGCTTGAGTTAAATTGTTTTGTGGGGGGGGCGGTGGTTCTGTTCAACCAATGAATTCATTGACTCGGGATGCAGTGAGCAGTCCCATTACAAGCTGCAATTGTAGGCCGTAGATGAAAAAAGGCTATTTCGCAACGTTGTATTGTTTTAGTCTACTACGGGAATGTTTTTTGGCAAGAACCTTTTTACATCTATTGTCATGTTCAAATAATAGTTGCTGGGTACGGTCAATTATCCCTGTATCTTTAGAACTTGTATTCTCCAACATGAATTATATTACTTATGCAATCTATTAAAAAAAAACACAAATTATGCTATTTAGTTTCCGTTTATTTATTTTTTCATATTGAATCAAAGCAGAATATATATATTAAAAAAAGTATGCAGCAAAAGAAGCTACAAAAATACTGTCCAAAACTTAAATATAACATAACCACGGTCAAATAAACAGTTATAGAAGATTGAAGACATGATAGTTCCACAGTACGTGACATGAATTTGTTTATAAAGCTTCTGGAATAACATTTTCAGCTTCGATGTTTGGATTACATCTGTGATCAGCCTCAACAGCTCCATGACTAAAAAGCTATAAACAGTTGTTTCCAGAAACTTTACAAACAAATTCAACTATGGAAGAGACAAAAATACAGAATCAAGATACCAGAAAGCCTTAAAAACAGCATAATGCAAAGCATGATCACAAAATTAGGCTTGCAAAGCTGGGACAGCTACTTAATCAGGCAGTTTTCTAAGTGAAAAAAAAATCAACTGCGACTTTAAGAATTCCGATATTATAGGGTTGTTGAATGCAATTGTAAAGTAAATAAACAATGAACTGCCACTAAAGAATTAAATATTATTGAGTTGTTGAGGTTTGTAGGTTTTGACTAGTAGTTTATGGTGTAAAACGAAATTTTCGTCTTGGCACCATAACAAGTCTTAAATTTCATTCTCAATGCATTTCGTTGTTATATTACATTACATTGTGTGTCAGCTTTCACGTACAATGCTTTGCTTTCCCCATTTCAAAAGCTTTCATGATGATCACATTGAAATTAAGCTTTAAATTGCCGACTTATTCTGTCTCGTCTTCTTCACCATATCATCGAGTGTACTCGAGAAATAAAGTCACGCGTTCATCGTGATTAAAAAATTATAAAAATCAGCCAGCTTTTATTGTTTTTTATTGTTTTTCCTCTCGTAGTAAAATACTTTTGATTTACACCACCTCACGTTTTACCATTAAAGTTTAAACAGTCGGTACGTTGTATTGAAATTTCATAGACTGGTCGATTTGTATAGACATTAACAGTGGATGCTTGTCAGTCGAGCAGGTTAAAAAGTTCTGTCGAGATCAATTGGAATCGAAACAATTGTAAACAGCCAACACAACAACATACCAACTGTTTACAGTGGAACCGTTTCACCAGTTAAAATCATTATATATATATATATATATATAAAACAAATATAATTGATTTTAATTATATTTTATCCTTATCCAACCATTCTTAAGTTATAAGGATTTGTATGTTTTATTCTATTGATATTAAAAAAAAAATTTAAAAAAATTGGTGTTGTAAAATTCCTTCTTCTTCCTTCTATGTGAGAAGTTCAATAGTGAGCTGTCAAATTTAAAGCTTTCTGATTTCTCTCTGTTATTCATAAAGTTCCATATCAATTTGACTTAAATTGGGTGATGCGTCGTTTGAGTTGCTGATATTTTATGGAAGAGCTTAAAAATTGACACGTTATGGACTTTTAGATGGGAAGATAGAAAAAAATTCTATGACATTTTCTACAAGGATAGACTTTTCAAATATTTTCATGTAGAATAATCAATTTTTTTTGGGTTGGTTTTTTTTCTTAACGAACAATAGGTTGAGTAGTCAAAACTAATTTTCTATAAATTTTAAAATAATTTAGTTATTTAATATTTTTTGAATAAGGTAATCAGAGGAATGGTAGATATTTGTCACTTCAAATTTTATGTTTTTATCATTTTAAAAAGACTATTCTTTTAAATAGAATTCTTTTGATTTAGCAGATATTTATTTCACCAAATTTACTTAAGATTGAATCCAAATCTTATTCTTTTATATTTCTAATTTTTATATTTAATAATACTTAATTTATTATACTTTTTATAACCATTCAATTGTAACTATAAAAACTTTGTAAACTTTCTACCTATTCCAAAAGGCTTGGTGCTAATTGGGTAGAAAAAGTAACTGACACTTCTTATTCTTTTAAATGTCAAATTTTTATATTTAATAAAAACTTAATCTATTATACTTTTTATGAACCATTCAATTGCAACTAAAAAACTTCGTAATTTTTCTACCTATTCCAAAAGCCTTGGTGCTAATTGGGTAGAAAAAGTAACACACACTTCTTATTCTTTCAAATGTCAATTTTTCACATTTAATAAAACTTAATCTATTATACTTTTTATAAACCATTCAATTGCAAATAAAAAAACTTTGTAAATATTCTAACTATTCCAAAAGACTTGTTGTTAATTGGGTAGAAAAAGTAACCAACACTTTTTATAGAGCTTGACATCGTCCACTTCAACAATCCAAAGTCAATTTCATTGTTACCAGTGCGTTCAAATATTATCCACATAACCGGAATGAAAACTCGTAGGAACAGAAAATCTATCCAACTGCAATTCATTGATGTTGAAAAAATTGATGGCTGCCGTTTGAAAATCTATCAAACACAGCTCATATTATTACGACTTGGGAGCGCACTGACAAGAAGTCTTCACGAGATAAGAAATAGCGAAAATAACAAGATTCCAAAGCTGTGATTGGCTCTCATAATTTGGTCGGTCATGCACTAAATCTTGTCTTTTTCCCATTTTTGACGAGATCCTCCGATGGCTCTGATAATTTGGCCTGTACACACACGATTTATCGAGCAAGCCAAAAGTCCTATGTATGCTTTCGTCTTTATCGGCATCATTCAAAACAGGATAATGTTAACGTCTACTAAATGTTATAGGGACAGTCAAGCTTTTGGAAAACAGGAATGACGGTTGTAGGCTTTTTGGAAAACAGGAATGATGGTTGTAGGTTTGATTCTTTTGGATTTACTTTTGTATGGGTGGAGGGAAGGGCTTAAATACAAATCAATAGACATTTGCAGAGGTCGATAATATGAAGACTGGTCGAATCAACTGGTCTGTGGCAAGAGTCGACAATTACAAAAGTCAAAAATTTTGAAAAATAGTCGGCACACAACGTGCCCACTGTTTATGCTGGGCATGGGGGGAGGGCAGCTCTTGTGCATCACTCTACTTAAATATCATCCACTTCAATGGTCAAACATTCAATGGCAATTTTACACCTCATTCACGATAAAAAGTGGTAAATATTTGTCCTATTTTTATTGGCCAAAATTGACCTTTGACTGTTGAAGTGGATGATATTTAAGAACAGCCCGCTTGTGCATGGAGGTTATAGTGGTCCGTGTTATGACTTCGCTTCGTGGGTCCCATCAAGTATTGATTCCTCCATTTTTATTTTTATTTTAAAATGGCAATGAAATTAATATTTTTTTATATGGTTCAGTTAAGTATATTATTCTAGTATATGATTTTGATGGATTTGGTGTTTTTATTGATCTTGAATTAAATTTATATTTAGAAATCCTATTTTACTTTTGATAAGAACAATTCTAACTTTGGGATTATAGTTTCCTTTACCGTTTTCAAAATTGCACACGTGATATTGACCCAATTCAAGGCCGTAGGAGTGGTTTTGATCAACTTTTTCAAATCTCAAAATTAATTATGGCTCCATGCCAACTCAATTTAACTAGTCCCTAAGTGTTTAATCCCATGCCATAAGGTTCAAATTGTGCACTTAGAATATATATATATATATATATATATATTATGGCTCCATGCCAACTCAATTTAACTAGTCCCTAAGTGTTTAGCCCATGCCATAAGGTTCAAACTGTGCACTTAGGATAGATATATATATATATATATATATATATATAAGGACATCAATCCTAGGTCATAGCCAAAATCTCTTACTATCAACACCTGTGATACTTAGAATCACTCATATCCTTGTCATGGCACTATTATACGACAACTATTCTAATTATATCAACACTTTTAACAACAAATATCAAACCCCTAGTTCTTGTACTAGATCACCCTATCACTCATTACACTTTTGTTCATGTCTCAAAACTCACATTAGAGCTGGTTCATTCTTAGTTGTATTTGATGCTTGGTTTATTTTTTAACTTTATCAAAATCATTGAATCAATCAATGGGCTTGACTAAGGTGAAAGGTAACAAGCTAGTCACCTTCCTCTCCTAGCATAGCAAGTTTAAATGATGTTCTACAACATCACCAAGTATTCTCCTTGTAGGTGCAAGAACAAACAAAACTTTATTACATGTGTTGAAATTCTATAGACCATAAGCTCATGGATTTACTATGTGGTTCAAAACCAAACAAAAAAGACCAAAAATCATTGGTGAGGGATTGAACTTACATAAATTTTAAGACCAGGACCAAGTTGATATTTCATTGTTATGCTTCCAACACATCCAAGTTTAAGCAATATGAGCTATGGTCAAAAAGTTAAAATTTAAATAGTGGACAACTTTCTATCATCCATCAAATTTAGCTAAGTCCTTTCACTGTTCTTAACTTCTAGGTTTTTGAATTATTGCATATAATCTATTAAAAAAAGCTACACGCAGTCTCTTCCAGAAGCTCTACACTTACTTATCATGGACTGTGAAAATATCATGTCTGTTAACTCTTAATTAGGTTAATTAGACTATATTGCTTGTTATATTCATTAATCCTATTTTTTGGAAAGCAAGAGCATTTTTTTTTTTCATTTTGGTGAACCCAATGTGAATTGAACATGAAACCTTCATATATAGAAGGTGAAACATCAAAAGATACATCTCAAAAGTAAGAAAAGTTGACTTCTCGAAAGTCTATATCAATAGTGTCATCGCTACATGGCACCTTGGCTCATAAATCAACATTAGTGGATCATACTTTAGTTGTATATTATATTGGTATAAAAAATGAGAGTCTCGTTGGGGGAAATACTTTAGGTTCAGTACATCTTGTGGCTCTCTCTGATTTCCATTTCTTTCAATTTCTAATTTATAGGTGTTATTTTATACATTTTTTCATGCTTTTCATTTGGTCTTACCACTTAGGGGCAAGGTTGTTGTTTGATTTTGCAAGGTCCACGCATACAAGATTGTCCGAATTAGGGGACAAATGTGGGGGCATCTTTTTATCTTTTAGCTCACATACATAAAAAGGTAAGTGTATTAGATTTGCATTTTTTATTTTTCATTGATTTCATCTCAAATTGATCATCTTTGAGGTTATCATGCTTATGCTTCACAATCAATTTATCATGCTTATGTTTCTAGACACAAATTATCATATTCTATTTTTATCCAAAATTTATCTCTCCTTGATTTTTTGTGTACTTGATGTAGAAGCATCATTAGGTTGGTACAATCTTGCTTCACCCAAAAACATATGTTGGTAGTTCCCCATGCATAGGATTAACTTGTATGTGCCCTCATACTATGGTAGTTTATTT
Organism: Cunninghamia lanceolata; assembly: GCA_027924645.1. NCBI lineage: Eukaryota > Viridiplantae > Streptophyta > Pinopsida > Cupressales > Cupressaceae > Cunninghamia > Cunninghamia lanceolata. The sequence continues at coordinate 400,026 of BSBN01001396.1, read as the reverse complement.
GTGCACAAGCTTAACTTGCACACCCATGTCGTTTGTGTGTTGGGTGCTTGTGATGTCTTGTGCACTCTATGTTATTTGTTGCAATGACATTTTTCTATGCATCTATATCCACATAAAGTCCCATGCTTTATTAGTGCCACCCCATACAATCAATGCCTAGCCCATGCCCTAGAGAAATTAGTTGACATTAAATATAAAAAAGTTGGCCATTTCATCAAAACATTTATGTTAGATGACCCATAAATCACTAGGTTGATAACATTAGTGGTCCATTAATTATGGATTTAAAATATTGACACTAATCTATACTCTAAAAATTCTACTCTTCAAGCTTTATTCTCACCCATAATAGAAATAAATGTTTAAACAATAAATAGAAATAGTAGTAATTTATAACATAAATAGAGCACAATCAAGAATCATACACATAATACCATAGCTTTCCCTAGACAAAACTTGAAAGGGTGAAAAATTTAGCAAGAGAATGCAATTAGCACCTCATTCACTATGCGATGATTATTACATGGAAACAACAACCAAATCACACAAACCTAGATGTGCAACTACTATGTTCCCATAAATTCTCACAACCTCTCGTACTATGCAACCTACTATTTGTCTATTAAACACAATCATTTGAGTATTCTATACATTCCAACTGATCCCAAAAATAAAGTCTTTGATCCTTTTAAAATCATCTACCCTTTTGTGATCCTAGAAGATCAAATGACTTTGAACATGGATTGTTACCCTCTATGCAACATGTCATCCATGTAACCTCCATCTTGGCCCCCAATTGTGGATCTACCCATTATATTGACCATGTAAAATAATAGTTCCATATTCAACCATTTTCCATACCTACATCCATGGCCTTTTCTTTCGAACCGTTCATGACACCCTTTATTTGCATACACATACATTGTCCATGTGGATAAGAAACACATAACCAACCTTTGTCACATCAACAACTCCATCAAATAAATTGTATGTTATGGTAGCATTGCACCTACTTTTGTAACAACACAAACTTCAATAGCCTCTTGCTCTCTTCTATAGCCACTACAAATGTTTTCAACAAAGGGTTCGCTACAACAACCTTTTTCTCACTTCAGTAGCCATTCTATGATTTCATCAGCATCCCCGTGATTTGTACAACCAACATTTTTGTTAGATGACCCATAACTAACTAGGTTGATAACCTTTGTGGTCAATAAACTATGGATTTAAAATATTGATACTATTATATACTCTAAACATTCTTCTCTACAAGCTTTAATCTCATCCGTAATAGAAATAAGTGTTTAAACAATAAACAAAAATAGTAGTAATTTATAACATAAATAGAGCACATGCAAGAATCATACACATAATACCATAGCTTTCCTTAGAGAAAACTTGAAAGGGTGAAAACTTTAGCAAGAGAATGTACTTATAACCTCATTCATTAGGCAAAGATTATTATATAGAAACAACAACCAAATCTATGGCTTACCAAATCTAGACAAACCTATGTGCACTACCATGTTCCCACAAATTCTCACACTCTCTAGCACTATACAACCTAATGTTTGTCTATCAAACACAATAGTTTGAATATTCTATGCATGCCAACTGAACGCCAAAAATAAAGTCTTAGATCATTTTTAAATCATCTACCCTTTTATGACCCTAGAAGATCAAATGACCTAGAAAATGGATGGTTACCCTCTATGCAATAGGTCATCCATGTAACCTCCATCTTGGCCCCTAATCATGCATCTACCCATTCTATTGACCATGTAAAAGAATAATGCCATAGTCAACTATTTTCCATGCCTACATCCATGGCCTTTTATTTCTTACCATTCATGACACCCTTTATTTTCCTACACATATTATCCATGTGGATAAGAAACATATAACCAACCTTTCCCACATCAACAACTCCATCAAATAAAATGTGCATTATGGCAGCATCGCAACTACTTTTACAACAACACGAACTTTGAAAACCTCTTGCTCTCTTCTATAGCCACTAAAAACTTTTTCAAAAAAGGGTTCACTACAACATCTTTCTCACTTTAGTATCCATTTTATGATTTCATAAGCACCCCCATAACTTGCACAACCAACACCAACTTCATTAGCCAAAAACTAACTTTGTCACTTTAGTAATACTTCATCAACAACTAAAGGAACCTCATGAGCCACTAAAACACTACTCAAATAAATGTACCCAACTTAATAACCATCCTAATTTGAACCGCTCAATTTACTTTTGGATCATCCCTCCCTAACAAGGGAGCTTTTGGTCCCCCAAAACCTCATGACACCACTTAAATCAAAGTGAAGAACTCTTATCCTTCCCGCTCTTTAAGATTCCTCCTTATTATTGCTTGGAATCACCCGAGCCCATTCTATTTCATTATGTAAAACTGAACCATTCATAGAAATCAACCTATTTCTTAACTGTTCCACTCACTACGTCATCAAAATGGAAAGGAAAAGTTATACTCAACTCTATAGTTGCCCTCTTCAACTCATAGTCCTCTTCTTTCTCAACTCATACTACTTCCCATCATGTGGCAGTCCTATTCCTGATGTTCTATATCCTTTTACAGCTCTACAATAGTCCCACTTGCTACCCCTTTGTGTACATATAATCCATCATCCATCAAAGAATTCAACCTTCTAAAGACGTGTTGATTAACCTCTTCAAATTTAAGGTGCTAGCAATGGAAATTCTATGCCTACCAACACAAGAATGGACAATAAAATTCCTACTCCTCAACCAAAGCCTATATTGATTCTTGTGCCTAAAATAAATGGCATCCCTCATATGCAAGTAGGGAGGGACTACCAAAAATTAGATCATAGATCTCTAATGGAACAACACTTTAAGGCGGTCCTAAATTCATCTTTCAATAATGAAGAATCTATGAATAAATATTTTGACCTCTTGATATTCTTGAACATGAAGCTTTAGTTTCTTGTAAACACCATTTCATCTTGATATTCCTCATGTAATATGAAAACTAATTTACATTGCTTACTAACCCTCATATCTACACCTTGTTGTAACTACCCTATGGGTGTAGTAAAACCTCCAATTTTAATTCATTAACCAACTTGAAATAAATAAGATTGGATTGTGAATATGAGTCAAATAAGGAAATCAACTTTTTACTTGTTACCTACACTCTTTCTTGAAATAATTGGGTACATGCCTCTACACCATGAGAGTTTCCACATGCACTACAATAGAAATATGATCTCTATCATTTGAGGAATCCCCATAGATTTTTTCCCCAAGATAGGAACATTGAGATCTTTGTTCTTCCTCTAGCAAGGCATCTACTCAAGATGTGACTACCAACATCTCTTCTCAAGGGATTCACCTTATAAACTAGTGGCATAGCTCATGCATTCATAGGGTATTAATAAACAACCCTAATTTCATTTCTACCCCTCAAATTTATGTGTTTGATACCCCCTTTGCATACATTAGTATAATTCAAATACCTCCCTATTTTCACAAGGCATCCTATGTAACTATTTTTTGTTAAATTTTTACAGTCCCTTATTATTTCTACTCTATCAACCAAGAGCATTTCTCACACCACTCAAAACTAGTTTTGATTGTCGTTGCATACATTAAAGCCTCAATACAAAAAACCTAGACGAGTTATGACAAACATGTCATCATGCAGAAAGCTTTGATTTCAAAGGACTTATACATCTCAACTAAACCCTTGCCACACCAACTCTAACAATGAATCCCCTAATAATCAATATCTCAATTATAGTATACATATTAATCTAAATTATAATTGAAGAGTTTTAGAAATGCCTAGTGATTGTTCTAGGTAGGGTTATGGCATTACCAAAAGGTGTTCAATAACTAGTTTTTAGGAAACTTGTGTAGGATTGTGATGATAAGGATAAGGAGGCAATGTCACTGGTCCAAAAATCTTACGTGTCAGTTGGGGGCACATATGTGCATGCTATAGGCCCACAGAATTGATTGCATTGCTGGGGTCCACTTGTATAATTGTATTAAGAGCCTGTAGAACTAAACACACATGTTTTATTTATTGCAAGCCATTAGATCAAATTGCATCAACACCTATTAGGGTTCAAAGGTAGAAATGAAGATTATCTAAGTAAGAGATAGACCCATTGGCTAGAAAAGGTGATGTATAGGTCATAGCTACAAGAGTATAGGTTGTAACTATAGGTGTATAGGTCATAGCTCTAGGGGCCTAGTTGTGGGCCCCTACAGTATTAGGTGTATAGGTCATATCTATAGGTTTGTAGGTCATAGCTACATGAGTATAGGTCATACCTACAAGTGTATAGGTCATAGCTCTAGGGGCCCACTTGTATAAATTTATGAAGATCCCATAGTACTAAAAAACATCTTTTATTTATCACAGGCCATCAAATCAAACTACATAAATGGCTAGCAAGCCTCAAAGGTGGAAATGAAGATTATCCAAGAAAGAGACGGTGCCATTGGCTAGAAAAGTTGATGTGTCATTTGTTAGGTCCCACACTATTAAGTGTATTGGTCATAGCTATAGTTGTATAGGTCTTAGCTATTGGGACCCACTTGTATAAATTTACTAAGAGTTTATAGTACTAAATGGACATCTTTTATTTATTTCAGGTCATCGAATCAAACGGCATCAATGCTTGGTGGGGCTCAAACATGGAAATTAAGATTATACAAGTGTTAGACATCACCATTGGCTAGAAAAGGTGATGTGTCATTTGTCAGGCCCCACAATATTAGGTGTCTAGGTCGTAGCTATAGGTGTATATGTTGTAGTTGCTAGGGCCCACTTGAAATGATTTATTTATCTTGATCGTGTATAATCTTATTACGAGTCCATATTAATAAACCAAAGCCACTTGTTTTATTTATTCTGAACCATGGGATCAAACTGTATGAATAACTCGTAGGGCTCTAAGGATAAAATAAAGATGGTCAAAGCGAGGGACAATGTCGTTCACTAGAAAAAAGTGGCGTGTCAAATGTCGGGTTCCATAGTAATTGAATATTAAAGTAAATGATTAAAATTAATTAATAATATTAATTTAATCTTCCATGAATGAAAATTATTTCCCTATGCAGTTTAAAGTCTACAATGTTAAAATCAAGGGAAGATATATTTCAAAGTATGCTAGAGCTTTGTTTTTCACATTATTATTATTTTATATATAAGCATATGTTCTTTATTATATTTCTTTTCTCTAATTACTATTCCCCTAAATTTTGATTGTTTATTAGGAGCCCGTAGGATTAAAACAAAGCCACGTGTTTTATTTATTCCACACGGTGCAATCAAACTGGATCAATAGCTCATGGGGCTCCAAGCATAAAATGAAAATAGTCAGAGCGAGAGACTGCACCATTGGCCAAAAATGATGACATGGCAATTGGCTATACCTACAATAGTTTTAATTTAATCTAATTGATTAAATTAATAATTTGATTCCCTACATAGTGGTTAAATATTAAAATATCATTATCTTTTAGGACCTCCTTGATTTTTTGTATTATCTCATACATGTGCCCTCTTCTTCTCCTTCACTATAAGTAGTTCAATTTTCTTCATTTCATTGAGTAGTGATTTGCATATGCATAACATAAATATTTTAAATTTGCAACATCAAGAACACTAAGTTTTAACACTTTTTTACACTATCAGAGGAAGATGTCACCTCAATTCTGGAAAGTAGAAGAATGAGAGAAACCCCATCAAAAAGAAATAAGGCCACCCTAAAGTCCCATTTTAATCAACAACAATGATATTTTGTAGTGGGTGACGGTCCGTCAACAATAAATAACTAGGAGAATTTACCTAAATTTGAGGAATTATATTGGAACAACCTTCAGAATGAGGAGGTGTCAAATGAAAATCTTAAAGGAGGTAGGCATGATGTGGTTCAATCTAGTAGTGAAAGCATGAAGTGTTAATCCATTGTTGCCACTATAGCTAATCCGACTCTAAATTGTGGTCAGACAAACTGTGTTTTTTCCACCAGTACCATTGATTCCATGGAATGTGTAACCCACAGAGAATTGGACAGGAAATAAGATGCTACCTTAGAATTGACATGACTCATGATATCAAGTTCCAAGTAGTTGATGCTAATGACTTCTTTAATGGCCACCTTTACCTCATCTATTGGCAAATTGAAGATAATGTTTAACTTACTAATGACTTCCTTAATGGCCATCTTTACAAATGTGATACAAGATATGCACAAATATTTCTATTTACATTAATTCGACACAAAACTTATAAATCAGTATTAATTGGAAACTGAAAAGTACAAAAACTAGAATTAAAAATTTATATTACATTAGGTTTTAGTCAAATGCCACCTCAATTAAAAATGTGTGGGCAATTCAAGGTTAATTTGCCACCTCAATTAAAAAATTTATGGAAAATTTAAGTTTAATTCACCACCTCAATTAAAAAAATTATTAGCAATATGTCCTGTATTTTCCACCTCAATTACAAAATTATCAAAAAATTAGCCTTATTTTGCCAATCCAATTAATATTTTATGGAAAATTTAGGTCCTCATTCGCCAATTTGGTTAAAAACAAGAATGAATTTTGGCTTTCAAATTTCTGACATTTTATTTTTAAAATTATATTTTAACATAAAATAGCCACCCTCTCTATGACTTTAGTTCAATTTTTAGAAAAAAAAAATGCCAAGATAATTATATTGCTACCTAGGGGACTTCCCAGGATTTCAATAGAATTTTTTAGGGGCTAGTTCTTAAAGTGTACCTAGTTCTACATACCAAACTTCATAAGGAGTCATTCTATCAAGTGCATTTGTAGGATTCCAATTGAGAATATAAACTGTTGTAGCAATTGTATCTCCCCAAAAAGAGTTACTCTTGATCCTTTTGTTTGTAACATACTTCAAGCCATTTCAATCACTTTATGATTTATTCTTTTAGCTACACAATTTTGTTGAGGTGTGTAAGCAATGGTGAGTTGTCTTTTGATGTCATTCATATTATAATAGTCCATAAAATCTCTTGAACAAAATTCTCCTCCATGATCAACCCTTAAGCACTTTATTTTGCAACTACTTTCATTCTCCATGAGGTCTTTAAACCTTTTCAATGTATTAAAAGCTTCATCTTTGTGCTTCAAAAAATAAATCCAACACTTTCGTGAATAATCATCAATAAAAGTGATGAAATATGATGACTTACCCATAACTTTTTGTTTGCACTGGACCACAAATATCAGAATGAACAAGCTAAAGTGGATAATGGACCCTCTATGCACTACCTTTTGGAAATTATCTCTTGCATGTTTGCCTTTAGGACATCCTTCACAAACCTCCTTGTGCTTTTCAATCTTAGGCAATTTGGATGTTAGTAGCTTCAAACTTTGAAATTCAAGTGTCCATATCTGAGATGCCACAACCAACTATAGTCTTCATATGCCATATTAGCAATACTTATGCTATGTTCTCCAAACTTCAATGGGAACGTCATTTTTTTGACATGGGCACAACTGTAATAACCCTATTGCCTTGATTCTTGTCATAGATTATACATTGTTTAATATCAAACATCACTTTGTAATCCTTTTCACATAGCTGTCCTACACTCAATAAATTGTGTTTTAACTATGGAGTGTAATAAATATCATTAACATTTATTTCTTATCTTCTTTAGTATTCACTTCTATAGCTCCTTTTCTGCAACCTCCAAGGATTTGTCATCACCAAGCTTAATCTTAGATTTGAAACTTTCATTCATTGTAGAAAACAACTCATTATGAACCTAGACATGTGATTAGAACAACCTAAATCTAAATACCAAACCTCTTTAGGACTCTATTCATCTTTGACATAAGATAAAAATAAATTACTTGGAAAAGCCTCTTCACCTTCATGTGCAGGATTAGCACTTCTATTTCCACTACCTACTTTTTAATCTGCATTCCCTTTCAAAGTGACCGTACCTATTACAATGATAACACTGAATAATTCTCTTGTCAAATCTACCTCTACCTCTTCCTCTATTTCCTCTTGAATAATTCTGATTCATGTCTTTACCTTGTTCATGATTGATGGCACCTTCATTCTTTGTGATCTACAATTTTGAGGAAAAATATTTCTCATCACTTTCCCCAAATGTGTCTCTAAGTCTCTCTTCATGAGACATAAGAGATCCAACTAAGTGATCAAATTCAGGAGTAGTCAAATATTTACTCTCCTTAATGATTATTGTAACATGATTCCACCTTGGTGTTAGAGACCTCAACACTTTTTTAACCACAACTTCTTTTTTACAATTTCTCCAAGAGTAGCCATCTTATTGACCACATCCTTTATTCTTACACAATAGTCACTCACACTCTCAACATTTTACATCTTCAAATTCTCAAATTCTCTCTTCAATGTTTGTAGCTTGACAACTTTGACTTGATTACTACCTTGGTAAGCTTCTTGTAGAGTCTTCCAATCATCCATGGTTGTCTTTGCACCTACAATTCTCAAAAATAGGCTCTTACCTAGAGCTCTTTGAATATGAAATAAGACTTGAGTGTTCTTCTTTTTAGCATCCTTCTTAGTCAGTCTATCATTAGTTGTAAGGGTGGTCCAATCAATTGGATCTTCATTACTCATTTCTAGAATCTCCCATAAGTCTTTCCCTATCAAAAAAGTCATCATCTTGATGCTCCAATAATCATAGTCAATTGTGCTCAAATTCTGGAATGGGTAAAGAATTAGCATTTGACACAATCAAAATCGATAATCCACAACAAATCACCTGCTCTGATACCAAATGAAGATTCTGAAACTAATTCATTGATCATTCTAGCCAACAAAAAAGAAATTGTAACATCAAAAACACTACATGTAGCACATAATATTTAGAAAAAATATATAACTTACAACCAAATAAAAGAACAACATCCATCAATTAGACAAAAATACAACACACTATATTTATTTTGAAATGCTAATACAAAATTGCAATAGAATAAGCATCTTTATAGTTTTTTTATAACACAGAACATGTACCATGGGCACTAAAAATAACTCTAAAATAAATACAAAATCTCAGAAAATAAAATACAAACATAAAGATAGCAAAAGAAACATAAAAGCTCTGCCAAAAAAACTGTCTCATATCTATACAACTAAAAATAGGACTATCAAGTAGCAGAGCATCAATTATCCATTATCCAACAGTTCTCTCATATTCTACTTCAATCTACATCAACCCATTATATCTCCAACTTAGAACATCCTAGTAATTATCATTAAACTACTGGCCAAAGCAAATTTAGGAGGGTCGCTGTTTTAACTGATAAACCTTAACCAGCCGGTGCGTTGCAAGCGACCGGCTGGTCGAGATTTGTACGGCACCCACCATTCAATAGAATCTAATGTACAGCAGGTCATCGACTGGTTGACTGACAAGAATCCAGTCGAAACATTAATTATATTTCTTCGACTGCTCCACTCGTCGAAGAAGCCGTACAGTCGGTGAGTTACAACTCATCGGCTGTTTACGGCTGGGCGTTTTAACTTGGCTTGAGTTTTCAAGCATGCAATTTAAGGTTTGTTTTGTTTCTTTACAAATTTTTTGGGTTCTTCTTTCTTTGGTTGGTTATCTTCAACCAATGAATCCAATGACTTGGGATGTAGTGAGCAGTCCCGTTAATACCTACAATTCTTGAGTCATATTGATCATTCTTGTTCGCTGCTGCAGTGAGCAGTCCTGTTAATATCTGAGACAAATCATGTTAAATAATTCTTCAATTCAACTAATTTCAATCTCTCCATTGCAGCCGACTACCTGGATGAACGAATAACAAGATAAAAAACTACTGGAACTCACATCTGAAAAGAAAAGTACTTAGTAGGGGCATCGACCCTTTTACAAAACCACCCGCAATCTGTCGACCAAACGAGATATTACAGGTCAAATGGGAAACTGACTAAGAAAATGTTGGACTAATGGTCACACCAGTGGGAATTGGTTTTATGGATTAAAGGGTAATACCTAATGCACAGTTGACTGTTTTTATTAATTAATTGAAATTCAAAATCATCCCTTTTACAAAACGATCCACAATCTTTCAACCAAACGAGATATTTCTAGACAAGTAAATCAAAAACAGATTAAGAAAATGTTGAACTAACCACCACAGCTCTGAAAATTGGTCTCCTTGACTAACTGTCATTCTAAATATAGGTAAAGGGCAACATCTAGCCACAATTCATATTTGACATTGACTATATTTATTAATTAATTGAAAGTTTCAATTAATTAACACATATAGTCAAAAACCCATCTAGAATGTTAGAGGGACAATAAATAAATGAAGCACTAAAAATTCACTGACACCTGCACTGAGACACCTGCACTGAAAATTCACTGACCCCTAAATTCACTGACACCTGCACTGAAAATTCACTGACCCCTGCAAGTTTTAATATGTAAGGACAAATCTACATGAAAAGAAAATGCTCGGGCAAAAGGTGGACGAGGTATTTCAATTTAGCCGTCGGTTGCGACGTAATTTTCCGTCGTACAATGCAAAAAGCTATTTTGGAATGTTGGGTGGTTTAAGTCTCTACCACAGGAAGTTTTTCGACAGGAACCTTTTTACATTTGTAGTCAAGTTCAAATAATAGCTGCTGGGTACGGTCTGTCACCCTTGTATCTCTGGAACTTGTATAATCAAAGACTTCATCATGTAGTAGGTATTCATAGCAATTTCTAAGTGAAGAAAAATCAATTGTCACATTAGAGAATTCCAAAAGTAAACAATGTATAAATATTCATGTAACCTGTTAATCTTTTGGGTTAGTATACTTTTTTTTTTTTTTTCTGTTTTCAGTTTTTTGGTTTTGTTTTCAGTTTTTGATAGTTTTTTTTTTTTTTTTTTTGCTTTTGACAATTTAACTATTCCTTTATGTCTTTATTTTGTAAATTTTTATTTTTATACAATTTTGTCCTACATTAATCATATAGCATTAGAGCACAAAAAATTCAATTTTTTTCTTTCTGAATAGGCTTTCTATTAATAGGTGTAAAATTTAGTGTTTTTATGGCTTTAACAACAATTTTAGTAGAGTCGTAACTTACATAGGCCTAACTAAGAGAAGTCTTGGTAGTGACATCTCTACAAACAATAGCTGCTACACAAACTTTGTATTCGCAGATGATAGCCACATGGCAGTAACAAATGCATAGTTGGAAATGAATGTTGTTGGAATGATCTTCAAATAAATGTTATATAGAATGATTCACTTGCACTCCAGGCTCACTAGAACACTCTCCAAGCTCATATGAATGAATCTACAATCTACAATGTAATCTTTTCACAACCCTAGATCCTTAATATTTAATTAATAAGATTAGAACACAATTAAGGAATAATTGATATTAACCATTTTTAATGTAAGGATTATTAAAAGGTTTTAATTATGATTATTTTTAATCGACTGACTTATTTTACGAGTGCGACAAGAACGACGCTCTCTTGGCGATACAAAGATAGAGTATCATCAGACAGAGGGAGCCTAGCATTTTGAAAGCGAACAACGGTGATGGGACACATACACAAGCTCACTTGGAAATATTAAATATTTTTTAACTAATTACATGAGTGTGTATTTATATTGGTAAGAATCAAAATTAGATTTGCATAATAGTTGAAAATGAAATTAATTATGTTAGGATGAAAATATTCTCTTAATTAAAAGTCAAACATTTATTTATTGCCAGAATTATCTAAAACAGAAAAGAGAATCTCCTCATTTATTTGTTTTCAGTCATGGAGTAGGATAATGGGGTGAGTGGGAGTATGGGAATAGTTATTGCATTTAATTAATTTTACTAAGTTAAGGGAGAGGGTTCTTGGATATAAGAAAATGATAGGGAGAAGGGAAAACATGGGAAGGGAAGAAAATCTATAGAGGAAGGAAACGAAATTACTTAGGTATGTTTTGCTTTTATTTATTGAATATTGGTGAAGGTTGGCAAACCTAAAAGAAGCTTAAGTTGAAGAGGTTTGTTAAATTCATTTCTCTTGTGCTTGAAATATTTGCAAGGTACCTTGCTTGAGAAATTAATATGATTATGTTTTTGCATTCAAATAATTCTCTTGATTATATATTCTTCTTGATGCAATGCACAAAATTTTTGTTTTGACTCTTTTCATCTGGCTCATCAGTCACCAGTAGAATCTTTTCTCAGACCATGTGGCTTTTATTTTTCTTAAATGTCTGGGTTGCCTTAATGGCATTAATTTGCAATATTCATTTTGCATAAATCCTTCTTGCATTATAATTTCTCAGTCAACTGTATATGTCTAAGTCTTCTCTATCCCATTTGACGCCATTACATTTTATGATATTTATTTCAAGGTTTTAACTACGTAGTTCCTGAGTCAAACACATGACCCATATTTCATGAGTAGTGGTTCACATGAACCCATCTCTCATGTTAACGAATGGTCCACTTAGCACTCATTACATCTAGGTGATGCACACAGGGGTGAAAAGTGGACCATTCACCCCTATGTGCATCACCTAGATGCAATGAGTGCTAAGTGGACCATTCGTTAACATGAGAGATGGTTTCATGTGAACCACTACTCATGAAATATGGGTCATGGTTTGACTTAGGAACTACATAGTTAAAACCCTGAAATAAATAACATAATTTGACATGCTGCGAAAAAAACCTCCGCCATTGCATTTAATTTTAAACTGCATGTTGTGTGTGTTAAACATTCATTTGATATCTAGTATAACTATGATCTTTTAGTTGAGCAGTCACATGAAAGAAATGTGATAGGTATAACTTGTTTGAAGTTTGACAGTATGGTTGTGTCACTTCTTATTTTGATAATATGTTTAAATGAAATGACTTTTGTAAAGTTATTAGACTATAGAGAATTCATTCATGCCATGATTTAAATGCATTCATGTTTTCGGCAAAGCAAATTAAATATAGATAGATAAATATAATCAATTAATTCAATTTGAGGTATAGTTTTGGATGGCTGTCGAATATGGGCCAATAAAGAAGGGTGGATTCCAAATTGCAATCCATCTGTCGAACACGACCGAAAAAGATGCTTTGACAAAAGCTTGTCAATCAAATTAGTAATAGCTATTGTTTTATGTTTTATTTATCTCTCTGTCATATCATGATATAAGATTAGTATATGCATTTGACACATGCTATTAAATGATATATATCATGCTACACCAGATCCCATCACCCTAGCCAATTTTAGTTTGCTAGCCCTTCGTGTAGGGTCAAGATTTCTTCTGTCGAAGGAAATCGAGGAAGCAAAAGCTTCGTGGTTGGGCAGAAAAATGCTTTGTTGATGCTCTCTCTTTTATGAACATTGCATGAGGAAGAACTGGGACAGTTATAAATGTTGTATTTTCATTGTTGAAAGTTGATAATTGATGTAAACTTTGTTTATTCTTTGTAGAAGATGAAACTCGACCTATGGTCTTGTTGTAAGGGAAATAGTTCCTAATGTGAAAGCATGTGTATAAACCTTATGAGGATAATATTATTGCATATGAAATAAAAATTTTGGTTATTCTAATGGACAAGTCAGTTCATTTAATTATTGTTTTAATATCTATTTAAAAGGGGTCTTGCAAATCTAAATTGTGATAATGGTTGGTGAAACCCTAAATGAAAAGACACGTGGATAGAATGGTACAAAAAAGTTGAAAACACTATTATTTCCAATAATTTGTGGTGTAATATTTGCAACAAAGACACCCAACCTGTAACACCAATTGGTATCAAAGAAAGGGAAGTGTACTAGTATAAAAAATCTAAAGCCCTGGCTTTGATAAGTGCTTTTGTCAATGGAGATGTGTTTTGACACATGCCCTTCAAAAATTATGAGATCTATATGATTATCATTTAGAATTAGAGTTCATTCAATTCAAGTTAAAGTTATTCAACCTTGAATTAAAGAATGGTGATGTCATTAGTTTAGATTTTGAAATTTGAGCCATAAAACAAGATGTTGATGATATCCACAAAATGGATTTTCTCATAAAGGCTTTAGAAACTTTCAAGAAAATACACAAAACAAACTTTCAAGAAAATGCAATTGGTGGATGTAAATCCAAATTCCACAACCTTATCCACCATCCTCCTTGCCTATGCCAAAATGGGATCCTTGGAACGGGGTATAGACAACCATCAAAGAATAAAAGATATAGGATTTTTGTCACATGTTGTCTTTGCAATTGCCCTTGTAGACATGTATGCAAAGTGTGGAAGCATAGACATAGCATGTGAATAGTTTGGCATGACACCTCAAAGAGATGCCATCTCATGGAATGCAATGATTGCACAATATGCAGAAAATGTATTTTTTGAAAAGGCTTTATAGACTTTCAAGCAAATGCAAGTGACACGTGTAAAACCAAATTCCATAACCTTTGCAAGCATCCTCCCTACCTATGCCAAATTAGGATCTTTGGAACAGGGTATGGACCATAGAAGTGTATATCTTTAAAATATCCTAATATATTATGATATTGTTATTGTGATTAGTGATAATCATTTTTTCTTTGACATCAACAAACACTTATGTCATTATTTATGATTTATGGGCATAGTCATTACTAGACAAAACTATCAAATGATTATGTTATCCTTTGGCTTGTCATTATTATTGCATCACATATGTTAGTGTTGTCATTTGTACTTATCAATGGATATTGTCATTATTTCATTTGTAAAATAGTTGTATTATTGAGGCAATTGTTTGGCAATTTTTATAATTAATGTATAGCAGTTGTTAATAATGTTGTCCCAGTTGAGATGGTTGTCATCATCATTGTCTTTGGACATAACTATCCTTTTGTGATTAGTAATCTTCTTACGATCACTAATCAATAACATTATGTCATTATTGTGACCTATACATTCTTGATCATTATGGTGTTTAGTAGCATCCTTATTAACTTACTGTGGTCAATTAATATGGGCATCAATACTGCAATCAACATTATAGGAGATATTAATGGTAAAAATGGTTAATATGAAACATTTTTGAGACTGAACATTGCTATCTTGAAATGCTTGTCGTTGTTGTAAAATTAAGAGGTATTTCAAGAGCTTAGGGAGACTTTTGTTATGAACTTGTCATGCCCACTTTTTCTTGTGTGGTCATGACATAGAAAACCACATGTCATGTCCACATTTACCATCTGGTCATGACATGAAGAACCAAGAACTTTTCCACCTGTTCCTAAAACCCTATTGAGCAAAGGCGGGGAAGGCAACAAGGTGTGAGAAGGCCAATCACGACACCTTGTCAGGTGAGCACAATCCAAGAGACAATAACATAAAGCATTGAAAACTAACATCAATACGAAAAGAAGTAAATAGAAACACCATCATTCATTAAATAATAAAATAAACCATTCATGAGAAGAAGATGGACACTTTCAATCATTCCAACATGAAGGAGTATTGTGAAGAATACTAGACATAATGATTTGTAACCAACTTGAAAACATATCATAGAAACTTAAATGAGAGTGCGAGGGATTTGACATACCGATGAACAATATAGTATAAATGAAATTATTTCCCATATTAAAATTCTCCTACAATTTAAATATCAATCTATAAAACCAGAGATAATTCATTACATTACAAGGTGAAGGCCTCTTCCCCAAACATGGGAGGAACACGCTTTCATGATCAAATTACAAGAGTAGATACAATGCAACATAAATTAAATAACAGCTGAAGTGCCCTATGGTACAAAGATCCACATGAGTACATCAAAAGTTACAACACCAAAGTCTCACCGAGTCTTCATTAGAACGCCAAAATGGGACCAATGGAGGATGTTGCCCACCTCCCAACCATATTACCATCGTTGAGCATAATGGTTGTCCATTACGCCCTAGGCAACCCCTGAGCTACGGAGAGAGGAGATCATGGAACCACTAATAGCATGGCCAATCTTGCACAACAAGGTTAGAGAACAGATAATAAGATGAACCACACCAGGAAGACATGGGTTTCTCACACACCCAGGTAAATGTCAAGGGATTCATTGAGACTCAGGATCTAGAGCACACTTACCCATAGATACATGCATAGAGAGGGTAAACAGAACCAAACAACTATTCAACACACACACCCATAATTGAATACACACCAAACATAAACGAAAGTATAAATCATCAAAGAGTCACTCATGGCCCAAACAAGCAAGAGAGGAAAAAGAGGCAAGAACTAGAGCATTAGTACAATTAACCTCATACATACCAAGAAAAGAAAGGAAACACCCAAGTCAAATTGTGATTCACCCATTAAACATGTTAAACTAATATTTCAGTATCCAAAGATAGCACATGAGGTAAGATACGACATCACCTTGTCTAACCAATATACATAAGACAATAAAAGAATAATAATGCATATGGGGCCTCCACAAATAAAAAAAGAAATAAACTAAAGTTTTTGATCACCTTAACAGAAAAGAATTAAAATACAAGTTATGGGTGACCAACAATACATAATAAAGGGAATTTTTTTAATCAGATCTTGTAGAAGAAACTACGCTGCTAAACTTGTGTACGTAATGAGAAAGCATGTATAAAACACATAAACTGCCTCACAGGTTGCCTCACATAAATGGGATCAAGTATGGACAGCAAGGATTGCAGGATATGTGCAAAAAGGGTGTGTTGAATAAGCTTTAAAAACTTTCAAACCAAATGTAGATTGCAGGTGTAGAGCCAAAAGCTGCACCACCTTTTCTAGCATCCCTCTTGACCATGTTCCCATCTTGGGGACACCATAAACTCCATCATTAAGATGCCAGTCAAACTTGAGGAGCAGGCAAGAAGTTTGATGAAAGACAGGGGAAATAAAAAAGATTAGTGAATAAAGATGGATTGAAGGCCTCTGCCATGTTGGAATTATTACATGCCTCATAAGAGTCTTTCACTTATTTATGCAGAAAATAATGCTAGAGGCATCCTACCATCTTCAAGCTACTAGTCAACCTTTAAAAAATGCCTTATCCTGGAAAATCCAACAGCCATATAACACATGCTCATATAGCCAATGCCTCTGTAGATGAGACTAAGCATATTGAATGGGCTTTAATGAGAACACTAAAAGCATTGTCTGATGATAGTTGGATTTCATTATCCAAAGACATGATGGGAGAAATTGCTATGTGAATAAAACATTTATCAAATTGTAATCCAATACAGAATAAGATTTTGGTGTTAAAAGGTCCGTCCTCAACAAACATGGACATTTTGTGTGCCAAGGCCTCCCTCTCTTACAAGAAATCTCTCCTGCAATATTGGTTCATTTTCTACAGGAAAAACAAACTGAGTGGACAATTTATGAGCCCAAAATCAACTATAAAGGGTCTCTTCATGGAAGCACACAAACATCAATATTTTGCAGTGATTTTAGGCAGGTTTAAAAGCATATGCCACAACTCCATTTTCAACGTCCCCACTACTCACCAAAATGGGAATGATTGAACAGGGTAAAACACCCATGTAGCATAAAGGAAGGCAGACTTCGGTCAGAAATTATAGTTGGTCATGCTCTGGCAAACATCTATTGCGAAAAGTGGAAGTATAAACCTAGCACGGGTCCATGCCTGCCAAGAGGGGATCTGCACCCCATAATAATGTGGTACCCTATGCTTCTCAAGTTTTCCCCTCTCTTTTAAAACTAATACCCACACACATAACACTAAAAACAACTCCCTCACCCATTAAAACATGATCAGATTTAACATTTACCCCTTTTTTTAAACAGACGTAAGAAAGAAAATAGAAACAAAATCACAAGGGAATACCTCCCTAGTCTTTACAACCAAAACAAAGCTGACATTTCTTCCAAGATGCCAACAATCTTTTGACCCCATCGAGAGTTTGGAACCTATGCAACTGTGGGGTAGTCTTTTCTTTATGAACATCCGAGCGATATCCGTGAGAGACAAGTCAAATTACTTTGGAAACGATGTGTGCAAAGGGGTTTGGTAAATGGTGGTCGACATTGTTGGAGAGGTGAGCAAGGGAGGCAAACTGTTGTCTTAAAACAATTGCTACAACAATAATGGATAGGAAGAAACAAACATATAGACACAAACAGAGAAGAGAGAAAACACAAATGACAGCAATATATATTATATATTTTCTCTTCTAGATTACATTCAAACTTTGTTACAACCTTGATTCAGAGCTACTGCTCTATTGTCCTATTTTGCCCCAATCTCTGGAGCTGCACACTAAATAAAATCTGGAGCTGTTGTTTAGAAACTCTGTACCTGCCTGTAGATTACTGTTGTTGCTGCAACATTCCCTTTTTCTATCTTCTCTCTGTTGTTCTCTGTTATTCTCCTCCTTCACATTCCTTTTGTTGCTGTAGGCTTCACTCTTTCTTCTTCTTTCTTACAGTCAACACACTTTCCCTCTCTATTGTCTCATTTACACATTGCCAGAAAACTGGCGCTCATTCTCCTTTCAAAAATTCAAACTCACCTACCGAATTAATGCTGGCAGGTGCAAACAATGCTAGGGTCTGATTTGGGAGATCCCCAGGTCTGACATGGGGGCAGGGTGCATTTAATTATTTGACGGAAGATTAAATTCTTCCAACACTCCCCCTTAATCTGAAGTCAGATGTCATTCAACAATTTTCTTTCCAAAACTGATCTCCAGAGTTACACCTTTTCATTTGCCTTTCCGGAGCAGATCTTCGGAGCTATTTCTGTCATTCTGGATCACCTCCGGAGCTCTTTTCTACATCTCTGGAGCACTCTGTCTGCATCTCCGGAGCTGCACATACCTTCCAGAGTTGAATCTCTAGAGCTCTGCTACTATCTTTCTGGATTTAAACCTTTGGAGCTATCTTCTTTCTAGGGTTGCACACCTCTGGAGCTGTCAACAATGCCAAGCCTGTCTCTCAGGTGTTCAAAGGAATCTTTTGGCAATGCCTTTGTAAAAATGTCAGCGAGCTGCTGCTCGGATTTGCAATACTATAACACAATCTCTCCTTGTTCTACCAACTCCCTTATGAAATGATAACAGATCTCAATGTGCTTGCTTTATCAGTGGAAGACTGGATTCTTTGTTAAGGCTATTGATAAAACATTGTCACAATGAATGGTTGTACCATCTTCTTGCTACTCATTCAAGTCTGCAAGGATCCTTCTCAACCAAATAGTCTTACATGTTGTTGCATTTGCTACAATATACTCAGCTTCTGCTGTAGAGAGAGACAATGGGCTGCTTCTTGGAAGCCCATGATATCACACTGGAACCCATGTGAAATACATAGTTGGATGTGCTCTTCCGATCATCTACATTTCTTACCCAATCATTATCCATGAAACTAGCCAACTTAAACTCATTAGAAACATCATACAAGATGCCATAACCTGTTGTGCCATTCACATACCTCAGAATCCTCTTTCCTGCTTGCCAGTGTGTCCTTAGGCTTCTCCATGAACCTAGAAATCAGGCTTACAGCATACATCAAATCAGGCCTAGTGGTTGTCAAGTACATGAGGCTTCCAACCATGCTCTTGTAGAGGGTTGGGTTTACTTCCTTGCTGCTGTCTTCTTTACTCAATTTTAGACCTGTAGCTGTTGGTGTAGGGGCAGGTTTACTATTCTCCATTTTAAATCTCTTCACAATCTATTTGGCATAGTTAGTTTGCAAAATAAATATGCTATGCTCTGTTTGTTTGACCTCAATGCCAAGAAAATACTTTAGTAGACCTAAGTCTATCATCTCAAACTCATTCTTCATTGCCTCTTTGAAATCATCAATGAAAAGATTACTATTGCCAGTAAAAATTAGATCATCTACATACAAAACAACAATCAAAATATTACCTTCAGCTGCTTTGATGTAAAGAGTGGGCTCACTGCTACTTTTACTAAAGCCATTACTCACTAAATATGAGTCTATTCTGTTGTACCATGATGTAGGTGCTTGTTTCAGCCCATAGAGGGCTTTCCAGAGCCTATATACTTTGCCCTCTTACCCTGGGACTTCATAGCTAGGTGGCTGCTCCACATACACTTCTTCTTTCAACACTCCGTTCAAGAAGGCTAACTTTACATCCATTTGAAAAACCTTCCACTTGTGTTGGGTTGCTATTGCTATGACTGCCCAAACTGTTTCTAGCCTTGCAACAGGTGCATATGTCTCATCATAATCTCTTCCAGGTTGTTGTTTGTACCCTTTGACAACTAGCATTGCCTTATGTCTTTCAATCTTTCCTTCAGCAGTAGACTTGGTCTTATAGACACACTTAACTCCAATCACTTTCTACCCTTGCGTAAATCAGTTAGCTGCCATGTGTCATTCCTCTCTATGGCATCCAACTCTTCATCCATGGCCTTACACCATTTCTCTTCTTTCACAACTTCTTCAAAGTGGATTGAATCACTGTAAGAAAATAATGCAAAATCCAAATTCTCATCCATATCAGCATACCTTGTGCTGTCATAAATGTCCTTCACACTCCTTGTCCTCCATGGCATCAATGATGCGACTGTGGGGTCTGATTTACCTCCATAGCTGCTATTGTTCTGACCTCTAGAGCTACTGTACTACTGACCTCCGAAGCTGCTACTTTGTTGAACTTTGGAGCTGCAGATCTCTAGAGTTGCAGACCTCCGGAGCTGCTAAGTTACGGTCCACCTCTAGAGCTGCATTGCTAAACACCTCTGGAGCTGCTGTTCTCCAATGCTCTATGGTAGTTTATCCCCGAGCTGCTGCTCTCTGTAGTTCCTCCAAAGTGGCTGTCCTCCGGAGCTTCTTCATCCTCAAGGGGTATTGTGACTGAAATACCTGTGGTGATGTCCATAGTTCCATCCCATGCTTCATTCTCAATGAACTCAACATCCCTGCTAATCACAACCTTTTTGGTGATGGGATTATACAGTCTATAGGCTTTTGACTCTTCACTATAGCTTATGAAGATGCATTTTTCACCTCTATCATCAAATTTCTGCCTCTTCTCTTTAGGTACGAATGCATATGCAACACACCTAAAGATTCTTAGGTGTTCAACACTTCATTTGTTGTTTGTCCACACCTCTTGTGGAATCCTATCACAAACGGCCTTTGTAGGACACCTATTCAATAGGTAAACCATTGTTGCTACAGCTTCACCCCAATAATCATGTGATAGTCCTTTTGCTTTCAGTATGCTTGTTGCATCTCTTGAATGGTTTTGTTTTTCCTTTTAGCAACTCCATTTTGCTGTGGAGTATACCTTGTTGTGAACTATTTTTGTATGCCTTCATTCCTGCAAAAATTTAGAAATTTCTTAGAGATATACTCTCCCCCTCTGTCTGTTCTTAGGGATTTGATATAGTGGTTGCTTTGCTTTTCAGCTGATGCCTTAAACCACTTGAATTTCTCAAAGGCTTCTGATTTGTTCTTCAAAAAATAAACCCAAATGTTTTTGTTGTAATCATCTATGAAGATCATGAAATTCCCACCTAATGTGGGGGTCTTCATGGGGCCACATAGATCTGAATGCACCTACTCAAATGGTGCTCTTGCTCTCCTAGAATACCCTAATTAAAAGGGTTGTCTATGTTGCTTTCCTAAAATACAGGCTTCACATTTTCCATTGGGCTCTACAATGTTTGGTAGCCCTCTAACCATGCCTTTCTTGGACAATAAACTCAAATCAAAAAAACTTAAGTGCCCATACCTCAAATGCCACAATTTGGATGGGTCTTTGATGACTATCCTAAAGCCTGATTGTTGTCCCACTGCTGTGAACGCAGAGATAGTGCTAGAAATTGTGCCAGAGATAGCGTCAGAGATTCGATGGAAATGGTGTCGGAGATGGCGCAGGAGACTCTATGTGTATCCTAAGAGGAAACATTCTGTTCCTCATCATCTGCACTATTGCAATCACTTTCTTACTACCTCATTTGTCAAATATTGTGCACTCTCCATTTTCCATTAGGATTCTATAACTGTTTTGGACCATCTGTGCAATGCTCAATAGGTTATGTTTTATGCCTAGGGCATAATAAACATCCTGGATCTTCCTCCTTTCACCATTCTTGGACTGAATGTTGACTGTACATTTTCCCATGACAGGAACTTGCTCATTATTTCCCATTTTTATTTCAGTCTTGATGCTGCTATCTATGGAGGCAAAAAAGTTTTTATTTCCACTCATGTGGTTGCTACAACCACTATCTAAATACCATACTTCATCACTACTTCTCTCAGCAAGGTTACAAATAATAAAAACATTTGACTATTTTTTATTTTCAGCCTTGTTCTCATTTGCTACATTAGCATTTTGGCCTCCATGATCACGTTGTTTCTTTCTACACTCACTAGCATAATGACCAAACTTATGATCGTAATAGCATTGAACATTGCTTTTGTCATACCTCTGATTAGAACTGTTGTTCTTCTTCTTTTCTTGATAGCTTGGCTATGAGCTACTTGCCTCTTCTTGGTTGTTTGAAACTCCTCTTTTGGAGTTGCTTCTTCCTCTACCTCTGCTATTTCTTCCTCTTCCCCTACCTCTTGCATTGATTTGAGCTTTGAAGGCTTGCTCAAGGGAAGGAGTGGATCTATTCAACCGCTGCTCATGGCTTTGTAGAGAGCCCATCAACTCATCCACTGTCATCTTGGATAGGTCCTTAGTCTCTTCAATGGTTATGACAATAGGGTCAAATCTAGAAGGTAGACTCCTTAGGATTTTCTTAACAATCCTTTGTTCATCCATGGTTTCTCCATTTATCCTTAGCTGATTTAGTATGGTAGAAACTCTAGTGTGAAAATCTGAAATAGACTCACTCTCCTTCATCTGTAGGGTCTCAAAATCTGTTCTAAACAGCTGGAGTTTGACTGATCTCACCTTGTCAGTTCCCTTATAGCTGTTCTGCAATATTTCCCATGCATGTTTTGAGTAGTTTGCTGCTGCAATGCGGGGGAAAATAGCCTCTATCAAGGCTGCCTCAACTAGACTGAGGGCTTTTGCATCCTTCATTCTTGTTTCCTTCAACTAGTTTCTTTGAGTATTAGTTAGGGTTGCATAAGCTGCTGGGTCTGTGGTGTCTATGAACCCATTGATGACCAAATCCCATAGGTCATTAGCAACCAAAATAGTCTTCATCTTCTTAGTCTAATTGTCATAGCTCTGCCCATCAAAGTTTGGTGGTTGTTGCCATCCTTTGTTGTCCCCACCTGCCATGCTTCTCAAATCTGAGAAGGTTGATAATGCCTAGACAAACTAGGGCTTATATGAAACACCCACAACAAATTTCTAACTGCCCAGAAAAAAATAGGGCTCTGATACCAATTGCTGGAGAGGCGAGCACGGGAGGCAGATTGTTGTCCTAAACAATTGCTACAACAATAATGGACAGGAAGAAACAAACATACAGACACAAATAGAGAAGAGAGAAAACACAAATGACAACAATATATATTATATATTTTCTCTTCTAGATTACATTCAAACTTTGTTACAAACTTGATTCAGAACTGCTACTCTGTTTTCCTATTTTGCCCCAATCTCTGGAGCTGCACACTAAATCAAATCTGGAGCTACTATCCAGAAACTCCGTAGCTACCTGTAGATTACCGTTGCTGCTACAACATTCCCTTTTGTTATCTTCTCTCTATTGTTCTCTGTTATTCTCCTCCTTCACATTCCTTCTACTACTGCAAGCTTCACTCTTTCTTCTTCTTTCTTACGGTCAACACACTTTCCCTCTCTATTGTCTCATTTACACATTGCCAGAAAACTGGTGCTCATTTTCCTTTCAAAAATTCAAACTCACCTACCGATTTAATGCTGGTAGGTGCAAACAATGCTGGTTTCTGATTTGGGAGATCCCTAGGTTTGACGCAGGGGCAGGGTGCATTTAATTATTTTACGGAAGATTAAATTCTTCCAACAGATGTTGCCCTTCTTCTTTGTGAGTCCTCCCAAAGGAAGGCCTGAATGCTCAGGCCCAATGGGTACTGAAGCACCCACCAAGGTAAGGTTGCCTTATGCCTTCTCGTTGCCATCGCTATTCCCCTAGGGTTTTCTCCCCCCTCCCCTTTTCTTCTTTCTACTTTTCTTTCTTTAACCCTAAAGCTTTCTTTTTGCTCTGTATATTTTTTTTTGCAACCAAAATCCCTTTTTCCCAAAAAAATATCGCTCCAAAATATAAAAACCAAACCTCAACTTAAGACCTTTTTTTAATGTAAAAAAAACAATGGAGACTTATCTATCATGACTGCATCATACGAAAGGAGAGATTTTGGACAACTATCAAAACATGTAAAGGATAATGATGATAAATAAATATACATGGCTTTGATATAATTTACTTATATTAAGGTGTGATATAGTATTTTAAAGGCACTACAGAATAGACAACTCTCATAATAAAAATTTGCCTAACAGGCAAGGTCAATTGTCAAATCTAGGCCCCAAGCCGGAGGGAGATTTTAGAAAAAAACTGTTAAAGTTAGATAGGATTATGATAATAAAACTATGGCTTTCATATCGTACGAATATATATAAAATTCATAATATATATAAATCCAAAAAGGCAACAATAAATGGGATGGTTGATCTTAGAAACAATGCCATTATCTATATAGGATCTTATAATTATATAAATATGGTTTTCATACAATTTAAACATACAAGATATGTCATAGTATTCTAAGGGCACCATAGAAAAGGTACTTGCCATAAGACAAATTACTTGACAAGCAAGTTCGACTATCGAATTTGAACCCATAAGCAGCATCTCCAAAAAAAGTAAATGAGCATCTCTTATCCAATTTTAAACTAACATTACAATTACTAATTTAACTATTTTATTAATTATCAAACTAGCTTTTCACCCTTGAAGCAACGCGATAAAACATATGTTAAAATGGAGAGGATGCTCCTATGAAGACAATCTAGTAACTCGACCTTGCTTTTAAAGCATGAAGAACAATGTAAAACACTCCAAAGAAGGCATCTTATAAAACAAATGAAGTGAGGAGAATTTGAAACAACTATATGCAAGCACAAGACACAACACTCAATGGGGTCACGCACAACACAAGGATTCAAAACTCACAATGACTCCAGCTAGAGGCAAAAAGGGAGAACACAAGGACCAGTCCTCTATCCGCAACCGAATAGGATGGTTAAAAAAAGACGGACATACCGTAAGCACACATGGTCAAACACTTGACTGAAGGACTAGGTAAGGTGAGGTGGCCCAGCGGTTAAGTGATTCCATGTCTCCTCCTCCACATGCACCCATTGGTCAATACCTGTATAAGAATATCTTGTACACTCAAGACAACACATCAAATCCAACAATGGAGATCATAGCCAAAGCAACATTTAATGACCAATGAGGATGCATAATCTAGCTATGTTCATATCTATCATACCATTACATCATACAATAATCAATGCATTTTATCATTTAATCTAGAACTATAAGATGAAGTAGTACATACCGGTGAGACAAGGGCAGGCCTTACAGAATTGTACTTACTATTTGCTTCTATGGTATGGACAACCATGAAAGAATAAAGGATAAAGGAATTTTGACAGATGTTGTAGTTACAACTACCCTAGGAGACATGTATGCAAAGTGTGGAAGCATAGACAAGGCAGGTGAACTGTTTGAAATGGTGTCTCAAAGAAATGTTGTCTCATGGAATGCAATGATTGCAAGATATGCACAAAATGGATTTTTTTCAAAAAGGCTTTAGAAAATTTCAAGAAAATGCAATTGGTGGGTGTAAAGCCAAATTTCATAACCTTAGCCAGCATCCTCCTTTTCCATGCCCATATGGGATCTTCAGAACAGGCTATGGACATCCATCAAAGCATAAAGGATATGGGAATTTTTTTAGATATTGTAGTTGCAACTGCCCTATGAGACATGTATGCAAAGTGATGAAGCATAGACAAGGCAGGTGAACTATTTGACATGATGCCTTAAAGAAATGATGTCTCATGAAATGCAATGATGCCAAGATATATGCACAAAATGGATTTTCTCAAAAAGGCTTAGAAACTTTCAAGCAAATGTAATTGGTAGGTGTAAAGCTAAATTCCACAACGCTAGCATCCTCCTTGTCTATCCCAAAATTGAACATTCAGAACAAGGTATGGACATCCATCAAAGCATAAAGGATATGGGAATTTTGACATGCGTTGTAGTTGCAACTTCCCTAGGAGACATGTATGCAAAGTGTGGAAGCATAGACAAGGCAGACGAACTATTTGACATGATGCCTCAAAGAAATGTTCTCATGGAATGCAATGATTGCAACATATGCACAAAATGGATTCTTTCAAAAAGGCTTTAGAAACTTTCAAGCAAAAGCACAAAAGAAACTTTCAAGAAAATGCAATTGGCATACATCTAAAACTGAATTCCACAACCTTATCCAACATCCTCCTTGCCTATGCCAAAATGGGATCTACGGAACAGGGTGTGGACATCCATCAAAGCATAAAGGATATAGGAATTTTGTCACATGTTGGATTTGCAGTTGCCCTTGTAGATATGTATGCAAAGTGTGGAAGCATAGACAAGGTGCATGAACTATTTGACATGATGCCTAAAAGCTATGCACAGTCTCATGGAATGCAATAATTGCAAGATATGCACTGAAATGGATTTTTTTGAAAAGAATTTATAAACTTTCAAGCAAATGCAATTGGCACGTGTAAAACCAAATTCCTGTAATGATAATTGATCATCATTAAATATTTAATGTAAACTATCATATACATAATTTCATGAACATGACATCTAGTTTATATATAAAGCCATATAGGCATGTACAAACAAAGCCATGTAGCCTCATATAGAAATGTATACATCGGTAACATACAAAAGTATGTATACAAAGCCATCTAGACATACAAAAAATCTCCCAAAATCTAGTTTCCCATGAACTGATATCAAATAATCGATGACCCTTTCTTGGTCGTGAAGATGGAGAGCCAATCAGTGACTCATCCTCTCTCTCCTATCGACTAGACCTCCTCGACAGAGATTTTTGTAGCTCCACCTGTTAATACAATCAAATAATATGTACATTAATATAGAAAACATGAAATATATAACATCACATATGTAATTGATCACTTACCACTATTTGATGATCCGTCTCGATTATTTTTTCTCTCATTGTCTGTAGATGGATGGGTTGGAGTTGTGACCTCCTATGAGAAGCATCAAGAAGCAAAATTGACTAAACATAAATATCATTTATGTACATCAAATTACATGAGATAAAACAAGAAATACAAAATGACATAAATACATGTTACTCGCTCATAGTTTGGTCAAAGGATTTGTAGACAACATAGCTACATCAATCCCTACCTCTACCGACTGACGAAGATGAGGAGTCTCCATATTCAACATCTAAAAAATAGAGATCAAGGTTATTTGGCCAAAATAGATACATTAAATTATTTAAATGCATAATGATTACAAATGGTTAAATTTATCTCCGTAAAATGCTAGTGAAGCTCCCCGTTGATTATCAAATTGTCACTAAATAAGATTACCATTGATATATGTACTATATTTACAATCATGTGATAAATTACATACCTGTTGACTCAACCTCCTCTCGTAACCCTGCATTGAATGGCTAACAGATGTAGGATGAAGACTCTGACCCTGGTATTTCATAGTGCAGACAATTTCATACATTAATTTTGACTTATAATATAGATAGTTATATAAAATTAATTATAAATTTTAAATACAAATATATTAAATCAAGATGAACCTTGTAAAAAATTACCTGGGAGTCAATACCAACTGTACATTGTAAGACATCATTTGTGAGAGCAGTATCATCCAATATGGATGTGTCCATCATTGGTTGTTGCCCCTATGTTGTAGCATCCTACCAAGAGTCCTGCATTCCATAATCGCACAAGTTCCCACATAAAATGCAAAGATGTGGGGACAAATGATGCCTGCTGCACTCACCCTCATCAGCCTAGGTGAGATCATCGTCATGTTGTGCTAGAGACTGGGTGAGAGAACTCAATGAGTAGTGTCTCCACCTCAACACTCTCCTGCAAAGTCGAAGGGAGTGAGACATGTGCTGGCCTAATGAGAGGTCTAGGTACATAGTTTTTGCCTCGATGTGCCCCCTTTCTATCTTGGGTAGATCCACCACCTCTGCCCTGAAACTCTCGAATGTCAAAGTAATTAGGAATCTCCTTGAGGACAAACTCACAATAGAGTTTCCTCAAGAAACATGGTGACACCTCATTGAACTATTACATGGACACTCATTGAAGACCTTGTATCATCTATCCCAAAAGTTTTAGGATATATCTTCATTCCTACATCAATGCATCAGGAAGTGTTTGCAAGTCTCTTCTAGTGTTTGGTCAGTTTTAGGATTGATAAATTGTGAACATAATGCAGATTTTGTAATTTTTTGTCCTTCACTTATTTGTAAGATAATTTGTCAACATATTATTGCCGACTCCACTCCCTATAGTCATTCCATTCAGTGATTTGGTTTGTCAGGCCGATTCAATGTGAGAAACAATCACCTCTAATGACTTGGCAAGGGCTCTCCTATGATTGGTGCTTGCACTTGGACTATTTAATGTTTTAATTAGGGTTTCAACATGTTTTTTGTTTTCTTACATTTGCCCTAAATAGTTTTCTTATGTGTCTCTTTTATGGTGAGGATGTGAAGGTGGGGGGTTTTGAGGGTTTTGGGGGTTGTTTTGAGTCTCATCTGCTGGATTAGTGTCTTGTGGTCCCTCATTGATTATAAATTCAACATAAAAAACCAATCAAACATTGCAAAAGTAAAAATTTGTTTTCAAATTCACAAAAATCAATCAAACCCTACCTTGTTTAGCTCCTCCATCCTCTACATTTCATTCACGACATCCTTGGGAGTGGGATTGACGTGGTGGCATGGTGAAAATGTTGATTCCACATAGAAATTGCTTTATTCCTTCTTCTAACACGCTTGTGCTCTAAAACCTATTTTTACTTACCAAATGATGAAATGAGCCGTGACCATCTGATTTTGAGCTTTTTGTTTTGATTTTTGACAGAGCAAAATGTGAGCGTGTTATAACATGCTCATGTTTTTCCTTGCATGGGACCTTAAAGTCAAGTGGTGACTTTTTGGTCCCACAACTTTATGCACTTACCCATTACCTTAGGTGATGACACTCTAGCAACAATTGTTGGGAGAGGGTCTATTGAAGTTGAGGGGGGGACATTCACTAATGTTCTCAGTGCACCTTCACTTTTAGCTAATATCGTATATGTGTACTAGATCACTCACATAGGCAAGGGCATGAGAGAACAGTTTACACCAGATTCAGTTGAGATCAGAGAGTTTCACAACAACAATTAGTAGCATTGGGAATGGCAGATCACCAAGCCAGGTTGTATACCTTCTCACATTTTGCCCCTGATGTTTCTCTCACCACATTGCTTACTCATTCAAATGGGGTTAGCAAACTATGGCATGAGTGGTTTGGCTATCTCAACTACCACTATTTTGAGCAGCTTAGACAACATGGATGGTTACATGATTTCCTAGAGTTAGATTCTCTAAGGGTCTTTGTGAGGGATGTGCCCTTGGGAAGCATCTCGAAGAGATATTTGACAAAGGCAAATCATGGAGAGTGACACAACTCTTGGAGCCTGTTCACAACTTGATGTATCTGGGGATTTTCCCCATCCATCTTTCACTAAGGCTAGATATGTCCTTGTAACTAAAAAATTTGGACAAAAGAAAGATAAAACAAATGACATGCAATACCTTAGTCCAAACCCTCTGAATACCTTAGATGATGCCTTGAAAGATAGATGCATGCATGTTTGATTGCTTGAATGATTGGATGTTGATTGCTCAATAGATGACTTCTCTAGGTACACATGGGTCTACTTCATTCGACATAAGTTTGAAGTCTTCAACCACTTTAGAGATTTCAAGGCTCTTGTTGAGAAACAATTAGTTAAGCTCATCAAGGTTCTTCGAACAAATAATGGAGGAGAGTGTGTTAATAATAGGTTTGAGCAGTCTTGCACAATAGAGGGAATAAAATTGCAGCGTACAATTCCTTATACTCCTCAACAAAATGGAGTTGCAGAACGTAAGAACAAAACCTTGAAAGAGATGACAAATTACATGACACATCCAAGAACCTTACACCACAGTACTGGGTAGAAGCAATCAACTGTGCATGTTACATTCAGACCAGAGTTCCTCATAAAGCCTTGAAGGGTATCACACCCTTTGAAGCTTGGAAAGGAAGGAAACCTTTAGTTGAGCACTTTTTGGATCCCCAACTATGGTACGAATACCTTCTTAGAATCACAAGGCAATGGAACCTCAGTCCAAACCTTGCATCTTTGTAGGTTATCGAGAAGGTGTGAAAGGTTATCATCTCCTACATCTGGCGACACATGAGTTGTTCATCTAGAGGGGTGTTAAGTTCCAGGAAAGTCCCACTGACTCTTCACTTGACATTCCTCCTTCCTGCATGGACTCATTCAACTTTGATGATACATCTTCTGACAACTTAGACCATCCACATCAAATTCCTGAGATAGAGATTCCTTCTTCCAGTTCTGACAGTGAGGTCCATGATGGGGTTTCATCCTCATCCTCCTATGGGCTTGCTTTGGAGGTTGATCTCTTAGCACCTGATTCACTCACATCACAACCCCCTTGGGCAAGACAAACACTTTAGAGTGTAGGGACATGGGTAGTGAATCTAGCAGATGGCATACGTACATGGTCAAATTATCAAAGGGGGCCACATGCTTACTTTGCCTCAACCTCTGATCCACAGACCTTCAGAGAGGTTTCAGGCATACCTGAGTAGCATGATGCTCTGAATGAGGAATATAATTCCTTAATGAGAAATCACACTTGGGATTTGACACCTCTTCCCAAGGGAAGAAAGATGGTTCGATGCAAATGGATCTATCGGACCAAGTATGCAACAGATGAGTCAGTTGATAAGTGCAAGGCACGTTTGGTAGCTAAGGGATTTTCACAAGTTGATGGTATTGACTACACAGAGGCCTTTGCACCCATGGCCAAGATGACTTCTATACGAGTCACACTTGCTATTGCCGCAACATATGGTTGGGAAGTGCACCAGATGGATGTGAAGAGTACTTTTCTTCATAGAGACCTTGAGGAGATCTACATGGAACAACCACCAGGGTTTCTTCAGGATCCCTCCATAGTATGTAGACTTAGGAAATCTCTCTATGGCCTCAAACAGGTTCCCCGGGCTTTGTATGCCAAGATGGATTCCTTCATCCTTTCTTCAGGGTTTACTAGGGGGTAAGTGCAAAAAGATGGGGGGCCAAAAAGTGGCCAAAATAATTTAAAAAAAAATTAAGGCATAACGCGAGCGCGTTATGGGCAGCTATAAATGAAAAAAAAAAGCAACTCAATTTCATTTCACTCCCGTTTTCTCCTCTGCCCGCGGCCTCCAAACCCTCAAAAACGCGCTCACGTTCTGCAAAACGCCAATCAACGCAAAAATCTTGTCAATTCATCACCAAAATGCCGCCGCGACATCGAGCACGCCAAAGAGGTGAGTTATCTTTGTTTTTTTGTTTGAATTTCTTTCTATATAGGTAGGTTTTTGTTGATTTTTAATGTATATTTCGTTAATTGTCAGGAAATGTTAATGCACCTCCTCCTCCTTCTCCTCCTCCTTAAAATCCACAAAATCCTGAGGAGGAAATACCTACAGAACAACAACCTCCTCCATTCATTCCTCGACATGCCCCTGGAACACAAGATAATATAATAGGGCAAATTGAAAACAACAAAAAATAAATTGAAGATATAATTGCAAGGTTGAAAGATCCTTCCACTTCAACCTTGCATAGGTCCACGCTTGCCGAATCTCTTGAGTCTATGTTAACAAATGTAAATTCAATTAGCAAGCAAATAACTAGTTGGACCGATAAAAAGAGAGAGTTTAGAGATTACTATGCAGATAAATTATCATACCAAGATGTCAAAAAATTACAAATTACAAAAGTAGACTTGTGTTCAATTTTCACAAACCCACAAACAAATCAACCTCCACCCATTACATGCAAGAGGTTCCCTATCCATTGGTGCAACAACCAAGCGATAAGGGACAATTTCGAGCAGAGGTGGTGGATGGTTTTTGACCATCCTCCATGCAATAACAATGAGGTCCCGCAATACTTTTTGAGGAAACTCTACTCCGAGTTTGTCCTCAATAAAGTGCCAAACTATTTTGATATGCGGGACTTCCAGGGTAGAGGTGGGGGCTCAGCACAGGATAGACCAGGGGCACGTCTTGACCCACAGCGAGTAGTGAGACGAGTAATCAGCAGACCAGCCCACGAGCATGTTTCTATCCCTTCCATTGTGAAGGAGAGTGTTGAGGTCGATTAGTGCCTTGACCTAGAGCATCATAGAGCATGCCGATCCTGCAACACAGAGTGGGTTGGGAGATAGTGCGAGGAGTAGGGTCCCACCGCATACTTGCCAGGCTTGCGGGTCAGCCTGTGGTTATGAACCCATGGACAGTCAGGACGCAGGTGCACAGGCTACATCTGCAGCTGAGCAGATGGTGATGACAGATACCCTCCTGAGTGAGACTTTCGGCCTTGATACTCAGGTAAATATTAGCAAGTTTATTGAATTTAATTTATTAAATTTTATTTTTGAAATACAAGATTAACTAATTTAAATTGATGATTTTAATGAAATTTCAGGGTCATAGCGTCGATGCAGTTTTCAGTGGTTCTCCACCTACATTTTTCACTAGATCATCTACTGTCGAGGTATGTAACTAGTAAACAATTATAAATATTACATGTGAACAGCATCGTTATATGAATGGTATTCTAATTTCTGATTTTGGATGTTGAATAGGTTAACACTGTAGATTTCATGGCAACACCTGCCAGCGGTGGTGGACTTCAAAGCTTTACAGAGGTAATAAAATAAATAGTTTAATGAATGAATTGTACTTACTAAATTTTTGTATGTGATTTGTGTGTTTTATTGTGTGTACTTCCATGTTTAGATGAGCGTGTGTGTATGTTAGGAGCCATGATTTGCATCACTATTATAGTTTTCGTAATTGAATAATGTTGTTTTATTTCCAGATGATGCAGGCTGCGGATACACCTCCCCATGTTCATAGGGCAATGGAGCAGGGTGTGGCCTCTGCGATTCATAGCTCTATGGCATTGACAGGGGTA
This sequence comes from Cunninghamia lanceolata, assembly GCA_027924645.1. Taxonomy (NCBI): domain Eukaryota; kingdom Viridiplantae; phylum Streptophyta; class Pinopsida; order Cupressales; family Cupressaceae; genus Cunninghamia; species Cunninghamia lanceolata. The sequence goes on along the minus strand of BSBN01001396.1, from coordinate 366,703 downwards.
TGAGGCAGATTAGTAAATTTCAATTTACATTCATTGTTATAGTTGTCTATTTTTGAAAAATCAAAAGATTATTGATTTGAAGTTTAATTTCTATTTGGATGGTTTCTATAGGACATGACATCACCAGGGCCTTTTCCTGCTACTGAGGCAAGCGAGCAGACAGATTATATGTTAGCGGTAAGTGATTATTTTGTTAAATGTTTCATTTTTTTATAACATGTAATTTCTATATATTAATATCTATACTTTTTTTGTAACAGGTAAAGGTGCAGGAAGAACTAAATAGGAGGAGTAGCCCTCGGGTTCGTAGTAGACCACCCACATGCATGTCTCCATCCCCTAGAAGATCAAAGGCTGCTCGTGATTTATTCTCTTCACCAGCTAGAGGGGAATGACTTTTTATTGTGTTCCTCTGTTGTATGCCTATATGGCATTTGTGGACATATATTTTGTATTGTACATAGTTGACATTGTATGCCTATATGGCATTCTTGTAAGCCTATATGGCTATTTTGTATATATGTTATACTTATATCGACAGATATTGATGTATGCGTATATGGATATTTGGTTAATACAAATCTTTTTTATTGATGGCGTCCATACTTGCATTATAAATCCACTTTTGAATGGATATTTGTAGATGGCTACTTCAAATATTTAAAGTCTGATTGTATTACATAGGATGTTTGCATTTTCTTTGATAGGCTTGATAGGCCATGGATTACATGATGGTGTTTGATGGAAAAGTATGGTACTAGAAGACTCTAGTTCATTCTTAATAGGCTTGTGATTGATAATATCTTTGCATGATTGCACTTGATCTTGGATCATGGGCATGTTGTTAGGATTTTGATTGCATTGTGATGTTTGATGGATAGGCATGGTGTAAGTGTAAGATACCCAACTAGTTCTACGAAAAATTTTCCTTACTTAAACACTTTTACTTGCTAACAATTCATCAACTACTTCAATAACATAAAGATATACATCAAGAAAACTATTTGAATGAAACAACATTAGAGTTGGGTACTTGTCTTGTTACTTGATTCAATCAACTTGCAATGTCTTATTACATGGAAAATGCTTTCAATAGCATGAAGTACAACTCATTCAATGGAAATACAAGGACAGGCCTTGAAGCCTTGATGTTACAATGTCTTCCTTACTTGAGCAACATTTGAAGATTTGGAATGTTCAACTCATCACCTCACAAGGTAGGCACATATTTGAAGGATTTACAGGTTTTTCTGACTTGGGCGCCAAGTTGAGGTGACCTCCTCCTAAAGTTGCGCCTTGTCAACATTAGGCGCCAATTAGAGTTATGGATGCTTTGGATTGTTTCCAAGAGTAGGCACCAAAACATCATCATTATGAAAGTGTTTTAAATGCTAGGCGCCCAAATGAGCCCTCTAGAGTCTAGGCGCTCCTTTCATGCATTCTGTGTTCTAGGCGCCAATTGAAAGGAGTGGAGAACAGGGCAAGCGCCTTCCAAACTAGGTGTTTCCTTGAGGTGACAAGGACTTAGAAAGTGCGCCTAAGGTGAGCACCTTGAGTGAAAAGGTCTAACAAACATCTTTGAACCCCCTTTCAAGGTTAGGCGCATTCTGGAGGTGGAAACAAGTAGAAGGTGCGCCTTAGCTTCCTTTGTCAATTCTTGCAAGTCTTTGTTGATTAGGAAGGTGGAATGCTTCATTGTAGAATGAGTGCCTATCTTCTAATGTCCAAACTACTTCTTCTGGCTCACTCTGTGGCTAGGCGCTAGAGCTAAACTGTTCACACAAGGGAGTGCACCTAGACTCACTTGATGTTTTCTTACTACTTCAACCCCTGGAAGATGTTCCAAGGTGTTCCCTTTTACAAGCACCTGACCTCCCAAGTTCCTTCATGTGCTATTCCTTGAAGGCGCCAAAACTGAGCTCCAGTGCCATGGGATTGTGCCTAACATCTTTGAAGAGTTTCTAAGCCTTTTGCAAGTTGATATCCCAAACTCATCTTCTAGGCGCAACAGGAGCTTTCCAAAGGAGTTTCCAAGTTTTAGACACCAAGCGAGGTCATGGGTGAATGGAACTGCGCCTTAGGAGATGACTGGATCCTAAGCGTCAGTCTGGAGTTACAGTGGAATTGATATGCGCCTCAACTAGCTTAGGCACCCATTTGAAGTGATTCCTTTAACACTTCTCTATTAATCTCAACTGCAAGGATGATCTCCTAATCCAATTTTGATCCTCTGGAGATGCAAATAGCTTTACATTTCACTAGGCGCCATCAATGATGATCATCAACCAAAGCGCATTTCAAAGGTGAGATAGGCAAGTGAGGCGCCAAACTAGTCCTTAAGACTTATCTCCTTCTATCAAGTCAATTTCAACTATGTGAGAGAGTTCTATTCTATTTGCACCTGGGCTAGGAGTTCACCTAAGAGACATCACTTAGCTTTAAAACTTTCAATCTATAGCCATCTGGGCTAGGCGCTCCAATGGAGGATCATTGAACTCATGCATTGGCGCCTTCTAGTTCTAGGCACCCATTTTGGATGATTCATCCTGATACTAGCGCCCAAAATGACTAGACTCTCTTCATCATCCAATTCACTTAGAAGACTCAAGTTGGAGACTTAGTTGTCTATCCATGTTCTCCGAAAGATTCATTGTACCTCTATGCACTATCTCCTTCAAGGCACTCCTTAAAAATATTGGAAGTGCTCAGGACTTACCTTAGTCCAAAGCGCCACAATCCATTCCTTAAAGCACAAAGAATTCTCAAAGGCGCCCCTATTTACCTCTAAGCACTCAAATATCATTTAGATTCAAGGCGCACATTTAGCTCCAAAATGCAAATTTCCATCATCAACCCATCAAGGTGCATCATCTTCCTTTTGTATCCCCTTCAAGGCGCAGACATTCACTTCTTCACACTCAAACTCACTCTCTGGCGCCAGAATAGGTGTATAACTTCAAATAAGGCGCTAATCTTAGGTTTCTAAGTACTTAGTTTGATCTTAAGGCTATCCTTCCTCTAAACACTCTCTTCAACTCCCTCACTGAAGGCCCTCTGTAAGTTTGGGCGCATTTCATCCCAAGGCGCTTCAACATCATCCAAGGCGCAAATTCACTCTCCAAGACAAGGTGCAAAAAACCCTATCCTAAGGCGCTCAAATCTTGCTTCTAGATCTAGGCGCACAAACATAAGATTAAGGATCATTCTGGCCACCATCACTTCCCTAAAGGTGCAAAATTGGTGTAGATACATTCCATTTATTAAGGATCATTCTGGCGCCCAAATCTTGTCAAAGCAAAGGATCAATAGGTTCTCTCTAAGGTGCACTCCAGGGTTTGATCTTGCAAGACTTCTCACGTCAAAATTTTGACCAAGACACTCAAGGCACTAGTCTTTATCATCTAACCCTACAGTGCACTTACTCATTATGATATACTCCTCAACTTTGTATTCAACCTTGCCCAAGGCGCATATTCACTATAAGGCATTCTCACTTTGTCAAGGCTCAGAGGGCTTCAACTTGCTAAAGGGTAGAGGTCTAGGCACATATCCGACTTGAAGCTCAAGGCGCTCGAACCCTCTTGCTCTGGAATTCCTTCTAGGTACTAAGTGACTTCTCCAATTCCTTGAAAACATTTGAAGTGTTTTACCTTCTCAAGGTGCTCCTTCGAACTTGACTCCAAGGTGTTATAATCTCAAAGGTGCTGACATCATCTCAACCAAAGGCACTCAATGATTCATCCGATATCTAGGCGCTAAAACACTTAATCAACCAAGTCATTCAAGGCGCCATTCAGTAAACTCATCTTCCATGATATTCCTATCAAGGCGCATATCACTTCTCTCATGGGCTTTAGGCGCTCAGTTGAGTGTTTCAATACTACTTAGGTGCCAAATTCATTTTAATGCACCAAACACAAAGAGCTTTCAAACACTGGGCACTCACAAAGAGTCTTCCAACCTTGGGCGCTAAATTAGGTCTTTGCAACTATCCAAGGTGCATATCTTCGTTTGAACAACTTATGGTGCCAAGACAACTTCTCATTAGGGCGCTCAAAACACTTGTGTTTACATTTGAAGTGCTTTACCTTCTTAAGGTGCTCCAGACTAACCTGACTCCAAGGCGCTCCATCATCATCCTTAAGGCGCTAAAAACATCATCTCCACTCTAGTCAAAAACATCATCCAACTCCTTAAGGCACTTCACTGTCAAAGTCTGAAGGCGCTCTACCTAGACCTTTCCCCTAGGCGCCAGAACTCCTAAGCGCTCACCAGATAACTCTCTTCTTCAAGGCGCAAATCTTCCTATACTATGATTGCCTCTGAAACGCCGATTAACGTGATGTGAGGGTGCAAAGGCTACTCCAATCCTCAGTGAGCGCCTAGTTTAAACAAGGAGAAATAAAGCATTCAAAACTATCCAAACGATCATCCCCTTCCTAATGTCTTCACTGCTCTGGAAAACCTTGGCCAAAATGACACATAACAACTCCTATGAGCGCCCTTATGCCCTAGGATCATCTAGTTTGTGCGTCTTGTAATGAGGAGTTCATGTAAGTTTGGAATGAGCACCTTGAATAAGTGTAAACTAGCCTAGAGAAGGGTATGTGCGCCTTGAGCACCTTGAGCATTCCAGAGATAACTGTGCGACTAGAACAATATGAGCGCTCATGATGATGATTAACGCCCTGATGAGACTATGAGCGCCTTGTTCAGGAGATACCTTGTTTGATCATAAAATGCGCCTTGAGTCTTTGCAAGAAGAAGAAACATTACAAAGTCAATCAAATGAGTTACAAGTACCATACATCCAATTGCAAGGAGTGAACCACCTTAAGGAAAAATAGTTCTCTTGAAGTTACTTGAAATGTCAAAAGGTTTAGCGCCTCCAAGTAAGGTCAGAGGTGAGGTTAGAGGTGAAATGCGCCTTTGGACCATTCTGGCGCCTTGGATGAAGAACCTATATCTTGAGCCCAAGAGGTAAAATTTGCGCCTTAGTGGATTTGGAGAGTTACAGAGATTAGAGAAAAGCACCTTGAAGACAGAGTTGTTCAAGGCGCATGTGTGATTTGGTCAAAAATAGGCACCTAGAGTGACTAGGCTTTCATCCTGACTTAATACACTGCCTCCTTCTGATGATTTTTGGGGCAGCAGAAAACCTTTCACCACGGGCAAATGTCTCAGAGCTATAAAAAATCGAGAGAGGTTATTGTAGAGGCACTCTACGTGATCCCGTTGCCTCAGACGGAATGTTTCTAAGTGACACGGTTTTCGAGTAACATCTCGTCAAAGATTGCTGTCTTTTTGCACTTTGGACTCTTCAGGGATATCGTCAGTACAATGTAGCTCCGACTGTTTCGACATGTTTGGGTGAAAAATAGGACCATGCCTAGCATAAATGTACCCATTCGGACGCGTTGGAACAGTCAGTTTGGTCGCATCAGGAGCAGGACGAAAGTTACACCCCTTTGCAACTTTACACTGCCTCCTTCTGACGATTTTTGGGGAAACAGAAAACCTTTCACCACGGGCAAATGCCTCAGAGCTATAAAAAACCAAGAGAGGTTATTGTAGAGGCACTCTACGTGATCCCGTTGCCTCAGACGGAATGTTTCTAAGTGACACGATTTTCGAGTAACATCTCGTCAAAGATTGCTGCCTTTTTGCACTTTGGACTCTTCAGGGATATCGTCGGTACAGTGTAGCTCCGACTGTTTCGACATGTTTGGGTGAGAAATAGGACCATGCCTAGCATAAATGTACCCATTCGGACGCGTTGGAATAGTTAGTTTGGTCGCATCAGGAGTAGAATGAAAGTTACACCCCTTTGCAACCTTACACTGCCTCCTTCTGACGATTTTTGGGGAAACAGAAAACCTTTCACCACGGGCAAATGCCTCAGAGCTATAAAAAACCGAGAGAGGTTATTGTAGAGGCACTCCATGTGATCCCATTGCCTCAGACAGAATGTTTCTAAGTGACACATTTTTCGAGTAACATCTCGTCAAAGATTGCTGCCTTTTTGCACTTTGGACTCTTCAGGGATATCGCCGGTACAATGTAGCTCCGACTGTTTCGACATGTTTGGGTGAAAAATAGGACCATGCCTAGCATAAATGTACCCATTCGGACGTGTTGGAACAGTCAATTTGGTCGCATCAGGAGCAGGACGAAAGTTACACCCCTTTGCAACTTTACACTGCCTCCTTCTGACGATTTTTGGGGCAACAGAAAACCTTTCACCACAGGCAAATGCCTTAGAGCTATAAAAAACCGAGAGAGGTTATTGTAGAGGCACTCTATGTGATCCCGTTACCTTAGACGAAATGTTTCTAAGTGACACGATTTTTGAGTAACATCTCGTCAAAGATTGCTACCTTTTTGCACTTTGGACTCTTCAGGGATATCGTCGGTACAGTGTAGCTCCAACTGTTTCGACATGTTTGGGTGAGAAATAGGACCATGCCTAGCATAAATGTACCCATTCAGATGCGTTGGAATAGTCAGTTTGGTCGCATCAGGAGCAGGACGAAAGTTACACCCCTTTGCAACTTTACACTGCCTCCTTCTGACGATTTTTGGGGAAATAAAAAACCTTTCACCACGGGCAAATGCCTCAGAGCTATAAAAAACTGAGAGAGGTTATTGTAGAGGCACTCTACGTGATCTCGTTGCCTCAGATGGAATGTTTCTAAGTGACACGGTTTTCAAGTAACATCTCGTCAAAGATTGCTGCCTTTTTGCACTTTAGACTCTTCAGGGATATCGTCGGTACAATGTAGCTCCGACTGTTTCGACATGTTTGGGTGAAAAATAGGACCATGCCTAGCATAAATGTACCCATTCGGATGCGTTGGAACAGTCAGTTTGGTTGCATCAGGAGCAGGACAAAAGTTACACCCCTTTGCAACTTTACACTGCCTCCTTCTGACAATTTTTGGGGAAACAGAAAACCTTTCACCACGGGCAAATGCCTCAGAGCTATAAAAAACCGAGAGAGGTTATTGTAGAGGCACTCTACGTGATCCCGTTGCCTCAGACAGAATGTTTCTAAGTGACACGATTTTCGAGTAACATCTTGTCAAAGATTGCTACCTTTTTGCACTTTGGACTCTTCAGGGATATCGTCGATACAATGTAGCTCCGACTGTTTCGACATGTTTGGGTGAAAAATAGGACCATGCCTAACATAAATGTACCCATTCGGACGCGTTGGAACAGTCAGTTTGGTCGCATCAGGAGCAGGACGAAAGTTACACCCCTTTGCAACTTTACACTGCCTCCTTCTGACGATTTTTGGGGAAACAGAAAACCTTTCACCATGGGCAAATGCCTCAGAGCTATAAAAAACTGAGAGAGGTTATTGTAGAGGCACTCTACGTGATCCCGTTGCCTCAGATGGAATGTTTCTAAGTGACACAGTTTTCGAGTAACATCTCGTCAAAGATTGCTGCCTTTTTGCACTTTGGACTCTTCAGGGATATCGTCGGTACAATGTAGCTCCGACTGTTTCGACATGTTTGGGTGAAAAATAGGACCATGCCTAGCATAAATGTACCCATTCAGACGCGTTGGAACAGTCAGTTTGGTCGCATCAGGAGCAGGACGAAAGTTACACCCCTTTGCAACTTTACACTGCCTCCTTCTGACAATTTTTGGGGAAACAGAAAACCTTTCACCACGGGCAAATGCCTCAGAGCTATAAAAAACCAAGAGAGGTTATTGTAGAGGCACTCTACGTGATCCTGTTTCCTCAGACGGAATATTTTTAAGTGACACGGTTTTCGAGTAACATCTCGTCAAAGATTGCTGCCTTTTTGCACTTTGGACTCTTCAGGGATATCGTCGGTACAATGTAGCTCCGACTGTTTCGACATGTTTGGGTGAAAAATAGGACCATGCCTAGCATAAATGTACCCATTCAGACGCGTTGGAACAGTCAGTTTGGTCACATCACGAGCAGGACACCAAAAATGCAAAAGTTGCTTTGTGCAACTTGACAACATTGACACTTTTTTGCAACATGACTCAAAGACTCAAACTGACCCCGAATGACTCAAAGCGACTTAAAATCACCTTGATTATAGAGGTCAAGGCGCTCCTTATCATTCATTCATTATGAGCGCCTTGGGAGAATGGTATATAGGTCATCATCATGATTGGGCGCCCTGGATCTAGAGTGTTGGAGAGATCATCAAATGGTGTCTAGTAGGGTGAGTTATGAGTTTGGTCGCATCAGGAGCAGGACACCAAAAATGCATAACATGATGATGTAAAAATGTGTACATATGTGTAAAAATACAGGAGGAAATAAAAAAAGACAAACCTTACAAATTAATGTGCATACTTACAACTCAATGTAACATAACTTTACAAAATCAATGTGAATACTTACAAATTAATGTGCATACTTACAACTCAATGTAACATAACTTTACAAAATCAATGTGAATACGTACAAATTAATCCAATGAACCATCTGGATCTGCTCTACTCTTTATTGTGTCAAGTATTGCTTCATGGTCAGACTCACGCACCTTCCACAATATTTTGTTCAAAGGTCTACCCCGATACTTTATCAAATGAACATTGGATGCCACGACAAGGTTTGAGTAATGAAGAATCTTTCGATGCATGTCAAAGTCCTGAAATAGCCAAATATTAACACTCTTATGTGGGTACCTTCTAAGCCATGTTCCAGTAATAACCACTAATCTTGTAGGGTATTCGATGTTTTCTCCATCTGTAATAGGGGCCTCCAATTTCTTTTTGGCCTCAACATAATGACATAAGTAATAATCTATTCCCTCTTCATTATATTCATCTGCAATAACTACATATACGTGTCCTACATTGATATGTGTAGCAAATTAGATGAAATTAGTCAACATTACAAAAACACTACAAAGTAAGATGACATTACCTGGTTGAACTAGATGAAATTAGATGCATATATGTGCCCTATATTACCTGGTTGAACTAAATCTGATATGTGGTCAAAGTCAACTGATGATTCCATCTGTGTTAGTTCCAGTGCCGTCGGGGGTCGATACGTGTCAAGTGGGCTAAGATAACTTAACTACCATTCGTCAACCCACTCCTTTGACTCGCACTCATCCCAGACTTGAATTGTACAGGAAGAACAAAAGCATGACATCTTTCGTGTATGGATACTCCATGAACCTGCAATTGAGCTTCTGAAAGAGTGCATCTCATTTGATCCTGTCAATGTACAACAATCCTCATATGGTGCAATGTTAGTATCATCTATCAACCAAAAAAATCTACGAACTAAAGACTTACCTTCATTACCTGGACCCATGGAAGCATTACACCACTCGACAATCGATTTTGCATCTGTCAACTTTGCATTGTCTTTATACTTTAACTCTTCTCGTGCTATGGCTCTTTTGATACATGCTCCTGCACCATCATGCTCCCCCTTTCCATGCCCGGCCTCACAAAAGTTCCACATATGTTGAATACCTATAAAATTATGCCTCCTACTCAGCCAATAGAAATTCTGCGAATTCTTGAATTGTGATGCACAATTATCCGACCATATGATATGCTGACTGAACGATATGCCCCTTCTAGCCAAATCATTGTAGAACACCTGAAAGCAACCTTGCATGAACTCTGTAGAATGCGTGCGATCATCACTAATATAGAAATGATACTCCCTTATGATCTTTCTGTCATCCTCTGTACTATCATTCGCATGAATGAATGCGATGTGCACAAATATAGAAACCTGTGTGGAGTTGTAATATTGTGATTGCACCTCACGCTGTGGCTGTAGACTGTAGTTCTCTGCAAAGTCGACGACTGAAACAATGCTACCAACCGGAAATGTGTCCTTGCATAACTTGAATTGCAAGTCCAACCATCGAGCTCTATGGGCATGTCTTGCATACTCATACACTATGCTGTCACGAAATATAGGCATAAACTGATACACTGGAATCTTTTCAATAACTAATTCACACCTCTTTGCTTCTTTACCATCTTTTGTATTGTATGCCACTGTTTTATACTTGCCAAACTCTACTAGTTCATTTCCAACCGCATGTGTTATTTCCATATGTTCACATATTGGCAAATGTTGCAAGCCACCGCAACGATGACATGTGCCATCCAATCATAATTTCTTGTAGAATATTTGACCTTCCTCTCTTTCACATAAAATTCTTGATATGAAGTCTCTTGAAGATGTTGGTGGGGCACATATGGCACAACCCTGCAAATCATTGTTAGTATGCATATCTAAACATATAGACCTATAAGCTTCAAAATGGTTAGAAAATTCAATATGTAATCTACAACAACAAGTAGTGCGTGTGTGATTTATCTTAACATAGAAAGGTTTTAGCATTTCAAAATATCTTTGACAAATTTAATTTGAGGATACTTCTCTAGAAATTTACCATAAAACTGTGTTTGAGTCTCATCCAAAAAATGCTTTGGATGTGGCTCGCGGTTCTGACTACCAATTCTCCTTCTTACCACATCCCTTTGATTCGGAGATACCCTTGTGTAATTCTTCCAAAAGTCTTCAATTAGTGATCTCAATGCTTCAACAATTGGTTTATCTTTTCGTGGTAGTCTCCCCAAGAACGCCCATAATTCATTGGCATTAGTGTCCTCAATTCTTTGGCGTCTTCCAACGGCTCTTGATAAAGTTTTCCTATTAATTCTCAATTCTTGACTTGTCTTTCTAATGAGACGAGCTTTCCTTGTTTGACTACTTACTATAGTCGATGTAATCACATGCTGTGTTGCATTACTATCTTTTGTGCATGAGGTGTTACCCACACTCTCATACGCACTCATTAGATTCTTGACAATAGATTTTTCACTTGAAGCCTCTGATGTTCTCAACCCAAGAATCTTCATGATAGACCTATACTTTATACTTCGCATCATTTCAACGAATAGTTGACATCTTGCAGTCTCATTTAACTTTTCAAAGAACAATCTCCAAATCTTATTAACATATCTTCTACAAGTGCGTTTTGGAATCTTACCTTGCATTGGCTACAAAATATTCTCATCAATATCAATCAAATACTTTGGCTTTCTATGCAAAATTCTAGGTGGTGTCAAGTTAGGTAAATTCATCTCAACATTAGGAATTTCATCAATATTTAAATGAGATGGGTTAGATGGCATACCTTCGATCGAAGATGGAATAGATGACATACCTTGAGGTTGAGGTGGGAACGATGGTGTACCTCCTTCATCACATGTGAGTGATGATGTACTCTCAACTTGAGATGTGGTAGATGGTGTCCCTACATGTTGTCTTGCGGTAAAGGATGTGTCTCCAACTATGGTATTCAAATCTCTCGTACCACAAAGTTTTTGCATTCGTTCTCTTTGTGCCACCAATACCATATCTCTTTGTGATGGTTGTGGTTCCTCTTCAATTGGTATGTCTTCATTTATCGTGTCCAATTTCCTCTTCTCACAAAGTTCTCTCATAGCCATTGCTTTCTTTGCATTCTTAGCTTCTATCTCTTCCTGTGTTGGTTTAATTCTTGATCGTTTCCTCGGCATGACGGAGAATTTGTCTGTAGCATGATAAAGAGACCAATATTAGTTCCTAAGAAATGAATACATGATAATAGTGGGATTGTATTTTTTTTATGTTGTAAGGATTTATTCTTGTATAGTTTGACATCATGGTATGAACTAAGGTTTGTTTATTACACATAATTATTAAAGAGCCCAAGTGTAGAAAATATACATGGCATCATGTGAGATTGTAGGTTGCTTTCTTGATTGGGAATGTGTCTATTTTAAACATGTATGATAAAGCACGATAAAGTAATTCAATCCGAAATAAGGAAAATGTAAAGAACATGCATGTAAAGACTTGACATACCTAAAAAATGAAGATTTGAATGGAGAGAGTACCCAATTATGTAGTGTTTTTATCTTCTTGCATCAAACTCCTCAACAATTTGAGTTTTTCACCACTTGCTTCCTTTTCAATGTTAAATTCTTAAAATTGAATCACAATTAACATTGCAATACTACAAAAATTGAAACTTGAATAGATATATATCAAACTTGGTTTGAAAACTATGTTATTTCCTCCTTCTCAAGTTGGCAAAGCAGAAAAGGTGGTGGAAAGATCATGCAAAGGTGGTACAAAGTGTCAAATGTGCATGTGAACTTCCCAATAGCATGAAAGCACTTCTTTTTTGTCAGAGCACGCGCAGAATCAGTAAGAAAACAGAGCATGTGGGCCAAGATCACGGGGGTAACCACTTTTTTACCGTTTCAGTAGAAAGACAAAACACGAGCGCGTTATAACGCGCTCACGTTTTGTCCTGCTATAGATCCCTAAACCCTCAACTCTGATCCCTTGACCCTCAACCCTCAATGTCAAATCCTAATCCCTCAACCCTCAGCGTCAAATCCTAATCCCTCAACGTCAAATCTTAATCCATCAACCCTCCAACCCTATCCCTAATCCTTACAACCCTCAACCCTTAAATTTGATCCATCAACCCTCAACATCAAACCCTAATCCCTCAACCCTTAAATCTGATCCATCAACCCTCAACATCAAACCCTAATCCCTCAACCCTTAAATCTGATCCATCAACCCTCAACATCAAACCCTAATCCCTCAACCCTAATCTGTCATCCATCATCCCTCAACTCTAATCCCTCATTCCTAAACCCTAAATGCTATCCCTATTCCTAGACCCTCAACAGGCTCGATACTATACCTTAAACCGTAATCCCTCTACCATCGACACTCTTATTTAACCCTAATCCCTTGACCATTAACCCTATCCCTCAACCTCAACCCTCAACCCTCAACTCTCAACATTAAACCCTAATTCATCAACCCTAAACCCTAATCCCTCAAACCTAAACCCTATCCCTAAACCATCAACCCTCAACACTATACCTTAAACCCTAATCCCTCAACCCTAACCCTAAACCTTGTCCCTAAACCCTAATCCCTCAACCCTCAACCCTAATCTGTCATCCGTCATCCCTCAACTCTAATCCCTCATTCCTAAACCCTAAACGCTATCCCTATTCCTAGAACCTCAACAGGCTCCATACTATACTTTAAACCCTAATCCCTCTACCATCGACACTCTTATTTAACCCTAATCCCTCTACCATTAACCCTATCCCTCAACCTCAACCCTTAACCCTCAACCCTCAACCCTCAACTCTCAACATTAAACCCTAATTCATCAACCCTAAACCCTAATCCCTCAAACCTAAACCCTATCCCTAAACCATCAACCCTCAACACTATACCTTAAACCCTAATCCCTAATCCCTCAACCCTAAACCTTATCCCTAAACCCTAATCCCTCAACCCTCAACCCTAATCCCTCATCCCTCAACTCTAATCCCTCATCCCTAAACCCTAAATGCTATCCCTATTCCTAAACCCTCAACAGACTCGATACTATACCTTAAACTCTAATCCCTTATCCCTAAACCCTCCAACCCTGTCCCTAATCCTTATACCCTCCACACTCTACTTTAACCCTAATTCCTCGACCCTCAACCCTATCCCTAAACCTTTGACCCTCGAACCTCAACCCTCAACCCTCAACATCAAACCCTAATCCCTCAACCCTTAACTCTGATCCCTCGACCTTCAACCCTGATCCTAAACCCTAAACCCTCAACGCCAAATTCTAATCCCTCAACCCTATCCCTAAACCTTCAACCCTCAATGTCAAATCCTAATCCCTCAACCCTCAGCGTCAAATCCTAATCCTTCAACGTCAAATCCTAATCCCTCAATGTCAAATCCTAATCCGTCAACCCTCCAACCCTATCCCTAATCCTTACAACCCTCAATCCTTAAATCTGATCCATCAACCCTCAACACTATACCTTAAACCCTAATCCCTTCAACCTCAACCCTATCCCTAAACCCTTAACCCTCGAACCTCAGCCCTTGATGTCAAACCCTAATCCCTCAACCCTTAACTCTGATCCCTCATCTCTCAACCCTAACCCTAAACCCTCAACCCTCAACATCAAACCCTAATCCCTCAACCCTCAACCCTAATCTGTCATCCGTCATCCCTCAACTCTAATCCCTCATTCCTAAACCCTAAATGCTATCCCTATTCCTAGACCATCAACAAGCTCGATACTATACCTTAAACCCTAATCCCTCTACCATCGACACTCTTATTTAACCCTAATCCCTTGACCATTAACCCTATCCCTCAACCTCAACCCTTAACCCTCAACACTCAACATTAAACCCTAATTCATCAACCCTAAACCCTAATCCCTCAAACCTAAACCCTATCCCTAAACCATCAACCCTCAACACTATACCTTAAACCCTAATCCCTCAACCCTAACCCTAAACCTTGTCCCTAAACCCTAATCCCTCAACCCTCAACCCTAATCTGTCATCCGTCATTCCTCAACTCTAATCCCTCATTCCTAAACCCTAAACACTATCCCTATTCCTAGAACCTCAACAGGCTCGATACCATACTTTAAACCCTAATCCCTCTACCATCGACACTCTTATTTAACCCTAATCCCTTGACCATTAACCCTATCCCTCAACCTCAACCCTTAACCCTCAACTCTCAACATTAAACCCTAATTCATCAACCCTAAACCCTAATCCCTCAAACCTAAACCCTATCCCTAAACCATCAACCCTCAACACTATACCTTAAACCCTAATCCCTCAACCCTCAACCCTAAACCTTATCCCTAAACCCTAATCCCTCAACCCTCAACCCTAATCCCTCATCCCTCAACTCTAATCCCTCATCCCTAAACCCTAAATGCTATCCCTATTCCTAAACCCTCAACAGACTCGATACTATACCTTAAACTCTAATCCCTTATCCCTAAACCCTCCAACCCTATCCCTAATCCTTATACCCTCCACACTCTACTTTAACCCTAATTCCTCGACCCTCAACCCTATCCCTAAACCCTTGACCCTTGAACCTCAACCCTCAACCCTCAACATCAAACCCTAATCCCTCAACCCTTAACTCTGATCCCTCGACCTTCAACCCTGATCCTAAACCCTAAACCCTCAACGCCAAATTCTAATCCCTCAACCCTTCACTCTAATCCCTCAACCCTAAACCCTATCCCTAAACCCTCAACACTATACCTTAAACCCTAATCCCTCAACCCTAACCCTAAACCTTGTCCCTAAACCCTAATCCCTCAACCCTCAACCCTAATCTGTCATCCGTCATCCCTCAACTCTAATCCCTCATTCCTAAACCCTAAACGCTATCCCTATTCCTAGAACCCCAACAGGCTCGATACTATACTTTAAACCCTAATCCCTCTACCATCGACACTCTTATTTAACCCTAATCCCTTGACCCTTAACCCTATCCCTCAACCTCAACCCTCAACCCTCAACCCTCAACCCTCAACTCTCAACATTAAACCCTAATTCATCAACCCTAAACCCTAATCCCTCAAACCTAAACCCTATCCCTAAACCATCAACCCTCAACACTATACCTTAAACCCTAATCCCTCAACCCTCAACCTTATCCCTAAACCCTAATCCCTCAACCCTCAACCCTAATCCCTCATCCCTCAACTCTAATCCCTCATCCCTAAACCCTAAATGCTATCCCTATTCCTAAACCCTCAACAGACTCGATACTATACCTTAAACTCTAATCCCTTATCCCTAAACCCTCCAACCCTATCCCTAATCCTTATTCCATCCACACTCTACTGTAACCCTAATTCCTCGACCCTCAACCCTATCCCTAAACCCTTGACCCTCGAACCTCAACCCTCAACCCTCAACATCAAACCCTAATCCTCTCAACCTTCAACCCCGATCCTAAACCCTAAACCCTCAACGCCAAATTCTAATCCCTCAACCCTTCACTCTAATCCCTCAACCCTCAACCCTCAACTCTCAACATTAAACCCTAATTCATCAACCCTAAACCCTAATCCCTCAAACCTAAACCCTATTCCTAAACCATCAACCCTCAACACTATACCTTAAACCCTAATCCCTCAACCCTCAACCCTAAACCTTATCCCTAAACCCTAATCCCTCAACCCTCAACCCTAATCCCTCATCCCTTAACTCCAATCCCTCATCCCTAAACCCTAAATGCTATCCCTATTCCTAAACCCTCAACAGACTCGATACTATACCTTAAACTCTAATCCCTTATCCCTAAACCCTCCAACCCTATCCCTAATCCTTACACCCTCCACACTCTACTTTAACCCTAATCCCTTCAACCTCAACCCTATCCCTAAACCCTTGACCCTCGAACCTCAACCCTCAACCCTCGACGTCAAACCCTATTCCCTCAACCCTTAATCTGATCCCTCATCTCTCAACCCTAACCCTAAACCCTAAACCCTCAACCCTCAACGTCAAATCCTAATCCCTCAACCCTAAACCCTATCCCTAAACCCTCAACACTATACCTTAAACACTAATCCCTCAACCCTCAACCCTAAACCTTATCCCTAAACCCTAATCCCTCAACCCTCAACCCTTATCTATCATCCCCCAACTCTAATCCTTCATCCCTAAACCCTAAATGCTATCCCTATTCCTACACCCTCAACAGAATCAATACTATACCTTAAACCCTAATCCCTTATCCCTAAACCCTCCAACCCTATCCCTAATCCTTATACCCTCCACACTCTACTTTAACCCTAATTCCTCGACCCTCAACCCTATCCCTAAACCCTTGACCCTCGAACCTCAACCCTCAACCCTCAACGTCAAACCCTAATCCCTCAACCCTTAACTCTGATCCCTCGACCCTCAACACTATACCTTAAACCCTAATCCATATCCCTCAACCCTTAACCCTTAAAACTTAAACCCTATCCCTACACCCTCAACACTTGACACTATATCTTAAGCCTTAAACCCTCATCCCTAAAGCCTCAACCCTCAATCCTTAAACCTTCAACCCTAAACCCTATCCCTAATCCCTCTACCCTCGACACTCTAACCCTAACCTCGACATTAAATGCTAATCCGTCAACCCTAAACCCTAATCCTCAACCCTCAACCCTCAACCCTCAACACTATACCTTAAACCCTAATCCCTCAACCCTCAACCCTAAACCTTATCCCTAAACCCTAATCCCTCAACCCTCAACCTTAATCCATCATCCCTCAACTATAATCCCTCATCCCTAATCCCTAAATGCTATCCCTATTCCTAAACTCTCAACAGACTTGATACTATACCTTAAACCCTAATCCCTTATCCCTAAACCCTCCAACCCTATCCCTAATCCTTACACCCTCCACACTCTACTTTAACCCTAATCCCTCGACCCTAAACCCTTGACCCTTGAACCTCAACCCTCAACCCTTAATGTCAAACCCTAATCCCTCAACCCTTAACTTTGATCCCTCGACCCTCAACCGTAATTTGTCAACCCTCATCCCTAAACCTTAAATGCTATTCCTATTCCTAGACCCTCAACAGGCTCGATACTATACTTTAAACGCTAATACCTTATCCGTAAACCTTCCAACTCTATCTCTTATGCCTTAACCCTCATGATTAATATCCTTGAATGTAAAAAAAATTGAGTGGGACATAACGCGAGCGCGTTATAACGCGCTCGCGTTATATCAAACATGGCAGAAGACAGACTTGCGTGAAAGAAAAATGCAAGGCAAAACATAACGCGAGCGCGTTATAACGCGCTTGCGTTATTTCTTGCTTTGGGAATCCCAAGCCTTGGGCTTGGGATTTGCTTTGGATTTCCAACCCAAAGGCTTGGAGTGCCTTATGAACAGTCACAGACGTGTTTTTCTGTATTCTTCAAAATTTCACATAATTTCATTCGTGCTAACCCTCAGATTTGCACGTGTTTCAAGGTTGAACAAATCAAACACATGGGTAATGTTAGGCTTTCTCTTAGATATTTGACGATGTGATTTTTTTCACATTTTAACAATGTTAAGCCTTTCATCTTTAATTTCTTTTGTTTGTGTGTCTGTTTTTATGCAAAAACCACTGTTTGGTCTTTTTTTCATTGTAAAATAACTATTCTTTCAAATTTCAAAAAAATTACATATTTAGAAACTAGACTCCATTCTACAAATATTAAAAAAATAAAAAAATGATTTTCAATTAGTTTCAAAATTTATAGGGGTAGCATGGCCAAAATTCTGTTTTTTAGGATGTGTCCACTTTAAAAATTAGTAAAAAATCAAATATTCATCAAAAAATTATCAGAAAAATCGGGCATAAACTACATGCTATTAGCTAATTTCTCACCGAAGCGATTTTAAAAATACCAAAAAAAAGTTGACCTTTTGAGGGAGCCACAAAACATGCTATGTTATGTTTTTTTGACAGAAACAACACCAATTTCTGTGGCTCCCTCTTTTGAACCCCTTAATCTATGTCATTTTCAAAACAAAATAGTAGTTTAGAAAGTAGACTCGGAGCACTACGAACATTGTTTTGGTTGCATCTCTAAATTTTGAGTATAACTATGCTCAATTTCTCATCCAAGGCCAGTATTTCCTGATTTCAGAAAAAAAGTGGCCACTTAAGACCCCTTTTTGGCCCCCCATCTTCTTGCACTTACCCTAGGTTCCACTTAGATCCCAACGTTTATCTTCTACGACAAGATGATTCATTACTGATATTGGTACTTTATGTTGATGATCTTTTGATCACTAGGAGCTCTACATCAACTATTGAAGCAGTGAAGATAGCTCCTCAAGACATATTTGATACATGGCAAACTTAGACTTACTACATTACTTCCTTGGCATTGAGATTTCACAGACAGACTTAGGGATCACTTTAGCATAGCCTAAGTACACTCTCGATCTTCTTGTTTGGTTTCACATAACGGCCTGTAAGCCATCCACTACTCCTTTTTCATTTGGAGTTAAGCTTGAGGTTGATTGTGTTAGTGTATATTAAGCTCACTTAGGATAGGACTATTTTTAGTCTTTTGGCTTTTGTGCTTTTCTATTTTGGCACATGCTAGGATTAGGAGTCTCGGTGTTTTAATTAGCACGTCTATGTTTAGAACAGGTGTCTAGGGTCACTTATCTTGAGTTAAGTAGTTGCATGCCTATCTTTAGGCCACTACTATTCTCAAGCTTGTTTTCCTATTTCTGGCACGACTATTCTTAGGAGACTTAAGCCTATATGTGCTTGTTCATGTGAGCTAATAGATCATCCCATTATTGCTTTGTTTTGGTATTGCAGGAGTGTGCGATTGTTAAGCTCTCGTGACTCGTGTTGGTACTCGTATCCTTCCATTTGATCCTCGTTTCCAACAATAAGTTTGAGAGGTGCTTGATTTGGTTGAATGCTTGTTTGGTCCAAAGTCTTAAATTTATGTTCTCTTGTCTTGACGGCTTGATTGGTGAGCCTTATACCTTCGATTGTGTTGCTTGTAGGTATTCAAAACTTTGATATTTGGCAATAAGTTTGATATTTGATTGATTTGGTTGAATTCTTAAATTTATGTCCTCTTGTTTTGAGGACTTGATTGGTGAGCCTTACACCTTTGAGTGCGCTGCTTGCAGGTAGGTATTCATGGAGGAAGTGACAAGTAGTTGGTCAAATATCACTTGAATGTATTCAGTTAATGAGGAGATATGGGATGTATCAGTTTGTTTGATGGGACACTTGACCATGCTAGATGTTTACAAAAGAGTTTATATTTGGAAAATAATATTTTATTATGGGATGTATCTATTTGTATGATGGGACACTTTTATATGCATTTTGTTTACAAAATAATTTATTGTTGAAAAACAATACTTTATTATGGGTGGTTGATGCATTTGTAGTTGGGACAATAATGCTCTACCTTTTTAATAAGTAGGCTATATATGATCTTATAGGTACCAGATCTTTTCAACAGGGTATGTGTACAATGTGTGTCAATGGCTTAAATTATGTTCTAGAAGATTTGTAAAACTTTTCTCTCTATACCTATTTTGAGTAAATAAATACTAATTCGGGGAGAGGACCAAGTAGTTGCCCATGTACCAACAATCACCCACCCGCAACACACCTTACCCCCCAATTAAATGTATGAAAAGAACCAATACATGTTTAAAAATATTACAAAAAATCTAATAAGGAACCAATATATGTGCACATATACATGTGTAATAATACATTTCACATGTCACATCAAAGAAACAACCAATCATATGGTGACACATAAGGCAATACTAAGACGATTGGTAATAGGTGCCTTGGTGCACATGTTTCGGTCCAATTATTTTTTGGGGTGTTTTTGGACAACTCAGTGAAGATGTAGCTGATTAGGCTACACTGTTGATACCCAGAACCCCAAACAATAGCTTTTAGTTCTTAAGTCACATACGAAGAAACCCAAATTTTTTTGTAAAAATCCGATGTACCGTTTAAGAGTTTAAGATGCACAAAGTTAGGGCGAGTAGCTACTGGGTCCTCTCCCCTAATAAACAAATATTCTCTAAACAATGATTGGTGCATATTTGTACAATTTTTAAAAATATTTTGAATATTTTTTTATTAAATAATAGTCTACATCTCGCCCCACTTTGGTCAACTCCGACCTGTTCCACTATGGAGCCCTCTCCCGTAAATAAAAATGTAAATCTTCATTTTTCAACAATAATATTACACAATTCTATCCTCCATCAATGCTAGCTTGACCTAATAAATTGCCACGATTAAAGAAATGGATATTCTTGGGTTATTGAAGGGAAGCTGGGTGGTTCCCTAGGTTTTGACTGGTAGTTGACGGTAGTGAAGAGAATGAAATTTTCTTGTTGGTACGATGACAAGTCTAACTTTCTAAGATTTCATTATTTTGAACTGTCGACTTACACAATCTCGTCTTCTTCAACATGTCATCGACTGTACTCCAGAAATAAAGTCATCCGTTCATCGGGATTAAAAATTATAAAAATCGGCGACTTTTTTGAACTTCCATAGTAAAATACTTTTGATTGACACCGCCACACGTTTCACCACTTAAAGTCATAAAGTATATATGGATAGCACAAATATAATTGATTTTAATTATATTTTATCCAACCATTCTTCTCGATTTGTATGTATTATTCTATAGATATTTAAAATCATTTATTTTCTTACTGTTTGTTGTATTGTTAAATTCTGTCTCTCTCCTTGGATCTCAACAACTCAACAGAGTACTTCAAATGTAAGTCTTCCACGTTTTCTGTCTACTATTCTTACAAACAACAAGTTTCCATATTTAATTTGACGTTAACGGATATTTTGACTGAAATGGGTGGTCTGTCGTTTTAGTTGCTTTACTGATATTTTATGAAATAGCTGAAAAACTGACATGTGAGTTGTTAGATGTGAAGATAAACTTTTCAAATCTTTTAATTCATTTTTTCAATCACAGAGGAATTGGTGGTCCAGCAAATTTCAAAGCGAGCTTCCTATAATTTTTGAGCTGTACATACTGCCCATAACATTTATGGTAGGCAAACCAAATTTTAAATCCTATGACACGGGAGTTGTTAGATGTGAAGATAAACTTTCCAAATCTTTTACCATTCTTTTTTTCAATCACAGAGGAATTGGTGGTCCAGTGAATTTCAAGACAAACTTCGTACAATTTTTGGGCTGTACAGACTGCCCTTAACATTTATGGTAGGCAAGCCAAATTTTAAATCCTATGACACACGAGTTGTTAGATGTGAAGATAAACTTTCCAAATCTTTTACTATTCTTTTTTTCAATCAGAGAGGAATTGGTGGTCCAGCCAATTTCAAGGCGAGCTTCCTAAAATTTTTGAGTTGTACATACTGCCCATAACATTTATGGTAGGCAAACCAAATTTTAAATCCTATAATTTTTGGGCTGTACATACTACCCTTAACATATACGGTAGGCAAACCAAATTTTAAACATGTAACTATTGTCCGTATCTTTCAACAAGTCAAACAATTAATCTAACTCCTTATCATTAATTTAAAGTTTTTAAACTACCTAACCTTTCTTTTGGAACATATGAGTAAACCAGTCAAAATGGTGGTAGTTGGTTAGAAAAATTAACCAACAATACCTTAGTGTTTCTGCATCGAGCTTGATTACATCTACGTCAAATGACTGTTATCACATCCTTTATTATTAATGACAGTACATGCAGACATATGACTATTGTCCGTATCTTTCAACAACTCGAACAATTAATCTAGCTCCTTATAATTAATATAAAGTTTTTAAACTACCTAACCTTTCTTTTGGAACATATGAGTAAACCAGTCAAAATGGTGGTAGTTGGTTAGAAAAATTAACCGACAGTGCCTTGGTGTTTCTGCATCGAGCTTGATTACAACATCGACGTCAAATGACTGTTATCACGTCGTTTCTTATTAATGACAGTACATGCAGACATATCCACATATACATAATGTAATCTCCGTAGAAGATAGAAAATCTATTCAACTGCACTTCGTTGATGTGCAATCCAATCCAACTTTGTTGAAAAGATTGAGGGCTGCCATTTGATTCAGTCTACACCAGCTTAGAATTAAACACAGCTCATAAGGGATAAGAATTAGCGAAAATATCCAGATAAGAAGCTATGAGTGGATCTGATTATTTGGTCGGTCACGCACTGAATCCTTTTTCTTTCCCCTTTTTGATGAGATCTGTAGTTACAAATTTTCCTGATTTAGTAAGGAATTATAAGTCTATGGATGCTTTCGTCTTTATGGTATCAGTCAAAACAGGATGATGCCAGTCTCTGTATGCAGCATACAGGATGCCTCTGTAGTGCATCCTCTGTCACTGTCAAATCCATCCTCATTATGCATGGACATTGTTGTCCTATCTAATATCACTTATATTATCTGACAAGTTTTTTAGATCTGCTATTAAATTCATGAATATTTGGCTGCATCCAAAAAACTTAAAGCTTTGAAATTATTTTTTAAAGGTTGGAACAAGTCTGTGTTCAAAAACTTTTTCCATAGTGAAAAATAATTTGGAAAATTGAATGGCCGAAATCCAATTAGAAAATCAAGCAGGCTTGGTTTCTGAGTCCTTGAAGATGAGGAAAAAGAAGTTGCTTTTTGCCTTGAGAAAATCTAAAGATGTAAGGAAATATTTTGGAAATAAAAATCCAAAATAAAATGGCATAATGAAGGCAACCGTAATATTATGGACTTCCATATCACTTGCACAATGAGGAGAATTGGAAGGGGGACAAGTTAGTGATGATCCTTAGATCATTAAGAGTTCTTTGGTTTCCTTGTACAAGGATATGTTAACTAAAGAAGTGGATGGGGAAGAAAAACATTCATTGTTCCTCGACTCCATCCCAACCAAGATTGGGTCCTTGGATAACAAGGCCCTAATGAAAAGAAGATATTTTTAGAGGAAGTTAGACCTATTTTGTTTGACTCGATTGAAGGTCATGTCCCTAGGCTAAATGGCTATCCTCTTTCTTCTATCAACACTTTTGGGTGAAGATATTTTGGATGTGGTGCAAGATTCTATGGAAATGAAATTAGTTCTCAAAGCTAGATGAACTCTACCTTTCTTTACCTTATTCTTTAAAAGAAGAATTCTCAAATTCTATCAACACTTTTGGGTGAAGATATTTTGGATGTGGTGCAAGATTCTACGGAAATGAAATTAGTTCTCAAAGCTAGATGAACTCTACCTTTCTTTACCTTATTCTTAAAAAGAAGAATTCTCAAAAGGCTGAAAATTTTAGACCTATGTCCCTCTACAATACTATTTATAAGTTTGTGTCTAAGGTTATTGCTAGTAGGCTCAAATCACTCCTAACTTTGATTGCTGAAAAATAAGGGTATTTGGTAAAAGGTTGATAGATAACAAATGGAATTGTCTCAGTTCACGAAATAATTCATTCTCTTATTTCCAATAATAGAAAAGGTTTGCTACTTAAATTTGGTATAGCAAAAGCTTATGAC
Organism: Cunninghamia lanceolata; assembly: GCA_027924645.1. Classification (NCBI taxonomy): domain Eukaryota; kingdom Viridiplantae; phylum Streptophyta; class Pinopsida; order Cupressales; family Cupressaceae; genus Cunninghamia; species Cunninghamia lanceolata. The sequence goes on along the minus strand of BSBN01001396.1, from coordinate 342,753 downwards.
CAAGGCAATTGGGGATTTCTCGACAAAATTCTTGTGAAATTTGGATTCAGTGTTGAATGGAGGGAATCGGTTTATGGATGTCATTCTTTAGCCTCATTTTTAGTCTTAGTTATTGGCTCAGTACAAAGATTTTTCTTCCTCTTAAGGCCTTTGTCAAGGGGATTCCTTTTCCCCTTATTTGTTCATCCTCATAGTAGAATATCTAGGAAGATATATAAGCTCTTTTAAAAATCGAGGTTCTCTCCAATGATTAAAAGCTTCTTCATTTGGGAATGTTATCACCCATCAACAATTTGTGGATGATACTATGATTTTTGCTACCCCATCTATTTTTTAATTTAGAAAAATAAGAGATCTCTTAACTAATTATGAGCATGCCTTGGCTCAGCTAATGAATAGAGCTAAATCTAAGATATTTTTCTTAATGTTGGAGCTATAGAGCAAGATTTTCTTTATAGATGTCTCTCTTTCAGAAAAGACTCTTTCCTTGATTCCTACCTTGGTTCCCTCTTTTGTTTTGGCAGGAACATTAAATCTCTTTGGAATCCTATATTGGATAAACTTACTAAGGTTTTAGATGGTTGGAAAGGATGCTGAATTTTATTAGCATGAAGTTTAGTTCTTTTCAAATCTATTTTTCAGGCTATTTCTATCTATTTATTTTCTCTTCTACCTACTTATGGGAGTATTATTGGTAAAATTCATCCAATAATTAGAGATTTTTTTGGAAAGGTTTTGGGACCATTTCAAATTTTCCCTGGTGGCTTGGAATGAAATTTGCTTAAGTAAGAAAGAAGGTGGTCTTGGTATTAAAGATGTGAATCTCTTTAATGAATCCCTTTTGGCTAAGTTAGTTTGGAGATTCATAACTTCTCCTCAACATTCCTGGATCCATAAATTCTAAAGAATAAATATCTTAATGGGGCTCTTCCTTCTTTTATGCTTAACCTTATGGATTTGCCTAGATGGGCTTTGTTATCTAGAAAGGTATGAAATCTACAAAAAGTCTTATAGAGAAACATAGATTTGAAATTTATAGGATGTCTCTTTTTGGGAAGACTATTGGTTGACTAATACACCCCTGGGAAATGCTCCTAAATATAGGGGTATATCCTACTATCTAAAATCTTGTTGGGGAGTTAAAATTAAGAATTAAATTAGGAAGGTAAGATTGAGAGTTATGGGAGATCTAGATTCTCAAAACCTTTCCCAAAAATTCTTGAGGTGAAAAAGGTGACTCTTTCTAATATTTTCAATTTATCACAAAACTACAAGCCTATTTGGAGTACCAATAAAGATTCCATCAATTGGAATCTTAAATCTAATGGATGCTATACAATAAGAATGGATATGAAAAATTAATGGTCTCAAAGCTAAGTCAAATATCATATTTTCCTTTATATGTGATATAGAGAGCTAAAGTGTGGCCTAAAGCTAAGGCCTTTCTTTGGTTGGTTTTTCATCAAAAGATTCTTACTTGGGATTTGTTTCAAATAAAAAGATTAAATGGTCGAAGTAGATGCCCTCTCTGATTGACTTTGGAAGAAAATAGTAATCATCTTCTTTTTTCATGTATTTATACTAAAAGAATGTGAAATTTCTTTCTAGAATCATTCAACATTGGCTAGGTGTGATCTTCCTCTCTGATAGCGAAATTGATTTCCTGGTTTCTTGCCATAAATCTAAATTTAGATTTATGCTTGATGACTCTTAGCATGCTTATCTAAAAGTTATGGTTGGAGAGGAATAATAGAATTTTTAAAGGATAAGAAGAGTCAACTAAAAACTTTTGATGGAAATTACTTATGCTTTTTCATGCATTTGTAAGAGCCAATTTAAAAAAAGAAGCAAATCTATCAAATATAGCAATTCTCAAAAATTGGCTAAAAGTTCATCATCTTTTTGAAGAATCCTTACCAAAAAAGAAAGAAAGAAATGATTAGAATATCAAATTTTAGTCTCCTCCCCCAAAAGGATGGATCAAACTCAACTTTGATTGAGCTTATAAAATAACCATCTAAAATATCTAGAGGTGGTGCTCTTCTTCAAAATCATATGGGTGTGGTTATTGAATAGGGAACTCACTACTCAAGTTTCAATGTTTATAATATTATAGAAATAGAAGGCCTGATTATTGGCCTAAAGCTGAGAGTTAAAGGTTATGTTTAGAATATATCTTAATTGAAGGAGACTCTAATATTATCATTGAATGCTTGAAAACTAGTAGAGTGATGTTCATTGGCATCTCAACAATTTCCTATTGGAAGAAGAGGATCTTCTAGATAAGTTTAATAATTTTAGATTCATTCATATCTGTCATGAAGGTAATTAGGTAGCTAATCAATGAGCTAATTTGATCTTGCACAATAATTACCAAGATCTTTTTTAATGAAAATTTTCTCAAGAAATGTTTCATCATTTGATGAACTTCAAAAACTCATTTTTCCAACAAAGTGGATTTTTTATCTAATGGCCATTTTTTCTATTTAGTATTTAGAGTGGGGAATTTGGTATTTGGATTGTGAGATTCATGAGTTGGTAATTTGGGATTTTCAACTTTTCATTATTTAGGAAGGTTGGCAAGCACACATTAAAGGGTTCACCTTTTCTTAGTTGGCTAATAGAGATTTTTGGTAGTTTCTTTCTCACTATTTGTGATATTGGGGATGATTTGGGTTCAATGGTGGGCATGCCTTTTTGAGGTTTCCTAGTTACAACTCAGTGCCAGGATCTTTGCTTTCTTGTGAGGACCATTTGAATTTGGCAACTATTTGGGTTTTTCCTATTCCCTAGTGATGTTGGTGCTAGATCTAGCTACATGTGTCCTTCAGAGTTTTCCTTCTTCCTATTCATTGCCAAAATTATCTAATTTCTAGAGTGCTAGTTTAAATTCGATGAGTAAATATTCTCACTTTTTTCTTTCTACTTCTTCAATCCTTAAGGTGGTAACTGGAGATGGTTCAAATTTTATTTAGAGATATATTCAAACTTTATAGTGGTTTGATGTATGGGTGGCATGGCTTTTGTCCACTGTCTCTCTTTAAGAGGTGGTAGTGAAATTTTTTAGTTGTGGGTATGTGTACAAGGGTAAGTGCAAGAAGATGGGGGGCCAAAAAGGGGTCTTAAGTGGCCACTTTTTTTCTGAAATCAGGAAATACTGGCCTTGGATGAGAAATTGAGCATAGTTACACTCAAAATTTAGAGATGCAACCAAAACAATGTTCATAGTGCTCCGAGTCTACTTTCTAAACTACTATTTTGTTTTGAAAATGGCATAGATTAAGGGGTTCAAAAGAGGGAGCCACAGAAATTGGTGTTGTTTCTGTCAAAAAAACATAACATAGCATGTTTTGTGGCTCCCTCAAAAGGTCAACTTTTTTTTGGTATTTTTAAAATCGCTTCAGTGAGAAATTAGCTAATAGCATGTAGTTTATGCCTGATTTTTCTGATAATTTTTTGATGAATATTTAATTTTTTACTAATTTTTAAAGTGGACACATCCTAAAAAATAGAATTTTGGCCGTGCTACCCCTATAAATTTTGAAAACTAATTGAAAATCATTTTTTTATTTTTTTAATATTTGTAGAATGGAGTCTAGTTTCTAAATATGTAATTTTTTTGAAATTTGAATGAATAGTTATTTTACAATGAAAAAAAGACCAAACAGTGGTTTTTGCATAAAAACGGACACACAAACAAAAGAAATTGGCTTAACATTGTTAAAATGTAAAAAAAATCACATCGTCAAATAGCTAAGAGAAAGCCTAACATTACCCATGTGTTCGATTTGTTCAACCTTGAAACACGTGCAAATCTGAGGGTTAGCATGAACGAAATTATGTGAAATTTTGAAGAATACAGAAAAACACGTATGTGACTGTTCATAAGGCACTCCAAGCCTTTGGGTTGGAAATCCAAAGCAAATCCCAAGCCCAAGGCTTGGGATTCCCAAAGCAAGAAATAACGCGCGTTATTTCTTGCCTTACATTTTTTCCCGCAAGTCTGTCTTTTGCCATGTTTGACATAACGTGAGCGCGTTATAACGCGCTCGCGTTATGTCCCACTCAAATTTTTTTACATTCAAGGCTATTCATCATGAGGGTTAAGGCATAAGGGATAGAGTTGGAAGGTTTACGGATAAGGGATTAGCGTTTAAGGTATAGTATCAAGCCCGTTGAGGGTCTAGGAATAGGGATAGCGTTTAAGGTTTAGGGATGAGGGATGACAGATTACGGTTGAGGGTCGAGGGATCAAAGTTAAGGGTTGAGGGATTAGGGTTTGACATTAAGGGTTGAGGGTTGAGGTTCAAGGGTCAAGGGTTTAGGGATAGGGTTTAGGGTCGAGGGATTAGGGTTAAAGTAGAGTGTGGAGGGTGTAAGGATTAGGGATAGGGTTGGAGGGTTTAGGGATAAGGGATTAGGGTTTAAGGTATAGTATCAAGTCTGTTGAGAGTTTAGGAATAGGGATAGCAGTTAGGGATTAGGGATGAGGGATTATAGTTGAGGGATGATGGATTAGGGTTGAGGGTTGAGGGATTAGGGTTTAGGGATAAGGTTTAGGGTTGAGGGTTCAGGGATTAGGGTTTAAGGTATAGTGTTGAGGGTTGAGGGTTGAGGGTTTAGGATTAGGGTTTAATAGGGTTGACGGATTAGCATTTAATGTCGAGGTTAGGGTTAGAGTGTTGAGGGTAGAGGGATTAGGGATAGGGTTTAGGGTTTAAGGTTTAAGGATTGAGGGTTGAGGCTTTAGGGATGAGAGTTTAAGGCTTAAGATATAGTGTCAAGTGTTGAGGGTGTAGGGATAGGGTTTAAGTTTTAAGGGTTAAGGGTTGAGGGATATGGATTAGGGTTTAAGGTATAGTGTTGAGGGTCGAGGGATCAAAGTTAAGGGTTGAGGGATTAGGGTTTGACGTTGAGGGTTGAGGGTTGAGGTTCGAGGGTCAAGAGTTTAGGGATAGGGTTGAGGGTCGAGGAATTAGGGTTAAAGTAGAGTGTGGAGGGTATAAGGATTAGGGATAGGGTTGGAGGGTTTAGGGATAAGGGATTAGGGTTTAAGGTATAGTATCGATTCTGTTGAGTGTAGGAATAGGGATAGCATTTAGGGTTTAGGGATGAAGGATTAGAGTTGGGGGATGACAGATTAGGGTTGAGGGTTGAGGGATTAGGGTTTAGGGATAAGGTTTAGGGTTGAGGGATGAGGGATTAGGGTTTAAGGTATAGTGTTGAGGGTTTAGGGATAGGGTTTAGGGTTGAGGGATTAGGATTTGATGTTGAGGGTTGAGGGTTTAGGGTTTAGGGTTAGGGTTGAGAGATGAGGGATCAGAGTTAAGGGTTGAGGGAATAGGATTTAACGTCGAGGGTTGAGGGTTGAGGTTCGAGGGTCAAGGGTTTAGGGATAGGGTTGAGGTTGAAGGGATTAGGGTTAAAGTAGAGTGTGGAGGGTGTAAGGATTAGGGATAGGGTTGGAGGGTTTAGGGATAAGGGATTAGAGTTTAAGGTATAGTATCAAGTCTGTTGAGGGTTTAGGAATAGGGATAGCATTTAGGGTTTAGGGATGAGGGATTAGAGTTGAGGGATGAGGGATTAGGGTTGAGGGTTGAGGGATTAGGGTTTAGGGATAAGGTTTAGGGTTGAGGGTTGAGGGATTGGGGTTTAAGGTATAGTGTTGAGGGTTGATGGTTTAGGGATAGGGTTTAGGTTTGAGGGATTAGGGTTTAGGGTTGATGAATTAGGGTTTAATGTTGAGAGTTGAGGGTTGAGGGTTGAGGGTTGAGGTTGAGGGATAGGGTTAATGGTCAAGGGATTAGGGTTAAATAAGAGTGTCGATGGTAGAGGGATTAGGGTTTAAGGTATAGTATCGAGCCTGTTGAGGGTCTAGGAATAGGGATAGCGTTTAGGGTTTAGGAATGATGGATTAGAGTTGAGGGATGACAGATGACAGATTAGGGTTGAGGGTTGAGGGATTAGGGTTTAGGGATAAGGTTTAGGGTTAGGGTTTAGGGATAGGGTTTAGGGTTGAGGGATTAGAGTGAAGGGTTGAGGGATTAGAATTTGGCGTTGAGGGTTTAGGGTTTAGGATCAGGGTTGAAGGTCGAGGGATCAGAGTTAAGGGTTGAGGGTTGAGGTTCAAGGGTCAAGGGTTTAGGGATAGGGTTGAGGGTCAAGGAATTAGGGTTACAGTAGAGTGTGGAGGGTATAAGGATTAGGGATAGGGTTGGAGGGTTTAGGGATAAGGGATTAGAGTTTAAGGTATAGTATCGAGTCTATTGAGGGTTTAGGAATAGGGATAGCATTTAGGGTTTATGGATGAAGGATTAGAGTTGAGGGATGAGGGATTAGGGTTGAGGGTTGAGGGATAAGGTTTAGGGTTGAGGGTTGAGGGATTAGGGTTTAAGGTATAGTGTTGAGGGTTGATGGTTTAGGGATAGGGTTTAGGTTTGAGGGATTAGGGTTTAGGGTTGATGAATTAGGGTTTAATGTTGAGAGTTGAGGGTTGAGGGTTGAGGGTTGAGGTTGAGGGATAGGGTTAATGGTCAAGGGATTAGGGTTAAATAAGAGTGTCAATGGTAGAGGGATTAGGGTTTAAGGTATAGTATCGAGCCTGTTGAGGGTCTAGGAATAGGGATAGCGTTTAGGGTTTAGGAATGAGGGATTAGAGTTGAGGGATGACGGATGACAGATTAGGGTTGAGGGTTGAGGGATTAGGGTTTAGGGACAAGGTTTAGGGTTAGGGTTTAGGGATAGGGTTTAGGGTTGAGGGATTAGAGTGAAGGGTTGAGGGATTAGAATTTGGCGTTGAGGGTTTAGGGTTTAGGATCAGTGTTGAAGGTCGAGGGATCAAAGTTAAGGGTTGAGGGATTAGGGTTTGATGTTGAGGGTTGAGGGTTGAGGTTCGAGGGTCAAGGGTTTAGGGATAGGGTTGAGGGTCGAGGAATTAGGGTTACAGTAGAGTGTGGAGGGTATAAGGATTAGGGATAGGGTTGGAGGGTTTAGGGATAAGGGATTAGAGTTTAAGGTATAGTATCGAGTCTGTTGAGGGTTTAGGAATAGGGATAGCATTTAGGGTTTAGGGATGAGGGATTAGAGTTGAGGGATGAGGGATTAGGGTTGAGGGTTAAGGGATAAGGTTTAGGGTTGAGGGTTGAGGGATTAGGGTTTAAGGTGTAGTGTTGAGGGTTGATGGTTTAGGGATAGGGTTTAGGTTTGAGGGATTAGGGTTTAGGGTTGATGAATTAGGGTTTAATGTTGAGAGTTGAGGGTTGAGGGTTGAGGGTTGAGGTTGAGGGATAGGGTTAATGGTCAAGGGATTAGGGTTAAATAATAGTGTCGATGGTAGAGGGATTAGGGTTTAAGGTATAGTATCGAGCCTGTTGAGGGTCTAGGAATAGGGATAGCGTTTAGGGTTTAGGAATGAGGGATTAGAGTTGAGGGATGACGGATGACAGATTAGGGTTGAGGATTGAGGGATTAGGGTTTAGGGACAAGGTTTAGGGTTAGGGTTTAAGGTATAGTGTTGAGGGTTTAGGGATAGGGTTTAGGGTTGAGGGATTAGAGTGAAGGGTTGAGGGATTAGAATTTGGCGTTGAGGGTTTAGGGTTTAGGATCAGGGTTGAAGGTCGAGGGATTAGAGTTAAGGGTTGAGGGATTAGGGTTTGATGTTGAGCGTGAGGGTTGAGGTTCGAGGGTCAAGGGTTTAGGGATAGGGTTGAGCGTCAAGGAATTAGGGTTAAAGTAGAGTGTGGAGGGATGACGGATGATAGATTAGGGTTGAGGGTTGAGGGATTAGGGTTTGATGTTGAGGGTTGAGGGTTTAGGGTTAGGGTTGAGAGATGAGGGATCAGAGTTAAGGGTTGAGGGATTAGGGTTTGATGTCGAGGGCTGAGGTTCGAGGGTCAAGGGTTTAGGGATAGGGTTGAGGTTGAAGGGATTAGGGTTTAGGGACAAGGTTTAGGGTTAGGGTTGAGGGATTAGGGTTTAAGGTATAGTGTTGAGGGTTTAGGGATAGGGTTTAGGGTTGAGGGATTAGAGTGAAGGGTTGAGGGATTAGAATTTGGCGTTAAGGGTTTAGGGTTTAGGATCAGGGTTGAAGGTCGAGGGATTAGAGTTAAGGGTTGAGGGATTAGGGTTTGATGTTGAGGGTTGAGGGTTGAGGTTCGAGGGTCAAGGGTTTAGGGATAGGGTTGAGGGTCGAGGAATTAGGGTTAAAGTAGAGTGTGGAGGGATGACGGATGATAGATTAGGGTTGAGGGTTGAGGGATTAGGGTTTGATGTTGAGGGTTGAGGGTTTAGGGTTAGGGTTGAGAGATGAGGGATCAGAGTTAAGGGTTGAGGGATTAGGGTTTGACGTCAAGGGCTGAGGTTCGAGGGTCAAGGGTTTAGGGATTAGGGTTTAGGGACAAGGTTTAGGGTTAGGGTTGAGGGATTAGGGTTTAAGGTATAGTGTTGAGGGTTTAGGGATAGGGTTTAGGGTTGAGGGATTAGAGTGAAGGGTTGAGGGATTAGAATTTGGCATTGAGGGTTTAGGGTTTAGGATCAGGGTTGAAGGTCAAGGGATTAGAGTTAAGGGTTGAGGGATTAGGGTTTGATGTTGAGGGTTGAGGGTTGAGGTTTGAGGGTCGAGGGTCGAGGAATTAGGGTTAAAGTAGAGTGTGGAGGGATGACAGATGACAGATTAGGGTTAAGGGTTGAGGGATTAGGGTTTGATGTTGAGGGTTGAGGGTTTAGGGTTAGGGTTGAGAGATGAGGGATCAGAGTTAAGGGTTGAGGGATTAGGGTTTGACGTCGAGGGCTGAGGTTCGAGGGTCAAGGGTTTAGGGATAGGGTTGAGGTTGAAGGGATTAGGGTTTAAGGTATAGTGTTGAGGGTTGATGGATCAGAGTTAAGGGTTGAGGGATTAGGGTTGAGGGTTGTAAGGATTAGGGATAGGGTTGGAGGGTTAACGGATTAGGATTTGATGTTGAGGGATTAGGATTTGACGTTGAGGGTTGAGGGATTAGGATTTGACATTGAGGGTTGAGGGTTTAGGGATAGGGTTGAGGGATTAGGATTTGACATTGAGGGTTGAGGGTCAAGGAATCAGAGTTGAGGGTTTAGGGTTTAGGGATCTATAGCAGGACAAAACGCGAGCGCGTTATAGCGCGCTCGCGTTATAACGCGCTCGCATTTTGCATTTCTACTGAAACAGTAAAAAAGTGGTTACCCCCGTGATCCAGGCCCACATGCTCTGTTTTCTTACTGATTCTGCACGTGCTCCGACAAAAAAGAAGTGCTTTCATGCTATTGGGAAGTTCACATGCACATTTGACACATTGTACCACCTTTGCATGATCTTTCCACCACCTTTTCTGCTTTGCCAACTTGAGAAAGAGGAAATAACATAGTTTTCAAACCAAATTTGATATATATCTATACAAGTTTCAATTTTTGTAGTATTACAATGTTAATTTTGATTCAATTTTAAGAATTTAACATTGAAAAGGAAGCAAGTGGTGAAAAACTCAAATTGTTGAGGAGTTTGATGCAAGAAGATAAAAACACTACATAATTGGGTACTCTCTCCATTCAAATCTTCATTTTTTAGGTATGTCAAGTCTTTACATGCATGTTCTTTACATTTTCCTTATTTCAGATTGAATTACTTTATCATGCTTTATCATACATGTTTAAAATAGACACATTTCCAATCAAGAAAGCAACCTACAATCTCACATGATGCCATGTATATTTTCTACACTTGGGCTCTTTAATAATTATGTGTAATAAACAAACCTTAGTTCATACCATGATGTCAAACTATACAAGAATAAATCCTTACAACATAAAAAAAATACAATCCCACTATTATCATGTATTCATTTCTTAGGAACTAATATTGGTCTCTTTATCATGTGCTACAGACAAATTCTCCGTCATGCTGAGGAAACGATCAAGAATTAAACCAACACAGGAAGAGATAGAAGCTAAGAATGCAAAGAAATCAATGGCTATGAGGGAACTTCGTGAGAAGAGGAAATTGGACACGATAAATGAAGACATACCAATTGAAGAGGAACCACAACCATCACAAAGAGATATGGTATTGGCGGCACAAAGAGAACGAATGCAAAAACTTCGTGGTACGAAAGATTTGAATACCATAGTTGGAGACACATCCTTTATCGCAAGACAACATGTAGGGACACCATCTACCACATCTCAAGTTGAGAGTACATCATCACTCACATGTGATGAAGGAGGTACGCCATCGTTCCCACCTCAACCTCAAGGTATGTCATCTATTCCATCTTCGATCGAAGGTATGCCATCTAACCCATCTCATTTAAATATTGATGAAATTCCTAATGTTGAGATGAATTTACCTAACTTGACACCACCTAGAATTTTGCATAGAAAGCCAAAGTATTTGATTGATATTGATGAGAATATTTTGCAGCCAATGGAAGGTAAGATTCCAAAATGCACTTGTAGAAGATATGCTAATAAGATTTGGAGATTGTTCTTTGAAAAGTTAAATGAGACTGCAAGATGTCAACTATTCGTTGAAATGATGCAAAGTATAAAGTATAGGTCTATCATGAAGATTCATGGGTTGAGAACATCAGAGGCTTCAAGTGAAAAATCTATTGTCAAGAATCTAATGAGTGCATATGAGAGTGTGGGTAACACCTCACGCACAAAAGATAGTAATGCAACACGGCGTGTGATTACATCGACTATAGTAAGTAGTCAAACGAGGAAAGCTCGTCTCATTAGAAAGACAAGTCAAAAATTGAGAATTAATAGGAAAACTTTATCAAGAGCCATTGGAAGACGCCAAAGAATTAAGGACACTAATGCCAATGAATTATGGGCGTTCTCGGGGAGACTACCACGAAAAGATAAACCAATTGTTGAAGCATTGAGATCACTAATTGAAGACTTTTGGAAGAATTACACAAGGGTATCTCGGAATCAAAGGGATGTGGTAAGAAGGAGAATTGGTAGTCAGAACCGCGAGCCACATCCAAAGCATTTTTTGGATGAGACTCAAACACAGTTTTATGGTAAATTTCTAGAGAAGTATCCTCAAATTAAAATTTGTCAAAGATATTTTGAAATGCTAAAACCTTTCTATGTTAAGATAAATCACACACGCACTACTTGTTGTTGTAGATTACATATTGAATTTTCTAACCATTTTGATGCTTATAGGTCTATATGTTTAGATATGCATACTAATAATGATTTGCAGGGTTGTGCCATATGTGCCCCACCAACATCTTCAAGAGACTTCATATCAAGAATTTTATGTGAAAGAGAGGAAGGTCAAATATTCTACAAGAAATTATGCTTGGATGGCACATGTCATCGTTGCGGTGGCTTGCAACATTTGCCAATATGTGAACATATGGAAATAACACATGCGGTTGACATGAACTAGTAGAGTTTGGCAAGTATAAAACAGTGGCATACAATACAAAAGATGGTAAAGAAGCAAAGAGGTGTGAATTAGTTATTGAAAAGATTCCAGTGTATCAGTTTATGCCTATATTTCGTGACAGCATAGTGTATGAGTATGCAAGACATGCCCATAGAGCTCGATGGTTGGACTTGCAATTCAAGTTATGCAAGGACACATTTCCAGTTGGTAGCATTGTTTCAGTCGTCGACTTTGCAGAGAACTACAGTCTACAGCCACAGCGTGAGGTGCAATCACAATATTACAACTCCACACAGGTTTCTATATTTGTGCACATCGCATTCATTCATGCGAATGATAGTACAAAGGATGACAGAAAGATCATAAGGGAGTATCATTTCTATATTAGTGATGATCGCACGCATTCTACGGAGTTCGTGCAAGGTTGCTTTCAGGTGTTCTATAATGATTTGGCTAGAAGGGGCATATCGTTCAGTCAGCATATCATATGGTTGGATAATTGTGCATCACAATTCAAGAACTCACGGAATTTCTATTGGCTGAGTAGGAGGCATAATTTTACAGGTATTCAACATATGTGGAACTTTTGTGAGGCCGGGCATGGAAAGGGGGAGCATGATGTTGCAGGAGCATGTATCAAAAGAGCCATAGCACGAGAAGAGTTAAAGTATAAAGATAATGCAAAGTTGACAAATGCAAAATCGATTGTCGAGTGGTGTAATGCTTCCATGGGTCCAGGTAATGAAGGTAAGTCTTTAGTTCGTAGATTTTTTTGGTTGATAGATGATACTAACATTGCACCATATGAGGATTGTTGTACACTGACAGGATCAAATGAGATGCACTCTTTCAGAAGCTCAATTGCAGGTTCATGGAGTATCCATACACGAAAGATGTCATGCTTTTGTTCTTCCTGTACAATTCAAGTCTGGGATGAGTGCGAGTCAAAGGAGTGGGTTGACGAATGGCAGTTAAGTTATCTTAGCCCACTTGACACGTATCAACCCCCGACGGCACTGGAACTAACACAGATGGAATCGTCAGTTGACTTTGACCACATATCAGATTTAGTTCAACCAGGTAATATAGGGCACATATATGCATCTAATTTCATCTAGTTCAACCAGGTAATGTCATCTTACTTTGTAGTGTTTTTGTAATGTTGACTAATTTTATCTAATTTGCTACACATATCAATGTAGGACACGTATATGCAGTTATTGCAGATGAAGATAATGAAGAGGGAACAGATTATTACTTATGTCGTTGTGTTGAGGCCAAAAAGAAATTGGAGGCCCCTGTTACAGATGGAGAAAACATCGAATACCCTACAGGATCAGTGGTTATTACTGGAACATGGCTTAGAAGGTACCCACATAAGAGTGTTAATATTTGGCTATTTCAGGACTTTGACATGCATCGAAAGATTCTTCATTACTCGAACCTTGTCGTGGCATCCAATGTTCATTTGATAAAGTATCAGGGTAGACCTTTGAACAAAATATTATGGAAGGTGCGTGAGTCTGACCATGAAGCAATACTTGACACAATAAAGAGTAGAGCAGATCCAGATGGTTCATTGGATTAATTTGTAAGTATTCACATTGATTTTGTAAAGTTATGTTACATTGAGTTGTAAGTATGCACATTAATTTGTAAGGTTTGTCTTTTTTTATTTCCTCCTGCATTTTTACACATATGTACACATTTTTACATCATCATGTTATGCATTTTTGGTGTCCTGCTCCTGATGTGACCAAACTCATAACTCACCCTACTAGACACCATTTGATGATCTCTCCAACACTCTGGATCCAGGGCGCCCAATCATGATGATGACCTATATACCATTCTCCCAAGGCGCTCATAATGAATGAATGATAAGGAGCGCCTTGACCTCTATAATCAAGGTGATTTTAAGTCACTTTGAGTCATTTGGGGTCAGTTTGAGTCTTTGAGTCATGTTGCAAAAAAGTGTCAATGTTGTCAAGTTGCACAAAGCAACCTTTGCATTTTTGGTGTCTTGCTCATGATGTGACCAAACTGACTATTCCAACGCATTCGGATGGGTACATTTACACTAGGCATGGTCCTGTTTTTCACCCAAACATGTCGAAACAGTCTGAGCTACATTGTACCAACGATATCCCTGAAGAGTCCAAAGTGCAAAAAGGCTGCAATCTTTGACGAGATGTTACTCAAAAACTGTGTCACTTAGAAACATTCCGTCTGAGGCAACGCTATCACGTAGAGTGCCTCTACAATAACCTCTCTCGGTTTTTTATAGCTCTGAGGCATTTACCCGTGGTGAAAGGTTTTCTGCTGCCCCAAAAATTGTCAGAAGGAGGCAGTGTAAAGTTGCAAAGGGGTGTAACTTTTGTCTTGCTCCTGATGCGACCAAACTGACTATTCCAACGCGTCTGAATGGGTACATTTATGCTAGGCATGGTCCTATTTCTCACCCAAACATGTCGAAACAGTCGGAGCTACATTGTACCGACGATATCCCTGAAGAGTCCAAAGTGCAAAAAGGCAGCAATCTTTGACGAGATGTTACTCGAAAATCGTGTCACTTAGAAATATTCTGTCTGAGGCAACGGGATCATGTAGAGTGCCTCTACAATAACCTCTCTCAGTTTTTTATAGCTCTTAGGCATTTGCCCGTGGTGAAAGGTTTTCTGTTGCCCCAAAAATCGTCAGAAGGAGGCAGTGTAAAGTTGCAAAGGGGTGTAACTTTCATCCTGCTCCTGATGTGACCAAACTGACTGTTCCAACGCGTCCGAATGGGTACATTTATGCTAGGCATGGTCCTATTTCTCACCCAAACATGTCGAAACAGTCGGAGCTACATTGTACCGACGATATCCCTGAAGAGTCCAAAGTGCAAAAAGGCAGCAATCTTTGACGAGATGTTACTCGAAAATTGTGTCACTTAGAAACATTCCGTCTGAGGCAACGGGATCAAGTAGAGTGCCTCTACAATAACCTCTCTCGGTTTTTTATAGCTCTGAGGCATTTGCCCGTGGTGAAAGGTTTTCTGCTGCCCCAAAAATCGTCAGAAGGAGGCAATGTAAAGTTGCAAAGGGGTGTAACTTTCGTCCTGCTCCTGATGCGACCAAACTGACTATTCCAACGCGTCCGAATGGGTACATTTATGCTAGGCATGGTCCTATTTATCACCCAAACATGTCGAAACAGTCGGAGCTACATTGTACCGACGATATCCCTGAAGAGTCCAAAGTGCAAAAAGGCAGCAATCTTTGACGAGATGTTACTCGAAAATCGTGTCACTTAGAAACATTCTGTCTGAGGCAACGGGATCACGTAGAGTACCTCTACAATAACCTCTCGCGGTTTTTTATAGCTCTGAGGCATTTGCCCGTGGTGAAAGGTTTTCTGTTGCCCCAAAAATCGTCAGAAGGAGGCAATGTAAAGTTGCAAAGGGGTGTAACTTTCGTCCTGCTCCTGATGCGACCAAACTGACTGTTCCAACGCGTCCGAATGGGTACATTTATGCTAGGCATGGTCCTATTTCTCACCCAAACAAGTTGAAACAGTCAGAGCTACATTGTACCGATGATATCCCTGAAGAGTCCAAAGTGCAAAAAGGCAGCAATCTTTGACGAGATGTTACTCAAAAATTGTGTCACTTAGAAACATTCCGTCTGGGGCAACGGGATCATGTAGAGTGCCTCTACAATAACCTCTCTCAGTTTTTTATAGCTCTGAGGCATTTGCCCGTGGTGAAAGGTTTTCTGTTGCCCCAAAAATCGTCAGAAGGAGGCAGTGTAAAGTTGCAAAGGGGTGTAACTTTCGTCCTGCTCCTGATGCGACCAAACTGACTGTTCCAATGCGTCTGAATGGGTACATTTATGCTAGGCATGGTCCTATTTCTCACTCAAACATGTCGAAATAGTCAGAGCTACATTGTACCGACGATATCCCTGAAGAGTCCAAAGTGCAAAAAGGTAGCAATCTTTGACGAGATGTTACTCAAAAACTGTGTCACTTAGAAACATTCCGTCTAAGGCAACGGGATCACGTAGAGTGCCTCTACAATAACCTCTCTCGATTTTTTATAGCTCTTAGGCATTTGCCCGTGGTGAAAGGTTTTCTGTTGCCCCAAAAATCGTCAGAAGGAGGCAGTGTAAAGTTGCAAAGGGGTGTAACTTTCGTCCTGCTCCTGATGCGACCAAACTGACTGTTCCAACGCGTCCGAATGGGTACATTTATGCTAGGCATGGTCCTATTTCTCACCCAAACATGTCGAAATAGTCGGAGCTACATTGTACCGACGATATCCCTGAAGAGTCCAAAGTGCAAAAAGGCAGCAATCTTTGACGAGATGTTACTCAAAAATCGTGTCACTTAGAAACATTCCGTCTGAGGTAACGGGATCACGTAGAGTGCCTCTACAATAACCTGTCTCGGTTTTTTATAGCTCTGAGGTATTTGCCCGTGGTGAAAGGTTTTCTGTTGCCCCAAAAATCGTCAGAAGGAGGCAGTGTAAAGTTGCAAAGGGGTGTAACTTTTGTCCTGCTCCTGATGCAACCAAACTGATTGTTCCAACGCGTCCGAATGGGTACATTTATGCTAGGCATGGTCCTATTTCTCACCCAAACATGTCGAAACAGTCGGAGCTACATTGTACCGACGATATCCCTGAAGAGTCCAAAGTGCAAAAAGGCAGCAATCTTTGACGAGATGTTACTCAAAAACTGTGTCACTTAGAAACATTCCGTCTGAGGCAACGGGATCACGTAGAGTGCCTCTACAATAACCTCTCTCGATTTTTTATAGCTCTAAGGCATTTGCTCGTGGTGAAAGGTTTTCTGCTGCCCCAAAAATCGTCAGAAGGAGGCAGTGTATTAAGTCAGGATGAAAGCCTATTCACTCTAGGCGCCTGTTTTTGACCAAATCACACATGCGCCTTGAACAACTCTATCTTCAAGGCGCTTTTCTCTAATCTCTGTAACTCTCCAAATCCACTAAGGCGCAAATTTTACCTCTTGGGCTCAAGATATAGGTTCTTCATCCAAGGCGCCAGAATGGTCCAAAGGCGCATTTCACCTCTAACCTCACCTCTGACCTTACTTGGAGGCGCTAAACCTCATCTCATTGCTCTCCTCCATTACAAGCGCTCACTTACCTCAATCTTGGGCGCATACCAACATCCCAACATCCAAATCACCTAGGCGCTCAAAACCTTCAAGACTCAAGGTGCATTTTATGATCAAACAAGGTATCTCCTGAACAAGGCTCTCATAGTTTCATCAGGGTGTTAATCATCATCATGAGCACTCATATTGTTCTAGGCGCACAGTTATCTCTGGAATGCTCAAGGCGCACATACCCTTCTCTAGGCTAGTTTACACTTATTCAAGGCGCTCATTCCAAACTTACATGAACTCCTCATTACAAGACGCACAAACTAGATGATCCTAGGGCATAAGGGTGCTCATAGGAGTTGTTATGTGTCATTTTGGCCAAGGTTTTCCGGAGCAGTGAAGACATTAGGAAGGGGATGATCGTTTGGATAGTTTTGAATGCTTTATTTCTCCTTGTTTAAACTAGGCACTCACTGAGGATTGGAGTAGCCTTTGCACCCTCACATCACGTTAATCGGCGTTTCAGAGGCAATCATAGTATAGGAAGATTTGTGCCTTGAAGAAGAGAGTTATCTGGTGAGTGCTTAGGAGTTCTGGCGCCTAGGGGAAAGGTCTAGGTAGAGCGCCTTCAGACTTTGACAGTGAAGTGCCTTAAGGAGTTGGATGATGTTTTTGCCTAGAGTGGAGATGATGTTTTTAGCGCCTTAAGGATGATGATGGAGCGCCTTGGAGTCAGGTTAGTCTGGAGCACCTTAAGAAGGTAAAGCACTTCAAATGTAAACACAAGTGTTTTGAGTGCCCTAATGAGAAGTTGTCTTGGCACCATAAGTTGTTCAAACGAAGATATGCGCCTTGGATAGTTGCAAAGACCTAATTTAGCGCCCAAGGTTGGAAGACTCTTTGTGAGCGCCCAGTGTTTGAAAGCTCTTTGTGTTTGGTGCATTAAAATGAATTTGGCACCTAAGTAGTATTGAAACACTCAACTGAGCGCCTAAAGCCCATGAGAGAAGTGATATGCGCCTTGATAGGAATATCATGGAAGATGAGTTTACTGAATGGCGCCTTGAATGACTTGGTTGATTAAGTGTTTTAGCGCCTAGATATGGGATGAATCATTGAGCGCCTTTGGTTGAGATGATGTCAGCACCTTTGAGATTATAACACCTTGGAGTCAAGTTCGAAGGAGCACCTTGAGAAGGTAAAACACTTCAAATGTTTTCAAGGAATTGGAGAAGTCACTTAGTGCCTAGAAGGAATTCCAGAGCAAGAGGGTTGGAGCGCCTTGAGCTTCAAGTCAGATATGCGCCTAGACCTCTACCCTTTAGCAAGTTGAAGCCCTCTGAGCCTTGACAACATGAGAATGCCTTATAATGAATATGCGCCTTGGGCAAGGTTGAATACAAAGTTGAGGAGTATATCATAATGAGTAAGTGCACTGTAGGGTTAGATGATAAAGACTAGTGCCTTGAGTGTCTTGGTCAAAATTTTGACGTGAGAAGTCTTGCAAGATCAAACCCTGGAGTGCACCTTAGAGAGAACCTATTGATCCTTTGCTTTGACAAGATTTGGGCGCCAGAATGATCCTTAATAAATGGAATGTATCTACACCAATTTTGCGCCTTTAGGGAAGTGATGGTGGCCAGAATGATCCTTAATCTCATGTTTGTGCGCCTAGGTCTAGAAGCAAGATTTGAGCACCTTAGGATAGGGTTTTTTGCACCTTGTCTTGGAGAGTGAATTTGCGCCTTGGATGATGTTGAAGCGCCTTGGGATGAAATGCGCCCAAACTTACAGAGGGCCTTCAGTGAGGGAGTTGAAGAGAGTGCTTAGAGGAAGAATAGCCTTAAGATCAAACTAAGTACTTAGAAACCTAAGATTAGCGCCTTATTTGAAGTTATACACCTATTCTGGCGCCAGAGAGTGAGTTTGAGTGTGAAGAAGTGAATGTCTACGCCTTGAAGGGGATACAAAGGGAAGATGATGCACCTTGATGGGTTGATGATGGAAATTTGCGTTTTGGAGCTAAATGTGCGCCTTGAATCTAAATGATATTTGAGTGCTTAGAGGTAAATAGGGGTGCCTTTGAGAATTCTTTGTGCTTTAAGGAATGGATTGTGGCACTTTGGACTAAGGTAAGTCCTGAGCACTTCCAATGATTTTAAGGAGCGCCTTGAAGGAGATAGTGCATAGAGGTACAATGAATCTTCCAGAGAACATGGATAGACAACTAAGTCTCCAACTTGAGTCTTCTAAGTGAATTGGATGATGAAGAGAGTCTAGTCATTTTGGGCGCTAGTATCAGGATGAATCATCCAAAATGGGTGCCTAGAACTAGAAGGCGCCAATGCATGAGTTCAAGGATCCTCCATTGGAGCACCTAGCCCAGATGGCTATAGATTGAAAGTTTTAAAGCTAAGTGATGTCTCTTAGGTGAATTCCTAGCCCAGGTGCATGTGTTGGGAAAAACTCTTTGGCTCTGGCGCCTAGAATTGGGAGCTTTGTAAGATGCACCAATTGATGAAACATTTCCATTTTGCGCCTAGAATAGAACTCTCTCACATAGTTGAAATTGACTTGATAGAAGGAGATAAGTCTTAAGGACTAGTTTGGTGCCTCACTTGCCTATCTCACCTTTGAAATGCGCTTTGGTTGATGATCATCATTGATGGAGCCTAGTGAAGTGTAAAGCTATTTGCATCTCCAGAGGATCAAAATTGGATTAGGAGATCATCCTTGCAGTTGAGATTGACAGAGAAGTGTTAAAGGAATCACTTCAAATGGGCGCCTAAGCTAGTTGAGGCGCATATCAATTCCACTGTAACTCCAGACTGACGCTTAGGATCCAGTCATCTCCTAAGGCGCAGTTCCATTCACCCATGACCTCGCTTGGTGTCTAAAACTTGGAAACTCCTTTGGAAAGCTCCTGTTGCGCCTAGAAGATGAGTTTGGGATATCAACTTGCAAAAGGCTTAGAAACTCTTCAAAGATGTTAGGCACAATCCCATGGCACTGGAGCTCAGTTTTGGCGCCTTCAAGGAATAGCACATGAAGGAACTTGGGAGGTCAGGTGCTTGTAAAAGGGAACACCTTGGAACATCTTCCAAGGGTTGAAGTAGTAAGAAAACATCAAGTGAGTCTAGGCGCACTCCCTTGTGTGAACAGTTTAGCTCTGGCGCCTAGCCACAGAGTGAGCCAGAAGAAGTAGTTTGGACATTAGAAGATAGGCGCTCATTCTACAATGAAGCATTCCACCTTCCTAATCAACAAAGACTTGCAAGAATTGACAAAGGAAGCTAAGGCGCACCTTCTACTTGTTTCCACCTCTAGAATGCACCTAACCTTGAAAGGGGGTTCAAAGATGTTTGTTAGACCTTTTCACTCAAGGCGCTCACCTTAGGCGCACTTTCTAAGTCCTTGTCACCTCAAGGAAAAACCTAGTTTGGAAGGCGCTTGCCCTGTTCTCCACTCCTTTCAATTGGCGCCTAGAACACAGAATGCATGAAAGGAGCGCCTAGACTCCAGAGGGCTCATTTGGGCGCCTAGCATTTAAAACACTTTCATAATGATGATGTTTTGGCGCCTACTCTTGGAAACAATCCAGAGCATCCATAAACTCTAATTGGCACCTAATGTTGACAAGGCGCAACTTCAGGAGGAGGTCACCTCAACTTGGCGCCCAAGTCAGAAAAACCTGTAAATCCTTCAAATATGCACCTACCTTGTGAGGTGATGAGTTGAACATTCCAAATCTTCAAATGTTGCTCAAGTAAGGAAGACATTGTAACATCAAGGCTTCAAGGCCTGTCCTTGTATTTCCATTGAATGAGTTGTACTTCATGATATTGAAAGCATTTTCCATGTAATAAGACATTGCAAGTTGATTGAATCAAGTAACAAGACAAGTACCCAACTCTAATGTTGTTTCATTCAAATAGTTATCTTGATGTATATCTTTATGTTATTGAAGTAGTTGATGAATTGTTAGCAAGTAAAAGTGTTTAAGTAAGGAAAATTTTTCGTAGAACTAGTTGGGTATCTTACACTTACACCATGCCTATCCATCAAACATCACAATGCAATCAAAATCCTAACAACATGCCCATGATCCAAGATCAAGTGCAATCATGCAAAGATATTATCAATCACAAGCCTATTAAGAATGAACTAGAGTCTTCTAGTACCATACTTTTCCATCAAACACCATCATGTAATCCATGGCCTATCAAGCCTATCAAAGAAAATGCAAACATCCTATGTAATACAATCAGACTTTAAATATTTGAAGTAGCCATCTACAAATATCCATTCAAAAGTGGATTTATAATGCAAGTATGGACGCCATCAATAAAAAAGATTTGTATTAACCAAATATCCATATACGCATACATCAATATCTGTCGATATAAGTATAACATATATACAAAATAGCCATATAGGCTTACAAGAATGCCATATAGGCATACAATGTCAACTATGTACAATACAAAATATATGTCCACAAATGCCATATAGGCATACAACAGAGGAACACAATAAAAAGTCATTCCCCTCTAGCTGGTGAAGAGAATAAATCACGAGCAGCCTTTGATCTTCTAGGGGATGGAGACATGCATGTGGGTGGTCTACTACGAACCCAAGGGCTACTCCTCCTATTTAGTTCTTCCTGCACCTTTACCTGTTACAAAAAAAAGTATAGATATTAATATATAGAAATTACATGTTATAAAAAAATGAAACATTTAACAAAATAATCACTTACTGCTAACATATAATCTGTCTGCTCGCTTGCCTCAGTAGCAGGAAAAGGCCCTAGTGATGTCATGTCCTATAGAAACCATCCAGATAGAAATTAAACTTCAAATCAATAATCTTTTGATTTTTCAAAAATAGACAACTATAACAATGAATGTAAATTGAAATTTACTAATCTGCCTCATACCCCTGTCAATGCCATAGATCTATGAATCGCAGAGGCCACACCCTGCTCCATTGCCCTATGAACATGGGGAGGTGTATCCGCAGCCTACATCATCTGGAAATAAAACAACATTATTCAATTACGAAAACTATAATAGTGATGCAAATCATGGCTCCTAACATACACACACGCTCATCTAAACATGGAAGTACACACAATAAAACACACAAATCACATACAAAAATTTAGTAAGTACAATTCATTCATTAAACTATTTATTTTATAACCTCCGTAAAGCTTTGAAGTCCACCACCGCTGGCAGGTGTTACCATGAAATCTACAGTGTTAACCTATTCAACATCCAAAATCAGAAATTAGAATACCATTCATATAACGATGCTATTCACATGTAATATTTATAATTGTTTACTAGTTACATACCTCGACAGTAGATGATCTAGTGAACAATGTAGGTGGAGAACCACTGAAAACTGCATCGACGCTATGACCCTGAAATTTCATTAAAATCATCAATTTAAATTAGTTAATCTTGTATTTCAAAAATAAAATTTAATAAATTAAATTCAATAAACTTGCTAATATTTACCTGAGTATCAAGGCCGAAAGTCTCACTCAGGAGGGTATCTGTCATCACCATCTGCTCAGCTGCAGATGTAGCCTGTGCACCTGCGTCCTGACTGTCCATGGGGTCATAACCACAGGCTGACCTGCAAGCCTGGCAAGTATGCGGTGGGACCCTACTCCTCGCACTATCTCCCAACCCACTCTGTGTTGCAGGATCGGCATGCTCTATGATGCTCTGGGTCAAGGCACTAATCGACCTCAGTGTATCGACCTCAACACTCTCCTTCACAATGGAAGGGATAGAAACATGCTCGTGGGCTGGTCTGCTGATTACTCATCTCACTACCTGCTGTGGGTCAAGACGTGCCCCTGGTCTATCCTGTGCTGAGCCCCCACCTCTACCCTGGAAGTCCCGCATATCAAAATAGTTTGGCACTTTATTGAGGACAAACTCGGAGTAGAGTTTCCTCAAAAAGTATTGCGGGACCTCATTGTTATTGCATGGAGGATGGTCAAAAACCATCCACCACCTCTGCCCGAAATTGTCCCTTATCGCTTGGTTGTTGCACCAATGGATAGGGAACCTCTTGCATGTAATGGGTGGAGGTTGATTTGTTTGTGGGTTTGTGAAAATTGAACACAAGTCTACTTTTGTAATTTGTAATTTTTTGACATCTTGGTATGATAATTTATCTGCATAGTAATCTCTAAACTCTCTCTTTTTATCGGTCCAACTAGTTATTTGCTTGCTAATTGAATTTACATTTGTTAACATAGACTCAAGAGATTCGGCAAGCGTGGACCTATGCAAGGTTGAAGTGGAAGGATCTTTCAACCTTGCAATTATATCTTCAATTTGTTTTTTGTTATTTTCAATTTGCCCTATTATATTATCTTGTGTCCCAGGGGCATGTCAAGGAATGAATGGAGGAGGTTGTTGTTCTGCAGGTATTTCCTCCTCAGGATTTTGTGGATTTTGAGGAGGAGGAGGAGGAGGAGGAGGTGCATTAACATTTCCTGACAATTAACGAAATATACATTAAAAATCAACAAAAACCTACCTATATAGAAAGAAATTCAAACAAAAAAACAAAGATAACTCACCTCTTTGGCGTGCTCGACGTCGCGGCGGCATTTTGGCGATGAATTGACAAGATTTTTGCGTTGATTGGTGTTTTGCAGAACGCGAGCGCATTTTTGAGGGTTTGGAGGCCGCGGGCAGAGGAGAAAATGGGAGAAATGAAATTGAGTTGCTTTTTTTTTTTCATTTATAGCAGCCCATAACGCGAGCGCGTTATAATGCGCTCGCGTTATGGCTCGGTAATGACGAGCCTGTGGCTTGTCATTACCAAGCCATAACGCGAGCGCGTTATAACGCGCTCGCGTTATGCCTTAATTTTTTTTCAAATTATTTTGGCCACTTTTTGGCCCCCCATCTTTTTGCACTTACCCACAAAGATGAGGTCAAAGGTAGCTAAAAATATTTTAGAGGTAAAATAGAAGGTAACACACTCGCATTATTAGATGCTCACATTAAGGCTCAAATATGTTATAAACATGAGCACTTTTAGGCTTGGGCAAGCCAAGCCTAAACACAAGTGTGTTGCAACTATAAAAAAAAGTTACAAACCCCAACCCCATTTTCATTTTATTTTCTATAGAGAATCAAACATGAGCGAGGAATAGCATGATCACATTTCATAGTGAATCAACTCCCTGTAAATAATGCCTCAAAATCCAAGAGGTAATTTTATATCAATTTTTTGGTAAATTTAGTTAAGATTTAACTATTTTTCTTCCATTACTTCTGATTTGTTAAATTTTTCTTTTCAGTCAATTAAAATACCCCTGCACCTCAAAACCCTCCTTCACCTGATCAAATGCATGAAGAAAATTACCCAAAGAATATGATGAAAAAACCCTCAAACACCTGTTACTAAATTATGTTCACACCTAATTTAGCAAGGTCAGTGTTGCGGTTATCATAAAAGGGATAAAAGAAATTTTTTTAAGTGTGATCAATCAGTTGAATGCATGA
Source organism: Cunninghamia lanceolata (assembly GCA_027924645.1). NCBI lineage: Eukaryota > Viridiplantae > Streptophyta > Pinopsida > Cupressales > Cupressaceae > Cunninghamia > Cunninghamia lanceolata. The sequence continues at coordinate 318,685 of BSBN01001396.1, read as the reverse complement.
TATCTTGGAAAGAGAACAACAAAGGACCATTTATCAGGATAATGTGATAGTCCAATCAGAACTGTCAAATCATCCTAATAAGTGAAGATTGATCTAATGACAAGAGATCAGACACTCAATGAATGACAAGTATCTAACTGGTTTTTATCTTTCAATTATGATGTTGTTGAATTATTCAAATATCACAGTTCAATGTGAAGGAAAGGTATTTAGAAGTTGTCATTTCATTATCATATTTTAAACATATGTTTCAAATCATATTTAGTTATTCTATCCTATGCATTTGATAAAGAAAGCAAACATATATAAATCATTGCATAAGGTTAAATAATTGATCATATTTAAGAGAATGTTTAAATATGTCCCACACAAGCCATGGGAGTGACTAAACTGAGCCAATGTAAACATTATGCAAGCTATACATGTGAGGATAAAGAAAAAGAAAAGAACACATGAGGAAAATGGATATCCATCATTGGCTTATCGAAGGTTGATTCTCCTGTTTGGCAGCTTGGTCTTCATGTCTTCATCTTCTTGCTTCTGATTACGATAGTGGACCTGCAAGGTTGAAGGCAGGTTTTGTTCGAAGATCCGGATATGCAAATTCATCATATTCTTTATCAACAGACATATAAAACTTGCAAACATTATGCATTAATGAAAAGTTGGATCAAAATCAGACATGTGCAATAAATCATATCAGCATGAGAGAGATCAAACAACTTCCAAGAGGTATGTTTTAAATGCTAACTTGTTTGTTCACTGTGCAGATATAGAAAAAGTTATGTTGCTAATTTGAAGACATTGTTAAAGCATGTGGAGAAAATGGGCTCCCACAAGGGTTGAGCCTAGCATGCTTCCTTCTTTATTCATTGAAGAAGGATATCAGATTGTAAGAGACAGAGTACACTATCATGTAATGCATGTAACAGTTAACACATCAAGTGAAGCATAAAGGTTATCATAGAGAAATGAAGAAGAGTAGTTGTTCCTATAAACTATGCTCACTTTAGAAAGAGCTTGTCAAAATCAGATAACCATGTTCAAAAATGCTAATCATACACTTATTCTCTTGCCTTCATCCTACACATGCTACAAAATGAGCAATGAGCATATCCCCTGAATAACGAGTGCAAGAAGGAGGTACATTGATCAAAGGAATGAAGTACATCCATAACAACATGAGGGACAGTGCCATTGAATGTCATAAAGGTGCTACAAATTAATAAAGAACAACAGTGTAAAGGATGTCATTGTCTTAATCAACTAAAGACTTACATCATATCACATGACTTACATCATGACAACAAGTGAAGGTAAGCACAGTTATCAATGAAGTGATCACAAAAAGAACAAGATACACCTGAATCATATGTATGGAAGTGACAAGCAACTACATCATATATTGTTGTCCCTATGTTCATATGAGAAGCAACAATGAATGAAGATACAGTCATAGTTCTCAAGAGAAAGGAGTAGCAGGTGTATGAAGGAGTGAACAATTTTCATGATCAAACTTCAAGACAACATCCAAGTCTTTATAGAGGTAAGTTCATTAGAGTGAGTATATACAAATGCCAAGGAGATGATGAGCACAGTGGTCTTTATCACTGTAATGGTTGCATAAAGATTTCTCTTGACAAAGGCTTCAATAATAATGGAACAACATATACAAGGAACAGTCATGTAAGAAGACAACCATGAATAATAGAGCTATAAGAGGTAGCATATGAAGTTGCATGCTATGCTCAGAATGTTCATACCATATAGAAAGAAAAGAAGAATAAGCATTGGAGGTTGCTACTACATCAGATGTGTCAAATGCAAAGAGACAGAGGATACAATGTTTAAATTTATGCCATTTCTTTCATACAAAAGATACTATGTAGAGAGACATCAACAAAGTCAAATATCTGAAGGATGCCAAAGTTAAAAGATGAGTTAAGATTAGAACAACAAGAACATATGATTTTTCTCTTGTTCATCTACAGGAAAGGAAGATATGTTGCAGCCAACAGAGGCATATACTTTTGTTCATCTACAGGGTGAAAGAGATGTAGTGTGAGTAAACCCTAGCAGGGTTGGTGAATAAAGAAGTGCCCACTTTTCCAGTACTCTTTCAAGTGAAAACCAAATAGATATAAGGAATATAAGTTTTATGTTCTCTTTTTCATGAGTTTTTCATGAAGCCCTCACTATCTTTTACCATAAACACCAAGCTACAGTGAATATCAAGAAAACCCAGATAAGAGCAAGATGTATGGTCGTGGCCTTTAAGAGAGAAGAAAATACTCAGAAAGTACAAACCAGAGTGCAAGAAAATCTTCATTCTACAGATGTTGCATCATTTTATCATGGGTCAAGCTTTCTTTTTTAGAGCTAAGACAAAATGTAAGTAATACTATGAATAGGGTTCTCAAGCCGCAGCCAGGAGCAGGTTTTCTTCACAAAATGACAAAACCCACATTCAAGATATAGAAGAAGAATGTTGAAACCCTAAGCCTCTTATGGCTTTTTTAGTACAACAACAAGCCTATGTAAGTTTTGCAGACCCAAGATATCATAAGCTAACGGATCATAAAGAGACAATGCTTTCATAATGTCTTCACTCTGAAAATGATAAAGAAGTGGTATGAGTACAGTCACGGCCCATAAAAGGTTATCTTCTGCATTTTTAGAAAATAAAGAAAGTGTGGTCACATCATCTTCTACATACTCGAAATGACCCATTTGGTGCCATTGAATCCACAGTCAAAGGAAGGATAAAAAGAAGTTCTCACCACAGGATAAAACCCATATGGTTTTTTATACATGATTTGCAGATACAGAATAATGGAGAAGTTGAGCTCTCAGACAAAAGAAGACACTCAAAAATATATCATTCATGGCAGCTTCTGGTGAGCGAATATACAGAGAAAGATGCAAAAAATAAAGAGATGGACCAGTCAACAAACTTACCTTATATTCTGAATGGAGATGAATACATGAAACTATGAGTTCTACCTGTTGGTAATTTTCTCGGATCGGCAGAGGGTTTGCCAGTTCCTATGCACAAGTAGATCTAGCCAACAGAAACGGGAGGTTGCGTGAGCTGCCCCCCCTTTACTTCTGGTTTTGCCGCACCAAGGGGGGTATCCCTATTTGCTAAAGATTTGACATTTACTCTCCAAATGATAGAAAGATTTAACTTTGTAATAACAGGTAGAATACTCTCATGTGTGGACCAAGATTTGTGTGATAAATCACAAGGTTGGCAACGTTCTTGGACATATTTGTCTGGTCCGGATGAGAGTATGCAGGAGTTCCTAATCCTACTCCTACAACTAACAGGTGGAAGTTATGAAAAGGTGGATATGATGATTTGGATGCAAGACAAGGGGTTTTGGATCATAACTACTTCACAAGATCAGACCAGTGCCTATCTCAGGGCAAGGAGTCAAATAGACATATACATAAGAATGGCTTACAACTAGCATTCGAGTTTCAAGGGGTTAGGACTGATGCTTGCCTTACAAACATCACCCAAGGATAAGTATTTGACTGTCCATACTTACATATATCCCAGTTGACATACACTCTTCTCCATACCTTAACCTAAAACAGTTTAATCCACTCCTTGAATGGAAGCTAGAGATCAAGTATGCAATACATAAATCTATATTCTAGAATTTGAGAAACCCTTGGCAACCAAATTTAGAAGAGATGCATACAAAAAGTGGAGACAGACAACAAAACACATGCAAGAAGCATTTTTCATATAAAATTGACACTGAAACTGAACATATGTGCAAGATACATCACAGATGCAATACATAAACTCCAAAATGAGATACAACAACAAGGAAATGCTCTGTATTTCATTATCTTTCCCCCAAAATTGCCCAAGTTTCCAACCAAAAATAATGAGTAATACATTTGGCTTTTATACCAAAACTGTGTAATCAGCAAAATTAATTACATGGCAAGTCAAAATTTTGCCAGATACAATGCATGAGAAATGGCGCTCAAAAATTGAATGTAGCAGATGGGAAATAGAGGACAAAGAAGGTGAAATCAGGATCTGCACCACCGCCCAGGGATTTTCTCTTAAATCGGGTGGTTAACCCGTCAACTCCATCAGTCATCCCTCTTAATTTCGCCATCATTGCTTCAGCTACCCATGGGATGCAACAGTAGATGCATCTGGAGATTTTCCCGCCCAAAATGTGGTTGCACACAAAGAAAACCCATCACTGCAGGGCATTCAAAACCTGTCGTCAATCACCTCCCCATCGCTGAGATCGACGGCCCCAAAAAATGTTGACCAAGTCACCAGCCAACCAGATCGTGCCACGTCAGCCCCTCACTGCTATCGATGGCCCCTCTCTTTCATTTTGCCTTTTCGCCCTTGTATATGCAAAAACATATGCATATACAAATTCCCTTTTTAAATCCTTGTATATGCAGGATGCATATACATGCAACAATTTAACATGCAAGGTGGACCCCAAACTGTTATAGAGCAAATTGGAAATTTCAATTGGGTCCACCTTGTATCCTCCTTCCTTCCATACTTCCTTGTATATGTGCATATACAGACATGATATACATTCAACAGACCCCAAATGTTTTTTGCAGTAGCTTGAAATCTCCGATGGGTCTGAAATGCATATGCCTTTTTTGTATATCAGCTTGTATGCAAACATACAAGCGAATGCACAAACAATTGGTGGGCCCCATATTTGACATTGACCGTCGCTGACCTGCATGCATGTTTTACCTTGTACATTCGAATGTATATTTGGAATATACAATCCCAAACATACAAAGATGAAACTCAAAATACTTCAAAATGCTGTTAACATTTCAGCCGCGTCCACCTTGCATATCCCGCTTGTATGTCAATCCTTGTATATGCAAACATCTTTGCACCTTCCCTTTGTATGCCGAATATACAAACTGGTTTGTATATACGCACGGGCCCTACCACATGTATCTTCCCCGCTGCACTATAGTAAATGCATCTGCGCCCTTGTATATTTTCCTTGCATATGCACCGGCGACATACAAGCCCCTATATACAAGCGGGAATCTTCCATGGAATATACCTACAATGTATCTTTTCTTTGTATCTAACCATTGTATGTCTAAACATACAAACGAAATATACATGCAACGCAATATGTAAGCTAAGAATATTCTAGGAATCTTCAATGTATATTCCGCCCTTGTACATCCTCCTTTTGAACCCGATATGCATTCAGAAATGCATCTAACTCATTTTTTCGAAGGACGATGGAGATTTCTGACCCGCCAATGCATATTTTGACCTGTATGTATATACAAACACCTTTGTACATACAAAGATACTACATACAAACTGATTTTTTTTTTTTACAACTGCAGAGGCCGAAAATGTTGGAATTTTTTGAATATTGGGAAGGTGCTTGCATATTTAAATGCTTAAAACCTGATTGCTTATGTAGGCACCACCAGTGGCTCTGTCTAAGGATGCATGCCTCTGGTAGGCATGGCGAGAACCTCAGAATCTCTAGTTTCGCAGACCAGGCCTTATCCATTGGGCAACAGAGTCGAACATTGCACCAACCTGCACAGAAATTATATTTTCAAATATTATTTTGGCGGCCCCAGGCAGCCAAAAAGGAAGAACCACAACTTTATCTTATCAAATGCCTGATTCCAAACTGAATAATCCCAACCACAACCTAAAACATTAAAACAATCTGCCCATAAGCTGATATAATCAATTACACGCTTTACCATTTTTGAAAACTTGCCCCTGTTTGTACTGCCTCTGTCACTCTGCGCCTTATAACCATACACATTATAATATTCTTCAGTATTAGGTAACATATGTATGTTATATTCCATAAATAGTATATCATATTGCTCTTGGCATTCCTTATCATTTACATGACTATTACACATAACCAGGCACTCATCCAGCTGATCTAAAAATTGAAAACACTCAGAAAATATGAGACCCTCAATATCATTTATATTATTCACTGACATTGAAAATAAATCCTGATCTACACACCTATTGCCATCATTGCATATGTCTGAAACAACTGATGCTAAGCATTTATCATCCACAGTTTACAAATTAGTATCATCATTTTCAAACAGAGGGTTAATTCTGCACCAATGAATGTCATAAATCACAATATCAAATGCATCCACAGGCTCATCATAAAGGGGATTCACACTCATTGTGAAAGTCTTTATTTCTTCTTAATGACAACCTATTTCTTTTTCATTATCAAATCTAAAGTCATAAGAAGAACAAACCTGATCCATGAATTGATCATGGATATCATCTTTATCATCTTTAATCTCTGATTGCCCCACATACAAAATTTCTGCTACTTCAATGCACTCTGAAGTTGAACTATTTGCATCATTTTCCAATCCTCTAATGCTTCCTGATGAAACTAATATTAACTCTTGATCCATATGATTACAACTTTGCACAACTAGATCATTTAAACATGAATTCTCTTTGTTTAGGACTGGCATGCAAATATTACTTGGGAAATTATTATTGTCAACTTCATTTGTTGGGCGAAATAAGACATCCTCCTCTATAACAGAAACATCATCAACTTGGAATGATACAAAAACTGGGACAGTAGGGGTGTTAGCACTTTGACATTCATCTTCAACATTTAGATTATATCCCTCATTAACATTTGGGACTACAAGGCAGCAAAAATTTTCAGAGAAATACCCTTTTTGAATCCCATACATCCAGTTATTTTCAATGTCTATTACAAACTGTCGTGCCTGATGCAATGTGGTGGGCTCTTTATCTCTCAATCTATAGCTCATTTTCCTATCAAATGCTCCCAAATAGACAACTAGGCATAGTGCATCATTAGGTCTCATGTATTCTGGTATTCTATTCAATGTCCTCGTAAATCTAAGGTTAAAGGCTGGAATCAACTCATCCTCTTCAATATGGATATACATAAAATTACTAATAACTGCATAATCAGAAATTCTTTCACCATATTGATCTAGAAATGTAGATTTAAAATCATGCCAAGAGCTGACAGAGTAAGCTGGAAGATAGGAGAACAGTCCCTTGCATCATCATCTAGAGATTGAACAAATAATCTCATCACTACATCTTCATGGTCAATCTCAAAATCATCTATAACATTTATAAACTGTTGCAAGTGTTTCTCAGCTGATTCATCTTTTGCACCATTAAATTTGGGCAAATATTTTCTAATTTTAGATGGAAAAGCATTTGGATAGCCACATATGCCATCAAAGTTTATGGGCTTATATCTGTCAAGTCTGAAACTCTTTCTATTACATGGTTGGGACTGATTATTATGCATTATTGCACTTGACACCTCACTAGGGTTCATGGGCTGATAATACATCATTATGTTCTTACAACCCTTTTCTTTTCAACTCAAATTTTTAGTCAACAATGACCTTAGGCCTTACAAATTCAGACTGTTGTTTAGCTTTCCTAAAGTCCTCCAAATGAGTCTTTCAAACAATATTGCATACTCTTTGGAAATACAAACTAAGTTCTTACAATAGCATGCAGTCTTTCACTATCATCTCCCTTTTAACCAATGCGGTTTCACCAAATAGGGAGTCTTTCAAACAATATGAAATACCTGGATATGTTGCAGCAGCTACAAATTCTTCTCTGACTGATTTTGTTCTTTTATTAGGTTCTTTGATGTAGAGTCGCCACCTCCTTAAAGAGGAATAAGCTTCAAACAGGCTGAAGCTGAAAATTGATTTCTTTCTTTCTGGGTCATCCACCAGCAGAGCCACAGATATAACTTTCTTGTTTGCTGCAACAAAGCACTTCTAGGTCTAATTCTTCAATCCTTTAGACTCAGACTTCCATGGATATGACATTGATCTCCCCAGCAGAGTCGCCAATTCTGTTGGTGACTCGGATGGATAAAATATAACAATTCTTTTTTCATCAATTCATCCCCAGTAGAGTCACCAATTCTGTTGGTGACTCGGATGGATAAAAATAAATTATGTTTTCATCAAATTGCCCCCGACGGAGTCGCTAATTCTATTGGTAATTTTCTTGGATCGGCAGAGGGTTTGCCAGTTCCTATGCACAGGTAGATCCGGCCAACAAAAATGGGAGGTTGCGTGAGTTGCCTCCCCTTCACTTCTGGTTCTGCCGCACCAAGGGGGGTATCCCTATTTGCTAAAGATTTGACATTTACTCTCCAAATGACAGAAAGATTTAACTTTGTAATAACAGGCAGAATACTCTCATGTGTGGACCAAGATTTGTGTGATAAATCACAAGGTTGGCAATGTTCTTGGACATATTTGTCTGGTCAGGATGAGAGTATGCAAGGGTTCCTAATCCTACTCCTACAACTAACAGGTGGAAGTTATGAAAAGGTGGATATGATGATTTGGATGCAAGACAAGGGGTTTTGGATCATAACTACTTCACAAGATCAGACCAGTGCCTATCTCAAGGCAAGGAGTCAAATAGACATATACATAAGAATGGCTTGCAACTAGCATTCAATTTTCAAGGGGTTAGGACTGATGCTTGCCTTACAAACATCACCCAAGGATAAGTATTTGACTGTCCATACTTACAAATATCCCAGCTGACATACACTCTTCTCCATACCTTAACCTAAAACAATTTAATCCACTCCTTGAATGGAAGTTAGAGATCAAGTATGCAATACATAAATCTATATTCTAGAATTTGAGAAACCCTTAGCAACCAAATTCAGAAGAAGAGATGCATACAACAAGTGGAGACAGACAGTAAAACACATGCAAGAAGCATTTTTCATATAAAATTGACACTGAAACTGAACATATGTGCAAGATACATCACAAATGCAATACATAAACTCCAAAATGAGATAGAACGGCAAGGAAATGCTCTGTATTTCATTATCTTTCCCCCAAAATTGCCCAAGTCTCCAACCAAAAACAATGAGTAATACAGTTTGGCTTTTATACCAAAACTGTGTACTCAGCAAAATTAATTACATGGCAAGTCAAAATTTCACCAGATATAATACATGAGAAATGGCGCTCAAAAATTGAATGCAGCAGATGGGAAACAGAGGAAAAAGAAGGTGAAATCAGGATTTGCACCGCCGCCCAGGGATTTTCTCTTCAATCGGGTGGTTAACCCGTCAACTCCATCGGTCATCCCTCTTAATTTCGCCATCATTGCTTCAACTACCCATGGGATGCAACAGCAGATGCATCTGGAGATTTTCCCACCCAAAATGTGACTGCACACAAAGAAAACCCATCGCTGCAGGGCATTCAAAACCTGTCGTCGATCACCTCCCCATCGCTGAGATCGACGGCCCCAAAAAATGTTGATCAAGTCACCAGCCAACTAGATCGTGCCACGTCAGCACCTCACTCCTATTGGTGGCCCCTCACTTTCATTTTGCCTTTTCGCCCTTGTATATGCAAAAACATATGCATATACAAATTCCCTTTTTAAATCCTTGTATATGCAAGATGCATATACATGCAACAGTTTAACATGCAAGGCAGACCCCAAACTATTATAGAGCAAATTGGAAATTTCAATCAGGTCCACCTTGTATCCTCCTTCCTTGCATACTTCCTTGTATATGTGCATATACAGACATGATATACATTCAACGGACCCCAAATGTTTTTTGTAGTAGCTTGAAATCTCTGTCGGGTCCGAAATGCATATGCCTTTTTTGTATATCGGCTTGTATGCAAACATACAAGCGAATGCACAAACAACTGGTGGGCCCCATATCTGACGTTGACCGTCGCTGACTTGCATGCATGTTTTACCTTGTACATTCGAATGTATATTTGGAATATACGATCCCAAACATACAAAGGCGAAACTCAAAATACTTCAAAATGCTGTTAACATTTCGGCTACGTCCACCTTGCATATCCCGCTTGTATGTAAATCCTTGTATATGCAAACATCTTTGCACCTTCCCTTTGTATGCCGAATATACAAACTCGTTTGTATATACCCGCGGGCCCTACCACATGTATCTTCCCCGCTGCACTGTAGCAAATGCATCTGTGCCCTTGTATATTTTCCTTGCATATGCACCGGCGACATACAAGCCCCTATCTACAAGCGGGAATCTTCCATGGAATATACCTACAATGTATCTTTTCTTTGTATCTAACCATTGTATGTCTGAACATACAAACGAAATATACATGCAACCCAATATGCAAGCAGTGAATATTCTAGGAATCTTCAATGTATGTTCCGCCCTTGTACATCCTCCTTTTAAACCCGATATGCATTCAGAAATGCATCTAACTCATTTTTTCGAAGGACGATGGAGATTTCTGACCCGCCAATGCATATTTTGACCTGTATGTATATATAAACACCTTTGTACATACAAAGATACTGCATACAAACTAATTTTTTCATTTTTTACAACTGCAGAGGCCGAAAATGTTGGAATTGTTTGAATATTGGGAAGGTGCCTGCATATTTAAATGCTTAAAACCTGATTGCTTATGCAAGCACCACCACTACCCATTATTTTGCTCTTGCATAGCTTTGCAATGTCTCAGGATAGCTCAAACCAGGTGAATGCAGTCACGGCCTCAACATAGAAACAAGATGAAGGACAAATAGAAATCAAAAATGCATCAGAGATAAGTGCAGTCATGGCCATAGGAGATGGATTTGCCTCATAGATGAAAGAGTATGGTCAGGAATGTGATAGGAAGAGCACTTACCTTGCCATTTCATGTCGAGATCTTCATAAAATCCCTCAAAAAATGCCGAAAACTGTGAAGAGTTCTTCAAAACCTAGTTGAGCATGGTGTCAACAGAGAGAGCTTGAATGGATAGCAAAATCAAAATGATGAAGTTTAGGGTTTGAGATCCCTTTTTGGTCAAGTGTCGACGTCCATTTTCCACATTTCTTTTTTGACTTTCAAAACATTATCATTACCTTATAATCTCCATTCTGGTAAAGACTTTTTAAGTCTTTAAACCTAATGATAATGCCACAGGGGCCCGTGAGGCCAAAATACCTTTGGTGTTTTCATTGTTAATTCTTGCAAAGTCAAAACAGCTAATCATGTAAGGGTAAGGCTATAATCCTTTTACTATTTTCCTTTTTATGAAGATCGACAGTAGGAGAGATAAAGTAATGATAAATGTTAGAGCATATGGTGAAATGTGAAGTCAAGAGTGGCATAGGCATGTATTTCCATGCAAGTCATGAAAATCCAACAAGAGAGATAAGATATTATTTTTCTCTTCATCCAATTTTGCATGATTTTGCAACTAAATTAATATAAATAAATAATAAAATAATATCATTATAAATTACTTTATTATTTTGTCACGAGTTGTAAAATCAAGGAGATAAACAAATTGAAACTCATAGTAAAGTAATCATGCAAAGATTACTTTATTACTTGTTCACACATACAAAAATCAAGCAAAATTGAGAGATATAGTTAACTGAAGATTTTTGGAGCTTTTGCATGGCTTTTGGAGTCAAAATTGGAGAGTTTGGTCAACTTTTTGGTCAAACATATGGAGGAGAGCAGTTTGGAGTTATTTTTGCTCATTTTGAGGCAGTTATAACCCTTATTTTTAGGGATTTTATTATTTTCTCGTGGATCAATTTTAAGGGCTTATTTTTAGAAGTAGTTGATTACAGTTGACCTTCTAGGTCTCTTGGAGATAGCATATTATATATTGTATGAAAAACTTAGGTTTTTCTAGTTCTTACCTTTTTTGCTCTTTACACTTTGAGAGAGAAAGAAGGTTTTGTAACTCAATTATTTGTAGATTTATAGAGATTACAGCAGGTTACATGTTCTATACTTTGTCTTTTATGCAATTGTTCCTTTATTTTTTAGCTGAATCAAGTGTCTACGTTTCCATTAATGCTACTTTTGTGAATGATTTGATGAGATTTTATTGTGTTTAAATATCAGAACCTTTAAAATCATTGTCTCATTTATACTTGCATGTGTTAGATAGCATTGAAAATCATAGGTCTTAGGCTGTGCAATTGGAGAAATTTCCTTTTATGTTGTGAAAAACCCTTTTCCTTCAAGAAGAAAATCTTTTCCAGCCTACCTTAGAATTATTTATGTGATCAGATTGCCAAGAGTAGTTTGTGTGGATAGATTTTCTAAAATCTATTATGAGTTAGATTGTCAGTTTTCCATTAAAATTAGGTGCATCACCATTTTTAGATTATAGTTTTTAGTGCTTTTAGAAGATCGTTTTTACCCTTTTCCATATCAAATTCATAGATCCAATTGAATATTTTAAGGGAACCAGCCCATAATTTGGAGGTTCAAGCTCACCATAGGTCACCCATAGCCTGAGTTTGATCCCATGTTGCATAGGATTGCCTAGCTTCACAACTCTGCATAACGGGTGCAATCCTGCTCGTCAACAACTCCTCCTATAATTCCCACCCATCCTCTAGAAACACAACAAAATATTATAGAGAAAATTAAAAATAATAAAACTGAGCTTGAAATGTTGATAGAAACCTTAAGAAATTCTAATACCACAAGCTCCCACCACCAAACTCTTGAAGTGTCATTGGAATCTTTGGTATCTCACATTATTTTGGAATCACTCGACAAATTAACACATGGGCGACCTACAAAGAAAATTGTTGAAAATATTATGCAACAAAATTATATTATGATATGGTCTAGACAAAAAATAGGCAAAGAAAAATTATGTACACTATTTATTGAACCAAGAACTAATGCACCTTTAGAAACAAGTTGCAAATGATTCCCAATCCATTGGTGCATCCACAAGAAAATTAAAAACAACTTTTGGAACAGGTTGTGGATGGTGTTTGACCAACCCACATGTAATAACTATGAGGTACCTCAATATTTCTTCTAAAAACTATATTGTGATTTTGTTCAAAATGAGATCCTAAACTATTTCTATCATCAAGATTTCTATGGTAGATGTAAAGGCTCTACACAAGATAGAGAGGGGGCACATTGTGCATAGGACTAGCTAGAAAGACCCCTTGTTCAATCATCTATTTGTCATGTCATAGTTCATTTAGCTATGAAGGAGAGTGTAGATATTCAGACACTATAGTCTATTCGTTCACTAATACAAACCTTGGTTGAACATAGCATGCATCTAGCCCAAGGTGATGAGGGTGAGCCTTTGAGGCATCAGGTATCACTACACATCTATCAGTCTTGTGAGGTTTTATGTAGTTATGAGTCGCAGGACTCTATGATGAGGTGTGGACCATAAAGTGTATATGTTGTTGAGGATGCTCCATAGGTAGGGTAAGATGCTCCATAGGTTGAGCAAGATGCTCCACACATTAAGGAGTATGACACATAAGATAAGTCACATCATGCTTCTATGTTGGAGAATATGGTCATCATAAATTTCTTAGTAGAGGAGACCTTTGGTATTGACTCACAAGTAATTTTAAATAAAGTTATTCAATTTAGTACATATTTTATATTAAATTCTAGAATTAACTATCTTAATCCATTATGAATGAAAATTAATGAAAAAATTGTGTATTTATTATAAATTTTCAAGGTCAATCAATTCATCCTACATCCCATGCCACTTCATCACATACTTCTATAGGCTTGAAAACTCATCATGTTTATTTTAATAAATTGGTAAATATATTAGGTGTCAATTTACTTTTCATATAGCAATGTTGATCTTAAAATGACAATTTGATGTTGAATAGGTGGATGTTGGACCTTCCACATCTAGATACATTGGTGGCAGCAGTCATTTATCAAGTTTTACTACTTAGTAAGTTTTCATATTTTTTATCATCATGTATATAGATAATGAACTATGTAATATATATGCAAATTTATAATGTTATGTATCATATTTATTTAAGTTTGATTATTTTGGTTAGATAACCTTGTTATTTTTTGTTAATGAATTCATTAGAGACTCCTCCCGATCCTCGTGGATCAGAGATGGGTGATGTCATAGCCATTTTGTACCTAGCATATGATGATATTCTATATATACATATTACATGGACATATTGAACTGTTATGTAGGAGATATATGTTATCTTAGGAAAGTTTTGGTTAACTATTCTTTACATAATTCAGAATGGATTTTGATATGTTTAATTATAGCATGAATTCATGAATAAAAAATGACATAATTGTACTTTATTATCATTGATGATGACTAACTACAATGGGTGTCTGAGTGCAACATGATTCACCATAATCACTTACAAAGGGAGAGTATCACAAAGGAGAGGGATCTAGCTCTTCCAACGATGTCATGCATAATAATCACACACGCACAATCACATTAGTAAATTGCATATAGACTAGGTTATGGATAAAGTAGTTAGCCATTTGAATATTTAATATAATCCTCTTGGTTTTATCTTGATTAATTAATCCATTAGCTAATAATTGGAAAATAAGGGGTAACATATATATATATATATATATATATATATATATATATATATATATATATATATATATATATATATATATATATAATTTATAGTTCAGATTGCAATCATTAATCTTTATTGATGAAACTAGTAGACTAATTTTTTTTACGCTATATTTTCGTGTGTAATATTATGTAAATATTACACACGTAAATATATAATGTGAATATAAGTTACACTATATATATTTCCGTGTGTAATACTATAAAAAAATATCACACATGTAAATATATAAAGTATATATTTATATAACAGTATATACATATATAAATCCATGTGTAATATTATTTAAATAATACACACGCATATATATAGTGGATGAAATTGGGAATCTGAGCATAATGTTATTATATTTTAACTGCCAATGAATTTACAACAGTAAATATCCATGTTGTCTTCCGTCAATAATTCAACAATAGAAATGAAATATATTTTCTTTCCAACTAAAGGAAAGAGAAATTAATTAGATAAACATTATTATTTTCTTTTACCTGGTGGGTGATAGAGAAAGGAAATGATTAGATAAACAACATTATTTTTTCTTGACAGATGGCAAAGGAACCGAATGAATTGTTTAAATTGAGGTTACAACTGTAACACCTACAGGCAACACTTGTGAGCTACTCAGAAATATTGTATGGAGGTGTTGGGCTCAAGGCCACTTGGAACCAATTCATTAATGCTTGTCATTTAAAAATTTGGAGGAAAAACAATAGCTGGGGCTTTGGGAAAATTCACGGAAAGGGAATTAAAAGAAAGGAAGAATGAAAGAAAGGGGAGGAGGGCAAAGGGAATTACGAAGGAATTATCAGACTGCTATTCTAAATGGGTATGTTCAGTCTTCCATTCATTATCTTGATTAATAATTGTTTGTGGAGTTGAGAATCATATATAAATATTGAAATTTATGAAATTCTACTCTATGTTTGCAATCTGTGAAATCAATTTAATTTTTCTTTCCTACCTACAACTATGATTTGCAGAAAATATAATGAATTCAACCAGGAAGTGGTTTCTAAATTAGCAAACTCAGGAAATGGAAAACTCCATTTGAAATGCTATACTTCATTTTGTAGTTGCAGCTATAGCAATCATTCGTAGTAGCCAAACTGAGACAAAACAAATGAATGTGATAAGTAATGGAGGCTAATTTAGGTATTCATGATAAACTCTAGCCAAACAACAAAATTTCAATAAGAATTAAGAGGATTGGAATCAGGCATAGGTGTCATAGCTAGTGAGGCAAGCCTCATGCCTAGCCACCCATCCCACACACCTACAACCTTTATTAGATCACTTAAAAATAGTAATTATGAAAGGAATGAGAGACAATCATGGCATCCACTGAGAATTTAAAAGGAAGAAATTGCATTATACAAACTCATAACCAGAAATAACCATGGCACTGCCTATGGAAGGCCTTCTCTTTACCAAAGAAATGATATTTTATCTCTGAGGAAGGGCGCCAAATCTGTAGCAACTTGCCAGAAAATTGACCATACAAAATAATTGAAATTACCTTCTGGAGGCGCTACACAGAGAGAGATCTCTGAAGAGACAAAGAGGGTGTGAACCTATGCTGGTCACATCTTGTATGTAGCATTTAAGGGCTCTAGAACCCTAAAATTTCAATTTACTCTATTCTTAATTAAGGAATTGTTTTAATAGAAATTCCCAATTTCTTTCACGAGAAGAATTGGAAGGAAAACTAAGTTTTATCAAAAGGTGAAACAATAGTTTTTAACTATATGTTTAACAAATGATGTAAATATGGGATTTAGATTTAAGATGTATCTTATATAAATAATTAAATGATGAAATCCACATTTAAATGTGCTATGCTATAGTGCTTGAATTAAGATGGTTAAGTAATTAAATGTGTAAAAGCCACATTTAAATATTATGCTATAGTGCTTGAATTAATATGATTAAGTAATTAAATGTGTAAAATCCACATTTAAATACTATGCTATAGTGCTTGAATTAATATGATTAAGTAATTAAATGTGTAAAAGCCACATTTAAATACAATGGTGTTTTATACCAAGTGATATTATGCCGAAGCATGCATGACGTGGTGTTAGTGACACGATCCCTAGCGAAGTCTTCTAGAGATTGGAATCACTTGTTGTGTCATTGGATGGACTTATGGTAAAACTTGCTTTCTATAGGTTTGCATTAGGAAATGGGTAGAATTTCAATAGTTAAATCTAACAAACTATCATGCATGACGGCCTCGAAGAGATAGCTTCTTTGGGATGGGTTCGGCTATCGTATGGGTAGCACGGGGAAGCCTTTGGCTTCATGGTAGGGTGTAAGTTGCCTCTGTGATGCTCTCTTTGCTTCGGGTTATGAAGGAGGAGCAAAAGGTGGGAGATTGCACCAAGATGCCACGAGAATTTATAAGAATATGATTCTTCCAAAAGAAAGTATGTATTGAAAACCAAATATTGCATTTTTTTCTATATATGTTGATGTGTATACATCATCATGGTAGACTTATGGATATATTAGATTCTATATGAAATTGTTTCCTTAATATTGGTAAATTATATGGATTACTGTCCAAATCCGAATGAAATAATAAAGATGTATGACTCTAAAATTCATAAGGGGATTGGAATTTATACATCTTTGCATTATCTATGATTTCAATGGAAATGATATTCTATTATTGAATTTTTATGTGATAGTCTTTTTAAGCATAGCTTAGTATTGTGTGTAATGGTTATCATATTATTGTTTATCATAATTAGACTTAGTGTCTTTGTATCTTTAAATGTTTAGAGTGATATTGAAAGTAGTTGTTATGTATGAAAAGGGGGAAAAGGGTTTGATGAATGATATGTCTAAATCCTCCTTTCACTACACACATTCAAGGACAATTAACCAAGTTGAATCACAACTTCTACAAGAGGATTCACCTACAGGTTGGTTGTCACTTGTAATGATAGGAAAATTCAGAAATTGATGATTAATGTGTTAATTTAAGCCCAATTATGCTCAAAACCCTAATTATTCAAAATCATAAACAAACAGATGGATCCTGACAAATGCTCACACACAAAGATGCTAAATGGAGATTAGATACTGACCAGTTTTTGAAGTTCAGGATCCTGAACTATCGGGGGCAAAGCAACTAACACCCAAGCTCAAGGTAGGATTTTCTTCAGGGGCTTCCAGACTCCTGCTACTGATGATCCCTGTTCTGGAGGTTTCTGCCTCTGCAAACCCAAAGGGCAAAGGGATTAGCGTCCAAGCCCTAACTGTGCTCTTTTTTGCTTCTTTTCGTTAGATCCAGAATCCTTATCCTCTGCAACACTCCTCTGCAACTCCACTCTTCATGATCTGATACCTATCACCTGCAATCACAAGGAGAGGGGTTGGGGGTTGTGGTGTTTAGGAGCTTGGCTTAGTCAAGCCCCAGAATGGCATTCAAGCCTTCCAACACCATTGTTTGATAAAGAGTGCATATCCTTTTAGGATACAAGTAAAAACAAATTGATAGATAATTGACTCAAACACAAATAGATATCACCTCGGAGGTGTAGCTCTCATGGGGGTGAAATTCCTTCATGCCATGAGGAGATGGATTGATGAAGCCAAATCTGCAACAAACACAATAACAACACGAGTCTACTCTATAACATAATAAATGAAGCCTTGAATATCCTTAGCATAAGATCACAAGTTCACATTATCCATCTAGTTTGCAAATGAAGTCCTAAATAGGTTTATATATGCATTCTTGCTACAAATCTTGTAATTCAAACTTAAGATGTCGGCAAGGGAACCTTTTAATGGTCACAAAATTGACACTTAGATTTGGGACCCCACCAAAATAGGGCAAGGCAAGGGCCCAAGCCCTAGGACCAATTTTACGACAAGGTTAAGGCTCAACAATGTCCTTCAAGCCCCATTTGTGATGGGTTTCAAGCCATTTTGTCTCGGGAGTTAAATTTAACATGGAAGATGAAAAACAAGGGACTCGAGAGCTAAACTTAGGAGATAAAAGTCCTAGGGAACATCTTATGACATAAAATTTAGCCCCCACTTTAATGTATGTATAATATTATGAGCCATACATGCATTAAAGTACGGTCAAAACATAAAAAACATGCCATGCACTTGAAGCTAATGCATACACAAAGATTGAGGAACTATTTCTAGCCCCCAGTCTCAGGTAGACATTAGAGAAAACATGTTGCAGATATGCCAAACACAATGAAGACAGTAATATACACGTAAAACATAGAGAAGACAATAACATGAACGCAAGACATGGAGAAGAAAATATTGAAGACACGCAAAATACGATGAAGGCAGTGATATTCTTTTGCATTTTCATATATATAAATGAATGCAAATACATGGAATGTAATGCCCCGCCATGCAACCCTAAAGATAAGTTTAACTAAGCAATAAAAAGGGCGAAATATATTTTTTTCTTTAGAAATGGTAATAACAAAACATAACATGGTCTAATAGCAACAAGTTAAACTAACATTTTTAGGGATTACATCTAACTGCATTATTGAAATATAACAACAACCAACAACATACATAGTTTAATCAAATACACCAACTAACATCTTTCATTACAACATCCAAATGCATCAAGAAGTTTGCACTAAGATTACAAGTACAAATAGTTTATCTTACAAGAGGAATTACATAGTTTCATTGTTACAAAAGCTCTTTTTCTGAATACATCAAATTACATAATGAATTCCACTGATACATAGATCTAGATGCAATAATTGTCTTCAAACACAGGTGCAAACTGGAATCCCCTACGAGAGATACATCCATGAACCACGACACCAGAAAAACCAATGGAATAATGTACATCCACCCAACCGTGTGGAACCCTGAGGTCCACCCCCATGCTAGGAGATAACAATGAGCTCCCATGACAATAGACAGTCAGGTAGACAATAGTCTAAAAGGAACAAGGACTACAGATGACTCCATTACAACATAGGTAACTAACACAAGTAACTCAACAACACGTCTAGAGGCCATCACATAACGAAAGGAGAAAAATAATTAGGGAATGCTAGACTGCAATAGGGATGAGTGTCAATGCATGGTCCTAACATGGGTTACCCTAACAGTCTCTAGCTAGACGTCGGCCCCCATCCTTGGGTTACCCTGATAGTCTCTCGCTAGGCGTCGGCCCCCATCTATGGTTACCTTGACAGTCTCTTACTAGACACCGGCCCCATAGTGACACATGTGGAACCAACATTCCTTTCGTGAGGACAAGGATGTTGATCTTGCCAACCAGGCCTTCTCATCCCATCCTTAGCCTGAACAAGCACTATAGGCATGGGTGAGGAATCCAATTATCTTAATTAGTGTGAAAACTACTCAACCCCTAGATTTATTAGGTTATCACTTGATTACAAAACTCCCAATGGGTTACCCTAGCTAGCCACTTTGGGCACCGACCCAACATTGGAAGCCACTCCCCCTTCACTACATCTAGATTCTCACAACCCATACCATAAACCAAGCATGAACTATCACATTCTTCAAAATATACATCATTTCACATTACACAAGTAAGGAATTTCCATCTTGCATGCTCATCATAATCACACGAATAAGTACACTGAGCAAGGCATTCTCCATCTTGCACATGTGTCATTCCAACATGAATAATAAACCATATTTCAAGAATGCATTTCATTCGACTCACAAGATGCACATATAGCCAACCCCCACATAATCACACCCTCCTAGGCCTTTGGAAACCACTTTCCCCAAATAACACAAACACATGACATCATTAAAATGCAATGGTCATACATCACATTCACTTTCCAAAGCACATCATAAACCAAGATCCTCCATCAATAATTCAAAGAACACAACCACAAATGCAATCATATGATCTGATGCGCTAATAATGGTCTTAAAGAACGTAACATTATTCCAAGCATGATCAATCATCTAACAACATAACGTAATTATATCCCAACAATTCAGAACAATAATAACTTGAAGGGTTACCAATTATTCTATAATAGAAAATTCAGTCAAACAAGATACTATCTGTTGTTAGACTAAACCTCTTTCTACACTGATGTAGATCATTATTAAAATTCTAAACAACTTTGTGATTTCTATTCAAAATAATTGTATAATCAAAACATAAAGGATCATAAAGTAGATTAAAACCGATCATCCATTTAAATCTTTAGAAAGTATATGAGTTAAATGCTAAACATTTTATATCATATCAAACCTAACCTCCACTTACTCACCTAATTTCATAACTAAGCACAATCTTTAATATAAGTCATAAATAAGATTAGACTCCATTATATGACTACAAAGTTCCTTAAGGTGAAGAGGAAGCAAGATATATATATATATATATATATATATATATATATATATATATATATATATATATATATATATATATATACACTTGACAAGTCTTACTAAATCTAAACTAAATGTTATCTTCCACCAAAATATATCAAAGATATCTAAACATATAACAATCATAAATTAAATTCATAGACTAACTGTATGCACACTACTTAAAATATCCTAATTCATACTAAAATTAAAGACTTAACTAAGGTAATCATACACACCCTATAACTAGATCTAAAATAACAATTCAATATTTATAATATGATAATTTACATCAATTTGACTAAGACAAATATATATTAAGAAGCCTTATTTATTATCCATATCGTACTCTTTTACAATAGATAAAACTACTAATATTCTTAAATATACTAGATACAATAATATACAGTTCCTCATTAGCTGCCACCCACTCAAGTGCATAGGACATATTTCTAAAAAAATTCAAACAAAAGATTAAATATTTAGTTAAAAGGACACAATTGATTTTAAGTTATTTATTAAGATTCACAAGACAGTCATGGCATAACACTAAGCCAAAGAAGTTGACTATAGTTTATGTATCATATACCTAATTTTGTACTTGACCCGTCATTAAACATGTTCTAATTTACATTCACACTTAAGATAGTTTGACTAATCCTTAACCATAGTTAGTCAACATCGTAAACAAAATCAATTTATTTCTAATCTGTTCTAAAATAAAGAGAGGTCTTCTACCTTATTAATATTAAGTTTGGATTAGTATATAAACTATTCACATAAGAGGTTTTCACATAAGTTACTTAAGAAAATTCAAGTAGTCATACAAGTTGCCTTGTTTAGTGCAATGCTTGTCTAACATTGCAAACGTGTCTTTAGTAATTTTATTGACACCTTGGAGTGACTAGGCACTAATTAATCTAAATTATAAGTTTTACCTAAGCATCTAACTCCACTTTATATACTATATAATACTTATTAATTAAATAAAACTTGGTAATTAAATATTCTAATTAATTACCAATTGAATAATACTTTTTTAATATTCTTATATTTAAAATATGCAACAAAAATATCAATATCCACACCCAATAATTAAATCACATCTACATTCAAATCTTTTTAAATGAGGCATAAAATAATAAATCAATAAATTGTTTTTAAAGGATTTGACTTTTATTTATAAAATAATGCTTAAATATAACATATCCCTAAATAAAAGGGATTTGATTTCTCATAAATGAAATAAAATAATACTTAAATATAGCACATCTCTAAATAATAGGGATTTGATTTCTCTTTAAAAAAATACTTAAAAATAAAACGCAACCATAAAATTATTCTTCCCTATTAAATAGGGAGTTGACATCACACCTTCAAGATAATAAATAAAACTCAAATTAAATAAAACAATAATTTATTAAAGGACAATTTTAAAGATAATTAAACTTTATAATTAACATTATGCAACATCAAATACTTAATATTTAGCTATTAAGGTTTAATTATTTAAATTCTTAGATTAAAATTAAAATAAGTTATTATATGCAAGAATTAATTAAATCAAATTCAAAAGAATAAGATTTTATAGTTTCATCCTTTAATTCTAACTTAACACTTAACATAAAGAAAATAATAATAACTTAAAACAACCCTTACTATTAATATGTCTACATGATAGTGTTGGTGCCTGAATTGACTATCAATTAATTTAGCAATTTTCATGCAGGCACCTTCCCAAAAAATTCAAAAATTTTCCTAAGTGTTGACCTCCTCAGTATTTTTCAGCTGCAGCATCATATTTTCTTAAGGGGAGGAGGTCATCATCATGATGTTTCCGGTCATCATCCTGATGATGTTGCTGCAAGGTCCTAAGCATGACCCGATATTCATTAGGGTCATCATATTTGAACATCAGGGTGATATCCGCTTTTCTGCCTATCTGCATCATGATATTTCCAAAGGGAGATATCCGCCTGTCGGCTTCATGCATTGTCTAGTGCGGGGTGATATTTCTAAATATCAGGTATGATCTAACATCACCCTGATGTTTCGTGGAGCTACAGTGCAGCATGATATTTGTGAATCAGGATGATATTTCCAAATATCCGGTTATCTTCCGAATATCATCCTGATGCCGATATGTGGTGACGTCATCAAGGTCCGAAGGGGGTCATATTTCTAACACTAGTCACCTTGTGGAGATCCCCCGATGTTGCGAATATGACGATGACGTCATCCAGATATGAGGAGGTGTGCAGTAGACAGATATGCTGATGACGTCAGCAGGATATGATGATGACGTCATCAGGATTTTTGAAGGCATCGGCAGGAAATTGCATATCGGCATAGGTTTGAGATGCTGGGCCGATGGTGGTCGTCTTGCCAAGGAAGGTGAGATTGTTGAAGGACCATCGGGGTGACTTGTGTTGTCGGCGAAGGATCTTTTGTGCTTGCCGATGGCTTTAGTCATATCGATGGTGAAGTGTGGAGTTCGCGGTCGGCGAGACCTTTGAGATCGATGTGAGTTTTTTGGGGTTGGCCGATGGCTTTGGTCATAGCGATGGGTTTTTGGACAGAAAGGCGTGTGTCGAGCATGGCAAAAGCGCTCGACACCTATCTTGCATGCGGCCATGTTTTTAAAGTGCTGAAGTGGTTTTCGCACCTTGCATGTGGGATTAATTTCCCTGCACATTTTAAAACTTCAGTAAAGTGTGTTTTGGCAGGAATTTCTTTTTGAGCGCAGCGATGGTTTCCAGGTCGGCCGCGGGTGGTTGAGCCATAAATGGCGACTGTAGCAGAGGTATGGGCAATGGTACAAATGGTGAAGCTGTCTAATTATGAATGAAGACTTCTAGATGGCAGCACAGGGCTCGAGGCCTCCCTTGTCTGCTGCAGCAATAACTTTTGAGCACCATTCCTTCTGAGATCTGTATTTGGCAGGATTTTTGGTCAACCATGTAATTAATTGCTTGTGGTACACTTTCTGGCCGATATAGGCAGACTGTGTTACCATTGTTTAGGTTGTTGAAGGCCTAAGGCATTTTTGTGTAAATAATGAAGAACAGGGCATGATCTTGTCTATTTTATCCCATTTTAGAGTTTATGAGTTGTAACATGAATGTATTTTGCACATATTTTTAGTTTCAGTGTTAATGTTATATGAAAAATGCTTATTGCATGTGTCTATCTGCTTGTCTCCATTTGCTGCATGTTATTCTCTTTCTTTTGAATCTGGTTGCATGTCAGCAGGGATATCTGTAAGTAGAAGCAGTTAGATACCCATTCTTGGGTGATGTTTGTAAGGCAAGCATCAGTCCAACCCCCTGAAACTTGAGTGAAAGTTGCAAACCATCTATTGTATACGTCTAGTTGACTCCTTGCCCAATGGATAGGCACCAGTCTGCTCCTGGATCAGTAGTTATGAGCCAAAACCCCTTGTCTTGCATCCCAGACATTATGTCTGCCCATTTCATCACTTCCACCTGTTAGTTGTAGGATTAAGAGTAGGAAAACCCCTGCATGCTCTCATACCCGACCAGACATATATGTCCAAGAACGTTGCCCACCTTGTGATCTATCATACAGATCTTGGTCCATACATGAGAGTATTCTGCCTGTTGCTGTCAAGCTAAATCATTGTGTTGTTGAGCTAGTCAAGGTTACATCTTAAGTTATAGGGATACCCCCCTTGGTGCGGCAGAACCAGAAGTGAAGGGGAGGAGCTCACGCAACCTCCTGTATTAGTTGGCTGAATCTGCATGTGCATAGGAACTGGCAAACCCTGATGCTGATTCAGAAGAAAAACCAACAGATAGGAATTCTTAAACATGAAAAATAAGGAACTTTTAGGACTTTCCTAAGGCTCACACTATAACTTTATTGTAATTTAAATACCAATAATATTTCTATATCAGAACTATGCACGTTTATTCTAATTGCATTTTACAATTAGCTACCAATAATAATAGCTTTATCCATTTAATCACTATTACTTGTTATTAAAAGAATAAACACTAATTCATAATGCATATATATTTTGATTTTACAAATAAGAATACTTTCTAAACTCTAACAAAATTTCTAATTCTAATATGGTAATACAAAAGGCATATTTTTATGTTACTAATCTCATCTAAGGTGCAACAAAAATCATTAAATAAAAGTTTAAAAGCAAAACATGAAATGAGGCAAAATGGGAGAAGCAAAAACATTTGATGGTTTAAATACTCAGCTTCATGGCACATGAAACCTATATGCAAGGAATAAAGAGGAGGGCATGGAGGAGTTTACACAATTTTTAATGACTTTTGACTGCATCTTGAAGATGTTAAGCACTCAGGTATGAGCATTGTTAGATATAGTTTTTTGTTTTTTTTAAACTTACATTTGCAGCATCCTTCACACTGAGGAGCGCACAACAACAAGTATTTGCAGGTCATGTCTCCAAAAAAAAGACTCTAAAAAGAATTAAAAACAAGTAATTTAATTATTGGTTTTAATCTTTATCTTTAAAAAAAAATTAATCTAAATTTCTCCTTAATTGGAATTACTAATTTCTCATGCTTTTTTCTAGTATGTAAATGCATAGAGGTGATCAAAATTGGGTTTGGCATCCAACCATTGAGACATAGTAAGGATATCAATGGTTTACTGGAAAGAATATTTTTAAGTTAATTATAATATAAAAACATAAAATAGGGCACATTGCAATCATAGACAACACCATAATCTATGAAGAACATGGAAGTTTGTATAGGGGATTGAAATCAATGGTGTGGCACATATTATTTTGTTTAAAATAAAATCATAGGGTTTAAAGAGAAAGATAAGAAAAATATGTTGATTTACTAGTCTCAACAATATGAAGTATTCACTCAGAGATAAAACACATTGCAGGCAAAAGAAGCACCAAAAGAATCTATATAAAAGAAATCAAGAGACCTATTGTGGAGAGTTCTTTATGTTGATAACTGAGAGGGGGGGTGAATCAATTATCTTAATTAATTTAACTTTCTGTTCTTCTTTAACAACTAGTGCAGCATCAAAACAAATAAGCATTCATAATCATGAAAGTAGAAACAAAGTCAAGATACATAACACAATGATTTTGATGTGGAAAACCCAGTTAAGGGAAAAACCACGGGGTGACTAACCCAAGATTGTATTCTCTGTTAAAAGAATAAGATAGTACAAAATGGCACTTGCCAATTAGGGCTCACTGCCTAAGCACACTGCTCACAAGAGGCTTACTGCCTACAATAGTTTATACAAGGAAACTAGATACTTGACCTGATGAGAAGCATCCACATATACTGAGGTTCAGTTCTGGTTAGGCTCAATACACTGATCTGCTGCACTTCATTCTTCCTCTTCTTTGGTACTGTTGTCTTGTCACATACCAGACCTGCCTTACTACTTCCACACTACTCTTCAACTTTTATTCGCACACTTCAACACACAACACACACCTTCATACCGAAATCAATCTGGTATATATATCCGCACCAAGGATTTCATCCACTTTCTAGTCGGCATCCAAAATACTTACTATTTTCCCAAACTCTTGGTCTATCAGCTGAATCCTTGCTTATCAAGTGATGTGTATCAAAGAGATGCTCATAGAAGTCATCAATCATGTCGGCCAATCATGAATGATACCTTAGTAAGCTTGATCATGATCAATATCTCATCCAGATCAAGGTCTGATGCTCTACCGGTCAGTTATTCCTCAATCTACTCTGCCAAACATGAACCCAATACTTAGGTGCTTATATATCTTCACTCTTTCATCACCGGAGGCTTAATCCCTGGATTCTATCAGTCAAGGTATTCCTCTTGACTTCCCCAAGTCCGCACTTTACATGGATACTTCCTCTGAGAGATCTAGACCTAATTGTCAGACCTTGTTGCATACTCTGTTCTTGGTCACCGGACCAAGTTACTCTACAATCTAACTTCCGGTATAGACACACCATGTCCTGCGGATGGGTGAGATGAACTTTGTTGCCATCAATGACAACACTCATGAAGCTACAATGTGTCTCAAGTGCCAACAATCTCCCCCTTTGGCATTGATGGCAACACTTAGTGAAAAATGACTAAGTGTTATACTACACTCCCCCTTGGCTGATGCTTTGTTCTAATGTACATTTTTCTGGAGCTCCCCCTTAGCTATGCTCCACATTTTTTCACTACTCCTCACTCCCCCTTTGACATCAATGACAAAGGTAGGGTCCGCAAACCAAATTTTCCCAAAAATAATCTATACTTAGCCGCATAAGTATATATACATGCTATACTTACATATACTGAAGTATATCTGTAAAAGTATTCTTCTACTGTACAACTTATATCATCCAACTCTACTTCATCTTGTCCAAAATTGAGATGTGACCACTCAATAGGAATGCAAAAGCTTCTGCCCTTTTTAGATATGTCGGATCACTGGTCCGGGTTGTTATCTGAGCATCGGTTAGGGCCTCATGCATGGCCTCTAACTTAGGTATAATAATCCCTCTAAGTTCACTTAACCTGTTTGTTCTATTTTTCTTCTCCTTCTCTAGCTTCTTTATTTCATCTATGACTGCAATAGTCTGACATTCTTGATTTACTCTGGAATAGGAGAGAGGGTCAAAACTTTGAGATAAACTTAACAGTTTATCCTCTTGCTCCTTTGCTTTCTTCTCAATATCCTTGGTCACTTTAGACCAAGATAAACAAAATTTATATATATCTCCGCCATCTTTGAGAGCATTTTCTAAGCTCTTTATCCCAATATCCATAACTCTCCTATCATTTGAAATTAGACCTTGTAACTCGGTGAATCTCTTATCCATAAACTCTTTCCAAACCTTCTCCTCAATTGATTTCTCCAAAGACTCAAAATGAGTGCTGGCATAACTAACAAGAGACTTGAGATTACCAGATGAAGAGGCTGAGGAATCCTTCTGAAAGGATGGCATGATCTTTTCCAACATACCAGATGCTATCTCTAGCAGCTCACAGTCTTCCATGTGAGACTTTAGAAGTTTCTCTTTTTCCTTTGCTTGGGCAAAGGATTCTATCTTCATTGTTTGAACCGGGGAGAGAGAATCAAAGTCGAATGGTCCTTGAAGTAGCTCTGGTTCATCAATCTCCATCATTTTTTTAGTTAAGAAATCTTTGACAGTTTCTGCAGTGTCTCTTGCCGGAGACAGAGTTTTCTTTCCTTCTGTAGCTTTAGCACTGTCACTTGTGGTCTTCTTAGTTTGACCTTCTTCTCTTTCGTTCACTTCTTCTTCTTTTTCCTCTAATCTTTCTCCTTCTTTAGATCCGGAGACTACTGGGGAATCTGGATGAGAGATATTTTCTTCTTCTTGGACTTCTTCTTCCAGAACAGAGGAATCCTGGTCCTTGGACTTCTCCTCTGTTTCTTCTACAATCTTTTCAGTAGGATCTTTCTTTGATGCACTTTTCCTTTCAACATCAAAAGGTTCATCACTTACGTCCTCTATAATGGGAATGTTGAATCTTTTGTATGCATTCCGGAGGATCTCTTCTGTCTCTTTTGCTACTTTGTCAGTTTCTCTAAGCATAAGCTGATTCATTCTAGCTTTGCTCCAGAACTCATCCTTGCAATCTTTGAAGATCATATTCATTTGCTTCGGAGTGATTGAAGGATATAGCTGAATAGCTATCTGTTCTCAGATCTCAAGATCCTTTGCCTTAGCATTATTCTTCCTTATTTCTAATTCCTTCTCTAGGCTTTTGGGAATGAGAGATATGATTTCAATAAAAGCCTTATTGTAGATATTCAGATACCTGACTGTAGCTTCTTGCAAGATCTACTGGTCAGCTTCACTATACTCATCATAGAACTCAGTCATTGGTTTTAGGTTCCCATCCATAGTATCTGATTTGATGATATCATTAATGCGAAGAGTGGGCTTTTCAACAAATTCCTCTGCCTTCTCTTCCTTGTCTTGACCGGTAGGGGTTTCACTGGATGTTTTCTTCTTCTTCTTCATTTTCTTGACCTCTTCATCAGATTCAGTCTCTTCATCAATCCTTTTGACTGACATAAGATCTTGTGGCTTTTGTCTTAGTTCTCTTCTCTCCTTTACCAGATGATTTTGCTTCCAGTTTTGATGCCTTTGAGATCTTAGAAGTGGTAGGTGCAGAGGTCTTAGAGGATCTGGTCTGGGAGGGGACTTCCACCGGAGCACCTTCTTTCTCTACTTTTTCTTTTTATTTCTCTGCCCTTTCTATCTTCTCTCTATTTGCATCAAGTGCCTCCTTTGAAATTCCATAGCTCTTGGCAAAATATTCTACTTCCCTCCTTACCTTTCTCTTGATCTCAGGCTATCTCAGTTCAACATGAACTTTTACACTTAGTTCTTGGTAAGTTCCAAACCTTTCTGCCTTAGGATCTTTGGGCTGGCTCAACAGATGTTGGATATGCAGTTCTAGGATCTTCTCATCAACCCCATACCCCATTAGCATGATCCATACTATTCTTGGTTCCACTACCTCCATCAGACATTGATCAGTGTCTACCATAAAGCACACTGTACCCTTGTATTTTTTAACTAGGGATTGGGGACTTCTTTCTCTAGCCTGCATCATGCTTTGGAAGTTTTCAAAATAACCCCACAGTGTAGTGTTTTGAGCCTTGGCATCACCAAGCCCATGCAAGTAATCTCTGATTTGAATTGCAATAGGTTTGTCATTCTGTCATACCCAACCACTGGATCCGGGCAGCTCATTCATAAAGTAGAAGAATAAACACAGTATCAACCCACCATACTTGAGGGAGTTCTTCTTGTCCTTCTTGATCTTTTGTAGGTTTTCCATCAGTTGGCTCAGAATGAGTTCACAAAGATCATAATCTGCATTCTTTCTCAACATTTCATAAGCAGTGTAGATTGATGTTCTAGATATAGAGTTTTCTCTACTGGAGTGATATATCTTATAGCCAATAATCATGGAGGCAAACTTGATGTCCGGATCTGTGATATCCTCAATCGTCATTGCTCTTTTATCAAATTTAGATCCGGTAGTCTCACTCACAGTTTGGTTTTTGACTGATTTTAGAGTAGGTAGCCCACCAGATGAGTGCAATCTGGTTATTGCCCTAATTGCTTCCTTGGTTATCTTGAATGGCCTCATCAACCACATAAATTTGTCATGCATTCTGCTCAAAACATACTAGACCCAATCATCTTCGGCAAAATAGGGAAAATGAATGCACTGTCTAAAATGTTTATCCTGAATGGCCTTATACTAAGGTTTTAGTTCAAATGATTCATCTATCAGTTCCTTGTGGTAGATATCCATCAGCTTGGATTCACCAAATTCTTCAATGTTTGTGTGAATGTAAACCTAACGTCTTCTACATGCAGAATTCCATGTGGAATGCTAGAAAATGCACATAGGGGATCAACTTCTAGGGATTTATAGGGGTGTTTTCTAAATTTAGGGTGCGACCTATCAGTGATCTTCACCACATTCAGAGTAGCCATCTTTCAAAGATTCACAGAGAGATTTTCAAGAGCAAAAATACCTTTTATGCTTCTAGGGTTCACAATATGAACCGGATCAGATTGCTGGATGAATCGACTTCTGCAGTTGATCTTTGATGGGCTTGAGGCAATTTGTTGCAGAGCTCCTTTTCTCTTCTTCTTGAATGTAAAATGAGCAAATGTTCCATAAGAGAACCCTTATATTTTTCTGCAAACCCTAATTTCATTTTGCAATAAATGTGTAACTTAAGTCATTCTGGTTTACCTTGTTCTCCTTGTTCTGAGAAAAATCTTTTCCAGATTACTGAGAAGCATTTAGAGTTGTTCTTGGTGATGATTGACAATCTATCTTCCTTTCTCCAAACATTTCATCTATCCACATATCAAGATTCCTTAGTTTGAATCATATCGAATCTAACTATGAAAGACCTACTTCTTACCGGATGACTGTTGAACCAGATTAGTCTTGGAAGATTAACCTGTTCAAAACTTCTTGCGGATCTTCCATCTTTTTACCAAAGCTTATTTAGATGTTCCTCTGTGAACCCTTTAATCCGCAACTTTCCTTGTGCCAATTTCAGGCACCAATTAACTAGCTGGGGGAAAATGTTTTTCCTTGTGTCTCCCCCTAAGCTAAAGCTCACCATTTAATTTCCAGAAGGAATATCAGCACCAGATTCTGGTGCGGATCCATCCCCAACATTTTTTGTACTTCTCTTCATCCAAATCTTATTCATCTCCCTTTTAACATCATCCGCATTCACTTTTCCTTTTCCTTTGTCTTGATTCTGATTATGATGCATCGGACCCCTTTTATCCTGATTCTTACTTCTGCAGAATTTGGTAATATGACCGGATCTATTGCAATTGTAGAAAACAACATTTCTTTGCATATTTGACTAATATCCTCTTGATCTACACTGATTAGCCATATGTCTCATTCTATTGCATGCAAAACATCTACCATTGAATGAATTGTTCATTTGCATATTTCTGCATTCATGAGTTTTGTGACCATACCTTTTGCAATTAAAGCACTATCCAGAGAAGGATGAATTATTCTGATTTATTCTTCTTCTGCACTGATTTGCTTTATGACCAAAGTTATTGCAATTGTGGTAGTATCCATTAAAGGAAGGATATCTTTGAGCATTTGGTTGCCTTATCGGAGGTCTTCTAGGCCTGTTTCTTGGATTTTCTGATCTGGAGTTCTTCTGACCAGACCCAGAGATTTCACCTTTTTCATACCCCAAGCCTTGCTTGTCATCTACCCTGTTTTGGCTTTGAAGAAGAACTTCAAGTTGAGCAGAGCTTATCTTGAATTTCTCTTTGTATTCATTTGCTATTTGAAGATCCCTTTTAAGAGTGTCAATTTGATTCTTAAGTTGTTATTCATTATCTCTAGCTTCTTCAAGATTAGATTCTAGATGCCTGATTATTCTATCCATTTTGTGGCAGTCTTCTGATTGCTCCTTGAGAGATTGTCTTAGATCATCTTCAGTTTTTCTTTTCTCTTCAATTTCTTGAATGAATTTCATAACTCCTGATTCCATTTCATGTCTTACCATAATGACCTCTTTTGATAACTTTTCACATAACTTAGTTTTCTCCTTCAAATCTTCATTTGTATCATTGGCTTCACCTTGACTTGCCAATTGTTGAAGTAGATCCTTTCTCTTTTTCATAGAGATAATCAGTTTCCATTTTAGTTCATTTATGAAATCATCAGCCTGTTTGAGTCTTTCCTTCAATTCATTGACTTCAGAGTTAGATTGCTCAAGATCATCTAGGGAAGACTGAAGTTGTTCCCTCATACCATACACATCCATTTGAATTCCCAAATCTTTCTCAAGCTGTTAGGCTCTGTTTGGAGGAACTTAGCTCTGATACCAATTGTTGATAACTGAGAGGGGGGGTGAATCAGTTATCTTAATTAATTTAACTTTTTGTTCTTCTTTAACAACTAGTGCAACATCAAAACAAATAAGCATTCATAATCATGAAAGCAGAAACAAAGTCAAGATACATAACACAATAATTTTGACGTGGAAAACCCTGTTAAGGGAAAAACCACAAGGTGACTAACCCAAGATTGTATTCTCTGTTAAAAGAATAAGATAGTACAAAATGGCACTTGCCAATTAGGGCTCACTGCCCAAGCACACTGCTCACAAGAGGCTTACTGCCTACAATAGTTTATACAAGGAAACTAGATACTTGAACTGATGAGAAGCATCCACATATGCTGATGTTCAGTTTCGGTTAGGCTCAATACACTGATTTGCTGCACTTCATTCTTCCTCTTCTTTGGTACTGTTGTCCTGTCACATACCGGACCTGCCTTACTACTTCCACACTACTCTTCTACTTTTATTCACACACTTCAACACACAACACACACCTTCATACCAAAATCAATCTGGTATATATATCTGCACCAAGGATTTCATCCACTTTCTAGTCGGCATACAGAATACTTACTATTTTCCTAAACTCTTGGTCTGTCGACTGAATCCTTGCTTATCAAGTGATGCGTATCAAAGAGATGCTCATAGAAGTCATCAATCATGTCAGCCAATCATGAATGATACCTTAGTAAGCTTGATCACCATCAATATCTCATCTGGATCAAGGTTTGATGCTCTACCGGTCAGTTCTTCCTCAGTCTACTCTGCCAAACATGAACCCAATACTTAGGTGCTTATATATCTTCACTCTTTCATCACTGGAGGCTCAATCCCTGGAATCTATCAGTCAAGGTACTCCTCTTGACTTCCCCAAGTCCGTACTTTACATAGATACTTCCTCTAAGAGATCCAGACCTGATTGTTGGACCTTGTTACATACTCTATTCTCGGTCATTGGACCAAGTTACTCTACAATCTAACTTCTGGTATAGACACACCATGTCCTACGGATGGGTGAGATGAACTTTGTTGCCATCAATGACAACACTCATGAAGCTACAATACACTTTAAACTATCAAAATATATTCCAGGTTTAACATAAAGAGATGGCTTGCATAGAATGACATAAAATGGTGCCAAGTGGTCAAGAATACAAGAAAATCAAATAGTTGATCCTCACACATCCATTGCTCAGAAATTCATTTGAAATCATATACATGCAATCCTATTTCAAACAAATATATTCTAGCATAATCATCTTAATTAAAATCTCAGAACATTCTCTCAGTAAATATCATACAAAAGAAAAATAAATAATAACATACTTGGATTAATGCAACATCAAAAATTCCTCCTATTCCCCATGAACTTGCTTTTCCCCCATGAACCTGCGTTTTCCCTTCTCATTTGTTTTCTTCTCAAAAAAATCCCCAAAATTTCCCGAGAACCCCCTTCAAATATCGCCACTATCATAAAAATAGCCAAAACCAAAGATTCCATCCCATAATTCTCCCATTACTGAAACCCACTTTCTCAAAAATTAAATGCATTCAATAACCACTTCCAGCCAGATTCTCCAATCTGGATAACTATTATTCACTTATCTGACAACTCACCAAATATTATTAATTCAAGAATATAAAATAATGTCTTAAATAATTACACAAAAGAATATTTATTCACATATATAAATATTAAATATTTATAATTTATTTATTTATTTATTTATTATTATTAGCTATTTTATTAATTTAATTTCTAACAAATACTTAATATGCCTAAAAAAAATTAATATTATTTATTTAACAAAATAGATTAATAATTTCTATTAATTGCAACATTAGACCACAATGATCAACTCAAAGACTACATACCAATCCATTACCAATGTCACCAAACCATAGAACAATAGAGACTCACAATCATGCACTAATCGACCAAACTAACGAAACTCGGGACTGAGAACTCATTCTCATTGAGAGTGATGTCAACTAAGGGACCTCATGTCATCTCCATTCCAAAACTTCCATTGGTATGAAGGCATGCTGAGACCTTCCAATTCAGGTGGAGTCGATGCCTGGTACCTACAGTCCTGCAGCAAACAAACGTGACAAATACAAACATATATCTAATCATCCAAACAAACACATTGTGACAGGGAATCGTAGCGTAGTAGGGTACTCAACATGAGTAATACTACATTCACATCAAAAATATCCACATTAGCCAAGTTCATAAACAACTTGATAACACATCATCAAATAGTCGCATAAATCACATACTAAACTAATCTACATAATCAATTAACCCATAAATGATCACATCATAAGCATAATGTATTAATCATAAACATCAACACTGCCATCATAATAACCATCAATGAGTGTCATCAACTACATCAAAACAGTAAACCTACCATCAACCTGTCTAACATACCCGAAGTATTCTGAGTATTTTACCTTCATCTTCATGCTTCATAGTCTAACCACCTGCACATACAAGGTGAAACTGGAGGGGCGCTACATCGAATGTAAAAATGCAGCACACACCCCCAAAATTTAGGAGGGGCATTTCACCACACCCTTGAGACTACATATGTGGGAGAAGACACACCAAACAAATCCCAAAGTGTAGGAGAGGCATTTCGCCACACCCTTGAGACTACACTTGAGAAAAAACATGCCACACAAAACCCAAAGCATAGGAGGGGCATTTCTCCATGCACCCTTGAGACTATGCTTGGGAGAAAACATGCCATACAAAGCCTGAGTGTAGGAGGGGCATTTTGCCACACCCTTGAAACTACACATGGGGGAAAACACATGGAAGATGCACGTAAAACATGAGCACCGTATAGCATGCCAAAGACATATTATATGTCTTAAACACGACAAACAAGGTGATGGAAGAAACTTATTGCTAAGCCCCCACCATCTCAACCACACTATAGGCACACTTGACAGTTGGGCTTATGCCACAACAACCACCAAAGCACACTTAAGGGAGGATAGTCTCAGATCCAACCCCACCTGTTCGGAGGACTTTTGAAATAAAAAAGGATGTGCACTAGCTGAAGAGATACACCATCGCCGCCTTCGCAGAGGGCTTTTGAATAAAAGGATATGCACGATATCCTGCCTTTGTAGAGGGCTTTATGATTGCAATATAGAAAAGATGTGTACTCGCACCGGAGATACAACATCCCGCCTCTGCAAAGGGCTTACAAACATGCTTCATTAGTACCAAAATCATTAGACAGCTTACCTTATATGCCCCCACCTTAAGGTGGTTGATGTCGTGTATCGATATCAAGCATGTTAAGGTAGAGAGAAAACACACAAGGGAACAAGAGCTTTCGCAAAGCCCATGCCCCCAAAGGTGACATGTGCTCACAATCACCGAATGTTTCCATAAACACATCTTAATCTAAAAAAAACATGAAAGCTATGCATGAAAATAAAGAAGCCAAGGCTACACAAACAGGTTCAAGTCTAGCCGTGGGGCTTATACTGGAGGCATCTCAGAACTGAGTGTAACAACAAGGCGAGACACCCAAAACAATCAAAGTGCATGGAGCAAATGTATTGTTATGATTTATTAGCATGATAAGACAACATCAAATATCACACGGAGTGATTCTACTAGCCAAATGTCGGATATATAAATCAACCCCATCTTCATATATGGACTAGGTCCATTTTTGCTTTGCTTGCTGAAGGACATGCAATCCGTATCAGCATATGTTTGTTTTTCATCATCCGCCAAATATATAGAATCACTAGAAGAAGGTAAACAATAAAATGAGAGAGGAGAACAAGTGTTGTAGGAACAATCATGTAGGAAGATGCCCCATGGTCATCAACCGCAATGCTATGCGCCTAAGACACAACTTACAACAATGAAAGTAGAGGAGAAGCACGATAGAAAAATGATGATACAAATAGAATAATGGTCACAACAAAGATGGTCTCCCAGTATCCTTGACCTTACAAGAGTATCAAGGGTCATCCATGGAGTCCTAAACAACACATAACACATCACGGGGGAACACAATACAAGAGGGGAGGTCACATAAATAAGCAAATGATGGTATGACATAGGTGATCACTAGGGTTAGAAATACTTACCTATTGCACAACCAAACTAGCAGTTGTCAACAAGCAAGTCATCATCTTCCCAATCTCGAATGCGAGAGAAAAGAGGTACATAAGGTACAATAGCCCAACGTTTGTCATTATTATTAATCTCTTTCTCTTTAAGTTTTTCTTTGCTTGGTTCAATGTGAGGTGGAATGTTTTCTTGTTGAGGTGCATTTTTTGGGCAAAAGCTTGTCTTCTCTTCCTCCTTTCTCTTGCTTGTCTATTTCTTCTTGTTTTATTGCTTATGTATTCAAAAGTACTCTCATGTTTTTCCATAGGTTTTTGTATCTCAGAGGAGGAACCTTGTTCAAATCTAATGAGACACTACAATCAAAAATCAGATTTCAATGAGTGTTTTAAAAGAGTAGTAAAATTTGAAACAAGATTTTAACTACAAACCCTAACTATTACAAAGACTAGGTTTTATGAAAAATGCACAATTTCAAGCAAAATCTAACAAATTAAGCATCAAAATGCAATGCAAATGATTAATTAATGATGTACTTCTATAATTTATATCAAA
Source organism: Cunninghamia lanceolata (assembly GCA_027924645.1). NCBI lineage: Eukaryota > Viridiplantae > Streptophyta > Pinopsida > Cupressales > Cupressaceae > Cunninghamia > Cunninghamia lanceolata. Next base: position 281,751 of record BSBN01001396.1, on the reverse strand, counting down.
TCTGATGTAAAAATTAGAGATTAGATGAAATGTAATGAAATTGATGCAAACTATGCCAAAATGCAAGCCTAGGATGCCAATTTTTTTGTAAATTTTCAAATGCAATAAGAAGATAATGAAATGAATGAATGTGAATCTATAGTACAACACTTAACAAGGTGCAAAATTCAATTAAAACATGGGTTCACTAAAATGTTATGTATGAAAAGGGGGGAAAAGGGTTTGATGAATGATATGCCTAAATCCTCCTTTCACTACACACATTCAAGGACATATAACTGAGTTTAATCACAACCTTTGCAAGAGGATTCACCTACAGGTTGGTTGTCACTTGTAATAATAGGGAAATTTGGAAATTGATTATTAACATATTAATTTAAACCCAATTATGCTCAAAACCCTAATTATGCAAAATCATAAACAAATGGACAAATCCTGACAAATGCTCACACACAGAGATGCTAAATGGAGATTAGATACTAACCAATTTTTGAAGTTTAGGATCTTGAACTATCGAGGGAAAAAGGGACTAGCACCCAAGCCCAAGGTAGGATTTTCTTTGGGGGCTTCCAAACTCCTTCTGCTACTGATGATCCATGTTCTAGAGGCTTCTGCCTCTGCAAACCCAGAGGCCAAAGGGACTAGCGCCCAATCCCTGACTATGCTCTTTTCCATTTCTTTCCGTCAAATCCAGAATCCTTATCCTTTTCAACACTCCTTTGCAACTCCACTCTTCGCGATCTAATACCTATCATAGGTGCAATCACAAGGAGAGGGGTTGGGGGTTGTGGTGTTTAGGAGCTTGCCTCAGTCAAGCCTCGGAATGGTATTCAAGCCTTCCAACACCATTGTTTAATAAAGTGTGTGTATTCTTGTAGGATAGAGGCAAAAACAAATTGATAGATGATTGATTCAAACAAAATAGATATCACCTTAGAGGTGTAGCTCTCATGGGGATGAAATTCCTTCATACCATGAGGAGATGGATTGATGAAGCCAAATCTACAACAAACACAATAACAACACAAGTCTGCTAGATGTAACACAATAAAAGCCTTGAATATCCTTAGCATAAGATCACAAGTTTGCATTATCCATCTAGTTTACAAATGAATTCCTAAACATAATTATCTATGCATTCCTACTACAAATTTCATAATTCAAACTTAAGATGTCGGCAAGGGAACCTTTTAACGATCACAAAACTGACATTCTAATTTGGGACCCCGCCAAAATAGGGCAAGGCAAGGGCGCGAGTACCCAAGCACTAGGACCTATTTTGGGACAAAGTTAAGGCTCAACAATGTCCTTTAAGCCCCATTTGTCATGGGTTTCACACCATTTTGTCTCAGGAGTTAAATCTAACATGCAAGATGAAAAACAAGGGACCTGAGAGCTAAACTTTGGAGGTAAAAGTCCTAGGGGGGACATTTTACGACATAATAGTAGTATTTTAGTATTATTCTTAATGGATTATAATGGTGTTAGGGCCACTAGGTCTAGATTAAATGCCCTAGAGCATGAGGTTAGGGCCACTAGGTCCTTGCCCAATCAGAATGAATAGCAGGAAATTTTAGTGAATAACAGTCCTTTTGAACTGGCTCAAGATGAAACTGAGTCTGCATCTGGAGGCAAAAAGGACAAAATTGAGATAGAATTGGCTAAGGATTTAAAGAAAATTTCACCACCCAAATTTATGGTAAAGCTATAGGGGATGGTGTTGAAGCATTGATAGTGGAAATGGAAACATATTTGGAACTGCACAACCTTTCTGATGAAACTAAAGCAGTGTGGGCATCCTTCCAATTAAAAGGGGAGGCAGCCACCTAGTGGGATAATACTAAATTAGAGAAACATCTTTCATCTGAGAATTTGACTCGGGATATTTTCCTATCCCTATTTCAGAAGCGATGGCTTCCACAACATTACTTTGACAAGAAGATGAATGAGTTCCAAAATTTGAGACAAAGAGATTTTTCAATAACCCAATACTGGGAGAAGTTTGTTCAACTTCTCTAATATGTTCCCCTCTATCAACATGATGAACGACTTCATGTAAGGAAGTTTATTTTGGGGTTGAAACCTTAAATTGGTTTAGAAGTGGATCTTCATGGTCCACAATTCCTGGATGAAGCATTTGAAAAGGCAATAAAACAGGAGCAAAAGCTTCATAGCATTGTTGAATACAAAAGAGAAAACAAGGAGAAAGGTAAGAGCTATCAGAATTAACCTCCTACAAATCTGCCCAAACAAGGGAATTAAAAGGGCAATCAGTTTGGGGATAAGAAACATAAGAACAAGTTTGCAAAAGGGGGTGAGCAAAGTAAACCTTATGCCAAACCCAAAACATTCAGTGAAGGGGCCAATGATAGCAGTGACAAAGGGAAATTTACCAGACCCAGGGAACCGAGAGGTGGATGTTTTAATTGCAGGGGTGAGCATTATGCCAACAAATTCCCTCAAAGAGTAACAGAAAGAGCAGAAGGGAATCAACAACAACAACCTTTCCAGCACCACATTCATGCGGAAGTACATAATAGACATGCTGATTATCAAGCCATTTCTATTGAGTTGACAGGTATGATCTGTGGCCTTCCAGTTAATGTGTTTATAGATACTGGTGCTACCGTGTATTTCATTGATCCTAGAATATTAGAAAGGTTACCTAGGAAGGTTGGTTTCATGGCTAACCCCTAGACAGTGATGTATGGTAACCGAGATGCGAGAAAGGTAGACCAATGTCTAGCCTATAGTGAATTGACATTACCAAGCTTTGTAACTCAAGTTAACATCTATGTGGCTCCTCTAGGATCATATTATGTGATCCGAGGAATAAATTGGTTGATCCAACACAAAGCCATAGTGAATTGCTTTAAAAAGACAGTCACTTGTAATGATGATTTTGGGAACCAAACCAAAATTTGTTCCATTCAAAGGGGCATAAGTCTTAGACAAATTTCTGCCATGCAAGTAAAGAGAGCTCAAAGAAAGGGATGCACTTTATTTGCTATTCACATAGATGATCTGGGAGAGGGTAAAGAACTCTCCATTGACAACTTTCCAGTACTCCAAGATTTCTGAGATGTGTTTCCAGAGGAGTTACCTGGATTACCACCAAAAAGGGAATTTGATTTCTCCATCGATCTTCTACCTGGTACCAAACCTCAATCAAAGGCCCCTTACAAAATGACCACTTTTGAATTGTATGAGATGAAGGTTCAATTGCAGGAGTTACTTGATAAGGGATTGATTTGACCAAGTGTGTCACCTTGGGGAACACCTGTGCTTTTTGTGAAAAAGAAGGATGGTACTATCTGAATGTGCATCAATTATAGAATGATCAACAAAGTGACTATCAAAAACAAATACCATTTGCCAAGAATTAGTGAGCTCTTTGATCAAATGAGAGGTGCAACTGTGTTCTCTAAAATTGATTTAATATTTGGATACCATCAGTTAAGGATCAAGGAAGAAGACATACACAAAATTGCTTTCAAGACTCATTATGGACATTACAAGTTCACAATTCTTCCTTTTCACCTTACAAATGCACCTGTAGCTTTCATGAACTTGATGAATAGCATGTTCAGGGATTACTTAGATGACTTCATCATAGTGTTTATTGATGACATCCTCATTTACTCCCAAATTAGGAAGAACATGAGCAACATTTGAGAACAATGTTGCAACATTTAAGGGAACATCAGTTGTATGGGAAATTGTCTAAGTGTTCCTTTTACCAGAAGAAGGTGCACTATTTGGGACACATTATTTTAGTTGAAGGAATATCAGTCGACCCAGCTAAGATCAAGGCCATAATAGAATGGCCAACCCCCTCAATGTTTAGGAAGTCTATAGCTTTATGGGTTTAACAAGATATTACAAAAAAATTGTTGAAGGGTTCTCCAAAATAGTGAATCCTATTACTACCCTTCAAAAAAAGGGGAAGAAGTTTAAATGGTCAAAAAAATGTGAGCAAGCTTTCTAAATTTTGAAACACAAACTCACTACTACTCCTATTCTTATTGTACCAGATCCGATTGGGAGATTTTTAGTTGTAACAGATGCTTTAGGAGATGGTCTAGGGGGGATTCTTATGAAGAATGGCCAAGTTGTGGCATATGAATCCCGGAAACTAAAATCTTATGGAGTTAATTATGTACCTCATGATCTGGAATTAGCTATGATAGTGCACACTTTGCAAATGTGGAGACACTATCTCATTGGTAAACCTTTCGAACTAAAGACCGACCATTTAGGACTCAAGTACATATTTACTCAACCAAATCTGAATGCTCACCAAAGAAGATGGCTTTAATTTCTAAGTGAGTATGACTTTGTTATTGATTATATCAAAGGGAAAGAGAATAGGGTAGCCGACGCCTTAAGCCAAAGACAACATATTATGGCAATCGCAACCTTTCACTCTACTTTCAGAGAACAAGTGGTGGAACAACTTCAGAGTGATGAGTTCTAGATGAAGGTTAGGTCGGCTTTAGAAGAAGATACTTCTAACCACCAATTCAAAGGAGACAAACTTGAGCAAGATGATCTGCTTAGGTTCCAAAACAGAATGTATATACCGGGACTTGGTGGATTTGAGATCCAAAATTTTTGAGGAGGCTCACAATGCTCCCTATTCAAGGCATCTCAGAGTAACAAAGCTTCTAGCTAACCTAAAACCTTTATAATTCTAGCCTGGTATGAAAAGAGAAGTGATTGAGTATGTAGCAAGATGCCTAGAATGCCAGCGAGTAAAGGCAAAGCATGTTCATCCAACAGGATATTTGTACCCTCAGGACATACTAGAACAAAAGTGGCAAGTGATCATCATGGATTTTATATAGGGGTTACTCATGTCCAAATCCAAACATGATGTAATTCTGGCAATAATTGACAAATTAATGAAAGTAACCCATTTTATACCTAGGAATTTAATAGATGGATCATTAACCTTGGCCAAGAGGTTTGTGCAAGAAATATTTAGGCTTCATGGGGTACTTGAAACAATCATTTCTAACCGTGATGTTAGAATGACATCAAGGTTTTGGAAAACCTTGCATGCTTCTCTAGGTACTCGTCTTAATTTCAGCTTAGCATACAACCTGCAAATGGATGGTCAAACAGAGCGGGTTAACCAGATTGTTGAAGATTTGCTCTAAATGTACTATATGGACCAACAGAGCAAATGGGGAGAGTATCTTCCATTGGTTGAATTTGCATACAATAACTCTCACTAATTTTCATTAGGAATGGCTCCATTTGAATCCCTCAACAACAGGAAATGTCATACCCCTGTCAGTTAGGATAGGATAGAAGACATGGTCATTATTGGCCCTAAAATACTCAGAGAAATGGATGAGAAATTGAAACTAATAAGAGGAAGACTAAAATAAGCTTCTAATAGGCAGAAGAGTTACATTGATAAAAATAAGAGTTTTTGTTGAAGTTTATGGTAGGGGACAAGGTGTTCCTTAGAGGGTCATCCCACAATAATGGGTTACACTTTTTGGCCAAACTTGACATTGAAATCAATATTTTGAACTAAATTTTCATTTTCTAACACCTATAGCCACTAAACTGTTAGGAATTTGAAGATGATGCAAACTAGTGATTTGTGAGATTTTGTTTGTAGATTCTAAATTTTTTTTTAAAAAAAATTCAGAGATAAATTGTAAAATTTTTTGAGTCTCCTTTGATAATTAATTTTTAATAGTAAACAACATTTTTTAAAAGTGATGTGTATTTTGTAGCACATAACTTTTTTTCTACAAAGGATAAAGTTTTGATTCTTTTGAATTTAGATTGGTAACACCGATATATAGTGTATGCATTTGGTTTCATAATTTTTTGTTCAACATTTCTTTTTAATTAAGTTTTGAAGTCAAACCAATTATAATTTAGACATAGGCGTATTCCGTAAAGCATAACTTTTTATGTATGTCTCAAAATTCAATTTTTCTTTTTTTGTTGAAACAAGGACATCAATACCTAGTGCATAGATATTTTTTAGAATTTTTTTTCACTAGTTTACTAATTTTCCATGCATGTAAAATAGAGAACTTTATGTTCAATGAAAAGCCTACATTCACAAGAAATAAAAAATAAATATAATAATCAAATTAAATATATTTAAAATTATACTTTTTGGAAATCTTATAATAAGGACTACATACTTACAAAACATAAATTTTAAATGAATTCATTTGATCCCCCAAAAGGTAAATCAAAAGTGATTTTTTATCAACATTTTGATAGGTGTAGAGGAGACTCCATTATAGGTATGGTTTAAAACAAGCAGGGTTCTATCGAAGGGGGTTTGAATCTAAGGGGGTTTGATCAAACCCTCTTCAATTAAAATCCTTTAAATGGAACCTTTCAAGGCTTAAAACATTATATTTTCTAAAAATATGTGATTTCAGCAAAAATTAGGATGTCCCAGAAAATGTAACCCATTATTGTGGCAGCACCGTAGAGTTAAACCACATAAAAGTTCCATCTCTTTTGGAAAGTCAGCCAAACTAGCTCCTAGATATGTGGGCCCTTTCGACATGTTAGATGTGATAAATCCTGTAGCCTATAGATAGCCTTACCACCATCTCTCTCTCAGATACATGATGATTTTCATGTTTCTCTATTGAAACCTTATCATCCTGATGCCACTCACATTATGGATTGGTAGGCCTTGCAGGTTCAGGATTTGAGGGTGGTGCAGGTGGAACCCCTATGAATCCTCGAGCAGCGCAAGCTTCAGTTGTGCAATAGGGAAGTGCTCTAGTGCAAGGTGTAGTGGGATCAATTCTCTGAGGATAGTGCCACTTGGGAGGATGTTGCAGAGATGCAACAATCCTTTTCTCATCTTTTCTAGTTTTGTTGTATCCTTTATATCATCAGGACGGTGACTACTCCTAGAGGAGGGATGTCACAACCATTTTGTACCTAGCATATGATGATATTCTGTATATACATAATACATGGACTTATTGAATTTTTATGCAGGAGACATATGTTATCTTAGGAAAGTTTTGGTTAACTATTCTTTACATAATTCATAATAGATTTTGATATGTTTAATTATAGCATGAATTCGTGAATGAAAAATGACATAATTGTACTTTATTATCGATTATGATGACTAACGACAATGGCTGTCTGAGTGCAATAGGATTCATTGTAATCACTTACAAAGGGAAAGTATCACAGAGGAGAGGGATCTAGCTCTTCTAAGGTCGCCATGCATAATAATCACACACACACAATCACATTAGTAAATTGCATATAGACTGGGTTATGGATAAAGTAGTTAGCCATTTGAACATTGAATATAATCCTCTTGGTTTTATCTTGGTTAATTAATCCATTAGCTAATAATTGGAAACTAAGAGGTAACACAAACACAGATATATATATATATATACAAAGTTTATAACATATTGAAATCATTAATCTTTATTGATGAAACTAGTAGATTGATTTATTTTACACTATATATTTTCGTGTGTAATATTATAAAAGAATATCACACGTGTAAATATATAAAGTATATATTTATATAACACTATATACATATATTTCTATGTGTAATATTAATTAAATAATACACACATAAATATATATATATAATGGATGAAATTGGCAATCTGAGCATAATGTTATTATTTTTTAACTGCCAACAAATTTACAAGAATAAATATCCATGTTGTCTCCTATCAATAATTCAACAATAGAAATGAAATACATTTTCTTTCCAACTAAAGGAAAGAGAAATCAATTAGATAAACATTATTATTTTCTTTTACCTGGTGGGTGATAGAGAAAGGAAATGATTAGATAAACAATGTTTATTTTTCTTGATGGATGGCAAAGGAACCAAATGAATTGTTTGAATTGCCTTACAACTGTAACACCTATAGACAACACTTGTGAGCTGCTCAAAAATGTTGCATGGAGGTGTTGGGCCCAAGGCCACCTGGAACCGATTCATTAACACTTGTCATTTAAAAATTTGGAGGAAAAACAAATGTTGGGGCTTTGGGAAAAGTCATGGGAAGGGAATTAAAAGAAAGGAAGAATAAAAGAAGGGGGAGGAAGACAGAGGGAATTAGGAAGGAATTATTAGACTACTATTCTGAATGGGTATGTTTAGTCTTCCATTCATTACCTTGATTAATAATTGTTTGTGGAGTTGAGAATCATATATAAACATTGAAATTTATGAAATTCTACTCTATGATTGCAATATGTGAAATCAATTTAATTTTTCTTTCCTACCTGCAACTATGATTTGCAGAAAATATAATAGATTCAACTAGGAAGTGGTTTCTAAATTAGCAAACTCAGGAAATGGAAAACTCCATTTGAATTTCTATACTTCATTCTGTAGTTGCAACTACAACAATCATTTGTAGTAGCCAAAATGAGACAAAACAAATGAATGTGATAAGTAATGGAGGCCAATTTAGGCATTCATGATAAACTCTAGCCAAACAGAAAAATTTCAATAAGAATTAAGAGGATTGGAATCAGGCATAGGCGTTATAGCTAGTGAGGCACACCTCATGCCTAGCCGCCCATTCCACACACCTGCAACCTTTATTATGACTTAAAAATAGTAATTATGAAAGAAATGAGAGCCAATCATGGCATCCACCGAGAATTTAAAAGGAAGAAATTGCATTATACAAAATCACAACCAGAAATAACCATGGTGTTGCCTATGGCAGGCCTTCTCTTTACCAAAGAAATGAGATTTTATCTCTGGGGAAGGGCGCCAAATCTATAGCAACCTGGAGGAAAAATGACCATACAAAATAATTGAAATTGCCTTCTGGAGGCGCTACATAGAGAGAGATCTCTGAAGAGCCAAGGAGGGTGTGAACCTATCCTGGCCGCACCTTGTATACAACATTAAAGGGCTCCAGAACCCTAAAATTTCTATTTACTCTATTCTTAATTAAGGAATTATTTTAAATTCCCAATTTCTTTCACGGGAAGAGTTGGAAGGAAAACTAAGTTTTATCAAAAGGTGAAACAATAGTTTTTAACTATATGTTTAACAAATGATGTAAATTTGGGATTTAGGTTTAAGAACATGTATCTTATCTAAATAATTAAATGATGAAAGCCACATTTAAACACTATTCTATAGTGCTTGAATTAAGATGGTTAAGTAATTAAATGTGTAAAAGACACATTTAAATTATATGCTATAGTGCTTGAATTAATATGATTAAATAATTAAATGTGTAAAAACCACATTTAAACACTATGCTATAGTGCTTGAATTAATATGATTAAGTAATTAAATGTGTAAAAGCCACATTTTTAAATACGATGGTGTTTTATACCAAGTGATATTATGCCGAAGCATGCATGACGTGGTGTTAGTGACACGATTCCTAGTGGAGTCTTCTGAAGATTGGAATCACTTGTGTCATTGGATGGATTTATGGTTTGCTTTCTATAGGTTTGCATTGGGTAATGGGTAGAATTGTAATAGTTAAATCCAACACACTATCATGCACGATGACCTCAAAGAGCTAGCTTCTTCAGGATGGGTCAGGCTATCCTGAGGATAGCACGGGGAAGCCTTTGGCTTCATGGTAGGGTGGAAGTCACCTCTATGATGCTCTCTCTGCTTCAGGTTACGAAGGAGGAGCAAAAGGCGCGAGATTGCACAGGGATGCCACGGGAATATATTTCATATATAAGAATATGATTCTTCCAAAAGAAAGTATATATTGAAAACCAAATATTGTAATTTTTGCTATATATGTTGGTCTGTATACATCATCATTCTAGACTTATGGATGTATTAGATTCTATATGAAATTGTTTCCTTAAGATTGGTAAATAATATGGATTATTGGATCCGAATGAAATAATAGAGATGTATGACTTCATGAAGGGATTGGAATTTATACATCTTTGCATTATCTATGATTTCAATGGAAATGATATTTTGTTATTGAATTTTTATGTGATAATCTTTTTAAGCATAGCTTAGCATGTTGTGTGTAGTGGTTATCATATTCTTGTTTATCATACTTAGACATAGTATTTTTGTATCTTTAAATGTTTAGAGTGATATTGAATGTAGTATTTTAGTATTATTCTTAATGGATTAGAATGATGTTGTTACATGGGTGTTATTGTAATAGTATTGTCTACTATGCCTCTTACATAGGTATGAGTCAGTAATGTAACTGTCATTATAAATTTCTTGTAAACAACATCATCTAGTGAAAATAAATGACATTCAACTTTATTCTAATTTGATTCTTCATGCTTACCATAGGAGGAGGTGAGAACTCTAGTTTTTGCACCTACCCTTAAGGTCAATGATGAGAAGCAAAGGATGATTTGGAGGGATCATGAGATTGTGGTAAGTGATTATTTACTTATGTCATTTTATATGTCATGTTTTCTACACTAATTTGTATATTACTTAATTCTATTAATAGGTGCAGCTACAATCTAATTTCGAGCTAGGACATGCTTGATCAACGGAGGGTAGTTGTTAATTATGAGATTGGTTCTCCACCTTCCCAATGAGGCAAGAGTAATTGATTGTTCAATGAGACTCCATAGTTATTATGTATAGACATTTTGTTATATGCCTTTATGGCATATAGGAATAGCTTTGTATTTTATGGATGTATATCATTATACACCTATATGCCTATGTTTAGAAATTCATTGTACATCTATATGGCATTTAGGCATAGATTTGTATTTTGCTAGTGTATATCATTATATACATATATGCCTTTGTTTAGACATTCATTGTACGTCTATATGGTAAGGTGGACATGTTGGTAGTATATGACATTTTCATTACATTATGTATTCCTTCATGGCCTTATTGAGATTAATATATACAAATATTTTCTATGTTCTGATGAGTTAAATGGTTTAAATGGTTTGAATGGATTTAATATTGAGGCTTAAAATTACTCATTATTAAGAGAAGTCGTAAATAGTTTAAATAGATTTAATGCTCACCTCAAACTTAAGATTGCTTTCATTGTTGATACATAATCAAAATAAGATTCTTGTGGGCCCTAGCTACCTCAGTTTTTTAATACATTATTATATCCTCTCTCTCTCTCTCTCTCTCTCTCTCTCTCTCTCTCTCTCTCTCTCTCTCTCTCTCTCTCTCTCTCTCTCTCTCTCTCTCTCTCTCTCTCTCTCTCTCTCTCTCTCTCTCTCTCTCTCTCTCTCTCTCTCTCTCTCTCTCTCTCTCTCTCTCTCTCTCTCTCTCTCTCTCTCTCTCTCTCTCTCAATGATGTTATTATGTTAATACATTATTGTATTTTACTAAATGATGTTAGTTGATACATGAAAGAAACACAATATTTGTTGTCCTTGCATAGTTTAATTTGATTTTTTCTATATGTAGTTTACATGTAATAATTTCATACATTATTAAACAATCATATCTCTCTCATTTACTCATTTCAATCCTTATAAGGACTATTTTTGGGGATTTGCACACATTTATGCGAAGCTCTAGGAGTGATGAGAAATATGTAAAAGAGGTTGGAATGTGTTTAAACAACGAGTTTCCATCTTATAGAAAATAAAATCCTTTATGGTTGGAGAGGTTAGAGCTTGAACAATTCTTGAATACACATGGATAGTGATAAGGGAGACTATGTGATGCTAAAAATCCTCTATGATAGCAAGTTATAAACTGTAGAAGGCTTCAAATGTATAGCACAATGAGAGTTTAATATTTTTAAAGCTATCATAATGTCAAATAGTGATTGATAAAGGTCTATATGGCTATCACACCAGAAGTATAGTGAGAAGTAAGGTTTTTTGAGACCTTATAAGCTCTATGGTATTGCACATAGGCTTTGTAATTTTTCAACAATATGTGAACTTATGTAGGTATGTGGCTCTTAAGAGACTTTACCAGACTGATGTAGCACGAAAGGATCAAGATGTTTGGGCATCTCTTTGACATCTCTAGTAGCATTAAATAGCCCACCTAGATGTGTTGGCATGGCCAGTTCAGTGCCAAGAGGTGTATAATACAAAATATCACTCTACACACCATTTTACTTCAAATGAAAATGAAGCATTTTACAACATTGTGCTCATCATAGCCACAGGAAAACAAATTCAAGTTCAAAAAAATTGAGATAGGTTTTGTAGGTGGATGTAATGTCTAGTAGTAGGTTCAAATGAGTGATCCCTAAGTGCCATGGTTTGAGAGAACAATCACGCCAAAATTTGGCACATTTTGGTCTCAAGGCTCTTAAGAAACTTTGATAGACTAATGTAGCTTGGCAGGATTGAGATGTTTGGGTATCTCTTTTACATCTCCAATAGCATTAAATAGTTCACCCAAACATGTTGGCATGGTTGATTTGGTTCCAGGAGGTGATAAATGCAAAATATCATTATGAACATTGATCCTATACCAAAATAAATAAGTTTTTGTTAGTTAATTAGTTCCTGTCAAACTGATCATTTCAACTTCAAAGGATGTGGTGAACTTTGATGTTCGTGGTGACCTTTGAACATGTATAAATCTTGTTTTTTGGAATGAATAAAGATAGTTCGGGAAAGAAGGCATACATCTCTCTCAACAAGATTGCCAAACTATTCATTTATATGTTTTACAATATCGCCGGTTCCCTACCAGATATTGTTATCTGAATTTCTAACTGAATTTGGATCAGTGGGATCAGAGCAGACATTAGATCTGGACATTATTTGTCTTTCAGATCTCTTCTAGGGTTTTGCCCTTAGTCATGTCAGATATAGTTTGGCACATTAATCCCAGAAGATTCTTTATATTCAGGTAGTTGGCAACTAGGATAAGATCGAAAAGGGTAGCCTGATAGACCTTGAAGAACTCCTGATCCCACCTCTTGACATCCTCCTCAGAGATCTTGCGCTTTATTCATCAGCCAATTCGCCTTCTACAAAATGTTACTGCCTTAATTTTTTTTGTCCATAAGTTTTTAACTTGAACAAAAGCTTGAGCCAATCCTTTTCAGTAATGTGAGGCTTTGCGAAGTGGGAACACAAGTCTGTCGAAAAAACTAAGCAGCTCATCGACACGACCATCGTAATTGTTGATGTTTTGTAGCTTCAGGAGGTTAAAAGGGCAGAGTTTAATGAAACACATTTCATTACAAAAAAGAACAATCTGCATATAAGACAAAGTGGCATCAATTAGAATAGTCATGTCTCTTGAAATCCAATTGGGTATATATAGTAGTCAATCCACCATCCAAAGATATATGAAGTAAGAAACAATTACATTCTGATCTGAAATTAACATGGTATCAGAGCAAGTTCAAGTTTACAAATGAAAATTAACAAGGCACTGCAACTGTTTGGGAAAATTCCCCAACGGGATGCGTGGACATGGACTGTAATGATTGTAGCATATGCAAGGATTGGGCTTTCTGAAAAAGCACTGGTATTTTTTAGGTAGATGTTGCAGGCAGGCTTGAAACCCAATCAATTTACCTTTGTGGCTGTTCTACTTGCATGTTCCATATTGTCCTCAGTGTAAGAGGGTGTGGCAATTCATAGTGAAGTAATAAGAAATAGATTACAGTGATATAGCCACAATGGACTGGCAGAGGACACCATCGAGCTATTCAAACAAATGCAATCGACAGGGGTAATGCTAGCATTCTTCTAGCATGTGCAGGGCTCAGAGCTCTACAACAGGGTATGGAAATGCATGACCAAATAGTGGAAAGTGGACTTCAATCTGATATATTCCTGGTCAATGCCCTTATTGATATGTATGGAAAATGTGGCAACCTAGAAAAGGCACGGAAATTATTTGACAAAATGCGTTCACAAGATGTGTCGTGGATGGCAATGATAGCAGGATATGCCATTCATGGCCGTGGCAAGGAAACCCTTAAAATCATTGAACAAATGAAACATTCTAGCGTAAGCTCAAATTAAGTTAAGTCAAGGTAGGGATCTTGCAAAGGGTTGTGAAGTCTAGGACTCAGCTAAGAGAGAGAGCCATTGTCTGGTACATTGGGTGCATCAAGTATGACAGGGTCAGAAATGGTGCTGAGGAAAGCAATTCAACTCAATTACATTTGCACTGATGATCAAATGGCTGATATTCTCACCAAGCCTCTTGCCAGAGTGAAGTTTGCATATTTTTGGGACAAGCTTGGAGTAGTGGAGAATTTCACCCTTGCTAAGAGGGAGACTCAGCATCGGTGATCTTTGCTATAATGCATATTTCTCTGAGACGAAGAAATATGAGGTGAAAGCCCTCGTCCATCTCTGAGACGGAGATGTGGTTCTTTTCACACATGGGACTAGCCATGGTGGACATCATGTTGAGAGACTCCATGACAACATCACGTTGAGACTCCATGATGAATCCTTTGTACTTATGTTTTTCCACACATGGGAGTAGCCATGGTGGATGTCATTTTGAGAGACTCCGTGATGGGCACTTGTGCACATGTTTCTTTCCACACATGGGAGTAGCCATGGTGGACGTCATGTTGAGAGACTCCATGACGACATCATGTTGAGAGACTCTGTGATGGGCACTTGTGCACATGTTTATTTCTACACATGGGAGTAGCCATGTGGTGGACCTCATGTTGAGAGACTCCAAGATGACATCACGTTGAGAGACTTCGTGATGGGCAATTGTGCACATGTTTTTTTCCACACATGGGAGTAGCCATGGTGGACGTCATGTTGAGTGACTCCATGATGATATCACGTTAATAAACTCTGTGATGAACTATTTCACAAATGGGTGTAGCCATTGTGGGCATCATGTTGAGAGAGTCCATGACTAGACATGATATCCTTGAGTAGGACTCAAGAAAGACTTTGTTATACCTCCCTAGCTAAGAGGGAGTGTTGATGTTTTGTAGCTTCGAGAGGTTAAAAGGGCAGAGTTTAATGAAACACATTTCATTATGAAAAAAACAACCTGCATATAAGACAAAGTGGCATCAATTGGAACAGTCATGTCTCTTGAAATCCAATCAGGTATATATGGTAGTCAATCCACCATCTAAAGATACATGAAGTAAGAAACAATTACATTCTGATCTGAAATTAATAGTAATATTGTATTCGTAGTTTTAACACCAAAATTCAATCCACTTACAGTAACATCACCCACGAAAACTACAGAGAACACACTTTTCTTTCGAAGCACACTCGTGATCACAGAGTGTGATCAACTTGATGTTTCGAAACACACTCCCTGACGTGAGACTAAAAAACTTTAAAACTATACACAGTTGTTTACAAAAACTCTACAAACAAATTCAAATTTCAACTACAGAAGAGACAAAAACACAGAATCAAGATACCAGAAAGACTTAAAAAAGCATAATGCAAAGCATGATCACAAAATTAGGCTTGCAAAGCTGGGACAGCCACTGCAGGCGGCTGCTACTTAATCAGGCGGTTTCTAAGTGAAAAAAATCAACTGCGACTTTAAACAATTCTGATATTATATGGTTATTGAATGCGATTTTAAAGTAAATTAACAATGAAGTGCCACTAAAGAATTAAAGATTCTTGGGTTGTTGAGGTTTGTAGGTTTTGACTGGTAGTTTATTGTGTAGAACGAAATTTTCGTCTTGGTACTATAACAAGTCTTAAATTTCATTCTGAATGCATTTCGTTGCTAGTTTCCCTATATTACATTACATTGTGTGTCAGCTTTCAACGTACAATGCTTTGCTTTCCCCATTTCAAAAGCTTTCATGATGATCGCATTGAAATTAAGCTTTAAATTGCCGACTTATTCTGTCTCGTCGTCTTCACCATATCATCGAGTGTACTCGAGAAATAAAGTCACGCGTTCATCGTGATTAAAAAATACTTTTGATTTAGTGACACATAAATTAAAAAAAAAATAATCAAACTTTCCTTAGTTACTAATTTTATAAGAATAAAATGGCGCGACAAAATGCAGGGCGACACACTCCAGAATGGCAAAAAACGAAGATGGAAGAACGCTTTGAGGAGCACAGAGATGGGCGAAGATTTCCTCAAAGGGAGCTCGAGCAGGCTAGGTTTTACAGGAACTGGGATAGGAGGACCGCCGGTGCTGACCAAAATCTTCATCCCCAGGAAGAAGAGCAATGGAGATGGAACGATGATCGATTCCCCCAAGGAAGGAGATGCCAATAGAATAGAGGTTTTCGCCGCCCTAGGCAGTGGAATCAAAGGCAGCAGGACTATCCCCTACATAGAAATCCAAATTTACATTGGCGGGGAGAGAGAAACCCTAGAGGTGGAAACCAGCTTAGGGACTTTCAGAGGCACAATATGCAGCCCAGAAATCAAATACCTAGGAGGGAAGAAGATAGAGAAGAAGTAATAACTATCTCCCTAAGCATAAATCGGATTCAAGACCAAGTCTTGAAATTGGAAAACACAACATTAATAATCAAATGGTATGGGAAAGATCTAAATTGGCAAAGTTTGAAAACTTGGTGGTGTTGATGTTATTGTAGCGTCAGGAGATTTACTCAGATCAACTCAATGAAAAGTCATATATGAAGAGACACCAAAATATATGAAGAGACACCTAAGCATATGAAGAGTCACCGACGCATATGAAGAGTCGCCAACGCATATGAAGAGTCACCTTGATTTGTATATATACATCGATTCAATCACTTCATTAACACCTCCAGCAGAAGTTCGGTCATTCTTTAGCAACAGAGTAGATTTCAAGGAGAAACATATTCATTTGTATCTTTGTATCTAAGAGAGGTGCTATTATTCATTGTATCAAATTTGCCCTTGTGTTGGGCCTGAGTTGTAAGCAGATTTCTACTCCTATTCCTTCAATATATAAGAGATATATTTGCTGGGTTTTTCTCCCTCGAGTTGGAGGGTTTTCCCAGGGTCCCTGCTGTGTTCATTGCTCTATGTGTTGTTGTATTTTTGCTTATTTCATTTCTGATCCTAAAACTAACAGGTGGTGCGATAAATGGGGCAAGGACCTGGAATTTAAGAGAATGGAGAATGATTTTTTTGTAGTCATCTGCCCTACTGTTGCCATTAGGGCTCAAATTGAAGAAGGGGTTTGGATTCTGGACGGCTGTGGTTTTTACATCTGCCGGTGGAAGGCGAGATTTGATCCAACATCATACCAAATTGAAAAAGTTCAAGATTGGTATATCATGCCCAATCTGCCCCTCGAATACTGGGATCCCAGGATTCTGGAAGAAATTGGAAACAGTTTGGGAACCTTTGTATGCGCTGAAGAAAGATCTAACCCAGAAGGGTCTGGCACGTTTGTTAGGTTAGGCATTGAAAACAATCCAAATCAAAGAATTCACAGAGAAATCAAGATTGCGTCAGGATTTGGGACTTGGTTACAGAACTTGATCTACAACCCCATTTCCATAGACACATTTGTCAAAATTCTGGGGTGGAAAAGGGATAATCACTCAGAAGAGAAATTAGAGCAATCTTCAAACAAGCAACCCATACCTACCGTCGATGAAGATCAAAATTCCGCTGACGAAGTCCTTCCTCCCCTAACCGAAGCGGAATTACAAGTCGACCCCAAATCAGGGCAGAGATGTGAAGATATCCAGAGTATCAAGCCCTTAGATCAAAAACTGTCGCAAGTCATTGAGATGATTGGCAACAAAGTGAGTACAGAAGATCTGGATTCTCTTATTAATGTGGGCAATGAACTGGTTGATATTGCTAACACGGCTAAAAGAGGTGAGATTGATCTAGACAATTATGGAGGGGAAGACTGGTTTGTAGAACATGAACTAGACATTGGGGGAAATTTAGCCTTTCTAGATGAAGAGGAAATTCCAAGCAAAGTCTTGAATACTCCCACTCCAAAACCCCTAGAGCAAGGGGGGCTAGGTCTAAAAACTAAGGATCCAATCAAAACTTCTCCTGATTGCAGAGAACACAGAGGAAAAGGAAGAATTTCAAACAAGGAAAAGCTAAAATGGGACGGGGAAGCGTCTGGCCAGTTAAAAATTGAAATATTGTTGAAAGTAGGGAAGGGAGATCCCCTTCCTGAACAACAATGAAAATCATGACTTGGAATGTTAGGGGCTTAAACGCCCCTAACAAAAGATGCTTGCTATGGCAGCATCTAAATACACAACTTCCGGACATTTGTTTGATTCAAGAATCTAAACTAGGCGAACAAGAAAGATCAAATCTAGGTTTGAAGATGAATAACTAGAAAATTTGCGGAGTCAATTCAGAAGGAGCCTCAGGAGGGTTGCTAACTCTATGGAAACCTTAAACAGTACTGGTAGAAGTAGTGGCTTCAAGCAACTTTTGGCAAGCCTGCAAGTTAAGGAGTTTAGTCTCCAATTTAAGCTTTTTACTGATCAATGTGTATGGACCTAATAATTATATTCAAAAAAGAATTTTATGGAATGAATTGGATATAGTTTGTAAGCTTCCAGATTTTGAGGCTTGTATTCTGGGAAGGGATTTCAACGCTATCTTAACAGGAGCTGATAAGAAAGGGGGAGTTGGAAGAAAACTCCAGTCTCAGCTTGATTTTGAAAACTTTGTGGATAGGAATGAGCTCTGTGACATTCAAATGGGGGGCAGATAATACACTTGGACAAACAGAAGGTTGGGTTTTTGTAATATAGCTGAGAAGCTGGATAGATTCATATTCAAAGGAAATCTGAGTAGATTCCCCTACACTCTTGACAGTCAGTTACTACCTCTACCAAGGTCAGACCATTATCCAGTTCGTTTGGAAATTTTGGGAGAAAGGGGCCCTGCTAGAAGCCCTTTCAAATTCAAAAATATGTGGTTCAAGCACAAAGATTTTTTGGATTTGATCAAACAATGGTGGAATGATACACAGCCAGTCAGATCCAAAATGTTCAGCATTATAGTCAAGTTGAAATTAGTAAAGCAAAACCTAAAATTATGGAATAGAAACAACTTCAAAAACATTTTTGAGGAAAAGAAGCAGTATGAATCGGACTTGAAAGCCCTCTCAGAAAAGATTATCCATGAAGGAATGGACAATCAAAGTTACTTAGAGGAAAAAGCTTTGATGACAAAACTAAATGATATTGTTTCCAAGGAAGAAACATTTTGGAGACAAAAGTCCCGGGAGGTTTGGCTGTCTGATGGCGACAGAAATACAAAATACTTCCACAATGCAACAAAAGTAAGAAGAGAGGTGAACAGAATAACAAGGGTTAGAGACAAAGATGGAACACTTCTGGAGGCAGTGGAAGAGGTGAAACAAACGGTGGTGGACCATTTCCAAAACCTGTTAAATGAGGGGGAAGGATCCAACCTCACAATCCAAAAAGAGCTTGTGGGCTCCATTCCTAAGCTGGTAATAGAGGCCCAGAATGAGATGTTAAACAACAAATTTTTGGAAGAAGTTAAGACTGCTCTTTTCCAACTCCACGTAGACAAGGTGCCAGGCCCAGACAGCTTTCCAGCTGGTTTTTTCCAAAAATGCTGGGACATAATCAGCAAAGACATTCTGGTGGCTTTGGAGGAATCCAGGACTTCGGGATAGCTGCTAAAGGAAATTAACAATACCTTTTTAGCTTTGGTCCCAAAAAAAGAGAAGCCTGAATTTCTGGATGACTTTAGGCCCATTTCTCTGTGTAACACCCTCTACAAAATTTTAGCCAAAACAATGGCTAACAGATTAAAATTACTTCTTCCATATTTGATTTCCGAAGAACAGACAGGGTTTGTCACAAATAGATCCATCCTAGATGGGGTAATAATAGCTCAGGAGGCCATTCATTCAATTCAAACTTTGAGAAAGCAAGCATTTCTAATAAAACTTGACATTAAGAAGGCATACGATTGAGTCAACTGGCATTTCTTGTTTAAAGTTCTGGAAGGGTTTGGCTTCAATAGGGTTTGGCTAGACTGGCTCTTCTCCTGGGTTGCAAGCCCAAGATTTTCAGTCCTGGTGAATGGCACTCCAGAAGGTTTCTTCAACATATCCCGGGGGCTAAGACAGGGAGATCCAATCTCCCCTTTTCTTTTTATACTAATGGTGGAATCCCATGGCAGATCTATTGCCAAAGCCTGGAACTTAAGGGAGATTGATGGCATTCAAGTAACTAGTGATATTCCGAACATCACCCATCAGCAGTTCGCTGATGACACTATGTTGTTCAGGAAAGCCCAAATTAAGGAGGCTCGAAACCTCAAGACAATTCTCCAAAAGTATACAACAGCTTCAGGGCAAGAAGTTAGTCAAGAAAAATCAGAGGTTTTCTTCTTCAACATAGCAGCAAGATTGGAAGCTCAGATTTTGAGGATCCTTGGTTTCAAGAAAGGATCTCTTCCCTGCAATTATTTGGGGATCCCATTGGTTAAAGGTCTTCAGCCGGGCAACACTTGGAACAGTTTGTTGGAGAAAGTTAGTATGAAGTCAGCCTCCTGGAAAAATAACTGGCTCTCTTGGGCTAGCAGGCTTACTAAACTCAAGTCAATTATTTCCGCTCTACCGACCTATCTCATGTCTTGCCTCCCCTTGTCAAGTAAAGCAAGCAAAGCTTTGAATAAGAAGATGAAAAAAAATTTTGGCAAGGGTCATTGGATCAATTCAAGTTTCCTTTAATCAAATGGAAACAAATTTCCATATCCAAACAAAGTGATGGAACTGGATTAAAAAATCTTCTACTTCAAAATAAAGCTCTTGGAGCCAAATTGGTTTGGTCAATTTTCTCCAACCAAGAACTTAAATGGGTTAGAATTGTAAGGGAAAAATACCTGGATGAAGGAGCGGACAGCATTTTCACCGCAAGGGAGCTCCCCTCTGGCTCCAAAATTTGGAACTTCATATGCAGCTACAGAAACCTCATCTCTGATCATCTCTCGTGGGAAATCAGGAGTGGAAACTTAGCAAATTTTTGGGATGACTCATGGCAAGGCTCACCCAAACTAGCTGACAGAGAAGATTTGTCAAATGTGAAAAGAATTACAACACAGGCATGGGGGGATAAGAGATTATTTAACTCCGTCTTTCCACATGGACTGCTCACAGTGAAGTGGAAGAGTCCTATAAATCTTGGTTTAAGTCAGGCGGAAGTGGAATTATTTGACAGAGTTTTAGAGAGACGACAAATCAGCTACAAGCAGGGCTAGGATATTCTCTGATGGATGGGTTCCTCTAATGGAGTCTATAGTGTCAAAGAAGGTTATAAAAAATTGTCGGAAAGCCCTGAAGAAGCCACCACAATCCCAAAGGATTTATGCTGGAACCCAAATTGTCTTCCAAAGGCAGGGGTGTTTTTGTGGATAGCTTCTCAAGGCAGAGTCCTTACTGCCAATAGGTTAGTCAAATTTGGCATTCAGGGCCCTTCACGATGTTGTTTGTGTAAAGAAGCCGAAGAAGATGGTGATCATCTTTTTCTAAATTGTCCCTTCTCCAATCATTGTTGGAACTGGCTAATGAACAAACTTCATTGGAAATCTGCTTTGGCAAACAACCTATCAAAATGGCTCATGTGTTAGCTGAGCTTAAACAAGAAAGCAGTCTACCACAATCTGTGGTCCATTTGTCCCTCATTGTTGATCTGGGAGCTTTGGAAAGAGAGGAATAGAAGACTCTTCCAAGACAAAGAAATGCATCTTCTCACATTTCTCAATAAAGTTGAAAGCAGTGTAGTAGAAGTCTTCAATTCAAAGTTGAGTGACTCTAAACCCTCGCAACAACTCCTTTCAGTATGGGACGCATTGATAAGGCAAGAATGGTTGGGTCTCAAAGTGCCGCCTGTCAATATGGTAGGAGGTTCACTCACAGCACAAAAAAGGAAACTTTCCAAATGGTCCCCCCCAGACCATGACTGGTTCAAACTAAATTTTGATGGGGCTTCCCAAGGGAACCCCGGCAAATCAGGGGCTGGGTGCATCATTAGAAACTAGGAAGGTAAAATAATTGGCAACTTAGCAGAGTCACTGCTAGATGGCACAAACAATGAAGTGGAGTTGGAGGCTTTAATCCTAGGCTTAAGGCTTTGCCACAAACTTAAGCTCAGGAAAGTAGCCATTGAGGGAGACTCCCTATTGGTAATAAATGGGCTACGATCAAGGAAATTGCAAAATTGGAAACTTGCCGTAAAATTGGAGTTAGCTCTGAGTTTGATGGATAGGTGCGAGATGACAACAATCAACCACATCTACAGAGAGGACAATATAGAAGCATACGCTCTTTCTAATCTGGGAGTGGATGGAGTCTATGTAAAAAATTTAACCTCCTCTGAATAACAGGTTGGTGTTAGGGTGGTAGGGTGGGCACCCAATCCAATACACCTTGGATGGGTCACTGCCATCAGTCTGCATTATGGCATTTAAGCCTGGTCGACACTCTGTTATCATTGCTGAGCAAGTAGCCTTGCCGAAACGACCTGTCGCATGCTCCACATCCTCCCAATACTTTGTTTAATGAATATTGACAGCAGTTAAATGAATTTGGACCTCCTTCGGCTTTGACAGACAGTTGCCTTCAAATTTCTCTTCAATCAATCAGCTAGACTGATCGATAGTTGATCTCTACATTGGTAGAGCGGGCAGAATGGAGGAAGGCTTCGGTTTCATAGCTAAGATCTCTGTGCATGGACTGTTGAACCTGGGAGCGTCAACACCTCTCCAATTGGAGAGCTCAGTCCAGTAGATGGCCTTCAAAGGAGCCATTACAGACCTAAGGCTCAAGCGTATCCTGCGAAGGCATGAAGGCCTTCTTCTCTCGGCAGTTAAGATCATTCTGGGGTCAGATTTCCTATCCGCAGATGAATTCTACAGGGTAGACTCACACATCTCCTCCCAGTTTCTAGCTTTAATCCTGGATGTAGGGGTGCCAACAAGAGTAGCGAAGAGTCTGATGATGAAGTTGTTTAAGCCGAAAATCCTCGGTGGCCTCAACTCCATACTCGGTATAGCCATCCCTGGGGTGGGTATCCCCCACCCGAATGACATTGCCTCCCCTAAAGATCCACTGGAGGTGGTGAAAGTCTTCCCCCTCATTCTCGACCTGAAAGGCATGGCACTGATAGAACACCAGGACTGAGTTCTCCAGGTTTATTACTTCCTCCAAAACATGCTGAACGAGGACAGGGACTTCAGGGAAGGGGAATGGGTCGGCAGGCTCCAATCCATGGCAGTGGGGCTCGACCTTCTTTAAAAACTTGGTTTCTGTTGCCCAGCTCTCTATGATCACTCTCAGTGGGTATATGTATATAGTCCAGCCTCTAATGGGATAGTAAGCCTAATGGCATTTTTTCTAAGATATCTCTGTAAGGTTTCAGTGGTTTTGCCTAAATAACTCTGTAAGGTTTCAGTGGTTTTTTGCTTTGGAAGCCAGTTTGGATGGTTGTAGGTAAACAGCTTATAGGCACCTGCATGTAAACATTTCCTTCTGATCAATACAAAACTCTATATTTACGATTCAAAAAAAAAAAACTTTTGATTTACACCACCTCACGTATGTATCGGCAATTGAAATTTTATAGACTTGTCAATTTGTATCGACATTAACAAAAAATAGAAGGAATTAAATAGTCGATGCTTTTAGGTCGAGCAGGTTGAAAAGCTCTTTTGAAATCAATCGGAGTCAAAACAATTGAAAACAACTGACACAACAACGTGCTGGCTGTTTACAGTGGAACCGTTTCACCAATTAAAGCCATAAAAGATAGGAATGTCTTAACCAGTCGGTGCGTTGTAAGCAACCGGCTGGTCGACACATAGTACGGCAGTTGAAATCAGTTAAAACACCTTCGACAAGCAGTACGGCAGGTAAGGCCGAAACGAGTCGAACAATTATGATCATTAGATAATGTCGACTATAGAACATGTCGGCTCAGTCGTACAGTCGATGAGTTACAACTCACCAGCTATTTACGGCTGAGCTAAAAGATATATATAGATAACACAAATATAATTGATTTGAATTATATTTTATCCTTATCCAACCATTCTTAAGTTATAAGGATTTGTATGTTTTATTCTATTGATATTAATTTTTTTTTAAATGGCACTGTTGTAAAATTCCATCTTCTTCCTTCCATGTCAAAAGTTCAATAGTGAGTGTCAAATTTAAAGCTTTTTTATTACTCTCCGTTATTTATAAAATTCCATATCAATTTGACATAAATTGGGTGATGTGCCATTTTAGCTGCTTTTCATGATATTTTATGGAAGAGCTTAAAAACTAACACATTATGGACTTTTAGATGGGAAGATAGACAAAAATTCTAGACATTTTCTACAAGGATAAACTTTTCAAATATTTTGGAGCATGTTGGTATTGGATGTAGAATAATCAAAAAAATTTGGTTGGTTTTTTTCTTAATGAACAATAGGTTCTGTAGTCAAAACTAATTTTCTATACATTTTAAAATAATTTGGTTATTTAATATTTTTTGAATAAGGTAATCAGGGGAGAATGGTAGATTTTTTCAATTCAAATTTTATGTTTTATCATTTTAAAAAGATTATTCTTTTAAATAGAATTCTTTTGATTTAGTAGATATTTATTTCACCAAATTTACTTAAGATTGAATCCCAATCCTATTCTTTCAAACCTCAAATTTTTACATTTAATGAAACTTAATCCGTTATACTTTTTATAAACCATTCAACTGTAACTATAAAAACTTTGTAAACTTTCTAACTACTCAAAAAGACTTGGTGTTAATTGGGTAGAAAAAGTAACCGACACTTCTTATTCTTTAAAATGTCAATTTTTTACATTTAATAAAACATAATCTATTATACCTTTTATAAACCATTCAATTGCAACTAAATTTTTTTATAAATTTTCTAACTATTCCAAAAGACTCGGTATTAATTGGGTAGAAAAAGTAATCCAACACTTTTTATAGAGCTTGACATCGTCCACTTCAACAATCAAAAGTCAATTTTAGCCAATAAAAATAGAACAAATATTACCATTTTTGTTATAAATGAGACCTAAATTTACTATCGAGTGTTTAACCATTAAAATAGAATGGAAACTTGATTACAACTTCTACGTCAAATGCTTATTATCACGTCGTATTTCATTCTTACCAGTGCGTTCGGATATTATCCACATAACCGGAATGAAAACTCGTAGGAACAGAAAATCTATCCGACTGCAATTCATTGATGTTGAAAAAATTGATGGCTGCCGTTTGAATCAAACACAGCTCATAATATTACGACTTGGGAGCAGCACTGACAAGAAGTCTTCACGAGACCAGAAATAGCGAAAATACCAAGATTCCAAAGCTGTGATTGGCTCTCATAATTTGGTCGGTCACGCACTAAATCTTGTCTTTTTGGCATTTTTGACGAGATCCTCCGATGGCTCTGATAATTTGGCCTGTTACACATACCAAAAGTCTATGTATGCGTTCGTCTTCATATATATATATATATATTAGCACTTAAGGGTGGACCGGATGGTCAAGTCTTTGGAAAACACGAATGACACTTATAGGTTTGATTCCTTTGGATTTATTTTTGTATGGGTGGAGGGAAATTCTTGCCCATGGAGATTATAGTGGTGGTGTTAGGACTTTGCTTCATGGGTTCCATCAAGTATTGGTTCCTCTATTTTTATTTTTATTTTAAATGACAATGAAATTAATATTTTTTATATGGTTGAGTTAAGTATATTATTCTAGTATATGATTTTGATGGATTTGGTGTTTTTATTGATCTTGAATTAAATATACATTTAAAAATACTATTTTACTTTTGATCAAGCAATTCTAACATTGGGATTATAGTTTCATTTACCGTTTTCAAAGTTCCACATGTGATATTGACCCAATTCAAGGTGTAGAAGTGGTTTTAATCAACTTTTTCAAATCTCAAAATTAATTATGGCTCCATGCTAACTCAATTTTACTAGTCCCTAACTGTTGAGTCCCATGCCAAAAGGTTCAAATTGTGCACTTAGGATATATATAAAAGGACATCAATCCTAGGTCATAGCCAAAATCTCTTACTACCAACACCTATGATACTTAGAATCACTAATATCCTTGTCATGGCACTATTATACGTGTGTTGGCAAGAGGAAATAGGACATAGTCCACAGATCTGAAACTACATGTTACTCTTATGTAGTCAATTTATACCCCAGACTAGACAGTGATAGAATAATAGACAGCTGCAGTAAGAAACAACATAATGTAGTAAACTAATATCATACATAAGTCATCACATTCATCATAAACAATCAAAATATTACTCCAAAATCCTTATATCTCCATATTATATAGATATTCAATGAGTATTACAAAAGGCAGGTCTAAGTCCCTACTCTGTATATTATATTATCTTAACTCCACTTCTATATCTCTTCCTAATTCACTATCTTTATATATTCTATTGTAATAGGGACGTGTCCTTTACAAAATAGTCTTATATTTGCTAGCCCTAGTCAGCCTTGTGCTCCACACTCCTTTTGCAGTGAGTTGTAGTGGCTTTCCCTTTCTGCTCTGTACCCTGCCAATAACGATAATCATTTTGATTATATCAACACTTTTAACAACAAATATCAAACCCCTAGTTCGTGTACTAGATCACCCTATCACTCATTACACTTTTGTTCATGTCTCAAAACTCACATTAGAACTGGATCATTCTCAGTTGTATTTGATGCTTGGTTTATTTTTTAACTTTATCGAAATCATTGAAGCAATCAATGGGCTTGACTAAGGTGAAAGGTAACAATCTAGTCACCTTCCTCTCCTAGCATAGCAAGTTCAAATGATGTTGTACAACATCACCAAGTATTCTCCTTGTAGGTGTAAGAACAAACAAAACTTTATTACATGTGTTGAAAATCTATAGACAGGGATTTACTATGTGGCTCAAAACCAAATAAAAAGGACCAAAAATCATAGGTGAGGGATTGAACTTACATAAGTTTTGAGACTGACCAAGTTCATACTTCATTGTTATGCTTCCAACGCGTCCAAGTTTAAGCAATATGAGCTATGGTCAAAAAGTTAAAATTCAAATAGTGGACAACTATCTATTATCCATCAAATTTAGCTAAGTCCTTTCACTTTTCTTAACTTCTAGGTTTTTGAATTATTTCATATAATCTATCACAACTCTTAATTAGGTTAATTAGATTGTATTTCTTGTTATATTCATTAATCCTATTTTTTGGAAAGAAAGAGTATTTTTATCTTTTCATTTTGGTGAACCCAATGTGAATTGAACATGAAACCTTCGTATATAGAAGGTGAAACATCTCAAGATACATCTCAAAAGTAAGAAAAGTCAACTTCTCCAAAGACTATATCAATAGTGTCATCACTACATGGCACCTTTGCTCATAAAGCAACATTAGTGGATCATACTTTAGTTGTATATTATATTGGTATAAAAAATGAGGGTCTCATTGGAGGCAATACTTTAGGTGATACATCTTGTGGCTCCCTTTGATTTCCATTTCTTTCAATTTCTAATTTATAGGTGTTATTTTATACATGTTTTCATGCCTTTCATTTGGTCTTACTGCTTAGGGGCAAGGTGGTTGTTTTCTTTTGCAAGGTCCATGCATACAAGATTGTCCTAATTAGGGGACAAATGTGGGGACATCTTTTTATCTTTTAGCTCACATACACAAAAAGGTAAGTGTATTAGATTTGCATTTTTTATATTTCATTGATTTTATCTCAAATTGATCATCTTTGAGGTTACCATGCTTATGTTTCTACACAAATTATCATAAATTCTCATACTCTATTTTTATCCAAAATTCCTGAAATGGTCACCATCCTTGTAGGTTTTTATGCTAATTTTTTTCCCATTTCTCACTGCTGATTGTTTATAGGGTTTCTGTATGGTCTTTGCATATGATATTTGCAGTTTTAGCAATGAAATACAAGCATGTAATGAAAACCCAGAAAAACTACAATAGATATGCACAAACTATCGAAGACCCAGTTCATAATATTTCTCAAAATGAATTATAGTTACATACCCATATCATTTTCTTCAATTTGGAATTTTCTATTGTATGTGAACCAGCTAGATAGGCAAGTTTACAATGAAAACAAAGCATGCAACGAAAACCCAGAAAAACTACAATAGATACGCACAAACTATTGAAGATCCAATTCATAAAATTGTTTAAAATGAATTATAGTGACTTACCCATTTTGAGTTCTACAACTTTATAAATTTGATATATATGGATCAGCAATAGAAGTGCATGAAATCGCCTCCAAAATGGCATACAAATGATAGTTCTCACTCACAACAAATGCAACAAAGTAATTTGCAACCCTAGATGCCACTGAGGAATGTGATAGCAGCCACAAATGGTAGGTGTTTGTCCTCCTAGAGAACCAACGACTAGATCAGCTGATGGACGACCTATTTTGGGGAAATATCAGCATGAAATACCTTCTAGTCTCCCTGAAATCTATAACAAAAACTCTACAACAGCACTAATAAGCGACCACATACACAATAGATGATGGAAATCTGACTTGATGCTCCAAAATTGACCTTGACAAGTCATACAACCTTCTTAAAGATGGGCGGCCAGCCTGTAGCTAAAGTGCAGTCCCAAAATTTACTTCAAAACTGGTCAAAATCTGTAACCATGGTGTTATTCTCAGCTGCTCATAAAAATGGCATAAAGATATAGGCAATAACTTCCCCAAATCTTCACCAAAATGCATAAAAGTAAGCTTAATGTGAAGCCCCTAGATGAGACTTCCCACAACCCACCTAATGTTGTCTTCCAAACATGAAGCGAGTGATTCTACGAAGGATTTCATCTCAGCAGAACCCTAGATCAGCAAGAAAACCAAGCTTCAAGCTTCACAACAATGTCTCCTTTTTTTGAAAGTGAATAGATGCAAAAGAAGTCTCATTTCCCCTTTTTATTTCTTGACTTCCAACACCCCTGAGGGAATTCTTTTATTAATTTTATTTTATTTCATTAAGTCCCATGAGTCCTCATAAAGGGGGGCCATATCCTAGCACACAACTTTAAGTTATGACTTATAACATCATCAAGTTAAGTCACTTTTATAACATCATGTTATAGTCGCTTTTTTTAATTAAACTCCATTTTAGCTTTGAAAATGACCTTTTAAATAAAATAATGATAATTTGACACACAAGGTTCCTATTTAATGCATCCATGATTTAAAACATTCCATCTCGGTTCCGATGAGCTATAACACTAAGGTGCTCTTAAAATATTTTAAATAATATTTTAGCAACCTTAGTAAAATAATTAAATAAAGCCATTAATACACTCATTTTGCAGAAACTGTCAGAATGCATTGGAATCGAAATCTGATTGCACTGTAGTGATCCTGATGAAGAATAATGACAAACGGAGCCAACCAGGTGACTTTCCATAAATAGGTGCCCTCTCCAAGAATTGTACAGCCCAAACCGGAAGCCAGAAATAACTTCTAAGAGCATCATATGACTCCTCTAAACCATCAGAGCTTAGTGGTAAGATCAATTTACCCCTCTGAACAAGATGGCACAGACCCAAAAGGTCAACGACAACCGTACTGCTAGAGAACCCAAAAATGGGGACATTACAATTCTCTCTCCTTGATTTGTGTGTACTTGATGTAGAAGCATTATTAGGTTGGTACAATCTTGCTTCACCAAAAAACATATGTTTGTAGTTCCCCATGTGTAGGATTAACTTGTGCGTGCCCTCATACTATGGTAGTTTGTTTGTGTACAAGATTAACTTGCACACCCATGTTGTTTGTGTGTTGGGTTCTTGTGGTGTCTTATGCACTCTATGTTATTTGTTGCGATGACATTTTTTCTATGCATCTCAATCCACATAAAGTACCATGCTTTATTAATGTCACCTCGTATAATCAGTGTTTGGCCCATGCCCTAGAGAAATTAGTTGACATCAAATATCAAGACGTTGGTCATTTCATCAAAACATTTATGTTAGATGATCCATGTAATTCACCAGGTTGATAACATTAGTGGTCCATTAACTATGGATATAAAATATTAACACTAATCTATATTCTAAAAATTGTACTCAAGCTTTAATCTCACCCATAATAGAAATAAAGGTTTAAACAATAAACATAAATAGTAGTAATTTATAACATAAATAAAGCACAATCAAGAATAATACACATAATACCATAGCTATCCCTAGAGAAAACTTGAAAGGGTGAAAAATTTAGCAAGAGAATGCACTTAGCACCTCATTCACTATGCGATGATTATTACATGGAAACAACAACCAAATCTACACAAACTTATGCGCAACTAGGTACATGTTCCCGTAAATTCTCACAATCTCTCGTACTATGCAACCTACTATTGTCTATCAAACACAATCATTTGAGTATTATATACATGCCAACTGATCTCAAAAATAAAGTCTTTGATCCTTTTAAAATCATCTACCCTTCTGTGATCCTAGAAGATCAAATGACTTAGAACATGGATTGTTACCCTCTAGGCAACTAGCATCTATGTAACCTCCATCTTGGCCCCCAATTGTGCATCTATCCATTCTATTGACCATGTAAAATAATGATGCCATAGTCAACTATTTTCCATGCCTACATCCATGGCCTTTTCTTTCTAACCATTCATGACACCCTTTATTTGCCTACACATAAATTATCTGTGTGGATAAGAAACATATAACCAACCTTTACCACATTAACAACTCCATCAAATAAAACATGCATTATGACAGTATCACAACCACTTTTACAACACAAACTTTGAAAACCTCTTGCTCTCTTCTATACCCACCACAAACTTTTTCAACAAAGGGAACTTCACTACAACATCTTTCTCACTTTAGTAGCCATTTTATGATTTCATTAGCATCCCCATGACCTGCACAACCAACACCAACTTTGTTAGCCAAGCAGGTCAACTTTGTTGACATTTCATCTGAATCAGCATTAGGGTTTGCCACTTCTAATGCACAGGCAGATTCAGGCCAACTGAATACAGGAGGTTGCGTGAGCTCCTCCCCTTCACTTCTGGTTCTGCCGCACCAAGGGGGGTATCCCTATGACTTAAGATGTAACCTTGACTAGCTCAAAGATAGAAAGATCTAACTTGACAACAACAGGCAGAATACTCTCATGTATGGACCAAGATCTGCATGATAGATCACAAGGCTGGCAACATTCTTGGACATGATGTCTGGTTGGGTATGAGAGCATGCAGGGGGTTCCTAATCCTACTCCTACAACTAACAGGTGGAGGTGTGAAATGGTTTGATATGGATTTGGATGCAAAGCTGGATATGGTGTATAACACAAGAACACAGCATGATTGGTGCCTATCCAGGGCTTGGAGTCGGTAGACATACACCTGTGAATGATCAGCATAAATAGCTAAAACTGGATTTCAGGGGGATACACATATGATATCTGCCTTACAGATATCTCCCAATATAGAGTGTTGAGCTATCTCTACTTATGGCATCCCTACTGCAGTATACCCTTCCCAATGTTCAACCTGAAAACAGTTTAATCTGCCCCTTGAGCAGAGGTTAAAAGATCAGACATTCAACATAGGAATTCTATGCTCTAGAATCTAAACATAAGCAAACATCCAGATCCAGAAGAAGGATAAATGCAATACTGGAGACAGAATTAACACAACACATGCTAAACAGCATTACTCATATAAGATCAACCATGAAACCAGTGGATTCATGCCAAGTCCTACAACAGGAGATACATAAACTCACAAGATAACTGTACAGAGCAACCAGATCAGCTGGTTATGGATTACAGAGCCAAAATTCTACAACTTTCAACAACCTCAAATGAATAACACCATCTGCACTATATAGCAGGAGGGTGTCTTCAGCATCAACTACCAGGTTGACCAAAATTCCCGCCAGATATACAGTACCATAGAAATGGCGCTCAAACTTGAATGCAGCAGGTAGGGGAGGAGACAGGAAGATTTTTCGAGCCTTGCGCCGCCGCCTAGGGATCCACATCTTCAGACGGGTACCACATCCGTCCACGCCATCGCCCATACCTCTGCAACAATCGCCATTGATGGCGCACCAACCCGCGGCCTCGGGAAGAACATCAGACAGACAGTCGCAACCGCTTCCCGCCGAGAATCATCATCATGATGTTTCGAATATGCAGGATAACATTATCCCACATGCACCCCGCGATGACCTCAATAACACTTTATATACTAGGTCATGAGCATATATCATGTCGGCGCTTTTGCTCCTGACGACACTAGTATAGACTTCATCATCATCATCCTCCAGCAGCATGATATCCTGTTGTTCGAAATATCACCCTGACGTCATCATGATATTTGAAACATACCCTTCATGATAATCGGCACAACCTGATCCATCGGAGGAACATCCTCCTGCTGAGCCGATACCAAAAGTCTGGCCGATGGACATCCTGATGACGTCATCATCATATACTGCTGACGTCATCATCATATCTGCCTACTGCGCACCTCCTCACATCCGGATGACGTCATCATCATGTTTGCAAATATCAGGGGGTCTCTTCAAGATGATCAATGTTAGAAATACGACCCCCCCGGACCTTGATGACGTCATCATCATATTAACATCATCATGATATTCGGAAGACAACCGGATATTTGGAAATATCCTCCTGATGTTCAAATATCAGGTTGCACTGTAGCTCCTCTATAAGATCGGGGCGATAACTGAATATGATGATGCTGCTTGAAAAGATCACCCCCAGTAGATAATGCGCGAAGCTAGCAGGCGGATATCTCCCTGATAACAGCATCATCATGATGCTCGAGGAAACACATATCCGGGTGATATGAAAATATCACCCCTTCCTTCGGAATATCATGATGCAGATAGGCAGATAAAAAGATATCACCCTGATATACGGATGACGTCAGCATCATCAGGATGAGAAACAAAGAACAAGAAGTGATACAACATCATCAGGATGATATTGACTAAGATCATCCTGACGTTCAAAATATGATGACCCTAGTGAATATCGGGTCGCAATTACAACTCTTCAACAACATCATCAGGATGATGTTAACCAAGATCACCCGATGATAAAAATATCACCCCGGCGAAATATCATGAAGGCAGAAAATATGATGACCTCCACAAGCAGCAGGATGATAACTGGAAATATGATGATGATGAACACGACCCTTAGGAAAAAACAAGTTAGGTCGAGCAATTCAAAGAATAAGCAACATCATCATCATGCCTGCGCAAGGTGATAAATGGAAGATCACCGGAGACTTTGAAGAATCACCCTCGCAAGCAGATCAGGGCGCACTGTAGCACATCAGCATCATCATGATAAAACCCGAATATCACCCGACAGCGAAATATGATGATGACGATGAGAAACCGGTCGAAGGAGAACATGATGATGCTGACCCTCATGGAAACAAACATGATGATGATGACCTCCTCCTCAAGAAAATATGATGATGCAGCTGAAAAATACTGAGGAGGTCTGTTACTTAGAGCACTTTTTGGATACTTAGGGAGAGTGCCTGAATGAAAATTTTTCAAAAAACTACCAGTCAATTCAGGCGTCAACAGTGGCTCTGTCTGGGGACGTGCAGGTGAAAACCTGCAGCGAGAACTCCAGATCTCTGGGATGCAGACCAGTCCCTTATCCATTGGGCACAGAGTCAAATACTGCACTGACCTGCATCACCCAACACACTTGATGGCCTAAGGCCACCAAGAAAAGAAAAACATGTATCTCCCTTTGTCAAATATCTTGTTTTCATCTGCATGCACTGGGTCAAGCTTGGAGATACTACAGACATCCACCCACAAACAAATCTTGTCATCTGCATATTCAACCCTCTGATTTGTCTTGTCATTATCACCCTTGTGCAGATAACCCTCAGCATCATGTGACATGTGGGTGCAGAATGTATCAAACAATGCATGCTCAAATGGTATGGAACACAGGTTATCATCTATATCATCATCATGCATTGCAACATGATCTCCTAGCTGGACTGCAAATAGGAAACACTCGGAGTCCACCACAAAACTAGGAAGATCAAGGCTCATTGTATTATATGCTGGCTCATCAAAAGAAAAGCTTTCAAAATCATAATTGTGTACATCATGTACACAACCCTCTGGTACACCAGGCTGGAAAAGATCAGGCTCTGGCATCTCTTTACAATCAGGCACATTTTTACAATCACTTACCTGATGTATGTTGTTTCCTCTTTCATCAGGATGAGAAACAGAATCCAAGCCAAAAATAGTGTCTAGATCCTCACCACACTCAGATAGATCCTCATCACCATATGTGTCATAAATGGGTGGCCCAGGTACATCAGCTTCATCACAGTATGCCATTTGTTCATGGGCAGCAGAGCATACCTCTTCATCACCAATGGATTCATTCTGTGGAGGAGTATCAGCCTGTGTATCATAAGCAAAACAGCCATCAAATGAAAAACAGTCATGCTCTGAACTAGCACTTATTTCAATTTCTGACTGCTCTTCATGATCCCCATGTGTTTGAAAGGTAGGCAATGGGTCACACATAGGACTGCTTCTCTGTTTGCTTACATCTTCTCTGTCTTGAGTACAATACTCACAATTATCTCCACAGGTCCATTCCAAAAGTTGCTCATTGTTGTCCACAACCTCATTGTTGTCTTCATGGTCAGATGCCTCATCATTGCAATGGGAATCCTCATTAGTCCTTTCACTGGCATCCTCAACATTCATCTTTTCATCTTCACATGATGCCTTCATGACTTGGTCATTTGCAGCTTCATAACCATTCCTCACACCAAGGCCTGGGGACAGGGGTTTCAGTAGGTGCACATTTCTCATTTCTTCTACATTTTCTAAGAATTTGTATGCCATCTGCATACTTGTCACCTTGAAATCCCTCAGTAATGCACTAGAGCCCTCCTCAAAAGCTTCAAAGAATATGCCAACACAGGCTAAAATATCAGGCCTGAAACTTTCAGGGACATGTGAAAGGGCTACTGCAAACCTATGACTGAAATCAACAAATGGCTCTTCATCTTGTTTTCTGATTCTCATCAATTCTGCAACAAGATCAGCCGGTTCTTTTGCAAATTCCTCCTTGAAACAGTCAGCAAGCTCATCCCAACAGGCAAAGAATTTCTTTGGAAAGCTCAAATACCAGTCTTTTGCTTTTGCATCAAAGGACCTAACAAGAAACCTCATCCACATATCCTCATCTCTGAATGAATATTTTCCCATAAAACTTTGAAAATTTTGGATATGTGCATGCCCATCACATACATTGTGACCACTAAATCTAGGCATCTGACAGTATATCCTAGCAGGCATAGTTTCTACTTTATAATCCACCCATGACAAATCCAGTTGGTCATACAAAGGATCAAAAGGGCTGACAGGAGGTTTAGCTTTCTGACAAGCAGACACAACAGGATTACTGCTTCTTAACTGGGCCTGCTCAGCCTCTAAGAATATCAACCTATTTTTTATCTCCTCTATTCCCTTATCCAACATTTTACCACTGAGTGTGGGATAACTCATACTTGGATTCATAAAACTCTTACTCTTAGACATCCTTTGTCTGTCTAAGACCTAAGGCTTCCCCTGGCACCTAACTTATGCAGTAAAACAACAAATAAAGGGGAAGTAACAAGGTACCTTTTCTCATACAGATGCAGGAAAATGAACATCTTTCCGTCTCATCACATACATCCATCTTTCATGTGCATTTGGATCCTTTTTGCAGAGTCGCCACCTCTCCAGAGAGGACAAAATTTTCAATAGCTGAAAGCTACTTTTCCAGGTTCATTCCACCAGCAGAGCATCATTTTGTTGCTGACTCGGATGGGTCACAAATACATCGTTTGTTTTATCAGTTCTCCCCAGCAGAGTCGCCATTTTGTTGACATTTCATCTGAATCAGCATTAGGGTTTGCCACTTCTAATGCACAGGCAGATTCAGGCCAACTGAATACAGGAGGTTGCGTGAGCTCCTCCCCTTCACTTCTGGTTCTGCCGCACCAAGGGGGGTATCCCTATGACTTAAGATGTAACCTTGACTAGCTCAAAGATAGAAAGATCTAACTTGACAACAACAGGCAGAATACTCTCATGTATGGACCAAGATCTGCATGATAGATCACAAGGCTGGCAACATTCTTGGACATGATGTCTGGTTGGGTATGAGAGCATGCAGGGGGTTCCTAATCCTACTCCTACAACTAACAGGTGGAGGTGTGAAATGGTTTGATATGGATTTGGATGCAAAGCTGGATATGGTGTATAACACAAGAACACAGCATGATTGGTGCCTATCCAGGGCTTGGAGTCGGTAGACATACACCTGTGAATGATCAGCATAAATAGCTAAAACTGGATTTCAGGGGGATACACATATGATATCTGCCTTACAGATATCTCCCAATATAGAGTGTTGAGCTATCTCTACTTATGGCATCCCTACTGCAGTATACCCTTCCCAATGTTCAACCTGAAAACAGTTTAATCTGCCCCTTGAGCAGAGGTTAAAAGATCAGACATTCAACATAGGAATTCTATGCTCTAGAATCTAAACATAAGCAAACATCCAGATCCAGAAGAAGGATAAATGCAATACTGGAGACAGAATTAACACAACACATGCTAAACAGCATTACTCATATAAGATCAACCATGAAACCAGTGGATTCATGCCAAGTCCTACAACAGGAGATACATAAACTCACAAGATAACTGTACAGAGCAACCAGATCAGCTGGTTATGGATTACAGAGCCAAAATTCTACAACTTTCAACAACCTCAAATGAATAACACCATCTGCACTATATAGCAGGAGGGTGTCTTCAGCATCAACTACCAGGTTGACCAAAATTCCCGCCAGATATACAGTACCATAGAAATGGCGCTCAAACTTGAATGCAGCAGGTAGGGGAGGAGACAGGAAGATTTTTCGAGCCTTGCGCCGCCGCCTAGGGATCCACATCTTCAGACGGGTACCACATCCGTCCACGCCATCGCCCATACCTCTGCAACAATCGCCATTGATGGCGCACCAACCCGCGGCCTCGGGAAGAACATCAGACAGACAGTCGCAACCGCTTCCCGCCGAGAATCATCATCATGATGTTTCGAATATGCAGGATAACATTATCCCACATGCACCCCGCGATGACCTCAATAACACTTTATATACTAGGTCATGAGCATATATCATGTCGGCGCTTTTGCTCCTGACGACACTAGTATAGACTTCATCATCATCATCCTCCAGCAGCATGATATCCTGTTGTTCGAAATATCACCCTGACGTCATCATGATATTTGAAACATACCCTTCATGATAATCGGCACAACCTGATCCATCGGAGGAACATCCTCCTGCTGAGCCGATACCAAAAGTCTGGCCGATGGACATCCTGATGACGTCATCATCATATACTGCTGACGTCATCATCATATCTGCCTACTGCGCACCTCCTCACATCCGGATGACGTCATCATCATGTTTGCAAATATCAGGGGGTCTCTTCAAGATGATCAATGTTAGAAATACGACCCCCCCGGACCTTGATGACGTCATCATCATATTAACATCATCATGATATTCGGAAGACAACCAGATATTTGGAAATATCCTCCTGATGTTCAAATATCAGGTTGCACTGTAGCTCCTCTATAAGATCGGGGCGATAACTGAATATGATGATGCTGCTTGAAAAGATCACCCCCAGTAGATAATGCGCGAAGCTAGCAGGCGGATATCTCCCTGATAACAGCATCATCATGATGCTCGAGGAAACACATATCCGGGTGATATGAAAATATCACCCCTTCCTTCGGAATATCATGATGCAGATAGGCAGATAAAAAGATATCACCCTGATATACGGATGACGTCAGCATCATCAGGATGAGAAACAAAGAACAAGAAGTGATACAACATCATCAGGATGATATTGACTAAGATCATCCTGACGTTCAAAATATGATGACCCTAGTGAATATCGGGTCGCAATTACAACTCTTCAACAACATCATCAGGATGATGTTAACCAAGATCACCCGATGATAAAAATATCACCCCGGCGAAATATCATGAAGGCAGAAAATATGATGACCTCCACAAGCAGCAGGATGATAACTGGAAATATGATGATGATGAACACGACCCTTAGGAAAAAACAAGTTAGGTCGAGCAATTCAAAGAATAAGCAACATCATCATCATGCCTGCGCAAGGTGATAAATGGAAGATCACCGGAGACTTTGAAGAATCACCCTCGCAAGCAGATCAGGGCGCACTGTAGCACATCAGCATCATCATGATAAAACCCGAATATCACCCGACAGCGAAATATGATGATGACGATGAGAAACCGGTCGAAGGAGAACATGATGATGCTGACCCTCATGGAAACAAACATGATGATGATGACCTCCTCCTCAAGAAAATATGATGATGCAGCTGAAAAATACTGAGGAGGTCTGTTACTTAGAGCACTTTTTGGATACTTAGGGAGAGTGCCTGAATGAAAATTTTTCAAAAAACTACCAGTCAATTCAGGCGTCAACACCTACATCCATGGCCTTTTCTTTCTAACCATTCATGACACCCTTTATTTGCCTACACATAAATTATCTGTGTGGATAAGAAACATATAACCAACCTTTACCACATTAACAACTCCATCAAATAAAACATGCATTATGACAGTATCACAACCACTTTTACAACACAAACTTTGAAAACCTCTTGCTCTCTTCTATACCCACCACAAACTTTTTCAACAAAGGGAACTTCACTACAACATCTTTCTCACTTTAGTAGCCATTTTATGATTTCATTAGCATCCCCATGACCTGCACAACCAACACCAACTTTGTTAGCCAAGCAGGTCAACTTTGTCACTTTAGTAATACTTCGTCAACAACTAAAGGAACCTCATTCAGCAACTAAAACACTACTCAAATAAATGTGTCTAGAACTTAAGAACCATCCTAATTTTAACCACTCAACATATTTTTGGATCATCCCTCCCTAACAAGGGAGATTTTGGTTCCCAAAAACCTCATGACACCACTTAAATCAAAGTGAAAAACTCTTATCCTTCTTGCTCTTTAAGAGTCCTCATTATTGCTTGGAATCACCCAAGCCCATTATATTTCATTATGTAAAAGTGAATCGTTCATAGAAATCAACCTATCTCTTGACTATTCCACTCAATACATCACTAAAATGGAAAGGAAAAGTTCTACTCGACTTTATGGTTACCCTCTTCAACTCATAGTCCTCTTCTTTCTCAATTCATACTACTTCCCATCATGTGATAGTCTTCTTCTTGATGTTATATATCCTTTTACAACTCTACAATAGTCCCACTTGCTACCCCTTGGTGTACATATAATCCATCTTCCATCAAAGAATTCAACCTTCTAAAGGCATTGATGAACCTCTTCAAATTTAAGGTGCTAACAATGGAAATTCTATGCCTACCAACATAGGAATGGACAATAAAATTCCTACCCCTCAACCAAATCCTATATTGATTCTTGTGCCTAAAATAAATGGCATCCCTCGTATGCAAGTAGGGAGGGCCTACCAAAAATTAGATTAGAGATCTCTAATGGAACAACACTTTAAGGCGGTCCCAAATTCATCTTTCAATAATGAATAATCTATTAATGAATCTTTTGACTTCTTGATATTCTTGAACGTGAAGCTTTAGTTGCTTGTAAACACCACTTCATCTTGATATTCCTCATGTAAGATGAAAACTAATTTACATTGCTTACTAAAGCTCATAGCTACACCATGTTGTAACTACCTCAAAGAGTATGGGTATGGGTGTAGTACAACCTCCAATTTTAATTCATGAACCAACTTGAAAGAAATAAGATTGGATTGTGAATATGAGTCAAATAAAGAAATCAACTTTTTACCTATCACCTACACTCTTTCTTGAAACAATTAGGTATGTGCCTCTACACCATGAGAGTTTCCACATTCCTCCAATCTACCCTTCTTAATAACTACAATAGAAATGTGATCTCTATCATTTGAGGAATCTCCATAGATTTATTTCCCCAAGATAGGAACATTGAGATCTTTGTTCTTCCTCTAAGAAGGCATCTACTCAGGATGTGACTACCAACATCTCTTCTCAAGGGATTCACCTTATAAACTAGTGGCATAGCTCATGCATTCATAGGGTACTAATAAACAACCCTAATTTCATTTCTACCCCTCAAATTTATGTGTTTGATACCCCCTTTGCATACACTAGTATAATTAAAATACCTCCCTATTTTCACTAGGCATCTTATGTAACTAGATTTTTGTTACATTTTTATATTCCCAAGTTATTATTTATACCCTATCAACCAAGAGTGTTTCTCACACCACTCAAAAATAGGTTTGATTGTCATTGCATACATTAAATCCTCAATACAAAAAACCTAGATGAGTTATGACAAACATTTCATCATGCAGAAAGATTTGATTTCAAAGGACTTATACATCCCAACAAAACCCTTTCCACACCAACTCTAACAATGAATCCCCTAATTGAAGGGTTTTAGAGATACCTAGTGATTCTTCTAGGTAGGGTTATGGCATTACCAAAAGGTGCTCAATAACTAGTTTTTAGGAAACTTTGGTAGGATTGCAATGATAAGGATAAGGAGGAAATGTCATTGGTCTAAAAATATTAAGTGTCATTTGGGGGTGCATATGTGCATGGTATATGCCCACATAATCGAATGCATTGTTGGGGTCCACTTGTATAATTTTATTAAGAGCCCTAGAACTAAATGCACATGTTTTATTTATTGTGAGCTATCAAATCAAACTGCATCAACACCTATTGGGGTTTAAAGGTACAAATGAATATTATTCAACAAAGAGAGAGTGTCATTGGCTAGAAAAGGTGATGTATAGGTCATAGATACAAGAGAGTAGGTTGTAGCTACAGGTGTATAGGTCATAGCTCTAGGGGCCCAGTTGTTGGCCCCTAAAGTATTAGGTGTAAAGGTTGTAGCTATAAGTGTATAGGTCATAGCTACATGAGTATAGGTCATAGCTATAAGTGTATAGGTCGTAGCTCTAGGGGCCCACTTGTATAAATTTATTAAGAGCCCATAGTACTAAACAAACATCTTTTATTTATCACAGGCCATCAGATTAGACTACATAAATGGCTAGCAAGCCTCAAAGGTGGAAATGAAGATTATCCAAGTGGGAGACAATGTCATTAGCTAGACAAGGTGATGTGTCATTAATTAGGCCCCACACTATTAAGTGTATTGGTCATAGCTATAGGTGTATAGGTCTTAGCTATTGGGGCCCACTTGTATAAATTTATTAAGATCCTGTAGTACTAAATGGACATATTTTAATTATTTCAGGCCATCAGATCAAACTGCATCAATGCTTACTGGGGCTCAAATGTTGAAATGAAGATTATACAAGCAGTAAACAACACCATTGGCTAGAAAAGGTGATGTGTCATTTGTCAGGCCCCATAATATTAGGTGTCTAGGTCATAGCTACAGGGGTATATGTCGTAGTTGCTGGGGTCCACTTGAAATGATTTATTAATCTTGATCATGCATAATCTTATTACAAGCCCATATTAATAAACCGAATCCACTTGTTTTATTTATTCCAAACCATGGGATCAAACTGTATAAATGGCTTGTGGGGCTCTAAGGATAAAATAAATATGGTCAAAGCAGGGGACGATGTCATTCACTAGAAAAAGTGACGTGTCAAATGTTGGGTCCCACAGTAATTGAATAATAAATTAAACGATTAAAATTAATTAATAATAGTAATTTAATCTTTCACAAATGAAAATTAGTTCCTTGTGCATTTTAAAGTGTACAATGTTAAAATCGAGCGAAGATATATTTCAAAATCTACTAGAGCATTATTTCTCACATTATTATTATTTTATATAAGCATATGTTCTTTATTATATTGTTCTTTCTAATTACTATTCCCTTAAATTTTGATTGTTTATTAGGAGCCCATGGGATTAAAACAAAGCCACATGTTTTATTTATTCCGTACTGCGCGATCAAACTACATCAATGACTCATGGGGCTCCAAGCACAAAATGAAGATAGTCAAAGTGGTAGATCACACCATTGACCAAAAATGGTGACATGGCAATTGGCTATGCCTGCAGTAGTTTTAATTTAATCTAATTGATTAATTAATAATTTGATTCCCTACATACTGGTTAAATATTAAACTATCATTACCTTTCAGGACCTCCCTAATTTTTTGTATTATCTCATACATGTGTCCTCTTCTTCTCTTTCACAATAAGTAGTTCAATTTTCTTCATTTCATTTAGTGATTCGCATATGCATAACATAAATATTTTAAATTTGCAGCATCAAGAACACTACTTTAACAATTTTTTACACTATTAGAGGAAAATGTCTTCCTCAAATTTGGAAAATCAAAGACTAAAAGGAACCCCATCAAAGAGAAAGAAGGCCACTATAAAGTCCCATTTTAATCAACAACAATGATATTTTGTAGTGGGTGATGGTCCATCAACAATAAATAACTAGGAAAATTTACCTAAAATTGAGGAATTCGATTGGAATGACATTGAGAATGAGGAGGTGTCAAATGAAAATCTTGAAGGAGGTAGGCATGATGTGGTTCAATGTAGTAGTGAAAGCATGAAGTGTTAATCCATTGTTCAACCCACCTCTAAATTGTGGTCAGACAAGTGCTTCCTTCACCAATACCATTGATACCATGGAATATGTAACCCATGGGAAATTAGATAGGACATAAGATGCTACCTTAGAATTGACACGACCCATGATATCAAGTTCTAGGTATTCGATGCCAATGACTTCCTTAGTGGCCACATTTACCCCATCTATGGGAAAATTGAAGATAATGTTTAACTTGCTTGGAAGGATCAGTCCACAGAAAGTCATCTCTCCACAATCAAAATGCAAGAAGAAGAGAGCCTCCATGATCTCGTAGGCCAATATTTTAATATTTCCACAAAATGAAGAGAGTGGAGAAAGATTATAATGGTTGCTCAAGTGTGTGATTAGATACCTCTTCATTTATGTAATTTGAAGCTAAATTAAATGAATGTTTTCTTTAAATTGAAAAAAGTGAATAAGAATATGGTAATCAGATTACACATGCATAGATAATAATTTTACACATGCCAATTTTAAATGACATTTGTGTGATACTGTAAGTAAAAGGATGACCTTTAGGCTTCATCATAATATTATAGATGTCCAGATAATATTTGTACATATCTCAAAAACCACGCGGATAAATAGTTCTAGTGTGCAAAATTAAACGTAAATGTTATTGATGACAATCACATGGATGGTACAACTTTTCTTTAAAGTTTCCCTAAATTAAATAGAAACCATGATGATATGCTACACTATATTTTCATGAAAAGTATTGCATGAATGTGATACAAGATATGCACAAATATTTCTATCTGAAATAATTTGGCACAAAGCTTATAAATCAATATTAATTGGAAACCAAAAAGTACAAAAATTGGGATTAAAATTTTATATTAGGTTTTAGTCAAATGCCACCTCAATTAAAAATGTGTGGGCAATTCAAGCTTAATTCACCACCTAAATTAAAAAATTAATGAAAAATTTAAGTTTAATTCACCACCTCAATTACAAAAATTATTAGCAATTTGTCCTATATTTGCCACCTCAATTACAAAATTAGCAAAAAATTGGCCTTATTTCGCCAAGCCAATTAATATTTTATGGAAAATTTAGGTCCTCATTCTCCTATTTGATTAAAAACAAGAATGAATTTTGGCTTTCAAATTTCCCACAATTTATTTTTAAAATTATATTTTAACATAAAATAGCCACCCTTTCTATGACTTTAGTTCATTTTTTGGAAAAAATTGCCAACCCGATTAATCGCTACATAGGGGATTTCCCAGAATTTCTATAGAATTTTTTAGGGCTAGTTCTTAAAGTTTACCCTGTTCTACATGCCAGACTTCATAAGGAGTCATTCTATCAAGTGCATTCATAGGACTCCAATTGAGAATAGACACTGTTGTAGTAACTGCATCTCCCCAAAAAGGGTTACTCAATCCTTTTTTTGTAACATACTTTGAGCCATTTCAACCAATGTAAGATTCTTCCTTTTAGATATTGAGGTGTGTAAGCAATGGTGAGTTGTCTTTTGATGCCATTCATATATTATAATAGTCTATAAAATCTTTTGAACAAAATTATCCTCCATGATCAGTCCTTAAGCACTTTATTTTACAACCACTTTCATTCTCCACGAGGGCGTTAAACCTTTTTAATGTATTAAAAGCTTCATCTTTGTGCTTCAAAAAATAAATCTAACACTTTCGTGAATAATCATCACTAAAAGTAATGAAATATGATGACTTGCCCATAACTTTTTGTTTGCATAGGACCACAAATATTGGAATGAACAAGCTAAAGTGGATAATGGACCCTCCATGCACTGCCTTTTGGAAATTTCTCTCTTGCATGTTTTCCTTTAGCACATCCTTCACAAACCTCCTTATGCTCTTTAATCTTAGGAAATTTGGATATTAGTAGCTTCAAACTATGAAAATTCAAGTGTCGATATCTAAGATGCCATAACCAACTTTTGTCTTCATATGACATATTAGCAATACTTATGCTATGTTCTCCAAACTTCAATGGGAAGATCCTATTTTTTGACATAGGCACAACTGTAACAACCATATTGCCTTGATTGTCATAGATTATACATTGTTTATTATCAGACACCACTTTGTAATCATTTTCACATAGTTGTCCTACACTCAATAAATTGTGTTTTAACTTTGGAGTGTAATAAATA
This sequence comes from Cunninghamia lanceolata, assembly GCA_027924645.1. NCBI lineage: Eukaryota > Viridiplantae > Streptophyta > Pinopsida > Cupressales > Cupressaceae > Cunninghamia > Cunninghamia lanceolata. Next base: position 236,890 of record BSBN01001396.1, on the reverse strand, counting down.
TCATTAACATGTATTTCTTATCTTCTTTAGTATTCACTTTCATTGCTCCTTTTCTGCAACCTGCAAGGATTTGTCATCACCAAGCTTAATCTTAGATTTGAAACTTTCATTCATTGTAGAAAAAAGCTCGTTATGAACCCAGACATGTTGTTAGAACACCTTGAATCTAAATACCAAACCTCTTTAGGACTCTATTCAGCTTTGACATAAGATAAAAATAAATTACTTGGAAAAGCCTCTTCATCTTCATGTGCATAATTAGCACTTCTATTTCCATTACCTAATTTTTAATCTGCGTTCCCTTTCAAAGTGACCATACCTATTACAATGATAACACTAAATATTTCTCTTATCAAATCTACCTCTACCTCTTCCTCTATTTCCTCTTGAATAATTTTGATTCATGTCTTTACCCTGTTCATGATTGTTGGTTGTTTCATTCTTTGTGATCTACAATTTTGAGGAAAAAGATTTCTCATCACTTTCTCCAAATGTGTCTCTAAGTCTCTCTTCATGAGACATAAGAGATCCAACTAAGTGATCAAATTCAAGAGTAGTCTTGAATCTTTACTCTCCGTAATGATTATTGTAACATGATTCCACCTTGGTGTTAGAGACCTCAACACTTTTTAAACCACAACTTTTTTTACAATTTCTTCAAGAGTAGCCATCTTATTGACCACATCCTTTACTCATACACAATAGTCACTCACACTCTCAACTTTTTGCATCTTCAAATTCTCAAATTCTCTATTCAATGTTTGTAGCTTGACAACTTTGACTTGATCACTACCTTGGTAAGCTTCGTGTAGAGTCTTCCAAGCATCCACGATTGTCTTTGCACCTACAATTTTCAAAAGTAGGCCCTTATCTAGAGCTCTTTGAATATGAATTAAGGCTTGAGCATTCTTCTTTCTAGCATCCTTCTGAGGCATTCTATCATTAGCTACAAGGGTGGTCCAACTAGTTGGCTCTTCATAACCCATTTCTACAATCTCCCATAAGTCTTTCCCTGTCAAAAAAGTCATCATCTTGATGCTCCAATAATCATAGTCAATTGCATCAAATTCTGGAATGGGTAAACAATTAGCATTTGACATGATCAAAATCGATAATCCACAACAAATCACCCACTCTGATACCAAATGAAGATTATGAAACTAATTCATTATTCATTCTAGCGAACAAAAAACAAAGTGTAATAGCAAAAGCACTACATTTAACACATAATATTTAGAAAAAATATATAACTTATCTATGCCAAATAAAAGAACAACATCCAACAGTTATGAAGCTGGACAAAAATAAAACATACTATATTTATTTTGAAATGCTAATACAAAATTGCAACAGAATAATCATCTTTATAATTTTTTATAGCACGAAAACATGTAATATGGGCACTAAAAATAACTCTCAAATAAATACAAAATCTCAGAAAATAAAGCACACACATAAAAATAGCAAAAGAAACATAAAAGCTCTGCCAAAAAACTATCTCATATCTATACAACTAAAAATAGGACTGTCAAAGTAGTGGAGCATCAATTATCCATTATCCACCAGTTCTCTCATATTCTACTTCAATCTACATCAAACCATTATATCTCCAACTTAGAACATCCCATTAATTATCATTAAACTACTGGCCAAACCAAATTTAAGAGGGTCGTTGTTTTAACTTGGCTTGAGTTTTCAAACATGCAGTTTAAGGTTTGTTTTGTTTCTTTACAATTTTTTTTGGGTTCATCTTACTTTGGTTGGTTCTATTCAACCAATGAATCCATTGGGCAGTCCCGTTATTACATGTAATTCTTGAGCCCTATTGATTATTCTTGTTCGCTGTTGTAGCTTAATATCTGAGACAAATCATGTTAAATAATTCTTCAATTCAACTAATTTCAATCTCTCCATTGCAATCAACTACCTGGATGAATGAATAACAAGATAAAAAAACTACTGGAACTCACATCTGAAAAGAAAACTGCTTAGTAGGGGCATCAACCAGAAGACCCATCGACCCTTTTACAAAACCACCCGCAATCTGTCGACCAAACAAGATATTCTTAGACAGGCCAAATCGGAAACTGGCTAAGAAAATGTTGGACTATCGTCATACCTGTGGGAATTGGTTTCATGTATCAACCGTCATTTTCGGTATAAGTGAAGGGCAATATCTAATGCACATTTGACTATATTTATTAATTAATTAAAATTCAAAATCTTCCCACCACACCTCTGAGAACTAGTCTCCTTGACTAACTGCCATTCTAGATATAGGTGAAGCGCATCATCTAACAATTAATTAATTGAAAGTCAAAATCATATTATATTTTGATTTCAATTAATTAACAAATATAGTCAAATAAATATCTAGAATGTTAGATAGACAATACGTTAAATGAAGATACTAATTTGAAAATTCACTGCACCTACAAGTTTTTAATATGTAAGGACAAATCTACATAAAAAGAAAATGCTCGAGCAAAAGGTGGACGAGGTATTTCAATTTAGCCGTCGGTTGCTAAGTAATTTTCTGTCGTACAATGCCTTTGTTGAGAATGATGTAGGCCGTAGATGCAAAAAAGCTATTTGTTTTTCGGCAAGAACCCTTTTACATTTGTAGTCATATTCAAATAATGGTTGATGAGTACGGTCTGTCATCCTTGTATCTTGTGTAATGAAAGACTTAATCAGGTAGTAGGTAGGGGAGAGTATTCAACAACTATTTGTGTATTTAAGACTCAATATTTTTAAAAGTTTAGTACTAGTAGTTGTGACTTGAAGGTTGTTAGTGTGTTGCTATAAGTATTTATAATTGAACAAAATGTGCTCCTTAGATTTAAAAAGAAACCAATCATTTGATGCCACATCAACACACCAACAAAACATGACTTAATGCATACCTATTGGTCCACCTTTTTTTGGGGGAACTATTTGACACTTCAACAAAAAGTGTGCTGATGTGGCATCATATTTGATGATGTGGCCCTGAAACCATAGTTATAAGCATGGGCCTTGCCAAATAAGTTGCTAGAAAAATTTTGGAGTGATTGAAATTACCACGTATGATTTTGAGAGGCGTGAAGTTAGGATGCTCAACTACTGGATCCTCTCCCCTATTCGTAGCAATTTCTAAAGTGAAAAAAAATCAATTGCCACATTAAAGAATTCCAATATTATCAAGTTGTTGAATGAAACTTTAAAGTAAACAATGTGTAAATATTCGTGTTTACCTGTTAATCTTTGGGGTTAATATACGTTTTGTTTTGTTTTCAATTTTGATAGTTTTGTTTGTTTTTGTTTTTTGTTTTTTTGGTTTGTTGTTGTTTTTGAATAATTCCTTTGTAAATTTTTATTTTTCAACAATAATATTATATAATTTTGTCCTACATTAATCATATAGTATTAGAGCACAAGAAATTCATTTTTTTTTCTTTTTGAATAGGCTTTCCATCAATAGGTGTAAAATTTGGTGCCTCTATGGTCTTAACAACAATTTAGTAGAATCATAACTTACATAGGCCTAACTAAGAGATTCTTGGTAGTGACATCTGTATATAAACAATAGCCGCTACATAGACTTTGTATTGGTAGACAAAAGACACATGGCAGTAACAAATGCACAATTGAAAATGAATGTTGTTGGAATTATCTTCAAATAAATGTCATATAAAATAATTTACTTGCACTCCAAGCTCACTAGAACACTTGGCAAGAACATTTTTACATTTGTAGTCATGTTCAAATAATAGTTGTTGGGTATGGTTTGTCATCCTTGTATAATCAAAGACTTAATCAGGTAGTAGGTATTCATAGCAATTTCTAAGTGAAAAAAAATCATTTGCCACATTAAAGAATTTCGATATTATCAAGTTGTTGAATGAAACTTTAAAGTAAACAATGTGTAAATATTCATGTTAACCTGTTATCTTTTGGGTTAATATACTTTTTGTTTTGTTTTCAGTTTTGATAGTTTTATTTTTTGGGTCATTTTTGATAATTTAATTATTCATTTATGTCTATAAAATAAGAATGTAAATTTTTATTTTTCAATAATAATATTATATAATTTTGTCCTACATTAATCATATAGTATCAGACCACAAGAAATTCATTTATTTTTTCTTCCTGAATAGGCTTTTCATTAATAGGTGTAAAATTCAGTGCCTCTATGGCCTTAACAACAATTTTAGTAGAGTCGTAACTTGCATAGGCCCAACAAAGAGAAGTCTTGGTAGTGACATCTATGCAAACAATAGCCACTACATAGACTTTGTATTGGTAGACAATAGCCACATGACAGTAACAAATGCATAGTTGGAAATGAATGTTGTTGGAATGTTATATATAGAATTATTTACTTACACTCCATGCTCATTGGAACACTCTCCAAGCTCTTAGGAATGAATCTACAATGCAATCTAAATTATGACGTGTAAGGAGTGTGCAAGGGAAGGTGACCACAGCTGAGGTAGTTTGGACTAGTCTAAGGCTGATCATCACTTGTTTCATATACAGTAGAGCCGTACCAGTAGATATTGGGATGTGGGTATTGTGTGGTTTCAACAATGGTTGGTGAAACCCTAACTGAAAAAGACACATGGATAGAATGGTACAAAAAGTTGAAAATACTATTATTTTCAATAATTCGTGGTGTAATATTTTCAATAATTTGTGGTGTTATTTTCAAATGGGCTGACTAATATTTTAACCTAGAATCTTGGAAGCAAGTACTAAATCACCTATATATTTGCCAATACTATTAAAACAACATTGTGTATCAGGACACGTTTCACCAACGCCATTAAATGGTCACTGCACGTGAGGACCCATTTCGCCAATTAAAATTTACAAGTAGTTGATTATGAGGGCCCATTTCGCCAATTTCCATGCCACCTCTGTGCTAATCGTAGGCCATATTCGCATTGGAAATTACAAAGTATGTACTCCATCGAAGTTTGATTCACCGACACTTAAACGTATTCCTTAAATAATCACGTGAGATTCGCCTAATTTTTTAATATACCATTTAAAATTCCCACGGAATTTGCCAAATATGGATTGATATAATTACAATCGAAACTTTGATTTATTCTTACACATTTTGTTCAGTTCTAAACTTCTGAGCTCTCGATTCGGATTTTAGAAGTTGGAGTTGGAACCTTAAAGTTGATTGTAGGCAAAGTTACAAACATACAACACAAGCATTCCTGCATTAATAAATAGCAAGTCAGTGAAAACCTAAACTTAAAGGTGAGTAATCATTTCTTCATAGTATTAGTGCTATAAGATTTCTTTATCTCTTTTCCATTCTTGCTTCAATCTTAAAGAAGATATTTAGTAGGGAATGGGATCTATATTCTATGAGTATGTCCTTAAATAAGAAGACATTGTTTGCAGATTTTATTCAAAGTGAGAGATCAAGATGTCGAGCCACAAGTGTGACAAGGGTAAGACTCCTCAGGGTGGTGAAGGGACTGGGAGGCCATCAAAACGTCGAAAACATGGAGTTAGTATACAGTCTTACTTTGGAATTGGCAATGTTTATGATCCATCAAATCAAGATGGAGCTACATCATCAACTCTTGCACCAAATATTAATGAAGAAGCCATTCGCAATACCTCACCACCACCAGAAGGTGGGATTGCCATTGAGTTAGATGAGGATGGCAATACCGTAGAAGATGTTCCAAGGGAGACCCTGGTTAGCCAGAATGAGGATGGCAATACCACAGAAGATGTTCCAAGGGATACCTTGGTTATCCAGAATGAGGATGGCAATACCGTAGAAGATGTTCCAAGGGATACCCTAGTTAGCCTGAATGGGGATGGCAATACCGCAGAAGATGTTCCAAGGGATACCCTGGTTAGCCAGAATGAGGATGGCAATACCGCAGAAGATGTTCCAAGGGATACCCTAGTTATCTAGAATGAGATAATTGACTTGGATGAAAATGTTGGCACTGTAGATGATGTTGGTAAGAAGAAAAGAAAAGGCAAATCAAAAATAGGGCGCGAGTGGGAAATGTCAAGGAATTTTCAACTTGATTGGGCATCAAATTACCCATTCATTAAACTAGTGGAGAAAGCAAGCAAAGATGAATTATGCAAAAAGACTACTTTTATGGCGTTAAAACCGCCATTACTGCTCACTCGTGTGAAGCAGAATGGCTCCCATGGCCACTTTCTCAATTTCAAACTCTAGTCATTGATCTCTTGATTAGATGGCAAGATGGATGGGCGTAATGAAGTTTTCTGCCACATGGAATTGCTTACTCATCTTTCAGCAGACCCCACCTTCTCTTTAGGCTACGAAGTCTGCTACGTGGCATTCACCCGTTAGCCCGTTGGGTTTATCTCTCCTGCATCTTTTGACTACGGGCTAGCAGGGAATGGTTAGGATTAACCTGGGCCCTTGAACCTGCTCACACATTAACTTCTCAAGCCATCCACCTGTCTGCTTAAATTCTTCAACATTGGACGGCTAAGATTAAAACATCTTGCTAAGGAATTTCCCATATGTCTTATTTAAACCTTTAATAGCTCACCCTTTAAGTCTCTTAAGGCTGCTTCGAAATACTTGCTAAAATATTTCTTCTTCTTCTATAGTTAGCATTTAAAAAGTGGACCCTGCTAGGTTAACAGGACATGGGGACATAAAATATAGGGGTCGAGACTTAGACAATAGATGAAATATTTTGACACCCTTTTAATGATTAACGCATAATGTTCCTCACCAAGCGGTGACTGACAAGACTAGGTATAAGGGGCCTGTAAACAACACAAATTTGATGGCTTAGGTTTCAACTTAGACAACCGACAATCAGAGGTAGAAAGTCAACATAAGATTACGCAGAGGGTTAAATGCTAGGTTTCTCATATAAAATGTTAACCATTGATATTTGGAAATCTAACGGTTCAAGTTTTATTCCGGAGGTTTGAAGTCATAGGTCTAGTGTTTCAAACATTTTCTTCTAGAATGTAACTATGTCATCCATCAAAAATTCATCAAACGGTCGTCGATTATATTAATTTGCACTAACATCTTGCTTCAGACATAATAAATATGTTGACAGTTGTCCCCATTCCAAACACTTTATAAACAAATTTGGATGTGTGGAAAATTTGTCCTAGAATAGTACAATATATAGCATTTGATATTTTTGCCACCCACGATATGATTTTTTATTGGCATAACAGTTTATTTCACCAATTAATTTTTTATTGGTTTGAAACTATATTTAATTCGCCGATGATTTTTTTATTGGTTTGAAAATAGGTTTAATTCACCAACGAAAATATTTTTTTGGGTTTGAAAATAGGTTTTAATCACCAACAAAAATATTTTTTTATTTAGAAAACAGGTTTAATTCGCAATGAATAAAACAATGCATACCTTCCTTGAATCGAAACTTCTATTGTTGCCTATCAAGATCGTCCTTGTTTGTATGAAGTAGGCCCTCAGAGAGTGCACTCCTTTGCTATTTTCAAGAATGTCGATAGTGAATGGCTGTGGTGATAAACATGCAATGAAGAGGAGTTTCAAAGCTTTGGGTGATCTCAAGCAAATTGTATTGGGGTGCCAAAGGCGCGCTGGTGAATTTTTGCAGAGTAACAATACGAATAGCCTAGTTGAATAGAATGGAAGAATGACGTTTCATTTATAGACTTGGGAGGATGAAGATCAACGGTTGAGATGAAATGAGTAGATCAATGGTTGAGAATGGTTGAGGAATGTGCAACGAATAAAAAGAGGACAAGTGTCCCACTTCCATCATGTAACAGGGTAGTTAACAAAATTGATTGAAGAGTTAATAGAATGGATTGAGGAATTGACAGAATTGATTGATCAGTTACCCGAATAGATTGAGGAGCTGACATAATTGACTGATTAGTTAATAGTTTTGATTGATGAGTTAACTAATTTTGATTGGAGAAGAAATAGGACATGTGGGTGAGAGAATATTAGGTAATTAAATATTTGAAATATTTAATTACATGTGCAACATGATGAGGTGGAGAAGGTGAGGTGGAAAAGGTGAGGTGAAATTATGAAATTAGGACTTAGGATAGAGGGATTTAGGATTAATTAAATAACGTAGGATTATTTAATTATGTGAGACTTTAGAAGAATTTAGGGAATTTAATTAAATAAATTGATTTTATTTAATTTTGACTTTAGAAGAATTAATTAAATATTTTGATATTTAATTAATTAAGAGGAATGTGAATCAAATAAATAAATTTGTTTATTTATTTATTGATAGAAGAATTGGGAGGGAATAAATATTAAGAATATTTATTTAGACTGAATCGTGTCATTTTTAGGCGTATACATTTTGCCCCTCTTTGATGCGATGTAGTTTACTACGTTACTTCAAAGAATAAAAAGTCTGATGGTGATACATGCCCCAGTTTGCCCCTCATACAAGTTTGACGATAGGATGCCCCCTCAGGAGATTGGATGGGAAAAAGGCAGAAAGCGTGAGATGGACAATCTCACGAAGACAAAGGGTTTAGGTTAGGTTGGGAGAAAACAAGATGCATTTCAAAGAAAGGGGAAGAAAACTAGAAGAAAAAATAGGCGTGGGAAGTAGTCACAGTCACCACCTAGCCAAATTACAGTTTTGCAAGCTATAAATAGGAGCTGGGTCCACAAAACAATTCATTTTCACACTTGTCTTATCTGGATTTGTCTTGGAGAGCTTAGAGCAACGTTGGAGCAGCATGGCAGCTAGAGAGGCAGACATTCCACGCGAGGAGCATCGATTCGAGCGTGTTCGTCGATTCGGTCGGCCAGCAGAGGCAGGAACCTCGGTATGTATCCCGAAAAATTTCCCCTAGGGTTGAGTTAGGTAGCAATAAATGCTAGGAGAAAGTATAGGTAAACAAATGCGCTAAAATGCAGAACAGCACATATGCTGCGCAAAACAGTGCATATGTAGTTTTGCAGTGCATATGTGAAATGAAACGGCGCATTTGCTAAAGCTGCGCATGCATAGTTTTAGGCGGCACATATACAGCATGTTGCGGCGCCTACGTGAAAGCTATGCATACATATAATAGGATGGTGCATATATTGATTGTTGCAGCACCTTTGCCAAAAGTGGCGCATAGGACAAGAAATGGCACTTTTGTGAAAAAGTGGCGCATTTATCACCTGTTGTGGCACATATGCCATAGATAGGCAGATTACTTAGCAAAATTGACCCGATTGGTGTCCTGCTTGACACGTCAATCGATAAGCTATCTCCGAGATTGCATGAATCTAGTCAAGAGATGTAGTTTGTTGTTTTGATCAATTTGAAATGCTAAGTTAGTTGATATAGTTCTATAGATATGTTGAGTATGGGATTTTTCAGCTTGAGGTTGACGCCTTGCTTTGCGTGCTTGCAGGAGGAGATACGGGATATGCTACAGTCTAAGGAGTAGTTCCCTATGCCCTTGTTGTAGAGACATGCTGATCGAGATAGATAGAGAGGCTCTTGGTGCTATGGGACTGGATTATGTATGCTTCATGCCTGAGGTTCGGGCGAACCGTGGATTGCTGACGGTTGCAGTGGAGAGATTCCACAATGAGGATGGGACTTTCCACCTCCCTACTGGCGAGATGACCATCACCCTGGAGGATGTCTATCAGATTCTACACCTGCCTATTGATGGCGAGCTTGTGGAGTATGACCCACAGAGAGGTGCAAGACTCACTGAGTGCAGGCGAGTATTTGATGACCCAGAGTTGGTAGGACAGGTCATCCCATGGCACAATATCTATGACTATTATGACTACTTCCCTGGGATTGTGGTAGGATTGATCAGAGGCGTTGTGTGCCCCAACAGGATATCGCATGGATTCCCCATTGGATGGGGTAGGATCATGGAGAGGATGGTGACAGAGGGCACACGATATGCGTGGGGTGTCTGTGTATTGGCTCACTTGTATCATGACATGCACCAGGTAGTATACCACCAAAGCACGAGCCTTTCGGCCGGTGTGTCACTATTAAAGTTTTGGCTATGGGAGCATATAGCGATCATGAGACCGATTTGTGTTTTCGCTAGACAGAGAGGGGAGCCATATAGCTATGGCTACGCAGGGGTGATTTCCCAGCATAGGCTAGGGAAGCTGAAGTATTGGAGACATGCCTTGGATGGGGTAGATGTGGTCATTTGGCGACCATATCTAGACTGCGAGTCGTGGGATGATGAGGCAGATGAGTTACCTTACTGCTTTTAGATGAGATGGCTGAAAGAACGGACCTGCCACATACTAGAGAGGCAGATTGTTGGCAGAGTACTGAGATAGTTCGGCAGGAGGCAGGGCATGCCACAGGGGTAGGCTTACTTTACACGAACACATGCAGAGAGGGTCAGATGGGGGCTGATGGCATCCTATGAGGAGGCCCTAGCAGAGTTTCGGCAAACACCTTATGTCGCCTGGGATATGAGGACGAAGATAGCAGATGCAGGGATGACGTGGGATTACGAGGATTGGATTACTGCACACCCCTTTCTGAGATATTCAGGGGCTGGGATGTTGGTGCCTCGCATAGATGAGGTAGACTCAGATGATGAGGGCCAGGTGGGCTGGAGGAGGACGAGGGGGAGGAGAGGAGGGCGAGGGGGTGCCCGAGATGGAGGAGATGATGGAGATGACAGAGGTCAACCTAGACAGAGGAGGAGAGTTGAACAGGTACTGCCATCACAGGTTGCACAGTAGGTGCCACAGCAGGCACAGATGCCGCCACCCCAGTAGGGACCTCAGCCATAGGGGCAGAGACAGGCATAGGTAGCTCAGGGTCCAGTACAGTCAGACGTGCAGGAGAGGGTGATAGCCACCCTGAGGGGAGAGATTAGACAGTTGAGGGTACAACTTAGGAGAGCCGACAACCGGTGAGAGACAAATGCAGAGGTGATTATGGGACTGGCCAAAGAGAGAGATATGGCAAACGCACAGATATGAGTCATCCATGTAGAGTAGGATACCGCATTGGCAGCCCTAGGGATAGATGCAGTGACTAGTTTCTTGGTTGGGCAGGTGCAGCAGGCACAGGCACAATTAGGCCAGTCACAGACACAACTAGCACAGGTGCAGGGTGAGCTTGGTAGAGTGCAGGCTCAGGCTCAGTATTATCAGGGGTTGTATCATGGTGTCGTGCCAGCAAGCTAGAGGGCCTCTAGCTACAGGAGCCAGTCTGCGGCCTCCCAGAGAGCAGGTCCATCAAGGTCAAGAGCTTCTGTGATGGGCCCACAACAGTCAGGGGTTGGCAGAGGAGGAGACACTATTGGCAGTGGTGGTTCACAGTAGGAGGGGTAGACTTGTATCACACTTGTATTTTTGAGACATGTATCATCATCCATTGGGATGTATTTTTGTATGACTTTGATTCAGAGACAGATACTATGATATTTGTACATTTTGGACTCATTTATGATGTGTATATGATGATGCAGCTATGCGACTGGCTTTACATGTTATGAGTTTATGATTCTTTTCGATTATACGATGTGATGCATATGCAGACTTAGATGTTTTATCTGATGCTATATGAGATGTTATCTAGATACAATCTGTGATATGATGCTATGTGACATTTATATGAACTAATGCAGTGTAAAATGATTTATCTGATGTGTTTGTGATGTACGTGAATTCAAAATGATATCTATATGACTATGCAACTTGATGTGATGCTCTTTGCTATGTTTTTGATTTTTTTTTTGACACTATATGATGATGGGATATGGATGACCTAATGCACTTGATTTTGTATGCAACTGATTTAATCATGTAAATGACTATTTCATATGTGATGATATGCAACTAGACGTTATGTTTTTATGTTGTCCAAATGTACTCTATTGACACAAAAATGACAGGATGATAGATAGAAGACTGCTTGGACAGAAGAATGACTCGATAGCGAGGTTCACAAGCTTCATTTTGTATTGTCACTCTATATTGTTTAGATCTTTTATTGCATGGGATATGGATGTATGGATGTGTAGATGGATGTATAATGGAGGGATTTGATGGATGCTTTGATTTTTTGACATCTTGACGGTGCAAGTATTTTGGAGTGCTTTATTTCATCATTGGGCGATTTTTTTGGTACTTTTTGCTGAAATGTTGTAAGTTAACACAAGCTTCTAGGTATAACTGAACCGAGATGACCTGAGCATTTCTTACATGGATTTTGCTTTAGCAAGTTAATACAAGCATCTAGTCAAAATTGAATCTAGATGACCTGAGTACTTCTTTTGTATCAACAAACAAGGATTGCCCCCGTTCATGTTAGACCTTTGGTGTCCCCGATGATCTTTTGCCGACCATGTCCTTAGACAAGGCTTTACATTACTAAAGATTAATCCACAAACAGCAAACAAAGAAAAGAATCATGCCCCCATCATAGCATCTCTAGCTTTTGGCATCCTCGAGTAGCATAGGAAGGCATGATAGCAAAAATCAAGACTCTGTACTTTAACTGTGTTTCCAATCTACAAAACATTTTTGCATTTAGATGTGTTTGTTTCTTACCATAATTGAGTAAAATCATTTAGAGGGCCTTGGGTATTTGCTTTTCTTTGGATAGGTTAAAATACCTTGTGTTGAAATTTCTGCTTGAAGCGCGGGTTATGCTTGCACTTGCTTGTTTGGTGAGAAGATTCCACAATCCTTATTGGTGAGACGGAACCTAAGGGACTGACCTAGTGCCTCAGGGGCTCATTGCTAAATGGCCTTGCCTACGTGACGACACAGAGGCAATGTAGTTCAAGGTAAACCCTAACAGACCTAAGACCTAGGTGAGAGAAAGTGGAGACGGACCCAGATGGATAGAAGGACTAGATATGGGACAGATGGGACAGTGGGAGCCTCAGGGGCACATTTGAGGAATGGCCTTGCCTACGTGACAATGCAGAGGCAACGTAGTTCATGGAATTGGATGGTGGAAAACTGATGAGAGACACTATGCTAGGCTTACACGATGGATACAGTATGGGACAAAACCTTGGTTGACAAGGCCAACAAAGAGATAGAGTATCAAGCCATGATATGTAACTGTCAGGAGTTTATTATGGGATAGATATGGGTCGAATGGGACACAAGGAAGAATGGACTCAAGGTGATTGGTTTCCCAAAGATGGATAAGGCAGTTTATCACAAGTAATGCCTGTTTACCAAGTTTTCACCACTTGCTTTTATTTGCACGAAAGCTAGAAAGTATACATGATGCATGTTTGCCAGGGTTTCATCATGATACCTATCCAAGGTGCCTGATTGCCAGGTTTTCACCAAAGGACAATTTTTTTGTACTTTTCTATTTTTATTTTTTTTTGTATTTTATGCCCCCCTTACATTTGGGGTTCTCCTAGGTATAGAACCGGCAAAGATGCATGTTGTTGATCAGGTCATCGAACAGCTCACCCTTTGACGTTGCCAACTGATATGCCCCCAATCCGTATGCTGCTACAATTACATAAGGCCCAAGCCAGTTGGGTTCGAACTTGCCTTTCTTTTCTCTGTCTTGTTGGTTGCGAGGATTCTCCTTAAGAACGAGATCTCCAACTTTGAAGATTCTTGGGTGAACTCTGTGGTTATAGCTTCTTGACATCATTTGTTGATATGCTTTGAGATGATCAAAGGCTTTCTATCGCCTCCTTTCCAGCAACTCTAGTTCTTGTAACCTGGAGACTCTGTATTCTTCATCTGATATGAGGCCTTTTAATGACACCCTAAGAGATGGTAATTCAACCTCAATGGGGAGGATAGCTTCTGAGCCATAGACCAGGGCGTAGGGTGTAGCACCTGTGGGAGTGCGTATATTGGTTCTGTAGGCCCACAGAGCGGGATTGAGTTGGATATACCAATCACGGCCAGCATCATTGACTATCTTCTTGAGGAGTTTCAAGATGGTCTTGTTGGATGCTTCATCTTGACCATTACCTTGGGGGTAGTATGGAGTGGAGAAACGGTGTTGGATTTTGAAACGTTCACAGAGTTCTTGGACATCCTGGTTTTTGAATGGTCTTCCGTTATCCATGATAATGGATGAAGGAATTCCATATCTACAAATGAGGTAATTCAAGATGAATGAGGAGATTTGCTTACCTGTGACGGTGGTGAGGGGAATGGCTTCAATCCACTTTGTAAAGTACTCAGTGGCAGTTATGATGAATTCGTGGCCGTTGGATGAGGGTGGATGAATCTTTCCCACAAGGTCAAGTCCCCATTGGTAGAAGGGCCAAGGTGTCATTAAAGGTCTCAACTCTTGAGCCAGTGCATGTATCAGGTTCCCATGTATTTGACACTGCTTGCATTTCTTGACAAACTAATATGAATCCATTTCCATGTTCGGCCAGTAATAACCCAAATGCATGAGTTTCTTGGCTAAGGAAGGATCACTAGAGTGTGTTCTGCAGATCCCCTCATGTACGTCTTGCAAGGTGGTTATGGATTCTTCTCGTTCTAAGCAACGGAGTAAAGTACCATCTAGACCACGTCGGTATAGGGTATCGGCAATGATGGTATAGCGAGAGGTTTGGCGTATAAAAGTTCATCATTGGTTAGAAGATAGGTCAGGCGGGAGGATGTTGTCCTTGAGGTAAGTGTAAATCTTATCATACCAAGGTGAATCAGATCCAACTAGGAGGCATATGGAATGGGTCTCAGGTAGATCATAAGCTGGTTGTCGAATAGTTTCCACTAAGAACTTGTACCGTGACTCATTTTCAGGTATCTCGAGGAGAGAGGCAATGGTGGCCATGGTATCTCCTGCTTTGTTCTCGATCCTAGGTATCTATTCGAAAGAGATGATTACAAAGTGTTCTGTGAAGTCATCGACCATCCACTTGTATGGGACAAGATTTTCATCTTTGGTTTGATAATCATCATTGACTTGATTGATTATAAGTTGAGAATCACTGTAGACATGTAGCTCTTGGATTTTCCACTCAGTTGCCATCTTGAGACCAATTACTAAGGCTTCATACTCTGCTATGTTATTGGTGCATAGGAATAACAAATGGTAAGACTTTGGAATTGTGTCGCCATGGGGAGTCACGAACAAGATTCTTGCCCCTGATCCATGATTTGTGTAGGACCCATCGAAGTAGAGTTTCCAGGAATATGTTGATATGTTGAATAAGGATTCATCTGGAAACTCAAATTGCATCAGTGTGGTGTCCTGTAATGGTGCATCCGCTAGTTGATCAGCAATGATCTATCCCTTGATTACTTTTCTGTCTATATACTCAATGTCATATTCGCTCAAGAGCATTACCCATTTAGCTAGGCAACTCGTGAGAGTTGCTTTGCTTAGTAGATACTTCAGTGGATCTATTTTTGCAATGAGTTTGACTGGATGTGCAAGCATATAATGTCAGAGTTTTTGTGAAGCAAAAACTACTGCAAGACATGATCTTTCTGTCTGTGAGTATTGCAATTCATAGCCCACTAATGTTCTAACTAATGTAGTAGACGGCTCTTTCTTTATTCTCATAATCTTATTGTGCCAGAAGAGCCCCAAGAGTCATAGGTGTAGCAGATATGTAGAGTATCAGTGGTTTCCCTTGAATAGGAGGCATGAGAATGGGTGGATTCGTAAGATATTCTTTCAACTTGTTGAATGCCTCTACACACCTTTCATCCCATCTGAATGGAATGTTCTTGTGCAGGAGATGACTGAATGGTTGGCACTTGTCTACTAGCTGGGATATGAATATGTGGATTGCTTGTAGCTTGCCCTGTAGCAATCTTAATTGAGTAAGAGTCTTAGATGGTGGCATGTCCATAATAGCCTTGACCTTGGCGGGGTCCACCTCTATTCCATTTGCCGACACGATGAAACCTAGTAGCTTGCCTGAAGTGACTCTGAACACACATTTCTTTGGGTTCAACTTAACTTTGAATTGGTCTAATCTCTTAAAGACTTTCTCTAACACATCCAGGTGTGATTCTCTTGTGAGCGACTTTGCTAGGATATCGACATAGTCGTCCATTGTTACATGCATCATATCATGGAATATAGTCATCATAGCACGTTGATATGTGGCTCCTGCATTTTTTAGCCCAAATGGCATGACATTCCAGCAGAAAGTGCCCCATGGACAAGTAAAAGTTGTTTTGTGTTGGTCTTCTGGTGCTATTCAGATTTGATTATATCCTGAGAAACCATCCATGAGAGATAACATGGTGTGCCCTGTTGTTAAGTTGACTATAATATCAATATTTGGCAACAGAAAATCATCCTTGCGGCAAGATTTGTTTAGATCTCTAAAATCATTGCATAGTCTGACTCGGCCATCAGGTTTGGACACTAGTACAATGTTGGATATCCACTCCGGGTAGTCTATAGCTCTGATGAACGCTACATCCAGTAATTTCTTGAGTTCTTCTTTGACCAATAGCGCTATGTGTGGATGCATCTTTCTAAGCTTCTACTTCACTGGTTTTACTCCTGGGTCTAATGGAAGATGGTGTAGAATCAAGTTCGGGTCTAGACCTGGCATGTCTGCATATGAC
This sequence comes from Cunninghamia lanceolata, assembly GCA_027924645.1. Taxonomy (NCBI): domain Eukaryota; kingdom Viridiplantae; phylum Streptophyta; class Pinopsida; order Cupressales; family Cupressaceae; genus Cunninghamia; species Cunninghamia lanceolata. The sequence goes on along the minus strand of BSBN01001396.1, from coordinate 220,368 downwards.
CAAGTGAAGCTGCCCCTCTTTTTCTTGAAGAATGGTACAAACCTGGTCTTTTCTGGTGGAGTAAGGGATTTAGCAAAGTGAATGATCTTAGGTTGTTCCTCTGTACCAATATTAACAGGCTCTGTCAGTTCCACAACAATTTGGGACTTCTCCTGGTGCATGTCTGTGGGGAGAGTGTCAAGCCTTCCATCGTCAGGTGCCACAGTTGGGTTTTCACCTTCGGATGCGTCCTTTCTTTTTACTGTTTTGGGATCTGACACTGCCGCAAAATAGTTTTCACCGTCAGATCTAGTTTTTATCTTGATATTTTTGCAACTGGAAGGCTTGGTACCCTCTCTGAAGAAAGCCACGGTATTAAGTTCAATAGCGAAACCATCTTTATGATCTCCTTTGGGTAGGTGGTCCCTAAGTTCCATATAGTCAATGTAAGCATCATCATTTTGGAACATATCTAGTTGGGGAGTTCCTCACAGATCCCAGTCAATTAGCTCAGGATGTACAAGGGGGAGGGAGTCGGAGGATGGACCTGATTCGTTGATAGTTTGAATGGATATGCTAGGAGTATAGGTAAGGGGAGTGTTCGAGATGGTACTTTCCTCCAAGTTGTTCGCAACCCAAACCTTCGTCGAATGTTGTATTCTCAGAGATAGGCAAATCAGACTCTATTGGTCTATGCATTAGCGTTTGTCCCTCATGGTAGGGGCTAAAGATTTGGATGGTGTTGACCTCTTTGTCATCATAGGAATGCTCTGTTAGCTCATCCCACTCATATTCATTGGAATCTATGTCGCTGTCCTCTTGAAGTGTATGGGTTATTTCCACAAGACAAGCATTTTCTTTGGCTTTGCCCTTGCCTTTGTATCCTAGACCATTTGTATTTGTAGCCAGCGAGGATGAAGAAGGTTGAATAGGTTCTATGATTCCTTCTTTTCTGAGGCCGATGGGGCCTTGTCCTTCGTAACCCATTCTGTGCAAGATAGTTTCACCTCGCCCATAGAGTTCTGTTGGGAGCCTAGGTGGTTCTTGTGATGTGCTCTCTTCTTCAGTATAAAGCCACTTTAGGATATCTCTTTCCTTTGTTTCATCAGATAAGGTCCCCCATTTTACGAAGGGAGTTGCGGGAGCTATAGGAGGAGCAGATGGCTCTGGAAAATGTTTGGGTCGGCCAAAAGATCGAGGAGACAAAGGCATCTTGGCTAAATTGAGGCTATGTTCTATGGAGTATTCTCCCACTCCACTTTCTTTTATGGTAATTTTCTACTCTTTAGGCCTTGATGAGGATGCTTCAGTGGTATGATCATGCTATGGGATAGGGGATATAGAGGCTCCATTATTTGGTATGATGTAATCAGGTTTGGCAAGGAAGGAGTTGCAATGCTGAAAGGGATCAGGGTCGCCTTGGATTGTGACTTGCTTGCCATTGTGCAGGAATTTTATGCATTGGTGATAGGTCGAGGGTACTGCTTTCATGGCATGAATCCATGGTCTCCCTAGAAAAATATTATAAGCGAGATCCCTATCAAGGACTTGGCACACATCTTTTATTACTGGTCCCACTTGTATGGGTAGGACTATTGCTCCCTTTGTAGTTCTCTCTTCTTCATCATATGCTTTGATAGTAATCTTCTTCCTTGGATCAACTGCCTGTTCGGAGAACCCTAATGCAAGGACTAGCTTTAATGTACGAATATTTAAACCGGCCCCCCAATCAATGAGAACCCTCTTGATTCGGTGCTTGTGGATGAAGGCGAGAATATGTAGAGGGGTGTTATGAGGTTGAGACACAGAGAGGTCATCTTGCTCGGTAAATGAAATGGAGCTTGAGGAGGTCAGATTACCTACCATGGCCTGAAACTTCTCTTGGGCCAAGTTAGTGGCGACAGTGGTTTCCACTAAGGCTTTTTTGAGGATCTCTTTATGGGAAGGAGATAGACGCAACAACTCCAAGATAGAAAAGTGGGCCAGAGTTTTCTGTAATTGGTCTATGACATTATACTAGCGGAAGTTGGATTGAGAAGGTGACAACCTTGGAGGGGCGGTATTGAGCCTGACTTTACCACTGCGGGTAATGATACTACAACCAATTCTGTTAGGTCCTGATTATTGGTTGGGCGTGATGACATTGATTTGCAGGACATGCTCAGAAATGCAATTTATGGTATAGTCAAATGGCACACTTGCATAGTTGGCATTACTATTCCCACTATTTTGATTTGGCCTGTTGCGATTATTGTTGTTGTTGTCATTGTTGGTATTGTTGTTGTATGGCCTGTTGTTGGTATTGCCATTGTTGTTATTGTTGTTGTATGGCCTGTTGTGATTTAGAAGTGGATCCCTATAAGCCACATGTGTCTCATTAGAGGTATGTTGTTGGGTTCCTCCTTGATTTTGATCAAGCACATCTTGGATAACATTTTTGAGATGGATACAATTATTGGTTGTATGCCCCCTTCCTCTATGATATTCACAATAGTCCATGTCCTTCCAATAGGGAGGTTTGACTATAGGCTCATAATCACTTGTTGGTGGTAGAGAAATTTCATTGTTAGCCAATAACTTTCTTAATGCGGATTCTTGGGACTCACCCAGTGGTGTGAACTTTTTCCTTCGATTTGTGCTGAACCATGGTCTTAGCTCCCGAGAGAATGGTCTGTTGGGTGCAACATCATTTGCTTCTCCTTTGAGAGTGAATATGGGTTGTTGCTTGGGAGCTGCCACCTTGGCATCCACTACCCCATCGTTGATAACATTCTTATTCTTGGTCCAAAACTTTGATTTTTCTGTCGTGTAGTTGGAGGTAGGTGTGTCCTTGTATAACTTGATTGCTCCTTTGGTGATCATAGCTTTTTCAATGAACAAGCCCATTTCAATGACTTTTGAGAATGATGTAGGGCATTGTATTTGTATTTGATAGCTAAGATCGATATTGAGGTTATGGACAAACATCTCCAATAGCTGCTTCTTAGGTATATCATAAGAACACTTACTTGCTAGTTGTCTCCATCATTGTAGGAAGGTGGCGAATGACTCACCACTCTTTTGTTTGGTGTTGCATAGATCTAACATAGACACTTTGATGGTGATAGTTTGTCATTGATGTCAAAAGGTATTGAGAAAGTTGTTCATGATCATGCACTTCACAGTTGTTCACATAGTGTTGAAGGATGTTGTCAGTGGGATTGACTTGATAAATGGATGATAATATTACAAGTGTTTGATAACATTCATGTACCAATCAGGCTCATTATATTGGTGTTTCAAGTGCTTACAGGATCACATGAATACACTTGATGTTTGGTGTTGGTTTATGATTAATCACATGACTTGTTTGATCAGGTTTGGCCTCCAATGATGTCTTCATATGTTCTTTGGTAAGTGATGTCATGAAAGATTGTTTGCAGTATGTTCTTGTTGTGCATTGATCTGAGAGAGGTTGCTTCAAGATCAGTTGAGGTCAGTGATAGTGGGTTGTGTTTGAATTAACATTTGAGGATAGTCATGTGCTTCAGATGTTGATCATTATAGGAGTTCAAACGGTTTACATGCATGTTCATATTCAAGCAATGTTGACACAGGTTGATCATGTTCTTGTCTTACTAGTTGTTGAATCAGGACTTCATAATACCTAGCAGGTGTTCAACTTATCATGATAGAAAACTATATCATCTAGTTTCTTTCACCTCAAGTTTTCACAGGAAGGAGATAAGTTGGTTTTATCAAGTTGCTTTCACACTCAAGTGTCCACAAGACAAGATTGTGACAAGTGCAGAGGTATAAAGTGGGTTTCAAGCTTCTAATGGTTTTCCCCTGTCAATATTGTTATCCTAATAAACATCTTTGCTCTTAAAGATCTAAACAAATATAGGTCATCTCCTCTCAAACTCTACTCAATATTCCTATTGTCTTTATATTTTAATGATGACCTGGAATAGCATGTGTATTACTTAATTTTTACCTTTTGAAGGGGTTGGTGTACATCCCTTGACCGACCCTCTCCTTATCTCACCGAGTGAAGCGGTCTCCACACACATCTTGTGTTCTAATACAAGTCTTGTTTTAAGTTAGATATCATCGGTGGTCTTGTTTAAAATTGCTGAGCGCCAAAATCCAATTAACATAGTCAATGGAGTGGCCCGAATGGGAAAAAGACCATCAAATGATTTCTTATGGGAAAGTTTATGAATTTGAAATGCTAATGGTCGCTTGAATAAAGAAAGTTAATGCTTTTGGAGCCGATTTTTCATAAATATGTTTTATGCTTTAAAAGAAAAGGCATCGGTATTTTTGGCATTAAATATGCTTTATAAAAATTGGAGAACTAGTTTTCTTTTTAGAAACTTTTCTTCACCTAGTTTATAGATTTTTTTGGGGAGATTTTTTTCTCTTTCCAAGTCTAATGGGTCTCCTTTCTAATAGGACTAGGAGCTTTAAAAAGAATATTTTTTAAGAGAGATTTTTATAGAATTGGAGATTAAAAAGAAGACAAAGAGTTTGATTGCAAGGAGAAGAATTTGAGGAGATTTTTTAAAGCAACTATTTTGACACAAAAAGATTTTTTTTAATGAAGAATTTAGTAAAGATTTTTGTGAGGAAGATTTAAAAAAAAAATTGAATGAAGAAGATTTGTCTTATGAGAAAATATGGATCAGAGATTGAAGATTTATTTATTGTTTTATTTGCAATCAGAGATTATTTTTTTGCAGGATATGAAGAGTTATTTTTTGCATATTGAAAAAGTTTTTTCAATGATCTTGCCAATCATGTTGCAGAGAAGAAAATATATATATGTATATATGATTTTATTCTTGCAGAGATTGAAGGGTTTTGTACAAAAAGGATAATGAAAATTTGGTTGAAGAAATTTGCAGATTGAAGGGTTTTGTGAATTTGAAAGGGCAGTTGTATTTTATTTGACAGAGATGGAACTTACAAAAGATGAAAGGTGAAAAGACATTCAACTTGTATAAAAATGTTTTTCAGGTGCATTGATGGATAACTAGTAAGACAGAGATGAAACATACAGAGTAAAGTAGTGTTGTTGAATTGATTAGAATACAAGATTGATATGCAGGGTTGTTGGTTGGATCAGAATAAAGGATTGTTGAGTGTATCCGGATGTTGAATTATTTTTGAATGGAATGAGTGTGCAGATCAATGATGAAATAATTTGTTAATACAGATGAATGTATAAAATATGAAAAACCAATTTGTAATGAAAGAGAGATGTTTTCTTGATCAAGTGAATTAGATAATTCAAGGATAAAACATCAGAAGATTGAAATGATGAGTTGATTTGAATGGTGCAAATCAGATTGAGAAGCAATCACTTCTTGCACATGAGATTTTGAGTTCAGATTGATTGAGAAATGCCAGTGAGGCACAATAGTATGCCAGTGAGGCTTGTAGGTCAGTAAGACCATTTGTCAGTGAGACACTTACATCAGCCAGTGAGGCTTGTAAAGATATTTTCAAGGTTAAGCCAGTGAGGCAATTTTGGAGTGGTTTTTCTACCCCAGGAGGGTTTTCCACTCATGCAAATTTGTGTTATGTCTCATATTGCTTTTATCTATATGTGTGTATGTTAATACTTTGCTCAAGAGTTTTTATTCTCTTTCTTCATTCTCAGTCATGTGCTTATATGTTTGACAAATCAATTGTATTCTTCTCTCTGTGTGTCTTGAAAGTTAAAGTTTGCAAAAAGGTTTGAAAATTCACACAACACTGATTCACCCCCCCTCTCAATGTTGCCCTTGATTCCTACACACTTCATGTTCGATATTGTAAGAGAAGTGCGTGATAAATTTGTTGACTATCTCATCAAAAGTTTTGATGCCTGGTGGAAGCCGTGAGAACCACTCCATAGCTTGGTCGCCTAGAGACCTAGGGAATAGTCTCATTAAGTAAGTCTCATTGTGAGCTACTTCCAAACATGTTGCGTTGAATTCCCTAATATGGTCTCTTAGGTCCCCTTTCCCTTTGTATTTGTCAAACTTAGGGACTTCGAATCAATAGGGAAATGTTTTCATGATCAAACTTTTATCAAAGGGGTACGGTGCAATATCTTCCAAGGAGTAGTTTTTAGTGTTTGTACCCGTCTTGAGGTCCAACATTTGTTGCGTTAGACTCTCGAGTTGTTTCCTCGTGTCTTCCATAGGAGTATTTTGGTCCATGGTTCTCTTTCCTTTGTCATTTGTGTTTAGGTCTATGGCATTCTTTCCCTTTTCGTGATCATTTTCCATGTTTTCCAGGATTGAGGTTATATCAAAATCTGCAAGGAGTTTAATTCCAAGACTAGCAAGATGATAGAAATACTTATGAGGCTCTTCATGGAGCACCTTCTCTATTAGGCGTTGGAATTTCTAATTATGGATGTTTTCTTGATAATCTTCGTATGAGATTTCTTCTTCACTATCATGAGGTGTGACGATGCGGTTGGATGAGCTGGCCATTTCAAGTTGCTTTTTGTATTGAGATCTAGTAAGAACCATGCAAGGTGACGTGGGATGAAGTGGACTAGGACTAGAAATTTTGGCAAGGTGCCGATGGAGACTGTTGTGGATAGGATACCTAGGACAAACTTGGACAAAGGACTTTCTCGCTCAATGATTTCAAGTAAGGCGGCGGATACAAGATGGTAGCCACTAGTAAGGGTACTCGATACCTGTCTTACTGTGTAGGGACTAGTCGTGTAACAAGCCACTAGCAAAGTTCAGTGACCTACTAGGTTTACTTGAATTTGCAATGACATGAAAGAAAGGACCTACGCTGATCTGATATGGGATATTCTAACTTTGGGACTAGAAAGACCTGATAGAAGGTGGATGGGACGATTGACAAAAGAAAGACTTTTTGGATGAAATGGATGAAAACTAACTGCAAGGTAGAACCTGATCTCTGATCTTGGAGCTAAGCTGAAATGGGTACTCAGAACTGGTAAAATTTTTCCCTCAAAAATTGTGCAAGTGCTCACTGTCGTGTATGCGCTGAAATAGATGCGCAACAGAAATTGACAAATGCGCAGCAAGTTGGGATATATGCGCCATACTGGTAAAAAGTGTATGCATAGCAACAGACAGCAAAAGCGTAGGAAGTCTAAACAAATGTGCTGCAAGTCAGCACAGATGCGTAGGAACAGAGGACGAATGCGTCGCTCTGGCTTTCTTCAGTGTTTTTGTAATTTTTGGAATTTTTTCGATGTTTTTGGTACTTTGGTTGCAAAAAAAAAAGGGTCTTCTTGATTTGATTTTATGAATTAATGGCAAGAAAACACAGCAAACACAAAGAATTTTTTATGATTTTTTAACTTTTTTGGTGATTTTTCTGACTCTTTTTTGGACTAAGAAGAAAGAAAAGCAAGTACAAAATCTTAGGCTCGAAATGGATTACAAGGGTTTTGGGCCACTAGAATAGAAGGTATTTAATGAGGGCAACCGTTCAAGTGGTTACACATGCGGCGGCACTACTCTCCGTTATGGAGTCTCCCAACCTCAAAGGGTTGCACCTTAGAGGGTTTTGGGGGAGGTTGGCCATCGGTGTAACACAGCAGCACTCATTGCAGGAGGTTTTCACCTCAAGCACATTTATTTTAAGTGGATTGGTGGGGCTTGGCGTCTAGCCTGTTTCCACTCAGGGTCGTTCCCACTTGGATAGGCGTGCATCCAAGGGCAGGCCCCTCTAAAGGTTAAATAGATGGAATAACAAGTCTTGCATTCTGGTCACCCAGTAAAGGGGAGAGCATAGGCCTGTTGTTATTCGATAAGCACAGAAGACACTGATTAATCCAACCTAGTTAAAAGTAGAAAAACTAAATGGGCTAATCTACTTGGGCAAGCACAGAACGTTGAAGTGATTTAGCAAGATAGCAATGGTTTACTTTTTAACCCAGAAAGCAATGGTGAGTTCAGTTTTAATCGACATAGCACGAATTGTTAACTTTGAAATGTTGGTCAATCAAGATAGCAGTGGTTTAGTTTTAACCCAAATATCAGTGATGAGTTCAGTTTTATACCACAATAGCACGAGTTGTTAACTTTGAAATGTTGGTCAATCGAGATAGCAGTGGTTCGGTTTTAACCCAGAAAGCAATGATGAGTTCAGTTTTATACCAGATAGCAATAACTTTGAAAAGATAATAATGTTGCAATGCAAGATAGCAATGATCCAATTACTTCTTTCCTAATTAAAAACTACGTGGGAGTTTGCATGAGTATCTGTTTTACTATCCCTTTAGAAAGTGAAGTGTAAGCTATCAAAAATGCAACTATATGAAACTAAACCTGAACCTATCCTACAAAACAGCTCCAGAGAATACCTGCAAAGATGTCAGCGTTAGCTAAATCTTCTTAGAAAAACCCTAAAATCCCAGCCTACTACAGAAGCGCCACTTCAGTGACTAAATGTGCAGAAATAGTCAATAGAAGCGCTGTAACACATATGCACCGTAACAGAGGTTAAAAGCATAGAAAGAAAGAGTGTATGCACAAGAAGAATATATGCACCGTAACAGAGTTTAAAAGTGCAGTAAGAAATAACATATGCGCAGGAAGAATATATGCACCAGAACAGATTTTAAAAGCGTAGTAAGAAATAACATATGCGCAGGAAGAATATATGCGCCATAACAGAGTTTAAAAGCACAGTAAGAAATAACATATGTGCAGGAATAATATATGTGCCAAAACAGAGGACAAAAGCGCTGCGAAATTGTTCAAATGCACTAGATTAGCCAATGCAATGCCTGTACGGAACCTGTCTTCAAAAAAACTCAGATTTTGATTAAATAAAGGGGCAAGGCCCCACGGTGGGTGCCAAAAATGTTAGGGTAAAATAGGATCAATAATGAATATGTAACAAACAACATCAAATACCCATAACTCAATAGAATAGTGAAACTAAGAAGATTGAATAAAATGAAGCAATGAATAAAACAATGCAAACCTTCCTTGAATCGAAACTTCTATTGTTGCCTATCAAGATCGTCCTTGTTTGTATGAAGTAGGCCCTCAGAGAGTGCACTCCTTTGATGTTTTCAAGAATGTTGATAGTGAATGGTTGTGGTGATAAACGTGCAATGAAGAGGAGTTTCAAAGCTTTGGGTGATCTCAAGCAAATTGTATTGGGGTGCCAAAGGCGTGCTGGTGAATTTCTACAGAGTAACAATACGAATAGCCTGGATGAATAGAATGGAAGAATGGGGTTTCATTTATAGACTTGGGAGGATGAAGATCAACGGTTGAGACGAAATGAGCAGATCAATGGTTGAGAATGGTTGAGGAATGTGAAATGAATAAAAAGAGGACAAGTGTCCCACTTCCATCATGTAATAGGGTAGCTAACAAAATTGATTGAAAAGTTAATAGAATGGATTGAGGAATTGACAGGATTGATTGATCAGTTACCCGAATAGATTGAGGAGCTGACATAATTGACTGATTAGTTAACAGTTTTGATTGATGAGTTAACTAATTTTGATTGGAGAAGAAATAGGACATGTGGGTGAGAGAATATTAGGTAATTAAATATTTGAAATATTTAATTACATGTGCAACATGATGAGGTGGAGAAGGTGAGGTGGAATTATGAAATTAGGACTTAGGATAGAGGGATTTAGGATTAATTAAATAACGTAGGATTATTTAATTATGTGAGACTTTAGAAGAATTTAGGGCATTTAATTAAATAAATTGATTTTATTTAATTTTGACTTTAGAAGGCCGATGATGTCATGGTTCAGTGGTTAAGTCGCTCAGGATGTAGTGGCAGCCACCAAAGTTCAAACCCCGCTGGGCCAACGAGCTCGCAAGGCTTTACCCCTTCGCTGGGCCAATGAGCTCGCGGGTTTGAAGTGTTCTTCCTAGGGGATGAGGTCCCCCAATTGTGGCCTCACCGGTTCATTGCTCCAGGCAAAAGCATTCGCGTGGAGCCGGAGGGCGTGTCGCACCAGCGTCGCTGGTCACGTTAAAAAGTTTACTAGCGCATTATCTTTAAAAAAAAATTGACTTTAGAAGAATTAATTAAATATTTTGATATTTAATTAATTAAGAGGAATGTGAATCAAATAAATAAATTTATTTATTTATTTATTGATAGAAGAATTGGGAGAGAATAAATATTAAGAATATTTATTTAGACTGAATTGTGTCATTTTTAGGTGTATACAAGAAGTATACACGATTCACCAGGTTTTTACACCTTCTCCGAGGGGGTGGTTCTTAAAGTTATCCCTAATATTAACCGAGTTGAACCTCTAATTTGTGCAAGAGGATTCACCTATTAGGTTGGGCTGCCACTTGGGACGATGCAGAATCTTGGATGTATCAAACAATATCTCAATTTAATGCTCAAATTCAGTTAAAACCCTAAATATGCAAAATAGTAAGCAAATTATCGAATTACGGCAAATCCTTTCAGACCAAGGTGAAGGACAGAGATATTTAACTCACTATTTTTCAAAATCTGAAAAGCAGAGAAGTCGAGGACACAGGGACTAGCACCCAAGTCCAAGGTGCACTTTTCGTCACAGAGTTTGGAACGTCTCCCGACATTGATCTGCACTACAACTTCTATTGCTACCTCAGGGAAAATGGAGGACACAGGGACTAGCGCCCTAGTCTAGGAATGTTCACCAGAGTCATCTGCTTCTCAGATCCCAAATCTTTAATGTCTGCCACTCCCTTTCTGTAACTCCACTCCCTGAAACTCAATACCTATAACCTACAATCACAAGGAGTGTGGGAGGGGGTTGTGGTGTTTAGAGTCTTGCCTCAGTCAAGCTTTGGAGAGATATTCAAGTCTTCCAAACACCGTTGTTAGATAAGAGTGTGTATCCCGATGGGATAGAGGCAAAAATCCAAATCATAAATGATTGAAAACACAATAGATATCACCTTGAAGCGTAGATCTCATGGAAGGAAGATGCTCTTCATGCCATGAGGAGATGGAGCCAAATCTGCAAATACACACAATAACAATGTTCTGCTCTACAACACAATGAATATTTTGAATGCTCTATAATCACAAGTATGCATAAAGTCCATCTAGTTTGCAAAAAAAATTTAATCATGCTTATATATGCAACTACAAAGATTCCCACTAAGAATTTTGTAATTCAAACTTGCTCCAAGATGTCGGCATAGGACCTAAATAAGGGTCACTAAACTAACATTTAAATATAGGGCAGGACTAGGGCACCAGCGCCCAAGTCCACCCCATCATTTTTGTTCAGGATTCATCAAAATGTAATCCCCTAGGTCCTATTTGCCATAAGACTTCAGGGTTTTCTCATCGGGAGTCAAAAATATTAATGAAAGTAACCCATTTTATACCTGGGAATTTAATAGATGGATCATTAACCTTGGCCAAGAGGTTTGTGCAAGAAATATTCAGGCTTCATGGGGTACCTAAAACAATCATTTCTAACCGTGATGTTAGAATGACATCAAGGTTTTGGAAAACCTTGCATGCTTCTCTAGGTACTCGTCTTAATTTTAGCTTAGCATACGACCCGCAAATGGATGGTCAAATAGAGCGGGTTAACCAAATTGTTGAAAATTTGCTCTAAATGTATTGTATGGACCAACAGAGCAAATGGGAAGAGTATCTTCCATTGGTTGAATTTGCATACAATAACTCTCACTAATTTTCATTAGGAATGGCTCCATTTGAATCCCTCAACAATAGGAAATGTCAAACCCCTGTCAGTTGGGATAGGATAGAAGACAGGGTAATTATTGGCCCTGAAATGCTCAGAGAAATGGATGAGAAATTGAAACTGATAAGAGGAAGACTGAAAGAAGCTTCTAATAGGCCAAAGAGTAACACTGATAAAAATAAGAGTTTTTGTTGAATTTTACGGTAGGGGACAAGGTGTTCCATAGAGTTAAACCACATAAAAGTTCCATCTCTTTTGGAAAGTCAGCCAAACTAGCTCCTAGATATGTGGGCCCTTTCAACGTGTTAGATGTGATAAATCCTGTAGCCTATAGATTGGCCTTACCACCATCTCTCTCTCAGATGCATGATGTTTTTCATGTTTCTCTATTGAAACCTTATCATCCTGATGCCACTCACATTATGGATTGGCAGGCCTTGCAGGTTCAGGATCTGAGGGTGGTGCAAGTGGAACCCCTACGAATCCTTGAGCAACGCAAGCTTTAGTTGTACAATAGGGAAGTGGTCCAGTGCAAGGTGTAGTGGGATCAATTCTCTGAGGATAGTGCCACTTGGGAGGATGTTGCAAACATGCAACGATCCTTTCCTCATCTTTTCTAGTTTTGTTGTATCCTTTATATCATCGGGACGGTGACTACTCCTAGGGGAGGGATGTCACAACCATTTTGTACCTAGCATATGATGATATTCTGTATATACATAATACATGGACTTATTGAATTTTTATGCAGGAGACATATGTTATCTTAGGAAAGTTTTGGTTAACTATTCTTTACATAATTCAAAATGGATTTTGATATGTTTAATTATAGCATGAATTCATGAATGAAAAATGACATAAATGTACTTTATTATCGGTTGTGATGACTAATGACAATGGGTGTCTAAGTGCAATAGGATTCATTGTAATCACTTACAAAGGGAAAGTATCACAGAGGAGAGGGATCTAGCTCTTCTAAGGTCTCCATGCATAATAATCACACACACAATCACATTAGTAATTTGCATATAGACTGGGTTATGGATAAAGTAGTTAACCATTTGAATATTGAATATAATCCTCTTGGTTTTATCTTGGTTAATTAATCCATTAGCTAATAATTGGAAACTAAGAGGTAACATGTACACACACACACACACACACACACACACACACATATATAAACAAAGTTTATAACATATTGAAATCATTAATCTTTATTGATGAAACTAGTAGACTGATTTATTTTACACTATATATTTTCGTGTGTAATATTATGTAAATATTACACATGTAAATATATAATGTGAATATAAGTTACACTATATATATTTTTGCATGTAATATTATAAAATAATATCACACATGTAAATATATAAATTATATATTTATATAACACTATATACATATATTTAAGTGTGTAATATTAATTAAATAATACACACACACACACACACACACACACACACATATATATATATATATATAATGGATGAAATTGGCAATCTGAGCATAATGTTATTATATTTTAACTACCAACGAATTTACAAGAATAAATATCCATGTTGTCTCCCGTCAATAATTCAACAATAGAAATGAAATACATTTTCTTTCCAACTAAAGGAAAGAGAAATCAATTAGATAAACATTATTATTTTCTTTTACCTGGCAGGTGACAGAGAAAGGAAATGATTAGATAAACAACGTTATTTTTTCCTGATGGATGGAAAAGGATTCGAATGAATTGTTTGAATTGCCTTACAACTGTAACACCTATAGGCAACACTTGTGAGCTACTCAAAACTGTTGCATGGAGGTGTTGGGCCCAAGGCCACCTGGAACCGATTCATTAACACTTGTCATTTAAAAATTTGGTCAGACTACTATTCTGAATGGGTATGTTTAGTCTTCCATTCATTGACTTGATTAATAATTGTTTGTGGAGTTGAGAATCATATATAAACATTGAAATTTATGAAATTCTACTCTATGATTGCAATCTGTGAAATCAATTTAATTTTTTCTTTCCTACCTACAACTATGATTTGTAGAAAATATAATAGATTCAACTAGGAAGTGGTTTCTAAATTAGCAAACTCGGGAAATGGAAAACTCCATTTAAATTGCTATACTTCATTTTGTAGTTGCAACTACAACAATCATTTGTAGCAGCCAAAATGAGAGAAAACAAATGAATGTGATAAGTAATGGAGGCCAATTTAGGCATTCATGATAAAATCTGGCCAAATAGAAAATTTTCAATAAGAATTAAGAGGATTGGAATCAAGCATAGGCGTTGTAGCTAATGAGGCACACCTCATGCCTGGGCACTCATGCCTAGTCACCCATTCCACACACCTGCAACCTTTATTATGACTTAAAAATAGTAATTATGAAAGGAATGAGAGCCAATCATGGCATCCACCAAGAATTTAAAAGGAAGAAATTGCATTATACAAAATCACAACCAGAAATAACCATGGCGCTGCCTATGGCAGGCCTTCTCTTTACCAAAGAAATAAGATTTTATCTTTGAGGAAGGGCGCCAAATCTATAGCAACCTGCAAGAAAAATGACCATAAAAAATAGTTGAAATTGCCTTCTGGAGGCGCTGCATAGAGAGAGATCTCTGAAGAGCCAAAGGGGGTGTGAACCTATGTTGGTCACACCTTGTATTCAACATTAAAGGGCTCCAAAACCCTAAAATTTCTATTTACTCTATTCTTAATTAAGGAATTGTTTTAATAGAAATTCCCAATTTCTTTCACGGGAAGAGTTGGAAGGAAAAATAGGTTTTATCAAAAGGTGAAACAATAGTTTTTAACTATATGTTTAACAAATGATGTAAATATGGGATTTAGGCTTAAGAACATGTATCTTATCTAAATAATTAAATGATGAAATCCACATTTAAACACTATTCTATAGTGCTTGAATTAAGATGGTTAAGTAATTAAATGTGTAAAAGCCACATTTAAACACTATTCTATAGTGCTTGAATTAATATGATTAAGTAATTAAATGTGTAAAAGCCACATTTTTAAATATGATGGTGTTTTATACCAAGTGATATTATGCTGAAGCATGCATGACGTGGTGTTAGTGACACGATTCCTAGTGGAGTCTTCTGAAGATTGGAATCACTTGTGTCATTGGATGGATTTATGGTTTGCTTTCTATAGGTTTGCATTGGCCAATGGGTAGAATTGCAATAGTTAAATCCAACACACTATCATGCATGACGGCCTCGAAGAGCTAGCTTCTTCAGCACGGGTTAGGCTATCGTGAGTGTAGCACGGGGAAGCCTTCGACTTCATGGTAGGGTGGAAGTCACCTCTATGATGCTCTCTCTGCTTCAAGTTACGAAGGAGGAGCAAAAGGCGTGAGATTGCACCGAGATGCCACGGGAATATACTTCATATATAAGAATATGATTCTTCCAAAAGAAAATATGTATTGAAAACCAAATATTATAATTTTTGCTATATATGTTGATGTGTATACATCATCATGGTAGACTTATGGATGTATTAGATTCTACATTAAATTGTTTCCTTAAGATTGGTAAATAATATGGATTATTGGATCCGAATGAAATAATAGAGATGTATGACTTCATGAAGGGATTGGAATTTATACATCTTTGCATTATCTATGATTTCAATGGAAATGATATTCTGTTATTGAATTTTTATGTGATAATCTTTTTAAGCATAGCTTAGCATGTTGTGTGTAATGGTTATCATATTCTTGTTTATCATACTTAGACATAGTATTTTTGTATCTTTAAATGTTTAGAGTGATATTGAATGTAGTATTTTAGTATTATTCTTAATGGATTAGAATGATGTTGTTACATGGGTGTTGTTGTAATAGTATTGTCTACTATGCCTCTTACATAGGTATGAGTCAGTAATGTAAATGTCATCATAAATTTCTTGTAAATAACATCATCTAGTGAAAATAAATGACATTCAACTTTATTCTAATTTGATTCTTCATGCTTCCCATAGGAGGAGGTGAGAACTCTAGTTTTTGCACCTACCCTTGAGGTCAATGATGAGAAGCAAAGGATGATTTAGAGGGATCATGAGATTGTGGTAAGTGATTATTTACTTATGTCATTTTATATGTCATGTTTTCTACACTAATTTGTATATTACTTAATTCTATTAATAGGTGCAGCTATAATCTAATTTCGAGGTAGGACATGCTTGATCAACGGAGGGTAGTTGTTAATTATGAGATTGGTTCTTCACCTTCCCAATGAGGCAAGAGTAATTGATTGTTCAATGAGACTCCATAGTTATTATGTATAGACATTTTTTTATATGCCTTTATGGCATATAGGCATAGCTTTGTGTTTTATGGATGTATATCATTATACACCTATATGCCTATGTTTAGAAATTCATTGTACATATATATGGCATTTAGGCATAGATTTGTATTTTGCTAGTGTATATCATTATATACCTATATGCCTTTGTTTAGACATTCATTGTACGTCTATATGGTAAGGTGGGCATGTTGGTAGTGTATGACATTTTCATTACATTATGTATTCCTTCATGGCCTTATTGAGATTAATATATACAAATATTTTCTATGTATTGATGACTTAAATGGTTTAAATGGTTTGAATGGATTTAACATTAAGGCTTAAAATTACTCATTATTAAGAGAAGTTGTAAATAGTTTAAATAGAATTTATTGCTCACCTCAAACTTAAGATTGCTTTCATTGTTGATACATAATCAAAATAAGATTCTTGTGGGCCCTATCTACCTTAGATTTTCACTCTCTCTCTCTCTCTCTCTCTCTCTCTCTCTCTCTCTCTCTCTCTCTCTCTCTCTCTCTCTCTCTCTCTCTCTCTCTCTCTCTCTCTCTCTCTCTCTGATGTTATTATGTTAATACATTATTGTATTTTACTAAATGATGTTAGTTGATACATGAAAGAAACACAATATTTGTTGTCCTTGCATAGTTTAATTTGTTTTTTTCTATATTTAGTTTACATGTAAGAATTTTACATGTTATTAAACAATCATATCTCTCTCATTTACTCATTTCAAACCTTATAAGAACTATTTTTTGGGATTTGTACACATTTATGCGAAGCTCTAGGAGTGATGAGAAATATGTAAAAGAGGTTGGAATGTGTTTAAACAATGAGTTTCCATCTTATAGCAAATAAAATCCTTTATGGTTGGGGAGTTTAGAGCTTGAACAATTCTTGAATGCACATGGATAGTGATAAGGGAGACTATGTGATGCTAGAAATCCTCTATGATAGCAAGTTATAAACTGTAGAAGGCTTCAAATGTATAGCACAATGAGAGTTCAATATTTTCAAAGCTATCAAAATGCCAAATAGTGATTGATAAAGGTCTAGATGGCTATCACACCAGAAGTATAGTGAGAAGTAAGGTTTTTTGAGACCTTATAAGCTCTATGGTATTGCACATAGGCTTTGTAATTTTTCAACAATATGTCAACTTATGTAGGTATGTGGCTCTTAAGAGACTTTACCAAACTGATGTAGCACGAAAGGATCAAGAAGTCTGGGCATCTCTTTGACATCTCTAGTAGCCTTAAATAGCCCACCTAGATGTATTGGCATGGCCAGTTCAGTGCCAAGAGGTGTATAATACAAAATATCACTCTACACACCATTTTACTTCAAATGAAAATGAAGCATTTTACAGCATTGTGTTCATCATAGCCACAGGAAAACAAATTCAAGTTCAAAAAAATTGAGATAGGTTTTTGTAGGTGGATCTAGTGTCTAGTAGTAGGTTCAAATGAGTGATTCCTAGGTGCCATGGTTTGAGAGAACAATCACGCTAAAATTTGGCACGTTTTGGTCTTAAGGCTCTTAAGAGACTTTGCTAGACTGATGTAGCCTGGCAGGATTGAGATGTTTGGGTATCTCTTTTACATCTCCAATAGCATTAAATAGTTCACCCAAACATGTTGGCATGGTTAATTTAGTTCCAGGAGGTGATAAATGCAAAATATCATTATGAACATTGATCCTATACCAAAATAAATAAGTTTTTGTTAGTTAATTAGTTCCCATCAAACTGATCATTTCAACTTCAAAGGATGTGGTGAACTTTGATGTTCGTGGTGACCTTTGAACATGTATAAATCTTGTTTTTCGGAATGAATAAAGATAGTTCGTGAAAAAAGGCATACATCTCTGTCAACAAGATTGCCAAACTGTTCATTTATGTGTTTTACAATATCGTCGGTTCCCTACCAGATATTGTTATCTGAATTTCTAACTGAATTCGGATCAGTGGGATCAGAGCAGGCATTAGATCTGGACATTATTTGTCTTTCAGATCTCTTCTAGGGTTTTGCCCTTAGTCACGTCAGATATAGTTTGGCACATTAATCCCAGAAGATTCTTTATATTCAGGTAGTTGGCAGCTAGGATAAGATCAAAAAGGGTAGCCTGATAGACCTTGAAGAACTCCTGATCCCACCTCTTGACATCCTCCTCAGAGATCTTGTGCTTTATTCATCAGCCAATGCGCCTTCTACAAAATGTTACTGCCTTAATTTTTTTTGTCCATAAGTTTTTAACTTGAACAAAAGCTTGAGCCGATCCTTTTCAGTAATGTGAGGCTTTGCGAAGTGGGAACACAAGCCTGGCGAAAAAACTAAGCAGCTCATCGGCATGACCATCGTAATTGTTGATGTTTTGTAGTTTCGGGAGGTTAAAAGGGTAAAGTTTAATGAAACACACTTCATTATGAAAAAGAACAATCTGCATATAAGACAAAGTGGCATCAATTGGAATAGTCATGTCTCTTGAAATTCAATCGGGTATATATGGTAGTCAATCCACCATCTAAAGATATATAAAGTAAGAAACAATTACAATCTGATCTGAAATTAACATGGTATCAGAGCAGGTTCAGGTTTACAAGTGAAAATTAACAAGGCACTGCAACTGTTTGGGAAAATTCCCCAATGGGATGCATGGACATGGACTGTAATGATTGCAGCATATGCAAGGATTGGGCTTTCTGAAAAAGCACTAGTATTTTTTAGGCAGGTGCTGCAGGCAGGCTTGAAACCCAATCAATTTACCTTTGCTGTTGTTCTACCTGCATGTTCCATATTGTCCTCAGTGTAAGAGGGCATGGCAATTCATAGTGAAGTAATAAGAAGTGGATTACAATGATATAGCAACAATGGATTGGCAAAGGACACCATTGAGATATTCAAACAAATGCAATTGACAGGCGTAAAGTCAGATGAGAAAACCTTTGCTAGTATTCTTCCGGCATGTGCAGGTCTCGGAGCTCTACAGCAGGGTATGGAAATCCATGACCAAATAGTGGAAAGTGGACTTCAATCTAATATATTCCTGGTCAGTGCCCTTATTGATATGTATGGAAAATGTAGCAACCTAGAAAAGGCACGAAAATTGTTTGACAAAATGCATCCACAAGATGTTGTGTCATGGATGGCAATAATAGAAGGATATGCCATTCATGGCCATGGCAAGGAAGCCCTTAAAATCTTTGAACAAATGAAACATGCTGGCGTAAGCTCAAATCAGGTTAAGTCAAGGCAGGATCTTGCAAAGGGTTGTGAAGTCTGGGACTCATAGCTAAGAGGGAGAGCCAGTGTCTAGTACATTGGGTGCATCAAGTATGACAGGGTTAGAAATGGTGTTGAGGAAAGCAATTCAACTCAAGTACATTTGCACTGATGATCAGACGGTTGATATTCTCACCAAGCCTCTTGCCAGAGTGAAGTTTGCATATTTTCGGGACAAGCTTGGAGTAGTGAAGAATGTCCCCCTTGCTGAGAGGGAGACTCAGCATCAATGATCTTTGCTATAATGTATATTTCTCTGATACAGAGAAATATTGAGGTGAAAGCCCTCGTCCATCTCTGAGACGAAGATGTGGTTCTTTTCACACATGGGAGTAGCCATGGTGGACGTCATGTTGAAAGACTCCATGACAACATCACGCTGAGAGACTCCATGATGAATCCTTTGTACTTATATTTTTCCACACATGGGAGTAGCCATGGTGGACGTCATGTTGAGAGACTCCATGATGACATCACGTTGAGAGACTCCGTGATGGGCACTTATGCACATGTTTCTTTCCACACATGGGAGAAGCCATGTGGTGGACGTCATGTTGAGAGACTCCATGACGACATCACGTTGAGAGACTCCGTGATGCGCAACTGTGCACATGTTTCTTTCCACACATGGGAGTAGCCATGGTGGATGTCATGTTGAGAGACTCCATGACGACATCACGTTGAGAGACTCCGTGATGGGTAATTGTGCCCATGTT
This sequence comes from Cunninghamia lanceolata, assembly GCA_027924645.1. NCBI lineage: Eukaryota > Viridiplantae > Streptophyta > Pinopsida > Cupressales > Cupressaceae > Cunninghamia > Cunninghamia lanceolata. The sequence continues at coordinate 200,382 of BSBN01001396.1, read as the reverse complement.
TCTTTCCACACATGGGAGTAGCCATGGTGGACATCATGTTGAGAGACTCCATGATGACATCACATTGAGAGACTCTGTGATGGGTATTTGTGCACATGTTTCTTTCCACACATGGGAGTAGCCATGGTGGATGTCATGTTGAGAGACTCCATGACGACATCACGTTGAGAGACTCTGTGATGGGCAATTGTGCACATGTTTCTTTCCACACATTGGAGTACCCATGGTGGACGTCATGTTGAGAGACTCCATGACGACATCACGTTGAGAGACTCCGTGATGGGCACTTGTCCACATGTTTCTTTCCACACATGGGAGTAGCCATGGTGGACGTCATGTTGAGAGACTCCATGACGACATCACGTTGAGACACTTTGTGATGGGAAATTGTGCACATGGACATCATGTTGAGAGACTCCATGACGACATCACATTGAGAGAGTCCGTGATGGGCAATTGTGCACATGTTTCATTCCACACAAGGGACTAGCCATGGTGGATGTCATGTTGAGAGACTCCATGACGACATCATGTTGAGAGACTCTATGATGGGCACTTGTGTACATGTTTCTTTCCACACATGGGAGTAGCCATGGTGGACATCATGTTGAGAGACTCATGATGACATCACGTTGAGAGACTCCGTGATGGGCAATAGTGCACATGTTTCTTTCCACACATGGGAGTAGCCATGGTGGACATCATGTTGAGTGACTCCATGACGATATCACATTAAGAAACTCCGTGATGAACTATTTCACAAATGGTTGTAACCATTGTGGGCATCATGTTGAGAGAGTCCATGACTAGACATGATATCCTTGAGTAGGTCTCAAGAAAGACTTTGTTATACCTCCCTAGCTAAGAGGGAGTGTTGATGTTTTGTAACTTTGGGAGGTTAAAAGGGCAGAGTTTAATGAAACACATTTCATTATGAAAAAGAACAATCTGCATATAAGACAAAGTGGCATCAATTGGAACCATCATGTCTCTTGAAATCCAATCGGGTATACATGGTAGTCAATCCACCATCCAAAGATATACGAAGTACATTCTAATCTGAAATTAATAGTAATATTGTATTCGTAGTTTTAACACCGAAATTCAATCCACTTACAGTAACGTCACCCACGAAAACCACAGAGAACACACTTTTCTTTCGCGTATGATAGGGTTGTTGAGGAGTTTTATATGAGCAACTTCTTCCACTCTACTTAAATATCATCCACTTCAATGGTCAAACAATCAATAGCAATTTTACACCTCATTCACAACAAATAACCGATGATGCTAGATCAGAATTGCCTACAATAGCTAAATAACTCTTGTACAGGACGGTGTAGTGCACACCAAGCTCTGAACCTGTTCACTCTATATGTCACATCGCACGAGATCAGGTTATCAACTAGGTGTAAAATTGCTATTGACTATTTAATCATTGAAGTGGATGATGTTTAAGTAGAGTATAAGTTACGCTCAACCCATTATATAGTTTTGAGTTAAAACTCAAACCTAAAACATCCTGTAATTATTATTTAGCTACTAACCCCTTTGTGATTTATTTTTTTCCAACAATTCCTCAAGCTGTAGAATTGCTTGGGGTTTCTCCGTTTGGCTATAATGTTAGATGTTCAAAAATAAACAATATGAGGAGTATAGAGTTGAAGGAGAATGCACAAAGATTTGGTGTGTGAATAGTAAAGGAAGAAGAATGATGTGAGTACAAGGATAGTCATACTCAGGGCATGAGTAACTCGCCAGTCTAAAATGCTCAGTTCGAGAAGTAGCATATCTAGGCTTCAAAATGCCAACCATTAATGGTGCAAGTATTTCTTGGTATTCTCAGTGAGTCTTTACACATCCACAGTAACATGGGGATTACATATGAGCGCCAAGATTAAATCTTTTCATGAAACCAAATTTAGGAGGGTTGCTGTTTTAACTTGGCTTGAGTTTTCAAGCATGCAGTTTTAGGTTTGTTTACAATTTTTTTTTTTTTTTGGGCTGGTTCTGTTCAACCAATGAATTCATTGTCTCGGGATGCAGTGAGCAGGCAGTCCCATTACAAGCTGCAATTCTTGAACTCTATTGAAGCTACAAAAATACTGTTGAAAATTTAAATACAACATAGCAGCTGCCAAATAAACGGTTATAGAAGATTGAAGGCATGATATTTCTACAGTTCGTGACATGAATTTGTTTGTAAAGTTTCTAGAAACAACTGTGTTTTGCTTTTTAGTCTCGACATTTCGAATCACACTCGTGATCACGGAGTGTAATCAGCCTGACGTTTCGAATCACACTCACTGACGTGAGACTAAAAAACTTTAAAACTATACACAGTTGTTTCCAAAAACTCTACAAACAAATTCAAGTTTCAACTACAGAAAAGACAAAAACACAGAATCAAATACCAGAAAGCCTTAAAAAAGCATAATACAAAGCATGATCACAAAATTAGGCTTGCAAAGCTGCGACAGCTACTACAGGCGGCTGCTACTTCATCAGGCAGTTTCTAAGTGAAAAAAATCAACTGCGACTTTAAACAATTCTGATATTATAGGGTTATTGAATGCGATTTTAAAGTAAATTAACAATGAACTGCCACTAAAGAGTTAAAGATTCTTGGGTTGTTGAGGTTTGTAGGTTTTGACTGGTAGTTTATTGTGTAGAACGAAATTTTCGTCTTGGGACTATAACAAGTCTTAAATTTCATTCTCAATGCATTTCGTTGTTATATTACATTACATTGTGTGTCAGCTTTCAACGTACAATGCTTTGCTTTCCCAATTTCAAAAGCTTTCATGATGATCGCATTGAAATTAAGCTTTAAATTGCCGACTTATTCTGTCTCGTCGTCTTCACCATATCATCGAGTGTACTCGAGAAATAAAGTCACGCGTTTATCGTGATTAAAAAATACTATTGATTTACACCACCTCACGTTTCACCGGTAAAGTTTAAACAGCCCGTACGTTGTAAATGTATCAGCAATTGAAATTTTATAGACTTGTCGATTTGTATGGACATTAACAAAAAATAGAAGGAATTAAACAGTCGATGCTTGTAGGTCGAGCAGGTTGAAAAGTTCTGTTGAAATCAATCGGAGTTGAAACAATTATAAACAATTGACACAACAACGTGCCGGCTGTTTACGGTGGAACCATTTCACCAGTTAAAGCCATAAAAGATAGGAACGTCTTAACCAGCCGGTGAGTTGTAAGCGACCGGCTGGTCGACGCATAGTACGGCAGTTGAAATTAGTTAAAACACCTTCGACAAGCAGTACGGCAGGTAAGGTCGAAACGAGTCGAACAATTCTGATCATTGGATAATGTCAACTGCAGAACATGTCGGCTCAGCCGTACAGTCGGTGAGTTACAACTCACCGACTGTTTACGGCTGAGCTAAAAGATATATATATATATAACACAAATATAATTGATTTTAATTATATTTTATCCTTATCCAACCATTCTTAAGTTATAAGGATTTGTATGTTTTATTCTACTGATATTAATTTTTTTTTTTTAAATGGCACTGTTGTAAAATTCCATCTTCTTCCCTCCATGTCAGAAGTTCAATAGTAAGCATCAAATTTAAAGCTTTGTTATTTATAAAATTCCATATCAATTTGACATAAATTGGGTGATGTGCCATTTTAGCTACTTTTCATGATATTTTATGGAAGAGCTTAAAAACTGACACAATATGGACTTTTAGATGGGAAGATAGACAAAAATTCTAAGACATTTTCTACAAGGATAGACTTTTCAAATATTTTGGAGCATGTTGGTATTGGATGTAGAATAATCAAATTTTTTTGGTTGGATTTTTTCTTAACGCACAATAGGTTCTGTAGTCAAAACTAATTTTCTATACGTTTTAAAATAATTTGGTTATTTAATACTTTTTGAATAAGGTAATCAGGGGAGAATGGTAGATTTTTTCAATTCAAATTTTATGTTTTATCATTTTAAAAAGATTATTCTTTTAAATAGAATTCTTTTGATTTAGTAGATATTTATTTCACCAAATTTACTTAAGATTGAATCTCAATCCTATTCTTTAAAACCTCAAATTTTTACATTTGATGAAACTTAATCCGTTATACTTTTTATAAACCATTCAACTATAACTATAAAAACTTTGTAAACTTTCTAACTACTCAAAAAGCCTGGGTGTTAATTGGGTAGAAAAAGTAACCGACACTTCTTATTCTTTCAAATGTCAATTTTTTACATTTAATAAAACTTAATCTATTATACCTTTTATAAACCATTCAATTGCAACTAAAAAAAAATTATAAATTTTCTAACTATTCCAAAAGACTTGGTGCTAATTGGGTAGAAAAAGTAATCGAACACTTTTTATAGAGCTTGACATAATCCACTTCATCAATCAAAAGTCAATTTTAACCAATAAAAATAGAACAAATGTTACCATTTTTGTTATAAATGAGACCTAAAATTACCATCCAGTGTTTAACCATTAAAATAGAAGGGAAACTTGATTACAACTTCTACGTCAAATGCTTATTATCACGTCGTATTTCATTGTTACCAGTGCGTTCGGATATTATCCACATAACCGGAATGAAAACTCTATCCAACTGCAATTCATTGATGTTGAAAAAATTGATGGCTGCCGTTTGAATCAAACACAGCTCATAATATTACGACTTGGGAGCGCACTGACAAGAAGTCTTCACGAGATAAGAAATAGCGAAAATAAGAAGATTCCAAAGCTGTGATTGGTTCTCATAATTTGGTCCGTCACGCACTGAATGCTGTCCTTTTCCCATTTTTGACGAGATCCTCCGATGGCTCTGATAATTTGGCCTGTTACACACATGATTTAACGAGCAAGCCAAAAGTCTATGTATGCGTTTGTCTTCGTCGGCATCATTCAAAACAGGATAACGTTTATATATATATATATATATATATATATATATTTTAGCCCTTAAGGGTGGATCGGACGGTCAAGTCTTTGGAAAACACGAATGACAGTTTGATTCCCTTGGCTTTACTTTTGTAGGGGTGGAGGGAAACTCTTGCCCATGGAGATTATAGTGGTGGTGTTAGGACTTTGCTTCATGGGTTCCATCAAGTATTTGATTCCTCCATTTTTATTTTTATTTTAAATAACAATGAAATTAATATTTTTTATATGGTTGAGTTAAGTATATTATTCTAGTATATGATTTTGATTGATTTGGTGTTTTTATTGATCTTGAATTAAATATACATTTAAAAATACTATTTTACTTCTAATCAAACAATTCTAACATTGGGATTATAGTTTCATTTACCTTTTTCAAAGTTGCACATGTGATATTGACCCAATTCAAGGTGTAGAAATGGTTTTGATCAACTTTTTCAAATCTCAAAATTAATTATGGCTCCATGCTAACTCAATTTAACTAGTCCCTAAGTGTTGAGTCCCATGCCAAAAGGTTCAAATTGTGTACTTAGGATATATATAAAAGGACATCAATCCAAGGTCATAGCCAGAATCACTTACTACCAACATCTGTGATACTTAGAATCACTAGTATCCTTGTCATGGCACTATTATACATTTGTTGGCAAGAGGAAATAGGACATAGTCAATTTATACCTGTTACTCTTATGTAGTCAATTTATACCCCAGACTAGATAGTGATAGAATAACAAACAGCTTCAGTAAGAAACAACATAATGTGGTAAACTAATATCATACATAAGTCATCACATTCATCATAAACAATCAAAATATTACTCCAAAATCCTTATATCTCCATATTATATAGATATTCAATGAGTATTACAAAAGGCAGGTCTAATTCCCTGCTTTGTATATTATATTATCTTAACTCCACTTCTATATCTCTTCCTAATTCACTATCTTTATATATTATATTGTAATAGGGACATGTCCTTTACAAAACAGTCTTATATTTGCTAGCCCTAGTTAGCCTTGTGCTCCACACTCCTTTTGCGGTGAGTTGCAGTGGCTTTCCCTTTCTGCTCTGTACTCTGCCAATAATGATAACCATTTTGATTATATCAACACTTTTAACAACAAATATCAAACCCCTAGTTCTTGTACTAGATCACCCTATCACTCATTACACTTTTGTTCATGTTTCAAAACTCACATTAGAACTGGATCATTCTCAGTTGTATTTGATGCTTGGTTTATTTTTTAACTTTATCGAAATCATTGAAGCAATCAATGGGCTTGACTAAGGTGAAAGGTAACAATCTAGTCACCTTCCTCTCCTAGCATAGCAAGTTCAAATGATGTTGTACAACATCATCAAGTATTCTCCTTGTAGGTGTAAGAACAAATAAAACTTTATTACATGTGTTGAAAATCTATAGACAGGGATTTACTATGTGGCTCAAAACCAAACAAAAAGGACCAAAAATCATAGGTGAGGGATTGAACTTACATAAGTTTTGAGATTGACCAAGTTCATATTTCATTGTTATGCTTCCAACGCATCCAAGCTTAAGCAATATGAGCTATGGTCAAAAAGTTAAAATTCAAATAGTGGACAACTATCTATTATCCATCAAATTTAGCTAAGTCCTTTCACTTTTCTTAACTTCTAGGTTTTTGAATTATTTCATATAATCTATCACAACTCTTAATTAGGTTAATTAGATTGTATTTCTTGTTATATTCATTAATCCTATTGTTTGGAAAGAAAGAGTATTTTTATCTTTTCATTTTGGTGAACCCAATGTGAATTGAACATGAAACCTTCGTATATAGAAGGTGAAACATCTCAAGATACATCTCAAAAGTAAGAAAAGTCAACTTCTCCAAAGACTATATCAATAGTGTCATCGCTACATGGCACCTTTGCTCATAAAGCAACATTAGTGGATCATACTTTAGTTGTTTATTATATTGGTATAAAAAATGAGGGTCTCATTGGGGGCAATACTTTAGGTGATACATCTTGTGGCTCCCTTTGATTTCCATTTCTTTCAATTTCTAATTTATAGGTGTTATTTTATACATGTTTTCATGCTTTTCATTTGGTCTTACTGCTTAGGGGCAAGGTGGTTGTTTTCTTTTGCAAGGTCCATGCATACAAGACTGTCCTAATTAGGGGACAAATGTGGGGACATCTTTTTCTCTTTTAGCTCACATACACAAAAAGGTAAGTGTATTAGATTTGCATTTTTTATATTTCATTGATTTTATCTCAAATTGATCATCTTTGAGGTTACCATGCTTATGTTTCTACACACAAATTATCATAAATTCTCATACTCTATTTTTATCCAAAATTCTTGGAATGGTCACAGTCCTTTTATGTTTTTATGCCAATTTTTTTGCCGTTTCTCACTGCTGATTGTTTATAGGGTTTGTGTATGGTCTTTGCATATGATATTTGTAGTTTTAATAATGAAATACAAGCATGTAATGAAAACCCAGAAAAACTACAATAGATATGCACAAACTATCGAAGATCCAGTTCATAATATTACTCAAAATGAATTATAGTTACATACCCATATCATTTTCTTCACTTTGGAATTTTCTATTGTATGTGAACCAGCTAGATAGGCAAGTTTACAATGAAAACGGAGCATGCAACTAAAAACCATAAAAACTACAATAGATACGCACAAACTATCGAAGACCCAGTTCATAAAATTGCTCAAAATGAATTACAGTGACATACCCATTTTGAGTTCTACAACTTTGTAAATTTGATACCGATGAATCCATTGAGCAGTCCCGTTACTACCTGCAATTCTTGAGCCCTATTGATTATTCTTGTTCGCTGCTGCAGCTTAATATCTGAGACAAATCATGTTAAATAATTCGTCGATTCAACTAATTTCAATCTCTCCATTGTAGTTGACTACCTGGATGAACGAATAACAAGATAAAAAACTACTGGAACTCACATCTGAAAAGAAAACTGCTTAGTAGGGGAGTCGACCAGAAGACCCATCGACCCTTTTACAAAACCACCCGCAATCTGTCGACCAAACAAGATATTCTTAGACAGGCCAAATCGGAAACTAGGTAAGAAAATGTTGGACTATCGTCATACCTGTGGGAATTGGTTTCATGTATCAACTGTCATTTTCGGTATAATTGAAGGGCAATATCTAATGCACATTTGACTATATTTATTAATTAATTAAAATTCAAAATCTTCCTTTTTACAAAACCATCCACAATCTGTCAATCAAACGAGATATTTTTAGATAGGTAAATCAGAAACGGACTAAGAAAATGTTGGACTAACCACCACACCTCTGAAAATTGGTCTCCTTGACTAACTGCCATTCTAGATATAGGTGAAAGGCAACATCTAACAATTAATTAATTGAAAGTCAAAATCATATTATATTTTGATTTTAATTAATTAACAAATATAGTCAAATAAACATCTAGAATGTTAGATAGACAATACGTTAAATGAAGATACTAATTTGAAAATTCACTGCACCTGCAAGTTTTTAATATGTAAGGGCAAATCTACATAAAAAGAAATTGCTCGGGCAAAAGGTGGACGAGATATTTCAATTTAGCCGTCGGTTGCTACGTAATTTTCCGTCGTACAATGCCTTTGTTGAGAACGATGCAGGCTGCAGATGCAAAAAAGCTATTTGTTTTTCGGCAAGAATGCTTTTACAGTCTGTCATCCTTGTATTTTGTGTAATCAAAGACTTAATCAGGTGTAGGTAGGGGAGAGCATTCAATTGTTGAGCATGTTCTAATAGGTATGATAGTATTTGTGTATTTAAGACTCAATATTTTTAAAAGTTTAGCACTAGTAGTGTGACTTTAAGGGTGTTAGTGTGTTGCTATAAGTATTTATAATTGAACAAAATGTGTTCATTAGATTTAAAAAGCAACCAATCATTTGATACCACATCAGCACACCAACAAAACATGACTTAATGCACACCTATTGGTCCACCCTTTTTGGGGGGAACTATTTGACACTTCAACAAAAAGTGTGCTGATGTGGCATCATATTTGATGATGTGGCCCTGAAACCATAGTTATAAGCATGGGCCTTGCCAAATAAGTTGCTGGAAAAATTTTGGAGTGATTGAAATTACCACGTATGATTTTGAGAGGCGTGAAGTTAGGATGCTCAACTACTGGATCCTCTCCCCTATTCGTAGCAATTTCTAAGTGAAGAAAAATCAATTGCCACATTAAAGAATTCTAATATTATCAAGTTGTTGAATGAAACTTTAAAGTAAACAATGTGTAAATATTCATGTTAACCTGTTAATCTTTGGGGTTAATATACTTTTTGTTTTGTTTTCAATTTTGATAGTTTTGTTTTGTTTTTGTTTTTTGTTTTTTTGGTTTGTTGTTGTTTTTGAATAATTCCTTTGTAAATTTTTCTTTTTCAACAATAATATTATATAATTTTGTCCTACATTAATCATATAGTATTAGAGCACAAGAAATTCATTTCTTTTTTTCCTTTTGAATAGGCTTTCCATTAATAGGTGTAAAATTTGGTGTCTCTATGGTCTTAACAACAATTTAGTAGAGTCATAACTTACATAGGCCTAACTAAGAGATTCTTGGTAGTGACATCTATATATAAATGATAGCCGCTACATAGACTTTGTATTGGTAGACAAAAGACACATGGCAGTAACAAATGCACAATTGAAAATGAATGTTGTTGGAATTATCTTCAAATAAATGTTATATAAAATAATTTACTTGCACTCCAGGCTCACTAGAACACTCTCCAAGCTCACTAGAACACTCGGCAAGAACCTTTTTACATTTGTAGTCATGTTCAAATAATAGTTGTTGGGTACGATCTATCATCCTTGTATAATCAAAGACTTAATCAGGTAGTAGGTATTCATAGCAATTTCTAAGTGAAAAAAAATCATTTGCCACATTAAAGAACTCCAATATTATCAAGTTGTTGAATGAAACTTTAAAGTAAACAATGTGTAAATATTCATGTTAACCTATTAATCTTTTGGGTTAATGTACTTTTTGTTTTGTTTTCAGTTTTGATAGTTTTATTTTTTGGGTCATTTTTTACAATTTAATTATTCATTTATGTCTCTAAAATAAGACCGTAAATTTTTATTTTTCAATAATAATATTATACAATTTTGTCCTACATTAATCATATAGCATCAGACCACAAGAAATTCATTTATTTTTTCTTTTTGAATAGGCTTTTCATTAATAGGTGTAAAATTTAGTGCCTCTATGGCCTTAACAACAATTTTAGTAGAGTTGTAACTTGCATAGGCCCAACGAAGGGAAGTCTTGGTACTGACATCTATGCAAACAATAGCCACTACACAGACTTTGTATTGGTAGACAATAGCCACATGACAGTAACAAATGCATAGTTGGAAATGAATGTTGTTGGAATGTTATATATAGAATGATTTACTTACACTCCAGGCTCATTGGAACACTCTCCAAGCTCTTAGGAATGAATCTACAATGCAATCTAAATTATGATAATGGTTGGTGAAACCCTAACTGAAAAAGACACATGGATAGAATGGTACAAAAAAGTTGAAAATACTATTATTTTCAATAATTTGTGGTGTTATTTTCAAATGGGCTAACTAATATTTTCACCTGGAATCTCAGAAGCAAGTACTAAATCACCTATATATTCGCCAATACTATTAAAACAACATTGTGTATCAGGACACGTTTTGCCAACGCCATTAAATGATCACTGCACGTGAGGACCCATTTCGCCAATTAAAATTTACAAGTAGTTGATTATGAGGGCCCATTTCGCCAATTTCTATGACACCTATGTGCTAATCATAGGGCCATATTCGCCTTGGAAATTACAAAGTATGTACTCCGTCGAAGTTTGATTCACCGACACTTAAACGTATTCCTTATATAATCACGCGGGATTCGCCTAATTTTTTAATATACCATTTAAAATTCTCGTGGAATTCACCAAATATGGATTGATATAAATACAATCGAAACTTTGATTTATTCTTACACATTTTGTTTAGTTCTAAACTTCTGAGCTCTCGATTCAGATTTCTGAAGTTGGAGTTGGAACCTTGAAGTTGATTGTAGGCAAAGTTAAAAACTTACAACCTAGGCATTCCTCCATTAACAATAGCAAGTCAGTGAAAACCTAAACTTAAAGGTGAGTAATCATTTCCTCATAGTATTAGTGCTATAAGATTTCGTTATCTCTTTTCCATTCTTGCTTCAATCTTAAAGAATATATTTAGTAGGGAATGGGATCTATATTCTATGAGTATGTCCTTAAACAAGAAGACATTTTTTCCAACTTTTATTCAATGTGAGAGATCAAGATGTCGAGCCATAAGTGTGATAAGGGTAAGACTCCTCAGGGTGGTGAAGGGACTGGGAGGCCATCAAAATGCCGAAAACATGGAGTTAGTATACAATCTTACTTTGGAATTGGCAATGTTTATGATCCATCAAATCAAGATGGAGCTACATCATCAACTCTTGCACCAAATATTAATGAAGAATCCATTCGCAATACCTCACCACCACCAAAAGGTGGGATTGCCATTGAGTCAAATGAGGATGGTAATACTGCAGAAGATGTTCCAAGGGATACCCTGATTAGCCAGAATGAGGATGGCAATACCGCAGAAGATGTTCCAAGGGATACCTTGGTTAGCCAGAATGAGGATGGCAATACCGTAGAAGATGTTCCAAGGGATACCCTGGTTGGCCAAAATGGGGATGGCAATGTTGCAAAAGATGTTCCAAGAGATACCCTGGTTAGCCAGAATGAGGATGGCAATACCGTAGAAGATGTTCCAAGGGATACCCTGGTTAGCTAGAATGAGATAATTGACTTGGCTGAAAATGTTGGCACTGTAGATGATGTTGGTAAGAAGAAAAGAAAAGGCAAATCAAAAATGGGGCACAAGTGGGAAATGTCAAGGAATTTTCAACTTGATTGGGTGTCAAAGTACCCATTCATTGAACCAGTGGAGAAAGCAAGAAAAGATGAATTATGCAAAAAGACTACTTTTATGGCGTTAAAACTGCCATTACTGCTCACTCGTGTGAAGCAGAATGGCTTCCATGGCCACTTTCTCAATTTCAAACTCTAGTCGTTAATCTCTTGATGAGATGGCAAGATGGACAGGCGTGATGAAGTTTTCTGCCACATGGAATTGCTTACTCATCTTTCAACAGACCCCACCTTCTCTTCAGGCTATGAAGTCTACTACATGGCATTCACCCGTTAGCCCGTTGGGTTTATCTCTCGTGCATCTTTTGACTTCGGGATAGCGGGGAATGGTTAGGATTAACCTAGGCCCTCCAACCTGCTCGCACATTAACTTCTCAAGCCATCCGCCTGTCTGCTTAAATTCTTCAACATTGGACGGCTAAGATTAAAACATCTTGATGAGGAATTTCCCATATGTCTTATTTAAACCTTTAATAGCTCACCCTTTAAGTCTCTTAAGGCTGCTTCAAAATACTTGCTAAAATATTTCTTCTTCTTCTATAGTTAGCATTTAAAAAGTGGACCCTGCTAGGTTAACGGGACATGGGGACATAAAATATAGGGGTCGAGACTTAGACAATAGATGAAATATTTTGACCCCCTTTTAATGATTAACACATAATTCCTCACCAAGAGGTGACTGACAAGACTAGGTATAAGGGGCCTATAAACAACACAGTTTTGATGGCTTAGGTTTCAACTTAAATAACCGGCAACCGTAGGTAGCAAGTCAACATAAGATTACGCAGAGGGTTAAAAGCTAGGTTTCTCATATGAAATGTTAACCGTTGATATTTGGAAATCTAACGGTTCAAGTTTTATTCTGGAAGTTTGAATTCGCGGGTCTAGTGTTTCAAACATTTTCTTCTGGAATGCAACTATAGCTGTCCATCGAAAATTCATCGAACGCTCATCAGTTATATTGACTTGCGCTGACATCTTGCTTCAGACATAATAAATATGTTGACACTTGTCTCCATTCTGAACACTTTATGAACGAATTTGGATGTGTGAAAAATTTATCCCAGAATAGAACAATATGTAGTATTTGATATTTTTGCCACCCACGATATGATTTTTTATTGGCATAATAATTTATTTCGCCAATTAATTTTTTATTGGTTTGAAACTATATTTAATTCGCCAATGATTTTTTTTATTGGTTTGAAAATAGGTTTAATTCGCCAATGAAAATATTTTTTTGGGTTTGAAAATAGGTTTTAATCACCAACAAAAATATTTTTTTATTTAGAAAACAGGTTTAATTCACCCACAGAAATATTTTATTGGTTTGAAAGTAGGTTTTAATCACCAATGAAAATATTTTATTGGTTTTAAAAAAATTACAATTCACCAGGATTTTCCATAGACTTCTAGCGATTACAAAAGATTCGTCAATTGACATTATTTTTTCCCTGAAAAATGAAAAAAATTGCCAATAAAATTAATATTTTTCTTGGGAAGTATACACGATTCACCAGGTTTTTACACCTTCTCTGAGGGGGTGCTTCTTAAAGTTATCCCTGATATTAACTAAGTTGAACCTCTAATTTGTGCAAGAGGATTCACCTATTAGGTTGGGCTGTCACTTGGGATGATATGAAATCTTGGATGTATCAAACAATATCTCAATTTAATGCTCAAATTCACTTAAAACCCTAAATATGCAAAACAGTAAGCAAATTATCAAATTATGGCAAATCCTTTCAGACCAAGGTGAAGGACAGAGATATTTAACTCACTATTTTTCAAAATCTGAAAAGCGGAGAAGTCGGGGACATAGGGACTAGCACCCAAGTCCAAGGTGCACTTTTCGTCACAGAATCTGGAACTTCTCCCAACACTGATTTGCACTGCAACTTCTATTTCTACCTGAGGGAAAATGGAGGACACGGGGAATAGTGCCCTAGTCTAGGAATGTTCACCAGATTCATCTACTTCTCAGATCCTGAATCTTTAATGTCTACCACTCCCTTTCTGTAACTCCACTCCATGAAACTCGATACCTATAACCTACAATCACAAGGAGTGTGGGAGGGGGTTGTGGTGTTTAGAGGCTTGCCTCATCAAGCTCTGGAGAGATATTCAAGTCTTTCAAACACCGTTGTTAGATAAGAGTGTGTATCCCAGTGGGATAGAGGCAAAAGTTCAAATGATAAATGATTGAAAACACAATAGATATCACCTTGAAGCATAGATCTCATGGAAGGAAGATGCTCTTCATGCCATGAGGAGATGGAGCCAAATCTGCAAATACACACAATAACAATGTTCTGCTCTACAACACAATGAATATTTTGAATGCTCTATAATCACAAGTATGCATAAAGTCCATCTACTTTGCAAATGAAATTTAATCATGCTTATATATGCAACTACAAAGATTCCTACTAAGAATTTAGTAATTCAAACTTGCTCCAAGATGTCGGCATAGGACCTAAATAAAGGTCACTAAACTAACATTTAAATATAGGGCAAACCCAAAATAGGGCAGGACTAGGGCACCAGCACCCAAGTCCACCCTGCCATTTTTGTTCAGGATTCATCAAAATGTAATCCCCTAGGTCCTATTTGCCATAAGACTTCAAGGTTTTCTCATCGGGAGTCAAAAATATCATGCAAGATGCTCTAAATGCAATTTTAAGGACCCGAGAGCTAAACCTTAAGAGGGAAAAGCCCCCAAGGGGAAATTTTTTGACATAACACTTTCATATATATATTTATTGCATTAATCTTCATTTCATATTTTAAATTAGTGAGTATTATTATTGCATTTATCAATACAATATTGTGAGTACAACTTAGTATTTTTTAGTCATGCAAATTCTTGGCAGTAACCACATGGATGATGTTATATGTTCTATGAATGATGTTATATGTTCTATGAATGGATTTTGTTATATGTTCTACGAATGAGATTTAAAATAGATAATGTAACTATTATCATATACATGGAATATCTCATAAAAAATAATGATTAGTTTTTTGTTTCACCTACTATTTGGATAATTCTTATGGTAGAGAAGCTATTATCACATTTCTTGAGTTGTTACAAACTTAATTACCCTTGAATTGTAGAAGTAAAACATGATTCAATATTTTTATTGGGAAGAAAATAACTATGGCATCTAGGAATTCATGTTATGACAAGAAATAGGGTATGAAATGTTGTTCTCACTACTGCAAATAGATGTCTATACTAAAAATACTTTTGCATGAGGGTTAGCATGAATAAGTTGTCAAAGAAGACTATAATATAGCATGAATAAGTTGTCAAATAGATGTCTTCAAATACCTGAATGTAAACATGAGTAACCTATCAACTAGGACTACATTTTGCTAGAGAACATGACTACATGAAGAAACCTATCAAATACCTGAAGTTAAACATGAAGAAACCTATCAACTAGGACTACATTCTGCTAGAGAACATGACTACATGAAGAAACCTATCAAATACCTGATGTTAAACATGAAGAGACCTATTAACTAGGACTACATTCTGCTAGAGAACATGACTATATGAAGAAACCTATCAAAGACCTAAAGTTAAACATGAATAAACCTATCAACTAAGACTACATTCTACTAGAGATCATGACTACATGAAGAAACAAATATCAAATACCTGAAGTTAAACATGAAGAAACTTAAGCTAGTATGAGGTGGTAGCATTGGGGAGACTTAGTTTCCCAAAGGCATTTCAAGTTAAGCTATGTTGTATTCTACATTTCAAACTAATATGTGGATAAGTGCAACATAGCTTAACACTAAAAGTACATTAGCATAATCAAGTCTCCCCAATTGGAGCATGAATACTAGTTTGAACTAATAAAGATTTAAAGTGAACATGTTTTGGTGCAAAATGCAATGAACTTTCAGGAAGAGGAGTCTCAGTAGTGGGATGTGTTGACTCCCAAAATAACTACAACCCTAAACCCTAAAACATTCCCAAATCACCTGGGCTAGCCCTCAAGGTGATGGAAAGAGGTTTAGCAACAGGTCAAGGGTGATTCTGAGGCAACCTACAGGAGTGGGATGACTCATCTACACTTTGAGCTCATCTTAGACTCAGGAGAGATATTCCAAGGGGTATACCTGAATAGGTATTAGGTTCAAACTAGATGAATAACTAAAAATAACAGAACAACCAAACCCAAACTACCTTCTAGGTCCCAAAGACTATCACTAGACCTAAAACAGTTGGTTGTCATTAATAACCCCTATATAGTTGATTATCACACTATGCATTTGCATTCAATCATGGCAATACTATACTCCTTAAAATGAATCCACTTAACTTCTCATACACAAGATACATAGTACAATCATACATGTTCATGATTCACGAATGATTAAAATAATTTTGCATCACTTCAAATATATCCCTTGTTATATAGATAGAACCATGAACAACATGAGAAACCCTAAACTAAACCTACTCCTACTCCTATAGCTAACAGGATGAGAGTTTGATTAAAACAATGGTTGATCCATCCCTAATATGGACCAATGCCTATTCCATTGGGCAGTTGATTCATAAACAATAAAGAGGGAAGAATAGGGCTGAACTAGCATCAACAGAAAACATTCACATACATTTCTTAGATTACACTTCATGCACTAGACATACTTATTTATCCAAATCTAAACTATAATAACCCACTTGCAATAGAGAAATGACCCAACACAAAGCTTGTATTGATTTAAATGTTGTCATACATTATCAAATCCCATTACAATCGCACCAGCAAATGTGGTGAAGGCAAAATACAAAGTTGCGACAATGCATTCCCCTGAATTATTAAAAACAATCATGGAGACATACCAATGCATGAAAATGCATGTTACAATCCTTCCTACACTGTATCAAACACATTCTTTCATTCACTGCCTAGACATTTTTCTCTGCTTGATGCCCTAAAGTCTTCCTTAGGCATTTTCTAGACCAGACAATTGGTTTAGCGATCAACCCCCTCTTTACATCTTACATTCATGCTTATATAGCATTTACAAAGGAGCATTATTACCTACTGTAATGAATGCACCCAAGGGCCTGTCAAAGATATTTCCTTACCAGAAGGGACGTCTACTTACAAGACTACAACAATCAATGCAAAGTATCCACCTTTGGAAAGCTTTCGCAACACTTTAAGTTAGTCGCTGATATGTCTTGTCGGTTGAGTCTACATATTCATCTTCAATCGGCCACTATCCTTTTAGATCATGTAGAAATTCCTCACAATGAGGGAGATATTCACAGTCAAAGTTACGGTCAACAGGCATATGGATATTCATGAGCATCTTCAAAGTCTGCATGTTCGCAAATATCTGGATGATATAGCCTGACCTCACACAATAGTCTTCATATCCTAATATCTGGAGGCACCCATCAAAATTACCTTTGCAGCATGAAGAAACCATCATCCACATGGAAATCTGATGTCAAGATATAAACTTTAATATGCCACCCTTTGAATATCCTGATGATGTCATCGGCATGAAGAGTTTCGCTAGAGAGGAGATCTGGATGACATCATCAAGATATTAGCACTACAAGATAATATGTCGGTGGTGGAATGTCTGGATGACATCATCGTCATATGCACTTCTTTAGGGAGGAGACTTGGATGACATCATCAAAAAATTCGTAAAGGTCATGGACATTGGGAAATATCCAGATGTTAGGAAAACATTCGGATATTAGCTAAGGTCTACACATTCAGGAAGTATCCAAATATTAGTTAAGACCTGGATGTTAAGAAAATAGGGTAAAAGCACAAAGTTGTGTCACACTTTCATCCAAAAAAATAGTTCCGAGCGAGTCAATTTCACCCCCAAATAATTTTGCCCCCAAATAATTTCACCTGAATCCACGTAGCCGCTGTGTGGCACATATGTGGCAAGCTATTTTCCGATGAGACTATCTGGGGGTGAAATAGTTTCGCCCAAAATCATATTGTTAAAAACAAAAAAAAAAGAAATTGCTACATTTCATAGCGCCCTTTTTTCTGACAGCGACAGCATGGTAGGGTTTGAAGGTCTTTCACGCAAAGCACTTCCCCATCACCTTTTGCAATAGTCTCGTCACCAAGTATGCCATCTTCACCTTGGCATGCAAATTTTCTGTCAAACATTTTGTATGGAACCGTGTATATATCTTCACCTTGGTATTTTCTGTCAAAGATTTTGTATGGCACGATGTATGGCACAATTGAAATAAACCTGCACCTTATATGATTGAAATTCTTCTTTAATGTATTTTGTGCATAAGTTTTTATCAAGGTTGTGGTGATGGAAAATTAATCACAATTTGAAACCATTCAAGAAAGAATTTGTGCACAAGTTATTGGAAAGGTTGTGGTGATCAGAAGTAGCAAGTGGTTGATGGCTATAACCATGATCATTCAAAACAACCATCTCTCTTCGTCTATGTATTCCTATAGTTGTTACAGTTTGTCCAAAATCTCTCCTTTCATATGATACAGTCTTTTTCAAATCAAGTGCTACAGCAATGCAGGACATGCACTTTTATCCCTTGTAAGGTTATCCATTCAAATTTGGCCATCAAATGCTAGGGAATAACATGGTTAAAGAAGGAAACAACATACACTAATGATGTAAACTTAAGACCAATGTCCCAAACTATATCTTCTCTGACACCATCTACCCTTTATCCCTGTCACTGTCCTTTTTCAAACTGTGGATCTCTTTTGGGGGATCTCTGCTTGTTCATATCAGGTCTTTTGAAGCTCTTATAGGTGTTCATAGTATATACACCCAACTGTGCTCACTAATGGTCTAGCATGTAGAACTTTGTTTGTCTTTTCTTTTATGACTACACCGCTTTCCTCACATGATGACTATCACCATGTATTATTGCATCTACATTTAGTTTTAGGTCTTGATCTCTTTTGCATGTGAGAGCTCTTGGTATTGTCTCTCTCTACCTTCAATTTTTGTATAGGTTCCAAGGATCCATTTCAAACATCATGAAGTCTTCTAAATCACATACAAACTCCTTCAGGTCATTGCTAGATTTGAATGCCTTAAACTTTATCTCTACTTTCTTAGCTTCATCAATTAAACAAAAGGTATTGATGATTCTATCCCTCAAGATTCTTTAGCTCCATAACAACACATAATGAATGCATCCTGTGATGGCAAGGTATACATTGTTTTCTTCTTTTGTCACTTTCTTAACTCATGCATTTCTTCTTCACTATTATGTAAAGTTTAAACAGTTTTGACAGTCCTTACAAGGTTTTCTATGGTCCTAGAACTATCCTAAAATAGCACACTATCTCTACTCGGATTTTTAGTATAAACAAATAGTCCATTATCATCTTGCAAGACTCCTTCTCTTCATGTATTTATGATTGACTCTGTCTATGAATCCCTTGTTGTCTCTGAAGACTATATGCCTCTATTTTGTGCTTGGTAAACTTCAAGGAAAACTACCAAGTTGTCCTTAGAACATCTAAAATTCAAATGACTTTCTCATTGTCCTTTGGTTACCTTGTGTCCACACCCTTGCATTTTGCATCAATACCATGATGATATGAATGAGAAAATATCAACA
The DNA here is from genome assembly GCA_027924645.1 of Cunninghamia lanceolata. NCBI lineage: Eukaryota > Viridiplantae > Streptophyta > Pinopsida > Cupressales > Cupressaceae > Cunninghamia > Cunninghamia lanceolata. Next base: position 180,802 of record BSBN01001396.1, on the reverse strand, counting down.
TTAATACAATTACCACTACAACTCCTCTGTCATCTTTCACAACTTTGATAAGCATCAAGTTATAAGGACCATACCTTCTATGTCAGAGAGCAATGAGGACTCCAATGAAGATTCTATGTATCTCTATATCTACAATATATTGTCCTGATTGAACACACAGTCCTTCCTTGTTTGATATTGTCAATAGATCCAAAACTAATTTTAGTCTTTTTAAAATCTCTCCTTTCATATGATACAAATTTTTCAAAATTTTAGTTGCATTTTATAGCTAAAATGTTTAAATACAGCTATACAACTATCAAATTTCAGTTGTATTTTACAGCTAAAATGTTTAAATACAGCTATACAACTATGTTGTTTCCTAGCATTGGGTGGGAGTCAGTTCACACATAAAACAGGTCAAATCAAGTGCTACAACAATGCAGGACATGCACTTTTATCCCTTGTAAGGTTATCCATTCAAATTTGCCCATCAAATGCTAAGGAATAACATGGTTAAAGAAGGAAACAACATACACTAGATATATATGACTCCAACCAGGGCTTAAATTTGACAGTTGTATAACTGTATTTAAACATTTTAGTTGTAAAATACAACTGAAATTTTGAAAAGACTGTATCATATGAAAGGAGAGATTTTGGTCAAACTATCAAAATTTATATATATATTATTTTTAAATAATTTACTTATACTAAAATATGTCATACTATTTTAAAGGCATTATTGAATAGATAGTTCTGTCATTAAAAAATTACTTGACAGGCAAGGTTGACTGTCAAATTTAAGCCCTAACTCCAACTACTATAGGATAAAATATGATTTATATGAATTAGATAAAATCTAAGTTATTATAAATTCAAGTATATGGTTGTCATGTCAATATGTTGTACATGCTACATGTGACTTTAAATTTGGATTTTCTACATGCATTCATAGTTCTGTGTTTTATGGTTGATTTAGATTTGGTTGATAGGCCTATTATTTATGTATTTGCAAGCATCTAAGTTGCAAGTTTATTTGAGAAGCACCTGTGCATTTATATCATGGATTTTTTAAATATGTATGTAGTAGTTGGAAAATTTATATGCAGATTTATTTACATCGTGACATACAATATGTTTGACAGAAAATTTAATTATCATACTATAGATAAATTTAGGTCCACATGGATGACCAATCTTCCCATCAATCACATCAGTTAGGTCAACCTGACGGTGGTGATAATTCTACATTATATGCTGAGACCATTCAGAGGTTTCAAAGAGCTTTGGATGAACTAAATAGTACTATTCACAATACACCAAACCTGTCAGGTAGAGACAGGGTGGTTAGGATTAGGGATGACATAACACATATGATCCAAGTTGTGTGATCATACAATCCCTATGATGACATTAGTGTTGACAAGTTCTATGCATCGCTTTCTCAGAGTGTTGTCGGCAAGGAGAAATGGCAATCTATTTCTAAGTTGGTTTCAGTAGATAATGTTCTCAGCATGTTCCCTTCTTATAGGGGAAAAGAGAGAGTGAGAGGCTATTCTCCCACCAAGTGTATGGATGCAGTTGTCGGTCCTTTAATCTATCCTAGGTTTTTGGCAGCTCGTCACAAATGGCCAAACAATGATGACTTTCCATTGTATTTTCCAAACAATTATATGCAGAGTTCCATATAGAATTATCTGTCAATTATACATCTTTCCCTAAACATGCTAGTTAGGGGAAAGGAAGGTTTGCAGAGAGACCTAAGTATAGAAGACAAGATGCGCCACCTCTTCAGAACAAGAGGTCCTTAGTTGACCCAAATCTTTTGGTTCTTCCAAAACATGTGGAACTAGCAAATGCCACCCAACCATCATTGACCCCCTCGAGATGTACATTTTTTGAGAGCATGGCGACTATTGCCACTGAGGTTGATCAGTTGTCATCTGATCATGTTGGCAGGTATTTGTTATGCCCGAGGATTGACATTCCATCCACTGAGGCCACATCGACCAGCTATTCAGATCATTACATTCATGCTAATATACCATCATCACATGATGTGGCACAAATTAGTGGAGAGAGTGCTTTGCGGAATATGACTAGATGCCCGGTCAATGATTTATTAGATTCATACCAGTTCATCAATGATCAGCATGGGATCCCACTTGATGCTATATCCTCACATCTCGAGCGATATTTTGGTAGACAAAGGAGGCATGGTGAGTCAAGTTCACAGGGTTTGGGGGGACACCAAGATGTTCCAGTTGGTCCTACAGGCTCCGCCCCTCTGAATGTTCCAGTTGGTCCTGAGATTGAGGTTACTGCACATGTTATGGGAGGTGAGTATAGCAAGCTTCTTTTTTGGCACTGAGAGTACACCATCTACACGTGTATCATTGTGTCTCCATGATTCTAACATCAGTGGGATTGGGAGGGCCTTTGCTGGTGCAGCTGAGGTACAATTTATTTAAAAATTATAATCTAAATTCATAAATTATATATTTAAAAATTATAAGTTCAATTTTAAATAAAATCACATACATCAAGAAGCTCTGACTCTTGATTGCAATCTTAAATGTACATGTGTATTAGACTTGTGCTACTATTTTACAACCTAGATATGGAGATTTGCATCATGCTGGCCATCCTAGTCATCATCATGAGGTATTTAAAAACTAGGTCTATATATCACATGTACATATAAGTTTGATTTAAGTGTGCACGCACGCACGCACTCACACACATACACATATATATATCAAGTTAACTTTCTACATACAGAAATCAAGTGTACAAGTTTTATAACTAAATGTAGACACCTAAAAATGTCTTCATCGTCAAACTGACTCCCAACATCTCTAAACATACCAATTCCCATTCTAATCAATTAATTAAGTTTTTATTTAATTAATTATCCCTTAATCACCTAATTTTTCATCATTTTATCCCCAACAATTGGATTAATTTTATTAATTCAATAGTTTAAACCTTAGCCAATTGATTAAATAAATATGCAATATTTATTTTGTCAATTTCTCCCTCCTCACTAAATCTAATTAATTAGCGAAATCATGTTTAACTAATTAATTCAGCCTATTAATTGACCTATCCCTACCCTAGGTAATTAAATAGCTAGTATTTAATTGCCTACTCTAGCCTATCTCATCCTAGCCTTAGGATTAATTAAATGAAACCTTATTTAATTAATCTTAAACCCCTCATTAAAATGGTCAAATCCAGCTTAACACCCTTCCCAACATCATCCAAATAAAAAATTGGAATATATCCACATAAGTCAATTTTTTATTAAAATATACCCCACATCACAATTAATTCCTTTTACACCCCTTACCCATGCCATACCTCATTTATCTCCACTTATCCCCAAATAAATTTTTAATTCATTTACCCTTCCCCATGTGAATTTTTAATTCACATATATTCCATCTCACCCATACTCATTTAATTCACGCTTTTCCCAAAATGAATAAAAGATTCATCTTTATTCCTAGCCCTCCATTCCTCCAAGATGAAATCTGGGCCCTCCACATCACTTTCATCCTCCACCATTGATCTCCCAAATCAATCTCAACCCTTGGATCAAAACCTTTCCCAAAATGCCTATAAATACAACATCCTCCAACCCATTTATCCATCTAATTTTCATGTAGTGTTACCATGCCCAAAAATCTATTGAGCTAGGTTGTGTGTTGTCTTTGAGATAGCATTTCACATTTGAATCAATTAGGGTATATCTTAGGAGTTCTTGGGTGCAAAGCTTCCTTCCCTTTTTGATGAGATTGGGTCTCCTTGTTGAGGTATAGCTTCTTATTTTTATGCATTTATTTTTTTTTTCACCTCCAATTTGGATCACCTAATCACATTGGCACACCCGGTGGGACCCACAAGGTCCATATCTAATCTTTTCTTGTGAGTTTTTGTTTTGGAGATGTGTTTTAATAGGTGTGGTGCTATCTATCTTGCACAATGGCGCTATCTTTTGCGTGTTTAGCACTATTTACTATCTTAGTGCTATCTGACAAAGCACATCCTCACTTAAATCTTACTCACATATTTGTCTAACTCTTCTTCTTCCGACTATCTATCTAGTTTGTCTGCTCTCTGTTTCTGCAGGTATCTTGAATGAAGAAGGGGAGGTCATGCAGAATTTTTCCTAAAGACCAAACATTCATTTCAACTTTTTATTTTGTCTTGCTTTCCATTTGTTAGACTAGCAAGACTAAAAGGACCTCTTCTATTTGCAGTCTGACCCTCTATGTTGGTTAGGAAGACCTCTGTTTTGCAGGACAGACACATTCAGGCTCGTATTGGTGCTATCGGCACCTAGAGTGGTGCTATTTTCAATTGTGACCAGACCCTTTAAACGCATGCACAGTGGCACTTTGTCATATCCATATTAGTGCTATTTAGTGTTTAAGCACCGTTTGTATCTCATATTAGCGCTATTTAGTGTTCTGGCGCATTGTGTGTATTGTATTAGCGCTATCTTGTCTCTTGGCGCATTTTGTATTATGTTCTAGCGCCATTTTGTAAATCAGCGCTATCTGTATGTACATCAGCAGAGCTATTAGTCTAGGGTGTCAGGTTTTCTATTAATTTCTATTAGTAGTGCCATTGCAGTCTGCAGTGGCACCATTTGGTCTTTATTTTAGCGCTATATTTACAGGCTGACTTTGTGTTCTGTGCAGGGACTGATAAGTTGTTTGCAGGTTATCACCATCATTTTGTGGCCACTAACAAGTTTTTGTAGGGCATTTATCTTTAGTTTAAAACAAACACTTCAATTGGGAATTAAAAAGAACCCTTGCATGTTAGCTTAAACAACATTTCAATTTGGTGCAATAAAAATTGATCAACAACCAACAAACAAATCCTTGTGTGCCTTAGCTTAAACAATATTTGAATTTGGTGCTCTAAAACTCACAAGTGTTTGCCAACAAATCCACAAACATTTCAATTTTGGGCTTTAAAAAGAACCACAAAGTGCATCAATAAACTCATTGGATTAAAAAGAACAACAATCTGCATTTTTCACTCATCTAAACAAGAAAACCAATCAAATTTGTGTGAAGTGTTTTTGTGATTATATTTGTAGTGTGAAAAGTGTATGCTCTTCCCTCGCACCATTGGTGACCTTGGGAATCAAAAGCTTCTCACAACACTTGTATAAATCACCCCCAACATAATCCAAAGAACTAAAATGAACCATGTTTAGTCTGACCCAATCACAAAATATACATATGCTCTCCCCTCGCATCTTTGTATGAACTTGGGGATCAAAAGTATTTTTTTGGTTGTGTTACTTTTGTTAATCCTTAGAGGGCCTGCCACCCCACTTCGAAAGCTGGGAACGACCCAAGCGGCAACAAGCTAAAGCCAAGCTCTTTCGAGCCACTATATAAAATAATGTGTTTGTGACAAAATTCACAAGCAACAAGTGGTGTGTCATACCGACAGCCAACCTCCCCCAAAACCCTCCAAGGCACAACCCTTGGAGGCTGGGAGACTCCATAACAGAGAGTAGCATTGCCGTACGTATGGCCACCTGAACAAATGCACTTACTACGAACCTTTGTTTAGCAAGCCAAAAACCTTCTATTTGTTGGCACAGAAGGGAAACCTTTGAAGCGGCCCCGATTCATGCGGTTCTTAGCCGAGGTAGCACGGACAATACTAAGGTTTGGTGAGGGACAAGCCTTCGTGGAAACCTGGATCTTGGTATGCATGAGAAGTGAGTGCAATTGTAAGGAGGAGCTAGTGCTACCAAGATCCTAGAGCTACCCGCTTTGAATAGGCACAACTAGGGGATTCAACAAATACTGTCATATCTTCACCTTAGGTTGTGCAAAGTGCTTGTTTAAGAAAATCACACGTCTTTCACAAACAAAATCTTGGTTATTGTATGTTATTGTGCTTGAAGTTCTTTTAAGAAACTTGCCAAGAGACAATAAAAATCATTTGATCAAACTTCATATTAAAACAAATCCAAATCTGTCAAAAAAATCCAACTTTTTTAGAGCCTCGACCAACACTGCCCTGTTTCAGCACCATCTCTGTCTACTTTTGGCACCATTTCACCTATGGATTGGCGCTATTTGTAGATTGACTTGCCTGAAACTAGAGAAAATTTCATTGTGATCTTTATGACCTGCTTTGCCATAATCCATGATCACCTTCCAAAAATCTGTCAATACCCCACCTATTTTATCCAAGTTTTTCCAATCATACCTTCATTTTGACCTTAGAGAATCAATCATTATCATTATTGGACCCTTCGCTAATACCAATATCATATCCATTCCTCCTCATTTATCTTTGCATACCTTTTGGACCAAACAAACATCCTTGTTACAAGAAATCATTCCAAAATCATCTTGTTTCTTTCATCAAAAACATATCCAAAATCTTCAAAAAACCCAAACACCCATCAAAAAACCATCAATCAAGATCCAAGACTCGTCATCCCTTTGAGCTAAGGCTAGATCTAGATTTCATCTTTTACATCATATTTTTCTTGAAAAGTCATTAGTCAACCTTTCAGGTAAAAAACATCCTTCTTTGTGTAAGGTCATTAGTCTACCCCAAACAAAGAGAAACATCTATTTGTGTGACACAAAACTAGATCTTACTAAAGCTCATTGTTGATCGACAAATCCTTTTCAAAACACATCATCCTAATCTCTCATACCAAACATCTAGTTCCTCCAAAAATACCACCAACCAAATCAACATCAAAATCCCTTTCATCAAATCATCCTCAAGCAAACTTCATCTCTCATCTACCATTTTGGTCCAAAACGTTGTAAACATCAATATCACCCACTCGTATCATCCCTAGATTGACACTTTTTTGGAGAATCATCTTAGAAGTAAGAAATCTACCCTTTATCACGCTACAATCACCCTTTCATCTTCCATTTCACTACCACATCCTCTTTTAGGTCCAAAAAATCAATCCGGATTCTCTAAGGTCTCCACCCCCCTTTCATCCACCTCAAAAATCAAATCCATACACTTGCACGCCCATAACTAGATCACAGCACAAGAAGAATCAAGCAATGGCAGATTTTGGACAATACATGGGCATAGGAATGCCTAATACCAACAACAACAACCTACCAACCAACCAAACACACAATCCACCTACGATCTTTCAAATCCTGACATATAATCCAAATGAAAATCCCTTCCATTTCTTGCAACCACCACCACCACAAAACATCCCCACCATGTCCCAAGATAATCTAGATGTCTTTAGCTTTACACAAGATGCCGATAGCATGGAACTACTTGACAAAATCCTAAGGTCGGATCCAAATAGATATCTTGACTACCTTCTCAAAATTGGTGCCCAACCACCCCACAACATGACATCATCCCAACCATCCACCTCTAACATCAATCCTACGACATCCTCCCAACCATCTACATCAGACACCCAACCTATCATCCCACAAACCTCAACTCCCACCGTATCTATCACCACCACAAGCTCTAATGTCACCACATCTACAATCCCTGCAAGTGTCTCCAATCCTACCACCTCCCAACCCATCATCACATCCACTACCACAACTACCATAAACTCTTCCATTTCACAAATCACCTTGGGCATACAAGGGAACCTCATGCATGCAAGTGCTTCCACAAGTGTGCCTCCACTTAACCCTCAAACCATAGTATACATGCGACAATTCTTTTTGCAACCACCTTTAAACACGACCAACCCATCCAACATCAATCCATCTCATGTCAACCCATCCAACGTCAACCCATCTAGTGTCAATCCTTCTCATCTCACATATCTATAAAACTTCCTAGCATCATCAACACATCATAATCCCAACCCTCAAATACCTCCCCATATTATCCAACAAATCCATGCTTACCAACAACATCTCGCACACCGCAACCAAAACACCACCCCGCAATATCAAAACACGATCTCCCAAAACCTCCAACATCAAACACCACCCAATCTCCAACACCTCATCCATCAGCAAACCCACACACCTCAACCGCCACCAACCCCAGATCTCACAACCATTGTACAGGCCTTGATTCAAAAGGTAGATGATATGCAAACTGAGGGCAAACGCAAGCATTACTCTTTTGAGGATATTTGCCCCTATCCATTTGATCAGACATTGTACATGCCCCCCTTCCCCAAGAATTTCAAAATGCCCAAATTTGACAAATACAAGGGAAAGGGAGACCCTAGAGATCATCTTAGGGAGCTTTACCTCGCTTGCTTAGAAGTCTCAAACAACGATACATACCTAATGAGACTACTTGCAAGAAGCCTCGGTGGTCAAGCCGCTGAGTGGTTCGCACATCTTCACCCAGGCATTAGGTCTTTCCCTGAGCTCGTGGAAAAATTTGTGAATCATTTCTCCTATAACTTCAAGCATGAAATATCTATGATAGACCTTTGCAACACAAAATAAAAAAGCGGAGAATCCTTCGCTTCCTTCTTGCAGAGGTGGAGAAGCTTAGCAAGCAAACTCCCTTGCCAATTCCTAAAAAACAACTCGTCACCATGTTTGTGACTAACCTCAATCAAGAAATAGGGTTCCATTTACAGATCCTTTGTGCATCTACCTTTGAAGAAGTCATCGACAAAGGTACAACCATAAAACGGGCCCTCATCACCAAGGGCTCAATCAAATTATATGACTACAAGTCCAACAACAACAACAATAACAAACTCAACATCAACGTCCCCAATACAAATAACAACAACAATGCGCAATCAAATGAAAAGCCACGCTATTGGGGAAAGAACAAAAACACTTGAATGACGGTGTCACTAATGTGAAGGCCATCCAACATGTACAGAATCAACCATCCTCTAATACATACACCGCCAATACAAATAACCAAAGGGGGCAATTTAAACAAAACAAACCTCGACGATAATTCATACCTTTAGGGGAACCAATTGCAGATATCCTCGACAGGTGTCTAAAGAAAGGTTTGATCACTCTTCCACCTGTTAAACCCCACCAAGAGAGTGAGCTCAAAGCGGCATGGTACAACAAAAATGATTATTGTGATTACCACTGCATTGTGGGACATAAGACCGTTGATTACATGAAGTTAAAGCATTGTGTGCAAGACCTCATCAATCAGAACAAAGTCAATCTTGAGAAAAGCACCCAACCATCGCCTAATGCTAATCTAGGAGCTTACAAGGATCCACTGCCCAATCATAACAAAGCCTCCTCATCCAATCAAACCTATAACGTCACCCCACCTCCCGCATCCTATGACTCTATTGTAGGGCGGATGGAACCATCGTCAAACCATATCAATATAATCACCATTCGGGTTCAAGCACCTGATTGTGCTGTCACAACTCGTTGTGGCCGCGTATCCATCCGCACAGCCCCCACCACTAATCAAACACCTGCATCCACATCAGATTCTCTACCTAATCGTCCATCTATGTACCCATCGCCTACAAATTAGTACAATCTCCTAGAACATCTAGGAAAGACCCCTGTACAGATCTCCATACTTGAGTTGCTTCGAACATCACCACTCCATAAAGACATCCTTGATAAAGCATTCTTAGAGACCCAAGTTCCCGCCAACCTCTATGTGAATCAATTCCAAGCCATGGTGGGCCATATCTCCGCGCCACATCATCTCACCTTCTCAAAAAAAGATCTCCCTGCATCTGAAAACTCACATAATGACGCCTTACACATCAAAGTCTATATCCACAAACATATCATCAAGAGAGTCTTAATAGATGGTGGCTCTGGCCTAAACCTGTGCACTCTTAAATTACTAAAACAATTGGGATACTCCGATGTGGTTGTAGACAATAGTGAGTGCATAACAATCAAAGGGTATGATGACACTAAACGACTATCTGAGGGTACTATCAAACTCCCTATTCAAGTGGGACAAAAGATAATGGAAACAAAATGTCAGGTCCTTGATCTTGATCTCCCCTACAACATTCTTCTCGGCCGACCATGGATCCATGCCATGTAAGCGTCCCCTCTACGTTCCACCAATATCTCAAGTTCCCTCACGATAGCATGGAAGTAACTATCTATGCCGATCCCCGCCCCTTCCAATACTGCAGTTTCTTGGAAGGCCATGACCAAACCTTTTGTCCGTATAACAAAGCCATCACAAAAGCCCACCCCACAACATCCACTTCATACATCAACCCTGCCAACATTGCCACCACTTCATCCCAAACACCTCCACTGCCTGAGATCAAGATCAAGCTCAGTGACATGGGATGTGGGGAGTATGACCTAGATGGGACCTTTTGTGTGGGCACTTTACCCAACCCTATGATGTTTGGTACCCCAAAGCAAGAAGAAGCTAATATAGTTGTCATCAAGTGCAAACTATCACCTACCTTTGAGAGGAAACATCTCCTTGATCAAGATGTGCTCGAAGACATATCATCCTAGCTATATAAAGATGAGGTAATAGCCCAAGAAGCTCCCACAATACCAACAGAGATCTATGGTAAAGGGTCAGACATTGTCAAAAACATGGGCTATAAAGGAAAGGCAGTATCGGCCTTCATGAATAGAGGATCGTTGAACAAGTACAAGCGACAAGAAACCCTTATACCCAAGGGTTAGGATATGGTCAACCACAACGTATCCTCACCACTGGCAAATATATCTTAGCTGAGGTTGCTACAGTTTCCCCTGAAGTCGATAATATCAACGAAACAGGCCATCAAGATTCCTTTAGTGACGTTGCCAATTTCTTTGACTCATCCATATGCACCCTATATATGGTCACCACCCTAGCCTCTTCATCCAATGACTTACCCCTTGTATACTCGAACCTCATAGATTGGGACCAATGGGGACCTCATGTCTTCGACGTAGCACCAAACAATGAGGCCATCGCTGAAATGATGGGGGTTAGAGACCACTTCCCCCTGGGAGATCATAGAGCAGGATACATCATGGAACTTGATATGGCCACCTACTTCGAGGAGACAACCCCTGCTTCCAGTCATAAAAATACAAAAATCAAACATGGATCTGATGGTGAAAACTATTCCGTGGCAGTGTCAGATCCCAAAAAAGTAAAAATAAAAGACATATCTCCTGGTGAAAACCTCCATGAGGCGTTAGGAGATGCAAGCATGGGCCTTCCCGAGATAGACAAGGTATACCCTGACAGATCACCCGTCCTGGTAGAGCCAGCTCAAGAGATGAATCTTGGGACAGAAGAAGAGCTGAAAATCACCTTCAGGGCAGAATCTCTCAGCACACAACAGCAGGAAAACTTCTTGGCCTTCTTCAAATACAGAAATCACAATTTTGCGTGGACTTATGCAGACATGCCAGGGCTTGATCCTGCTTTGGTTGTCCATCACCTTGCAATGCGACCTAATGCAAAACCAGTAAAACAGAAGCTCAGAAAAATGAACCCTCAGGTGGCCCTTCTAGTCAAAGTAGAATTGAATAAACTATTGGACGTCGGCTTCATCCGACCAATTGATTATCCTAAATGGGTTTCCAACCTAGTACTAGTAGCCAAACCAAATGGTTGAATCCACTGCTGCACTGACTTCTGAGACCTTAATAAAGCTTGCCTGAAGGACGACTTCCTGTTACCCAACATTGACATGATAGTGGATCTTATGGTAGGACATGAGATGTTATCCCTCATGGATGGTTTTTCAAGATATAATCAAATCAGAATTACCGAAGAGGATCAGTATAAGACAACCTTTATATGTCCATGGGGGATGTACTGCTGGGTGGTAATGTAATTTGGCCTAAAGAATGCCAGAGCTACATATCAACGAGCCATGACAGTCATCTTCCATGATCTTTTCCACCACATCATGGAAGACTATGTGGATGACTTGCCAGGAAAATCAAAGACACAGGAGGAACACCTAGATGTATTAGTGAACATCTTTGACCGACTGGCACAATACAATGTTTGCTTAAATCCAAAGAAATGTGTCTTCGGGGTCACCTCCGAAAAACTTTTGGGATACATCGTCTCCAAAAGGGGAATCAAGGTAGATCCCGCAAGTCAAAAGCCATCATTGAAATGCCTCCTCTGAAAACCCTAAAATAGTTGAGAAGTCTGCAAGGGAAACTCCAGTCCATTCGACAGTTTATTGCTCAACTTGCCGATAAATGTCAACCATTCCAGCATCTACTCAGAAAGGATACAGCTTTTGTATGGAACACTCAGTGTCAGGCTGCCTTTGACCAGCTAAAAGATTATCTAGCTAACCCCCCTATTCTAACTCCACCAAGGCAAGGAGAACCCCTCCTGTTATATATCTCAGCAACAGAGACAGCTATCGGAGCCTTACTAGCACAACATGATGAACAAGGGAAGGAAAGAGCCATCTATTACATCAGCCATACCCTAATTTCATATGAGCTAAATTATACACAAATTAAACGAGCATGTTTGTCCCTGGTCTTTACTTCACAAAAACTAAGACACTACATGCTCAATCACAAGACCAAGCTCATCACCAAGATTGATCCACTGAAATATCTGCTAAACAGAGCTACTCTTACTGGGAGAATGGAAAAATGGGGCATCATTCTCACTAAATTCGACATTGAATATACTAAGAGAAAAGCCATCAAAGGATAGGTTATCGTTGATCAGCTGGCCAAAGCACCCATTCCTATAGAATATCCTACACTAGCAGAATTCCCTGATGAAGCCGTCTTGACAATAGCACCGGCAACAAAAACATGAAAAATGTACTTTGATGGATCATACACACACAGAGGCTCGGGGGCAGGCATCCTATTTATTACTCCTCAAGGTGACACCATCCCTAAGTCCTTCAAAATCACATTCCCATTGTACCAACAACATGGCAGAATATGAGGCCCTTATCATAGGTCTTTGAATGGCAATCAAGTGACGAATTGAGAAGTTGATGGTGTATGGAGACTCTCAACTAGTCATCCGACAGGTAAACAATGAGTACAAGACCAAGAATGATAAGCTCCTGCCTTATAAAAAGATGGTCGATGACTTCAAAGACTACTTCGATGACATCCACTTCGAGCAAATCCCAAGGCTAAACAACAAAGATGTAGACGTCATGACCACCATCGGATCCCTGGTCGACATGAAGAAAGACAGCAAGAAGTGTGACTTCCTGATAGAAGAACTCCCTATCCCAACATATGATGTTCCTCAATCGGAGCTAGTGTGCGAAGTCATTGGTCCCCCTATCTCCGTGGTACCAAGAAACCTACCTATACCTCCATGATAATATCATCCCCCCTAACCTATCCACCTCACAACGAAAATCTTTCATCCACCGATCCTCCCGCTTCACCCTTGTAGGAGATACCCTATATAAAAGGAGTCTTGATGACACACTTTTACGATGTTTAGACTCTAGGGAAGCTGAAGTGGCCTTGCAAGAGGTACATGCAGGCATCTGTGGGGCACATTCAAGTGGACCCGCTCTTTCTAAAAATATCTTGAGGACCAAATACTATTGGCCAACCATGGAATGAGACACTTACCGGTTCATAAAAAAATGCCTACCATGTCAACAACATGGAAATCTCATTCACACACCAGCACAGGAATTGCAACCCATCACGACACCGTGGCCTTTTTCACAATGGGGACTCGACCTCGTAGGCAAAATACATCCCCCATCCTCTAATGGCCATAATTTCATAATCACTACTACCGAGTACTTCACTAAGTGGGTGGAAGCAATACCACTCACCTTCACCACTGGAACCCAGATATCTAAATTCATCCTCCATTATATCATCTGTCGCTATGGTATCCCTCATTCCATCGTCACCGATAATGGAAAACCATTCAAGAACTAGGAAGTTCACACTTTGTGCGAAAAATTCCAAATCCAACACCATCTCTCCACGCCATATTACCCTCAAGGAAATGGTCAAGCTGAAGCTTCAAATAAAACCATCCTGTGCATCCTAAAGAAGATAGTTAATGAAGTTGGTCGTGACTGGCACCTCCAACTCAACCCTACCCTATGGGCCTATCACACAAGCATCCGCACCCCCACAGTAGCCACTCCATTTTCCCTAGTATTTGGATCTGAAGCTATTTTATCTATTAAGGTCAAGCTCCCATCCCTAAGAGTATCCCTGCAAAACATAATCAATGATGAGGAATACCGAGTTGCACGGTTGCATCAGCTAGAATTACTAGATGAGAAATGCCTGAATGCGTTGAACCACTTGCAGGCCTATCAAAATTGCCTCAGAAGAAGCTACAACAAGAGGATCAGAAACCAAAAATTTGAAGTAGGTGACCTTGTCCTTATGGAAAACCAGAAAAACATGCAAGAGTGCCCTAAGAAAGGAAAATTTGAGCCCAATTGGCTAGGGCCTTATGTCATCACAGCCACCTATGGATCAGGAGCATACCAGCTTGCAACACCTGAGCGGTAATCTCTGGATGAGCCTATGAACATCCTACATTTGAAGAAATTCTACGCATAACCCATCAGGTACCCCAATAAAAAAAATCAAAAAAATAGAAAAATCAAAAAATCAAAAAAAATCAAGAAAAACCCAAGTGCAATAAAGATTTCCAATGGTGAAAATCACTTCGATGACGCCTTGGATTGGTACCATGGTGAAAACCTGTTTCAGGCACAATGTGTAGTGGCCGGTTCTACCATCTAATAAGTCCTCTTTCCATCACAAACACTCCATATCGCACACATCCCATGGCTTGGAATTATGAAACATCGACTCCTATCGCCCACCCCGCAATATCCCACCCAAGGATAATTCATGGAATGAAGATCCTTGTAAGTTTCCTTTTGTACAGCTCAAAATCGCAAAAATCTAAAAATAATAGAAAATCAGAAAATCCAAAAACAACATAAAATCACAAAATCCAAAAACAACACAAAATCGCAAAAATCTAAAAACAATACAAAAGCAAAAAAAAAATCCAAAAACAACACAATTCACCACATACATCAAACCATAACAATACTCTCTGCAAATCACAAGCATCACTATCCATCAATCCTCACCATCACACCCATCCCAAACCATTCCCACATCATCAAGTCATGCCAAAACTACATATTCATCTTGCCCGCATCTTGAAGGTACCTTGATCTCGTGGACACAGGGTATGTAGGCAGTCTGGAATACGAAGGAAGTTTCCAGTACTCAGGTACCTAAGATGCACCCATCCACCCTGTTTGGATGGTCCCCATACACTGAGCTTTCTGGACCTAATAAATGATACACACGCTAAAGTACGCTTGAAGCATGTCCCCTAATGCAAAAATCATCAATCAGCACACCAACTATAATCCCACACATAGCCTGACTGTCCTTTTGCCCACCTTTTGAAAATTATCCAACAAAATCTAACTGATTCGCATCCTAGGATGTATCGTTCCTACAATGGACAAGAATCTATCATTCTATCAACATGTATCTTGGCAAGAATACACAAAGGCTATCTGTATCTTTTTGTTGGTCTTTTTTATTATTGATTTTTATCTTTTTGTCTCACTTTAGGTCATCTCCAAAGCTACCTTGATCTCATTATATCATGGCAAGTGGCAGACAACACCTCAAGTAGACATGGTCATTGGTTCTGTATGTTGTGCTTGTGGGTTGGATTCATTACTCCAAGAATAGTATTCATATCTTGAAGTCTGGGTCGGTTCTAGCATAATGTGTTGCATTTGCATATATAGGCATCAAAACCTTATATGTACTATTAGCACTGACCGCTATGAGTCCCCTTCCTAGGATAGGCAAGGTTATACTACCTTGGGCACGCATGAAATCAACCTATTGTTTGCAGGTCTAGTCCATGCAATCATGGGATATATATCATCACCTAGATCATTTCATACCTTTGTGAACTATATCCTACATTGCTATAGCAAACTAAGAAATGCTCTTAATTAATGTTATGCAACTATTGTTACTATCTCAAATCATCATCCTAATCATTTATTCAACTACACCATCTGGGCCTAGATCTCGTAATCACCTAGCCTATTTCCGCCCCCCTTCCCAAAATCCCCTCACTAATCCCATCTCTCCAACTTACTCTCACTCAACACATCCCGAACCAAACCATATCCCCCCTCAATGACATGGTGTTTCATGACCTAACAATTCCCTCATCCACCGCTCCTAATCCTATTCGTACCCCATCCATCCACCCTTATCCTCTCCCCACCTATGCCTCTATCGCACAGCCCCACCACCCAGGGTCCAACAAAGAACATCATGTGTATCAAGACTTAATCATCTCACATATCATCTAGCTTGCATCTTACATATCATTTAGTTTCCATATCATAATCATGAAATTTTCATAATCATTAGGTGCATTTTTAAAGTCATTTAATTTCCATATCATAATCATTTAATTTGCATAACCATTAGGTGCATTCTTACATATCATTTAGTTTCCATATCATAATCATTTAATTTGCATTTCATTTAGGTTCATTTTAGAATCTTTTAGTTGCATATCATCTCATTAGGTTCATTTTAGAATCCTTTAGTTTGCATATCATCTCATTTATATTGCATAATCATCAAGTTCATTTTATAATCCTTTCATTGCATATAATAATCATTTAGTTTACAATCACTTAGGTGCATTTTAAAATCATTTAGGGAAATTCCATAATCATTACATTGCATTCCATATATCATTGCATAATCGTTTAGTTACATTGCATAATCATAATCAATAAACATTTAGCTGCATATCCATATTTCCATACATAACATGTGTTTATTAAGATAAACATACATTTCCATTACATTTTGCATCCATAATAAATGTTTATTAATCTGAACATTTATTTGCATTATACATCATAGTCCATAGATCACACACATGCATATATCAAAATAAGTAAACCAACATTACATCCATCATGATATATCAATAGGTACATACATAACATCAACGTAATAAATTACATAGACACAACACATCCATAGCATAAAGCATACTGCATCCATCAACAGAAGCATCATCATAGTCATATATGAGCATCATAAATAAACAAGTAGGCCATCAAAAAGCATCATATCATATATCATCATCGCAAAATACACATCACTCATCAAAAAACATATAATAAACAAGTCATGATACAATGCCTCCAAGGGCCAAAATGATCCAACTGTCACATAGAGGACCCCCTCTCTGATGTAGTGGGGGATCCTGACCCTAGTGGTGGATGTGGTCCTGCCTGTGGCTGTGGCTGCAACTGCAGCTGTGGTTGTACCTGTACTTGTGGAACCTGCTGAGGCACATGAGATGGAGGACCCATCGCCTGTTGAACCAACTGAACTGATCTAGATCTGTGTGATCTAGATGCCTAGGATCCACTGACCTGAATATAGCTCGGTGCACGCTGCTCTACAGGCACTGCCACATGATATAGGGCCTGATAATAGTCTATCTATCCTTTGGCCTCCAACAACTGTCCCTATACCTGAGATAGTTGTCCCTATACCTGATACAACTGTGTATGTGCCTGGGACAATTGTGTCTGCATCAATGTCAAAACTGGGGCCATACCAGCACTTGAAACCTGCAAACTACCCATTGTAGACTTTGCCTGTTGTGCCCTAGCAAGTGCCGCATCCCGCTCTCCAATCAAAACCACTATATCACCCTGAGTTTGGGCTAACTGTGACTGCAATGCTGCCACCCGCCCATCTGTGCCATCCAATAACGCCACCGTCCCCCGCAACTAAACCAACTCTGCCTCATGGCTCTCTAACACCTCCTGTAGGCTGGTGACCTGCACCCGCAGAGTCTCAACCTCCTCCTCCTCACCCTGATCCCACTAACGGGATGCCGACCTCTCAACCTTAGCCTCTCCACCTGCCCCTGAAGGGCTGCCTCTGCCTGCTGCTGCGAAACCTGTGGTGGGAGCATACCACCCCTATCCACCCTTGGTTGTCCCCCACGCCGCCGAGGTCCTCCTTGCCGTCGCACCACCCCAAGCTGAACCTGCTCAATAGGCACCTGCTGTATAGGTGCCTATTGTCTCACCTGTTGTTGGGGCACCTATCCAGCTGCCGCTGCTGCTAGCACATCCATCGGCTGCCCATCCCTCCCAATCTCCCTCTCCTCTCCATCCCCTCCAACCTCCATGATGTAATTTGTAATGATCTCCTCACCCTCCTCCAGGAAATCATCCCTATCAGAATCATCATCCCCATCATCCTCAGAATCCTCATCCCCTGATCCCGCTGCCTCCTCCACAGGGACTACCTCCTTGGCTGGATCAGTGAATCGAATCGGTCGCCACATCTGCCACCATGTCTCATATGCATGAGTAGTACCTGCATCCCTGACAGTACTCTGCCAATCCCACTGCAATAGCTGCAAAGTCCTCCAGAGCAACCCGGGGCTGTATGGTTTCCGGCCAATAACAGACATCTCGACGGGTCTGTGCAAAAATGGCCATCTGTTGTGGAGTACCCTGCCGCAACCCAAACTATCGCATA
Organism: Cunninghamia lanceolata; assembly: GCA_027924645.1. Classification (NCBI taxonomy): domain Eukaryota; kingdom Viridiplantae; phylum Streptophyta; class Pinopsida; order Cupressales; family Cupressaceae; genus Cunninghamia; species Cunninghamia lanceolata. The sequence continues at coordinate 162,296 of BSBN01001396.1, read as the reverse complement.
ACCCGCGATGGCAGATACATGTCAATCATGTGGTCTCCATGACCTATCAAATAGCGCTACTAAAAAGTAAAAGGCAGGTGAACATCATCATCTAGCTACGGCTCCACTCCGATGTAGGGTCGCCAGGTCACCCAAATGACATCATCCAGCACATGTCGCCAATAACAAACCTGTCCAGTATATGTATACTCTGCATCCCGATACAAGAACACAAAGGCCTTGAACGGATGGCGATAGTACCCACATCTCAGCTGAGTGACTGCGATATGCTCCCAAATCCACACATGCAGTAGAGTAACCTCGGCTAATAATGTTGAATCATAAAGATAGACAACTGTATGCATCTCATGATACAGCTGCCCCAATATCGTTGGTCCCCAGGCATACACGGTCTCATGCCTGACCATCCCCTCAATCACCTCTCCCCATCTAACCAAAAATCCCTTGCCCCTCCTATCAGGCATCACTACACCAATCAATACACATAGGAATAAAGCAAATGAATCTACACCCGCCGCTAGTGTCCCCTCATAGCTCATCTCCCTCCTATCTACTGATAAAACAATGTGATCAGTGCCAAAAACTCTGATCAAGGCCCTCCGTCCCCTCCTCATGTCGTATGTCACCCGATGGCCATGAATAGGTAGCTTAAGGATGTGATAAACATCCTCAAGAGTGATAGTGATCTCCCCAGTAGGTAGCAAAAATGTGCAAGTCTCTGATCGATACCGCTCTACAACCACGGTCATCAGAGCTCTATGAGCTCACAACACTGGCATCGACGCAACTATCAAGAGCCCTAACCTCGCTAGTCGGGCCCAGGTGGCATCATCAAACTAATCAAATAGCGACATCACAGATGGCACACGTCACTCCCACGAGTACACTATAAATGAACTCGGATCCTGCATCCACAACTTTCCAGTCAAAAATCTACCTATCTCCTTCCAAACCCGTCCTTTTCTTCTAATGTTGAAAGCCAAAAACACTTTGGCGCCAAAATAAACCATACTTTGCACAGTTTTAACAATAGCGCTACTAATTTTCCTCACGACGCTATTACAGATAATAGCACCACTGCACAAGACACTTTGCGCCACTTTCACAAATAGCGCTACTACGCAAGATACTTCGCGCCATTTTAACAAATCGTGCCACTCTACCACTTGGCGCTAGTCTCAAGAATAGCACCAATTCTACCAATCGCGCATCTACCAAACATTGCGTTGATCCTCTACATAGCGTTAAAACAGAATATAGCGCCACTTCCAAAATAGCGCTAGTCTAGAACATAGCGCTACCCTACCACCCAGTTGGCGCTAAAATGCCAAACCCTAACCCTCCCAAACATGGCGCTACTACAGACGATAGCGCCAAAATGCTAAAAACATGGCGATAATTTGCCTCTATGCTACCCTAGTGGATAGCGCCAATCCAGAGGATGGTGCTAATTCGCATTCCTTTAGCGCTGTGTGATCTTGCGATAGCGCCACCACCCCAAAACCCAATTCCCGAACCCAAAAAAATGTGACAAAATCAAAAAATCACAAAGCCAGGGTTAGGCCCTACCTGGGGTCCAACCTCCGATGCCCGGCCAAGTGATTGGAAATGCTCAAAAATGTGTCGAAGTCGTAGGAATTGGGAATTGTGCTCTACCATCTCTCCTTCACTCCTTCTCAAGACTTCAATGTGTGCAAATGTGGCACTCTTAGGGCCCACTTGTCTTAATATATCATGCCATGTCATCTTTCCGTCCACTCTTTTTTCCCTCCAGGGTGTAGATCCCAACCTTTTTCCTCTATTTTTCTTCCTGTCATCTCCTTTTCCCATCCTCTATCCAAAACTTCGCTCCCGTCACGTCCTTTTGAGAGCTCGCCTAAAAAATTTTATTTTTCGGCGACCTCTCGAGGGGGTATCCCTCACCCATCTTATTCCTTCCCAGCAGCTAGGGCATATTCTTTCTTTGACTTGACACCACTTCCCTGCTAGGTCCTGATGCCATGTGAAAGAGGGGCAAATGTAGACACCTAAAAATATCTTCATTGTCAAACCGACTCCCGACATCCCTAAACATACCAATTCCCATTCTAATCAATTAATTAAATTTTTATTTAATTAATTATCTCTTAATCACCTAATTTTTCATCATTCTATCCCCAACAATTGGATTAATTTTATTAATTCAATAGTTCAAACCTTAGCCAATTGATTAAATAAATATGCAATATTTATTTTGTCAATTTCTCCCTCCTCTAAATCTAATTAATTAGCTAAATCATATTTAACTAATTAATTCAGCCTATTAATTGACCTATCCCTACCCTAGGTAATTAAATAGCTATTATTTAATTGCCTACCCTAGCCTTAGGATTAATTAAATGAAACCTTATTTAATTAATCTTAAACCCCTCATTAAAATGGTCAAATCCAGCTTAACACCCTTCCCAACATCCTCCAAATAACAAATTGGCATATATCCACATAAGTCAATTTTTTATTAAAATATATCCCACATCACAATTAATTCCTCTTACACCCCTTACCCATGCCATACCTCATTTATCTTCACTTATCCCCAAATGAATTTTTAATTCATTTACCCTTCTCCATGTGAATTTTTAACTCACATATATTCCATCTCACCCATACTCATTTAATTCACCTTTTTCCCAAAATGAATAAAAGATTCATCTTTATTCCTAGCCCTCCATTCCTCCAAGATGAAATCTAGGCCCTCCACATCACCTTCATCCTCCACCATTGATCTCCTAAATCAATCTCAACCCTTGGATCAAAACCTCTCCTAAAATGCCTATAAATACAGCATCCTCCAACCCATTTATCCATCCAATTTTCATGTAATGTTACCATGCCCAAAGATTTATTGAGCTAGGTTGTGAGTTGTCTTTGAGATAGCATTTCACATTTGAATCAATTAGGATATATCTTAGGAGTTCTTGGGTGCAAAGCTTCCTTCCCTTTTTGATGAGATTGGGTCTCCTTGTTGAGGTATAGCTTCTTGTTTGTATGCATTTAGTTTGTTTTTTCACCTCTGATTTGGATCACCTAATCACACTAAATACACATATGCTTATATATTGTATTCAACACATGTCATATATATAGGTTGCAAGATCCGGTCATGCTTCTATTGAGACTCCTCTACATGATGCAGACCATGTATGTCAAGTAATAATTTAGATTTGTCAAGTATTGTTTCTTTATTTAAAATCAAAACATATATTATATTTGTATATGTATATATATATAGAATTTGAAAATGTTATGGTGTTTCATGTGCAGACCCAAACCCACAACTCAGCACAACGCTCGGGTCATAGATTGGTCGATGGCTCCAATCAAGGATCGGGATGTCATAGCTTGAGGCACAACTCAAGACACAGCGAGGCTCAATCCACTCATAGGGCGAGACATTCATGAATTGTTATTATGATTCCTAGATGTTTTATATATTTACAGTACATTTCCAGACATTACATGACTTACATGTTATATTATATTTTATCTAGACGTATTTGAGTCACATGTTTTATATTTGGACATTATATGTATGTACTTATGTTTTATATCTTAGAGATGTTCTTATTATGAGTCACATGCATTATATTTACATTTCAAAAATTATATTATGAGTTACATGCTTTATATTAATTATTTGGACATTTGGATTAATTATTTTGGTACACCTTGCCACCTGCACAACAGAAACAAGAACTAACTAAATATACACTGAAAATCAAAGCACAAAGAGAGGAATTTTGATAGATGTTGTAGTTGCAACCTAATTATTTAGACATTTGGATTAATTATCTTGGTACACATTAGAGTTTGGTATTTTATCTTTATATTTCTTAGTATTCCTTTTATGATGAAATTTCATATTCTTATTCAATTCTAATTAAGTTACATGCTTTAGTGTTAGTGTTATGCTTTATAAAGATTGAATTTAAAATAATATTACATTTTTATAAATGAATAAAAAAAATTTGTCACTTCATGGGTTTATTCAATGTCCATGTTATTATTCACCTTTGTTTATTTTAATTTTAAAAAAATTACAAACTTAAAAATCTTGTAATGATAAGTTTAAAATTAATGTGAAAATTTTGAATTAACATTTTTTTATCATAAATTTTTATTTAAAGCCTCCTAGATGGATGCTAACAACATTATTTTAATATTTCATAAAATAGAATATGGTTATCAATCTAGAAATCTAATAGAATATTTTTTGTTGTTCCTTATGAGAGTACAACTAAATCTAGATGTTTCCAATATGAATGTAAGATCTATAGTTAGTTAATAATTTTTATACAATTCATTCTACAATATATATTTTTTAAATGACAAGATTATTTTTCCATTGACCATGTTATAATTTTATAAATAACATCTCCTTGATAATGTCATGATTTTTTGTACTAAAGTATATTTCCATTGTATATGTAAAAAGTTGTTTGATGGTGGATTTAATGGTTAAACCATTATCTGGCAATTTTGAAAGTGGTAAAGGAGACAAAACTTTAATGCTAATTTTAGAACTGGTGAAATGATTTTTAGTTTTAACTCTTTATATATATATATTCCAAAGTTTATTGAAGATAACTCTATTGAATGGGGTTCAATGGTCAAATGGTCAAAGACAATTTTGGAAGTGGTAAAATGGATCAAATGTGAAAAGCTAATTTTAGAAGATATAAAATTTGACTTCAATGTGTGAATAGAATGGAATAACAACAATGACAATATATTTGCAAAAGTGAGACTAATCTACTCAATCCAAAGAGCAAACTAACGTGATAGATTGAAATACAGAAAGGAAGGGGAAGTAACCCACAGCCAATGCAATTAAGAAAATAATGGATTACACTAGCAAAGAGACATAAAAAGAGGGTAAATGAAACCTAATCATCTAGTTAATGAAGGTGTAAACTGACCAACTAAATACGAACACAACCATGGATAATCCTTGCTCAGAATGCCAAAAAGAATGCTACAAATGAGCATAATAGGAGCAATGGTTCACAAAATATCATGAAGTTGTAGAAAAGAGAGCTAAAGAATTCCATAGATTTCTTTTGAAAAAGAGATGGGACTTAAAAATGTAAGAATAGAGGGAAAATGAGGGAGATAGGTCAAAGAATGCTATTTTGGGAGGTATAGAGGCATTACATGAAGCATCTGCAACATCATTGAGGGTGATAGAAAATGCTAAGAAATAGTCAATTAATGCCACATAGATGCAAGATGCTAGTGTGATGCATGAAATTCTATGCTAAGCACTAGCATCCAAGTGACTCTATCTCTTGGTCACATGAAACACCTTAAGACTATGAATCTATGTTCATCAATAAATCTATTTATAAATCTATGTTCATCTATTTATGTTGATAAATCTATTTATAAATCCAAGTGACTCTAGCTCTTGCATATTTATGTTGATGAATCTATGTTCATCAATAAATTTTATTGCTAATTAATAAATTACATGTGTATGTTTCATCAAGTATCATTTGCATGCTTGGTAGATGTGTGAACTAAAGAAAATATATTGTTCCACATAGAAATTACATTTGTGAAACTATAGTGACCTAGTTAATACCTCTCAATCTATCTAACAAACTAATAGCAACCTCATCTAAGACCTGAATGTATTTTCTTCTCCAATACCTTTTAACAATCAAGATTCCAAATACCCCCCAAAATCCAGTAGCAAAACTTGCCATCCACTCAACATAGGTCAATGCCACGGAATTTCTCCTCCCTCTTCAACCTCTTAGATTCTTGAGGGGATTTCATATCAAAATTTTCCTTTTGTCCACATTTGCATGATTTATTAAATTAATTTTGTCCAAAATCCACAAAGACCAAGGTTCCTAGAGAAATAGGTAGGGTAGAATGTTGCAAATTGACCCCCTGGCGGGATTCTTCCACAAAACATGTTAGATATAATGAAAACACTCATAAATGAGAGTTTTAGTAGTTCAATTGGAATCTCTCCATGCAGTTTATTCTTTGAAAGATCTAGTGACTCTAATTGCTCTAACATTCCAATTGCTCTAAAGTTATTAATTATGATCTAGTGACTCTAATTGCTCTAAAGTTATTAATTATGATCTATTTTGATAGTCCCTATTTTAGATTAAGGATAGAGAAGTTATTATTTATGACATGTACATTTATTCAAACTAGTCATATAGACCCATAGTGGGAATAGCTTCTGCAAGGAAAATAGTGATTAGCTACCCTTATTATAAAAATTTACTATAACTATTTGGAAGAGTAAATCTAAGATATGGATGAGCATAGGTGGTATCATTACTTGATGTGGACTCCTTTTAGTCTTGAGCTCATATCAAGTTGAAGAGAGTTGAACATGTACAAATTATGAACTAGATAGATCTATCTAATGTACTTGTTTGTTAAGTTTGAGACCCCTACATGATAAGAATACAAAAAAAAAGAGCTTCCCTTAGATTCAAGAAATATTTATTCTATACTGAAAAGGCCAACCACGTGAAGGTGGAAGCTCAGTGACCTCACCTAAGACCTAAGACACCTAAGACGGTCTAACATGTACCTAAAACCTAAGACCTAAGACCTAGAACACAACTAAGACCTAGAAGACATACAGGTACTTGACACATTTAAGACACCTAGACACCTAAGTCTTAAAACACCTAAGTTCAACCTAAGACCTATAAGACACCTATACACCTCTAAAAAACCTAAGAATTAAGACCTAGATCTTTAAGACACCTAAGAAACTTAAGACATACAGTAAGACACCTAAGACACCTAGACACCTAAAACACCTAAGACACTTAAGACACAGGTAGACACCTAAAACACCTAAGACACTTAAGACACATGTAGACACCTAAGACACCTAAAACACCTAAGAAACTGTAAGACCTAAGACACCTCTAGACACCTAAGACATCTAAGACTATCTATATATAGTTTAGAATCATACCTATACAACATGAAGTTCAATTTTATAACTTGAAATCCTTATAGGCATAGACCTACATAATTGCAAAAACAAAAATCTGTGTAAATAAATTCATAGCTCGTAACTTGTAGCTTGATCATGTTTGATTATAATAAAATTTAAACTAGAAGAACCATTGAAATTAAATTTTGAAAGGAAAGAACTATCAAGAAATTCATGTACATTTTAAAATAAATCAATAGATCAATATAGATAATTCAAGTGCATATACCTTCATACTGGATGTATTGATTGCTTCAACTCGCTCTTCAATAATGTAGTTAGAGCTCTTGGTACATATAATCTAGATCTTCTCTATCTTTTATTATCTCTAAAATTTTTTCATGATCTTCAATAGACAAACTCCACTTTTGTTGGCCACGTCCTCTTTTTTGTAATGTTTCCAAACTTAATCTTGTTGCTAAAACTAAGTGACTGTAGTGTAGAAGCTTTTGTCCTGGCATATATTCAATAAATATAATACCATTTTTATCTATCTTTACTTGTTGATAATAGGTGCCTTCAACAACAACTGATCCAATGGGATATGATTATCCATCACCATCTATCATTGATTCTAACAATTTTGATTTTACTTGTGTGCATCTTAGTACATAGTAATCTACACTTTCTGTATTGTCAAAATCTGCAACCGCAACAAAAATATCTCCTGTACACACCACAAGTAAACATGTAAATGTACATTTGAGTTGAACAATGTAAATCAAATGTTCAAAACTTTATTACAATCTCGAATATAAATCAATTATGTAACTTACCTATAACAACTAAATCTGATACACATTTATAATCAGTTGAATATATAGGATCATATACATCTACAATGTCACTATCTTCAAAAGGATGACTTGATACTATTTGTTTCATTTCCCATTGTGAAACATATTCATCCCTCACATTTGGACATTGTAGAATATTTGCATTGTTCTCAATGCAATCAACACAAAAATAAGATTTTTCTCTCACTTGAATAGCAAGAGGCTTGCTATGTCCTATAGTCATGACTTGATGCAAACTTCTAACACCATTAATAGCTTGACAATTATATGGATTCAATCGATCAATATCTGCACGTATGAATAAATTCTTGAGCATCTCAATTAAAACTATTTAAATTTGAAATTAAATCACATGCACACGTACTTAAATTTAAATATTAAAGTTTTCAAATAACATAAATTCAATTAACATACCTTCAACTTCCCAAAAATAGCGTTTGTTGTATATTAAGTCACGGGTAGCAAAATGGCTTTTGCACCATTCAACAATTTGACTTGCATTTCGTATGGTGTTACCTACAATTTCATGTTGGTGTTTAGTGCCCAGGTAAGAGGTTTAAGAATTTAAAAAAGTTCACATGTACATCCAACTATTACAATACACATACATAGATCAATTACATAAATCATTCTAGAAGTATTCAACAATTTTAAATTATTTTGTAAATTTTGTATCTAGTATATATTACTTGCAAGTTCATATTGGCGAAGTGCACGTTTTACACATGCTCCTGCTCCATCATGCTCTCCTTTTCCATGTCCACTCTCAAAAAAATTCCACAAAAACTTTATGCCAAATTTAGCATGTTGTTGCGTTAACCAATTAAATGCTTTTGCAGACTTAAATTGTCCTGTATAAATAGTTATATATAAACAACGATTTGAAAACCAAAAATTAGATAAAAATTCAAGTCTTAAAATTAAATATAAATTTTTAAATTAAAAATTAAAAATTAAAAAGTAATAATAAAATCAACACTTACCAGCATATCCATCAGACCAAATCCAGTGTTGTGATGCAGCAATGTCACGTTGTCCCAAATCTTCAAAAAACATTTGAAAGCAATGTGCTACATAGCTTCTATCATGACACGTATCATCACCGATATAAAAGTGAACCTCCTTGATAATAATCCATTCATCTTCGATACTCTCTAACTCATCTACAAATAACTTAACATGTCTATAGTAAACTTGTACAAAGATTGTGACTTGCTCTGAATAATAATATTGACTTTGAATCTTAGTTTGAGGACTAAATGTATAATTTTTAGAAAAATCTACAATAGAGAGAGTACAACCCAGTGGAAAACAATTCTTTGAGTCATGAAATTGCTTAGCCTATCATCTTGTGCCATGACAATGTTGGATATGTGGGTATACAATGTTACGAAATTTGTTCATAAACTCGTTGCAGGGTAATTCACTCTCTCAAAACAATTTTTCTAGATTCAACTCCTGACTTCGTTGAGTATTTCTCATATTCAAATCTCTTCCAAACAACTGACATTGAATGATCAATATTCTCAAATGGTAAAAATTTCATCAAATTTCTACAATCTAAACATATATTTCTTATACACTGTATATTGAATTCATCTGAATCTTCTGATTTTTCACATAAGATAGACTTCACAAATTGTGTTGCACTTCCAAGGATGGCTACATTTGGATTAACTATTGCCATAAGTTTTTTATATGACTATAGGTGTAGATCAAATTCAACATGATTTCGACAGCAACAAGTTTCACATATTTTATTTATACGTACAAAACATGGTCATAAATTCTTAAACATCCTTTGAGAAATCTTCACTTGTGAAATTTCTTGTTTGAATGCTTCAAAAAATTCACTTTGTGTTGTATCTATAATGCTTTGGATGAGAAATTTTTTTACCATCTTCATCTTTTATTTGTATAGTGTCCCTTCTATTGGAAGAAACACGGGAGTTGTTAGTCCAATATCCAATTACTTTTAGTTTTACATCTTCTAAAATTCTATCTCTCTGAGGGACTCGACAAATATTTACCCAATTATTTTCAATATTTTCATCTAATCTGTTTCTATTATTGATATATATCTTTGAACAGTTCTCCTAGATACATTTACTAATCGGGCAATTGCTTTAACTTGTCTTCTATGTGACGATTTCTTACTAGAAATTACAGTCATCAATGCTCTACGCGCAGCACTTAAATTAGAACTTCGACTCTTGGTTTGAATAGAATCCAATGTTGTTTGTAAGTTTTCAATTACTGTCTGATTTACTAAATTTGAAGTTTTTTCTTATTATCAACTCCTAACAACTCCAAAATGAGGGTCATTTCTTTTCACCTAAATAACTTTGCACATAATTATGCTCTTCCAATTAGATATTTATTTTCAAAAAACTCATCCCAAATTCTTTTAGAGTGCAATTTTATTGTGCTTTCAGGTAACATATGTTCAGGTGAAATGTTTTGAAAAGGGCATCCTCATCCATCTCCGTAAGATTTTCCATTCCATGCAAAAAATGTCTATCACTACTACTAATTTCATCTTGTACTTGTTCATTAACACGCCCTTCAACTTGTTCATCAATAATTTCAATGGATTGTTCTTGACTAGATGTTCCTACGGTTTTTTCAACTCTTTTTGGGTCATACAACCTTGATCTAGTTCTTTTATTCCCCATCACAAATTGCTTGTTTTAATTCACCTACACACACATATACATCCTAATAAATAACACATGAAGTTCAATTTCTACATGGTAAAATGAGTAAATAAGTTGGGAATCATGTTACATACTTAAAAATTTGTAGTATTTCTTGCCAAAAAAACTCTTTTTGTGTGGTTTCTCCAAATGCTTGAATTGAAAAAATAATTTTTAGCCTCTATTGCGAAAAATTATGCTTCTTTTATTTTCTCCTTGATGCTTGAATTGAGTAAAAACACAAAAAATAAAGCCCTATATATATAATTAAGTTTTAAAAATTCTATAAAAAAAAAAATTGTGGACCGGTGGTGGTTGCCGAATTTTTTTAATTTCGAGCGAAATTATTTCGCCCGAAACTATCTATGTGGCAATCCACTTGGCAGCCACCTCATCATTTTTTCTAGTTTTCTAAAATTTTCAACTTCAACTGAATATTTCTTCAATCAAAATGAATTATTTCAAAAAAATAAATTTTTCTAGAGCTCTGAGTCTAGAATCCAAATATGTTTTTTTTAATATTTTGATTAGTTTTAATATGTTTTTTTTTTTAATTATTGCAAGTAGGTTGTTAAAATCAAAGATGACACTGATTAGAAATTAAAAAAATATATATCCAAACACATCCATTTTTTTTCAAAATTATATAGTTCACTAGAGGAAAGAGTCCTCTCCAAAAGGCTATAATTGGTTTTGTGAAAATAATAAAAAAATAATACAAAAGTTGACGTGGAATGAAAACAATCAGATTCTATAAAGTTTGACTTTAAAATGATATTACGAAGAAAATATATATTGAAAACTATTTTTTTTTTCTCCATTCACTAGATATTGAACTCATCTATTTGGGAAAAAAAAATTAGGGAAAAATAAGATTGTTTGCTCTTTTTTTTTTTTTTACGTGTAATGTCTCAAATTTCCGCAACATAACATATCACTTCCTATTTATTAAAATAGATGTTTATATGGCTAATTCATTAATTATACCTAAATGCAATAATGTGTTTAAAACTAAACAATGAACATACATTTATCAAATCAGGATTAAAATGCATAGCAGAATATAATCTAACTTATAAAGAAATAATTTAACAAATAATTATATTAATTCAATCTCAACAATTGGTATAACTGAGAAACAATACTTATCTGTATATAATTAACAAGAATCCAAAGAGATTGTTGGAATGGACCCTGGTTCAGCCTCTTCCATCTGTGAGCAATCTGGGAGAAATAAGCGTACTTTGGCGCTCTACACGAGTGCTGGTTTCTTTGGAACAATGCTCAACACCCGTGCAATACCCAAGCCCTAGCCAGAACAGTCCTGAGTGTACTTCTGTACCCCAGGTTGGACACACACATAAGATGTGCCCCCTTCTCCGTCTTTCTCACAGCCTGCTAACCTGGAATCCCATTCCTGCAATATACAGTGCTTGATTATTTCCTTTTTTCCTTTGATCTTTTCTCTATTCTCCTATGTGTCTCCCTTTTACATTTTTTTCACGGGTTTACATATTAACCCAAAGAGTGGTTCCAAATACCACACCCTTTAATAAATAATGTTACAAATAAACTTTTAATTGTAACCTCTCGTGAAACACACTCCATGAGTGTACTTATAAATAAGGTTTCTTTAACCTTTATTTTAACTCAAAAGTAACTTCTTATTTTCCTTTCTTTTTGCATTCCTTCTTATTTTCTTCTATTCTTTATATATATATATATATATATATATATATATATATATATATATATATATATATATATATATATTTTACTCTCTAAAGTTTATAGAAACTTTATTTCTTTAATTCACTTCTCAGGGAAAAAGTCCCATAACAATTCTCCCCCTGTAGCTTAGCTGTTATCCTCAATAGCTCATGAAGAATCTATAACAAAACAAGCAAAATAATTTAGTTAAATAAATGTGGATGTAGCACTATCAATATCGTGCTATGAATTCATTTCACTTAACTTCATCTATAATTCTATTTCACAAAACTCTAGTTATTTTCACTAATACTTTTTAATGTAATTTATTCACAAGTGAATTCAACATGTTCAAAAATTTTCTATTCAATAACCTAATCATACTTTTATATGAAATAGATCATGAATTTGTAATTACAGAGTTAATTCAATTCTATATACTCAATTCCCTAATAACTTTTCAATTTGGTCACTCATGTAATACTTAGTAATAACTTTTCAATTTAGTCACTCATGTAATACTTAGTAATTACATACATATCACAAACTATGCATTCACCCACCATTCACTTACATACGCATATATTCCAAGATGATAATCATGCATTCCGGACTACATGAATATCCTCTCTTTTTATAATATTACACAAAGAACATGCATAATGTTATTGGGTTGATCAAGTCCAATAACATAACACAATAAAATAAAAGGTAGTAAACATAATCCTATAAGGTATTTAGAAAAAAAAAAAAAAGGTATTACTCACATAGATTGATTGTTCAACCACCTAATTATGTCTACTCCTATAAAATAAATGGATGATATCATCTCAATTCAAAGTCTTTGGGTTGGCCATCTAAATCCAAGCCCCAATTAATTATCTAAAACTAGATCTTTAAAACGGGTTACCAATTTGTCTACTCCCTTAGAGCCTTCAAATTGCATGTCAATTACAATCATGGATTAAACCATAAAATATAAACACGTCATACTAAAATGCCCAAAATCTACCCATTCAAAGTATACATCCAATAATGAGAAACAATCAGTAGCGACTATGTAACAACTGAATTGATGATTTTTGTAACTACAATGACTATATTATTAGGACAAATTCATCTTATACCTTATCCTTGGGAATAAATTTCTTGTATTTTCCAATTATCCAACAAGAATTCCTTTAAATACCCACGTACATATGACGTGTAAGTTGATTAGGTCATAGTTACAATAAAGAGCTCAAGTATTTTATTCTTTTGACCTTTGACTATGTTTGTGTGCTTGATTTGATTTGATTCAAACTGTTAGTTTTGTTTTGTAAAAATTCTAATAAGTCTTTAACAACCTAGGTTTGATCTAAATTTCTTCAAAGTCTCTGAAATTATTTTTTAAAAGAAGCACGTTGAAGATATAAACAAAAAAAAAAAATTCATCTTTGTACTATGAACTACTTTCTCTTTTCAAAATCAAATTTTTATAATTGGTCTATAGTAATATATAGTTTTTAATCATAGATCATCTCTCCCCCTATAAAATTTGACATGTCCCCATATCCCAAAAGAATCTTTTTGGTTTCACATTCTATAAAAATATCCTTTCGTTTGAACTATCACATTCAAACATCATATTTTCTTAAGTTTAAGATGTGAAATGATCCTAGAACCTGTGGGTTATGGGCCCACGATGTAACCTAGGTTATATTTTATGTGATAAATCTAGATGTCAATTTTTATTATCACTGCCTTATCCAACTAATTAATTGACTTTACATAGTTTCAAGGAAAACATATGTAACAATCATGCATCCAACATTATTTGTTGTTTACATATTTTCTTCAAGTCACATGTCCTATCTCTTACAACATATTTTATTGGTCATTTTGTTAAGTTGTGTTGAATTAGAGATAGTCATAACTCTTAGCCAATTCTTAGTCCTAATGTTCTTTAAGAAAAACCTTCTATATATTTAAAGTGTAGATTAGTTGGTAAAATAATTTTGTTTCTCAAAGTATAATTTAATTAATATGCATTTCTATCTTTCATAGTCACCACCTATAGACCTATTAACTTTAACATTAACATAAAATAAATTATTCCATAAAATAAATCATACACACTTAGATTTCACCAATTTGAGTATACATAAATATATAAATATAAAATAATATTACTTGCTAATATAATATACCAAAAATATGTTACTCTAATCATATTAATAGCATCATATGAATATAAATTTAATAGCAAAAAATAATTACAACCAATTTAATATATACTTTAGCCCTATTAATTCTATATATGAATACCTATTAAATAAGTTGGTTATAAATATTTAAAATCAGTCTTAATAAATTACTCTTTAAACCCATATCTAGATGAATAAAAGCAATAAAGAAAACAAGAAAACAAGTTGAGAATATTTCTTATGGGTCGTTTAAGTTTCTAAAATACACATTATCCTATATATTAAATTTTCTAAATTTATATGACAGTATATTTTAGTTTTCTTATACTAGTATGTTTTGAAGCAAAAACATAACAGTTTAATCCAGAAGCACTCTATTGACTTATTATTATTATTTTTATATAACATTTAAATTTTAAATTTTACTCTTCATAAGAAAAAATCTTATTAATATGAATAATTGTAGTGATATGATTAACCCTTATCTATGTACACTTCAATTTATAACTATATGATATAATATTTATAATAATATAATTGAAATAGTTATTTATTTAAGATATGTATTAAATAATGTTCCAAAATAAAACAACTCTTAAGTAATAATAAAATTACTTTAAGTAATTAAAATAGCTTTATAACTCTTCTCATCTATGTGTTGAAGTTAATATAGCATTGCTATTTTTTTTAGCTATATATATATTAAGATAAATCTACTAAAGTTCTCATACATTAATGTATTAAACACATTTATTTTTCAACTTAATATTATTTTATATATCATATTATATATATTACCTCTAATAAATTCAATTAATATTATATGAAGCATAAATATATAAAATAAAGTTTATATATAGATAGATATATTTTCAAGAAATGTATATAACTCAAACACTAAAAATATGGATATGCTTATAAATAATGATCTATGTATTTATGTATTAAATATTCTTATTAACATAAGAATATTTATTATTATTATCATTTGAACATATATGTAACCATTTTAATAATAACAACATGACCTACACTTATTTAAAATCTAACCTAGGACTTATACTATAGAAACATCTACTATATTTATAATAAATAGGGCAAGCCAAGAATATATATTTTTATCCAACTTTATTAATTTTAACTCAACTGAAGTTATATTTTACTTTACACTTTTCACTTTTCTATTTTTTTCAATTATATCATTTTTTTACCACATTTATAATAATAATACATATAAATTTTAATCTCATTTTAATTATTTATAATTTACTTTAAATTCTCTTTTCAAGTTTAATGGTCAAAATAACTCTTTTCTATTACTTTGAATTATTATTCTCTTATATCTGTTAATGGTAAAAAATGTCAAAATACTTTAACAAAATTCACATCAAAACATATTTTAAATAAAACTTACATTTACATAAAATTTACATTTAAAAAATCAAAACAAGTTTAAATAAAACTTAAATACATTTAAATAACACAAAAATAAAAATCAAACTTTTCTAATAAATTGTAATTTAAATAATTAATTAATTTTCTTTTAAAATAAGTAATTTTCTATTCTAAAACAATTACTCTCTGGTAATAAAATAAAAGTTGATGCTGCGGGTTTAGCTTGAGATAAAAAAAATTTGGAGAATAAAGTAGCACCCGGCACTACAAGGATTATTTAGCGAAACAAAATAAAATATAAAATAAAAATGACTGTCCGATTTGTATGGCTTTGAAGTTGGGACTTACCGTTCTTTCCCTCATAAATTTTGGTCAAATAATATATAAATCTATTTCCCTGAAAATGAAATTAAAATGTTAAAACAGTGGTAAAGAATGGATATGCAACCTCTTTCAATTTAAAAGTATATTTAACATTCCTGTCCAAAACAAGGAAACGGGAAAGATAATGTGGTATGAGCTTTTACTGTTTAGTATGATGTTCTTCTAAAGTTGGGTAGAAATTGTTTATAGTAATGTGATTAATTTTATTCAAAGATTAAATGAGTTAAAACGGTTTATCTAATATTCACATTTAATCATAATGTTTTGAAAAAAATTCACTTCCTATATAATAAAAGGATGAAAGAATTAAATTATTAAACTATTTTTCACATCCCAACAACAATTTTCAATAATATCAATAAGGTTAAAATATCATCAATAATATCAATAGAAAATTGTTAAAATTTTATCAATAATATCAACAAAAAACTTATAACTATACTAATATGTTATAATATGTAATGCAAATTTACGATGGTATCATTCAATGTAGTATAAACCCTAAATTACAAAATAACTATTTATTTTACTTAGTTATTATTATTATTATTATTATTATTTGTTTGTTTGTTTTCCTTATAGTTTAATTTCTAATAAATGTGCATGCAATAAGGATCAAAGGCTCTGATACCAAATGTAATGCCTCAAATTTCCGCATCATAACATATCACTTCCTATTTATTAAAATAGATAATTATATGGCTAATTCATTAATTATACCTAAATGCAATAATGTGTTTAAAACTAAACAATGAACATACATTTATCAAATCAGGATTAAAATGCACAGCGGAATATAATCTAACTTATAAAGAAATAATTTAACAAATAATTATATTAATTCAATCTCAACAATTGGTATAACTAAGAAACAATACTTATCTGTATATAATTAACAAGAATCCAAAGAGATTGTTGGAATGGACCCTGGTTCAGCCTCTTCCGTCTGTGAGCAATCTAGGAGAAATAAGCGTACTTTAACGCTCTACACGAGTGCTGGTTCCTTTGGAACAATGCTCAACACCCGTGCAATACCCAAGCCCTGGCCAGGACAGTCCTGAGTGTACTTCTGTACCCCAGGTTGGACACACACATAAGATGTGCCCCCTTCTCTGTCTTGCTCACAGTGCTTGATTATTTCCTTTTTTCCTTTGATCTTTTCTCTATTTTCCTGTGTGTCTCCCTTTTACATTATTTTCACGGGTTTACATGTTACCCAAAGAGTGGTTCCAAATACCACACCCTTTGATAAATAATGTTACAAATAAACTTTTAATTGTAACCTCTCGTGAAACACACTCCATGAGTGTACTTATAAATAAGGTTTCTTTAACCTTTATTTTAACTCAAAAGTAACTTCTTATTTTCCTTTCTTTTTACATTCCTTCTTATTTTCTTCTATTCTTTTTTTATATAAATATTTATTTTTACTCTCTAAAGTTTATAGAAACTTTATTTCTTTAATTCACTTCTCAGGGAAAAAGTCCCATAACATGACGTGGACTCAAAGTCATTTTTTCCTGAAATTTTCAGCAATTCAAAATTTGCTTTTAAAGTTATAAAAAAATGTCAAAATAATTTTTTAAAAATTTTTAAAAATTACAAGCATAAAATTCATCAAGAGATCTACATTTCATTAGTTTATATCATTTTAAAATTTAAAACATAAATGCCACTTAAATTATGAGGTCGAAGTTCAGAAATTTTTTTGTTGTTGGTCGATTCCTTTATAGTGTGACACATGTTTGTGCTTTTACCCAACATCCAGAGATTAACTAAGGTCCGGATACTCGAAATATATTGGGATTTTAGCTAAGGTCTGAATATTAAGATAATATCCAGATGTTAACTAAGATCCAGATATCTGGGAATAGATATCCACACCAAAAATGATTGTAGGAAGGTGGAAAATATCTACGAAGGAAGACATTGAAGACAAAAGGTTTCTGGGTTTTTTGCAAGGATTCTCCAAATGAGATTTAGGGATTTTTGCAAGGCAAAGCAAGAGTATTTGAAGAATTTAAGGATTGTAGGGCCATATTCCAAGGGATATCCAAGAGATTTTCAAGGTGAACTATTTGACTCTAGACAAAGGAAAAATGGGTCAACAGGAAATTTAGGACTTGGCTAAATTTGGGCTTTTCCACCTTGCACTTCATATGGCAAACACATGAAAATCTATGAAAGATGTCTCTGATCGGTTATAAGCTATAGATTCAAGTAAAAATATGAATGAGACATGGGGAGCAAAATAGGGCATTTTGGGGACTAATTTTTAGGTGTCAACAGGGTGTTAATGAGAGATAAATGCAAGGTATTAAAGTATTGAAGGCTCCATCATGAGGAAATTTGGCGCCATCCCATACACTAAAATGTGGATGCAAACAAAGTTAATTCTGTGGCAAGTCAGAAAAGAAAGAGGAGGTGGCGAGTGTTTAATTTTGACAAGTTTAAAAATAACATGGCATTGTGTCTTCTCACCACACGGCATGGTCAACACATATTTATGAGATCTTAGACTAGGACTGAGGGTCCTCCTGATCCACCATCGGTCAGCCTTCAAAAATACTTGGAAATTCCATACCTCCACTGTTTCTTGTCTTCCACATGGCAGATGAGTCAAACACCCCTCAAAATAAAATTTTAAAGCTATCCACCTCACTACACGCATGTTTGAGTCAAAATTTGTAGACTAGGTGGGTCATTGCCTTAGTGAGGTATGACGACCTCATCTTCCATGTACAACTAGATTGAGGAGTGAAATGAATAAATGCCTTCTATAATAGTAAAGAATGTAAAGCCCATGTCAACCTCGAAAGTTAGGGTACACCACTATCATGCCCTCAGCATATGATTATACTCAAACACGTTTTATGTTGAGCATTGGGGATTTACAAAATGCATATCATTGACATATGGAAAACATAAATCTAAAATCCCCTTTTCATTAATATAAGCCAAAATAAAAAAATGATAGTACATATCATTAGGACCGACATACAAAATACAAAAAAGATGCCTCCCTAGGCTACAATTTCAAACTTGTTTGTGTATAATGATTGCTTGCTACCAATCTCACTGAAACCATGGGCGAAAACTAAGTGGACTTGATGTGATGAAGCTTGTTGTTGCTTGGTTTCTTGACAAAGTAATCCTAGTCATGTTCTCCTCCCTTTTTGCTGGAATTGGAGTGATGCTTACATGAGATGGGGTTAGCCTTGGAATTGGAGTGTTGCTTACATCGGATGGGGTCAGACCTATAGAATTCATTGCAACAGAATATTAGGGACATTAATGTTCATCATATCCCTAAACAATGCATGATTTTTTGGCAAAGGGTTTAGTGGATTACTTAAACACCTTTGTCTCTCTAAAGACCTCCTTGCCACCTCAAGTTTATTTTCCCTTCTTTCTTGCTCCCTTTGAATCCTCTCTTGCTTCTTTTTCTACTTCTTTTCTTGCCTTTGTCATACTTTCTTTTATTCTCTTACTTGTCATTGAAGGTCTCTATCTAATTTGAATTGCTCCTTCAATTCTTTTGCAACAACTTGTGTTGTCTTTCTGTCCTTAATTTGTTCTCTTTTTCAAACTTTTAGCTTCTCAATTTATTTCTTCCTTTGCTCTTGTTGCATTAAAGTATTCATGTAATCATCTGTTGTTAAGAGTTGAGATTGTCGGCTATGCTAAATTCTATTATCATCTGTATTCCTGGGTCTTTCCTTGACAATGTGAAAGGGAAGTTTAAGGAATTTGTTGATGTTTGAATAATTTTGGGAACATAATGAGTAATTGAATTTTGCATGAATGGTATGTTCAGCTTCATTGTAAATTGTCTCACTAGCCTAGCTCTATTCTACATTATCTCCACCATCCCAACCTCCACATTTAGCGTAGTAATGTACCAATTTAGGTACATTCAATGTGGGTGGAGATGGGAAAGAAAATATGCCCTCTTCTTCATGGGAATGTAAATTAATTCCCAAATTTGTGGCTCCCTCCAATAAAAATGATGGCTAGCCTGGTTGAGATGAAAGACTAAGTCCATCTTCCCTTTGTTCAACACATACTTGACCCCCACCACTGGTTTCACTAAATCATGAAAGGTACTTTGAGGTGAATCATGCATAGCTTCCTCCACCACTATTTTTGTTGTTGTAGGATGTAATTCAACATCTGTAAGGCCCAATAGCAATGTGTTCACCACTTCTACTTGTGAAACATCAACTTCAGAAAGACTAAGGATGTTCTGCACTACAGAAGCATTAGCATGCACGCTGAACTGAAATGTGTCATTGGGGTGCATGTATTCCATAAGAGCCTCTAGATTAAGGGGCCATATACAGCTTCTTTTAAATCCAGATGTGATGTTTTAAATTGTCAACGCTTTATTAAATGACTTGCTACCCAGTTCTACCAATTTTGCCCTCTTTATTTCAATATTTGTAAAGCTTGCTAGCCACACTACTCTTTCAAATTTGAAGCATGATTTAAATGTTGAAAATACACTCACATTGAGTGGCTATAGTTTGCGTGAGGTGTGAGCTAGCAGTGTTAGCAACTCAATCCCTAATGACCTTGCCTCTTGGATAGTTGTTACAAAATGGCTTCCATGGCCATCAAAAATTAGCAAGTGCATATGTGTCGGTGAGACACCACCTGGAACTGATCTTGCAAAGTGATGCACCCAGTTCATAAATAGTTCTTCAGTCATCCAGGTGTGGGGTTGGGAAGCCATGCAAGCACCGAGTTCATAGCCAACAATATAATTTTTAAGCTACATTTTACCCTTGAATAGATAAAACCCTAGTATGCTCTATTTAACAACATAAACACAACACAAAATGGTAATTCATTTCCTACTCTTTAGTATGATGTGCAGAACACTTATGCTACCTATTTTTCCAATACTTGAATGGCTCCATTTATCCCTGCTTAAATGTCAATTTCATCACAATTCCATATTCTTTGAGGTCCATATGGATTGGCATCATAGGCTTTGGACAATGTCGTGTAGAATGTGGACACAACTACAGGCTTGAGGTTTAGTGATTTGTTTCTATCAAGGCCATCCACTATCCTCAATGTGAGTTCAGGATGATGCCTTTTAAAACTAGTCGACCATGACTTACCAGGCAACCCATCCTTAAATGGGTTGGGTCGTGTTTGGCATATTTGTGCAACTTCTACCTTGAGATTGATAATCTCAAGCCCATGGCCTACTGCAGCCATCTCTTTACACCATTTGACAATTAGTGTCTCTTCATCTGCTATCAAGATTGTAGAAGGACCTTTCTTTGAAGTTGAAGTTATACCACCTAACCAATTGTTGAGTGTGGTGGTAGGCATTCCCCATTTCTTTGTTGCACTCCTTGTTGAGATCCCATTATCCTCCACATATTTAAGAGCTAAATCCATGTCCTCTTTGTTCCACTCTCGTTGCACTAAAATATTCCTTGTTCTAATAGCTGCATTCACCTGAATAACTGCCTCAACTGGTTGCAGAGTGCTCTCATTAGCAACTTGAGTCTCTTCATCTTGTGGGAATCCAACTTCTCTTTTCTATGGAGGCAAGGTTGTCCTTAGTCTCTTCGTGTCATATCAGGTTCGCATTTGAGCTCTATTCTTCGTCTGCAGAGATATAGAAGCCACACATTAACTGTTAGAAAAAAGAACCGTTGAACACATTGTAACAAACACCCTTGAACACCATTTTTGAAATTTAAAATCTTTTCAGTAGAAATTTAATGAAACAAAGAGCCTTAAGCATTCAACTGGACATTCTACCAACCATTATTGTGGCTTTGAAGATAATCACATGTGTTGATTAGGAGAGAGGCATGTAGGGTGGTGCAACCTAACTTTCAGGTTCCACATGGGCTTATACATGACAGGTAGATAAATTTTGTTTACCAAGCCACATGTGTAGTGAAGTTGATAGTTTAAAATTTCGGATGCAAGTTAACAACGAAGAGTAACATTTAATTCAAATGGTTTTTATATAATGAGCAACGAAAAAAATTTAGTATCTTTCACAAACAATAAAACTTTTGTTATTTTTATTATCATTGAAATTGCAGTGTGTAACTTGAGTTTGTAAGTTGAGTTTGATAGTTCACAATGATAGCTGAATAGAAGATTATTTTTTGAATTAATGTTGACAATTTCTGTTTGACAGTTTGATGTTTACAAAAAAATGATAAGGTAACCTGAACTATACTATGGACTTGTTTGATGTTTACAATTTGATAGTTTGATGTTTATAGTTTGTATTCAAAGATGTTTACAGTTTGACAGTTTGATTTTTACATCATAAGGAAATAACTAAAAATGACATATATGCACTTATAGTATAGTGGCTACATCATATAGAATATATAGGCATTTATCTAGTATAACTAAAAACAACATATATGCACTTACATTCTAGTGGCTAAAACATTTACATCATATAGAACTTTACAGTATAAGCAAAAACAACATATTTGCACTTACGGTATAGCGGCTGCAACATTGGCATCATATAGAAATATAAGGAATTTAAAGTATAGTGTGAACTTAGAGTATTGTAGATAGCAGTGTGCAATTTGAACTCTATAGGACTTTTTTGTAAGGGATGTAGAAAAATTGAACTAGAAAAATGAGGGGTATATTTAGGAATATGTGCTAGGAATTGTTGTTGGTCTGTGCACTTTTATTTGATTGGTTCAAATTGATTTGTATGGATTGGTTCAATTGAAATAAATGGATGGATTTGACAGATGTTAAAAAGTTTGAATTTGGTAATAAGTTTGAGAGGTGATTGATTTGGTTGAATGCTTGTTTGGTCTGAAGTCTTAAATTTATGTTCTCTTATCTTGACGACTTGATTGGTGAGTCTTACACCTTCGATTGTGTTGCTTGCAGATATTCAAAACTTTGAGATTTGGCAATAAGTTTGAGAGTTGATGGATTTGGTTAAATGCTTGTTTGGTTTGAAGTCTTAAATCTCTATCCTCTTGTTTTGACGGTTTGATTGGTGAGCCTTACACCTTCGAGTGTGTTGCTTGTAGGTATTCATGGAGGAAGTGACCAGTAGTTTGTCAAATATCACTTGAAAGTATTCAGTTAATGAGGAGATCTATGAGATGAATTAGTTTGTTTGATGGGACACTTGGCCATGCTAGATGTTTACAAAAGAGTTTATATTTGGAAAACAATATTTTATTATGGGACATATCTATTTGTATGATGGGACACTTTTATATGCATTTTGTTTACAAAGGAATTTATTGTTGAAAAATAATACTTTATTATGGGTGATCGTTGCATATGTAGTTGGGACTATACTGCTCTATCTTTTAAATATATAGACTATATATTATCTTATAAGTTCCAGATCTTTTCAATAGGGTATGTGTACAATGTGTGTCAGTTGCTTTTATGTTTTAGAAGATTTGTAAAACTTTTCTCGCTATACCTATTTTGAGTAAATAAATATTGATTAATAAGCAAATATTCTCTAAACAATAATTGGTGCATATTTGTGCAATTTTAAGAATATTTTGAATATTTTTTGATTAAATAGTAGTCTACAACTAGCCCCATTTTGGTCAACTCCTATACCTAGTATAGGACCACTCTACTTAAACATCATCCATTTCAATGGTCAAACAATCAATAGCAATTTTACACCTTATCCATACCAAAAAGTGGTAAATACTTGTCTTATTCTTATTGGAAAAACCATCAAACAATTTAATCATGAATCACTCATTTACAATATTGTGGTCAAAATTTGGAAAGCTTGCTCATTTACAATATCTATTATTTTTATTGGTCAAAATTGACATTTGATTGTTAAGTGGATGATGTTTAAGAACCTCCTCCACTATAGAGCCCTCTCCTAAATAAATGTTCATTTTTCAACAATAATATTACACAATTCTATCCTCCATCAATCCTAGCTTGACCTAATGAACTGCAACGATTAAAGAAATGGATATTCTTGGGTTGTTGAAGGGAAGTTGTGTGGTTTTGACTGGTAGTTGACGGTAGAGAAGAGAATGAAACTTTCTTCTTGGTACGATGATAAGTCTAACTTGCTAATTGTCAATGCATTTCTTTGTTGTTTTCCCTAGGTATATTACATTGTGTGTCAGCATTCAACGTACAATGCTTTGCCATTTCAAAAGCTTTCATTATTTTGAACTATAGACTGTACTCCAGAAATAAAGTCATCCGTTCATCGTGATTAAAAATTATAAAAATCGGCTACTGTTTTTGCCTTCTATAGTAAAATACTTTTGATTGACACCGCCACACGTTTCACCACTTAAACTCATAAAATATAATTGATTTTAATTATATTTTATCCAACCATTCTTCAGGATTTTGTATGTATTATTCTATATATATTTAAGATCATTTATTTTCTTACTGTTTATTGTATTGTTAAATTCTCTCTCTCTCCTTCGACGTCAAAAATTCAACAGTGTACGTCAAATGTAAGACTCCCACGTTTCTGTCTACTATTCATACAAACAAATTTTTGCATACTTAATTTGACGTACCGGATATGTTGACTGAAATGGTTGGTCTGTCGTTTTAGTTGCTTTCCTGATATTTTATGAAATAGCTTAAAAACTGACACGTGAGTTGTGAGTTGTTAGATGTTACATGTGTAGATAAACATTCCAAATTTTTTATTATTCTTTTTGTCAATCACAGAGGAATTGGTGGTCCAGCGAATTTTAAGACGAGTTTCCTACAATTTTTGGACTGTACATACTGTCTTTAACTATACGGTAGACAAACGTCACGAATTTCAAGATGAGCTTCCTATTGGTGGTCCGGTAAATTTCAAGATGAGCTTCCTATAACTTTTGGGCTGTACATATTACGCTTAACGTATACGGTAGGCAAACCAAATTTTAAATATTGGTGGTCCAGTGAATTTCAAGACGAGCTTCCTATAATTTTTGGGCTGTACATATTACACTTATACAGTAGACAAACCAAATTTTAAACCTATAATTATTGTCCGTATCTTTCAACAATTCGAACAATTAATCTAGCTCCTTATTATTAACCTAACCTTTCTTTTGGAACATATGAATAAACCAGTCAAAATGGTGGTAGTTGGTTAGAAAAATTAACCGACAGTACCTTGGTGTTTCTGCATCGAGCTTGATTAGAACATCGACATCAAATGACTGTTATCACGTCGTTTCTTATTAATGACAGTACATGCAGACATATCCATAATGGAATCTCCGTAGAAGATGGAAAATCTATTCAACTGCACTTCGTTGCTGTGCAATCCAATCCAACTTGTTGAAAAGATTGAGGCCGGCCATTTGATTCAGTGTACACCAGCTTAGAATTAAACACAACTCAATGTCCCCATGCTGCTGCTTAGCTTATTTTGGCTAGCAGCCACTGCTTAATATTTTTAGCAGACATTTTTGGAGTGACTTCATGAGATTTTATTTTTCTGCTTAAAATAAGCAGTTATTTTAATTTTTAGTTTTTTATAATATAAAAAAAATAAATAAATTATTTTAAATAATTTAATTATGTTAATTTAGAAGAAATTTAAAAAAAAAAAATAGGGAAGGAAATATATGCAGCGACATGACATATTTTTCATTATGCAGTGGCTGCTTATTTCCAGCGCCCCCTTTTTCCATGGCTTACCCCATGTCCCCATGCGACTACTTAAGTTAAATTTCTACTTAAATTTAAGCAGTTTTAAGCAATTGGAGTGGCCCCATGGAAATTTCTAATTGCAGGAAAAGGATAATATTGAATCTTTCTTTTTTTTGTGGAGCAGTTACTGCTTAAAAATTGGTAATAAGCCATGGAAAAAAAGGGGGGCTAGAAATAAGCAGCCACTGCATAATGAAAATGTGGCTGCATATATTTCCTTTCCTCTTTTTTTTTTTTAATTTTCTTCTACATTAACATAATTAAAATATTTAAAATAATTTATTTTTTGTTTTTATATTATAAAAAATTAAGAATTAAGATAACTGCTTATTTTAAGCAGAAAAATAAAATCTCATGGGGTCAGTGGCTCCAAAAATGTCTCATAAAAATATTAAGCAGTCGCTGCTAGCCAAAATAAGCTAAGCAGCAGCATGGGGACATGCCTTTATTTCCAATTTTTAAGCAGTAGCTGCTCCACACAAAAAGGAAAGATTCAATATTATCCTTTTCCTGCAATTAGAAATTTCCATGGGGCCACTCCAACTACTTAAAATTGCTTAAATTTAAGTAGAAATTTAACTTAAGCAACCGCATGGGGACATGGGGTCATAAGGGATAAGAATTAGCGAAAATATCTAGATAAGAGGCTGTGAGTGGATCACGCACTGAATCCTGTTTCTTTCCCGTTTTTGACGTGATCTGTGGTTACAAATTTTCCTGATTTAGTAAGGAATTAAAAGTCTATGAATGCTTTCGTCTTTATGGTATCAGTCAAAACAGGATGATGCCTTGTCTCTGTTGTGCATCCTCTGTCACTATCAGATCCATCCTCATTATGCATGGACATTGTTGTCCTATCTAATATCACTTATATTATCTGACAAGTTTTTAATATCTGCTATTAAATTCATAATTATTTCGCTGAATCCAAAAAACACTTGGAGGTTTGAAATTATTTCTAAAGATTGGAACAAGTCTGTGTTCAAAAACTTTGAAAAATAATTTGGGAAATTGAATGGCCGAAATCCAATTAGAAAATCAAGCTGGCTTGGTCCCTGAGTCCTTGAAAGATGAGGAAAAATGTTGAGTTTGTAGAGCAGCAAACCAAAAAAACAATATTCAAAATTCACATTGTAAATGATAACAAAAGTAAAATGGAATTTCATTATAATATTTCATTACAATTTTACATTCCTTACAATGGCTTATAAAGTCTTATTTTTTCCTTGTAACCGCCTACGAGAATAACTTCCTAAAAACTAACAACTAATCTAAAACTAATTTATTAAATGTAAACCTTATTTCCTAACAACCCCCCTTTAAGGTTTACATCAGAAAAGAGAAAAAAACAAAAAAAAATACTGTATCAGTATCAACCTAAACTCCTCCTGTCTAGATAAATATCTGATTAACCAACTTGGCATCAACCTAAACTCCTCTATCTTGGCAAACGTCCAACTCTGTATCAACCCAAACTCCACTATCTAGGCAAATTTTCAACTCTACATCGACCCAAACTCCACTGTCTAGATAAATGACCAACTCTACAACAACATCAACTTAAACTTATTTGTCTAAGTAAATGTTAAAACCACTCCCTCAGCGTCGACCTAAACTTCTTTGTCTAGGTAAATTGATGATTATTCAACTCCAACTCATCAACTTGTGAAGTGAGACACACTCAACTTTCCCCAGATACCACACACACAAACAACTCTGTGAAGTGAGACACACTCAACTATCCACAGATAACACACACAAACAACAACAAATTTGTGACAAACCAACAAACCAATGTCCCATCCCCCTTACTCCTGAAGAGACTAGAGATTAACGATGATGCTTCTCATGCAATGAATCATCCTTGAGCAAGAAGCTAGCTTGGGATGATGAAGATCCTCCTACCTTTGATACCTCCATCCTCCGATTTGATGTGTTTACACTTTATCCTCCTGATGTTGTATGTGAGCCTCTGAAAGCCCTATCAGGTACAGCATATATAGAGTCTCAAATATACAAGCATTAAATGTGGCCATGATCAAAATAAAATTAATAAGGTATCAATTTTAACCGATAATGCACCTTTTACAGGCCTTATTTTCAATTAACACATTAACCTTATCACTCCAATGTATCTTGAAATAATTTGCACTCCACAATTAACTTTAAATTCAAATAAAGTGTTATCCCTACCAGTTTATAATTTTATTTTCCACACAGATTGTATCAAAGAAAACTATGCAAAAATAGGTAAAATAATTCCTCACAGCTCTTTGTTGACTGTGTTGTGGTTTCTTATGCTTTAAGAGATTCTTAGGCTCTTATTTCAGGCTCCAGCGATGGAATTCAAGCAACTATTCAAATCAATGCTTTGTCTTACGCTCCTTTGCTTCTCATTGCAAACACCCTCTTCCCACACTCCTTCTCTATACAGCTATGTTGACAAGTACTCGGATGAGGAAATGCCCTGGCATCCACGTCTTAAAATAAAACATGCCCTGGCAGATTGAAACTCAAAAGATTCATGTAACAACAGCGCCTTCAAAGAAAAATTTGGAATGCCTCTTTCCTAATTATGCCAATGGACGTTTGGACAACATTTTTCTTTTGAATGAAATATCAACCAAACAAAAATGATAGTCTTATTCAAAGGGTGAGGAGATCACATCATTAACAGATTTAAGTGGTCTTCCATCCAGAAATGAGCGCCTCAGTTGTTCCCCTAAAACAAGCCCTTCACACAACAATAAAAACTCTTAAGAAAAATGACAATCTGCAAACTTCCACACAACATTATTGCACAGGCACAGGGATATCAATATGTTCTAATACCAATGTTGAGTTTGTAGAGCAACAACCCAAAAAAACAATATTCAAGATTTGCATTGTAAATGATAACAAAAGTAATATGAAATTTCATTATAATATTTCGTTACAATTTTACATTCCTTACAATGGCTTATAAAGCCTTATTTTTCCCTTGTAACCACCTGCGAGAATAACTTCCTGAAAACTAACAACTAATTTATTAAATATAAACCTTATTTCCTAACAGAAAAAGAGGTTGCTTTTTACCTTAGGAAATCTATAGATGTAAAAGAAATATTTTGGAAATAAAAATCAAAAATAAAATGGCTTAATGAAAGCAACCGTAATATTAAATTCTTCCATATCTCTTGCAAAATAAGGAGACATAAATTTTATTTTTAATTTGGAATTGGAAGGGGGGACAAGTTAGTGATGATCCTAAGATTATTAAGAGTTCTTAGGTTTCCTTGTAGAACAACGAAAAAAACAGTCACTCTTCCTTGACTCCATCCCAACCAAGATTGGGCCCTTGGATAACAAAGCCTTAATGAAGAAGATATTTTCTAAAGAAGATATTTTTTTTAAAGAAGTTAGATCTACTTTGTTTGACTTGGTTGCAAATTGTGCCCTTAGGCCTAATGGCTTTTCTTTTTCTTCTTTCAAGACTTTTGTGATCTTTGTGGTGAAGATATTTTGGATGTGGTGCAAGATTCTATGGAGACAAAATTAGTTCTCAAAGCTAGATGAACTCTACCTTTCTTTCCCTTATTCCTAAAAAGAAGAATTCTCAAAACATTGAAGATTTTAGACCTATATCCGTCTACAATACTATTTACTGGCACTTGCACCCATAGGACCTGTCCAAGGAATATGCCAATAGGAACAACCGACGAGTTTAGAAAATTTTTCGACGTGAATTTTTTTAACAGCGTGAGAACTTTCTGAGCACTATAATGCTCATATACAAAAGCCTATTGGCTAATAAGGTTGTGTCTAAGGTTATTGTTAGTAGGCTCAAATCACTCCTTCCAACTTTGATTGTTGAAAAATAAGTGGGTTTGGTAAAAGGTTGATAGATAACAAATGGAATTGTTTAATAACATGTGTAGGAAATTTTGAAAATACCTGCGAGTGCGAACATGATTGTGAACACATCTACAAATGCAACTGTGAATGCGGGCTTAAGGGATTCTAAAAACGTGGATCAAGAAAATGTAAAGGAGAATGGTGTTGGTCTGTGTGATATGAGCCTTCAAAGGGGCATGTTTGGGTCTGAGCATGGGGTTCCCTCTGTTGAGGATGCTAACGCTAGGGTTCCTAATGAGAAGGGGGTTCCCAATGCATTGCCTCTCTCTGGTGGGGCGTGAACAGTGAAGCGAGAGTGAACAGTGATCCCGTAGTTGTGATTGGTTCGGGTGCTCAGACCCGCTCTCCCCAGCGTGGTTTTCGGTCGTTCCCTTGCGCATGTTCTTCCCTAGTTGTGGTGTGTGGATCTGAGGTCATGGAAAATGGGGAATTTTATTAAAATAGAGGAGTGATATGCAGATTCAATGGATTTTGGCCCTCTCTGCCCAATCTTCACAATTAGGTCATGGAATCATGGAAGCCACTTGTTGAAGGTAAGATTGAGCTTTTTCCCAATGCACAAGGATTCTTTATTGTGAATTTTGTTTCTTCTGAGCAGCGAGACTTAGTGCTCGATGGCAGGGTTTGGATATGGGGTGAGCGTTCCCTTTCCATCAAACCTTGGACTCTTTCCTTTAATCCCCTCACTGATCTACGCTTAATATCAGACCAATTTAGGTCTGTCCTGCAAATCTCCCTCTCTAGTTTTGGGAGGATTCTTGCTATGAGGGCATCGGCAATGCTATCGGTCATTTCCTGAAGGTTGATTCTACTACCTCTTTTATGGGACATTCTACGGTAGCCCATATCTTAGTCGATAGTGACATCTCTAAACCCCTTCATGGAGATGTTTTTTTGGTAGGGAAAAGGCCCTAGAAACAACTGTTAGATTATGAGGGTATCCCATTCAGATGTATACGATATTTTTCTATCAGTCATTTGGCCTCTGGTTGTCCTCTCTCATGTCGCAAGGGAGCTGCAACTTGGTTGCAGGATGCTCTCCTGAATCACTTGACTATCAATGCTTCCTAGGTGGATGGTTCATCTCAGGGCAATGAGTCCTCTCAGGAGGATGAGCACCCTATTGAATCTGTACCTGAGGGTGTGGTGGTAGCTACAATGAACCCCGTGAATTCTATGGACTCTTCTGATCATATATTAGCTCCCTCAGCTCCCATGTCAGCTCCTCCTACTCCGAGCTGGACTACTACTTTAGTTCTTGCTTCTTCTTTGGTTTTGCCTACTTTTGGATCGGCATCCCTACATGCTAATTCTATAGCTATGGCATTTTCTAAGGTTCACCATGAGACCTCTTTGGTTGCGGCTTCAAGAGAGGATCCCCTCTCTCCTCATTCTGCAGATTTTCACTATGAGCTTTCCTGGACAATGGTTTAGCGAAAGAAGAAAGGAATTCTTAATTTTTTGGCTTCTTTGCACCCTAGAGTCAAGGGACTTAGGTTTTCTAGGTTAGGATCTGATATTTTGGAGTTCCTTTTTGTTGGTTTTTTCAGCTGGGTTGTTGTGCCTGTGCTATCATTCTATTGTTTTTGGCCTGCTTGGGCCTGCTTGTTCAGCCCTGGGGGCTCGCTTGTAAAGGGATCGAGACCCTTTTTCCTGCTTATCTTAATCAAAAACAAATGGAATTAGTTTCAGTTTATGACATGATTCATTCTATTATTTTGCTACTTAAACTTCGTATAGTAAAAGCTTATGACAGGCAATTAGGGATTTCTAGACAAAATTATTGAGAAATTTAGATTCAATATTAAATGGAGGGAATGGGTTTATGGTTGTCATTCTTCAACCTCCTTTTCAGTCTTGGTTAATGACTCAGTACAAGGATTTTTCTTCCTCTTAGGGCCTTCATCAAGGGGATCTCTTTTCCCCCTATTTGTTCATCCTCATAGAAAAATATCTAGGAAGATATATAAGCTCTCATAAAAATTGAGGTTCTCTCCAATAGTTAAAAGCTTCTTCATTTGGGAATGTTATCACACATCAACAATTTGTGGATGATACTATGATTTTTGCTACCCACTTTATTTTTTAAGTCAAAAATAAGGGATCTATTAACTAATTATGAGCAGGATTTGGCTCAGCTAATGAACAAAGCTAAATCTAAGATATTTTTCTTAATCTTGGGGCTATAGAGAAATATCTTCTTTATAGATGTCTCTCTTTTAGAAAAGACTTTTTACTTGATTCCTACCTTGGTTCCCTCTTTCATTTGGCAAGAACATTAAATTGAGCTTTGGAATCCTATATTGCAGAAATTTAGTAAGGTTTTGGATGGTTGGAAAGGATGTTGTCTTTCTTTAGCATGAAGGTTGGTCTTTTCAAATCTAAATTTTGGGATATTTATATCAATATGGGTGAAAGTTCAAAGTTGTGTCCCACTTTCAACCAAATAAATAGTTTCTATACAGAGGGTTCTGCCCGAAACCACGTGGCACTTATGTGGCATTGTGTGGCATGAAGAGTTCCGGGTGGAACCTTCAATGTAAATAAACATATTTTTTAAAATTTAAATCAAATTTACATTGAAGGTTCCACCCAGAAGGGTTTCGCTCATAACTATTCCGCCTAGAACTATCTATGTGGCATCCCATGTGGCAGCCAACCCCCCTTTTACAACAAATTGAAAAAAAATCAAGTTCAATTGTAAATTTCTCCAACAAAAGGGCATTTTCATGAAAATCTAAAAATACCCTTTGGTAGACACCAGAGTCTAGATCTTATAAATATTTTTTTATATATTTTTTGATAAGTTTTATTAGGATTATTTTTAAATTTATTGCAAGTAGGTTATTATAATCAAACATGCAGCTCATTAGAAATTAAAAATAAATAGGAAAAACATATTCAAAAAATTTGAAAAATATATGGTTCACTAGAGGAGAGAATTCTCTCCAAAAGAGTATTTT
Source organism: Cunninghamia lanceolata (assembly GCA_027924645.1). Classification (NCBI taxonomy): domain Eukaryota; kingdom Viridiplantae; phylum Streptophyta; class Pinopsida; order Cupressales; family Cupressaceae; genus Cunninghamia; species Cunninghamia lanceolata. Next base: position 129,566 of record BSBN01001396.1, on the reverse strand, counting down.
TTGTTATATATATATAGTAAAAAAGTTGACGTCCCATGGAAACCACTCTATTATGATTAAAATTGACTTTAAAAAATTATAAAAAAAGAAATATTTATCGAAAATAATTTTTTTTTCCATGCACTAGATATTTGAGTTGGCTAATTAGGAAAAAAAATTAAAGAAAAAAATTAATTTTGCTATATTTTTCTTGACGTCCTGTTGATGTCACTTTTTTCAAAAAATATCAGCATTTAAAATTCATCAATTAAACTTATAAAAAAATACGGGCATGTTGTGTGGTTACACAACACACCCCATTTTAACTTGGCAAAACAGGGGCCCAACTTTTGGCTTGGCTTGTTTTTGTGCTTTCTGGCGGTTTCGTAAAAGTAAGTCATGTGGATCATCATGCAAGGAGGATGTGGTAAGTCATCATCATGAGGTCAGTTTGTCAAAGTTCTTGTTTCATGACGTTAACCTCATATTTGGAAACAGCATTAAAATTCATGCAGGTTTGCCTTTTACATCACCCTGATATTCATTAGGATGTGAAAGTTATGAATGGTCAAAATCCTAGTCAAACCTGATATTCACAGGGGGGAGGATCATATTTGTTAATATCAGTCATCTTTCGAAAGATCACCCCGATCCAATTTATCACCTGATAAAGCATTTGATTCGCGGCATGCGGACGTCAATTTTAGGTGATAATGACCTTTACCCGTCAACAGCCTTATGTATTTCGCGAGAGTCATATTCCTCAATCTAACCCGATATTTCTCAATATCATCCTACCACGAAATATCCCCTTAAGCCATTATCCTGATGATGTCATTCAAATCCGATAAACAAAGAAACAAATATGACGATGACGTAATCATCATTTTTTACCTCTCGGAAGCGTATTTCCTAAACATGATCCTTCTCGCATAACATGATGATGACATCACGATGTCATAGCGATACACTGAGCCAATATCTGGATGACATCATCCTGATATTCTGAGAGAGAGGTTATAGTTTATCCGGTCGTCATCATTTTTTGTAACATCACCCGATATATTGAAATATCCTCCTGATGTATTGGGCACGACCTAATGGTGCGAATATCACCCTGATATCTAGATATCCTCATGTATTCAAATATCATCTTGTCATGCGAATATCACCCAACTCTCGTTGCCGCCATTGACATTTAATGCACGCAGAGGTGGTAGGTAGTTCCCGCCAACCACAAAACCCAATGACACACCTGGCGAAATCCTGAGTTTCTGTGAAAAATCAATGATCAAAATCTAATCTGTCAGGGTTTGCCCTAATTTCACCCTAATTGCAAAGTTAAAGGGTAAATTCAATTGTCATTTTACACTTACCTGGAGCTAAAATCATTTTTACAGAGTGCTAGCCTTCCAAACCCTCGTACGGACGATACTTGTGTTGGTTTTTCTTCTGAATCAGCATTAGGGTTTGCCAGTTCTAATGCACAGGCAGATTCAACCAACTGAATACAGGAGGTTGCGTGAGCTCCTCCCCTTCACTTCTGGTTCTGCCGCACCAAGGGGGGTGTCCCTATTTGATAAAAGTATGACCTTGACTAGCTCAATGACAGAAAGATATAACTTGACAGCAACAGGCAGAATACTCTCACGTAAGGACCAAGATTTGTATAACAAATCACAAGGTTGGCAACATTCTTGGACATATATGTCTGGTTGGGTATGAGAATACGCAGGGATCCTAATCCTACTCCTACAACTAACAGGTGGAAGGATGAAATGGTTTGATTTGATTTTTGGATGCAAAGCTGGACATGGTATATAACCTCAACACAGAGCTAGATTGGTGCCTATCCAGGGCTTGGAGTCGGTAGACATACACCTGTGAATGATCAGCATGAACAACTAAAACTGGATTTCAGGGGGATATACATGATATCTGCCTTACAGATATCTCCCAATACAGAGTGTTAAGCTGTCTATACTTATGGCATCCCTATTGCAGTATACCCTTCCTAATATTCAATCTGAAAATAGTTTAATCTACCCCTTGAGCAGAAGTTAAAAGATTAAACATTCAACACAGGAATTCTATGTTTTAGAATCTCAGACATTCCTTGAATGCCTGGACTCAGAAGAAAGATACATGCAAAACTAGAGACAGAATCAGCATAACACATGCAAACATAGCATTATTCATATAAAATTGACCATGAAATCAGTGGATTCATGCACAAACATACAACAAGAGATACATAAACTCGCAAGTTTTGCTGCACAGAGCAACCAAAACCAGTTGTATCTTATTACAGAGCCAAAATGTCCAGTTTTCAACAACAACAAAATGAGTAACACTTCCTACTTATAACAGCCAAAGAAGTGTAGTCAGCATTAATTACATGATGGACATCAAAAAATGTCAGATATAGACTCCACAAAGGAATGGCGCTCAGAAGTTATTGCAGCAACAGACAAGAGAAGCCTCGAGCCCTGCGCTGCCATCTAGAAGTCTTTACTCAAAAATTGGGCAACCTGATCGCTTGTACCATTGCCCATATCTCTGCATTGTCGCCATTAAAGGTCTCAACCACCCGCGTTTCACTTGGAAACCGTCGCTGCGTTTCAAACAGAAGTTCCCGCCAAAACGCACCTCTTCGCAGGTTTCAAATAATGTAGGGAGATTAATCCCACATGCATAGTGCGGAGACTCCCTTAGCACTTTAAAAACATGGTCGCACACATAATAGGTGTCGAGCGTTTTGCCACGCTCGACACACGACCCTTCGCCAAAGCCCATCGGCTCACTCCCAAATCCTCCTGTCGATCTCAATAGTCACACCAATCGCTACCTTCGCATTCCCCTTCATCGGCTAGAGATGAACCATCAGGCCAGCAAGAAACCCCTCTGCCGATATAACAACTCCCGCCGATGGCCTTACTATCGCCAAGACAAAGACCATCGGCCAACATGAAATTCCTCTGGCCGATAGTATAAGTTACCCCGATGGCCAACCTCAAGCCATCCACCATCAGCCAGACCCACGACAGTCGGCCTAACATCTGCCCGCTCACCTGATAGCCAAAGTCATGCCAATGAACACTTCATCAGCGAGACCAAACATACAGTCCAGCCGATGAACAAAGTCACTATGCTCCCATCGGCCAGACCATCCATATCGGCCAAAAACAAACGAAGCTTGCCGATAACAATGATCACCCTGAAATTCCTCTGGCCGATCATACTAGTCTCGCCGATAGACATCGGCCTCCCACCTCCGTCAGTATGACCGAAGCCATCGGCCAAACCCAAAATGCCTATGCCGATCTTCAATGTTATGCCGATGAACATCCATCGGCCAAACCAAACCTATCGGAGGGACCAAGAAACAGTTCACCGATGATGCCGATCACTCCGATGAACCAAAAACATAAAGCTCCGAACCTTTGAACCATGAACTGGTTCAAACGGATGGTTCAACCGAGAAGTTCAACGCCGAACGGAGCACTTCAAAAAGAACATTTGCCGAACACAAACACAAAGCCTTGAACCGTTGAACCATGAACCAAAAGGGTTCAACGCGGTGGTTCAAAACGATGGTTCAATCATAATCTGAGCACTCAAAAAGAAGTTTCGCCGATAGTGAAAGTCACAGCGATGAACAAGGAAACTTACGGCCCAAAAAGAAAAAACCCTCCAACATCTGCGCTCAAATCCAGACCAAAATTAGTGCCAACACTGGCTCTGTCTGGGGACGTGCAGGTGCAAAACTGGAACGAGGACCTCAGAATCTCTGGTTTCGCAGATTGGGCCATATCTATTGGGCAAGAGAGTCGATCATTGCACCAACCTGCACAAAAACTATATTTTTAGTCATCACTTGGGTGGCCCCGGGTAGCCAAAAAGGAAGAACCAAAAATTTTTTCTGCCAAATGCCTGATTCCAAACTGAAAGATCCCAATCCCAACTAAAAAAATTGGCATAGTTTGTCCATAAGGTCATTTGCTCAATTAGATATTCCACCACCTTCGACAGCTTGCCACTTGTAGTACTGCCTCTGTCACTCTACATTTCAAAATCAAACATGCAACCATACATGCTAAAAAATCCTTCAGCATTAAGCAACATATGCATGTTATACTCTTCAGATGGTACATCATACTGCTCTTGGCAGTCTTCATCATTTATCTGGCTACTGCATACCATCAGGCACTCATCCAGCTAATCCAAAAACTCAAAATACTCAGAAAAAATGAGACCCCCAATATCTACTGATATTGAAAATAAATCTTGATCCACACACCCAATGTTGCACATATCTAAACTAGGTGATGATGAACATCCATCATTCACAGTTTGCAAATCCATAGTATCTTCACAAGAACTGAAGATATTTGATTCATATGCCCCCCACTCACAAACTGATGTAACACCAAGGTCAATAGTCTCCTTATATTCATCATCATCCTCAAAAAGAGGATTAATCCCACACCACTGAAAGTCAAGATTCACAGCATCAAAGGCATCTGTAGACTCATCATAAAGGGGATTAACACTCACCGCAAAGGCCTTTGCTTCTTCTTCATGATACTCCAATTCTTCTTTAGTACTATCAGATCCAGAGTCATAAGAAGAACAAACCTAATCCATGAATTGATCATGGATATCATTTCTATCAACTGATTGTCCCATATACAAGATTTCTGTTGTTTCAATGCATTCTGAAGTTGAGCTATCTACATCATTCTCCATCCCTCTAATACTTCCTGATGAAACTGATACTGACTGTTGATCCACATGATCACAACCTTGCACAACTGGATCATTTAAACATGATGGCTCTTTGATAAGGGCTGGTATGTAAATATTACTTGAAAAACCATTGTTTTCAACTTCATTTGTTGGGCAAAACAAGACATCCTCCTTTATAATAGAAACATCATCAACTTGAAATGATGCAAAAACTGGGACAACAGGGGTGTGAATACTTTGACATTCATTGTCAACTCCTGAATTAAATCTTTCATTAACATCGGGGGCTGCAGGACAACAAAAATTTTTAGAAAAATAACCCTTTTGTATTCCATACCTCCAATTGTTTTCAATATCTATTGCAAACTAATGTGCCTGATGCAATGTGGTGGGCTCCTTGTCTCTTAATCTGTAACTCATTTTCTTATCAAAAGCTCCCAAATAGACAACTAAGCACAGTGCATCATTAGGTCTCATGCATTCTGGAATTCTATTCAATGCCCTCATAAATCTGAGGTTAAAGGCTGGGATCAACTCACCTTTTTCAATATGGATGTACATAAAATTACTAATAATTGCATATTCAGAGATTCTTTCACCATATTGTACTAGAAATGCAGATTTAAAACCATGCCAAGAGCTGACAGAGTGAGCTGGAAGGTAGGAAAACCAGTCCCTTGCATCTTCATCTAGAGATTGAACAAATAATCTCATAACCACATCCTCATGGTCAATCTCAAAGTCATCTATCACATTCATAAACTGCTGCAAGTGTCTCTCAGCTGATTCATCCTTTATACCATTAAATTTAGGCAAAAAAATTCTGATTTTAGGTGGAAGAGCATTTGGATAGCCACAAATGCCACTGAAATTTATGGGCTTATATCTGTCTATGTTGAAACTTCTTTTATTACATTGTTGGGATTGACTACTATACATTTTTGCACTTGACACTTCACAAGGGTGCATAGGTTGATAATACATCCTTTATGTTTTTGCAACCCTCCTCTCTACTCAGATTTTCTACAAACAATGACTTTAGGCACTCAAAATTTAGACTGTTTTTTCAAACTTTCCTAAAGTCCTTTAAATGAGTCTTTTTAGCAACATTGCATGCCCTTTGAAATACAGAATAAGTTTTAAGAAAAGCATGCAAGCTCTGCTTTCACCAATGTTTCCTTTTTAACCAGTGTTATCTCACCAAATAGGGAGTCTGTCAAACAATATGAAATACCTAGATATGTTGCAGGAGCTGCAAATTCTTCTCTGACTGATTTTGTTCTTTTATCAGGTTCTTTGATGCAGAGTCGCCACCTCCTTGAAGAGGAATGAGCTTCAAACAAGCTGAAGCTGCAAATTGATTTCTTTCTTTCTGGGTCATCCACTAGCAGAGTCACATATACAACCTTTTTCTCTGCTGCAACAAACACATCCAGGCCTAATTCTTCAATCTCGTAGACTCAAACTTTCATGGATATGACATTGATCTCCCCAGCAGAGTCGCCATTTTTTGTTGATGACTCGGATGGGCACACAGATATTTCACTAGGGAGGACAAAAATAACAATTCTCAAATCACCATCCCCAGCAGAGTCACCATTTTGTTGGTTTTTCTTCTGAATCAGCATTAGGGTTTGCCAGTTCTAATGCACAGGCAGATTCAGCCAACTGAATACAGGAGGTTGCGTGAGCTCCTCCCCTTCACTTCTAGTTCTGCCGCACCAAGGGGGTGTCCCTATTTGATAAAAGTATGACCTTGACTAGCTCAATGACAAAAGGATATAACTTGACAGCAACAGGCAGAATACTCTCACGTAAGGACCAAGATTTGTATAACAAATCACAAGGTTGGCAACATTCTTGGACATATATGTCTGGTTGGGTATGAGAATACGCAGGGATCCTAATCCTACTCCTACAACTAACAGGTGGAAGGATGAAATGGTTTGATTTGATTTTTGGATGCAAAGCTGGACATGGTATATAACCTCAAAACAGAGCTAGATTGGTGCCTATCCAGGGCTTGGAGTCGGTAGACATACACCTGTGAATGATCAGCATGAACAACTAAAACTGGATTTCAGGGGGATATACATGATATCCGCCTTACAGATATCTCCCAATACAGAGTGTTAAGCTGTCTATACTTATGGCATCCCTATTGCAGTATACCCTTCCCAATATTCAATCTGAAAACAGTTTAATCTACCCCTTGAGCAGAAGTTAAAAGATTAAACATTCAACACAGGAATTCTATGTTCTAGAATCTTAGACATTCCTTGAATGCCTGGACTCAGAAGAAAGATACATGCAAAACTGGAGACAGAATCAACATAACACATGCAAACATAGCATTATTCATATAAAACTGACCATGAAATCAGTGGATTCATGCACAAACGTACAATAGGAGATACATAAACTCACAAGTTTTGCTGCACAGAGCAACCAAAACTAGTTGTATCTTATTACAGAGCCAAAATGTCCAGTTTTCAACAACAACAAAATGAGTAACACTTCCTGCTTATAACAGCCAAAGAAGCGTACTCAGCATTAATTACATGATGGACATCAAAAAATGTCAGATATAGACTCCACAAAGGAATGGCGCTCAGAAGTTATTGCAGCAATAGACAAGAGAAGCCTCGAGCCCTGCGCCGCCATCTAGAAGTCTTTACTCAAAAATCAGGCAACCTGATCGCTTGTACCATTGCCCATATCTCTGCATTGTCGCCATTAAAGGTCTCAACCACCCGCGTTTCACTTGGAAACCATCGCTGCGTTTCAAACAGAAGTTCCTGCCAAAATGCATCTCTTCGTAGGTTTCAAATAATGTAGGAAGATTAATCCCACATGCATAGTGCGGAGACTCCCTTAGCACTTTAAAAACATGGCCGCACACATAATAGGTGTCGAGCGTTTTGCCACGCTCGACACACGACCCTTCGCCAAAGCCCATCGGCTCACTCCCAAATCCTCCTGTCGATCTCAACAGTCACACCGATCGCTACCTTCGCATTCCCCTTCATCGACTAGAGATGAACCATCGGGCCAGCAAGAAACCCCTCTGCCGATATAACAACTCCCGCCGATGGCCTTACTGTCGCCAAGACAAAGACCATCGGCCAACATGAAATTCCTCTGGCCGATAGTATAAGTTACCCCGATGGCCAACCTCAAGCCATCCACCATTGGCCAGACCCACGACAGTCAGCCTAACATCTGCCCGCTCACCCGATAGCCAAAGTCATGCTGATGAACACTTCATCGGTGAGACCAAACATACAGTCCAGCCGATGAACAAAGTCACTATGCTCCCGTCGGCCAGACCATCCATATCGGCCAAAAATAAACGAAGCTTGCCGATAACAACGATCACCCTGAAATTCCTCTGGCCGATCATACTAGTCTCGCCGATAGACATCGACCTCCCACCTCCGTCAGTATGACCGAAGCCATCGGCCAAACCCAAAATGCCTGTGCCGATCTTCAATGTTATGCCGATGAACATCCATCGGCCAAACCAAACCTATCAGAGGGACCAAGAAACAGTTCACTAATGATGCCGATCACTCCGATGAACCAAAAACATAAAGCTCCGAACCTTTGAACCATGAACCGGTTCAAACGGATGGTTCAACTGAGAAGTTTAACGCCAAACGGAGCACTTCAAAAAGAACATTTGCCGAACACAAACACAAAGCCTTGAACCGTTGAACCATGAACCAAAAGGGTTCAACGCGGTGGTTCAAAACGATGGTTCAATCATAATCTGAGCACTCAAAAAGAAGTTTCGCCAATAGAGAAAGTCACAGCGATGAACAAGGAAACTTAGGGCCCAAAAAGAAAAAACCCTCCAACATCTGCGCTCAGATCCAAACCAAAATTAGTGCCAACAACTTGGACGTACATAGCTTGTAGACAGGAGGAAGCACGATATTATCACCAGAATTAAAAGTATTCTCAAGAAATCGCTGGTATAATCAAAAGGATCTGCATAACCAGTTAAGTAATTGAAACCCTTATCCTGTTGCTTCTGCATAATTAGGTATGGCGTTGTTGGTTTGAGGTTTTAGTTTATGCATCCCATGATAAGTTAATGCTGAATAAATATAGTATGCATGATGTTAGTAGAGATAAATCATTATGTGCAAGCTCGTGAATACCCATTGTAAGACGAATCCTGTTAATTGCAGATTTCCATGCCTGACAAGAGGTTAGCTAAGTGTGAGGCTGAATTCAGCAAGCCTATGTTCGCATATCCTAGAGGAATCCTGTTCAAGTACGGTGCTATAGAGGATACGCATCAAGGAAGTACCGATTTAGAAGCCTGGTCTGCCAAAATGAATGATGAAAAGAATAGAAGCACCCTGCCGGATGCAGTGTTCGTGTTAGGAATGTGGAATGCGGTTGATTTTCTGTACTCCATGGAGTCTCCAGAGCTAGTTATTGAATGTGCACGAAATTACAATCCACAAACAAGACAGGTGGTGAAACATGGGAGAATATATGCAGACCTATCCATCAAGGGTCTTTCCAGGACATTTGGACTGCCATTAGGCAGGAAGGTTAACAGCATAGATTTGAAGAAATCTGAACTTGAATATGAAAACAATAAGAAGCAAGCAAGAAAGAACATGTATCAGTGGAGGGCTAAGAATAGTGCATATCCTGCAGTGGCCAAGCTTCCAGTGCACTTATATAAGTATGATTTTGATGAAGAATATCAATATATGATTGCATTGCTTAGCAGGGTGACAGGCCAGCCGGATGCTGGTAGTTTTAAAGACTGGATGTACGATGTCATCATGATGTGCATATATGCAAATATTAAGCCACTATGGGGCCAATTGATAAGTGATGCTCTACATGAGCAGCTGACAAACATGGGAGGTTCAAATTGTTCCTTTTACATGACATCATACATTGTCTACTCATGTGCTTACAAAGGCACATTTGATGCATTAACAACGGTTGGAAAGATTGGTGGAACCACCAATGATGCTCATATTTGGGATCATTATCCCCAGTTGCAGAGAGTAAATTCCCTCCAGGATTACAAATTGGTAAATGATGCATTCTCTATGCATCTGGTGAGGACCATGGAGGAAGATAGGACAAAAAGATTGAGCATGGAAGCTCAAGAAGTAATCTACAGGCATGGAAACTGGTACATCCAATTTGCAACATTTTCTTACATGAGAATTGAGGGCTTTGAAGGCCAACCCCTTATGCTGCCAAGATATCCAACCGATGCAATGGTATTAATGGAATTTATAAGGCAAAGCTCCACAATACTGAAGGCATACAAGGATGCCCAGAAAATACCACCCATTTTGTTTCCAGTAACCATTGGCTGGTATATGTGCCCAAATTTAGAAAATATCAAGAAGGTCATGGTTAGTTTGAATAAAATGCAATTGCAGCCATTCCCACTGGTAAGGCCATATGATCCTTATGGGAGGATACAGAAAATAATAGGGAAACCTATTCATCAGAGGCACTTAGAAGACTTCTGGGCAGATTGTGAAGATGAAGCAGAAGCCAGAAGAAGAAGATACCAAAGGTTAACACTGAATCAAATCAAAACCTTTGACTGCATCTCCATTCCTTCACAATTGAAAAAAGATGATGGCAGGATAATGGCAGATGAGTACAAAGAAAAGAAAATATATAATGATACAATATCTACACCTGACCTAACTATACAAGAGGACATATCTTTGGACCCTTTCATTGCCAGGACATTACACCTAACCCAAGCATGGGTTGATGAACAAATTGATGCATTGAAAAAGAAAGGTGTTGTCATTACTCCAGACAATAAAAAGAAAGGATAGGATATTCTTGATGAGGAATATGATGATTTTATAACTGAAAAAAGGAAATCTAAAGGAGAGAGGCTGCCTCCACAACAACAGCAAAGTAAAAGACCCCCTAGGGGTAAGAAAATTGATAATGAACCCAAAGGGGTGATTATTGAAAAAGTAGTATTTCCAGCTGAAGATGCAGCAGCATCAGGATCAGGATCAGCATCAGCATCACCACAACGGGCGGATAAACAAAAGTCCAAGAGAGTTCATAGGGCAGAGGCAGTAGTTACTGAGACCCAAGAAGAGGGTCAATCCTCGCAAAAACAAATAGAAGAGGATATCCTCCTGGAGGAAGAGCCAGAGGAAGAGGAGGCCCCTTTGTTGTTCAAAAGAAAAAGAAAATCCCCACAGGTGATGGTAGCTACCACACCTAAGAAACCAAGAACCTCCATGAGGGGTGAGATAAAGCAATCCCCTATAATGTTGAAAGGGGCAGGTAGTGAAGTTTTACATAAGGAATTTCAACACAATGTTCCACTTCCTACCATTGTGAAGGTAAAGGCTGAACTTGCAGAAGAGCAAAGAAAAGAAACCTCCAAGATATTCGAAGGAGGCATTATCTCATTGGATGAAACAGTTAATTTATCTAATGATGAGGTAGTGAAGGATGTAGCTTACAGAAGATGGAAACCCTTGTTGCAAGTACTCACACGACTCCTCATGGGACTCCATTAGTTCAAACAATATTGGAGGAGATGAAGCAAGTGGAATCTGAAAAGGAAAAGAGTCCAGAGAAGATAGCTCGAGAAATGGGGCTGGACACATTAGTTGCATAGGTGACAAGTCCTGCAGTAGTGGATTTGACATATAGACAGGATGTAAGTCCTGAACATCCAGCAGGTACACCTGATAAAGGAAAACATATGGAAGAAGTGAAGATGGCAGAACCAGAGGGCCATGCTTCAGAAATGAGACAACAACACCAACAAGATACATCAGCGAAGCCCGTTATAGTAGAGGTTCAGGAAAAGAAAGTTGATGAGAAGGATGTCTTAGAAGATCATGCTTCTAAAGTTCAAGAAGTAAGTAATGCAGGTGCAGAACAGATTGTGGTTTCAGAACAAATACCAGCACCTAAGGAAGATTCCACAATATCCACTGCTAAGAATATGCCTCAACAGGAGGAAAAGTTGAAAGTGGATGAAGTAATAAAGGAGCAGGATCATGATCATCATATCAATGCATCACAGGATCCTCCACCTCAAGATGATGATCCTCAGGAAAAAGAAATTCCTCAACAAGAGGATATACCACAGGATCGCTCTCAGGATGAGCATCATGAAGAAGAAACAAGAAAATCACCTTCTCCATCACATATGTTGACAGATACAAGAGATCAAGGTGAACATCATGATGATGCAGAGAAACATGATCAGGTACCTCGTTGGTTGGAAAAGGAAGTCAACACAAAGGTTGATTTTGAGATTCAGGAATTTGATGTGTCCACTTTGTTTTTGGAAAACCTGATGAAACCAAAGAGGAAGGCCACAATGACTTCGGCCATTAAAACAGATCCAACGACTAGAAGAAGGACTGCACATATAGCAATCCCTACTGTAGATAAAGAAAAGGGTAAGATTTCTCTAGAAGAATTCCAGATTAATACAGTTGACTTGGGGTTTGCAAATGAAGACCAGGAGGGTCAAGAAGGAAAAGACATTATAGATTCTTTGATACAAAAGGTTAAGAGAGAAAAGGAGAAAAATAAGCAACACAAAGAGCACATTGCTCAATTGCATGCGTATATAGGAAGGTTAACTAATCCTGAGGATGATTCCACTGATCATGCAGTCCCATTGACTGCTATTTTCCAAGAGGAGGTAAATAAGTTGGATCTCATGAAACATGAGTCATCCATATTGAGAAGGTGGATGTATTCCACATTTGATACAGCACAAGAAGTGGTAAAGGCCTCTTTGAAGAGGTGGAGTTCTCTCAGTGACTCCAAAAAAAAGGTAGATAAGTTGCAAATGGAGACAGGTAAAAGGTCTTTCCAATTGGAGAAGATATTGGATGTCCTGGGAGAAATAAGGAGGATAAATCCTCAATGGCTCATCAACAAGCAGGTACTGAATAATAACAATGCTTTACTGATAGATATATGGTATAAAGACATTCAATTTGAATGTGATGTACTCAAAAGATGCAACAATAAGTTGAGGGAAATCGGCATAAAATTACATGATATGATGTCTTTTGAGGCAGAAATTTTGGAAACGTTGGAAGGAAAAGTGGAAGGAAAGGTAGAAAATCAAGATGAGGAGTTTGCAATCCAAGCTCTACATAATAACTTCCAATTTGTTGCTGATGATCCATTAGGCCAGATGACAGAAGAAATCATGGATAAACTGGTGAGGACCAAGGTGAAAATGGAGAATTATAATGAGACACTGCACAACAGAAGAAATAAACTGGATAGCATCAAAAATAAATACCAGGCACATAAACACGGCATTATCAAAGCAAAGACCCAAGATGGTGGAGAAATAGATAAAATTGTGCAGTTGTATGAAAATGTCAGGGTGATCATGCAGCCTCATATACAAGGCCGACATCATCAGGATGATGAAGGTATCGAAAGCGATGCACCTGATGATGGAGCACATGAGTCAGATAAGGTAGATGATGATGCATCATGAAGTAAATATCAGCATCCAATACTTAGTAAAAATAAGTATTTCAGATAGTTGCCAGCTGGCAACTTGTGCTATTTGATAAAGTTGACAAAGTCAAAGGAAATACTGACCGTAGATATTCATAGATAAATCAAGATCGTAGATCTTTTGTAACGGATTCCTCACCTTGTTCTATAAAAGGTGCAGGAATGCCTCATTTCAAACATTCGAAACTTAATTGAAATCTGTCTGCTGAAATATTCAAGGCTCATTTCAAAGCTTTTTGTGTACATTTATATCCTTGCATACTTAATGAATGAGAAGACTTGTTTGATTATAATTCATAGTAAATCTTGAGTAATCAGTGTGTGAATTCTGGATATATGCTGTGATTTGCTACGTCCTTTGGAGTGCATGTCTACTTGCATATGTTGTTTTCATACAATTCCTTTGAAGTTAGCATCAACTGTATCTAGCTATGGAATGTCCTGGTGAACATATGGTTTGGTTTTCTTCTCTTCATGACTGTATCTGATGTATATTTGGTTCAATAGCTGAAGGTTCAACATTGATTTGAACTATTTCTTTCAATTTCTTTAAATTTCAGAGTATTTCACCATCATAATTGCAAATAATTGATAATCTCAAGCAAATAATGCAAATATGTGGACATCTCATAGATAATTGCAAATATTTAGCATATTTGAAATTAAAGCATGTATAATTGAAAATAGCATGCAAAGATTTAAATATTTTTGTATCATTTGATCAAACAACTGCATAAAATGACCTCTCTGTGAAGAATCTTTGCAGAAACGGTGTCATGATGATGAACTCAACGTAAGGCCCCAAAATGGAAATAGCAACGTACATCAACCTCTGAGTAACGTCAGACGATTTAGACCTAATCACCAGAGACTTGGGATCATGAATTCTCTGAATTCATCGTATCTTTCAAGATGAATAAAGGTTAATGTGTACTTTTATTCTATACTTGTTTGTGACTAACATCATGACCAACATAAATTAGCGCTAGAAAGAGGGCCTTTATCTGAAAGAGGATGCTCATCATCATTATTTTCAGGTTTTAATGATACAGAGAGTAAGGTAACCCCGAATGCACCTATGAATTTCAAATATTACCTAAATATTTACTGTAGCAAGCTTGTAGATGCTCATTCTGTGTAAAGGTTTCCAGATCAACCGTAAATATTGCAAGCTTTATAGTAGATCATCATGAATTCATAAATATCAGCCAGTGTTAAGTAAATCCGTTCAAGCTTTGAAGAGTTTTGCCTTAGAAAATGGATATCTCGTGGTAAGAGTCATCATCCCCCCTTGTCACCTCATATTTGTATTATCTTTGCAAATATTTCACAAATATCCAGTCAATATCGCCATTTTACCACAAATATCACCTCAGCCGGTGAATTTCAACTGATATTTGCAAAGTTCCATTCAATTTGCCTCAAAATAGGGAAATCTTGGCTCACAGGATAAATACCAAGTCTAGGCCTAGTGGAATCTTTGAAGAACTACCTGTTAGAGGTTTCAGACCTAGAACTGTGGACATCCATCATACTCCAGGATCTAGTGCATCAGGAGCTTCACCAGAACCTCCTCCTGTAACTCCTGTTGGTTTGCAAATACCTTCTGGGATATCTGTGACACCTCCTATTCAACCTCAACCCCAGGTCCGACCTCAGCCAACTGTACCTCAGGCTCAACCTCCTCCGGTTGCAATGTCTTTCTTTGCAGCGGAGTCACCTTTGACCTTCAATGCATATCATGAGTTGCCAAAGAATCCAGACAAGCTGTGTCCAAAATATCATCCTTATCAGGATGTTGATGATCATATCAGGACCTTTAAAGAAGCCTGCTGTAGAGCCAGAATAGAACATCAAGATGTTGTATGCAGATTATTTCCTTTTTCCCTAGGGGAAGAGGCTTATAATTGGTTTATTAGTCTTGGTCAGAATTCTGTTGGTTCATGGGCTGTCCTAGAGAAAGATTTTACTGATAGGTTCAAAATACCAATAGATCCCTCAATGAACTATCACTTATTTGCCACTATCAAGCGGTTTGAAGGTGAACCTATTGCCAACTTCAATGCTAGGTTCCAAAAAATGCTATCCAAGTTAGTTGCTCCGTATACTGTAGCAGATGCTACTACTAGGAGTATCTATTACTCAGCTCTAGATCCTTTGACTTCCATGTTCATTAGGAGGACACATCCTGAAATTACAACCTTGACAGGAGCTTTTCAAGAAGCTATCAAGGTGAATTAGCAGTTAGTTCCTGCTCCAACACCAAATGTTGCATTCTCTACATTGCCTGGCATGTGTCCAACTTATCCTCCACAATATCAACAATATCCGGCACAGCAATATCCCAATGGAGTTATGATGCCTCTAGCAGTCATGCCAACACCCTTGCAAATTCCTCCATTAAGTATCATGCCACCTCCTAATGGGAGTGGCCAGACGCCACAATATCCTACACAAACTCAGACACCTCAAGGTGCTGACCTATCCAACAATAATCATGGATCCTCTTTCTTCAAGCCTCAAACCGAAAATGTAGTAGGTAAAGCTCAGGAAGAGAAGGAAGAAATCAAAGAAATCTCTGCTTAGCTAAGAAAACTCACTACAGAAGTGACTCATCTGAGAAATTAGAACTTCTATTCTTAGCATAACCAAAACAGAGGTTATTCCAATGACAGACCAAATTATCCTGACAGAGGATACAACAACAATGATTTCAATAATAGTGGTGGAAATAACAATAATCCTCAGAGATAGCCTAAAGTATGGAACTCCAGGCCAAATAATGGCTCACTACCATCACCCTTAGATAATCAACCACCTAGTGAAGCCAAACAGACTACTAGAGTCAATCTTGCTGAGGCAGCCCTCACCAATTGGTGCAGAATACACAATACAAATGCTCATGCAAAGCTAGACTGTCCACAATTCAGAATTGCTGCTAGCATTTTCCAGATAGAAGTATCTAATACTTCTAGAAATCCACCTCAGGTAGAGGGAAATGAAATTGTCCCTTGTGGATATGACTCTGCATTTGTATTGGAGAGCTATACTGATCATCATCAGTAGCAGACTGTGTCATCCCATCAGCATTATACCCAGGCATGTGAAGAATTTGCTTTAGCCTTTGAGTCAAATTATGTCTTCCCTTTTGAGGAGGAGAATGAACCTTCCACTGAACATGAGGCGGTGCATGCATACCAACAGCAATATCAGGGTAAGCACAATTATAATCTGAGAAGTAACTCCAACAGACCTACTGGTCCACTAACCAGTTCCTTGCCCCTGAATAATTTTAACACACCTCCTAATCCCAAAGCTAATAATAACCCAGGATTTCCAAAGGTAAATGCACAATACCTGTCATCTCAGAATACAGCATCAAAGGTTGTTGGCTTACCTCATGAGTCTGATAAACTTGTCACATATCTGGCAGATGAGATGAAAAAGATAAAGATCAGCCTGTCTCTATCAGAATTATTGAAAACCCCTACAATTAAGAAGGCTTTCATGAAATCACTAGATGATCCTACTCCTAAAGAGGATAATCATTCCCCAGGTTAGTCTAGTAGTAAAGATCATGCTGCTAAAGATAATAATATCAAGCCTAAAGTGCCAGCTACTGTCCAAGCTGCAGAAACCTCACATATGACCTTATACCGAGATAAGAGTGAGTCACCACCTTTTCTCCTCACCATAAGGATGTTTGGAAAGAATTTACACAATTGTTTAGTGGATTCAGGTGCATCTACAAATGTGATGCCCCTGTCTATATGCAACGCTTTAGGACTGCATCCTGCTAAATCCCTAAAGAAGGTGACACAGCTAGATAAGACAAAAGTGAGTGTAATAGGAGAATTGACTCATATACACATGCAGTTAGCATCTGATCCCAGGATCCAATATTACATTGATATCCAGGTAGTTGACATACCTGATACATATGGGATGCTGCTTAGCAGAGACTGGTCAAAAACTCTTAATGGATATATGTCTACTGACTTCAGTCACATGTGGTTACCTTGGAAATGTATACCAAACCAGATAAGAATAGATGCAAAGCCTAGAATGAAGCACATGATCACCGAGTACAACAAAACAAACGAGATCATGTACGTCGATATTGAGCCCGGAGTTTATGCCATTAGACCACAGACTATCAGGATAGAAGAGATCATGATGCTTGACTTTCATCATCATCATCATGATGATCGTCAGAACGACATGCCGGTTGTAGAACCCGATAGTAATTTTAAGAACAAGAATGAAATAGATCACTTCAGAAACTTTGAGATGTATCTGTCCAAGCAGGTAAAATGTTGTCAGTTGTTAAATATTCGTGTTTATGACATTCTGATTGATGGTAGGTGCAGATTACACGATGAGGCACATTCAAAAAAATCTTGTGAAACATGCCTAGATATGATGGAGCTAGAGCAGACATGTAGTGAGGCATCATCATCATATTCTGAGGTAAGTTCTACATCTGATGATGATGATACTGATTCTAGTTTATCTTCTGTAGGAGACACAGAAAAGGTGACGGATCATGACAGAGATCGAATTTTGAGAACAGAAGAAATTCTAGTGTATGACCAGATAAATGTTAAGAAGAAAGAGAAGATCACCCCTGGGAGTGATTGTCTGATGGAGTCAGATTATGAACTATCTGATGAAGACAGTGGTAGTAACTTAACCCGATTCGAAGAGTTTTTATCAGGAGAAATTAAGAAGATGATAGAACAAAAGAGACATCCACAAGATGCGTTGACTGAAAGATGGTGTAGGTTGCATGAGGCACCTCACTTGGAAACTACATGTTCGCTATGCTTACATGTTTTAAAGAGACATACAGTGCATGATCCAAAAGATCATCCTCCTGACGATAGAAAACAAGAAGAAAAATCAGCTTCCCAAGAGGAAGAAAAGATGAAGTCCAAGGATGCTGAAATTCCTAAGTTAAAATGGATATCAGGTGGGGCAGCTGCCAGAGCTGCAAAGAAAAGAGAAGGTTTAGCTAAGCCTCATGCTGAAGATAAATCTTGGATCCTTAGATTTGATGGATCCAAGTCCAAACAAGGAGCTGGAGTAGGGATTGATCTTATTGACCCATCAGGAAAATCCTACTTAGCTGCATACAGATTACAGTTCCCCTGCACTAACAATGTGACAGAGTATGAAGCTCTGATTCATGGGATATTGTTTGCTCTCAAGAAGGTAAAAATTCTGCATGTCTTTGGGGACTCAGAATTAGTTGTCAGACAGGTAAGAGGAATCTACTCTTGCAACTATAAGAGATTGTCAAATTATAGACACAGAGTGTGGGATTTGATTGAAGACTTTGATGCATTTAATATCACCCATGTTCCTAGAGAACAGAACCATAGGGCAAATGCACTTGCCCAGGCTGCTAGTACACTGGAGCCCTTGTCTATATCAAGCTTAAAGAGATTTTCAGTAGAACTGGTATCAGTGCATCAGTACCTGATAATGTTACTAATCTTCAGGTCTTTGATGATGATCAGCACATCCTTGATTTCATCTCTAACAGGGATATATTTGATGCTCAGATCATAGATGAGAATAATGTGGAAGATCACGTTTGGGAAGAAGATGAAATATTAGAGTTACCTGGCAACAGGATTCCCAAAGGTATGATTGAATTAGAAAGAGCATTTGATTTAGATAATATGCTGAAATAGAAGGATCTTCCCAAAGCTGATGGAGGTCAGTATTCACAAGTGAATATTGGACAAAATGAAGACAAGAGAGATGTCTTGATTGGTAAGGTTTGCACACCAGAAGAGTTAAAAGGAATAACTCAGGCCCTTAAGGATTACATCCATGTAATTGCATGGACTTATGATGAGCTGAAGACATATGACACCTCAGTCATAACTCACACAATACCTCTCAAGCCAGATGCTAAACCTTTCAAATAGAAGCAAAGGCCAGTCAATGCTTTGCTTGAACCAATAATTTTTTAAGAAGTCAAGAAGTTGTTGAATGCCAGGATTATCTTTCCTGTGAGGCACTCCACTTGGGTGGCAAACCTAGTGCTAGTAAGAAAGAAGAATGGAGACATCAGACTGTGTGTAGATTTCAGGAACCTGAATAGAGCATCAGAGAAGGATAATTATCCTTTACCCTCATTAGATGAAGTTCTGAAGATTGTCAATGGAGCTAAAATGATGTCCTTTCTGGATGGCTTCTCAGGTTACAATCAGGTCATGGTTGACAAGACTGACAGGTTGAAGACTGCCTTCACCACAAAGTGGGGGATATTTGCTTATAGACGCATGCCATTTGGGCTGATAAATGCTGGAGCAACATTCCAACGAGCAATGGACATAGCCTTCAGAGGCTTAATAGGAAAGTGTAGTCATCTACATGGATGACCTCACAGTGTTCTCCAAAGAAAGGGGGAACCATGTAGCAGATCTCAGAAATGTGCTGAAGAAATGTGAGGAATATGGAATATCCTTGAACCCCAAGAAGTGCATATTTGGGGTGACCACAGGCAAATTATTAGGCCATTTGATAACTGAAGATGGAATCATCATTGATCCTGCCAGAGTGGATCTATTATGAAAATACAACTCCCTGGAAGTAAGAAAGAGCTTAAGTCTTACTTTGGTAAGATAAATTTTGTAAGAAAATTCATCACTAGTTTTGCAGAGATAGTCAGACCATTAAATGCTATGCTGAAGAAAGATGCCAAGATTGAGTGGACAGTAGAAGCTAAAGCTGCTTTTAAAAACATAAAGAAATCCATATCAGATGCTCTTGTTCTCATCAGTCCAAATTACACAAGAGACTTCTACATTTAATCATTTTCTTTATAACATACCTCTGTAGTAGTATTAACACAAAGGAATGAAGAGAAAGAAGAGAAACCAATTGCCTTCATGAGCTGTCCCTTCAAGGATGCTGAACTGAGATATGTGGATGTTGAAAGACAGGCACTTGCATTGGTCAAGGCAGTAAAGAAATTCAGGCATTATATACTAAGAAGCAAGGTGATTGTAGTAGTACCTGATGCAGCAGTGAAGATGCTGCTAATGCAGAGTGAACCTGGTGAAAAAAGAGCCAAGTGGATTACTGTATTACAAGAGTATGACATGGAGATTACACCAATGAAATTGGTAAGAGGACAGGCTTTGAGTCAAATGATATCAGAAATTGACCCAAACATCATAAGTCAACAATATGTTATCAATGCTAAGGACAATAAGGAGTGGTATTCAGATATCAGGCACATCCTGATCACTGGAAGATGTCCTCCAAGACTGCAAGCTTCACAGAGAAGAGCCTTGAAGATAAGGTCACAAAAATATATGATGAAGGGAGGAATCCTGTTCAAGAAGAATTATGAAGGAATATACCTAAGATGCTTAGAAAAGCCAGAAGCAAATAAGGTTTTATCAGAATTACATGACAAGTTCGGAACAGCACATCGATCAGCCTTGGCCACAACACATGCAATCCTTAGAGCAGGATATTACTGGCCTACAGTTTTTAAAGATACGGCTGAACATGTTAAATGTTGTCATGTATGTCAGGTTGCTGCCAACAGAGAGAAATATGCTGCACAACCCTTGCAGCCAGTGATGGAAGAGCACCCATTTGCACAATGGGGCATGGACTTCATAGGACCAATTAATCCTCCATCATCCTTAGGCCATAGGTATGTCTTAACAATTACTGATTATTGTACCAGATGGACTGGAGCTATCAGCAGTAAGACTTGTACTGCAGATGATGTTATTAAATTTCTAGAGAGCAACATTGTTACCAGGTATGGAACTCCTTATGCTCTGGTAAGTGATAATGGTTCTGCTTTCACTTCAACCAAATTGTCAAGTTGGGCTTTTGATCATGGGATCATACTCAAGTTTTCATCCAATTATTATCCCCAAGGGAATGGATTAGCAGAATCCACAAATAAGAATTTGTTGAATATCATAAGAAAGTTAATAGAGAAGAACCCTAGGGAATGGAACTCATTTCTGAAATATGCCTTATGGGTAGACAGAACTAGAATGAAAACTGCACTAGGAAATTCACCTTTTCACTTAGTATATGGGGTAGATCCTATCCTCCCTGTAAACTTGAAAATTCCTACCCTGCAGTTTGCCCAAGAATACCTAGGCATAGACAATAGACAAGAAGTCAGGTTGCTTCAGCTGATGCACCTGGAAGAGAAAAGAAGTCAAGCAATTGACCAATTTGAAAAACATCAGGCTGTTGTCAAACGCTGGTTTGACAAAAGAGCCAGAGTCAAGGCCTTCAGGATATTTGATTTAGTCCTGATGTGGGATAAAGCCCATGAGAGGAAAGGAGACCATGGTAAGTTTGACAAATTATGGATAGGTCCCTTTCAAATTTCTGAGATACTAGGAGACAGCTCTTATAGGCTTAAGAACCTGACAGGTGAGGATGTTCCATTGCCAGTCAATGGACAATTCCTCAAACACTATTTTCAAGCCTAAGTGACTTCATGACAGTCATGTGTATCATAGTGTACATTTGTATAGTTGCTTGTACAGTTGTGTTTTGTTGTTTGTTTATTTTTGTTTGTCTTGTTTTGTTTGTTTGTTGAGCTTTTGTTTTGGTTAGTCAAGATGATGCACTTCATCACCCAGAAAATAACAAAATTGTTAGGATTCAAGTGATGAGATCAAATTCAGACATAGGTTATGATTCATTCTAAGAAGTATTCATGGTCAGGTTTGTGATATCCTTTCATCAGGGTGTCTTTTCTTGATCAAAGTGGACCAAACACAATGACACACTTAACAGCCTTGGGTTTGTTGAAAATACAAGTATAGGTGTTAAGTGAAAAATCTAAAGAGACTCCCTTGCTACCAATACAATCTCCAACCTAAAGCTGCAAGTGACTCTACCTTGTACAAATGGGCTGACATGATGATATCAGATACAAATTTTAAAGAAAATCAGAAAAGAAAGAAAATTAGGCCATCTAAATAACTCTACCGGGGCTATGAACGCCTGCTGGCAGTGGGGCTCTACTTAGGGGGATTGTATAGATAACCTTGCCGGGGCTATAGACGTCTGCTGGCAGCAAGGCTCTATCCAGGTTGGCTATGAGGGATGATCTCCAACTATGTAGTTTAACACCAGTTACTTATGTTTTCAACTTGCTTTCAAGATGAGGATAATTTATTATTTACACACACATGATCCTTTGTTAGCATTGTTACCATGATGAACTTTTATCATTCGGAAGATCATGATGCTTGTGCTTAGAAAGAATTAGAATACTATGGATGAATGTGATCACATC
This sequence comes from Cunninghamia lanceolata, assembly GCA_027924645.1. Lineage (NCBI taxonomy): Eukaryota > Viridiplantae > Streptophyta > Pinopsida > Cupressales > Cupressaceae > Cunninghamia > Cunninghamia lanceolata. Next base: position 106,999 of record BSBN01001396.1, on the reverse strand, counting down.
ACTTGAATCATTGGAATTTTGATGTTTTCTTTGGTGGCAAGTTCTTGTGTGGTTACACAACACGATCCATTTTAACTTGGCAAAACAGGGGCCCAACTTTTGGCTTGGCTTGTTTTTGTGCTTTCTAGCAGTTTGGTAAAAGTAAGTCATGTGGATCATCATGCAAGGAGGATGTGGTAAGTCATCATCATGAGGTTAGTTTGTCAAAGTTTTTGTTTCATGACGTTAACCTCATATTTGGAAACAGTATTAAAATTCATGGAAGTTTGCCTTTTACATCACCCTGATATTCATTAGGATGTGAAAGTTATGAATGGTCAAAATCCTAGTCAAACCTGATATTCACAGGGGGGAGGATCATATTTCTTAATATCAGTCATCTTTTGAAAGATCACCCCGATCCAATTTATCACCTGATAAAGCATTTGATTTGCGGCATGCGGACGTCAATTTTAGGTGATAATGACCTTTACCCGTCAACAGCCTTATGTATTTAGCGAGAGTCATATTCCTCAATATAACCCAATATTTCTCAATATCATCCTACCACAAAATATCCCCTTAAGCCATTATCCTGATGATGTCATTCAAGTCCGATAAACAAAGAAACAAATATGACGATGACGTAATCATCATTTTTTACCTCTCGGAAGCGTATTTCCTAAACATGATCCTTCTCGCATAACATGATGATGATGTCACGATGCCATAGCGATACACTTAGCCAATATCTAGATGACATCATCCTGATATTCTGAGAGAGAGGTTATAGTTTATACGGTCATCATCATTTTTTGTAACATCACCCGATATATTGAAATATCCTCCTGATGTATTAGGCACGACCTAATGGTGCGAATATCACCCCGATATCCAGATATCCTCATGTATTCGAATATCATCCTGTCATGCGAATATCACCCAGCTCTCGTTGCCGCCATTGACATTTAATGCACACAGAGGTGGTAGGTAGTTCCCGCCGACCACAAAACCTGATGACACATCTGGCGAAATCCTGAGTTTTTGTGAAAAATCAACGATCAAAATCTAATCCGTCAGGGTTTGCCCTAATTTCACCCTAATTGCAAAGTTAAAAGGTAAATTCAATTGTCATTTTACACTTACCTGGAGCTAAAATCATTTTTACAGAGTGCTAGCCTTCCAAACGCTCGTACGGACGATACTTGGACGCACATAGCTTGTAGACAGGAGGAAGCACGATATTATCACCAGAATTAAAAGTATTCTCAAGAAATCGCTGGTATAATCAAAAGGATCTGCATAACCAGGTAAGTAATTGAAACCCTTATCCTGTTGCTTCTGCATAATCAGGTATGATGTTGTTGGTTTGAGGTTTTAGTTTAGATATCCCATGATAAGTTAATGCTGAATAAATATAGTATGCATGATGTTAGTAGAGATAAATCATTATGTGCATGCTCGTGAATACCCATTGTAAGACGAATCCTGTTAATTGCAGATTTCCATGCCTGACAAGAGGTTAGCTAAGTGTGAGGCTGAATTCAACAAGCCTATGTTCGCATATCCTAGAGGAATCCTATTCAAGTACAGCGCTATAGCGGATACGCATCAAGGAAGTACCGATTTAGAAGCCTGGTCTGCCAAAATGAATGATGAAAAGAATAGAAGCACCCTGCTGGATGTAGTGTTTGTGTCAAGAATGTGGAATGCAGCTAGTTTTTCGTACTCCATGGAGTCTCCAGAGCTAGTTATTGAATGTGCATGAAATTACAATCCACAAACAAGACAGGTGGTGAAACATGGGAGAATATATGCAGACCTGTCCATCAGGGGTCTTTCCAAGACATTTAGACTGCCATTAGGCAGGAAGGTTAACAGCATAGATTTGAAGAAATCTGAACTTGAATATGAAAACAATAAGAAGCAAGCAAGAAAGAACATGTATCAGTGGAGGGCTAAGAATAGTGCATATCCTGCAGCGGCCAAGCTTCCAATGCACTTATATAAGTATGATTTTGATGAAGAATATCAATATATGATTGCATTGCTTAGCAGGGTGATAGGCCAGCCTGATGCTGGTAGTTTTAAAGACTAGATGTGCAGTGTCATCATGATGTGCATATATGCAGATATTAAGCCACTATGGGGCCAATTGATAAGTGATGCTCTACATGAGCAGCTGACGAAACTGGGAGGTTCAAATTGTTCCTTTTACATGACATCATACATTGTCTACTCCTGTGCTTACAAAGGCACATTTGATGCATTAACAACGGTTGGAAAGATTGGTGGAACCACCAATGATGCTCATATTTGGGATCATTATCCCCAGTTGCAGAGAGTAAATTCCCTCCAGGATTACAAATTGGTAAATAACGCATTCTCTATGCATCTGGTGAGGACCATGGAGGAAGATAGGACAAAAAGATTGAGCATGGAAGCTCAAGAAGTAATCTACAGGCATGGAGCCTGGTACATCCAATTTGCAACATTTTCTTACATGAGAATTGAGGGCTTTGAAGGCCAACCCCTTATGCTGCCAAGATATCCCACCGATGCAATGGTATTAATAGAATTTATAAGGCAGAGCTCCACAATACTGAAGGCATACAAGGATGCCCAGAAAATACCACCCATTTTGTTTCCAGTAACCATTGGCTGGTATATGTGCCCAGATTTAGAAAATATCAAGAAGGTCATGGTTAGTTTTAATCAAATGCAATTGTAGCCATTCCCACTGGTAAGGCCATATGATCCTTATGGGAGGATACAGAAAATAATAGGGAAACCTATTCATCAGAGGAACCTAGAAGACTTCTGGGTGGATTGTGAAGATGAAGCAGAAGCCAGGAGAAGAAGATACCAAAGGTTAACACTGAATCAAATCAAAACCTTTGACTGCATCTCCATTCCTTCACAATTGAAAAAAGATGATGGCAGGATAATGGCAGATGAGTACGAAGAAAAGAAAATATATAATGATACAATATATGCACCTAACCTAACTATACAAGAGGACATATCTTTGGACCCTTTCATTGCTAGGACATTACACCTAACCCAAGCTTGGGTTGATGAACAAATTGATGCATTGAAAAAGAAAGGTGTTGCCATTACTGCAAACAATAAAAAGAAAGGATAGGATATTCCTGATGAGGAATATGATGATTTTATAACTGAAAAAAGGAAATCTAAAGGAGAGAGGCTACCTCCACAACAACAGCAAAGTAAAAGACCCCCTAGGGGTAAGAAAATTGATAATGAACCCAAAGGGGTGATTATTGAAAAAGCTATATTTCCAGCTGAAGATGCAGTAGCATCAGGATCAGCATCAGCATCATCGCCACGGGTGGATAAACAAAAGTCCAAGAGAGTTCATAGGGCAGAGGCAGTAGTTACTGAGACCCAAGAAGAGGGTCAATCCTCACAAAAACAAATAGAAGAGGATATCCTCCTGGAGGAAGAGCCTAAGGAAGAGGAGGCCCCTTTGTTGTTCAAAAGAAAAAGAAAAGCCCCACAGGTGATGGTAGCTACCACACCTAAGAAACCACAAACCTCCATGAGGGGTGAGATAAAGCAATCCCCTATAATGTTGAAAGGGGCAGGTAGTGAAGTTTTACATAAGGAATTTCAACACAATGTTCCACTTCCTACCATTGTGAAGGTAAAGGTTGAACTTGTAGAAGAGCAAAGAAAAGAAACCTCCAAGATATTCGAAGGAGGCATTATCTCATTGGATGAAATAGTTAATTTATCTGATGATGAGGTAGTGAAGGATGTAGCTTCACAGAAGATGGAAACCCTTGCTGCAGGTACTCACACGACTCCTCATGGGACTCCATTAGTTCAAACAATATTGGAGGAGATGAAGCAAGTGGAATCTGAAAAGGAAAAGAGTCCAGAGAAGATAGCTCAAGAAATGGGGGTGGACACATTAGTTGCACAGGTGACAAGTCCTGCAGTAGTGGATTTGACATATAGACAGGATGTAAGTCCTGAACATCCAGCAGGTACACCTGATAAAGGAAAACATATGGAAGAAGTGAAGATGGCAGAACCAGAGGGCCATGCTTTAGAAATGAGACAACACCAACAGGATACATCAGTGAAGCACGTTATAGTAGAGGTTCAGGAAAAGAAAGCTGATGAGAAGGATGTCTTAGAAGATCATGCTTCTAAAGTTCAAGAAGTAAGTAATGCAGCTGCAGAACATATTGTGGTTTCAGAACAAATACCAGCACCTAAGGAAGATTCCACAATATCCACTGCTAAGAATATGCCTCAACAAGAGGAAAAGTCGAAAGTGGATGAAGTAATAAAGGAGCAGGATCATGATCATCATATCAACGCATCACAGGATCCTCCACCTTAGGACGATGATCCTCAGGAAAAAGAAATTCCTCAATAAGAGGATATACCACAGGATCGCTCTCAGGATGAGCATCATGAAGAAGAAACAAGAAAATCACCTTCTCCATCGCATATGTTGACAGATACAGGAGATCAAGGTGAACATCATGATGATGCGGAGAAACATGATCAAGTACCTCGATGGTTGGAAAAGGAAGTCAACACAGAGGTTGATTTTGAGATTCAGGAATTTGATGTGTCCACTTTGTTTTCGGAAAACCTGATGCAACCAAAGAGGAAGGCCACAATGACTTCGGCCATTAAGAGAGATCCAACGATTGGAAAAAGGACTGCACAGATAGCAATCCCTACTGTAGATAAAGAAAAGGGTAAGATTTCTCTAGAAGAATTACAGATTAATACAGTTGACTTGGGGTTTGTAAATGAAGACCAGGAGGGTCAAGAAGGAAAAGACATTATAGATTATTTGATACAAAAGGTTAAGAGAGAAAAGGAGAAAAATAAGCAACACAAAGAGCACATTGCTCAGTTGCATGCGTATATAGGAAGGTTAACTAATCCTGAGGATGATTCCACTGATCATGCAGTCCCATTGACTGCTATTTTCCAAGAGGAGGTAAATAAGTTGGATCTCATGAAACATGAGTCATCCATATTGAGAAGGTGGATGTATTCCACATTTGATACAGCACAAGAAGTGGTAAAGGCCTCTTTGAAGAGGTGGAGTTCTCTCAGTGACTCCAGAAAAAAAGTAGATAAGTTGCAAATGGAGACAAGTAAAAGGTCTTTCCAATTGGAGAAGATATTGGATGTCCTGGGAGAAATAAGGAGGATAAATCCTCAATGGCTCATCAACAAGCAGGTACTGAATAATAACAATGCTTTACTGATAGATATATGGTATAAAGACATTCAATTTGAATGTGATGTACTCAGAAGATGCAACAATAAGTTGAGGGAAATCGGCATAAAATTACATGATATGATGTCTTTTGAGGTAGAAATTTTGGAAACGTTGGAAGGAAAAGTGGAAGGAAACTTGGTAGAAAATCAAGATGATGAGTTTGCAATCCAAGCTCTACATAATAGCTTCCAATTTGTTGCTGATGATCCATTAGACCAGATGACAGAATAAATCATGGATAAACTGGTGAGGACCAAGGTGAAAATGGAGAATTATAATGAGACACTGCACAACAGAAGAAATAAACTGGATAGCATCAGAAATAAATACCAGGCACATAACACGCCATTATCAAAGCAAAGACCCAGGATAGTGGATAAATAGATAAAATTGTGCAGTTGTATGAAAATGTCAGGGTGATCATGCAGCCTCATATACAAGGCCGACATCATCAAGATGATGAAGGTACCGAAAGCGATGCACCTGATGATGGAGCGCATGAGTCAGATAAGGTAGATGATGATGCATCATGAAGTAAATATCAGTATACAATACTTAGTAAAAATAAGTATTTCAGATAGTTGCCAGCTGGCAATTTGTGCCATTTGATAAAGTTGACAAAATCAAAGGAAATACTGACCGTAGATATTCATAGATAAATCAAGATCGTAGATCTTTTGTACCGGATTCCTCACCTTGTTCTATAAAAGGTGCAGGAATGCCTCATTTCAAACATTCGAAACTTAATTGAAATCCGTCTGCTGAAATATTCAGGGTTCATTTCAAAGCTTTTGTGTACATTTATATCCTTGCATACTTAATGAATGAGAAGACTTGTTTGATTATAATTCATAGTAAATCTTGAGTAATCAGTGTGTGAATTCTAGATATATGTTGTGATTTGTTGCGTCCTTTGGAGTGCATGTCTACTTGCATATGTTGTTTTCATACAATTCCTTTGAAGTTAGCATCAACTGTATCTAGTTGTGGAATGTCTTGGTGAACATATGGTTTGGTTTTCTTCTCTTCATGACTGTATCTGATGTATATGTGGTTCAATAGCTGAAGGTTCAACATTGATTTGAAGCATTTCTTTCAATTTCTTTAAATTTCAGAGCATTTCACCATCATAATTGCAAATAATTGATAATCTCAAGCAAATAATGCAAATATGTGGACATCTCGTAGATAATTGTAAATATTTAGCATATTTGAAGTTAAAGCATGTATAATTTAAAATATCATGCAAAGATTTAAATATTTTTGTATCATTTGATCAAACAACTGCATAAAATGACCTCTCTGTGAAGAATCTTTGCAGAAACAGTGTCATGATGATGAACTCAACGTAAGGCCCCAAAATGGAAACAGCAACGCACATCAAGCTCTGAGTAACGTCAGACAATTAAGACCTAATCACCAGAGACTTGGGATCATGAATTCTCTGAATTCATCGTATCTTTCAAGATGAATAAAGGTTAATGTGTACTTTTATTCTATACTTGTTTGTGACTAACATCATGACCAACAGGGCACCTATTTTTTTAAAAAAAATTAAACATTATAGGCATAAAATACATTAAAAACTCTACATTTCAATAGTTTATGTCATTTTAAAATTCATTACATATGACTTTTTTAACATTTAAGTTGGAAAAAATGTTTGTGTTGGTCGTTCTCTTATAAAAGTAGGACACAATTCTGAACTTTCACCCATATATTTTCTCTTCTACCTATTATGGGAGTATCATTGGTAAGATTCATCCAATAATGAGAGATTTCTCTGGAAAGGTTTTGGGACCATTTCAAATTTTCCCTGGTGGCTTGGAATGAAAGTTGCTTAAGTAAGAAAGAAGGTGGTTTTGGTATTAAATATGTGAGGTTCTTTAATGAATCCCATTTGGCTAAGTTAGTTTGGAGATTCATAACTTCTCCTCAACATTCCTAGATCCATAAATTCTAAATAATAAATATCTTAATGGGGCTCTTCCTTCTTTTATGCTTAACCTTATGGATTTTCCTATGGGCTCTGCTATCTGGGAAGGTATGAAATCTACAAAAAGTCTTATAGAGAAACATAGATTTGGAATTTATAGGATGGCTCTTTTTGGGAAGACTATTGGTTGACTAATACACCCTTGTGAAATGCTCCTAAATATAGGGGTATATCCTCCTATCTAAAATATTGTTGGGGAGTTAAAATTAAGACTTAAATTAGGAAGAAAAGATTGAGTGTTATGGGAGATCTAGATTCTCAAAACCTTTACCAAAAATCCTTGAGGTGGAAAAGGTGGCTCTTTCTAATCTTTTCAATTTATCACAAAACTACAGACCTATTTGGAGTGCCAATAAAGATTCCTTTGATTGGAATCTTAAAGGTAATGGAAGCTATACATTAAGAATGGATATGAAAAATTAATGGTCTCAAAGCTAAGTTAAATATCATATTTTCCTTAAGATGTGATATGGAGAGTTAAAGTGTGGTCTAAAGATAAGGCCTTTCTTTGGTTGGTTTGTCACTAGAATATTCTTACTTGGGATTAGTTTCAAATAAAAGGATTGAATGGTCCAAGTAGATGCCCTCTCTGATTGACTTTGGAAGAAAATAATAATCTCCTTTTTTTCATGCATTTATACTAAAAGAATATGAAATTTCTTTCTAGAATCATTCAACATTGGCTAGGTGTGATATGACTCTCTGATAGACCAATTGGTTTCCTAGGTTCCTACCATAAATCTAAATTATCTTTAGGATTTATGGAAGATGACTCCTAGCATGATTATCTAAAAGTTATGGTTGGAGAGGAATAATAGAATTTTTAAAGGAGAAGAAAATTCAACTAAAAACTTTCAATGGAAATCATTTATGCTTGTTCATGTGTTTGCAAGAGCCATTTTTTTAAAAAAGAAGCAAATTTGTCAAAGATAGCAATTCTCATAAGTTGGCTAAAAGTTCATCATCTTTTTCAAGAATCCTTACCAAAAAAGAAAGAAAGAAATTATTAGAATATCAAATTTTAGCCTCCTCCCCAAAAAGGATGGATCAAACTCAACTTTGATGGAGCTTATAAAAATAACCCTCTAAAATATCTAGAGGTGGTGCTCTTCTTCAAAATCATATGGGTGTGGTTATTGGATTGGGAACTCACTACTCAAGTTTCAATATTTATAATATTATAGAAATAGAAGGCTTGATTATCAGCCTAAAGCTGAGAGTTAAAGCTCATACGTTCAAAATTCTTAATTGAAAGTGACTCTAATCTTATTGTAGACACCTAAAAATGTCTCGATCACCAAACTGACTCCCGATATCCCTAATCATGTCAATTTCCCTCCTAAACTAATTAATTAAATTTTATTAATTAATTATCCCTTCATTACCCCATTTTTCATCAGTTTATCCCAGACAATTGAATTAATTTAATTAATTCAATAGTTTCAAACTTAGCCAAATGAATTTAGTAAATAGGCAATATTTACTAAATCATTTTTTCCCTTTTCCCACTAAATTCAATTAATTAGTTAAAATCATGTTAACTAGTTAATTTAACCCATTTATCCTAGCCCTAGGGTTAATTAAATAAAACCAATGTTTAATTAACTCTAAATCCCTCATTTGGATGGTCAAACCTAGGTTAACCCACTTTCCCACATTCTCCAAAAAAAGAAATTGGAATAAATCCACTTAAAATTCCACATCACAATAAATAATCATTTATTCCATGCCTATGCCTCTACTTCCCCCCAAATGAATTTTTAATTCATTTGCATTTCCCCCCATGAATCTTTTATTTGGGAATAATCTTCCCCCCATAAATTCCTCTTCCCCAAATGAATAAAAGATTCACTTTTATTCATGGCCATCCACTTTCCTAGATTAGATCTAGGCCCTCCATATCATCTCCATCCTCCACCATTGATCTTTCCAATTAATCTCCACCCTTGGATCAAAATCCCCTCCAAAAGTCTATAAATAGAGCCTCTCCCAAGCCATTTTCAAGAAGCCAAGTCTATGCAAAGACATAATGCCAAAATCACTCTTGAGCTAGAATAGTGAGTTGCACAACTTGAATGAGCATTTCACATTGGAATCCATTGTCTAGAGAACATCCTTGTCTTAGGAGCTTATTTGAGTGCAAAGGCTCCTTCCTCCCTTGATGGGATTAGATTTGTATTGTGAGGTATAATCTTGTGTATATTGCATTTGGTTTAATATTTTAGCCTTGTTTGCAGTTCTAATCTACACTTATCATTGAATGCTTGAAAACTAGTAGAGTGATGTTCATTGGCATCTCAACAATTTCTTATTGGAAGTAGAGGATCCTCTAGATAATTTTAATAATTTTATATTTGTTCATATCTGTCATGAAGGTAATTAGATAGCTAATCAACAAGCTAATTTGATCTTGCACAATAATTAGGTATACAGGTTGAAGGAAGAAGATGGTGAGAAGAAACGATATAGGGCTAGATTGGTGGTGAAAGATTATATGATCAGTAGAAGGGTGTTGATTTCATCAAAATATTTTCACCAATAGCAAAGATGACTTCTATCAAGGAAATGTTGGGATTAGCAATTGTGTATGATCTTGAATTGGAGTAGCTCAATGTCAAGACAACATTTCTACACAGTGATTTGGAAGAAGAGCTATATATGAAGCAACCTAAAGGCTTCGAGAAAGAAGGACAAGATGATTTTGTTTACAGAATGAATTGAAGTTTGTATGGGCTGAAACAAGATCTACGACAATGGTATCTCAAATTTGATTCTTATATGGTTAAGCAAAATTTCTCCATGTGTGAATTTGATCCTTGTGTATATTATAAGGTTTTGGAAAATGATGAATTTGTGCTTCTATTACTATATGTTGATGATATGCATGGTTGTTGTTAGCAAGTGGAAACAACAATTGGCTAACAATGTAATGTCCCTTACCTAATTTGTCCTATAAATTCAAATGCCACAAATTAGGTTTAGGGTTTATGATTTACCACTTAGAATATCTTCAAATTTGATAATTCTTGGACTTGAGTTATGCAGTCATAACATAGGAAAACATATACAAAATATAGATGTACAAATATACATCTTTAACTGTTAGGGTTAGACAAGATTTCATTGCATTCAAATTTATAAACAATATCAATATAAAGAGACTATATATACATTACCATGCAGCTAACTCAGTTTGTTTACAAAATTCAGTCATAGAAGTGGATGGTGCAAGGAGGCATGGCAGGGTGTTGTCAGTCAACAATTCTCCCTCCAAAAATTCTCCTCACCATTCTTCTTTGATGAAGAGGATGGTTTAGGGAGGCATGGCAGGGTGTTGTCAGTCAACAGTTCTCCCTCCAAACAGTCCCCTCACCATTCTTCTTTGACTGGTGAACTTGAATTTGTCAATAAACTCTCAACATGGAGATTAGGAGGAGAATTCTGCCCTTGGGTGCCCTACGTCGTTCTCTCCCTTTCATAGGACAATAGGGTACCCCACTAGTTCTCTCACTACCTATCAATATAAAGGGTGCCTTTAGTTGTTCTCTCCCACAGTGCTTATTCCCTCCTTATCCATGTTGACAATTCATTGCAAATATTTTATGTATTTTTATATATGACAGTGATATGCAATAAGTAAGATAATTGATATTCAATAATGGTCTAACCTATATATTCAATAATGATTCTTATTAAACTTCTAATTCAATTTAGAATTTGTAATGTATCCCTTTGTTGTCCTTAACAATCTATATGACTGAATAAATAGATATAACTTTGCAGATCAAATGTCTGCTGTAATATTCAATCATCCAATGATCCATGACTGATTGATGTCCTCTTGATGTCACTTATGTTTCTCTTTTATATCTCCTTAATGGTGATGACTTCATGAGATCGTGGTATCCTTTGTCAAGGGATGTATCTCTTCCTACAAATCGCACCTCCTCATTACATGTGGGTCGCTTACCATATTTTAGTCGATCCTTTCACAATTGATGTTGGCCTCTTGTTTAGGCATTCATATTGGTGTCGTTGAAATTGTTTAAATCTTTAATTTAAACATCTTAAAATATCTTTAATTGAATACAATATTTGGCTTGACAGCATATTGCTTATGAAGTCAGCTCAAGGGAATATAAATTCGGTCGAGGTATGACAAACAAATTTTCAATGAAGGATTTCAAGGTTGCGAAGAAAATCCTTGGAATGACAATCATCAGAGATAGGTAGAAAAGAGAATTGAAATTGTCACAAGAAAAGTATATTGAGAAGGTTTTGGATAGGTTTAGCATGAAGAGTGCTAAGGCGGTAAGCACACCTCTTGTTGATCACTTCAAGTTATCCTCCGAGATGTGTCCTAAGACATAGGAAGAAAAAGAGAACATGGAAGGAGTGCCTTACTCCTCTACTATTGGGAGGCTTATGTACGCGATGGTCTTTACAAGACCTAACATTGCTCATGCAGTGGGAGTGGTTAGCACGTATATGAGTAATCTAGGTAAGATTTATTGGTAGGTTGTAAAGGGATTCTAAGATACTTAAAGGGCACATCACATCATGTTTTGAGAATTAGAGGAGAAGATGCATGGTTGAAAGGATATGTTGACTCCGACATGGCTTGTGATTTGGATAAAAGATGCTCTACCATCGGATATGTGTTCACTTTTGTAGGGGAAGCAATCAGTTAGGTTTCTAGATTGTAAAAGGTAGTGACTCTCTCCACTACAGAAACAAAATATATTGTCATCATTGAAGGAGCTAAGGAGAAGTTGTGGTTGCAACGATTATTGTCTAAATTGGGCAACAGACAACAAGACTTTGTATTGTACAGTGACAACAACAACACAATACACTTGGTAAAAAATCTAGTCTTTCATTCATGAATAAAGTGCATAGAGCTTCGATATCATTTTATCCTAAGTGTCCTTGAACAGGGTAACCTGATGTTGGAGTAAATACACACTAACTTGAATCTTGCAAATGCATTCACTAAAGTTGTTTCAAAAGAGAAGTTGGAGTTTTGCAGAGCTTCTCTTGGTTTGGTAAACATGTGATGATAAGCCTGGAAAAGTGGGTGACATCTCTATACATGGCTATTCGCAGCATGGATTGGACTTCAAGTGGGAGATTGTTTGGATATGTGAAGTCCAGCAGTCATATTGTCAACAAGTCAATACACTCTTCACCTCCCCTATTTTGAACTCTTTGTTTGCCCTCATGAGTTCTATAAATTTGGGGATTGAGATAATTGTATGATTGATGAAACTTCATGTAATTGTTGTTGTTAATAACAAGAGATGAATACCTTTCTTTTCCCGTGGATGTAACCTATCATAGGTGAACCACGTAATTTTGTGTGTTTGTGTAAATCTCTTTGTGGTATGTTTATTGTGATCTATTATTTTATCTTTTTATCTACCCCAAATTCTTAACAAAAATTGCTATTGGTTTGTGATAAATGTCGAGGAACTAATTTTTAAATGTTAGAAGACTACTCAATCTAATTTTGTTAAAAACTTTATTGCTTTTGTTGCAGCCATTTTTTACTTCAACAAAAAGTTCTCACTATTTTTTTAGCTCACTTCTTTGTGAGACCTATCCATGGAAAATATCTATAGTCATTCTTGAGGTTTATAAATATTGAGTAGATTCTTCAACAATTTTAATATTTTTGTTTCTTAAAGTTTTAGGTTCTGAAAAAATTGCACAATATGCTTTCAACAGGATTTCTAACGATAAATAATTTTTGTACCACTAATTTTGAAGAGGAATTATTTTTAGGGTGGGGAGAATATAGGATTGTAGCTACGGCTCCAAAATTATGGGGCAACATTCCTTTAAAAAATCATGGGAATGTGATAGGTGACATTATTGCAATAAAATTGCTTACAACCCTACCATCATCAATACACATCCTTAGAGCATATGTATTGAAGATTCTAGTAATTTGAACCTAAAATAAAAATATCAATGAATATTATTAAAAATGCACAACAAAGATAGTGAAATGCAAAGATTGTTTTAAAATCAAAATTGAGTCAAAACCTAGATTTGTGGCCAAACCTCAACATTTGCCCCCTATGGCAATCCCTTGCGAAGGATTAGACCGATTTTGGCTAAAGAAACCATTGCATGTATAAGAACAATAAATCTAGGTGCTTGGTCGAACATGCACAACAAAGATAGTGAAATGCAAAGATTGTTTTATATTCAAAACTGAGTCAAAACCTAGATTTGTGGCCAAACCTCAACATTTGCCCCCTATGGCAATCCCTTGCCAAGGAATAGAGAGATTTTGGCGAAAGCAACCATTGCATATAAGAACAATAAATCTAATTGGTTGGTCGTACATGCAAAGCAATGAAAAGGAAATTAATGAGAAAGAAAAAAATGTAGCCATGTAAAACCATTGTTAACTCACACGTGTTTAGCCATTTTGATGGTTGGGTGACACATCTAAGACATGTGTAATTGTAGCACAAACCTTTTAGTACACCTGTTTAGATATGTACTTTTCAAAATAGCATAAAATTGAGACATTAGAAGAATATATATATTTTTCCCATGAGCCAATCAAAAATTCTTTGAGTACAATTTTGAGAAAAAGAAAATCATAAATTCCTATTTTTAACAAAAGTAAAAATAAAAAACCTACCAAAAAAATGGTCTCATCCAATTAAAAAAACAAAAAAAAATATGTACAAAATTTTTTTTAAAAAAGTCTCAAACGCTAGAATTGCCTTTAATTTTTCTCCTAATGTGAAATTTGTTGAGATGAAAACATAACTCCCTCCCCTGCCTCCCTTAGGCAAGGACTATTAATCACACTAAAAATTGTTTAGTATGAGAGCCTTCATACTAATTAGTTACAATTAATTTATCATATACACATTATTTACTATAGTAAAATGGATAAAAGGTGGGCAAACTCAAGAGTATAGAGCTTACTTATAACTAGTTATTATAGAGTATTTGTTTTCAAGTATTATAAGTATGCACACTAAATCCTCATATCTTAGCAAGTAAAATCTAGAGATTTCATCCCAAGACAAGAAGTGAGACTTTGCCCCAATATTTTATCACACTGCCAATGCCATTACATTGACAATGTTTGATAAAGAATTAAAGTCAAATGAATCAATATAATGCATTTGATATGTAACTAATAACAATAAATAGTTGACTGTGGTCCAGAGAAAAAAGAAAAGACTCCCCATTTCAGTTACTTCTTTGTGTCCTTGTGTTCGGGGAGTGAGGCTTATTGGCTCGAGTTCTATTGTGTAGACCCTCTGATTGGGTTTTGTTTTATAGCAAGGTTGTTGTGCCTGTGCTGCTGGTATTTTGGTTGTGTTGTCTGAGTATTGTTTGTGCTCAATTTTCTTGCCCCCTAGGCTTGGTTTTGTAATAGGGTTCGGCACCCTTGTTTTGTCACTTATCTAATCAAAAACAATAAATAATTGACTATGTCCCCCTCTTTGTGCAAGGTGTCTATGGTTGCAGCATCGATTGAGAATTCCCTCCTCTCACCTCATTGTGAGGATTTAGACTCAAGGTTTTCCTGGATAGTGGTTCAATGAAGAAAGGAAGGACTCCCTAAAACAGTAGCTACATCACACCCTTATGTTAAGAGAGTAAGATTTTCTAGATCGGGACCTAGAGTTGTGTAGGTCTTTTTGTTTTGCTTTGTTGTATTACGGCAAGGCTAGCATTTTTGTGTTGTATTGTTTGTTCCATATCTCATAATACTAGTTATGTATGCCTTTTGGTTGCTTTGTTGTACAAGGGTCTAAGCCCTTTCAAAATCCTATTTTTATCAATAGATCAAAAACAAAAAATAGTCGTGAAAATGCTCACACACATACCTAAGACTAATATGAGAGAAATATTCTTGAGCTCACAAATTACTCTCAAACCTGAGATCACTAATACAAACTATTTCATGAATATCTCATCTAAGAACAATATAGAGCACAAACACATTAATAGCATAGACCACATAGATCATTGTTAATTATTTTTATGGAGAAAATATATTGACTCATGAAGCATAACAAAGGAGGGTAGTGTCATGCCCACATTTGCCATATGGTCATGACATGAATACCACATGTCATGCCCACATTGGCCATGTGGTCATAACACGAAATATCAAAAAAAATTCCCACCCGACTCTAAAACCCCCTCGTGCACAACATGTGCCCTCAGTGACACACACACGTAACGTGGTTGTATTCGCAACACACGTTAGGCGTGTTGCACAAAGGTAGGGAAGTCAAACAAAGTGCGGGATGATGTGAAACTTCTTTTACAATCCCTACGATGATGATAGCATCTAAGGGGGTGTGCTTCACAATAAGCATCGCTAAGAGGAGTGGTCTCCATCCAAGAACCATCCCTAGGGTGTCTTAGGTGAAGGTGACAAATGTTTTCGACCTAAGTAGAAACCCTAACCCTAGAATTAAACTATCAGTTTTAAATAAAATTAAAATGCGGGAAATAAACATGCTAAGGATAGATAAATCTATTTTAACCTTTAAAAAAAACTAACCAAGATAAAAATTAAATTTTAAAGCCTTTATAAAAACATTTAACCGCTTAAATTAAAATAGAAAACTTAATAACTAAGTAAATTAATAAATCTAATCATCACAAACATTTTGCCATAAAAAATACATCAATATTCAAATACTGGGTTTCCAAAAAAATTGCCAGCATAACATTTATCGGGATATAAATTCACTAAAAAATTTAGCAGTATAATGCCACTTTATGAATTATGTGAGATATAAATTAAAACTAAATAATTTCTCCCAACTATAGAACTATGACAAAAATAAATTAAATGAATAAATAACTTCAACTATAGCTCTAAACATTAAATTAAATCAATTTAAATAACAACATTAACTATAGAACTATACAAAAATAAATTAAATAAAAGAATTAATTCTAACTATAGAACTAAAGTTCTAAAGCAATAAATTAAAAACAATTCCAAAGGTGAGTTAAGAAAGGTAAGAAGGTTCAAAGGTTTGTTTATTCACCTAAAGTTTAAGGCAACTCAACTAGTCCTAATATTGGGCTTATAAAAGCAAACCAAATTCTTATTTGCCACACACATGTTTATCTTTTTGTTTTGGAGGTTGAAAGAAAAGGAGGAGAGAGAAAATCCCTTCCCCAAGTGGAAAGGCCATTTTTCCAAAGTAGTTTTCTAATGATTATAATTTCCATGTTTTCTAAAATTATTTATTTGCTAAAATTTGTTTTTGTTTTCAATTTCTGTTTACAAAAGTTTTATGATAGTTGTGCAATTTTTTTTATAAAATAAATAAAAAAGTATGCACAGAGATATATATACCTATATATGTGTGTGTGTATAATAAAATATACTGAATAGTAGAGAGGGATACTCTTTGTATATACAGAGACTTCATTTTAATATATATATAGAGATTTATAAAATAACATAGAGAGAAAAATATAAAATATTATAAGTTTTATTGTAGGCAGGGATCAAATCCCACAGGGGGTTGAATCAAATAATAAACAGAGGCGTTTTAAAACACATAGACCATGTTTTAAAAGGAAGCGGCAGTGGGGGGCCGCGTGGCTAGCGGCCAACATCAGCCACTATCGACCAGTCCGGCTGGGGGACGGGGGTCCCGTGGCTCCCGTGCCCTACACAAGGCACTGCGTAGGGCTGAAACCCTACACAGCAATGGTTTGCTTTTTTTTGTTTTACATTTAAAACTCTAAAACCCTAAACACATTTCGATTTCTATGCATTTCATTTCATATATACTTTTAGCTATAGTTTAATACCTTTAATAATAAAAAAATAATATATATAATTTTATTCTCTGTAATTTTATTTTTATTTTTAAATAGAGAACATACTTCATCCAAATAACACAGCATGCACAATATATATATATATCAATTTTTTATATAAATTTATATATATATTCCACCACCTAAAACAATAAAGAAGGCATAATATTTTTTTATTTCTACAATATAAATAAACCATAGTCTCTATTTTGCTTCTATATATATATATATATTGTGTAAAACAAATAGTCCATTTTTTTTAATCAACAATATAGTCATGGTTTATTTTTCCTTTCCTTCATAAGCCAACTATTTAAAAATCACATAGGAGAGAGAGAGAGAGAGTGTGTGTGTGTGTGTTACAAGTCATATTTCTTTCACAAAGATAACTAAGGATTAAAACTACAAGACTTTTAACACTTTATTTATATGATGAAATAAATACATTTACATGAGACTCTAATATAACCATAGGAATATTTCAAGAGAGAGGTTTACCCTTTATCATTCACCCAACCCTTACAAGGCCCAAAAGAGACAAGGCATTTACATTGCCTTAAAATTTACAAAACCACTAAAACTCTTCCTCACTTCAAGAAATCATCTCCCAAGCTCGCCTCCAAGAGCCAAACCTGCAATATAATGAAAATCGTCCCAAGGCTAAGGGAAGCTCACCTCCCAACTGTTGGCTTGCAAGCAAGCCACCCCCGAGCTAGGAGGCCCACAATATAACCGGGTTCATACTCACACAAACGAGTTTTCAAACACACTCAAATGAATACACAAGAACACCCACCCAAGGAGACTCAACAAACTACATACATACAACATGGATTTTAAAGGAGAGAATGGACTCACTCAACTCAAGGGGAAAACCAACCAAAGTACTCATACTCATAATATCCAATAGCATAGCCTCTTTCTATCAAGCCACTTATAACTCCAAATAAAACCAAGGCACTCCATTTACATGAGACTCTAATACAACCATAGGAATATTTCAAGAGAGAGGTTCACCCCCTCTCATTCACCCAACCCTTACAAGGCTCAAAAGAGACAAGGCATTTACATTGCCTTAAAATTTACAAAACAACTAAAACTCTTTTTCACTTCAAGAAATCATCTCCCAAGCTCTCCTCTAAGAGCCAAACCTGCAATATAATGAAAATCTTCCCAAGGCTAAGGGAAGCTCACCTCCCAACCGTTGGCTTGCAAGCAAGCCACCCTCGAGCTTGGAGGCCCACAATATAACCGGGTTGATACTCACACAAACGGATTTTCAAACACACACACTCAAATGAATACACAAGAACACCCACCCAAGGAGACTCAACAAACTACATCCATACAACATAGATTTTAAGGGAGAGAGAGAGAGAGAGTGGACTCACTCAACTCAAGGGAAAAACCAACCAAATTACTCATACTCATAATATCCAATAGCATAGCCTCTTTCTATCAAGCCACTTATAACTCCAAATAAAACCAAGGCACTCTTGCCATACATAAAACCATAAAATCTTCCCATAAACAAGGCCATAGCCATCAAAACTCTTCTGCAAATAGAGGTTTTCCCCAAGGAGGTTCTCTCTTATTTTACCCAACACATGGTGAGCTCTCCATGTGGAGAGCTCACTATTACAACCTCAAACCCATTACAACATCAAGAAAAATCACAAAAAACAAAACATAACATACTACAAGCATAGATATAAAAATGAACAAGAATAAGAAAGGTTTGAAGCCTTGAGAGCCTACCTCTCAAGCCTCAAGTGATGAAGAATGTTGGTGAAGAACTCCAAGAGCCTAACTTCAAGATCCTTGCACAATTTATTCTCTCCAAGACTAAGCTCCTTCCCAAAATCAATAACCAAAACCAAAAAGAAAGAACTCGTCTCACCTCAACAAGAGGGAGATATATATAGGGTTTCAAAACCCTTCCCAATGAATGAGGAGGTGACACAGTTTGTCACCTTCTCATTCATTCTTACAAGCACAACTTCCCACAAGTGCTCTCACACATTTGTGAGATATAGAGGAGTAGGGAGGTGACACATGTCAACCTCTCATTCCTTCTCCAAAGCACATCTCCTCGTATTTTTCCTCACACGTGTGAGGCATGGGGAAGAGGGAAGTAATTGGGGTTCTCTTCCCAAGGGTTCTTAAATTGTGTGCTCACACATGTGAGACCTTGGGATTCCTCCAAGCCCACTCAAGAACCTTGGGTTGTGGGATTGAATGAGACAAGCCACCCAATCCTTAACCCAAAACCCTAATTTCGCCACCTCACTCTTAGAGTTAAAAATAGGGGTGAACTATAAGTTAAAATTCATGATTTGAGGTCTACAAGGTACCTAACCCATAGGTACTTGACTTAGGCCCCTTAAGCACATGAAATTAACTTTAAAAACTCAAAAAATATCAATTAAAAAGCCCATAAACTTTATGAACAAAAATGACATTTGGATGACACTCAACATCCACTCAACCTTAGGAGACTCAAATTAAAAATCAAAATTAAGAATAAACACGTTACATTCATTCTCAAACACAAATAACCTTAGTCCACCTTAGGGACTAGGTTGGTTTTACAGGGATAATTACTCAGGGTTATTTGTATGACCTCCAGTTTCTATTAGCCATGGAAAATACCTGCACACTACACAAACACATCAATAGCCCAAGGCATATCATAGCCGAAGCAATTAAATTACGCACACATATGATTGCACAAGCTTATACATTCTCAAATATTTCACATGATAAAATTCACTTGATTCTTAAATCAATTATACTTTCAATAACACAATCAGGATCATGACATCATAAATCACAATATTTCATCAACTCAATTAGCTCAATATATCATTTCCGTTGCATCAAATATTATACAACATTTATCATCCTAGAAGAAAAATATGCTCTAACATGTAAGATTTAGCATCATCATACAATCACTCATCTATCTAGTCAAATCACAAAATAAAACCATCGAATGTCTAAAATAGAAGGGATCAATCCTCCCCAAAAATGTCTAAATGTCAAATATAATCCAAATAGCAAGTCTCATAGTCAAATCAAGAGGTGCAACAATGGTGGCCTCACACTAATTCACTAAGTATCTAGTTCAAACACAATCAGGTGAAATACCAATCAATCCAAGATAAGGTGTACATCTCCTATGCATACTCAAATTAACACAACCACCTTATAAATAGATCCACAACAACACCATCATGTCTCTCGGACAAGGGCACAATTCCATATACCAAACCCTTAGCCTGGGTGAAGCAATACAATTTGGTCTAATAGTGCAACTAAACTTATCGCACAAGGGTGGGCCTCACATCCTCCTCCCCTAGAGCTAAACTTCCTCCTAAAAGTTAACACAGAGGTAAGGTAGAGAAACCCACCTACAACCCATTCCAACATGACAGTGAACTAAAAATGATTTCAGAAACAAAAGTGAGAAAAATAATTAGGAATTTAATAAGTACTCACTAAGCAATTAATCTAGATGATACCCTCCTCCGACTAGAAAAACTCAAGTATCTAAAAGCAACACATACTCCAAAAATTTTACGAGTAATAAAAATCACAAGGGGCATTAGATGCCCTAAGATAGGCCATCAAGAGTTCAAGGTCATGAAAGATGAGGTCACACCAAGAAGGTTAGCACCATGAGAGGCCTTTCTGAAAGACTAACTATCTGAATCAGATTCCTGACCTCTCTTAGCCATCCAAAATAACTTAACTAACATAAAACAACTAAAAGGAAGTTTGGGCAATCCAACTAGTCATCATTATCATACCAATCATAGCCCCAAACACGCATCTCATTCACCATACCACCGATACTAAGCTAACACACTTAAGACCAAGCAAAATGCACGAGACTCACAAGTCTAGTTTGCCTCTTCTATCAACAGGTCCTCACTAGACTACCAAGATCAAACTTACAGAATAGGTAGGAACTAAACACACCCATGCGTCTCCAGCGTCAAGGAACAAACAACTAAACACCTACGTCACTACAAAACTCATGGGTCAACTTCTAATCGATTGGAGCAATCACAAGGCCTTTTAAACAAGGAAGCCAATATCACAAGGATAGTGGGTCCACACAACAATAGGAGGATCTCAAGGTTTCCCAACCTTACTACTCCATCAAACCTTTCTATCATTCATCTCTTGTTAGCTTAAAGATTTAGCCTCCCAAAAAGGGAAAGCACCAGAGTATTACTCAACAAGGCTCAAGGTCAACAAGGAATTTTGACCCACCTTTATCGACTCAATCTACAATCTTCAACCTTATGACTTCAAACCAACACCAACTATTCTCCTTTTGCTCTCACCAAGTACCCCTTATGGGTAGGGTAGATTACATAAGTTGCATCACTACACATGTACCATCAATATCAACAATAAGAAAATCCTCAAAATAATAAGCTTGCAAAAGATAAGCTTTAGAATGAATTTTAATGAATAAAATTTGAAAGATTAAAATCCAAAAGATAAATCAAATTCAAAAGTGGTGCCAAAATTCAACATTCGAAATGTGAATCGAAATACAATCAAACAAGTCCTTGAGGTAAGAGGACTATAAGAAAGTAAAGCAGCTGAGTATCCCAATAAAGAATTCCAATGATGTTGGTTTTTCAATTAAATAAATAAAATTTCATCAATAATAAAATAATTATCTTCAACAATTTTATCAAAAATGTACATCATAGCATCATACATAAATATATAGTCACACAAAGGGAGAAGAGGAATAGTGGTCACACTCCAAACTAAGATCAAGAAACATCTTATCTAAACAAACACCCACATATTCTAGGCAACCTAGGACATGCTTGGAAGAGATTGCCAAAAGTTAGGTATCCTAAGAGTCATTTTTGAAGTGGAGCCTTTCGTGCTTCCTAGCAAGGAACACATACCAACATCTTCATGGATACAACCAAATCCATTTGAGATTCACTTACTTCCATAACTTGCAATCACACAAGGCATTTCATAAATATGACAAGTTAATGTTGCTCAAGATACCAAGATACTAGAGTGGAAGCTATTCCAAACCAACCCTAGTTATGACTAACACCGCATCAATTATCCTAGCAAAAAGTCCAGTGCGACAAACTTGGAGAACCCCAACAAAAGTGTTCACAATTTAAACTCAAAGTTCACATCCATTGCCTTAATAATGTCCATAACTTCAAGCATTGCTAAGGACCAAATAAGGCTATCAATTCTAGCCTAGTACTCATGGAGAGTCAAGTACACGAATCAGAATTTAAAGGCATGTAGGGATCTCATTACATTTTCCTTCAATAATGCACCCAAAAACAACCCAACGGAAACATCTATGTCGATCACACGTGTCGTCCACAACACTTATCCACTAAAACCCAAAAGGTATCATAACCATCTTACTATTACTCACAAGATGAACTCAACTTCCCAACACACCCTTATAATACCAAACACTCCCAAGATAACAAAACAAGTGACTATTCACGTTCATTACCCTATAGCAAGGTGTGTGAATCCTTATACAATTCAACACCTAGAGTTTTAGCATTCTATAAAATAATATATTTCTATCCATTAGGATCATCTTCGTGGGACCATGCAGTCAGTTGCACAAGGGACTCATCTCGTGACTTACCAAAAGCCAACAAGAGTTTCAAGATAGAAGGGTTGACACCCAACTATCTTGTCGCATTAATTACTCAAACACCTTAAGCATCTCATGCATTCTCCCATACTAGAAGACAAGAAGGTACTACTAGAGGGTTTTCATAATAACTGATGTAGGAGCATCCTAGGTTGCAAAGAAATCTTGCATCAACCAAAAATATTTGCATTCTTTCTTTCCTTTCATTTTCAAACCAGTTCAGTCAATTGTAGTTTCAGCATTTTGTACCGCATTTTGTTGCATCTTCATATCAGAGCTCGTAGATTAACATCTACATATCATCATCTACATCGTATCCAAATTTTAGATCATTTGAATTTGTTTGCTGAGAATTATCACTATCAGAAGATCATCAACTTTCACAAAGCAGAGCATACAAACAACAGTTGAAGGAGAAGGTTTGTGGAGCACTTACGTGACTTGCAGAGCCTAATGAAACATATCACGAGGCACATATGGATTAGATAGACCTTCCTTGAGGTCTACACCAAGTTTCATGCATTTGCAGAACATTACCAATTGTTTAAGGCCAACCTACTTATTTCTACATGTTACATCCTTCTTTGGAGTTTGTAACCCTCTTTGGCTGACGCGAAGGATTTCTTGAGCTTGGAGATGATATATATAGATCTCTAAGATATATTAGGAAGTTAGTAGTTGATTATGATAGATTAGAATAGTTATTTTATTCCGGGAAGGCACTTCAATGCTACATCTTGCATATCTATTGTAACCCAGAAAGTAGGCCTGTGAGGCCTTTGATTGTAGCCTGCATGTTACCGACATATAAGCATTCTGAATATATGATATATTGAGCATTTGAATCTTCCATTGCATTCTACAGTTGTGTTATTTCTGTTGTGTTTACTCTAGTTGCATGGTTTGGACAATTCATTTTGTGAACCCTACGACCATGACTGCACTAATAACCCAAAAGGACAAGCATAACTAAATCTTAACTTTCTTTACTACAACCCATCACAAGGCTTCACTATAGCCTTCTATGCACAAAGACATAAGTTTCTCCCAAGTGTGATTCATCACCCTAACAAGACAAAATGGTAGGCAAGAACCAACGAAACAAGGTGGCAAGGAAAAGTTCAAGTTGCTCTTAGGTTCTTATTTATTAAACAACTAGGGATTTACACCCGCAACTAGATCTTACTCCTCGACTTTCATAACATGGTTCAAACATTAAGAAGATACACAACCTGTATACCATCAACTAACAAGGTACCATCCTTCAAGCAATAATATTGTATTAAAAAAGGATGCTAAGAGCAGTGCATAGCCTAAATATCCACTAGACACCAACATGTTGAAAGGAGATTAACTTGACGTGGCACAATACATGTCACCAGATTCGCAACTAGGAAGAGGTTCTCGAAGACAATACTATCCTTCCACTCAACCAAAAGGCATACAAAAAGATAGCCAATCAAGGCCTTATACGCCAAACTATTTTAATGTCCACTACCCCATCCTCAAGATAGGGGTACCCAAGCAACTCTTACAAGAGAGTATACAATTTTTAACCTCTTTTCACTCTTCGAGTGACAACTACCCATCAGGATAACTTAAATCAAAGGATAACTACAGATCTACAACTTATTTGCATCCCAACCAGGGGTCTTCCATACAAGACACAACTTAGCCCACGATACATAGATTATCTAAATGACATGAGGTGGAGAATAAACGTAATAGGGTACTTGAGTCTTTGTCCAAGGTTAGCGTACCACTTTAATACATTTCTTTCTTCCTACATGGTAGGATAAACACAACTCAACATTCTCAGAAAATGGTAAGTCTCATAAATCGTAATGGCACTCACAACTTACAACATGCCACTCAAGCATTCACTAGGGCAATCCTTCATGGTAGCCATAAGAGAATAACTTTACCACAATAACACCTTTCTAAGGGTGCAGTACAACCAACTTGTCAACAATTTCTAAAGAATGATCAAAATACACCATTAAACGAGGACAAGAGTAAGTATTTACTAGAATGAAACACCTAGCAATACTCAAACAATTAATCTCCCTTAGGATAACATTATCAAGAAGTTGGTTAACTCTCAAATTCAGGACTTACATGGTCTTTCAATTTCTCTATTCGTCGTGAATACACTCCCCAAGTACCTACGACACCAAGTTGTACCTGGGAGTTAGCGGAAGCAAAATCGAGGGAAACAAGTTGTCCCCACACAAGGTGTCTTACAAACTCATTGCTATGCAAGCTAGAGTCAGACATTCAAATCAAGTATGCACGACCAACAATTGTCCCAACACAAACACTTGTACATACCCAAAGTTCCTAGTGTTTGAAACATGGGCTTTGAAACCAAATGTCATGCCCACATTTTTCATATGGTCATGACATGAATACCACATGTCATGCCCACATTGGTTAGTGGTCATGACACAAAATATCAAAAAAAAATCCCACCCCACTCTAAAACCCCCTCATGCGCAACATGTGTGTTCGGTGATACACACACGTAACGTGGTTGTATTCACAACACATGTTAGGCATGTCGCACAAAGGTGAGGAATTCAAACAAAGTGCGAGATGACATGAAATTCCTTTCGCAATCCCTACGATGATGATAGCATCTAAGGGGGGGGTGTCACAATAAGCGTCGCTAAGAGGGGTGGTCTCCATCCAAGCACCATCCCTAGGGTGTCCTAGGTGAAGGTGACAAACGGTTTCGACCTAAGTCAAAACCCTGACCCTAGAATTAAACTATCAGTTTTAAATAAAATTAATATGTAGGAAATAAACATGCTAAGGATAGATAAATCTATTTTAAACTTTAAAAAAAACTAACCAAGATAAAAATTAAAGTTTAAAGCCTTTATAAAAACATTTAATCGTTTAAATTAAAACAAGAAACTTAATAACTAAGTAAATTAATAAATCTAATCATCACAAACATTTTGCCATAACAAATACATCAATATTCAAATACTGGGTTTCCAAAAATTTTGTCAGCATAACATTATTCGGGGTATAAATTCACTAAAAATTTTAGCAGCATAACACCACTTTATGAACTATGTGAGAAATAAATTAAAACTAAATAATTTCCCCAAATTATAGAACTATGACAAAAATAAATAAAATGAATAAATAACTTCAACTATAGCTCTAAGCATTAATTAAATCAATTTAAATTACAACATCAACTATAGAACTATAGCAAAAGTAAATTAAATAAAAAAATTAATTCTAACTATAGAACTAAAGCAATAGATTAAAATCAATTCCAAAGGTGAGTTAAGAAAGGTATGAAGGTTTAAAAGTTTGTTTACTCATCTAAAGTTTAGGGCAACTCAACTAGCTCTAATATTGGGTTTATAAAAGCAAACCAAATTCTTATTTGCCACTCACGTGTTTATCTTTTTGTTTTAAAGGTTGAAAGAAAAGGAGAGAGAAAATCCCTTCTCCAAGTGGGAAGGCCATTTTTCCCAAAGTAGTTTTCTAATGATTATAATTTCCATGTTTTCTAAAATAATTTATTTGTTAAAGTTTGTTTTTGTTTTCCATTTCTGTTTACAAAAGTTTTATGATAGCTCTATAAAAAAAATTTATAAAATAAATCCAAAAGCATGCACAAAGATATATACACCTACATGTGTGTGTGTGTGTACTGAATAATAGAGAGGGATACTCTATGTTTATATGCAATACTGTGTATATGTAGAGAGCTCTGTATATACACAGTATTGTCTATATACAGAGGCTTCATTTTAAAATATATATATAGATTTCTGAAATAACACAGAGAGAAAAATATAAAATATTATAAATTTTATTGCATGTAGGGATCAAATCCCACAAACGGCCAAATTGAATAATAAGCAAAGGCGTTTTAAAACACAGAGACCATGTTTTAAAAGGAAGTGGCAGCGGAGGGGCTGAGTGGCCGAACATCCAGTAGCCATTGTCAGTTGGCCCGGTCAGGGGACAAGGGTCCCATGGCCCCCATGCCCTACACAAGGCATTGTGCAGGGCTAAAACCCTACGCAACAACAGTTTGCTTTTTTTTTTACATTTAAAACTCTAAAACCCTAAACAAAACAAAAAAGCAACCCATTGTTGCGTAGGGTTTCAGCGTTGCACAATGCCTTGTGTAGGGCACAGGGGCCATGGGACCCTTGTCCCCCGACCGGGCCAGCCGACAATGGTTGCTGGTCGTGCGACCCTGCTCGGCCACTCGGCCCCTCCGCTGCCACTTCCTTTTAAAACATGGTCTCTGTGTTTTAAAATGCCTTTGCTTATTATTCAATTCGGCCCTTTGTGGGATTTGATCCCTACATGCAATAAAATTTATAATATTTTATATTTCTCTCTGTGTTATTTTAGAAATCTATATATATATTTTAAAATGAAGCCTCTGTATATACACAATGTTGTGTATAAACATAGAGTATCCCTCTCTACTATTCAGTATATATATGGGTTGAAACCCTACGCAACAATGGTTTGCTTTTTTTTCTTTTACATTTAAAACTCTAAAACCCTAAACAAAACAAAAAAGCAAATCGTTGTTGCATAGGGTTTCAACCATGCACAACGCCTTGTGTAGGGCACAGGGGCCACAGGACCCTTGTCCCGACCGGGCCGGCCGACAAAGGCCGACTAAGGCCAACGATGGCCGTTGGTCGTGTGACCCTACTCGACCATATATATATATAGTTTTATTTAAAAAATAGAATAAATAATTGATCCAAATAATGCAGCATGCACTATATATATATATATATATATATATATATATATATATATATATATATATATATATATATATATATATATATATTTCCACCACCTAAAACAATAAAGAAGGCATAATATTTTTTTCTACAATATAAATAAACCATAGTCTCTATTTTGCTTATATATATATAACTACAAGACTTTAGCACTTTATTTATATGATGAAATAAATACATTTACATGACACTCTAATACAACCATAGGAATATTTCAAGAGAAAGATTTACCCTCTATCATTCACCCAACCCTTACAAGGCTCAAAAGAGCCAAGACATTTACATTGCCTTAAAATTTACAAAACAACTAAAACTCTTCTTCACTTCAAGAAACCATCTCCCAAGCTCTCCTCCAAGAGTCAAACCTGCAAGGCTAAGAGAAGCTCACCTCCCAACTGTTGGCTTGCAAGCAAGCCACCCTCGAGCTAGGAAACCCACAATATAACCAGGTTCATACTCACACAAAGGGATTTTCAAACACACACACACTCAAATAAATACACAAGAACACCCATCCAAGGAGACTCAACAAACTACATCCATACAACATGGATTTTAAGGGAGAGACTGGACTCACTCAACTCAAGGGGAAAACCAACCAAAGCACTCAAACTCATAATATCCAATAACAAAGCCTCTTTCTATCAAACCACTTATAACTCCAAATAAAACAAAGGCACTCTTGACATACACAAAACCATATAATCTTCCCATAAATAAGGACAAAGAAGAGGTTTTCCCCGAGGAGCTTCTCTCCTCTCTTACCCAACACATGGTGAGCTCTCTCACATGGAGAGATCACTATTACAACCCCAAACCCATTACAACATCAAGAAAAATCACAAGAAACAAAACATAACATACTACAAGCATAGATATAAAAATGAACAAGAATAAGAAAGGCTTGGGAGCCTACCCCTCAAGCCTCAAATGATGAAGGATGTTGGTGAAGAACACCAAGAGCCTAACTCCAAGATCCTTGCACAATTTCTTCTCTCCAAAACTAATCTCCTTCCCAAAATCAATAACCAAAACTAAAAAGAAATAACCCTTCTCACCTCAATAAAAGGGAGATATATATAAGGTTTCAAAACCCTTCCCAATGAACTTGTCACCTTCTCATTCATTCCTACAAGCACAACTTCTCACAAGTGCTTTCACACGTGTGAGATATGGAGGAGTAGAGAGGTGACACATGCCAACCTCTCATTCCTTCTCCAATGCACATCTCCCCATTTTTCTCCTCACACATGTGTGAGGCATGGGGAAGAGGAAAGTCCTTGGGGTTCTCTTCCCAAGGGTTCCTACATTGTGTGTTCACACATGTGAGACCCTTGGGATTCCCCCAAGCCCACTCAAGAACCTTGGGTTGTTGGATTGAATGAGACAAGCCACTCAATCCTTAACCCAAAACCCTAATCTTGTTGGGAATTAAGGTGTCTCAACCTTGGCAATTCTCTGCATTTGTAATGTTTGTATTTATTATTCAATTGCCTATGTTGTAAATAATTAGACATTCCACTTTGTCATATTGTGGGATGTGGCACGATGATGTGTCAATCCTACATTGATTATAACAACTTGTTATTTTGTCCTCACATGAGGAGATAGGAGTCCCACTTAGTGGTAGGAATATTCTGCCATGTGTCGGCATCTTCTATGTTGTGTAAGTAATGTTTGACCGAAACGGTTATGATGGATTCCTATGACGAATCTATGACATGTAAGAGTCAAGAATAGAAGGTTGTAAGACAAGTAATGACATGTGTCATGTAGCATTTTTTAATGAGGCATATTTGGGCGCCCCAAGGTAGAATATGATGTGTTGTAAGAGAATATGCTATTTATAACATGTGTATGATAGATTCTCTTACAGCTGTAAGTTGTAACTGCTATGACAGATTCTATGAGGTCGTAAGTGTCGTAAGAGCATCTGTCATAGCCCATTTTGGAAATAGGCGACCTCTTTGGGATGGGAGTTGTGGACAAGTGTCAGACACATTCTACAATGTTGACCAAGTGTCCCTAGGCATGGGTTTTGGTCCAAGATGCCATATTGGACACCCATTCCAAGAAAGGTCCAAAATTGCCTTGTATGTTCTATTTAAACAAGTGCTTGGAGATGGAGTTTGTATCACAAGTTTACAGGTACTGTTATGCTTCCGAATTAACTCCAGACACGAGTGTCAAAGACCATTGAAGCTTGCATTGCAAGTGTATTGTAAACATTCTTTCAGATTTGTTAATACTTGTGTAGGTTTCTGAGTGTGGGGTTTTTCATCCGATAAGGGTTTTCCCCACCGTAAATCTTTGTCTCTCTTCTTCTATCTACTTTCTAGTTCTTGTGTTTTGCTGCTATATCTCAAGTTAATGGTTTTAACATCGCTGTAATAGTTAGGATAAAGTTGAATTTGCATATCCCTCTCCTCAATAGATTCGTGTAGGAAGCGTTTCCGCACACCTAGCTTCCTTTAAGATGGTATCAGAGCTTGATCACCTTTGGTCCTAGTTGTAGGGTAGGGGTTTTTTGAGCTAATCTTAGGTTAAGTGGGAGTCTGTGCAGAGCATACTATATCTTATTACAGCAAGGAGATGGCAGGCACATCAGGAAGGTTTGAAGTAGAGAAGTTCAATGGCAGTAATTTTGAGCTGTGGAAGCTCAAAATGGAAGACATGTTAGTTGACCAAGACCTTTGGGAAAGTGTGAACGGAACTAAACCAGCTACAATGACTCAAGATGAGTGGGATCTCAAGGATCGGAAAGCTAAGGGTCTCATAAGACTTAGTCTTGTCGATTCTGTGTTGTTAAATGTCCATGAGGAGGCTACTACAAAACTCCTTTCGAAGAAGTTGGGGGATGTGTATCAAGCTAAATCCCTAATCAATAAAATTTTCCTGAGAAAGAAGTTGTATTCTCTTCAAATGGAGGACGGAGAATCCGTGGCTGAGCATATGAATGCCTTTAATATGTTGGTTGCACAATTAACATCTATTGGTGTAAAAATGGAGGATCGGTGAATGACCCTGCTTTGTTCTCTACCGGACTCATGGGATCATCTTGTCATGGCAATCGGAAGCACCACATCCACATTCAAAATGGAAGAAGTGGTTTCTTCGCTATTGTTTGAAGAGATGTGGAGAAAGTCTTCTGAGGCAGCCAAAGAAGCCCTTGCAGTTCGTGGAAGACCCAAGGAGAAAGGGAAGAAGAAGGACAAGAAAGCTAAGAAGGGTAGATCCAAATCCCGTGGGAGATCCAAATCTCCTGGAAAGTCCAAGGCTCTTTGTTGGAACTATGGAAAGACTGGGCATTTTCGAAAGGAATGCAAAGAGGAGAAGAAGAAAAAGAAGAAAGCTCCTGATTCATATTTCGACAAATCACAAGATGACGATGATGCTTTCATCGCAGCCCTGGCAACCCATACATCTAATAATGTGTGGCTAATCGACTTTGGTGCATCATTCCACATGACCTCGCATCGAGACTGGTTCACTAAGTATGAGGAGTTTGATGGTGGAAAGGTGTATCTAGGTGACGACTCTCATCTGAAGATCGTTGGTCATGGAAGAGTCTCTATCTGATTCCCTGATGGTCGAGTGAAGGGGATCTCTGGGGTTATGCACATCCCAAGCTTAGCACGGAACCTACTTTCTATAAGTAGTTTGAATGATGCAGGTGTGCAGGTTGTCTTTTCGAAAGAAGGATGCAAGATGACTAGAGGATCTATGGTGCTTGCTAAGGGTACTCGGAGAGGTACTCTGTTTCAACTGGAAGCATGCATTGCACAATGTAATAGTTCTTCTGACTCAAGGAAGAGGGCAGCAGTCACTTCATCCCCACCATCTGAACGAGCAGTGAAGAAATCTATTGTTTCTAGTCTTGATGGTTGTAATCATGCATTGGAAGTTAAACTTCCAGCAAAAAAGACAATGTTATGGCATAAGAGATTTGGCCACATTGGTGAGAAGGGTCTGCGTACCCTGAAAAATAAGAACCTCGTTAAGGAGTTAGATGATTGTAATCTTGAGTTCGACTTTTGCAAACATTGCATTTATAGAAAACAAAACGTGTTCAGTTTTACTCGAGTTCTCATAAGTCTTCTGGTGTGTTGGACCTTATTCATTCTGATGTGTTTGGTCATGTTAATGTTCCTTCGTTATCAAAATCTGTATAGTTTGTATCTTTTATAGATAATTACAGTAGAAGGACATGGATTTATTTTCTCAGAAGCAAATCTGAAGTCTATAGCAAGTTTAAGGAGTTTAAAGCTTTTGTTGAAAATCATAATAGTAAAAAAATTAAATGTTTGAGAATTGACAACGGTGGTGAGTTCTGTTCTACAGAATTCAATAAGTATTGCAAGGAACTTGGGATTGAAAGACATAAGACAACTCCATACACACCGCAACAAAATGGAGTTACAGAGAGGATGAACAGGACACTGATGGAGAAGGCTAGGAGTATGCTTAGTGGAGCTGGTCTAGAACAAAAGTTTTCGGTTGAAGCTGCTACCACTGCTTGTTATCTGGTAAATAGATCTCCTACATCAGCTCTTGTTGGAAAGATACGCATGGAGGTGTGGTCTGGTAGAAAGCCTTCAGTAAGGCATCTTCGTGTTTTTGGTTGAGGCATATGCACATGTGCCTAGGGAGAAGTGGTCAAAGTTGGAGAACAAAGCTGTTAAGTGTATCTTCATCAGCTATGGTGTTGGTGTGAAAAGATACAAGCTTTGGGACCCCGTGGCTGAAAAAGTGTTGTATAGCAGAAGTGTCATCTTCAGAGAGCTTACACCTTCTTCCACTATTTTGCAGTCAGAAGAAAAAGAAAAGAAAGAGGATGTTGTTCAGTGTCCTCTCACCCCTGAGAAGACTAAATAGAAAGACAATGTTGGACCTGATGATGAGGAGAGCTCTAGCAGCTCTGAAAGCTCAGAGGAAGAAACTGAACCTCAACCTCAGCTCTTGAGGAGGTCTACACGGATAAGAAAGCAACCTGAAAGGTTTGGTTTTACATTGCTTGATTCTAGTTGTGCTTATGCTTTAATCACTAACAGTGATGAACCTAGAACTGTATCAGAGACTTTGGATATGAAGTATGCAAGTTCGTGGAAGGAGGCCATGGAGGAAGAAATGGCTTCTTTGGAAAAGAATCAAACTTGGGACTTGGTGCCTTTGCCACCTGGACGGAAACTCGTTGGATGCAAATGGGTGTTCAAGAAGAAGATTGGTGTAGATGGCAGTATTGAGAAGTATAAGGCCAAATTGGTTGCGAAGGGGTATTCACAAGTGGAGGGTATAGATTATGGTGAGATCTTCTCTCCCGTTGCAAAGCTGACATCCATTCGATTCCTGTTGTCACTCGCAGCAGCTTATGACTTGGAGGTAGAATAGATGGATGTGAAGACAGCTTTTCTTCATGGTGACTTGGAAGAAGAGATCTACATGTCACAGCTAGAGCATTACATGGTAAAAGGTAAAGAAAATTTGGTTTGCAAACTTAAGTCTTTGTATGGTTTGAAGCAATCCCCTAGGAGATGGTACTTGAAGTTTGATACCTTTGTGTTGTCAATTGGATTTGTGAGATCGAAATCGGATCACTGTGTTTATTATAAGTTTGATGGTGATCATATTCTCATTGTTGCACTATATGTTGATGATATGTTGCTCATTGGGAAGGGTAAAAATATTATTTCTGATTTTAAATCTCAGTTGTCATCTCAATTTGAAATGAAAGATTTAGGGGCAGCCATGTACATTCTAGGAATGGAAATCAGACGAGACAGAACCAACAGAAAACTTTGGTTAAGCCAGAGTAAGTATGTGAAGTCCGTGTTGGACAGATTCAGCATGGCAGATTGTAGACCATTGTGTGTTCCCGTTTCTTTGGGGACAAAGTTGTCTATTGAGGATTGTCCAAAATCTCCTAGTGAGGTGGAGGACATGAGCAGAGTACCTTATGCTAGTGTTGTTGGCAGTTTGATGTATGCTATGGTCTGCACAAGACCAGACATTGCCCAAGCAGTGGGAGTCCTTAGTCGATTTATGGCTAATCCTGGACGGGTTCATTGGGATGCAGTTAAGCGAGTGTTCAGATATTTGAGGGGTACTTCCGAGTATTCCATTTGCTATCATGGTAATGTTTCAGGACCTCCGCATTCTGTTGATATTCATGGATTTGTGGATTCAAATTGGGCAGGTGACATTGACAATAGGAGATCCACCAGTGCTTATGTTTTTATACTATTTGGTGGTGCTATTAGTTGGATGAGTAAGCGACAACCAGTTGTTGCTTTGTCCACGACAGAAGCTAAGTATATGGTAGCAACTCATGCTTGTAAGGAAGCCATTTAGCTTAAGAGATTGTGTTCCGATATTGGTGTTGATGCAGGTCAAATCACGATCAGTTGTGACAGTCAGAGTGCAATTTGCCTTGCAAAGAATCCAACTTTCCATGCTAGAACCAAGCACATTGATGTTCAGTTTCACTTCGTGAGGGACATGGTTGAGGATGGAAAGGTAAATTTGGAGAAGGTAGATACTTTGAAGAATGTTGCAGATGCGTTGACGAAACCAGTGGGCACAGAGAAGTTCAGATGGTGTTCGGAGTCTATGGGCCTCTCAGCCTATAGCAGTTAAATCATATTTTTCTATTGGCTCTTACAAGGTGTTCAACAAGTGGGAGAATGTTGGGAATTAAGGTGTCTCAACCTTGGTAATTCTCTGCATTTGTAATGTTTGTATTTATTACTCAATTGCCCATGTTGTAAATAATTAGAAATTCCACTTTGTCATATTGTGAGATGTGGCACGGTGATGTGTCAATCCTACATGGATTATGACAACTTGTTATTTTGTCCTCACATGAGGAGATAGGAGTCCCACTTAGTGGTAGGAATATTCTGCAATGTGTCGACATCTTCTATGTTGTGTAAAGAATGTTTGACCGAAACAGTTATGATGGATTCCTATGACGAATCTATGACATTTAAGAGTCGAGAATAGAAGGTTGTAAGACAGGTAATGACATGTGTCATGTAGCATCTTTGAATGAGGCATATTTGGGCACCCCAAGGTGGAATATGATGTGTTGTAAGAGAATATGCTATTTATAGCATGTGTATGACAGATTCTCTTACAGCTGTAAGTTGTAACCACTATGACAGATTCTATGACGGTCGTAAGTGTCGTAAGAGCATCTGTCATAGCCCATTTTGGAAATAGGCGACCTCTTTGGGATGGGAGTTGTGGACAAGTGTCAGACACATTCTACAATATTGACCAAGTGTCCCTAGGCATGGGTTTTGATCCAAGATGCCATATTAGACGCCCATTCCAAGAAAGGTCCAAAATTGCCTTGTATGTTCTATTTAAACAGGTGCTTGGAGATGGAGTTTGTATCATAGGTTTACAGGTACTTTTATGCTGTCGGATTGACTCCAGACACGAGTGTTGAAGACCATTGAAGCTTGCATTGCAAGTGTATTGTAAACATTCTTTCAGATTTGTTAATACATTGTGCAGGTTTCTGAGTGTGGGGTTTTTCACCCGATAAGGGTTTTCCCGACCGTAAGTCTTTGTCTCTCTTCTTCTGTCTACTTTCTGGTTCTTGTGTTTCGCTGCTATATCTCATGTTAATGGTTTTAATATCGTTGTAATAGTTAGGATAAAGTTGAATTTGCATAGCCCTCTCCTCAATAGATTAGTGTAGGAAGTGTTTCCGCACACCTAGCTTCCTTTCAAATCTCGCCACCTAACTCCTAGGGTTAAAAAGAGGGGTCAAATATGAGTTAAAACTTATGATTTGAGGTCTACAAGGTAGCTAACACATAGGTACTTGACCTAGGCCCCTTAAACACATGAAATTAACCTTAAAAAGCTCAAAAAAATCAATTAGAAAGGCCATAAACTTTATGAACGAAAATGACACTCAACATCCACTCAACCTAAGTCAACCTTAGGAGACTCAAATTAAAAATCAAAAATAAGAATAAACACATTACATTCATGCTCAAACACAAATAACCTTAGTCCACCTCAGGGACTAGGTTGGTTTACAAGGATAATTACTTAGGGTTATTTGTATGACCTCCAGTTTCCATTAGCCATGGAAAATACCTGCACACTACACAAACAAATCAATAGCCCAAGGTATATCATAGCTGAAGCAATTAAATTACGCACACACATGATCGCACAAGTTCATACATTCTCAAATATATCACATGATAAAATTCACTTGATTCTCAAATCAATTATACTTTCAATAACACAATCAAGATCATGACATCATAAATCACATAGTATTTCATCAATTCAATTATCTCAATATATCATTTCATTTACATCAAATATTATACAACATTCATCATCATAAAAACAAAATATACTCTAACATGTAAGATTTAGCATCATCATACAATCACTCATCTATCTAGTCAAATCACAAAATAAAACCATCGAATGTCTAAAATAGAAGGGATTAGTCGTCCCCAAAAACGTCTAAATGTCAAATATAATCCAAACAACAAGTCTCATAATCAAATCAGGATGTACAAAGGTGGCCTCGCACTAATTCACTAAGGATCTGGTTGAAGCACAATCGGGTGAAATACCAATCAATCCAAGCTAAGGTGTACATCTCCTACGCATACTCAAATTAACATAACCACTTTATAAATAGAACCCCAACAACACCATCATGTCTCTCGAATAAGGTCACAATTCCATATACTGAACCCTTAGCATGGGTGAAGCAATACAATTTGGTCTAATAGTGCAACTAAACATATCACACAAGAGTGGGCCTCACAGGTAAACGAATGTTATAATTACTTGTATGTTGTGTGATGTTCATTACACCTAGAAAATACCCATTCGTGTTAGGTCAAATGACTTCCTCCCTATAAGTAGGGATAATGAACATGAATGCACCAAATAATGTCAAGATATATAGATACCATACTAAGTACGATAAATCACCCCCACACTTATTTTCATGTGCATCCACCAGTGGGGTGGTGGTGACTCTAGATAAATGGCATCTCATAACCAATGGTTAGGCATTCACCTATGACAACTAGGACATCTAAGGGTGAATACCACCAATTATGGATCCTCTATGTGTTTTTGATTAAAGTGGTCAAACGGGTTTTGAGAGGGGACCCCGAAACCCTTCACAAAAAGAAGCATACAAAAAGAAGTAAGCCAACCGTAAGCTAACTAGAAGCTACAAGTAAACATAAGCATAAAGATAGTAGCTACAAAGAGTCCAGATAAAACCAAACTAGACAAGATTAGTTCATCTTCTTAAGGGTCTCTGCCGCTTCTAATTCATGTTCATAAAAAGCCTGATGCATTTTGGCAAAGTCTATAAGCTCTTTCTTCTCTGCTTCGAACTACTTTTTTTTCTCCCCCTGGTGTAAGTCGAAGGTCCACCTGTGTCTTCACCAGCCATCTATTTACCAGTGTTTATAGTGTTATCTCCTTTATCTTGATTATCCAGATCCACAACATTCATGATGTCCTCGGCGTTGAAATCCTTGAACTATTCCTTTCTTAGCTCTTTAAGCTTCTCAGTCAGCGTTTTCATCCCATTGAGACTGTTCTGAATGGAGAGTTTACTGATGTTGCAGATTTTGTCAAGGTTATTATTCACCTCAATAATCTTCTCCTCAGGTACTGAATCCTTGTATTGAACTCTTCTCTCATCCTGTTTATCTCCCTATCCATTTCCTCCATTTTGGGAATGGCATCCCAATTTCTAAAAATTATTGTCATGTTCGGCTTTAGAATTGATCCCACTCGCCAAGTTGCCCTGAAGCAGTTGGAGTTTGATGTTTAATTCTACTAATTTCCAAGAAGAACCACTTAGTCATTTTGTGTTGAGAGTTCACCGCATTCTTCACAAGTTTGAAAACCTCCCCGACCAGATCTCTATTTCTCGCCTGGGCTAATAGATCGTCAAAATCCTCAGGGAAGGTTATCCGAAGGGTTGTTGATTTCAGGAAACTTGACGCTCACACCTAGTTCAAGGATAAGGTTGGACTTGCCTAGAGAGTCTTCCATCCTATTCTTCTCCTTGTCAGACCGCTTCTCCCTAATCCCCTGCTTCTGCTTGATCCCTTGTTTGTGGGCAGCACTTCCTGCAAATTGGACATTTTCATCTTCCTGGTCCTTCTCACCCGACTTGACCTTCTTACCAAGCTTCGTCGTACTCCCCTGTTTCTGAGAAGAGGCACCAACATCTTGCACAAAACCCTAAACCTACTCCATGGATTTTTTACCTTTCTTCACCAAAGCAGGGGTTTTCCTCTTCTGAGGCATCATTTTCTTGTCAAATATCTCCTTCACAGAGGTGTCAGTGTCATCACCCGTTTCGAACCCTGCAGACAAAGAAATGGACACTTCCCTCTTCTACGTTTTCCTTTTCTTTCTAGAGGATTCCTCCTCAGTCTCTTCTTCTTCCTCTTCCATTTCCCAGTCCTCATCCTTAGAATTATTTCGTTAACTATGACAGTTTCATTATTTTGTTTGTTATTAAATAATATTATTATTAATAGCATTAGTTTATTAGTGCTTGTTATTTCATTTGCATTGTCAAAAAGCAAAATTACCATCTCAAATAGCAATAGCAATTAGTTAGGGAATTAGTTGTATAGTAAATTTGTAAACATTATATTCAAAATATTATTGAAATAAAGAGGATAAGAAATACAATCAAATGCAAAGCTATTTTCACTCTTTTAACATGACTTCACATTTTTATAAAAGATTAGTATATAAAAATTTAAATTTTGTATAAAGATTAGTATATAAAAATTTAAATTTTGTATATTTTAATAAATATCCAAAATCAATAGTATTTAGAGTAAATGATTATAATGACATAACTAACCAAATAGAGTGAAGAAAGATTTTTCCTAGAAAGGTTTAAACATTATTAAGAAAATAAATTTACATCCCTAATCCCTATCTACTATGAAACTAAACTACTCTTCTTCATCCAACAAATATGAAAATGAGACAATGCACCTTGTTAAGATAGGGAAATAAAATAGTATCTAGAAACTAATGATAAATTTGAAATTATAATAGTGTATGCAAGTGATCATAATTTTGATGTGGTCAAGTACAATAACCTTTAAAAAAACACTCAAATGAAGAAGACAACATAGGCAAAACAATAATCAAGACTATAGAAATGAAAGAAAATATTACATCTTAATACTCCCAAGTAAAAAAGTCCATCCCCATCTTTAAAACACCTACAATATTCACACCAAGAGCCTATTGTATAACTTATCCATGGTAAGAGGATAACTAATGTGAAACTAATATATAGGAAAGGCATTAATATTCGATATTAAAAATTGTTTTTGTGTTGGTGAGGCTTGTGGGTCAAACCTATACCCACTCTTAAAGAATATCATCTATAAAGTATACATCATTGTTGTCATTAACAAGAAAGCCTAATAATCTAGGGATGGTACCTATCACATAAGAAATATCAACAAATTTGTCTCTATAACATAGCATAAGGACCTCCTTAACCAAGTTTACATTGAATCAAACATTTCTTGATACCACAAAGGGTTAGAGTTGCTTGGATGACAAAATCTATCATAACAAAAAGGTATTGTCACTAATAGAAGGTTTACTAAACACAGAGATGATACCTCTCTTTCCATGTGGTCAATCACCAAGCCAATTGACAAGGTATTGTCTCAACTTCCCATCGAGGTATAATACAAATACTCCAACTCATCATGATCTACATAATCAATGCACTCAAGCTCTCCAATAAGAATGGAAAAATCATACCTTCCCAATATTGATAGGGACACCAAAGAATTAGATGGCAAAAATAATATCTCTACCTTTCTTATAACGCATGTTGAGACATGGACCAGCTAGGACTCGAACCTAGGACCTTCCATTCGCTGCTGGAGTGCTCTACCACTGAGCTACTGGCCCCTCTTGGGCCAGTCCATCGTCGGTCCGAGTGTGGCTTACACCAACACCCCCCCTTAAGCCACACCTCTCGTGTGCTTGGGGCTCCTAGCCTGGCCTGGCTCTGATACCATGTTGAGACATGGACCAGCTAGGACTCGAACCTAGGACCTTCCATTCGCTGCTGGAGTGCTCTACCACTGAGCTACTGGCCCCTCTTGGGCCAGTCCATCGTCGGTCCGAGTGTGGCTTACACCAACAACGCATACACCTATCACCTTAGGCGAGACACAACTATAACCATGACAATATAACTAATGAGAACACACCACTCACTCTGCTATTTAGTAGCAAATATATGTCTTGAGACTAGTTCATACATTTGAGAACTTAAAACCCCTATTTTTCTGCTACCTAAACTCCTCGTAGAATATTAAGGCTTATAAAAAGAGAACTCACCATCACAATTCCACACTTCGACTCAAGTGTTTTCCATTTTAGGTAGTACTACATAGCTTTTACACCAATTTCTCCATGTCCCTCTCGGTCCCACCAATTTCTACATGATAAGGGGGCTGACCGAAACGAGAATCCATATTTTGAGGCAAAAATTATCCCAAAAGAGTGCCAAATAATAAAACTAGAATTTTGAAAATAAATAAAAATAATAAGACACTAAAAAAGGCCAACTTGGTGGTTAGTGGTGACTTGGCAGTTGTCATATTCAAATTTGAATTAAAAACATTATCTACAAGCTTATTCTTACTGAAAAAAGACTACTGCTGAGTTAAAAACACGGCAAATCCACACCCAAATTAAAAATATATACCGATAACGATCATAAATATGACTGATATGGTCATCGAAATTAAACACTCTAATCTCTCTTCCCAAAGTTGGCTTGTAAACCATGATCATGAAAAAGACTAGAGTATCAAATTGCATTTAACCCCTACAATCAGAGTTTCTGGGGGAGTGTATGAGGGACTGCTACAGACCTTTTGATAAAGATCACCTATAAATATTAAAATAGGAACACGAGACAAACATAACTACAATCCACTGGAAATAATTAAAAACCCTGGGGATGAAGCTGGATACCTCAAGCAGAAATCATTCATGTATACACAATCATGAATGACCAGATTACGAGGTACTATTAGAGTTTGAGCTGCTCGACCACTTGTAAATCTATAACAATGGGAGTGAAACGTCTTCTATTCCCATTCACTCTCATCATTTTTGGACTCGATGTTCTGGCCGTGCCACGGATTTGTGTTAAGGTGGTCAATAATTTCTGTCCCTTGAAAGTATCTACTCAATAAAATAATTCCAGTATTTTCTGGTTAAGAACAAGATTCTTGTGCCACCGATTTGTGTTAAGGAGATTAACAATTTGTCCCTTGAAAGTATCTACTCAATAAAATAATTGCAGTATTTCCTGGAAGGCTATTCATAACTATTCTTGTAAATTGTTGTGTACCACTTTGACACAATAAGAAATATTTCCAACATTCAAAATTACATTCTTGCTATTTTTTTCAATTACAATGCACTTATTCACATTAAGATATCAGAATCAAAGATAGAAATATTTCCACATTCAAAATTACATTCTTGGTATTTTTTTCAATTACAATGCATTAAGATATCAGAATCAAAGATATAAATTTTAATGTTTTGTCTTCAATGCATCCTACCACAATGTGCGCCCTTGCACACTAATAAAGTAGTTCTCTCCATGTTCAGTTCCACTCCTCATTTATTTACCACCACAGCAAAATATACAAGGCTGTCCATGTAAACTACTTTTGGATTCACAATACCCTTTAGTGGCAAAATGCTAACAGTCCATATGGGAACTCCTCATATCCTGTTTTAGATATTTTATTTTTGTGGAATTTCAGTTTTTGAAGTGTTATTAGAACTGATGTCACCACTTTCAGAAACTATCTTTCTATTAGTAACACTCGTATATTACTAATAATCACAGATTCACAAGTCAAGGGGGCCCACAAAGCACACAATTACCTCAAGCAATGTCAGTAGTGACAGTACCATCTCGTATCTTGTTTCTCTTGTGCGACTGACACTGTCAAGTGAACAACCATCAGCCTCTTTCAATCCTCAAAAGCATGTATTCACGAGCACAAGACAGAGACACCCAATTAAGTATCTCCTTTGCACCCGCCTCTAAACATCCTTCCCACTCACACCTCTCATTTTGCAAGTGGAACTTGCTTGTATTAAATTTCATTCCCATAAGCTTTAGCTTTCGATGGTACTCCAGGAAAAATTCGTCTGCTGGTGAGCTTGGAAGTTAACAACCAGCATAATAAAATTGAAATCATGCATAAGGATATTGCTTCAACATAAATCCAACCTTAAATCACTAGATTCTGCCACCCAATCAGCTACATCAAAAAATATCCAAGTTACTAGGTTCTTCTCATATGCCTGCCGTGCCCGTACGGGTACGAGTACGGGACGCCGGGGGTTCACCCAAGGTTCTACCCAGGCACCCTGAGTTAACCCTGGAAGAACCCGAGTAGAATCCAAGAGAACCCAGGTGAGGGATGCCCCAAATGGTGTCAAAATCAACTTTTTTAAACATTTTTTAACCTTTTTTTAACTTCAAAAAAAACCTAAATGAGTCTATTCCGCCCTAAAAGTGAAATAAAGCATTAAAATGAACATTTTAATGCTTTGGCATTCCAAAATAATGAAAATAAGATTTTTTGATAAGAAGTATGAAGTCGACATGTAAAAGAAATATCATCTAATTTTTTGTGTTACACAGGGACGCGTCCCCGCCTCTTCCAGCGATGTCTCCGTCCCCGGTGGCATTTCCGGGATGGGGGGACGACAGGGGACATCCCCTTGGTGTCCCCCATAAATCTAAAATTTAAGAGATGTTTCAAAAACGGGAAAAAAAATATAGGGGACGGTGAAAATGTTTTTGGGGACACGTCCCTCAACCATCCCAAGGACGGCCATCCGCCATAAATATTAAAACGTCCTCAAAAATATTAAAATTAAAACATGCGCCTCAACTATTATATATTTTAAGAAACCCTAAACCCTTCCCACATAAGACAAAAGTCACAAAACTAAAACAAACTTAAAACATTATTACATTTCACATTTCTAAGTCGATTCGACGATTTCACATTCACGACTTTATTTGCAAATTTGTATCTGAGTTGGGGACGGGGATAGGGACATTGTTGGAAGACACAGCGCTTAATAAGACTTCTGATTTGAGTCCCCCACCTTCTGTATTTAACCTAGCGATTTCACATTTGAAATTTCTTATCTAAATCGAATCTACATTCCTTCTTCTGAGTTTTTAAGTTTTCAATTTCAAGTTTTCAACCAAAGGCCTGCACTTGGAGGGAAAGAGAAACCTTGGAGCCTCAAACAGAGATTGAAACACTACGCCCCTGAAACTAGAATAGGGAATGAGATTGAAACCTATTGACATATCATGATAGCTCTATTTCTTTCTCTATATATAATATATTTTGAAAAATTCATATATATATATATTGAAAAATTCATATATTGTCATCCCCCCGCCGTCCCCAAAAACTGGCCCTCGAACTGT
Organism: Cunninghamia lanceolata; assembly: GCA_027924645.1. NCBI lineage: Eukaryota > Viridiplantae > Streptophyta > Pinopsida > Cupressales > Cupressaceae > Cunninghamia > Cunninghamia lanceolata. The sequence continues at coordinate 63,880 of BSBN01001396.1, read as the reverse complement.
AGTCCCCAAAAGCGTCCCCTGTTGTCCCCGTCCCCGAAACGTCGTTGTTTCTAGATAATCTTGTTCTTATAGTTTAATAAAGCAGTTGGGAGGTATATATCCAATCTCCATAACATTTTCTAGCATACTCCAAGCCTATGAAAAAATGAGAGCTTTAGAATAGTGCGTGGAAATCTATCAAATCATAATGGAAAGAGGATTTTTCTCTGACATAGTAGCTGCAAATGCCATGGCACATATGTATGCAAAATGTGGAACAGTGGAAGCATACATAAGGCAAGTGAACTATTTGACAAAATGCATCAAAAGAACATGGTTTCATAGACTACAATGCTTATAGGATATACACAAAATTGGTTTGTACCATTAATTGCTATTAATGACTATATTCTTTTTATCAAGTGTTTTATTGTTATAACATATAGTTTGTATAGAGTGTTACATTGGTTTTTGATTTGAATAAATTAGGTATAGCTTTAAGGGTTGGTCATACCGTCATAGTCTTTACAATATTATATAGTCCTCCATTAGATGGAGCTTTTTTTAATCAACAATACATAATTACATAATTGGAACTTGATTTCTATTGCTTTGATGGTCCTACTTGGATTCAATTATTACTTTGAAATCACTAAATTATGAATTTCAATTCATGAGTATTTTGAATTTTCATTATTACAAACTATGAGGTGTGTGTGTGTGTGTGTGTTGCTGTACCGTACCCAGGCCAAAATAAAAGTGCCGTATCCACGTACCCAAACCTAGTACGAACCCGTACCAGGATCGACAACTTAGAAAAATATTCATGGTGCATTGAGAATATTCTATAACAAGCAATGAAAATAACATAAAACTGTCCATTCTTAAATGCATAACAAATAAATGTACTCAAAACAGCGATGTATTACAATCTCCCATCCACAATTTCATAAGTAAATAAGTCCACAAACTTTTAAATAGCCTGAAACATGGGACCCCCAACAACCTCAAAGCAACACCCAGTGTAATCTACCCCGCAATTTACTAAAAAGAAATACATGCAAAAAAATGCAGCATTAACATACAACATTCCACAACATGAATATCGATCCTCATAAGATTTCCGGATGTAGACGAATGGTCACAAAAATAAAAATACCAGTTCAACATTCATAATGAACATTTTTAGAAAATCCCTTATCCTGTCAAGAATGTTCTCTAATTTGTTCACCCTATTTTGCATGATTGCCATTTAATCATCTTTTGCTCAATTTAACCCTGGCATGCATTTCAAATGATTCAGACTCCTGCATATCTGCTCTTTCTGAGGAAGCCAACCTTTTGGCAACTCTCTAAGATCCCTGACAATGTAAGATAAAGAGTCCGGAGCAATCCAACAGTTAGGTGTTCAAATGGAACAATGAAAACATGCCCAGGTATGTGATGTTTTATCAGGATTTAACTGCAGATTTAACATGTCCAAGTTACAAACTAAATATTACTTGACATACAGACCATACCAAAGTGCAGCCACTGAAACTGTGATCAGTCAAGCCACAATATGTTGAAATAAAGAACAGATCATAGATTCATATATCTAAAAGATGGCCATTCAAGTGAAACTCAAGTCTGACTCTTTAAGAGGACAAAAAACAGCAGTGTTGTGAACCAGGATATTAACTAGTTAATATAGAATCCAAAGAAAAACAAGATACAAGTTAGAAATGTAGATTCCTTAAACGGTTTTCTAACATGCCATTAAACAAAACCCAGCAGGGCAATCAAGAATATAAGATGAGGATATAATGTCACCTAGTGGTTTACCAAATTACAACAGCAATGAAAGAAGTCCACAGGAATCAAGCACTAAATAAAAGTTGTTATAAGGAATGCTTTTTCATATCATTTTTGCAATCATTAAACTTACAACAACAAAGAGAATGTACAAAGCGATGAGGCAAAATCCCCATAATCGAGTGACTTGAAATCTTGACCAAGTGATTACTAGTAGTGAGCCAAGCAAGCTCGTGAATAAAAAACAAAATGCAACAACAATACTAACATGAAAGTGAAGATAATAGCCAGACGGATATGCATGGGCTGTGCGAATCACAAGTGCAAGCCCAAAGCCAATAAGCATGTTAAACATTGGTCCTGCATAACAACCAGCCATTGCCATGGCTGGCTGTCCAGTCTTTGCAACTGCAACATCTGCCACTAGATCCCCAACAGAATTTCCCCATGCCAACACTGTTAAACCTAATAAAGCTGGTGGCAACTTTAATATGATACCAAGTGCTGCCAAGCAACCTAGAAGCTCTCCAGCTACAAATGAGATTGAACAAACACTCATCACAAATGCCACCACTATAGATAATTTCTGCTCTTTATCTGGCGGTTCATCAACAATTAAATAATGTGCCAAACCTATACAACTACTTTGTGCTAAAACCACCATCCACAAAGGGAAACGAATACTTGGTATTATAAACACCAATGGATAGTCAAAAGGGACAAATGAGCTACAAAAGTACAACAAAGCAAGTGGACATAATACAATGTTGGCAGATGTGTAAAATCGGCTCCATTCTGAAGAACATATGGACGGGATTAAAAGCTTAAGCACCAACTTAACTGGCACCTCCCACAATTGAGTAAACTGGTACAAAAGAACAAACATCATATTAGCCAACCTGTATCTCAAAATATATATAGTATACTGAAAAATCAGTCAATCACAAGGTGTACAAAATAATGACTCTGATGTCACAGGCAGATATCATTAGTGGTAAGCAGAGGAGGCAAGGACAAAAAGAACAGGCAGTTTTTCACAAGTTCTCCGAACCTGAGATGCAATAGGGTATTATTTTTGATCTTGAAATGCTCATAGGGATTTATTTTTGAACTTGAAATGCTCTAGAGTAACATCAAATGAGCACAATATACTGAATGAAGACGAATCCTAAGAACAAAAGGTCTAGGATGATCTTACGTGTATAGCAAAGAAAGAATATCACCAGCTCAAAACACATATTAAGAAAACTATTGATGGGAATGTCAGTTACTCAAAATATTTAAAAAGGTACTGATAGAAATGCAAATTAACTTAATGAACATGAGGTTTTCACAGTTCATGGGAATTGAGTGGAATGCTTCTGGGAAAACTGTGAATGCTTTAGTTTGTATTAAAACAATCATAGTTTTCACAGAAGTATTCCACTCAAATTAACTTAACAAAAAAGCTAAGTTACCAATTCATCAGGGGGCATGCCCAGATCCAGGTCTGGTATGCGAGGGGATATGGTCAGGGTGTGGTCAGCACCTGTGGGTTCGTCCTGGACAAACCCATAACGAATCTGGCAGAACTCGTGCAGAAAATGACTTTTTTCAAATTATTTTATCATTTTTAGACTTACTTTTTTCCATCACATTTTACAGACACGAAAATAAAAAATTAAAAAGAGACTCCTGCATCCTGCTGTTTCTCTATTAACAGCAAGGGACTTGTACAAATGGTGCCCTTGCAGTAATACAATTGTTTCTCTGTTAATGGAGCCATTATTCCCCCAAAGCTTCTCCTTCTACTTACTTCTCTGTCCAATGATGGCCGATGAGTGTGTATGAAAATGTTGGAGTTTTGGAGGTGATTTTATTATCTGGTGCTGCCACTGTTTTAATCTATAAATAATTTGTTTAACCTAATCCTAGCCATCCATCTATTAATCCAAAATGAAATTAAGTTTGAATCCCCACCGTCCATTATTCCAAAGAAATCTACACCCTCCATTTCACACATTTGATTCTCACATATGTGTGAGATGTCCCACTGGTCATAATCACAAATCCCCATAAGTCTCTCACACGTGTATGAAAGGTTTTAATATCCACCCTTCATTTCTCTCAATCCATGTCTTATCCATTTGCACCTTTCACAAATTGACACTTGTAATCTTCTCATTCCCCCATGCAAGCTAATCAATCTCCACCGTCCAATTCAAGATCAAATCTTAGCCCTTCATTCTTCTCCCCTCAACTCTATAACTCCAGGCTATCCTCAAGCATTTCCAAATAACACAAATTTACAAGTATATGTTGTTACATTGGAGATTCAAAGAGCAACTCAACATTTAACATCAACACCAACACATCACCATCATTTTGGAGCACATCACTAACATCAAATGGAAGGTATAATACTCTTATTTTGATTTTGTGTAGGCTAGCTTGTCTCCCATCTTATGCTCTAATCCTTGTTTTGTGAGTTTAGAATAGGAAGCATCTTTTATCATCTTTGTTTCCATTTTAAATTCTAGCCTATACATTACATAATGTACGACCGCACCCAACCATACCAAACCCAAGAAAAAACAAATGGTCAAACCACCAAGCCAAACCCAAACCCAAACTACCAACATAGCCATTTTCCCTCTCTTTTGAAGTTCCATGGTTCCTCGATATCATAAAACAAATCCTTCTAGACATAATGTAATGTTCTTGTTTCTTTAGTCTCCTCATGATTTTTAAATCATTTTAACTTTAATCTTTGTCAATGTTTTGCTTCCTTCCTTTGATACTAGCATGGTCTTCTTCCTTTGCAAGGCATTGAAAAACCATGGTCTTTCAACTTTTTTTAGAAGAGACTCAATTCTTTCCCTTTCTTAAAAGAAATACACCGTTAAACTAAAACAATCTCCTCAAAAAAATTACATCGTAACAAAGGTAGACTCTCATCTGAAAAACTAATTGTGCCACTACTCTTCGCCTGCATAATGAGCTCTATCACTATTCCTTATTTACTAAGTTGCCAATTCAGGTTTAGGTTCAAAGTTTGAGTACACAATATGGCAAATATTTTTTTCCCTAGGTAAGGGTACAAGTCCCTGTGTGTGTGTGTGTGTGTGTGTGTGTATAAATATGACCTAAGTTACCGGATCTGCCTAGAACCTAGCCGGATCCGGGTCCGGTTCGAACCGGGTCTGTGATCCAGTCTGGTCCGCCAAAAACAAGCCGGATCCATCCCGGACAAACCCAGGCAGTTCGAGGGCGAACCTGAGCCCAAAATGCAAACCCACGGCGAACCCGGTGGTCATCCGCCCCAAAAAACGTCTTTTTTATTTTTTTTTTGTTTTTCTAATATTTTAATTCATTTTGACTTTTTCTATTCGCCATAGAATGAAAAAGCAACCCTAAAAACACATTTTAAACACAAAATGAAAGCCATTTGAACTCATTTTGTTTGCAAAACACAAATAGTTTTCATTGTGGCTGAACTTCCATATTTGTTTGTGATTGAACAAAGAGGCTTGAAGATTGATTCTTGAAGGTTGAAAATCCATTGCACCAGTATTCCTACACATTTGCAATTGTTTAAAGGCTGCCAAGAAGATCAAAGGAAGAGATTTTTGCAAAGAGTTAGGCTTTTTTTTTTTTTGCATTTTTAAACAACAAACAAATTCTTTTCAACTTCTTGTTTTTTCACTATGCTTAACTAGTTAACAAATTAAACAAGTTAGGTTTTTTTTGTTTTTGTTTTGAATGTCTTGTTTACAAAGCTTATTGCAGTACCTATAGGAATTACAATGGCAGCTAGTTCTAGCTCTGCAAGCCAATCTAAATTCAAAATCGATCCAAAGTCACCTCTTTGGAATTATGTTGAAATGATACAACCAGTTCCAGGGGGTGGGGGTACATTTGGAGATGCAAGGGGTGTGATGTGCAATATTCTAGTTCATACACCCCTAGAATGGGGATCAAAGCTTGCCCGAGAAAGAATAAAAAACCTATACCACCAGAGCAAGTGATGGCATATATCATGGAGCAACAAACAGCAGATGAAGCGGCAAGTTGTAAAGCATTAGCAAGTTTACCAAAGAAAAAAAGTAGAACTCAAGGAATGGAGCCTTCATCTAATCCCACTGTTGTGGTAGAGAGCCACCCATTTTTGGTCACTCCTTAAGAGCAACCCACAAGCACTCCAAACAAGAGACCAAAGGGAACTTTGAAAACATCATTTCAAAATGAGGCTCGAGATATTGCTGACCAACATATAGTCAGATGCATTTATGCAAATGGTTTGTCATTCAATGTTGTTCGCTCACCATATTGAAAAGAGATGGTGAAAAAAATAGAGGCTCCAAAAGGGTAAGGGCCCAGGTTATGAGAAGGTGCGTGGCACCTTATTGGAAAATGAGGTCAAGAGTGTAGAAGATGCATTGAAGCCCATAAGGGATTCATGGATTGAGACAGGGGTGTCGATTTTCTCCGATGGATGGAAAGATGTAAAAAATCGGCCTTTGATCAATGTCGTTGCAGTGTCCCCTAAAGGGGCAATGTTTTTGAGAGCTGTGGATTGTGAAGGGCAAGTGTGAAGGATGGAAATTTTATTGCTAACATCCTCATTGCAACCATTGAGGATGTGGGACCTCGTAACGTTGTTCAAGTGATAACGGACAACGCAAAAAATTGTAGAGTTGTTGGGTTGATGGTTGAGGAACTGTATTCACATATCTTTTGGACACCTTGTGTTGTCTACTCTCTCAATTTAATGCTACAAAAGATTGAGAAAAAAATTGATTGGATTAGAGTACGCAGAGACCGAGGAGATACGAATGTTCATCACCAACCACCACATGTCACAAAGCATATTTATATCATTTTCTACATTGGAGTTGTTGAAGGTATGTGAAGCAATATATTTTTCCTATGCTTTAATTTCACATATTCTAATTCTTCTTTAAAGTTTGTTTTTAAATGTTTAAATTTTAATTATTTTATTTTTTTATTTTTGATATTTCAATCATAGGTTAAAAACTCGCAGGTGACTCGCGAGTAATCGCGAGTACTCGCACAGCATCTGAAGCCGCAAGTAATCGCTGCTAAAACTCGCGGGCGAGTTATGCATAAAACGCGCGACGTTTTTAATCAAAAAATTGCGGGTTTTTGGCAGATCTCGCCAAAACTCACCCAATGAAAAAAAAAAACCCTATTTTTTTTGGCGTATAAAGCTAAAAGTTAAAACTTAAAACAGTAAAAGTCAAAAACGAACTTCGTTTTTCTCATTTCGTGGCCGACAAAAAAACCCTACCGTGCGCGCGGAGCTTCTACGAAGGTTTTCATGCGATTTCTAACTGGTAAGGCTTTCACGCGATTTCTTTAAAACCCGACCCTCCATTTACAATGTAAATCCCGACCCTCAGAGTTTAAACGCGATTTCTGTAGGCAGTTTAATCTTTTTAAATAGTTTATGACTTTATTCAAAACAATGGCGTCTAAATTCGCCACTATTTTATAATTTTTAATTTTTATTATATGATCATTGATATCTATTGTTTTATAAATCGCCGATGAGTGTAGAAAATCTTCCGGTGTGAATTTTTTTACGGCTTGAGACAATTTTTCGAGCACTATAATGCTCACATATAATTTTCCGAATACTATAATGCTCACATATAATTTTTTACAGATTGAAAATTAAAAATAATAATTATAAATTTTATATCTTGAAAATAATAAAAATAATAAATGTCTGTATTCTGTAATATGTATCATTGTATCATACTATCATTGTTTAGTTTTATTATAAAAAAGATTTGTGTTTCTAGGAATAAAACTAAAAATAATAAATAATTTGATTGGAGTCTGTTATAAAATTAAATATTATTAATAACAATTATAATTCCAATCAAAGGCATAGTGATATAGTTGCAATGTTGCATTGTGGAGTTGGAGTCTGTTACTTAATCATTAATGTACATATTTAGTTGGTTGAGGAAGAATGATAATTGCAGAAGAATACACAGTTGTACGTGAGAAAGAGAAGCTGGTTGTTGAAGCCTCCAAACATAATGAAAACTATGTGACTATGTCATCTTTTATGTGGGGTTTGTATTTGTGCAATAATGAAATTGTGGGTTTCTAATATCTATAACAGGCATAATGCACAATAAGTAATAATTTCTCTTTGTTTAGAACTTTAGTGTACTGTGTAATGCACAGCAGTGAGCAGTAGCACCATGGCATGAACCTTCTTGTATTGCTACTCATTCTAAATTTCTATATACTAATATACTATAACGGTTAACTATAGAATATTAATATTTTGATTTCAATGTTCATCAACCATTGTTTAAGACTTGATGCATGTGTTTTGCCTCCAAGGAGTCTTTGGTTCTGTTCAAACTTTAAGTCTTTGGTTCTGTTCATAAAGAGTCCTTAACAACTGTTAAGTTGTTGACAACTATTATTCTAATTTCTGATAAAGAGTCCTTAATATGCCACTATTCAATTTTTTTCATTTCAATTCTTCTATTTAAAACACGTCTTTAAATTATGATTTATCAATTGTTAATCTGATATATTCTTTTATGCACAATTATTGGCAGGCTTTATTTCCTGCTTTCTAAAAGAATATGGCATCCACGTCTCAGACACCTGCTAGGAAAGGAGGCAAGCCTAAAGATCCTTGTTGGAAACATGCATTACCAGGTTTGGGAAAAGGGAATATCATTTGCTTCCATTGTAAGAAAGAAATGAATGGAGGTATAAATAGGATGAAATATCGCCTTGCACGAGTTGCTTGCCATGATGTTACGGGATGTACTGAAGCACCTGTGGAGGTTCAGAATGAGGCAAGAGCTCTCCTTGAAGCATATGAGCAGAAAAAAGAAGCAAAAAAGAGGACAGCAGAGGCAATGGGAGCCATTGGGAGAGAATCGACAAATACAAGGGGCACTAGTTCTTGTCTTGGGCCACGAATAAGAGGAGGAAGCAAGGTGGGCAGCGGTGCATCTAGTTTTTTTGTTCCTTGTAACACTCCCGGTTCACAACCTTCGTTGGAGGGTACTTCATGGAATAAGGAATTGCTTCATGAAGCAAAGTTAGCATGTGCTAAATTTTGGTACTACAATAGTATTCCCTTCAACATTGCTTCTAGTCCTTATTGGAAGGAATTGGTTACTGCATTGACTATGGCAGGTAAGGGGTTCAAGGCCCCAAGCAATTACAAATTGAGTGGCCCAGTATTGGAGGATGAGGTCAAAAATACATACAAGCAGTAGAGCAACAAAAAGAGATTTGGAAAAGGAAAGGTTGCAGCATCTTATCTGATGGGTGGACAGATGGCAGAAACAGGACATTGATTAACTTTTTAGTGGCTTCGGGCGGGCAATTGGTCTTTTTGAAGTCAGTGGATGCCTCTAGTCAAGCAAAAACTATCGAGACCTTGTGTAGCATGTTGGACGAGGTGGTGATGGAAGTGGGAGTGGATAATGTTGTCCAAATAATTACAGACAATGCATCCGCATATGTGGCAGCTGGCAAACTATTAGAGGCGAGACACCCTACATTGTTTTGGAGCCCTTGTGCGGCCCATTGCCTTGATCTTCTCCTTGAAGACATAGGGAAATTAAGTTGGGTGAAGAATGCAGTGGAAGAAGGAAGAAACATAACCAAATACATCTACAATCACACATGGGTCCTAAATCTCATGAGAGAGCACACTAATGGCAAGGAGCTCGTGCGTTCAGGAGTGACACACTTTGCAACCAATTTCCTTACCTTGCAAAGTATAGCAACCGCATTGCCCAACCTCGTGCACATGTTTGTAAGCGAAAGATGGTTGGAGAGTCCCTATTGCAAGAAGGATGAAGCACAGAGGGTCGTGAAGACCATATTTGATCATACATTTGCCAAGACCTTGGATGAGATCATAAAGGTAAGTTTTTTTATATAATTTTCTTCTTTTAATTTTTTTTTACAATATTACAAGTTGCTGTTTTTTAATGTTTTGATATTTTAATTTGCTGATTTTAATTTCCTTTTAAAATTTTTAATTTATTTTAATTAACTAATTCCATTTTCATTCACTCTCTTGTTTTAGGTGTCAGAACCGTTGGTTAGGTTCTGCGGATGGTGAATGGGGATAAAAACCCCATGGGGTATTTGTATGAGGCCATGGATAGGGCCAAAGAAGCAATTCAACACTTGTATGGGTCTAATAGAACCAAATATGAACCCATCTGGCGCATTATTGATCGGAGGTGGAACCGACAACTCCATCGACATATTCATGCTGCTGCAAATTATTTTAACCCCAAATTTTTCTTCTCGTCTTCATTTAGAGGGGATACAGAGGTTATGCATGGCCTCCACACTTGTATTGACAGGATGATTCCTAATGACGAACTTCGAGACCTCGTAGAGGATGAGCTGCAAATGTATAAGAGGGTGGAGGGGGTATTATTTTTTGCACTTGCATGCATTAGTAGGAGAGACACTTTGCAACCAGGTAAGAAAAACATTATGTTTAATTATTGTTTACAATTTATTTAAAAAGTTAAGCTTACTAAAATTCCTAATTTCTTACAAAGTTACAAATGTCATCCTTGTAGATTTGTGGTGGGAAGATTTTGGTGCCTCAATGCCTAATCTTCAAAAGCTTGCCATCCGCATTCTATCTCAGCCCTGTAGCGCTTCAGGTTGTGAACGCAATTGGAGTGTTTTTGAGTCCATTCACACCAAAAAACGCAACAAATTGACTCAAAAACGCTTGAATGACCTTGTGTTTGTGCGGTACAATCTTCGACTGCATGAAAAGAAGGTACAAGGGGAGGATTCATATGGAGCACTTGACCTCGATGAGATTGATCCATATTCAGATTGGATTAGCGAGGATGTGGATACGAGTTTGCTTACGAGTGATGAGATTGTTGATTTGGAGAGAGAGGAAGCTGAATGGCAAGCAAATGTGGCAGCATATGAGGATTTAGAAGGTGAGTCTAGCGAGTCATGAGGAGGAGATTCAGAGGATACAGGGATTGGTCCCATGGTTGAGGCTCCTGTTGAGGAGCCTACAGCGATCCCATCGACTTCCACGACACCCACACAGCCACAACATACTTTTTTGAGTTTTAGTCGCAGAAGAAATTTATGATTTGAACTTTTTGTTGATGATGAAACTTGAAAGTTGAAACTAGAAGTTTATATGTATTCGAACTTTGAAATTCGAACTCAATTTTTGGTTTATGTCATTATGATGGTATTGAACTTTAATTTTGATCTATATATGAAGAAAATCAGTAATATGATATTATGATTCACAAAATTCAGTAATATGAATGCTTTTTAAGCATATTTTTAAAAATTAATGTATTTTTTAATGTTCGATAACTTTGCCGAGTTATTGCTGAGTTTTTCCCTGAGTTTTTGCCGAGTCCCGAATTTTTGAAATTTTTGGGTCCGCCAAGTAATTGCCGAGTCCGAGTTTTTAAACTATGATTTCAATAGGTTATTGAGACCCATTTTGCCTCAAACACAATCGCCTTGAGATGACTTGTGAAGGCCAAAAAGGCTCTTTCTAACATGGTTATGAGCCATAATTGGTCCGTATGGAGGCAAAGCAACACTGCGAGGGCATCAAATGTTAAGGGGATGATCCTCAATGACTCTTGGTGGGACCATGTTGAGTATCTCCTTATTTTCACCAAGCCCATTTTGAGCATGATTCGTTATACTGACATGGACAAGCCTTGCATGGGGGAGATATATGATGGCATTGATTCAATTATAGAGAAGATAAAGACCATCATAAATGAGGAGCAAGATTCTCAAGAAATTTTCTTTAAACAAGTGCACGATATTATTGAGGATAGATGGAACACAATGACAACCCCGCTGCATCTTATTGCATTTGCATTGACTCCAAAATATTATGCTGAGATTCTTGCGATGCCAAATAGGATCCCCCATAGAGAGATTATGAAGTGTTTGAAGGGTACAAGGCATGATCCAGAATTGCAAGATATGGTCACGAATGAGTTCATTGATTTTGTACACTCCAATGGTCAAAGCATTGAGGCTCTTCGCGATAAATTCAAGAAAGATGCTCACAATTGGTGGTATTTTCATGGCTAACAATTCCGGCACCTACAACCTCTCGCAATCAAAGTTTTATCACAAGTAAGTTTACTAAATTTCTATTTTTTTATCTTTAGACTTTTAAACATTTAAACTTTGAAGTTTCATAATTCATTTATAATTTTTAAAAAAATTAAATTTCTAAAAATTAAATTTTATAACTTATAAGTTTTTAACTTTCTCTCTACTTTGTCTTCATAGGTTGCTAGTTCATCTACATCTGAGAGGTATTGGAGCACATACTCTTTCATCCACTCAATAAAGTGCAACCGATTGCACTCAAAAAAGGCGGAGAACTTAGTGTATGTGCATTCCAACTTGCACCTCCTTTCGCACGAACAACATGACCATAAGGGGAATCAAAGTTGTGGGATATGGAGCCAGAGCAAATTGACATGGATGCTTATAGTTCCCATTCCCAACATGTTGCACTTGAAGGATCAAAGAGCGAGCACACTTTTTCAGCGAGTGGCAGTGGCACTGGTTGTGGTTCTTCAAATGATCCTGCGTCAACTAATGTCCAAGATGTTGATGATGATGATGTGGAGGATTTGGCAAATCCATATGATTGATGACATTTGACATTTGACATTGAATATTGATTGTTGAACTTGATATTATTATTTTGAATCTTGATATTGAACTTTAAGTTCGAGTAATGAATATTTAAATTTTTATGTTTTATGATATTCAAGTTTATGGTGGTTCTGTTGATTATATGATGCTATGTGGTGTTCTATACTTTATTCCTGCTTTTCTACACTTAATTCTTGCTTTTAGGCTGCATATATATATATATATATATATAAACGAATCCAACCCCAAAAAATATTTTGGCCGAATCCACGAACCGAACCCGCAAACCCGAACCCAAACCAAAACCGGCAACTTAGTATACGACTAATATATATAATATTTAAAAATTCATATTATATTAAATATATAATACAATGTATTTTATATAAAATATGACATAAATATATAATATTATATTTATATTTATATAATATAATATATAATCCATAAATTATATATAATTATAGTATATTGTATTAATTCCTGATAAGCGGTGAGATCCACATCACACTGAGTAGGAAGGGTGATAGGGCGAAGTGTACACAGAATGATTGCATGGAATGCGTGGCGAGTGACGTCCGGAGAGCATAGTAATTAATGAGATGTGACAGACGTATTGATGAGATATTAAGGCTCGCGGAGGTGGCTTCTGGAGGCAACTGTCGATATGACTATTTCTTCTCTCTGCACTGTAGAATATTTTGGTAACAGTTTGAGTGTTGAGTGGGCTGCTAGTGATGGCGTCTACAACGGGGAAAAGGCATGTTGGTGGTCGTATGTTATTCTCTGAGGAAGATAAGAGACAGGTTGGTGTGTCGAGGGGAAGGAAGAGGAAAAGAAGGGTGTCTGGGGAGGAGGCAATAGTGGATATCTTGTCTTTTGTGGATAAGTAAATTGACAATCCATGTCTGCGAAGGTGGATGGTAAGGATGTGGGGGGTTGCAAAGGATATTGATAGATTTCCTAAAACTAGGTTGAGGGAGCCCATGGCTGAGTTTTTATTGGATCCTGGCAACACTAGGGGTAGGTGGAATGCTTTCGATGGTGTGCAATCGTTGGCCTGTGCTTCCATCATGGCTACGGTGTCTAGCTCTTTTCTCTTGCACGACGATCTGATGTAGGTGGATAATGTAATGTGTTGCCCCCTGTTGTGAATTTTTTTAAATTTTTGTGTTATTTATTATTAGTTTTTGTAGTCTTTCAGAACTAGACAGAAGTTGCAGAAGGGGGTTTGTGTTTTGCATGTGAATGTTTTTTGCAAATACATTAAAATATATAACATGTATTTAAAACCCACAAAAACTATAACCCTAATGCATAAACGAACAAAGACCCAGATCATAGAATCATGTAAAATGAATTACTGATGCATACCCATTTCATGTTTTTTGACTTCATAAGACTGTTGTAGCTGAACGAACATTACAAGCTCACAAGACATAACCAAAACATCATCAAATGAGGGTTCTCCTTCAAATCAGCTACTGCAATATAGTTACTAACCCTAGGCACCATGTTTCAATGCAAATACTGCCTCAAATGATAGGCGATTCAACCTCCATAAAAACCACGTCCCAGGCTAGGGTCCGTACGGCCACGAAGAGCTGCTACAACCAATGTAAACTGCTGATAATCTTTTGTTTTGACATCCTCAATAAATCTGCATTAACAAATGTGCAAAGACCCTCCAAATCGCCCTCAAAGGCATGATATGCAAGCTACCCACATAGCTATTTGACCTCAGCAGAATGGTACGGCCTCTATGTTGTATAGCCAGCAAGGAAACATAAAAGCAAATCCCAAAACCACCTCAAAGCTGTAGAAATCTGCAACTGACAATATTCATCTTTGCTATTCACCAAAAACTCTGCATAAGAAGTATCAAATCATCACCAAAATGCAACAAATCAAGCACAAGCGAAGCCTCCATATGAAGCTCCCAGCAACTCTTCCTGATGCTATCACTCAAGCACGAAGGAGTAGCCAAGCTTCAAGATTGCTCCACAGAAAATAAAGGAAAAGAAAAAAAAAAAAAGTCCAAAAACAAGAGAGAGCCAAATGAAGTCACAAATGCATTGTATATTCCCTTGGCTCCAACGCCCAAGGAGGGAAAAAATAATAATTTTAAATTTGAATATTGACCCCCTTCCCCCTCATGGAGCGCTCACCCTCCCTAGCACACAACTTAAGTTGTAACTTGACTTCATAACATAAAGTTACTTTAATAAAATAAAGTAACTATAGCCATCCAAATATTATAAGTTAAATATTAGATTTAACTTATACTTCGACTAATAATCCCCTAGCCATTCTCGAAGTCCATCTGCAAAGTGTTAGGTGCTGCAACTGGCCGTCTATAAATAAAAAGTTGGCCAACGCCACCTGATACCTCCTGCCCGACTTACTATAAATAGTAAGTCCTGGAATAACGACTACAAAAAGTTCCCTAACCACATCTATTAGCCTACGAGAACCTTGAAAGAGGCTAATCACTCCATCTCTCTGCATGGGCTAAGAAGTAGCCATTACAGTCCACCCTCCCCAGAATTGCTTGCCCTCAAGCAATTGCAGTGTTGGATGCTGTAGAATCTGTCCACTTTCCCAAGTAGCATCCTCCTCTGGTAATTCCCGCCACTTCACCAAGTACTCTGTGATCACTATCCGCCTAACAGTCCTCTCCCTGAAATCAATCACTACCTCTAGAACAAGTACCAACTTACCCTCATCATCCAATGGGGGCAACACTGCTGAAGGAGTCACATTATGACCAAGCACCTTCTTGAGGCGAGATACATGAAACACATTGTGCACTCTACTCCCCTCAAGTAACTCCAGCTCATAGGCTACCTCTCCAACTCTCCTAGTGACTCTGAATGGCCCATAAAAACGAGGTTTCAACTTCTCTGCTCTCCACTCTTCTTGAGAGTGGACTGTATGTATGGCTGCAATCTCACATAAACCATGTCACCCACCTCAATCAAACTCTCGCTCTAAATAGTGTTGATCAGCATACAACTTCTGCTGATTTTGGGCATGCTAGATGTTTTCTCTCAAGGATCTCATTATGTCTTGGCTCTCCTGCAAGAAGTCCTTAGCCCTAGGCACTCTACAATCACTAAACAACAAATCAATGAAGCTAGGTGCTTCGTATCCATACAAAGCCATGAAAAGGTGACATTTTGATGGACATGTGGAATGTAAGAGTTGTAACAAAACTCTCCCAAGTGCAACCAATTTATGCATCCCTTTTGCTGCCCTGAAACATAATTCCGAAGGTAGCCTTCCACCCATTTGTTAACTATTTCAATTTGGCCATCTGTTTGGAGGTGGCAAATAGTGCTAGGATTCAACTCGGTACCACATAGCTTAAACAATTCTTGCCAGAACAAGTTCGTGAACTTAATGTCCCTGTCACTTATGATGTTCTTTGGTACCCCATGAAGTCTAAACACCTCCTTAAAGAACAAATCTGCCACTTGTAAGACTGTATATCCTGCTGATATGGCAAAGATATGGGCAAATTTGGTCAAACGGTCCACCACAACAAAAATACAATCCTTCCCTTGCACCTTGGGAAGCCCTGTGATGAAATCCATTGAAACACTCTCCCACTTTTGAGTAGGAATGGGCAATGGTTGTAGCAGACCAGCCGGATATGTGTGGTCATTTTTATTTTGTTGGCACACTTGACACTCACGTACATACTTAGTAATGTCTTCCTTCATCCCCTTCCATGAGAATCTCTCACGGATCTGCCTATAAGTCTTATAAAATCCTGGATGACCAGCCATAGGAGTGTCATGAAAAGATTTGAAAATCTGCTCTTTCAACTTTGATTCAGGCACTAACCAAATCCTCTCCTTGTAGAAGATCAAGCCATCCTGCACACTATATTTATCACCATCCAAAGTACCATCAAGAATGTTGTTGGCAAGGTTGTTCTTTGCATAATCAGCCTGGATACTCTCCTTCCAATCTGTTGCTTTCTCAAAAAAAACACACAGATGAGGTCTCCTGGATAGTGCATCAGCCACCACATTTATTTTTCCCTTGACATATTCAATGTCAAAATCGTATGCATGAAGTTTACTTACCCACTTCTACTGTCTCTCGCTCAAATCCTTCTGATTAAGGAAGTATTTTAGACTGTTATGATCAGTTTTAACAATAAATCTGCCCCCAACAAGATATTGTTATCCTCTCCTTGTAGAAGATCAAGCCATCCTGCACACTATATTTATCACCATCCAAAGTACCATCAAGAATGTTGTTGGCAAGGTTGTTCTTTGAATAATCAGCCTGGATACTCTCCTTCCAATCTGTTGCTTTCTCAAAAAAAACACACAGATGAAGTCTCCTGGATAGTGCATCAGCCACCACATTTATTTTTCCCTTGACATATTCAATGTCAAAATCGTATGCATGAAGTTTACTTACCCACTTCTGCTGTCTCTCGCTCAAATCCTTCTGATTAAGAAGTATTTCAGACTGTTATGATCAGTTTTAACAATAAATCTGCCCCCAACAAGATATTGTTTGTACTTAGCCAAAGCATGCATTATGGCTAACATCTCCTTATCATAAATTGAATAACTTCTCTCACTTCCCTTCAACTTTCTACTCTCAAAAGCAATTAGATGCTTATTTTGCATGAGGACAGCCCCTATACCATCACCAGAAGCATCACATTCAAGCTCAAATGGCTTGGAAAATCAGGAAGTGCCAAAATAGGGCACAAGCTCATTAACTTCTTAAACTGATCAAATGAATTCTGTGTTGATTCTGACCAAGAGAATGCACCTTTCCTAGTCAAATCAATAAGTGGGGCAGCAACATGTAAAAATCCTTTTACAAACCTTCTGTAGAATCCACACAATCCAAAAAATCCCTTAAGCTGTGTCAAATTAGTGGGTGATGGCCAATCAAGTATTGCTTTGATTTTATTAGGATCCACACGAACACCATCAGCGTTGATTATATGCCCAAGATACAACTCTGTCATCCCAAACTCACACTTGGACTTGTTGTGACCAAATCACACATCACCCCATTAGGAATAGGGACCCCCTTTTTTTTTGAGCTCCGATGCTTTGCATGAAGTTCTGATGATGATTTGACTCATTTTCCTCTGTCGATATGGTAATAATTTCCTTGCCTATGATCTTTGGTTCACGATTAAGGATAGATAAACTTACAATAATGATCAAATCCTATCTAGATATTGAGTTTTGAGGTTAATCCTTCAGAATGTTTGAGACCCTGAAAAGACTAAGCCTGGAGCCTGAAATCCTGAAAACCCTGAAAAAATGGCTAAGTCTGAAATCTGGTGAATCCTCCAAATTCTATATTTTGCATCTTAAATCCGGTGGATTCGGGACCTACCTCAAACATCCTGAAAGGTATATTGAAAAATATTTAAAGTATAAGAAATTCAATCTCTAAACTTATACTTAAATATATTTTCCAATATACCTTTACTCGCGCGATCCTGGAAATGCTTGACGAAGCCAGAGGATTCAAAATCCTGATCTAATGCGACTGGACACTTAGATGGCGCGAATCTGGGCGCAAAATCACGAAAGAGAAGATACTTGAGCCAGAGGATTTGAAAACTCTATCTGTTGCGCCCATCTAATCCTTCATTCAGTGCGAAAATATCAGAGGATTTCGATCTTCTATCTGTTGCGCCCAAACTAAAAGGTCATTTCCGAGGAAGAAATGGAGATTTCAATGCCTCCAACTAGTGCGAAAGTAAAAAAGACAAGTCTAAAGCAAATCTTGGAGCGAATTTTAATGAAAATGTCAGAGGATTTCAACCCTTGAAGTGAAGCGCCACCAAGAAAGAAGAGGGAAATGTAAGGGTTTTGACTTGAGAGGAATCCCAAAAGGTGAAGCAATGCGCCAAAACTAAAAAAAATCTTTTCCTTTCAACTAATGCGCTTCATCAATGTTCAACATAAGTGTTAGTCCCTTCACCAAATTTCAAGTTCAGAGGAGTCTTAAGACCTTATCTAATGCGACTTCCTAGAGAGACAAGTTCAGAGGATTCTAAAACTTGAAGTAATGCGCTCAATTGATTTCAAGATCATTTTTCAAAGCTATCCAATGCGATCAAGTCTAGAGAATCTAAATTGTCTAGGTGATGCGCCAACATCATGAGGTCTCTTCTAAGGTAGAACGACAACTCCACAGGATCCTACACCTTGATCTAATGCGCTCACCCTCTAGAGGATTCGTTATATTTGATCTAATGCGATTTTTTGAGGGAAAATTCTACAAGTTCCAACGACCTTTAACCAAGGCATTATTCATAAGATTTGGAAACTTGAAGCAATGCGCCATGTGTGGGGGAGAATGAAGTTTATTTTTGGAAGAACCAAATTACCCAACCAATGCGCCACTCCTTTAAAGAAATCTTGCTACCCATCTAGTGCGCTACCTACATGAAGACAACGAAATTCCAACTAATGCGCCATATGTAAGGAGAAATCAAATTATTTAAGTGATGCGCTAAATTCCTGAGGATTCTAGTCCTCCATCTAATGCGCTATGTTAAAGAAAGAATGAAGTTTCATTTTGAAGATGCCAAACTAGTGGTCTAATGCGCCAATTCCTGAGGATTCTAATCTTCCATCCAATGCGCCATGCTAAAAAGTGAGATCCTAAAGTTCTATCTAGAAGTTCAAAAGACTTGAAGACTTCATGTTACCTATCAAATGCTCCATAATTAATGATCCAAAGCGCCAAGTGTTAAGAGGATTCCGATTCTTCATGCAATGCGAAATGTTTAAGAGGAATTCTATACCTTGAATCAATGCGAATTGCCAAGGAGAGTTTCGATTCTTCATCTAATGCGAACCATGAAAGGAGGATCATCAAAGGGTCATCTAGTGCGAAATGCTGAAAACAAGTTTTAGAGTTTCAAGACAGCAAGACAAGAGGATTCTAAGAAGGAGACTCCATTATGCCATCCCATGCGAAATATGAAGAGAAACTCGAAGATCAAATCCAAGATGAAATGTGAAGAGGAATCAACAAACTCCATCTAATGCGAAAATCTTGAGAAGATTCTCTACCCTCCATCCAATGCGCCCAAAGATCAAATCCAATGCGAATTCAAGGAAGTCAAATGCGAATCCAAAGAAAATAAAGAAGACTTCCCACGCTCTAACTAATGCGAAATGCAAAGAGGATCTGAATTCTTGATCCCATGCGCTTGGAGAAGGAAGAAAACGTCCAACAACAAGAAGAAGAACATCAAGACTTTAACCAATGCGTCCAAAAGGAGAAGTTGCAAACATTTAATAGTTGTTGCCTTCGGGAAACGTGAAAATGCATTTATTTAAAAGATCAAAACTAAATTAAATGTTTGTGCATGAGGTCGGCCTAGAAAGAAGGAAAAGTTTTGTAAAGTAAATTATATATATGTGCCTCATTTCTTTTTTCATTTTGATTATTTTCAAGAGCAGATTTGTCTCCAAGAGCAGAATTTTCTTCAAGGAGCAGCCACAAGAAGTTGATTTTAGAAGATAAATTTGATTTTATCAAATTTTGTCAAGTGGGAAATCAAATTGCAAGGTATCAAATACAAAACAGCTCATCAAGTAAGTCTGATCTGAGTTTTTTCTGATCTGATTTTCTTATTTTTCTTTCATTAGATGCCTTGAAATTGTTCAAATATTGATAAAATTCTAGAAGGATAAGTGGATTTTTATGATTTTAATAGTGATATTTCATAATTATAAAGAAAAAATTCATAATTTAATCCACTAAAGTTGCTGAAGTAAAATTTAGATTTTGTTTGCAATCACTTATTCGTGTCAAGTCTGCAGAATAATGGCAATGACTTCCAAGGAGCGACAAGCCAAGATCCGGATGGATGCCAAGGGGAAGATTCCTGAATCAAAGCTCGTCTCAAGGTGGACGAATGTAAGCGACACGAATATGGGAAGCAGCAACTTGGAAGATATCAAGTCAGTCCTTGAAGAACCCAACGGAGGAAGCCTTGTTCGAGCCATCATGAGGAGTGGAGCCATTGAAGCCGCTTGTTTTCCGCCAGCTTTGCCGTGTCCGGAAATGATCATCGAATGTGTCAAAAAGTATGATGTAAATACAAGGCAAATTATAGCCAAGGATGGAACGATATTGGCCTACTTGCGAAGGGAAGCAGTTGAGGAGACTTTCAACATTCCAACCAAAGAGAAGCAAGGATGAAAGTTGAACAAGATTTTAGTACATTGAAGCATTACATCCAACAGGTCATGCAGCCTATTCAACAGAAGGAAGCTACTGCAATTCCTCCTTCCATTCTTCCACAGGAAACAGTATCCCAAGTTGAGGACATGAGAACTTCATCTCAGATGATGAAGGGATGGATAGAAAAGACAGAAGACAAGGCCTATATTTACCTTGAAGAAATTGTGCAAGTGTATGACAGAGTCATTAAGCTCCAAGGTCGAGTCCAAGCTTTATTGGGAAGTTGTGCTGAGTTCAAACCAATCAAAGAGCAATATATGCCACAACTCAAAAGCTTAATGGAAGCTCCAGTAGAAGATTTAATTCATAATAAGGTGATTGATAGAGATACTCCACATGACTTCGTCACTTGGTATTTCTCCTTTCACAACAAGGGGCAACTAGTTGATAAGATTGAAGTAGATATGTCCAGGATAAGAAGTGTTCTTCTAAGAACAGAAAATCATATATATACTGCTTTGACAAAGATTTGTAATCCTTATGGAAATGTTACTATTGAGAACATGAAGCAACAAGTTAAGGCATTCTACTTTCAATATGATGGACTTGATGAAAGTCAACTAGATAATACATTCACACTTGCATATCGTCTTGGGGAAAATAAGTCTTGGATAAACGACTGGGAGAAGACACTTGGAGTCTATGAGGCAGATGTAGCAGTGGCAGAAGGATCCATTAAGGCAGCGACAAGTGTACCAATGGAAGATATTATTCAAATTGTGTCCAGATTCGTTGTATCTCATAGTACTACTATATAGTACTCACCTTGATGATGTAGCTTCCTTATCCTCTTGGAAAGCGTGCCTTTGTTCTCTCTTTCATGACTTCTTTCATTTAATATGAGTAACCTCCTATATTTAATAAAGTTAACCTCATTCATTTAATAAAGTATAGTTTGTTGTAACTACTTGTGATGTGGCTTGATCTGATCCGCTGATTTCGCCGATCGATCTTGACCCTTCTCTCCTTTGAGGACTATAAAAGAGCTCTCATTGCTCTCATTTGTAACGGTTGGAAATTCCGAAATTGTTGTAAGAGCTCTCTGAGATAATAAAGGACTCATTGATTTGGTGATTCTATTTATATTTCTGAGTGTTTGCATGGTTTCAATTTTCACACGAATATTAAGTTAAGTTGCAAGTTTTCTTTTAAGTATAAGTTAGTTAGTGAAAGGTTGTTTTATTGCCTTGTAGTGAAGTCTTTATAATTGAGCGTCAATTTGATCTTTATGCCTGTTGAATTTTCATGAGCATAATTGATTTAAACATCTTGCATACCTTTGAAGATAGCACCTCTCTTGTGTAGTTGTTTTATCTTGGCAAAACAAGATTTGGTTCGACTTCACTCTAAGCAGTAAACGTCCTTCCATTTAGGATTAGATTAGTATTTCTCAACCCTATATCTTTTGCCCTTTTTTTACCAATCAATTAGATTTAGGATCAGAACGTCCATTGCTAAATCTTACGCGTCAATTGCAGTACTTAGATTCTCTAGTGTTCACTTCCAGAGTCTTTGAAACAACAAGTTGAACAATTGTGTAAGTCCCTTTGTTGATTAACAGCAGAATCATACTTAAATCATTGAGCTGTCTCTTACTGAAATTAAAACGTTATTAGAAGGAACCTTGGAGTTATCTCGTTTGATCACTTAGTTCAGCATCCGAGAGGCTTTGCTCAAGAGAGGGTCAGATACCTAGTATTTCACCCTATTGTTGACTTGTCGAAAAACAACCATCAACATATTTGGCGCTAGAAGGAGGGCCTTTACAAGTTGTTTCAGATTAAGGAAGAACATCCTGGAGCGAATTGGTTCTTTCTCGCCAGAGAGGCACCAAAGAATTCTAAGGTCTGCACCAGGAGCATCCAAGGAGTTTTCTGAGTTGGGGTTCCCTTCAAAGTCGAAGAAAGGAAAGAAAGGGACTTCAGCCAGCCAAGGATCTCCAAGTGGGGGTGATACTTCAAATTTATTTCAAACTCCACCTCCAAACAATCAAAATCAGGGAGTTGTTCAACCGAGCAACGTCCAAGTAACCACCATAAGCACTCCACTTCAGCAAGGAGCTACTCAAGCAGGTCCAGGACAACCCAACATTCCAATGGCAGCACCAGCACAAGCTTGGCCTTTGGGAAATGTCTCACCCCTTGGGACTTTTACTGATTACCATGATATGCCCAAGAATCCCGAACACTTCTGTTCGAAATTTCATGTCAACGATCCAAGCAGGACAGCTGAAGAGCATATTAAGATCTTTGAAGGTACTCTGGTAAATCGAAGGATTGAAGATGAAGATGTAGCATGCCGACTATTTCCCTACTCTCTCGAAGGAGACGCTACTTTTTGGTATGTCAATCTACCGGCTGGATCTATTACTACCTGGGAACAGATGAGAACCGCTTTCCTGGAGAAATTCAAGATTCCCATCACTCCTGCAGAACTCTATAAGCAATTCATCGAAGTCCGAAGACAGGAACACGAGCCTATTGCCGCTTTTAATCACAGGTTCCATAAAGCATATTCTAGATTGCAACCTCCCTATGATATCACCCCAGTAATGGCGATGGAGATTTATTACGCTGCATTGGATCGCCTTACTTCTATGTTCGTGAAAAGAGCAACAACCCCGCCGACCACTCTGACAGGAGCATATGCTGAAGCCGTTAAGGTGAACACAGATTTGGGTATGAACACGCATGGGCCACTTAATCACATAGGGCATGTGGCAATGCCAAATCAAATCCAGGGGATCAATCACGCATTGGCTCAACATACACCTGTAATGAATCCAGTTCCTGTTTCCACTCCTGCTAATCAATTAGTCTTGCATCCAGGAGTGCCAATTTCACAAGTTGTACCTGAAAAGCCAGTGTATTTGCAAGGATCTTCATCTTCTGCGAAGGCTCAGGAGGAGAAAGATGAAATGAAAGAGCTGATTGATCAGGTAAAGAAATTGTCCACTGAAGTTACACATTTACGAAATCAGAACAACTATCTGCAGAAGAATTTCCAAGGCAATCAGGGTGGATACCAAGGAAATCAGAGCGGCAATCAGGGATATAATCAGGGATACAATCAAGGTTTTAGAGGAAATAATCAAGGCTTTCAACGACAGAATAGAACCTGGAACACTGCACCAAACACCGGCACAGTTCCTTCACCACTTGACAATCCATCAGCTTCTGACCCAAAACCCGCAGAGAAAGTATTTTTAGCAGAAGCTGCACTATCTACATGGTGCCGGTTGCATAACACCAATCAGCATTCAGAACTTCAATGTCCCGAATTTAAGATAGCAGCTGACATCTTTCAACAGGAAATGCATGGTACACAGGTACCAGAAAATCCTCCAGTCACCGGATATGAAATTGTGCCCACGCAGAGGTATGATCAAGCTTTGATGATTGAAGATTTTACTTTTCCACCTATGATGGAGTATGATATGACAGAATATAGCGGAAGATTCCCGCCAGCCTCTGCAAATGAACCAGTTGAGGATACATACTACACTCCGCCATTTGAGGGTGATTTCCAAACCCAAGAAGCAGATGAAGTTCAGGCCTTTCAGCAATCTGCCGGCAATGCACCACAAAGAGTTTATCAGCGGAATTACCGGCCACAAGATCCTATTACTACGTCAACTCCTCCTAATAACTTGCACACTCCGCCAAATCCAAATACAAGTAACAATCCAAGCTATCCAAGAGATGCACCCGAATACAGACAGCGAAATCCAGTTCAGAACGTTGTCCCAGCACAAGAAGTTCAGCAGCAGAATGTCTCTGCAAGGATCGATCCAGCCAGGAAGGAAGTTCCTAAGGATGAATTAAAGAGATTGAGTCAGTGTGTTGTCGAAGAACTCAAGAAGATTAAAATCAACCTACCATTGACAGAATTGATTCGAGTACCTGAAATTAAGGAAGCCTTTCTAAGAGGTGTTGATGATACCATCTCAAAGGGTGGAAATCAAAATGTGCAAGTCACCACAGGATCAGCCGGTCCATCTACTTCAAACGTACCAAGAGCATATGTGGGTCAAAATGCGAATCCAACTCAAATGAGGCCGCCACACCCACAAGGCCATACAAATGCTATTTTCATTGCACAGGAATCATCCAGTATAACAGATGGCAAATCAGTTGCGATAAAGGAAGAGCCTGCAGAGGACAATACGCCGAAAATTCAAAGTTCACAAGTCAATTCAGATCCAGTAAATGACCGATATAGTGCCCCCAAGAAGAAATCAGTCGTCTTCTATCAAGGAAAAGATGAACAGCCTCCTTTCCTGATATCAGTTAGAATGTTTGGCAAATTGTTACACAATTGTCTAATGGATTCAGGAGCCTCAAGCAACGTGATGCCTTTGGGTATTTGCAAGAAACTTGGCCTCATCCCAAAGCAGACAAATAAGAAAGTTACTCAATTAGACAAGACCGAAGTTCCAGTTATTGGAGAGCTACATAATATTCACATGCAGTTAGCAGCTGATCCCAGGATTCAGCATTACATTGACATTTCAGTAGTAGACATACCTGAAGGGTATGGGATGCTGTTAAGCAGAGATTGGTTGAAGAAGCTCAATGGATACGTCTCCACCGACTTTTCGCACATGTGGCTATCATGGAAAGGATTGCCTAATCAAATCAGGATAGATAGCACTCCACGTCTTAAATTGATGATTACTGAATATGGTGAAGACAATGAGATCCTTTTTGTACAGACAGATTTAGGTGTCTACAAGCCTAAGGTCGAAGAGATTCTAATGTTTCATAATTCGACAGAGGTCCTCATAGAAAGTGATCACAGCGCATCATCAGATGAAGAAGGGGAAGGTATGTTTGAAAACTTCCGGAATTTTGTGATGAGACATGTGAAGCAAGGAGTAGAATTGGGAAGTCACGCATCCGTTCAAGATCTATTGCTACCTAATTGGTGTAGGATACACAATGCTTTCCATTCCGAGTTCTCCTGCTCTATGTGCGTAGTGGCCTTAGAACAAGTTAGAAAGAGAATTCCAGAGGCCATGGGCTTGGAAATCCCCAGTATGATGAAACTAAAAGAACCAGTTCGGGATACAGCCGTTACAGATGAAGCAAGCACTTCGGCATCAGCAACAGAACATACCCAAATTGAACCTACAAAAGCAAATCAAGGTGTTGATATGTCAAATTCAGAAGATAATCAAGTATGGACTCTAAGATTCGATGGATCAAAATCCAAGCAAGGATCCGGTGCTGGCTTTGAATTGATCAGTCCGCTGGGGGAAGCTTATTTATCAGCTTTAAGATTACAGTTTCCGTGCACAAATAATGTTACCGAGTATGAAGCTCTCGTACACGGGTTGCTCTTGGCCATAAAGAAGAAAGTTAAAGTTTTGCATGTGTTCGGCGATTCAGAAATAGTTGTCAGACAAGTCAGGAAGCAATATGTGTGCCATGACAAGAGGCTAAAGAAGTACAGAAACAGAGTATGGGATTTGATTGAAGACTTCGATGCTTTCAACATCAAGTCAATTTACAGGTCAACAAACCAAGTAGCTAATGCCCTAGCACAGGCCGCAAGTTCCCTTGAGCCATTGGCTATGGAAGGATTAAAAAAGTTCACAGTGGAACTAACATCAGTACCATCAGTACCAGATAATATCACAAATTTTCAAGTGTTTGATGATGACAAACACATACTAGATTTTTTGACCAATTCAGGCATCTTCACCACCCAGGTCATTGACGAAAGTGAAGTTGAAGCTGAGTTTGATCCAGATGGGATCATGAATCTGAAGGACAATAACATCCCAAAGGGTATGATTGAATTAGAAAGACTTTTCGATTCAGATAAGTTGGGCACTCCTCCTCACCATGACGAAGATGGAAATAAATGTGAAGTAGTCAATCTGGGAACCGACGAAGATATAAAAAATGTATTCATAGGGAAAGTTTGCACACCGGAAGAAAGAGAAAACATCCTCAATAGTATGAGAGAATTCCACGATGTTATTGCTTGGGGGTATGATGATTTGAAGACATACGACACATCCATCATTACACATACTATCCCTCTCAAGCCAGGAAGCAGACCTTTCCGACAGAGGCAGAGGCCGGTCAATCCTTTATTGGAGCCACTTATTTATCAAGAAGTCAAGAAGCTGCTACAGGCAAAGATCATATTTCCGATCAAGCACTCGACGTGGGTCGCCAATTTAGTTCCAGTTAGAAAAAAGAATGGAGAAATAAGATTATGTGTTGATTTCAGGAACTTAAACAAAGCATCAGAAAAAGATAATTATCCTTTGCCTTCATTGGACGAAGTGCTGCAAATTGTAAATGGTTCACAGATGATGTCTTTTCTGGATGGATATTCAGGGAATAACCAGGTCATGGTTGAAGAAGAGGATCGATTGAAGACCGCTTTCACTACCAAATGGGGTACTTACGCATACAGAAGGATGCCTTTTGGCTTAATCAATGCAGGAGCCACTTTCCAGCGAGCTATGGATATTGCTTTCAGAGATATTATTGGAAAATGCATTATTATTTATATGGATGATCTTACGGTGTTCTCAAAGGTCAGAGCAGATCATGTAGAGCATTTAAGGAAAGTTTTTGAATCTTGCAGAACATATGGAATTTCCTTAAATCCAAAGAAGTGCATATTCGGGGTGACAGAAGGAAAGCTCCTGGGTCATGTAATATCAGAACACGGTATCTCTATTGATCCAGATCGGATAGAAGCCATTAAGAGAATTAGCATGCCTGCCAGTAAAAGGGAATTAAAGTCATTCTTCGGCAAGATCAACTTCGTCAGGAAGTTTATTACCGGATTTGCAGAAATTATTAAGCCATTGAATGATATGTTAAAGAAGGATGCGAAAGTTGAATGGACTCCTCAAGCAAAGAAAGCATTCGAAGAAATCAAGCAAGCAATTGCTAGGGCTCCTGTCCTCATCAGTCCAGACTACTTGAAGCCGTTTTATTTATATTCTTTTGCATCTGATCACACCTGTGCAGGGATTTTGACCCAGAGGATAGATGAGAAAGATGAACACCCCGTTGCATTTATGAGTGCCCCTTTTAAGGATGCTGAGCTGAGATACCCGGCAGTGGAGAAACAGGCTTATGCTCTAGTAAAGGCTATCAAGAAATTTCGGCACTATATCTTGCGGAGTAAAGTGTATGCTATAGTTCCAGATGCCGCAGTTAAAACACTACTAATGCAAAATGAACTAGGCGAACGAAGAGGCAAGTGGGTCGCCACTATTCAAGAATACGACATCGAAATTCAACCAATGAAGTTGATTAGAGGACAAGCACTGACTCAGACTATAGCACTTGAAGAACCTGGGTTAGTTCAGCAAGCTTACGTACTTGAAGCAGTATCACCAGATGAGTGGTACAATGATATTGTTTATTACCTACTATCTCAGAGATGTCCAGAACATATGAGCCCAACACAGAGGAGAGCATTGAGATATATAAGTAAACGCTTCATGTTGCAAGGATCAGTTTTATTCAGACAGAATCATGAAGGTATCTACCTAAGGTGTGTTGGTAGGAGCGAAGCTAAAAGTATTTTGGAACAATTTCATGATAAGTTCGGAACTTGCCACGGTGGTGAGCTAGCAACGGCAAATCAGATATTAAGGGCAGGCTATTATTGGCCAAAATTGTTTCAAGATGCTCATCAGCACATCAAAACTTGCCATATTTGTCAAATAGCAGCTTCAAGAGAACGAAACCCAGCTATGCCTTTCCAGCCAGTTGTTGAATTCAGACCTTTTGCTAAGTGGGGGTTAGATTTTATTGGTATGATAAACCCACCATCTTCCGCACAGCATAAATATATTTTGACTGCTACAGACTACTGCACCAGATGGACAGAAGCCCATGCTTTGAAGTTTTGTACTTCCGAAGTAGTGATCAAGTTTCTAGAAGAGAATATAATTACCAGATTTGGTTGTCCCAGTGCCCTTGTATGCGACAATGGCCCTGCATTTTCATCACTCAGATTTTCAAATTGGGCCTTTGAATATGGCATAACCTTGAAATTCTCATCGAATTATTATCCACAGGGAAACGGCCTAGCTGAGTCCACAAACAAGAACCTTTTGCATGCAATAAAGAAATTACTGGATAAGAATCCAAGAGACTGGCATACACAGCTGAAGTTTGCTCTTTGGGCAGACAGAACTCGAGTCAAGTCTTCTTTGGGTACTTCGCCATATCACCTGGTTTATGGGCAGGATCCTATCTTCCCAATACAATTGAGGATTCCAACCTTGCAATTCATGCAAGAGTATTTAGATGAAGATGAGCAAGTACAAGTAAGATTATCACAGCTCCTGCATCTGGAAGAAAAACGAGACATTGCCTTAAATAAATTTATGAAACATCAAGGAGTGGTCAAGCGTTGGTTTGATCGACAGGCAAGAGTGAAAGCCTTCAGAATTTCTGATCTGGTTTTATATTGGGACAAAGCACACGAACGGCGAGGTGATCACAACAAATTCGATTATCTCTGGAAGGGCCCATATCAGATTGCTGAGATCCTAGGAGAGAACGCTTTCAAATTGAAGACTCTGACAGGAGAAGATATTCCATTGCCTGTCAATGGGCAGTTCTTGAAGCACTATTTCCAGCCATGAATTCTTCGGAACACTGGTTTGTACATAGTTAGATAGGATTTCCTTTCAGTTATTTTGTTTTTTCTTAGATTAGATTTGTTTGTCTTGATGTCATTTGACTCAAGAATTTTTCTTGCTTTTCATAGTTTAGTTGTTTTGTGTTTTGCTTTCGTTTTTAGAGTAGTTGTTTTTGAAGGGTTTTAACTCTTGACAAGGTGGTGTGTATCCAAAGACACATTTGGTATACTTTCACTAGGATATGTTAGCTCATTTCTTAAACATTTATTCACGAAACTCTTAGGATTGATAGATTATTGTTTTCAATTGTTGACAAAGCGAGCACTGAGCTTGACTGGGACATTAATCATATATTGTGTCTTGACACCATTATCTTCTGAACGTAATATTTTAAAATGTCAAATCTAATGTTACGAATTCTTATTTGTTCTTTTGAGAAACTTAAGTCATGACTGATGGATTTCCCGTGGATTCCATCGCGAGTATTAGATAGCGTGACTGCTTGTTCTTAGGAAACGAATCAGTTGTTCGGTATTGACTGAAGTATTTTGAGGTTTCTTACACATCTTAATGATCCCGAAGTTCCTAGGAAAGCCTTTGTAAGCCTGGGTCAAGTGAAAATCATAAGGTAATTCATATTTCCATTCCATAATAAGTATTTTGCATACTTTCATATCCGTCATCCCATTTACCACATCTCATATTACAATAAAATTGTCTATCCATTTCATTTCAATGCAATAAAACCTCCGTCCACATCGCATTTTCAACCAATAATGAATTCGAGTCTAATGACTGCATCATTCTGTGTTCATTGTACTCCAGAAGGATACAAGTTGAAGTTGAAATCAAGTACTTGGAGTATTTTCATTATCCACTGTACAGGATAAAATCAAATGTTGGTATTCCCACTTTATTCCATTTCAAATCTACTACATATATCCATTTCGCTTTCAAAATCACATTACTATCCACACCTTTATCTTTTTCACCCCTCTCCTAATCATGATTGATGAATGTGAGTGTCGTCTGAATGAGAAGCTTGCAGTTCCTTCCAATCATTCCCCCATCTTTCCATAAAATAAATATTTGGATGCTTTTACCTTTTAAGCAAAGAGATTCCTGAAAATCCAAAAATCTCTATATAAATGCCATAATTCCTAAACAAGGCATGTTCAAAAGATATTTCGTGCTGTACTTTCAAGTCAAGAAATGCTTGAGAAATAAAGTTCCAAATACCTGTAGCCGAATCCAAAGAGGCTACCGCATCCAGTCCACCCATCCATTCCATTTCCATTCAATTCCATTTCACATTACTTCATCTCACGAACCAAAATCCCAAAGATATTCTGAGTTCGTGAAGGTCATGAAGTTATCATTCTTAATTTCTAAATCGTCTATTCCCGTTCCCTATATACATTCCCCTTTCCACTTGCAAGCTTCGAAGTTTAGGTTGATACAAACAAACGTTGATCGTGATTTCATTCCATTTCCTTTTCCTTATTCACCGTCCATATTTGTTTCTTGCTATTCAACATATCCCGTTATTCCTTTGGTTTATGGTTGAATACGCTTTCATACAGTCATAATCCGCCATCATCCAACTCCACCCTATCATGTTATTCTTTCCTGCCAACATTTATGAGTATTACAACTTGACATGATTTTATGTGTGGATTATCGCGTCATCTGCAGAATCAGACTCTTGAGTTCTTATCATTCGTTACCTCGGTGAAAACCTGGCAAACAGGCGCCGTGTGTAATGGTCATCATTCAACACAAAAAAAACAAAAAAGAGAAAAAAAAAAAGAAAAAATAGTAAAGAGAAAAAAAATTTTCGTTCACTGGTGAAAACCCGGCTAACGGGCGCCATGGACAAGTATCATGGCGAAAACCTGGCAAACAGGCGTCATGATAGAGCCACATTGTTTCATTGCATTTTCACTATCATTCTATCACCACTCCATTTGACATCACTTACTTGTCATTGCATATTATCATTCGCCTATGTCATCCATGTATATATCCGTCCATCCGCTTTGATGAATTTACCTAGCTTGAGACAGGTCAGCTTAGTCGATCCTAGTTTCTAAGGGATGGGAATGAACTTAAGTGCTTGCACTTCAAACCTCAGATATGGATAGTCGCGCTGGCAATTGGTTTTGATTCTTTGATTGAGTAGTCGTGTTTATTTGATCTCGTGTGTGGGTATACATGGAAATGTTGAAACTTGACGTTTGTTTATCTTTAGCACATTTGAGAAGTTGTTTTAATTGAAATCAATCTTTAATCACACATCAGGAGATGTAGTGTCTTGATCCAATTTATGATTCTTTTCCCTTTTAAGCTCGTTTTGCATAGTTTACGATTGAGGATGATAATTTGATATTCTTTGAGTGAGCTTTGCATTTTTGTTTTAGAAATGTTCAGGAACATTCCTCCAGTGGAGTCGCCAGATGTTGTGACCAAATCACACATCACCCCATTAGGAATAGGGACCCCCTTTTTTTTTGAGCTCCGATGCTTTGCATGAAGTTCTGATGATGATTTGACTCATTTTCCTCTGTCGATATGGTAATAATTTCCTTGCCTAT
Source organism: Cunninghamia lanceolata (assembly GCA_027924645.1). Lineage (NCBI taxonomy): Eukaryota > Viridiplantae > Streptophyta > Pinopsida > Cupressales > Cupressaceae > Cunninghamia > Cunninghamia lanceolata. The sequence continues at coordinate 31,933 of BSBN01001396.1, read as the reverse complement.
GATCTTTGGTTCACGATTAAGGATAGATAAACTTACAATAATGATCAAATCCTATCTAGATATTGAGTTTTGAGGTTAATCCTTCAGAATGTTTGAGACCCTGAAAAGACTAAGCCTGGAGCCTGAAATCCTGAAAACCCTGAAAAAATGGCTAAGTCTGAAATCTGGTGAATCCTCCAAATTCTATATTTTGCATCTTAAATCCGGTGGATTCGGGACCTACCTCAAACATCCTGAAAGGTATATTGAAAAATATTTAAAGTATAAGAAATTCAATCTCTAAACTTATACTTAAATATATTTTCCAATATACCTTTACTCGCGCGATCCTGGAAATGCTTGACGAAGCCAGAGGATTCAAAATCCTGATCTAATGCGACTGGACACTTAGATGGCGCGAATCTGGGCGCAAAATCACGAAAGAGAAGATACTTGAGCCAGAGGATTTGAAAACTCTATCTGTTGCGCCCATCTAATCCTTCATTCAGTGCGAAAATATCAGAGGATTTCGATCTTCTATCTGTTGCGCCCAAACTAAAAGGTCATTTCCGAGGAAGAAATGGAGATTTCAATGCCTCCAACTAGTGCGAAAGTAAAAAAGACAAGTCTAAAGCAAATCTTGGAGCGAATTTTAATGAAAATGTCAGAGGATTTCAACCCTTGAAGTGAAGCGCCACCAAGAAAGAAGAGGGAAATGTAAGGGTTTTGACTTGAGAGGAATCCCAAAAGGTGAAGCAATGCGCCAAAACTAAAAAAAATCTTTTCCTTTCAACTAATGCGCTTCATCAATGTTCAACATAAGTGTTAGTCCCTTCACCAAATTTCAAGTTCAGAGGAGTCTTAAGACCTTATCTAATGCGACTTCCTAGAGAGACAAGTTCAGAGGATTCTAAAACTTGAAGTAATGCGCTCAATTGATTTCAAGATCATTTTTCAAAGCTATCCAATGCGATCAAGTCTAGAGAATCTAAATTGTCTAGGTGATGCGCCAACATCATGAGGTCTCTTCTAAGGTAGAACGACAACTCCACAGGATCCTACACCTTGATCTAATGCGCTCACCCTCTAGAGGATTCGTTATATTTGATCTAATGCGATTTTTTGAGGGAAAATTCTACAAGTTCCAACGACCTTTAACCAAGGCATTATTCATAAGATTTGGAAACTTGAAGCAATGCGCCATGTGTGGGGGAGAATGAAGTTTATTTTTGGAAGAACCAAATTACCCAACCAATGCGCCACTCCTTTAAAGAAATCTTGCTACCCATCTAGTGCGCTACCTACATGAAGACAACGAAATTCCAACTAATGCGCCATATGTAAGGAGAAATCAAATTATTTAAGTGATGCGCTAAATTCCTGAGGATTCTAGTCCTCCATCTAATGCGCTATGTTAAAGAAAGAATGAAGTTTCATTTTGAAGATGCCAAACTAGTGGTCTAATGCGCCAATTCCTGAGGATTCTAATCTTCCATCCAATGCGCCATGCTAAAAAGTGAGATCCTAAAGTTCTATCTAGAAGTTCAAAAGACTTGAAGACTTCATGTTACCTATCAAATGCTCCATAATTAATGATCCAAAGCGCCAAGTGTTAAGAGGATTCCGATTCTTCATGCAATGCGAAATGTTTAAGAGGAATTCTATACCTTGAATCAATGCGAATTGCCAAGGAGAGTTTCGATTCTTCATCTAATGCGAACCATGAAAGGAGGATCATCAAAGGGTCATCTAGTGCGAAATGCTGAAAACAAGTTTTAGAGTTTCAAGACAGCAAGACAAGAGGATTCTAAGAAGGAGACTCCATTATGCCATCCCATGCGAAATATGAAGAGAAACTCGAAGATCAAATCCAAGATGAAATGTGAAGAGGAATCAACAAACTCCATCTAATGCGAAAATCTTGAGAAGATTCTCTACCCTCCATCCAATGCGCCCAAAGATCAAATCCAATGCGAATTCAAGGAAGTCAAATGCGAATCCAAAGAAAATAAAGAAGACTTCCCACGCTCTAACTAATGCGAAATGCAAAGAGGATCTGAATTCTTGATCCCATGCGCTTGGAGAAGGAAGAAAACGTCCAACAACAAGAAGAAGAACATCAAGACTTTAACCAATGCGTCCAAAAGGAGAAGTTGCAAACATTTAATAGTTGTTGCCTTCGGGAAACGTGAAAATGCATTTATTTAAAAGATCAAAACTAAATTAAATGTTTGTGCATGAGGTCGGCCTAGAAAGAAGGAAAAGTTTTGTAAAGTAAATTATATATATGTGCCTCATTTCTTTTTTCATTTTGATTATTTTCAAGAGCAGATTTGTCTCCAAGAGCAGAATTTTCTTCAAGGAGCAGCCACAAGAAGTTGATTTTAGAAGATAAATTTGATTTTATCAAATTTTGTCAAGTGGGAAATCAAATTGCAAGGTATCAAATACAAAACAGCTCATCAAGTAAGTCTGATCTGAGTTTTTTCTGATCTGATTTTCTTATTTTTCTTTCATTAGATGCCTTGAAATTGTTCAAATATTGATAAAATTCTAGAAGGATAAGTGGATTTTTATGATTTTAATAGTGATATTTCATAATTATAAAGAAAAAATTCATAATTTAATCCACTAAAGTTGCTGAAGTAAAATTTAGATTTTGTTTGCAATCACTTATTCGTGTCAAGTCTGCAGAATAATGGCAATGACTTCCAAGGAGCGACAAGCCAAGATCCGGATGGATGCCAAGGGGAAGATTCCTGAATCAAAGCTCGTCTCAAGGTGGACGAATGTAAGCGACACGAATATGGGAAGCAGCAACTTGGAAGATATCAAGTCAGTCCTTGAAGAACCCAACGGAGGAAGCCTTGTTCGAGCCATCATGAGGAGTGGAGCCATTGAAGCCGCTTGTTTTCCGCCAGCTTTGCCGTGTCCGGAAATGATCATCGAATGTGTCAAAAAGTATGATGTAAATACAAGGCAAATTATAGCCAAGGATGGAACGATATTGGCCTACTTGCGAAGGGAAGCAGTTGAGGAGACTTTCAACATTCCAACCAAAGAGAAGCAAGGATGAAAGTTGAACAAGATTTTAGTACATTGAAGCATTACATCCAACAGGTCATGCAGCCTATTCAACAGAAGGAAGCTACTGCAATTCCTCCTTCCATTCTTCCACAGGAAACAGTATCCCAAGTTGAGGACATGAGAACTTCATCTCAGATGATGAAGGGATGGATAGAAAAGACAGAAGACAAGGCCTATATTTACCTTGAAGAAATTGTGCAAGTGTATGACAGAGTCATTAAGCTCCAAGGTCGAGTCCAAGCTTTATTGGGAAGTTGTGCTGAGTTCAAACCAATCAAAGAGCAATATATGCCACAACTCAAAAGCTTAATGGAAGCTCCAGTAGAAGATTTAATTCATAATAAGGTGATTGATAGAGATACTCCACATGACTTCGTCACTTGGTATTTCTCCTTTCACAACAAGGGGCAACTAGTTGATAAGATTGAAGTAGATATGTCCAGGATAAGAAGTGTTCTTCTAAGAACAGAAAATCATATATATACTGCTTTGACAAAGATTTGTAATCCTTATGGAAATGTTACTATTGAGAACATGAAGCAACAAGTTAAGGCATTCTACTTTCAATATGATGGACTTGATGAAAGTCAACTAGATAATACATTCACACTTGCATATCGTCTTGGGGAAAATAAGTCTTGGATAAACGACTGGGAGAAGACACTTGGAGTCTATGAGGCAGATGTAGCAGTGGCAGAAGGATCCATTAAGGCAGCGACAAGTGTACCAATGGAAGATATTATTCAAATTGTGTCCAGATTCGTTGTATCTCATAGTACTACTATATAGTACTCACCTTGATGATGTAGCTTCCTTATCCTCTTGGAAAGCGTGCCTTTGTTCTCTCTTTCATGACTTCTTTCATTTAATATGAGTAACCTCCTATATTTAATAAAGTTAACCTCATTCATTTAATAAAGTATAGTTTGTTGTAACTACTTGTGATGTGGCTTGATCTGATCCGCTGATTTCGCCGATCGATCTTGACCCTTCTCTCCTTTGAGGACTATAAAAGAGCTCTCATTGCTCTCATTTGTAACGGTTGGAAATTCCGAAATTGTTGTAAGAGCTCTCTGAGATAATAAAGGACTCATTGATTTGGTGATTCTATTTATATTTCTGAGTGTTTGCATGGTTTCAATTTTCACACGAATATTAAGTTAAGTTGCAAGTTTTCTTTTAAGTATAAGTTAGTTAGTGAAAGGTTGTTTTATTGCCTTGTAGTGAAGTCTTTATAATTGAGCGTCAATTTGATCTTTATGCCTGTTGAATTTTCATGAGCATAATTGATTTAAACATCTTGCATACCTTTGAAGATAGCACCTCTCTTGTGTAGTTGTTTTATCTTGGCAAAACAAGATTTGGTTCGACTTCACTCTAAGCAGTAAACGTCCTTCCATTTAGGATTAGATTAGTATTTCTCAACCCTATATCTTTTGCCCTTTTTTTACCAATCAATTAGATTTAGGATCAGAACGTCCATTGCTAAATCTTACGCGTCAATTGCAGTACTTAGATTCTCTAGTGTTCACTTCCAGAGTCTTTGAAACAACAAGTTGAACAATTGTGTAAGTCCCTTTGTTGATTAACAGCAGAATCATACTTAAATCATTGAGCTGTCTCTTACTGAAATTAAAACGTTATTAGAAGGAACCTTGGAGTTATCTCGTTTGATCACTTAGTTCAGCATCCGAGAGGCTTTGCTCAAGAGAGGGTCAGATACCTAGTATTTCACCCTATTGTTGACTTGTCGAAAAACAACCATCAACATATTTGGCGCTAGAAGGAGGGCCTTTACAAGTTGTTTCAGATTAAGGAAGAACATCCTGGAGCGAATTGGTTCTTTCTCGCCAGAGAGGCACCAAAGAATTCTAAGGTCTGCACCAGGAGCATCCAAGGAGTTTTCTGAGTTGGGGTTCCCTTCAAAGTCGAAGAAAGGAAAGAAAGGGACTTCAGCCAGCCAAGGATCTCCAAGTGGGGGTGATACTTCAAATTTATTTCAAACTCCACCTCCAAACAATCAAAATCAGGGAGTTGTTCAACCGAGCAACGTCCAAGTAACCACCATAAGCACTCCACTTCAGCAAGGAGCTACTCAAGCAGGTCCAGGACAACCCAACATTCCAATGGCAGCACCAGCACAAGCTTGGCCTTTGGGAAATGTCTCACCCCTTGGGACTTTTACTGATTACCATGATATGCCCAAGAATCCCGAACACTTCTGTTCGAAATTTCATGTCAACGATCCAAGCAGGACAGCTGAAGAGCATATTAAGATCTTTGAAGGTACTCTGGTAAATCGAAGGATTGAAGATGAAGATGTAGCATGCCGACTATTTCCCTACTCTCTCGAAGGAGACGCTACTTTTTGGTATGTCAATCTACCGGCTGGATCTATTACTACCTGGGAACAGATGAGAACCGCTTTCCTGGAGAAATTCAAGATTCCCATCACTCCTGCAGAACTCTATAAGCAATTCATCGAAGTCCGAAGACAGGAACACGAGCCTATTGCCGCTTTTAATCACAGGTTCCATAAAGCATATTCTAGATTGCAACCTCCCTATGATATCACCCCAGTAATGGCGATGGAGATTTATTACGCTGCATTGGATCGCCTTACTTCTATGTTCGTGAAAAGAGCAACAACCCCGCCGACCACTCTGACAGGAGCATATGCTGAAGCCGTTAAGGTGAACACAGATTTGGGTATGAACACGCATGGGCCACTTAATCACATAGGGCATGTGGCAATGCCAAATCAAATCCAGGGGATCAATCACGCATTGGCTCAACATACACCTGTAATGAATCCAGTTCCTGTTTCCACTCCTGCTAATCAATTAGTCTTGCATCCAGGAGTGCCAATTTCACAAGTTGTACCTGAAAAGCCAGTGTATTTGCAAGGATCTTCATCTTCTGCGAAGGCTCAGGAGGAGAAAGATGAAATGAAAGAGCTGATTGATCAGGTAAAGAAATTGTCCACTGAAGTTACACATTTACGAAATCAGAACAACTATCTGCAGAAGAATTTCCAAGGCAATCAGGGTGGATACCAAGGAAATCAGAGCGGCAATCAGGGATATAATCAGGGATACAATCAAGGTTTTAGAGGAAATAATCAAGGCTTTCAACGACAGAATAGAACCTGGAACACTGCACCAAACACCGGCACAGTTCCTTCACCACTTGACAATCCATCAGCTTCTGACCCAAAACCCGCAGAGAAAGTATTTTTAGCAGAAGCTGCACTATCTACATGGTGCCGGTTGCATAACACCAATCAGCATTCAGAACTTCAATGTCCCGAATTTAAGATAGCAGCTGACATCTTTCAACAGGAAATGCATGGTACACAGGTACCAGAAAATCCTCCAGTCACCGGATATGAAATTGTGCCCACGCAGAGGTATGATCAAGCTTTGATGATTGAAGATTTTACTTTTCCACCTATGATGGAGTATGATATGACAGAATATAGCGGAAGATTCCCGCCAGCCTCTGCAAATGAACCAGTTGAGGATACATACTACACTCCGCCATTTGAGGGTGATTTCCAAACCCAAGAAGCAGATGAAGTTCAGGCCTTTCAGCAATCTGCCGGCAATGCACCACAAAGAGTTTATCAGCGGAATTACCGGCCACAAGATCCTATTACTACGTCAACTCCTCCTAATAACTTGCACACTCCGCCAAATCCAAATACAAGTAACAATCCAAGCTATCCAAGAGATGCACCCGAATACAGACAGCGAAATCCAGTTCAGAACGTTGTCCCAGCACAAGAAGTTCAGCAGCAGAATGTCTCTGCAAGGATCGATCCAGCCAGGAAGGAAGTTCCTAAGGATGAATTAAAGAGATTGAGTCAGTGTGTTGTCGAAGAACTCAAGAAGATTAAAATCAACCTACCATTGACAGAATTGATTCGAGTACCTGAAATTAAGGAAGCCTTTCTAAGAGGTGTTGATGATACCATCTCAAAGGGTGGAAATCAAAATGTGCAAGTCACCACAGGATCAGCCGGTCCATCTACTTCAAACGTACCAAGAGCATATGTGGGTCAAAATGCGAATCCAACTCAAATGAGGCCGCCACACCCACAAGGCCATACAAATGCTATTTTCATTGCACAGGAATCATCCAGTATAACAGATGGCAAATCAGTTGCGATAAAGGAAGAGCCTGCAGAGGACAATACGCCGAAAATTCAAAGTTCACAAGTCAATTCAGATCCAGTAAATGACCGATATAGTGCCCCCAAGAAGAAATCAGTCGTCTTCTATCAAGGAAAAGATGAACAGCCTCCTTTCCTGATATCAGTTAGAATGTTTGGCAAATTGTTACACAATTGTCTAATGGATTCAGGAGCCTCAAGCAACGTGATGCCTTTGGGTATTTGCAAGAAACTTGGCCTCATCCCAAAGCAGACAAATAAGAAAGTTACTCAATTAGACAAGACCGAAGTTCCAGTTATTGGAGAGCTACATAATATTCACATGCAGTTAGCAGCTGATCCCAGGATTCAGCATTACATTGACATTTCAGTAGTAGACATACCTGAAGGGTATGGGATGCTGTTAAGCAGAGATTGGTTGAAGAAGCTCAATGGATACGTCTCCACCGACTTTTCGCACATGTGGCTATCATGGAAAGGATTGCCTAATCAAATCAGGATAGATAGCACTCCACGTCTTAAATTGATGATTACTGAATATGGTGAAGACAATGAGATCCTTTTTGTACAGACAGATTTAGGTGTCTACAAGCCTAAGGTCGAAGAGATTCTAATGTTTCATAATTCGACAGAGGTCCTCATAGAAAGTGATCACAGCGCATCATCAGATGAAGAAGGGGAAGGTATGTTTGAAAACTTCCGGAATTTTGTGATGAGACATGTGAAGCAAGGAGTAGAATTGGGAAGTCACGCATCCGTTCAAGATCTATTGCTACCTAATTGGTGTAGGATACACAATGCTTTCCATTCCGAGTTCTCCTGCTCTATGTGCGTAGTGGCCTTAGAACAAGTTAGAAAGAGAATTCCAGAGGCCATGGGCTTGGAAATCCCCAGTATGATGAAACTAAAAGAACCAGTTCGGGATACAGCCGTTACAGATGAAGCAAGCACTTCGGCATCAGCAACAGAACATACCCAAATTGAACCTACAAAAGCAAATCAAGGTGTTGATATGTCAAATTCAGAAGATAATCAAGTATGGACTCTAAGATTCGATGGATCAAAATCCAAGCAAGGATCCGGTGCTGGCTTTGAATTGATCAGTCCGCTGGGGGAAGCTTATTTATCAGCTTTAAGATTACAGTTTCCGTGCACAAATAATGTTACCGAGTATGAAGCTCTCGTACACGGGTTGCTCTTGGCCATAAAGAAGAAAGTTAAAGTTTTGCATGTGTTCGGCGATTCAGAAATAGTTGTCAGACAAGTCAGGAAGCAATATGTGTGCCATGACAAGAGGCTAAAGAAGTACAGAAACAGAGTATGGGATTTGATTGAAGACTTCGATGCTTTCAACATCAAGTCAATTTACAGGTCAACAAACCAAGTAGCTAATGCCCTAGCACAGGCCGCAAGTTCCCTTGAGCCATTGGCTATGGAAGGATTAAAAAAGTTCACAGTGGAACTAACATCAGTACCATCAGTACCAGATAATATCACAAATTTTCAAGTGTTTGATGATGACAAACACATACTAGATTTTTTGACCAATTCAGGCATCTTCACCACCCAGGTCATTGACGAAAGTGAAGTTGAAGCTGAGTTTGATCCAGATGGGATCATGAATCTGAAGGACAATAACATCCCAAAGGGTATGATTGAATTAGAAAGACTTTTCGATTCAGATAAGTTGGGCACTCCTCCTCACCATGACGAAGATGGAAATAAATGTGAAGTAGTCAATCTGGGAACCGACGAAGATATAAAAAATGTATTCATAGGGAAAGTTTGCACACCGGAAGAAAGAGAAAACATCCTCAATAGTATGAGAGAATTCCACGATGTTATTGCTTGGGGGTATGATGATTTGAAGACATACGACACATCCATCATTACACATACTATCCCTCTCAAGCCAGGAAGCAGACCTTTCCGACAGAGGCAGAGGCCGGTCAATCCTTTATTGGAGCCACTTATTTATCAAGAAGTCAAGAAGCTGCTACAGGCAAAGATCATATTTCCGATCAAGCACTCGACGTGGGTCGCCAATTTAGTTCCAGTTAGAAAAAAGAATGGAGAAATAAGATTATGTGTTGATTTCAGGAACTTAAACAAAGCATCAGAAAAAGATAATTATCCTTTGCCTTCATTGGACGAAGTGCTGCAAATTGTAAATGGTTCACAGATGATGTCTTTTCTGGATGGATATTCAGGGAATAACCAGGTCATGGTTGAAGAAGAGGATCGATTGAAGACCGCTTTCACTACCAAATGGGGTACTTACGCATACAGAAGGATGCCTTTTGGCTTAATCAATGCAGGAGCCACTTTCCAGCGAGCTATGGATATTGCTTTCAGAGATATTATTGGAAAATGCATTATTATTTATATGGATGATCTTACGGTGTTCTCAAAGGTCAGAGCAGATCATGTAGAGCATTTAAGGAAAGTTTTTGAATCTTGCAGAACATATGGAATTTCCTTAAATCCAAAGAAGTGCATATTCGGGGTGACAGAAGGAAAGCTCCTGGGTCATGTAATATCAGAACACGGTATCTCTATTGATCCAGATCGGATAGAAGCCATTAAGAGAATTAGCATGCCTGCCAGTAAAAGGGAATTAAAGTCATTCTTCGGCAAGATCAACTTCGTCAGGAAGTTTATTACCGGATTTGCAGAAATTATTAAGCCATTGAATGATATGTTAAAGAAGGATGCGAAAGTTGAATGGACTCCTCAAGCAAAGAAAGCATTCGAAGAAATCAAGCAAGCAATTGCTAGGGCTCCTGTCCTCATCAGTCCAGACTACTTGAAGCCGTTTTATTTATATTCTTTTGCATCTGATCACACCTGTGCAGGGATTTTGACCCAGAGGATAGATGAGAAAGATGAACACCCCGTTGCATTTATGAGTGCCCCTTTTAAGGATGCTGAGCTGAGATACCCGGCAGTGGAGAAACAGGCTTATGCTCTAGTAAAGGCTATCAAGAAATTTCGGCACTATATCTTGCGGAGTAAAGTGTATGCTATAGTTCCAGATGCCGCAGTTAAAACACTACTAATGCAAAATGAACTAGGCGAACGAAGAGGCAAGTGGGTCGCCACTATTCAAGAATACGACATCGAAATTCAACCAATGAAGTTGATTAGAGGACAAGCACTGACTCAGACTATAGCACTTGAAGAACCTGGGTTAGTTCAGCAAGCTTACGTACTTGAAGCAGTATCACCAGATGAGTGGTACGATGATATTGTTTATTACCTACTATCTCAGAGATGTCCAGAACATATGAGCCCAACACAGAGGAGAGCATTGAGATATATAAGTAAACGCTTCATGTTGCAAGGATCAGTTTTATTCAGACAGAATCATGAAGGTATCTACCTAAGGTGTGTTGGTAGGAGCGAAGCTAAAAGTATTTTGGAACAATTTCATGATAAGTTCGGAACTTGCCACGGTGGTGAGCTAGCAACGGCAAATCAGATATTAAGGGCAGGCTATTATTGGCCAAAATTGTTTCAAGATGCTCATCAGCACATCAAAACTTGCCATATTTGTCAAATAGCAGCTTCAAGAGAACGAAACCCAGCTATGCCTTTCCAGCCAGTTGTTGAATTCAGACCTTTTGCTAAGTGGGGGTTAGATTTTATTGGTATGATAAACCCACCATCTTCCGCACAGCATAAATATATTTTGACTGCTACAGACTACTGCACCAGATGGACAGAAGCCCATGCTTTGAAGTTTTGTACTTCCGAAGTAGTGATCAAGTTTCTAGAAGAGAATATAATTACCAGATTTGGTTGTCCCAGTGCCCTTGTATGCGACAATGGCCCTGCATTTTCATCACTCAGATTTTCAAATTGGGCCTTTGAATATGGCATAACCTTGAAATTCTCATCGAATTATTATCCACAGGGAAACGGCCTAGCTGAGTCCACAAACAAGAACCTTTTGCATGCAATAAAGAAATTACTGGATAAGAATCCAAGAGACTGGCATACACAGCTGAAGTTTGCTCTTTGGGCAGACAGAACTCGAGTCAAGTCTTCTTTGGGTACTTCGCCATATCACCTGGTTTATGGGCAGGATCCTATCTTCCCAATACAATTGAGGATTCCAACCTTGCAATTCATGCAAGAGTATTTAGATGAAGATGAGCAAGTACAAGTAAGATTATCACAGCTCCTGCATCTGGAAGAAAAACGAGACATTGCCTTAAATAAATTTATGAAACATCAAGGAGTGGTCAAGCGTTGGTTTGATCGACAGGCAAGAGTGAAAGCCTTCAGAATTTCTGATCTGGTTTTATATTGGGACAAAGCACACGAACGGCGAGGTGATCACAACAAATTCGATTATCTCTGGAAGGGCCCATATCAGATTGCTGAGATCCTAGGAGAGAACGCTTTCAAATTGAAGACTCTGACAGGAGAAGATATTCCATTGCCTGTCAATGGGCAGTTCTTGAAGCACTATTTCCAGCCATGAATTCTTCGGAACACTGGTTTGTACATAGTTAGATAGGATTTCCTTTCAGTTATTTTGTTTTTTCTTAGATTAGATTTGTTTGTCTTGATGTCATTTGACTCAAGAATTTTTCTTGCTTTTCATAGTTTAGTTGTTTTGTGTTTTGCTTTCGTTTTTAGAGTAGTTGTTTTTGAAGGGTTTTAACTCTTGACAAGGTGGTGTGTATCCAAAGACACATTTGGTATACTTTCACTAGGATATGTTAGCTCATTTCTTAAACATTTATTCACGAAACTCTTAGGATTGATAGATTATTGTTTTCAATTGTTGACAAAGCGAGCACTGAGCTTGACTGGGACATTAATCATATATTGTGTCTTGACACCATTATCTTCTGAACGTAATATTTTAAAATGTCAAATCTAATGTTACGAATTCTTATTTGTTCTTTTGAGAAACTTAAGTCATGACTGATGGATTTCCCGTGGATTCCATCGCGAGTATTAGATAGCGTGACTGCTTGTTCTTAGGAAACGAATCAGTTGTTCGGTATTGACTGAAGTATTTTGAGGTTTCTTACACATCTTAATGATCCCGAAGTTCCTAGGAAAGCCTTTGTAAGCCTGGGTCAAGTGAAAATCATAAGGTAATTCATATTTCCATTCCATAATAAGTATTTTGCATACTTTCATATCCGTCATCCCATTTACCACATCTCATATTACAATAAAATTGTCTATCCATTTCATTTCAATGCAATAAAACCTCCGTCCACATCGCATTTTCAACCAATAATGAATTCGAGTCTAATGACTGCATCATTCTGTGTTCATTGTACTCCAGAAGGATACAAGTTGAAGTTGAAATCAAGTACTTGGAGTATTTTCATTATCCACTGTACAGGATAAAATCAAATGTTGGTATTCCCACTTTATTCCATTTCAAATCTACTACATATATCCATTTCGCTTTCAAAATCACATTACTATCCACACCTTTATCTTTTTCACCCCTCTCCTAATCATGATTGATGAATGTGAGTGTCGTCTGAATGAGAAGCTTGCAGTTCCTTCCAATCATTCCCCCATCTTTCCATAAAATAAATATTTGGATGCTTTTACCTTTTAAGCAAAGAGATTCCTGAAAATCCAAAAATCTCTATATAAATGCCATAATTCCTAAACAAGGCATGTTCAAAAGATATTTCGTGCTGTACTTTCAAGTCAAGAAATGCTTGAGAAATAAAGTTCCAAATACCTGTAGCCGAATCCAAAGAGGCTACCGCATCCAGTCCACCCATCCATTCCATTTCCATTCAATTCCATTTCACATTACTTCATCTCACGAACCAAAATCCCAAAGATATTCTGAGTTCGTGAAGGTCATGAAGTTATCATTCTTAATTTCTAAATCGTCTATTCCCGTTCCCTATATACATTCCCCTTTCCACTTGCAAGCTTCGAAGTTTAGGTTGATACAAACAAACGTTGATCGTGATTTCATTCCATTTCCTTTTCCTTATTCACCGTCCATATTTGTTTCTTGCTATTCAACATATCCCGTTATTCCTTTGGTTTATGGTTGAATACGCTTTCATACAGTCATAATCCGCCATCATCCAACTCCACCCTATCATGTTATTCTTTCCTGCCAACATTTATGAGTATTACAACTTGACATGATTTTATGTGTGGATTATCGCGTCATCTGCAGAATCAGACTCTTGAGTTCTTATCATTCGTTACCTCGGTGAAAACCTGGCAAACAGGCGCCGTGTGTAATGGTCATCATTCAACACAAAAAAAACAAAAAAGAGAAAAAAAAAAAGAAAAAATAGTAAAGAGAAAAAAAATTTTCGTTCACTGGTGAAAACCCGGCTAACGGGCGCCATGGACAAGTATCATGGCGAAAACCTGGCAAACAGGCGTCATGATAGAGCCACATTGTTTCATTGCATTTTCACTATCATTCTATCACCACTCCATTTGACATCACTTACTTGTCATTGCATATTATCATTCGCCTATGTCATCCATGTATATATCCGTCCATCCGCTTTGATGAATTTACCTAGCTTGAGACAGGTCAGCTTAGTCGATCCTAGTTTCTAAGGGATGGGAATGAACTTAAGTGCTTGCACTTCAAACCTCAGATATGGATAGTCGCGCTGGCAATTGGTTTTGATTCTTTGATTGAGTAGTCGTGTTTATTTGATCTCGTGTGTGGGTATACATGGAAATGTTGAAACTTGACGTTTGTTTATCTTTAGCACATTTGAGAAGTTGTTTTAATTGAAATCAATCTTTAATCACACATCAGGAGATGTAGTGTCTTGATCCAATTTATGATTCTTTTCCCTTTTAAGCTCGTTTTGCATAGTTTACGATTGAGGATGATAATTTGATATTCTTTGAGTGAGCTTTGCATTTTTGTTTTAGAAATGTTCAGGAACATTCCTCCAGTGGAGTCGCCAGATGTTGTGACCAAATCACACATCACCCCATTAGGAATAGGGACCCCCCTTTTTTTTGAGCTCCGATGCTTTGCATGAAGTTCTGATGATGATTTGACTCATTTTCCTCTGTCGATATGGTAATAATTTCCTTGCCTATGATCTTTGGTTCACGATTAAGGATAGATAAACTTACAATAATGATCAAATCCTATCTAGATATTGAGTTTTGAGGTTAATCCTTCAGAATGTTTGAGACCCTGAAAAGACTAAGCCTGGAGCCTGAAATCCTGAAAACCCTGAAAAAATGGCTAAGTCTGAAATCTGGTGAATCCTCCAAATTCTATATTTTGCATCTTAAATCCGGTGGATTCGGGACCTACCTCAACATCCTGAAAGGTATATTGAAAAATATTTAAAGTATAAGAAATTCAATCTCTAAACTTTATACTTAAATATATTTTCCAATATACCTTTACTCGCGCGATCCTGGAAATGCTTGACGAAGCCAGAGGATTCAAAATCCTGATCTAATGCGACTGGACACTTAGATGGCGCGAATCTGGGCGCAAAATCACGAAAGAGAAGATACTTGAGCCAGAGGATTTGAAAACTCTATCTGTTGCGCCCATCTAATCCTTCATTCAGTGCGAAAATATCAGAGGATTTCGATCTTCTATCTGTTGCGCCCAAACTAAAAGGTCATTTCCGAGGAAGAAATGGAGATTTCAATGCCTCCAACTAGTGCGAAAGTAAAAAAAGACAAGTCTAAAGCAAATCTTGGAGCGAATTTTAATGAAAATGTCAGAGGATTTCAACCCTTGAAGTGAAGCGCCACCAAGAAAGAAGAGGGAAATGTAAGGGTTTTGACTTGAGAGGAATCCCAAAAGGTGAAGCAATGCGCCAAAACTAAAAAAAATCTTTTCCTTTCAACTAATGCGCTTCATCAATGTTCAACATAAGTGTTAGTCCCTTCACCAAATTTCAAGTTCAGAGGAGTCTTAAGACCTTATCTAATGCGACTTCCTAGAGAGACAAGTTCAGAGGATTCTAAAACTTGAAGTAATGCGCTCAATTGATTTCAAGATCATTTTTCAAAGCTATCCAATGCGATCAAGTCTAGAGAATCTAAATTGTCTAGGTGATGCGCCAACATCATGAGGTCTCTTCTAAGGTAGAACGACAACTCCACAGGATCCTACACCTTGATCTAATGCGCTCACCCTCTAGAGGATTCGTTATATTTGATCTAATGCGATTTTTTGAGGGAAAATTCTACAAGTTCCAACGACCTTTAACCAAGGCATTATTCATAAGATTTGAAACTTGAAGCAATGCGCCATGTGTGGGGAGAATGAAGTTTATTTTTGGAAGAACCAAATTACCCAACCAATGCGCCACTCCTTTAAAGAAATCTTGCTACCCATCTAGTGCGCTACCTACATGAAGACAACGAAATTCCAACTAATGCGCCATATGTAAGGAGAAATCAAATTATTTAAGTGATGCGCTAAATTCCTGAGGATTCTAGTCCTCCATCTAATGCGCTATGTTAAAGAAAGAATGAAGTTTCATTTTGAAGATGCCAAACTAGTGGTCTAATGCGCCAATTCCTGAGGATTCTAATCTTCCATCCAATGCGCCATGCTAAAAAGTGAGATCCTAAAGTTCTATCTAGAAGTTCAAAAGACTTGAAGACTTCATGTTACCTATCAAATGCTCCATAATTAATGATCCAAAGCGCCAAGTGTTAAGAGGATTCCGATTCTTCATGCAATGCGAAATGTTTAAGAGGAATTCTATACCTTGAATCAATGCGAATTGCCAAGGAGAGTTTCGATTCTTCATCTAATGCGAACCATGAAAGGAGGATCATCAAAGGGTCATCTAGTGCGAAATGCTGAAAACAAGTTTTAGAGTTTCAAGACAGCAAGACAAGAGGATTCTAAGAAGGAGACTCCATTATGCCATCCCATGCGAAATATGAAGAGAAACTCGAAGATCAAATCCAAGATGAAATGTGAAGAGGAATCAACAAACTCCATCTAATGCGAAAATCTTGAGAAGATTCTCTACCCTCCATCCAATGCGCCCAAAGATCAAATCCAATGCGAATTCAAGGAAGTCAAATGCGAATCCAAAGAAAATAAAGAAGACTTCCCACGCTCTAACTAATGCGAAATGCAAAGAGGATCTGAATTCTTGATCCATGCGCTTGGAGAAGGAAGAAAACGTCCAACAACAAGAAGAAGAACATCAAGACTTTAACCAATGCGTCCAAAAGGAGAAGTTGCAAACATTTAATAGTTGTTGCCTTCGGGAAACGTGAAAATGCATTTATTTAAAAGATCAAAACTAAATTAAATGTTTGTGCATGAGGTCGGCCTAGAAAGAAGGAAAAGTTTTGTAAAGTAAATTATATATATGTGCCTCATTTCTTTTTTCATTTTGATTATTTTCAAGAGCAGATTTGTCTCCAAGAGCAGAATTTTCTTCAAGGAGCAGCCACAAGAAGTTGATTTTAGAAGATAAATTTGATTTTATCAAATTTTGTCAAGTGGGAAATCAAATTGCAAGGTATCAAATACAAAACAGCTCATCAAGTAAGTCTGATCTGAGTTTTTTCTGATCTGATTTTCTTATTTTTCTTTCATTAGATGCCTTGAAATTGTTCAAATATTGATAAAATTCTAGAAGGATAAGTGGATTTTTATGATTTTAATAGTGATATTTCATAATTATAAAGAAAAAATTCATAATTTAATCCACTAAAGTTGCTGAAGTAAAATTTAGATTTTGTTTGCAATCACTTATTCGTGTCAAGTCTGCAGAATAATGGCAATGACTTCCAAGGAGCGACAAGCCAAGATCCGGATGGATGCCAAGGGGAAGATTCCTGAATCAAAGCTCGTCTCAAGGTGGACGAATGTAAGCGACACGAATATGGGAAGCAGCAACTTGGAAGATATCAAGTCAGTCCTTGAAGAACCCAACGGAGGAAGCCTTGTTCGAGCCATCATGAGGAGTGGAGCCATTGAAGCCGCTTGTTTTCCGCCAGCTTTGCCGTGTCCGGAAATGATCATCGAATGTGTCAAAAAGTATGATGTAAATACAAGGCAAATTATAGCCAAGGATGGAACGATATTGGCCTACTTGCGAAGGGAAGCAGTTGAGGAGACTTTCAACATTCCAACCAAAGAGAAGCAAGGATGAAAGTTGAACAAGATTTTAGTACATTGAAGCATTACATCCAACAGGTCATGCAGCCTATTCAACAGAAGGAAGCTACTGCAATTCCTCCTTCCATTCTTCCACAGGAAACAGTATCCCAAGTTGAGGACATGAGAACTTCATCTCAGATGATGAAGGGATGGATAGAAAAGACAGAAGACAAGGCCTATATTTACCTTGAAGAAATTGTGCAAGTGTATGACAGAGTCATTAAGCTCCAAGGTCGAGTCCAAGCTTTATTGGGAAGTTGTGCTGAGTTCAAACCAATCAAAGAGCAATATATGCCACAACTCAAAAGCTTAATGGAAGCTCCAGTAGAAGATTTAATTCATAATAAGGTGATTGATAGAGATACTCCACATGACTTCGTCACTTGGTATTTCTCCTTTCACAACAAGGGGCAACTAGTTGATAAGATTGAAGTAGATATGTCCAGGATAAGAAGTGTTCTTCTAAGAACAGAAAATCATATATATACTGCTTTGACAAAGATTTGTAATCCTTATGGAAATGTTACTATTGAGAACATGAAGCAACAAGTTAAGGCATTCTACTTTCAATATGATGGACTTGATGAAAGTCAACTAGATAATACATTCACACTTGCATATCGTCTTGGGGAAAATAAGTCTTGGATAAACGACTGGGAGAAGACACTTGGAGTCTATGAGGCAGATGTAGCAGTGGCAGAAGGATCCATTAAGGCAGCGACAAGTGTACCAATGGAAGATATTATTCAAATTGTGTCCAGATTCGTTGTATCTCATAGTACTACTATATAGTACTCACCTTGATGATGTAGCTTCCTTATCCTCTTGGAAAGCGTGCCTTTGTTCTCTCTTTCATGACTTCTTTCATTTAATATGAGTAACCTCCTATATTTAATAAAGTTAACCTCATTCATTTAATAAAGTATAGTTTGTTGTAACTACTTGTGATGTGGCTTGATCTGATCCGCTGATTTCGCCGATCGATCTTGACCCTTCTCTCCTTTGAGGACTATAAAAGAGCTCTCATTGCTCTCATTTGTAACGGTTGGAAATTCCGAAATTGTTGTAAGAGCTCTCTGAGATAATAAAGGACTCATTGATTTGGTGATTCTATTTATATTTCTGAGTGTTTGCATGGTTTCAATTTTCACACGAATATTAAGTTAAGTTGCAAGTTTTCTTTTAAGTATAAGTTAGTTAGTGAAAGGTTGTTTTATTGCCTTGTAGTGAAGTCTTTATAATTGAGCGTCAATTTGATCTTTATGCCTGTTGAATTTTCATGAGCATAATTGATTTAAACATCTTGCATACCTTTGAAGATAGCACCTCTCTTGTGTAGTTGTTTTATCTTGGCAAAACAAGATTTGGTTCGACTTCACTCTAAGCAGTAAACGTCCTTCCATTTAGGATTAGATTAGTATTTCTCAACCCTATATCTTTTGCCCTTTTTTTACCAATCAATTAGATTTAGGATCAGAACGTCCATTGCTAAATCTTACGCGTCAATTGCAGTACTTAGATTCTCTAGTGTTCACTTCCAGAGTCTTTGAAACAACAAGTTGAACAATTGTGTAAGTCCCTTTGTTGATTAACAGCAGAATCATACTTAAATCATTGAGCTGTCTCTTACTGAAATTAAAACGTTATTAGAAGGAACCTTGGAGTTATCTCGTTTGATCACTTAGTTCAGCATCCGAGAGGCTTTGCTCAAGAGAGGGTCAGATACATAGTATTTCACCCTATTGTTGACTTGTCGAAAAACAACCATCAACAGGACTCTTTAGCAAAACGAGACCCACTCTCAAGAATACCCAACACCTCATCTAGGTGTTTCAAATGCTCTTCCCATGATCTACTATAAACAATGATGTCATCAAAGAAGATTAGAACAAACTTCCGTAACTGTTTGTTGAACACCCTGTTCATGCATGACTGGAAAGTGGCTGGAGCATTTGTCAAACCGAAGGGCATGACAAGAAACTCAGAATGTCCAAAATGACATCTGAATGCAGTCTTCTCTACATCCTCCTCCCTGACTCTAATCTAATGGTATCCCGATCTCAGGTCTATTTTGGAGAAGTATACTGCACCATGCAACTCATCAATCAGCTCATCAATGTGTGGGATGGGATATCTATTCTTACTTATTAAGTGCCCTGTAATCCACACACATACGCATAGTCCCTTCCTTCTTCTTCACCAAGACAACTGAAGAAGCAAATGGGCTCTTGCTTGGCCGAATGTGTCCCATCTCTAAGAGCTCCTTTATAGTCTTCTCAATCTCATCTTTGAGTCTCTTGGGATGCCTGTAAGGAGTAGTAATCACTGCCTTAGTCCCCTCCTCTAACTCTATCACATGCTCAATGCCTCTATCAGGAGGCCTACCTGGAGGAAGACTACCAAACACCTTGCTTCTTTTGGAAAGAAGCCCCTGTATCTTTGGTGGATAAGATCTCTTAACCTCCTCTGTAACTGTGGGCATAATAACAAACTCTACTGCCCACTCTACCTGATCATGCTTGAAAAGTCTCTCCATTCGTTTGAAAGACACCACACGTGGTCCTCCATTTGACAAACCCATCAAGACCACATTCTTCCCTTTTGATTTGAATTTCAGCTCCATGGTCTAAAAATTAAGGGTGATCTCTCCCAAGGAACGTAGCCACTGAATCCCCATAACTGCATCTGTGTCTCTAATACTAACCACATAGAAATCCTCCTTAACCTCATAATCCCCAAACTGTATACTCAACTGTGGGACCATCTTTAGTACAATTGATAGCGAAACCATCAACTACCATTACCCAAAAACCACTCATCTCCTGTGTTTGAAGGCTACGAACAACCAAGCCCTCATCAATAAAATTATGAGTAGCTCTCGTATCAACCAAAGCTATCATTCGCTGCCCCTTAAGTACTCCTCTAATGCGAAGAGACTCATTTTTCTTAAAGCTATGGAGTTGTGCTAGCTTCCCATCATTGTCCTCCTCCTTTCCACCCTCTTCTGGTGCATTTCCCTCCTCACATTCTTCATAATCAGATTGCTGATCTGATTTTTCTGATGCACTATCTTCACCAGATTGGTACTCAATTAGGAGTGCCTTCCCATTAGCTGAACATTTATGGCCTTTGGTCCAAGGCTCCTTGCATGTGAAACATAAACCCTTCCTCCTAAGCTCATTTAATGTCTCACTGTCAATCTTAGTAATATAGTATATTGTTTCTTTGGCTGTTCCTATTCCCTTGCAATATGTTTTTTGTCCTTGTCTTTCTTCTGAAGGAAAGCTTTGGGTTGAGATTTGTTTTGTGAAGAA
The DNA here is from genome assembly GCA_027924645.1 of Cunninghamia lanceolata. NCBI lineage: Eukaryota > Viridiplantae > Streptophyta > Pinopsida > Cupressales > Cupressaceae > Cunninghamia > Cunninghamia lanceolata. The sequence continues at coordinate 11,238 of BSBN01001396.1, read as the reverse complement.
GTGAACTTCATATCTCTGGCTTTCCTGATTGCTTCCCGTAGAATGGGTGGATTGAATGCCTTAATAAATCCTCTCAAAGGTTCTGATAACCCATCAATAAAGGGCACAACAAGTCTCCTCTCAGATATATCTATCACTAGCACTGACAACCGCTAAAAATCAGCCACATAAGCATCCACTGTACCCCACTGTTTTAGTTGTGCTAGCTCCTTAAAAGTGCAATCCTGGATCCTTCTTGTCAAACCTCTCAATTATTCTTTCAGTAAACTCAGCATATGATGTGATCTGTGCATGTCCCAATGTGATCATGCCATGGTGCCACCACTCATGAGCAAGTCTGTCTAGATACATAGCAGCATATTTTATGGATTATACTTCAGGCATAGGATTAAGAGTAAAGAAAGTATCAACTTTTTGGACCCATGCACGCTCTGATGTCTTCCCGGAGCCATCAAAGTAAGGGAGACTGAGCTTCCCAAGCTTCTTACGCAACTCATTGTGTTGTTCTTTGTTGCCTCTGTTGGGCATATGCCTCATCCTAACATCCGTTTAGTCACGTAGAGATATGTCACGCTGAAAATCAGGTCCTACATCTCTCCAATCCTGTCAAAATTGATCCTGCATTTCAACTAGAGTGAATTCATTCCTGTTGGTGGTTCAACTCTAGGTGGAAAGACTAGCATAAGAGGTCTCGCTACTAGTGCTCTCTATTGAAGATCTTCCACTCTGGGTGGATTTTGGCCATTCCTCTGATCCCTGTTACCCCTGTTATTGACTAACAATAAGGCAATCACATCAGCCAACTGAGCCATGCGTTGATTTGATTGCTCCTAACTTCTAACCAAGGCATCCAAAAGAAGTGTTGTACGATTGTGTTCTGGAACTCTATTATCTCTGTCGCCCATATTTCCTGTGTGAGCTAATTGTTGTTCTTCCGTATCAAAAGGCCAATGTTCCCAACGATCTCCCATTTTTTCTCTGTCTTTCTTGATATCTTCTTTCTTTGTCACTGATGCTCACAGAAATTCATTAACCCACTGGATGGCAGGAAATATTGAGCTCCAATACCACCATAATGTGTTGCCCCCGTTGTGAATTTTTTTTATTTGTATATGTGTTATTTATTATTAGTTTTTGTGGTCTTTCAGAACTAGACAGAAGTTGCAAAAGGGGGTTTGTGTTTTGCATGTGAATGTTTTTTGCAAATACATTGAAATATATAACATGCATTTAAAACCCACAAAAACTATAACCCTGATGCATAAACAAACAAAGACCCAGATCATAGAATCATGTAAAATGAATTATTGATGCATACCCATTTCATGTTTTTTGACTTCATAAGACTGTTGCAGCTGAACCAGCATTACAAGCTCACAAAACATTACCAAAACGTCATCAAATGAGGGTTCTCCTTCAAATCAGCTGCTGCAATATAGTTAATAACCCTAGGCGCCATGTTTCAATGCAAAAACTACCTCAAATGATAGGTGATTCAGCCTCCATAAGAACCACATCCCAAGCTAGGGTCTGTACAGCCAGGAAGAGCTGCTACAACCAATGTAAACTGCTGATAATCTTCTGTTTTGACATCCTCAGTAAATCTGCATTAACAAATGTGCAAAGACCCTCCAAATCGCCCTCAAAGGCATGATATGCAAGCTGCCCACATAGCTATTTGACCTCAGCAGAATGGTACGGCCTCTATTTTGTACAGCCAGCAAGGAAACATAAAAGCAAATCCCAAAACCAACTCAAAGCTGTATAAATCTGCAACTGACAATATTCATCTTTGCTATTCACCAAAAACTCTGCATAAGAAGTATCAAATCATCACCAAAATGCAACAAATCAAGCACAAGCAAAGCCTCCGTATGAAGCTCCCAGCAACCCTTCCTGATGTTGTCTCTCAAGCAAGAAGAAGGCAATCTCACAGAGGTTTCCGTCTCTGCAAAACTCTAGTCCAAACCCCAAAGCTAAGCTTCAAGATTGCTCCATAGAAAAAACCAAAAAAAAAAAAAAAGGTCCAAAAACGAGAGAGCCAAATGAAGTCACAAATGCATTTTATATTCCCTTGGCTCCAACGCCCAAGGAGGGAAAAGATAATAATTTTAAATTTGAATGTTGACCCCCTTACCCCCTCATGGAGCGCTCACCCTCCCTAGCACACAACTTAAGTTGTAACTTGACTTCATAACATAAAGTTACTTTAATAAAATAAAGTAACTATAGCCATCCAAATATTATAAGTTAAATATTAAATTTAACTTATACTTCGACTAATAATCCCCTGGCCATTCTCGAAATCCATCTGCAAAGTGCTAGGTGCTCCAACTGGCAGTCTATAAATAGAAAGTTGGCCAACGCCACCTGATACCTCCTGCTTGACTTACTATAAATAGTAAGTCTTGGAATAACAACCACAAAAGGTTCCCTAACCACATCTATTAGCCTACGAGAACCCTGGAATAGGCTAATCACTCCATCTCTCTGCATGGGCTAAAAAGGGGACATTACAGATAATCATTTGGACATGTTTCATGATTGTCCAATGGATCACCTACATGGTATTAAGCGCAGGAAGGCTTGTCTTCAGAATGCAGTGGAGGCACTGGCTAAAGGTTTGCGGGTATCACTACTAATGGATACCTTTCCTGCAAACACTGACTGTTGCACGGGCAAGGTGGTGGAACCTCATATGGAGGAGCCAAGTTTGTGATGCTGCCAGAAGGCAATGAAGTCATTGAAAACTATAAGAATAATGTAGTGGGGAAGGGACTTGCATAATTTGCCCCTACCCTGTAGGTTTTTTTGGTTATGTTAAGACTGTCTGTCTATAGCATCTAGCTGTGTAGAGGGAAGTAGACTTTAAAAAGGTGATAGGGTTCTATTAAAAATAGTATGCAATATCTTAGTTTTTGAAATGAATGAAAGCAAACTTTATGCAACAAAGGAATGGCTCTGGTTTTTTCTCGGTTCCTGGACCTAAACCAAGGTATATTTAACAAAAAAAATTATATTGTATTAATCTATAAATAATATATAATATAATATAATATAATTTATAATTAATGTAATGTATAAATAGAAAAATATATAAACCAAGGTCAACATAGCAAGGTTACTAATTGGGGAAAGAAATAACTGTATTAGTCGACATTGGCTCCGCTGGCTCTTCACTCTAGCAATTCACAAAGCTATCAAAATCATCATCTTCTAATAGACATTCACCGTCGTCACTCTAGAACCCTGACAATTCCTCCACCCTCCATATTACCAATGACACCAAACACTGCAATATTTTAAGATTTTAAGGCTTGTAAGGGCAAGCCAAACCCTAAATATTTTAAGCGATAGCTATCAAGCGCCAATGACAAGTTGTTCAAAGAAACCAGCACTCCACAATATTATCGCGTGAGTGAAGCAAAAAATCCAAGAAAAAAAACAATACCATTGCCCGCAAGTGTTTTCTAGCTACAAAATCATTTATTCTACACAAGTTCTTCAGGTCCATCTCAAACAGACCCACAAAGGACCCAAGGTGCTCAAACCAAACCTTAGGTGAACCTAAGGCCATCCCAAACCTGGACCTAGACCCAAACCATATTTCTACAATATGCAAGGGTAAACAACAAAACCCGGTAACTTATATTATCTATAGTAGATAAAAATAGGGAAACTTGTAGAGAAAGATAAGCTAAAGATCAACAAGCAAGGTGCACAAAAAGATTCCTCGCATTCCTCCAAGACCATGAAATTTTTGCATCTCAAAGCATGTCTTTCAAGATCATGAAGATCTCCAAGCATACTTCTTACTTGTTAAAAGATACTTATCCTAAAGTTACTTTGCTTGTTTTGTCAAAAACTATCTATTTTCTTTCTTTCTAAGAAATCCACTGTTTTTCATGCTCCACAAGTTCTAATTTGCAATTTACTCTCCTCTAAAAGACACTGTATAAAATGCAACCAATATTCTATCTAAGACTAGACCATATAAATCCAAGGAGACGAAACTTTCGTTCTGACAATCTGCAACCAACAATCTCTTCATTTCATCTTCCTTTCCATACCGTCACTTTTGTATTTTCTTTAAAGGTGTTTTCTTTATCTTCTTTCCTATCAACATGGTCACAAGACCATGCCAAGAGTTGGACATGAGATAGCCTTGTCAGGACTTGGCCAGAATCAGCTGTTAGAATTGACCCTACTGGGGCAGTCTAACTCTAGGCCCTCAATTTGTTTGGAAATTATAACATTTTAAGCACTAAGTTTTTTGCCAATTTTTGGTGAAATTTTAAGAAATATTGTTAGGATCCAAATCACTTGCCATATAGATTTAAGTGTGACTTTAGATGGAGTTGAAATAGATAAGTTAATATTCAATCCAATCCTATCATGAACAAAATCAAGGGTATGCGAGTAAGATTCAGGCTAACAAAGGAGAGTATACCGTATGCATAAACATTTCCTCCCACATGAGGCACAAAGCAGATACATAGAAGCATAAATGAAGTGGAAAGCTAAAAATGTTGGAAACTCGATTAAGAACTAGCTCACATAATCTCTAACGTGAGATCAGGACTGGTGAGCAACGCCCAAGGAAGAATGAGAAGACAGAATACTCTTATTTTGTACCTCTGTGGCAGTGAAGAAATGTGCTACAATAATGTAGACAGAATTCTGAACCAAATACATTGACAACCTGAAGGAAGACTTTTTGACAGCCCTCTTTGAAGCGACTAGATTAGAGAAAAAGCGGGAATTTCTTATGAAAATTAACTATTTCCAGCCTGCTTCAAAGAAGCCAGATAAGTAAAAAGAGAGGGAATTTCTTACCAGGATTAATAGAAGGAAACTCCTAACTTAATAGATTGACCGTCTGACAAAGTTTTTTCAGCTCATGGATGTTGATAAAATCTTTCGTTAGATTTCATTTCATTATCAATCTCTAAAGTTCTTTTTATGACAAAGCAAGGTTCAACTGTAAAACGGCACTGTTTCTGTAGACAGACTTCTGCAGCAAACACATTGACAACATGCTGGTAGCCCTTTCAACAGCCCTCTTTAAATAGAGGAGAAAGAGGAATTTCTTATAAAGATTAAATATTTGATGGCCTTGCTACAATGAAGCCAGATTAGCAGAAAGGTGGAAATTTCTTGCCAGAATTAATAGGGGAAAATGCAAACTCAATATAGGTTAGTGAACCGACAGATTTTCATTAAGGGACATGCAGGGTGATTGCAATGTTTTGTTCCCTGTTTGGCTTTGAGGCTGCAATGGGAGGACATTTGTTTTGTCAAAGCCACCTCGAGATCAAACCCATCCGTAACTGCACCAAGCTCGAATTGAACCTTGGTTGGCTCTTTGAGAGTGCAGCGTTCTTACCAACTGGACTTGAACCCTGTGAGACTCAATCTGTAAAGTTTCATTTTATTGGATTCTTCTTATTTATAGTTAAGGGCACTTGGTTACATTTCATTCGTTTCTTCCAAGTTGAATGAAAATTGCTTGTGGATATTAACACTATAAATAATAAATTACCATTTTTGTTAAGTAGGGGATCTCATGAGAAGAAGAAAATTATGCTACAGGATAACTTAAAATCTTGTGCAAGAAAATAGGAGCCCATACTTCTTAGATTTAGATTTTAAGGGGTGTCTTTGAGGTGGCATTGAAAGTTTCCCCCACCAGATTCCTAAAATTTTGATGCCAAATCATTCATCTATAATTTTTAAAATTCCTACTAATATTTTTTTTAGATTTAACATTCAGGTATGTCATGTGGACAAAACAAATGGGCCGCCAAAAGGCTTACTATATCAAAGAATTTAACCCCACGGGTGATCATGAAGAAAAAGTCTACATCCAAGTGGATATTAAGTGGAAGGCGAAAATGTTGATAGCTCAACTTAGGACGAGCTCGCACCATCTTAGATGTGAAACGGGTAGATGGCTAATTCCTAAAGAGTGGGAAAAGAGAATATGCCTTTTTTTTTTGCAACAAAGGCGTGATGGAAACGGAACGGCACTTCTTCTTGGAATGCAATGCATATAAGGACATTCGATCCAATTATAGTGACACTTTGAAAATCACCAACCCAAGCACCTTGTTTGAAGAGGCAAGGTTGTGCAGAACTGCGATCCTCTTGATCAAATTGCACAGTAGAAGGGAGGATCTCAAGAAATATTTACAGGCATCTTAGGGGTGTTTGTTTGGTTGTTCCCTTTCTAACGGGACTGTGTGCGGTTTCTGGGTCCCATAGGCTGCTGTGGCCTCAAGGAAGCTATTAAAATTCTTCATTCATTCATTCATTCCTTGTTGCTAAAAAATAATCATGTAACCACCAACTTCCTGAAATTTGAGAGCTTAAAGTTTTAATCTTGCCCATTATTACAAAATCCATGAGACCACCTACTTATTAAAAGTCTAAAAAATTCTCACCAACAGCCACAGAGATATCTTAGGGAGCCCACCTCCATGAGACCGCAGCCTTAATCTGAAACAAAATTGCTTAAAAAATGCAGACCAAATCAAACTCGACTATTTCAATTTAAAAAAACCGGTTCCGATTTTTTAATTACTTTCCACAAAACCATACCTTTGCCACGTTGCCGCAAATCCAGCAAAAGTCATCGCTTCCAGCCTTCGTCTCTTCTGCCAAATCCACCTGAAACGAAACCTTTTTTACCGTCGCCTTCTTCCAATTCGGCGGCCTCTCAAAACCCTCCTCAACCCTACAGTGAAACCCTCCGCCACTCAACTCCGCCGCAGAATCCCCCCCGCCGATTTCCTCCACGCGATCCGTCCAGAAAACCACGGCAACAAAGACAAAATAGAACAGAACAAGTCCAACAGCCTGCCAGAGGAAAATGACGCCGGTAAGGTAGACATAAAACAGCGTAGTAGCGGCCGTCATGTAGAAGAAAACGTCTCTGACGAAGGGGAAGGGTTTAACGGCGAAAGGCGCGGCTGTAAGGGCAACATTGCCGACGACGAAGGCGGATACAAAGGCGCCGGCGCTGAGAATCGCCCCCAACCCTATGCGAGCATTATCGGAGCGCAGCGCCGCCATGGAAGCGAACAGATCCGGCGCACCATTGCCCAGCGCAAGCACCGTTACGCCGCCCATGCTTGGCGAAAGGCGCAGAAGCGCCGCCAATCGAGACACCACACGTGAGAAATGCTGCTCTGCGGCCGCCGCCAAAACATAGAATTGCAGAACCACAATGCCTACCAGAATTGACACCGACACAGGCGTAAATTCCTCGAGGTAGCAGTAGTGAAGCGCAGCGTAGTTCAAGAGTGGCCCCTGTGAGCCGCCGCCGCCGCCGCATTCCGAGGAAGCGGCGGCGGCGCTTCCGGCGGCGGCGGTGGCATTTGCTAAGGGCTCTTCTACCAGTGCCCTTCGGCTGTGGATTGAGCTGTAGGGTTTTGTTTCAGTGTAAAATTGGGGGTAGATTATGAAGGAAAGTAGGATTACTGAGGATTTTAGAAAGGATCTGTGTGTATGGAGTAAATGCTGGATGAAGGAGGATGCCATTCCATGTATTATGGTTCGGACTAGATACAAGGAGACTCATTTTTTTTCTGATTGCAAGTTAAATATAAGTTTTGTATCGGATCGGGAATCAAACGTACACCATGGGAATCCAGTTCTACTGCTTCCAGCTTTATTGTCGCCCTACATTAACGCGGATACAGTTGTTTTCCTCTCATTGTTTTAAATTGAGTGATATGTAAACGCTGTTCGTTTGTTCTAACGTCTCATAAGCAAATTTGTATTTGTATATTTTATTGTATCCTTTACAAATTTGTATTTGTATATTTTATTGAATCCTTTATTTACTATTTTTAAGGGACCACAAAATTAAAAAATGAATTATGTCAATGGGCCTTTGGTCTAATGGTGAAGTTGAACGGTTTTAAATGAGTTTCAACTTGTTAAGGTCTCGACACTATAAGAGTTGAGGTCACGATCGTGCGCATGGTGAATTTGACACAATGGATACCCCTCAATCCTTGGCCCTCAATCGAAGAGGTTCCAATTGAAGACTCATGCCCCTGTATCAGGTAGCTAAACTATTCTGTGGGTTTGATATAAACCCCTCCAAAAAAAATAAATTCAAAACTATTTGGAACACTAGCAGTGAAGATTTTGAAAACTAAAACAGCACATTCATTCATTCCTTAAATAAAAAATGCAGGTATGTTAATTATATGTATTATTTTAAACTAGCAATCGCACCTAGTGTGCAATGGGTACGCCGAAATTGAAAGAGTATTAGAATGCATGACTGTAACTTCAAGTCAATCACACAATGGAAAACTTTTTGTCACTATGTTTAGGTAGTTAAGCTTAGATTCTTAATCACGTGATGGGTAATGATTTTGTGTTTTAGGAAAATGTCTCTTCAATTGTGATGGGTGGTAAAGGTAAAATTTGGAAATAATTATTCATAAGAAGGTTGTGCATGTATCCATATTCTCTACTTGAAATTGAAACTCTCTCTCTCTCTCTCCATAACATCTTAAGGGTAAATTGATTAAGGTGGAAGATGTGTACAATTTGACAAAAGAAAGACTTGATGAAATGATTAATTCAATTGGAGGCTTTGATTGATAATAGGTGGAAGCCCTTATAATAATTTAATAGGAATTAACAGTATCTCTCTACATATATTTCTCTTCTCTCTCTCTCTCTCTACCTCTCTCCTTTTCTATTTCTCTTTATCTATTTTCGTCTCTGTCTCCCTCCTCTCTCACACACATTCTCTTTACGAGATCTCTCTCTCTCTCTCCCTATGTTTTTCTCGTGTTTCTATCTCCCTATGTTTTTCTCATGTTTCTCTCTTCCTATGTTTTCAAAATGACATTGTAAGAAGACTATTGGTGCATCAAAGAGATTCCCAAAGAATAGGTTAATACTATTGCATGGAGTTATGATGTTCATATTCTTTCTTCATCACTTGTAGGCAATTCAAAATATTGTTTTCAAACACAAGAAAGTAAATGAAGTTCCATTAGTTATATGATTCTATTAATAACATACATAAATAATAACAAATGACAACACCTAGTAACAAGAAATCTCATCCAATCAACCTATCCATTGACAATATTCTACTCATGTTATTCTTCTAGGTTCATTGACATGAGTGATGTGTTGGTTCTTTTCCCTTAGCCCATTTGTTGCTTTCTGGTGTATCAGAAATCCTAGTTAATTCATTAGTAGTCGCACTTCTTTGTATCCTTAGACATTAAGAATCACATTTCTCTTATGGTTTGGGACATTTCCTATTTTTCCTTGAAGCCTATTGTTAGCTATGAAGAATTGCTTTGATGTAGTGTCTTTCAGGAAGACAAAGGGTAGAATAGAAGATAATGTAATTTGCAAATGATAACCTATGTATCTAGTTCCTCCTTTTACAACCGGTTGGCCATAGATTTTCCTTTCTTGTTAGTGGAAAGCTATATTTCTTAGAAGTGTTTTTTCCATGATAATAAGTAGAGAGGAACTAAGGGGATCTCCTTGCCTTTTAATCCTCTACAACTATTTACCCTTCAAGGGTATTTATTGTGATGGAGAATGAGGGGGTGCAAATACAACATTGTATCCAATGAATCATCTATTTGTTGAATCTAAACTTTTATAGAGTCTTTAGGAGGAAGTTTGAATCACACTTGTCAAATGCTTTAGATATGCCAACCATTATAACAATCCCTAACCAATGTTGTTTTGGTTGAGTGAAGTTGTTGGTTAAGATCATGTCCTTCATATTGCACGTCCTTTATAAATTAGTGAATGTTCTAACTCTTCCTATCTCCATTTTTTGTAGATACAACATAATTGAGTGGTATACCCAAATGATGCAAAGTAACTTTTGCACCCCCAATTCTAGAGAACAAAGAAAGGATATTGATCCCCCTTTATATAAATAGGCTTCAAAACAAAAAGCTGGTATCCTATAAAGAACAATTTTACATCTATGGAAGACAATTTTTAAATGTTTGGTTACAGAGTCTCCTTCATGAATTGGATGTCCTTGGTCCTAGCCCTTGATCATGTTAAATCGAGCTTGGTGTCCTCTCTCGTGTTGTTGACTTGTTATACATAAGAATAAATATATTTCTAAAACAACATAAGATATATTATATTAGAAATATGTTTACTTTTAATTTATGTGTCATGCATAATTCCAATATATATATATATATATATATATATATATATATATATATATAATTTAAATACTTAGTTTTAGAATAAACATTAGAAGTTAGGAAGTTGAATCTACACAACCACACTTGCATATTTGGCTTAGCATAATAAATGGATAAAACTACAAATAAAGTCGAGTAATAAAAATGTGTAAAGATTAAGACTAAACTAAATTATAGAAAAAATGGATAAACTACAAATCAAGTCTAGATTAAAAAAATTTGTAAATATTGAGACTAAACTTAATTATCAATCTACCTCTCTCCCTCTCTTTTTCTCTCTCTCTTTCTATCTTTTTGTCCCTCTCTCTCCTCTCCTCCCTATTTATCTCTCTATATATCTATATATCTATCTCTCTTTCTCTCCATCTTTCTCTCCCTATCTCTATATATGTTTCTCTATCTCCCCTTATCTCTTTCTCTCTTCCTTTCTTTATCTTTATCTCTCTACCTCTCGTTCTCTCTATCCCCACTCTCTCTTCCTTTATCTATTTCTCTATTTTCTCTCTCTTTCCCTCTATATCTCTTATCTCTATCTTTTTCTCTTACTCTGTCTCTCTTTCTCTATTCCTCTCTCTTTGTTAATATATATCTCTCTCTCCTACTCTATATCTCTTTCTCTATTCCCCTCTCTATCAATCTCCCTCTCTTAATATATCTCTATCTCCCCCTTTCTCTCCCCCTCCCCTTCTCTCTCTGTCTCTTTCTATATCTTTATGTTTCTGTATCTTCCTCTTTCCTCCTCCTCTCCATCTGATCTCTCTATCTTTATCCTCTCTTCCACTCTTCCTCTCTTGCTCGCCATCTCTCTCTTTGACAAGCATTTACTCTTTGGTGTCATGATGTCCATCCTTTTGCATGGCCTCTTTCAACACATTGTCTAAAATCATGTCTTCCAAATTGCTCTCATCTCTTTTCCTCTCTATCTCTTTATCTCTATATATCTCTTTGTCTCCTCTCCCATGCAAATGGCATGCTTCCTTGAGTGTAGCTCCCCATGGACATGTGTCATATTTCG